>CAJQZP010001558.1:6132500-8992500 GCA_907164705.1 Parnassius apollo | reverse complement strand
AGTCAAAGTGAGGTGGTTAGGGAGTTTTTCATTCTTGGCGCTGAAAACTATGTATGAGGTCTTGGGTACATTAATAGCTAAGAGATTATACTGAGACTATTGATGCAGTAAATTTAAGTCTCATTATGCTAGTATTATGATATGAGCGATATTGTTTCCAAAATAGAATAAACACGTATCATCTCGTAAAGGGATATTTGACCTTGTAAGCCTGCTTGGTTTATTTAATTGATGTGCACAAGGAATAGTAATGGACTGAGGATAGAACCCTGAGGCACCCCACACGCTAGAAGTTTGGGAGTACTTTGAATGGATCCAATTTTTACAACTTGATAACGGTTGTTCATATATGATGCCATCATTTTGTATACTTTTCCAGTGATGGCAATATTTTTAGTTTTTTTAGGAGCAGATTGTGGCTCACTGTGTCGGAAGCCTTTTCTAGGTTAACAAATATTCCCAGTGCTACTTGTTTTTGATCAATTTTTGTTTTTCTTGTAGTTATTAAGTCTATTTCTTTAGTTATTATTGTTGCTCCCAGGGTACTAGATTTGAGTTCTAGTCTCGTGTATATAATTTTCCCTAAAATTTTGGATAGTGTGGTTGAACTGATATTGGACGGTAATTTTCCTGACTAGATTACATTTTATAACACCTTTTCTTTGTGATCCATCAAAATGATTCTTTTTGTATCCCATAAAAACTGTGGATATGAATTTCTTGTCAAATTGAGACATTTTCAATTTTTTACAGTCGTTACACCGACAGACCGTCACGTTCTGGTCACCAGGCAACAGTTTTGAGAGAGACTATGCCTTGCTTGAAGAAGTGGTTTCACCCATAAATTATGGTTTGACCAGGGCAAATGCCCGTAGAATAGTCCCATATATATCGTCTGGAATGTTTTGTGGGGGTTTCCCCTGTTTTGTTAGAAAATAAAGGAAATAATGATTTTGCAAATGTTCATGGGCGACAGTGATCACTTACCATCAGCTGAGCTGTTTGCCTCCCTTTCCATAAAAAATAATGACGACGCGAAATTAGACTTTTACTATTCTCAAATTATCTACTCGATTCTTCATAATTTGTTCAATAAACAATTGATTGTTTTAAAATGTGTTATTACTATTATTGAATAATAATGACGACGCGAAATGAGACTTTTTCCATTCTCAAATTGTCTACTCGGTTCTTCATAATTTGTTCAATAAACAATTGATTGTTTTAAAATGTGTTATTACTATTATTGAATATCTTAATTAGTGCATATTATAGAAGAGTGACATTAGACCACAGCCTTCCAACCAACTCCTTCATTCTGCGAACTTAAGGTATATATACATATTTTTTAAGTTTTATAGATTACAAACCAAAGTTTTGGTACATGATTTTTGACTATATGACCTTGGATTGCATGAAAGGAAAACACGATATCATGTAATTTTCTCGACAGAAAAAAATTGCAAATTAGGCTGTAATTATTTACATTTCTCGATGACACCACAATATTCTTACGAATAATTTCATGGAATTATTTTAAGGCATAGTAAATAATCATATCTTTTTTTTAAATCCATAACGAAGTTTTGTTAAAATAAATAAAAATGTTGTTTGGCGCTTACTTAGTTTTTTTCGAGCGCTTGCTCGGTATGGCTATCTCATAATTTGCGTACTATGAAGTCATTGCATCACTTTCATTTTGACACTCCCGCAGTCGTCCGTTAGCTTCACCGAAAAAGGAATAAACCACGCCCACAAAACTTCGATTCATTTTCAAGGTAATCCTCTTAAATAAACCTGTCCTTGCAGTTAGCATTACCCCAGGGATTACTTTTGTAGAAATTACTATTTACGCCGTCGTCGCGTCGTCAGAAATATGCTAGTGGTTTTCACGAAATTTTTGGATATTATAGTACTAGTTATCATTTATTAACATTGTGTACATACTAATAAGTTAAAAACATTTATTCTACAAGGTCATTTTTATTACCACAAGAAAAATACGAAAATATTTGGCAGTGCAACATTTGTCAACTACAAGTGTTGCACTGCCAAATATTTTCGTGACACTCTTTTTAGGGTTCCGTAGTCAACTAGGAACCCTTATAGTTTCGCCATGTCTGTCTGTCCGTCTGTCCGTCCTCGCTTAATCTCTGCGACCGTTAGCACTAGAAAGCTGAAATTTGGTACCAATATGTGACAATCACGCCGACAAAGTGGCGACAAAATAAAAATTGGAAAAAAATGTTTTATTAGGGTAGCCCCCTATATGTAAAGTGGGAAGTGATTTTTTTTTTATTTCAACTAATTGATTGTTGGAAAGGTATTTAAAAATGAATAGGGGTTTTAAGATCATTTTTTAATTGTCATAATTTCGGAAATAATCGCTCCAAAAGTAAAAAATAATGTGTCCCCCCCCTCTAACTTTTGAACCATAAGTTTAGAAAATATGAAAAAAAATCTGAAAAGTAGAACTTTATAAGGACTTTCTAGGAAAATCAATTTAAACTTGGATGGAAAGTCGGAGCGACTGCCGCGGAGCGTGCAATGTTGCACGCTCCATGTTCGCGCACGTACCCACTACCGGGAGCAGTTGCAGGAGCGCGGAGCGCTACTGGAGCGCAAACATAATGGATATCCACCTTTAAACTCATAAGTGGGAATACTTATTGTGACGGACGGGAAACTACGGAACCCTACACTGAGCGTGGCCCGACACGCTCTTGGCCGGTTTTTTATAGATGTTTTCGAATGTTAAATTTAATTATGTAGTGTATTCGCATTCGTATATAAAATTGTATCAAAAGAAATGAGGGAAACATAAGCATGGCCGTAATTTGAATTCAACTATATTTAGTAAGTCATATAACTATAACAGTAATTCACCATTATAGATAATATATTTTTAGAAAACGGCACTTAAATTAGTTAAATACAGCAGCTTTAGTGCAGTACGCTGGCACAAGGTCGCGCCGCCCCCTACCGCTCAACACAACCACCCGCCCCCACCGTTGCCCTGCACAAGTGCATTCATTTCCCAACTGATAGACTCTCTTTAAACTGTGACAATACTATAGTTAGTGGATATTTTACTTTTTATTTGTTATTTTTTATGATATATCATATAGCATATACTACATTTTATAATATAATAATAATAATAATAATAATAATAAATGAATTTGAAGTTGCTTGCTGATGTTAACGGGCTGCAACTGCAGTGACCACTTACCCTTACGTGGACTGTCAGCTTGTTTACCACTCCACTTTATTAAAAAAATACATTATATCAACTTACATGTTTCAATGCACCTTCAAAGCTAGCCTTTGCTTCTTTAACATTCATATTTTTCCAGTAGCACTCGCCTAATTCGTTCCAAGCATCTCCAAGGTGAGGGTTTAATTTTACTGCTTTGCTAAGACATTGGGATGCCCTTGCGTCATACGTAATACTGATGTTATAGCATCGGCCTTTTAAATAGAGGAACTGTGCTCGGAGTGAGAAAGGAACTTGGGTATCAACTAAAACAATTTTCTTACTAAAAATGTATGCACATTTATTTAGTGTGTACTTCTAAAATGTGTACAAAAAGTAACTATAAGGAATGAGGAAGGAATTCATCACCACATTTTGTCTCATGGGTGTCGCAAGAGGATACTAAGTATAAAAATCATACCAATAAGGAACCTACAAATAAGGAACAATTATTTGTAGGCCATACAAGAACTTGTTCGTGTGGGATATAAACCCGCGACCCTCAGCGCTGCGACTCTTTGCTAAGTCACTGCAACACAGCGCCGTCAAACGGATGACGGTACACCATCACGTTTACGCCATACGTAAAACATTTAGACCCAAAACAGCCCAAAGCGTCAAACGCGAGATTTCTATTAACACGATCATCAACTCTTTTGGCAAACGTAACGATTAAGGCAAATCCCACCCCATAGCGGGAAGGTGCTAATTTGTGCTTTTGTGCTAAAGGTCAACATTATAATTTAAATGTTACTTAAATACTTATTAACACTACAAGTAACACTTATTAGTCTTAGTAAAACAAGTGGTAAATTAAAAAATTTGTACAACCGACTTCAATATAAATAAAATGAGCACATCATCAATGTAATCATTTTATTTAATAAAAATTGATTTCGACTCAATTCAATATAAATTATCAAAGATAACTCAAAAACTACTGGTCAGATCTTGATCAAATTTATATGGGACCACATGAGAAGCATCAGATTTGCAATAAAAAAAAACAATATTGGCTAGAAAAAGTTCTGAAACTTTTTCTAGGTGAACTAATTTTGAGGTTCTCAATTTATGTGTAGTGTGTGTATACACATAATACAGATAAATTTAGAACCTCCTTCTTTTTTAAAGTTGGTTGAAAATAGTATAAAGTTGTGTCACCTTAAGATCTGTAAATGATTTTCTTACCATCTATAGATTCAAATTTCTCAACTAGCAAATTCTTCTTCTCTTCAACATATTTATTCTTCTCTGCTGCTAGTTCAAGTGAATTGTTTTCAAAATATAGATCTCTGAATGTATACAATTCTTGAAGCTCTTTCTGTAAGAGGTTAACCAAAAAAAAGCCTTTAAAAATCTAACAGATGTTTAAAATTTTGCCGTTCTGAAAAGCTGCTACATATAAATTATAGCCTTAGTTCGTTTTTAGTATCCTGCTGTGTGAAATGCAGAAGAAAAGCAGGTCAAGGGCGAGGAGGAGCTTTTGAGATAATATTTAAGTTGTTAAGTAAACTTAAACTTAAAAAGTATTTAACCAGCAACTTAAGATTGAAACCGCTTAAACGCTTTGGATATACAGCCCCTGCCTAGTGTAACAAATCACAGATACTAGGCGAGGCATATCTTTCGAATTAAGCAGCAATGAAAAAGAAATAGACAGAAGAATAAACATAGCCTGGAAAAAACAATAGGCTCAAAAAGAAATTCTTTAAGGAAATTACAGCCTAAGAATGAAAAAGATCATAATGGACTAGTGTATCCTCCCAAGTCTAACAAATACAAGCAAACATGGGTGTACAGAGAATGAGTGAAAAACAAAATTTTGTCTTGCCAACATGCCATCGAGAGAAGCATTCTTAAAATAAGGAGAATACACAAAAAAAAAGAAATATAGATATCCGCAAGAAAACTAAATTAGCGGACGCACTTCAGCATAGCCAAATACAAAAATAGAAATGGGCAGGATACAGCTAGATATCAGGACATACCATGGACCTACCAAACAACAAAATGGATGGGCCCATTTGGCAAGAGGAGTGTAGGTCGGCAAAGAAAAAGATGGGTGGGTGGGATTATTAACACAGCAGGAGAAGAATAGATACACATCGCAAAAAACTGTGAAGAATGGTTCAAGTTGGAGAAGGCTTTTAACCAAGAGGGACTACATAAACTAACAAATACTCTCTAATAATTCTATGTATTAATTTTTTGTTAACTCTGTAAATGTGTAAAGAAATAAAGCTTTATTATTATTATTATGTTGTTTTTTTTTTTTTATTTTATTATTAAGATTAAGATAAGCTTCTAAAATAAAAAAAAATAATACTTAAAAATCTAAAACAATGCAAATTGTATTTCACAAATATGTTATTTTTAAATTAACTAGTTTTTATGGATTATTTCGCATATATTAACTTACTCCTAACGAAACTTATTCCTAACGAAAATAAGTTAATATATGCAATATAATCCTTAAAAACTGGTTTTATTTAAATGTGTACAGTCAACATAAACATATGAAATTATTTCATTATTATTTATTTATTTTTACATTTAACTAATTTTAGTTTAAAATATGAGAAAGAACCTGACCATTTGGAGCTGGCCAAACACTGTCAAATCACTGTTTCAAACATAATGCTTTTTGTTTCTTGATATGTGTGCATTTTGAGTTTTTATTGATGTTTTAATTTTATATTAATTTTTATTAGGACTTGCTTTGGAACTTGGACTCCCGATCCTACCTATTATACCTACCAATCTATTCGACCTACTCTTCTGGATTTTGGATCTGACATTCTTTTGACTTTTCTGTAATCCAGGCTTTTTTAAGGTCATCTTGATATAATGGAGAATATACATAGATTTCTATCTACAAATTTAATAATCATATAAATCTTTAGATAAAATTGCTGTTTTATTCTGCTGTTTTGACTACTGTGGAAGGAAACAGATGAGAAGAGTTCAAAAATTACAAAGAAAAAAGGGATTAATGCTATTTAAAACTAACTACTTATTGTTATAAATAATTAAAGTAACATAAAAACAACAATTTAAAATGAATACGGTGGTTTTGATTAATATTTTGAGGTTTTCGTAAGTCGTCGATTTCGTTGACTTAGGCTTTGCTAAGAGTGAACTCAGCAAGACTTCGAAGTTAGCTCTATAAATACCGACAATGTCTTAGCTGTAAAGTCATAGCAAAATCAAAGTACTCTCTATAGATCTCAGCCTTAGTTCAACCAAACTGTATGCAAAACATGTGCAACATAATTAACTGGTTTACTTATTACAGTAACTTACCGACAGCCCTTCCATGATTTCTGTAATATTTTCCAATACTTTAGCATCGTTCTCAGAATCAGGCTGTGCCATTTTCACAACCAGAACAAATAATTCTTGAATTGTAAAGCCAAGACGATAATAATCAAACAGTAGAGCAATATATGAAAATAAAAATTTTACTTTTCTCTAAAACCACAAGCAAAACAGACAATTCGGTGACGAATGACGTTTGACCAACTAATGGGTGCGCATTGCAGAAAAAAGCGCTTACAAGCGCTAAAATAGTTTTCGGCCAGGACACGATTGCTACTTCAGTAGCGCTGACACAATCCGCCATTTTGCTTATTTAATTTGTTTGTTTTGAAGTAGAGTTTATAAGTTGTTTTGTGCAATATTAGTTTAAGTTATATAATGACATGAATAAACATATACATGTTATTAAAAATTCATGATTGGTAAGTTTTTAATATGAATACTTTACAAACATATATTTAAATTAGGTTAGGTTCCCCCGTTTAAGCCAACATCGTGTCCTAGAGGAAAATAGCTACTTACGATTTGACAACACTTACCGCTTACGATCGCCATTTTGCTTACAAGCGCTTGCTAGCGCTTTTTTCTGCCAAACGCACCCAATAAATGTCAATGTCAACAAATGTCAAATGACAACGACAATGGCCAACCAGTGTTGCTACCGCTAATTTTTAAATTAAAATATAACAAGTGATAATGTTTTGATTGATCTACCGTAAATGACACCCAATGCTCGAAGATTTTCTAAGTGATGAACGATTGTCTCTTGCTCGACATATTGTCACAGAATAAATAATAGTACTACGTACAGAAGTTACACTCCTTTGATGTCAACTGCTTGCCGACGTTTAATAGCCTACGTAATTATTATTAAGCAGATAAATCGCGCACGCAAGCTAAATAAAACTTTATCGCTGCGCGTTAGTGTCCATATTACTTTGCATCTTTACCGTTTCCTAAGTCCCGCCGAACTTTCCGTGATTATTAAGGGATGTCAATAGAAAGTATAAAAAATACATTGCGAAATGTTAATTATATTACTTAGATGAAGTACCTATTCTGACTATGATCCAATGATCATACTTTCGCCCCTATGTGAGTTCTGTGATGCCTAACGCATGCAAATTGCAAGGTCATTCGTCGGGAATCGCAACGCTTGGTTCGGAAGAAATAGGTAGATAGTGTAAACAACAAATAAACCTGAAATACGATTCCTAACAGAAATGTGATCTATTCTACTTACTTAAAAATCTTCTTAGTATACAAAGTTTCAATTTCAGTATTTTGTGGTATTATAACTTAAAATATTTTAATTAGAAAAGAAAAGTATAGATATGTATGTAAGTAAATATTTGGATAGTGAAGTAAATTTAACTAATTTTTGTAATAAAGTACTTAGGTATTTCTTCTGTAGACCAAAATATTACTTAATTCTTTTTTGCTGTAAGTACCTATCTTACAAAAAAAAGTTAAATAAATTCACCTTTCATAATTTCCTTCTAAAATTCTTCGGTAACTTAAAAAATGATATGAAACCTTTTGTTGGTCATTTCATTTAGTATCCATCCACGCAACAGTTATAGTAGGAACGACGTTTTGCTATTATAATTTATCAAATAGGTAATATACATAATATATAATTTTTAAAATATATTAAAACTTTTACAACTATTTTTACCTACAATTAAATATACTAAACACTAAACAAAAACTATTTCAACAAATATTTACATAAAACTATTCACTTAAACAGCATTAAAAAACTTTAACATCGACTTTAATCGCCTACATCGCGCTAGCCCCGACTGCGTTTAACGCGCCCATGGCGCCTCGCGATTTTAGGTAATTATTTCACGCAGGTAACAAGAGTGTCAGAGGCCTGATATTGTTCTAAGATGTGGTTGTCCACCGCTGGTTGTATGACTAAATTCAAGGTCGGTCGCTCAGCGAGCTACGAACAGAGTATACTCGGAATTTTTCTACTTGTTAAGATTCGAAACGAAGAATATCCGCAGTAGAACTAGAGTTACCAACATAATCCAACGAATTAATAAGCTGAAATTGTAATGGACCGACCACATAGTTCGAAGAACTGGCGACCGACGTGGAAGGAAGGAAGGAGGTTCTCTAGTGGCAGCTTCGTAGTAGAAAGATAGGGTGGCCCCCCACTAGACTGAGTAAAGACCTGGTAAGATATTCAGGAAATAGATGGATGTAAGAAGCACAAGCACAAGTTTTGTGAATTTCCATGGGGGATGCTTATGTTAAGATATGGTAAAAGACTAGGTAGGACTAGTAAAAGGCTGTAATTAATGAATTACGATTATTACTCGGCGGGTCAGTGAGGAAAGTTGTGAAGCGGGACCTGCGTAGCTCTAATGCATTTGCGATACAAGGTGCAATAGAGCGAAACAAGGTATCCAAAGTCTTTTCTCAGGAGCTTGGGAGAAGTCAAAGTACTCACTCAAAGCCTGAAGTTCTCTCTGACATCGAATACTATTATGGCAAACTATGTGCCCCAAACAAACCACAACCTGACCCCAAATTCGATGATCCCAGAGCCACGCTGACCCGCAACTATACCAACCAGCTGTCAGACATCGGCCTTGGGGAGATTAAGATGGCCCTCAGCCAACTTTAAAATTGAAAAACCCCTAGAGAAGAAGGGAGTTACAGCAGAGCTCTTAAAGAGTGACGGCTCCGTGGCACAGTTCCTTAGCAATGAGTCACAGCGCTAATGGCCGCGTGGTCAAATCCCGCACGGATCAAATATTTTGTAAGGTAAGATGCTTTATTTGTTAGAATATGGTACAACATTACTGTTGTTACAAAAGATTTTCAATTCTAAATATTCAGCCGTTTCCGGCGTTCAAATATTTTCTGATAGATTATTTTACTCGTAGGATATAATAGAAAATTAAGTCATTAATTACTATATACTATACTTGAAGCAATACTTATGGAAATTAAATCTATATAAAACAATAATATCCATCAATTCATAATATTTTTAGTTAAAACGTCAATAAATTAAGTTCAGCAAGTCAATAATTACAATTCAAGTCAAATTTTTCATTTAAGAAGTCATTTAATGAGTAATAGCATTTATTTAAAAAAATGAAATAATTTGCTTTTAAAGATTCCTATATTCATCTTTATGAAACAATCAGGCAATTTGTTACAAACATGTATTGCCATACAATATAGATTTTTTGAGTATCAAATATATTACTATTTTTTGTGAACAAACACAGATTTTGTAAATGTATAATGCTGGAAGCGGCAACATTTTATGTTTGCGAAAAAGAGGAATACAACTATCAAATTGGTGTGCTCCGCATAAAGACCTTACATATTTTTTCTGTCCACGAAAATCTCTAATAAAATCGACAGAATTATTCCATATTATATCGTAACGCAGGATCGAAGAAACACATCCGTGATAGATAGAGAGTACGGCCTCCATGTTAGCCACTCTTCTTAAGCGATATAAAACAAAGACTACATAGGTTATCAGTTATCAATATGTGTCTTCCAATACAGAACTTGTATATTGCCTAAAAAGTTAGTATGGTCCACTTATTCGATGACGTTTTCCCCATATTTAATTTCAAGTGGTCCTTGTTTACTATTGTATGTCTGAAATCTTATCATCTTAGTTTTTCCAATGTTAATTTGCAATTATTATGTCTTAACCGTAGTCAAAAAATTTATTGTTATTTTCTATATTAATGGTAATGTCTTCAGCATACGGCACATATTTGTGTTTAGTTATGTTAGAAGATCGTTTATATTATAGATTATGAATAATAGAGGTCCTAGTACACTTCCTTGTGGAACTCCGCATTTATTTTCGCAATATTGTGATCTATAATTTTTTATACGGTGTCCTGAGTAACTTGACACCTCAATGCATTGGTTTCGTTGACTTAAATAATCTTGTATTAATTTTAGCGAATTACCTCTTATACCATATCTGTCAAGTTTGTGTAACAATAATACATAATTAACAAAGTCAAATGCCTTAGACATATCAATGAAAATTGATGTTATAGGTATTTTGTTGTTTAAGCTAGTTGTTATTAGTTTTATTAAGTTAAAACATGCTAAGGTCGTTGACTTGCTTTTTGTGAAGCCATATTGCTTTGGTTTTAATATTTCATGTTTGGTAAAGAAGTCATAGATTCTGGTATTGTATGATCTACTAGTAATTGTTCTAGGTCTAGATATTGTCTCTGACTGTGTGGTCTAGACTTGTGAAATTTATGTTTGTAAACTGCCCTCACGATGCAGGAGAAAATCCTAGTGTGAAGGTAATAATGTCTAGGAATCAACCCTTGCTAAAGAAGCCATGTCGAGTTTTAACAGCGTCTTACGAGATGAGAGAATTTTTAAAGGCGTGGAGCAGAAGAAATACAGTCTTGTTTCACAGGAAAGTGTGACAAGACTATGCTGAAAAATTAGCGACTCATCTCGCTTCTGAGTCACGTCTGTGAGTTGTTTTCTAGGGCCATCACAAATCAGCTCGAGCGAACACTTGACGAATTTTAGCCTGCGGAACAGGCTGGGTTTCGAGGAGGATTTGGCACTATGGATTACATTCACTCAGTGCGGCAAATAATACAGAATACAATAGAGTATAATCGGCATTTTTGCACTATGAGAAAGCCTTTGACTCCATCGAAACTTGGGCTGTTCTGAATTCTTTGCAGCAGTGCCAAATTGACTGGCTATACATCGAAGTGCCGAGATGACTTTATAACACCAGTACGATATCCGTCCAAGTACAGGGCAGTCAAAGAAAACTAATCCAGTTGTATCGCGGAGTGAGGCAGGGAAACAGAAACAGAAACTTTTTTTTTTCAATGTATATTATAAACAATACTTATTGAAAGTCACTTTTCATTTACCACTGATTCGAAAAAAAAAACTTCTGTCCTAGGAAGAACCAGCAAGAAACCCAGCGGTACTATTTTTTTTTTCAAATAATAGCTTACAATCATGTTTACAATTAATAACACAAGACAAATTAGAAATAGCTTGGTAGCGATCTAGGGTTATTTATAATCCATAAATTCCTTAATATTATAATAACCCTTTTTATACAAACTTATTTTAATAAAACTTTTGAACACTGTGTTTGACA
Source organism: Parnassius apollo (assembly GCA_907164705.1). Classification (NCBI taxonomy): domain Eukaryota; kingdom Metazoa; phylum Arthropoda; class Insecta; order Lepidoptera; family Papilionidae; genus Parnassius; species Parnassius apollo. The sequence goes on along the minus strand of CAJQZP010001558.1, from coordinate 8,980,780 downwards.
AATTTTGTATATTTTCTGAGATTTTGTTGTAAAAGCGTATACATCGCCCCAAGAATGAATTACTGACTTGGTGGAGTCGAGTAACTGGTACTACTAGCTTGTGTCTGTTCCTAGTATTTATAGAATGAATATCACCTATTTTTCCAAAACTACTTTTATTTTTGTGTACGTATATTACATTTTCATAAATGTATTGAATGGTCAGAGTTAATCTATTAATTTTCTTAAATTTTTGTCTCAGTGACTCTTTTGGTTTTAAATTATATATTGCTCTAATGGCCCTCTTCTGTAAGATAAATATAATTTCAGTGTCAGTCACGTGTTCCCATAGTAATATACCATACGACATAATGCTATGGAAATTACTAAAGTAAACTATTCTAGCTGTTTCAACACTGGTAAGAGTTCTAATCTTTTTTACAGCATATGTTGCACAACTAAGTCTGCTACCTAGTTTTGATATATGGGGGAGCCATTGATAGGATAGGTAATACCTATATGTAGTCAAAATTTTCTTAATTAAATTATTAATATCTATTAAATTAATTCTATTTGTATAATTGTTACAATTAAATGTCAAATTTAAATTATTGTTGCATGACAAATTATTCATTAATACATTTTAATCATATCTTATTTTATTCTCCTGTGACCAACTCCTGTATGTAAGGCAATTTAAACAAGATAATTTTATGTACATTTAAAGTATTAAGGTATTAATATATTTTAATGATTAATTTTTGTTTACATTGCCTCTACTCCTAACAAGAATTATTACTGTGCTATTAGGACAAAACTTACTAGTTAAAACTTTATTCATTATATGACTAAAGGATGCCCCGGGCATACAATAATTACTAGTGAGTTGTCCTTTTAAATGGTTATTTAACATCATGCCCAAATTTTTACCTATGTCATCACAATTTATTTATTTTATTTTTATTTTTATTTATTAGGAAAACAAACAGTGTTTTATTACAAAACAACATAACTGAATTAAAACTATACACCATTTACATGTTTTCGCAATTGAATTACAAAAGAGCTTGTTCACTTGATACACTTTTATTAAGATGGTAAATGACACCTAAGGATCAGTTCGAGAGCCATCAAACCAAGAGTCCGTCAAAGTGGTTTTGAAACGAAGTGTTGAAGAAGTAAAGAGATCAAGCTGCGTAGACGCCACTGCACTATTTAAAGTTTTTGCGGCACGAATAAAGAAAGTGTTTTGTCTGTAATTGGATGAGGACTGTGGAATATCCAAACATATAGGTTGCCTTGATGTTTTATAAGGCACCCTCATGTTGATTTTCGAGAGTAAATGCGGAGAATCTACACGGTTTTGAGCAATTTTGACTAGGAAAACCACGTCGGCAATTTGTCTCCGTTCCTTTAAGGGTAGTAAATGGTGTCTACGGCACCCCGCCTCATAATTGCAATCGTTGCTTCCCAGCCTGTACTGTAGATATTTCAAAAATCTACGTTGTATGGACTCGATCCTATCAATGTATACATTGTAACGTGGATTCCATACCTGTGAGCAATACTCAAGAATACTACGCACCAAGGAACAATAAAGGACCTTAATTACCTTTATACTATGGAATTGGGAGCTCGACCGAAAAACAAAGCCCATAGTTTTATTAGCCTTTCTACAGATTTGGTCTATATGCCTTTCGTATGTTAATTTACGATCATGCATAATACCCAGATCACGAATCTCATCTACCCTGTGTAACACCTGATCAGTAAGTTTATATAGAGTTTCCACAAATTTAAATTTGCGAGTGAAAGTCATACAGTAACATTTCTGAATGTTTAGCCGTAAGTTATTACGAAAGCAGTATTGTTCAAAACGTTCCAAATCCTCCTGTAATAGCTTAGTATCGCGTAGTGAATCAATCCTTTTAAATATCTTCATGTCATCCGCGTATAGAAGGAAGTTAGAGTGTTGGAAACAAGAGGCTACGTCGTTTATAAAAATATTAAAAAGTAAAGGTCCCAGCAAAGATCCCTGGGGAACTCCAGAAGGGACATCATTCCAGTTTGATGAGAATCCATTCACTACTACTGCTTGCGATCTTTTTTCAATGTAGGATGTAAACCAACGGTATAAATTACCATGAATTCCAGCAAACAGGAGCTTTTGTAGCAGTATTTGATGATCAATACAATCAAAGGCTTTGCTAAAATCCGTAAAAATAGCGTCAACTTGACCCCCAGAATCCATGCCAGCTGTAAGAAAATCTGTGAAAAATAAAAGATTAGACGAAGTAGAACGCATCGCTAAAAATCCATGTTGTTCTGGAATAAAAAATGATGATAATGATTGATAAACTTGAGAATACACTATGCGTTCAAACACTTTAGCGAACAGGCATAATTTAGATATAGGTCTGTAGTTCTTGATGTCATTTTTACTACCACCTTTATGTATCGGGGAAATAAATGCGGATTTCCAAATACGAGGTACAAGTCCCTCCGTGATTGAGCGCTTGAATAGAATAGATAATGGTACGGAAATTGACTCTGCGCATTTGACGACAAAGATCGGTACAATCTGGTCTGGCCCTGAACCCTTGGTTAAGTCTAAAGCCTTTAATAACGTTAAAATTGAATCCGTACTGATTTCCACATTACTAATACAAACAGAGACGCTATTTGAGTTTAAAGGTGAGTATTTGAAGTTATTACTATGTGACAATGGAGTAAGAAAAGTGGATTGGAAATACGAAGCAAAAAGATCACAAATACCATGACCAGTATCTGCAGACCGTCCTTCGTAGTGTAATTTAGACGGAAGTGAGTTAGAGCCCTTATTGAATGATTTTACAAACGACCAAAACTTTTTTGGTTGCCTAACTATCGCATCTTCCGTGCATTTTATGTAATTATTATAGCACTCCTGTTCCAGGCGTTTAGCCCTAGTTCTAAGAAGTCGAAAAGTATCGAGGTCAACCATGTTACCATATACCTGATATCTTTTATAATATTTGTATTTTTCTTTCAATAGTTTCTTGAGTGAACAGCTATACCAAAGTGGAAAAGAGGAAGAAGTTATTATTTTATGAGGGACATGTTTATCTCTAACATTATATAAGTGGGCATAAAATATATCAACGGCATTGTCCAACGGACCATTGTTCAAGTCTATCACCCAGTTCACTTTATTTAGTGAGGAAGAAATGGCCTCGTAATCTGCTTTGTCATAAAAATATTTGAGTCTGAGATTAGTTCCAAGTGAATCGTCTAGAGCAAAGGTCAAGGTCAGATCTAACGACTTGTGGTGAGGGTCCTCTGGTACCAGAGGATCGTTACATGCCGATACACACACGTATTTGTTACACAAAACATAATCGAGTATTCTATTGTTAATATTTCTATTCAAGTTAAACTGATTAAGGTTGCACTCGGCTAATGTATCGAAAAATAATAACTGCGATTCACCAAGGATCCCAATAGGTTGCAGACAGTCAATCTCACCATTCCAGTTGATGTTACTTAAGTTAAAGTCTCCCATTATTAAAAATAAGTCGTTCGGACATGAACTAACAATGAGTGACAGCTTCTCTGAGAAGTTTTGCAATTGCGTATTGAAAGAATTACCTAGATTTTCCTTACACAAGTATAAGGTGCAAATGTGAATATTATTTGAATGTAATCCCCGTTTTCCTTTTTTTCGATGTGATTGTAACCCAGATGTCTTCGGCAGAGGAGTGCCATTCTGGGCGTTCCACTGCAGCTAACCGACGGTGAGTAGCCAACAATACCCCACCTCCATACTTCAACTGTGTCGATTGATAATTCCTATCACGCCGCCAGACAATGTACCTATCATCGAATAATTCGCTATCACTTAGACCATCCGTAAGCCAGGTCTCCGTTAGTGAGATAATATCGTAAGAGGACAGGAGTAAACTCCGCTGGAATGCGTAAGTCTTGGTGCGTAGACCCCGAGCATTTTGGTAATACAGTTTAAGGTCGTACGAAGCCATTAGTAATCATGAAAAACATATACAAACACGTGCGCATACACTTACATATGTAACCACATAAACATACACATACATGCACACGCATACCTACGCATAAAAACATATATACACACACATGTGATACATAAATATACATACAATCCGCAACTTGAGCAAAACCGCAACTAATAAGATTATTATCAAAAAAATAAAACATGAGGTACCAATTATCACTATAGATAATCACAAGACCAGTGGACGTATGAGTGTAACAGTCACTCTCAGCCCATAATAACAACATGAAGTATAATTTCATTATTACGTATATATAAGAATGTGTATATAATGATAAAAATACAAATAAGGATACACCTTCAGGCCGATAATACCCGGAGAGGCGGGTACTCAGACTTAGTAACAAAGTGTTCGCATCCGTAAAATATAAGAGTATATAAAATATATTTTGTAATAATAATATACCTTTACGCGTATAGTACTTGAAGAGACAGCCATTTACAATTCCTATGTACTGGCAATTACTTGAACATAGGAGAGAAAATTGAGCGTAAACGCGTAACAAATTCCAGTTTAACATTAACATTAAGACGACAAGTCCAGAAAATATAAATGGTAATAGATTACGATTGGTGGTACTATTTCGATTGATATTAGTATTAATTCGAGATAATTTCATATTAAAATAGCAAATAATAACAGCAATAAATAGTAGGGTAAATATGAAATAGTTAATAATAGGTCTTGTGCAGTCGAAGTAAATGACAGGCAAAATCAGACTTAAGTTTAGTAGCGCGCAATCTAAAATGGGTAGTACGCTGATGTATAAACGTGCCCATACGGGTGAACGTTGCGTCAATGGCTGCATACTTACATATGATATTAGCTTGAACTCTGCAACACAGTCATATTTATGGATAAAATAAAACGTTAACAAACAGACGGTGACGGCTCTCAAACTTTGTAACAATATTTCATAAGACAATAAATTTTTTGAGTACAAAAGAAAAAAGGTCAAATTAATATTTAAACTATTCTGACAAGATCTTTCTCGCACCTTATAAAAAATATAGGAGAAGTATCAGACTTCCTGGCCATAATTTTTGAGTGCTTAACCCATATATATTTAAAATTATTATTTTTCGCCAGAGATTTGGCTTTGCTCAGTAAAACCTTGTTCCGTTGAGTTAGGTGATCATTCACATAACAATATCCAGTAGATGCAAAGCCCATGTCCGACACCGACAGCCGAGTCTTACGCGATGATGAAACAAAATTTTCCTTAATATATCGATTGTTAAAGGAAACAATTATTGGTTTCTCAACATTCGGTACACGAGTGGGCACTCTGGCTATATAATTTATATCTTCTTTTTTTTACAGGAAAATTACACATGTTGCCAATTTTCTGAGTTAAATCATAGAGGTCTTCATTATTTTTTTTGTGGTATTCCCCTGATTTCAATATTGTTGGATCTAGCCCACTGGTCCCTGATGTCAAGTTCCTGGTTTAACTTGGTTATTTCCGCACGCAGCCCTGATACGTCATTCGCCATCTCCTCCGCTTTAGCTATCCTCGATTCCAGGGATTTAACAGTACTCGAAAATTTATCTATTAACTCATGTGCCATTTCTAACGACGACTTTAGACTAATGACATCCGACTTGATGGATTTGATGTCTTCCATCAGCGACGCCAATGGAGCCAACCGTAGATTAATATGGCTCAGCTGTTCTAGCACACTATCCATCTGACTAATCGCTGGTGAGTTAGGAGTCGGCGAAAGTGGTGGGCCCGCCTTGCACTTCGGACAGCGCCAGTTGTTCTTCCTGTCACCAAGCTTCCGAAACCCGGTCTCAGTAACTCCAGCACAACCGAAGTCGTACCGATTCTTACATAAACTGCAAACAGGACCGTCAGAGTGTTGAAGGCCGCAACCAGAGCAGGTAAACATTATGAAAAGTTTGAGAAAGACTGATTGAGAAAGATTGAGATAACTATTCAAACGAACAAGCGTGTGTTTAGCGACAATGTCAAAGGACGACAATACATAATAACTTTATGTTTTTTAATATTTAAAATACTTTTTAAGTTTTTGTTCTTTGTTATGGCAGCGTCATGAGTGTTGGTGAAAATAAGGAGTCATTACTATTTACACATATTGTCCCCGATGAACATGGTTTGGAGCGTTGGTTCTCACTCTGATGTTTTATTAAGGAGTCAAAGCGCTCCTCATTGTATTTACATGACTTTACGACTTTACCAGATCATTCATAGAAAATATGTGTTCTTTTATCTCAACCTGAGGAGACCCAATTTGTAAGGAGTTTTTAAGCGACAAAACTTCTGAATTGAGACACTCTATTTCAGTCTCATAACAGTTTGTCATATTTTCCACCTCAATTGAATATAAGTTTATTAATTAATTCATGCTTTTCCTTACATATATTTATATGATTTTTATATTAATTTTAGTTTTAATTAACTTTTGCACTTTCCTAACATATTTATTAATTTTTATGTATTTTTTTAATTTTCTTCTACTGCATGTAATCCTTTCTGCTGTTCTTTATGTGACAAAATCATCACCAGTCAAATCTATTGTTGTGGCGGGTTGCAATGTTTTTGAAGATTTACATTCTAAGAGCTCATTGAACAGACTTTGAATTTGGGACACTTTCAATTTATCTAAGTATTGTTTTAATTGCACAATCTGCTCATTAGCCTCACATAACTGTAACTGCAATGCAGCAATTAATCTGAGGGATTCATCATATTCCTTGCTGCATCGGTCAAACTCATCGACTATTCCCTGAACCTGATCCCTTTCTTTTAGAACATTTGTATAGTCTTTATGAAACTTAACCATATCACTTTTAGTTGAGTATTTTTGGCAATTATATTTATTATTTCCTTTTCGTTGTCATCGTTGCCATATTTAAGCAACAGCTCACACTGCTCCTTTGAAAGTTCTAGAAGCGCCATTTGAAGTTGGTTCTCCATTTGGCGCGTTTTGGCGTTGCGTGTATTCATTTTATTATTATGTGTAAATAGCAAAAGAAAACAAAGAAAGAAAACCAAAAAAACAGAGTAAGCTAATATCTAGATCTATGAGTCTACTTTCAGATCTCAAACTGAATTATCAGGTAAATAATTCAAATTGAAATCCGAAACAGCACTAATTTAAAAGTTAAATCTTAAAATATAAAGGGATAACATGAATTACACTAACTTACAGAAAGTTCAAACGATGTTCGTTACAGCTGTCAGTTTTAGTTGAAACACAAAACACTATTTAATTAAAATACTTATGACTTTTATTTATTTTACAAACACAATTGAGTCTTATTTAACAACTGTAACTAGAAATTGAGGTGGATATTATCAATTTACAATATTATTTTACATCTTGTCATTGGGTTTGCCACAGATGCAGGCAGAGGAGACAGGGGGATGGTATATTCCCTAAACTGTTAACAAATACACGCTGCTGCTGTACGCTGAATACGATGCTGGACTGGAAATGACTGGGAAAAACGCGGCATTAACGTAAACAGTAAGTACATTTCACACTTACGCTTTGCTGACGATATCGTCATCATAGCAGAATCGGTGTGAGAACTTCAGAACATTCAGAACAGACTGAATGAATCCTCCGGACGTGTTGGTCTGTGCATGAATCTGAACAAGACAAAAGTTATTTTCAATGATTATGTCATGCTAGTTACAATTACTGTGGATGGTGAAATTCTCGAAATTTTTTAGGATTATACCTACCTTGGGTAGATATTGAAACTCGGTAAGAATAACTTCGAGGAGGAAGCCGATTGGAGCATTCAGTTAGGCTAAGCAGCATTTAAAAAGCTCCGTCGGGTTTTCTCGTCATTCCTGCCGCAAAGTATGAAGACGTTCTACTAACTTACGGTGCTGAAACGCCGAAACTGACGATACGGCTACTCCACAAGCTCAAAGTCAATTAATAAAGACGGTGGATAAAATTTGAAATTTGAAATGAAAGTGGCCTATGTCCAGCAGCGGACTATCGCATGCTAATGATGATGATTATGAATCGGCGGATCGATCGAACAAATCTACAAATTTATTTTTTCAGTCAGAATACTTGCAAGTTCAGTTTTATTACGAATAAATACATTTTTATTGAACTTTAAAGGAAGTTACATTTAAAGGGCAGGTACAAAACCTGACTTAGGTATCGTATTTTATACTAAAATAAACTTAAAAACAGTAACAAAATAAACTTAATTAGCAAGTATATCATATAGAATTAATCGTACTCGATAAGCAGGGAATACTTATTGAATTCCGTTCTGAGATATCACTAATTTCGCTGCATAGTAATATCCGCGGGATATTGAGCTTACTGCACTTAAAAACTGTTGTTAATGTCTGCGTTTGGTTAGAGGCAATGAAAGCAGTTATTACTAGGACATATTTAAATCTTATGAAGATGAGCTGGAAGACAAGTTCTCGTTAGAGAAATAGAGAAAAAATTAAAACAAAACACAAAAAATGGTAACAAAATAAACTTAATTAGCAAGTATATCATATAGAATTAATCGTACTCGATAAGCAGGGAACACTTATTGAATTCCGTTCTGAGATGTCACTAATTTCGCTGCATAGTAATATCCGCGGGATATTGAGCTTACTGGATTCAAAAACTGTTGTTAATATCTGAGTTTGGTTAGAGACAATGAAAGCAGTTACTAGGACATATTTAAATCTTATGAAGATGAGCTGGAAGACAAGTTCTCAAATAAAACAATAAATAAAAACTTTGTGATTTTTATTTTCCACCAAAAACAACTAATTTATTGTTACGAGCTTGAGGTTCGTGACAATAAAAATTGCCGATAAAATTACCTAAATTAACACTTTAATTTACTTTACACAAATTAAAACTAAAAACACTAATAATTAAACACACTAATTCACTTAATTCCGCTCCGAAGCTTCGCTTGTGTCGCCGAGTTCAACTCTGCCCCGATCGCATCTTGCAGCGCCTATTTATATAATTAGCAAAGAAGCGTCCCGAACATTCAAGTAAATGCGCGCCAGGCAACGAGTATTCGAGTGTAGATTTTCCAGAAACTTAGTTCTTCGGGTGGCGCTGTCGGTCGAGTGATTTGTGATGTCATTTTCTCAGTGCTCCCCTCGCTCTCGTTCTTGACACTAGATGGCGCTAGTGTATCGTCGACTTGAGCGCGTAACACTGCCCCCTCCTAAGACATGCTCGTCCTGAGCATTATCGGCCCCATAATAACGCGCCAAGCGATCCACATGGACGATCTTAGGAGTCCCTCTTGCGCCTTTCTGTAACGGCTCCGCAATGTCAAGGGCTGTTCTATCCCGTGGTGCACCAACATTGTACAATTTCGGTGCTCCTCTACTACGTGTCTGAGGTCCCCGCACGGCCGCACAACTTGTACATGTACGACACCAATCCTCGACATCGTCACGATAATGGACCCAGTAAAACTGTTCTCGGACCTTCAGTAGAGTTCGTTTAACTCCCAGATGGACTCTTGAACGACCATTATGGCACAGCTGTAGAACATTCGGCACTTTAGCTTTAGGGACAACCATTTGTAAACGACAGCTGTCCCTTCGACCATTGTCCCATTTACGGCACAGGACTCCATCCTGAATCAGCAAGCTGTCCCATTGGGCCCAATAGCTTTTCGTGGTTGAACTCATCGCTGAGACGTCCCTCCACTTAGGCTTGGTAGCACGGGCCTTCATCCATCCCAGAATCGGCTTGATGTCCGGATCTTCCTGCTGTGCATGTCGTAGGCTGTCCTTCCACCCGTTGCTGAGGTGGTCTGTCCTGAGCATCCTCACGGATACCACTTCCTTACTCTCTTGCCTACTACAATGGTTGCAATCTTCAGGACAAGGTCTTCTTGTCAATGCATCTGCGTTGCCGTGAGATTTCCCGCTGCAGTGTCTGATAGTAAAGTCGTATTCCTGCTGCTGCTGGGCGGTGCTGTTAGCCGCACTTCCTTTCTGAGACCGTTCACCTTCCCTTCCTAGGGTGTGCTTAGGGCAGCTGGACCGAAGATGGCCCCTTTCCCCACAGCCATAGCACCTAGGGCTGTATCTTTTATTGTGGTCGCGAACCGTAACTGCTGTAACCTCCCTAGCGTGAGGTGAACGATGATCCTGTCGCCGCTAGGCAGTGCCGTTAGCTGTACTACCCTCTCGAGATCGATCAACTCTCCTTTCCACGGTTAGTTTAGGGCAGCTGGATCGAAGATGGCCCTTTTCCCCACAGCCATAGCACCTAGGGCTGTATCCTTTGCTGCGGTCACGGACTGTAGCTGCTGCAACCTCCCTGATGCGATGGGAACGATGATCCTGCCGCACGGCTTCCACCTCCAGTGCATGGGCCAAGGCGTTCTTAAGCGTCTCGTGGTGCCCGAGCCTCACAGCAGCTCTGACTTCCAGGTCACGGATGCCGTCGATGAATGTCTGCACCAGGTTCCCTTCAATGAGCGCAGGTACAGACCGGTATGCTTTTCGCACCAGCTTTTCCACCTCTAGAGCCCACTGCTGCAGGTTTTCGTTGATGCGCTGCTCACGATCTTTTAGCTGCGCGCGAAAGACGTGTTCCAGATGAGCGTCGCCATATCTTGCTTCCAAGGCCTCAAGAAGCTGCTCATAGGTCACTTTCTTACCGAGAGCTTCCAACACAGTTAAGGCTTGGTCGCGCAGGCCTAGGGTGAGTGCAGTCATGGCTTGGCTTTTATTCCAGCCGTTCGCCTCCATGACAGCCTCGAACTGGATTTTGTAGGCCGACCAGGAAGAGGTCCCGTCGAACGGCGGCACTTTGAATCCACGTAGCGAAGGTGCTGCAGCTACTACGGGAGCTGTAGTTCCATCCCCAAGTTTGAGGTCGTTTAGCGTTTTCTTCACGTCAGCCATCACGTTGTCAACCCGATTGTTCACATGGTTGATTCGTGTTTCATGTTCTTCGATTCGGGTTTCAGCTTCCGACAGGCGGTTGTCGTGTTGAGCAACCCTATCCTTCACGTCCCTTATCTCTTTCCCAAAGGTAGCGTGAAGGTCCTTCATGAGGAGCATCTGCTCTTCCGACCGACGAGCCTGTTCCATCTGCTGATCTTCCAACCGACGTGCCTGTTCCTCCTGTCGGCGGGCCTGTTCCTCTTGTCCGCTATGCAGCTGCTCTTTCAACTGACGGACCTGTTCCTGCAACATCAACATCATAGCACCTAAATCAGGTGCTGCAGATGTAGGAGCTGCTGACGGGCCTGCAGCCGGCGGCTGGCCCTCCGACGTCTGCGGCGTTGCACCACCAAATCTTCTTTGGTCCGTCTCCTGCTGGCGTTGACTTCGGGTACGGACACCCTCCGTTTCCTCCTTAGGTAAAATCGGCATGATTTTATCCCACTTCTGACACCAATTGTTACGAGCTTGAGGTTCGTGACAATAAAAATTGCCGATAAAATTACCTAAATTAACACTTTAATTTACTTTACACAAATTAAAACTAAAAACACTAATAATTAAACACACTAATTCACTTAATTCCGCTCCGAAGCTCCGCTTGTGTCGCCGAGTTCAACTCTGCCCCGATCGCATCTTGCAGCGCCTATTTATATAATTAGCAAAGAAGCGTCCCGAACATTCAAGTAAATGCGCGCCAGGCAACGAGTATTCGAGTGTAGATTTTCCAGAAACTTAGTTCTTCGGGTGGCGCTGTCGGTCGAGTGATTTGTGATGTCATTTTCTCAATGCTCCCCTCGCTCTCGTTCCTGACACTAGATGGCGCTAGTGTATCGTCGACTTGAGCGCGTTACATTATTATAAAAATGTCATAAGCTCTCTTTAGAGGTATTTTGCAATTTTGTTCATACTTCAATCTAATAATCAAATAAGTTACCATTATTAATTTAATAATTAAGTTTTTATGGTTTGATATTGCTGGTAAAACATACATATGTATATCAAGTATTTAAAAATAATTTACGGTTTCTACGGCTTCCTTAGTGATGCCGGGTTTACAGCCTACATTTTGGTACCAGACTCGTAGTGTTCGAGAATGTGGTAGGCACAGGACAAATTTTGTTCTCATGTAATTGTAAGCCCTAGGGCTGTAAAAGTGTAAAGTAAGGGTAAAAGTCTTTAGTTGCATATCATAGTCTTGTTTAATGTTTTATTTTGTTTTTTTTAATCACCCTTTTGAGGTGATGCTGCAACAAATCGTTTGAACTAGACACCATTATAGCACTAATGTACATTTTGAAATGAGGGGGGCTTTTCAAAATCTTTCATCACTTGAGATAACTTTTCCACTTTTTCATTAGCCCGTTTTTTGTGTTCTTATATTTTTCAGTTTTTTTTTTGTTTCATATCTAAGCGTCTCCGAAGAACATCAATAGATTTCTTAATTTTTTTCTTTCTCAGGGAATTGTCTATAACAAAAACGTTTGCAGTAGAGCTACTGGGTACTGGGGTTATATTTCTGTAGACATTTATTTATTTATTTATTTATTTATTTATTCTCTCTCTTACATCTATCTTTACAGTTTCCTAATGCGATAGAGTAACTTATCCTAAGATTTAACAAAAATTATTACCTAAAATCAACAATAAGAATATAATAGAAGTAAATATATAATAAAAGTAAAAGCATTTCCTACCTAAATAAAATACTAACAAAAATTATTACCTACTAACAACAGATTATAAAAATAAAAAATAAACAAAAAATTACATAAAAAACCTAGATTTAACTATAACTTATTACATATAATGTGACCTTCGTGAATTCACTCAGAGTACAACAAAATATGTCAATTTTATCTTGGACTCTGTTTAGTGTTCTGAGTGCGCGCGTGAGCGGCGCGTGCTGCAGCAAGTTAGTCCTCGCGCGCGGTACCGCCAGCAGCTGCGGCCGGCGTCTGCGATATACGTACCGGTCTGGGACTCGGAGTGCCAACTGATCCAGCACGTCTGTGTTATGTACTCTGCCTATCAGAACTGTGTACAAATAGCGTGCAAGAGTAAATTCCCTTCTAACCCTGATTTCATTGTAACCTACCATACCTAATATGAACAATGTTGGATACATTAATGGATAGAGTGGATACACTCCATACAGTCGCATGTACAGGTATCTTAAAAATTTATTTTGTACTCGCTCCAGCATAAGAGTGTACTTGTTTTCGTGCGGCGACCAAATCATCGCATTGTATTCCAGTTGGCTCCTAACCAGTGTATTATATAATGCAGTAATTGCGTAAATATTTGTGAAATTATTAACTGTGCGTAGTATGAAACCCAAACTTTTGTAAGCTTTTTTTACAACATTTAATGATGTGTTCACGAAAAGTTAATCCTGTATTCATACCCACTCCTAAATCACGAACTTCCTTGACCCTAGTCATGGGTACACAGTCTTCTATCATATAATTATGTACAATAGGGTTGTGGCTACGAGAGAATGTAATTGTGAGACATTTTGAGGTGTTAAGCTGCAAGTTGTTTTCCTTGCTCCACCTAGTCACCCTATCTATATCACTTTGTAGCCTCGTGCAATCCTCCTTACATACTATAGGTAGGTATAATTTAAAATCATCTGCAAATAATAGGCATTTTGCTTCTTGGACCATTTTGGGGAGATCATTAATCATTATTATGAACTCCAAAGGACCTAAATTACTACCCTGGCTTACTCCAGACCTCGTGAAATATGTGTCTGATCGGTATCCTGTATATTCTACATATTGCTGTCTGTCTGTCATGTAGCTAGCAAAGAAGTTGAGTAAGTGTGGTGTAAAACCAATGCCTGCTAGCTTTCTGAGTAGGATATCATTATCTAAAAGGTCAAACGCTTTTTTGAAGTCGAAATAGACTGCGTCGACCTGCCCGCCCGCGTCCACCGTCGGTAACACGTCCGCCATATACGCAAGAAGATTACTGCTTGTACTTCTATTCGGCCGAAACCCGTGTTGTGAATCCGATAATTGTATACCCATTTGATGATATACGCTCTTCTGTATAGCTGACTCAAATATTTTTGCTGGAGTCGACAGGACTGCGATAGGTCTATTACCATCCAGGTTTCCTTTGGCACCAGCTTTCGGTACTGGTACTACCCTAGTCGTCTTCCATCTTTCCGGAAATACTGCTGCTCTCAGGGATTGGTTATATATATGAAGCAAAGGCTTAGCTAGAACAGATCGGCAGTCTCTAAATATATACGGTGGTATACCATCTGGTCCTGTCGATTTCTTTGGCTTAAGTTGTTTAAGGGCGTGCTGTACCTCACTGAGCTGTAACGCGCTAAGGTGTACGCGTGCTGCCGCGTTCTCACTGCCAGCCACCTGTATCGCTGAATTTACATCTAATTTAGCCTTACACGGACTGTACACCGAATAGAAGTAATTGGCTAACTCATGTACTGACTGTTCATTCGTCAGAAGTTCACCGTTTTTATACATTTTCCGAGGACTTCTGTTGCTTTTTTTTGGAGTTTATATACCTCCAGAAAGATATAGGGTTTTCCTGTAAATTACTTTGAACGATATGCTGATGGTGTGTATACGCTTCTCTTATGCTTTGTTTGACCTTAGCCCTAAATTGTGAAAAAACCTCGTAATCTAAACCTGATCTACTTTTCTTGTATACTTTATGAAGAGTAGCTTTTTGTTGACATAATATTATGACGATGCTTTGCGTTTCGGATTCAATACAACCTACAAACAAATATAATTAGTGTACATGCTATGTACTTATCTATGATTAAAATGAATAAAATGAGTATTTAACCATCCTTTTAACTATTTCTGCCGCTAAGCACCAGTGCTTACACTGGCGCATTCCGGCCTGTTGAATATAGATAACCGGTATAATTATAAGCTGTAAGGCATTTTATCTTAATCTTCAGGGGTGGAAACACATTTGTAGCTTTCTTTGTTTGAAGCTGATTGTAGGTGACCATATTGGGCGTATTTCAGTAGCCGTTTAAATCAAGTGATACTGTAAGTTCCTTTATTACTTTCGTTTAAAAATATACAGGGTATTTTTAACGCTCCCGAAAAAGAAGACAGACAATAGTATCAAGGATACATTTGATGATGAGACTCAAATAAAATCGATCCCGATGCAAAACTAATCATTTTTTTTTTACAACGTTTAATTAGCTTTATTCACGCTCTATCACGTTAGTGCAGCTAAATGAAACGAGAATTTCATAAAAAAATCATGAAAATATCTAAACATAAAACCAGCAATGTAACTTCAATACCTGAAATCAGCTGATAAAGGGTCAATAAACGCGCGACGCCGAACGCCGACACGCAGCCCACATCGTACCAGTACCTAATAATTTACAACACTTGTCTAAGTGCCTAACTTATCCACTTAATCTACTGTTTTGCCACTGTGCTAGTCTCCACCCACTTTAATTCGAATTCACAGGTTAAATAAATCAAATACCTGGTTCGATTCCCCACTAATGAAAAATTTACTTAAATGAAATTTAAATAAGGATAGTCATGCTTTTTTATGCATCGTTACCTACACTACACACCACTGTTTATTATTTTGATAAATTCAGTTACGTATAATATTCACATCAGTTCAAAACTAAATTATTTATAAAATAGGTTTTAAAAAACTTACCGATTTAAATCCTCCGTGGCCTTATGACATATGGCTCAAATTGCGCCCCATTCATTTCGAGGCAGATTTGGGCTCGGTGTTGCGTCTCCTCATGCAGGCGGGACATCATCGTGGGGTATTCCATACAGTCCAAACGTAATTTGTCAAAAATATCCATGATCCTTTGGCGCATTTCGTCAGCACTATCACCTTCACGATTAAAAACCCATTCTTTCACGTACCCCCACAGAAAGAAGTCTAACGGGGTGAGATCAGGTGAGCGAGGTGGCCAAGCGTGTGGTCCTAGTTTGCCGATCCAGCGATCATGAAATAGCTCGGTGAGGTGCTCACGGACGAACCTCACGACATGTGAGGTGCACCATCATGCTGGAACCATGTGCGGCGATATTTAGCCAACGATAAGTCGTCTAAAATGTCAACCAACTTTTCATTTATAAATTTTAGTTATCGCTGTCCGTTAAGTCGCTGTGGCAGAAACACTGGTCCTAGTATGCGATCCTTAAATAAACCTGCCCATACGTTAACTGAACATCGGGTTTGGTGCACGGTTTGTTGAAAAGCGTGCGGGTTTACCTCACAATACACGTGAGTATTTCTTTGGTTCCACAGGCCGTTTCTGGTAAATTCGGTGGTCGTGATCGCCTAGGACTAAAGCTTGCACTTTTTGCACTTTGTATGGTCCGTTCGGATTCCGGCGAACGACATCCAAAATGCGCTCCTCAGAGTGAACAGTCACTTGACTTCCACATCCTGCTGCTACTGGAGCAATAGGCCGATTTTCCAACACTCGCTGAAATGCTGCTGTTTTGGGTTAGAGTCAGTTGGGTGTCCAGCGGTCGGAAATTTTTCTCGGTAAATTCGTAACGCACCCGCAGCATTCCCGCAGACTTCTCCAAGGCACATTAACATGTTGCCGTATTCTCGAGCACTATAAACGTACGCGTTAGGTATTTTCAAACAAAACAACAAACAATAAAAGCAATAACAATAAGAATTTAATACACAAAACAACTGAACTGCTCACGTCATAGATAAGCTAGTATAAACGAGAGACTCACGTGCACATCGACACAGAACTGTCTCAAAAACTAAAATTAATAATCAACAGCGTAGTTCCTGTGTCCTTGGTCCTTGCGATAGTAACGGCGGGCGGCCAAGCGGGAATTTATCACATGTTGGCCTTGTGAATTGCGAGGCAACACGGGTTGGCAGCGCGTGTATATTTATTCTGTGTTTCGTATTCGTAATGAACTAAATGAAAGAGTTCAGCGTCCGCGCGTTTATTGACGCTATAGTCAACTGGTACCATTTTAATTTTCACTGCTGGTTTTATTTTTCAGTATTTTCATGATTTTTTTATGAAATTATTGTTTCATTTAGCTGTACTAACACGATGCGTGAACAAAGCTAATAAAACATTGTGAAAAGATGATTTTTTTAAATTGGGATCGATTTTAACCTGGTCCCATCGTCAATGGTATCGTTAGTACTATAGTCTGTCTTCGTTTTCGGGAACGTTACAAAAATACCCTGTATATATGATGATGACAACAATTTGTACACATTTGAACATGCGCAAATGAAGTGAACATATGTACAGTAAATATATATAATTAAGAAACTACACACGGGCATAAATAATGTTGGTATTGAACCAGAATGCAGCTTTACTCTTTGTGCACTTCTATGAGAAAAACATTTTTTTCAACGTGCTTGCTACATATAGTTGTATATTTTTTGGGAACGCAGTTTTCTCTATTTATCATTTTTAACCAACTTTGTTTAACCTCAGTATATTTTGGAAATCTGAAACATTATAAGAGTTCTAAAGTATTTACCATAATGTCAAAAATGAAATATTGTAAATTAAAGAAACGAAGTTAAAAGAGGCTGCATCCAAACATATGCCTTTGCCTGTTATAAACATATTATCGATAGGATGACATCTATAGTGTCAATCTCTACAAAAATAATATTTTAAATGGCGGGAATTCACGTATTTGTTAAATTTTTCATTATAATTCTTACGCATTTAGAGCATTATAGTAATAAAATGAGGTATTTCTCCCTATAAATTTGTGCATAAAACATTTGTACCAGTTCTAAAATATTGCAGTTAGAGTGCTAAGCATTTTAATTGTACTTACGTGTGAAATATTTATTAATGTTATGGATTTTCTTTTCTCAATGAACTGTATTCAGATACTGTACACGTCACCTTTTAAAGCACCTTGTTAATTACATCTTTTAAAACACATTAATACTTCTAAACCAAAGATACCGCGAAAATAAGCGGGTTGTTTTTCGTTAACTATTGACGTCAGCACGATATAGGTCTATAGCGTGTACGTGTATGGTTTAGCCCAGTGGTGAGCAAACTTTTTTTAATGCGGGCCGCAAAGTATAAGAAATTCTAGAGAAGGGCCAGAATCATAGAAAAAAGCATTTTGTGTTAAATAAATCTTTTACTCAACCGTTAAAACGTAATTATAACTGGCCATATACTATTCATGTCGATGGACCCTCGGCGGGTCGGAGTTGGCCCGGGGGCCGTACTTTGCCCATCACTGGTCTATCCATTCTATCTCGTTCTAACGTAAGATATGCTATGCCCTTTCTATTTTACATTACCAATTTAACTTAAGTATATACTAAATCTATGGTAGTATTAATCCACCGGCGCGGTGGTCAGTTTTCCGCTGAAACTTCTCACCTCACTCTTTTGCGTAGACAGAGAAACCTATAGACAAAGCGATATCTTTTATCGCAGTCACACAAGAGAAAGAGCAACTTACGCCGATGTCTTGTAAAGAAATGAGAAAGAACGATGAGATTTTTTGTTTCGCAGAGCGTGTCACGTTCTTTAATATTTAGCAAACCACTTTGCTAAATAAAGTTTGACAGCTAACGTGTAGCGTGATAAATTCTTTGTATAAAATACTGTTTTACGTGTTTTATGATAAGTATTTCATATTATATTTTGTTGTGAACAATTAAGACGTAGTATTCCAAGCATTTTTATTTAAAACATGGTGCGGTGTAATGTATTAGGGTGTAAAAGTGACGGTGAAAGGAAAATGGCGGGGTTGTCTTTTCATTCGTAAGTATACCACTCTATCGGTTACTAGGCAGTCTGTAACATTTAATAAAATACATACATTGTGTATAATGTACTCTAGACGTAAATTTATCGTTAAAAAAGTACAAAAATAACAATTGCAAATTTTAACCTAAAATCTTCGGTGTGGCCAACTTTTCTATAAGTTATTACCCACTATTATAGGAAATAATAATATCTGCATACCGAAGGTGTATTATCCTAAGTCCATTTTTTTCGACATTCACTTTGTAATGTCATTGAAACAAAAAAATAACGATCTACTTGGTGGTATAGTATTTTTAAGTCCAACTAAAAAAAACTACATGCTTTCGAACTCGTTAACATGTTTTAAGTCCAGGTTAATTCAAAGGTATACAATCTGATATGGATTTTGTTCCGCTCAATTATCAAAAACGAAAGCATCCTAAGTCTAAATAAGATGAGAAGTTTGTTAATGAACGTAAGTTGCACTTTATTATTTGCATTTATTTATTGTATTATGTTAATTGTGCCTTTGGCTGCGCTTGAAGAGGGTATTCCAAGCACATCTCAAGATGTACCAAATTCTATATGCCGGAATAATTTACAACAAATTCATACTTAATAATCTACCAAAAAAATAAAAGATCGGAATAGAAGTACATTAGAGCAGACAGGAAAAAAGCGAATAAGAAATGATCTTAAGCTTACATGAACAAAAGTGCTGCATGTAGCACGAATTTACTATTGTAATTTTCATTTTACTTTAGTGTATTCTTTTGTTGTTAATGGTATAACAACAGCAATCTGTAAGACAATGTTTCTAAATTTCCCAACAAGTGGTTAAGACTGCTTAAGACTAAGATAAGAGGCATGTATTGTTGAAAGTGACAAAAGAGGGAAACATAAAGCATCTAACTAAACGGATCCCGAAATTATTAAATCTGTTATGTCCCACATTTCATCTCTCCCAAAGTATAAATGTCAATACAATCGTGAGAGATCAAAGAGATGTTATTGAACGAATGTACGATCTTTACAAATTACTTTATACTTGTGACGATTGCGATATGTTTTCAGCAAAACTTATAGGGATGTAGGATGGCACTGAGAAACAACTTCTGTAAATAGAAAAAGATTTACCTTTAATTATTGATGCTGATAATAGGTACAAACATAAATCGCAGGATATGTCTGAATCAAAATACAGAGCTAAAATGGGGTTAATTTCTATAGGAGAAAACTTTGGATATTAAATTACAATATTTATGATGGTTCTGACAGTTCTGAATTTCTATTTATGTGGGATGAAACTAAAGCTCAAAGGGATGGAAACAAAATAGCTTCAAACATCTTAAACTGGGCATCTAAAAATGTACCAGGATCAGATATTGAACAAATGACCATATCAGTCAGTGACCAGGTCAGATAACTGTTATGTGCAAAATAAGAATATTTATGTTGTCATGTGCATGTTTTTACTTCTTAAAATTTTTCTCCGTTCAAAGTTATAGAACTAAAAGTTTTATTAAAAGGACACATACATATTTAAGCAGATACTGTACATGCCAATATTAAGAGAAGATGTAAAAACTTACCTACACTTATAATATTAACACCTTGGGACTGGCAACAATTTATTCCGCTATGTTTTTACAAATATACAGTCAACAATATGGAACTTGAAGATTTTAAAATTTTAAGATTTATTATTTACTAATGATCCTTTTATTAATAGAAAAGTAAATATTGATAAGGAACCATTTAAAATTTCAAAGTCAGTTACTTTGCAAGTTAGAAAAGAAAACTGGGTATTTATTTTATAAAAATTCATTTGATAATCAAAATTTTAAAACAGACTTAAGGCGTCAGAAGAGGAAGGAGTTGAATTTTCCAGGAAGTTTACAAAATATGAACCAAAACTTAATTCCAATTTCAGCCAAAAAATATAAAGATACCAAGATTTACATTCATATTGAATTCATATTGTCATGACTATAATGTCATGACATAAAAAATTCCACAATCTTCCACTGCATTGGACTTTCCCGACGAAGATAATGCTTATGAATAGTAAACAAAACTTGTGATTAATGAAACATGATTTTCATTATGCCTTGAAAATCAGGACTTAGGATGTTCTTTTATTACATGTAACTTATAAAAAATTATCTTTAGTGTTTAGAGGTAGCATATCCCAAGTTCATTATTTAATTAATTAATTACATTTTTATTAATATCTTATTGTAATCAAAAACTACTTTTAAACAACAAATAAATTTTTATTTACAATTGTGTAGTAATGTTCAAATTGAGACTTAAAACGTGTGCACTGAACAATTAGCTTAATGTGACTTATGATCATTTGCCTAAGGTGTACAGATATGTATTCTGCAGTATCTATTAATTAAATATCTGAAAGATTGAATGGTTTGTTGCAGTTTTCCTGAACATGATAATTTACGTCGGAATTGGATTGTAGCTACAGGACGAACAGACGACACCAAAACCGTCATCAAAAATTTGCAGCAGACATTTTAAGGATAAGATGTTAATAAAAAAGAAGAAACTTACTCTGCTATTACCTTATGCTGTACCAATTCTGGTAAATATTCAGTTAATGACATATTCATATTATTTAGTACAATTATCTTATTTGTTACAAACATTATTTTGTGAATTTTAATAGCAATAAATGACTGAGACAGGCTTCTTTTAGACTCTGAACGGGATTCAAGTTTTAACAATCAATATTAAAACTTGAATCTTGTTCAGAGTTTAATATACCAAGAACTTTAAATTCAATTTTCTGTAAAATGCATCTTTCTACACCTATTTTGTATTAATCAATGTTTTAAAGATAATTAACTTTTAGGAAACAAAAGCTTGTATTCCAACATCTTCCTCCATCAATTTACATGAAGAATCACTTATGGAAATTGATAATAATTTATGCATTCATGTAAGTAAGTAAACAATATTAAATAAAAATAATATTATTTTTCCTCGACCCAATACCGAATTGAAGGGTTAAGTGGACAAAAGTGTAAACTAGCAAATAGTGCTAAACAACTAATGAGCCTTTGTAAATAATAAATAATCAAATGAACTGAGGAACTGAAGCATATAGTTTTAAAATACAATATTAGTATCAATACTTAGATAGATTGATTATTTTATATATTATATTGAAAAATAGGTTATTCTATGCAAATTTATTTAAAAAAAACAATGAAAGTATGTATATAATACACCTTTGTTTCCTACAAACCATATTAATTAGTTAAGAAGAACTTACAATGGCTCTATGTGGTAAAAAAATAAAAATAACATTATTTATATGAAATAGTATTATTATTTAAAAATAGGTATGCCACATGTTCTTACACACTATTTATGTGACCTGTGGCCGTCTCTAATGATATAGATACCTTTATTATAAAACCATATTTGCCTTAAATAAAATGCTTTTGATATGGGAATTTTAGGTAGAGGCTGAGTTTGTTGTATGTCAAAAGTGATTTTTTTCCCACTAATACACATCTCTCTTTCTTGTTTTTGTAACTCAAATGCTCGTTTGTAGTTATCAATATGCTCTTCAGTGTGTGTATTAGAATCACATTTGTTACACACATCAGTTTTAGGTTGTTTAAAATATAGACAAAATTTTGTATTGAATATATTTCTAAAAAGCACCTTCCTACACCAATTTTGTATTAATTAATGTTTTAAAGATATTTAAATTTAAGGTGTAAACTAGCAAAAGTTCTAAACAATTAATGAGTGTTTGAAAATAATAAATAATCAAATGAACTAAGGACTAAAGCATAGGTATAGTTTTCAAATATAATATTGGTAGCAATACTTAGATAAGATTGATTATGTTATATATTATGTTAAAAAATAGGTTATTCTATGCAAATTTATAAAAAAAAAGGAACGACGTTTTTCCGCTACAATTTATCAAATAGGTAAAATAATATATATAACACTAAACAAAGACTATTTCAACAAGTATTTACAAAAAACTATTAACGTAAGCAGCGTTGAAAAATCCTCAAAACAAACATTCAATCGCTTACAACGCGCTAGCCCCGACTGCGTATGTAACCCTGGGCACAGAATAAATAATAGTACTACGTACAGAAGTTTCATTCTTTTGATGTTGACAGCTTGCCGACGTTTAATAGCCTACATAATTCTTATTAAGTATTACTTTGCACCTTTTCTCATTCTCACATCACGGCTGTTTTTCCGAGGTTACTTAGGGCTGTCAAGAAAGAGTAAAAATACATTATGTATAACATTAATAATTTATTTAATTCACAATTGTTTTACTTTAATATAATGTTTTATAAATTTGTTCCGTCTCTAAAATACCGGTTATTAAATTTAAGAGTTGAAAAAATTTTAAATCTTATATATAACTTTAGTAAATAATAAAAAGGAAAAAATGGATATGGAGTATCGGAAGAGTCATCGATTTATTTTTGGTACAAAATATGAAAAGATATTCATTCAGTATACTAACTAGAAATAATAAAAATAGTACCTATTAATAATTTTATTTATAAATTTTGTTGTATTAAAGTTTTTATTGTTTTATATTTCTTTATTTTACAACCGATTTGGATGGGACTTGATGTTATAAGGACGGAAATTTGTTGATATAAGGAGTAACTTAGGCTATTTTTATTTAAGGGTTCCGCGCAGAAAAAAAATCCACGCGGGTGAAGTCGCGGGGTTCTGAATAAAATTCATGTAAGACCTTCTCCGCCTACAATTCCGTCTAGCTGCAAACCGCTGTCTTATTGATTTCTGTCACCAAATAACAGTACTGGCCCTACTGTGTTCCGGTCTGGAGGAGATAGAGAGCCGGTATATTTACAGGCTGTGAGGAATTCCATCTTAGTCCTCAGAGGTGACAACGAATTTGTAGCCTGTTGTGCTTGATGTTTGTTGCAGATGCCCATGGGCTGCAGTAGCCGCTTTTTTGTCTGTCGTTTAAAGTATAATCTGTTACATAAAAACTACGAGCACTTAACCCTAAAAAATTAATGTTTGTTTGTTCGTATTTTACGCGCCGTCTGCCACATTATTTAACTGATTACGCTAAAACTTTGTAAATTTTTTGCTTGTACTTGCGCGAAGGTTATAGGTATAGTACAATTAACTTACACTAGGTGGCGCGCGTATCGTACCCACAAATTATTTGAAAGTCGTCGTACGCAACAATTATAGTAGGTTCGAGGTTTTGCCATACACATATTATTTTTAAATCACATTAATTTTTTTTGAACTATTTTATCCTACAATTAAATACTAAACGCTGAAAAAATTACAAGAGTATACAAAAAACTATTTACGTAAACAGCGTTAAAAATACATCAATCGCCTACAACGCGCTAGCCCCGACTGCGTATTACACCCAAATTCACCCAAATCGCGATTTTAGGTAATTATTTCACTTCGGTTGCAAGAGTGACAGAGGCCTGCCCTGTATGCCTCGCGATTGTAGGTAATTATTTCACGCAGCTAGCAAGTGACAGAGGGTTGGTAACAGTTAGTTCAGTATTTTCTTTCTTCAAGATTTAAACACAACCTAAATAAATACAGTCCAATTAGCTCTCATTCATTTACACAATAGTTTCTTTAAGTTTATTAGTCAGATAGATATCACAATATTTTAGTTTCTTCTTTTTTCACAAAAGTAAATTATAATAAATAACTAGTCAAATACAGTCCACTTAGCTCTCCATCAACTACAATACATACCAATGATAATCGTTAATAGCATTGTTCCCTTTCAGGCTTACTTCACGTACTAATTTCTAATTTTATAGCTAGTTGTGGGGTAAATTTTTCCTCACACTTGTAACCCTAAATGTAGTGACGTATTTTTTTTGTCTCTTTCTGCGACACGCTATAGCGGTGTCTATAGGTTTCTATGTCTACGCTCTTTTGCTATGTTAGGAGCATAGACAAAGTAAAATTATTATAATAGCTGTCATCTGTCCGCTGTCATCTGTCAGTCAGCCTCAACTCCCTTAACCCCCACCTCCAGCTTTTTCTTTCAATTCAATTCAATTTCAAAGAAATCATTAGCAAGTACGAAATTTTAAGTCTTTAGGTAGTTATTAATAAATCAATTGTTGCACGTTAGTTTCTCAATACAATTAAATTTTGGTTTTGCTCAAAAGCTTAAAAATGAAAACTAGTGTACTTTTAGGAATAATTGCAAACTCGAAGACGCGGGTGCGTTGCATTTTTTGTGGGGTGTATATACCTAAAGCAAATAAGTGTATTGAACAGCACATAAACGGTTCGAAACACAAAGAAAACATTGAATTGATGACAGAAAACGGCATATCTTTTAATACGGACATCTTGTACTGTAAGCCTTGCAAATCATATTTGCCGGACAATGAATCTATAACGAAACACATAGAAGGTGATGCTCATGCAAATTGGGTGGCTGCGATGGATGATTTAGTGGATGGCGAATTTATCAGTCTCAATGCTTATTTATCCTCCGATACCGAAGACGTTTTTTGCGAAGTGTGCAAACACAATATTCATTGCACTCTTCCAAACATAGAGGAACATGTCAACAGCCTAAGTCATCGTTCCCACATTGTGGAGAAACTGAAACCACTTAATGGCATATTTAGAGTTCAAAATGATGATGAAGTATGGTGCAAAGTGTGTGATGTATACATTGATAGCAATGTTCTCAATATCCTGGAGCATATTGATGAGGATGAGCATCATATGGAATGGTTTATGGAGATTGAAGACCTAATGGAAGGACAAGATATGTCTATTGTTAGTTACCTAGCCAATGAATTTGAGAAATTTGCCTACTGTAATAAATGCAATGTTGAAGTAATTTGTAATTCTCAGAATATTGAACAGCATGTCAATAGCGAGTCACATTTGAACCAATTTAGTTAATTTATAGATTTGTCACATTTCACCAATTATTTATTTCCCATCTTAGTTAAGTGAATATTAGAAAAAATATTTATTTTATAATAATTTAGTGAAATAGATCTACAAATAAAATCATAATATATTTTTAAATCTATAAATTTTAGCAGCTTTTTAACACGTGTTACATTTAGCCATTTTCACAGATCTTGAGCACTGATTTGGCAGATCGGCCGAACAGATCTACAAATTTATTTATTCAGTCAGAATACTCGCAATTTCAGTTTTATAACGAATAAATACATTTGTTTTTGGGGGGTTTACATAGGATTGTTATGTGTTGGTATCTACTGGTCATCATGCTATTATTATATTATATTCATGTAGTCCATAACTAAGTATCAATTATTCATGATACATGGGAGAGCTGTACCATTATTGATTTAGTAGATTACTGATTATAAATACAAAGACCATAGTTATGTTATTCTGTATAAAATACTCTATGCAAACTAGCTCCAGCTATTAAGTGTCCTGTGCTCAAGACTTGTCTCCACTATGTTTACTATGTTAAAGAAGTCTATTGTAACATACATTCCATCTGTTTTATAGTTGCCTATTTGTGTTCATTAACAATCTCAATATTCTGTTGGTACTATGTATGTTTTTGTTGTATCAGAATATGTAACTACTCATGTTAAAACAGTTTCAAGTTGAATGATCAATGATGATTAATAGTAATAAAGGAGTTGTTTCAAATTATGCTTCTATATAAACTAGTAAGTGTTGTTTACTAATATAATACTTTATTATATAAAACTAGCTTTCATGGCATAATTGATCGCATATTCATAATCAATGTACTTTAGGTAGGAATTTCAGATCAGATCACTGAAAAATTGCGAATAAGTTTATAAAAAATATTGCAAGTTTGTAAGCCGTTCAAAAATTGTGAACATCCCAAATAAAAAAATCCTTCTTGCTGTCAGGTTGTGAATGAACATGCCAGGTATCTAGGGTCAGTTCAGTTTTACAATCTATCTGAATTTCTGTGAGACTGGTCCTGTTAAATTGTAACGTGCCTGGGATGTGTCTAGTACAGTTTAAAATAATTCATTAAAATAACTGACTTCTGTTAACTTTATCAAATATATGAAAGCATCTATTAACTCATATCAGTAACAATGTAGACATAGATCAATGTAATATACTACCTATTCCCTGCAAATTTGTCTGTATGTAATTTATTATGATTGGATTTTGGAGGTATTAATTTTTTTGCGTGGAACCCTAATTGTGTTCTAAAGTAAAAGTAGCCTAAGTTATTCCTTATAACATCAGCTATCTGCCGGTGAAAGTCCTGTCAAAATCAGTGTAGCCATTTCAGAGATTAGCCAGAACAAACAGACAGATGGACAGACAGACAAAAATTTAAAAAATTGTGTTTTTGCTATAGAATAGAATAATTTTCTATTCAATGTAGATCACATGTAATTCTTTTTGTAAATCATTTTTTACTTTACCATCTATACTTTCATGTAAGTACCGTAAGTACATTTTAGTAAAAAACTATTTTGATGTTACAAACAGACACAACAATTTTATTTATTTGTATAAATTAATTTATCAAACTTAACAGAACACAATATACACTGACTTATCTTTTTCAGTGCCTCAATGATGGCGGTGTAAGTGGGTCTTAGGTGGGGAGTAAAACATGTGCATATTTAAACCAATCAGAGCGCATCTTGCCGTTTGTTACATACTATCTCACAATTTGATCGCAAGAGATTGAAAGATTTTAAACTATTGAATTTGTTTGCTTTATATGATTGTAAATGGTTGTTTCACAATTTTCTCTAGTGTATAATATTGCAAGTATTGTTATAAAATTAATAGTTTGCAATTAGCCAGTGACATATTCAAATTACTTTGCTGTCAATTAATTGTACCTTTGTAAATTAATTAAAATAATTGTACCTTTGTAAATTAATTAAAATAATTGACACAGTTCAAAGATCTGTTGAATGATTATTTTGTTCCTTTGCTTCGAATGCTTATTTTTATGTTAAACTATTTCTATTTTTGTAAATATATGTGTACCAAATATGTTATTTAAATGTCTTCCATAATTTAAAAATATGTATTACTTCCATGAATTTAAAACTGATTGTCTGTTTCCAATAATAAATATAATAATTAATTACAAATAAATTGTTTACTGTTTAATCCGAATAGGTATTTTTTGAAAAAAAAATGCTATGTTGTGTGATAGTTTATACGTTTCATATAAACCAACATAGAGCAATGGATCGGAAAGCTGAAGTGGCAACTGGCCAGACCGTGCATTGTGGCATTTCATAGGAAAGACCTATGTTCATCAGTGGACTTGTGAAGGGTTGAAATGTTGATGATGATGATGTTCATATATTAAAATTCTGAATCTTTTATTAGGTATCCATTTTTGGTATGATAAAGTGATCATCTACATTAGGTGTAATTTAATGTATTGTAATGCCTAACTGTGGTTTGGTCGAAATCTGCCAGCAAATATAGCCCGTTTGGTACTCACACCACGGGGCCGTCCTAATCTTTTGTGACACTACTACGCGAGAAATTGTTTGTGTATCTGTCGATGGTACTCGATTTATTACGAGTATATACCGTATACTCGATAGTGGTGTATCACAAACATACAACTGATGATGTCTAAGCACTATAACAACATTGTGCAAAGCACAGACACAATTCTGTTTCCTTTAACGGCTCTTGAACAAAAACGCTTTTCAAGAACGAGAAATAATAAATTAATGACTTCATAATATTTATTAGCTTACTAAGTTTATGCTAAGGCACAGTGTACAGAAGTAAGTACTTCAGAAACTCATTCATTCGGGAGTTTTATTATTTTTACTTTGCAGTCTGCTTCTTTTTATTAAAAGCTTTTTTTAACAAGTATAATGACGTCTAAATAGTTACATTAAAAACTTCATGACTTCATCCCCTATTTCGTCAATTTTGGGGTGAAATTTATTCATCAATTTTATTTGATACCACACTTTGAAGTTTGTTTAAAAAAGAAAAAAGGTTTCATAAATGGTAACGTTGTTTGTGGATATCTCCCGAAATCAAGTTAACACTTTCACTGTCCGGTTTTCAGACACAATAGTAAGATAATAGCAATGACCTATAAGTAGTGCATAAGACAGCGAAAGGGTTAATGTAAAATGTAAACACATATGTTACAATCGTTTATTTTAATGTTTCTCAGTAAATACAACAGAAGTTATTACATATAAAAATATATTTATAAAATGTTTTAAAACAATAAAAAAATTTAAAATAAATCGTTTTCGTCCTCTTCCTTAATAGCATCGAGAGGATATTCCATTCGTCTCTCAGAAGAATCGTGACGTGGCTGAGGTAAAGATGCGGTGTTCGTTGCGTTCACATTTGTTCCTGTTTCATCCCCTAACCGAGCACGCAGTCTTTCTTGGTCTATTTTTACCACTTGAGCTATGTCTTCGGCGTTGCAGTCTATATGCGCTATAGCCCCTCTGAGATGATTTTGTAAGGATCTGTAACATGGTATTTTATTTTTGTATCTTAATATATATAAATTACGTGTCACGTTGTTTGTCCGCGGTGGGCTCCTAAACTACTTATTCGATTTTAATCAAATTTGCACACCGTGTGCAGTTTAGTCCAACTTGAAAGATAGGATAGTTTTTTTGCCCATGAGTGACCCACAATTTTTTTGCGAATTTGAGGATTTTTAATAGGACATGACAAAAGGTCATAAATTTAATAATCCAAGCGGTTGTTTTTACTGTTTGGAACTTATCCTTTTCGTGTAGAAGTATAAACTTACCCTTAGTAACCTATTCTTAAGAAGCTGGAAGAAATTAGTGTATTTTACTTTGGGTAGAAAATATTAAGATTATTGCAGCAAACAATTTTGACGTGGTAGAGCCATGCTGCAACTATATTACTGCTATAATTATAATACGAATGGGTCGGGTCGACCGGGGAAGGACCACGCGCTCACATAATACCAGCGTGAAAATAGTAGCCTAATGCTGGCTGTGTTTCGTATGGTGAGTGCAGAGAACCGGATATACTTTTTACTGGAAACGAGGCATTCCATCTTAGTCCTCACGGGTGACAACGCATCTGCATTTTGATACGTAATCGAGGATGGATGTAGATGTCTATGGGCCACAGCAACCACTTACCATCAGGCGGTCTGTGTGCTCGTTTGTCACCCTTATCCTATTAAAAAGAAAACATCCTAGATTTTGCATTATGTTCCCGCAAGCCCACAACAGTATCTGTAATTTCCTTACTGTAATTTATTTGACATACATAACATATATATACTCTGACGCCTGCCACTCAGACGGGTAGGCAGAGATTTCGGACTTCCGTTTGCCACTATCCTACCTCTTACGATTCTTTCGCATCCATATTGCTTATATTCATGCATACCGACTCGTTGATTAAAGATACTTTTTTAATTACTTAAGCCCCTCTTCAATATATTACCAATTTGGTCCAAAAACGTTTTTTTTTTATATTTGCTGACACTGCCACCGACTTCTGCATGATAAATTTACTTCGTTACTCTTTCCTCTTTCTTTCTAAGTGACCAAACCATTAAAGCCACACTTTTCTCTCACCACACAATTTCTCACGTTATCATACAGAGTCACCTCTAATATTAAGCACGTTGACCGCATTTCTAAAGCAATAATTTTACTTTTAACTTTTTTATAGGAGAGGGAGCAAACGAGCATGCGGGTCACCTGATGGGAAGTGACTACCGTCACCCATGAACAACTGCAATATTAGGGGAATTGCAGATGCGTAGCCGGGCTTTCAAAAAAGAGAAAGCACTTTTCTTGAATATCCTTAAGTCATATCGATCCGATAAAATCTCTGGTGCTTCCTCTGGTTGAGCCTCTTCTGCCACTCACAACTTTCATTAAAATCGGTAACCTTCCTTACATAGCATTGTAAAGAGCCCCATTCACTCTTCGTTCTATAATCTTGTCATGCCTGCCAGTACAGATTTCATACATAAATTGCATACATACATTCAGGCCCGGAACAATTATTTGTAGAATATAAATACTTGTTCGGTGCGGAATTCGAACCCGCGGTTCTAAAGGCCGCGACTTAAAGGTGGTTAAGGCAATGCCCTCAGGGTCGTCGAGCTCTCGCCTCTATAGAAAACATAAATCCTAATTCAGTTGATTAATAACCCGAACTGGATGTCAGGTATTAGCTTAGTAAACCTGATACAGTACATGGGTTTCACACAGTTGTTACGCACGCAGTTTTGGTGCTGCAAGAACTTAGCAGGCTTTAGTATTCGAGAGCGGGATTTTTTTGTTTTTCCAGATCATAATCTATCTCACATCCACACTTTGTTCTGAGCTGTTTAGACTTTTAGCTAGGGCGTGAAACTATAACCATCACTCAAACAAACAAAATTCCACATTTATAATATTAATCAGTCTCTAATAAGTATTGCACATCTGAGACGCCACAATGAGTTCTCGCTTCACTTTAAAAACTTGATAGGGACGTCCCTGGACATCATCAGAATCTTTGATTAAGAACTGAAATGCAAATGCGTTGTCACCCCTGAGAATTAAGATTCCTAGTTAATGGCTAGAAAGGTCTCGAGATCTTTTCACTCACTATACGAAACAGCAGAACTATGCTATTTCATAATGTTCGCTTCAGATGCTGGTACAACCATACCATATCTTATTGAGAAGAGGTAAGAGGAATGTTATCGTCAATTCGCCTACCAGGCGTGGCAAATACAGGAAGTCGTCTCATTTTGGAGGAGGCCTATGTTTAACAGAGGCTATCTTTTTAGATTGAAGATGATGAATCCTATGTAGTCTGCAGGAGCATAATTATTTGCCGAGCATTTCCTCTAACTATTAGATAAAGGCGAGCTTGATTTAGAATAGTTCCTTCCATCCATTGTCCTATCATAGACTTATTGAAGCTTTAAACAAACTGTGGAACTTACAGCTTAAATTTAGGTTTTGAGCGAAGCTATACACGGCAGATATCAGAGTATTTCTTGAACAATTTAAATAAGTTCTTCATCAACACTAATGATGGTGAATGATGAATGAAAATGTTGGATATGAGCCTCTCCCATTTTAAGGAGGATGGTCGGTAACCGGATTGTGGAGGATGGTTTGGAAAGTGGAAATCATCGGTACTGGGTATTTAACATATACCGACACTTGTAAAATTCAAATAGTTATACTGCTATCTATCGGATACCAATCGTTCTGGCATTTCCCTATTTATATACTAGCAGGTCGGCCAGGTTTTGCCTATGTAAGATCCGACTTAGATTTAATAATAATCATCAAAAACCATTTATTATATCAATTTTTGGATTTCTAAAAAAACATCCAGAATTTGGGATAAAATACAGTAGATCACCCCCTAGCACTGCGCTTTATCTGTTTGTCAAGTTTCATTACAATTGGTTCAGCCATTCCGAAGAATAGATCGGACGTACAGACAGGTAGATAAAAGTAGGTACTAAAAATGATTACTCATGCCTTAATGTAGCGTTGTCAGGCGTCCTGATAAAGCCGGACACAGTCAGGCTTTTTGGTTACGTGTCCGGCCAAATTAGACGGTGTCCGGCCCGTCTGGCTTTTGTTAGGTTTTTTAAAGGAGACAATCGTTTTTGGGCCAACTTATCTCATAAACAAGATACTAATTTACTATAGTAAATTGGCTAAAGATTTTATCAAAATCTAACCGGTATCATGATAAATAATAGGTACAATTAATAATCAATACCTACATATAAATCACCGCAGTCTGTTTATTCGTGAACTGTTTTACTACGAACTACTAAAAATAATCTTTTAGTAGTTCCGGAGAATCCACCTAGTATTTAATATTTTGAAGAACCTACAACTTTTTTATACTTTTTATTATTAACACTGCATTATTATAACATAGAATATCGATAAAAACTATTAAACAGTCGCACATATAAGTTTGAGGTTATAATGAGATGAGATGAGAGCCGTTTGATTGTTAATTTCTCAGTATTCCCGTTAGATGCGGTATAACTAATATCACTAGAGATATGAGTAATAAAACATGTATCATTCATTCACATTCATCATTAAGTTACGCCACAATAATAAAGAAGACTGATTTATTCAATTTTATTGTTATTTCATTAGGATTTGGGAATGTTTTCTGGTAAAAAATAAAAAGAATTGTTTTACTTTAAAAAAAATATGACTAAAAAATTAAGGGTGTCCGGCATTTTTACCAAAATGTCCGGCTAAGCTCGTTGGTATGTCCGGCTTTTCGGCCTTAAGACCTAATATGAGACTGTTATTTCGAAATTACAAAAATACACTCTATGTTAGTTATTTATATAGAGGATGCAGTATATATATTTATTCAGAAGAATGTCAGATTTTAAATGTATATTTTGTGACTGAGCAGGCGATGAGCTAGCTACCAAACACCTCTTTCACAATTTTCCATTAAACCATGTCTGTTAAGTACAACAATACAACTTTGTACCCATACTTTTTTGACTAAGCGTAGTCCAAGTAGTTTATAGTTCTTTGGACTCTGCCTATGTATGTATATACATATATGCATATATGTATAGGTATTCCCCTATAGCCGCTTCTTACAAACGTGAGGAGACGAGACGTGGTGATAGCTTACACCAACGGTGGTGGCGTAATTACACATAGCACACGGTAAAAATGATCAGTGCGCTTTAGTATGTATTGATAGTTTGAAACATATTATTAATTCTTACATTATAATTTGTATGTTAGTCCTTAACTCCTTGATAAATTGTCTAAGTTTGCCCAGTTCATTACGCAGCTGACGGTTAACACCATCAGAGGTATGTTCTCCAAAAGGTCGTAGTGTTCTTTCAGCCAACCTATCCTGAACCGTCTTCTGTCTATCCATCGTATCAAGAACACTTTTTTCTGTTGTGGTGAGTTCATTTTCCATAGATTGAAAATCCCGAATGGCCTGTAAGCGTGTGTAAGCCTGCATATCTGAGCAATAGAATATTTCGAGAACATTATGTAAAATTCGCCAAAACGCATTTGAGTAACGCGGCGAAATACCATACTTTCTCGTAACTCTAACAGAAGTGATATAAGATGAGCCGTGGTAGCTCAGATGGTTAGCGCTCGCTGTAAATTGCACAGTACGCGAGCAAACCGGGTCCGATCCCCGCTGGCACCAAAGAAATTGTTAATTGCAATTTTAAGTGCTAATTTACCACGTGCCCGGCGGTGAAGGAAAACATCGTGAGGAAACCTGCATGTCTGAGAAATAAGAAAAAAAAATTTCGAAGACTTGTGAAGTCCGCCAACACGCATTGGGGCAGCGTGGTGGACACTTCCTTGCCCTAATACCCTCTCAGAAATGAGAGGAGGCCTGTGCCCAGCAGTGGGACGTATATAGGCTGTAACTTTACTTTACTTTACTAACAGAAGTGAGAGGAGACCTGCGCCCAGTTGAGGGTCATGCTTATGTCCTCCTCCAGAACGGGTTTCGGTTACGGCGGTCAATGTAGGAGACTAGCTAGCGGCGCAAGGACAGGTGAACATTCTGTTCCCTAACTGTCATAGTCAGATGGATGGAAATTCGACATGATCGGAGAAATATCACGAGCGGGACCGATAGCTTTATGAGTTTTCTGAAGCACACAGGTGAAACATTTACTGATTTCGAACTGCTACTGAAAATTTCTTGACTGAATAACCAATAACTGATTTTTGCCCGATCCGGGATTCGAACCCGGGATCATCATATGATCAACAGTTGCCATTATGACATTCGACCTACAAGGCAAACAGCAGTGGTACATAATATATAGTCTATAACTATATATTATAACATACTTTTATTGTCGGTGGTAAGCGTAAAAAGAGACAGGATGTGAGAAAATGAAAACGCATAAAAATACATGGTCCCGTGTTTGTCATAGGCGGCAGCAGTGAAAAAAAGCTGAACCAGGAGATGGGCAGCAGCATCTTCCTGATGCTACTGATTCCTGAACTACTCAAAATGATAAAGAATTGCACTTGCCAGCCTTGCCGAGCTTGAGACGTATGGCAAATAGTGGACTTTTGATAGGCTGTAATGGGAATGATAAAGTCTCTTTAGCCCATCGTGCTTAAGAATATCCAAACTGATTTGTTTAACATTTATGGGCACTTTACAATGTAACATTATTAGCTTAGATTAGAGCAATACAAGGCTTTATCTAATACAAATAAAAAAACAACAAGTTTTTGTTTCATTCATGCCTTCGGCATTTTAAGGTTCGAGCGCGTAGAACAGTCACGTCAAAAATATAGTTTAGTAGAAGTCGTAGGTAGATTAGCCACCATGTCACAACCGGCGTGTATACGTCATAGTCAATAGTACAACATGTCATCGACATGTTGTAGTGATTTTAGTTTCTGCGAACGAAAAGCTGTGCAAATTATCAAGGTCTGTATGATTTGTCGCAATCATGAAACATTTCTGTGAAACGTGGCGTTTTAACCAAGAGGTAAACGTCCCTAATGTTTACGAGACTGATCGGCCAACTGGCGGTATCATGCATGATGTGTGTGCACCTTAAGGACCGTGACTTTAATAGTTTGTATGCCATACGACAAATACGTATATAAGCAACTTACCTCTTCTCTTTGCCAATCGAGATCTTGCAATTTTATAACGTTAGAGTGCAACCGTCTTCTAAGAGCAGAATCAACTCTTGTTCCATACGCCTGAGCTGTTATTGAAAGTTGTACTCTAGCGGCCCTGATCTATTTGAATAAAATCAACGATTAGTTTTAAAAATTACGTCTTATGATAACGTAAAATTACCATCCCATCTTGTAGTCTATGTAAGATATAAACTCACATTAAATTGGGAATGCCGCTTTCTGTCTAAGTCTAAAAGATTGTTCTGTGCATTTGTCTTCGTCTAATTCTATAACTTATTGACGAAAAAAATGAAACATTTTGTTTTGTTGTCTCCACATAAATCGCCCATTTCTTTACTCAACATTTACATATTATATTTTTATTTTCAAAAATAAACATTCAGAACATACCTTTTGACGCGTAATGATTGCGTGCCTTAAAGCATTTATTCCACTTGCTTTTAAGGACGAACATCGCTTTTCCCACCGAACAAGAGATAAGGGTCTGAATTTCGAGCAAAATGTTCGTTAATAATTAGAATTTGTTTTATTATATATATATATATATATATATATATATATATATATATATATATATATATATATATATATATATATATATATTTTAAAATCATATTCTTTGAGAAAGCTCAATTATTATTAAAGATGTGGAAATTAGCTAGCTATTAATAGCGGTTTGTCAACACATAGTCTATTTTTCCTGATGCTGCCTCGTTTATAGGAGAATGATGTGACATTATCAACAGTGGTGTATGATTTCTAGTGTATGAAAAGTACACATCGTTTTATTTTCCATGTGGATCTCTTTTAATTAATTTTCACATCTTTGAATAAGTCGCTGATTTACTATTTACTATTTCTATAAATGATACTAACTTTTTAGGTTTTTTCGTTTTATTGTTCTCGATATTAACAAACTTATGATCATTATGGCAGCATGCTTCATCAACAGACATTGCCTGGTATTTATTAAATGCATCGTCTACTATTCTTTTCTTCGTTTTCTCGAGTCCTGCTATCTGTTTGTTAACTTGGATAATCATTCTCTCGAAATTTCTTTTTTCTTCACGCAGGAACGCCAGTTCCTGTAAAGAATGAAACACTAATATTAATCTTCAAATCGTCTTCGATTTCTGAGACTTGATACTGCTTTCCGATCCATCGACAATTTGAGATGAGATTATTGAGATGGTTACACCGGCACATATTACAGGCCACAAGATGCTCTGGGTCATTCCTTCAATCGCCTTAAAAACTCCCACTAAAGTGGAGTTTTTAAGGCGAGATAGGATAGTACGTAGTTTTTTTGCTACGTATTTGAGTTACCGTTACGGCCTATCAAAAGACTGCTGCTAAACATAGGCCTTCTCATAGAACTTGCCTCTATAGGGGGCATACTTGCCACGTTTGGCAGGCGTGTTGGCAACCGCACTTTTTATTAGGAATGCACTTCTGCCCATCGCTTAATTTCGTGGTGTTTGAAAATTATTAAAATTTCTTTTTAGAAATATTCTAACCGAAATCTAAATGACAAACAGGCCAGCTGTTTGTTATTTAGAAGTTTAAAAACTATGTTTACCTGCATAATTGCTTCTTCAACATGATCGATCATTGGACTTAAAGCTCCCGGTTTTGCAACGTAGCTGGTGGCTGCGTTAATTTCATAATCTATTCTATGCACTACAACACGGAGAGCGTCACTTTCATGTTTCAGAGCGTCAATTGAATCTTCTAGGCGTTTCGCAAGGTCATCTAGAACCCACCGCCACGAAGCGACGTCTGAAATTCTACTAATAGTATTTAAAATCTTTGTCAGCCTTTCTAATATGCAGCTGGATTTCCACCTTTTCAATCATCATCATCAGCCTGCAAATGTCCACTGCCGCACATGTCCCCTTTTGCAGGGAGGATTTGTATTAAACATCACACTTTTGGATTCACGGAATCATTTAACATTTGACGCCGCTGGCCGTCACTGATCTGAATGTTTTAGGTCTGCTGTAATCGAAATGTTATAACGGCCTCCACACAGTACTATGGTATAGTATTTTATTTATTTATTTATTTGGTTTACCAACAAATGTTACCCTAATACATACGCTTAATTGTAAGACTGTGATATAAACTAAGTGCACATTTAATAATACGTAAACACGCGCAGTACTCACAGCATTTCCTACAAGCCTTAATATATAAAATATACAATACAAAATTTAAAAAAAAATTAAATTAATACAAAAAAAATTGGTACTACAAAGCAATATTACCTAATATTTTGATAAATTTTGTGCCAAAAAACGTTAAAAGAGTCGTGGCTACTACATTATTATAAGTATTTAAAAGTCTGAAAAGTCTGGGTATTGGGGAATTAAATCCTAGTACAGTTCTACGAAGGTGCGGAGAAAGAGGAGTAATTAATTTACGGAGATATCTACTGTCCCATTTACATTCAGCCCTGTTGGGCAGGGAAGTGAGCAGGGCAGTGGGCAGGGCAGTATGTAAACAGGCTACTCGCGCTGACACTGCCACTGCCCGACGATCCCCAAATGTCGGTTTTTCGTGCGGAAGTCAAAGGACGGGCAGCGCGAGCGGCAGTGAGTGTTCACATTCAGCTCCATCGCTCACTTCGCGCCAAGCGCCTGGATGAACGGACGTGCGTGCCGTCTTGTTATTAAATAAGTACGATCTACCAAAATGCCTTTCGAATGGATTAATGAAAATACAATAAAGTTTTTAGAATTGCTGGAATCAGAAAAAACTATATTTTTTGGATTTCAACGATAAAAACCACAATTCATCATCTTCTACGAATACGAATTTTCTTTTTGAGATAACATAGTACCTGTGTACATAAATAATTATAAATTCGTCAAATTTATTATATTAATATAAAATTTAGTTTAAGGAATTAATGAACATTGACATTTTAATTCTAAAAACGATTAGTAACTCATGTTGATTATTTATTTATTAAAATGTAAAATAAGTTAAATGGTAATATTTGCATAATAGCCTGAGATTTTTAAATTATAATTTTATTGTAATTAAAATTATGAATTAGTTTATACTCTAAGTAGTGTAATTATTAAAATAATAATAGCTTAACTAATCTCATATAATATTTAATATTATTTATGTAACAATAATGTAATAATCAATTAATAATTTATGAACAATTTACTGTATATAAATACAAATAAAGAGGATCTGTGTAAGTATTTAATTGTACATAATATTTGAATTCAAAAATAATGTTTGTACCTAACTTTTAAACAATGCAATAAATTGTAAAATGTAACATTGGGTTTGTGTAATTAGCTGTATTGAAATAATACTAGTTTTTACGGAATTTATCGCGTATATTTAACTTTTTAAATACCCGACGTTTCGAACGCTTTACAGCACTCATGGTCACGGGCGGGACTGAGATGTTCAACGTCCATATGTCATAGTTAACCGCGGTTACCATAGATTAAAATTTAACTTTTGTTCCGATCTATGCAGTATGAACTTATGGTATCTTGAAGTCTTGCAGTTGTATGCTTGGGTTGGGATTTAATTTTATTTATTATAGGATCCCAAGCAGATGGTAGCATCCAGCCATCTTCTCTATTGAAATTAGGATGTTTTTTGATTTCAATAGCCTCGAGAATCATCCTTGGAAGGAATCGGTGTTCTTTAGCGAGGATTTGCGGTCTATCAAATCTGATGTAGTGACGGGGGCGATCCTGTACGTGTTCACAGACTAGACTAGACTTAAATTATAATTTTATTGTAGTTAAAATTATGAATTAATTAATACTGTAGTGTAATTATTAAAATAATAATAGCTTAACTAATCTCATATAATATTTAATATTATTTATGTAATAATAATGTAATAATTCAATTAATAATTTTTGAACAATTTACAGTATAAGAATTCAAATAGAGTGGATCTGTATAAGTATTTAATTGTACATAATTCAAAAAGAATGTTTGTAGGTACCTAACTTATAAGCAATACAATAATTTTAAAATGTAACATTGGGTTTGTGTAATTAGCTGTATTTCATTTCATTATTGCATGCCAATTATGGCAAAACATGTCAGTTCCACGTCATTGATCATCTTATGTACATGTTTTTTAAGCAAATAAATTTTCTATCTATCCATCTATCTTCTTTCGAATTTGAAATCTTTTTATTCCACGAAGACACAGTGCGGACGCTGTAATATTATTTCAACGTCTGCCATAGTCGAAAGCCGAAAGTGATGTGAGTGGTAGGGCAGAGTGTGAATACATACTTCCCGCGATCCTTCTACGGCAGTATTTAGCGAAGTATTGCCGGCAGCGCGAGGAGCAGTGGCAGGGGCTGAATGTAAATGAGGCTTTTTTTTTTTTTTTTTTTTTTTTTTTTTCTGTTTGATATCTCCCTCTAACTCGTACAACATTGTTTTAATATCATTAACTTACTTATCTGTATGTATTGAATTGTCGATATTGAAGTTCAAAATGTGCCTTTTTTGTGGCTGTTTCGGGTTATTTTAAGTGGCCCACATTATTGTCGAGCTTGTGGTGTAAAAAAATTTACGCAGAGTTGTGTTTTTTTATTATTTATTGTAAAGTGTATTTATCTTATTATAAATAAAATAAATGTTTATTGAAATAATTGTTTTTTTCCTTTTACATTTTTTTTACTGGAAAATCGCTTTTGCATTTTTACCATGGAATTTAGAAAAAGTAAAAAAATGTGAATACACAGTACACATTTACACGTATTCTATTAGCTTACTTAACAATAATTCTAACATCATATTATTTTATAGAGTTTCCATTCATTATTATTAAGATATTGCCATTTTAATGACACGCGCCACGTATGCAATAGATCACTCGTTTAGGGTCCAAATGCGATCCCTGGGGAACTCCGGATGTGATGGGAAATATGTTAGAACTGAACCCATTATCAACAATAAAATAAGTTCGACCTTCCAGATAAGACCTTAACCACGTGAGAGTATGGCCAGCAAAACCATAAGCTTCTAACTTTCTTAAAAGCATAACATGTGAAACTCGGTCGAAAGCCTTACTGAAATCTGAATACATCTATTTGATGTTGCCTGTCTACAGCTTTCACCAAGTTTTCAACAAACGTTACTAAATTAGAGCAAGTTCAAAGAAATTTGACAAATCCATGTTGATCATCTGTAATAATCTATCTTGGATAATTTTGAATATAGGGACATACTAATGATTCAAATATTTTGAGAAAGGTTGATAATATTGAAATTAGTCTATAATTACTAACTAAAGTATCGGCATCCGCCTTATGTATAGGGACAACTTTTGTGAGCTTCCACATATCTGGAAAGTAAAGTATAGTTACAGCCTACATAGGCCCCACTGCTAACGCGCTGCTCCAATGTGTGTTGGCGAACTTCACATGTCTTCGAAATATTTTTTTTGTGTTTTTCTTCAATAAGCACTTAAATTTGCAATTGACAATTTCATTGGTGCCGGCAGGTATCTTACCCAGGTTACTCATCGCCGCTGAGCTGCCTCTGCTCTTAAAGAAACATTATTTATATAAACTGTATTA
The DNA here is from genome assembly GCA_907164705.1 of Parnassius apollo. Classification (NCBI taxonomy): domain Eukaryota; kingdom Metazoa; phylum Arthropoda; class Insecta; order Lepidoptera; family Papilionidae; genus Parnassius; species Parnassius apollo. Next base: position 8,939,768 of record CAJQZP010001558.1, on the reverse strand, counting down.
CGGTACAGTTTACATAAATAAATAAAATATTCAGACTCGTGAAGATGAGAAGCGTCAAAAACCTAAAGCTGTGAGACGTCTAGTGGGTACCGCGTGCGTCAATCTGCCTGTAAAGTGTGACGAATTTAAGGCTAAGGAATTTACTTGTCTCTAAGGGGCCTATTTCCATTTCCACCAGTTAATATTTACAGGCTGATGAAGATATTTCAACGTCAGTCAGTTGCCGGAACTTCTTATGTCTGCCATACCGGCCGTGCCAATATTTCTCGGAAAAACGTCTCCGAGTACCGGGACAAACTTGTGTCTGAAGTCGAGTCTTTGCTGGCCAGAGTCTCGGATTGGGGGCGACTAAATCTAGTCCAGCGTAACCCCCAGAAGACACAAGTTTGCGCGTTAACCGCTAAAAAGAACCCCTTTGAGGAATTATTCAGATTAATCTCAGCCGCCAAATTTCGTGAACGCACTACGCGGCAAACGTCCCGATACCATCCACACCATCTGGATGCTTGGCGGTCAACCACTGTACGTTTCACAAGGAGTTTTCTTCCGCGTACGACCTCTCTGTGGAATAGTTTACCACCGGCGATTTTTTCGGACCGATACGACCTGGGGACCTTCAAGAAAAGAGCTTACTCCTTTCTAAATGGCCGGCAACGCACCTACAATTCCCCTGGTGTTGCGGTTGATCATGGGCGACGGTAGTCACTTAACATCAGGTGAGCCGAATGCTCGTTTGCCCCCTTTTCTATAAAAAAAGAATACTGGCATATGCCCTTTACACCCTTAGATTAAAAAAAACCTAAGCTTATCAGTTTTCTTTTTTTCACATCTTTATTTATCACAGCAGTGTATGATGTATTTTAATATATGACAAAATAATTCGCTCGTCTTGTAGCTTATTCAGTTGACCTATGTAAAACAGAGTTAATAGACAAAATTTATCTGAAATGTATTGATGACAAATCAAAAGATTCAAAAACTTTTCTGTTATACTGCGTATATACCTTTCCTCCAAGCACTTTTTTAGTAAATACTCATTAGATTCCTTCATAAAATTATTTTTCATCACTAGTTCTTGGGTATTGTTTACTTGTTCCACTACTTCCGCATTTAACTTGTCACTCATGCTCCTGAGCCAACTCAGAGACTCGGTGAAGCCATACAAAGCATCTTGGGAAAACATATCCGTGACTATAAATAAGAAATATTCAAAGAAACTATAAATAGTGTGACAATTCGTCCAGGCATAAATACATATAATACATAGACATATTCATAGGTTACTAATATATTATACTAGAAGACTAAAATATAGGTTATAAATTTTAGCATTTATGTGTTTACGTTTGACTAAAAAGTGGGGATTGTATACTCTTTGGTTAAAACGTAGAGAATATGTATAACTATAACTCTTTGCATTAGACAAAATAGAGCTGCTACTGGAGCCAATTTTAGATATAGTAGTTTTTTAACTGGCTTCTTGAAATTATACAAAATCAAACCTTATTATACAAAAAATCTTTTTATGTTTACGAATCATAACCGACTTGGGATATTAAGCTAATATCGATTGCAGTGAATTTAAAGTGACTGCTTTCAACAGTATAGAAACGTTCGTTTTTTGGCTCGAACTTAATCGAAAGGAGTGTAGGTACAATCTGATGGCAGATAGTAGCAACATTCCTTTCGTTTAAATAATGGTTTCAAGTAAAGTTGTTCAAAACGACTATAAATCAATAGCACGCTACAGACTATAAACTATAAATTTCTAGCGCGCTATTAAATACGCTATGTTGTAGCGCGCTATTTATAAGAAAGCATTTAGGAGGCCGGCAAGCGGTTTAGTTTTGCAGCACGCTATATCTCGTAGCACGTTACAATACATGTCGTTCATTGGATAGACTGCATGGTATATATGAACATTATTTCGTAATAAGTTGCATTTTAGACTAAAATAAAATAAAGCGGTAAAGAAAAACCAATGAACGCTTTTTCATACTTTTCAGGCTTACGACTTTCTATAATCCTAAAAATATTTTAAGGCATGTACTTTTTAAAACGAAATAAAATAATTTTTTTTATTATAATTGATGTAAACGTTATTTTAACCTTAATATAAATTATAAATCAAATAACTGTGTATTTACAAGTTCATTGATTGTATTTATAAAAATCAACTATTTACATACACTATCACTTTTGTATCCATATTTTATTTACATTTAAAAAAATTAGTTAGTCTTCTTTAACAGCAGACAACTGTGTCCTTCGATCACTTATAAATATACAGTATACACTAACTAAACAACGTCTAACACCAAATTACGTCGCGCTCGATGAATAGCGTGCTACTAAATCAAATTTGCGTCACATGTCCTCTCCCAACAGCGCCGCTGCTGGAACTAGTTATCGCTAGCTAGATATTAATACCTAATAGCGCCATAGCGCCGTAGCGCAATAGCGCCAGGGGGACTTCTTACATAGCACGCGCTGTGTTGTGGAGAGATAGCGCACTATAATATGGCGCTATGCGCTATATTAACCACCATTAGTTTCAAGTGGATTTTGATCCATATCATTCATATTTCGTCCCTGTTTGTTTCATTTTCTGCAATTGCTGCTTGAAAATGAAATAGAGAGATCAAAATTCATTGAAATTTTTCACTTCCAAAATTCCTGTAAATAATTATCACAACGTAGAACGTCCCACAGTTGGATATCTCATCACTTCCTTTTATGAGAAGGAAATGGAATGCAAGATGTAGTCGTACTGCTATATTGAACGATCGACTTTATATGTCTTCAAAATATTATTAATTTCTCGAACACAAAAGTTCCTCGATAATGTAGTAAACATTCTCTAACGTTCGACCACGTGGTAAATCGGCATGTAAAATTGCATTTAACAGTTCTAGTTGTTTTGGCACCCGAGATAGACCTGTCTTCAAGTGATTCGTATGACAATAAGCCTTATTATAAGGCGTTTTCCCTATTTTTAAGCTACCACGGCGATAGTAAATGACACAAAAAAGTCAAAAATAGTGACAGTGGTGATGGCCGTATTTATAGATGTAACTGCTCTTAAGTGAGAAACGAGTACTAATTCTACCTGATGGAAAGCAGATGCTGTAGCTCGTGGACACCTATAACTAACCTAAATTAAAAATCAGATACGTTTTCTAAAAAAAGGAAGTGATAAAAAATCTTACAGTTCACTTGGTGGTAAGTAATTACTGTAGTCCATGGACGCCTGCAACCAAATTCTAATAAAGTAGTGGGCGTAGTGACGACGAACCGTTTACAAATACCGTTTTGTGTTCTGCGACAGTGAAACCGTTTTACGTCCTGGGTTCAAACACTTAATGCGATTTTTTATTTTACGCCTACGAAAATACAGTCGAGAAGGCAATGATTAAATTATCTATCTCACTCTTCGCGTCGTCGTCCTTAAAGTACCGCGTTATATTGTAGTCTTTGCTTCCGCGTTCGTTTACGAACGTAGACAGAGACTTCTTACAATAAAAAGTGAACTTTTTTTCAATGAAACACAGTCGCTATGTTAATGGTAACCCTAAGTCTGTCCCAGCCAGTCCTGAGCCTGGAAAAGTATGAAGTTTACGAGTATTTCATTGTTAACTAAAGTCGATCGATAAAGCGAATTATTTAGTAAAAACCATTGCATACATTTCAAATACTTAAAAATTTTAAGAAACTGCAACCATTTCACTCGACGAAAACGCAATCCTATTCCGTGTTGGTTTCGTCCTTTAATCCGTCCTCAAACCAGTTGCATCGGGAAAACGGTTGCGTTTTGTCCGTCAAAAATTCGACAACGACCCACCAGATGTCACCTCTGAGAACTAAGATAGAATGTCTCATTGTCTGTACAATTATACTCTCTCTATACCCTTCAGACCGGAACACAGCGCAAGAATTTGTTTTTTAGCGGCAGAAATAGGTAACAGGGTGGTGACGGTGAGGGGTGGGTGATGGGTTGGTTGTAAATAATCGGATAAATGGAATTATTTGGGTAACCGATGATATGTTTCCGCAGCTAAGTTGTGGTGAATCAGTATGAGAACAAAATTACATAATAGTTATTATAAGTCAACAGGGTGCACAATGCCATAGTAAAAACAGAATAGTAGGATTTTTCCCGCGCCGCGCGAGACCTACTGCACTACTACTACTGTTAATAATAGTTGTACTGCACACTACCTACTGTTGCAGGGTTGTCACTGTCTTTTTGTTTAACAGCTAAGTCGCATTAGTTTTATAAGTAGTTTATCATAATTTTTGTTAGTCATTTCTTTTGTTTTCTCTCAAATAACTAAAATACGAGTAAATTAACACTGAGCATATGGTGTCAGCTCAGATTTATGGTTAAAATTAATTTGATCTGATATGATATCATAATTAATGTACTTATGAGGGATGTAATATGTATCTATGTATAGATATAATAATATAACCTATTAATAAAAACCTAATTTATTTAAAAAAACGCATATGTTAGCAAAAAACGTATATTTTACATGAATAGAAAATAAAACGAAAAAAATACCGCTAGAAAATCCATAGTAATATTATAAATGCGAAAGTGTGTTTGTTTGTTTGTCCTTCTTTCACGTCGCAACAGAGCGTCGGCATGGCATGAATTTTTGTATGGGGATAGTTCGGTGGCTGTAGAGTGACATAGGCTACTTTTTTTACAATGGGTCGGTTTTTAATGACGCAGCATTCAATTATGATCCGTTGATTGATTATAAAAATCACAGGTTAGTTGTTATCGGAATGATGGACAAGGCGTGTCGATTTTGCAGCGCTTTAAAATGGAAAGATGAGACCGCAGGCATGTGCTGTTCCAATGGCAAATTGTCTCTTCTGTTACTTGGGGAACCAGAAGAACCTTTGAAAACTCTTTTATATGATGCTAATGAGTCACGGCGCTTTTTAAACAGGATCCGGAAATATAACTCATACTTTCAAGCTTTCCAGCTGAAAACGAACAGCATAAATTTTTACAAGTATATTTTATGGGTGACGAAGGAATTGAGGTAGACCGTCGCTGCCAATTTATCCAGGGAGTTGAGAGAGACACAGTGTTCAAAATTCAAAGATTCTTGCATGAACGTAACATTTTGGTTAAAACATTTAAAACTGCTTTAGAAAACCCACCTGAAGAGGATTCATCGAGGAGGAGAGGACAGATCGGACCCATCGTGGAGAGCATGAAAGGCGCTACCATGCACCTTTGATAAACGAAATAGCAGCCGTAATTAGTGGTGATCAATTTTCTTCACGAGACATTGTCTTGTGAGCACGTGATAATACGTTGCAACGGATAGCCGATACACACAAGTTTTATGACGCTCTGCAATAATACCCATTGATTTATTGCAAAGGACAAAAGCTAAAAAAAGGCTGCGTTAAATTGACGAGAGATTTTTGTAATTTAGTACAGAGTCATTCCGAATTAATTGTGAGCGTTTATTCAGATTTAACAAACAACATGCATGAAGACAAATGGTTATGTGAAAGGGCGATTCTTGCATCAAAAAATGAGAGCGTTAACAAAATAAATTCAGATATATTAAGCGAAGTAGCAGGAGAAATAACAGAGTATTTCTCAGTAGACACAGTTATGGACACAGAACAGAGCACTTCATATCCCGCAGAGTTTCTAAATTCTCTAGAGTTGTCAGGTGTGCCCTCACATAAGCTTCAATTAAAATTAGGCGTCCCAGTCATGCTAATGCGAAATGTAGATGCTCCTCTGTTATGTAACGGGACATGGCTGCGTGTGACACATCTTGGACGGAATATAATCGGTGCTACGATTTTGACAGGCGTAGGAAAAGGTGAAAATGTTATTATACCACGGATCCCTATAATTCTCACAGATCTTCCTTTTCAATTGAAAAGGTTGCAGTTCCCTTTTAAGCTCAGTTTTGCAATGACAATTAATAAAGCGCAAGGGCAAACGTTACAGGTAGCGGGGGTCAACTTAGAAAAACCATGCTTCTCTCATGGTCAGCTGTATGTAGCATGTTCGCGTGTGTCAAATGCCCAGAATCTCCACATTCTTTCCCCGAATGGTAAAACATATAACACTGTGTACAGTAGAGTCTTAAAATAGTGTTCAGTTAGTTTTTTTCCCAAAATTCCCACAATCAATTAATCAGAATTCCCACAGATCTTCCCTTTCAATTCAAAATTTCCTATTTAGCTCAGTTTCTTTTCAATTCCAAATGCTGCACCTCTGATGGACCTATTAAGCTCAGTTTCCTTTCAATGTTCTTTCATTCAGAAAATTGCATCTCTGAAAAAGCAATTTAGTTCAGTTTCTTTTCAAAAGTCTGCATCCCTGACGGATAATTATGCTCAGTTTCCTTTAATTAAAAAAATATCCCATTTCCATTTTGAATAAACAGGCTATTTTCATGCTTTCCTATACGCTGCGTTTCAAAACATTTAAATAGGCTGACGAATCAATTTTGCTCAGTTTCCTTTTAATGGCTGCATCTCTGACAAATCTATAAAACTCAGTTTTCTTTCAATTCAAAAAGCAATGGATAGTTCATTTCCCAGTGACCATGCGGGCGAAGCCGCGGGTAACAGCTAGTTTTTATTAAAAGTCAACAAAGTCTCAAACAAAGGTGATTGCGGAGCATTGCGGCAGGCGTTCCCGACTCGGCCCGATCTTCCCGACTTAGCAATGTCTTCGTGCGCGTGCTGTGGCTCGTGCGTACGAGTCCGTACTCTCACGTGCCAGGCACCCACAAATATTAGCGGCTTTCGATAGATTTCTTAGAATTTAGCCTACTATTCTGTTTTTAGTATGCGCAGTTAAGGTCACATTTGAGAAGGTTAGCATATCACCTGCAACACCTCTTACCCATTCAAAAATATCACTGTAAACACGAAGGACCATAGTATGACCATAACAAGTGGTAAAATTAAAATTTTTCTAGAACCGACTTAAATAAAATGAGATCATCTTCAATGTACTCGAAGTCAATTATATACGCATTAAAATTGGTAAGTATTACTTCGCCGAATGAAATAAAATGATGTGTCTTACCTAGTTTGAAGAGCACCTCCCGCCCTCCCTCAATTGCGTGCACTATTCCTCGTCACCACTAATTCCAGCACCATTACTCCCGACACCACAATACTCTGCAAAGACACACACCCGACGATAGTACGACACGTGTTTCGCCTCTACACGAGGAATCCTAAATTGAAGTAGACTCTACGGTAGCTGACCGATTAGTGTGCGATGACTCTCTGGTTTCGATGATGTTGGTGCTGTAAGCCTATGCGGCTCTTACAGCTCAGGGCGGGACGTGAGCGATGAGCCAAAACAGTTACTATTTATAATTAAGCACCGCTCCCTACTTAAGTGACGAGCGACCGCATCATGCGATAATACATGCGAACAATTACTATCTGACGATTTCCGCAAAGTAACGCCTGATTCTATTAATTATTCTAAATACGCTTTTTTAAGGATTACTCAATAACTATTAACTACTGGTCAGATCCTGAATAAATTTATATGGGAACACATGAAAAGTACCAGCTTTCAAATAAAAATAATCATTAAAAACCGGTTTACCTTGAAAAAAGTTCTGAGGTAACATACATAAAAAACAATCGAATTGAGAACCTCCGCCATTGAATTGAAAATGTATACAGATTATATATATAATTAATATTCAATATAAGTAAGCCAATAATCGACGATTATACTCTTAAGTAAAGCCGATGGTTACCATAAGTGAAAAAAATAAAAAATTCTAAGACTAATACGTTTATTTACAATGTATTTATTACACTTATTATATATAAAAATAAAATCACTTATATAATACCTAGATAAAATACACACAAAGTTGTAAGTCAATGTTAGATGAATGGCAATTATTCAACAATTCTCTTAAAGGTTTCTTTAAGAGCCAAATGAACTGGCTTCAGGAGTACGAAGTAGACCAATTCAGCGACGCTTATGATGCTGAAGCCAAGGAAAAGACTGAGTAAGCCCCCAATTGCACCTGAAATTAGTGTATATGTGTAATGTTATAAAATAGAAAGAAAGAAGAAAGAGCAGATGCTGTCGATTTAATATATAAAGATTTAAGCCCCCGATAGATGGCGGTAGAGATTAACTTCTCATAATTATAAAATGTCCTCCAGACCGAATTTCGGTCATGGTGTCTGGTCTCAACAGAGACTAAACATACGCTTAGGTCAAAATCATAGTGCACGAATGGGTACGCTGGTATTATCATTATAAAGATGCACTCTCTATTCTCTCATTCTCATAATCTGATGGGACGTCGATTCAACACGATTGGCTTTACGTGTTTTCACGAGTGTGAAACACCACCAATTTCCTGACTCTGGGCTGCTACTGAAAATTTCCTGAAAAACCGTAAAATTAATTTTGGTCCGACCCGGGATTTGAACCCAGGATCTTATGATTTTTAGTTGCGTTTACGAACACTAGACCAATGGGGCAGACAATAACCATATTATATAAAACTGATGAAGATTGACTAAGGGGTATGCGATAGTTTTATTTGATCCTTGTGTCAGTAATCTCCTAGAGGATACTGGGATTAGTGACCCCAGTAGGGGGTAGCAAAGAGGAGCTTATATTTAATCCTTTCTGCTTTAAAAGAGGCAGGCCAGTAGATTTTTTAAAAGAATTCCCCCCCCCCCCAACACACAAAGAGTTTTTCTTGTATCGTCGTCGAGTTTTACATAAATTGCAATTGCATATGAACAAATATTAAAACTCTAATCTATTTTTATAGGCTATATAAATAATTATTTCGAATGGGTTTCGGACCCGTGCTTTACAGAGCCGCAACCAAAAACTTAGGGTTAGTGTTACTGAACTGTCAAAACTTATTGTTTATTAGCGACTTGCCCCGACTTCACCAGGGAGCATCTATTAATGTGGCGTCATTTAAATTTTTTAAAATAATCATAATTGTAATAATCATCAATGTCTTCAATAACAATACCTTTTTTTACTGGAAACGAGGCATTCCATCTTAGTCCTCAGAGGTGACCACGCATTTGTGTTTTGATTCTTAATCGAGGATAGATGTAGACATCTATGGGCCACAGCATCCACTTACCATCAGGTGGACTGTGTGCTCGTTTGTTACCCTTATTCAATAAAAAAATGTCCATTTGTATTTAATTTTACCAATGTTTCCATTTTACAAATTAAATCTCCATGTTTTCAGAAAAAGGTATAGCTTTTATCACTCTCGACATTGCTCTGTGCATCTGTTCGTGAAGTTTCATCACCATCGGTTCAGCCATTTCGACTTCCGAAGATTAGACCCAGACGGACAGGCAAAATTTTGTATAATTGGTTATTCAGGTCTTAATGACATGCCAATAGCACCCTGCGTTCGATAAAAGGCAGTCGTTTTTATATTACAAATAGACTTTTCAATTTTATTTATAACCATACATTAAGATATTCCATTTGATCGCATCCGGCGCAGAGCGGTTCGAATCGTCGGCGACCGAGCTCTTTTTGATCAGCTTGACTCTCTAAAACTGCGTAATATAAACAAACTACTGCTTTCTATCGAGCGCAGATCTTGCATCTTTGCATTATTAGACATTCGGATGCTCTGAATAATTGTTCGGACTAATTCCAGCCGCTCAATTTCACCATCATACATTGCGACAAAACTCGTGATACTATCCATACCATCTTGATGATTGGAGGTTCAACACTGTGCGATTTAGAAGAAGTTTTCTTCCTCGCACAACTTCCGTGTGTAATCGACTGCCACCAGTGATTTTTCCTTTTTAAAAGGCCGGCAACACATCTGCGATTCCCCTGATGTTACTCTCGTATATAAAAAATACTGTGCATACTATTTACTTAGAGTGTGCTCGTGTACACTCTTTCTTACTGTTTAGGACTTTATTACTTTCAAGTACAATGTTAGTTTGGACTCCATTTAAGTCACCTGCAAAATAATAATCATCGTACTGCGCGTGGCGATGCTGACCCAAAAATATGTCATCATAAAAATGTACGTTGATGCGTGTCACTTCACCTCTGAAAGAAGGACAAAAATAACATTACAGAAATCACGAACTTAGTTTCGCTGCCATATACTCAGAAATAGCGGCATAAGAAACTCATAAATCCACATAAAATATTAGAGCATTATCAAAAAGAACACGTTCATACTACGAAAATATTTACACAACAATAGTTAACCTGAAACCTTAAACCTAATGCAAAATAATACTCGTTCAGCTCAAATTTATAGTAAAATCAATAAAGAATTAGACATTTACACAAAACAATATATCGAATGTAAAGGTTGTACATCATTGGGGGAAAAAAGTAAAAAACTGTAATTTCTGTTTTTACTTTTCAAGTTATTCTGCGTAATACATTTAATATAAGTATAAATATAAAATATAGATATGGAAGAGCAGAGTTACCTGCTACAGGCATTATTTGCTTAAAAGGAGACTCCGGTCACTAAAGATTGTAAACCAAATTTTTGTCTTGAAATAAATTTATTATTATTACTATTATTATACCAAATTGTTAAAGGAATTATTAAGCTTTTTCTTAATGTCACCATTACAGATATCAATAAAATAATTTACTACCTTTTATTTAATCAAGCTTATGGCCTATCAAGTCCGGAAAAAATCATCATACATAATTTAAACTGAATTGACTAGTTGTTGTTGTTGTCACAATTCGCCAATTAAAGCAGGCAAAATTCTTATACCATACAACCTAAGCTGATATGTATTTTGTTTAAACTGAAATATCTTTAATTCCTGACTTCCTGCCGTAGGATGACTGAAGACAAAATTGTTCAGGATTTCAAACTCTATATATTTACATATTTTTCATTTGTAGACGCAAGAAAAAAATGTCTTCAAAAATTTGTTTGGAAGTTTGCCAATGTTCTTTGACTACATATTATATTATTTTGAATAGCTTACTCTTTGAAATCCCAATCAGGCTCTGGTCGTCCTGGTATGCTAACAAGATCAGAGTAGAAAACTTGACTGGAGTACAAAATGTCATTGCAGGCTGGGTGACAGGAGGTAGAGGTGGAATCGCGTACCCTTTCTTCCTGGCTGTCTTCAAAATACGCGTATGTCAGATGTTCCTCTACTTTTGCTAAACAAATTAAAAAGTGTTTATATGTTTTCCGAATTAATGTAAACACTTATATTCATATTTACTTCTTTTACGGCTTTTGCCGTTTTTTTTTCAAGAGGAGTTCGTAAGAATAGAATCCCTCCACGAGAAGTCTGATTACGTATGCATGCTTAATATTAAGTGAATAAATAAGAAAGATTAAAAAATTTAAGGCTCATATGAGAATGTTGATGTATCCACGACCATAAGAATATTGGTGCTTACATGATCTGGGATCTAAGTTTTGTAATTCAACAAATGTCTCTAGCATTCCTAGCCAAATCCCGTAAAAACTAGGACTGAATAAAAAATGAAAAGTAAAGTTATAGTTACATACATTTAACGTTTGTATAATATGCACATTTAATTATTATAGAGCAGGAGGAGCGTTGCTTTAGTGCGTGTTGGCGGACTTTAAATTCCCCTTGAAATAGATATTTTATTTTTAGATATGCAGGTTTCTTCGCAATTTTTTCTTCAGGTCGAGTACGTGTTAAATAAACACATATCTTTGCATTTAACAATTCCGGTAGTGCCGAAGGGGATTAAAGTTTGCAGTTTTTAGATGAAAGAAAATTGTTTATATCTTCTAAATTTATAGTACTCGTATGTATGGGCATATATGACATGTATTTAAGTATGTATATGAATATAATATATCGAATATATATAAGAAGCATAATTTGCTCTGTGGATGTGTATTTTGAACCGGTGCGGTGGTAGATTTTAATATATCCATTTTATTTACCTCGAACTTCAATTACGCAGCGGAAATCTGATTTAGTTGAACAAATCGATTCCCAAATGTAAATTCCTAAAAACACACATTAACACAAATTAAATTCGTTATTTATATTCAGATGGGAATTAAGGAAAGTTGGGAATGGAAACGTACTTGGCCAATTGAAAAGAACACAGTTACATTGCTTCTTGACTTCACGCATCCACAGATCGTGCTTGCAGTTACTGTCAGTGTAGAATTCGAAATATTTAAGTTTCCTTTCATCTTGAAAGTAGCACTGTCTCTGATACGCAGGTAGGGATCTTAGTTCTGCGTCCGTTTTGTAAGTTATCGGCGTCACTTTGATGGTAGTCATTTTATTCATTGGTAGACGAATTACAGTACTGGTATACACGTTATCAGTTGGTGAACTAATAAGAACCTTAAAATAATTATATAACACTGTATATTTTTTTATGATTTTTGTGGTTTTTTTTTTTTTTTTTTTTTTTATTTTTTGAGTGATAAGAACATAAACAATTAAAAAGAAAGAAATTTTTTATTTATCTTGAATCTGTAGTGACGCTGTATTACCTTGTATTGATGGTGTAAGTATAACCACTAACCCATATCGTCCCGTTGGTGTCGTAAGTAACGACATAGGGAAACTGAAATATGAAATGGGGAACAGCATTTTCCTGGTACCGACTCAAAATAATAAAAAACTATCGTTGCCAACACGCTTGCCAAGCGTGCCAACTATGGCAAATTTCCCTATGAGGCAGTCCATAGGGGAGGCATATGTTCAACTGTGAACCTTTATAGGCTGTATGGGATGGAATAGATGATAATTAAATCTGTAACAATTTTACATAATTATTATGATTATTCAGCCTAAAAGAACAAATACATAACGCATCATAGAAAGATTTCATAGCTTATGACAAACATAATCATCTACGCAGACGTGAAATTCCCAGTCGCCGAAAAGAGCAGATCCACAGGTGCAGGATATCCTTTACATCTTAACTTCAACGGGTCCAGCGGTGACATTTTACAGGCTGAGCAGCAGCGGATGTATCTCACAACGCTGGTCCTCTTAAACACCAGGATTTGACGCACTTATCACAAATCCGGGTTACAGGAGCCCTTTCACACACGACTGCGGTCTAACAAGACCCAGCGACGCCACTATCGCTGCAATATGGTTGTTGCTTCAGGATAGACGTAAAGGATAGGGACCTGTCTTCTACATAAACCATAGAATACTATAATTCATACATAAAAATAAAGGTGACAGGTGACAACTGTATTTTGGCGAAATATTTTATTTAAAATAACTATTTTGTTATATATTTCTTAATATATATTTATTAATTTATATTTCCTTCTCCTGCACTACCATTAAGGACGGACATGATTCTTCTCAAAATCAACAAGATAAAAAGATAGGATAAAACAGAACGGACGTGTTTGTTGCGCTTGTGTATAATTATTTACTTTAAAAACAGTTATAATGTCTGTAGATTGTTGGGCTTGTGGTGTCCAAGTACCTGATGGTTGTTACATAAAGTGCTCCAAAAAACAGTGCGAGAAAGTTTATGATTTAAAATGCCTAGGACTGACAGAAAATAAATTCAGTTCCTTCTCGGATAAGCGCACGAAGCAATGGGTCTGTCCGGAGTGCGCTTGTTCTAAACCTAAACGCTATGACCCGAATACACCTATCAGGGACACCCCGGATCTGAAAACATTCGCGCCCAGTGCTAATGTCAACACTCAACGGGGAAGCCGCATGCAATTGATGGATGAATCAATTGTCGAGTGTGATAATAATAGTAATGATAAATTGCTGTCTGAGTTTAGACAGCTAAAATATGAAGTCTTAAGCCGATTAGACGTGCAAACTAACATTATTAAACATCTTCAAGAAATATGTTTTTCTACAAAAACGGAATTAGAAGAACTAAAGATTAAAATGAAAGTATTTCAAAATAAATTGTTCCCAACGGATCCGTTATCAACTCAAAATCAACATTTTGAAAGTATTGATAGTATAACGGAAAGTTTTAATACAGGCCTCGAAATGTCTAAGCAAATCGATGTCCCATCTACATTCGCTGATGTGGCTCGTATAAGCCTAAATAATGTAAACAAAACAAACGTTACTCCCTGCGTAATAAAAACGCCTGCGGCCATGAAAATAGCAACCGGGAGAGGGTCCGTTGTCCAAACTCAACCAATTAATCAGCCACAGTGTGTGACTCCAAGGAAAGAGTTAAATATTAATATTAGTGAGGAAGAAGAAAAAATTAATAAAGATTGTGAGTGGACTACAGTTTGTAAGAAAAGGGGGAGTTACCAATAAAAAAATGTGAAGAAAGGAAATAATACGGTTTTATTAGATATACAGGCTACTGAAAAAAAGCGGCACCTTCACGTTTGGCGTTTGAGTAAAGAAACCACAAGTGATAAATTAACATCACATGTCAAAGGAGTATGTGGTCCAGATGCTAATGTTAAGATTGAGAAAATTAAGCATAAGACAGAGAGGGATTACGCTTCTTTTATCATAACGGTATCAGAGTCAATGTATGATAAGTTGTGTCAACCGGAAGTCTGGCCCATCAATGCGGAATTTTGCGAGTGGATTTGGTTTCGAAAAGCTACAAATAAACCAATTAAAGAAAAATAATAGTTTTGAATTTTACTATCAAAACGTCAGGGGTCTTCGTACAAAATTAAACTGGTTTTGTAACAATATTGAATCATTGAATGCCGATATAATTGCTATTACGGAAACAGGATGCAACGATTCTATAATGGATGCGGAGATTGTGCCACCAGGTTATGATATAATAAGGTGTGATCGAGCAGACGGCCGTAAGCTAGGCGGCGCGTTTCTCGTGGCCACACACGGGTTACAGCTGCAACGAGTGAATACACCGGGTGACGTAAACATAGATAACTGCTCATTTGAACTGGTTTGTGCGACAGTACACGCTAAAGATAAATGTTTATTTTTATGTTGCGTTGTTTACATCCCGCCTAAGACTAAGGAAGATGTTTACATGATTTTTTTTAAGATAATAGAACAATTGTGTGTTAAATATAGACATATTATTTTGATAGGTGATTTTAACTTAAATTCAAGTAATGATAATGTTAAAAATTATTTTGAATATTTTGTGTCCTTTTGCGAATTGGCTCAGATGAATAAAGTCCTTAATTGTAATCGGAGTCAACTAGATTTAGTGTTGTGTTCGTTAGGATTAGGTGATGGCGTACAAGTATGCGAAGCTAACGAACCATTAGTGCCTGTGGACACGTATCATCCACCGCTCGCGGTGACTCTGGAGCTCAGCGCTGGCGGTGTGACGTTGCTACCCGTGGGGGCCGAGCCCGTTGCTTTAAACCGTGAGACATCAGCAAACCAAATTAAATCGCAATGAAATTTTTATAAAGCTGATTTTTACTTATTTTATTCTTATTTAGCTTGCGCCGATTGGAGTTTGATTAACGAGACACAAGAACCAGAGGAAGCTTTAGAGTTTTTTTATAATGTTTTTTACGGTGTTTTAGATAAATGTGTACCGAAAAAGCGGGAAAATAAAGTAGATCAAAGACACTACCCCGAGTGGTATATTAGTGATTTAATCAGGGACATAAAATTAAAGGCTAAACTTCACAAGTTATATAAATCGACCGGATCTCGTGCTCATTACAAAGCTTTTTCTGCTTGCAGGACGCGAATTAAGAAAACTATTGATAGCGCATACCTAAACTATCAAAATCGTGTGCAAAGTAACTTGACAAAAGATCCTAAGTCTTTTTGGGATCATATTAGGGCGAAAAAAAGGACCGTTAAACGTAAACAAATATTGAAAGATGGAGTAACATTGTCAGATCAAGAAAGTGCGACTAAATTTGCCAAATACTTCTATTCAGTGTACAACAGCGAGCCAGCGCGTTTGAACGTAGACGAGGCGGTGTTGGCGGGCGGTGCGGGCAGCGCGCGCGTGCACGTGCCGCAACTGCAGCTCGGTGAGGTGCGCGCGGCGCTCGCCCGACTCAAGCCGAAGCGCTCGGCGGGCCCGGACGGTATACCGGCGTTTGTGATACGAGACTGCCGCTCAGTGCTGGCAGAACCGTTATTACATATTTTCAACTTGTGTCTGAAGAATTCATATTTTCCAGAAAGTTGGAAAATCACGCGTGTTATTCCGATACCTAAGGGAGGTAACAAACCTACAGTTGAATCCTTCAGGCCAGTGGCGATTCTCTCAGCACCTGCGAAGGTGTTTGAGGGAGCCATTCAGCGAAGTGTACAGGAACAAGTTGCACCGCAATTATCGGACGCCCAGCACGGCTTCCGGCTAGAGAGGAGCACAACTAGTAACCTCTTAAATGCCATGACGTATTTGGTTCCTCATGTTGATGCAGGGTTGCAGGTAGATGCCGCCTACTTTGATTTTAGGAAGGCGTTCGACTTGGTAGATAACGATATCCTACTGTCAAAGATGGCGAAAGCTGGCTGCACACCTAAACTGCTTCATTTTTTTGCAAGTTACATGAGAGATAGAAAACAGTATGTGGAGTATGGCGGGTACCGGTCGGAGCCTTATTTTACTAGGTCTGGCGTGAGTCAAGGTAGTAATTTAGGGCCGTTAGAGTTCAACATAATGATTAATGATCTACCCGAAGTAGTAAGAGAGGCTAAATGTCTGTTATTTGCAGACGACCTAAAGTTGCTTTTAGCCATCAAGACTGAGGATGATTGTCGGCACCTTCAGCAAGATATCGACCAAGTAGTTGAATGGAGCCATAAAAATAAACTACAGTTTAATATTTCAAAATGCTCTATTCTATTATTTAGTCGTGCAAGGGCACCACTCCATTACAACTATAAGTTGAATGGCGAGCTAATGAAGAGGGAGGAATCAGTCCGGGATCTTGGAGTCCAGATGGATGTCAAATTGACATTCCGGGAGCACATCATGAATATATGTAAGAAAGCTTATAAACGACTAGGGTTTATCATTCGCAGAGCAGTAAAATTTACCAACATTAAAGCAATCTCAGTGCTGTATGATGCTCTAGTAAGGAGTCAGCTGGAGTGTAACTCAGCAATATGGGCTCCACATGAAAATAAATACAATCTTATGCTGGAGCGCATTCAGAATAAATTCACGCGATTTATATATCATAAGCTTTATGGGGTTTATCCATCCTACCCCTTGATGTATCCAACCTTGTTTGTTTTAGGTATGGTTGGATACAACAAGTTGGAAACTAGAAGAGATCTAGCGCTGGTAATCTACATTTTAAGGGTGTTCCGTGGTTACATCAGCAACCCGGGTGTGCTGCAGTGGATAGGCTTATGCGTGCCTGATAGGTATGTACAGCGGCGACGACGGCCGAGCTTGCTCGCGATGCCACGCGGCAGGACTAAACTGGTTCGCAATACCCCCCCTCACGCGAACGATACACATACTAAATTTGGTAGCTGAGAAGTTGGACTTATTTTCGTGTTCACGGAGTGAATTCGCAAAAGTGACATTATTTACAATATGTTATTCTTAAATTGTAGTATACAATTGATTGTAATGTATTGTCATTGAAATTAATTATTATGTATTGTTATTTAAATTAATTATTGTGTTGTAATTAGTAATCTTTTACCATTTGAATTGTTACTTTTTGAATTGAGATGCTACATTTATCGATTTAGGTTTTCCCTGTAATGGTAGATGTTAGTAGGAAATATAAATAAATAAATAAATAATAGAACAGGGGTGTGGGCGGAGCTTGTGTAGCCACTAACATGTCAATTCACACCTATAAATGTCAACACAATAAATCATTTCCAATTTTCGTGTCAAGCGTCGCATGCAAATTATTAAAAAAACAGCAAATTGTGCAATAATTACGTGCCAAAAGAACAGCGGGAAATGGAATTTAAATGAAGGATTCATATTCTATAACCAGTAAGCCGAAACTATTTATATTTTGTGAATATTAGAAACAAAAAATAAAGAAATATTTACGTGTCAAAAACATTAATCAAAAGTCTAAAATGTGTTTGTAGTAGTGATAACTGTAATACGACGTAATTGCTTGTATGTGTGCTCCCGGCGACACCGATCCTCGTACAAAATAAGGTTGACAGCCATTCTATAGTATATTATAGTATTCTATAATATAAACCCTATTCTTTACTGTGTCGATTGATGATTGCGAAGTGTATGAATATTTTACATAATTTTAAATAATTAGTTACACTTTATACAATGAAGAAAAGTTCTAACACTCACATTGAAACCCACATTGTTCCCATCACAACCAAACTGATGTTCACTGGTATTGAGGTACAGTTCTACTCCTAAGCCATGAACTTCTCCTGACCCCATTACTCTAAATGGAATCATAGTCGGGTCTGGGGGAAATACCTTTGGATACCCACCATCTAAGCTCCATTTTAGACGCAACGGTGATACATTCTGATTGAAAGTTTTTTGCCAATGGAGAGTGTCATTGGTCCTGCCAAAGTAAAATATATAAGGATTACTTATGTCAGTGTCACTGTTCCACATCTTATTTCTCAATTAAAGTTAAGTGAAGTAAAGTAAGAAGTGACAGAGTGTAATGAAACGGGGGTAGGCAGCAGCATCTTCCTTATAGCGGCTTAAAATAGTAAAGAAGGTTGTTATCCGCTTGCGAAGCATGGCAGGTACAGCAAATTTGCTCATATGACGTATGGGGTATGTGCAGTAGTGGACTTTTGATAGGCTGTGATAAAAAATAGTAAAATTAAAAATTTGTACAACCGACTTCAATATAAATAAAATGAGAACATCATCAATGTAGTCGAAGTCAATTAAATACGTATTATTAAGGATAACTCAAAAAATTTATATGTGACCACATGAGAAGCACAAGCCTTTAAATAGAAAAAGAATCATTAAAATCGGTTCCTCTAGAAAAAGTTTTCAGGTAACACAAATAAGATGATGTGAAATACTCAAACTGGCGGAGGGTGACAGAGTCTGCCAGTCAATCGTAACAATTACGGTAAATCCTTTCTTCATAGGGAGAGTGGTGATGGGCTGCTAGGGAGGATAAATATTTCTTTTCCTATAAATAATAATAGCAATGTTGTTAACGTTACTAATATTCCAACTAACTATAACTAAAATAATAAAGTAATTATTTCAAAAAATTAAAAACTGACTTCAAAACTGAGCATGCACTACTAAAAAGTTAAAAAAATATTTTTTTTGGTTACTGAGGAATGAAGATAAGTATAAGGAAAATGTACACAATTACTGTTATTTAAATATTTATATTACCTAACCAGTAAGTTTTGGAGTAGGTGCCAGCCAAGGTACGAAAACTAAAAACAAATATTGATAAAGTAGCGTTTTTCGAACGAAACTGAAGAACAACGTTCTCACCGACTCCACTTGATACAGAAGCGTTTACCAAACGAAACTGAAGAGTAACAACGTTCTCACTGACTCCACTTGATACAGAAGCGTTTACCAAACGAAACTGAAGAGCAACAACGTTCTCACTGACTCAGCTTGATACAGAAGCGTTTACCAAACGAAACTGAAGAGCAACAACGTTCTCACCGACTCAGCTTGATACAGAAGCGTTTACCAAACAAAACTGAAGAGCAACAACGTTCGCACCGACTCCACTTGATACAGAAGCGTTTACCAAACGAAACTGAAGAGCAACAACGTTCTCACCGACTCAGCTTGATATAGAAGCATTTACCAAACGAAACTGAAGAGCAACAACGTTTGCACCGACTCAGCTTGATAGAGAAGCGTTTACCAAACGAAACTGAAGAGCAACAACGTTCGCACCGACTCAGCTTGATACAGAAGCGTTTACCAAACGAAACTGAAGAGAAACAACGTTCGCACCGACTCAGCTTGATATAGAAGCGTTTACCAAACGAAACTGAAGAGCAACAACGTTCGCACCGACTCAGCTTGATACAGAAGCGTTTACCAAACGAAACTGAAGAGCAACAACGTTCGCACCGACTCAGCTTGATACAGAAGCGTTTACCAAACAAAACTGAAGAGCAACAACGTTTTCACCGACTGAGCTTGATACAGAAGCGTTTACCAAACGAAACTGAAGAGCATCAACGTTCTCACCGACTCAGCTTGATACAGAAGCGTTTACCAAACGAAACTGAAGAGCAACATTGTTCTCACCGACTCCACTTGATACAGAAGCGTTTACCAAACGAAACTGAAGAGCAACAACGTTCTCACCGACTCCACTTGATACAGAAGCGTTTACCAAACGAAACTGAAGAGCAACAACGTTCTCACCGACTCAGCTTGATATAGAAGCATTTACCAAACGAAACTGAAGAGCAACAACGTTCGCACCGACTCAGCTTGATAGAGAAGCGTTTACCAAACGACAATGAAGAGCAACAACGTTCTCACCGACTCAGCTTGATACAGAAGCGTTTACCAAACGAAACTAAAGAGCAACAAAGTTCTAACCGACTCCACTTGATACAGAAGCGTTTACCAAACGAAACTGAAGAGCAACAACGTTCGCACCGACTCAGCTTGATACAGAAGCGTTACCAAACGAAACTGAAGAGCAACAACGTTCGCACCGACTCAGCTTGATACAGAAGCGTTTACCAAACGAAACTGAAGAGCAACAACGTTCGCACCGACTCAGCTTGATACAGAAGCGTTTACCAAACGAAACTGAAGAGCAACAACGTTTTCACCGACTCAGCTTGATACAGAAGCGTTTACCAAACGAAACTGAAGAGCATCAACGTTCTCACCGACTCAGATTGATACAGAAGCGTTTACCAAACGAAACTGAAGAGCAACAACGTTCTCGTCGACTCAGCTTGATACAGAAGCGTTTACCAAACGAAACTGAAGAGCAACAACGTTCTCGTCGACTCAGCTTGATACAGAAGCCTTTACCAAACGAAACTGAAGAGCAACAACGTTCGCACCGACTCAGCTTGATACAGAAGCGTTTACCAAACGAAACTAAAGAGCAAAAACGTTCGCACCGACTCAGCTTGATACAGAAGCGTTTACCAAACGAAACTGAAGAGCAACAAAGTTCGCACCGACTCAGCTTGATACAGAAGCGTTTACCAAACGAAACTGAAGAGCAACAACGTTCTCACCGACTCAGCTTGATACAGAAGCGTTTACCAAACGAAACTGAAGAGCATCAACGTTCTCACCGACTCAGCTTGATACAGAAGCGTTTACCAAACGAAACTGAAGAGCAACAACGTTCTCGTCGACTCAGCTTGATACAGAAGCGTTTACCAAACGAAACTGAAGAGCAACAACGTTCGCACCGACTCAGCTTGATACAGAAGCGTTTACCAAACGAAACTGAAGAGCAACAACGTTCGCACCGACTCAGCTTGATACAGAAGCGTTTACCAAACGAAACTAAAGAGCAAAAACGTTCGCACCGACTCAGCTTGATACAGAAGCGTTTACCAAACGAAACTGAAGAGCAACAACGTTCGCACCGACTCAGCTTGATACAGAAGCGTTTACCAAACGAAACTGAAGAGCAACAACGTTCTCACTGACTCAGCTTGATACAGAAGCGTTTACCAAACGAAACTGAAGAGCAACAACATTCTCACCAACTCCACTTGATACAGAAGCGTTTACCAAACGAAACTGAAGAGCAACAACGTTCTCACCGACTCAGCTTGATACAGAAGCGTTTACCAAACGAAACTGAAGAGCAACAACGTTCTCACCGACTCCACTTGATACAAAAGCGTTTACCAAACGAAACTGAAGAGCAACAACGTTCTCACCGACTCAGCTTGATACAGAAGCGTTAACCAAACGAAACTGAAGAGCAACAACGTTCGCACCGACTCAGCTTGATACAGAAGCGTTTACCAAACGAAACTGAAGAGCAACAACGTTCGCACCGACTCAGCTTGATACAGAAGCGTTTACCAAACGAAACTGAAGAGCAACAACGTTCGCACCGACTCCACTTGATACAGAAGCGTTTACCAAACGAAACTGAAGAGCAACAACGTTTTCACCGACTCAGCTTGATACAGAAGCGTTTACCAAACGAAACTGAAGAGCATCAACGTTCTCACCGACTCAGCTTGATACAGAAGCGTTTACCAAACGAAACTGAAGAGCAACAACGTTCTCACCTACTCCACTTGATACAGAAGCGTTTACCAAACGAAACTGAAGAGCAACAACGTTCTCACCGACTCCACTTGATACAGAAGCGTTTACCAAACGAAACTGAAGAGCAACAACGTTCTCACCGACTCAGCTTGATATAGAAGCGTTTACCAAATGAAACTGAAGAGCAACAACGTTCGCACCGACTCAGCTTGATAGAGAAGCGTTTACCAAACGAAACTGAAGAGCAACAACGTTCGCACCGACTCAGCTTGATACAGAAGCGTTTACCAAACGAAACTGAAGAGCAACAACGTTCGCACCGACTCCACTTGATACAGAAGCGTTTACCAAACGAAACTGAAGAGCAACAACGTTCTCACCGACTCAGCTTGATATAGAAGCGTTTACCAAACGAAACTGAAGAGCAACAACGTTCGCACCGACTCAGCTTGATAGAGAAGCGTTTACCAAACGAAACTGAAGAGCAACAACGTTCGCACCGACTCAGCTTGATACAGAAGCGTTTACCAAACAAAACTGAAGAGCAACAACGTTCGCACCGACTCCACTTGATACAGAAGCGTTTACCAAACGAAACTGAAGAGCAACAACGTTCTCACCGACTCAGCTTGATATAGAAGCGTTTACCAAACGAAACTGAAGAGAAACAACGTTCGCACCGACTCAGCTTGATATAGAAGCGTTTACCAAACGAAACTGAAGAGCAACAACGTTCGCACCGACTCAGCTTGATACAGAAGCGTTTACCAAACGAAACTGAAGAGCAACAACGTTCGCACCGACTCAGCTTGATACAGAAGCGTTACCAAACGAAACTGAAGAGCAACAACGTTCGCACCGACTCAGCTTGATACAGAAGCGTTTACCAAACGAAACTGAAGAGCAACAACGTTCGCACCGACTCAGCTTGATACAGAAGCGTTTACCAAACGAAACTGAAGAGCAACAACGTTTTCACCGACTCAGCTTGATACAGACGCGTTTACCAAACGAAACTGAAGAGCAACAACGTTCTCACCGACTCAGCTTGATATAGAAGCATTTACCAAACGAAACTGAAGAGCAACAACGTTTGCACCGACTCAGCTTGATAGAGAAGCGTTTACCAAACGAAACTGAAGAGCAACAACGTTCGCACCGACTCAGCTTGATACAGAAGCGTTTACCAAACGAAACTGAAGAGCAACAACGTTCGCACCGACTCCACTTGATACAGAAGCGTTTACCAAACGAAACTGAAGAGCAACAACGTTCTCACCGACTCAGCTTGATATAGAAGCGTTTACCAAACGAAACTGAAGAGCAACAACGTTCTCACCGACTCCACTTGATACAGAAGCGTTTACCAAACGAAACTGAAGAGCAACAACGTTCTCACCGACTCCACTTGATACAGAAGCGTTTATCAAACGAAACTGAAGAGCAACAACGTTCTCACCGACTCAGCTTGATATAGAAGCGTTTACCAAACGAAACTGAAGAGCAACAACGTTCGCACCGACTCAGCTTGATAGAGAAGCGTTTACCAAACGAAACTGAAGAGTAACAACGTTCGCACCGACTCAGCTTGATACAGAAGCGTTTACCAAACGAAACTGAAGAGCAACAACGTTCGCACCAACTCCACTTGATACAGAAGCGTTTACCAAACGAAACTGAAGAGCAACAACGTTCTCACCGACTCAGCTTGATATAGAAGCGTTTACCAAACGAAACTGAAGAGCAACAACGTTCGCACCGACTCAGCTTGATAGAGAAGCGTTTACCAAACGAAACTGAAGAGCAACAACGTTCGCACCGACTCAGCTTGATACAGAAGCGTTTACCAAACAAAACTGAAGAGCAACAACGTTCGCACCGACTCCACTTGATACAGAAGCGTTTACCAAACGAAACTGAAGAGCAACAACGTTCTCACCGACTCAGCTTGATATAGAAGCGTTTACCAAACGAAACTGAAGAGCAACAACGTTCGCACCGACTCAGCTTGATAGAGAAGCGTTTACCAAACGAAACTGAAGAGCAACAACGTTCGCACCGACTCAGCTTGATACAAAAGCGTTTACCAAACGAAACTGAAGAGAAACAACGTTCGCACCGACTCAGCTTGATATAGAAGCGTTTACCAAACGAAACTGAAGAGCAACAACGTTCGCACCGACTCAGCTTGATACAGAAGCGTTTACCAAACGAAACTGAAGAGCAACAACGTTCGCACCGACTCAGCTTGATACAGAAGCGTTTACCAAACGAAACTGAAGAGCAACAACGTTTTCACCGACTCAGCTTGATACAGAAGCGTTTACCAAACGAAACTGAAGAGCATCAACGTTCTCACCGACTCAGCTTGATACAGAAGCGTTTACCAAACGAAACTGAAGAGCAACATTGTTCTCACCGACTCCACTTGATACAGAAGCGTTTACCAAACGAAACTGAAGAGCATCAACGTTCTCACCGACTCAGCTTGATACAGAAGCGTTTACCAAACGAAACTGAAGAGCAACATTGTTCTCACCGACTCCACTTGATACAGAAGCGTTTACCAAACGAAACTGAAGAGCAACAACGTTCTCACCGACTCAGCTTGATACAGAAGCGTTTACCAAACGAAACTGAAGAGCAACAACGTTCGCACCGACTCAGCTTGATACAGAAGCGTTTACCAAACGAAACTGAAGAGCAACAACGTTCTCACCGACTCAGCTTGATATAGAAGCGTTTACCAAACGAAACTGAAGAGCAACAACGTTCTCACCGACTCCACTTGATACAGAAGCGTTTACCAAACGAAACTGAAGAGCAACAACGTTCTCACCGACTCCACTTGATACAGAAGCGTTTATCAAACGAAACTGAAGAGCAACAACGTTCTCACCGACTCAGCTTGATATAGAAGCGTTTACCAAACGAAACTGAAGAGCAACAACGTTCGCACCGACTCAGCTTGATAGAGAAGCGTTTACCAAACGAAACTGAAGAGTAACAACGTTCGCACCGACTCAGCTTGATACAGAAGCGTTTACCAAACGAAACTGAAGAGCAACAACGTTCGCACCAACTCCACTTGATACAGAAGCGTTTACCAAACGAAACTGAAGAGCAACAACGTTCTCACCGACTCAGCTTGATATAGAAGCGTTTACCAAACGAAACTGAAGAGCAACAACGTTCGCACCGACTCAGCTTGATAGAGAAGCGTTTACCAAACGAAACTGAAGAGCAACAACGTTCGCACCGACTCAGCTTGATACAGAAGCGTTTACCAAACAAAACTGAAGAGCAACAACGTTCGCACCGACTCCACTTGATACAGAAGCGTTTACCAAACGAAACTGAAGAGCAACAACGTTCTCACCGACTCAGCTTGATATAGAAGCGTTTACCAAACGAAACTGAAGAGCAACAACGTTCGCACCGACTCAGCTTGATACAGAAGCGTTTACCAAACGAAACTGAAGAGCAACAACGTTCTCACTGACTCAGCTTGATACAGAAGCGTTTACCAAACGAAACTGAAGAGCAACAACATTCTCACCAACTCCACTTGATACAGAAGCGTTTACCAAACGAAACTGAAGAGCAACAACGTTCTCACCGACTCAGCTTGATACAGAAGCGTTTACCAAACGAAACTGAAGAGCAACAACGTTCTCACCGACTCCACTTGATACAAAAGCGTTTACCAAACGAAACTGAAGAGCAACAACGTTCTCACCGACTCAGCTTGATACAGAAGCGTTAACCAAACGAAACTGAAGAGCAACAACGTTCGCACCGACTCAGCTTGATACAGAAGCGTTTACCAAACGAAACTGAAGAGCAACAACGTTCGCACCGACTCAGCTTGATACAGAAGCGTTTACCAAACGAAACTGAAGAGCAACAACGTTCGCACCGACTCCACTTGATACAGAAGCGTTTACCAAACGAAACTGAAGAGCAACAACGTTTTCACCGACTCAGCTTGATACAGAAGCGTTTACCAAACGAAACTGAAGAGCATCAACGTTCTCACCGACTCAGCTTGATACAGAAGCGTTTACCAAACGAAACTGAAGAGCAACAACGTTCTCACCGACTCCACTTGATACAGAAGCGTTTACCAAACGAAACTGAAGAGCAACAACGTTCTCACCGACTCCACTTGATACAGAAGCGTTTACCAAACGAAACTGAAGAGCAACAACGTTCTCACCGACTCAGCTTGATATAGAAGCGTTTACCAAATGAAACTGAAGAGCAACAACGTTCGCACCGACTCAGCTTGATAGAGAAGCGTTTACCAAACGAAACTGAAGAGCAACAACGTTCGCACCGACTCAGCTTGATACAGAAGCGTTTACCAAACGAAACTGAAGAGCAACAACGTTCGCACCGACTCCACTTGATACAGAAGCGTTTACCAAACGAAACTGAAGAGCAACAACGTTCTCACCGACTCAGCTTGATATAGAAGC
Organism: Parnassius apollo; assembly: GCA_907164705.1. Taxonomy (NCBI): domain Eukaryota; kingdom Metazoa; phylum Arthropoda; class Insecta; order Lepidoptera; family Papilionidae; genus Parnassius; species Parnassius apollo. The sequence continues at coordinate 8,913,158 of CAJQZP010001558.1, read as the reverse complement.
GTTTACCAAACGAAACTGAAGAGCAACAACGTTCGCACCGACTCAGCTTGATAGAGAAGCGTTTACCAAACGAAACTGAAGAGCAACAACGTTCGCACCGACTCAGCTTGATACAGAAGCGTTTACCAAACAAAACTGAAGAGCAACAACGTTCGCACCGACTCCACTTGATACAGAAGCGTTTACCAAACGAAACTGAAGAGCAACAACGTTCTCACCGACTCAGCTTGATATAGAAGCGTTTACCAAACGAAACTGAAGAGAAACAACGTTCGCACCGACTCAGCTTGATATAGAAGCGTTTACCAAACGAAACTGAAGAGCAACAACGTTCGCACCGACTCAGCTTGATACAGAAGCGTTTACCAAACGAAACTGAAGAGCAACAACGTTCGCACCGACTTAGCTTGATACAGAAGCGTTTACCAAACGAAACTGAAGAGCAACAACGTTTTCACCGACTCAGCTTGATACAGAAGCGTTTACCAAACGAAACTGAAGAGCATCAACGTTCTCACCGACTCAGCTTGATACAGAAGCGTTTACCAAACGAAACTGAAGAGCAACATTGTTCTCACCGACTCCACTTGATACAGAAGCGTTTACCAAACGAAACTGAAGAGCAACAACGTTCTCACCGACTCAGCTTGATATAGAAGCATTTACCAAACGAAACTGAAGAGCAACAACGTTTGCACCGACTCAGCTTGATAGAGAAGCGTTTACCAAACGAAACTGAAGAGCAACAACGTTCGCACCGACTCAGCTTGATACAGAAGCGTTTACCAAACGAAACTGAAGAGCAACAACGTTCGCACCGACTCCACTTGATACAGAAGCGTTTACCAAACGAAACTGAAGAGCAACAACGTTCTCACCGACTCAGCTTGATATAGAAGCGTTTACCAAACGAAACTGAAGAGCAACAACGTTCTCACCGACTCCACTTGATACAGAAGCGTTTACCAAACGAAACTGAAGAGCAACAACGTTCTCACCGACTCCACTTGATACAGAAGCGTTTATCAAACGAAACTGAAGAGCAACAACGTTCTCACCGACTCAGCTTGATATAGAAGCGTTTACCAAACGAAACTGAAGAGCAACAACGTTCGCACCGACTCAGCTTGATAGAGAAGCGTTTACCAAACGAAACTGAAGAGTAACAACGTTCGCACCGACTCAGCTTGATACAGAAGCGTTTACCAAACGAAACTGAAGAGCAACAACGTTCGCACCAACTCCACTTGATACAGAAGCGTTTACCAAACGAAACTGAAGAGCAACAACGTTCTCACCGACTCAGCTTGATATAGAAGCGTTTACCAAACGAAACTGAAGAGCAACAACGTTCGCACCGACTCAGCTTGATAGAGAAGCGTTTACCAAACGAAACTGAAGAGCAACAACGTTCGCACCGACTCAGCTTGATACAGAAGCGTTTACCAAACAAAACTGAAGAGCAACAACGTTCGCACCGACTCCACTTGATACAGAAGCGTTTACCAAACGAAACTGAAGAGCAACAACGTTCTCACCGACTCAGCTTGATATAGAAGCGTTTACCAAACGAAACTGAAGAGCAACAACGTTCGCACCGACTCAGCTTGATAGAGAAGCGTTTACCAAACGAAACTGAAGAGCAACAACGTTCGCACCGACTCAGCTTGATACAAAAGCGTTTACCAAACGAAACTGAAGAGAAACAACGTTCGCACCGACTCAGCTTGATATAGAAGCGTTTACCAAACGAAACTGAAGAGCAACAACGTTCGCACCGACTCAGCTTGATACAGAAGCGTTTACCAAACGAAACTGAAGAGCAACAACGTTCGCACCGACTCAGCTTGATACAGAAGCGTTTACCAAACGAAACTGAAGAGCAACAACGTTTTCACCGACTCAGCTTGATACAGAAGCGTTTACCAAACGAAACTGAAGAGCATCAACGTTCTCACCGACTCAGCTTGATACAGAAGCGTTTACCAAACGAAACTGAAGAGCAACATTGTTCTCACCGACTCCACTTGATACAGAAGCGTTTACCAAACGAAACTGAAGAGCATCAACGTTCTCACCGACTCAGCTTGATACAGAAGCGTTTACCAAACGAAACTGAAGAGCAACATTGTTCTCACCGACTCCACTTGATACAGAAGCGTTTACCAAACGAAACTGAAGAGCAACAACGTTCTCACCGACTCAGCTTGATACAGAAGCGTTTACCAAACGAAACTGAAGAGCAACAACGTTCGCACCGACTCAGCTTGATATAGAAGCGTTTACCAAACGAAACTGAAGAGCAACAACGTTCTCACCGACTCAGCTTGATATAGAAGCGTTTACCAAACGAAACTGAAGAGCAACAACGTTCTCACCGACTCCACTTGATACAGAAGCGTTTACCAAACGAAACTGAAGAGCAACAACGTTCTCACCGACTCCACTTGATACAGAAGCGTTTATCAAACGAAACTGAAGAGCAACAACGTTCTCACCGACTCAGCTTGATATAGAAGCGTTTACCAAACGAAACTGAAGAGCAACAACGTTCGCACCGACTCAGCTTGATAGAGAAGCGTTTACCAAACGAAACTGAAGAGTAACAACGTTCGCACCGACTCAGCTTGATACAGAAGCGTTTACCAAACGAAACTGAAGAGCAACAACGTTCGCACCAACTCCACTTGATACAGAAGCGTTTACCAAACGAAACTGAAGAGCAACAACGTTCTCACCGACTCAGCTTGATATAGAAGCGTTTACCAAACGAAACTGAAGAGCAACAACGTTCGCACCGACTCAGCTTGATAGAGAAGCGTTTACCAAACGAAACTGAAAAGCAACAACGTTCGCACCGACTCAGCTTGATACAGAAGCGTTTACCAAACAAAACTGAAGAGCAACAACGTTCGCACCGACTCCACTTGATACAGAAGCGTTTACCAAACGAAACTGAAGAGCAACAACGTTCTCACCGACTCAGCTTGATATAGAAGCGTTTACCAAACGAAACTGAAGAGCAACAACGTTCGCACCGACTCAGCTTGATAGAGAAGCGTTTACCAAACGAAACTGAAGAGCAACAACGTTCGCACCGACTCAGCTTGATACAGAAGCGTTTACCAAACGAAACTGAAGAGAAACAACGTTCGCACCGACTCAGCTTGATATAGAAGCGTTTACCAAACGAAACTGAAGAGCAACAACGTTCGCACCGACTCAGCTTGATACAGAAGCGTTTACCAAACGAAACTGAAGAGCAACAACGTTCGCACCGACTCAGCTTGATACAGAAGCGTTTACCAAACGAAACTGAAGAGCAACAACGTTTTCACCGACTCCGCTTGATACAGAAGCGTTTACCAAACGAAACTGAAGAGCATCAACGTTCTCACCGATTCAGCTTGATACAGAAGCGTTTACCAAACGAAACTGAAGAGCAACATTGTTCTCACCGACTCCACTTGATACAGAAGCGTTTACCAAACGAAACTGAAGAGCATCAACGTTCTCACCGACTCAGCTTGATACAGAAGCGTTTACCAAACGAAACTGAAGAGCAACATTGTTCTCACCGACTCCACTTGATACAGAAGCGTTTACCAAACGAAACTGAAGAGCAACAACGTTCTCACCGACTCCATTTGATACAGAAGCGTTTACCAAACGAAACTGAAGAGCAACAACGTTCTCACCGACTCAGCTTGATATAGAAGCATTTACCAAACGAAACTGAAGAGCAACAACGTTTGCACCGACTCAGCTTGATAGAGAAGCGTTTACCAAACGAAACTGAAGAGCAACAACGTTCGCACCGACTCAGCTTGATACAGAAGCGTTTACCAAACGAAACTGAAGAGCAACAACGTTCGCACCGACTCCACTTGATACAGAAGCGTTTACCAAACGAAACTGAAGAGCAACAACGTTCTCACCGACTCAGCTTGATATAGAAGCGTTTACCGAACGAAACTGAAGAGCAACAACGTTCTCACCGACTCCACTTGATACAGAAGCGTTTACCAAACGAAACTGAAGAGCAACAACGTTCTCACCGACTCCACTTGATACAGAAGCGTTTACCAAACGAAACTGAAGAGCAACAACGTTCTCACCGACTCAGCTTGATATAGAAGCGTTTACCAAACGAAACTGAAGAGCAACAACGTTCGCACCGACTCAACTTGATAGAGAAGCGTTTACCAAACGAAACTGAAGAGCAACAACGTTCGCACCGACTCAGCTTGATACAGAAGCGTTTACCAAACGAAACTGAAGAGAAACAACGTTCGCACCGACTCAGCTTGATATAGAAGCGTTTACCAAACGAAACTGAAGAGCAACAACGTTCGCACCGACTCAGCTTGATACAGAAGCGTTTACCAAACGAAACTGAAGAGCAACAACGTTCGCACCGACTCAGCTTGATACAGAAGCGTTTACCAAACGAAACTGAAGAGCAACAACGTTTTCACCGACTCAGCTTGATACAGAAGCGTTTACCAAACGAAACTGAAGAGCATCAACGTTCTCACCGACTCAGCTTGATACAGAAGCGTTTACCAAACGAAACTGAAGAGCAACATTGTTCTCACCGACTCCGCTTGATACAGAAGCGTTTACCAAACGAAACTGAAGAGCAACAACGTTCGCACCGACTCAGCTTGATACAGAAGCGTTTACCAAACGAAACTGAAGAGCAACAACGTTCTCACTGACTCAGCTTGATACAGAAGCGTTTACCAAACGAAACTGAAGAGCAACAACGTTCTCACCGACTCAACTTGATACAGAAGCGTTTACCAAACGAAACTGAAGAGCAACAACGTTCTCACCGACTCCGCTTGATACAGAAGCGTTTACCAAACGAAACTGAAGAGCAACAACGTTCTCACCGACTCAGCTTGATACAGAAGCGTTTACCAAACGAAACTGAAGAGCAACAACGTTCGCACCGACTCAGCTTGATACACGAGCGTTTATCAAACGAAATTAAGATTGATTCGATTCCATGCTATGCGGCAACCGAGCCGCAATGGCGTAGACGTATCTAGTAAAAATGATTATGAAAGAGCTATTAATATTTTTACAGATTTTCCATGAACCGTTCGTAATAAAGCGTTATATTCATAATGCAGCGCAATTTACGAACAGCAAAATTTCATCCAAATCGTTGGAGTCTTTTCAGATGAAATATTAAAATTTTATTTTATACACACTAAGACACTCGAATTGAGAACGTCTTTCCTTTTGAAGACGGTTAAAAATTGTTAGGGGTCATTTAAGACAGTAGTCGAATATCGAAGAAACTCTGCTAAATGCTACTGTAACTTCAAAGTAGACACAAAAAGTACAAAGTAGATTTAAAAAAAGTAGTTTAGTATTTTCAGTTCCCCAAAACAATTTTGTCTTGTGTAATGTTTTACTGTTGAGTAAACTTACATGCTGCTCAATGGTAGACTGTTAAACGCAAAACAAAGTCCATAGTCTGTGAAAATTGGCTTAAACATCTTCTCGCAGCAGTCTTTACCGAACCACTCCGTGTCGTGTGTTGACTTCCAGTAGCAGGATTTCACTATATCTGTGCATTTTGGCGAGCCCTGATTAAAACAGTGTACAATATTTCAGCATTTATATTTTATTAAAGTATGTATGTATACGAACTTATGCAGTGTGGTGGTGACGTAAGAGATCCATTACCCTATTTCGTCCCGTGGATTACGTGATTAGAAACGAAGGAAGAATATTATGACTTCCGATAGATGGCGTTATAATCAATTAGCTTATAAGTATGGCTAATTCTCCTTTATAACGGAAAAGACCCACGTACAGCTGACATGAACTTTTCCGGGCTGACAATGACAATGATAACGATGACTATGCCTCTACACGAGGCGTCCTCACGCGATGTAAACTCTACGGTTGGCGACTGACCGCTAAGTAAGTAAGTAAGGCGAAACACGTGTCGTATTATCGTCGATGGTGTGTTTTCTGGTGGTGTTGGGAGTAGTGGTACCGGGGGTAGTGGTGTTGGGAGTAGTGGTGCTGGGATTTGTGGTGATGGGATTGTTGCACGCAATTGAGGTAGGGCGGGAGGTGCTCTTCAATCCAGGTAAGACACATCATTGTATTTAGTTAGCGGATGGTTGCAAATTTATTAATGTCTTTATTAAATGCTGTGAGGTATTCCATCTTAATCCTCAGTGGTGGAATGTATCTGTAGCCTTCTTTATTTAAAGATGGTTACGGATGTCAGTGAACTACCCGTACGCTCGGCTGTGGTACACATGTGACTAACACAACGCCCTCCGCCCGCTCGGCAATGGTACACATATGTCCACTAATAATTTATGAGGGCGAACCCGACAAAAAAGGTTTGTTATTAAAAATTATAACAAAGTTATACTGAAATGTATAATACAGACATAGACAAAGACATACTCTTTAATTTAGTACCATAATCTGTCAATTTCGAACTAAAAATAAACATAACAATCATTCTGACACAATGGCTTCTTACACAAGTAGGGAGTGGTTTTGCGTGAGCTATTGCTGAGTGATTTCTCCGTTTTTCTGTGTTTTTGAAATAAAAAGGTGAGTTTTATACTTTTGTGTGTTCCTTGTAATATAACAAACAAGTGGATTATAATTTGTGGCATAAAAATTGAAAAGTAAGTGCCAAAAGAACTTCGAATTCGAGAAGGCCCAAATGGGCCTTAATAATATGTATAAATAAATAAAATAACACATTTATTTTTAGTGTAAAATGTAACTAAAAATAGTTTTATAACATATTTCAAATAACTTGACGTTGTATTTATTTCAAATTCACACAAAAATACATTTGAAATATTGTTCGAAATCTCATACAGATAAAAATTAATTTCGTTTTTTTATTTTTTTTTATTTTATATTTTGGTATGAGTAACGAATAGAAACACATAAAAATATACATATTTCCAAACATTTACATATAGATTTCTCCAAAAACAAACGTGTAGAATTCAAATTAGTAGTAATTTTAGACTAAAAGTATCTATTACTACTATGATATAAAGGGTAATTTATGAATTTTATTACAATTTCTAGCAACTAAAAATAATTTTATTCGATAGTTTATTCAATAAGGATTCCTGTAAGTTTTATCCATAAATATTGTCTCAAAGTGAAAATATAGCAAAATTTGCATGTTAGCAAAAATTTTGAAATTCCCGCCATTTTACGTCGCGAGCCAACCGGCGTATCGAATAACGTCGCCTTCCGAACATACAGGATAAGTTCGTTTAATACTTCAGTTATTTTAGTTAGTGTTTTTTTATTTATATGAACATTAAGTACGTGTTACTAGGGTCACGTACAACTCTCCTTTTTTGGCGAAGATTGGGATTATAGGTACGATTAGTTTAAATTATATTAATTTCCTCCAGACTAAATTTCGGTCGCGGCTAGCCTCAATAGTGACTAGCCAACTGCACAGGACAGGATTATAGTGCCCAAGTGTATGCGAAAGCACAGGTGCACTCTCTATTCCCTCACTCTCATAATCCGATCGGACGGTAAACCGACACGACCGAAGAGAGATTAGGCGCAGATCCAACGACTTTATATGCTTTCCGAGGCACGGAGAGAGACACCGCCAACTTCCTGACTCCGGGCGGCTACGAGTACTGAGAATTTCTTGACGGAAAAACTCAATAATTGATTTTTTGCCCGACTCGGGATTCGAACCCTGGACCTCATGATCAGCAGTCGCACTACTATAATCACTCTAGTGATTATAGTAGTGCGACTGCTGATGCTGATGGTCTACCAACGAGGCAGTTAAATTATTATGTCTTTTACTTCTACTATATATTTCTAATAACTAAAGCTAATAATAATCTACTGAAGCCGTGTATAGGTGTCGTAAGAAGCTTATAAGAAGTCCTAGGAAGACATTATGGCATCCAGTATAACCAACTACTTAAATATGTTAACCCAAACATAAAAACCCAGCCTCGACGCAGACGGACGAGCTCCGAGTGCCGAAGTGTAGCGACAAAGGCGTAAGACGTATTATAGCAATTTTTTTTATAGAATATATGATCCACCTGATGGCAAGTGGATACTGTGGTCCATAGACACTTAGAAATGTCAACAATGATCAAAATGCAGATGCCTTGCCACGCCTGAGTACTAAAATAGTATGCCTCTTTGCCAGTATAAGGGTTTTCGCTTGGTCACTCGTGAGCGTAAGGTGAGCGTAATCCTTACCCGATCGAGCTGTCCGATGCATTAAAGTTAATATATTCTATACGAGTACATGTCTCTCTCTTGGACACAGGTTTCCCCTCATTTCTGAGAGTGTTATGGTGGACATCTCCTTACCCTAAGCAAGGAATTTGTCCATGTCCTTGTTGCCTAAATGCGTGTTAACAGAGTTCACATGCCTTCAAAACATTTATTTTTTATTTATTATTATGCCGGTTTCCTCACGATGTTTTTCTCTACCACCGAGCACGTGGTAAAATCGTGCTGCAGTCATAATGCGTTGCAACTGGTCTCTACCCAAAAAAGAAAATGCATATACCACGTATAATTATTACAAATTATACAACGGAACAGGTTTATGTCTAGCAATAAACTTTAGGGGCGGATTAAATAGAAGAAAAATATTATTACAACTTACTTTCACAATAAAATCCTGCATCATTATACTTTCTTCTGTATTTAATGGGTGTGATAGTGCTTTCTTTTCGTAAGACATTTGTGGACACACGAGGGAGGCGAAGAAATACTCTCGTCTACAAAATAACAAATTAATGAAACTATTGTTCTGCTATGAGTCGACAGTTTAATGTAAGTAAAATAGTTTTAAGCAACAACAACAATGCATTATTTCAATAAATATTTCACGTGACAGAGCCACGCGGCCGCTATTCGCAAACTACGAGTAAATTATGGTTTTAGCACAAAGGGTTCGGCTTGACGTAGAATCACGTTCACACAGAATACGAGCGTAAAACAGCTGAATAATTCTTCTGTGCTTCGTATGGTGAGTGAATAGAATCGAAGGCAAGAAGGGCCTTACTGGTAAAGAGCCATTTCATCTTAGTCTACCGAGGTAACGACGCATCTGCGTTTTGATTCTTGATCGATGATAAATAAAGGTGGATGTCTATGTGTATCTATGTAACATCAGATGAGTTGATGCTCGTTTGTTACTCTTATTCCATAAAAATATGATCTGCATATATACACTCAGCGTCACAAAAATCGCACCTCTCTGAGTTTGCGCGTAAAATGGCTGTAATGGCTAGAAACGAATTATATTTATATAAATATTGGTATGTTTGAAATGGGTATTTGAATGTAAAGACATTATTAATAAAAAAATCATGAAATCATTAAAACATTTATCATTATAGAGCGTCAAAAATAAACACTGTCAAATGCTCGTTAGTAAGGACGCTAGTTACACCACCTAAAAAGGGTATAAAAGGGTCGATCTGGATGAAATATGGGTCAGTCGTAATTTAGACTTTGCAGTGAACACACGTGAACAAGTAACCCAAGTAAGAATAAGTAAAGATGGACACCAGCTCTGAAGAAGCCGCTCAAGTGATTGCCCTATTGCAGTCGGGGATGCGGCAGTGTGACGTTGCTCGATAGTTGAACCTGTCCCGTTTTAGTTCGACGGGTGTTCCAACGTTTTCAGCAGACTAGTGGTTATGTTAGAAAACCGGGATCTGGAAGAAAACGGTGCACATCAGAAAGAGATGACCGTTTCATCCTTACGACATCTTTAAGTTTTTTTTTTTAAATTATTCATTTGCAAATTTGTACATACCCTGTCTTTTTCTTTAATTTCTCTTTCGTCTCGTTATAAAAGTAAAATTCAATTCCCGAAAGCTAATGAAATTACCTTTCGAATGATACCCTCAAACCATAACATTGCCATTGGCCTGTTGTGTTAAAATAATATTTAAATTATTTTTTCGGATGTCCGATTTTTATGACGCCGAGTGTATAAACTTTGGTGTGTCTGTTAGTATATAACATATTATATAGTTCTTGTAACTTCTAAACGACTACATCGATTGAAGTCATATATGCGGAAAGTATTTGTTTTGTTGAGACGATGGTTGATAGTTTTGCTAGAAGCTGATAGATGGCACTAATATCAATTGACTATCGAATTCTATATTTATGGAACAAAATGTCTCACATTTATTATATGTTATGTTAGTTTAATGGTATAAAGGAAATCACATGAATGTGGAGTGAAACTATCATCAAACCACCTATCGCAAAAGGCAGAATAAAATCTGCCGAGACTAATCGCTATTGTTAGTGTAAAAGAACTTTCAGGCATTATGCTGTGCATGAATTTGACTGTGGAAACGATAAATATATTGCGAATGTAGCCTAATAGTCAAGAGAATGGATTGTAAAACTAAATGTCGTGGGTTCTAATTCGCAGGCATTTTACAAACGTTGTTGAACAAACGGGATTCGAAAACGCGGCGGTTACCATATGCACTAAGGATCCGTCAGGTGTCTTCAAGATGGTATCTTCACTGCCGAGGATAGTGTAAACAGCACAAATTTCGTTGGTGCCAGCGAAGATCGGACTCGGTAATTTTTTAGCCATTCTTATAATTATGAATTAAGTTATATATTGTAACATTGCATCTTTATAATAAGTAAGTAGACTCTATCGTCTCTTTCCACAACCACGGGATGATAAGGGTTCGTGAATTCTCATAGGCCGCTGCTGCATGGCGACACACAAACAGTCATACATTTATAGAACTTATTATAAAAATAAAAAATAAATATAAAGCTAATCAAATTGCAGACTCGACGACTTCCAGCCTCCCGAACAAGCCGATTTCCGAAAAGGCTTCAGTACCATAGACCACATACATACCCTGCGGCAGATTGTACAGAAGACCGAAGAGTACAAACTGCCACTTTTCCTGGCATATGTGGACTATGAGAAAGCCTTTGATTCCGTCGAAATTTGGGCGGTGCTACAGTCCCTTCAGCGGTGCCAAGTTGACTGTCGGTATATCGAAGTGCTGAAGTGTTTGTACAGTAAGGATACGATGGCTATCCAAGTACAGAACCAGAGTTCGAAACCTATCCAACTGCAGAGAGGTGTAAGACAGGGTGACGTTATATCCCCGAAACTCTTCACCGCTGCGTTGGAAGACGTTTTCAAGCTACTGGACTGGAAAGGATACGGTATTAACATCAATGGCGAGTACATCACTCACCTTCGATTTGCCGACGATATAGTCCTTATGGCAGAATCCATGGAGGACCTTAGCACTATGCTCAATGACCTCAATGGTGTCTCCCAACGGATAGGTCTTAAGATGAACATGCACAAAACAAAGATCATGTTTAATGTCCATGTCACACCTATGCTCGAAGTTGTTGACGAGTACGTTTACCTGGGACAAATAGTCCGACTAGGTAAGTCTGTAGCGGCGCTGTCGTCGCGCCACAGGCGAAAACACACCGAAGCCTAAATCGCGCTATCAACATTCCGAATCATAAAAAGTATATATAGAACTTCTCCGAACTATCACACGGAGTGTTGGCCGCTCCCCGGGCAGAACACCTTGCCCGGCGGGAGATCTCCCCTTTTCTTTCTACGGCCACAAGTCCAATTTCGACCGAGAGGTCAATCGACGGATTCAACTCGGCTGGGCAGCGTTCGGGAAATTACGACACATCTTCTCGTCAGGTATACCTCAATCTCTGAAAACTAAAGTGTACAACCAGTGCGTGTTGCCAGTGATGACTTACGGATCTGAGACGTGGTCCTTCACTGCTGGCCGTATGAGGATGCTCAAGGCCTCTCAGCGAGCTATGGAAAGGGCTATGCTCGGAGTTTCTCTGCGTGATAGACTCAGAAATGAGGATATCTGCAGTAAAACCAGAGTGACCGACATAGGCCAATGGATTAGTAAGCTGAAGTGGCAATGGGCCGGCCATATATCTCGAAGAACCGATAACCGATGGGGAAGAAAGGTTCTCGAGTGGCAGCTTCATACCGGTAGGCGTAGTGTAGGGTGACCCGCCACTAGATGGAGTGACGACCTGGTAAGACATGCAGGAAGTCGATGGATGCAGGTGGCTCAGGACCGTGCTTTGTGGCATTACTTGAGGGAGGCCTATGTTCAGCAGTGGACTTGTGAAGGGCTGTAATGATGATGATGATGATGATAATCAAATTGTGCTAAAACAAAAACACAACAATTAAGTGTAGTCTACGTCAGTATAAAGCAAAATACTTACTCATCAAGCATAGAAACATTAGCGTAAGAGAGTTGGACATGTAAATGTGGGCACAACACTACTGTTGGAAAAGGAACAGCCCATATTGGAGTTGGCAAGGAGTCGATAACATTGACGAACGGCTTCGAGTGCCATTTGCATAACAGCTGAATGATGTTCACAGCACATATGGCTACGCTGATAACCACAATGATTATCCATATCATCTTTTCTTTTCGGCTGAAGGTTGGTTCAAAGATGTATCTACAAATTATCGACTTATTGATGAATATATAATATTTTTAGTGTCGGATTGGGAGGCCATATAGCTCGTATAAACGACAACTGAGAAAGATTCTTGATTGGCAGCCTGGTACTGGTAAAGGTAGTTTATTTATTTTTAGTTAGATTTCCCTATTAAAATATAATATTTTGGTGTTTCACTGAGTGTAAGATCCAACGAAGTGAGCTCGGGCCTTAGGGCATCCCGACTCGGACAGGTTAGGTTAGAAGGAGATGGCGGGGTCGAGTGAGCGAGCGACGCATGCGAATAGGCCGCGCCATCTCCTTCGTGGTTATTTTTTTATAAACCACTCAGAAGTAGGAGCCCCGCGAAACGGGCTTCCCTCGACTGCGCTACGGGAGAGAGTTGAGGGAGGGAAGCATCATGCTACTAGTAAGTCTATAACTCTATAGGTGCCCTATCTCTAGGTTTGTTCGGCTGATGAAAACCGATGACATCTGCTTCTTTCCATACATCTGGGAAGATGCAGTGGGATAATAATACATTCCGGCTACAATCTGGTCGTCTAAAATTATTAATTCTTTTACTTCTCTAATAACGTCTATAAATGAAATAGGATTTTGTAACGCTAAAACATTGCGATGAACATCTAAGGTTTAATCACCATTAAGTTATAAGGATATAATATAATATAATATAATCACCATAATATAAGGTTTTGTAATAAGGAAAAAACCGGCCAAGTGCGAGTCGGTCTCGCGCATGAAGGGTTCCGTACCACCGTAGAAGATTTAATACTATGTAGGTACTTTTTAAATATTATATTATTTTATTATAATTTTTAGCGAATATAGCAGTACAAACTCTGTGACCATTTCAAGCATCTACTTGTTGCAATTATTAAAAGTTACAGCCTATATACGTCCCAAAGCCGGGCACAGGCCTCCCCTCATTTCTGAGAGGGTTTAAAGGCAAGGAAGTGTCCGCCGCGCCGCCCGAATGCGTGTCGGCGAACTTCACATGTCTTCGAAATTTTTTTTTCTTATTCCTCAGACATGCAGGCTTCCTCACGATGTTTTCCTTCACTGCCGAGCACGTGGTAAATCAGCACTTAAAATTGCAATTAACAATTTCATTGGTGCCGGCGGGGATAGAACCCAGGTTACTCGCGTTTTGTTATATTTACAGCGAGCGTTAACCATCTGAGCTACCACGGCTCTCTTGCAATTACGCTCTTGCAATTGCAATTATTAAGATCGAGCAAAAAGAAAGCAAAAATAAAAACACGTTTCTAGTATGTAGGGGCGGCTCCCCTTTAACTTTTATTTTTATTATTTTTTGTTATAGCGGTGACAGAAATACACATTATGTGAAAATTTCAACACTCTATCTGTGCAGATGATGATACAACCCGCTGAGAGACAGTCGGACGCACTGCGGAGCCTTGGTAATAGGGTCCCGTGGGTTACTCTTCGGGTACGGGACCTTAACAAGAAGGGGAAACTAACAAATTTCAAATTTCTCTTTTGGTAGGAAAATTGTAAACTAGTTCGATACTGGCTACTTTTAAACTTAAAAGTAAGTGCTACAAAATGATTAAAAAAATCGAGTTCCACTAACTGCAAATTTGTACATTTCGATTTAGTGAAAATTTTTACAGAAACTTATTTTTTTTTATTATTTTGTTTTCATATTTTTTTTTATAATACAAAGCTTTATAATAAATATACTTACTTAACTCCATGTAGGGATCCTTCGTACAAGAATTGTTTCAACCCTTTTATCACCTCTGCAAACCACAAACGCGTAAACAATTTACAAGTTCCCTCTTCCATATTCGCTTTCAATGGAGCGACAATATTTCTTGTCCTTTTGATCCGTTGCAAAACTTCTGGACTTATATGTTTGAAATCTTTCGCATAGTAATTTCCGACGTATTCGAAATTTGGTAGATTCTTGATTCTAGTTTTTGGGGAAATGTCCGTATGGCGCGTTGTAATTTTGGGTACAGCTCCAGACATTTCAATTGATGTAATTATATTTTACGTATTTTGCAATTTAAATATTTAACTTGAGGAGTATCGGAAAAGTGAGCTTTACAGTGAGAAGGCGTTACAAGTTTGCAAGCACGATGTTAGCTACATCCAATTCCAATAATTGTTTGATGCAATCAACCTCATTAATTGAACTTGTATGTACGTGTTTTTGTCTTTACATTGTTATTTTTTATTGATAACATAACCTAATTTCAAATAAGACAATCATTCTGATTTAAAATAAAAAAGTAGTATGATGGCCTTATTTGAACCCAATATATCTATGTTTGTGTGCTTTGACCGAGTGGTATAACCATCTCTTTTACACTTATGTAAAATACCTAAGACAGCGGCTGGGAGAAGCGTTACAGATGCGAGACGTCTGGTGATTCGATTGTCAATTAGCCTGTCAAGCGTGATGATTATAGCAAGTTCTTCGTATAATGGGAGAGGCCCATGTCTAGCAGTAGCGTTTTGCGGGTAGACAAAGAAGGAAGAAGAATAAGAAGTGAAGAATTGTGCAAGCGTGGGCTGTATGAAAGAGTACCGGATGTCGTACAAAATGACAACTAAATATTTTTTGAAATGGCCCGTACAAAACTAAAAGGTACATGAGGGTAATATGGTCATCTTAATCTTAGCCACCCTATAAAACCAAAACAAGAAGAAGGATAGAGACAAAAACACAAAGTCGAATAGGTACTGTAACTAATAAATTCAGAAAAATAGCAAACAAGCTTTGGCAATAATTAGGAACACTTCGAAAAATATACTTAAAATAACTAACTACACTACACCATACTAAAATCGACTAAAATATTTACTATAATATCAATTGTCAAAATGGCGTCGATAAAGCGTCGCTCTTTTGACCCTTTTTAATTCGATTGGCTGATAAAGAGCTATCGTATAACAAATCCATCTATGCAAACAAGGCTGTAGTTTTTGAGGTATAAGAAAGTGACATATTAACCGGATGACCATGTTACCCTCACTTACTAAATTATTTAATCTAGTTTACTAGAGTTAGTTAAAAAAATTCATGACATATTAAACGCAGATATAACTAAGTGTACATAGATTAAAAAATATCTAAAAAATTTACTGAGCTTCGCAAACTTGTAAACATTATTTTTGGGTTGTAAAGAAATATTTTTAGGAAGTTTTTTTTTATTTTTATTAACAAAAAAGTTTCATTTATTGCACTGTTTTACATGAAAAAGTATGATTATTATGTGTATAATACAAACAAATTTATAAATACATATCAATTTTATAAAATTTAACGTTCATCAATTTTATGTATGTGAGCGTGACGATCACGCGAGTTCAGTGCTTTTTTTCCATCCCGAAAGTGCCCAACGTGCCTACAGTTTTCATTTCAAAAGTTTTCACTTTAAAAATATGACAGTGTCGAAACGAAATTGTCACCATTACGTTATAAACAACAATAAATAGCCAAACCCGCGAAACAACATTAGTGAAAGTAGTGTAAACGACACACATCGATCGGCTGCCGAATGCACTTAACTGTATTACTGTTATTTAATGATAATCACATTAATGTTGCGTTTAGCTAATTCGTTAAAGTTCAAGAATACACACATAACATGAAAATATATAAAGAACTCAATACTGGACAGAATCTTTGAAAGAGATAAAATGACGATATAATACTTATTAAAGAAGCAAGATAACATATGTCTGTTTTCTTTAGTGATTGTATCCGAAAGATATATACATATATACTAAAGTGCCAATGCAGCCATTCTAGTGGGCATGTATGAGTCTGGAACTATTCGGGGTGGGCTTCTTAACTCAATTTTTGTTCCGTTTATATATATAAATTAATATTTCCTATTATACCTTAATAATCTTTATGTTTAAAATTGTATATATAGTTAATACAATGTTCATTATTAAGGATTTATCATGGTCATGTTACGTTACTTTTTTTCTGTTGTTTACACTCATACGATGATGCTTATACCTAACATACACAAATACATTAAAATTAATTTAATACATTACACAATTTATATTATATAAAAACTTGACGCGAGATTTGCCTGTGTATGTAAACAAGAATACAATATGTAACTTGATATTGAGATAAGTAAATAATTTTAAGAAAAAAAAAGTGTTTTTCACAAAATAGGTAAATCTCGTGACAAAATTTTATATCATACAAATTTTGTAATTTAATAAATTTGTAATAAATAAATTGATTGATTTAAAGTTTATTTTTAATGTTCGTTTACTATTAATTTATTCTATGATCATCATGTAGATAGTTGTGCTTATAAGAAATTCTATTTCATATTTTATCTTTTTCTCTCAAGATAACAAATAGTTTGATTGTGACATTGAACCGTAGGCGTCAACCTTTATTTGAAAAGTTTTTGATTATTTCTATTCGTATTTCGATATTTGGCCAATAAACCTTTAAGTTTTGATGATTTGTTTGATGTTTTGAGTTTTGATGACCTTTTTGTTTCTGTGAATCAAAACTGTGAGTATAGAAGGAAGACTCAATAACTGGAAGAAGAGTTCAGTAAAAGTTAATACTTTTTTAAATATCTTATGGAGAGCTTTATCAACGAAGAAGCTTAATGCTGCTGTGTTTCGTATGGTGAGTGTAGAGAACCGGAGACCCTTTTTACTGGAAACGAAGCGTTCCATCTTAGTCCTCAGGGCTGGCAATGCATCAGCATTTTGATTCTTAATTAAAGATACATGTAGATGTCTATGGGCCACAGCATCAACTTGCGATCAGGTGCACCGTGTGGTCGTTCGTCAGCCTTATTCTATAAAAAAAGATAAAGGCCTTTATATAGAATAGGAGGACAAGTGAACATACTGTCCTCCAGGGTGGTAAATGGCTTCTGCAGCTCATGAACACCTGCAACTAACATCAAACAAAGAAGGCTTCCGATGAGTTGACACCGCTGAGGCATAAGATATAATACCTCACAGCCTTTAATTATATTGACCCTCTACACTCTTCAGACGTAAACACAGCAGAGGTTGCACTGCACAAAAGGGTGTATAGAATGAACCTACCCGGATAGATTCCTTGGTAGAATAGGAAAAAAAAGGACTCCTATCACCTAGTAAAGCCTATCCCTATTATATTCCGGTTAGACTTATTTTTTATTTATAGATTATGCGAATAGACGCCATTTTTATTAAACCATCTCTACCGATACATGTTGACAGAACCCTTGTAGTTGCTAGTAGGAGTTGGTTCTAGGAGAATATCTCGTCTGGTTTTCTTTAACTTTCATCTGTTGGCTGTACTAGGCATTTACTAACAGGGGATTGTTCGTCAGCTTGTTTGTCTTCAGTGTTATTAATAAAGTCCAAGTAAGGCATAGAATATTGTAAGCTCTCCCAATTTGCTAAAGGGTTTACTAAAAATTTGCATTGCAGTTTCGTCTTCTATAGCAAACCAAGTAAAATAAATTTACACAGTGCGCAACAACATACATTATAGTAATGACTAGCTTTTTACTCGCGGCTTCGCTCGCGTGGGCTTGAATTTAGAAACATCGATAATATTATTTCGTACCAAAATTAGCAAAACCGGATCACTTGTAGAGACACGTCGGTATCTGTGACTATATTGACTATTTTATAGGCTACAGAAACATATATGACCATAATATCATGAAATAGCAATATTGTTTAGTATTTGAGTTTAATATCGTCATACGGTCTATATTCATGAATTCGGACATATTTATTACGTGGTCAACAAACAGTGTTAAATTACTACTACTATTTCACGAAATTTATTACTTTAAGATATGATCAGTCAACGATTTGGCCACGACATATACCTACTCGTATAAAAATCTCTTTGATCGAACTAGGTATGTAGATATAGAGAATTTTGCAATAATTGCAGGCAGATCAATTCAAATCAATTTATATTATACTACATTAGTAATTAAACTAAAAATCATATAGATTTTCATATTTTTGATAAACGTCAATATTATCTAGATAGTTATACTCTGATATGTTATTTATGTTATAACAATTTTAAAATGAAATAACAAAAAAGTTAAAAAAAAACGTTAGGACGTTTAAATAATTTTATTTACCTTATTGTTTTAATATATAAATTTATTTTATTTAATAATATTTTATACTTTAGTTACTGAAGGCAAAATGTACTTTTTCTATTTGATAATAGATAGATAGCGCTGTTTTGAAAACAAAAATGTAAATCGTCGGCGTAGTTTCAAATTATTAAACAAATTTTAAAATTCATTTCCAACTTTATTTATAAATATGCTATTAATTGTAATGACAAAATACCAGTAATCCTGAATATACATGAACAGACAAAATCATAATACAAAATTAACATCTAAATGAAGGGAATATGTAACCCTCCTTTTTGAAGTTCCGTAATCGGATAAAAAGTAGCCTATAGGTAGCCCCGGGTCCCTAACTACCTATACACAAAATTTATGTTTTTTTTTTGCTGTTAAACTACCGAAATAACATATTCATTTTGTGATTAAGCTTTTTAATAAATAAATTAAAAAAAAAACTATGAATTGTCTATTTATGTGACACAATAAATTGAAATAATACGTTTGTCACTCTTTTTTGTTATAAAAATAAAGGGAAAGAAATAGAGAAACATTTGTATAATAAAAGTTTGTTTCAAATAGTTTAAATAATTATTTCAGAAAATTCCATCTAATAAAGACTGAAACCAAAGTATCAAGTCATTGAGGTGTTCTACATCCTGAAGCCATATACAGTGGTAAGGATAAAATAACAGGGTTAAAGGATTCTATGTTAAACAGTGGTGTTGCAATATCTTTGTTTGCTTAAGGTCTACGGTGCAACGCCCTTTTATTTTTTTATTTTTTTTATAGGATAGGGTGACAAACGAGCACACAGTCCACGTGATGGTAAGTGGTTGCTGTGGCACATAGACATCTACATCTATCTTCGATTACGAATCAAAATGCAGATGCGTTGTCACCCGTGAGGACTCAGATGGAATGCGTCGTTTCCAGTAAAAAGGGTCTCCGGTTCTTTACACTCACCATACGAAACACAGCAGTATTAAGCTACTATTTGACGCTGGTATTCTGTGAAAGCGTGGTCCTTGTTGGTTGTAGCACGAATGGGTCGGCTCGACCGGGGTCGAGCCGACCCATTCCTGCTACAACTATATTACTAATATAACTGCAGCATGGCTCTACCACGTTTTATGCTTTCTAATGGCTGTTTTTAAACATCACATCTATCAAGTAATTTATATTTCTTTAAAAAACTACAAAATAGATTTTGATAAAAATTTTATCAAATGTTCGTGCAATTATTCGTCGAATAGAAACGGTTTGCAGTCGATATAATGACTGTTCTCGAGATATTTAAGACGAAGTAGTTAACTAATATCTGAACGTGAAGGTACAATGATACGAATGTATCTGTCTCACACAAAAAACAGTATAATCGATATCAAAGAGCTTCAAATTACATATTGAGATAAATTTAAATTTAATAATTTTAAAAGGAATAAAGTTAAAAAGTGCTCCTAGTCGTAGCCTCGCATTCTATATAGTCCGGCCATAAGTTCTGTTTTAAATGAAAATGCATGTTTTTTTTTAATGAAGTAATGTAATATTACTAAAACTTATATATTTATTATATTTATTAAAGTGTCATATTTATTAAAGTGTCATCAAAAAGTAAAAACAATATTCTATTCAAAATGGCCACCTTTGGCTTTTATACAGGCCTTTAATCTGTCTGGCCACGAATCTATGGATTTACGCACTGTTTCCATGGGAAATTTCGCCACTGCTTGCTCCAGCGATTTTTTAAGAGACTCAATGTCACCGTGTCGTTTAGAGCAAGCCAAGTCATCTAAAACTGAACACAATTTGTAGTCTAAAGGGTTGAGGTCTGGGCTATATGAGGGCCAGTCTTCAGCTCTCATAAAGTCCGGAACGTTGGTTTCAAGCCAGGCTTGGGTAGTTCGTGCCTTGTGTCCAGGTGCAGAGTCCTGCTGCAAAGTCCACGGTACATTTTTAAAAAGTGTATAGCTGAGAGGTTTCACAACACGATCCAAGACTGTCTATTGATACACTTTGGTTGAAGTTTTCACTCCTTTTTCACAAAAATGTAGCTTTGTGTCGCCTTGATAAGACACGCCCCACCAAACCATCAGTGACGCAGGACGATGATACTGTATATCGACGATAAGTACCGAGCTTCAGGTCTTGTTTTATAATACGCGACAGAGTCCTAGCGGGAATCTTCACTTCTCGCAAAAAGATTTTTTGCTTCCTAATGGGATTTCTACGAATTCTAGCTTTAACAGCATTGACAGCCTTTGTAGTTATAACAGCACGCGGCCGCAATGTTGTTGTATCTGTTGATAATACGATGTACGAACATACATCTGATCCCAAGCTTGAAGTGGCTGGAATACAACGTACGACGTGCAATTACAGCTATAAATTTTTGAATGTCCTTTTGTTTAGCCGTCATCGTGAGAGCACGATACAATGTATAGGTACCGGTGAGTCGAGTTAGAGACGATTAGAGATCTAAGAGACTTGAGAGAGTAAAAGATTACCTCTGAATCTGCGTAGACAGCCATTATTGAAATGGTGCCGTTTCGGTGATGGTGAGGGGATATCACGTTATCGCTATTAGGACACCTGTTGCATCATCGCATGATCTTTTTCATCGTGCGATTAAGTCGCATCGTTTAATCGTACCATCGATAGCCGATTAGGACAACGCCTACTACGAGGGTAAATCGAACCGATTGAATAAAAAATGTTAAACTATTGGTTACCCCCTATTCTATTTTTTTTATATTATTTTTTTCTAACCTTTATATTGTTAAATAAAGCTAGATACTACTCGTACATTTGACGTTATATCAACTCAGTTATTCACGTCTTTTAATATTATAGTTACATTTGGGGAATCTAATGTTGTATTGCAGGTCAATGATAACTGATAAACTTTTTCAACTCTTATAATTATGAAATTTAGATACTTGATATTTTTTCGTCAATTGTATATTAAAACTAGTCTTTTAATTTTATGAAGAAACTCAATAATATGATTCTCAATAATATTGCTTGTTCTTATTTCCATATTAAATGACTCATCTTCGCCTTCTTATCTTAAGAGTAAATTTCACTATCTCCCTCATCTTATGACAGGGTTCAACGTTCTTCCTCTAACAACAAAGTCCGTATTCCTGTTCAGTTCCCCGAGTTCTATGGTAACTATTTCACAGATCAGTCTACACCCCTATGGAACTCCTTGCCCGATGACATCATAAAAGCACCCAAGAAGTATGCTTTGAAAAAGTTGGTTCGTAATTATTAATGCATGATTGAATGCAATATACATTGCTAAATAGACGTATATAAAATATATATTTGTATGTATATACATGCATTTATATATTTGTAAAGAATACGAATTTTTGTACGTGGTAGAGCCACGCTGCAGCTATATTATAGTTGTAGTAAGAATGGGTCGACTCGACCGGGGCAGGAACACGCTCTCACAGAATACCAGCGTAAAATAGCAGCTTAATACTACTGAGTTTCGTATGGTGAGTGTAGAGAACCGGAGACCCTTCTAACTGGACTCGAGGCATTCCATCTTAGCCCTCAAGGGCGACAACGCATTTGCATTGTGATTCTTAATTGAGGATAAATGTGGATTTCTATGGGCCACAACATCCACTTACCATCAGGTGGACTGTGTGCTCGTTTGTCACCCAATGCTATAAAAATTGTATATATGTATGTATAGATTTTGCATACATACTTTCTTCATTAGAAAAATGTATACTTATATTACGTACATAGTCAATTATCATTTTTGTTTTTGTTTCTTTTATTCTATACAGCTACACCTACGTCAAATTCTCACCACTTCATGGGTTGACTGTTAGAGAATGCCTTCCACTATTTGTACTCTTTTGTTTATAAAATGCAATAGAAAATAAATAAAATAAGTCTTATAAAGTAAAGCCTATAAAGTAAACCTCTGTTTATTTTTATTACTTTTGTTTATAAAATGCAATAGAAAATAAATAAAATAAGTCTTATAAAGTAAAGCCTATAAAGTAAACCTCTGTTTATTTTTCGAGAATACTGATGCTGTATTATTTTAAAGTTATATAAGAAACGTTCGTCTCGATGTCTCTATGTTTATCAAATACCTTTTTATCGGAGGCTATTTCATGTTAATGATTGAAATATGACGTAGTTATAATATGTAGTTACTTAAATCATTGGAACTGTTTATTATCTAATTAGTATAATTAATAATTTCTGTTAGTATGAGGCTTACATTTATGTTAGTAATAAAATAATATGAAAAATTATGTCAAAATTAGTGCTATTAGTGAATAGATAAATATAAAAAAGTCCATTCTTACTTCTATCATCCTTATCCTTATCCATACTCTTCCGCCACCCCTTCAAAATTCAGATTTTCGACTTACTTATATTTTTTAATTGTCATGTAATAATAATAATAATACTAAGCTTTTTATTTGTCTCAGTTTACACATGTTATTAAAATGTACAAATAAAAATCATCACAAACTTAACTTAGAAACATACTTAAGTACCTATCATAAAAGTTATGAGACAAACTGGCCTGTGACTCAGCTATGTGGTGATTTTAGCTCACCGCTAGTAATCTACCACAGCCCATTATTTAAAAAAAAACACAGTATCTTAACCTAATTTTGGCATTGACGTAATACAACTAAAGAATAGACTAAAATATTTATTCATATGTGCTATGTAAATTTAGGAAAAGAAATAAATCGCCTCTAGGCCTACCAGAAACTTCAACGACCCTCAATGGTTTTAGCCCAAAGATTTTTTGAAAATCTAAGCTGAAACATGAAGAATTAAAGAGCATTACTATTGTAAGAATTAAGTCTGTAGTTATATATAATATTTCATACCTGTCTCCAACTTTTGTTGTTCAAGTAACCATACTTCGCATTTCTTTCTAAATACATTTGTATTTATAGTGCATGTAAAGTTACAAATATCTTATCCCATCCTATAACCACCGTTGCGGTAGTCACTTCCCATGAGGTGAACCGTTAGCGCATCATCTACTCATATTATAAAACAATATACTAAAAATTCGTTAGTAAAGCTCGAGATAGGATCGAATACAATGTAAGAGACATAAAAAACAGTCACGCCATTTATACTTGAACTCAAATCCTAGCCCGGCTCGCATTTGCACCTGGCCTCAGTCAGATACGCTTATCATCAATCGAACATCACCTGATTCATTTGTCGACTGTACTAGTTGATCTATTTATTCGGGTTATCTCCTATTATTCTAATCTATATAGATAAATAAAGTTGAAGTATCCATTTGTAATGTTAAAATAACAGCTTTTTACTAAATGCATATTATACGGTAATTACAACAAAAAATTTAATTTTTGTCCGTCTATTTGTCTGCCTGCTTCTTCTGACGACTCTCCAAAATGGCTGAACTGATTTCAACGTGATTTTCACTAAGAGATAGCTGATATTATAAGGAGTAACCTAGCAGCTCTCACTTTATAAAAAGAATTAGACTTTCGCGCAAAAAAAATCAAACCCATAAAATATAATCGTAATAAATTCCACGCGGGCGAAGTCGCGGTAAACAGCTAGTTAGAGATAGATGTGTCATTGCGTATCAAGATCGCTCGGTTACTGTATATAATGAAACTACTCATCTTATACTGGTGTTGTTATCGCATTTACATTAGTTAACTCAGTTACTATTCTTTACTTCTGACGAACGTACACAGTAAAATACGTATAGTAAAAGCTTTACATGTTTATTTGCTTTTAGGCCCTTAAGGGTTTAAAATATTTACGTATTAATATAATTACATGCAGTCTGTGCTAACGGTAAAGTTCAAAGTTTTAAACAGTGTAAACTATTATCGTTTATAAAAGTGAAATTCAACACCTTATCGAGAGTTCACTGGTAAAAACAAACCATTTTTTATAGAATAAGGATGACAATCGAGCACATTATCCACCTGATGGTAAGTGGATGCTGTGGCATATAGACATCTACAATTATCCTCAATTAAGAAACAAAAAACAGATGCGTTGCCACGCCTGAGGGCTTAGATGGAGTGCATTGATTCCAGTAAAAATGGTCTCGGTTACGGTTCTCTCTATACGAAACACAGCAGTATTAAGTTGCTATTTTACGCAAGTATTCTGTTAGAGCGTGGTCCTACCCCAGCCGAGCCGACCCATTTCTGCTACAACTATTATATAGCTGCAGCGTGGCGCTACCGCGTATAAAAATAGTATCCTCCATTTTGTATAACATTAAAACAAATCCAAAAATTTCTATCTGTGAATTCAAGTGTCGTTGACGAATTTATGTATGAATCGAACAAAAATGTTATTTAGTTTGACTTAATAGTAAACTTGCGACTGAGTAACACATAAGTAACTGTACCTTAGAGTAATAACATACATAAGTAAACTGTACAAAAATGGATAGTGACAAAATTGACATTGGCAATTTAATCGGCGCCTTATAATTATATTCTTTATTAACTTACTTTTGAATTGGATTTGGAATTGCAAGTTCAAATTTTTACTCGAGAACTATTTCAACTCTGATGTATTTTTAATAAAATATTAGTTTTCCATATTAAGCGGAATAATCGTATAATATGCTATGTTATAGTACATAATATCGAAAAACTACATTAAGTATTTTATCGGACTGAGATGCTGGACGGTCTGATATCATAGGTATCAGGGCGTCCTTCAACCTTTTGTAGTTAATTGGTATTGAGTGCTGTGAAGTACTTGAAACGCCCGAAATTAAAAAAAAAGTTATAATGGAATAAATCTTTAAAACTTGCTTTATTCAATTTAGAGACGTGCTTACTAATATTATTGCAAATTTCATTTAATAAAACTTTGAATAAAATATTTTAGTTCTCAACTGCATTAAACAAGATATATAAAAGATTGTTATTATTTCATTTCGATTGCAGCATATTTAGTATATAAATTATTATTTAGACTCAGTGAATGGCTTCATTTTGATAATAAGAAGTATTATGTTTATTGTACAAAGTAGTGGTAAACATATTATTAACTATATGTTATTATATGTTATTTCAGAGCAAAATGGCGCTTAACAGTAAATGGATATACTTAATTCTACTTCCGATGTATTTCTTTAGTGAAGGTATGTTTTATTTTATCATAATAATATGAATAATATAATTATCCCATTTGACAACCAGATGTCCGGCCAGTTAGCTCCTTTGTTGTCGACATACCACACATTCGCACCAAACAGTTTTTCTTCGTTGTCCGTCATGCGTAAAGCGAAGGAGTAGATTAATGTAGCTTGCATCTGCCCAACACTAATGAAAATGCTATTCAAAATTTTAAGCGCTGGTTTACGGAGTGCTCAGCGGTGAAGAAAAACATCGTAAGGAAATTTTATGGAGGCAAGAGAAGTCGTCCAAAACTGTACTATGGCATCATGACGGACACTTTCCTTGTCCAAAGTTAGACTTTTTTCCAGTAGCCTTGGGCAGTCATCTGTGTCATGGAAGTGTAAGAGATAATTATTCAAATTCAATTTTAAATTATTTAATGTAAGTGTTATTTTTGGGGTAATTTCAAATATGATGTACCTTACAACTTAACCACCCTTTTTGGTTATTACAATAATAGGTCTGACTTACATAACTACACAGAAAAAGTTGTTAGTTATAATTAAATAATTAATCAAAATGATAATAAAATAGTAAATAACGTAATAATCAAAGAATACATAATATGTTGAAGAGTAGTTTAATTATGTAGGTATTTTCCCAAATTGTGAAAACAGCTTCGTATCAATTTTTTTAATTTCCTATTAAATGGAAGCATTTTTTTTCATTTTTATGTATTATTTATTATTATATTATGTTTTTTATAACATTCCGAGGTAATTTACTAAAAATTTTATTATATTTAATTATATGTAATTTATTATAAAATTTATTATATTAGCAGCCGTTTTAAAGGACATACAATATATATATATATATATATATATATATATATATATATATACATTTATGCCAGAATAGTTTTATGGCTACCAATAGATGATGATAAACATCTCGTTTAAGTTCAGACTTAAAATCCGAGAGTGGAAACGAGCAGCAGTTTTAAAGGAGCAGACGTCTGGTACTGTGCGAGCTAATCCTGCCAAGCGTAATACTTAAGGCAAGTATTCACTATAACAGGAACGTTCAATTTCTAGTATTGGCTTGATAAGGAGAAAGAGAAGAAGTAGAAAAAAGTTTCAACCGATAGGTAGTTTGCATGCCGTTACTCTATTTTTCTGTGGTGTGGATGCTGTAACCCGTAAATATCTTCATCATCAGTTAAGAATCAAAATGCAGATGCATTGTCAACCCTGAGGACTAAGATGGAATGCCACGTTTCCAGTAAAAATGGCCTGTGGTTCTCTACACTTACCATACGAAACTGAACTAAAGACGAAGAATTACTAGAAATAAACTTAAGCTGTTATTTTACGCTGGTATTTTGTGAGAGTGTGGTCGTTCCCCGTTCTAGCCGACCAGTCCGTATTACAACTATAACATAGGTCCAGCATAGCTCTACCATGTATTACCTGTTTTGTTTTCAGTTTGGTGCATACGCTGTTACTATTGCAACAGCGCAAATAACACAGCCTGTTTAGATGTAAACCTGTATTCAGAGGAGATACGATCACGCATCGTACCTATTGTGACCTGCGAAACAGCCATACCCAGTCCCGGGGGCTACAATTTCTTCTGCAGAAAAATTGTTCAGACCAGTAAGTTTTTACCATAATAAAATAATAATAATTAAGTTGTAAGATTATTTACAATAATTAGATATAAGAGAAGTTGATACAAAAGCTCAAGGTGAGAGCGAGTTCGTTTCATAATAGATAAGCAACCTAAGTTCGACTCTTGGTGCCTGCATTTTACAATTTTAATCACAAGTTTGATTACTTATTTACCATGTGTTCAGTATTAGCATGTGGGACGACCGCCTTTACATATTCGAGAATTTTCTTTTGTTATATGTCACATTTGACAAACGAGCTAACTGCTGATGGTAAGTACCTTTTATCCTATGCCTTTAAACGAGCAATTCTTGTATATATATATATATATATATATATATATATATATATATATATATATATATATATATATATATATATATATATATATAATCGGACTCTCGGAAACGCGATTTTCATAAAATTTTGTGTGCAGGGAGTTTCGGGGGCAATAAATCGATCTAGCTAGGATTTATTTTTAGAAAATGTCTTTTTGTCCGTGTTTTTAGGCAATGAAAAACTGCTACAATATCGTTAGAATAAGAAGGTAAATTTTGACAGTTTATTAATGATTACAAATAGCTTAATTGGTATATTGGGCGGTCACAAAATCGTAATACCATGGTTCGAGCCCAGACCGACCGACCGACTTTTTTTTAATTTTTTTTTCAAGTTCCTTTCTTTTTTTGAGAAAATTTATTTTTTCGAGCCCTTTCTTTAGTATTTTTAAAAACACGAAAATTTAAATTAAAGTAATTGAACTCATGATTTTTTATTCAAATAACCAGTTCAGTTTTTTCTATTTTGTCGCTAAGATCAAAAAATATTATTCGTATTTCATCAGTACGTAATTTGTATCTAAATATAATTTCCAAAACACATGAATTAAAAAAACCGAGCGAAAAATACGAGCAAAGCGCCCGGTACTACGAGTATATATGTATATATGTGTATGTATATGGGAATACTGTGGCCCATAGACATCTACATCTAATCATAGATTAAAATCATAATGTAGATACGTTTTCAGTCCTAAGGAGATAAAATGCCTCGTTAACGATAAAACGTTTTTTTTAAATAGAATAAGGGTGACAAACGAGCACAGTACACCTGGTGGTAAGTGGATGTTGTGACCCATAGACATTCACATTTATCCTCGATTAAGAATCAAATGCGTTGTCATCTCTGTGGACAAGGATGAAATGCTTCGTTTCCAGTATAAAAAGGGTCTCCGGATCTCTACACTTACTATACGAAACACATCAGCATTGTTCTGTTGCTATATACATATTTTCTGAAAATGTGGTCCCACCCCTGTCAAACCGACCCATTAGTGCTGCAACCATTATATAGCTGTAGCGTGGCTTAGCCACGTATAAAACATACAATATGTATTTCTTTTAATACATGGTTTAAAAATCATTTTGTGTACACCAAATGTAAGATAAGTAGACTGATATCGAGAGAAGCGTCAATAGTTACGAGATATCTGGCATCGACATCGTTATTCTTGCTCTTGCTTTTGTTGAAAATCCAATAGAAAATACAAGAAGAAAAATTTCTGGCAGTGAACAGTTAACAGGCCAAAAATTAAAAACTCTATTATTAAAGTAATAATAATAAAAATAGTGGGACTCGATGATGGTCTGCTCCGGGCTCAAATGCAGAAGGCGGTCTCCTCGATCCATCCATCTATCGTCCGCCGGTTTCTTTCCCTTCCCCTCTAACTCTCCCGTTTGGTTTCCCCTTCCGAGGGCTTCCATCTGGTTGTAATTTTATTTATTTATGTTAGTATATTAAATAATCCACATTATTTATTTAATAATGTGGATTATTTAATATACTAACTTGAAAGCAATGAAAAACATGAAAGTAGGTAAGGCAGCCGGATATGATAGAGTTTCACCCGAAATGCTAAGGGCTGGAGAGGACGTGGTGGCAGGCCTGCTGTACACCTTGTTTAATTTATGTTGGGAACTAAAGCGGGTACCGGGAGACTGGTGCAAAGCCGTGATAGTCCCAATATATAAGGGAAAAGGGTCACAGCAGGACTGTAAAAACTACCGTGGTATCAGCCTTCTTAGCATTGTGGGAAAACTGTATGCTAAGGTACTAATTGAAAGAGTTATGAAAGAAACTGATGAAAAAATTTGGGATGTGCAAGCGGGATTTAGAAAGGGAATGGGGTGTACAGATCAAGTCTTTTCCATGCGCATGATCGCGGAGAAGTTTTTGGCGAAAAACCAAAAAGTTTTTTGTGCGTTCATGGACTTGGAAAAAGGCTTATGACAGAGTGGACAGGGATGTGTTATGGCAAACGCTGAACGCATTTAGGTTGAGCGCTGGTTTAATACAGGCATTAAAGTCTCTGTATAGGGACTCGAGTGCTTGTGTTAGAATCAACGGGGTCTACTCGACTGGTTTGGCATCCATAAAGGTGTCAGACAGGGCTGTGTAGCTTCCCCGTGGCTGTTCAACCTATTTATGGACAGTTGTTTGGAAAATTTGAAAGTTGAAGAATGCGGTTAAGAATGGGTGAGTTAACCATCAAATGCCCTTTGTACGCCGATGATCAATTCATACTTGCGTCGTCGGCGGCCGAGTTGCAAATGATGGTTACATTAATGAACAGGTCATTAAAAGAAAGGGGAATGAAAGTGAACGCAAGTAAGACGAAAGTGATGGTTTTTGAAAGAGATGAAAGCAAAACGGTATGTGAAATAAGAATGGAAGGAGAGTTAATTGAGCAAGTGCATGAGTTCGTATATTTGGGATGTGTATTCAGCAGGGATGGGAGATATGATAAGGATATTGAACGACGAGTGAATGCAGGAAATAAAGTAAATGGGGCTCTACACTCTATTGTGAAAAGTCAGAATGTGTCAAAAAAGGCACGTATGGCAATTCACAGTGCTGTATTAGTCCCTACTTTAACGTATGGTAGTGAAAGTTGGGTGTGGCAGAAGAAGCACGAGAGTAGAATAAATGCAGTAGAAATGCGGTCGCTAAGGAGTATGTTAGGGCTGAATCTGAGTGACAGGGTGAGAAACTGTGTGATAAAAGAAGAGTGTGGTTTGCAAGACGATGCGGTGACCAGGATTAAGAAAGGAATGCTTCGGTGGTTTGGTCATGTAGAAAGAATGAATGCGGAAAGACTGACAAAGCAAATATATGTTGCAGAAGTGAATGGAAGAGTCGGAAAGGGACGGCCTAGGCGGAAGTTTGTCGACCAAATTGGCGATATACTAAAAATGGGCCAAATTAAGAGTACCCTTAACCGTCGAGCATGTATGCGTAGGTATATGGATGTGGAAGAGGCGAGAAAGGTATGTCAGGATCGTGCTAAATGGAAGTCTGTAGTCTCTGCCTACCCCTCTGGGTGACAGGCGTGAGTGTTTATGTTTATGTTTATGTTTTATATTAAATATATATTTATGTATATTTATCATTTTCTTTTATATATTTATCCATACCAACCAGATGAGAATACTCTATAAATACTCCAAAATACCGTCACCGTTACAGCCTATAAAAGTCCACTGCTTAACCTAGGCCTCCCCCAAAGATTAGGTCATAGAGGGGATATTTGCCACAGTTGCTACGTTTGGCAATCGGGTTGGCGACTGCATTCTATTATTTTTAGTCGTTATTAGGACGCGCTGCTGCCCATCTCCTAATTTGTTTCCCCCTGTCACATCTTACGCCACCCACGGGATGATATGGGGTAGTAGATATACTTACAGCGCCCCTAACATACAAAATATTTATATTTTATATTTTAATTACACAGTTATAATAATATTGTTTTTATTAGTTGACTAAAAGTAGCGAAGCGTATCAAATTAAACTAATACAAATATAATAATGTAAGAGGGACAATGAAAGGGCTCTGATTCAGCATGTGTTCTGGGGAATCTACAACGCTGTTATTGTATCCCCACCTGTATACATAACGAACTATAGTTATACAGTACGCGCATATCACTGGACGTATTAAAAACTGCAAATGATTTATTTAATTAGCAAGTATAAGTTTTAATAGTATTGTAAGTATTCGGTACATATAATATACAATATCTCAGGCCAGGGACAGTACAATATGACAATATTTTATCTCTTAGACATGCAGGTTTCCTCACGATGTTTCATTAACTGAGAGCATTTGGAAAACCGGCACTAAAATAGCATTCAACAATTACATTAATGACAGGGTTGTTCACGTACTTTGAAATTTACGACATTTGCTATTACGGCTTCTACGGAGACGAAATCCATAACAGACAATAATTTTGTTTTTTTTCCATATTTATGTTTCAGTTTTCCATTCGAACCGTCAGTCTGATGTCCGGGTGACCCGCGGCTGCGGCTGGATTCGCCACGACTACCCCTGTTACCGTGAAGACAACGGTGACCACCTGGGAACCGTCTGCCAGTGCTTCGATGACTATTGCAATACTTCTGACCGGGTGGAACCCGCCTCAATGGCAGGCTTGTTCTTCTTGTTTGCTGCCGTTTTGTATGTCTGGCATTGATTAAATGATGTAAAATTTATTTGTGATTCATGTTTTATTAGATTATAAAGATATTAATAGTTACTTGCCAACTATCCGCTCAATAAATACAAATGATGTGTCTTACGTAGTTTGAAGAGCACCTCCCGCCCTCTCTCAATTGCGTGCACTAATCCCGTCACCACTAGTCCCAGCACCACTACTCTCAACACCACTATTCTAGGAAAGACACACCATCGACGATAACTCAACACGTGTTTCGCCACTACACGAAGCATCTTCAGGTGATGTACTCGTAAGATCGCTAGCGGTATACTATAATAGTGGTATCTTATTTCAAATGAGATAATAATAGTGATCTAGTGGTAAATAGGGGAATTCACACTTCTATAGACGGAAAGTTGTCCTTGTAGTCATTATAGCCTATCAAAGTCCACTACTGAACATAGGCCTCCCTCAGCATATATATTTGCCTTAGGGTCAGTTCAGAGACGCGATGCGACGCGACGATGCTTGAAGAGGCCAGTGGTTTCGCACCGCACAGCACGCTGCCGCGAGTCGCATCGCGCCATGCGAGGTGCAGCGTGAAGTCGCTGGCAACGCACCGCTCTGCATCACGATGCGTCGCGCTACGCCATACGGCATCTCGAGGTGCACCGCGGCGTATCGCGACGCCGCTGGGTATTTTTTAATTATCTCAAAAAAATGTGTATCTTTTTTTTGTAGTAAATAAAGTTATATTTTATTTCACTATCTTAAAATGTGCGCGCCACGTCACGGCTCGGAGTGAAGTAATCCTTAGTTGCCTCGCTTGTCAGGCAGTTTTTTATTATTATTTTGAGTTCTCATCAGGAAGATAATGCTGCCTATTTCCTATTTCATCTTCCTCGCTTGCCTGTTGAAAGCCTGTCACTTCTTACAATATCCACGGGATTATGTGGCAGTGTGTACTCTTACGCAGTCAATACACCGCGGTTTTTATAGTCCATCACGGAAAAATATCAAAATTATCTCGAGATTATTTAACAAATGGCGGAATAAATATCTCAAACACATAAGAACTGACAAGTGAAGTCAAGCGCGGCGATTTCGGCAAATTTTTCCAAATATGGAAGTGGTACTCGTATCTTGCTGTGGACAGCTTATGATTTGAGGTTGAAAATTTTATGCGATGCCTTTGCAGATTGAACACGCCAACCAGATTCTAAGCAATGAAAAAGTTTACTTCTTCAATACGTTATTGAAACTCTGAGAAGAATAAGGTAGTGAGAGTATATCACCTTCATGTGTTCACCTTAAGCTTTGCAGCCCTATAAAACCAAAACTAAGAGGAGGACAGGGACAAAAAATCAAGTTCGTATAGTATAAAAATATGTGAAGAAAATAAAAAATAGCAAACAAGCTTTGGAAATAATTAGAAACACTTCGAAAAATCAACTTAAAAACCTAACTACGCTACACAATACTAAAATCGACTAAAATATTTATTTCAGGTGTCAAAATGGCGTCGACAAAGCAGCGCCATTTTGACACTTTATTATTTGGTTGACTGAGGCTGTAGTTTTTGAGTTTTAAGAAAGTGACCGTATTAACCGGATGACCATATTACCCTCATGTACTATACCATTACAAAATTATTAATAATTTTTATCTATTACTTTATCAATTTATCTAGTATAATAACGTGTAATTTTTAAACAAGAAAGAGCTCACGTATAGATCGTCACGATTGTGAAAAGCGAGAATAAAAATTAAAAGAAAAAAGTAATAAGGCCACATTTGATTATCTTGACGTAACTTATTAGGGTATTTGAATGTTGTATCTTTATGTATATTTCATCGTACTAGTAGTTGATTTTGTTATTCGTTGTGGGCTAAATTTCTAAGGCTGTATTTTTACAATGTCGTGTCTGTGTGTCCTGTCTTATATAGAAAAACCAACAAGAACTAGAACGTGGCGTATGCGATACCCATCGTATTGTCGTATCGATATACATACGTATCAAAGTACGTTCACACTACCAATCACGAAACGTGTAGTATTTGATACGAAGTGTATCAGATATGAGGTTTTGTGCGGAACGGGACATATCAGATATGGTATCACAACGGCGTATCACATGATATATTTTGCGTCTAAACTGGTGATCACAATGCACGTCTGCGCCACGCGATTAAGATACGATACATCAAGATGATCAGCCGAGTGCATTCTTTTCTAAATTGAATTAAAAGTATAGTAAAGTAAAATTACAGCCTATGTACGTCCCTTTGCTGGGCACAGGCCTTCCTTAATTTCTGAGAGGGTTTTAGGGCAAGGAAGTGTATGCCGCGCTGTCCCATTGCGTGTTGGCGAAAATGTCTTCGAAAAATTATTTTTCATGTTTCTAAGACATGCAGGTTTCCTCACGATATTTTCATTCACCGACGAGCACGTGGGAAATCAACACTAAAATATTAATAATAATTATAATATTATAATATAATAATAATATATAATATAAAAATAATAAATATTATAATAAGTCTGATCTATGCTATGCTATTTTTTATTTTCTAAGTCTGATGCCTAAAAATGAGAACACCCTAGATCTAAAGAACTGGAGACCGATAGCTTACTTACCTACCATGTAAAAACTTTTAACGTTCATAATTTCCAACGAACTTTACACGTACTGTGACCTGAGCAATATTATAGCTCCTCAACAAAGAGGTTGCATGCGTTACGTTAGAGGATGCAAAGATCATCTCATGATTAATAAGGCTATACTGGAAGATGCACAACAGAACCAGAAAAAATTATGTATGGGATGGGTAGACTATCAGAAAGTATTTGACAGTATACCACACGAGTGGTTAAAAGTACTGGATGTTTATAAATGCTCACCAACTATGAAAAGATTTCTTCAGATGGTCATGCCCAAATGGAATGTTATCATGACAGCCTCTGGTGCGAATGGCTCTGTTACTACAGATCCCATATACATTCAGCGTGGAATATTCCAAGGAGATTCACTGTCACCTATTTTATTTTGCCTAGCTATTAATCCCGTTTCTCAAATTCTCAAAAAATATGAATCTAAAGGATACAAATTAAAAGACAATACTATGATTAATCCTTTATTATATATGGATGATTTAAAAATGTATGCTTATAATAAAAACAATCTTAGAGTGTTAATAGACAATATAGAAATTTTTACAAGAGACATAGGGATGACCTTCGGCTTAAGTAAATGTAACATTTTGCATATGGTAGCAGGTAAAAGAAGAGAGAATCAAGGGTCGGGTCATATATTACTAAATAGCAACGAATTTGAATACTTGAAAGAGGGAGAACAATATAAATATTTAGGTATCAATGAAGCTGGGTAAAATAAACCATAACGAAGCTAGTCAACAATTACAAAAAGAATACTTCCGTAGAGTAAAATGTATTTCTAAATCTCATCTTAACGCTAGAAATCTACTAAAAGCAATAAAGTTACTTATACGCACTCCCAGTACTCCTTTATTCATTCGATGTTATAAACTACAAAAATACTGATTTAAGAAAAATTGATATAAAAACGAGGAAAATGTTAGCAATGAAGAAGGCGCACCAACCAAAAGCCGAAATTGAAAGACTTTATTTACCGATTGAAGGAGGGGGGGGGCGGAGGCTGACTAATATAGAAATGCTTTATAAAACTCAGATAATAAAATATAGAAAGTATCTAGAATCAAGTAATGATTACATTTTAAGAGCAATATTAAAACATGTTAAGAATAGAGAAAAATACTCAATATTTAAAGAAGCACTGAAATACTTAAGAGAATTAGGACTAGGCGATGATGAAAATTATAAAGAAAAGGAAATAAAGAAAGCATTTATTAGAAAAAAAGGTAAATAATTGGAAAACTAAACCACTTCATGGTCAGTTTTATAAGGCTGTGATAGAAAAAGAATATATAGATGTAAAGTTTTCATTCAGATGGCTTAAAACACAAAAAATAAGTCCGGGATTAGAGTCATTTATTTTTGCTATTCAGGATCAGGCAATTGTAATAAGGCAATATGAGAAAGACATACTTCAGAAATCTGTAGATGGGAAGTGTCGACTATGTCTAACGAAAGATGAAACAGTACAACATATCATATCAGGATGTGAGAAAATGGCTGGCACTTACTATACTAAGAGGCACAATAATATTGTACAGTACGTGTTCTGGACCTTAGCAAGAAAGCACGGATTTAGCGTAAGCAAAATGTGGTGGAAAGAACATATGTCGCAACCACTAGTAAGCGAAAATAATACAGCCAAATAAATGTGGGAAATGCCGGTTCAAATAGATATTATAATAAAACACAACCGGCCTGATATAATTTATATAAATAAAATTGAAAATAAAACTTACCTTATCGATATTACCGTACCGTCTGATTACAATATAGGAGCGAAGGAAATAGAAAAACTTAGTAAATATCTTGCACTAAGAACTGAAATAATCAGGTTTTGAAAAACACCTACTGAAGTTATACCTATAGTGGTTGGGGCCACAGGAATGATCGCCAAAAGCCTACATAAATACTGCAATAAGCTAGATCCCATATCAACATAAACGTTATACAGAAGCAAGCAGCAATTCATTCGGTAACAATATTGTCGAAAGTTTTAGGTAATTCTATATTTGTTATCAATCTCTGAAAACTAAAGTGTACAACCAGTGCGTGTTGCCAGTGATGACTTACGGATCAGAGACTTGGTCCTTCACTGCTGGCCGTATGAGGACGCTCAAGGTCGCTCAGCGAGCTATGGAGAGGGCTATGCTCGGAGTTTCTCTGCGTGATAGACTCAGAAATGAGGATATCCGCAGTAAAACCAGAGTGACCGACATAGCCCAACGGATTAGTAAGCTGAAGTGGCAATGGGCCGGCCATATAGCTCGAAGAACCGGTAACCGATGGGGAAGAAAGGTTCTCGAGTGGCAGCCTCGTACCGTTAGGCGTAGTGTAGTGCGACCCCCCACTAGATGGAGTGACGACCTGGTAAGACATGCAGAAAGTCGATGGATGCAGGTGGCTCAGGACCGTGCTTTGTGGCGTTACTTGGGGGAGACCTATGTTCAGCAGTGGACTTGTGAAGGGCTGTAATGATGATGATGATGATATTTGTTAGTCATGAGTCTGAGCCTACCTCTCCCTAATGTTCATGGGCGGGGCTTGGAAAATACCGGGTTTATCTCGAGCAATCAACACAATAAATAATATAATATAATAATAATAAATATTAATAATAATATAATATAATATAATAATAATTAACAATTTCATTGGTGCCGGCGGAGATCGAACCCGGGCCGCTCGCGGACTGAGCTACCACGGCTAAATTGAATTGAAAAAATCTATTTTTATATACAGAAATGAAAACGTGATATTTCTATGGTAATCCAAATAATGCTAAAGATAACATTGGCGGAGCAAGTGTTGTGGGCGACAGGGGCGAAGCTCCCGCGGTGCTCGGTGCACACGGTTTGATGTTTACTCGCTACTTATTTAATAAAACTGGTGTATGGCCTCACTATTAGCGGATAAAAGAATATTTTTACAGAAAATCTTTATTTACATTATTAGCCGCGTTATTGATGCTGATTACCGTAAGCGGACTGGGAACATCTGGTATATTGTACAAATCGATTGGAGATAAAAACATGTTAAAAAGAATTATAAAGTTCTATCGGGAAAAGAGATGGTTATATCACCATTTATTTTTGGAATTTTAGAGCTTGCGATACGAACCAGTACTTTGGCCGCTTTGGCCCTGAATCAGTCTATCAATAAACCGTAAATTAAAAAAAAACTAAAGTTACCAACGAACTCTCATCCCGGCTGATGATAAGTAGCTATTGCAATCCATTGACACCTGCATCTAACTTCAGACAAGAAAGGCTTCAGATAATTTGTCATCTCAGATCAATCAGAAATACTGCCTCTCTTTACACTTTAGACAGGAAGTTTTTGGCGGCAAAATAGATAATAATAAGGTAGTAACTTAGACGGACTCGTAGGCAGGAAAAGAGTCCTACCATCTGTAAAGAAAGAAAGGGCAGGCAAATTTCAATTTTAAATATTTTTACGGTGAAGAAACCCGCTTGTGTGGAGGTGTTGTTTTTTTAACAAGATTTGCATCGACTCCTTCAAAAAGTGTCAGCTGACTAGCTTAATCATAGTTCTGTCCGAAGGGATTTGATCCAGACTAACCTTAGTACTGGACTGGTATCTTCCATTATTGAGCTGTTATCAGCGTATGCATCAAGAAAAGAACAACACGTGCCACCGGCCAAACGGAGGGGAGTAGCCATAGCGTTTTCCCCGATAGAGTATGCCAGTTACAATACACGTAGGTGTAGATAAGCTAATAATACTTCTGCAAACAATAAATTAGCTCATAACGATTGGGCCAGATCACGACCAACGTTTGCGTCGAAAGTTTTTGCGGTAGCACTCAACACGTCTGTCTACTATATCAATTGCTATTATATTATAAAAAAATATGTATCGGATTATTCATTGAATCACGAATCTTTTTATTTTGTATCAACTTACGTAGACGTTTATATTTTCTCATACATATGTTTGTAATATAATAATATTTATGAAAAAGTGAAATAGGAGTTTTCTTCCGCGTATGACCTCTCTGTGGAATAATTTACCACCGGCGATTTTTCGGGACCAATATGACCTGGGGACCTTCAAGAAAAGACCTTACTCCTTTCTAAAGGGTCGGTAACGCACCTGCAATTTCCCTGGTGTTGCGGTTGATCATGGGCGGCGGTAGTCACTTAACATCAGGTGAGCCATATGCTCGTTTGCCCCCTCTTCTATAAAAAAAAACTTTAAAGCACTAAAACATATTATGATCGAAATCCTTTGACATGGTAAATAATTATTACTTCATATGTCGTGCAGTTGCCTTTGCAAATTAAAGTTATTGATGATTTTCTCATATTTCTTACCGTCAGATATTTATATAGTACTCGTGACCACTACTCCCTTTCCAACAAAAATAGAATCATTAGAATCGGACATAGTTGTAAAGAATTACTTTAAATTCATTAAAATATTATTCAAAACCTTTTTCTTTTGTAAAATTGGTTGAAAAAGATAAATTTTTCTTCTTTTCTCATAAAAGCGTCATAATAGGTGTATTTGGGTAATGCCAGAAAGATTTCATGGTACACAAAACCAGACTGTTTAATACAGGCGTGCGATGGTGATGTAATTTTTAGTATAAAATCAGTTTATAATAATATGTACTTTTTACCATTTAACACGTGGTAGAGCCACGCTGCAGCTATATTATGATTTAAAGCACGAATGGGTCGACTCTACAGAGGTAGCCTCTCACAGAATACCAGCATAAAACGGCAGCTTAATGCTGATGTATGTATCGTATGGTAAGTGTATGTACTGGAAGCGAGGTATCCATCTTAGTCCTCAGGGGTGACAACGCGTCTGCATTTTGATTCTTGACAGAGGACAAACGTCTAGGGAAATGTCTAGGGTGTGGAAGGAACTTACCATTACCATCAGGTGGACTGTGTGCTCGTTTGTCACGCGTATTCTTTAAAAAATATATTTGTTAACAAAGTAATTTCTTTATATTCACAAAATTTCTGAGAGGTAAGAATCTACTGCTACTATAAAAAAATATTTTAGTAGACTTTCCTACTCAACTTAACTACAGTTGTTCATAAGACTCAAAAGAATTTTTCACCCCAAATGGAATATAGTTGTAAAGGTAGTGGTATGCTAGGGTGGTATGGTCATATTGTGCGAAGAAGTAAACTATGTAAGAAATAGTGGAACAACAATTTTTCGTTTCAGCGATTTTTTCGATTCGATTTTGCGAAATATTTGGCCTTAAAGTGGTATTTTATATTAGTCATGTCTCCCTCTCCCTACTACTAACTAAACAGCTATTTTTCCAAAATGTGAAGAGTATGCATGATAGTAGTATATACATAAAAAGTTAAAAGGAAAACTATCACAGCTAAGTAGGCTTAACAAGTTAACAAATAATAGTCCACCAACTTATAAAATGCACGTGAATTAGTACTAAATTCATAGAAAATGACCTAAAACTAGCTGCATTATGACGTTGACATATTATTGTAAACTGTGAAATAATATGGTGACAATTAAGAAAAGTAGGATACAGTTGAAATTAAAAAAAATAAGAAAAAGTACGCGAATTTGAGCTATATTCAACATTTCAAATTTCAAAATTCCGTGTTTCCAGCTCATCGGGAAGTAAGTTTAAAATCATTTACCAAATTCTACAGACAAACAAGAAAGTGACTTAATAAAAACGCGGTAAAATAAAGAGTTTTTGAAGAAAACGACTTATGCATTACTACTATAGCTTTCCTTTCCGGATAGGCAGAGAGGATCGATCGCCAAGAGACCGATCCTGACATACCACTTTCGCTTATTTTTGAGTTAGTAGTTATTTTAGTTCTGGTATCTTGGTATGGATACCAAGGGACAGGAAAAGAAAAAAAGGGACATCAAGTAAAAGGTGGAGACACATTTTTAATCAGAGATGTAGACCCCTATGGATGCGAGTGGCTCGGGAAAGAGATATGTGGAAAGTTTTAGGAGAGGCCTGCGCCGCAGAGGCGACTACTACTAAAATTAACTAAGTCATATATATACATACATAATTATACGTAAAATAAACATATTAACTATACTATACTATTATTACCTAGATTAATCATAAGTCAAGTTTGTATTGTAGTAGAAAGAAAGGCTATTTTATTTTATTTATTTAGTTATTTAGTTTAGGGCAGTGATGGTTGAAGGGAATGTCCGTTGCGGTCGTGTATATCCTGCCGGGAACTAATAGATGGGTAGGGAACTATAACTATTTTGGTACGGACTAGGCATGTGAATGATTTGATATAGATTGTATTATTTTCAAAATTTTCAAAGCCTTACCTATAACTCTGCTTGGAAAATAATTCCTTCAGTTACCATCGTCTTATTTTGCCCATTTTTTGTCGTTATAGCGGTCAAACCGTGCACTCAATATGCACATAGTATCAAGAAGGCACCTTTTAAGTTCACGTATTGTGACGGGCAACTACAGAACTCCATATTTACTGAGATTTATGTACTTATGTATGAGCATTTTTGTACGGACTTGGCATGTGATGTATGAACCTGATATAGGAAGAAGCTAAACTATTTAATAAATTACCTAAGGCCATAAAAGATGTTTAATTTGACGATTATTATAAAATAAGCTTAAGCTATATGTAATAGAGAATGAATCAAGTTCAAGAAGTCCACTTAGGGATTTTATGCACTTAAAAACACAACCAGTTAAAGCTCTTCGTTTTCTATGGTTTAGTCTATGTGTTTAATTCGTAACACATTCCTTTGTACTGTTTTTTTTTAAAAGACCATACACTTTTAGTCCAGTGATTTGATTTTAACAATCTCTGTGTCCGAAAAATCCCCTATTCTTTTTTTTTCTAACTTCATCATTTTTATAATGTTATAGAAATAACTGAATGTTATGTTGATCATGCGGGGCTAAAGGTCAAGCCAATGAGTCCAGCCAGTATAGTCCAGCTTAGATGTGCTTATATGTTTTAGAGTTAAGTAATAAAAAAGTTTGATGTTTTAGTTCATAAAGAAGGAATGCAAATACCTACAAGAATAAAAGTTTTGTTTTGTTTCTTTAGCTATTTTACTAAAATAAGACTCGTCAATAATTATGAAAAAAAAAATCCAACTAAAATATCTAAGTCCTACTCAAAAATTTCAAAAGTTCAAAAAGTTTTGTTCTAAGTCCAAATATATTTTTAGTACTTTTCTTTCATTCAATTTAAATAGTTTTGATTCTGTTAATCTACGTTTACTACTATCTACGTTTTAAAGAACATTACATTACATTCCCTGAACATTATTCTTGGACAATCAATC
The DNA here is from genome assembly GCA_907164705.1 of Parnassius apollo. NCBI lineage: Eukaryota > Metazoa > Arthropoda > Insecta > Lepidoptera > Papilionidae > Parnassius > Parnassius apollo. Next base: position 8,871,206 of record CAJQZP010001558.1, on the reverse strand, counting down.
TTATTTTATACTTTTTACAATATCGTTTCAGGGACTAAAATAAAAGTTTACGTGCAACAAATTACAAAATAGAAAAAATGACTTCTTGAACTGGGACATTCAAATATAATTTGAGTTTTTTTTTAATTAACAACAAATATTTTTACTTAAAATTGTTGGATCAAAATCTAATGTCATCTTAATATATAAAAGAGGAAATCCTGAGTGACTGTGATGCAACTAATGTAAATTAAAGATGAAATATTGATTTAAATTCTGCCGTGATTTAACTACATTTGACAACACTTTTACAAGCTTCATATTAGAAACAAGTGGTAAAATTATTTTTTTTCCAACAGGTGTACATAAATTATAGAACTAAGTTAAAAAATGAAACAATAAAAAATTTAAGATGATGACAGTCTAGGAAAGTAGAATTGATACAAGAAAGGATGAGAAGTATGATGGGAATTATTAGAGAAAGGACGAGAAGTATGATGGGAATTATTAGAGAAAGGACGAGAAGTATGATGGTAATTATTAGAGAAAGGACGAGAAGTATGATGGGAATCATTAGTGTTCCAAGTAATAAGCTTTGAGTAGACCTTTAAGGAAAAAGAAAGAACGATTTATTGAAAGAGGAGGGTGAATGCACGGGAGTATTAAGAGGCAGATTGTTGGAGTGGTTGTCACTATACGAAATGCCTTAGTCTAACTTAAAATCTGTGATCGTTATCATTCCGAAATATGGCAAAGTTTCCATGTGATAGCTTGAGCTCTCCGTATTATTTGTCTTATAACAACATTTGAGCCGTTGTAAAGTGGACTCGGGTAAAACCGCGGGGCAATAAGCTAGTTCGCAAATATGCTTGTTCACTGCAGAACCTAGTTGTACTAAATAGTTTCACTCTTTTGAACGCTTTGGCTGCCAAGCTATTCATCAAAGCAGGTACACTCATCTTACATATCTGCCAGCAAACAAACAATGTACTGGGTATTTAATTACAGGCTCGGAGGTGTTTTAAGTTCACAGAGGTGACAAATCACCGGGATTTTTTAAGTATAAAAAACGATTAGGCTAAACCCTAGGTTGTTGGGTTTTACTGTCAAGAAAATGTTAATAGCAACCCGGAGTCAGAAAATTTGCGGGGTTTCAACCCCGTGCTTTTGTAAGTTGATCCTGCGCCTGATCTTCCTCGGTCATGTCGGATTGTCGTCCCATCAGGCTGAGTGGTGGAAACGGAGAGTGCATCCGTGTCTGCGCATATACACACGCTCTGCGCAGATAGACGGAGACTAGCCCGTTGAAACTGGCCGCCGTGACCGAGATTTGATCTGGAGGTCATTATTACATATGGATGAGAACTTAAAATTTGAGCACACGTTCAGACAAAAATCGGTAAATGCTATTCATCATCATCATTATCATCATTACAGCCTTTCACAAGTCCATTGCTGAACATAGGCCTCCCTCAAATAATGCCACAAAGCACGGTCCTGAGCCACCTGCATCCATCGACTTCCTCCATGTTTTACCAGGTCGTCACTCCATCTAGTGTGGAATTGCCCTACAATACGCCTACCGATACGAGGCTGCCACTCAATAACCTTGTTTCACCATCAGTTATCGGTTTTTCGAGCTATATGGCCGGTCCATTGCCACTTCAGCTTACTAATCCGTTGGGCTATGTTGGTTACTCTGGTTTAACCGCGGATATCCTCATTTCTGTGTTTATCACGCAGAGAAACCCCGAGCATAGTTCTCTCCATAGCTCGCTGAGTGACCTTGAGCATCCTCATACGGCCAGCAGTGAAGGACCACGTCTCAGATCTGTAAGTCATCACTGGCAACACGCACTGATTGTACAATCTAGTTTTCAGGTATTGAGGTGTTAGCTGACGAGAAGATGTGTTCGGGAAATGCTATATTGGTTCTTTAAAAAATTTGTATAAAATTCGCATATTTCTAAAGCGTGACATAAGACTTTGTAACAGTTTAGTACTATGCCTCCTATAACCAGCTCTGCAAGACATGTGACGTTGATGTTTTCGCTGATTAGCCTCAAAAATTCAAGTTTTTAATTTATAGCTGTAAGTTTTAAGAAACATATTCGTTGTCCACACTGCATGCCGTGGCAACCTTTAATTAAGACGACACTTTGACCTTCCTGTAATTTGTAAAATTTGTAGTATTTACATTGTGTTCGTGTACGTCTTGTTGGTTGTCCTAAATAAATTAAATAAAAAGATTAATTGACAAATTTCTTAAATTTTAAATTCTGGAAAATATAGTTTCATTCAATAACATCTGATAAGTATTTTTAAGACAGGTTTAAATTCGAAAATAAAAGATTATTTGTAAAGTCAAGTTGCGTAACATTTTTATTTTAATAAACTTGTGCATAATAAACAATTACATGCTGTAATAAACATAAATCGATTTTTGTCTAAATTACTTCCTGGATCGTAATGAAATTGTATGCGATCCACACAGCCTTTGAAATAATTCAGGCAAAACATGCTTAGTTGATTTTTAGTCTAATCAAGTAACTTAATATTAATTCTTATTATAATATAGACATTACAAAAATGGCGACAAAGTTCCATCTTAATTAATACAAATGCTATTTATAATAGTTATTAAACCATAGAATTGACAGTTAAATACAAAGTTGAAAGTTCGGGCAAGTGTAACGACATCATAATATCTAAAATCGGTAAATTTGTACAAATTAACCCTGAAATTATAAACAAAATTGTCTTTTTAGTAAAATTCATCAATTACATTTTGATAACAAAATATCTACCACTAATTAAAGTTAGATAAAATAATACTAGCAATGCTTTTGACATTACTTATATTCTCGTTTGAAATGCTATTAGAAATGGCCAATGGCGATTTTCGATTCACAAATTTATAGCCTGTGATCATATTCTTAACCACTAGATAAAATTTGCTGAAGGAAATATAATAATCTAATTTAAAATCGTTGGTAAATGTCTCTGACGTATCTTGAAAAGAAAACTGTAATTAATTGTTGCTAACTCACATAATCAATTAAGTTTAAAGTTATCATAACTTAGTGAGTTCTAAAAGTACTTTGGAGTATATGTATTGCAGCAATTACGAGTTGTGTAATAAAATTAGTCTTGCATCACTTGTCTCTTCTTTCGTGCAGTGAGGTCGTTTTCTGTTTCTTCGGGGTCGCTCTGACCACTTGTTTCGCGATGGCTGCTGATATCTGGCAAAATAATGATGTATTTGATTATTTTTCCTAGGAATTTCTATAATCGTGACGCAATCTAGATTAGTACAGACTGTACGGAGATTTATTAATACTTCATATGATTTTTGAAGCGAAATCTTCAAAAACCATACGAAGGGCTTTATTGGAATGGAAAAAAGCACTAATCTCGCGTGACTATCACGCTGAGATACATATATGAAACTAAGCTTCTGTGTATATATTTTTTTTGCAAATACGTTGTTATCCACGAGAACTAAGATGGAATGTTACGTTTCTAGTAAAAACGGGTCCCCGTTTCTCTACAGTCACGATGCGAAGCACAGCAGCGTTGAGCCGCTATTTAAATTTTGTGAGTGCGTAATTTTTCCTCGGTCGAGTCGACCCATTCGTGCTACAACCATTAAATAGCTGTAGCGTCACCCTACCACGTGTAATTAAATGTCCTGTAGTATTTCTCAAGAACATCACAAACTTCATCATCATCATCATCATTACAGCCCTTCACAAGTCCACTGCTGAACATAGACCTCCCCCAAGGTATGCCACAAAGCACGTTCCTGAGCCATCCGCATCCATCGACTTCCTGCATGTCTTACCAGGTCGTCACTCCATCTAGTGGGGGGTCGCTCTACACTTCGCCTACCGGTACTGTCACAAACTTGGTGACAGTCAATCCCGCCCTTTTTATTTAACATGGTGCTATCAATCAATCAATCATTTTCGACTTTTACATCGCTTAAATGATTTTTACCGTGTTGTAGCAGTGTAACTGATACATCATTAAATCTAGTCTCGTGGGTGCCGTAAGATTTCACCATAAAAATGACAGAAAGTTTATGAGACCTTTCATAAGTACCCGAGTCAACGGGAAACAATATCCAGTATGTGAATCTTATCACACCGATCGCCAATTCACGTATCAAACATGGCGTCGAAAATCCACCGTAATGCGGAAGATGTTTATGTCCAGCTATAGACTTTTTCCATTGACTTATATATTACTAGCGTAAGGACCGGGCCGACCGAACAACTAAAACGGACCAGTGCGTTGGCCCTAAAATTTCAGTTTAGTGCCGACGCAAATCTGTCGACAGTGGTGCGCGCGCAGGACAGATTTGATTTTTTGACAGATTGCCTGTCACAAATATGTCTAGTTGCGTGTAAAAGAATGCAAAATTATGATACAAAGATTTAAAAGAAATATGGGATATCGTATCATCGGTAAATAACCTTATATTAATTTTGTTGCAATTAAATTATTATATAAACGCATTTTTAAAGTTTCATTTTACAGTTAGTTTAGTTACGTTACCAAGATTAGGCCAGGGTTGGATTCAGCCCCTTAAAAATATTGTTTGTTGAAAATAAAATTATACTATTTTAAAAAAAATTGTATCACGTTTGACGTTTCATGTTTCTTTTTTCATCGATTGACCAGAAAGGGAGCTAATTCTAATTTTATTAAAAAAACGCGGTACCTACTCATGTACAATACAGAAATTCTCGATATCGTAGGGTTAATATTAAAATGTAAAAGGACCCAATAATAACACAAGTCGATCTTTAGGTAAAATTATGGTATTTTCGCTTAGTATTATTACGATACTATGCACTACAAACTGTGAAATAATGGTACAATTAGGATAATTATACTACGAAACCCGACCCTGGTTATGTGATGTTATGATATGATGGTATAATGACAGATGCGCTATTTTTTCTTGTATGAAAAAGTTATGAGTAAAATCTTTAGATGGGCCTATCCTTCAATTTGAAATCATTGCTTTTTTCAGGATATTGAAGATTTTTTAAATAATATTAATACATAGGTAGTTTTTCAAATAAATAAGAAAATTTACTAATAACGTTTTGTAAAAACTTACCGTCATAGTTATAAGCTCTGCCTATACGTGGGCCGAACCACATACCACCACTGGTGCTTTCACTTTCACGCTTCATGTTCTCGTGGCTTCGTGGTTGACCAAACATCATCTCTTGCAAGCGAACGTTCAGACGATTCAGATGCTGGTACGGTTCCGAGCGGTGCTCGCTATCGCTGCGACCGACACGAGGGAACGCGTAGAGTTGACGTTTGGATGCAAGCTCTGATTCTATTAATTTGAAAAAGCAATTAAATATGGAAGCATAAAATAATGGACTCAAGGTGGAATGAACAATTTTGACCGATGCAATTTGCTACTATATTTATTGTGTATTTTTACGTTAACAATAAAATAATATATATTTCCTTATTTAAAACTAATTTTATATTATATCCGGTTTATTCTAACTATTTTAAAATTTCAACATTTCGAGAGATTGTAGTAATCCACGGTGCGTTATAATAGTTACAGGGTTAAAGGATCGGCTCGAATAAAAAATTATAATACTCGCTCTGAATATCAGTTATAGTCGCAATCATTTGTCGATTTTCTCGAAAAAACGTTTTTGGATGGTTTAAAAACTTTCTTGAGAGATAAAAATTATTTTCAAAGAGATGATGGAAAAAAGTTCAGAAACCTGCACATATCTCAAGATAAAAAATATTTCGAAGACATGTGAACTTAGTCAACACAGGAGCAGCCGGGGAAACTTGTTGCTCTATAACTCTCTTAGAAATGAAAAGGGCCTTTTGCCCAGGTTTTTAATTTTTATTTTTACAGTTTACTTTATAAACGGTTTCCATACTCCTTTATTTATGACGTTAAATACACCATAAATGGATGTGAATTTTGTGCCGAAAAAATAAATAGCAAGGAAATTGTTCATATAAAACAATTTAAAACGCTCAGCTCAGGAAATTCACGGAAATCGGCCCCAAATGAAAGATAACTTTGTTAAATTTCATATGCTAAAAGAAAACTTGACAATTTTTTATATTAATATTTCTGGTGTGATAGCTCAGGGGTTAAGCGCTCTCAATTTCACAGCACGCGAGCAATCCGGGTTCGATTCCCGATACCAATGCTATTGTAATTTTTTGATTTCCTATATGTTCGGAGAAAATATGCATGTTTATTAATTTAAAAAAAATATTTCACAGACGTGAAGTTTACATACACGCTATCGGGCAGCGCGGTGGAGCTTGCCCTAAAAGTCTCTCAAAAATGTGAGAAAGCCTATACCCATGAGTGGGACCTATATAAGTTTTTACTTTACTTTTTTATTATTTTAGTGATTTTATTTATTATTTTATTTTATTCCGTTTGATGGCGGTATAAGAGAATCCATTGTCCCATTTAGTTCATAGGTGTCGTAAGAGGCGACTGTGGAAAAAGCCCGCATCTTGCGGGCTTTTTCCACGTTTCCGAAACATCAGTTTAGTGCATATGGTATAGCCATCTTGTTTATGCTAGACGTTAAATAGCCAATTAGGAGAACCCTTAATCAACGAGCATGTTCGCGTAGATATATAGATGTGAAAGAGCTCCACTCGTTCAGCCACGATGACAACAGGTCTAACAGCATCCTTGCAACGGTTACGTAGGCTCTTACGGACGAAGTGAACTAGGCGCTATCATCCGCGTATAGAGACAGGTCTACATTATCCTCCCATTCGCGAAAATGTCCTGCCAGGGTTAGGATGTCGTTGGTGTATGCCGCATATAGGACCGGCGACAGACAGCTGTGGCACGCCGCATCTTATGGGTCTTTGCCTACCCACCCTAGTTGGTAACAGGCATGAGAGTTAGTTAGGATGTCGTTGGTGTATGCCGCATACAGGACCGGCGACAGACAGCTGTGGCACGCCGTATCTTATGGGTCTCTGCCTACCCACCCTTGTTGGTAACAGGCATGAGAGTTATGTATATGTTTTGTAAAATACCCAGACCGGGAACTGAAAGCAGCGTCAAAGGTTCGAAACGTATCTTACTGCAATTGCCAATCCATCCGGCAAGTGTACCGATTACGGGAAATCCTCCCTACAATGGGGGAGGCCTATATGCAGCAGTAGAATTCTGCGGCTGGTGAGTAAGAAGGAAAATCATTTATTTGAAGTTTATATCTATGTTTATTTGAAGAAAATCATAAGTTTCTTGGCTTAGCTATATTAATAACCAGTAAAGCCATTTCGATAAAAACCTGCTGTTGCCATGAAGCAATCTATGTTGGAGGTCTATGTCCAGCAGTGGACTTTCAGTAGGCAGTAACGGTAAAGGTTTTTTTTTTATAGAAGAGGGGGCAAACGAGCATGCGGCTCACCTGATGTTAAGTGACTACCGCCGCCCATGATCAACCGCAACAGGCCATGGGGAATTGCAGGTGCGTTGCCGGCCCTTTAGAAAGGAGTAAGCTCTTTTCTTGAAGGTCCCCAGGTCGTATCGGTCCGAAAAAATTGCCGGTGGTAAACTATTCCACAGAGAAGTAAAGCCACTTTGAGCAACTCGAGTTTGATTCCATAGAATTTATTTATGCTGAATTATTACGTGCACAGCCATAAAGAAAAACGTCGTGAATAGTGGTGGTATGTGCTCTATAGGGTTAAGGATGCTGCATTTATTATTACACCTACTAATAGCTTAAATTACAAGGATGACAATGTGAACATACCAAAATACTCGTCATTGAGTGGCACCTGCCAAGTGTGGTGCGCGCGGCCGACCCTAGGGAATGGGTACAAGTTCAAAACACCGTCGCGACGGAGTTTCGTGCTGCTGGCTGCAAACAAAATCATCATTATTAATTTATAATCAATCATTTGATAATTCTACACATCTATTTTATAACCTTCTTAAAATATAGTTAAGACTACCGAACTTTACGTAAATTATCAAGTTGAACAAGTGGTAAACCGACTTCAATATAATTAAAATCAGAACATCATCAACGTTCTGATTTTAAATATATTGCCATTTAATTACGCATTATTAAAGATTATTAGAGATTATTAGTTATTAAATTAAGATTATTTTAGTTTTAATCATTAAGATTATTAAATTAATTTATATGGAACCACACGAGAAGCCCGGTTCTATCAGATAAAAAAAGAACCATCAAAATCGATTCACCCAGAGAAGTTATGATATAACATACTTAAAAAAACATACAGTCGAATTGAATACCTCCTCCTTTTTGAAGTCGGTATAAAAATAACTTTTGAAAATTTAAAAGCCGACTTCAAAAACTAAAAAAAAAACTAGTTTTATTTAAATGTGTAGTGTTCGCGTAAACATAAGAAATCTGAAGTCAGGGATTTAATTATTCCATACATTATATCTTGGTACCTACCTAGTATTCTTTAGCACATGTCCATTTTGGCACTAAGCAACTCAAGGATGTGCCGGTTTTGTAGAAAATGAATATTTATTTGTTCGTATTTTATGCCGTGTAGTGGCGGTTGAGAATATCCATTACCCCATATCTTCCCGTGGGTGTCGTAAGAGGCGACAGAGGGAGACAGGCAGGAGATGGGCAGCAGCATCTTCCTGATAACAACTGTGTTATAATAAAAAACTGCGGTTGCCAACCCGCTCGCCAAGCGTGGCAACTATGGCAAATATCCCCCCATGAATAATGACGCAAAAAAACGGCCCTCGGTCTCCGGCGGCCCCGCTATTCCTGGATACGGTGGCGACCATGGTAACGGCGGGGCAGGGGGTGCTAAGAATCTCCGGTGGAGGTTCGGTTGCCACCTACGACGACTCGACCTGGCAACATATAACGCACGCACCCTGAGGACTGACGAGAAGATACTGGAGCTGGAAGAAGAGGTAGACAAGTTGCGCTGGCATATTATTGGATTATCCGAGGTCCGAAGAGAGGGGGAGGATACGGCAATCCTCGAGTCCGGCAACTTGTTCTACCACCAGGAGGGCGACCATCTGTCCCAAGGAGGTGTCGGATTTATCGTCCACAAGTCTCTCGTCAACAACGTTGTAAAGATTGGGAGTGTGTCGACGAGGGTCGCGTACCTGATACTCAGAATCACCAAACGGTATTCGCTGAAGGTCATACAGGTTTACGCACCAACCTCGGCACATCCCGATGAGGAGGTGGAGGAAATGTATGAGGATATTTCCAGAGCCATGCATTCCTCCAAAACCCACTACACGGTGTTGATGGGAGACTTCAACGCAAAACTGGGCACAAGAGAAAGCGGTGAGCTGAAGGTGGGGAAATTTGGAGTAGGGCAACGGAACCGAAGGGGCCAGCAGCTGGCCGACTTTATGGAGAAAGAGGGACTCTTTATGATGAACTCTTTCTTCCAGAAGCGGCCCCACAGGAAGTGGACCTGGTCGAGCCCCGACGGTTCGACAAAAAATGAGATTGACTTCATTATGACGACCAGACGCCAACTGTTCAGTGATGTCTCAGTGATCGCAAGGGTGAAAACTGGCAGCGATCACCGAATGGTTAGAGGCACACTGAACCTAAACGTTAAGTTGGAGAGGTCTCGTCTAATGAAGTCAACGCTCCGTCCCCCTCGTGCTCTAATCCAGAATCCCGAAACCTTTCAGCTCGAGTTACAAAACCGCTTTCAGTGCCTAGAGGATTGCAATGCAGTGGACGATATGAATGACAAGCTCGTGGAAACTGTCCATGCGGTCGGAGCTAAGTTCTGCAAGACCCGCCGCAGAAGAACACAAAAACTCTCCGATCACACTCTTAGTCTCATGGCTGTTAGACGGGAGATGAGGCTGCAATCGTCAACAGATTTGACAGCATACAGGCAGCTGAACAGACAGATCTCCAAATGCATGCGGCGAGACTTACGCAACTTTAATACTGCTCGTATTAATAAAGCGATCGAGCGGAACCAGGGCTCCAAAGTCTTTGCCAGAGATCTGTCTGCCAGAAGGAGCCAACTGTCAAGGCTGAAGACTGAGTGTGGCAACATCGTTTCCGGGACACCTGAGATTCTGAGTGAGATTGAGAGGTTCTATGGGCAGCTGTACACATCATCGTTGGAGCCACACGCAAGTGTGAGTAACGATCCAAGAGCAAGTCTTATCCGACACTATTCCGATGATATCCCGGACGTCAGTCTGAGCGAGATTAGAATGGCTCTCCACCACCTTAAAAACGGCAAGGCCCCGGGCGAGGATGGAATTACAGCGGAGCTTCTGAAAGCGGGTGGAACACCGGTACTTGAAGTCCTTCAGAAGCTCTTCAATTCCGTCCTCCATGGTGGCATTACTCCGGAGGCGTGGAGCAGAAGCGCGGTGGTCTTGTTCTTTAAGAAAGGTGACAACGCTCTCTTGAAGAACTACAGACCGATTTCCCTTCTGAGCCGCGTCTACGTGCTGTTTTCGAGAGTCATTACGAATCGTCTCGCACGCAGACTCGACGACTTCCAGCCTCCCGAACAAGCCGGTTTCCGAAAAGGCTTCAGTACCATAGACCACATACATACCCTTCGGCAAATTGTACAGAAGTCCGAAGAGTACAATCTGCCACTTTGCCTGGCGTATGTGGACTATGAGAAAGCCTTTGATTCCGTCGAAATTTGGGCGGTGCTACAGTCTCTTCAGCGGTGCCTAGTTGACTGTCGGTATATTGAAGTGCTGAAGTGTTTGTACAGTAAGCCTACGATGGCTATCCGAGTACAGAACCAGAGTACGAAACCTATCCAACTGCAGAGAGGTGTAAGACAGGGTGATGTTATATCCCCGAAACTCTTCACCGCTGCGTTGGAAGACGTTTTCAAGCTACTGGACTGGAAAGGATACGGTATTAACATCAATGGCGAGTACATCACTCACCTTCGATTTGCCGACGATATAGCCCTTATGGCAGAATCGCTGGAGGACCTTAGCACTATGCTCAATGACCTCAATGGTGTCTCCCAACGGATAGGTCTTAAGATGAACATGGACAAAACAAAGATCATGTTTAATGTCCATGTCACACCTATGCCGGTAATTGTTGGGAGCACTATGCTCGAAGTTGTTGACGAGTACGTTTACCTGGGACAAATAGTCCGACTAGGTAAGTCCAACTTCGACCGAGAGGTCAATCGACGGATTCAACTCGGCTGGGCAGCGTTCGGGAAATTACGACACATCTTCTCGTCAGGTATACCTCAATCTCTGAAAACTAAAGTGTACAACCAGTGCGTGTTGCCAGTGATGACTTACGGATCTGAGACGTGGTCCTTCACCGCTGGCCGTATGAGGACGCTCAAGGTCGCTCAGCGAGCTATGGAGAGGGCTATGCTCGGAGTTCCACTGCGTGATAGACTCAGAAATGAGGATATCCGCAGTGAAACCAGAGTGACCGACATAGCCCAACGGATTAGTAAGCTGAAGTGGCAATGGGCCGGCCATATAGCTCGAAGAACCGATAACCGATGGGGAAGAAAGGTTCTCGAGTGGCAGCCTCGTACCGGTAGGCGTAGTGTAGGGCGACCCCCCACTAGATGGAGTGACGACCTGGTGAGACATGCAGGAAGTCGATGGATGCAGGTGGCTCAGGACCGTGCTTTGTGGCATTACTTGGGGGAGGCCTATGTTCAGCAGTGGACTTGTGAAGGGCTGTAATGATGATGATGATTTTATGCACTGCCATACCGTACATCAAATTACACTAAAACTTAATAAACTTATTGCTTGCATTTATGCAAATGTTATATGCTGAGTACAATTTATTTACAGTAGCTGGCGTGCATATCGTACCGACGAATTTATTTGAAAGTCATACAGCATTCAAATTATGTTAAATGTAGGTATTATCATTCCTAATTAAGCAATATAACTAATTAACATTTTGAAACGATATTCCTACAATTATTTCTTCTGTGGTAGCAACGTCCGGCGCGTAGCTAGTAGGCGACTAGCTAGTATTTAAAAAAAAGCTCATCAAAGTCGACAAAGATATGGCGTACCATACATACAATAAACATGCACTCGAATCGAGAAACTCCTCTTTTCTTTAAGTCGCCTAAAATAACACAAATATCTGAATTAACAATTCTTTAGCAAAAATGTATTTTTTTTTCAATTTATTACACATAGAATACACACATATATTTGTAAACGCCGATAGGTTGTAGCAAATCCCACAAACTGTACGACAAATGACGCGAGAAATTCGTTTGACTATAAACCAAGATAATCCTAGCCATTCGTATCAATCAGGCATTAACACAATAGAATATATTTAAATACAGCTTGGAGTTTATAAATCTGTTTACTCTTTTTGTTTTGATATTGGAACTTCACTATACCGTTACCGTTAAAAATAAGTAATTCATTTATGGGGCAATGTATATTTTACAACAAAATCCTAGAAAATTTATAAAATTTGTTATTAAACAAGTTTTAATGTTTTATTAAAGAAATATTGTACGAATAGGGTTATTATAATATAAATGAATACATAAAAGAAAATAACCCCTGGGAATGAGGTGATCGCCACCATGCTAGTTCTATAAAAATCATACAATACAATGGACAATGGCTGAATATCAAAAAACGAATTTTCAACTTCATGCACATTTCTTCTATACGCATTTTCAATATCTCTACGACTCCGCTACGATGGTGCTACGTAATTGCTACGAATATTTGACGTACAATACATCAGTTTTGCTTTTTTTTTCAAATCTTCATTTTCTGTAATTTGACTTTCATTATCACATTCCAGCATACTAGGCTGCACTAAAAATATCGGGAATGGAATATTTCCACTGTTCGTGTCATATTAAAATCTTTTTAATTGAAAACTCCTTGGTTTTAAAAATCGAATACCATTTATTTATTTAAAAAAAGATTCTCGGTCTTGTCACAAGGTTTTGTCAAACTTGTTTAGTCGTTGAGAAAATGGAATTGACTCGAGAAAATTCAAGAGCGATGATTTATTACGACTTTCGAAGTGGTTTAACACAAAAACAGTGTGTTGACCGGATGATTTCTGCATTTGGTGGTGAAGCCCCATCCAAAACCACAATTTATCGCTGGTTTGCTGAATTTCAACGTGTAAGAGTGATGATCCCCGTCAAGGTCGTCCAAAAACTGCAGTCACCCAAGAAAACGTTGATGCTGTGCGTAAGCTGATTGAGGAATATCGACATGTGACATACCGCGGAATTCAGGCTACTTTAGACATTGGTATGAGTCAAAGACAAATAATCTTGCATGAACAATTAGCTGTAAAAAAGTTGTTTTCCCGATGGATACCGCACCCGCTCTGTGAAGAGCAAAAAGCGGCTCGCGTTACTTGATGCGTCAGAACTCTCGAAAGATTCCACGCAGGATCCTCAAATGCTGTATACAACATCGTATCAGGTGACGAATCCTGGATATACTCGTACGAACCCGAAACAAAAAACCAGTCACGAGTTTGGGTGTTCGAAAATGAGTTAAAGCCAACAAAAATTGTTCACGGAGTGTTGAAAAAAAAATGGTGGCCACGTTTGTCTCCAAAACCGGCCATGTTACGACTATTCCTCTTGAGGGACAAAGAACGGTTAATTCAGAATGGTATGCTAGCATTTGTTTGCCACAGGTTGTTTCTGAACTCCGTAAAGAAAACTGCAACCGCCGCATCATCCTCCATCACGACAATGCGAGTTCTCACACTACACATAGAACAAAAGAGTTTTTAGAGCAAAAAAACATAGAATTATTAGACCATCCGCCGTACAGCCCTGACCTAGGCCCTAATGATTTCTATACTTTTCCTAAAATAAAGAATAAATTGCGTGGACAGAGATTTTCATCACATGTAGAAGATGTGGACGCCTACAAAACGTCCATTTTGGAGACCCCAACTTCCGAATGGAATGGTTGCTTCAATGATTGGTTTCATCGTTGGAAAAATGTGTCACATTTCGCGGAGAATACTTCGAAAAGCAATAAATACATTTTTAAATAGTAATGTTGTGTCACTTCCTTAATTCCGTTTTTGGGTGGCTTTTTAAATTTTTGCCATAATGAAAGGTTTATTTTCGTCATATTACTGTAATTAGTAAAAATAGCAATGACAACTATTAATTACATTGTTTAAGCCAAATGTTTTTTAACAAAAAGAAATAACATTTTTAGTGTTATTGGTACTTTACTTACTTTGATTTCTAGATACAAAGCCTTTGATGTTTTGTGGGTGATAGACCCTTTATAAAAGGTAGCATAAAGAGCTTTTCAAATCTTTTGTTGCTATACAACTTGAATAAGCTATGACCTTAATCTTTCATATTATTAAACATTCGTATTTCGTTATTCTCAAAGCCTGTAATCTTTTACACTTAAACAGTTCCAATAATTTGCGCACTTTAATTACGCTTCTTATTTTTCATACGCAACTTGTGTCTACCTTAAATGCAAGTTAAGTATAAAAAGCTAAATAACATAGGTATTACAGTTCAGTTTCGACCACTGCACAAATTCCTAAGTTATTATTCATGATATATGCTATGCGTTTGTAGCTTCTATTCACTATAAAAAATATTGCATATGTTCATTGATGTTCTATCGAGTAGTATCGGTGTAAGAATTTCCACTACCCGATATCATCCCGTGGGTATCGTAAAAGGCGATAAAGGAAATTTTAATAAACTGGGGGTTGTGGTGTTTGTTTTTTTTGTGGGGGGTGTGGGATTGTTGTCCCGGTTTCTGAGGTGTTGTTTGACTTTGGGTTTTGTTCAGGAAATGTGCACTTTTCATCGTTACTTGTGTAATGATAACTTCTATGACAGTGTACAGTGTACGTGGGTGAGTTATCTAATGGCCTTCCGAACAGGGGTTGGCAAGCCCCGGGTCTGACGGCTAACACGTTTCGTTCAATGTTCTGGGCGATGAGAACCGCTCAGGGAAATTGTCTATTTGTCTAATTATAAACTATTTTTTTATTCGATAATGTAGTATGTCAAAGCTACTATCTTAAATATTGATTTTTAATGGTTAAGTGTGCGTACTGCAAGCTCAGATGGTAGCGGGTTTAAATCCGCAATTCTATTACAGTCATGAACAGATGCATTTTCAGCTAACTTGGAGTGATTAACAGGTTTATTATTTGTTGTTTTGTTGTTGTTGAAAAAACAGCCAACAAATATAATAATATTATTGTTGTTGATTTTTTTTTAAATTGATTCCAACTGGGACTCTAACATGGGGTACAAAACGGTGAAATCAGTTATCCTGGCCATTAATTGATGTAACTATTACAGTGAATTATAATGATAAAAAAAAGTAATTGTCATACTTACATGTTGCGATTTCTATTGCGGAAATAAGTACGCACATTGACAGGGCGATTCTCGCTGTCGGTTGCATAGTGCCTGCTAAAGGAAAATATAAATAAATCTTATTTTATTGATAAGTAATCCGAAAAGCTAATTCATTTTATGCACATATATAGATAAATAATAAAAATTATAAGTATGTATATCCGAGTAGTGTTAAGGAGAAATTAAAAAACTTTTAACTGTATGAAGCATAAAGCTATGTAAGGTGAAGTTACAGTCCATCTACGTTCCGCTCCCGGGCACAGGCCTCCTCTCATTCGGTAGATGATTATGGACCTATTTTTAACTTCCCGCTAAAAAATTGAAAATTTTCAAAAATCGGGAAATTCTTGTTTTTACACCGTTTTTGGAAAATTGAGTTTTCATCAAATTTTGCCGTTTTCAGGTCACAGTAAGTGTGTGTGTGTGTGTGTGTGTTTTTTTTTTTTTTTTTTGTGTGTAACTTTAACGACTTGAGATTAATAAACGCGGATTTCAAAAGTGTTTCATCAAACTTAGATTTCCTACGAATTTTATCTAATTCAGACCGGTATATTTTGTGAAATCTCAAAACAAAATTTTTTAAAAACTGTTTTTTTAGAATAACTTTTAAACGGATTTACCGATCGATATTCCAAAAACTTATCAGCTTTTTAATCCTGAAATACCACGTTGATCGCCGTCGGTTCGGTCAAAATCGGATTATTCGTTCGTGAGATATCGTTAACGAAAAAATTTGAAAAAATTGATTTTTTTTAATTTACCCCGATATTTCATATTTAACGTCATAACTTGGTAAAATTCGGTAAAAAAAAAAAAAAGCGCTTTGCATTTGAAATTAGCGGGAAGACCCAGGGATGGTCTGAGACACGAGTTGATCAGGTTTTATAGCTGTTATTTATAGGGGATATTTATTTAAATGTAACGCTTCAAAATGATAACATTGACTATGTACCAAATTGATTTCACAAAACTGCTAATTTCCTATGTCGTCTTAACTAACATTGTTTTAAAATCAATTTCAGGTCAGTGAACACGAGTTAACGCATATACTTTATGTTAAACGACTTTGTATCAAAGATGCTATTGTTATCTTAAATTAGCTTATTTAAGTTTATATTGTGTTTTAGAACGCAACATACAACCTAATGGCTTTAATTTAAAATAAATAAATGTATCCAACTCAGCTGATTAGCTTGATGAGAAACTGTTTATTGTATCCTTTCAAAATTAACTTATTTGAACTTTTATATAAATAAACTATGATTGCTTGTAGAATACTTTGGAATTTTCGTACTTCTGAAATTCATACTTGTGTTAAAATTAGTGATAAAATACGAATGTTTCTGTCTATGTACAAGCTTAGATAAAGACGAGACAAGTTCATAAAAGTTACAGCCTATATACGTGCCACTGCTGGGCACAGACCTCCTCTCATTTCTGAGAGGATTTTAGGGCAAGGAAGTGTCCGCTGCGCTACCATTGGGGTAGTGTTGATGAATTTCACATGTCTTCGAAGTATTTTTTTTCTTATTTCTCACACAGACAGGTTTCCTCAGGATGTTTTCCTTCACCGCCGAGCACGTGGTCATGCTCCTATGTTAATATGGCAAATGATTGCTAGCGCAGCCTTTCGGTAACCTTTGAATAAATACAAGCCATCCTTAAATTCCTGAAGAAGTATGAAAAAGTGAAAAATACTAAGTTTTATGACGTTAAATAAGATAAGTAATGGGGAGAATATATGCTTTCGTTATTTCCTTCTAGATATACGTATATATTATTGTATATTATTATTTAAATATCAAAGTATTTTTTTGAGTTATGAACGTATAATTTATAGCTTATGTATGTTATGAACGTATAATGTATGTTTAGCTAAGAGCTTTGAAGAAGACTAAGCTGAAAAGAAAATTTAGTCTGACTGACTTTGATTTTAATTCCTGTTTGTTTTTAGGGATTGTTTTAGTTTTTAGACCATGCCACTCCTATAGTAACCCACTAAATAATTTTAAACTAAATTAACGTCTAGTATCTAAATCTAAAATCTAAATAAAAACATAAAAAATTAATTATTATATTTACGAAATTAAAAAAACATAGATACACATTAAACAAGGAATATATATTCTGCCAGGACGAGATGCGGTTTCTCTATTTTAATAAATTAATTTTTAATTTGTCAGTAGTGTTTCATTTACGTTAAAACCATTTTAATCAGCCCCATCGTAGAAATAAAATATTTCAAAGACATTTGGAGTCTCCAACCACAAATCCGAACAGCGCGGCGGACCTGAGCCCAGCAGCATTACGTATACAGGCTATAGTTTTACTTTAATTTTAAATTTCATTTTTTTAAAGAATATTAGCAATGTTATAAACATTAACAATATTCCCCTTAACCACTGGTAAGCTTAAATTGCTTGTGTTACGAGTGGTTCACGCCAGTAGTCGAATGGTGGATTCGAACCCACGATCTTTTTGAGTTCGTGGTCCGCGCCCTGCCATTAGTCTACTGTCGCTCCAATTTTAGCTGTCTTGTTTTCTGTTACTGACGCATGAGTAGGATTGTAATCTCATCAGCTTATTTTCCATTGCCCTTGGTTAAGGTTTTTAAGCCTATCCAAAATGTTAAAGGCTACTGAAACATCTTTACAAATTAAGACGCACACAGTCAAAAAGCTTCAAAGTATTTTTTTGAGTCTGTAAATATCTAGTTCACAAACTATGCTTCTCGGAGCCCTAGGGTTCTGTAATATCTTTGCGAGGGTTCCACCGAAATAATATAAACCAAAACACATCGAATCTTATTACATAATGAGGTGACACGCAGCATGATAATTCTAAAAAAGTAACCGTAATAGGATGAAATACTACAAACATAAGAATATAACTTGTACTAGTAGGTATTATCATCTCTTCGTCAGAATATTAGAAAACTCCACAAGATACTTAGTGTTCTAAAAAGGTATCGTCATCAAACAAGTTTAAAAACCGCTAGTCCAGAAAAAGCTTATGGTTAAGCCTACGTACTGTAAAACTGAATTCTTTAAATTTGCATCCACCATCGAACTACTATCGTAACAAAAACCTAATACAAACATCACAGTAAACATCCAGTTTACCTTGTTTCCAAAATAAAGGACATGATAAAAATAACTTGCAAATAAAAATAGAAGTCCGAAGAAAAAAATAAAAGGTCAGCAGCAATTATGTGTAGATTTAAAAAAAGAATAAATTATATAGAAAAGAAGTTATCAAGAAACTAGTCTAAGCACCAGATTTAAATTATGAATCAACGTGAAGACTGGCTTAAGAGCAGCTTATCCTTCAGGAGCCACCTTTTATTCAATTACCAACTGTTACACAATTACTGTACAAGTAGAAATATTGCTTGGACTTAAACTGTGATATTAATCACCAAATTAAATGTAAAGCTCTTCATTTTTTTTAATAGTTATAGTTTCGTTAGTTTTAAATTGTTTTATTTATAGGTTTAAGATTATTAACAATATATTTTAATTGATTATTATATTTTTAGTGTGTTATATGAGAAAAAACAACATCATGTTCAGAAAATGATACTTAAATATTCTCCTTCTTAATCAGCCCGAAATACACAAGTGTACATGAACAGTTCACAACTGTACATGAACTACTCACATCGCAGGAAAGACCAGCAACTATATTTTTCTTGTAGCATGACTGTGTCGGCTCGGACTGGGAAAGGCCCACGCTCTCACCGAATACCAGCGTAAAATAGCAGCCTATGCTGCTGTGTTTGGAATAATGAATAAGTGTAGAGAACCAGAAACCCTTTTACTGGAAATACAGATAGACGAACAAAGGGAAACTGAAACAGTGGTGGACTTTTGACTGTAACGATAATGATGATATGCAAGATGGTGTGCAGGTGGATGCCATGCCTCCATCTAATTTAGAACGTGCGCTTTTTCTGGTGTGTTCCTTAATCACTTATTAAAATATCCACACGACAAAATATAGTGATATATTCAATTACGCCACTAGCATACGATAGAATATTAAATTATTATGGATTTTTTTAAGGAATTTAAGGAATTTTTTATTTTTTAAAAGGCACGTATGGTAATTCATAATGCTGTGTTAGTCCCTACTTTAATGTATGGTAGTGAAAGCTGGGTGTGGCAGAAGAAGCACGAAAGTAGAATAAATGCTGTAGAATTGCGGTCTTTAAGGAGTATGCTAGGGTTGAATCTGAATGACAGGATGAGAAATTGCATGATAAGAGATAAATGTGGTATGCAAGATGATTTTGTGACCAGGATTAAGAAAGGAATGCTTCGGTGGTTTGGTCATGTAGAAAGAATGAATGAGGAAAGAGTGACAAAACAAATTTATATGGCAGATGTGAACGGCAGAGTCGGGAAGGGACGCCCTAGAAAAAAGTTTATTGACCAAATTGGCGATATTTTGAAAATGGGCCACGTTAAAAGTACCCTTAACCGACGAGCATGTATGCGTAGATATATGGATGTAAAGGAGGCGAAAGAGGTATGTCAGGATCGTGTTAAATGGTAGTCCGTGGTCTCAGCCTACCTGTCTGGGTGACAGGCGTGAGTGTTTATGCTTATGCTATGCTATGCTATGGAAATTTTTACTGCGAATGGTATAGGTACACAACATTTTAGCATTTTGCAATTATATTAAAGATGAGCATACATACTGTTACAGAGACACTGAGATAATCACATTCAAACCCGTGATACAACTATTTGTGTATTCGTGCAGGAAATGACTACAAATCACAAAGATTTGAATTTGCAATCTTCGCTCTTGTAACAATCTCGTGCTCTATACTCCCTCTCACCGTACTGGTTTCCTCTCAAACTCTTTCGTTGTTACAGCTGTAAGTCTCTGGAATGCGCTTCCCATAGCAATAAGAAAATCTCCCAACAAGTGGATTTTTAAAACAAAGGTAAAGGAACATTATTTAGGTTCATCTGACACATAAATATATAAATAATAATGATTTCTTATATTTACGCGAACACTACACATTGAAATAATACTAATTTTTACGGAATTTATCGCGTATATTTAACTTTTTTACCCGACGTTTCGAGAGCTTTACAGCACCCATGGTCACGGGAAGGACTGAGATGTTCAACGTCCAGCTGTCATAGTTAACCGCGGTTACCATAGATTAAAATTTAACTTTTGTTCCGATCTACACAGTATGAACTTTATATACATAACATAAGTTCATACTGTGTAGATCGGAACAAAAGTTAAATTTTAATCTATGGTAACCGCGGTTAACTATGACAGCTGGACGTTGAACGTCTCAGTCCTTCCCGTGACCATGGGTGCTGTAAAGCTCTCGAAACGTCGGGTAAAAAAGTTAAATATACGCGATAAATTCCGTAAAAATTAGTATTATTTCAATATATAAATAATCTATAGCATTTAATCTATTATATCTATTGTATATGTATGTATATACGTGTGTATATGTGTGTGTATGTATGTATATGTATATATGTATGTGGTGTGTGTATGTATATATATGTAAATAAATTAAGTTTGAGCTATGAGTATATGTGTGTGTGATGTGTGTGTGTGTGTGGGGGGGGGGGTATGTGAAATTTTACAATTTTAGGTTTCATCTTAGCCCACTGCAGTACGCACATCTCCCACTAACTTTCCGGTTGGCTGGTAGAAAATGCCATACGGCATTAAGTCCGCCGTTTGTACCTTTAGTACAATAAAGTGTAAATAAATAAAAAATAAAAATAAATTTGAGCACAGGACGCAACTATCTCTCTCTGATCGAGTTATGAGGTTTTTATCGCACATTTGTTTTCACCCAATTCCGAATGTTTAAATTATCTAAAATTTTGCACACGAAGCCAATTTCATGACACTAATTTAGTATCAATCGTATAAACTTTTTTTTAAACAGTAATATCATTTTTATGGAATAAGGGTGACAAACGAGCACGTAATCCACCCGATGGTAAAGTGGATGATGAAGCCCAGAGACATAGACACCTTCATATATTCACGACTAAGAATAAAAATGCAGATGCGTTGTCATCCCTGAGGACTACAATGGAATAATACCCGTAAAAAGGATCATCATATGATTACAATAGCATATCTGATTTTTCGTCTAATAAAGACTATTTTTGTCCACTGCTGGATATAATTGTTCCAAGATTTTTTGCAAGAAAAGAAGATTTTGGCATGCATTTCTTAAAGGAGGTGCTTTTACTTAACACATTAGGTGGGCGGGTCAGCGGCATGGCTAAAACGCTCGCACTGATTATACCCCTCCCAATAATCCTTGCCTTCTGCAAATTTCGTTCAGTATTTTGGGTGAACTTTCCACTATCATTCAAAATTGCAAGCAGGGTGCACCGCGTGTAATTGAGCTAGTTACCGCAACTAAGCATAGTAAGTACATCTTTATAACTTTAAATACAATTTTTTGAGTATTTATCAAACCAAAACCTCAAATTCACACATCCAATACTCCAGTATCTCAGTAATCAGTCTTCGGGCTAATAAGAAAAGAAGAAGCCTTTTATTAAATAGGATATTGAACTCTTTTTTATAGGATGCACACAGCCCACCTGATAGTAAGTGGTTGCTGTGGCCCATAGACATCTACATCTATCCTCGATTACGACTCAAAATATAAATGCGTTGACATCCTTGAGGACTAAGATGGAATGTCTCGTTTCCAGTAAAAAGGGTCTCCGGTTCTTTACACCCACCATAAGAAACAGAGCAGCATTATGTTACTATTTTACGCTGGTATTCTGTGAGAGCGTGGTTCTTCCGCGGTCGAGCCGACCCATTAGTGCTACAACTATACTACTAATATTACTGCAGTATGGCTCTAGCACTTGTAAAAATAAGAGTTTATATAAGTAAAGAAATTAACTATTAGATGAGAATGTTACGATCTTTCTAAGTTAGTTTGTCTATACCCCTTAGATCTGGAAACAGCAGTAAATGAACTACTGCTTGACATCGGAAATAGGTAAGATGGGCCTATGGACTTCTAGGCAGAATAAGAGTCCTCCAGATGTTTTTTCTATATATAAATGTGTCAATGACACTTTTAAGTTAAATGAGACAATGATAATTATAAGTTAAATGTGTAACAATGATAATTACTGTAGTAATATTTGTACCACCTTTATCTAATACGTACTGAGTGCAGCAAAACAACCATTTGATAGAATTTGCGGAACAGGATTTATTAAAAAGGAAAAACGAAGAAAGTAAATTTGTTGGATGTGTAAATTCTTATCTATTCAGATAATATTTTTTGTACAAGGAATATACAGATAGAAACATATACATATATTATATATGGCATACATAATATATCATATTTGCGTTTCAAATATTTGCATATATATTTATTTGTTTGTGTTGGGTATAGTATATATTAGTAGTTTTTTTCGATTTACTATAATCTTATTTTTATACTTGGCACCTATTACTTTTTTCCACATTTCCCAGGTTGACTGGGAAAGAATGCCAAAAGGCACTAAATCCACTCATTGTAATCCTTTTTATTAAGATGTACAATACAGTATAAATAAATTAATACATATTATGTCGTTTAAATTGCTTCTAAGTAGTTTTACATTTTCATGGATTAGTGAGCTAAAGTGGAAGAACTCAATGGATACAGGTGGCTCAGGATGGTGACTTGTGTCATTACTACGGGGAGTTCTATGTTCAGAAGTGGACTTGTAAAAGGCTGTACTGTGAATGATGATTGTACGACGAAACGGACATATGTATTTCACTATAGCCTATATGTATTTGATTTTGTTAAATTAGCACTCTTAATTACGTCACGTAAATAATCATAGCAAACTTTATATCGTCTTTTATCATCTATCAACAAGTGTGGGAATTATAACCCATAATGATGATGATGATACACTTTATTTTTTTACTTCTACACTTAAACTTGATAGATGTACGTGACTTAGGCCTATATATTTAATTCAATTTATTTACATTGTTTGCTTAATGAGTTGTGTGTTTTATAGTTAAACAAGTTTTTTTCATCATTCATATAAATCTATACTACTTCTGTGTATAATTTCAATAAAAAATGTATTTATAATAATCTTATATTCATTCATTACTTCCTACTACTGCCTCACTGTACCATTTTATGTTTTACATTAAGATATTTATTATTTGTCGATATTAGATTATTAAGATCGATAACTACGAGTACTTTTACACACACACACACACAAACATATATATATATATATATATATATATATATATATATATATATATATATATGTTTTTGTAGATTTTAAATAGAATAAGGGTGACAAACAAGCACACAGTCCACATGATGACTTGCGGATTCTGTGGCCTACAGACATCTTCATCTATATTCAATTAAGAATCAAAATACGTTGGAACCATGGAGGATTAAGATAGAATGTTACTTTATAGTAAAATGGGTCGCCAGATCTTTACACTAACCATACCAAACACAGCATCATCATTATCAGCTTTAAGATACAATTTACAGCAGTATTCTATGAATGCGTGGTCCCTCTCCGCTCGAGCCGACCCATTCATGCTACAACTATAATATAATTGCGATGGCTCTACCACGTAAGAAATTTGTTATTATAATATAATTTTTTGGAAAAGCGATAATTACTATATTATAATTGATTCTTACAGGGAATGCGGAATTTGCCGGACCTTGGTTAATAATAATAATAAACATTTATTAGTTATAGTTAAGTAATGACTTGGTAAAATAAAATGTTAAATAATGATTTAAAAGCTTTTTTAACAAGCTCTGTTTATACTGTTTACGTGAATTTTTTTCAATGTCTGAAAATTGGCTTTTCTCGTATACAATAGCTTCATATTGCTTTAAAGGATTTTTATAGATTAGTGTTATATCAATAAACATTTTAAGTGATAAAGAAATATTGAGCTACATTATGATGAGTAAGAAACAAAGTTATATTATTCTAGAAAAATTAATTGGATTAAAATAGAACAAGTTAAACTTTAATTTACTCACACACAAAAGTAAATGAAATCATCAACTTATTTATTTAAAAAAAGTATTTATTTATAAAGAGCTTTACGTTAGATAAGTAGATGGGTATTGCTTAAATTAGATACTATATATATATATATAATATAATTTAATATTTAAAAATAAATTAATTTTAAAAGTAAAAATTATAAACATATTTACTTTACTATATTTAATAAGAGATATACATTTTAAATAACACTCGAAATGTTAATACGAATATCAAGAGGAAAGTGAAAACACGTGACTTACCTCTGCGTGTACCACCAGTTGCGTCGAGAATGCTAACTCTTGTTCTGCAACGCACTTTTATATAGGACAGGACGCCCGCACGTCAGCGACGGTCAAACTTTGATAAATGGACGGATTATCGAGTAGAACGTAGCTTTGATATGTTGAGGTTCAGCTATTTACGTAAAAAAATCGTATATTTTTCTATTATTTCCTATTTAGTATACCTAACAATCTTTATATAAAGTAAACCTGAGTTATCTCTTTGTAAATTATGTGTTACAAAATTTTCAGGAAAAAACTTTTATTAAGGTGAATATTGGCTAAATTGAACCTCATTTCCATAATTGAGGAAATGTGTATATAGTGCAAAAAGTAAAGAAAAGATTACTTACATACATTTCAAATTAAATTAATTGATAAGAAATAAATAATAATAAATCATTTTGTGAGCGTCGAAATAAGCAACGAAGAGACACTGAACCAGATAATGGGCAGCATCTTTTTGATAACAGTTGAATAAAAAAAGCTATTGTCAACTCATTTCCCAGGCGTGGAGTGTATGAGAGAGGCCTATATTTAGCAAAGGATTTTTGATTAGTTGTAATGATAATACAATATATACATATATAATTAAATACAACTTCATCAAAAATACAAAAACTAAAAATTATACTTTTTTGTTCATTTTCGCGGTATGTTACCAAGAGCGCTTCTGCTTTTTTTGATAGTACTTTCTGAGTATATTGTGTACATTTTGTGTAACATCAGTGTCAGCGAAGGTCAGGCTAAGTTCTAACTACAGGTGAACAAGTGAAGACTTATTCAAGCATTTGTCGCCTTCCAAAAAAGCACTTCATGCTGCTACCAGAATCAAAACTAAGGAAAAAGTGTTGAATATGTTTGGATCAGGGGAGGTAAAATACATGTCAGAAAAAATGATGAATCATAATATATAGTTATTAAGGTATTAGGAAAAATTAACAAATTGATGTAATATTTAAAATATATTAGAATAATTTATGCATGTACTCGGAAAACCTTACTGTATTGATAGCTGCATCAAAAAAACTTAAGTCTACTCGTGTCGCCTGGAGAGAAAACCAATGTGAAGACGTGTGGGTTAATTAAAGTCCTGGTAACTAAGACAATCAGATAGTGCTGCGTGCTATTAATATAACACCACCAGTAAGTTAAATAACAGTCGACCGTTTTATATCCCATTGTAACGCTGTATATGAGCAAATAACCTCACCTATAGGCATAATAGGTGACTTTAACTTAGGTAACATAAATTTGGTCATCTTAAAAAATGCAAGCAGAACGATTCATGCAGCATTACCAGCCACGAGTCAGGCTTTAATTGATTTTTACACATTAATAAAGGTACCCAATGATCTTATAGGAAAAAAGATCATTGAACTTACCCAATGTAATCACATAACAAATACTGGTCGTATACTGGACCTTGTATTTACACCTATAGATTCGTATAAAGTCACCCAAGCAGTAACAGCAAGCTTTGAGTAATACTGAACTTATACACCCTCCTCTAGATATCACTTTTTCACTAGCGACGGAAAAATCTCTTCTTTACAATTTAACAAATAACAAGCACAATTTTTATAAAGCAGATTATGGTCACATAAGAAAGCATTTGAATGAGGTTAATTGAATTGAGATGTTAAGTGGATTAAATGATGTGAACGACATGGTTAAAGCATTTTATGAGGTTTTGTATACACTTATTAAGAATTATACACCGATCAGCAAGAGGAGAAACCAACGTTTCCTGCTTGGTTCAATAAAACTTTGATAAAATCGTTAAATGAGAAAAAAATAAGAAAACACTGTTAAATATATGGCAATCCTAGAGATTAAATTGGGTTAATGTTAGTAAGTAAAAGATACAGAAGAGCAACTCTCTGAAAAGTTTTATAAAAATTATATAGAAAAAACAGAACAGCAAATACAAAATAATCCGAAACTATTTTGGTCTCATGTTAAAGAAAAGCGCGGTGTTACTAGCAGATATCAATCGTTATGACAAATGGCAGGAAACTTCTTCAGATGGATTTGAGATATGTGAACTCTTTGTAAATTATTTCTCTTCTGTTTACAATGTAGACGGAGATAGAGATTTATGTGCCCATGATTTCGATAATTTCAAATTATTATGGAATAATAAATAGTCAATGTTTGACAAGCCCGACTTTAGACTACAAAACTTTATTAAAAAAGCTAGAAAGAGTGGATCGCAATAAAGGTGCTGGATCTGCCAAGTTCATAGCGTCTTGTGCATCGGTTTTGCTTACACCTCTGTTGATTATAATACAACAAATCATTATTAACGGGAGTTTTCCCACCAAATTGAAAAATTGCAAAGGTAGTTCAGTTCAAAAGAAATTCTAAATTGATCAATAATCATTACTTTATAGGAACTAACAAAACACAAGAAGTAAAAGTGATAAGGGATCTTGGTATATATTTTGACAAAAAACTAATTTTTTTACCTTATATTAATAGTATTATAAATAGATCTTCCAAAATGTTACGGTTTGTCATAAGAAATGGTAGGTCATTTAAAAACCCAAAAACAAAAAAAATATTGTCCAATATTCTTGTCAGGAGTATAATGGAGTACTGCAGTGTTGTATGACGTCCACACTATTCTAGCGTAGCCACATTCGTAGCGATTGGAGAGAGTTCAAAAACGCTTTATTTGACATCTTGCATATTCTGTTGAAATAGCACTAAAAATATCATCCTATGCAGATAGACTTCAATATATTATAGATACGTCTGAAATTGATATATATTATGTTTATATACAAATTGGAGGTAGATTGTCCACAGATTCTCGTCAACAATTTAAATTTTACACTCTAATAAGAACTCCTCGCAAACCAATTACATTTCTTTACCCACTACGTCGCAGAACTGCACGCATACAATATCAAATTCTTTAAAATTAAGGATCCCTTAGGCAAATAATACTAAATGCAAATTGATAGCTGTGATTACCTTTAATTAATTGTACTTTTAGAAATAATACAACCATAAATATTAATTAAAGATTAAATATTGTCTGAAAAAATGTGGTCCACCGCTAGTCAGCTACTTAGCACTTGAGAAACTAATTACTTACCCAGATGGATTCTTAAACAGGAAATGACTCCTTCTCTTATTAATTTTATTTTATATATATTATTTAAAAACTTACATATAACACCTTAAGCTAGAGGGTAATTGTTGACAGGTGCGAACATTATACATTGAAATATACATATATACAAAGTACATACATACATACATATATATATATATATATATATATATATATATATATATATATATATATATATATATAAATGTTTATAAACTTCGTAAATAAATATCCATATGAATGATATAATGTTTGAATAATATATAATGAAATAAATATTTGACGTAAAAAAAAGAAGAAAAAGAAAGACAAGAATTAAGGAAAAATAATATCAATTAGTAGTTGCCCTCAGGTAATGTTCTCGGAGAACTTTGAAAACTTTCTTATTTGTGGCATTCGTAATATCATTGGTAATACCCTCCGTATTCCAAAGTTGTATAGCTTGTATTGTAAAAGACGACATAAAAAAATTGGACTTATGTTGTGGAAACCTTAACCTCAGATGGTTTAACTGTCGGGATGGTCGACCGTCGATCGAATGAAAAAAATTAATCTAGCTGTTCTGAAAAAAAATATAAATAATTATATTAATTATTCTATTGAATTAATTTATAATAATGATTTACTTAATGCTACTGTGTTTCATGTGGCGAGTGTAGAGAACCGGAGACCCTTTTTACTGCAAACGAGGCCTTCCATCTTAGTCCTCAAGATTCACAATGCATCTTCATTTTGATTTTTAATCGAGGATAAATATTGACGTCTATGAACCACAGCACCCACTTACCATCAGGTGGACTGTGTGCTCGTTTGTCACCCTTATCCTATTAAAAAAATATGGCAGGTGGTTTTACTGCATTTTATTTTTATGATGATATCAGGAAGGTGCTGCTGAAGATGAAGATTTATCGTTTGGTCGGTAGTAACACATAAAGCCCTATTCATCTAAAATAATATGAGACATTTTTACACTCAAGTTATTTTCCTTTAATTTGTCTGTTTCAGTTAATGCTTTTACAATTATTGCTACCTGCATTCTCTGCAGATAATATTAATAATACTATTTAAAAAGTGATTATTTCTCAACGTATCTTAAATGCAATTTTAAAAATTATATTATTAGTTTAAGTTATCTGCGCATTACAATGCACAAGCGATGAAACGTAGAAGGGCGGTTATAATACAACCAGTAATTTCAAATTCCCTCTATTGGTAAGACAGTTAAACCGTGTGGAGACGGCTTTAGAATATCCAATACCCACCCACCAGGAAGATATGCCTCCCGTGGGTGACGTTAGAGGCGACAGAGGGAAATAAATTAGTCATAGTAATTAGTAATCTAAAAATAAAAAACTGCAGTTGCCAACATGCATGCCAAATATGGCAACTATAGCAAATGTTCTTATAATGGCCTTTGTTAAGCAGTGGACTTTAATAAGGCTGTTGTTGTTTGAACAAAGTTTCCTTTACTGTGATATACTCATAGATAAGCTGACCACAAGACCACCATTACTTTTAAGGTAGAATCTTACGTCTATTTCGAATTAAGACAACAATGATTATGATTCGTTTATTCGTACAAAAAAAATTATAGCATTGGGTGATAAATGAGCACACAGTTCGCCTGATGGTAAGTGAGGGCTGTGGCCCGTAGACATCCACATTTATCCTCAATTAAGAATCAAGAAATGTAAGTGCATTGTCACCCCTGAGGACTAAGATAGTATGCCTCGATTCCAGTATAAAGGGTCTCCGGTTTTCTATACTAACCATACGAAACACGATACAGTAATACTGTATTATGCTGCTATTTTAGGCCGGTATTCTGTGCGAGCGTGGTCCTGCCCCGGTCGAGCCGACCCAATAATATGGCTGCAGCGTTGCTCTACCACGTAAAAAATTATCCCTATATACTATTATTTCCATGTAAGTTTTAGTGAGAAATTAACTAATTAAATAACATTACAATATAATACAAGAAGAATCTCAGACTTCACTAATTCACCGTATTATAAAGACTAATCTTAAAACAAAAAACGATGTATATTTTTCATATTATGATATACCTCAAAACCTGAATACTAGATTGTAAAACCAGCGCGTGTTGTTAGTGGTGACTTATGGAGATGAGACATGGTCCTTCACTGCTGCACCTATAAGGACGCTCAAGGTCGCTCAGCGAGCTATGGAGAGGGCTACGCTCGGGGTTTCCCTGCGTGCTAAACTTAGAAATGAAGATATCCGCAGAAGAACCACAGCAACCGACGTAGCCCAACGGATTAGTAAGCTGAGGTGCAATGGACCGGCCATATAGCTCAAAGAACCAACAACTGTTGGGGAAAAAAGGTTCTCGTGACCAACGTGGTGGGACCTGCTGAAACATGCAGGAAGTCGATGGATGTAGGTGGCTCAGGACCGTGCTTTGTGGTATTACTTGGGGAGGCCTATGTCCAGCAATGGACTTCTGAAGGGCTGTAATGATGATGGTAATGATGATATTATATTAAAAATATTGTCTTGCAGACCGCATATTGGTCATGGCCGCCAGTCTCAACGTAGACAAGCCCATTGGACAGAACAAGATTGGAGGTGCACTGTCTATTCCCTCATTCTCGTAGGATGATTGGACTGCAATCTGATAAGTTAAAATAGAGAGATTAAGCGCAGAATTCATGGATTTAAGTGATTTCTGAGACACAGAGGTGAAACACCGCCAATTTGCCTCTAAGTGGCACCCATGGCAGGGAATGGGTTGATTCGCACTACTGGTTAATTTTTACATTCATTATTTACAATGAATAATTTTGGATAACTTCACGTTAAGTGAAATCAGCTCTTTAGTTTGGAAAGCAGTGTACCCAACGGTAACAGTATCACGTCCACGGTGTTTAAGTAATTCGTTTACATTTCATCCGTCCAACTATGTCGTAATACTCTATTTGAACTTGAACTACAGCTTTAGTTTCATCGACCTGATCAATTATAATATTGAATTATATTTGCGACTGGTTAAAAATTATTGACACAGAACGATAAAAAAACCATACAATATACACTTACACATATACACTTTATAAGCGACAATAGCCTAATGGCAGGACGCGGACCGCGAACTCAAAAAGGTCGTCGGTTCGAATCCGCCACTCGACTACTGGCGTGAACCACTCGTAACACAAGCAATTTAAGCTTACCGCGAGTGGTTAAGGGGAATATTAGTAATGTTTATAGCATTGTTTTAAGACCGAAATCAATATTCTTTAAAAAATATATGAGTATTTTGGTATGTCGCGCCGATCTGAGACTCTTGCTAATGCTACATACAAAATATACGTTAACAAAACTTAAAATCATAGAGTAAGTAAAGGTAAAATGACTTAAATAATGTTTTTCAAAATAAATACAAATAATCAGCCTTGTAATATAGAATAGAAATCTAAAAGTCACTTCAAATTTTTTGTATAATAAGCTGACCCATTCGTGCGAGCATAAAGCTGCAGCGTCTCTGCCACGTTATAAAGATTGTAAGAAAGTTACAGATCAGTTGACATTTTTTTTATTTTTAATTTTTAATAAAATATAATACCTCACAGCTCCTGAGTTAATACTCAAAGCTCACAGCCCTATACTGTCTCCCTTCATAGGGGAAAATGGCAGTATTTTTTTTATTATTCAATATATAAGATACACAATGTCAATTTTTTTAGCCCTACCGCAGAAATTATACACGCTTTAATTGCTGTGTCTATTAGCTGTAAACTGTTACCTTATATAAACTATTATTGATAATAAATTTATATATTAACTAATCGCTAAGTATTTTAATAAATATTTAAGTTCGAGATAAATCAGTATAATCACATCAGATCATGCGATTTACTGTAATCATGTTATCATCTAATATACTATTAATATATTGTACTACCTATAACAGTACAACAGTACTGCTGTTCAATGGCAGATATAGATAAAAGTGTGGTACAGACATATTCCTAGGTACAAAATGAGCTCCACCGCATGCTAATAAAATTTAATAAAAATACTAATTACTTCGCAACCTTCCGCTAACTAAATACAATGATGTGTCTTACCTGGATTGAAGAGCACATCATAGTATTTAGTTAGCGGAAGGTTGCGAAGTAATTAGTATTTTTATTATAATGGATTTCCGTAAAGTAACGCCTGATTCTATCAATACAAATTTATACTGTATACACTATTATGACAATAATACTACTTACTCATATTTTATCGTATTTGTTGTTTTAAAAAAATTTTGAATAATTTGTGCCTGTATTGGAATTAAATTAATAAATAAAGGCTTATGATAATTTAAGTTAACTATGATATCAGAGAGATAGACTGACCGTGAGTGTTGAAAAGTATCCGAAACGTCGAAAAATAATTTAAGAAAATATGTCTTAATCAACCGGGATAACATCCGTTAAATTAGTTTTATTCTTTATAAGAAAACGGGATGACATCGCCGCTGTACGCCAAATATAAGTTAGTTTGACAAAACAAAACTTATATGTGTATTCATGAGAAAATGTAAGAGAAAACGCAATCCGTCTTATTACAAAGGTAGTATAAAATTAGTCTCAGTTTTAAACAAGAAACTGTTTCAAGAAAAAAGTACCGCAGAAAATATGCGAAATATATTGTAAAGTATGGAATTTGATAGCGATTGTCAATCTTCGAGAAGACTGTAGCGCTATGACTAAGGTTATTCCTTTGTAACAACTTCTTAAGCCATATTTTATGCCCGAAACTTTATAAACAACGTTCTATAATAAAATGGAAATTATCTACAAAATGCAAGTCATGGTTGCAGGAGTATACAGGCATCACTAATCAAACAATTTTCTAGCCTGCTAACACACGCCTTTTTAACTGCAGCTGCAATTCTATTTTGACTATAATATTAAGTGTTTGAGTCGTAGTTGCTCAGGGGTTTAGCGCTCACAGTACGCTATCTACCCGCTTTTGATCCCCACCGGTACCAATGAATATATTCGTTACAATTTTAAGTGCTCGTAGGTGAATAGTAAAACTTTTGGTAAATCCAAATGTGCATGCCTTAAGCGCTCATGTTACACGTCAATTTTTTAAAGTATTTTAAATACACTTAAGTTTTCACAAATAACCTTATTACTATTATTTCTAAATTTTCTAAAATTTTTATGCCAAACATCAATAAAAAAAGGTTTGGAAAAGTCAAAAGTACACGACTCATAATGCTCATTGCTCATATGACCGTAAAAAAATGTAGAAAAATATTCTCAATCAACAATAGAAAATATTTTCTAATTTTAATATTTTATTATTATTATTGAGATTCAAAAAATATTGTTTTAAACTTTTACAGAATTACCCATCTTAAAACTACTTTCTACTCTACTTTAATATTACTTTAATTTTTAGGTATTTGTACTTGGGCATTATCGTAAAAATTAGCCTTTTTTACCTGACTCATTCATACATTTTTTTCTTATCTTCTTTATTTCGTTTTCTAAAAGTTTTTCATATAGTCATAATGAGTATTTTAATTTAGCATTCACCAAAGTACACCTTCTGGTCACCCCATAAAGTTCAAGACGTATATTTATATATAAATTATACTACTTTTAGCGAAACAATATATTGTAATGAAAATCTGTGGCTATAAAAATAATAATAATACCTTAGCTTGGTCAAGTATGTATCAAATTTGGTTTTTGGAATATTTCGTATTTCTACAGCGATCGATATTTTTCATCACGAGCTACTCTAAACAAACGATACAGTAACCCACTCACGACTGCAGCCGAGCCCGGAGTGAGACAAAGTGTATCTGTATTTAGTAATGGGTGCGTTTGGCAGAAAAAAGCGCTTGCAAGCGCTTGTAAGCAAAATGGCCATCGTAAGCGGTGAGCGCTGTTAAATCGTAAATAGCTATTTTCCTCCAGGACACGATGTTAGTTTTAACCGTGGAATCTAACCTAATTTTAATATATGTTTGTAAAGTATTCATATTAAAAACTTACCAATCATGAGTTTTTAATAGCATATATATGTTTATTCATGTCATTATATTACTTAAAACTAATATTGCACAAAACAACTTATAAACTCTACTTCAAAACAAACAAATTAAATAAGCAAAATGGCGGATTGTGTCAGCGCTACTGAAGTAGCAATCGTGTCCTGGCCGAAAACTATTTTAGCGCTTATAAGCGCTTGCTAGCGCTTTTTTCTGCCAAACGCACCCAATGTATATTATTACAAGGATGTCCCAACACCGAAAAATTTGGAATTTCTCAGCCGAAAAAAAAATTGTTTTGACTAAATAAAACAAAATTAAATAGCCATTTACATTCCATGGCTTCCCACATAATAGATGAAGAGATTAAAAATAGATTGAGTTGAACAATTGATATTTTCAAAATTTATCGTGTTTACCCCGCCATGCGAACTTGATAAATCGACACCATAAGCCACTACACTTTAATGTAAATATAGCACTTAATCGATTTAAAAATAAGTTCAACTATCATTTATATTTCTAAAAATGTGTCTTTTATATCATTTAATATTTTATATGTTCGATTCGATTTATTCATGTCGATGAATCGATCGATGCAAACACATGCAAATTAAGTTAGTCTACATTTCCGTGGCTTTTAGTGAACTTTAAAGGGAGAGGGTGAAGGGGGATCGCGGAGTGCTTACAGGCGGTAGCGTCGCTTGTAATGAAAGCCTTCCGGTGCTTTGTAGGCTGCGTAATAATTTGTTTACATTCAGTACCTTCAGCCTGAGTTGGTATCTACCATGCGTCTATTTTATAGTAACCCCCCGCTAATGAATTATATTTCCTTTGAGCTTTAAATTCAAACATGACATAAAATTAGCTCTCATGTCTGGCAGTCTGACGTCACAAAGACAGAGACTTCGAAATTTAACTTGTAACTTTCCTGACAGACCTCTATCTCACTTTCTTTACATTTCTATACCTGCATACATTCTCGTCGGTTTAATGTCCTCTTAATTTAGCCCATTTTCATTTATATTCTTTAGAGTCACAACCTTACATACTAAAAGAAAGATACATAACAAGTTTAATTTAAGCTTTATCTCAGATATAAATATATCTGTAAACTAATATAAGCCATAATATTATATATGAGCTTGTTATAAAATTAATGCATTGGAAATGTTGCCATTAAGAAGTATTTTGCGGCTAACTGTGAATGATATGGTGAGAAATTGTGTAATAAAAAAATGTTATAAGTGTGGTTTGCAAGAAGGTTTAGTGACAAGGATTAAGATATGAATGCTTCAGTGGTTTAGTCTAGTAGAATGAATGAATGAGGAAAGGGTAACAAAGCAAAATGCTGCAGAAGGGAGTGAGAGAGTAACAACAAACGCCCTAGACGGAAGTTTATCGACAAATTGGTAAAAAAAACCGACGAGCATGTATGCATAGGTGCATATATGGATCTTAAAGAAGTCAGAGAGGTATGTCAGTATTGTGCCAAATGGTCCAATGGTCAAAAAGTCCAGTAGTCTCTTCCTACCCCTATGGGTTATAGGCATGAGTTTATATGTTATATTATGTCTAGTAACCAATAGTTAGAAAAAGATTACTCTTTCAATCTGTATTTTTTCTAAATTACGCAATTTTAGATCAATTTTACTTTGTTATTGTGATGTGAGAGATTAAATTACTGAGTATTGTTTTTATATAGGAGGATTTAGGATTTTTTATATATATCACCTGATGTTAAGTGACTACCACTGCCCATGAACAATTGCAACACAAGGAGAATTGCAAGGGCGTTGCCGGCCATTTAGAAAGGAGAAAGCTCTTTTCTTGAAGGTCCGGTCGTATCGGTCCGGGAAAATCGCCGGAGGTAAACTATTCCACGGTGTGTACACACGGAATTAAGCTCCTAGTGAAACGTACAGTGGTGGACCGCCAAGCATCCAGATGGTGTAGACGGTATCGGGGGTTTTCCCGCGATGTGCGTTCATGAAATGTGGCGGCTGGGATTAATCCGAACAATTCCTCAGAGCACTCATCGTGATAGATGCGAAAGAAAATGCAAAGAGATACAACATCTTTTTGCAGCGCCAGTGAATTGAGCCGATCGCAAAGCACTCGGTCGTTGACGATTCGAGCCGCTCTGCGCTGGATGCCGTCAAGTGGAAGGAGCTGGCACTGGGGAGCCCCAACTCAGATATAGGAACAGTATTCCATGTAAGGCCAAACCTGCGCCATGTAAAGTTGCTGGCGGTGCGCAGAAATGAATTACTGTCCCGTTCTGCTGAGCACGCCAAGCTTTATAGAGCCCAATTTGGCCTTCTCTTTCCAAGTAACCACGAAACTGCACGTCATTCGATATGTCTACGCCTAGGATTCAAGTACTGTCTGAGATAACAAGGAGAGTGCCTTGAACTGAGGAAATACAACAAAGGGGTTCTTTATAGCAGTAAACGCGTAAATGTGTCTTTTGAGGATAAAACTGGACTACTATATACCCTACTAATACCCGAATACATTGTCTTCAAAAACAAGTTTGTCCCGGTACTCGGTGAGGTTTTCCCGAGAAATATTGGCACGGCCGGTGTTTAGAGCATCACCAGTGCTGTCATCCGCATAGCAGTGAATGTTACCGGCTTGCGAAATATCATTGATATGCAGAAGAAACAGCGTTGGTGCTAGCACGGAGCTTTGTGGAACACCAGCTTTAATAGGCTTGTAATTGGAGCATGCACCGTCTACAACGACCTTGATGCTCCTATCTGCAAGAAAACTGGTAATCCAATTGTACAAGTTTTCGGGAAGCCCATAGGAAAGGAGCTTCGAAAGAAGCGCTTTGTGCTAAACCCGATCGAAAGCCTTCGGAGGGCCAAACTAACGACCAATGCCTCCCCTTTGAACTCTACTGCCTCCGCCCATTTATGAGACAGGTAGAACAGAAGATTACCATAAGTGGTAGCTGGCGACCCCGACGAACCGTATTGGCGCTATCACTAATCAGCTGGTGATCCTCAAGGTACCGCAGGAGCTGGTAGTTTGTAATGGAATCCATTATTTTGCAGAACAAGGAGGTAATGGCGATAGGCCTGTAGTTAGACGGATCTGAGCGGTCACCATTTTTAGAGATCGGGTGGACAAAAGCCGTCTTCCATGATGTCGGTACTACGCCTAGGGAGTAGGAGTACCGGAAAAGACCCGTTATAACTGGTGGAAACTCTAGAGCACACG
The DNA here is from genome assembly GCA_907164705.1 of Parnassius apollo. Taxonomy (NCBI): domain Eukaryota; kingdom Metazoa; phylum Arthropoda; class Insecta; order Lepidoptera; family Papilionidae; genus Parnassius; species Parnassius apollo. The sequence continues at coordinate 8,834,078 of CAJQZP010001558.1, read as the reverse complement.
TCGTCAGGACAATTGCGAGGATTCCGTCAGGCCCACTCAACTTGTGGATGTCCAGAGGGAGGAGTGCTTTGCGAACCGAGCGCTGTGTGAACGAGAGAGAGAGAGAACTAGCCGATTGGCTTTCTCCTTTGTGGCTTGGGCCAGTGAATTGTCCTCCCTATGCAGAGATGGAAGAGATGACTGGCAGAAGTTCCCTTAGACAGCCTTGGCGAAAGACCAGAATGCACAGCTTCTGGAAGGAAGGCGTACTACTTTCTCACCAATTCTGCCTATGTGCTCTGACTTTGTTTTGGCAATGACTATTTTGAAGGACCTGGAGGCTTTTTAGGGTGCTAGTGTTTACATACCGGGAAGTTGATGCGTCAACCCAGGCTCGTTAGCACTTCTGCTTATATCATGATGCTATTTTACAGGAGTGACTAAACCATGGCTACGATCTGCCTACGATAGGCATCGCTGAGAAAGGAATAAAAGGTTCCATACCCTGAAGTACCACATCAGCGACCGAATCAGCAATAAAGTTGTGATCGTCCGGCGAGAAGCAAATCCACCCCCAAGGGTAGGATGCAAAGAAAAACCGCATCCTATCCCAATCGGCCGACCTATAATGCCAAACACGGCAGCAGCCTGCAGAATGCAACCGCGATTTCAGCGTGAGGGCACCACATTTCGAAATAGACAATGGACCGAGGAGCCAAAAAAAGCGTCGACGGAAATCTGATATCTGTCCAGATCAGAGGTCAGCAGAAGTCCAACAGGGAAGGTGATGATTTCTAGGAATAGGAATTGTCAGACATATAAAAGTGAGATTCTGATGAGGTGCTGTACAAGGAATTTGTAGATTGTTCGATAGTATTCCACGCGTAGCTAAAGGATGGACAAGTCATAACTTTTAAGACTGCCGAGGCGTCGAGAGAAGATGTCCCCTTGGACGTATACGCAAACTCCATCCCAAGGCACATACGCGGGGCAGCCTGAGCACCCTCGCTTAGGTGTAGAATGGCTTGGTCGTGGATGCTCAGCGAGGGGTTCTCCAGTGGTACTGGTACTCTCCTGGGGTAGTTTTACTTTTCATTCCGCTACTCTGTCATGAATATTGGATGGTCATAAATCATAACCTCGAAAGTAGACACGCGGTTGACCACTGTTGAAAAGTTCGATAGAAATAATTTCTACATAGATCTGTAAAAGCCAGAAGTGTCTACTTTTAGACTGTCTAGTTCTACATGGTTATAAAACTATGAAATGGCAATGTACACATAACATCGAACATGGACTTTAGAAACTGTGAAACCGCCAGTGAAATAATATTGAAACCCGAATCAATTTACGAACAAATAGTACAGTAAAAATAGAATTTACACAATTTCCGTTCAATTTTTTTTTTATAAGGTTTTAGGATCACTTACTGACCATAAAATCACAAAATGTTTACTGGAAAAAAAAAGATGCGAATTTTTATTCTCAAAATATTATTAACCTAGCTGCTCGTTTATTCGATGGGGAAGCAAGTTTAACTTGTGAGGAAGAGCAAGAAACAGCCTCGTTAGTGATTAATAGGGTATTTTCAAATATTGTTTTAAATGAATCCTAAAATGAACCACTATAATTTTTATATAATTTTTTTTAAACCGAATAGTGCCATAAAATTACTTTTAATCTGTCGTTTTAAATTTTCGCGTGAAAATGCTAGCCGCCATGTTGTTCAACTCGTGACGTCGTAGTCGTCGATTTTGCAAAGGAATAAGATACTTTTTAATGTTTAATAATGAGTTATCATCTAAATCATTGTTGTGTTGTGCCTGAATGCAAAAATACGAGCATAAGAACGCCGGGAAAGTTATGAATTCGAGTGCCAATTATTTAAATATAAGAAATACTTAGTAGGGAAATTAACACTGGCAAAAATATATATACTGATGATAACATTTAGATTCTGGATGGCAGTGCTTCAGCTCATATAACCCATAGAAAATAAATTTTCATTGAATTAGAAGAATGCAATCAGAAATCGTTAATCGTGGATAATGAACACTTGGTTGAAGTATCTGGGATTGGAAAAATCATGAAAGTAAAGTATGAAAGTAAGGACTGGCATTCAAATGATGTACTATATGTTCCAAGTTTACGAAGAAATTTATTTTCGGAGAGTGTAATAATGCGTCTGATAAAGGGTTATTCACTTGTGATGAAAGGAAAAAGTGTATTAATTTACTTGAACAAAGAAGTGGTGATGAGGGCACAAATTAAGACAAATAATTTATATGATGATTTCTTATATTTGCGCGAACACATTGATTAAAACTTCTTTAACGGATTTTATCGCGTTTAATTTAATTGAGTTTTAAATTCCCGTCGGTTCGGTTGCTTTCCAGCACCCGTGTTCACGGGAGACTGAGTTGACCTACGTCTAGATGTCAGTGTAAACCCAGATTACCTTCAGCTTTTTAATTATTAATTATGGTCCGATCTACGTAGAATGAATTTACTATGTCTTGAACTCTTGCGGTGGTATGCTTGGGTTTAGTTTTAATTTTATTAATTACAGGATCCCGAGCAGGTGGTAGTACCTAGTCTCCTTCTCTATTGAAATTAGGATGTTTTTTAATTTCAATATCCTCACGTATCATCTTTGGTAAGAATCAATGTTTTTTCACACGGATTTGTGGTCTATCAAATCTAATATAATAGCGGGGGCCGTTAAGGATATGATCACAAACTGCGGACTTCTCGGAACGTTGGTGCTTCATGTCAGCTATATGTTCTTTTACGCGGGTTTTAAATGATCTTTTTGTTTGCCCCATATATGAGACAGCACATTCACAATCGAGTTTGTACACTCCTGCATTTTGTAGAGGGATATTACACTTGACCGATGGTAAGAACTGACTATTCTTCTTCGGCGGCTTGTAGAATGTTCCCGTTCCGTTTTCTAAGTCACCTCTATTAAACATCTTTATACCTAACTTTAATATAATGGATTTCCGCAAAGTAACACGTTAATCTATTAATCATAATTTTTAAAATTTTTGTCTGGCTGTCTCTTTGTTCCGGCTAATCTCCGAAATAGCTGGACCTATTTTGACGGAACTTTTACTGGCAGATAGCTGATGTTATAAGGAGTGACTTAGGCTAATTTTAAATCAGAAAAAGAGTTAGAGTTCTACGCAAAAAAATTAAAACTCTAAACTACACGCGGGCGAAGTCGCGGGAAACAGTAATGTAATAAATGAATAAATGAGGCACGAGTTGGATAATATTAATTGGGAAAAATAATATCTAATGCGTCATTAGTAGCTTGCAACATGTTTTTTCGGAAGTTTCCTCCTGCTCCTGCTTGAATACAGAAAGAGAATATCAAACTGGCTTCAAAACTTTTGTTGAAGTAAATCCACACCAACAAATGTTGCTATAGATATTACAAGTAAAATCCGTTAGACAAATATTGTTGTTGGTACTACGAATACATTAATCTTAATGTAGGAAGTTCCTCTTCTAATTGATCAGATCTTTGCAGTGAACAATTCACCTTGAGATTCTCAAAAAAAAAACATGATTACATATAATGTAAAGAAATAACAAAAAGAGGGTATTTCAAAAAAACCCTTTTTACTTTTGAAATATTTTACTTGCACATAGTAACTTCATTTAAATTAAATAATTTTTTTATATTTTTTTATTGTTATTGCCTCGGAGAGCACGTAAAGCAACAATCAGCTGTTGGATCGTACGCCTGATCGTTCTCCAATCGTGTCGGAGTGCCGTCCCATCGAATTGGGAGGGAGAGGGAATAGAGAGTACCCGCCGTGCTTGCGCACATACTCGTGCACTATAATCCTGTCCTGCGCAGGTGGCTAATCTAAGTTGAGATTAGCCGCCGTGATAAAATTTGATCTCGAGGACAATATTATTTTTCAAATAATTGTTTAAAGACCTTAAAAACTAATTTGCTTATATCTGCTTATTACGCCTACATCTTTGTCACTACATCTTTATTATAACGGATTTCCACAAGGTAACGGTAACGCCTGATTCTATTAATTATATTTTTTTTAATCTAATATAGTTGAAGTTCTTAGCATAAAATAAGAAACATTGAATGATATTTTTTGGCTGTTGCATAGGTGCGAAATACACAACATGCAGATTTCTAAATGGAGCACGTAGTAGATAAGAATCTATAACTGGTCATCCAAAAACTTAACATACTATAAATGAGTACCTGGATGACCGTTTTAATTAAAAAAATTATGCAATTAATTTAAATAAAATTTTCGTATTTTTAAAAAAATACTAAAAAAAAGGGCTCGAAATAATAGATATTCTCACAAAAGAAGGGAACTTGTAAAATAAAGGAAAAAAACTCGGACCGAAGACGGGACAAAACCAAGGCATTACGATTTCGCGACCGCTCGCTATCCACTTGAGCTACTACGATCATTAAAATTGTCATTTACCTTCTTATATTGTAGCAGTTTTTCATTGTCTGAAAACACGGACAAAAAGACATTTTCTAAAAATAAATATAAGTATGTATGTTAACCCATGGTTTTTTTAATTCGTCTATTGAAGAAAATAGACAGGTACTTATAGTAATAGGTACTTCTATCAAGGCTTCCTATTCGAAAGTCATAACAATATTTTATAAATTACATGCAGAAACAAAAAGTTCACCATCATCAGCCCGTAAAAACCCGCTGCTGACTTCGGTCTCTACATAGGTAGAGCGGCTTTACCTCATGCGTCACGCTTGGTGCATGTATTAGCGATTACACTACCAAAGGTTCTCTCATCTATGATGCTGATGATGAGTAATAAAAGTAAAGATGATGATGTCACACGATCCCTATCAATATTCGGAATGGAAGTTGTTAATCAACGTATTACGTAAAAAATAAATTTTATCGGAATACTTAACCCTATTTAAATTAAAAAGTTTGATTTAATTACTCCATAAATAATTGGGGTGAAGAAAGAGACCATAGTAAGTTAGTAATTAATAAGTAAATTCAGTTTTTTTGTCTAACTAAGAAGCCGATTTCTAATTAAAATTCCGAACCTTTTGCAAATTATACAATTTTCCAATTTGATTAGAATCTCACTATGCTATCTTAATTACGCATTATACTGGGTGATTTTTTACCGCCTAGAAAAAAATACGAACGAACGGAATAGAAGCCTATGGCACTGATTACATTTTTTTGCTTTTACATCAAAATACATACATACATAAACACTCACCCCTGTCACCCAGAGGGGTAGGCAGAGACTACAAACTTCCATTTGGCACGATCCTGACACACCTCTCTCGCCTCCTTCACATCCATACACCTACGCATACATGCTCGTCGGTTAAGTGTACTCCTAATTTGGCCCGTTTTCAATAAATCGCCAATTTGATCGATAAATTTTCGCCTAGGACGTCCCTTTCCGACTCTGCCATTCACTTCTGCAACATAAATTTTCTTTGTGACTCTTTCCTCATTCATTCTTTCCACATGACCAAACCACCGAAGCATTCCTTTCTTAATCCTGGTCACAACATTATCTTGCAAACCACACTCTTCTCTTATTACACAATTTCTCACCCCGTCATTCAGATTCAGCCCTAACATACTCCTTAACGACCGCATTTTTACTGCGTTGATTCTACTCTCGTGCTTCTTCTGCCACACCAAACTTTCACTACCATACTTTAAATTAGGGACCAACACAGCATTGTGAATTGCCATACGTGCCTTTTTCGACACATTTTGACTCTTCACAATAGAGTGCAGGGCCCCATTTACTCTATTTCCCGCATTCACTCGACGTTCTGTATTTATTTATTTATTTAACTTCATATACACATTAGATGTATATAGGCGGACTTAATGCCTGAGGCATTATCTACCAGTCTACCTTAGAGTAGTGCAGAGATAAAAGAGGTAGGTGTAATAAGAAGTATGTACAATACATATATACATATACATATATACACATATATAAACTCATACATATATAAGCGTATAAATATATACATATATAAACATTATGTAAGTATATATACATAAAATTAAACATATATATATATATATATATATATATATATATATATATATACATACATACATACATACACACACACACATATATATTAAATATAATATTAAATACTTACTAATACTATAATATTTCTATATCCTTATCATATCTCCCATCCCTGCTAAATACGGAGTCTAAATATACAAACTCATCTACTTGCTCGATCAACTCCCCCTTCTATTCTTATTTCACAAATCGTTTTACTTTCTTCTATTTCAAAAACCATAACCTTCGTCTTACTTACGTTTACTTTCATACCCCTTTCTTTTAATGATCTGTTCATTAATGTAACCATCATTTGCAACTCGGCTGCTGACGACGCAAGAATAACTTGATCATCGGCGTACAAAAGGCATTTGACGGTTAACTCACCCATTCTTAATCCGCAACTTTCAAATTTTGCAAACAACTCTCCATAAATAGGTTGAACAGCCACGGGGAAGCCACACAGCCCTGTCTGACACCTTTATGGATGTCAAACCAGTCCGAGTAGACCCCGTTGATCCTAACACAAGCACTAGAGTCCCTATAAAGAGACTCCAATGCCTGTATCAAGCCAGCTGAGTTCAGTGTTTGCCATAGCACATCCCTATCATAGGCACTCTGTCATAGGCCCTTTCCGAGTCCATGAACGCACAAAAAACCTTTTGGTTTTTGTGCGTTCAATTAAATTTATAATTGATTTGAAAATTCTAACGTTAATTTTTTATTATTTTTTTATTATATATATATATATATATATATATATATATATATATATATATATATATATATATATATACATATTTACATATATATAAAGTATAGTTTTCATTTTAGTAGTTATATATAAATTTTATAGTTTAACTAGTTACTACTTAAATAGATAATAGTGACATCTATCGAAAATTATAACATTATGTGTGTTTCTAAGTTTAATTTCTAATGTATAAAAATAATTAGTAAGTAGATATAGTTTTATCTATAAATGAACTGATAAAAATTACAATTAGTACAACACTCTTACTATCCTTATAGTTTAAATAAAGAGATTTTTATATATGTATTGATCAGATCTTAGAATCATGAATTAGTCGATTATTGCGTGAAATGGCGGTATTTCATAAAAACTTATTAGTTTTTGTTGAATATATCACGATATAGCTTGACCAAATCAATGAATAGATATTGTTTGGCAATATTAACAACTAAACACGACATTGCTATTTCTAGATATTATTATCATATCGTAAAATAATTTCATTACACACTGCTAGCAGCGCTGGTTGCATATATTTAACAACAGCAGAATTTTTAATAGATTCTACATCAGTTTATGCCAAATGTATGTATTATATATAAATTTTCGCGGCTTTGTTGTGCACTCCAGTTGCATCTCAACATATCATGGCTGAGTACTAGAAAGTACAGTTTTTGTTTTCATAGTTATAATCTAACAATAGCGCCATCTACTTACTGCTATATAAACTAGTAATAAGTCCATAACTGGTCAAATTAAACAAAATTCTATTAAATACTTGTTGTTGCAGCATCAAAAATTGTCAGGCTTAAAATATCTAAACCGGTGGCAAGGTCTGCATGATTTATCATAATTGTCAATTTTAGCAAAATTACTAACAAAACTCTGTACACAAAGCTGGGTTTAAGAGAGAAGGTCATTAGTTGAATTTGTTGTGTGTTTATCGGCATAGCAATATTTCACCAATTTATTTTTATCAAAATTATTTTTTCTTATCAAGTCCGATATGAGTAATTGAAAATTAAGTACACTGTGAGATTTTTTATCAGTAATTGATGCAATCGACGAACTATTACCGTCGACGCAGCCGCTTTTACTTTTAATGAGATTTTTAAAAAAATTTGTGACAGTTCCGGTTTCATAGCTCACGTGATTAAATGAACATGCTCTTGCGAAAAAGTATTATAAATATCAAAGAAAGCAAATTTTAAACCCAGGTTTATTTTTATTTTAACTATGACTAGAACTGCATTGATAGAATCTTGAAAGTTATTTGTCTAAGCCGGTAATCGAACCGATCTAAACGTAAATTTTGTAGTAGGTAAGCAACTCAAATTAGATCCGCGTGGACTCCACTCATATTTGCACTGCAATTTGAAGTTTAGATTTAGCACGTTCTCCGTAGTGAAGAAAAACATTGCAAGGAAACCTGCATATCTGAGTTGTTAAAAAATATTTCGCGAATCATTTCTAGGTATAGTATAAGTATGAAAAATGCTAATTCTGCGTTGGAGTCAACTCAATCAACTCCTTTTTGTTCTAAAACTCGCTGTGGCCTGTGCCCAGTTGTGGGGTGTATCCAGGCTGCTATTTTTTACTTTTAATAGGGCTATCCACTGCTGATTTTAGGCTTCCTCCATTGTTTGTCAAATAGACCGGATATTTGCAGTAGTATTCACGCTTGGCAAGCGGATTGGCAACCACAGCTTTTTATTACTTTGCGCTGTTATCAGGAAGATGCTGCCACCTATCTCCTGTTTCAGTTTCCCTCAATCGCCTCTTACAATACCCACGGGCTGAAATGGGGTAGTGGTTTCTTTTTTTACCGCCTCTACATGTCTTATTATTTCCACTCCCGTTCATTAATTGAATTCCCCCCTGCCAAACAAACTGCCAAATAAGTTGGATATTTGCCATGGTTGCCAACTGCATATTTTTATTATTTTGAGCTATGATAAGGAAGACGCCGCTGCCCATCTTATGTAGATTTGTACTCCCGTTCATGAATTTAGTTCTTCTCACACGTTCACTGTGAATTCGAGTAGAACTACATTTATGAAATATAAAAAGATGCTGGCATGTTGTGCTTATCAATATTCATTGGAGCCAATATTATAAACACCATGAAATTCGACATTATATATGTATATCATTATGTATATATAAACTTTAATTATGAATGTTGTGTAAATAACTCACTACAGATTCCAGGGCAATTTCCCTTTCATAAAGACACATCGGAAGACGTGCCCGATATAAAAAAGGTGTAGCTAGTCATATGATATACATTCAATTCTGATAAACACACTTATTTGTTTCTGTAGCATATAATATTGTCAAATTTCAATCATTTCCTACGTCTAATATAGACACTGGTACCGACGTGTCTCCGATCTACAAGTGATCCAGTTTTGCTAATTATACAGTTTTGCTAATAATCTTTAGTACGAAATAGTACTCGTATTATCGATGTTTCTAAATTTGAACGCACCTAGGCGATCGAAGCCGCGAGTAAAAAGCTAGTTTTTAGTAAAATTGGACCTTTATTTAAAATTATGTTGGTTCTTATTGATAAATATAAATTAAAATTGTTTACATTAACAACTATATTTATTTGAAAAGCATTTGTTTCATGGTGAAATAATACATACGTTCTTTGATCTTTTACATGACTTCTTATAACGACACAACTCATCGTCATGTCGCTAATAGAAGGATGATCTGTTGTAAGTATGTGTGTAAGGTAAAATATTTAGTTGAATCTTTCAAATTTATGGTTGTTATTAAAAGTAATATATTTAAGAGTATAGACGTCTGCCAACACAGCGATGTAACGGTGCTGTACTTTAACAACTCTTGTAATAATTATGTTTTGCGCATTCCTAAAAAAATTAAAATAGTCATATCGCTACCTTATGCGTACATTAATACACAACGAACTTAAGCTCACGTGCATACCACGCCACACCCACACATTTAAAAGCTTACTCCCATTATATATCAAATCCATAAAGTTGCAAAAAATATATATCTATTATTTATAAGCTTAATTAAATACAGTTACTAAATTAAAGTAAAGTAGTTTAGTTATTAAATCAATATTTTCTAAATGTCCTAGCTTTTCGTGGTTGTCTATGAGCAATGTGAAATATAACGTACTATTAATTGTAAAATTAACTTTTAATAAAAAAAGTTATAAAAACTCTGTCGAATAGATCAGAAATAGGGACAGTGCTACAAATCGCCTCTAGTATATTCACAAGTCTGTTTGTTGAACGTGAATCTGAAATCAATGAAATATTTACATCGCTTAAGACACGTAGGCCCGCAAATTGAAAGTGAGTGCCTGTTGCGCTACGTGATCATATTAAGAAGCTACCGCATACTGAACCGCATTTCAAGTCAATGCCGTAAGCGATAATTTTTTAAACCCAGAAACTTAATATTTATACGTGGTAGAGCCACGCTGCAGCTATATTATGGTTGTAGCACGAATGGATCGACTCGATAGGGGAAGGAGCACACTCTCACAGAATACCAGCGTAAAATAATAATAATAATAATAATAAGTTCTTTATTTCCAAGAGTTTGTATGTACATCACGATATTTGCATAACATTATTTAATAAAGCTACATTAGTACATATACTTGAAAACATAGCATCTGCAGCCGAACTAGGAGACCTGTGCATCAGCTGTCAGCGCCATATCCCCACCGTTAATTTATAAAAATATTAGGATGCAAGCAAAAGTTAAATAATCAAATACTATCTAAAAATTTGTACATTCCGCTAATATAACCTAAGTACAATGAAATTATTTGTATCACATATTATGTTTATATACTATGTTACCACTTATTACTAATACCAGGGTACAAACAAAATAATAATTTATACTACTAATGCCGTTCCTCTCTTATAAGATGTGTAATGTATGAATGTAAGAAGTAATTGTGTTATGAGTGTAATGTGTGTGAGCAGTTATGGGAGAGGAGCGTGTAAAATGTGTGTCGTGTGTGTGTGTGTGTGTGTGTGTGTGTGTGTGTGTGTGTGTCTGTCTCTGTGTGTGTGTGTGTGTGTATGTGTGTGTGTGTGTGATGTGTGTGTGTGTGTGTGTGTGTGTGTGTGTGTGTGTCTGTGTGTGTGTCTCTGTGTGTGTGTGTGTCTGTGTGTGTGTGTATGTGTGTGTGTGTCTCTGTGTGTGTGTGTGTGTGTGTGTGTGTGTGTCTGTGTGTGTGTATGTGTGTGTGTGTCTCTGTGTGTGTGTGTCTGTGTGTGTGTGTGTGTGTGTGTGTGTGTGTGTGTGTGTGTGTGTGTCTGTGTGTGTGTGTGTGTGTGTGTGTGTGTGTGTGTGTGTGTGTGTGTGTTTGCGTACGTGCGTGTGTATGTGTCTGGTTATTATGATTTTATACGGGTAATATTACAGGTGACAGTTATATAAGAATTTATTTTTAAGTCTGAATACTAAGCAGGTTTTCAGTTTCATTATAAGTTAATTTTTGTAGGTAATTATGTACAGTTTTTTTACAATTTATTTTATTAAGGTGGTAAATGTCCAATGTTTTATTTAGTTTATTACATAAGTGTGGTCCCAAAAATGCAAAGAATTTTCTTATAAAAGTTGTTTTAAAATTGGTTGTATCTACGGAAAATTTCCTGCGTTTATTTAAGTTCGATCGGTTGTATACTAATTAGCTATGTTGTTTCCGAATGATCGAAAACGAGCCATTCCATCTCAGTCCTCAGGGATAACAACACCTCTGTATTTTGATTCTAATCAAGGATAAATGTAGATGTCTATGGGACACAGCATCTACTTACCATCAGGTGGACTGAGTGCACGTTTGTTACCCTTATTCTATAAAAAAATTGGTTGTCTGTAAAGTCGGTTTACGGACGATAGTTTAACGTGACAACGTCAGAACAAAACATAAATGATTGCATACTTTAGTCGATCGGGCCTCTCGCTCGCTCGAGCAGCGCTTTCGCTCCGAACGTAACGTTATAACGAGCGTAACGTTACAATGAGTCATCCTTTGTCGTGCGTGCAGCCGGCGTTCATCGATTTATTAGACGTGGTCACGTCAAAAAATTAATTATTTTACACTACTTATCACTGCGTAGTGTCGGCGTTAGAGAGTCTACTGCACTATGTGTCGTATGATGCGATTAAGGAAAACTGAAACAGGAAATAGGAAGCAGCATCTTTGTGATATTAAGCCCTTACAGACCGGCCTACCAAGCATGGCCACTCTACTCTAACTAAATCCATCTGAACCAATCTATGGGGTGACCTATGTTCAGTAGTGGACATTTATAAGCTGCAGTAGATGGATGGATAATTTTTATGTTAAAAAAAGGACCATTCTATTCTATTCCGTTTAATTCCGTTCTTTTGCACCATATTCCAAACCAGTTTGTTATAATACGCTATTCTTTTCTACTCTAATGTGCTCGATTCTAATCAATTATAATCTATTCCACTGTCATACCATTAAACACTGATATTTGTATATACGCCAACCGAATTAGGATTATCAAACCTTGGATGACATCAGGCTTACTTCGATGTGTTAGAAATAGAGATAACCTTTTTAAGAAAGCCAAAAAACACCCAAACAACAACACCATAAAAATAACTTACAAAAGGTATAAGTGTTTTTGTAATAACTTACTTAAAAATATTAAAAGAAAGTATGAAAGTGAATTAATTTTAGGTGCTGGTAATAACAAAAGGAAGCTCTGGAATGTTCTAAAAAATATAACCTATACTAATAAACCTAAATCAGCGGCTGACGAACTGTTGCAGTCTTATGCAACAGCTGACTTAGCCGTTGATAGTGTAAATAATTACTTTGTTAACATTGGAAAACATTTAGCTGAAAAAACCGCAGATACTGATCATTTAACCGACTCAAGAGACATGTCGACTTCTAGTAATTCTTTCGTTATGTTGAATACTGATGAATCTGAAATTGAATCACTTATCATGAATCTCAAAAACAATTGCTCCACTGGATGGGATAATATTTCAAATGTTTTTCTAAAAAAATAATAAAAATATACTGGTACCGATATTAACGCATATTTTTAATAGGTGCTTGGAATATAGTGTATTTCCCGAAGCTTTTAAAAAAATCTATTATAATCCCTATACACAAAGGGGGGGACAGAGATCAAGTTACTAACTATAGACCTATAGCTTTACTCCCGGCTATGTCCAAATTATTAGAAAAAAATAATAAATAAACGCCTTATCAACTATTTAGAGTCGAACAATCTACTCGCTAAAAACCAATATGGCTTTAGATCTGGTAAAAACACTGATGGTGCTATGCATGACGTAATTAAGTTTATATCAGAAAACTTGGACAAAGGCAGACGATGTTTAGCGATCTTTCTAGATTTAGCGAAAGCTTTTGATACGGTCTCTGTGCCTATCTTGCTGGAAAAGCTTAAAAGGCTTGGTGTACGTGGAAAGCAGTTAAATTTATTTAAGAGTTACATGAAAAATAGATTGCAAAGTGTTAAAATTAGTAATCACAGAAGTTCAGATTTACCAGTGACCTACGGTGTACCTCAGGGCAGTATACTGGGGCCCACCTTATACACAATTTATGTTAATGATCTCTGTCAAATGAAGCTCATCTCTGGAAAGTCTATTTGTTATGCAGATGATACTGTGCTACTTTTTGCAGAGGGTGATTGGAAAAAAACTTTTGAAGCTGCCCAAAATTCATTTAATACTGTACAAAGGTGGTTGTGCTCTAATAAATTAACTTTAAATGCGGAGAAAACCAAATATCTGACCTTTTCCATTCGTGATGTGACGCAACCAGGAAACGATCTCTCTCTACGTGCACATAGCTGTATTTTAAAAAATCCTAGCTCTCTCACTTCCTGCCGATGTCCGTTATTGGAAAGAGTTGAGATTATCAGGTATTTGGGTATCCTTCTAGACAAAAATCTATCTTTTGAACACCATATTCAACATTTAAAAAATCGTATCCGCAAACTTATATATGTTTTTAAAAATCTAAGACATGTAGTGCAACCATATCTTTTGAAACAGCTGTATCTTGCTCTGTGTGAATCCTTGTTAACTTATTGCATTTCTTGTTGGGGTGGGGCTCTAAAAACGCACATGGTTTCTTTAGAAAGGGCTCAAAGAGCGCTTTTAAAGGTCTCCACTTTTAAACCATTTCAATATCCTACAATATTACTCTACAATAACTGCCAAGTACTAACTGTTCGCCAACTATTTGTTCTAAATGTTATAAAAAAACAGCATCAGTGTATAAACTATGACCCTGACAAAATCAAATGTAAACGTCGTAAAGACATTGTGATTAAGTCCAGTTTTAAGCCCAACACAAAATTTATAAAAAAATATTTTTGTTTTCTTGGCCCATATTTATATAATAAAGTAAACAAAATTGTTCATATATACTATATGAATAAGCATGACTGCAACATTGCCCTCAGAAAATGGCTTCAACTAAAGTCTTATGAAGAAACGGAGAATTTGTTAACAGTACTTGCATAAGTGTTCATAGATGTCAATTTGTTACTTCTCTGCTAAATTTTTTTTTTTCATCTGTGCATGTCTTTTAAATTCTAAGGATCTATATTTATATTTTTTTTCTTTTTTTTCTCTTTTTTGTGTCACTTGTTTTATTTCATTATATTTTGTGTATCTTATTTAAGGTTTTATGTAAGTGGGAAGAGCTTTGCTTAACCTAAAACACAGGGTTTACCCTAACTTAGGAAGCAAGTTCATTTTTAAGAACATATTTAGTATATAAGATGCATTGTTTGACTACTACTCTGTATCACTTTCTATCTGAATAAAATTATTATTATTATTATTATTATTATTCCGTCCTATTCTATTCTATACCTTTCTATTCAATTCTATTCCGTTATTTGTTATTCTACTTCCTTCGGTTCTAGGCCTTGTGACAGATTTTGATAAGTATACATTTAAAAATCTTCGTAGATTTGTTCGTTTTTTTTTTTTGATAAATTCTTAATAATATAATTATTTTCTATAAAACTAAGTGAAATATTTTTAATTACATGCGTTTGATTCCATGACGAAGTAGAGAAGTATGTTTGCTGCAATGCGGGATAATAAATTTACGTCCACCATATGTCATTAGTTGGAAGTGAGGTTAAATTATTTGGTACACAATGTCAATATGATTGAGGAATTGCTTTTTAATAAAAGTTTATCTTTTTCTAGGATGTGTAAATACACAAAACAATGACTCAGTGGTTGCCTCTTTGTTTATTTTTTTGCATATTTTTAAATGTTTATTTTTTATTTTTTACTTTTAGGATTATCCGTGGTTTGATTTATCTAATCTAAATTATATTAAAACATAACTAATATTTTAGAAAGAAACTTTAACGCCGCTACAATGCTACATCATCTGGTCAGAACACAGTCACAAAATAACGGCGTCAAATAGCAGCTTAACGCTGTTGTGTTTCGTATGGTAAGTATAGAGAACCGAAGATCCTTTTTACGGGAAGAGGCATTCCATTTTAGTTCTCACGGGTGACAACGCATCTTTATTTTGATTCATGATCGAGGATTGATGTAGATTTCTATTGGCCGCAGCAACCACTTACCGTCTGTGGACTGTGTGCACGTTTGAAAAATTACTAATATGAGTACCGTACAAAATTTAAAATAAAATTAACAGCGAGTAATCTGATTGAAATTTCAAAGTGTTATAATATAAAGCATTAACGCTCTCGTTTTAAAATTACGAAGTATTTTTTTTATTTTAGACCAGTGTCAAATATTGACAAAGAGCTACGTATTATTTTTGAACTAAAATAAAGTAAAACACATTATTCCAGCTACAAAAAAATCAAATAAAAAATAAGCTTGTAGGAATTAAGTTTGACGTAGTTTGAATATAGTACATAGGATTATACATTTGCAGCCTACGCGATGCGAACGCTCAATTTATTATAATGTTTTCTCGGTTTAAACGTTGAATATAAAGTTCTCAAAGTGTAATGAAACGTATGCGTTTCACATTTAAATTCCACACTATATAGACTGAAATATTATTCTAATGGCAGTTTTATTTTTAATATGTAATGATACATAGCTTTATCGATACTATACCAATTTCGATTAGATGTTTTATATGATAAATATGTCATATAAAACATATAATCGAAATAATGAAAAATTACTTTAAAAAGTTTAACATTAGACTTAATAACTTGTAAATTTACGACTTTATATGTAACTTTAAATTATTAACCAATTGAACTTGAATTGGAAAGGACATAAGAAAACAACTTGAAGCTTGAAGACGCTTCAGTTTCGATGATAACTCTGGATAAGTAAATAAATGTTCTGGTGCTACTGGGCTGTGATCAGTGTCTTTCAATCTTGGATATCTGTTTCGATGATAATTTTAAATAAATTATTGGCCAAATAAATGACCGTTAAAACGATATCGGTATTGGGATTCGATTTCATTCCCTTGGTCAAAATGGAATAATAAAAATTGATGGTCAAAATGGTTATGTATTAACACAGTGAAGTGGCGTTCTAAGAATATCTATACAAATAAAATTGAAGTATCAAGCAAGCAAGTTAATTGTAAAAAATAGTGTGCACAGGAATCACATGATTTAAACAATTTGCTTCGTCTTTATTAATACATACCGGAGAGTAGTTACAATAGGAGTATCTTCAAGAATAAGTACGCTTTGTAACGCTAAGGCAGCGTCATTTATCATAAATGACTTCTCTTCTTCATCATATATTTTTATATTCAATTGGAAGGGAATTATTGTTAAGCTCTGACACTAAATAAAATAAAACAAAAAGTAAAGCACCAACCACCTCGCTTTCCAGAAAAGGTGTAGGAGTATCGCAAAATCCACATGTTACTGAAATAATTATACTGCTATGTGTCGTATTCTTCTAGATTTTTAGGAAATTGTGTGCATCTTGTTGTCAGTGTTATTCTGCTTGGTTCCTTTAACAGTTTTCGCCACTACTCACCAGTAGGACCCAAGCATTAAGTATCGCTCGTCCAGAAGGTTCGTCTTCCAGACAGAGATAATTTTAAAAAGGCAGTTTGAAAATAGGATTCCCAATTTTTATCGGTATTTATTAATAAAACAACTGATGTACGATTACACAGTAATAGAGAGTATGCCGGCCATACACGCTGCGGTGCACCGGAGAGGTCTACCTGTGCAGGTATACCTGCGCAGGTAGACCGGAGCGTGTATGGCAGTAGACCCGTGCAGTTTTTTTTTACCTGCGCAGGTGACCGGAGCAAAATCGAAAATCAATTATTTCTAGGGACACCGTACGGTGTGCCTGTGCGTGTGCGGTACACCGGAACGTGTACATACACGCTACCAATGTTCGATTGACCTACGCAGGCATACCTGCACAGATCACCTCTCCGGTAGACCGTAGCGTGTATGGCTTACATAATAGATACTGAGACTAATAGACACCTACATATATTTTCAATTCAGAACCAAAATACGAAAGCAAATGTCTTGTTACCTTTAAAAAGAGTTGCAGCGTTGCTGATGTCTCATACACACACAGAATAATCTATGCTAGCGTGGTCATTCCCTGGTCGAGCCAACCCAATCGTGTTACATCAAAAAGCGTTGCTTTACCAAGTATAAAATAACTACAAACTTCTAGATAATAAGATAATAATAAGATAACAAGATAATCTTTTACGTGGTAGAGTCAAGCTGCAGCTATATTGTGGTTGCAGCACGAATGGGTTGGCTCGACCGGGGTAGGGCCACGTTGTCACAGAATACCCGCGTAAAATAGCAGCTTAATGCTGCTGTGTTTCGTATGGTGAGTGTAGAGAACCGGAGACCCTTTTTACTGGAAACGAAGCATTCCATCTCAGTCCTCATGGCTGACATCTGTATTTTGATTCTCAATTGAAGATAAATGTAGATGTCTATGAGCCACAGCATCAACTTACCATCAGGTGGACTATGTAGTCGTTTGTCAACACCTAAAAAAACACGAGAATTCATTAAATAAGGATTTTAAATACGATGTCGCAAAATGCACGTACAAAGTAGTTAAATGCAAATTTATTTAATGAACTGTGACCCCTATCGCTTTTTAAAGATAAAAGCCATTGTCCCCTATTGCTTAATTAATTTAAAACGAAAGCTAAGGATTTAGTGTAGGTTATTTTTAGTTAATAAATAGAAAACTTCATTTAAAAAGGAGTTGCATTTTTTAGTAAATGAAGAATGGTAACAAAGATACAGCCTATAAATATTCCGTTAAAACGTACTTTTTCTTATTATGAATAAACGAATGAATGAATGGAAGAGTTTATTTATTTTCAAAAATGTGTTTTTAACCTAACGGATAGGTGTTACTGGAGTCCAAGGACACCTTCAACCAAATTATCAAGAAATAAATGCCTTGTCACCTTTGAGTAGTATGATGGAATTTCTCACAGTCTGTAATTAAAAAAGCTCTTCTCCTTTGGAACCGGTACACAGCAGCGTTTGCGCTGCTTTGTTATTTTTTGGTGACAAAATCCTTACGCGCCCCTTGGCAAAGAATCCTACCACCTAGCAAAGTGTAGGTGCGTGTGTGGTAGTAACATGATCTTTAAATTACATTTCTATCATACATTTCACCAAAACTGGCGTAGATTTTTTTAAATTAATGATTTAGTATTAGTAGCAATTTATTCCACGTTACACTTTCTAAACTGGAGTATATCTTGCTTGACTATGGCCTCTAATACTCGTAGTACCTATTCCAACGCTAATGCCATGGCCGAGCGTCTGCCAGGATAACCTCATATTAATTAGAGTAGGTACTTAAAACTTCTTATAAATTTGATTTTACCTTTGTTTGATTACCATGTAACTGTTCGGTTAAACTCTCATATTATATTAATATGGTCATGAAATCTGAAACGTATTTATTTAAAAAACCTGAGATTATGCGCGAGTATTTAGTTTGTACCAGTTCTGGCTCACTAAGTCATAACTGCTACAACTCACCATCTACAGCCCTCATCGGCTGACGGTGAGTCGAAGGATCCTAAAAAAAAGTTGTGAGATGCCCTGATCACGAATCTGCGGTCCGTTTTTGCGTAGGATGCGTGGTTCTGGAGATGTGCAGATCAATTAACACCGGATATCCGGTGGGCCTGCACGCTCATTAGCATTCCATTGTTCAGCCTTTCCTCTTATCTATTGTTCCTTGAACACCGTCATTGCCACCCTTATCTATTACTCGTCGTACACCCTGCTTATCGGTGCTTGATACTATATACTTATACGTGATACTATATACCTAGATAACTACCACGCCATTCTGAATCATCAATAAAACACATTCCTTAATTTTGTTACAATTTTTATTTCCAAAATGTTTATCTATAAAATGGGAGCGAAACATCTCATCCACTAAAATATCGTTGTACAGTGTGTTCCCTGTAAATATACTTGTAAAAGTATGCATACATGCCTGAAACTTATGTAGCAAATACATTAAGCAATATTCAACACAAACTGAAATCTGAATCCTATCAACATTCCAGTCCAATCTTTTACAATTCATTTTTAAAAACTGTAGATGATATCGTGCAGTTGATCGTCCATATGAATCAAAATATTGACCGATGCCAATCTTATCGATATATAAAGCTTTCCAATGTGAACCTGGTTTATCATCTGTATCAAAATTGCATATTATATACGTTTGTACGTGGGTATACATGGGCAGTCTATTAACAGCATAAACATTATTTTCTAGCCTGGGATAAATATTTTTCAGATGTTGTTGTATAAAAGGGATGGTGGATAAAAGACGCAAAGATATAGTAAGTGCCATTAGAATACTGCATTCTTTTATGTATAGATTTTTACATTCCCTGCCCGTTTCTGCATAATTAAGTCAGTGTAATTTTGTACATGTAGCCATTACGAGGGCGGCACTGAAAATTTCGGGAATCAAGGAAGTGACACAACATTACTATTTAAAAATGTATTTATTGCTTTTCGAAGTATTCTCCGCGAAATTTGACACATTTTTCGATACGATGGAACCAATCATTGAAGCAACCATTCCATTCGGAGTTGGGGTCTCCAAAATGGCCGTTTTGTAGGCGTCCTTCATGCGATGAAAATCTCTGTCCACGCAATTTATTCCTTATTTTAGGGAAAGTATAGAAATCATTAGGGCTTAGGTTGGGGCTGTACGGCGGATGGTCTAATAATTCTATGTTTTCTTGCTCTAAAAACTCTTTTGTTCTGTTTGCGGTGTGAGAACTCGCATTGTCGTGATGGAGGATGATGCGGCGGTTGCAGTTCTCTTTACGGAGTTCAGAAACGACCTGTGGCAAACAAATACTAGCATACCATTTTGCATTGACCGTTCTTTGTACTTCAAGAGGAATAGTCGTAACGTGGCCGGTTTTGGAGACAAACGTGGTCATCCATTTTTTTTGCAACACTCCGTGAACGAACACTTTTTGTTGGCTTCTCATTTTCGAACACCCAAACTCGTAACTGGTTTTTTGTTTCGGGTTCGTACGCATATATCCAGGATTCGTCACCTGATACGATATTGTATACAACATTTGAGGATCCTGTGTGGAATCTTTCGAGAGTTCTGACGTACCAAGTAACGCGAGCCGCTTTTTGCTCTTCACAGAGCGAATGCGGTATCCATCGGGAAAACAACTTTTTTACACCTAATTGTTCATGCAAGATTATTTGTATTTGACTCATGTCAATGTCTAAAGTTGCCTGAATTTCGCGGTATGTCACATGTCGATCTTCCTCAATCAGCTTACGCACAGCATCAACGTTTTCTTGGGTGACTGCAGTTTTTGGACGACCTTGACGGGGATCGTTACTGAGCTTGACACGTCCACGTTGAAATTCAGCAAACCAGCGTTAAATTGTGGTTTTGGATGGGGCTTCATCACCAAATGCAGAAATCATCCGGTCAACACATTGTTTTTGTGTTAAAGCACTTCGAAAGTCGTAATAAATCATCGCTCTTGAATTTTCTCGAGTCAATTCCATTTTCTCAACGACTAAACCAGTATAACAGTAGTAACCTTGTGACAAGACCGAGAATCTTTTTTTTTAAATAAATAAATGGTGTTCGATTTTTAAAACCAAGGAGTTTTCTTAAAAAGATTTTAATATGACAGGAACAGTGGAAATATTCCGTTCCCGATACTTTTAGTGCAGCCTAGGTAAAAATGGCAGATTGTACAAATATATTCAAACATGGTTACAAAATTTGTTGTAATAAGTAAATTAATGATGATATATTTTACTGAAATTAACCCTAATCAGTTATGGTTGGTATGGTTGATATTCATTTTATATAAGAAAAAACGTATTTGAAAGTATATCTATTAGCACTGTTGTAGATGGATTTCCTAGGGGTTTCAGGACGAATCAGAAACGCTTGTTATCTTGTCAGGGCAGGGCATCATAGTTCCCTTTGTAATTTGTTCTTCTTTTTTCTGGAAAGGCCCGAATGTCGAATGAAATCCCAGCAAGTGGGCACGATTTTTATACGTTTTCTAGTGACTTTCTAGAAACTTCTCTACGTCACCCCCTCTGGCCATTAATTTTATGAAAATTTTGTTAATTTACATATATTTTTCTTATATTTTCATAGCTTACATTTTGCTACTTATATTAATACATACGTGCGCGCTCGGCGCCGCTCGGCAATAAAAGCGCACTGCGCAAATTCGCTGTAAGTACGCCCTAGCCTACGCGCGCGATCTGCGTCTCCCTTTCCCCAAGGGGGGACGCTTCCGATACGGCAAAAAGGCCGGCACGCCAGGCCTGAACGCAGCCGGCTGCGTGGTATGCTTATAGTTCATAAAAGATAGCTTGATCTCTGCGACAACTGTCAGTAAAATCACGCCTATGAAGTCCTGAATTTCTTAGTAGTACAGATAGTAGCTGTCAATGTCATACTTTATTTGCATGCACTAATTAGGTCGGCATGCCCATAAAGTGTGACATTGACAGGTACTGTCTGTACTACTAAGAAATTCAGGACTTCATAGGCGTGATTTTACTGACAGCTGTCGCAGAGATCAAGCTATCTTTTATGAACCATAGAGCATTCAGCACCTCCGTGCCCCGCTTCCCGGAGGATAGCCATTTACTTTTGCTTGTGTGTGCAAAAAAAATACGCGCGCAACCCAGACCTTAGCAGAGCGTCGGTGCGTTCACACACATCATTATGAAGCTAGATATTGCCTTACTTATGGCTTAATTATTTCTAAACATATTATTCATTTTAAATCTATCAATAAAACACAATAAAATATAACACTTTATACTACTACTACATACTTCTATGCCTATAATACGAGTTTCATTTTATAATATTATATTGCATATTTATCTCCGACCTATAATAAGTATTACATTATATCTTTATCCATGTCCTACTATATCGCTTAGCGTTTTGATAAGAAATAAAAGGGTAAAAAAATAATAGAAACTTAACATGAATCACAATTTTTAACTATCCTATTTTTATAAAATATCTTTTAAATCTAAAACATCCAGTATAAACTTAATTATTTATGAGAACTTTAAGTACTTAGTAAACACTAATTTATCAAAACATTTACGCTATTCATCATAATTTTAAATTACCAAGAAATATGATGAAATACTAAAATAATACATAATAAAGGAATAGTCACGTGGTCCATTCCCACTAGTTGCACCGCTCTGCCCCACCCCCATTCGACGCTGTCGTGCACATACACATGAGATACTATTTTTACTTTTTATCCTAGTTCAGGTACCTGGCATTGTAGGCTATTATAAATTAAGACATTGTTTGAATTAATTTTACAGTTTATTAAAATATTTTATTATTACGTTGAAATTATTATTTTACCTACTGAACATTTCAACAACGGTCGCACATTATATTATATTTCATTCGTGCATGGATTATAACTGTTATAACTGAAGCTATGGAGTGTAGAGGTAAGGAATACAGTCTCTGTATAAAAAAATGTACGTAGGAAAGCGCTAAATAAGGGTGGCGTCACAGTCTAAATTTTAAAGAACTTTTTACATATTCTACAGACTTTCACCATAATTCTTTTTACAATAATTATTTTATTGCTATTTTCAAAATTACTCTCAACGTATTTTAACTATTGTCCTATGGGAGATGTCCTCCATACCTCTATACTCCATGCCTGAAGCAATATTATGTTCAGGACTTGTAAGTATTTATTAAATAAAATTGACTACAGAGACATCTATAAATTATTCCTTGAACTAGGAAAATACGAACTCTCACACATGCTAAGATTAGTACACCACCTGCCTTCTTTATACAAAACTACTACGGAAGTCCTTCTCAACTGGCGCCATCTAGAAAGGGGTAGCGGAAGTAGAACAGCACCACTAGATGGCTGTAGAGATACTACGAAATTATTTGACCGAAACATTATGTATTAGTTATGGTTAAATTAGCATAACCTTGTAGCGGCGGTGTAAGAATACCTACTATCCCATGTCGTGCCGTGGATGTCGTAGGAGGCGACAGAGAGAAATTAAAACAGGTGATGGCAGTATTTTCCTGACAACTCAAAATAATAAAAAACTGCGGTTGTAAGCCCGCCTGCCAAGCGTGGCAACTATAGCAGAATTCTCTGCTACTGGCTTTTATAGCCTGTGATGGATGGACGGATGAAATTAGTATAAATATAATTATAATTTATATGTTATTAATTAATAATGTAATGTTACTAACCAATTTATCGACTTTTGTCTGAAATAACATATAACCATAATCAAAATCTTAGCATATATTTTTGACTCATACTTTATAATATATGTAAAATAATTTAAATATTAATATTTATACGTGGTAGAACCACGCTGCAGCAATATTATGGTTGTAGCGCGAAAGTGTCGGCTCGACCGGTGAAAGACCACGCTCTCACAGAATACCAGCGTAAAATAGCAGCGTAATACTGCTGTGTTTCTTATGGTGAGTGTATAGAACTGAAGACCCGTTTTACTGGAATCGAGGCATTCCAATACCACTTACCATGAACTAAGTGCTCGTTTGTCACCCTAATTCTATAAAAAATATTTTTTATTAACACAGATTGTTGGTTTTCAGGTCTGATGGTTTTGTGATTACTGCCGTATCTCTGAAAACGTATTCAGTACATTCAGTGCCATCGCATAAGTGATACATCGGGTTCAGGTGCATTAGGTACATTAAAAACGGTTAGTCTTTGTTTATGCATACACTTTCGATACGTATTTTTTATATATTTGCAATGGATGACAAACGAGCACACAGTCCACCTGATAATAATTGGATGCTGTGGCCCATAGACATCCACATTTATCCTCAATTAAGAATCAAAATGGAAATGCGTTGTCATCATGTTCTGTTTTTGGATTTGAGAGACATAAGCTGTTATTTACTAGTGATTGTAAGTATTTCGGGGGGCCTCTTTAGGGGTTTTTTTTTCCGGGGTCTTTTTTTTTTTGTTTTTTCTCTTTTTTTATTCGTCTGATATTTGTAAACTCTTTTTGCAATTTGTCTTGCTGGTAGTTATAATTATAAAATCCGGGGCCCATAATAAATCTGTAACTTGTTAGGTAAGCTGACCATAAAGTGGTCAAAATATATAGTATTAAAATTAATTGTACATAGAATTATTAAGTAGATACCTATCTAAATTCTTTCACGGGAGAATTTTTTCGATATGCAATCGCGAATCTCACGGTTGAAGTCCATCGATAATAATCTTGCAATAAGAGTTAGTTGGCGCATTCAATTTATCAGGTTTTTTATTAAGTATAATATAATTTATTAATCAATTAAAAAAATCATTAGTCTGGGTCGTTGGCAACACTATCACGATAAGTATTTATACTTTTTATAATGACAATACTTGTCTTAGCATAATGGGGTGTAACGTGTACATGTGTAGGTACCTACTTGCTTAATAAAACTATATTATTATTATTATCATCATCAGAATTCTAATGAAAACAACTGCGCAACATGGGTAAAACAAAAATGTTACAAAAAATATGTTTATTTTAGCAAAATATTTTTTTAAAATGGTATCTCCCATTTTTTAGTTCGTAAAATGTATTCTGTTAGAGAAGAGCATTTCAGACATTTTATTTTTTATACGATACGGGTGACAAACAAGCACACAGTGCACCTGATGGTAAGTGGATGTTGTGGCCCACAGATATCTACATTTAACTTGGATTAAAAATCAAAATGCATTGTACCTTAAGATAAATCAAAATGCGACTGGCCTCGATTTCATTAAAACCGGTATCCGGTTCTCAACATTCACCATACGAAACACAGCAGCATTAAGCTACTATTTTACGCTGTTATTCTGTGAGAGCGTGGTCATTCCCGGTCGAGCCGACACATTCGTGCTACAACCATAATATAGCTGAAGTGTGGCTCTGCCACGAATAAAATGATATTTGTCATAAAAACGAACTAATTACGCGCGATCTTCTAGGATTTTCCACACTCACCACTAACGACATCCACGAGATAAAATATGGTGTGGGTGTTTCTAAATTTTAGCAAACATTTTGTTGATATAAAATAAGATATATCAAAAACATTTTTAGTCAATAAAATGTAAAATTAACAGATAAATGTTTGGTTGACACATTTTTTTAATATAATATACAACATGTAATCAAAACCTTGTGGTTCCCGTTAACTGCGTTATCGGAATCAGTGCATATAGAAATATTTTTTTTCAAAAAAAGCACATTTAAAAAAATTAATGAAAAAAAATTAATTTGAAAATTGTATGTGGTTTTATTATTTCTGCATTGGCCGAGGAGTAAGAGGATTGTCAAAGACCCCGCATTACCGATACTCGTGTGAGTTAGAGTAGAATAAAACCACATATAATTTACAAATTAATTTTTTTTCATTAAATTTAATTTTTAAAAAGGGTTTTTTTTGAAAAAAAAAAAGTATTTCTGTACGCTTGAATACTGATTCTGATAACACATTTAACGGGAACCACAGGGTTTTTGTTACACGTTGTATATTTTTAAATACCGCTGATGAATGCGTATTCTTCGGAATAATAACGATACAGGCGTAGTCACTTTTGATCATTTAAAAAGATAAAACATAATTATACCAAACCTTTTAAAACAATAGTGAGACGTACTATTGCACACATTACAACGCGGTGGAAAATATGCGTGTAATGCAGCCGCTGGTTGCACTTCCTCTACGGCCACACAGCCTATGTGCGCCCGTGCGAAAATATTGCGTAAAAACAAACGCTTACAACAAATATGATGTAAATAAAATAATCATATCGTGTTTGATAAAACGCATCTTTTGAATTCGCACTTATAACTATAATTTCAGTAGTTTAAACATTCTTCCGTTAAGTTGAATTTATTTATACTTATCATATTGTATATAAGTATAAATAAATGATGATGACGATCTAGATGTAAAACAAACTGTCTTAGCGTAACAAAAGCCTATTCACTCTTGTATTGAAGACACCCAAGATAGTAATCGGACGGAAAGACAGACCACTGACATTGTATTCCACTCCTACAGATTACATAACTTCTTTTTAAACACTATCTTTGCTAGTTAATAGCAGAGGAAAGTAATTTTTAAAAAAAAATTAACTATAAAAGGTCGATGACGATATGTTTTTACGTGGTAGGCCACGCTTCAGCTATATTTATTTGTAGCACGAATGGGTCGGTTCAGCCGTGTTTCGTATGGTAGTGTAGAGAACCGGAGTCCCTTTTTACTGGAATCGAGGCATTCCATCTCAGTCCTCAGGGGTAACTACGCATTTGCATTTTGATTCTTCATCATCATCATCATTACAGCCCTTCACACGTCCACTGCTGAACATAGGCCTGCCCTAAGTAATGCCACAAAGCACGGTCTGCATATCTTACTAGGTCTATCTCCATCTAGTGGGGGGTCGCCCTAGAGAACGCGAGGCTGCCACTCGAGAACCTTTCTTTCCCATCGGTTATCGGTTCTTCGAGCTATATGGCCGGCCCATTGCCACTTCAGCTTACTTTTTGATTCTTAATTGAAGATAAATGTGGATGTCTATAGGCCACAGCATCCACTTACCATCAGGTGGACTGTGAGCTGGTTTGTCACGGAATATTATTAAAAAAAATGTGTGTTGTTAATACGATCACAGAATCAACGAAGTGGCATGTTGTTGTAAAGCGACAGTTAAAAACAAAAGAACCACGGACGGACGGAAAGACAGACCACACGAACACGAACCTAACAACAACGAAAAAACAAAAAAAAAATAATATATTTAAAATTTTAAAAGATATTTACAGTTTTTTATATAAAAAAAATTAACAAAGATAAATGAGTACTGAAACGGAGCCCGAAGACCAAGGTGGCACACCGTGCTTGGCAGTGGTGCTCACCGCTCACGGAGTATGCACAGGCTATGCCTGTGGTAGGTGCGCAGCGCCTGATCTAGGCACACGCAGCGTCTGGAGTAGGCACACGCAGCGCTTGAAGTAGGCACACACAGCGCCCGGACTAGGCACACACAGCGCCCGGAGTAGGCACACGCAGCGTCTGGAGTAGGTACACGCAGCGTCTGGAGCAGGTACACGCAGCGCTCGAAGTAGGCAAATACAGCGCCCGGAATAGGCACACACAGCGCTCGGAGTAGGCACACGCAGCGCCCGGAGTAGGCACACGCAGTGCTTGAAGCAAGCACGCACAGCGGCTAAAGATAGCGCGGGCACTAGTAGACGGAGGCGTAGGCGTGGCTAGACGACGACTTCAGATGAAGGCAGAGGCTTGCAGGATCCCGGGGCAATGAGGATAAGGCCTTTAGGAGATGCTTCTAGTATGAAAGCTGAAGCGAGACTCCCTTTATTGGCTGATTGTTCTGCTTTTATACTTTTTTAGAGAGCACCGCGCTCGACGACGGATTTGTGAAAATAACGGGAAATTATTTAAATTAAAAGCAAATTTTTGTAAATGACCAAGAAGAAAAAGGGTATTTTTGTGGAAGTTTTGAAGTAAAAACATCAGACCGGTAACGAATTTGAATAAAAATTGCCATGACAACCAGATAAAGAACGATGTCAAAACATGGCAAATTTTGGTTTCAGGCTCGTAATAGAGAAACGGCAAGATTTAAGTGAAAAATGAGATATTATTGATATAGGAAAAAAGGTGGCGCGACAGCGCGCACGAAGCCCGAAATTGCAGAGTTACGGAGAACTAAATAAAAGACCGAAAAAGGTAGACTCCATTGACACCGATTTAAAAAGTGCTGATAGCGTGAAAATGATTTGTTATTGTGTTCTTATGGTTTAAAAACGTTACAGGATCCTATGGAAATAAAGGTGATGCAAAATATCCAATTTTGAGGTGAATGCAGAAAATCAAAAACAGAATGGAAAAATAAATTTAAAATAGTGTAAAATGATATGTAAGTAGCATAACACTACATTTTCCCCCCGACCCTGGAAAATTTTCGCCTCAGCAAAAATTTTGATATGTACATTCTAAAATAAACCATAAAAACACAGCTTTGCAGAAACAAACATCACCAGGCAAAATCAGATATACTATTACTTACATTCATCATCTGCATTCAAGTAAGGGTGGAGTTCACATTCAATGACTACCACTCTAGAAGTTTGTTTTCGAAAGGACATTCAAGCTTATTTAAGGAGTTGTCATCCGCTCCTGCGTGGAAAAAAAATATTTTATTAAGGGAGTAGTAAGTCGCTCCCAAGTGAAGATAAAGGTAAAGAACTTAATCTTAAGCAAGCTTTAGTCGCTATGACTTAAGTAAAGATTAAGAACGGCCAGAGCGGTAGGGCTCAAAGCCAGAGATCAGCAACATCACTATCGAGATGTGTCTGAAATAAAAATAAAAAGTGAAGATTAACCAACGAAAATTCGAGGTCCTAAAGCAAGATGTGTTGAAGAACACTGGATCACCAAACAAACAAACAAATTAAAAGACATAAAAATAATAAGGTGAAAATGATGGAATGTGGTTTCAAACTAGAAGCATCACGGAGTATGCTCAGGCTATGCCTGTGGTAGGTGCGCAGCGCCTGATCTAGGTGCACGCAGCGTCTGGAGTAGGCACACACAGCGCCCGGACCAGGCACACACAGCGCCCGGAGTAGGCACACGCAGCGTCTGGAGTAGATACACGCAGCATCTGGAGTAGGTACACGCAGCGTCTGGAGTAGGTACACGCAGCGTCTGGAGTAGGTACACGCAGCGCTTGAAGTAGGCACACACAGCGGCTGGAGTAGGCACACGCAGCGTCTGGAGTAGGTACACGCAGCGTCTGGAGCAGGTACACGCAGCGCTCGAAGTAGGCAAACACAGCGCCCGGAGTAGGCTCACGCAGTGCTTGAAGCAAGCACGCATAGCGGCTAAAGATAGCGCGGGCACTAGTAGGTGGAGGCGTAGGCGTGGCTAGACGACGACTTCAGATGAAGGCAGAGGCTTGCAGGATCCCGGGCAATGCGGATAAGGCCTTTAGGAGATGCTTCTAGTATGAAAGCTGAAGCGAGACTCCCTTTATTCGTTTTTTTTTTTTTTTTTTTTGCGCCCGAAGCAATTAAAGGGCTACCCTGTACGTAGGGAGGCGGAAAATGCATTACGCATACCACGATAGCCGGTCTATCGTGGTTATGGGGGACTCACTGTCCTACCGGGGACCCTAAGTGATACCCCCTAAAAACCGCCTTTGGGGACAGGCAACCGGCTGATTAAGCTCTATTGTGCCTTATCATGAGCGACCCTCTTTTGGGAAAAGAGGGCGCAGGCGGCTAAGTGCCGCTGAGGGAGTGCCTACGAAGGCAAATTAATGTCAGATATTACAATAATTTTATTTAATTAGAGTTGGCCTGAGCCGCCAGGAGACAGTTCAGGTCGTTTGAAAGTTTATTAGGCGGGTCCGAGAGAGAGTTTCTCAGCCTGCGGACACGATAGCGAGAGGGGGGTGGGGCTGCATAAGAAGCTGCCTCACGAATTAAATGGTTTGGGTGCGACTCTGAGGCTTTGAAGAAGTTCTCAGAGAGTTTTTTAAGAAATTGTTGAATTGTTGGGAGCTCTAAGTCCCGATGAAGGTCGGCATTACGAACGTACCACGGTGCGTTCGCAGCTCGACGACAGAATAGGTTCTGAACTATTTGGAGTTCATTTAAAATGTTAGGGGCCCTTTATTCGCCGATTGTTCGGCTTTTATACTTTTTTGGAGAGCTCCGCGCTCGGCGACGGATTTGTGAAAAGAACGGGAAATTATTTAAATTAAAAGCAAATTTTTGTAAATGGCCAAGAAGAAAAAGAGTATTTTTGTGGAAGTTTTGAAGTAAAAACATCAGACCGGTAACGAATTTGAATAAAAATTGCCATGACAACCAGATAAACAACGATGTCAAAACATGTCAAATTTTGGTTTCAGACTCGTAATAGAGAAACGGCAAGATTTAAGTGAAAAATGAGATATTATTGATATAGGAAAAAAGGTAGCGCGACAGCGCGCACGAACCCCGAAATTGCAGAGTTACGGAGAACTAAATAAAAGATCGAAAAAGGTAGACTCCATTGACACCGATTTAAAAATTGCTGATAGCGTGAAAATGATTTGTTATTGTGTTCTTATGGTTTAAAAACGTTACAGGATCCTATGGAAATAAAGGTGATGCAAAATATCCAGTTTTGAGGTGAATACAGAAAATCAAAAACAGAATGGAAAAATAAATTTAAAATAGTGTAAAATGATATGTAAGTAGCATAACACTACAATGTGGTACATCCACATGCCACTTGGTCGATTCAAGTCCACTTGTTGAATTCCGGGTTCATGTTGCTTAAATACATTTTATTTATTGGAACGAAGTTCGTTTCTGGAAATAAGTTAACATATTAAAAATCAGTTTCTGACACATACCTCGCCGTATATTAGCAGAGAAATGTTAACATTCACGCAAATTACCGCGGAAATATTTGCCTCAACCATAAATAGGAGACCCTAAGAAATAAATGCTTCTTGTCCTTTCCAAAGCGCACGATATGCTGAGTCCATCTGGTAAAATCGTACCTCCTGGAACAATTGAAAGAATCAACCTTCACGGACCCCAGCAGATCTGGACTATGAATGCGTCATCGATCATATTAAATTACACCTCTCTCCAAGTATACTCTCATTTCCGACACATCAGATATTCTTCTCTGATGGATTCGAAGTGCAAAAAAAAACATAAGGTGTTTACATAATACTTTTGGAGAGCAATCTGTAATGTTTTTTTTTTAATTAAAGCGACAAATAAACTCACGGTCTGCCCGATTGCATGTGGTTATTGCAGCCTGTGGATATATACAACCAGCTTTAAATAAATCTGTGCAGATGCTTTGTCACCTCTGACACCCTGAAATACCCAATATCCTGTAATTGTATTGTCTCCCTTCATCAGTGATGACATACCTATGACCCGCGGTAGTGAATTCAGTGTCCACATAGACTTTATAAATGACTTACTATTGATTTTTAAAAACTTATTTTTATATCATGTAATTATTCTTTTTAACTTCCCGCTAAGAAAATTTAAAATTTAAAAAATCTGGAAGGTATTGTTTTTACCCCGTTTTTCGAAAATTGAGTTTCCATCAGATCTTGGCCACAGGAAGCCACAGGAAGCCACCTTGACAATTTTTCGATGGTGTCTGCATGTCTGCATGTATGTGTGTGGATGTACGTAAACCTCTTATAACTTTTGAACGGCTTGACCGATTGAAATGAACTAAGCGAATTTCCAGTGTTTCATCAAACTTAGATTTCCTATTAATTTTAACTAATTTGGACCGCTAGATTTTGACAAATCTCAAAAATAAAAATTTTGAAATACGGTTTTTTTACGGTTTTGAAAAACGGCTCTGCCGATCGATTCCAAAAATCCAAAACCACCTCGATCGCTACCGGTCCTGTTAAAATCGATTGATTTGGTTTAATCGTGAGACATCGTTAACGAAAAATTTTGAAAAAATTGTTTTTTTTTTAAATTACTCGGACATTTTATAGCAACGTCATAATTTGGTGAAATTCTGAGCGCTTTGCATTTAAAATTAGCGGCAAGTTCCAGGAATGACCTGCAGGGCCAACCAATTTTTTTAGTAAAAAAAATTATAAACAAAAGAAATCCACTTAATAACTTCTAGTCGGTGCTAAGACAGAGTATCGAAAGATAATCATTAGCTAGTAAACAAAACATGAGTTAGTTTCAACTTTATCATTTATGATACATACAAGTACAAATACCTGTAACAATATTTCAATTAATAAATAATATGTCATAATGAGTATAATATATTATATCTAATATAAAAAAAATTATTGTTTGTTTGTTCGTAATTTTATACTCAGCCCTACCGTTCATCAGATTGAGCTTTTGAACTTATTGCTTGCACTTGCGCGAAGGTTATAGGCATAGTACAATTAGGTTACAATAGATGGCGCGAGTATCGTACCGACAAATTTATTTGAAAGTCATATATCATTCAATATCATTGAATGTATTATCATTCCTAATTAAACAACATAACTGTTCCAAATTTAAAACGATACTGCCACAATTGTTTCCTCTGCGGCAGAAACGCGCCTTTTTTTTTTTTTTTTTTTATAGAAGAGGGGGGCAAACGAGCATGTGGCTCACCTGATGTTAAGTGACTACCGCCGCCCATGATCAACCGCAACACCAGGGGAATTGCAGGTGCGTTGCCGGCCCTTTAGAAAGGAGTAAGCTCTTTTCTTGAAGGTCCCCAGGTCGTATCGGTCCGGAAAAATCACCGGTGGTAAATTATTCCACAGAGAGGTTGTACGCGGAAGAAAACTCCTTTTGAAACGTACAGTAGTGGACCGCCAAGCATCCAGATGGTGTGGATGGTATCGGGACGTTTGCCTGATTTCCTTTATTCCTTGTTCAGTCAAGGGCTACAGGGGTAGAGCTCAGTGCAGTGCAGGGGCGACTGCAACAGGGCGTACTGTCATCTGGTACAGTAATACATGGTATCACCTGATATATATTAATTATATTACGTGAACTTCCATTTTTCTACTCATTCACAACAGTTGTAAACTAAAAAGGAACTGTAAACTTTTTAAGAAGGTTTTAATGTTATAACCAAAAAAAGACTTTAATTCGATAGATTTTAATTAATTAATTTACTTAATTCAAAGTGTTTTTTTTAAATATCAATGCCATAGGCTTCTACTCCGTTCACATGCTACACTCTATTTTTCCAGACGGTAAAAAAATATCATCCAGTATATTATACCGAAGTCATGTAGAGCATAAATAAACACAAGTCGAATAGTTTCAAATTCTTAACGAATTCCGACACGACTCCGTGCTACTCAATATCGAGACTTACTGAGTTAGATAGTCTGTATCTAGGCTATTAAACTATGGAGTAACAAAAAATATCTTATTAACTATCTCGTATTGACATATCGCCAAATATTTATTTTTGTGGCATAACGTCCTATGGCTCCAACCTATTTTGAAACAATATGCAGTATGCATAAATAAATTTAAAAAACTAAATCTTCATGATAAGTAATAATAGATTAATAATTAAAAATATGCGTAGTAGAGCCATTGATACGTGACAGTTTCGTGGTGGGAACATTATGGGGTATTAGTGGGGGTAAATAGTAGTTACGTAGTAAATGGCAAATATCCATGGTAAATGGTCAATGGTAAATAATTGTGTGGATTCCGCAAATGTCAACCATGAAAACTGTCGCAAAGACGATTAATAGAATCAGACATTACTTTGCGAAAATCCATTATATTAAAAAATTTAAAAGTTAAATGCATGGCGGTTAATATGGTGGTCACTTTCTTATAACTCAAAAACTACAGTCTTGTTTGCATAGATGACTCTGTGATACGATAGTCCTTCATCAGTCAATCAAATATTAATGGTCAATTCACACCGGGACGTGACGCGACGCGACACGGCGCGTTTTTTTTTTTAAATACATAATACATACATACATAAGCACTCACGCCTGTCACCCAGAGGGGTAGGCAGAGACTACAGACTTCCATTTGGCACGATCATAACACACCTCTCTCGCCTCTTCCACATCCATATGCCTACGCATACATGCTCGTCGGTTAAGGATACTCTTAATTTGGCCCCTTTTCAATAGATCGCCAATTTGGTCGACAAACTTTCGCTAACTTTATTATATGCTAATTCTGCAATTTATAAATTTGCTTTGTCACTCTTTCCTCATTAATTCTTTTTACATGACCATACCACCGAAGCGTTTCTTTCTATCATGTCACAAATTCTTGCATACCACACTCTTCTCTTATTACACAATTTCTCACCCTGTCACTCAAATTCAACCCTAACATACTCCTTAACGACCGCATTTCTACTGCGTTTATTCCACTCTGGTGCTTCTTCTGCCACACCCAACATTCACTACCATACGTTAAAGTAGGGAGTAACACAGCATTGTGAATTGCCATACGTGCCTTTTTTGACACATTTTGACTCTCCACAATAGAGTGTAGAGCCCCATTTACTCCGTTCAGTCGCCGTTCTATATCATTATCATATCTCCCATCCCTGCTAAATACGCATCCCAAATATACAAACTAATCTACTCGCTCGACCAACTCCCATTCTATTTTATTTCACATATCGTTATACTTTCTTATCTTTCAAAAATCATAACTTTCGTTTTACTTGCGTTCATTTCTCTTCATTCATTCAGTTCAGTTCATTGCCCTTTCTTTTAACGACCTGTTCATTAATGTAACATCATTTGCAACTCGGTCGCCGACGATGCAAATATAACTTGATCATCGGCGTACAAAAGGCATTTGACGGTTACCTCACCCATTATTAACCCGCATTCTCATTTAAGATATTAATGCAAAATATAACTTTATTTACTACACAAAAAGATATACATTTTGTTGAGATAATTCAAAAATGATATGCGGCGTCGCGTTACGCCGCGAGGCAACTCGAGGCGTAGCGCGATTATGAATCAAAATGTATGTACGTTGTCATCCCTGAGGCCCAAGATGGAATTCCTCATTTCAAGTTAAAAGTCTCCGGTTCTCCACACTCACCATAAGAAACACAGCAGTATTACGCTGCTATTTTACGCTGGTATTCTGTGAGAGCGTGGTCCTTCCCCGGTCGAGCTGACCCATTCGTGCTACAACAATAACATACGAGTAGCTGCAGTGTCACAACTATAGCATACGGCAGCAACGCGTCGGGCTTATGCTAGTCACTATTTATAATATTATGAATGTAACGTTATATTATAGTGACGTTATCTTTGTATTACGAAATAAATGAAATATGAATATTATGGAAAAAAAATTAAATTTCTGTTCCACTTCCATTTGGGCGATTTATTTAACTCAATTTATATGAATATTATCATAATACGTGAAAGTTTGCAAAGATTTTTGGTAGTTTGTTTCTCAGTCTTGCTAAAAATTTTGACGAAATTGGGAAGAAAACCGAGTAACCAAATGTTTAAACTTGGAGCGGAAAAATAATGAATTGAGACGTATTTATCAAAATAAATGCTCATTAAATTGTTAAGTATGGCTTAATATTATTTACTAGCTTGTGCCGGCGGCTTAGCCTGTGTGGCAACAGAAACATCCTCATACTATTTCCCCGCTTTTTTAAATAGTAACTTTTATTTTATCGTAGTAAAAAACTATCCTGTCTTACGATGGAGAAAAATGGTTCTCGAGTGGCGACCTCGTACCGGTAGGTAAAGTGTAGGGCAACCCTCCACCAGATGGATTGACGACCTGGTAAGATATGCAGGAAGTTGATGGATGCAGGTGACTTACTAACGTGCTTTGTGGTACTCCTTGGGGGAGGCCTATATTCAGCAGTGGACTTGTGAGGTACTGGAATG
This sequence comes from Parnassius apollo, assembly GCA_907164705.1. Taxonomy (NCBI): domain Eukaryota; kingdom Metazoa; phylum Arthropoda; class Insecta; order Lepidoptera; family Papilionidae; genus Parnassius; species Parnassius apollo. The sequence continues at coordinate 8,798,202 of CAJQZP010001558.1, read as the reverse complement.
ATGTTGATGATGACCAAAATTTACTGAACTCCCCCTTGCCTCATATGGATGATACTTATCACACTTGCCACGCTTGGTAGGCGGGTTGCCAACCGCATTTTTTATTTTTTACTTGTTATTAGGAAAGTCCTACCCTTGACCTGAATTCCCAGAATTTCGTGCTGCTTTAAAAGTAAATTGTTATTCTGGGGCTTAATTAGTAAAGGATGTGTAAAATTTCTTCTTAATGTACTAAAACCTTGTAGTAACTGAATGCGGACCCCTAAAGCGCAAATGAAGTATCTATCTGGGAAATTATTTTACTCTCATCTCGCAGGAAGTAGAAAACCTCACAGATAAGTAACTTCTATAATGGATTAAAAGTGTAAGGCGTAGAAGTACAGCCCGAGGAGCGATCACAACTGATCACGCTGGTTGCAGTAATACAGTAATACTGACTTGCAAGATCTAAATAAATATCTAAAAGGTTATCTTTAAACAACGTTATCAGCTTTTTTAGAGGATAAGGATAACAACGAGTATACAGTATATGTGATGGTAAGTGGTTGTTGTCGCCCATAGACATCTACATCTATCCTCGATTACGAATCTAAATGCCGATGCGTTGTCACCAGTGATGATTAAGATGGAATGCCTCGTTTCCTGTAAAAAGTGTAAGTTTCATGATAATTTTCCATTTGACATGACCGGCTCTTACCCTTCAAATCACAACGCAGCAGTATCAGTAGTTGAATATCTTAAATTAACTCTTACACCGAAAGGTCCTGCCACTTGCGACAAGTTCTCTTTCTAGACCTTTTTTTATAAAAGAGGGGGCAAACGAGCATGTGGCTCAACTGGTGGTAAGTGTGGACCACAGCTGATTACAGAAATATAAAATGCATAAACTTCGACGCAATTATTAGGGACTGGAAACCCGCCTTGGTTTCGCCTGGGTGGAAACTATTAGGTAATGTAGCGCCATTTACATTTTTTAAGTAATCATCAATTTTATCAATTTTATTAATTTTCCACAGCTTACTAACGTAAAATAGCATCTTGATGCTGCTGTGTTTCGTATGGTGAGTGTAGAGAAACGGAGATCCTTTTTTACTGGAAACGGGGCATTCAATCTCAGGCCTCAAGGGTGACAACGCATCTCAATTTTAATTCTTAATTGAGGATAAATGTAGATGTCTATGGGCCACAGCATCCACTTACCATCATGTGGACTGTGTACTCGTTTGTAACTCATACTCTAAAAAAAGCTTAGATCACTTCTGACATTGCCCTCTATTTGTTCGTGAAGTTATAACACACTCGGTTCAGCCATTTCGGAGATTAGTTTGGACTGGCTGAGAGACTGACAAAATTTTCACGAATGGTTATTTATGTCTTAATAGCCGCATGCAAGTAACCTACGAGTTTGATAAAAGGCAACTATTTCGATGTTACAGATAAACACTTCAATTTTATATATTTTTTCCACCATGTGGTGGAAAAAAGCACGGGGTATGAAGGGGAAGTATATTATATATTTAAGTTGTGATTATTCTTATTTTGAAAAAACGAATGTTTTTATTATATATACTCATATCTTCAATGTTTTAAGTACTGTCCCTCCATGTTACGTTCGTTTTTGCCAATCTGTGTGTATTTTTAGATGAATCCGACTTTGTTTAAGACTTGGAATCTTTCAGACCGACTTTGGTTCACGACAAGGTTTAAAACTACCAGCCTACTTTAAAAGAACCCTTTATGAGGTGGCAATCTACGGCAAGGCGTATAATGAATGTGATGAATGGATCAATGAATGATCTTCTTTTTGATCTTTATCAGCCCGTGAAAACACCGCTGGTTTAAAAGGAGCATTTGTCAATATCGCCATACTTGTCGTTCGCAATGCGTGGTGGACTGCGAATCGCAGTGTAAGTAGTCTCGGAGTCTCGCACCTTTATGCTGTAGGCCATCGTCGACATGTGCACTTTACAGCTGGTGTATACGGAATACGGAATATAAATAATTGGTCGTACAGTGGAAGTGTAAGAGTAAATATTAATAGAATAAGGATGACGCGATGAAACGACCATACAGTCTCCACCTGATGGTAGATGGATACTGTATCTAAATAACTCTATATAAATTTATTGTTAATTGAAATACGTTTAAAAAAAGTCCCGCTGGGTTTCTTTCTGGTTCTTCCCAGAACAGGTTTTTTTTTGCGAGTCAGTGGTAAATAAAAATGACTTCTAATAAGTATTATACAATATTTCATTTCATTAATTTCATTTTGTTTCATGTAGCCCATAAACATCTACATTTATCCTTAATTAGGAATCGTTGCATTGTCACCCTTTAGGACTAAGATAGAATGCCTGGTTTCCAAGGGGCTCTAGTTCTCTACACTCATCATACAAAAAATCTGTGAGAATGTGGTCCTCGCTCAGTCTAGTCGAACCATTCTTACTACAGCCACAATAGTGTTGTAGCAGTTTACCCATATCATCCTGTGGGTGACGTTGGAGGCGTCAGATGAAGGAGATGGGCAGCACAGCATCTTATGTACTTATTACGACTCAAATTAGTAACGTAAGTAGAGTAAGCACTCCGGTTGCTAACCCGCTTACAAAGCGTGGCAACTATGTTTATTTATTTTATTTCTTTATTTAACAATTTACGTAGACACAAAGTAATGTTACAATGAAAAAAAAGATATTTTGTACGAAGGTACTGCTTATATCATATTGAAATTTCTTCCAGCAGGCCTGATACTGGATAGATTTTAACAATGGTAGAGCCACGCGGCAGCTTTGCTGTTGCATGTATGGGCCGGCTCAAACCGGGGTGGTACCGACGACCTCACAGAATACCGGCGTGAAGTGGAAGCTCTGCTCCCCCCCCCAACATGGTAGCGGAATTAAATGTCAGACTACCCCAGGAGGGTACCAGCACCCCCGGAGAATCCCTCGCTGAGCATCCACGACCAAGTTACTCCGCTCCTGAGCGTGGGTGCACAGGCTACCCAGCGTATTCTGGGGGGGGGGGGGGTCAAAATTTCGCTCAAGACTACAACTATTAGGGGGCTTCACTCTAACCTAAACGCCGTCCACTACCATCTCGAGACGACGAGGCCGGCTCTGCTCTTTCTGACCGAGAAGCAGTTATCCTCTCCGGCTGATGTCTCGTATCTCTCCTACCCGGGGTACAAACTGGAACACTCCTTTGTGCCTTGGGCTGGAGTTTGCGTTTACGTCAGAGAGGACATCTGTTCAACAACAACGCCTCGGCAGTCTTGAAGGTTTGGACCTGTCCATCCTTTGGCTACGCGTAGACAGCGACGACCAATCGCGCGTCTACGGGTGCCTCTATAGGTCCCATAGCGGTAATGCCGAAACAGACCGACTCTTCAATCACGTCCAAATGGCTGCAGATTCATTGCTACAACAGATGCCCTCCGCAGAGATCGTGATCCTCGGCGACTTTAACGCCAATCACGCCGAAAGGCTTGGTTCACGCTTAACCGATCATGCGGGGAGATCTGTTCATGATTTTGCCTTGGCATATGGTCTGACACAACTGGTTACTTCACCTACGCGGATTCCAGATGTGGAAATCAAGCACCTTCCCTGTTGGACCTTCTGCTGACCTCTCACCCGGACGGATATCAGATTTCCGTCGACGCCCCGCGGACCATTGTCTTGTCCGGAGTGTGGTGCCACTCACGCTGAAATCACAGTTGCATTCTGCAGGCTGCCGCCGTGTTTAGCACTAAAAGTCAGCCGATTGGGATGGGATGCGGTCTTTCTTTGCATCCTACCCTTGGGGGCGGGTTTGCTTCTCGCCGGACGATCCCAACGTTGTTGCGGATTCTGTCGCTGATTTGGTACTTCAGGGTATAGAACTTTTTAATCCTCCTCTGTGGTGCCCATTGGAGGCAAATCTCAGCCAAGGTTTGGTCGCTCCTGTAAAATAGCATCATGCTATAAGCAGGAGTGCTACCAAGCCTGGGCTGACGCATCAACGTCCCGGGATGTAAACACCAGCGCTCTAAAAAAGAAGTATAATTCCGCCTCTAGGTCCTTCAAAAGAATCATTGCCAAGGCAAAGTCAGAGCACATAGATAGAATTGGCGAGAAACTAGTTCGCCTTCCTTCTGGAACCCGTGCGTTCTAGTCTCTCGCCAAGGCTGTCCAGGGAAATTTCTGTCAGCCATCTCTTCCATCTCTGCACAGGGAGGACGACTCACTGGCCCATACCGCAAAGGCGAAAGCCGATCTGCTAGGCTCTTTCTTTGCGTCCAACTCGACTCTCGATGATGGGGGGAGTACGTCGCCGACCATCCCGCGGTGTGAGTGCTCCATGCCGGATGTGCAGTTCACACAGCGCTCGGTTTGCAAAGCAATCCTCTCCCTGGACATCCACAAGTCGAGTGGGCCTGACGGAATCCCCCCAATTGTGCTCAGGACGTATACTCCAGAGTTGGCACCGGTTTTAAAGCATCTTTTCCGGTACTCCTACTCCCTAGGCGTAGTCCCAAAATCATGGAAGACGGCTTTCGTCCACACGATCCCTAAAAAAGACGACCGCTCAGACCCGTCCAACTACCGGCCTATCGTCATCACCTCCTTGTTTTCCAAAACAATGGTGTCTATTGTTAACTGCCAGCTCATGAGGTACCTTGAGGATCACCAGCTGATTAGTGACCGCCAATACGGTTTTCGCCGTAGTCGATCAGCTGGTGATTTTCTGGTCTAACTAACTCATAGATGGGCGGAGACAGTAGATTCCAAGGGGGAGGTATTGGCCGTTAGTTTGGACATTGCGAATGCCTTCGATCGGGTTTGGCACAAAGCGCTTCTTTCGAAGCTCCCTTCCTATAGGCTTCCCGAGAAATCGTGCGATCGGATCTTTCTTGCAGATCGGAGCATCAAGGTCGTTGTAGACGGTGCAAGCTCCGATTACAAGCCCGTTAGTGTTCCACAAAGCTGCGTGCTATCGTCAACGCTGTTTCTTCTGCATGTCAACGATATGTGGCAAACCGGTAACATTCATTGCTATGCAGACGACAGTACCGGTGATGCTTTATACACCGGCCGTGCCAATACTTTTTGGGAAAACGTCGCCGAGTGCTAGGACAAACTTGTGTCTGAAGTCGAGACTTTGCTGAAAAAAGTCTCGGATTGGGGGCGACTAAATCCAGTCCAGTTTAACCCCCAGAAGACACAAGATTGCGCGTTAACCGCTAAAAAGAACCCCTCTGTCGTATCTCCCTATTTTCAAGGCACTCCCCTTGTTGCCTCAGCCAGTATCGGTATCCTCGGCGTCGACATATCGAGTGACGTGTAGTTTCGTGGTCGCTTGGAAGAGAAGGCCAAATTGGCCTCTAAAATGCTTGACGTGCTCAGCAGAGCGGGACAGTATTTCATGCCGGCACACCGCCTGCAACTTTACAAGGCGCAGGTTCGGCCGCACATGGAATACTGTTCCCATCTCTGGGCTGAGGCTCCCCATACCAGCTCCTTCCACTTGACCCCATCCAGCGCAGAGCGGCTCGAATCGTCGACTACCGAGTGCTTTCTGATCGGCTCGATTCATTGGCGCTGCGAAGAGATGTTGCATCTCGTTGCATTTTCTTTCGCATAAACCATAGAGAGTGCTCTGAGGAATTGTTCGGTTTATCCCAGCCACCAAAATTCGTGAACGCACTACGAGGCAAACGTCTCGATACCATCCACACCATCTGGATGCTTGGCGGTCCACCACTGTACGTTTCACAAGGAGTTTTCTTCCGCGTATGACCTCTCTGTGGAATAGTTTACCACCGGCGATTTTTCCGGACCAATACGACCTGGAGACCTTCAAGAAAAGAGCTTACTCCTTTCTAAAAGGCCGGCAACGCACGTGCAATTCCCCTGGTTGATCATGGGCTGTGGTAGTCACTTAACATCAGGTGAAAAGCAAAACAAAAAGATTCAAATGGAAGCAGATTAGTGTGCAATCTCATAATAAATTTTATAATATTAATATGCTTAATATAAAATAAAGGTAATAAAAACATATACATACACCCATACATATACCTAAATAGTATATTATATACATTTATAAAATAAAATACATATATAATATCTTTAGAAGAGATCTTCCAAGCTTTTCCTACGGTTTCTTAAGGCAACCACGGAACGTTACTGAGTAATCGATTCTCTCACAACGTTTTATAGAATATGGTTGATAAACGAGTACACAGTCCACCTGATGGTAAGTGGATGCTGTGGCCCATGGACATCTACATTTAACCTCGATTAAGAATCAAAACACCTTGTCACCCTTGAGGAATAAGATGAAATACCTCGATTCCAGTAAAACGGGTCTCCGGACACACTCACCATACGAAACACAGCACTATTAAGCTGCTACTTTTACGCTGGTATTCTGTGAGAGCGTGGTCCTTCTCCATTCGAGCCGACCGATTCGTGCAACAATCATACTATAGATGTAGCGTGATTCTACCACATTTAAAAAACATGCTGAAAATTATTCGTATAGTAGCGACCTCCCTGACTTCGCCTGACTAGGACCTGTTAATGTGGTGTTATTTAGATTTAAAATCATCAAAATTCAATTATTGTATCAATTTTGAGTTTCTTTTATTCAACATTTTCAGATAAAATATGTATGATTACTCCTGACATTGCTCACTATCAGTTTATAAAATTTCATTTACTTTACCTATAGCATTGTGTGACAAACGAGCACACAGTCCACCCGATGGTAAGTGGATGCTGTGGCACATAGACATCCTAAACGAAGGATCAAAATGCAAATGCGTTGTCACCCCTGAGGATTAAGGTGGAATGCCTCGATTTCAGTATAAAGTCTCCTGTTCTCTACACTCATTATAAGAAACACAGCAGCATTACGCTGGTATTCTGTGCGAGCATGGTCCTGCTCCGGTCGAGCCGACCCATTCATTCCACAACTATTTTATACCTAGCTGCAGCATTTCAATCGGTTATGCAATTCCCAAGATTATCGCCGGCAGACAGAGATGGAAATAGTTATTCCTGTATAAATAACCCCTCCTACCCAATACCTATAAGGCAGTTATTTTTATATTACAGAGAGAAACTTAAATTTTACTTATAGGATGTGTTAAAATAAATGTTTTTTATCAGCTCCGTCTTTAATTTTCCCAAATAAAAACAGAATAGGCAACATTAATTCGGCTTAAACCAGCGATCTGCCCCGGCTAGGCACAGATAATATCTGGATACTACAAAAGCGCCATCTACCGGGTCCAACTACGCCTATAACCTACGCGGAAGTGCAAGCAATATTCTCACAAAGTTTTATCGCAATCTGATGAACTGTACGTCAGCGCATAAAATACGAACAAACAAACATTATTTTTTATATATTAGATTACATTAAGAAGAAAATATGATTTAAATTTATCTTCGTGTATTTATAAAAATAAAGAAAATTTACAGCCTATATACGTCCCACAGCTGGGCACAGGCCTCTCTCATCTCTGAGAAGGTATAAGGGCATGGAAAAGTCCGCCGTCGGTATCCATCACGTATTCAAAATTTTCATTAGTTTCTCAGACATGCAGACTTTCTCATGATGTATTTCTTCACTAATGAGCACGTGGTAAATGAACATTTAAAATTGTAATTAACAATTTCATTGATGGCAGCGGGGATTGAACCCGGGTTGTTCGCGTACTTTGAAGTTTACAGCGAGCGCATAGCTCATAAACTACCACGGCTCTGTATATTTTGTATAGAAAATAACTAATAATTGAAGTAAACAGTGGCTTCCAAGAACAAAAAAAATATGGAAAGATTTACACACAATAGCTTCAGAAGGCGCTGCAAAAACACAATGTATAGAAATACCTGACTTCGGAAGCCCTTATGTGGAAATTGTTTTATTTTTTAGATCTATGATCGTCTCTAAAACTTAAATATTGACCCTTTTTAGTAACAAATATCACAAGATCAAGGTATTAGCTAGAACGTCGTCTAAATAATTACAATAGAAACTTCATCCCTATTTCCACACCCTTAGGGGTGGCATTATTTCTCCAAATTTGCATAAGACCATACCTAAAGACTTCAGGGTTCTCAATTGAGGAAGATATTGCGTAAAGTAGATAGTGTACCCGTGTGATTTTTTTAAAATTTTGAATTAATATTCTTAATATATAACATCATTTATCATATCATATTCTTGTATCATCCGAATTTGGGCTACATTCAAAATTTCAAGTTTTCAACTTATCGGGAAGTTAGTTTGAAATCAGTTACTAAATTCCACACTGAACGATATAAATACAGATAAAGAACAAAGTAACTTAATAAAAACATGATAATATACAGTCGAATTGACAATCTATTCCTTTTTTGAAGCCGTCTAAAAAGTAGTACATAAAAGAAAAACAAAGGCGCTAGCTTCATTTAGTAAAGAAAAAGTCTGAGATTGAGACAAAATAAACAAAAAATTATAAAAATGAATGCAAACTGAAAAAAGATTAAAAAGCTTAAATAAAATACATTGTGAAGCTGGAGGCTTAAGCACTTGATTGGAGGAAAATCTCTGCTGCATACATGCTATTGGCCAAAAATAATGTTTGTGGAACTAACAATTTTCTGCGGGGGAGATTAACCAAAACTCGACCGCAAATGTTGACAGAACACTTTCGTTACAAACGTTGCAAATTTAACCTTATTTCGAAATGGATAAAGTTTAAAGTTTTTGGTTCTATATAATATTTTAACGGATATGATGAGCATGCAGAGAAATGAGACGGAAAACGGATTCCCTTTAGGTAGCGAGAAAGAGACTAACAAAGCATGAAGAGGGTTGCATTACACGTTCATAAAATAACGTGTTTGTCGCATAATTTAATTTAGGTTTGTCTTTAACTATATACGTGAGGGTATTATAGTCATATGATTAATATAGTCACTTTCTTATACCTCAAAAACTACAACCTTGTTTGCATAGATGGCTTTGTGATACGATAGCTCTTCATCAGTCAAATACTTGGGCTCTATAATCCTGTCCTGCGCCCATGGCTAGTCTCCGTTGAGGCTGGCCGTCGTGACCGAAATTCGGTCTTGAGGACGTTATTTTATTCATTAAATTAATGATTCAAATTCTAAAATTTACAGGCTGATGACAAATTCATTTTAAATGAAAAGAGTGCGTTTTATTTTTATTTATCTACTTACGCGGCCGATTGCTGTTTTTAACCTATTTATTATTAACAAATATCCATAAATTTCCTGTTTTACATTTTTTAAATTAAGGTAATTTCAATATTTTATAAATTTTGTTTTGGAAAACAATATAACATTTATGATATAGTTCTAATCTCCTAAACTGAGTGCCTACAATAAACTGTGTTTCTAATTAAATATAATTCATTCTTAACTATAAAATCTTGTCTTTCCATTTAAAAGGAATCGGCACAAATGAAACGCATCATTATCGAAACCAACCCCTTATTTCGCAAAATAATAATTTTATTATAATAGATAATTTAAAACTGTCCAACTTCACCCCACCACTGTGTGGAATACAAGAAATGTGGGCGGAGCTTGAATCAAATGAGAAATTCGGTCAGAAATCTAGACATCCCTTTCGCTCAAATGAGCAGTTCAAAGTACAGTAAGAGGCTTACAAGGGGAGCGGTGCCTCGGTGATATTGTGGTCTCTCTCTGACTTACCAATAACGAGTGGAGCTATAATAATAACAGCCCTTCAGAGTCGTAAATTCTCTATAGAGCCGTAGTTCCACGTGAGATTGTGTTTTGTAATCAGTGGAGTCGCGCCTTTATTCTGGAGCAGAGGTACAATGTCCGCGCGTTTCTCGGTTTGACGTATATAGTTTGGCGGGAACGCAATTTACGTGTTTTCCACCAGCCAAACAATTCCAACAATCATCAATTCTCGCCTATGAACTTTTTATAACGAACGGAAAAGATAAAATAACAAATTGTTATAGTGATGTTAAACACTGCAAGTTGAAGAAAATTTTAGTTATTTCTTTTGGAATAACTTGGATTTTTATAGAGTAACATAAGGTAAGGTTTCACAAAATTTATTTAAAATTAAAACTAGGAAATAAATTCTATACAACATGCAACAAAACCCCTGTGGTTCCCTTTAAGCACGTTATCAGAATCAGTACACGAACATTAAAATTTAATTTAAAAAAAATATTTCCAATTTGTACCTGGTTATTTTACATTCCTACTCTTACTCCCCGAATACAATGCAGGGATTATAAAACCACATACCATTTTCATTTTTTTTAATTTATACTTATGAAATAAATTATTAATAACAATTAATTTTTTTAAATTGTCGAGTTTTCTGAAGGAAAGTTTACAGTTTAAAGTTTAAAGGTACGTTTGAACACTGATTCATTTAGCGTAGTTACTTAACGGGAACCACAGGGTTTTTGTTACATATTGTATGGTATCAAGTCCAATGGAATGAATCAAATAAGTATATTTGTAAATATACTGAATATTAATTTCGTGGAAAATTCCGCTTGACATATTCTTCTAAATTAACAAAAGACTAAATTCCACTAGGGGGCGTGGGGAGTTGCCGAAAAGGCAAAAGCCCTTACCGACGAGGATTGGTATGGATATGGAAGAGGCGAGAAGGGATTAGGGTTGGTAAAGGAAGGGCCGAACCCTCTGGGGGACGGCCGTGGGGTTTTTTTTGTAAATTCTATACTCATATAGAGGTAACATTTGAGTACATTCCTCTATAAACCTTCTTATTCACAACAAAAAAATACTCCATCTATAACAGATATAAGCAATTCAACAATAAATCATAAAGCCGATAAGAGACCATGTTACATCGCAACAAAACTTACGATAACGTCCACACCATCTGGATACTTGGTAGTTACTTAAGGACCTTCAAGAAACAAGCTTACTCCTTTTTAAAAGACCAGCAACGTACCTGTAATTCCCCTGATGTATCTGTTGTTCAAGGGCGGCGGTCGACACTTACCATCAAGTGGTCGCATGTCGTGCACGTTGGTCAACAACAAATCTCAAACATTTTGTACTTTTTAGTAAAAACATTGTTACCCATAAATCACATTCAATTTAGGATATTAATTAATTATTCAAAAATCTCATAATGTAGGTATTACTCGGAGCTCTAACATTTCCCCTCATAATTCCCGTCCATAATTGTATCTATCATACCTATCATCAACTGTCATCATCATGTGTGTATTTATATATATCTATTTCTTTTTTTTAACTTAATTTTCAAAATGAACACCTGCTATATTTGCGATTCGCTGTAAACCACAGTTCTTTCCTGAAAAGGGTTGACTGGAAGAAATCGCTTCCAGAGTGATAAGACCGCATGTTGTACTTTTTATATATTTTTATTGATGTACAATAAAAAATATATTGATTGATTGATCATAAGGAAAATGCACCAAATTCCGTCATAAATAATTACTACCTATGTTCAACAAATAAACTATTCCATTTCATTTCTTATGGCCATCGGTGATGGAGCGACTGATGATGCTAAATTATAGGTATTTATGCATGTAATTATAGCTATTTATAGTTATGTCCTATTTCTTTTTTCCCATAAACACAAGTGGCCTCTGAAACAAAAATAATTAATTTAATGATATCGGAATAAAAGAAATGAGAATCTTCTTCATTGAATAATGAACTCTTCTTTCTTTCTCTTTCTTTACTATTAATTCAAATAAGAATCAGGCCTCAGTTACGACTGGTGACGTTGCTACGAGCCACCAACTTGTAGCTTCTAATTTTTACAAACATATTATAATGTACTTTCTCGTGTTCAAACTTTAAATCATGAGTAACCATTACAACAAAAGACCATTTAAAGCCACGTTGCAGCTGAATTATTGCTACAGCTTGAAAAGCGCTGCAAATAACAGAAATTGGTCGGCTCGACCGCGGAACGAACGCACTCTCAAAGAATACTACCGTAAAATAGCAACATAATACAGTCGTGTTTCGTAAGATTAGTGAAGAGAACCAGAGATCCTTTCTAATGATGGAGGGCATTCCATCTTAGTCTCAAGGAACGGTAACGCATCTTTGTGTTGATTCTTAATTGAAGGTAGACGACGAATCGAATATCTATAGTTTGTCATCCTTACTTCTATTAAATCAGCACTTAAAATTGCAATTAACAATTTCATTGGTGCCGGCGGGGATCGAACCCAGGTTACTCGCGTTCTGTTATATTTACAGCGAACGTTAACCATCTTAGCTATCACGGCTCCAAATGAAATTGTTAATTGCAATTTTAAGTACTGATTTACCACGTGCTCGGCGGTATAGGAAAACATTGTGAGGAAACCTGCATGTCTGAGGAATAAGAAAAAAAAATATTTCGAAAACACGGTGGACACTTCCTTGCCCTAAAACCCTCTCAGAAATGAGGGGAGGCCTCTGCCCAACAGTGGGATGTATATAGGCTGTAACTTTACTTTACTTTTATTAAAATCGAAATGTACATATCTTGGAGGAATGAGAAGCTAGGTATCTCTACTATAGACAATATTTCAATGGTTTAATTACTTACACCTAAAGTTCGCCTTGTTCTCTTGGTTGTAGTTTTAATTATTTCTCTAAGCACATTTTCTGTAGAAAATTCTTTATGTGTTGGCTCTGTGCTTGGTTCTTGGCTTACAACTTGAATGGTTGAATTTTCAGGAGTATTTTCAACTAGCCTCACATTCTGTACATCTGTTGAAGAAGTTTCTGAACTATTAGCCATTGCATTTACTTCATAACCTGTAGTTGTTTCTGTGGTATATTCAGTTTTGGTTGATTCTGTTATATTGAATATTTCTTGTATGGAAATTTTTCCAACGGTTTCAGTGATCGTGGTTGAGGTACGAGTAGGTTTTAAAGCAATAGTTGAATGAGTGATTTCTATGCTATCTGTTTTATTTCCATTGGTTGCGTTGGTTGGGTTAGATGCTGAAAATGTGTGTGGTTTCCTTTGTGTTTGTGTTTTTGTTGATCCCGTTACTTTGTTTGTTTTTAAGATGAAAGTATTTTTCTTTAAACGATAATCTGATGAAGTATTTATTTTAGTTGTCAAATATTTAGTTTTTGACGTACGTAGGGCATTTTTTGTTACTGTTGTAAACGTATTCCTTTGCTTAATTTTTTTCGCTGTCAAATATTTCGTTTTTGACGTACGTAGAGCATTTTTCGTTTCTTTTGTAAACATATTCCTTTGCCTCAAAATTCGTTCTGTAAGAGTTTGCTTAAACTCTTCCAAAGAGAGATAGGCGTTAGGAAATTTTGATTCCACTGGATTATTTATGTAGATCAACGGATTGTCATCACTTGTCGTTTCAGCTTTAACAATTAGATTGTGTTTTTTGAAACCATTTACTTCTTTTAATTTGTTTATATGTATTTCATACTGCCGATTCTGGATAAATAGCCGACGCGTTGCAACAGGGGCCTCTACGAAAAAACAGCAAATGTATATTCTTGTGGTAGCAGCGTAAAAGGACTTTCAACACCATTACGTCCTATGGGTGATGTACGAGGCAACTATTAAAAATAACAGATTTTTTTTACATCGTAGAACCAGGCTGCAGAATATTACTGCTGCACCACACATTATACCGAGATAGGACCACAGCATAAAATAGCAGCATAATGCTGCTGTGCTTCGTTAGTGACGAAAACTAAAAGCCCTTTTACTGCTAACAAGGCATGCTATCTTAGTCCTCAGGGGTGGTAATGCATCTGCATCTTGAATAATCGAGGATAAATGTAAGTAGTTTTGATCCACGATATCTCTTACCATTAGCTGAACTATAATATACTTAATATACTTACTTCAGTAAAAAAAAATCGTAATCTCTGTTGCCAGACAGTTACTGGCACATCATAAAAAAAGATAGCAATTAAAACTCTTAAAAACATTTTTAGTTTTAAATCCATCGTAAACGACACACTTTACAGTAGATCGACCACCTATACTGTAAAGTGTGTTTATATACTATTCTACAAGAACCTTAGCATAGTCAAATAAGTTCAAAGTGTTACTAACGACAACGTTTATAGCTTAACTAACTACCATTAGCACTATTTCTAATGAAGCTCGACAATATGACTTTTTGGAGATATAATTACATACGTATAATTTGAACAAATCTATAATTACGGTTTATTAAAAGGTCGCTAAAAAGTAAAGTACAAAAGTCTAGTCAGTAGAGGAGAACTCCTACGCATGTATTGCTTATTGGTGACCCTTATTAAGTACATATATACCAAACTGCTTGACTGCACAGGATGTAGGAATGCCGCGCCCCATATCATCTATAATGAGAGTTGTTTCTGTGCATAATCTTTAAAATTTTTGCAAGATGATGTTGTGACCAGGATTAAGAAAGGAATGCTTCGGTGGTATAGTCATATATAAAGAATGAACGAGGAAAGAGTGTCAAAGCAAATTTATATTGCAGAAGTGAACGGCAGAGTCGGGAAGGGTGCCCTAGACGGAAGTTTACCGACTAAGTTGGCGATAAATTGAAGATCGACCAGAATAAGAGTACCCTTAACTGATGAGAATATATGCGTAGGTATATAGATGGAGAGAAGGAGCTTTTTTGCATATCAAATACAGAAAGGCGAACTTAATGCAATCACCTTCAGATCAAGCAGAGAAGATATTGTGGGTGCGAAGTGCAACTGAGTTAAAATATCTATGACTACTATTACATACTACGATACATATTATAAACATAATTACACAAATATGTTATATAAATGTACATTATGTAGTATGTAATCTTTTAAATGTATTCTTCAAAAAAGCAAAGAGACTGAATAAGCCCGTGCTCGTGGTTTAATGGTTTGATAGTTCTAAATAGGAGCTACCAATCAGTCACGCAATATTACTGTGGATGTGACATAATATAATTCGGACTTAGCGTTTGTTGTCATTAGTAATGTATACAGAAAAAAATTACAATATTTTACAACAGCCTTTCCAGTAGAGTAGCAGAATACAAAGTGGATCTCTTCAAGAGAAACTGAGTAGTTTTACATGGTAGAGCCACAAGTATATTATGGTTGTAGCACAAATGAGTTGACTCAACCAGGGTGGAACCACGCTCTCACAGAATCGCGTACAATAGCAGCTTAAGATTGCTGTATTTCATATGGTGAATGCATAGAACCGTAGACCCTTTTTACTGCAAACGAGGCCTTCCATCTTAGTCCTCAAGATTCACAATGCATCTTCATTTTGATTTTTAATCGAGGATAAATATTGACGTCTATGAACCACAGCATCCACTTACCATCAGGTGGATAGTGTGCTCGTTTCACCCTCATTCTATGAAAATAACTGCATCACCCGTAAGCAGTGAGATTACAGTCAAACAGCAGCTGAAAATATATAAAGAAGTAATTGTGCCCTAAACATCTTTTCTATTCTCACTATATGATGTACCAGAGAATATTCCACTACACTAGCAATTAGTCGCGGCGTTGCATGGCCCCGGATTTGAATCCTGCACAGAACAAGTGTATACAAACACTTATTCTGTGCGGGATTCATACCTACAAATAGCTATTCCGAATCTGGATATGCGCCCTTGTGCAATTTATGTGTGTAAACCGCAAATTCAGGAGAAAATCCTAATGTGGGAACATACCTTTTTTTTTTTTTAAAACATCGGTTTTTGTATAACCAGTAGTAAGTTAATGTTATATAAAGAAAAAATATTACTACATATCCTCCTAACGTATTTAACAATATGGGTGCGAGACTTTTGTCGTTCGCTAATCCATCTTTAAACTGATGCGATAATAGAAAACCTTTCAATAATATAATATTTGAGGAAACTATTTATTCCGCAATAGTTTAGCAAAGGTAAATTTATAGAATTTATTTACTGAACCGATCCTATGAGACCTACAAACTATGTAATACGACCTATGTAACCTATAAGTAATACAGGTTTTTCATGTTATGAGTTGTTTATTGTTTGATGATACTTTATATTATTTAATTTACTCCAAACTTTTATACGTGGTAAAGCCTTTTTGCATCTATATTATGGTTGTAGCGTGGATGGGTCGGCTTGACCGGGGAAGAACCACGCTCTAACGGAACACCAGCGTAAAATAGCAACATAATGCCGCTGTCTTTCGTATGGTAAGTGTAGAAAACCAGAGACCTGTTTTACGAGGCATTCCATCTTAGTCCTCAGGGGAGACAACGCATCTGTATTTTGATTCTTAATCCTTAATCGAGGTTAAATGTAGATGTCTATCTACCACAGCATCCAGTTACCATCAGGTGGACTGTGCGTTTTGAAAAAAAAACGAATTTCTATCACAGCGGCCAATCTCAACTGAGACTAACTATCTGCCCAGAACGGGGTTATAATGTCCCAAGTGTGTGCACGGACACAGGTGCACTCTCTATTCTCTCACATTTATAGTCCCATGGCACGGCAATTTGACACGACCAGAGAGATCAGGCGCAGGACTAACGGCTTTACGTGTTTAATGAGAATTTCTTAACACAAAAATCCAACAAGTTATTGTGGCTCGACCCGGGGTTCGAACCTCGGATCTAAAGATTAATGCAATGAAATGCAATCGTGAGCACTAGACCACCGAAGCAGGCGGTTTACTTTAATGTACAAAGCAAAAATCGGTAAGAGAAACAAAGAAGACGAAATAGGCCTTCATTTGTTTTTACCTCAAATAACAGATACACGTCGACTAAAGTGCTGAATCTACGAAAAACAATCTTTGTTTTAAATTATCGTTTTTTTTTGCGTAAATGTAATTTATAAACTAAGTTCGAAATAGTCTCTAGATAAAAATATAAAATTCAAAGAAATTAATATATAAATTTTGACCTTTCAGTATATTATAATCATATAAAGATTCCACTAGAAGTAAACACAAGCTAATTTACTAGACTAGTATTTTACTAGAGTCCTGATGTGTCAATAATTGCTTATTCCTCAAAGATCAAGAAAATATACAGCACTTATATTTTAAAAGTATTTTTGTAAATAATTCAAAAGTCGTTTTGAAAAGGTTACTATACCATTAAGGAGTAGATTATAGATAATAATCCCAGCTATCATGCTGTTTCTAAAATAAAATATTATATTGTAAATTATTATTTATAAAAAAGTTCCGCTAGGTTTCTTACTAGTATTTTCTAGTACAGAATTTTTTTTTCGAACCAATGGTAAAAGCATGAATGACTCGATATTTCTTATAATCTATAATGAAAAATAATTCAATTCTATTCTAATACCATCTTCCACAGCTTCTTTATATTTCAAATAAAGTTCCGAAACCAAATCCTCGGGCACTGTTTGCAACACATTGGTATCTTCCCCGAAAATATTGCGAGGAACACTTATTAATGTCAAAAGAAGTAAAAATTGCTTGCACTGGTAGTAGCAGAAAAAATAAAACATTTTAATGAACTACATTTCTAACGACGATAGTGCAAATCGCTTATATCTGATTAAGTCCCTCGGCTGAACGCACAGATGATTTTTAATTTTCAATTATATTATGATTAAAAATTGTTTATATTTAACAACAATACACCTTTTTCTTAGATTGATTAGTTTTTGTTTGTCTACATCAGCCTCACCCACTTCAGAAACTATTTTTTTTATAAGATAGCGTGACAAACGAGCACACGGTCCACCTGATGGTAAGTGGTTGCTGTGGACAATAGACATCTACGTCTACCCTCGATTACGAATCAAAATACAGGTGCGTTGTTACCCGTGAGAACTAAGATAGAATGCCTCGATTCTAGTAAAAAGGGTCTCCGGTTCTCTACACTCACCATACGAAACACAGCAGCATTAAGCTGCTATTTTACGCTGGTATTCTGTGAGAGCGTGGTCCTTCCCCGGTCGAGCCGACTCATTCGTGCGACAACCATAATATTGCTGCTGTTTGGCTCTACCATATAAAAATGTAATGAAGCGATTCAAATTCAATTTGAGCGATTCGAATTCGATCTTTTAGTTAGTTAAGTGTGATCATCGCAAATGTACGCAGCACGCGTGCTAAGTGCTCGATGTAACATTTATTGTTTTCTTTTTTTTTTGTTTATATATTCTATAAGATTGGCACTGTATCTAGATAGCCTAGGACTAGGATATAACTGTAAAAACACAATCATGACACAAATGGACCGAACCCTATATTAATATCTTGTTGTTTAGCACACCTGCTTGTTCCAGATTCGGACACAGGACACAGTAGTCAGATACCATGTCTGCCATGCCGCGTGATAACCATGCTACTGTTCCTAAAATAACAACCTTAGCGAATAGTATTTGAGTGCGTACTGGATAATGAAAGAAATAATTAGCTACAAACCTTAAATTACAACATTTAAAATAAAATATTATTGACTTCGATACAGGCTAATAAAACATATCATTCTTATAACGGCCCTTCACACGTCAACCACCAAAACATAGCCTTCCTTACGTTTTGTCATAATGTAAAATCCCGAGTTCCCTACGTCCACCGACTTCCCGCATCCCTTCAATCCTTCGACTTATTAACCGAAAACTGTATCCTTAAAGTTAAAAAGTTAAAGTTACAATCTATATACGTCCCACTGCTGGGCACAGGCCTCCTTTTATTTCTAAGAGGGTTTTAGGTTCAGGAAATGTCCACCGCCGTACCCCAATTCGTATTGGGGAACTTGCAGGTTTGACTTGCAGGTTTCCTCACTAACAATTTCACTGGTGCCGGCGGGGATTGAACCCGGGTTACTCGCGTAATGTAAAATTTACAGTGAGCGCTAACCATCTGAGCTACCATGTATCCATTACAGTTTCTAAAATCTATTGGTCAGCGAAGGCCTTCGCTATAGATTGTCTCAAAGAGGAGATTTTTTTTATTATTATTATTAAGTTTTCATCAGGAAGATGCCGTTGCTTAACTGCTAAATCAGATTTCCTCTATTACCTCTTAGTAGACGGAAGGATATGTGGTAGAAGATATTCTTACACTGCCATTAGCATCATCATCATTACAGCCCCTTACCAGTCCACTGCTGAATATAGGCCTCTCCCAAAGATTGTCACAATACCTCCTGAGCCACCTATCGACTTCCTGCATGTCTTACCAGGTCATTACTCCATCTAGCGGTGGGCCGTCCCACACTTTGCCAACCGGTACGAAGCTGCCACTCGAGAACCTTGCTTCCCCATCGGTTGTAGAGTCTTCGAGCTATATGGCCGCCCCATTACCACTTCAGCTTACTAATCCGTTGGGCTATGTCGATTACTTTTTTTTTGTTTTTTTTTTGCTAAATCTGGCTCTAATTTCTTTCTTCTTACAATGCCATTATAAGGTGTTATAATTAAATTATTTAAAAACCTATAAATATTTAAGCATCTCAAAAGTTTTTAATTGTATTGTTACATAAAATATAGGTTCACTTTTATAAAAAAAAAATAACACGGGTTTTATTATATAAAATTACGCTTATTTTATGTGCAAACTTTATCAAATCTAGAAATTTGTTACGAAAAATACGAAAGTGGTGAAACTTTTCCTTAAAATGTACTCATATTGATCAAGAGCGTTGAGGTCAACAACTGTCAGTGTTTGACAAACACTCAGATGAAGTGTTTTAAAATGTAAATCTCAAAACAGTTCAAGTTGATATTTTGCTAGGAGAAATTTTGCAAATGCTTACGTTATTATAATGAATGTGTAATTCCTTTAAAAAATATATTTGTTCATAATTTTTCAATAAAGCTACTTTTATATTGAGAGCCGTGGTAGCTCGTGGGCTACGCGCTTGCCGTAAATTTCACAGTACGCGAGTACCTAACCCGAGTTCGATCCCCGCCGGCACCAATGAAATTGTTAATTGTAATTTTAAGTGCTGATTTGCCAAGTGTTCGGCGGTGAATAAAAATATCGTGAGGAAATCTGCATGTCTGAGAACTGAAAAAAAAATTTCAAAGGCATGTAAAGTTCGCAAACACCAATTTAGGCAGCGCGGCGAACATTTCCTTACAGTAAAATCCTCTCAGAAATGAGAGGAGGCCTGGGTCCAGAAGTGGGACGTATAGCGGTTGTAACTTTACTTTTACTTTTATACTAAAGTGATTGCAAGTAGATTATTAATCCAAATAATAACTAAACATCTATACTAATAAATAAAATAGAATTATCTGTTTGCAAGGTTAAAATAACAGCATTTAACTAAATGCAAATGAAGGTATACACGATATTTATAACAAAAATATAATTAATTAAATTTTTGTCTGTCTGTCTGTTTGTTTGTTCCGGCTAATCTCCGAAGTGGCTGGACCTATTTTTTACTGACAGATAGCTGATGTTATAAGTAGTAACCTAGGCCACTTTTATTTTAAAAACGGAATTAGTATACCGCGTAAAAAAAATTAAAACCTATGAAAATGTGAACAAAATCCGATTGAAATAAGAAATTATAATAATTAATTACCAAAAAAAACTGGTTAATAATAATCATTTAGTCATTAATTATAAAAATTATTAATGAAATCATATACTTAAGCTTAAAAGACATAAAGTTGTTTTTTTTTCTTTCAAATAACAAATTATATCTTGTTAGAATCACTACACAGTATAAAGTCACTTCCCATCGTCTGTATCTACCCATAGATCTTTTAAACTAAGAAACGGATTTTGCTGAGGTTTTCATCAATAGTCAGAATTATTCAATAGGAAGGTTAATATGTATAATACATGCATATGTTGTCGAGATCCAAAAATCACACGTGCAAAGCCAAAGTGAAGTTAAGGGCATAGAAAACTATTCCTTTAGACAATACAAAAATTTTTGTTTATTGTTTTTGGCATAATCTTTCTTCTTAATATATATAAATTATGTGTCACGTTGTTTGTCCGCGATGGACTCCTAAACTACTGTTACGAGCTTGAGGTTCGTGACAATAAAAATTGCCGATAAAATTACCTAAATTAACACTTTAATTTACTTTACACAAATTAAAACCTAAAACACTAATAATTAAACACACTAATTCACTTTATTCCGCTCCGAAGCTTCGCTTGTCTCGCCAAATCAACTCTGCCCGCTCGCATCTTGCAGCGCCTAGTTATATAAATTAGCAAAATATCCAGAATGTTCAAGTAAACACGCGCAAGGTACCGAGAATTCGAGTTTTAAACTTCAAGAAGTTTAGTTCTTCGGTTCGAGACTAGATGGCGCTAGTGCGCCGATTTGAGCGCGGCGTAACACTGTCCCCTCCTAAGACATGCTCGTCCCGAGCATTATCGGCCCCATAATAACGCGCTAGGCGATCCACATGGACGATCTTAGGAGTCCCTCTTGCGCCTTTCTGTATCCGGTAGGTTACATCGTTGATCCTGGTCACAATCCGGTACGGGCCGTCCCATTTAGCTTGAAGCTTAGGAGATTTCCCTTTGCTGCGGACTGGATTGTGCAACCACACAAGTGAACCTTCGTCGAACCCTTTGTTGTTCATTTTGCGGTCATACCGGGTTTTCATCTTTTCAGATATTTGCTGGCCCGATTGTTTGACGTGCTCATAAACGTCATTCATTTTGTTCCGCAAGTCATTTGCATAATCGGTTATACTGCGTGGAGTATCAGGTGGTATCCCGGTGATCAGGTCTGCAGGCAGCCGTAATTCTCTTCCAAAGTTTGCGAAAGCTGGTGTCACTGCTGTACTTTCGTGGACAGCGCTTCGATGTGACAACAAAAACGGTTGTATGTGCTTGTCCCAATCTCGTTGCCGATTGTCTACAACTTTTGCTAGGTACCTCTCCAATGTCTGATTAAATCGTTCCACCATTCCATCAGATTGCGGGTGATAAGAAGTCGTTCTTGTTTTATGAGTACCCATAACTCGGCAAGTTTCCTGGAATATTTGAGACTCAAAATTCCTTCCTTGATCGCTGTGAATCTCTAAAGGTACACCAAAACGACAGAAGACTTCATGAACTAGCTTATCAGCAACTGTTGAAGCTTCTTGATTTGGAATGGCGAAGACTTCTGGCCACTTAGTGAAGTAATCCATCACAACCATGAAATACTTGTTACCGCTTTCACTCTCCGGAAACGGCCCCGCCACGTCAATGGCTATTCTCTCCCATGGTGCGCCAACATTGTACAACTTCAATGCACCTCTACTACGAGTCTGAGGTCCCTTTACAGCCGCACAACTTGTACATTTGCGACACCAGTCCTCGACATCGTTTCGACAGTGGACCCAGTAAAACCGTTCTCGGATCTTCAGTAGAGTTCGTTTAACTCCCAGATGGCCTCCTGAATAATCATTATGGTACAGCTGTAGAACATCCGGTACTTTAGCTTTAGGGACAACCATTTGTAAATGACAGCTGTCTCCCCGAACATTTTCCCATTTACGTCACAGAACTCCATCCTGAAGCAGCAAGCTGTCCCACTGGGCCCAATAGCTTTTAGTGGTCGAACTCATCGCTGAGACGTCGCTCCACTTGGGCTTGGGAGCACTGGCCTTCATCCATTCCAGGATCGGCTTGATGTCCGGATCTTCCTGCTGTGCACGTTGTAAGCTGTCCTTCCACTCGTTGTTGAGGTGGTCTGCCCTGAGCATCCTCACGGATACCACTTCCTTACTCTCTTGCCTAGTACAATGTTTGCAATCTTCAGGACAAGGTCTTCTTGACAATGCATCTGCGTTGCCATGAGATTTCCCGTTGCGATGTTCGATCTCAAAGTCGTATTCCTGCAGTAGTTCAATCCACCTCGCAACTTGTCCTTCTGGATTTTTAAACTGCAATAGCCATTTTAGTGCAGCATGGTCAGTTCGTAAGTGAAATTTTCGCCCCAGAAGATATTTGCTAAAATGCTGCAACGACTTTACCACAGCTAGCAATTCGCGTCTTGTGACACAGTAGTTCCTTTCCGGTTTTGACAACGACTTGCTGAAGTAGGCTATCACGACCTCTTGGTCACCATTCCGTTGAGACAACACACCGCCAAGTCCTATATCACTTGCGTCTGTGTCAACTATAAATTCTTTGCTTGCATCAGGGTATCCCAAAATAGGTGTTTTGCACAGACGGTCCTTGAGCTCCTGGAATGCGATATTACAACTTTCATCCAAGCAGAAATGTCGCTTCTCCTCGGTTTGCTTGTGCAGAGGTTTGGCTATATCCGCAAAGTTCTTCACAAATCGCCGGTAATAGGAGCACAAACCCAAAAAATGCTCTAACCTTTTTTTTTTTTTTGCATGGGGAAATGCCTACGCATACCCGCCTCGCGGGGGCAAGGACGGGTTATGTCGGACTCGCACCGACTAAAACCCCATGGTGTTCCAGCTTTGTCGCATATTGGCAGGGCTACGGGAACGCTTTCGCACACATCCGCGGCCCTACTAGCGCCTGCCGCCCCATGGCAGCACCTCCTCGGGAGAGGAAAATTCCTCCCCATTCTCCTTCCCAGGTAAGGCGCACCAGAACACATGGCGCGCCTTCCTCCACGGCCTCTAACTACGTCTGTGCAACAGACGCCCCCGCGTCCGATGCACAAAGGCCATGGGGCCAGGAAAAACGAGCACTTAGAAGTACTAGCCTTCCCGACCCCAGCGGCGGATCTGGTCTATGGCTCCGCCGCCAACCAAGATTCGGCTGCGGAGGGTAGGGAGAGCGGCGCCTCGCAATACCGACAATCCTCTCCCCCCACAGCCTCACCACCACCGCATCAACGGTGCGGCCCCGTTTGAGTTGCGGAGGATAGGGCGAGTGGCACATCGCCATACCAACACTCCTCTTCCTCCGCGACTCCACCTCGGCTGCAGCGGTAGAGGGTGCGCGAGTCCCCACTTGCTGCAGTCCACCAGCACACATCCAAAGTGGGCTCCCCAAGCCCACTCGGAGCGGCCACCTCAGGCCGGCCCTTCACCTCGGGCCAGCCACGTGGGTTCCTCTTTGTTCACCGTGGGAGACCAAGCCACGGCTACTAAGCCCCCCGCCACGACAAGGCGGGACCCCGTTCGGGGGGTAAAAAAAAAAAAAAAAAAAAAAAAAAAAAAAATGCTCTAACCTGCGTCTTGTCTTTTGGAACCGGCCAATCCTTGACAGCGGCGATTTTCTCTGGATC
Organism: Parnassius apollo; assembly: GCA_907164705.1. NCBI lineage: Eukaryota > Metazoa > Arthropoda > Insecta > Lepidoptera > Papilionidae > Parnassius > Parnassius apollo. The sequence continues at coordinate 8,774,019 of CAJQZP010001558.1, read as the reverse complement.
TGTGCGGATACCTTCTTCCGATACTACAAACCACAAAAAGTTAACTTGCCGTTGGAATAGTGAACATTTCTCAACTTGAGGTTGGCACTCTGAATCTTCATGAGCACGCGTTCCAGGTTTTGAAGGTGTTCCTCAAACGTACGGCCTACGATGATGATGTCATCCAAGTAGACCAGACAGGCATCGCCAATTAGCCCGGTAAGTACAAGTTCCATCAGCCTTTCAAACGTTGCTGGAGCATTGCACAACCAAAACGGCATTACTTTAAATTGCCACAGACCCTTTCCCGTCGAGAACGCAGTTTTCTCCTTGTCCTTAGGGTCAATTTCAACTTGCCAGTAGCCACTTTTTAGATCCAGCGTGCTAAACCACTTTACTCCTGTAAGCATGTCCAGCGTGTCATCAATTCTTGGCAAGGGATAGCTGTCCTTCTTCGTAACGTCGTTCAGACGGCGGTAGTCAACACAAAACCGCATGCTGCCATCGTTCTTCTTCACCAGCACCACTGGTGAACACCATGGACTAGAGGAAGGTTCAATAACACCATCCTTCACCATTCCTTCAATCATGGTTTCTACTTCCTTTTCACGTGCTACCGGCAACCTTCTTGGCCGCTGACGGATAGGCAATTCTTCTCCTGTGTTTATTTTGTGTTGAACTAAGCCAGTCTTTCCTATGTCAGCATCGTTTGATGAGAATACATCGGCGTACTTGAGTAACAACTTCTTCGCCTTGACCAATTCGTTCGGGGAGAGAACACTGCGACAGTCTTCCAAAAGTGTGGTCACTCTCGTTTCTGCATCCTTGCTGGGGGGTCCCACTCGATATATATTGGCACCGACGTAACCAATCCACTTCCTCACAAGTACCAATCAGTGTGCCTTTTTCTATAATCTGTTCCCGGTCGCAAAGGTTCAGCACACGTACTCCTGAGATGTTAGTGGACCTGACCAAGGTTCGAGCTGCTTTCCATGGAAGGTCATTGTTTACCCTTTCCACAGGTACACAACGGTGAGCTTGCCCAGCGTTTCGAGGAAGACTAACCGGAACAATCGTTTCCGATCTCGGCGGAAGAACAATCTTCTTAATGCTGTACACGTTCCCTGGTAACGCACCTTCCATAAAAAGTTCCTCCTGTCCACATTTCAAAACACCTTGCTTAACGTCGATCTCACAACAATTATTCCTCATAAAGTCTAGGCCTAGGATGCAGTCGTCCATTATATCAGCCACGATGAAGTTATGCAGGTAGATCACGTTGCCTAGCTTCAACTCCATCTCCTTCTCTCCACGGACGGGTATACGCTGACCGGTGGCTGTTACCAAATTAATGCGTTCTCGGTTGTATGCGGAGTCCCCAAGGAACTGACTTATAAGTTGGGAACTAACAACCGTACGAGAGGCTCCAGTGTCTATGGTCAGTTTACACGGCATTCCGTTGACCTCGCCCTTGATGATTAGACTGTTCCCATCATGGGTTTGTGAGATCGAGATCCTTGGGGCTCTTTTAACATCAGCCAGCACCCGCCCCGCAGTTCTGGCTTTTACTCGTTTCCCTGCTGCTGCAGGGCGGTGCTGTTGGCCGCACTACCCTCCTGAGATCGTTCACCTTCCCTTTCTAGGGTTCGCTTAGGGCAGCTGGATCGAAGATGGCCCTTTTCCCCACAGCCATAGCACCTAGGGCTGTATCCTCTGTTGCGGTCGCGAACTGTAGCTGCTGCAACCTCCCTGATGCGATGGGAACGATGATCCTGCCGCACGGCTTCCACCTCCAGTGCATGGGCCAAGGCGTTCTTAAGCGTGTCGTGGTGCCCGAGTCTCACAGCAGCTCTGACTTCAAGGTGGCGGATGCCGTCGATGAATGTCTGAACCAGGTTCCCTTCAATGAGCGCAGGTACAGACTGGTATGCTTTTCGAACCATCTTCTCCACCTCAAGGGCCCACTGCTGCAGGTTCTCGTTGCTGCGCTGCACGCGATCTTTAAGCTGCGCGCGAAAGACGTGTTCCAGATGAGCGTCGCCATATCTCGCTTCCAAGGCCTCAAGAAGCTGCTCATAGGTCACTTTCTTACCGAGAGCTTCCAACACAGTTAAGGCTTGGTCGCGCAGGCCTAGGGTGAGTGCAGTCATGGCTTGGCTTTTATTCCAGCCGTTCGCCTCCATGACGGCCTCGAACTGGATTTTGTAGGCCGACCAGGAAGTTTTCTTCACGTCAGCCATCACGTTGTCAACCCGATTGTTCACATGGTTGATTCGGGTTTCATGTTCTTCGATTCGGGTTTCAGCTTCCGACAGGCGGTTGTCGTGTTGAGCAACCCTATCCTTCACGTCTCTTATCTCTGTCCCAAAGGTAGCGTGAAGGTCCTTCATGAGGAGCATCTGCTCTTCCGACCGACGAGCCTGTTCCGCCTGCTGACGGGCCTGTTCCTCTTGTCCGCTCTGCAGCTGCTCTTTCAACTGACGGACCTGTTCCTCCTGTCGGCGAGCCTGCTCCTGCAGCATCACCATCAGAGCACCTAAGTCAGGTGCTGCAGATGTAGGAGCTACCGACGGGCCTGCAGCCGGTGGCTGGCCCTCCGACGTCTGCGGCGTTGCACCACCCAATCTTCGTTGGTCCGTCTCCTGCTGGCGTTGACTTCGGGTACGGACACCCTCCGTTTCCTCCTTAGGTAAAATCGGCATTATTTTATCCCACTTCTGACACCAATTGTTACGAGCTTGAGGTTCGTGACAATAAAAATTGCCGATAAAATTACCTAAATTAACACTTTAATTTACTTTACACAAATTAAAACCTAAAACACTAATAATTAAACACACTAATTCACTTTATTCCGCTCCGAAGCTTCGCTTGTCTCGCCAAATCAACTCTGCCCGCTCGCATCTTGCAGCGCCTAGTTATATAAAGTAGCAAAATATCCAGAATGTTCAAGTAAACACGCGCAAGGTACCGAGAGTTCGAGTTTTAAACTTCAAGAAGTTTAGTTCTTCGGTTCGAGACTAGATGGCGCTAGTGCGCCGATTTGAGCGCGGCGTAACACTACTAAACCGATTTTATTCTATGCAAAATTGAAGTTAAATTCAATATTTTTAGGATTCTGTACCCAAACAGTAAAACCACCATTGCCTCTTATGGGTGATTTTGCCATATTTATCACGCTTGGCAACCGCAGCTTATTATTTTTATTCCGCAAATTTTTATAGAATTCGGGTGACAAACACCGTCAACTTTATAGTAAGTGGATGCTTTGTCACCTGTGAGGACTAAGATGGAATGCCTAGATTCCAGTAAAACGGGTCTCCGGTTCTCTACACTCACCATACGAAACACAGCAGCATTAAGCTACTATTTTACGCTAGTATTATTATATTATAATCCCCGGTCGACGACCTTTCGTGATCGCGTTCCCATAGCGTAAAATAGCAGCTTAATGCTGCTGTGTTTCGTATTGTGAATATAAACTAATTTTTATACGTGGTAGAGCCATGCTGCAGTTATATTAGTAGTATAGTTGTAGCACAGAATACCAGTGTAAAATAGTAGCTTAATGCTGCTGTGTTTCGTATGGTGAGTGTAGAGAACCGGAGATTCTTTTAACTAGAAACGAGTCACTCCATCTTAGACCTCACGGTTGACAACGCATCTGCATTTCGATTCGTTGAATAGTAAATGTAGATGTCTATGGGCTACAGCATCCCCTTACCATTAGGTGGACTATGTGCTCGTTTGCCTTGGCTCGTATGTCACCCTTATTCTATAAAAATGGCTACCAGCATTAAAAGGTGCAAGATTTCAATTCGTCATAAAGTGTGCAATGGTCATACAGTCGCAAACTTCATATTTTTATTGTATTTTGTCACCAAAATAAACTTTGGAGTAAACCTAACCTAACCGCAAGCCGATGCTCTCGTATTATCAAACAATTACTTAAAGCGGACTTAGGCACGTACAAATGATTATACTTTTCTAAATTAAATCACTAGTCTCGTGAACGAAACGATTAAATAACAATTATGGAAAACCTAAAGTATTTTATCAGTTTTGACGCCATGGAGTGTGTTGATCTTATATTTATTTATTGTTTTTTTGTATCAAATTTATACTGCAGAAATGAACGGCAGAGTCGAAAAAAGACGTGCTAAGCAAAAATTTATCGCACAACTTGGCGATATGTTGAAAATGGGCGAAATTAGGTATATGAATGTGGAGAAAGCGAGAGAGGTGTGTCAGGATCGTGCCAAATGGAAATCTGTAGTCTCTACCTACCCCTTTGGGTGACAGGCGTGAGTGTTTATGTTATGTTTTATGCTTATGTTTATAAATAAACTTAAAACTTTATTTATAAATAAACTATACTAAACGCATTCCCATCCTACCGTTACAGTTACAGTTACCTTTACAGCCTATCCACAACAAAGTCCACTGCTGAAAATAGATCTCATTAGGGGGGATATATTTGCCATAGTTACTACGCTGCGTAAGCGGATTGGCAACCGCAGTTTATTTTTATTTTTAGTCGTTATTAAAAGGAGGCTGCTGGCCATCCCCTGATTTGTTTCCTTCTGTCGCATGGTTCGACACCCACAGGATAATATGGTGGATATTCTTACGCCGCCACTACATGGTAAACTGAGCAAACTTAAGGGGATAGAGTAAGTCAGCTCAAATTCTAATTTCGTCCCCACTTGCCCACGCGTCGTATGCTATGTACCGACATGTTTGTAATCACTAATACTATAAGTAGAAATCGTTATATATGTTTCTTAACACCAAGCCAGTCGCTTCTTATTTTTATTACGGTTATTTCCCGTTTTAATTTTACGTCGTCCTGTTGCGTAATGTATATTCTGATCGTAAGCGACACAAACGGCCCCAAGTCCCCGGCGGCCCCGCTATTCCTGGCTACAGTGGTGACCATGGTAACGGCGGGGCAGGGGGTGCTAAGAATCTCCGGTGGAGATTCGGTTGCCACCTACGACGACTCGACCTGACAACGTATAACGCACGCACCCTGAGGACTGACGAGAAGATACTAGAGCTGGAAGAAGAGGTAGACAAGTTGCGCTGGCATATTATTGGATAATCTGAGGTTCGAAGAGAGGGGGAGGACACGGTAATCCTCGAGTCCGGCAACTTGTTCTATCACCGGGAGGGCGACCATCTGTCCCAAGGAGGTGTCGGATTTATCGTCCACAAGTCTCTCGTCAACAACGTTGTAAAGATTGGGAGTGTGTCGACGAGGGTCGCGTACCTGATACTCAGAATCACCAAACGGTATTCGCTGAAGGTCATACAGGTCTACGCACCAACCTCGGCACATCCCGATGAGGAGGTGGAGGAAATGTATGAGGATATTTCTAGAGCCATGCATTCCTCCAAAACCCACTACACGGTGTTGATGGGAGACTTCAACGCAAAACTGGGCACAAGAGAAGGCGGTGAGCTGAAGTTAGGGAATTTCGGAGTAGGGCAACGGAACCGTAGGGGCCAGCAGCTTGCTGACTTTATGGAGAAAGAGGAACTCTTTATGATGAACTCTTTGTTCCAGAAGCGGCTCCACAGGAAGTGGACCTGGTCGAGCCCCGACGGTTCGACAAAAAATGAGATTGACTTCATTATGACGACCAGACGCCAACTGTTCAGTGATGTCTCAGTGATCTCAAGGGTGAAAACCGGCAGCGATCACCGAATGGTTAGAGGCACACTGAACCTAAACGTTAAGTTGGAGAGGTCTCGTGAGGTCTAATGAAGTCAACGCTCCGTCCCCCTCGTGCTCTAATCCAGAATCCCGAGACTTTTCAGCACGAGTTACGTAACCGCTTTCAGTGCCTAGAAGATTGCAATGCAGTGGACGATATGAAAGACAAGCTCGTGGAAACTGTCCATGCGGTCGGAGCTAAGTTCTGCAAGACCCGCCGCAGAAGAAAACAAAAACTCTCCGATCACACTCTTAATCTCATGGCTGTTAGACGGGAGATGAGGCTGCAATCGTCAACAGATTTGACAGCATACAGGCAACTGAACAAACAGATCTCCAAATGCATGCGGCAAGACTTACGCAACTTTAATACTGCTCGTATTAAAGAAGCGATCGAGCGGAACCAGGGCTCCATGTCTTTGTCAAAGATCTGTCTGCCAGAAAGAGCCAACTGTCAAAGCTGAAGACTGAGTGTGGCAGCATCGTTTCCGGGACACCTGAGATTTTGAGTGAGATTGAGAGGTTCTATGGGCAGCTGTACACATCATCGTTGGAGCCACACGCAAGTGTAAGTAACGATACAAGAGCAAGTCTTACCCGACACTATTCCGATGATATCCCGGACGTCAGTCTGAGCGAGATTAGAATGGCTCTCCAGCACCTTAAAAACGGCAGGGCCCCAGGCGAGGATGGAATTACAGCGGAGCTTCTGAAAGCGGGTGGGACACCGGTACTTGAAGTCCTTCGGAAGTTCTTCAATACCGTCCTCCATGGTGGCACTACTCCGGAGGTGTGGAGCAGAAGGGCGGTGGTCTTGTTCTTTAAGAAAGGCGACAACGCTCTCTTGAAGAACTACAGACCGATTTCCCTTCTGAGCCGCGTCTACGTGCTGTTTTCGAGAGTCATTACGAATTGTCTCGCACGCAGACTCGACGACTTCCAGCCTCCCGAACAAGCCGGTTTCCGAAAAGGCTTCAGTACCATAGACCACATACATACCCTGCGGTAGATTGTACAGAAGACCGAAGAGTTCAATCTGCCACTTTGCCTGGCGTATGTGGACTATGAGAAAGCCTTTGATTCCGTCGAAATTTGGGCGGTGCTACAGTCCCTTCAGCGGTGCCAAGTTGACTGTCGGTATATCAAGGTGCTGAAGTGTTTGTACAGTAGGGCTACGATGGCTATCCGAGTACAGAACCAGAGTTTGAAACCTATCCAACTGCAGAGAGGTGTAAGACAGGGTGACGTTATATCCCCGAAACTCTTCACCGCTGCGTTGGAAGACGTTTTCAAGCTACTGGACTGGCAAGGATACGGTATTAACATCAATGGCGAGTACATCACTCACCTTCGATTTGCCGACGATATAGTCCTTATGGTAGAATCGCTGGAGGACCTTAGCACTATGCTCAATGACCTCAATGGTGTCTCCCAACGGATAGGTCTTAAGATGAACATGGACAAAACAAAGATTATGTTCAACGTCCATGTCACACCTATGCCGGTAGTTGTGGGGAGCACTATGCTCGAAGTTGTTGACGAGTACGTTTACCTGGGACAAATAGTCCGACTAGGTAAGTCCAACTTCGACCGAGAGGTCTATCGACGGATTCAACTCGGCTGGGCAGCGTTCGGGAAATTACGACACATCTTCTCGTCAAGTATATCTCAATCTCTGAAAACTAAAGTGTACAACCAGTGCGTGTTGCTAGTGATGACTTACGGATCAGAGACGTGGTCCTTCACTGCTGGCCGTATGAGGACGCTCAAGGTCGCTCAGCGAGCTATGGAGAGGGCTATGCTCGGAGTTTAAAACCAGAGTGACCGACATAGCCCAACGGATTAGTAAGCTGAAGTGGCAATAGGTCAGCCATATAGCTCGAAGAACCGATAACCGATGAGGAAGAAAGGTTCTCGAGTGGCAGCCTCGTACCGGTAGGCGTAGTGTAGGGCGACCCCCCACTAGATGGAGTGACGACCTGGTAAGACATGCAGGAAGTCGATGGATGCAGGTGGCTCAGGACCGTGCTTTGTGGCATTACTTGGGGGAGGCCTATGTTCAGCAGTGGACTTGTGAAGGGCTGTAACGATGATGATGATGAAGCGACACAACCTCCCCGTTCAAAGGCCGAAGTGAAGTGACCGTGCGGCAGGAATCACGCTTCAAAAGGCCGATAGTTTAGGTAATTTCTTTTTACAGTGAAAATAATGGTGTTTAAAAAAAAAGTAAATAACATAAGCACTGCTTTATAGTTAGTTCAGTTAGTATGCAAAGTTTCATGATCTTATTTAAAGTATTTTATAACAGCGGTTTATTGTTTATTTTGGAGGTAACTTTGGATTTTTTCTATCGAGAAAATTTTACGAAATCTTGTTTTCGTCTAACATAATCCTTAACATTAATCCTCAACTTTACCATATATTTATTTCAAAATTAATGCTGCAATATTATCGGCATAACGAAGGATCTTGCTAAGACATTTGAGATTATATTTCCCCTATGACATTTTAATATATGAAAAAGTAGACATATTTATGTGATAAAATAATGTATCGTGTAAACTTTTTGGCTGAATGCCTTATATCCCTTTTAAATTAGACAAAAAAATATATACTGTTAATTTCTCTGTACTGCTAAGGTTACCACAATAGAAGAGTACGGGGTGTACACGATGCTGCCAGCGCAGCAGCTGACGCCGATAAGCCCATGGCCACCCGACACCAACCTTTTGGACCGCATGGACGATCTGGCGCACAAAGGTAAAGGTAATGGTGACCACCATTTCTTTAATATTCGCAAACATGGATAGTATGTTAAAAAATTACCAAAGACTCACGTTTGAAAGTCTGTAAACCAAGCCATGCGCACTTTTGATCGTACAATACCTACTTTACGTCCGCCAAGTAGTGAGCTAATTTGATCAGAATTATGTAAACGTGTGTACCTATGAAAAAACTATTTTTTCGTTTTAAACAAAACCAAAGACACTATGCAATAGATAATAATATCAAAGACAAAGATATGCTCTTTTATTTTAAACCATAACCTGGCAATGTTTCTTAGAAAAAAAAAAAAGAAATCACTCTGAACTTTCGGCGTTCCACGTGTCATTTTGATGAAGGTGCTCCGTCTTTTTTTATAGAATTTTATATTTGTGTCTGGACTAAAAACGAAAGTATTATACTTTTTTATATTCCTTGTAATATAGTGAACACATATATATATATATATATATATAATTTGTGGTATAAAAAGTGAAAAGTAAATTGCCAAAAGTGCTTCAAAATCTGGAAGGCCCATTATGGCGGCTGGGTCATAAATGTGTTATTTTTCAAATTCTCATTTATTTTTAGTGTAAAATGTAAGTAAAAATTAGTTTTCTTACATATTTCAAATAACTTGACGTTGAATTTATTTCAAATTCACACAAAACTATTTTAGAAATATTGTTCTAAATGTCACACAGATAAAATATTATTATTATTATTTTTTTTTAATTTTTTTAATATTTTAATATTTTGGTATGAGTAACGAATGAAAACACATAAAACATAAAAATATACATATTTCCAAACATTTTCATATAAATTTCTCTAAAAACAAAAGTGTAGAATTCAAATTAGTAGTAATTTTGTCACTAAAATTGAAGTATATACCACTACTATGCTATACAGGGTAATTTACGTATTTTATTACAATTGCTAGCAACCAAAAATAATTTTATTCGATAGTTTATACATTCAACAAGAATTCCTGTAAGTTTTATCCATAAATATTGTCTCAAAGTGAAAATATAGCAAAATTTGCAATATAGCAAAAAATTTGCTAATTTGCAAATTTTCCCGCCATTACGGTCTCGAGCGAACGGGAGTATAACATGTCGCGCGCTGTCAGAGCTTACAGGTATTGTACAGAAAAAAGTCGCTTCTTATATTTCAATGTTACGTTCTTTGGTTTTCTTATCGAATTTTGTTAGCTTTATCAAAATGTAAATATACGCCCCAATCAATGTCCCACACATTGGGTGTATACTTGCATTTTTGGCGCAGGACTCCTCTTATTTCAGCGAGTATAATATAGTAGGCAGTTCACCGCGCTACTTTAATGTGTATCCTAGGAGTTATTCTATTTCGAAGAATGCAGGTGCAGGCTTCCTCGCGACAATTTGGTTACCGTCGAGTACGTAATAAACAGCACTTAATATTTCTGTGACAATTTATTAAACCAGTTACTTAAGTTTATGTTTTAAAAAACGCACGGGCAGCATATGCGTTATGATTCTTAATCGAGGATAAATGTAAATGTCTATGGGCCACAGCATTCACTTACCATCAGGTGGACTGTGTGCTCGTTTGTCACCCTTATTCTATAAAAAAAATTAAATATCTTCATTATTCTGATGTAAGGAATTATACCGTGCAGTCAAAAATTCCATCACCCCGTCTTGTTCCCTTGCGATCGTAATAGGTAACATAAAATACTTATATCGGTGACTGTGATCGAAAATCCTCCCCACAACAAGGAAAGCCCATATCAAGTTAAAATCTTGCCAATCTCTTAGTCTTAGTAGCTCAGGGGCTAAGCGCTCGACCTAAATTTCATAGTACGCGAGTTCGATCACCACCGTCACCATGAAATTAAGTGAAAGCTGATTTAACGCGTACTCGATGGTAACGAGGTGAGGAAACCTGAGCTACAGCCTATATACATCCTTCTTTCATTTCTGGTAGGGTTTTAGGGCAAGGAAATGTCAGTCGCGTTGCCCCAACGCATGTTGGCGGACTTCACACGTCTTCGAAATATTTTTTTTTTTTTTTTGGCTTCTTTAAAGTTAAAGTTATAGTTACAGCCTATATATATATATATATATATATATATATATATATATATATATATATATATATATCCCACTGCTGGGCACAGGCTGCCGCAAGGACGTTTTCGCCCAAATATGTGTTGACGAACTTGTATTCGAAATCCTAAGGATTTTATCCGCGTTTAATTTAACTCATTTTTGATTTCCGACGTTATACCTGTACATTATGTATCTATACTATTTTACTTTTACTGTTTTTAAATGAAAAAAGCGACATTCATTTTAAATTCATATTAAATTTACTTTACAAGTCTATTACCATATTTAAAGACCTGTGTAACACAACCTGTTGCATTTACCGTCCATTATATATGAATATATAAACGCGTGATTAATTGGAGTAAGCAGGATTGTGGTGCGACAGGTCACAGCGGTGTTAACCAGCTCGGCGGCGTGTTTGTAGGAGGCAGACCGCTGCCCGACTCCACGCGGCAGAAGATCGTCGAGCTGGCACACTCCGGCGCCCGACCCTGCGACATCAGCCGCATCCTGCAGGTCTCCAACGGCTGCGTTTCCAAGATACTTGGCAGGTTAGTTACTTACTGCGTTGTGGCGGTTTAAGAATATGCAATATTCCAAATCAACCCGTAGGTGTCGTAAGGGGCGACAGAAGCAAAGAAAAAAACTGCGTTCGAGAACCCGTTTGCCGAGCGTGGCACCTATGGCAAATATCCCCCCGGTAAGGCAATATATGGGGGAGGCCTATGTTCATCAGTGGACTTAAAAAGGCTGCAACGGTAATGGTAAATGATATACTATTTGTTTTGCTACTACTACTTGTATCTTTGCGTAAAATACATACTGCTACCTTTCGTATAGTGAATTTCATTCTTAAGGGTGCTATCACATCAGTGTTTTGATTCTTGTCTAAATAGATATGTGTTTACGGGTCACAGCATCCACTTACATTACATACATAGGAGAGCCACGCTGCAGCTCTTGTGGTTGTAGTATGAATGGGTCGGCTCGACCGGGGAAGGACCACGCTCTTACAGAATACTAGCGTAAAATAGCAGCTTAATGCTGTTATGTTTCGTATGGTGAGTGTAGAGAGGAGGCCCGTTTTACCGGAATCGAGGCATTCCATCTTAGTCCCCAGGGGTGACAACGCATCTGCATTTTGATTCTTAATCGAGGTTAAATGTAGGTGTCTATAGGCCGCAGGAGCCGCTTACCTTCAGGTGGACTGTGTGATCGTTTGTTACCCTTATCCTATAAAAAAGATTGTGTCTGCGGGTCACAGCTTCCACTTATATTACATATATTATACTACACGTATGTGAACTCTTGGGAACTATGTGCTCGTATGTGAATCTTACTTCTATATAAACAAATACGTAGTACACGTTATTATCATGAAATTCAACTTGAATTTATTTCGATATTTTTAATTATCGACCGCAAAGTAATTACACCAGTCACCCATCTTAGCAATATTATACTGAAAATATCTAAAAAATGCAGCTGCAATCGTACACCGGTCTCTAACTGGTTGTAACCACAGAATTATAGTAACTGACCGCACGTCATAGGAAAACACCACGGAGCATGCCAACGAATATCCAGCATATCTAGAACTCTCTTTATTGGTCTGTTGGGTTTTAACTAGGGTCCGAATAGTTTTGCAGACCTTGACTGTGAAGGTTGGTTTTAGTTGACAGGCGTGAAACTTGAGCGCGTCTATTTTTGTAGTGACGTATGGCTTGTTTTTTTTTATTTTGTTTTGTAGATTTGCGGTTAAAATGTATAGACGTATTATTTAGTACTAGAATATATTAACACAATGTCAAGCAATAGCCATGTGTTTTATTATGTTATATCCGTCCACTCATGTTTTATTAACATTTGCGTGGTAGAGAAGTTTACCTGTCGTTTGAAGTTCAAAGCATTTTAAATAGTATTGAAATTAAGTATTTTGGAATATAATGTTTATACTAAATATTTAAAAATTATTTAAACTTTCTTATCATTTTGTTACTCTTCTAGGGACAAGACATCTGTGTTACAGAATGTAAAAATTGTAAAACTTTTAATAATTGTTATAATAATAAACTTAGGCAACCTAAAACTGTACATCTGTATCATTAGACTTAAGACTTACATACATACTACTTCAATCATATAACCTTCGAGTGGGGAGGAGAGTCCAAGAAGACAACGTTTAGCTAAAAATAGGTTAGATAGAGAAATTTGGGAAAGTATTGTAAGTAAGTATCGCCTTCACAAACAAAAACTCAATATTAATCGCGTTACAAAACACGACACAAAACCGTTGACACATTCCTTTTGTTAGAGTCCTACAGTACTACATAAACACGGGACCTGTAAATTGCAGAAGACATGAGATGGACTTCAAAATTTATAGTCGGTTTAACATTTAGCGATTACCTTATTCTACTCCAGAAATCAAACACCCAAAGTTTTAGATCTGTTGTTATTCTGATATACGCCAATATGGTTTATTCCCTACTTACTACAACTATAATATAGCTGTATTATAGTTGTAGTAAGTCCGAACGGGTCGGCTCGGAAGGACTACGCTCTGATAGAATACCAGAGTAATTAACAACTTAATGCTGTTGTATTTCTTACGGTAAGTGTAGAGAACCGGTTTCCCTTTTAATAGTAACCAGACATTCCTTCTTAGTTAGTAATTAGATTTGAACTTGGTAGAGCTTGGTATGCTGCAGCTATATTATTGGTATAGTTGTAGCACGAATGGGTCGGCTCAACCGGGGAAGGATCACGCCCTCATAGAATACCAGAGTAAATAACAACTTAATGCTGCTGTATTTCGTATGGTATGTGTAGAGAACCGGTTACCCCTTTTTAATGGTAAGAAAGCATTCCATCTTAGTCCTCAGGGGTGACAACGCATCCATATTTTAATGCTTAATTGAGGATAGATAGATGTAAATGTCTATAGTCTACAGCATACACTAACCATCAGGAGAACTGTGTGCTCGTTTGTCACCCTCATTATATAAAACAATATGACGACAGCAACAGATTGTTAATTATATTTGATTGCAAAAACAAAATATTTACTAGACTTTTCTCAATAGATCACTTTGTTAGAAACCTTACAAAATCATTTGGCCAATATAGCCGATAGTGCCCGATTCAGACCGTATCGCATTTTTGTGACATTACATCCTAAATCTTTCCAAGTAGTGTTCAAATACGCGCTTAGAAACATTATATACCTTGATACGTTTATACTATAATTATATATTTTTAATTCTCATGCACTTTATAAAAATAACCCGACGACAGCTGGCTGATAAAGTGAAAACACTGAAGACCCGGCATTGAACTTGATACCTTACGGGCCGTGGCAATCCGATACCGGTAGTTAGGCTACTCGTACCTCTTACTTCGACTTTGCTTATGCCTGTGCCCGTTTGGTCAATTTCTAATCGCGCAAATATACAAACACGTTTATAAATATATATGGTCCTTCCTGAGTTAGACAGAAAAGCATTGTGCAATAAACTTTACTAGATATGACTTCTGCTAATTACAAAAATATTATGAGGTAGTAAACCTATCAACCCATTATCGACGGCTGATTGAGTGTTAGCCTCCTTGAAGCATTTTGCAGAAAATTGTAAGTTCAGTATCTTCATCGGTGAAGTTCGGGTACATTTCTTGTAGCACTGTAGTGTGCCTATAAATGGCAATTTACGCTTGGTGCGTATTAACAGCGTCCGCAATTTGACTGAAATCAGCTTCCACCATATCCACAGACCTCAGCATCTCTTCACGCTCATACACGACAATACGCTCAGGCACGGAAATTACAGGAAAGCAACGATATTTGTTTTTGACAAGAAAATAAAAAGAAAACTGAAAATACTCTCAATTTTTTATATATATTAGGAAACCCCGTACAACGTAACCTATTAAAAATTTCCTCCTTATTACGAAAAGCTTTTGAATTTTAGCTTAAACTTTTAAATTTCGAACCATTATTAATGTAGTTTGAACTTCTAGTGGTCAGTATTTTTTCTTAAAATAAAATAAATATTTTAAATTATATAAAACTCTATTTAATAAGTTAATACCAAGTCACGCCACGCATTTGAACCAAACAATTTGCTTCGTTATTTATCATGCGTACAGCAAAGGAGTGAAAAATATTGCCAGCATCTGTCGTGTCATCCGATTGCTTTGTAGGTTTTGGTTTTTATAAGTGGGTTATAGCATATTGGTATCTATCACCACTTACCATTAGGTGTAAAAGTAGTGAAAGGAATACTAAGTACAAGCAGGCCCGGCAGACGTTATTCTGCCCTTTTTGGATGGTTACGCGATGAGTTTCATTTTCATACACACACACCACACACTTTTCTACTCTTCTTCAACTTCATATACGCAATAAGCATAGCTAAATCCTCTTTATATTTAATACAACCACCACAACCATTACGACAATAAACTTAAATAAAAAATAAAAACATAACCCTTCTTTTGTTACTCTTCCTTAAGCGGATAAAAAGCCTATATGTTATACGCCATCATTTACTGCCTACACGCCAACTTTTAAGGAAATCCATACAATATATTTTGCGTGAATCGTGAACAAATAATTTTTTAACAGATTTATTATATGTATAGATAACAGTTTAAAGATAAATAGTTGCTTGTTCTCTAGACTTTGTTGAGTATATTTTTAAACACACAACTATTTTATTATATCTATTAAGATTTTTATGTATTATGTATATTAATACATAATAAGAATACCTCTCTATAACACGCTGAGTGACTTTGGGCCTTTTCACGTGCACAAAATTAAGAAAAGTCTTGGTTAGTTAGGTTAACTCTATCAAAATTATTTTAGACGTGGTAGCGTGACTTACCGTCTCGTTCAATAAAGACATCAATAAAAATCGTTCTATAAAAATATTTTTGTTTGGTATACCACTAAACTTTTTTATTATATATTTTTGGATCAAAGCTATAAAAGTCTATCCTCGATCAAAAATCGAAATAAGAAGCGATGTCACCCTCAAGAATTAAAATAAAGTACTTTGTTACGAGTAAAAAAAAGAGTCTGGCTTAGGTTTTCTAACTTGCCAAACGAAACACAGCAGCATTAAGCTGCTAATTTACGTCATTCTGTCAGCAAACTCATCGGGTAAAGGACTTCACGGTTGAGTCGATTTATCCGTGCAGCCGTAACTCAGTAATTCGTGGCTCTACCACGTTAAAGTTGTTGACATATTCTATATTTTGTGAAGGACTTGTTTGCACTAATTTGACCATAGAACATTTTAAATAATTTTAAACCAGTAATTATTTCTTATATTTACGCGAACACTACACATTATTTAAAACTGCTTTTATGGATTTTATCGTGTTTAATTTATTTGATTATTAATTCCTGACGTTTCGGATGCTTTCCATGGTCCCCTGTGACCATGGGTGAGCTTTAAACCAGGGTCTAAAACTGCACTAAACTATGATTTAGTATGAATAATATTGCTTATAATTGACGGATGTTATCTTTATTCAATGTTACTGCATAGGCCAAAGTGCGGAGGCGCTGTGAAGACTCAAACTAACACAACAATATTGAGGCATAGGACATACATATCGACTGCAAATTCAAACTCTGTGCGACATATCCGTAGTTTGAAAATATATATAAAATTAAATACGAAATCTTAATGACTATTTTTCATAAAGCCTTCTTTTCTCAGGTATTACGAGACCGGCTCCATCAGGCCAAGGGCTATCGGTGGGTCGAAGCCCAGGGTCGCGACAGCGGAGGTCGTGAGCAAGATCGCTCAGTACAAACGTGAGTGTCCTTCGATCTTCGCCTGGGAGATTCGGGATCGTCTACTCAGTGAAGGCGTATGCACGTCAGATAATATACCCAGTGTAAGTACAATACATATTAACATGTGCTTAACCTATTAAAACACCCGTTTCACTTCTTAATGGTAAAGTTTCGTTGTTATTGAACACTTAGCTACAAATGTGTCTTGCTCGCAGTCTTGTTAGTTATAGTGAGAAACTCGACAAATTTAAAGTGACCTCTTTACTTATTCGCCGTAAGAAATATTGCGTTATATATTTATATACAATTCTCCATAGTGAAATCGATTTTGATTTACATATTACACTAGATTAGTAATTACCGCGCCAAAGCGTTGCCATTGCCACTGCACATATGGCCACAACCGATGCCTAGCTAAAGAGACTGCCGCACGGATCGTGAGGGTGTGATATATATATATATATATATACTCGTCTAATGAATAATGGTAGCGTGCTAATTCTCTTTCATGTTTCTTTAACAGCTATAGTTACCTATTTACATAGGCGACCATATGCCATCGTGCTCCGAAAAATTTGCTTTAATTTCGTATATAAATAATGAATATACGTCATGAATATATGACTGTAACAAAGTATTGCCTGGGCACACCTGGCTGCGGAGAGGTTGCGGCCCAGTGCGCTCCTGCAACCACACTTTTCCAAGTTCTCCACATATATTCCTGTGAAGTGGTATACTATTTATATTAAAAATAGACAAGTGAATGAAATTTTTTCGAAAATATTAATTAATATTATTTTCATTAAAAATACTTGAACATTTTGATAGGCATTCTAGAAAAAATGTATTCTCCCACTAATAATTATATATTAAAATTTGATTTTGATTAAAAACTACATGAACGTAGTAATCCTGCAGTCGGATCTTAGACGAAACAAGGGACATTTCAGTGTCATTCTTCTTATTATCCATGTACAACAGAAGACTTTTCTCGACTTCAAGCTAATAACTTTATTAAAATCAATTTATGACCCTCTTAAGTAGACTAAGGACTATCATAAGCAAATATATCTTCAAGCTTGAATGTCATCTAAATATTTGCATTAAAATATCATCCAATATTTTCCCACACTTAGGGGTGAAAGAGTTTTCTTCTATGACTACCTGAACCTATTTAAAAGGAAAATAATCTAATAAATAATAAACGTAATTCAATTGACGAAGATATTTATTTATTTTTATTTTATATAATAAGGGTAATTAACGAGCACACAATCCACCTCTTGGTATGGACGCCCATAGATATCTACATCTGTCTTCAATTAAGAATCCTCTTATGGAACTGCAAAGTGTTGCCAAACGGCAGTGCGAGTAACACTTTCTAATTCTTTGTAATATTAAGCTCCAGATTCCAGCTTAATTGAAACTGCTATTCGATTTATTTGAATAACCAATATCATTGTTAAGCAATTTTTTTAAAACGAGTTAGAAAGAGGTTTTTACGTGGTATAGCCAGGCTGCTATGTTATGGTTGTAGCACGAATGGGTTGGCTCGACCGGGGCAGGACCACGCTCTCACAGTATACCGGCTCATGCTGTGTTTCCTATGGTGAGTGTAAAGAACTGGAGACCCTTTTTACTGGAATCGAGGCATTCCATATTAGTCCTCAGGGGTGACAACGCATATGCATTTTGATTTTTAATTGAGGATAAATGAGGATGTCTATGGGCCACAGCATCCACTTACCATCGGGTGGACTGTGTGCTCGTTTGTCACGCAATGCTATAAAAAAGAGGGATCATTATCGAAAAGAATAGGCCTTAATTTATCTCCTCACCTTTCATCCGCGTAACTTACATAATATGTAACTAATTATTGCACAATGAATATTGAAAGTTATTATTACTATTATTACTACTACTGTAGCTGCTAAAACTAACGGTTTACTGGACTAATTTCCGCAAAAATCATTTTATCTAATTGAATTTTTATTTTAATTAAATTTTATAAAATAATGCATAAAAATCCCTCTATATATCGTCTATGTACTATCAGTTGTAAACTAAAGAATGATTATCAAAAGTATAATATAGTATAATTGAAGACATTTAAGGTATAATGTAACCAAATGGAATAGTGATCTTTATCAAGTAAAGTAAAGCAAAGTTACAACATATATACGTTCCACTGCTGGGCACAAGTTAGTGTCCACCAGCTGACCTAATGCGTGTTAGTGGACTCCACATGCGTTTGAAATTTAATAATTTTTTATTATTGTTTCTCAGACATTCAGGATTCCTCACGATGTTTTCCTTCACCGCCGAGTAAGTGGTCAATAAATTAGCAATTAAAATTGTAATTTATTGGTGCCGGCGGGGATCTAACCCGAGTTGCTACGTACTGTGAAAATTACAGGAAGCAGTTATATTTTTTTTTCTTTTAATCGTTTATCTACATAATATGTGAATGTAAAACCGTTTATGTAGGTATGTGAAAAAGAAACAGACTAGTTTAACAACACACTTATTATAATTCATTCAGAACAAAAAAATATAAAGAAACGGGTTTTACAAAATATAAGTCTGACAAAATATATTCCGACGTTTTACCAAGACGCCATTCTAAAGTATGAAAAATACGAAAGGGCGACTCGTAAAGTACAATGGTGCCACCATATCTATAGTGAAGCTATATACAGAATGCTATAACGCCTTATCTTTCCCCAGCACTATACAGAACTCCCCTTTTTGTTGCCCCCTCCCCTTCGCCTTCGCTCCGTGGCAAAACAATATGACGTTATAACTTTTTTCTTCAGATTTTTCCTTTTTGAATACGGAGCCGCTCCCTACTGGGGCATCCTTTAGGCAGAGCCGATACCGTACTGATATAGAGGTTGATGCTAAGTGTGTCAGTATTTCTTACGTCTTTAAAACTTTATTTGTTTTATATCTGTCAAACAATAAAAAAAAATCAAATAACCAACTTTATATTCTAATCTTATAATTAATTCATGTTTTATAATCAACTCTTTAATGACGAAAACAAATGTACCGATGTGAATAAACACTAAATTAAAAGCCGTAAAATGGAAAAAAGACGACATTACGCGATTCGTATTGCAAAAGAAATTCATAAACACCCTTTTAGATGTTACCCCTCGCGAAATACTTAACATAAATTAATTAAGAAATTCGCACAATCATCCTGTTGCTGACGGTTTGACGAAAAAAAATACGGTATTAAGTACTCTCCACCAAGAATATCGAGAAAAACATAAAACCGTAATGGAGGGTAAGGAACGAGAGGAGGATATAAAAATTTTAATGAGAGTGAAAGAGTTGGCCGACTGTCTCTTTTCCCATCGTCTGAAGGGTGGAGGGGAAAAGAGACGATTTTGACACGGTATGAATAAAGAAAATATGAAGGCTTTTGTTGCCGTAAAAATTCCTGTACAGGGGATAAAGTCTTTAAGTTATCAGAGGGAGCCGTTAAGGGAGGTTTAAGATAGGTCTGTATAGAAAGGTGCTTTATATGGGGTGGTTTCATCTTCGTATTTATTGAGTATCGGTAAATATACAATATGTAGAGTGTTTCCATATGTATATTGTTTATGAGGGTTCTTAAACGTTGAATATATTAACGTCGAGATCGTTCGGTCTGACATACGTCATAGACGTCTGATTTCGTTAAACTGGATGGAAGCGCTCGAATTAATATTTATGGAAATTGTGAAAATATGAATTCGATATCTGGCTTATTTTATATTTCTTGATGAAATCGATCACAGCGTGATATCGAAATATTATTTTCTATTTTCCATGTGAATTTATAAAAACAATATTAAATTTAACTTCTTATGCGTTTATGAATTTACCTTGGTATCATCGCATTTAGTATTTATTCTTATTGTTGATTTATTTTAGGGCTGATTTTTCAATTGCCAGATAAATTGCAACTACTTTTACGGATTTTATTGTTTAATTTTAATTTTTAATAGACGTTTTGGGTGCTTTATAGCACCCAAGACTCACGAGGGAGGGGGGGAGACTGGAACTGAAAATAGAACATTAACAAATAAAAAAATTTTTAATTGCTTAAATAAAATACAGTTAAATTATTTAATTTTTATATTTACTCGTAGTCAGGTTATAATTTGATGAATAAGTGTTATCTGATGATTGCAGAATCAACACTGAGGAAAATACCAGGTAAACCTTGACGCAATCAATAAACTTAGCCCGGTAGCTAATTTAGCCTTTTGAATTTAGCCTTTTGAATTTAGCCCGATTTCAAAACTATTTGCAACACAATTTAATATTACGTACATTCAATTTTTCTTTATCAAACCTTATGGAAATATCGATGTAGATGATAGCTTTATTTATTTTCCAAACCCTTGTAGACTATTACCTATAGATGTTATTTTACTTATGCTTTTGTATTCAAGTTTGGAATGATAAATAAATTAACAAGTGGTAAAATTGAATTTTTTTTACAACCAACTTCAATATAAATAAAATGAGAACATGATCAATGTAGTTAAATATGAATTATTAAGTATAACTCAATTTTATATGGAACCACAGGCGAAGCACCAGCTTTCAAATAAAAAATAAACATCAAAATTGGTTATCCTGGAAAAAAGCTATGAAGTTACAACACATAAAAAATTATAGTCAAATGGAGTTTTTTAAATCGGTTAAAATAGATAACGATCAGATTTGAATTAAGGTTGTTGTCACATAGAATCTCCATTAATATTAAGCTTAACGTTGATTACATATGTAATAAATATGGCCATGTAATGGCGGCGTTAGAAAATCCACTCCCTCATATCATCTCGAGGGTGCCGTGAGCGGCTGCATCTTCCTGTGACCAACCCGGCTGCCAAACATGGAATTTAAGACTCTCCAACACGTTTACAAATCTGTGGGAAATGCCTATGTGAATTAACCTTACTGCTTCACCGCTTTACCATCCTCCTGCTCAGCCCACAATTAGCCCACTTGTTAATTCAGGCCTTTAGACGTAGTAATATCTAGAGGCACGATAGTGCCCCCTCCAAGTCGAGCAAAAAAGCGGCACGGCCGTACCATACCTTTCTCGAAGCAATTCAGGCCATTTTCGAACTTCGTTGTGGCCTAGAAATGAATTTTAGAAAAAAAAGAAAGAGGATTATAGACTGTATATTTCAAATTTCATTCAAAGGTACTTTGGGAGTCTAAACTATATATAAATCGCCCTAAGCAATCGAATTCAATATAATATGTATTACTTGTGAGATACATTATGTTTCATGCGATGGCCCAAGTCAATCTATTTATTTAAAACATAAAAGATTTTTAATATTTATATGGTCACAACAAGATCTTGTTATGTTAGCTAATTAGTAAGACAGAAGGACTCTTAAGTAGGGACTGAATAAATTAACCGACTTGGTATTACATGGATCTCACATTTTTTACGATAGAAGAACTGAGTTGCGAGACTTGTTTTTTTTTTCACAAATTATGTTTTTATGGCGTTTAGAATTTACAGGTATATCATGTTATTATCAGATTTATTTATAGTACTCGTAAAATAACCCAAAAACTCGTCAAGGATATGGCATCATCATATTATTGTAATGTTGGGAGGTTTGGGGAATAAATAATACGTCTAGTGGTCTTGACTGTAGATTTAATACCCACTGAATGTCTCTTAATGAATCGTATATATACATAAGCATACACTACGTACATATACACTACACGCTAATCGGTATAAAATAAAATAAAAAAGATCTTACAATGTAACACAACTTTGTGTAAAAAATCATGAAAAGGTGTACATTGTTTTAAAATATTAAAATGCTTATACTTATAACATACTTATAACGTAAAAAAATATTGTATACACTGTGATTTTTAATTAATTTTATTTATCACATCCGATATTATGCTCTCTTTGTTAGTATATAGTTATTATTTATTTATATCGATATATCTATTTTCTTAAAAATTAATTTATCTTGTGTAGTACTTGCATTGTAGCAGCGCACCGCCTGGCAGAGTCGCCGTGTAATGTTGGAAGGTTCGGGGAATAGTTCGGGGAATAAATAACACGTCTAGTGGTCTAGACTGTAGATTTAATACTCAATAGATGTTTCTTAATCTATCGTTTATGTACATGAACATAAACTGCATATACACAACATTATATTAACTGCAAAAACAACTAATATTGTACTGAGATTCGTTTATTGCATTGCATTTTTACATTTGCATTTGCATTTTAATAAATAAATAAATTTTAAAAAGCCTTTCTTCTTATGAGTCAATCTTTAACGAGGCCTATGTTAGTGGTGGAATTTGATAGGCTGTAATAACGATGATGATGATATATTTTTCTTTTTTACCGGCCTGAAAATCTGACCCATTCGTGATGTAAACATAACATAGCTGGTGGCTCTACCACGTATCAAAAGAAATTATATAATAAATAAAAATAAGGCTGTAGCCATATATTGATTGGCTAGTAAACCAGAGAAATTACTGGTTATGCATAAAACTAATAATATAACTCATATGTAGGGGGTATTTTGTGAATTGTGACCCTCTACATATAATTGATATGTAGTATATTAATGTAGGTTGTATCTTCTACGTTACGGGATGTGGTAATTAAAACTGTGTCCGTTTCCGTAGAGAGCGTTTATTGTACTGAAAATACTTATGAATAAAAAATGTAATTATAGTGAACGTGTCGCGCGCGCAGGCGCGATATCAGCATTATTTTCTAAACTGTTGAAATATCATGTACTTGCTCGTACATCTTGCCAATTTTATAAACAAGAAGAAAGTTTAAGGCGATGAACCCCTATTGAGTTTACGGGCAGCCGTTGCGATCACCGCATCCACACTATCGATGTCCGAGACCCCATGCTCCGATGAATGTCCTTGGGTTGGCTGCTCGACATTGTTGGGGTCTGGCTTGTCGCGAAGATTCACGCTGCAGCCTTGACATCTTCTTTTCAGCCGGAATGTCCCCCATGCAATGAAGGCTACAATAATAAATCCGACTACGGTGTACAACACATAGTTGTGTGTGTCATGTGTGAGTAATTGTACACTCAGTGTTTGTTGCTGTTCCTTGACCTTATCAATGTTGTTTTTCAGCTCTTGTAAGGCGTCTTTATGATCTTCAGGTCCAAATGTATGATTAAAGTCTGTCAGTATGTGGTTCAGGCTTGATTCACGCATGTACATTCTTTCTTCACTGCCTGTTAGTTTCAACTCGCTGTGATAGTCGTTGTGAGCATGAATGATGAAGCTTTCTCCCTTGAGCATACACCCAAGTCCGAGTAACATAATCCTCGTGCCGTGTAAGTGCTGTGACGTCACTCCAGCTGGGCAGAAAATGCGCATCGTGCAGTCTTCGCAACAGGAGAACAGCCACGCGCCACGATTGTGCAATCGCACCCACCTGTCGTTGCAATCCAATACTCTTGTGCGGCATGTTGATGAGTCGCCATTGTTTAATATTTGCGCTTCACATAATGTATCGGCTACCTTAATGTTGTAAATAGGTTGATTGATAGCACATAACATTTTGTTTTCTTGCAGATTTAAGCATGATGATACATCTCGGTTTTCTAAGGGTATTATCATGTCCCCTTTTAGGTTTACAGCAAGGTATTCAGATGTGAGTACTATAGTTTTCTCTGTGTGTCCAGTTATTTGCGGAATAGGAATGATGTGGTTAAGTTCATATTGTTCGTTGTTTATTAGCGGTAGCTTCACTTCGAATATTATGTATGCACTTGTTAAGCGCACGTGCACTCGCGCCAGCTTGTATAGGCTTCGCGTGCAATGGCGTGTGTTCACACAGGGTAGCGATAACTCGCTTGGTAAATGACCGGAGATGATGTTGAGCTGATCTTCAAATTGGTTGGGCTTGATGAGATGGGTGTCAACTCTCCCGTCCTTCACGTCAGTTACTAGGTCTAGGAGTTGCTGTTGTATTTGTCGTATGTTTGAAATGATCAAGTTCACGGCCAGAGCGGTAGCTGTTATGTACATAGCATTGTCATGGCTGATTTGTATGCGTTTTTCCGTTTCAGCGAGATGATTGTCGATGATACGAAATTGTGTGTTCATTACTTCCTCGTTTCTTTTTAGAAGATTATATTCACTTTCGATGATCGATGTGTGATTTTTGTAGAGATTCAATAGATGATTTTCGTTTGACTGGATTATGTTGATATCCTTCACGTACTGATTGGCAAATCTCTCATCCAGAGTACCAAAAAGGGAGTTTGCTAGGTATCCTATTCCATTCACTAGTCCTCTTTTTCTTCGAGACGGTCCATGTTCTGATCGTAAGATATCGTTATAGTGTTGAATTTCGTTAAGTTCGTGTTGAAACTGGGATGAAATTGTAAGATAGGCTGCTTCCTTCTTGCATAATGTGTTCAAATAGTTGACATAGTTTTGTATGTTGTCCAAACTCCGCCAATATGTCGTCATGTTGTAGTATACAACCATTTTCCACTTATCTTGAATAATCTGCACATCAGACACCTTGTCAAAATAAACGGCTCTTGAACTGCTAAGCCTTGTTATGTTGATCATTTGTTGCGTAGTAGGTCCAACACACATCGAAAATATAAGTAGTAACGTACAAAAAAGGTTGTTGAAGTGTTTTTTGCCGTTGTTGTTTCTTCGTTTTCTTTGTGTATTTATTGCAGGCTTCGTAGTGTCAACGTCAGAAGATGCAGTTGTATAAGATGACGGATCCAACGGAAGGCGTGACAATTTTGTAATCGGTCGCTTCATATTACTTGTTTTAGTTTTCAGTGTGACGACTCGTACCCGGCCGTCCGCACCTGGGTGAGTCTCCAACACCCGTCCCAGGATCCATTTGGCAGGAGGAATGTTGTCTTCTCTGACGATAACGACGTCCCCAACTTCTAAGTTTTTAGTAGGGAAGTGCCATTTGCTTCGAGTTTGTAGAGTTTGAAGATAGTCAGTAGACCACCTTCTCCAGAAGTCCTTGTACATTTTCTCCGTAAGTTGCCATCTTGTAGAGAAGGTCATGTCATTACCCTCAGCGGATAGTGGTGATTCTAGAGAAGGCTCGCCGATTAGGAAGTGAGCTGGTGTCAAGCAGTCAAGGTCTTCGATATTCTCTGACAACGCCACCAGGGGGCGAGAGTTGAGACATCCTTCAATCTGCGCCAACAGTGTAGAAAATTCCTCGAACGTAAGTTTTTGATCCCCAAGTACTCGTTTGAGGTGATGTTTCAGGCTTTTTACTGCAGCTTCGTAGAGTCCACCAGCAGTAGGCCAGGAAGGGGCGTTAAAATGCCATTCAATGCCCCACTCTGACATGTTAGTTATGACGTCATTGTTTATGTAGCATTGTAATGCCTCCTTTCGTTGTTTTTCCAATGCTCTTGCTGCGCCCACGAAGTTGGTGCCGTTGTCGCTGTAGATGTGACGGGGCTTTCCTCGGCGGGCACACATTCGTTTCAAGGCGTTCAGAAAAGCCACTGTGCTGAGATCGGAGACAAGTTCGAGGTGAAGAGCTTTTGTGCACAGACACACAAATACAGCTACGTAGGCCTTCATTGTCTTTATTCCTCTGCCCTTGTTAGCCTTTACCTCCACATGCCCAGTGAAATCTACACCGGTGTGTGTGAAAGGCCTTGATGGTGTGACGCGTGGAGGAGGTAAATCACCCATAAGTTGGTTGTTGTTGATAGTTTTGAAGCGATGACACGTGATGCACCGTATAAGTCGTTTTTTCACTGCTCTCAAACCGCTGATAATCCAATATCTGTTGCGTAGATATGATAGAGTTAGTCTGGCCCCACCATGCAGGGTCCTCTTGTGCGCTTGGTCGATCAGTAACTCCGTTAACCTGTCATTGTAAGGTAAGATAATTGGATGTTTTTGTTCTTGACTTAAGTTGGCATTTTCCAGACGTCCTCCTACACGTAAGATTTCGTGTTTGTCCAGGAATGGATTTAAGTTTAAAATGCTGCTTGTTATTCGCACTTTATGATGTTTATTGAGTTGTGCAATGTCGTCGGCGAAATGATTAGTTTGTATAGCCTTGATAATTGCATTATGTGCGTTCTGCAGGTCACTCGTTGCTAAGTACGATGACCGCATGGCATTGTTGACGTCACGTGCATTGTTTATGAACCGAAGTATCCAACTTAGGATTCGAGTTACGCGTGCCATACAGCTGTGTTTGTTTAAAAGTTCTCCGATTAATGGCATCGACCTTTGTGACACGCAAACTTGTTTGACCTTTTTCTCTTCAACAGTTGTGTGGAATTGGTCTTGAAGTGGGAGATCGTTGTCTTTTAGCCAAATAGGTCCCCACCATAAATGATGATTCGCCAGTTGTAGTGGAGTTAGGCCTCTGCTGGCACAATCTGCTGGGTTATATTCAGACTTGACGTGCCTCCAGCATCCCGATGGCATGATGACAGTGATCTGTGTTACGCGATTAGCCACAAATGTAGTCCATCTTGAAGGCCCCCCTTGTAACCAACCCATCACGATCATAGAATCTGTCCAACCATGTATTGTTACAATCTGTGAGTTTATTGACTCTATGACCTTTTTCATAAGTCGAGACAGTAGTAGGGCACCGCATAGTTCAAGCCGTGGTAAAGACGGGGGTTTTCTTAATGGTGCGAGCTTAGTTTTTCCCGCCACCAGCGTGATAATTTGTTGCCCTTCTTCACTAATAGATTTACAGTAGATAACGCAGCCGTAGGCTTTCTCGGAGGCGTCACTGAATCCGTGTAACTCGATGGGCTGTTTGTATTTTAAATAAGGGTATTAAAATAATGGAAAACCAGCTTAAAGCTATTTGTTAGTCACACAGTATTCTTCCTCTGATGTTAGATTGTGATTGGTTTCGGTTATCTCCTCCATCTCCCAAAATCGAGATACATCGTCAAGATTAATGAGCACGTGGCAGTTGAAGGTTTTGATATTGCCCAGCAGTACCCAGCCCACTTTTGTCTGTTGAGCCATGGGTGCGTGTGAGGGTCCTCGTAGCATACCACTCATTACTATGTCAGCATACACTCCAGCGTCTAACAGAACGTCCACTGGTCTCGAGATGTTGAAGTCGGGATCCGCCAGTTGTATGTTCTGAATATGTGGCCAGTCTTGTTTTTCGAAGGTATAATTAGGCAGGTTGCTGAGCATGTTGGCCATTACCATGGCTTCGATTGTAAATGAATGGCCTCCGTACAAAGACTCACAGTCTAACCGTACGGTTCCGTTGCTATGATGTGCTGACGTCCCTATGCCTGAGACTGTGGCGTTTCGATTTTGTCTTTGCAGTCCCAGCCGTTGCGCAGCATCTTCAGTTATTAGATTTATCTGTGATCCTTGGTCGAGAAGGCATCGCAATTGAACAGTCGATCCATCAGCTGCCATCACCTTTAATTGAACGGTCGCTAGTAGGACTTCGTTATAATTTCCAGACACGTGGTTTGCCTTTTGCTGTGACGTATGTGGCTTGTTGCTAGGTATAACGTTATTTGAGACCGCGATTTCAACTTTGCGGTAAATATCGTGCAATGTTGTGTGGTGTGCTTCTTTGCACACGCGGCATCTTTTGTTGGAGTTGCATTTATTGTCGTTGTGTAAGTACAGGCAATTGCGACAAATATGTAGTTGCGAAATTGACCTCATTTTGTCTTCCGGTGACATGTCTTGAAACGACTTGCAGTAGAGTAAAATATGATTGTTTTTACACAGCGGGCAATTTTTGTCTGTGCTTGTATGATATGCTCGAAGAAAACTACGCCTGTTGGTGTTGTTAAAGTCCTTCTTAAATTGAGCTGTTGCCTCCTTGTTGGTCGAATTGTTTGACTTGTTAGGTGTCTGTCTCTTCTTTTGAACAGGTTCAAGCGCAGTAAACTTGTTTTCCAAGAAGTTTATCAGCTCATCCAAGGAAGGTAGCTCTCTCGGAGCCTTTCTGATCTCCATGTAGGCTGCATACGTGTCGGAGTCCAATTTGCCAGTGAGAATGTGCACCAGGATCGGATCCCAAGTCGTTGTGTCGATGCCCAGATTGTGAATAGCATGTATGGTCTCGACACTTGTGTCATGTAGCTTCTTCAGCTCGTATGCATTCTGTGTTTGCAACGCCGGTTGTCCCATAAGGGTTTGTATATGTTTTGTAAACAAAAGTTGTCGGTTGTTGTACCTATGGGTGAGTATCTCCCAACAGGTGTCGTAATTATCAGCTGATACTGTAAGATGCTGTACGATGCGCTCCGCCTCGCCTTTAAGTTTGCCCTTGAGGTGCTGCATCTTTTGCGTTTTTGTCAACATGACATTGTTGTGGATGGCTTCACAGTAGAGGTCCATGAATGTAGGCCACTGGGTATAATTACCAGAAAAAGAAGGAATCTCAATTGTAGGCACTTGCTGATGCTGTTGAGATACTGAGTTAAGCTTACGATTCAAATCCCTTTTTGTAGTTTCGTACAAGGTTTCGTATGCAGAAAACTCTTCTTCGTAGCCTACATCACCGCCAGAAGTCAGGTTATCGATTTGCCAGTGGAGCTCGTCGATCAGTTTCCAGCGAGACTGCAGCGAATTCAGTTTGTCACAAATTTCCCACTTTTCTGTCAACTCTTTGGTGTTGATGTTTTTAATCACCCTAGAGAGCGCCCGGAAATTAGTGCGTTGTTGGCTAATGAACTCATCAGACCTTGATGGTACTCCAGTTTCCGCAGTTTTCACCTCGTAGTTCGTCAGCATGTCACGAATCGCTTCGTACCGCTTCTTTGTGGTGGTGTAGGTATCATTGATGAAATAGTCGTCATCCAAGTCACTGTCTGTTTTTTTTAGAACACCATGATTCATGTTGAACACCTCCCATTGAGCATTCAAAGCATCCAACCTTTTCTGTATGTATGTTCCTGACTTACGTGAATCAGAATCCTTTTTGAAGTTAGCCTCAATTTTAAGGATAGATTCAATGATTGTTCTCTGTTGTTGAAGTAGGTTCTCCATGGTTTAAGAACGATGTTGTAAATAGTTGGTTTCAGATACGTGTGACTGCGACTCTTACCGTAGTATGCACCTCAATCAAGCTGGTGAGACCCGCTTGTGGGAGGCCAGCAACCAAAGTGACACTACAGATAGAATCACGAATAACTCTTTTTTTTTTTTTTTTTTCAAATACACTTTACTGTTGAACTATTGTAGACGTAATATGCAAGTCTTAGTTCACGTCGAAAACTCGAAGGACCAAAATGTAGGGGGTATTTTGTGAATTGTGACCCTCTACATATAATTGATATGTAGTATATTAATGTAGGTTGTATCTTCTACGTTACGGGATGTGGTAATTAAAACTGTGTCCGTTTCCGTAGAGAGCGTTTATTGTACTGAAAATACTTATGAATAAAAAATGTAATTATAGTGAACGTGTCGCGCGCGCAGGCGCGATATCAGCATTATTTTCTAAACTGTTGAAATATCATGTACTTGCTCGTACATAACATAATACATACTTAATAAATCAATTCGTTTCTATGCCTTTTTTTTTCAAATTATATCGGGAAAAAGAGCATTAATACTGGGTAGGAGAATCCTGGCAGAACGGAACACTACGAAGCTAGAACGAATGCAATTTGTGACCAACTCTTTTGTACCATTTGGATCACAGATGAGCTTGCAGACTTCTTGAAGGTTATTGGCTACTACAACACAGAAATACAGCACACAACACATACAAAAAACTATTATGGAATCCCCCATAGCTCGTCTACTTTTCTCCTTTCAACCAGAACACAACGATAGGTGCACCGCTGTTTAAGGACAACTATCGTATTTTATTCACAAAAGAGCAGCAAAAAGATGGAATTTACGATGTACTTGCGTACTTAGGTTCAGGTACAAAATTAACTATTAATTTCATAAATCTTTTAATTTTTAAATGTTTAATTTTTTTATAATCATAAATTGTGAGAGTATTTCAGATATCAAAGCAATTTTTAAGTTTGTACATTTATCATTTCAATATATATAGGCAATCTATAGAGGAGGATGTAAGCCTCCTCTATAGATTGCCTCATAGAAAGGATATTTGTTGTCATAGTGTCCATGACTGGCGGGTTAGAACTGATTTCGGTATCCCTCTCTCCCCTCTTAATTAACCCACGTGATGATATGGGGGTAGTACATTTTCTTACGGCACCACTATACGATTAATACATAAATAAACTCTCGCACTACACACAGAGGGGTAAGCTGAGACTACTGACTTCCATTTGGCATCCTGACACACCTCTCTTGCTTACTCATGCTCGTTGGTTAAAAGTGCCGACTCTACATTTGATAGAATTAAATATGTGATCACTTATGTTTGTAAAAATTTGATTTACATAATTCATATTTCCTTCTTTCTTTATTTCCAATATAATCAAAGGCCTAATGAATAACAAGGACATCTAAAGCTGATAAGCTTTTACAGTAACAACCCTTGACTAAAGCGGCACTAACAAAGCTAAACCCCGTTAAGCCACCCTAAAGAGCTCTTTTTGTCGTTGAATTTTTGTCTTTAACTTATAAAAATATAGTTTATTTTTAATTAACACAAATAGTGTAAGGTAAGGGGGTCAATTGTCGACAGATAGCAGGGTCATATCGGTGCGGGGCATGCGTTCCCGTAGCAAATCACTTCCGGGCCACTAAATCCAGGCCAAATTAATGCATTTAGCACGCTCCCTTCGGCACTTTAACTGGGGATGACAACTTTATTTTATTATATCGCGATATTTTCTTGTCACGACAGTTGTTGATTTTTTTTATAAAGAGCAAAATTCGCGCGACGAAATTCTACTGGGGAATATCAGAATCAGTTCTACAGCTAAAAACTAATTTAAAAAAAATGAGTACGTGTGACTTTTACTCGCAGTTGAAGTAAAACTTATTTATATATAATACTAGCTTGCCAGGCAGACGTTGTTCTGCGCTTTTCGACGACTCTTTCATGTCCTATTAAAAATCTTTAAATTCGCAAAAAAAATTGTGGGTCACTCATGGACAAAAGAAACTATCCTATCTCTCAAGTTGGACCAAACTGCACACGGTGTGCAAATTTGATTAAAATCAGTTTAGTAGTTTAGGAGTCCATCGCGGACAAACAACGTAACACGTAATTTATATATATTAAGATAATTGTTAATTTACTTTTGTTTTGAACTTTTTTAATATTTATTTATTATTAAAATTCATTCCAATAACTTTATTAATATTCTCAAACAGCATAGAAATAAAATGGAAATCAATTTAAATATAACGTATAATATCTGAAAATTGTATATAATATATGTATATTAAACATATATTTACAAAATAGATACACTTATATGTATAGCCTTTTTAAATGGGGAAATTATGTACTCGTAAATGGACTTTGGATATTACTGAATGTTACTTCCGTCCGAAAAAGTTAAGTTAAATTTACCCATAAGTCGCGGCTACGGAAGTTTTACTTAAAAACATAAAAGGGTTCAATTGTAGTATTACCTTTTGATTTAAGATAAATCAATTATTAGTCTACCTAATGGAATGTGATTACTGTGGCCCATGAACACCTGCGATTGACTTCGAACAAAGAAGGCAACTGAAGAGTTGTCACACTGTCACACCTTAAGCCTAAGATGAAATACCTCACAGACTACAACTACACTAGCTCCTCTACTTTTTAAACTAAAATATAGAAGTGTGTGAACTGCTGCTCTTTTCTAGATATAGATAAGAAAATGGTATCTATGTTGTCGGGTTCTTAGACAGAAAAGTGTACGTTATTGTTAATAAATAAAATAAAAGTCGTTTATTTCGACCACAACGATTACAGATGTTAGTAATAATACAAATCTTAAAACTAATGTTAGTAAAACTTTATTTACCTAATTCTAAAACTATATCTAAGACAGGCCCGATTAGTCAGCACGTGCACCATATGACAATGGTTCAGGTACTGACAATCAAATCTGTCAGAAAATGCCCTCAGGATGCCATTGGAACTAGCCCGCACCCTGCTCACCAGGGATGTGCAGCGTTTACGCATGGTGGAGTAGAAGCAATCCACACGCGCATCCACGAACATACCCGACGCACTACAGTAACGAGGCAGACTCAACAGCATCCTGAATACATTATTGTATTGAGCACGCAGGGCATTACACTGTTTCTGCGCGTAGCCCACCCAGAGACTGCTCGTGCAAAAGGAAGTGCAGTAAGCTCTAAAGAGCATTACTTTAACAGGAACAGAACAGCGAAATATAATAGAGAAATATAATGATTTTAGTCAGGAAGAACCCGCCAGTCTATTACATTCCTTGTTTCTCGTAAGAGCCACAGAGGGAAACTGAATGATGGATAACAATATCCTCTTTATTACGGCTCAAAATAATAAAACACTGCAGTTGCAAACTCGTCTTTCAAGAGTGGCACCTATAATCCCCCATTTTAGGCAATCTGTAGGGTATACTTGTGTATGTGTGTGCTTTTGATAGGCTGCAATGAATGCAAAAACTCAGTGACGTAAGTTTTTAAAAAAAAACATTCGTAAAGTTAGTAATCTCTAAGCAAAACATATGAATAGCCCGTTCGGAACACTGATTTAAAATATCATTAAGCGTCATATCACTATCGGCGATCTCACGGCGACCGGGGATATATCGCAGCAACAAATTGTAACAAAGGAGTTCGGGAAAGAAGATTATCGGAGATGACGCGTGGCGAACACGTGGCGTGCATGTGGTCATATATAACATTTACCCCACCTTACCACGTAACACTCGAACTTGTGGCTTAATACCAACTTATAGAGTTTATTATGCTTTGTAAAAAGTTATGAAAGATTTACAAAAATGGTTGATCGAGAATTAACTTTGTGTAAACGCAATTGAGACGGTTTTCGTATGAGTAGACGTTTGCTAAAAGTTACTTAAAAGTAAGAAGTGTTGGAGGGAAATTAATACCACAATTCGTTGGATTTAAGGCTTACATTGATGTTGAGTGCAATAATGAACAAATAAATAGATACAATTGTTGCGATTGTCTTATCCGTCAACCGGGTCTATGTTTGTGTCACTTGCCACAAGCACCTTCGGGCGAATTGTGATCAGTTTTTTATTTTTATTTTAACTTACACTCATGTTAAACAACCAAAATTGAATTACTCTTTTAATTTGTTTTCTCATTACTCTTTTTTTATGTTAGATTTTTGCAAGTTTAATCGGATGATCTTTCTAATAACTTCAATTCCGGTATGACGGTTAGACGTACACAAGAATAATACTTCCTTTTTAAACACTGTTGTTAAAATGTGCTGTGAATACGACGCGAAAAAGCGTAGTAACGTACATCTAGATATATTCGATAGTAGCCTTGTTAGATTTAAAAGAAATATACGTGTTCTTTTTTAAATATTTAATGTATTTTTTATCTGTTTTATTTATGCTTCGACTAAGATTCAACTGCAGTTATATTAATACACTTTTTTGGATTTTGGATTTCGGTTTAGATCGACACCAATATATTTTTTATTTTAGAACTTTATATAACTACTGTCTGATTGTGTACCTTATTCAATAAAATAAAATAAAAAATAAAAATCAATTGTTCACCGTTAGTATCGCTAAAACTAAAACGTGCTAAAAGTAACTAAATTTTTTGTATGATGAGATAAATGCTTTAAATTTACATTTCGATCCGTTAAGTGACGCTGTTGCCGAAATCCAGAAATCACCCGCGCGGAGCGGAGTTGGACTGCTAGTTTACCAATTTTTCTCAAAACTCTTTTTCTTTGTCAGACGAAGACGATGCAATTTTTTTTTCAAATTTACAACGTAACCTTCATTAGTCAAACGCTATTACCGTGTGGTGAAGGCGTGAGTGGACTATCCGCCCATTTAGTCAGTGGGTAATCATAAGATGCGACAATGGTAAATGCCTAAGAAATCTTATGGCTTTCGTAGATTTACCTATAAATCTATAAGTATTTTTACATACATACATAAACACTCATGCCTGTCACCCAGAGGGGTAGGCAGAGACTACAGACTTCCATTTAGCACGATCCTGACATACCTCTCTCGCCTCTTCCACATCCATATACCTACGCATACATGCTCGTCGGTTAAGGGTACTCTTAATTTGGTCCATTTTAATATATCACCAATTTGGTCGACAAACTTTCGCCTAGGACGTCTCTTTCCGACTCTTCCTTCTCTTAAGAATCTTTATAATGGTATATACCTATTTACACCTGGTAGTAAGTAGCTATTGTAGCTCATGGACATCTAAAACTAACCGCAAAAAAGTCGTGACCAACAAAGATGCGTTATCACCATCTAGGCCTTAGAAGGAAGGACTTAAAATATCTTAGAAGGAATGCTGTAAATTCTCTAATTATGCTATCTCTCGTATTATTTACGCCGCAATGTAAAATACACTAGTAAACTTTGCTAGTAACATGATATTTCATTAATTACTACAGAAAGGACGTTTGAAACCGTTAGTTAATGGTTGATAATGTCTACGTTTCAGTACTGTGTGTTAAAATAATGAATTTATGTTACTAATTTAAAAGTTAAATTGTTTTGTTTAACAAGTGGTACTGGTAAGAGTACTTTTGTGTCGAACAGAGGTGACAACGTAACTGTAGCCTTTTTAGTTTGAAGTAGGCTACAAGTCCATGGACTGCAGCAACCACTTACCATAGGCTGGACTGCAAGTTCATTTGTCACCTCAAAAAAAAGTGTAGCATCCATTATTCTACTAATTTAGTATTTAGTACGAATTATTGTCATACTGGTCCTGGGCACTAGATAAATAGACACGTCCAAAAGGTACTACTATCTCACAAAATACCAGGATAACAGAGCAAGACAACGCTGTTTTCCTTCCTAACACGTCAATGGTAATGCTAGCATTAAGAGGATAGAGTAAGTCAGCTCAAATTCTAATTTCGCCCCCACTTCCCCGCGCGTCGTATGCTATGTACCGACATGTTTGTAATCACTAATACTGTAAGTAGAAAGGTCGTTAGCACTCATTTCATTAGGTTTATCATATTTATGCCCGTTTCTTAAAGCCAAGCCAGCCGCTTCTTATTTTTATCACGGTTATTTCCCATTTTAATTTTACGTCGTACTGTTGCGTAATGTATATTCTGATCGTAAGCGACACAACTTCTCCCTTCAAAAGCCTAAGCGATACTAACGGGCGACAGGAATCAAGCTCAAGACGCCGATAGTTTAGGTAATTTCTTCTTACAGTGAAAATAATGGTATTTTAAAAAAAGTAAATAACATAAGCACTGCTTTATAGTTAGTTCAGTTAGTATGCAAAGTTTCATGATCTTATTTAAAGTATTTTATGAATAACAGCGGTTTATTGTTTATTTTGGAGGTAACTTTGGATTTTTTTTTCTATCGAGAAAATTTTACGAAATCGTGTTTTCGTCTAACATAATCATTAACATTAATCCTTAACTTTACCATATATTTATTTCAAAATTAATGCTGCAATATTTTCGGCATAACGAAGGATCTTGCTAAGCCATTTGACATTATATTTCCCTTTAAGATTTACCATCCTGACAAAACGATTTGCCAATCAGCTATGGAGGAACTCGCTAATATTGCAGTGTACCGAATGTACC
This sequence comes from Parnassius apollo, assembly GCA_907164705.1. Lineage (NCBI taxonomy): Eukaryota > Metazoa > Arthropoda > Insecta > Lepidoptera > Papilionidae > Parnassius > Parnassius apollo. The sequence continues at coordinate 8,737,948 of CAJQZP010001558.1, read as the reverse complement.
TGTAGCGATATAAACACCTTAGTAGACACTCTAAATACAGTGCGATAAAAGAAAGACTCCTTTCTTTTATCGCAATGTTACCGACACTTGATATCGAATTAAAAAAAAACTTGTAAACCATACGTATTTTAATTGAAATACAATGGAAGGTACAAAGATTTGTATGGCCTACAAATAATTGTTCCGGATCTGGATGTCCTTGTGAAATTTATGTATGTAAACTGCTCCCACGACATAGGAAAAAATTCTAGCGTGGAGGTAAAGTTTAGAAAAAAATGAAAAAGAAAATGGAAGAAAGGCGCGAACACACTACATTAGAATCAGAAGAACAATTAGGTTGACAGCAAAAATGTTTTTTTTTTTAAATAAAATAAGGGACCCACAGTCCGGCTCCGCATTTTATCCTCGACTAAGTATCAAAATGCAGATTCACTGTTATCCCTGTTGTTGGACTTAGATGCCTCGTTTCTAGTGAAAATACTTTCCGGACACTCGCCATACGAACATCAGCATTGAGATACTATTACACGCTGATATATTGCGAGAGCATGGTCTTTCCCCATTCCATGTACCCATAATATAGCTGCTGCAATGCTCAACCACGTAAAGTTCCTTAAAAACGGTGAAACGTTAATGTTTGTAATGGACACTTTTTATTTGATGACTACCCTCACAGATAACGTTGTATACTGTAAGCTTACTTCTCATTTAAATTTATAAAAAATTCTAATCAATACTTTGACGCTGAAAAGTTTTTTATTCTAGTCTTCTCTATTATAATTCGAAGCGACTTAATTACAAGGTTCGAATCCAATAAACATCCCTCTCACCGCGCGGCTCGTGCGCGCCACGCGAGCTCACAATACTATAATGAAAGATTATCTGCTGCTTAAAATATGCTCCGCAATATTGGCTTGGATAAACGTATAACTTCATAAGCGATCTTTAAAAAAATTTAGATCATTTGAAATTAGAAATGAATGATTAATGTACTTATATTTTGAATAAAAAATTAAATAAAAATGTTAAGATTTATATTATTTAAAAAAATATATAAGCCTTCAATTATCATCGTATTTGATTGAAGGTTTATGGTAACCCCCAGTCACTAGAATTATACTCTATCGATTAATTTAAAAAAACTGCTTAATCGCTTAACTAGTTTCAGAGATATCGTGTTACATACATTCGAAAAGAATATAGAATCTAATTTTTTTTCACGCTTCTTTTTTTAAAGGTGATTATTGCCGTGTGCTGGTGACGTAAGTGAATCTATCCACCATTTGATCACGTGGGTGTCTGAAAGCTACTATAGAAAAATATATCTATGTCGTTTTAGCTAGACGTTAAACACTCAGACCGCAGACGCACAGCAGCGTCAAAACTGCGAACTTCAATCCGGGCCAATGTGCCAATTTTAGGTACTATTGAAGGAAAAATACGGAAAAATTAAAGGAGAACTATACCGAACTAAATAATTAAGACGATGTTGTCCACACCAGCCATAGCAACAAATAATGCGGGAAATATTGTAACAATTACAATTCGTGGTCTCTCGTCGTCTTACACTTCCCGCGCCCGATGATGCTTAAACGATAAGATATGGTAGAGCTACGCTGCAGTTATATTATTGTTGCAGCACGAAAAGGTTGGTCCGACCGAGGAAAAACCACGCTCTCACTGAGTACAAGAGTAAAATAGCAGTTTAATGCTGCTGCATTTCGCATGGTGTGTAGAGAACCGGTAATCTTTTTTACTGGTAACGAACCGTGGTGCGTAGATCGGACCATAAGCAATAATTAAAAAGCTAAAGGTACTCCGGGTCATCGCTGACATCAGGACGTCAATCACCTCTGTCCTCCATGACCATGGATGCTGGAAAGCACCCGAAACGTCGGGAATTAAAATCAAATAAACTAAAGGCGAAAAAATCCGTAAAAGTAGTTTTATTCAATTATTCTGCCCTCTTCAGATTCAATGATGCCAATTCTATCTTAGTACTCCGGATCCGTCACTCCTGCATCTACTATGATTATTGATTCTTTCTTGCCACAGCTCTTACACTCAGGTAGACTTTATTCTCATTTATCACCCCTACTTCTATAAAAATAAGAGGTATACTGAAATACAATGTCAGATATACGGGAATAATCGCAAAACAACCGGGCCCAAAAATCAACAATTTGTTTTTCTCGACGCGATGATTTTTGCGTGTCACTGATTTCCAAAAACGATAATTTTTCATACTCGTAGTTTCCTCGTGGAGGACAGGATAAAAACCTAATAATATTATTACTTACCACTTCTACTTACTTTACTTTACATTTGTGTAAATTCAAGACGTGTAAAATGTTTTATACGTAGTAGAGTCACGGTGCAGCTATATGGTTGTAGCATGAATGTGTCGGCTCGATCGGGGAAGAACCACGCTCTCACATAATACCAGCGTATTGTTTCGTATGGTGAGTGTAGAGACCCGGAGACCCATTTTACTGGAAATGAAGCATTTCATCTTAGTAGTCAGTGGTGGCAACGCATCCGCATTTTGATTCTTAATCGAGGATAAATATAGATGTCTATGGGCCACAGCATCCACTTACCATCAGGTGGACTCTGTGCTCGTTTGACACCCTTATTCAAAAAAGCATTCTTATTATTATTAGAAGTTAGATGATTATTATAAGAAAGCCATGTATTTTTGAAACATGACGTAGCTTTTTTGACTTTCAAATATAAGTTTTTTAAAGGCCAACTTTGAATAAAAATATTTTGACGTTGATTTGACTTAAATTTTACTATTTAATCTAGAAAATTACGACAACGCGTCTATAGTCTTCTTTGTATTGAGTTGAGTGTCCATAAACTACAGTACCCACTAACAATCAGGTGTACTGTGTGTGTTTATCACTACAGTTTTAGAAAAAAAATGTCACGTACATACTCGTACATTTATAATTCACTAATTTAAAATACAAAGATAAAATAAAAGGAACAAAAGTTAACCAAATTAATATTTATATGTAAATAATAGGTAATTGTTATAAAAGTTAATGTTACAGTCTATATACGTCCCACTGCTGGGCACAGACCTCCTCTCATTTCTGAGAGAATTTTAGGGCAAAGAAATGTCAGCCGCGCTACTCCAATTGGTGTTGGCGAACTCCACATGCCTTTAAAATGTTTTTTATTTCTCAGGTATCTTCACGATCTTGTCTCTCCCCTCACTTAAAATAGCACAATTAACAATTTAAATGGTGCCAACGGGTATCGAACCCGAGTGCTCAGTACTGTGAAATTTACAGCGTGAGCTTAGCCCCTGATCTACCACGGCCAAAGTTAATTGTACTATGCCTACAACCTTCGCGCAAATGCATGCATTAAGTTGACAAGGTCTTACCGTAACCTGACGAACGGTATGGCAACACATAAAATACGAACTAATAAACAAGTGTGTAATAGTCAAAGTGTTAGATAATGACTATGATTACCTATTATTCGGCCAATAATTTTTTTTAAGATTAGATTTTACGAAGCAATTTAACAATATCACCATTCGACTACTGTCGTATCCAGTTTCTATCACAAACTTTTTATTATTTTGTAATCCTGTAATGTTAATATTAGTAGTATAAAAGTAAACTAACGTTACAGCCTATACATGTCCCCATTCTGAGAAGGTTTTACGGCAAGAAAGTATCCGCCGCGTTACCCCAATGCATGTTGGCGAACTTCACTTGTCTTCGAAATATAATTTTTTATTCCTCAGACATGCAGGACGATGTTTTCCTTCACCGTTGAGCACGTCAATCAGCACTTAAAATTGCAATCAACAATCTCATTGGTGCCGGCGGGGATCGAACCCGGGTTACTCGCGTCCTTTAATATTCACGGCAAGCGTTAACCATCTGAGCTACCACGGCTTTTAGAATTAATTGTGTGCACTCATTTTATTAAAAAAATATTTTGGTATAGTCTGGCTAAACTTTACATCGCACCCTACAACGTTGCCATTATTATAAATTGATTCATTTATCTTAAGTTTACTGGGTTTTCTACCATCATCATGTTATTGAGGCTAGGAGGCTTTCTTGATTGGAATCCTTAGATTGGCAGTTTTTTTTATTTCAACAGTAATAGGCTATGTGAGCTATATGGCGGGTCAAATGCCTCTTCAGCTTACATATTATCTTCATTTGTTTTTAAGTGATTGAGTTTTCTCTTACAGTTAGAAGTGAAGAAACATACTTCTAATTTTACGTAAAAGTTAAAGTAAAGTACTGCTCTGTAAATTAATAAAAAAAAACATTTAATAAACTCTTCCTTTTCTTTGTATATTGTCGCTTACACGGGAATTACGTTGTAAAATGAATTAAGACAATAATTTTGAAATACAAAATTACTATAGGCCATTGAAATATTGGTTACATTTTTCTCAAATCCCGACTCAAAACTGCTTCGCTTTAGTACAGCCGATCGCAAATAAAACGGGCGAAGCATCGGCGAGGGTGACAAGCGAAGCGAGATAAGCATCGCCGCGACACGTGCGCCCCCACCCGGGACATGCAATTTTTATATTATGCTCCTATTATTATTATTATTATTATTATTATTATTAACTATGCAGTTAAAAACTATTATATATTTCCGTTAAACATTTTATTTGAATGTACAATTACACATATATTCATGCACCACCCACATAGCATTTTGATTAGCAATACTTTGAGTTGTAGCAGTTTCCGAGTAGGTTCCAAGTTCTGCCAGAAAATGTTTGTGTAAGTAGACGTATGTCTCTATACTTCTGTATAAAAGTCAAGTAACACAAATTCTATTTATCATTAAATCTGTTGTATTCATTGAGTTATGTGTACTACGTACTAGAGAAGCTATTCCAAACACAAAAAATGTGCACTACTCTGTATCCGCACATGCGCGGGAAACAGTACCCAGTCGCGCATGCGCAGTTTTTTTTTTTTTTAAACGTTACCCCTACACTAAGATTTTCTCTTGTATTGTGGGGGCGTTTATTTAAGAAATGATTATATGTGGGGGGGATATAAACGCGCGAAAATTGTCATAATAAATAATTGTTTATTTAGATTGTATTGTTAATCGAGTACATTTTTTTAATTTTCGTTTATTTTACATATGTGCTAATTTAATATAAAATTATTATTAGCGCCGCTCCGCACTGCATAACTATCGAAGCCACAATAACAGGTGTACGGATTGCAGTACAGTTCAGTTGAACATAGTGTGTTCGGAATGCCGTATCTAGTGCGTAGTACATTGTATCCGACAAATGGAATAAGATTTTAAAATATATATAGCGTGAAATTAGAGGTTTTATTCAGACGGACTCCTAGACAAGAGAGAGATCTACCACCTATTCATGAATAACGAAATAATAATATTAAAATAAAAAACAAACAATATTTACATTTTGACTTTTTTCAACCTATAAGTTTGTTTATCGCTTGTCATTCATCAAGGTATAATTTGACATGAATGACAGATAAATTAATAATTAATGAAAAGATTTTTTTTATTATTATGACAGGCGTACTCTCATTTCCTGAGCGGGTTTTCACGTAGGATAAAGTTTGCTGCCCTGCCCCGAATTCCGGATGTTGACGGATTTCACATGCCCTCAATTTTTTTAGGCATGCAGGTTATCGCACGATATTTTTTCATGCCAAAGAACACTTGGTGAACAGCACCTAAAATAATTAAGCTTATCATAAGTGAGCACCCAGTTTATTACCACCCGAATTAGCATATCTCTGAATTATCGAAGCTTATATTACTAATATCTAGCTAATAGAGATGTATTTATAGAATAAGGATGACAAACGAGCACACAGTCCACCTGATGGTAATTGGGTGCTGTGGCTCATAGACATCTTCTATCCTCGATTAAAAATCAAAATGAAAATGCCTTGTCACCTCTAAGGACTAAGATGGAATGCCGAGTTTCCAGTAGAAGTGGTATCCAGTTCTCCACACTCACCATATGAAACGCAGCAGCTTTAAGCTGCTATTTTACGCTTGTATTCTGTGAGCTTTGATCAAGATTTACGTTATGCTGTTACTAAACATATATATATATATATATATATATATATATATATATATATATATATATATATATATATATATATATATATATAAACATCCAATTAATAATCGTAATAAATTTCACGTTTAATTGTTGTGTAATTTTCTAATTGCAATGACGGTATTCCGCACTCTTAGTTTGCGTATTGGTGTGTCTACTTTCAAATGTAAACTTTAGTATATCTATAATATGTAAGTCGCGCTCTCCAGAAACGGATTGCGTATATTAATGCCAAGTCCCACCGCGTCCGCCTCCTCTGAAGTAATGCGCCGCCCTTCTCTGTACAGACAACAAAATAGAGATGTTTTACGCACTAATTTATTCGCTATGTTAAGAACAATCACGACTATTGTTTTCATAGACACCTACATCTACCCTCGATTAAGAATCAAAGATGATTGTCACCCTTGAGGACTACTCGTAAGACTGAATGAAAATAAAACCCCACGAAAAACCAAATTAAGCTCTTTTATGAAATAAGGGTGATGAACTAACACGCATTCCACCTGATGGTACTGCAATTTGGATATTGTGGCCCATAGGCACGGATGTGTGGTTACTCCCCTGAGGACCAAGTTTTTTTGCTGGGCTTTTTTTTTGCTGATGTTGTATGCTGAGACATTTCCAGTAACAAAATTCTCCGGTTCTCTACACTCATCATACGAAACACGGCAGTATTAAGTCTATTTTACGCTGGTATTCTGTGCGAGCGTGGTCCTTCCCCGGTCGAGTCAACCCATACGTGCTACAGCCATAATAGCTGCTGCGTGGCTCTACCACGTAATAAGCTACAAACAAACCATTAGTTCCCTTACAGTCTTCATAATCAGCCTTTAAACACAACACCCCTGTTGGACATGAGCCTTACCCTACCCAGGCATTAACGCCTGCAGTACCAGTCTAGCACCTCCAATATTCACTATTCACTTCAGTATTTCTCTCGTAACATCCACTAATGTCCACTGATGAACATACACTTCCCCCATATATTGCCTGAGGGGCATATAACGGATTTTTTCACAAAGTTGCCACGCTTGGTTGCAGATTAGTTGGAGTTCGCAGATTTTTATTATTTTGAGTCACAAAGATCAGGAAGATGCTGCTGCCTATCCTCTGTTTCTTTTCCTTCTGTCGCGTCTTACAATACTCACAGGATATGTGTACATTAGTAGGTTTTCTTACACCGCCACTTTACGGCACTTCAACATTCTATACTCTATTTTTTTTAGATTTTATTTGGTGAAACCACGCTGCTGCTGTATTATAATTAGAGCACAAAAATGACTGCCTCGTTGGTCTAGTGGTGGTAGTAGTGCATCTGCTGATCATGTAGTTCGAATCCCGGGTCGGGGCAAAAAAATCAATTATTTAGTTTTCCGTCAAAAAATTCTCAGTAGCTGCCCGGAGTCAGGAAGTTGGCCGATGTCTCACCCTCGTGCCTTGGAAAGCACGTAAAGCCGTTGGTCCTGCACCTGATCTCATCGGTCGTGGTGCAGTGCACCTGTGCTTGTGCGTACACTTGGGCACTATAATCCTGTCCTGCGTCAATTGCTTGTCTCCGTTGAAGGTGGCCGCCGTGACCTTCGAGAAGTCGGCCTGGGACATTATTATTAGAACACAAATAAAATATCAGAATAATGCTACTGTGTTGTTTATGGCGATTGATGAGAACTGGAGACCCGTTATGAAACGACTCATTCCGTCGTAGTCCTGAGAGGTGACGACGCATCTGCATTTTAATTGTTAATAAGAAATAGATGTAGGACTATACACCATATCCTTAAACTACTATCAGAGGAAATGTGTGCTTTTTCATTTCTAACTTCAATTAAAAATCCTCCATTTTAAATATCATAAACGTCGTACCAGAGGTCTACCTGGTATCTTTGACACTCCTCCTCTTCATATGTCATTTGATATAAATGAAATGGAGAACATGCTAACTTTTCTTCACATGTCATCAGCTTGTGTTTTTTTTTTTGTCTTTCAATTTTTACATTGCTGTCACTTGTACGCGTAATATTTGATTATGAATAGACTCTCGATGAAATACCAGTTAAAAAGTATGAGTGGTCAGTTGGCATATTCTTAAATAGGTCTCATATCCAAAGAATGGTAGAGTAACTTATATAGAAAGACAGAAAGAGAAAGAAATAACATTTAATTTTGGCACTACCCATTGACGTACACAACAATATGAAAACGTATAACTTACAAAAACGTAAATTTAATAACTTGACTTTCCACATAATATTAAGGGGAAATATAATCTCAAATGGCTTAGCAAGATCCTTCGTTATGCCGAAAATATTGCAGCATTAATTTTGAAATTAATATATGGTAAAGTTGAGGATTAATGTTAATGATTATGTTAGACGAAAACACGATTTCGTAAAATTATCTCGATAGAAAAAAAATCCAAAGTTACCTCCAAAATAAACAATAAACCGCTGTTATTCATAAAATACTTTAAATAAGATCATGAAACTTTGCATACTAACTGAACTAACTATACAGCAGTGCTTATGTTATTTACTTTTTTTTAAATACCATTATTTTCGCCGTAAAAGGAAATTACCTAAACTATCGGCCTCTTAAAGCGTGGTTCCTGCCGCCCGGTCAATTCGCTTGGCCTTTGAAGGCGGAGGTAGTGTCGCTTACGATCGGAATACACATTACGCAACAGGACGACGTAAAATTAAAATAGGAAATAACCGTAATAAAAATAAGAAGCGACTGGGTTGGCGTTAAGAAACAGGCATAAATATGATAAACCTAATGAAATAAGTGTCTAACGACCTTTCTACGTACAGTATTAGTGATTACAAACATGTCGGTACATAGCATACGACGCGCGGGCAAGTGGGGACGAAATTAGAATTTGAGCTGACTTACTATATCCCCTTAAGACATACTTAAAAAGGTTATCACTAAACGCAGACTGAAAATAAAAATAAAGAGGACAGTTGTGCGTACATCTTAGACGTAGTACTTGTAAATTGAGTTATATAAAAAAATCGAGAAATCGGGGGGACAGGATTAATAATGACACTAAATATATATTTTTATTACTTAATTCATCTAAATACTGGGAAATTTGTTTTGGTCACTGTACTTGCATCCCCCCGATCCAAAGCTATATAACATCCACAGATACTTGATAAGATAAAATACCCGATTAGTATTTACTTATACTAACATATTGGGGTACTTTGCTTAATTTAACTTTTTGAATGTGTGTAAAAGGGGATATTTGTGTAGTCTAATAAAACTAATTTTTTGTCATTTCTTTGCGGTTTTTAATATTAAATTAAATGTTATAGCTAAACTCTAACATTAAGTTATACAGGTTATTTTATAAACTATTAAATGACGAATGAAAAACTTTATGAAAATGTTACTTTACTTGAGAAAACGTTGAATTTTTTTAAACGTAAAAAATTTAACTAGTTTTCCAACTCGTAAGTTAATTCGAGTTAGATCTATTGTAACTCAGGTTCAACTTGCTATCCTAGTATTTTGTAGTAAGCAAGTAAACTGAATCCTATCTGTATCGACACCACCGAAATTATTAATAACAATAATTGAAGCGTTGATTTGCCACGTGATTTAAAGTGAACGAACACATGCTAAGGTGACCATTAAATCGTATTTTAAAGAATGTTTCATACCATATTATCTCCTGTATTTTGCAATTATAGTATTAAAATTGCTAAGGAAGTGTTAGGTTTCTCAATAAATGCGAAAACACTTATTTTCAAATTGTTAAAATCACATAAAACTAAAGTGGTGGCAAAAAGCAATATCTAAGTGAAGAGTGGATAATGGGATATTTAATTCAAATATAAGCATTACAATTTAGTTCTACGATGTGACAATTTTCGTTTTAATTTTTAACCAATGATAAATTGAAGTGTACAGGGGCCAAAACATTCACTTACCATCAGGGGGACTTTGTGCTTCTTTATATACATATTATTATTATTTTTAACTTTTGAAAAGGTAGACCTATAACTTGATCTAAGAACCACCACAGGCATGCTAGTGTACTGATTTGTTTATGTAACATAAGCATAAGACTGGGACGTTGATCGGGTTCTACAAGGCATTCTTAGGCCGTTACGGATGGCTGCACATCAAACGGCCCAAACTTCTCCTTGCAGTACATAACATCATAATCAGCCGTTTAAGGCATTCTTTGATAGACAACATAAACGTCTTCAGGGGAGAATTTAATTTGCCTGTCGCTGCTTTGTTGGGTTTTACCCTCAGCTTGTGTTTTACTTATACTTGTTATGTAAATATATACTCGTAATTTAATTTGTTTCATAATACGAATAAATTGTAATAAGTAAAATATTTTATACATATAGATGCCTAGGTAGAATGTGGATGGATAGGATGAATTAGGTAGACTGTGTGTTCGCTTGCGATCCTTATTTTATTTTAAAAACACTTATTTATGTATTGTAATATATTTTTTAATATTTCATGATGATAGTTTACAAAAACCTTAATTTACGAGTATATTTACACGTAATAACGATTTAGTTGACTTAATATATCTGCAAACTTTTTGTAACAACAAATATGTAATAAAAGCTAAACAGAAAAATTTGAATTCCTTAAGCCCCTCTTCTAATTTTATTTGTTTTTAAACTGCTAGCTACATCCAAGAAGTGCGTTTGAATAAAATCACGTTTAGCCAGTGGGGTGCGTCCCCTGACGCGGCGCATTCAAAATATCGACATATGTTGTGCGTTTTACGCAGTTTTAATTTTAATCCACTCTCTGCACTTTACATATGAGACACGCTTGTTCATTACGTTCGCGTTATCGATTAGTTGTGCCACTTGTTTAGGTGTAGGTTTGACGTATTTCAGAGCCACATAAAACTTAAGTTATAACTGTATATTACTGACGTAAACAATATTTTCAGATTTGTTTAAAAAAATTGTAATCCTATCTCTAAGTGAGCAATTCTTGCAAGTATTATGATAAGACTAAAATTTTGTTTTTAGTAATTTTTTTCTTTCTAACTGTATTTATATAGGTATCAACCCTGCGAAAATTATAATTTTTCTCTCAACGCCGTGTAAATAGCAGTTGCCCAAGTAGGTACTGAACTATTTAGAATATATACGTTGCTATATAATATTTTTGGAATAAAGAGAGTAATAAGATTAATAAATCCTATTGTATCAAAGCAGGCAAAAAATATGGTTTAAAATCGCTATTGCCTATAACAGTATAAACACTTGAATTATTAAAGCATCAAAACTAAGTTTTACATTTGGTGTTTAGACCTAAAATCTCATTTGTTCCGCCAGCACAAAGCGTTTGCCGATATTGGCTTATTATCAGTTAGCGACTGATATGCGCTGCGAAACCATTTGTGGCACGCAGATGGACAAACAAACGTAGTAATTCATTAGCCAATCTGGATTAGCATTCCACGCGCGCTGTGACTATAGGCAATGGATGTATTCACCACAGACAAACGTATTCAGGCCGATTAAACACTCACACTCACGTCTTTGTATCTGGCAAATGACTGTCGATTTAATCGATTAAAAGTAAGTGTGTGTGTCCTGGAGCTAAAGTAGATTTTGTTAACTGTTTCCATATTACGTCATATTGGTAAGCTTCGAAGTATTTAGAAAAAAAGCATTTACTAATATATATATATATATATATATATATATATATATATATATATATATATATATATATATATATATATATATATGTGTGTGTGTGTGTGTATGTGTGCCATGGCTGGGTAACGTAAGAGGGGGACTGTTCGAAATGGCAAAAAGCTCTTATGGCTCCCGATAATTTCCGGCACGATTATAACCATCCCGTGTACACCTGACGTTAAATAAACAGACCGGCGATAACCAGCAGCATCAAAGGTGCAAAGCGTCAGTTGCTACATTCGTCAACGTATCTTCCATGTGTGACGATAAAAGCAGGCGGGTTTGATACAAAGGAAAAAGATCGTGGTGACTTATGAGATAATGACAATTAAACACCATTAAATATGATTCACCTATTGTGACTTACAAACATTAATACAATCGATTAATTTGGCAGCATCTTTATGTAGCGTAGCATGTTACGTCGTAGTCTGCTACGACTTGACACACATAAATAAATCACTTCTCATTCTACGAAAATATTTTTTTCTTTTTCGTATATTGTACGATAATTGAGGTTTTTTTTAATTTATATTCAGCCTGTACTTTGACAGTAAAAATTTTTTTTATAATACGAATATTATATAAAGAGGTCGTTGGTTATTGTTGCCATTTTTTTAGCGTTTCACTAGTATTTTCTCATATATCGTGAAAGCGTTTTGCATTCATAAATTGTACGTGGACAATCATCTAGACCCGGAACTATTATTAGTAACCCATATAAACACCTGCGGTCTGGCAGCGCCGTAACCAATTCATAGCCACTACGCAAAGTAGCCGCCAACTAAATAGCGGTATTTAAACTAAATATGTAATTGCAATACAAGCCAACCAGTGCAAGGGGCTGTTTTAAGCATTTCTCTTCAAAAAAATGAAATTTACAAACACCTATTAAATCAGTTTTTATCCGTCAGTATACCTAACCTACTCTACGGCTCAAATTAAATAAATAAATGGCTAATGCCAAATACAATTTTTGTCGTTTTTTTTCACTGCTATTGAAATTTATGGTCAACATTTCGTAAGAACTTATTTCTTCTTCTTTTTCTTTACGAGGCTGCATAAGTCCACTGCTAGCTTCTCCCGCCTTCTATTAGAAGCCATGAGATCTTTTGGGGATTTCTTATACCCTTTATGCGTAACCCAGGAGACGAAATGGAATGATGAAATTTATTACGCCGCTAATGACTATAATTAATGAGTTTTACGGTTTAAATACCATTTTTATAAAATAATTTATGATTAATAAAAACAAATTGTTCCATGAAATCACTATATAGTGATTGTGGATAGATTTATAAATACTTCATATTTAAATGTCATTTTACAGATAACAAAAACCTGCAACATGTCACATTTACAATAGCATCGTCAAGCATCGCGCCAAAACGCGTTACGCTCTGAATCTGAACTCACAGTCATTACTAGAGTACCCTACTCGAATTAACACATGAGTTATGACTTATTACTACCCCAAACAGCGTGCGACATGTAATAGCCCCTGTGCGAATCAAATGACATGTCAATGCATTGTCACCTATGCGATTTACGTCTGTGGTAACGCTGCAGACTAAATAGGGATGGCCTATAGTGACCATATATACAGTCGTACAGGAAGTGCATTATTTTTCACATCGATGTATTAATAGATTGATGATCGAAAGGTTTATTGGCCATTTATTTATTCCAACTAGACCTTAAAAACCTTCAAACACAAATTGTTCTTTTTCAATCATCTTAAGACGTTGCACATGTGTCGTTCAGTTTAACTATGTGTGACGTGTATAATCGCATAAGCGTTAAATCAAACTAAAGTAGGAAAATTAGAGTAAATGCTGTTACAGTGAAGGTACACATACCCGTATAGTACTACTATAACATATCCGGCGCAGTTGAGAGCTTCCGAAACGAAATCATTCTTATATAATCATTTAATATATAATTTTATTATTATACCTAAATTGCACCTATGCTTCTCAATGAACAATAAGATGTTCAATGATTGACGACTCGCTAACCCAGTGGCTAAGCGCATTGCTTTGAAACTAAAACACGGGTTCCAATCCTGCGTGGAAAAAATTGTTTATATGGCCTACGAATAATTGTTCCGTGTCTGAATGTTTGTCCAGGTGCAATTTAGAGGAACATTATTCATTTTGATCATCAGAATGACATTTGAGAAACAAATTTTTTTTATGCCGAAGAAATATTTACTCCATTCCATTTATATAATGTAAAAAATGTAAACTCCTAGAGTAGGGGTTACAAAAATTGTACATTTTAAATATATTAATAAAAGTTTTTGGTCGTAATTTTATTTTTAATATTCTTTACACTTTAAAGAACATAATCCTTAAAATAAAAACAGTAAGCATGGTGAACTTCGAATGACCAAAAACCGTCTCTTTTTGTCACATTATCCAAAGCATAGTTCCCTCTCGCAGTGAATATTTATTATAATTTTATGCGGCGTCCACACTCTGCTGTCTCTTTTGTGTATTTAAACGATGTCCTTGTCGAGTTTTTGTTGTAAGAGGGTGAGTATAATATGTAATAACAGCATTATCGAGATCTCTACGCTCTTGAATATTAATGGGTTTTTTCGATGCATCCAATGCTAGATTTAATTTAGCGATTACGCAGTGTCAGTTGTCTATAATTATCATAGTTATTACACCGCAAATGTGGTGGTAAATTTATGTGCGATGTGCAATTTTCCTTAAAATTTTTACATTGCGCTTTGTCCGTTTGCATTTCGAGATATTATTGCATAGTTGATGACTTATTAAAATGATTTTATCTAAAATAAATCTTCAAAATACAATTGTAATTGATAATTATAGATTACAAACAAAAATATATTAAAAAAAATTGAATTTTTATACTGAAATCAATTATATTTAATCTAAAAAGTTTTGTTTTATCTGGGTGTTTCCAGGCGGACTTTTTTAATCCTGGCAGCGACTGTGTAGTATCTATTAATCGGTAAATATTTACATTTCAGACAGTTAATCACCATTTATTTTATTCTTTATTTTTATTAAATTTTAAAACAACCTCCAAATTTTTCGGATAAAATATAGCGTAGATAACTAGATCACTCCTGGCATTGAACGCTATCTGTTCTTGACGTTTCATTACTATTGGTTATAGTGGCACCGACTTTACTGTTCAGTTGACAGAGTCGCTGGTGGAGAGATTACTACTGCCACTTAAGAAATTTACAAAGGAAATAGGTGCAAATAAACAAATATATATACATATATATATATATATATTTATATATATATATATATATATATATATATATATATATATATATATATATATATATATATATATATATATATATATATATATATGTATGTGTGTGTGTGTGTGTGTGTGTGAACATAGAAATAAAACAAAAAAGTGATATTCATTCTGTAAATAGAACAGACACAAGCTATAATAGTAGTAGATGCCAGTTACTCAACTCCACCGAGTCAGTAATTCATTCTTGGTGTGATGTATACGCTTTTACAACAAATCCCAGAAAATATACAATATTTGACCTGCCCAAAGTTAAAAAACTATTAAACTAAGTTTGTGTAAAAAGGGTTATAATAAAATTAAGGAATTTTTGTATGATAATAGCCCCTGGGAAGGGTTATCGCTACTAAGCTATTTCTAATTTGCTATGTGTTGTTAATTCTAACATACATTATTATAAGCTGTTATTTTAAGTCCCGTTAGGTTTCTTGGTGGTTAGTTTTTTCGTAGCTTACCTCACTTAACTTACCAACCAATTAACAAATGAAATTCTGGCAATGTCGGAAAATATAACCAAATAACTCTAGTATCACAAACAAGTCACGATGAACAGCATCAAAAGTGCTTTCCTCAGTCTTGCAGTCCAAAGGCTATCATATAAAATGGCTGTCAGTGTTAATATATGAGAAATTTAGTGTATGAAGCTAATATCATTTTTTTAAAACACACGCATGCATGTATAGCATTCATTAAATTCAAAAGTAGCAGATATTAAAAAATGTAACATAAAAACCGTTATGAAATAGACATTCTGATTCATTCGAGCGTTCATCCCCGTGCCGAACGCAATAATACACTATTATGTTATTTAAAATAATAATAATGGCGACGATTTTTGTCATTAAAATAAAATTATTATTATTGACGGCCGAAAGAGCGGTTCACAAAGTAAACACAATTGACTTTTGCCATTTGGTTGACTCTCAAAGATGTTGGTATTTAATTGTATTGACCCTTCGGCTGTTTTCACCTCATTATTGTTCGAAATTTTATTTAGAATAATCCTTAGTGACTTTATATTTGCACAAAAGCAAAGCATGTTTTACGTACGTAACATACCTTTTGACTATTTATCCAGTACGCATCTTACTTAGAGATCGAGAAAAGTCACTGTAAATAGGATACGGCATTTCTCTATTTTGCTATTTTTACTTCTTTTGATTTTATTAATAAAAAGAAAAACTTTGAAATAAATGCATTATTCTATATTTTACAAAATAAATATAGTCAAAGTGAACATGCCATTTAAATAATGTGAAAATTAATATAACTATCAGAATAGATTAATTATACTATGTTAAATAGATGTACCTATAACATAAAAAACTCTGGAAACTTCTTTCAGTAGATTAAGTCTTTAGTCGATACACGTTAATTTAAAAAAAATATCTTAATATTTGTACTCAGTAGTATAATGCAACACATAAATTGTATTTAATACAGCATCTTATACGAGAGCAATCAAAAAGAGATGATGCGAGAAGTCGACATGTCTTCGCGAGTTCATAACCGTGACAATTACTTCGTCGCACTTCAGGCCCTATTATCTCTCGCCAACGACGCGTACTGCGCAGAAATCTCCCGTCCTTCCCCAAAATATAATGTCGGATATAAAA
Organism: Parnassius apollo; assembly: GCA_907164705.1. Classification (NCBI taxonomy): domain Eukaryota; kingdom Metazoa; phylum Arthropoda; class Insecta; order Lepidoptera; family Papilionidae; genus Parnassius; species Parnassius apollo. The sequence goes on along the minus strand of CAJQZP010001558.1, from coordinate 8,721,203 downwards.
ATAAATCAATAATTCAATTTTACGCCAGCCCGTTCGGTCCACAGTATTTTTGTTATGATTTTATTCCAACAACTTATCTAGTGGAAAAATGTGGCAGTCTAAACAAACGGAATAAGACGATAATATGAAATCACAGTTATTTATTATTTGATATCATGATAGATTTTTGACAATTTTTTATATATTCTACACTTAAAATAGTACTTTAGAACCGTGGTAGCTCCATGGATAACTTGTCATAAAATTTCAAAATAAGCAAGCAAACCGAGTTTGTGCCTCGTCGACACAAATAAAAAAACTGATTTTTCATGTGATCAGATGTTAGGAAAAGCATCATGAAAAACTACATGTTTTAGAAACTATATATATTAACTTTACTTTTCGTACTTTAATGAACTTAAAGTAAAAAAATAATACTTTTAGTGAAGGGCTTATATTCTTCATATTGCTGTCTGCTAATTTATGCACTAGCTGTATCAATTAAGGAGTTTGGTAAAAATAAAATGGTGAAAATTCGTACATTTTAAAATATAAGTTACCATATTAAAATATAAGTTATTGAAATAAAATACTTAGAGCTGAAAACCCATACGTAAGTTACGTGGTAGAGCCAAGCTGCAGCTATATTGTGGTTGCAGCACGAATGGGTTGGCTCGACCGGGGTAAGGCCACGCTCTCACAGAATACCAGCGTAATATAGCGGCACCGTGTTTCGTATGGTGAGTGTAGAAAACCGCAGAACCTTTTTACTGGAAACGAGGCATTCCATCTCAGTCTTCAGGACTGCCAACGCATCTGCATTTTGATTCTTAATTGAAGATAAATGTAGATGTCTATGGTCCACAGCATCCATTTACCTTCAGGTAGACTGTGTGCTCGTTTGTCACGCTTAGTCTATAAAAAATTATATTATTTAACGAAAAATACCTTTTATTATTAAAATTCTTGACAACGATTGTACCTATCCGATTATTTTAAGTGTAAATAAGACTAAAAGCTTTTCACGTGCAATAAATTATTGTTATACTTACTAAATATTTAGACGATAACGCGGAAAATGGGGGCATACTAGCTTTAAAAGATTTTTTTTAAAAAATACCTGTACATGAAAACAAATTATGTTTTTTGCAATTTAAACAATAGTGCGGCATTTTATTGTGAAGCATGCATATTGATGATGGCTTTGAATAAGGGGTAATGTAGTTAACCTGTGGTTGACTAACCATTGCACTACCATAGCACGCACGTTAAATTCTAGTTAAGTCTCATCCAAAACATAATTTTCGGGGCTGATGTGAAAATGAGAGAAAGGAAAATTAAAAAAAAATTAATAAACCTTAATTCAGTCCCGATTAATATAATATAACTAAACAGAAATGGTATCTTGTATTTAAAAGATTTCTACTCTTCTTATTAACCACCTTGTTGATCTAGTGGTTAAAATCGCAGCTGCTGATCATGTAGTCCCTGGTCAGGCCAAAATGAGTAATTGGGTTTTTCTGTCTAGAAATTCCTAGCAACCCTAGTCAGAAAGTTGACGATGTTTCCACCACATGCCTTGTAATGCACGTAAATCTTTTTTTATATAGAATAACGGTGGCAAACGAGCACACAATCACCAGATAAGTAGTATGTTGATGCTGTTGCCTGAGGACTAAGATACAGTGAAAAGGGATCTCTACACTCACCATACGCAACGTAACAACATTATGCCGCTATTTTACGCTGGTATTATATGAGAGCATTGTCCTACCCGATCAAGCCGGCCCATTCGTGCTACAACCATAATATAGTTACAGCGTGGCTGTACCACGTACCTGTCTCTCCGATTATGACAGTGGGAGAACGGGGAGTTCACCTGCGTTTGCGCATAAAATCGGGCACTGTAAGCTTGTGCTGCACAGGTGGCTGGTTACTGTAACCGAAACACAATCAGGACATTATTTTAATAAATGTACTTTGAAAGAATCAAGCAGTATAGTATTTATTTATTTCAACTTTGTTGCGCAAAAATATACAAAGGCGGAATAACGCCTTAAAGCGTTCTCTACCAGTCAATCTATAAATAAACAGAGACCACAACTTTGGTGCAATATGATTTTTTTATTATTAAGAATATTAACAAGGCTATAAACATTACTAATATTCCACTTAACCACTCGTGTAAGCTTAAAGTTAAATAGTATATGTTGTTCGAAACAACAGTAGGTGTACAATTTTTATATATAATACCGTTTGTATACATTTCAGCTTACCCTGTTACAATAGACCGGGAATAAGATTAGGTTATGCCTGCGTGTCTCAGCAATGAAACATCCACGACAAGGGAAGTTTATTAAACAGCACTCAAATTGCATGGTTTTCTCCGCAAAATTATTCTCAAAAAAGAAAGTAGATCTTTACCCTAATAAAGATTGAGAGATGTCTGTAGGCTATTAGATTTCACATTATAATTATAGATACCTAAAATTAACAAATTTGTATCCGTTTTTAATTGTTTTGCTGATTTTTGCTAGGTGGGGTCTACCTAAACAATTAGTATCAGACTATGGGCCGCTATTTACCAGTAGGGAATTTTCTCAGTTTTTAACAAATAATGGTATATAGCATGTTTTCACCGCACCGTACCACCCGGCTTTGCCGCGGAAAACTCAGTACGCACGGTCAAGAAAGTTATTAAAAAGGCAGTGAGGGAAAATAAAGATATAAATTTATTTTTAAACACTTTCCTATTGCATTATCGAAATACCGAACATTGTACTACGGGCGAAAGTCCCGCTTCTCTCATGTTAGGAAGAAGATTACGTACTAAACTAGACGTACTTAGACCGGATATTGAGAATAAAATTATTAAAACTCAAATAAACCAGAAAGAGAAGTTATATTCATACAAATATATCTATACCAAATTATATTCATACAAATAGTATCTACATTTATAATCTATTCTTATTTTAAAAATGCTTATAAAATTGACATTTTTTCTATCAATGATCTCAAAATAATTTTAAGTTAAGAAAACACAAAACCGTGAATCCGTGTTTCGAATTCAAAATAAATTACATCGCAGCGTTCCTAGCGACGTACTTACCGTCAAACGGCACTGTAAAAAGTATGAAAGGTGCCCCCTAAATACCGTGTGAGGTGAAGCGGGAAAATTATCTTATATTTGCTCAGACGCCGTGAACGTAGGGCGAGAATACTTTTCAATAAGCTTAGAGAGCGTTTTTTTTTATTTCGCAAGTTTTGTAGCGTCGAGCGTTTCGGTGCCGAGCGTTTTGCCCAAACGTTCCACGCCTCAAGATGATGCTATAATAAAGGATATTTATTGATCTCTGCTATTTACATACAAAATTTTATTAAAAATTATAAAGTTCAATTTGTTTTAATGTATGGTTTGTACATTTATCGAACTCTCGAAATAGTTCAAAAGTTTATTTACAATAAATAGGGTATATAAGCAATTATAGCTCTTAATATATTGACGTCTATATATATATATATAAAAATCAATTGTCGCAAGTATGAAAGATAATCACTTGAACTTGAACGGCTGGACCAAAAAGATGAATTTTGTGTGTTTGAGTAAATCCCTGGATGGCTTAGATTCACAACTGGACCCCGTAGGTGGCGCTGTTGTTGAGCTCCAGTAATTACCATGCAAAGCCGGGGTGGATCGCTAGTTTTAATATAAATTGCTGTTAAACAGAAATACTTTCTAACATTTTAGTTTCAACTCATCCTACGCATTTTGCAAGAAAAGGAAATAAAAATAATTAGGAAATAAAAAAATATTTTTAGCAATAAGGTGTAATTTAAACTATCCAATACAACGCTCGCTTGCTTCACTCGTAATTTTGATGTGCGCCGAATAAAAAGCAGTGCATTACTCTAAGCATTGTTAACTATAGAAGGGTCGCTAACAAAAGGCAACCTGCTGGGTCTATTGTGCGCCAAGTCGGCACTTTGCGAGTCAATATTTTGGGTGACTTTTACTCTTCTCAGATGTTTTTCAAGCTCTTGCCACGTAAGCGAACAACTGCGCACCTTCCCTTATGTTGTTCTGTTGCTGCATTTCATCAATTTTTCTTTTGTTCTAGTTTTGTATTAGATCGCAAAATTGGAGTGCATGATTGTTCCTTTTAGTTCTTTATTTTTTCAATGTGCTGTAAGGTAATTACGGGTGTCATCAAATTTGCCAATAGTGTGTTTTAATCGATCTTTTTAGAACGTTTGTTTACGTAAACGAACATATCTTAATGGTCCTGATCAGCTGTGAGCATGGATATCAGTATATTATGAGAACGTGAGGTGTATACATTGGAACATGTTACCATACCAGTCAGTACTGTCTTTACATGGTAGTTATATCTAGAGATGAAACGGATAGCTGTCTGGCCGGATACCGAATACCGGATATTCGGCCAGTCTTATCGCCGGATAGCCGGATAAGCGAAAAGTAAAGTCAGTCCAAACTGTTCGCGATCCTGACCCTTATATTTCGTGGGCAAGTATTGCTACACAATATCCAAATTTATCAAAGTTTGCCAAAATCTATCTTTAAGCACCCTGCAGCAGTGTGTACAGCGAAAGACTTTTTTCTGAAGCTGGCCATGTTTATGAAGACAGACGAAACAGCTTGTTACCTTTCTATGCATAGAAATTAGTAATTTGCCCTTAGCTACGTAGTACTATTATTTATTCTGTGCCTTAGCGCAGTACGAGCACATGAGTAAAGATACCGTCATACGAGAACTAATTTTGTAAGTTTTAAAATGAAAATTATGTGATTACTGATTATATTTGTTAAGTGACATAAATGAATTACTTAACTAAATTTGATATTTTGGTTTTTTTTTAATCCGGCCGGATAGTAATTTTAGGCCGTAATGGCCGAATACCGGATAGTTACCGGATATCCATTTCATCTTGAAGGTATATTTTCTTCATATCGTTGGTGACGTAGGACGCAGCAGAGAGAAACAGGAGATCGGCAGCAGCGTCCTTCTAATTACTTCTAAAAAACCTGCCAACTTGCCAACTCACCTGCCAAGCGTGGCAACTGGCTACTATGACAAATATCCCCCCTAACCATGGCTAAATACCAATTAGGCAATGTATGAAAAAGGCCTATGTTCATCAGTGAACGTGTGAAAGGGCGTAACGGTAAGAGTAAAGACGATAGTAAATTACATTATTTTTAACTACTATAGATTGCTTATAGCATACAGTAGCATCCTGCTAAAGTTGGGAGCTTGCGATAGCATCCTTTTAGGCGTTGTCTTAATTGGCTACGATTGTACGAGCAAACGATACGATTTCGTCGCATAATAGATTTCGACGAGATAAAACACACACATTGGGTGCGTTTGGCAGAAAAAAGCGCTAGCAAGCGCTTATAAGCGCTAAAATAGTTTTCGGCCAGGACACGATTGCTACTTCAGTAGCGCTGACACAATCCGCCATTTTGCTTATTTAATTTGTTTGTTTTGAAGTAGAGTTTATAAGTTGTTTTGTGCAATATTAGTTTTAAGTAATATAATGACATGAATAAACATATACATGCTATTAAAAACTCATGATTGGTAAGTTTTTAATATGCATACTTTACAAACATATATTTAAATTAGGTTAGATTCCCCGGTTAAAACTAACATCGTGTCCTGGAGGAAAATAGCTACTTACGATTTGACAGCGCTTACCGCTTACGATCGCCATTTTGCTTACAAGCGCTTGCTAGCGCTTTTTTCTGCCGAACGCACCCATTTGTATAGAGTGTCCTAACTGAAGCTTAAAAGTGATCGCGCAAGCACAAGAAATGCTTAATAATAATCGTACGAAGGGTTTGATCGTAAAGTACGTGAGGGTAATATGGTCATCTGGTTAATATCGTCACTTTCTTATAACTCAAAAACTACAGCTTTGTTTGCATAGACGTCTGTGTGATACGATAGCTCTTCATCAGTCAACCAAATGATAAAGTGTCAAAATGGCGCTGCTTTATCGACGCCATTTTGACAGTTGAAATTATAGTAAATATTTTAGTCGATTTTAGTAGTGTGTAGCGTAGTTACGTTTTTAAGTTGATTTTTCGAAGTGTTAAAGCTTATTTGCTCTTTATATTTCTATATTATTGTTAAAGCTTATTTGCTCTTGTTTTCTTAATACATTAGTTATAGTATATTACTTTGTGTTTTTGTCTCTGGTCTCCTCTTACTTTTGGTTTTATAGGGCAGCAAAGCTTAATGTGACCATATTACCTTCACGTACCTTACAATGTAAAAAGTTACAAATCTCTTTTGAGCTCTTTTGACCAATTTGGACAAAATTGGTCACGCGTCATCGCGCATGCACAGCAACGCAAGGTCACCGGTGAGTCGAGTTAGAGACGATTAGAGACTTATGAGACTTAAAAGAGAAAAAAAAAACTATGCATCTCAATAAACAGCCAGTTGAAATGGCGCCGTTGCGGTGACGGCCTGGCGGAGTAGCGTCATCACTCGATACGCATCCCGCTATTAGCTATTAGTTCTTTTAGACATCTGTTGGACCATCGCATGATCTTTTTCACTACGCAATGAAGTCGCATCTTTTATCGTACGATCGAAACCCAATTATGGCCTGAAAGTTGAAAGCATGCGATAACAACCTAAAGTATTGCATGGAACTTACAACTAATACTTCCTTCCTTCCTTCGACTCACAATGTGTAGTTTTACGTTGATGGGTGTTTTTGCACCCCAAGATAATATTAAGTTTTAACTCATCTATAAGAAATATTTTAATCGAATATTTACTCTGCCTCGTTGGTCTAGTGGTTGTAGTATTGCGACTACTGATCCTGAGGTCCTGGGTTCGAATCCTGGGTCGGGCCAAAAATCAATTATTGAGTTTTTCTGTCAAGAAATTCTCAGTAGTTGCCCGGAGTCAGGAAGTTGGCGGTGTCTCACCCCCGTGCCTCGCAAAGCACGTAAATCCGTTGGTCCTGCGCCTGATCTCTCTCCGGTCGTGTCGGTTTACCGTCTCATCGGATTATGAGAGTGAGGGAATAAAGAGTGCACTTGTGCTTGCGCATACGCTTGGACACTATAATCCTGTTCTGCGCCGATGGCTAGTCTGCGTTGAGGCTGGCCGCCGTGGCCGGGATTCGGTCTGGTAGACATTATTATTATTATTACAATCTATAAAATTTACTGCTGAACATAAGCTTCCCCCATTTATTGCCTTGTAGGCGGGATTTGGCCATTTCGCGTTGCAGTGCCGGTTGGCGACGGCAGTTTTCTTATTATTTGAGTTGTTATCGGAAATATACTGCTTCCCATCTCCTGGTTCGTTTACATTTATCGTGTCTTACGGCACCCATGGGAGGATAAGGGTTAGTGGATATTCTAGCACCGTACCGCCTCTGTACGGTTGACACTTATTAACAATTTACTTAAATGCTATTATTAGCAAATGGTAACCCTTTTCTATTTTTTATCACCACAAAACACTGGATTTACGATATTTTTAGTTATTTTTTAATTTAACAGTACAGGCGAGATATGAAATGAACAATACAAAATCTTCGGACGATTTACTGGCCTTTATTTTTTAATACTTAACAATAAAAGGTGAAATTTTATTTTTAAAATTATTACAATTCGTGACTAAATTTTTGTATTGATAATTATAATATTTCAGTTTTAATTAATAAAATATTCTATACGTTTTTATACAATGCATTCTCTAGAATGTAGAACACATACTACGATAAATTCAAAATATTTCAGAGAAAAAAAAATTCGAACAATTAAAATAAAGCATGCCACCATACCGCCCCGTCTAGAAAGAAAGACCGCAAGTATATCGTGACACACCCATCGTTTAAGAAAAAAAAAGAATCCAGGCGCTCAGACGTTAGATGACAGCGCGAGTCAACTCACTTAATTCGCGCCATTCCCACGATGTGAAATTTAAATTTAATTGTTGATTCAAGTATTGTTGTGTGCAATCAAAGAAATGGGTCAATAGATTTATACAGAAATTCCATTGTTTGATTGAGACTTATAGGCAGTTTGTCAATAAATGTGTATTATTGTGACGCGTCACAGGGGGCGTTCTGTTGGGGCACAGTATTACTCCAGTCTAAGGTGCTCGGCCCTACTCAATTGTGTATTCGGAATCATTTAAGAGTGAAATGATATGCGGCGATTTATTTATTAGGTGCGTTCTCATGAACGAAATCACGACGGGTTTCCATAGAACTCGCATAATTTAATGAAGAACGTCCTTATATTCAAGGGGATAAGAAAACTCAGTTAAGGTATGAGTAGCAATGTCATAATTAAATTCTTTTTGAAACTAGAATTCAATACTAAATATATTATTTTAATAATTGCGAACACGAAAATTCTTAGATTTGAAAGCAATAGCTAGAAAATATTAACAAGCAGAAAGTCCTGCATTAATCAGTTTTTGAAGTATCAACGTCGGATTTGTAATTAATGAATTATATTTTAAATAAAGATATAAACGGAAGGAAAGAAGTGTGTTGAGAAATGGTCGATTGTTCAACTGCACAAGAACGAAAAAATAACACAACTGTTGACAAACAAAATAATTACAATAAAATATTTAAAAAAGAATACAAACAATAGTCGCAGCATCATGTTATCTCATAGATGTCGTAACAGTCGGTATGCTCACAATACTGAATAAAAACTGCTGTTACTAACTCGCCCGCCAAGCCTGGCAACTATTGCAAAAATGCCCCTAATAAGTGCCTTATTTTTTTTAAATATTTAAGGTTACAAACTGTTATTGTAACAAAAACTTAAAGCAGTTGCAGAATGATTCCCTACGGCAAACTGATGTGTATTGATTGTCATTTGACTATTAATATCATTACAGTTCATCACTCTTCATGCGTACAACAATGGAGTGGAATAAATTGCCAGCATCTATCTTTCCAACCCATTACAATGTGGGTATCTTCTAGTCAAGAGTGAACAGGCTTGTTGAGGCAGTGTACATAGAACATAAAAACATAAACAGCTTTTTTAAGAATAAAGAGGTTCGTACTTTAAACACTAGGAACAAACATAAGCTTGTAATACCAGTTACCAGACTCCACAGAATTAGTAATTCATTTATGGGGCGAGGTATACGCTTTTACAACGAAATCCCAGAAAATGTACAAAATTTGTCATTAAACAAGTTTAAATGTCTTATTAAAGAAAAACTTTACAAAAATGGTTATCATAATGTCAAAGAATATATAAATGAAAATAACCCCTGGTTGTCCATTAATTTTTAGATAATTAAATTATATAAGAAATCAAAATATCTTTAGATATTTTGAATCTTTACGCTAGCGGATATTAATAATAATAATTAAAAAGCTGAAGGTACTCCGGGTTAACGCTGATATCGAGAGGTCAGTCACCTCAGTCCCCCGTGACTGACCATGGGTGCTGGAAAGCACCTAAAACGTCGGGAATTGAAACTTATATATATTAAACGCGATGAAATCCGTAAAAGTAGTTTTAATTAATAAAGATATTTTATTATTATAATTAAAATGTCATTTTGCAACCGCATAACGCGGTGGCTATATTGGAAATAATTTCAACGTAAAAACTTCTTGCCATTGATCTGTCACAGCGTTGGCCAACTAATTATCACCATGATGTAATTGTAAATGTAATATGATCATAATCATTAATAATAACAACGGCTTTGTAAGCTATAACAAATATCTTCTTGCTAAAAATAAAATTAATTAACCGAAGTAAAATTTAAAGGTATAATGACAAAGCAAAATATCATTTGCGATACGACAGGCCACCCAAACCCAGAAGGTAAAGGAAAACCAAAAATGTCCCACCAGTCTACCAACTGTCATACGGACATATGACAGCGCGCCGAACGGACGTAGCGCGTAACTTAGACGTAGGGCAGGAAGGCCGTAAGACGATAGATGGTAACACGAGACGTGGTCGCGCGGTGGTCTTCGCCGCGCGGTGAGTGGCAGCTGACGCGATGCCCGATGGACCGAGAAAGCGCGCCACGTACGACGAACGAATGTGGATTTTAAAAAACAAAAACTTTTTTCTATGATCGACTTGACGGTTGACAGTTTCGATTAACCGTTTTTTTTTAATCCGATCAATACCGAGTTTTAATGATGCAAATTGTAGATCGAAAATGAGTTATAAATTTTGAAATAATTATTGTTTCTTTTTGCCTGCTTCGCTCCATAAACTTATACAAAAATGATCATAAAAAGGTACCTATTGCGACTTCAAGACTAAACAATTTTTTTTTCAGAACTGCATAGTCTCTTGTTCGTTCTTGGATATATCCCGATTTGAGCAAGGATCTAGCATTGGACTGATGATAATGGTGAGCAAGGGTACTGCGTATTCTTTTTTACTGTCCTTGCTATTGAAAAACCCCTTTCTTGTTCCTCAAAAGTTTGACTTCTAGGTCTAGCCCTCAAATTTATTTCTGTCTTCGAGCTTAGATTCCTTGCATTCACTTATCAAAGCATCTGTACAAAACCCAGGAGGAGATCAAATTATTGTAATTGTAGTATATTCAAAGATACACACAAGCACGTGAAGGATTTATAGATCTTTTGACTAACTGACTCAGATCTTTCGACTGAAGTGACGATGCGAATTTTATACAGTATGCGTACAGTACACTCATTCTATAATTCCAACTCCAAGTTCCACTGCTGGGCACAGACCTACTTTCATTCCGAAAGGGTAACGGAGCGTTCAGTCCACTGCCCTGTTACAGCGTGTATTTGTGAACTTCACATGTCCTTGAAATATTTTATTCCTCATCCTTTCACGATATTTTTCTTCGCCGCCGAGCACGAAGTAAATAGCACTCAAACCCAATATGCTCGCGTACTGTAAAATTAACGCCAAGCGATTTGAGCTACCGTGGCTCCGTATGCTAGATACTACATACATGAGAGGCCTTAAAAGCTAATCAAAGGCCTGTCTGTAAGTCGGATAAGATGATTTTTTACCTTTTCCTATATTGAAATAATAGTTATAACTTCAAATTTAAGTCATCTAAAAGGCTAGAGCTGTTTTTAAAGTTAAGATATATTTGTTCGATTAGAAAATTATAACAAGGTGCCTAAATGAAAATAAGTGTACTTAAGAGTTACTTTAGCCGTCCGACTAGAAATATGAACGTTCCTTGAAAGGCTTATTATTTGTCGCGAGTTCTTTGACAAAATGAAATGGAAATTTTTAACAAGCTACTGTAGGAATTAATAAAGAGTTAGAGGCTAATGATTTGTGTCAATTAAATGTTGTTCGCTAATAGCAACTCTTGTCTCTTTTACTCCGCTTAACAAGGTATAAACAATTAATCAATGTTTACGTCCAATTATCTATTTAAGAAAATCTTAAATATATATATATTTATTTCATTTTACCCCATTAATCTCCTATTTTAAGCTTCAATGGGGCACCCATATATTTTGTTTTTATAGCATCGGGTGACAAACGAGCACACAGTCCACCTGATGGTAAGTGTATGCTGTGGCCTATAGATATCGTCATTTATATTCAATTAGAAATCGAAAAGCAAACAAAAGTGCTACAGCTATAATACAGCTGCAGCGTGGCTCTACCACGTAAAATATATTTAAAGCAGCTAGCAAATATAGTTCTGCAGCACATTATGCTGTAAAAGATTAAACTCCTTAAATATGTTGAAACGAAAAATATCATAAGTATAGAATCTTGGGTTAATGTTACTGACGTTTAAATTAACTTTATTTTCCAAAAGACAGCCATAAAACGTGGTTTTATTGTTCTACAGCTATATTAGTAGTATAGTGTAACATGAATGGGTCGAATCGACTGGGGAAGGACCACGCTCTCACAGAATACCAGCGTAAAATAATAGCTTAATACCGCTGTGTTTTGTATGGTGAGTGTAGAGAACCGGATACCCTTTTTACTGGAAACGAGGCATTACATCTTAGTCCCTACGCATGACAACGCATCTGCATTTTGATTCGTAATCGTTTACCATTAGGTGGACTGTGTGCTTGTTTGTCACCCTATCCTATTTAAAAAAAAAATCTATTTATTACCTAGGTCCGAAGCAATCTCTTAGAGAAAATTTCAAAGAAATAAATATAATCGTGTTAACTTTTGCTTCTCAGTTTAATTACGAAAATTTAATGTATGTACACAAAAACAAAAATGGTTTTATCAACAATTGTAATGAACATTCTGTTAATACTATATATAAAAATTTATAAAGCATAGTTGGGCCCGGTAAATGGCGCTGTTGTACTCGTAGAATCCAGATATCGCCCCTGAGAAACTGGGCAGATCGCTAGTATTGATCACTAGTATTTGAAATAATTCTATTCTATTTCGTTGGAAAAATAAATCATAATATTTATTTATTTATTTGCTTTTATTTATTTGCTTTTTCAGGGAAACATACAGTACAATAAAAAAAATACATTATAAAACATATAAAAGTAATCCTAAAACCAATGAAGTTTCCACAGATATCTAAAACATATTAAAAGCTTGCAACCACAATATGTTTAAAGATTGAAAAAAAAAATACCTAAATGGATTTATAATTAAACATTAAGTTCTAAGCATAAAATAAAAGTAATACAATACACACGACCTATAGTGAAGCTACCAATTATAAATTAAGTTTTACAATATTTTTTTTATAACTATTGTATTTAAGGTGAAAAATATCTAGTTCACAATATTTTAAGTTAAAATTTTTTTACATGTACGAGATACAAAATTATTAGAAGCGTACTTCGTTTTTACTTTACGTAATGCAAAAAGAGGCTTTTTTTCGTGCACCTAACCGGTGACACGCAAGATTCACTTTGCTTAAAAGTAGGGGTGAGTCGATGATATTATGTAGCAATTTGTACAACAACATTTGATCTCTTATATCACGGCGTTTTTCGAGTGTATAACTGTGTAAGCTATCAATAAAGGAGTCTACGGAAGAATCATATCGCTTTAAGTGACGCAGAAACTTATTATTGATTGTTTCAATCATTTTAACATAAACTTTGTATTGAGGATTCCAACATGAAGAGCAATATTCAAGAATAGATCGCACCAGAGTATTAAATAGTATAATTAATGTTGTAGAGTTTTTAAAATCTTTTGAGATACGCATCACAAAACCTAGCATTTTATAAGCTCTTTGAGTTATTATATTAATATGTGATCTCAGTAACAACTTACTATCCAACTGAACACCAAGATCACGCAGTTCATTTACTCTCTTTAGTAAATTATCGTCGAGCTTGTAGTTAAAGAGGATTGGATTCTTTTTCCTAGTAAATGAGATAATATTACATTTCTTGATGTTCAAGTAAATATGATTTGCTTGGCAATATGAGCTAAGCCTACACAGATCCTCTTGAAGTAGATTGCAGTCTTCTATAGATTTAATAGATCTGAAAATTTTTATATCATCTGCAAAAAGGAGAATTTTGGAATTATGGAAGCAGGATATTACATCATTTATAAATATTATAAACAGTAGTGGACCAAGATGCGAACCCTGAGGAACACCTGAACAAACTGGGAGAAAAGATGAACAGTGTCCTTTTATTGCAACTGCCTGACTACGATTTCTAAGATAAGAAGATATCCATCGAAGTAAATCACCATGTACACCGATTTGATCTAATTTGTGTATCAGAATACTATGTGAAATTTTGTCAAATGCTTTTGTAAAATCGGTGTACACTGCATCTACCTGCAGTCCACTATCCATTGCAATATAGAGGTGATCAAGAAACTCGCAAAGATTACTTTCTGTAGACTTTCAACCTATAAAACCATGTTGTTCAGGAATTATAATTGGTCGAGCTATTTGGGAGAGTGTGTCATAAATAATTTTCTCAAATAGTTTTGGAATCGAGTTTAATTTTGAAATTGGACGGTAATTTGAAATGTCGTGCTTATTACCACTTTTGAATATGGGGGTTATGAACGATTTTTTCCATTCTAAAGGCATTTCACCCAACTTCATGGAAGTTCTAAACAAAATTGTTAATGGTTTAGCTAATTGACGGTAACATCTTTGTAAAAACAAGGGTGGAATGCCATCAGGTCCTGGTCCCTTACTGACATCTAAGCGTTTTAAATACATTGAAACTTGAGGAACTGTAAAAGTGACCGAATTTATACTAATCGAGTGAGCGGAGTTAGAAATCTGAGTATTATGATTTGGACTATTAACACTAAAAGCTGAGCTAAAATGAGTATTGAATAAATCACATATTTTCACAGGATCTGAAGTCGTATTATCATCTAGAAACATTATGTCAGGAAAATCATTACATTTTCGTTTTGATTTTACAAAAGACCAAAAGAATTTACTATTAATACCAATCTTATATTCAGCATTATTGATAAACTTGTTATAACAGTTGTCCTCCATAATTTTTTGTCTCTCTCTTAGTATGGCAAAAGACTTGTAATCACTATCCTGTTTATACACCTTCCACTTGCGATGAAATTTTAATTTTTCATTTACAATTTTAATCAATGCGCTATTATACCAAATTGGGTACTTAGTGTTAAATTTAATAGTTTTAGTAGGTACGTGTTTTTCTATTATATTATTTAAAATGTTATAAAAATTCGACACAGAGACATCGATATTACCGTCACTCAAATTAGATTCCCAGTCTATTTGCGAAAGATTTATATTTATTTCCTCATAATCGGCATCTCTATATAACTTGACTGTGTGAGCCCGAGCCTCGAGTAGTTTCTCATGTGATTTTAAAATTGTAAACTCAAAAGCTGGATGGTGCGAATCCTCTAAAACTATTGGAGTAGTTGCTAAACTGACTTTGCAATTAATGTTGGCTATTAAGAGATCCAAAATACGATCTTTAAAATTTTTAAATATATTATACTGACTAAAATTATTAAAAGAAAGAAAATTTGCTAGTTCATTAACTGTATCCGATGAAAAATCTCCATGTAAGGTCACATCAGCATTACTATTTTTCGACCAGATTGCGTTAGGTATGTTAAAATCTCCTAATATAATGAAGCAGTCATCAGGGTAAGAGAGAACTTCATCAGAGATATGTTCATAAAAGTTTGACAACACATCTTTATGAATTCGACATTGTGGAAAATAACAACAATATATGTTGCATCGTGTATGTCGTTCAAATGAAATAGAAACACGAATCACGTCAGCAGCTGAATCCATTGACGGGATGCATTCAACGTTAGTGACCTTTAGCTTACGTCTCATTGCAATCAGAACTCCTCCACCCATTGTATCACCTCTGACTTTGTAGTTACGATCGCTTCTATATACGTAATACCGTGCGTCAAATAGTTCCAAGTCGAATATACCCGAATGTAACCAAGTTTCAGTGAAACAGATTATATCGTATTCATGACATAAGACCTTTCTGAAAAGCAAGTCAGTCTTAGTACGTAGACCCCTTACGTTTTGATAGTAAATTTTTAAATTAGAACCGAATTTTATACTGATGTAAATATATATATGTCGTACATACTTTAGAAAGAAGTGTATAAACAAAAATGTATTTAAATGTTGTAGTAACTGTATAAATTAAATAATATGAAATTAAAACTATCACCGAATGTGTCAAGGTCTCGTGCACAATGAAAATAAGCCTATCATACATTACGTTTGAAACGAAAAAGAGAACAACCATAAAAATAAAAATAAGTTTATCATATATAACATTTAAAACAAATTGGACAACTACCAACAGTAATGCAAATAACATATCATAAGCCATAGTATAGTTAAAATAACAATTAATTACAGTAATTAATGTAATAATTCCTTTTTTATTTTGAATAAATCCGTCATATTATTTATGTGTAAAATAGGACTAGATTCAGATTTTCTAACCATAATACTACAGTTTTTAACCCATACAAATCTATAGTTATTATCCTTAGCCTTAATTTTCACCTGGCGCAATAAAGATTTATTTAAACTGGTCAAGTGGTCGTTGAAAAATATCGAAGATTGAGTACCAGGAAAACCAAGATCACATGCTTTTAAGCTTTTAAATATCTTTGCCTTACACAGAAAGTCATCTTTATTATACCTCGATATAAATCGCACTATAATTGGTTTAGGTTTTTTGGATTCCTTGGTAGATGGTGCAACGCGGGTTATAAAATCAATATCCGATTTGGTAAAAGAAAAATTAACGTGCTTCGATATATTCTCAATAATTTCGAAAAGATTTTCGTTCTTCTTCTCGGGATTGCCACAAATTTCAATATTGGAACGCCGTGCCCATTGGTCTCTAACATTATTTTCATGCTCCAACTTTTCCAGTGAAGATTTTAGTATACCTATGTCATTACACATACTATTTACCGACGTTAGGCTTTTATCATATATTTCAAATTTTTCTTTCATCTCATCATACTTATTATTAATGAAAGTTAAGGACATTTTTATTTCCTGTACCTCTTCCTTAATGATTTTAAGCTCGGAGTTTATAAAGTTCTTAAAACTAAATTCAAGATCTCTTTTTAGCCCTGAAATCTCTTGCCTTATAAAACCCCGTAGGTCGCAAGAAGAGTCAGCAGATTTTTCTATCCCTGACACTGGCGAAGTAGTGGGGGACTTATTCTTCGAATGTTTATTTCGCAATGTAACATTAAGACTGTCGGTGTCGCATTGCTTATGCGCTGGAATGCGGACAGGTGTACTATCCCTTTTAACTTTTTTAGGTTGCTTTGACAAACACGCTGGGCAGGTCCAATCTGACCCATTGCTAAGTGTTGGGTCTTTTTTGGATGATGCAGACACACATTGCAGATGGTAGTAGCCACTACAACTAATACATATTATAGGCACATCAGTATTTGCTACAGCAACACGACAGCAAGCATACAACAAAGCCATTTTGATTGACTATTTAAATTTTAATTTTAATTTTTTATAAGCAATAAGCAAAAATTGCCCTACAAAAATATTACGTAATTATGCTATTTTTTTATTATTTTTACTAAACTTACGTCAAACAAATAAAAAATACGATAATATAAACGGCGAACTTGCGCAAAAGTGTGGTCATGTGTGAAATACATCTGTACTCTGGCCGTTTAAAAAAAGCTCTATATAAGAAACAGACCTGTAAACAGTCCCTTAATTCGAATTACACACATCCATTGACTGGTTTCTACGATTGTACTCGCCTAATGCACCAATTAGTAAATAACCCTTTTACTAAAATTTGTTTGTATATGTTTACACGAATTAATTCTTTTAGATTTGCACATAAACAATATCCCCTACCATTGTGTGTTTCTCATTCGATTGGGTTTAAATAAGTTTTTATGGTTTTTCGAGTGTTCACGGCGCATTAAGTTAATAGTCCTTATAATTCGATTTTAAATACCGGTAGCTCACAGTTGCCTAGAGACTTACCTGTTTTATTAGTCTGATGGGATTACATGACCATTCTTTCAAACACAAGATTGTCAACGCATCTTCCGTTATAAAAAGTACCACATTTATTTTTTATTAGGCAACATTCTTAATCTTTAAAAAATAAATTTTTGTTTGTATATAAATTTATGAAACTGGAGATGGGCAGCAGCATCTTCTTAATAACAAATGAAAATAATAAAAAAACTGCGGTTGCCAACCCGCTTGCCAAGCGTGCCAACTATGGCAAAATCGCCCCATGACGCAATTTTTGAGGGAGCCCTATGTTCAGCAGTGAACTTTTATAGGCTATAATGGATGGATGGATATAAATAGACGATTACATTATTTACGTAACTAATAACTAATGTTATTAATCTGATAACAAATACACATTTATTTAACATACAGGCAGAGATAACAAAATGCTGACAGAAACATGGAACTATAGTTGATGGACATTGAAGCCATAGTCTTATCTCATATAATATTAAAAATAATATAATATTAATATTAAGAATATTAAAAATGTCCTTTTGATTCCTAACAAAACCATAAATGGACTCCTGTTTTTGACTACTTATATACTTTTTGAATGCAAATCTAAATCAATACATACATAAACAAAGTCCCCACAAGCTATTTAGATGGCGAATCTTGATATAGAAAAAATAATAGTGCTACTCTATAATACAATTATAATACATTTGCCGACAAACTGGCTTACAGTTTGGCAAAATTTAAAATGTAAATAATGTACACTCTTTATAAGAATAAATTTAAAAAAAATTAAAAAAATTCTCCGACAAGAATATATAGTGCAACCGCTGTTGAAGGATAAATAAGATTAGTTATCAGAACTGACGAAACATGTGTGGTTTTTCTTTTCTTAAGTTGATGATAAATGATTACCACTTTACACACCTGCAATTCCTCTGGTGTTACAGTCTTTCATGTATGCTCGTTTACGCCCTATTATATAAAAAAATAACAGCGTAAAATGGCAGCTTAATTCTGTTGTGGTGAGTGTAGAAAATGATTAAAGTTCTCAGGGGTAAAAACGCATATGGATTTTTATTCTTAATCGAGGATGGATGTAGTGTCTATGGAGCCTCAGCAACACACCATTAGGCGGACTGTGTGGCTCGTTTGTCACCCGTATTCTATAGAAAAGTGTAGACTTTGTACTTAAATAATTCCAAATGTTTTTTATTTATTTAAGTAAACTCTAGTACTAGTGTAATAAGTTAAATTGTATTTTTTTAAAGTAAAGCTATAGTTATTAACATTTATCCTAGGTTAGTAGGTATTCGTAGTATTAATTTTATATTTAAGATGTTTTTATAAAAACGTTGAAATAATAACAGGATTCCTGCGGTCATACGAGTTCATGTTTTTATGTGACGAAGACAAATAATAAAGAATCATGTCTAATCAAAAAAATATAATGTTTTAAATTACTTTTGAATCCTAGATTTTAATTGGTTTTTATCTATGTAGAGCTTCCAGTTCGAATACACAGCAAATTTTTGACTAAGTTATTTAATATCATATACTATATCACGAACTTTCATTTGCACGATCCTGACACACCCCTCTCACCTTTACATCCATACTACGCATACATGCTAGGTGGTTAAGGGTACTCTTAATCTGACCCATCATTATTATTGTTATTTAATAATGATTAAAAAAAATTCGCCAATTAGTAGAAGATGTTGTCTGCGTCACAAAATATTTTAACTTTCACCGAAACGTAAACCAACGCTTTTTCTTTCAGATTACGGTATAGGTTGCTGCGTAGATGATCCCTTTCATCTTCATTCGCCCATTTTCACTCTCAGTTTTAGCTATCAATAATGACTTCTAAATAAATTTTTTTTTAAATTTTAAAAAAAAAAATTTTTTAAATTTAAAAAAAAAAAAAGGTTGCGGTGGTGGTTATAACTCGTTTCGACACGCTGACTTTCTATAAATATCGTATAAAAAGGCTTAATTGATAGGCAAGCGAAGAGAAAAACTTTTATTAAATTTAAAACAGAAAAATCACAAAGAAAATAAAAACAAAAACAGACCCACAATTTTAATGATGTTGCTTCCCACCGTCAGACCGGGTATTTAACATCTGGTGGAAATACTTCATGATTGTACCGCCATTTGTCGAAAACCACAAAATTTTTAGTTCCTTAACTTAAGCCGCTACTTGTGACACCCACTGGATGAGCAGAGGTGATAGTCAAGTAAATGGGGAGCCTTACTTTATCCAGGGGGGGTTTGATCTTTAACTTTTTGTCTCTATTATAATGTTCTTTGTTTTAGTGATTGTAATGGGAAATAAAATTTATTTTTTTTTTTTTTTATTATCTTATGCTTAATGCTTTTAAGTGAACAGTTTTACTTAAATCTTTCACTTTGTAACATAATACTTACATTGTTATCAGGTATCCTCAATTAACCGAGTTCTTCGCAACCTGGCGGCGCAGAAGGAGAAGTCAAGTAACCAGCAGACCAACTCCGATTGCTCCACTCCTGTATACGAGCGTCTACGATTGCTTGGTGCTCCGGGATCGACGCCCGCGTGGCCAAGGGCGCCTTGGCCAGCGCAAATCGACACTAGGACTCCGCCATATCAATTACACAGCCTAAGTCCGGGCCCACAGACTATCAGCTGCGGCTCAGATATACCTACGCTGAAGAAAGGTGAGTCTTAGTTAACAAAAATTATTTACTTTAGAGTCTTATTTATTTTTAACTAATGACTAGGCATTTTATCTTCGTCGTCAGGGATCATCGCAGATTTGCATTTTGATTCTAAATCGATGATAGATATAGAAGTTTACTACCGATCCGACCCGGCTTCTCACGGGTGGTCTCTGGATCTCGACAACAGCGACCTACCAGGTCCGATTGTGAATTTAAATCATTCTCGAGTCAAAAAAAAAAAGGCATTTTTCATAAAATTTAGTGTCCAGGGAGTTTAGGGGGCAATAAATCGATCTAGCTAGGATTTATTTTTAGAAAATGTTTTTTGTCCGTCTTTTCAGGCAATGAAAAACTGCTACAATATAAGACACTATGTTAATGATCGTAATAGCTCAAGTGGATAACGAGCAGTCGCGAAATCGTAATGGCCTGGTTCGCGTCCTGTTTATGGACCAATTTTTTTCCTTTTTTTTCAAGTTACCTTCTTTTGTGAGAAAATCTATTATTTCGAGCCCCTTTTTTAGTAGTTTTTAAAAATACGAAAATTTTAATTAAATTAATTGCACTCATGATTTTTTATTCAAATAACCAGTTCAGTTTTTTTATTATGTCAATAAGATCAAAAAATATTATTCATCAGTATGTAATTTGCTCTAAATGTATTCAAAAAAACCGAGAAAGCTCGTATCCGGTTACATATTATTTGTAAATAGCGTGTTTGGCATTTTCTAAATAATTTGCATGCGAAATTTGGAAACGATTGTAACGTCAAAACACATCTCGTGTTGACATTTATACGTGTGAATCGACGTGTTAGTGGCATTTTAGTGGGTACACGGACTCCGCCCATTCCCCCGTTCTATTATGTATGTATTATAGTATTATATGAAATCAGTCTTGCCGTTTATAAAGAGTTCAGTCACATACACAAGGACAGAAGAATCATATATATAAAGATAGGCATCCACTTACATATTTTTTATTTTATCAAATTTTACTAATAACTTAATTCAGTATACCAAAGAAGTTTTTTAATTCTCTATATATATATTTTAACCCTTGTAATCGCAGACGCTAGACGCTCGCCTTATCTTATGGTACGCATACGGAATTGGTACATGGTGGTTATACGACCAGTAATATCTAAATCGAAGTTATATTTATTGCACTTTCAATGCGTAATTAATTAAATCTGATATCAAATATCAATTTATAGTTCCATTTCGATACTCAAAGACTACTCTTAAAATTCTACTCAGATCGATTTCGATTCTCGTCGACGTCGCAAAAATTGTTAATCGTAAATATATATATTTTTTATATACGAATATGTATTGATATATCCCACCGAATCCATCCGAAGTGGCAATGGACCGGCCATATATTTGCATGCCAAAATTTTAGAATGTACGGATCTCTTATGTACTCTATCTACACCTTAACGTGAATACCTACATTTAATGCAAATAAATAAATATTCTATTCTATTCTAGCACTGGACTAATACAGGCTAATAAATAAGTAGAATATTGTTCTGAAACAATTCCAAAATATTCCATAATGTCTACATAATTAAGTAAATAATAAGTGACTTCGTTGTGCCCTTAGAAACTAAATACTAAAGACCCGCAACGAAGGAAAGGAAACTATCTGCTGGGACTTTATCACATAATTTTTGAAAAATAACCAATATAAATAAACATAATCAAGTGATTATAATGCACTTCGAATGAAAGTATTTTTGTTTGGTGTCGATACACGTATTTGTTCTCAAGAAAGTTCAACATATACTTGTACATACACATACATACACACACATCATCGACATTTTCTTATAAACAGTAGAATCTGCCTTTAAGATTCTTAAAACGAATTGACAATATTATAATGTTGAAATTGGTGCATTTAATTACAACTTTTTTTAAATAATACTGCATACTTCAAAGTCATGCGATTTTTAAATATTTCACATTGTATTACATCTAAAAAGAAATTACAAACCCTATAGCCTGAAAAAATAGCCTCGTCTCCACTAGCGTCAGACAAAAATAATAAAAAAACACCGCAAACCGCCGCCAAAAAGGACAGAAAGCTTACAACAGCCGGTCGCACTGTCTGCGTGGAAACATAACTTTTTTACCAGCATTTTGATAGTCGATTTGCGGCATCCTCCCCCGACTGGCAACAGGGGAGGGAGGGGATGGAATCCCGCCTCAGTACCGTCAAAAACATTACTCTGCCCATCCGCGTGGAAGATTTAATTTTCATTTTTATCTCAAACATCCCCCTTTGTAGTGGTCTGTAGTCTGTATCCAATTAGGTGGCTTTGAGCATTTTTCTTGAAGTACAGTATAACTACATAGGAGTTATGGAATTTTAATTTCGATCGAAAGATTAGCAAGCCTGGGACGTTCTTATAACAACAGAGTAACAGTAACCTTATTATCTCTAGGTGAGCCGCCTTTTGTTTTTCGTTGAAAAAGGTTTTGATTTGAAATCTTATTAAGGAAAAATAACAGTAACCTAGCTCTCTCAACTCTCTTAGATATATAATATGTTTCTTGGAGACTGGACGACTTACATTTCGACCTAAATCTATTTATTCAGATGTACTTATAAATGTTCAATAGATGTTTTCATCCGATTAAAACGTGGGTGTCTTCAAAGCACTTTATTTGGCTTTGTCAAGCTTAGTGTGCAGTTCCATCTTCGACTGCATCACCTCTTATGACCAGGTGGGATATTCGTCATTAATAGAGACATGCCATTGACATTTATGCGTATATATCGAACTTTGTTTTCTTGAATTTATCTTACCATCTCAGTGAGTACATATTATTACTCAATCTTTCTCGTACACCCTTCAATCCACATAACAGACAGTCAAACAGTAAGAAATTTAACCACACATTTATAAATGATTTGTCATTCAACAAGGTAACAGTACTGGTTATTTTTATCACAGAGAGCAAAATTAAAATTTTAAAAATATATAAAATTGCAAATCTGCGTATTCACCGAATAAATAATAGTTTTGCCACCAAATTATGTAAAAAAAACACCTGTCATCGGTGACAGGTATCGTCGACAGCGGGCAAGACCGTGGAGCGTGAAAGTGCCGGCAAATCGGTAAGGCGATCGCTGCTGCACGCTTCAATGACTAGTACCTGAGCGACCGAGCTTTACTCGGCGTTAAAAAAATAATTCTCTTTCTATCTAGACAAATTTGGAAAGTAAAGCATTATCTTAATGTAAATGTAATTCAAATTTTTTGCGCCATTTTCAAGAAAATAATGATGTGGATTTTTATTTAGTTTATCTGATAGATAGAAAAATCACTAGTATGACACTTAAATTAACATAGAATTTGTTTATCCCCGAAAGGAGTAGCCAGACAGAGTAGTAAGTTCCCACCTGGCAAAGTATAAGTCCACACGGTCCTATGCGTACAAAAAAACCTATTACAGCTGCACTGCTCACTAGACTAAGTATATTTGCGCGGATAAATCAATGTCCGACAAAAATGCTGAAATGTGCAGTATTTTTTCTCCAAAAAGATTGCATTTGTTTTCATATACATACAAGTAATTTTAATCACGTTATTGCTATTTAAAAATTACAACAATAACGGTCGTGTTGTTTCGGATTTGTTTACCAACACAGGCTGCTCGCCCTCATACAATATGCAGATCGGTTGAGCGACTGATCCGAGTCTGCATTCAAGCTGTCACTGTTACCGAGCGATACTGTTATAATGTATCTATGTGTGCTTGAATTGTTAGTTTATTGATTTAATTGTTCTGTGTGAGTTTCGTAGTTACAGGCGATTGTTTTTGTGTGGGCAGATTTCTCCCCGCAAAAAATAACAGACAGTTCTGTATCAGAAAAAAACTCTGGCTAGACTTCTCCAGTCCGCCGCGCGGTGTCCCGTGTTGCTAGTGTAATCTTATTTATATATTATACAATAGAATATAGCAAGTATGTGTATCAAATATAGATTTTTACACAAATCTCTTTTTCTATTGAGATTTAGACTGAATGCGTAAACAGATCCTTGTTCTAAACTATTTTTTGGACATGGCAAACTACGAAATATTGTTTTATCTTCCATAAAAATTTCATTTCTAACAATAACTTTTTGATAATATAATTTAGTTTTATTTCATATATTTTCACTTTATTGTTACCTTAAGAAAAAAAATTTCAAAGGGCGGATTTCATGCCTTATGGCATTCTCTACTGGTCAACCCTGATGTAATACTTTCTCAGAGATAAAAACATAACACAAAGAACAGATTAAATATATTACATACCAAATAAATTACGATTAGATATTATGTTTTCACAGATTACTGTCTAACTAATCTAATGAAATTAGTATTGTACCAAATCGTATGTATTTCAGATAATTGACTCACACCACAAAACAAAACGTGTACATCGAGCCAGTAATTGTTAGGATAACAAAGCGTGCCCGTAGGCGACCGTTTGTACCGGCAAATAGCAGGCTTGGCGATGCTTTGTGCTTCTGATAGTGGTGAATACAGAGGTCTATGTGAATAAATTAATTATTCATGGATAGAGTCTAGTTTAAAATAACTTAATTCAAATTAAAGGTTTTATTAAAATAATTGCACTGAAAACGAGATCATTTTGAAAATAATTGTCATCATTACAGCCCTTCACGATTCCACTACTGAATATATATCTCCCCAAAGAATGCCTAAAAGGATGGTCCTTAGCCAACTGCAGTCATCAACTTCTACAACTCCTACTCCTGGAGAGAGGAGTCCTGAGGACCTCCTCACTCGGTCTAGTCTCTATATAGCGGTACGAGGTTGCTATTTGACAACCTTTCTTCACCATCGGTTGTAGAGTGTTCGAACCATATTTTATATTTTTTTACATTATAGAGCCATGCTGCAGCTATATTAGTAGTACAGTTGTAGCACGAACTGGTCGGTTCACCGGGGAAGGATCACGGCCTCACAGAATACCAGCGTAAAATAGCAGGTTAACGCTGCTGTGTTTTGTATGGTGAGTTTGGAGAACCGGAGACCATTTTTACTGAAAAGAAGCATTCCATCTTGATGTTGAATGCAAATGCGTTGTTATCCTCACGGATAACAACGCATTTGCATTTTGATTCGTAATCGAGGTTATAATGTGTAGATGTCTTTGGGCCACAGCACCACTTTACCATCAGGTAGACTCTCGTTTGTCACCCTACTCCTATAAAAAAATATGACCACTGTAGTCTAGTAGTATTTTGAAGTCTTTCACGCAAAAAAACTCTGAACATAGCCCTCTCAATAGTTCGCTGAGCGACCTTGAGCTTCCCCAAACGGGCAACAGTGAAGGACCGGTGTCTCATGTCCATTTGCCTATATTATATTGAAAATATACATACAATGAGACTGTTTTATGCTCAGCACAATATGCTTTAGTTATTGTTCTGAGATTTTATTACTCCAAAACTTGACATTTTGTCGCCATGTAGCAGCGTAAGGAAATCCATCACACTATGCTGTACTACGAGTATGATGAGTATTTCTAGATTTCCCTATAGTCTCCTGGCCTTTGATGCCAGTAAAACCATTTCGTTTTCGTTTCGATTTTTAAAAACCTAATTAAATAAAAATAGTATCAAAAATTTTACATTAAAATCATAGCTTTTATACGTCCCACTGCTGGACATGACCCCCTTGCATTTCTTAAAGGGTTATGGATAAATTGGTCTGCCGCGTTGCTCTACGAAATATTTTATTTGTCAGACATGCAGGTTTCTTCATGATGTATTCTTTCACCACCGAAAAATTGGTAAATCAGCACTTAAATTTTAATTAACAATTTCATTGGTGCCGGCGGGAACCGAGCGCGGGTAGCTCGCGTCCTGCCAAACTTACGCGAGCGCTCAGCCTCTGAGCTGGCAAGGCTCTCAAATGAATACATAAAAGTGAAATATTAATGGCTGACAATACCCACACAATTAAGTAATCGATTCACAATTCACTAAGGTCAAATCGATAAAGCCCAAAATCTTAACAAACTTAGCAAACTAAAAGACAAACAGAAAAGGTCAAAGCACGCAAGATAAATCCATTTCGGGCGAAAACTAAATAAAACACACTGAATTAAGGGAGGCGGAAAGTCGCAGCTTGAT
The DNA here is from genome assembly GCA_907164705.1 of Parnassius apollo. Lineage (NCBI taxonomy): Eukaryota > Metazoa > Arthropoda > Insecta > Lepidoptera > Papilionidae > Parnassius > Parnassius apollo. Next base: position 8,694,869 of record CAJQZP010001558.1, on the reverse strand, counting down.
AAATGTTACGAAACAGAGAGGTGAAATACCAACATCTGTATATTAGAATGAGAAAGATGATATACTATAGTAACCACATTTTACAGTTTACATCTTTGATTCAGGAAACTTAGAAAAGACTGTCAAAGTTTTAGAATTTTGATGGCATACTCATATGTTGAAAAAAATGTTTTTTAGACATCATAAGTAATTTAACTTTTTTCTTAACTTGCATAAGATCTAAAATCGCTTAATGCTAAGTGGCTACACATATGTTCATGTGCAACTATCTTCAAATATGGCAGGACACAAATCCTTTGTCACCATTTTACGATGGGTGAGATGAGGATGCGGTGCCACAAGTTGCAGAACAACCCGCACACGTGGATGCCGTCGTAAATACCCCAGTTGTGGTTGATTCAAACGATGGTGGAACAGTCGCCCAGGAACTATAACTAGAGCAAATGAAGACTACATTGGAAGAGGCGATCGTGAAAACGCGCAGTACCCCCCCTCGAAAATCGACCGCGACTTCCCCGCATAGCTCCAAGCAAGCGGAATCGGGCTGTCGTGAGGGCTCTGACCCCTGCAAGACGGACTCAATTTTTTTTGGCGCCGCACTGGCAGTCTGTCGTACTATAGGCGCCAAGCTTCCCACGGCTGGAGGCGCTACTGGTCAAAGTAGCTCTATCCCAGCCTGGAGAATAAGAATTGAGGAGCGTATCGCAAAGGCTAGGGCTCTCATCGGCAGACTGATATGCTTCAGGTCAGGTAATAACAGGCCAAGGATTGTGCGCACCGTCAGGATGGCGTTTGCTGGGACAAATGTCAGTTTGAAGACAGATAAAGAGTTCTAGAACATATTAAAAAGAACTAAAAACAGTACATAAAAAAGGCTGTTAAGGTGATTTTTTTGTTTTGTCTTACAGAGCATTTAGTTATGTTGCGATTTAACAATAACAAATAAATTGCATTGAAGTTCATGTAAAATAATTGCAAATATTGTAAATTTGGAATAATTTTATTTCATCATTTGATTTGTTATGATTTAAAGCATTATTAATATAAAAAATACCTATGTATCTCATAACTTCATGTCGCCTAGTCACCTTAGCGTCTGGTCTTTCGAGATAAGGCAAAGAAAAATGTCGCGGGATATTTTATTCGCAGGGTCCTGGAATAGATGGTTATTATAGGGTCCCGTAGTGCTAAATTAGTGAGATGTATGGCATGGTGTTGAATATTTATTTACTGGTCACGAAAGTTATCGCCACAAAGATCGTTGGTCGGTGTGCCGATGTGGGGAGATTGAGTGCCATTTATATCACTTGCGACACTTTGGGGATAGAATTAGTAGCGAATTTTCGTTCGCTTCGACATCTTTCTATCTGTTGTAAAAGTTTTAATGTGTTTATACGTCATCAGTAATATTCAGACTCCTCAAATAGATTAGGAAAAAAATTATCTGTACTAACTTTCTATAATTATAATGCGTGAAAATAATTAAATTCTTCATTTAGAATGAATATAAATTGGCTTGTTATATAACTTATGAAAGTATACATCTGGACGTAACCTTACCCAAAATTTAAGGTTTTCCGTACTAGCCATGTTTAAAATAGCATTCATTTTACCAAAACTCCTACACCTTATACAGGACACTCCGTTAGCAGTCTATAATATTAAAATATCTCTCTACTCTAACCAATTAAGAACTAAGAACTCTTCTGTTACCTGTTAAGAATTACTCTAAATCAATTCTAACGAATATCGAAATTATTACGCTAATAAAGTGAAAGGTTAGAAGAATACATTTTCCTTACAAAAAATTTTGTACAGAAATTAGATCGCGTGATATCCGATTTTTATTTTCTGATCTCCAACATTTTATTCGCATCATATTGATAGTGGCGGTGTTAAAGTATATCCCATCTAGCCGTGAGTGTTGTAAAAGGCGATAGAGAGGAACATACCATAAGATGGACATCTGATCATCATGATGGATTCTTCCTAATGAAAAAATACCCAGGTTACCAACCCGTCGGCCAAACATGATAACTATGTCAAATATGGAGGATGTTATATCTGACATAGTTATCATGTTTATATATACTATACTATGAAGAAATCTATGGGGGAGGCATGTGTTCAGTAGGTAATGTTTTTTTTTTCATGTATGTATATGTATATATTATGTCTATTCTTTTAGCACGCTCTGTATCCTAAACGGCTTGACATTGTACATATTTACTAGCTGTGGAAGTGACATAGGATATAAAGCTTTCTTTTTCAGTGAACTTTTTAAGCAGTCTGTTTTGTTTTACTGTTTTTACCGTTGGATTCGTTTGATTTATTTTGTTCTAACCTAACTCTTAATCTTACCTTTTTCTCTGTCTATGTGTTTGTTATGAACTGATAATAATAAGTCTAGGTCTGGAAAAAGTTTCTTCGTATTTTGTTCGTATAAGATTGAAGTAATATCTATTTTGCTGTACTGTTTGTATTTTGCTGGTTTAATTATTAATATGTACAGATTAGCACAAAGTTGATTCAAGCGTTTTCGGTCCGGGAATTTTTATTTCAAAGATGCAGCTAGTTCTGGTCGCCCTCATATGGATAAAATCATACATACATTGCCTAGCAATTGAGGATTGACCACAAAACACTTGAGCCATTTAAAAAGTCTGGCTATAAAAAAGGCTCGATATTTGGTACCACACGAGCTCACTGAAAGAAACCTAATGAATCGGGTACTCATTTACGATTTTCTATAGAAACGTAATGTAACCGAACCATTTTTAATAAGATTGATCTCTGGTGATGAAAAGTGGATCACCTACGGCAAGAACGTGCGAAAAAGATCATGGTCAAAGGGTAACCAAGCTCCACAGACTGTAACAAAAACTGGATTAACTGGTAATAAGGTGATGGTGTGTATGATGGAATTGGAAAGACATCGTTTATTACGAGTTTTTACCGCCGAGCAAAACCATCGATATGGATCTTACTGCCAACAACTAATGAGACTCAAACAAGAAATTGAGAAAATATGACCGGAATTAATCAGCAGAAAAGTAGTTAGTGGTCTTTCACCATGATAACGCCAGACCACACAGATTTTGGCCACTCAGCAAAAATTTTGAGAGATTGGTTGGGAAGTGTTAATGCATCCACCATATAGTCCTGACCGTACACCCTCAGATTTTCACCTGTTTCGGTCTCTACAGAATTCTTTGGGTAGTGTTAACATCGAGAAATGACTGTCAAAACTTTTTTTTTGTCAAAAGTGGCAAGATTTCTACAGCAATGGGATTATTTTACTACCTACAAGACGGCAACAAGTTATCGAACAAAATGGCAGATATATATTATAATTACAAAATACCTTGATTTTGTTCATAAAATACGAAGAAAGTTTTTCCCTGACCATGACAAAAATGTGATAGAGCAACAATATATAATGGCAAAATATGTTTTATTTTAAACCTATCTCCGTCAGCTTATGGAGTTTTAAAAGGGCGAACAAAACTGACCAGTACAATTTAACTAACATTATTATTTTTCTGCATTCGCATGTATTTAATGTCGACGAGTTATTCGTGTTATACAAAGCTTTTAATAATGTAGAGCCTTTATAGTGCTTATGCATATAACTCTACCAAAAAAAAAAAAATAATGCAACTATTGGATTTAAACAATAAATTATCCGCGTGAAACTCACCACGTGGCGAACCTGCCTCGTCTTCGCGCGTCTCGCGCGCGTCTTCGGCGACGAGCGACGTACAGACAGCGGGGAAATATTATAACAAAATCACGCCACTACGAATCTCGTCCATTTCACGTCGCCGTAGCGCATGTGATAGCGGGTGGTCTTTTTATATAATATATTTGTGATACAAATGACATTTGACGTAACCTGACAGCTTTATTAATATCTAAGTATGTAATTATACTAAGAATAATATCAAGTAAACACTTAAATAGTGTATGCAATATTTCACTAAACACACACAAATATATATATTGTGTTTGTGTGCGGTGTATGTATATATAATGTGTGTATATATGAAGTCATCTTAGACATTAAGATGGCGCGACGGACACATCCTTGCCCTAAAAACCCTCTCTGAAATGACTAAACCTAAAACATCAACAAACACATCAACAAAATCTAGGGATATTTTATATTTCATCAAATATCTAAAAATCTATGAAGAATTTTCTGATATAGTAAACGGAAGAATGATAGGTTTTTGTAAGGTCTTTAATAAAAAATAGAAAACATTTCGTAACTTTTTGTTTTAAATTAAACAAATTTCTATCGCCGTAGAAAATCAGTATTATAAAAAAAACTTCATTTATTTCTATATAAATTTTAATTCAAATTGAAAATATCTTATAAAATCTAATTATTAATAATCAGTGTTGCCTCCTCTTACATTAATTACACATCGACATCGATTGTTCACACATAAAATTAAATTATCAACGTCTTGCTGCGGTACGAGGTCCCATGTTCTTTGCAAGTGTTCGTAAAGTTGTTGTTCCGTTGTCAAATTCGGCGGGAAATCTGTCAAAGCTTTTCGTCGTAACATGTCCTAGGCATGCTCGGTAGGATTTAAGTCGGACGACTGTGCAGGCCAATGCAAAACTTGAATATCGTGGTCTCGGAGAGTGGCCGACACCAGACGCACAGCATTATCGTGCATGAGTAGAAATTACTGGCACATTTGGATTCTATGTGAAATAATGACAGGCTCTACTACCTCCTTGATCGGTATTTTTGTGTAATCATTCTGCATTAGATCCAAACGAGGTGAGATCGTTCTCTAAGATGAATTCCTGCCCACACCATGATTGTCCCGCCTTGGCATGAGTAGACCTCCTGAGGGTGCCGTAGACGGCTAACTCTCCCTGGTGTTCTCTAAACGTGTGTTTTTCGCAAATCCGGATTAAATCCATACCGGGACTCATCGGGGAACAGCACCAAAGACTTGTTCGTCACTCCATGGTAAATGCTCCCGAGCCCATGAAAGCTGCCGACCGCGATTACCACGTCGTAATGCTGGAATACGTAGCGGTCTTCGAGCGTACCTCACGAGCTGGCAATTTATATTGGACTCCATTATTTTGTAGAACAAGAAAGTGATGGCGATAGGCCCGTAGCTGGACGGGTCTGAGCAGTCGCTTTATATTGGCGCTTATATATCTATAAGTATATTTATCTGTCAGATGAGCCGAAGTAATGTTCTTTTACTTTTGTTTTAAAAATCCACTTGTTAGGGGATTTTCTTATTGCTAAAGGGAAGCACATTCCAGAGTCGTACGGCTGTAACAGGGAAGGAGTTTCAGAGATATGTACTAATATAGAGAAATGGAGTATTAATGTTTGTGGTGGTAAAACAGGAGAAATTAAACATTTTTTTGCGTTCCTCTCCACGAACGTATTAGAATTATAATCTTTATTTATTTTATAAAGATAAAATTAATAAAAGTAACTGAATTACTGAACTATTGTAAATACAAAGACAAGATGGCAGTTCAGGTAAGGGTAATTTTTATAACTGAATAAACGCTCTGTTTAACAGTCTAAATGAACAGCATAAATCCTTTTATAAGATTAATTTAAATACATAATATATGAGCATCACGGTAGAACTGATCTTTTAATAACCAAAGGAATAAAACAGAGTGAATTTCACCTCTGAAACACACATAAGCATAATTTTAACCAAGCAACCCCAAGACAGTTACCGAAATAGAAGGGCTTTCAGCTTTAGGTTCAGATTATACCTAAACCGTATGAACGGTAGATCAAAGGGTTAGTGCCGTTCCCGCTTTGCCGCCGCGCTTTGAACGTGCCGATATACAATGTATACGGAAAACATATACATTATGTATTCAACTTACATAGGTTACGTCTGTTTTGTTTATAAATTATAGTGATAACTATGTGATGCTTGAGTATATTATAACTTCTTCTCATAGAAATAGTCGGTCATTTTTTCATCAGTGAACGTTATGACCAGCAATTTTAGTACCTACCTACATATTTTATATTAATTAAATTATAATAATATACTTTAACTTACGTATTAGTATCCGCTGGGAGTAGAACTGTAAGACGTCTTAAGTTATTAGTTTTAGCTTTTTTTTCTTGTGGTAATAAACTTGTATATATTTGAATGTTGTGTAAATAAATCATTTTGATTAAAGTATTGCAAAGCGTTTCCACTCTGTTGCATTTAACTATCTATTGACTTCCCAGTGGGAAGTTATTGTAATGGGTCCGATTTTGCAAATCGGAAATTTTAACATATCTCCACGTTTCAAGGTCTTTCGAGTCGAATAGTATGGTTTTTAAGAGGATGTCCGTGTGTGCACATGTACCTACGTATATATATGTATTTTATAGCATTTTTTTCATATTCGGAGATTATGTTTTTTATTTTTTATGTTCGGATTCAATTTTCGCCTCGTTTATCTCGAGACTAAAGAGTGATATTGATATGGGACCAGTTTCATTAAACGCATAACTATGTACGTTAGACCTCATTAAATTTTGTGCAAAATCGTTCGAGTCGTTTTTTGAGCCGAATGAAATTGTATAAAAAATTAAAACATATGATATTTTTTTAATCTTTCCACTGGGAAGTTAGTCTTGTGGACCTTTCGGGTCGCACCTAGACCGCTTTTTTATGTATGTGCATCTAGATTCGAATCTTAAATATTATAGTTATTAATGGCAATATTAAATTTAAAAATATAAGCTTATACTGCGCATAACACTGTTTCATAACAATATTATTGACTAAAATGTGAAACATATCGCACGAAACATAAATGTGAAAAGGGAGCCAAGTTTGGTATAGACGACGATCGGGGTTGTCGACGTCGCCGATAAAATAGGAAAGATCTGAACGGACGCAAAGCTCCTTAGCAGTTCCTTACATCATAGTTATAGATAATGTAAACCATTCTTCAATTGATTTAAAGGACGGTTATCTCTGCTGTGTAGTAACTAACACACCGTGTGGTTCAAAAATATTTTTGTTATAATACGTGAGGGTAATATGGTCACTTTCTTTTAACTCCAAAACTATAGCGTTGATTGCATAGATGACTCTGTGATCGATTGTTCTTCATTAGCTCATCAAATAATAAACTTTATCCACGTCATTTTGACAGTAGGTATTATAGTAAATATATTTATATATATTATAGTATTGTGTAGTGCAGTTAGTCCTTTTTATTTCGATCCTTCGATGTTTTCCTAATTATTACCGAAGCTTGTTTGCTATGTTTTGACCTCTGTCCTCCTAGTTTTGGTTTTATAATTATTATATATTTGGCTAAGCTTAAAGTGACTATGTTACCCTCACGTACCTTATATATCAAAATATTTCTGTAATCAAAAATATATATAAAACATTAGCCTGAATTTTCTTTAATGGCTATACACATTTATTTTTATAATATACTGATGCAGATAACGACTCTACGAGATGGGTAGAAGAGAACATGTCAGTTATGCATTGATCTAAAAAGTATATACCTAGTTAAATATATATACGTATAAATTAACGCAGTTAGTTGTGTCATTGTATTAATTACAAATAGTACGTAATCAATGTATTTTGTATTTAACAGCATTTTTAAATTAAACATAAAACATATTAATTAAATAATAATTATTAAATATTATTACTAGATCAGTAATAAAACATCAAAAGCAATTACAGAAAACAGAACAAAACAAGTAAGTGTACAACAAACCTGCCACAGTGTATTGCTATTTCTGCCACGGAATTTTTATGCTTGGTCAATTGTTCTATTATGATGCGGATATTAGCGTTACGGAATGTTTCATCTCTTCAATTAGTCATCACAGGAAACACGCTTCAGTTTTCTTTATATTAATAAATTTTAATTAAAAAATATAATGATTTTTTATATTTACGGGAATAATTTGCCGACTATTTTACCGTGGGGGAAAATGGGTGTAATAGATGAACGGCATAGAAACCTATGGCTTAGATATTTTTTATAGAATAAGGGTGATAAACGAGCACACAGATGACCCACCATCCACCTGATAGTAAGTGGATGCTGCGGTCCATAGACATCTACATTTATCCTCGATCAAAAATGAAAATGCAGATGCGTTGCCAACCGTGAGGACTAAGATGGGATGCCTCGTTTCCAGTAAAATAGCTCTTCGGTTCTCTACACTCACTATACGAAACACAGTAGCCTTGAGCTGCTATTTGACGCTGGTATTCTGTGATAGCGTGGTCCTCCCCGGTCGAGCCGACCCATTCGTGCTACAACTAATATAGCTGCAGCGTGACTGTACTACGTAATTTTTTTAAATTTATTGTTATTTTATTAATATTTTATCAATTAAATCTATCACTAAATACATTGACTTCTACTACTAATTTGAAGCACACTTTTACCTAGTTACAGTCAGGGGTGTTACGAATTCATTGATACTTGCCACGCGTAAAGTTAGGTGCATATGATTTAAATTTATTTATATATAGTCTGTTTCATTTTTCAAATTAAAAGATCACTTCAAAAAAGTATAATATCTATGCCACATGCTTCTACACCGTTCGCCTATTATACCTTTTTTACGATGATGTAAATTTATTTATATATAGTCTGTTTCATTTTTCAAATTAAAAGATCACTTCAAAAAAGTATAATATCTATGCCACATGCTTCTACACCGTTCGCCTATTATACCTTTTTTACGATATAAAAATGTCAACCGTCAAAAATAAATTGTCATAAATAAAACTAGTTTTATTTTTTATCACATTTATGTTTACACTTATTTTAATTCCTGTAGTTTCGCAATGTCGTATTTAACACAGGCTACCTTCGGCTTTTAATTAGTAAAAGAACTTAAATAATCTTGGTAGCGGCAGATTTGAAAGCTTTATATTAGATTAGGTTCGTATATTATTGGGAGTCAGTGATCTTCACTAATGAAATCATGTTTTTGTAGTAACAAAGACTTCTGTGTACACTAATTTAGTAAACATAATCTTTGATGTTCACAGACTCCAAAATTTATAAAATCTCGATATATAACGTCAACTTTTATTTTAAACAGGTTTCCTTTCTTATTATACTACATGACAATCTACTTTTCTTTTATTTTTCCTTTGTAACTAAGTTAATAAAGCTTCTTGTGAGAAAAAGAAACTGTCAAACTTCGTTCTATAAAAAGAAACAGAGGTTGCCTTTTGTCATTATCAAAGGAAATTTATTTAGATTTTATTTTTGTGACAGTCAAATGCTAAGAAACACCCAACGTCTCTTAAATAAGAAGTAAATACTCGTATTAAGATAAATAAACGCAATAATAGCGATATCAATACCACATAAACAAGATCTAATTTCGCAAATGAAATAAATATCAGAGCCTCGCACCGGATACGTTCCAAAACCCGTTGAAACGGTATGAAAGAGCTGGGACCCTCAGTGGGACGGAGGCATACACGCGAGCAAAATAGCAATTAAATCCGCCTTCATTACGTCACCCTTTCAGAGGTATCTTACGTTCTACTAATAGGGGTGAGCGTTTAAAGGGAGCCCATGTGTGTAGTCTTAATATTCTACCAATTATGGCAAAGTTTAAACAATCACCATCGTTATTACGATTCCGTTAATTCACTACTGTAGAATCACTTAAATAATTTTAATTTATTGTCATATACAACGTGGGATTCATGAGTAATTTACTAAAATTATCTTGTTGAATATCAATAGATTAAGGTATGTTCTAATGTTCAGAAAAATAAAACAATTCTATCTTTTTTATTCCAAATTTCATAACTTTTATTGCCGTACTATTTTATATATTATACTGATTCAAAAATATTTCAGTTATAGATAGAAATACAAAGGAGCCAAATGTAACTGATTTTACAAAGTTATCGATTATTCTGAGAGATTACTTTATACTAGTCTCATACTTCTCTTTTTTCCGTGGCGCAGTGGCTTCGAATCCCGCACGGAACAAGTATTTGTTTGGCCTACAAATAATTGTTCCGGATCTGGATGTTTGTTTGTGAAATTTATGTTTGTAAACTGCCTCCACGATACAGGAGAAAATCCTAGTGTGGACGTAACGTTTATATAAAAAAAATAAACTTCAGTGGCTTTGATGAAAACAGAAGTGCCTGCGTTCATTTTCCTGCATCAACTTTATTTTTCCATTGTATCTCATGCGTTAATCCAGGAACAAATGCAAAACCTTAAAAGCAGTGCAATTTAATAGTACCATATTAATAAAGATACAGTTTTTAAAAACTTTTTAGGAACTTGCATTTCTCCCATTCATGATAATATTGTATATTGTACACTCCGAGTTAAGCAAAGACCGCAGCGTGTCCGGGCGAACGGTCCGCACAAAGGGTTTACCGAGGCCAATAACGCATGAAACAGGATTATAAAACATGAAAACGCTCGCTAAAGGGCGGTTTCGGTGGGTCCCCTCAACGTTCATACGTTTTACATGTAATTATAGCTGTTAATTTGCTCACGGGACGTCTGCCTACTTGTGTTTAAACTGAAAGCGAACTAAATAACCATATAATTTACAACCAATAACTCTGGTTAGTTAAAAAAAATATTTCTCTTTTACTGAAAAATATCTTACATGTATATAAGGTCTTTTGTTTTATAAAAAGAATATCGCTATTATTATTACTAATCCTCCTTTGAACCACTCCAAGTAAGCTTTGAAATGCTTGTGTAAAGAATGGTTTACCACATTAGTCGAATGGCGGATTCGAACCCATGAACTTCTGAGTTGGCTGTCCGAAACTTACCATCGGGCTATTGTCGCTGTTGTACTCTTTTAGTTTTCTACCTTAATAAAAAAATTTAAACCTTTTTTTTAAATCTTTGATCCTTATAAAAGGAAGCGTATAATACAGTCCTTAGGTATACAAACGTACAAAATACTACGCATGTCAAAAATTGTAGGCTTTAATAGCTACAACGATGATGTATACAAAGCGTGGACAACGTCGACCATTATTTTACATCATCGACCACGACCACTACATACAGCCATGGATAATTCGTGTTACCTTCAAATATTCTACAATATTTCTAACTTTATATGTAAATTTATATTAGAACGCTTAGAATAAGACACTAATAAATTATTTGACGACATTAGAATAACAAATATGCTGACAGTTAACCTTAAGGTAGCCACGTACCACCATTACCACCTGGTTGAGCCATGCTGCAGCTATATTACTGGTATAGGTAGTTGTAGCACGAATAGGTTAGCTCGACCGGGGAAGGACCACGCTCTCACAGAATGCCAGCTTAAAATAGAAGCTTAATGCTGCTGTGTTTCTTAATGTGAGTGTAGAGAACCCGAGATCCTTTTTCCTGGATATGAGATATCCCATCTTAATCCTCAAGGGTGACAGCGCATCTGCATTTTGATTCTTAAACGAGAATAAATGTAGATGTCTATGGGCCACAGTAACCACTTACCATCTGGACTGTGTACTCGTTTGTCACCTTATCCTATAAAAAAATCAGAACACGGTAGTGCATCAACACGACAATCTATTTGTCGCTAGGATTATATAAGTTATACCTAAGACCAAAGTTTCAAATAAACTTACAGTTCATCTGTTGGTATCTGGCCTTTGTAGTCCATAAACACCTGTAACGAGCTTCGATCAAAGAAGGCTACAGAGGCGTTGTCAGCTTTGAGGACTAAGATGGAATGCTTTACACTATCTGTAAATCACGCTCTTCCTACCCTTCAGACCTGAACATAGCAATGCAAGCACTGCTAATTGGCGGCAAAAAAGGTTAAAGATTGGTACCTAATCATGGCGATCTGAGATCGATTAATCGAAGAATCGGTATCTTGTGCCAAAAAGATCGATTTCTTAAATCGATATATAGTATCGATCCGTTGAATCGATATTTCACCCTAAAAAATCAAGATCTAATCTTTTTCTGTATTTATAAGAACTATAAAATTACTTACAATTAGTTGAATATATCCAAACTCGTAAAGAATGACAGTTTTCTAATCGAAAACTCGCAAAAATGCTGTGTGTTCAGTTTCGCCACTTCTTAATATTTAAAGAAATAAAAATTAAGTTACGTTTGTAATCTGTACTTTGTTACCTATATCTTTTGATATTGTAAATATAAACTCTGAAAGCAAATCGAAAAAGATCGATTTTCAGAAATCGAAGCAATTCGTCTATTTCGATTCGAATCGGTTTAAAAATCGATCTTTTTCGGAAAGAATCGCCATTCCTAGTGGTACCTACCCAGACGGATTCTTAGGCAGGAAAGGATTCCTATCATCTATTAAATCATACATATTACCAATTTGTTGTTAATATTAATATCAAATAAACATTACCCTACTAATTAATTCGAATTTTCTGTATATCGAGCCTTCTAAACAGAAACGCAGCCTAAACTAATCGGTAATGCTGTGGACAATGAAGTGTGCTAGGACGTCGTTCGGCGCCTTCTAACCATTTTTACCACTACTAAAAAATCATTACCATTACTAAAAAATCGTATGAGTGTAGGTAATATTTCCAAATTTTGACATATAATCAAACAATTAAGCCCAAAACTATGAAAAAAAATTAGTTCGATTATTTAAGTTAACAATATCTATTTAAACAGTTAAACCTTCGGAAATCCTTTGTAGTAGGTACCTAAAATAGCTAACTGACGCACCAGACTAAACCTACATTCGTAAATAAACATATTTTTCGTTCGACACGCCACCCATTAGTTCTGCTATCGACATAATTCGTCGTACACGGCAAACAAGAGGAGTAAAAAAGGCCGGGAGGGGCGTAGGCGGTCCCCTCCGACAAGTTAGTGCCGCCCCACTGCACCGCCCGCGTGTATAAACAACACACATATAATTACACTATGACATATGCGGATATTCCCCGACGGTTATGTGCGCGAAACTCACACATAATATATGTACTTGTACACAAGCTGTCGCTGTATGGTACTTACACTTCCATGTAACACCCTGTCACTCTGTTCATTTTATGTAAAATGTAGTAACGACACGGAATTAATAACAGTACTAACGAAGTAACGGTGTTAAGTAAGTTAACAACAGTTTTTTTTAATTATCTGTATTGAATAAACATATCCTATTCTAATCTGTTCAATTTCATAATTGACATTGAGAATAATACCTATATACTAATATAACCTTCGAGAATTTATGTTCTTAGCCACAAATACAAATGAATTCTCAAGCAAGTATTTTGTATCATATAAAACCGTGCTTTGAGTAAATTATGAGTTTCATTACAAGAAACATTTTTATGTAAATACATAAGTATATTTAATCATTTTATTTAAATTAATTTTTAACCAACTTTTCCCTTGTAAAAGTCAATTTAGTATGTGACACCTGTACCCATTCAACCGTCTCTTTGGCCCTTTTCCCGCCATATTCTGACAAAATGGCCGATACGTGACTTGAATCCGAATGTTGCAAAATTCATTTATTGCCCTTTTATGATAATTTTTTCAAGTTTTACGTTTAAACGATACAATTCTTTACTCAGTATCTCTCGTATTATTTATTTTAATTAAAAAAATATATTATTTTGCACAACTGGATGCAATGATGAAACTTGTATCGCAAAGCAATTTTATTATTAGTACGCATATATTTCAGGGATAAATCTGACCACATTAGTAGGTAAAATATATCAAACAAACAAAACATTCACTCCCTATGCCAGAGGGAAAGCACTGGGGAATCGCAGCGAATGAAATACACGTCATAGCGATGACATTTTTGCGATAAGGCAACACCGCACGTTTTGTTTATGGCTCGACCGCCATCTTTTCTTCACCGCCGAAAAGTAGACACTTTAATTATGAGGAATAATATGTGACCATTGATATAGGTATAAGTACTTCTTACATAAAAAAACTCGTTTTAAATCGTTTATCTGCTTGTATTTAGGTACCAAAAACTCATTATCACAGCTTGAAAATGTGTCGTTATTATGAAATTTTTATTAAACTTTTGAAAAATTACGTTATTTTAAAAGCAGATTCACAACTATTCACTACTTAATTAGTACCTAAATGTATTGATTAACTACACAATATTTGTTAACATGCAGTTAATGACAGAAAGCAATAAAATATTAAAAAAATCATTTATTTTATAATAATTTTACACCTTTGCTATTGAGATAGATGCCAGTTTAACAATATCGTTATTACCAAAAGTAAAATATTAAAACCAGTGGTTAAAACCAAAATGTCAAATATGCGAGACGTCTGCTACTCCGACCATCCCAATGTTAATCGCTACGATCAAAAACATTAATCGAAGGCCAATCGTGATGATTAAGGCAAACTAAATCCGATCTTCAGTTGAAGAGGCCCATGTCGAACATGGGGCTTTTGCAGGTTGATGATGAAGAAAAAGAGGGTGAAGACTTTTACACGTAGCCTTAATAATATCTGCCGTCACGATACACAATATTTTAGACTTAATTTTTAGACGAAACAATTGAATAAAAACGTGTGCAGTTCACACACTGCAGATACCTTCAAAAAACTAAACTTCAAGATAATGATCATTCTCTCGAAGTTTCATCAGAAGTAGGAGAATTGTATTACGTAATGATAATATAAATAAATTTATAACAAATGCTGTATATTGTATTCTATCTCTTTCTTTCGCAGGCTAAATCCTATAGATGTATATGTTTGTCTCTTTTCAATTTCAAGCTTCAAATCACAACGATTCTAAAGAAGTTTTTACTTAAAAAATAGCAGATGAAGATTGTTGCCTCTAAAATGTCACGTCAGATAACACAAAAAAATAGAATTTTCAATTTGTATAAGTTGTCTTACTATTTTTATTAAATTAAGAAACAAATCAAGTAAAGCAATTGATTTTGATTAAAACGAAATTAAATCTGTGGTTCATTCTATCAGATATCCATAAATATTTATTATCTGTGACCAACCCGATTCCCGAAATGCTACTATCACGCCCCATCCTCTGGTGAGTGACGTTAAATAGAGACACGTCTATTATGTGATACGGATCTATACACATTATAACGTAGCGGGCCTTCATGAAACATTAATGTTTTCGCGCGCCGGCACTGACAGATAGGCTTCTGATACAACGAATGACATCTAGCTGTCGACGTAACAAATTGCCAGGGGAATTCTGGTTTACTTACGCTGAAGTACAAACGAATGGAGTGAATAAACTTACAAGTACATTGGGTCTCCTCGAATGCGATCAAATGGTCGTAAATTGTAGCTAACTTAATTTTTTTATCGAAAAAAGACAAAGCTAAAAACCTTTAAAGCCTTTATTAATACATGTAAAATATACGTATTAAAGTTTGATAAAACGGGTGTTCAAAATACAGTGTACACTTGTTATACGTAAAGTAAAACTATTAGTCTACTCGATTTTAAACACGAATCTGCTTTCGAATACTTAGGAAAACTATAAACTGCGCAAATACATTCTTGATAGTACCTACAGTCGAGTAAATACGGACATAAAAACTCAAAACTTAACAAAATTTTTAAAATCTCCAAATTCAGCACGGGCCTTGGGATTCACATGAATATCGTGTCACAATACCAGGCGTATTTTTTTTTTGATAACCAGATGACAAATGGCTTTTGCGGTCCACGTAAGTACACCTGAAATCATTAAACGAAGAAGGCTGTAGATACATCATCTCCATGGACTAAGGTTTTACTATTTAATTTGTTACGTAGATACTTAAATACAATTTTAAGAATAAAATAAAACAATGCAGGTGGTATTTTGATTGCATAATTTAATATAAGTATATATAATGTTAGATTTTCCTCTGCGAATTTTTCAATATATATAGATTATGTGCTGGAGGATATTAAATGCCCATCCAAGGTTTGCCGATAGCATCATGTCGTCACGCGCACACGGAAGCGTTGCAGTGTGGGACGCGGTCGATGGAAGTGAGAGGGTTGATCATCGGAAAACCTTCTACGCGAGCTATTATTATACCATCACACCAACAAACTCACTGTATTAAAAATGTATATGTACTTTCACGTGATTGTACTTTCAATATCGACTAACCATATGGTGGCTAGTTGTAAATTCGATAATACCTATTTGTTAAAAATAAATCCACCGAATAAGTTATAATAAAAAACTTTATCAGGTATTTAAAGAATTAATAAATCATTTCTTACCCATTATGGTTTCGTAACAGCCTAAGAAGAACATTCAGAAGAACAGTTAGATTGAGGTTTCGTTTTGGTTTTAAGACTTTTAGTTTCAAGTCGCATAAAGCTGATACAATAATCTTTTTATGTACTACTTAACTATATTCCTATAAAACTGTTTTTTTTTTTCTTGTTTACAAATAAATCACAAATAGTGTCAACGTCCCCCGGCTGGGCACAGGCCTTCTCTATTTTGGTTAAAAATTAAAAAATACTATTAAGGTTAGGAAATAAGAAGACCCCGCTGTGCTACTCGACTTGATCAGCTATATATGACTTCAAGCATTATTTTCAACCGACTTTAAAAAAGGATTCTCGATTCGCGATATTTTCGTCAATTGTGTACCGATTTTGATAATTTTTTTTTTTTGGATGGTCTCATAAAATTGAAAATAGGGGATTATTTTTACGTGGTAGAGCCATGCTGCAGTTATATTGGTAGTATAGTTGTAGCACGAATGGGTCGGCTCGACCGGGGAAGGACTACGCTCTCACAGAATACCAGCGTAAAATAGTAGCTTAATGCTGCTGCGTTTCGTATGGTGAGTGTAGAGAACCAGCGACCCTATTTACTGGAAACGAGACATTCCATCTTGGTCCTCATGGGTGATAACGCATCTGCATTTTTATTCCTAATCGAGGGTAGATGTAGATGTCTATGGGCCACAGCAACCACTTACCATCAGGTGGACTGTGTGCTCGTTTGTCACCCTATGCTATAAAAAAATAAAAATAAGTTTATAATGTAACTGTTTAAACGACATTTTGGTTGTTATCTTGATATTTTAATGTTCCTAAATCCACTCAAAAGGGTAAAAAATTACCAATTTGGTTGTTGTTACTGTATGGGTAAAACAATATATAATAAAATACCACCCACCATAAAAGATCTTCCCATAGAAACGTTTAAAAAAATTACACCAGTGGCTTCTTCAAAATACATTTTACTCTGTTAATGAGTTTTTGAATTACTGATGACAACTTTTTTTTTAGGACTATAGCTCAAAATAGACATAATTTACTGACATGGCATATATTGTCTAATTAAATAATCTTTAATTGTTTAGTCATACCCGTTAATGATTAAATACATATAAATTGAAATTATGACATTGACATTGTAAATTACTTATGACATTATGAATTTTATATATTACATTGAATAAGTTGACATTTTAGTATCTACTATCAACTATACTTGGTAATTTTGAAAAGTTTGCATGCTGTATCTTATGTCTAAATAGGTCTTTAAGCAACTTATTTCTATTGTAAAAACATAATACTTACCCTATTTATGGCAAGAATTTGGTAAGAAAAATTTAAAGCTGTCTTTAAAGTACTAAAAATAATAAATTATTGTTCACATTATTGCTTCGAAAATCGGGGTTTTAATTATTTAATACTCTCTATTTTAGCACTGACTTTAGAAGCTATTAAGCTACATAAATAATTTTATTATTTTTTGTTCTTTGAAGGCGGCTCTTACCATTTATTAAAAAAAATTCATAGTAGGTAAACACACAGGTTGCTTATTTTAACTCCGAGCACGTAGTTAATCAGTATTTCAAATTGAGATCTCTTACTTACACCATTTTAACTTAGTGATACCATTTTTCAACCGACTTCAAAAAAGGAGGAGGTTCGCAATTCTACTGTATTTTTATTTGTGCTCAGAACTTTTTTTAGGTCATTCGATTTAGATGATTTTTTTATTTGTAAACTTGCGTTTCTCAATTGGTCCTATATAAAGATCAAGATAAGACCTTGAAATTTTTGAGTTATTTTTAATATTTCGTATATAATGGACTTCGAGTATCTACATTGATGAAGTTCTCCTTTTATTTATATTGAAGTCAGTTGTACAATTTTTTTTTAATTTTACCACATATCACAGAACAACAGCTTCACAACTTGAAGAATATGTGAGTCTTTGAGATAGACTCTTATATCTTGTAATTTTAAAAATTACTTAATTATACAACTAACAAAAAGTTCATATTAACCGACTCGATATAAATTATGTCCAAGAAAAATAATTCAGTCACTAAAATTCAAATTAACCGTTCTTATCTAACTAAGGTAAAACACTCGAACGGTGAGTAAATTGCACCTTGTCAAAACGCGACACCATTATTGGCCATACATTTTTAAACGCGCGATAACGCTATCGCACTCGGCAGGGTTACGTGGTAGGCCGGGCCCGCGTTATCGTCAGTTTCTGCATGAACGCGCGCGTTACGGTCCACCCTCTCTCGCCCTCCATCTCCTGTAACTCCCTATCACCCCTCAAGCACAGCGTCGCGAAAACCATGCACTCTTGACACTTGAACTTAATTTATTCAGTTTAGTTTACGCTAGGTATCATGGAAACTACCGCGCAAGTAAACATTTCTCTAAAACGTAAGTATTGATTATTATTATTCAATATCCAAACGTTGATTTTGTTTATTGCAAATTCTATTTGTTGATTATATATGAGAAAATTTGTCCAACTTATTTGTTTACAAATGGTTATACATCTCTTTTGTAAAAATTTTGGGCTGGAATTTGAATATTTCATTTTGAATAACATAGCAGACCGGAATCATAACGTTTACTAATTATACACTGAATTTATAAGCAGGAATTCATCATTATCATCATCATCATCATCATTACACTTTCACAGTCCTTCACAAGTCCTCTGCTGAACATAGGCCTCCCCAAAGGAACGGCACTAAGAACGGTCCTGAGCCACCTGCATCCATCGAATTCCTGTATGTCTTACCAGATCGTCACTACATCTAGTGGGGGGTCGCCCTACACTAAACCTACCGGTACAAGGCTGCCACTCAAGAACCTTTTTTCACTATCGGTTGTCGGTCCTTCGACTTATATGGCCGGTCCATTGACAGTTCGGTTTACTAATCCGTTGGGCTATATCGATCACTTTGGTTCTACTGCGGATATCCTCATTTCTATGTTTATCACACAGAGAAACCCCGAGCATAGCCCTCTCCATAGCTCGCTGATCGACCTTTCATCAGCAGGAATTTCATGCTTTAATTCCACCATCTCCATTCCACCATCGGACAACCAGACTGTCAGCGAGTCTTCACTCCTTTGTTGTCGATATTCCACGCATTGGAATCCACGGTTTTAATGAATATTCATACATCGCCGCTATATGATACAAGAGTATAAGGAGCCAGTATAATTACAGGTTGTAGGACATTCCACCTTAGCCCTCATAGATGATAACGCATTTCTAGCTTTTCTTTTACGTGGTAGAGCCACGCTGCAGCTATATTAGTAATATAGTTGTAACACGAATGGATCGATACGACCGGGGAAGGACCACGCCCTCACAGAATACCAGCGTGAAATAGCAGCTTAATACTGCTGTTTTTCGTATGGTGAGTGTAGAGAATCGGAGACCCTTTTTACTGGAAAGAGGCATTCCATCTAAGTACTCAGGGATACAACGCTTCTGTATTTTGATTCGTAATCAAGGATAGATATAGATGTCTATGGGCCACAGAAAACACAATCAGGTGGACTGTGTGTTCGTTTGTCACCCTATCTTATAAAAAGCCTTCTTTGCTGAAAGTTGGCTGCAAGCGTTGATGGACTTTAGAAGCCAATTACTATATTGTAGAGAGTCACTTCAATTTCATGCATAAAAGTTCTAAATAATCATTAGGAACTACTGCTTTACGTAATCCTATAAACATAAGTTGTATCATCCATATTTTAACAACATATTCTGTAAACCAATAAATACCTATATAAGAATGTATTAAGTATGACAGCGTTCATGTGACTCAGTAATCAACGTCCTAAATTCCTACTAATTTGAAAGTTCTGAATGAAATGCATTACGTAAATCTCTGATGAAACGCCACACTTATGAAAATTATTTCCGAAACTAAATTAAGACTTACTGAAATAAATGTTAATTGCAGTCTACTCATGCCTTTCCCTGGTTAGTATAATATACAATATAATATGATCAATAAAGATAATTATTATCAAATTATGCTTATAGTTTCGTGAACACTTGAAACTGATTTTAAAAAACTCAAATATCGCGTCAGTCTGGTCGCGCTACATGTCCCCTGATAGTGGGTGGCGCGAGACAGCACGGCCCGCGAATTCTCCTTAGCGGATTACTAAAGCGGACACGCCGCAGAATAACCTAGCTCTTAAAATCTCCTCCATTCATAACCTCGCGCTTGCGTCCTCAAACCGGTAAAGGTTCCAGCTAAAAATATTTTTTATTCTAAATATAATTTGTAGTCGAAACTTACTTGTTGCGTAATCATTGTTGACGTCATACATAACCTTCGTTTAATGTTCAGGGAGGAAGTTGTTAAATTCTTACAATAAAGATAAATCAATTCACTGCATCAATATTTACAGTGCAACTGCATCACTTATCATACAAACAAGTTATTTACTTACAGTATTTAATTAAAAAACTTTACTTCACTGATAAAGAACGAATTAAAAATAAACAATTACCTGGAAACATATTATATTTATAAGCATTATAGATTTGGCAAATTCATGTCATCAGTTGCCTACATTTTTAGTTAAACATAAAGATTTACAGTTTAATCATAATCATTACTTACAAGTCTATTATTGTCTGGACTGACATTCGACATGGTTTTCTACAATGTGTCAAAATCCCTGATCTTTTCTGTTTCGTATCTTATGAATGAGAAATGGGTAGGATTGCTTCTATGCCTTTAAATCCGTCTGGGTAAGAAACACTATCTTACTACTATTTACTATTTCTGCCGCTAAACGTCAGTGAATCCACTATTGAATTACGGTTTGAATACTAAAGTCTGTCTGTCCATTCCATTTTTGTCCAGGGTAATTAAAAAGAACCTTGTGATTATCTCGTTGCCAATTCGAAATGGAATATTATTTAAATATTATAAAATACTCGTGGGGTGATGTGGAGTTATAGACCCAAATACTAGGTGTGTTCTAAATATAAATAAATAAGCTCCAACATATAGCGCCATCTCGTGGACAATAGCAAAAATGCAAAATGTTCGTAGCACTGAACTCGTTGAATTCTTTCATTAAGGGGCTACTGTAAAAATAAATGGTTTCCAAAATATTAATTTAACGAAATAAAAATTAATTGGATATTTATTAAACAAGTAAATTTGGAAAATCTGGAAAGTTGTTTTATTAAATACGCAAAATTTAATTTAAAAATTAAGTTATACGAATAATATTATTAATTTTAATTCATTTATAAATTTCCTTCAAAACTTCTAAGCTCAGTAGCAACATGGAAGATGAAAATCGCGACATTTCGAATAAATCTTACCGCTATCAACCGTTTGTTTTGGGAATTAATTATTACTTGCGTTTACTTCGTAGGCAACTTTCGAGGAGAAGTTTCGCCGCGATCTTCATTCTACAGATATACCTTGTTTCTTTGATTCAACATAGAAATATTAATTTTTAATCAGTATCTACAACTTTATACACATTACCTTTTGGAAAGTTATTATTATACATATCCATAGAAATGCATATCGTTTAAAATTTAACGAATAATATAGAAAATAGCCAACCCTTTTATTTTAATTTATTCCTACAAAAAAAACTCGGAAACCCATAAATGTGAATCAGTACACTAACAATCTCCAACTGCACAAGTTTTTTCTCACTTATCGATGGTGTTAAAAAAAATTAACTAAATTTGTAACCGCGTTTGATTCCCGCACCAATAAAACTGATGGTTGCAATTGTGAACGCTAATCTACTACTTGCTCTGCGGTAAAGGAAATCTACCTGCATGATTGTAAATTTTTTTAAGGACATGGTAAGTCAACAGACAAGAAAATAGATCCTTTTCTGCAACAAGAACCCCTTTAGAAACGAGAGGAATTGTGTCCAGCTTTTTCATTTTTATGAATCAAACTAGAATCCACTGGAACTGATATCGTTTGATAGACTACACGTATCCTCATAGTATATTTTAATTTTCTTACTCAGATATTGTTAATTACAGTGTTCTACTCTTCAGTAAATTAAAAGATTCATAAATAATCCTCGTGGTAACAATAGAGATTGCGTCAGTGTTTGCGCCCACACTCCTGCATTATAATCCTAACTTACGTACATGCCTAGTCTTCACTGAGACTGGTTGCCATGACTTGTATTATTTTTGTCATTAGCACGAACAATTCTGCGGACATTGTAGGCATATTGACCTTTCCCGTTGCAGGGAGGACATGACGTCACGTTTGGCAGGCGGGTTGGCAATCGTAATACCAGACGATAGCGTTACTTCCCGTCATCGTTATGCACATTTTGCGCCTTGCATAGACGTCATGGGTATACCGCAGTCTATTGAAAACCGCGCTAAATCTGTTTTGTATATCATATCATACACTCGCCTGTTAAGACGCTTAGGGAACGAAAGAGATGAGACCATGTTGTATATTGTATATGTCGCAGGTGTATGATAAAATCAGGTTTTTGATCAGAAACCTAGTGATTTAGTTTTGTAATAAATTCAACCTAACCTAACCTAAGCTTAAATTTTATCATAAACCTGACAAATAGAAACCCACATACACAGACCTTACCCTGCATTGTGGCGCTCTTAGATAGGAATCTATGGTCTTCATCATTGGATTTGTGACGGTCAACAATAATGATGATGATTTCTACTACTTCTTTTCAATGATTTCAATATTTTTCTTTTTTCTTTATCCGCCCGTAAGGTCCACAGTTGAACACGGGCCATCATCGATGCAGGAAGAATCTTACGTTAATTAACACAATAATATCGCAAAAGTATCTCTACGTTTATAAAATGAAATGTTGATTCAAGCAAATAGGTACAACTGCGAGAACAATGTGAACGAAAGTGAGGCAACGTTTGTGTAACTTTTGCTAACTTCGAAGTTTATAACGTGAAGTACTAAATCAAAAGCACCTATTTCCAAAGTTAGTTGTGAAATAGTCGATGAATTATGAGTGCAAACTCTCAAGTTAACAAGCATCTGATAGCAAAGTGCGGGCGGATGAGCCGGAGCGCACTCCGATAACGAGGAGGCTACTGAAACTGCGCAGCAAACAAATTTACCTAATTTGATTTCATGCGATAGTCTTTTAAATTCTTAAACCCTCTTAGATAGCTTACAATAAATTTAAAGTTTACAATTATTATGCTAAAGAGAATTTTGTTGCGATTAATAATTGTAAGGAAGTTACGATATCCTTACAAAGAGAGAGATCTATGCCCAACAGTGTTCTCTTACGAACGGATGAAGAAGGAGAAGAAATATAGAATGGCAAAATTTTAGGAAGATTAGGCTTCAAATATTCTTTGAATTCAGAAAAAAAAAGAGTTTTATTGTTCGAACTTTACTAAATTAGAAGTGTTTCCAACATCTCAGACCGATATAGAAGTACAATACATTTTTAATGTTTTTTCTAAACGTTATAACGGGTTGTTAAACATTGACGTTTATTTTCTAAACGTTATAACGGGTTGTTAAACGTTGACGTTTATTTTCTAAACGTTATAACGGGTTGTTAAACGTTGACGTTTATTTTCTAAACGTTATAACGGGTTGTTAAACGTTGACGTTTATTTTCTAAATGTTATAACGGTTTGTTAAACGTTGACGTTTATTTTCTAAACGTTATAACGGGTTGTTAAACGTTGACGTTTATTTTCTAAACGTTATAACGCGTTGTTAAACGTTGACGTTTATTTTCTAAACGTTATAACGGGTTGTTAAATGTTAAAGTTTATTTTAGGGCATCTCCCTGAAACAATGAAGTTAAATGGAGATAAACGAAAAATTAATAACTTTATTGATTGGTTTAACAAAATCTTTTTAAAATTTTTCATCATCTACAGCCTTCACAATTCCAGTGCTGAACGTAGTCCTCCCCCAAGGAATACCACAAAGCACTGTCTTGAGCCACCTGCATCCATCCACTTTCTGCATGTCTTACCAGGTCGTCACTACATCTAGTGGGGGGTACGCCCTACACTTCTCCTGCCGGTACGAGGATGCCACTTGAGAACCTTTTTTCCCCATCGGTTATCGGTTCTTGGTGCTATGTCGGTCATTCTGGTTCTACCGCGGATATTCTCATTCCTAAGTTTATCAAGGCGAGAAACTCAAAGCATAGCCCTCCATAGCTCCCTGAGCGACTTTGAGCTTCCTCATACGGCCGGCAGTGAAGAAATTAGAATTCTTAAGCTATCTTATTTTATAAATAGCTTTAGAATTAGGTTTATTACTGTGGTTTATGTACCAGTAGGAACTTTTAAATTAAATAAACTCTGTCTATTCGCCAAATCGGAGAATTTTAACGTAGGCGAGTTTACTTATGTACTCGTATGCTACAGTTGATTTATTTTTCGTATTTTGGTTCTAGGACAAATGTCAAATAAATTCCAAGGAGTCAATTCTATTTCTACAAGTTAATTAGTATCTGGTGACTATACTGTGAACTTTTTGATTCCTTTTCAGGTGAAGAAGCTCTAGAAGGCCTAGAGGGCTTGCATTCCGATGAAACGGGCTCGGGAGACAACTCAAATGCAGGCTCCAGTGGCGCGGATGATGACGCCGCGCGACTGCGGCTTAAACGAAAGCTACAACGGAACCGCACTAGCTTCACTAATGAGCAGATCGACAGCCTGGAAAGAGGTGTGGAATATTACTTAATTATCATTAACCTCAGAATTACAAAGGAAGATGAAGCGCTGCGTATATTTATAGTGACGTCGAAAACAAACCAAAACCATGCTTAACTTTATGTAAGAGCACACACTAACGCATTTGAAATAACTTCTAACCATATGTTTGAGTCCAGAACTAGAATTTTACGAGTTGTTAAAAAAGAAAGAAGAAATGTGTGTGTGCGTGAGTGCATGTCAAAAATTAGACATATAGAGTACCATATAGGCTAAGAAGTGACAACGTAACTGGTGCCTTTCTTATTATGGCTACAGGAGTCACTGACCATCAGGTGTCAGGTGGACTGTAAGGTTATTTATTTGTCACTTCAGATTTAAGAATAGAAATGGTTTCGGTGTTATTGAAATTTACGCAGCGCTCCGTATACGAGTATCTTTTTTTGTTGGCCTTAATTATTAACATGAAAAGCTTTACGCTATACTATGTTAAGCTTAATTTTAGAACACGCTAAAACAAGTTGCCTGACGCTGGCAGATTCGATTTCCGCACGGAGCAAGTATTTGACATAGCGATATTTGTTGCCACCCGAACCTGGTGTTCGTTCATATTATATGTAAGAATGGTAACAAGTCTCTACGATATTAAAAAAATATGTACGTATATTGTATTGTAAGTGACGAGAACCAGAGATGCTTTAATTGGTAAATGTATCTGAAGTAAGTTTTCAACCGACTTCAAAAAAAGGATGGGTTCACAATTCGACTGTATTTTTTTAATGTGTTTACTTAATTTTTTTTTATTTGAAAGCTGGTGCTTCTCGTGTAGTCCCATATAAATTTTAACAAGTTCTGACCAGTAGTTTTTAAGTTATTCTTAATAAGTCCTATTTGATTGACTTCAACTACATTGATGATGTTCTCATTTTATTTATATTGAAGTCGTTTGTACAATTTATTTTTATTTTACCACTTGTTTTAAATATTATATGAGTGACGAAGGAGCATACAGTCCACCTAACGGTAAGCGGATGCTATGGCCCATAGAGTTCTACATCTACTTTCGATTAGGAATCAAAATGCATATACGCTGTCATCCCTCAGGACCAAGATGGAATGCCTTCGTTTCCAGTTAAAAGGGTTTCTGATTCTTCACCTTCACCATGTGAAACAAAGCAGCATTAAGCTGGTATACATTATTATATATTACATATATTTACGCATACACTACACACTTAAATATAACTAGTTTTTACGGATTTTATCGCGTATATTAAGTTTTTTTTATATTTTCGACGTTTCCGGCACTTTACAATTTGAAATTTCATTTTGAATAGAGAAGATGGCTGGGCGCTACCATCTGCTTGGATCCTATAATTAATAAAATTAAATCCCATCTCAAGCATACAAGTGCAAGACGTCAAGATACTATACGTTCGTACTGTATAAATCGGGACAAAAATTAATAATTTTAATCTGTGGGTAACCGCGGTTAACTAGGACATCTGGACCTTAAACACCTTAGTCCTCCTTGTTACCATGGGTGCTGTAAAGTGCTCAAAACGTCGAGAATATAAAAAATAGTTAATATACGCAATAAAGTCCATAAAAAGTAGTTTTATTTAAATAAAGCTAGTATTTTACGTTGGTATTCTGTGAGATTGTAATTCTTTTCCGGTCGAGCTGACATATTTGTGTTTCCACCATAACACAGCTGCAGCGTGGCTCTACCCCTTAAAAGAGGTATTATTATTTATTCTGTGTCTGTGGTCCTAACATAGCTAGTACTCACATCCAATAACCTTGTTGGCTGTGTTTTTGTTTTTCACCTGTATCTGTAAAAAAAGTTTACTCTTGATAAAATAATTCTCTAAATATTTCAATAATTTTGTTAATAAACTTTGTCAGAGTTCGAGCGAACCCACTATCCAGATGTCTTCGCTCGGGAACGACTCGCAGCTAAAATAGGTCTACCTGAAGCTCGGATACAGGTGAGTCTAACCACATTTTCGTGTAATTATTTTTATTATTTTAAGTTTTACTAGGTAATAGGACTCCTTATCTGCCTATTCTGTCGTGTTCCGGTCGGAACACTACTATGTTCCGGTCGGAACACTGTGTACCGGTCTAAAGGGAGAGCCAATATAATTACAGGCTGTAAGGCATTCCAACTTAGTTCTTAAAGGTGACAACGCATCTACATCCTTATTTGTTCGAGGTTGGTAGCAGGTGTCCTTGAACTGCAATAGCCACTCACCATCAGGTGGTCTGTAAGTTTGTTTTTCCATTCGATTTTTTTTTTTAAATTCTAATTATTTTTTCTATTTTTTTTTTATTGTTTTTTCTATTATATTATTTATCTATTTATTTTTAAAGTATTTTTTTACGTGGTAGAGCCATGCTGCAGTTATATTAGAAGTATAGTTGTAGCACGAATGGGTCGGCTTGACCGGGGAAGGACACCGCTCTCACAGAATACCAGCGTGAAATAGTAGCTTAACGCTGCTGTATTTCGTATGGTGAGTGTAGAGAACCGGAGACTCTTTTTACTGGAAACGAGGCATTCCATCTTAGTTCTTACGGGTGACAACGCATCTGCATCTTTGATTCGTAATCGAAGATAGATGCAGATGTCCATGGGCCACAGCAAGCCACTTACCATCAGGTGGACTGTGTGCTTGTTTTTCACCTATCTTATATAAAAAACTAAATAAATAGTAAAGTAAAGCTACAGCCTTTATACTTCTCACGCCTGAACACAGGCCGCCTCTCATTTCTGAGAGGGCTATTGAGCGTTGCTTCAGTGCGTGTTGGCAGACTTCTCATCACTTGCCTCATGTTTTGGGATCGAGATATGACTCCCATGACTCTCCCCCTAGATCCGCGCTAATTTAACATTTAAATTTTATTTCATTCAAAAACTTAAAACTGATGTAATTTTTTTTTATATTTGTATTATGTTCGTGTTAGGAGTGGTTCACGACAGTACTCGAATGGCAGATTCGAACCCACGACATTTTGATTTTGCCGCACTCTAAAATTTAGCTACTGTCGCTTTACATTAATTAACAACAATCGTATTATCAGAAGTACTAGAGTCTGTAATACGTAAAAAGTGACAGCCTCCATAGGTCTCACTGATGGGTAATTTTTTTGGTTAAAACATCCACCCATTTAAATGCATTTTTAAATTTGAAATATTTTTAACGTCAGTTGACTCGACCGAGAAGGACCACGCTCTCACAGAATACCAGCGTAAAATAGTAAATTAATGCTGCTGTGTTTCGTACGGTGAGTATAGACAACTGTAGACCCTTTTAACTGGAAACGAGGCATTCTATCTTATTCCTCCGGGGTGACAACGCATCAGCATTCGATTCTTAATCGAGGATGGATGTAGATATCCATGGGCCACAGCATCCACTTACTAGTAGGTGGACTGTGTGCTAGTTTGTCAACTTCATCCTTTAAAAAAAATTTCTTAATTTCTCAGACATGCAGGATTTGTTCTGGTTTTCCTTCACTATCAAGTACGTGGTAAATCAACACTAGAAGCTGCAATTGACAATCATATTTGTGGCCCCGGAATCGATCACGCTTTGCTCGTATTCCATGAAATAATTAAATTTCTGATATTAATAAACTCCCTGGTTGGTCTAATAGTCTTAAAAATACAGTTGCTGATCATGAGGCTTATAAACTTATAATCTCAGATCGAATGTTATTGGGTTTTTCTTAAAAGAAATTCTCAGTAGGGAGTCTTCTTACTCTCTCTGACAAAGTTACTCCCGTGTCTCGGGAAGCACGTAAAGACGTTATTCCTGCGTCTTCTCTTCCCGGTAATGACGGGTTACCGTCCGATCGGACTACTCGTATGAAAGTGAAGCTGCGTTTATGTGCGTACACGTATGTGCAAGCAGAAATGGCCTGCACATACACTTACGTCCTTTCCAGCGTATATGGAGAGTCCGCGTTGCGACTGGCCGCTATAACCGTATTTTGATCTAGAGAACATTATTAGTGAACTGATTATTTATTTAAAGTAGAGTATAGGTATTTCCAGAGCGACTCCATATAATTTTCAACCAGATCTAATAATCTAGCGAGTCGACCCATGATAGTTAAATCAAATAGATTTAATTATCAAGGCTCGGCTTGCTCACACAGAACACCATTGTAAAATAGCAACAGTGAACCGGAGATCCCTTTTTACTGGAAACGAGCATCTTAGTTCTCAATGGTAATAACGCATCTGTATTTCGATTCTTTATTTGTTTAGACTAGACGTATCTATATGCTTATGGGTCTCAGCATCCACTTAACATCAGATGGAGTGTGTGCTCGTTTTTCATCCTAAGTCCATTAAAAAACACAACTATAAAATTATAAGGCTTACCGCTATTATACAATTATTACCAATTCGAACTTGAGACCCTCCGTAAAAACGTAGTATTAAATATTATTTCATAAATACTATGCGTCGCCAAACAAGCGCGTAACTATCGCGCGTGTTGTTAACATTCGCCGACCTCAAGGTGTGGTTCTCGAATCGTCGTGCGAAGTGGCGGCGCGAGGAGAAGATCCGGTCGCAACGACGTAGTCCCGAGTGCGCGTTCGCTGCGCAGACGCACGCGCCTACGCATCCGACGCATCCCACGCATCCGACACATCCCACGCACCCGACGCATCCCACGCATCCGACGCATCCCGCGCATCCGTCGCATCCGACGCAACCTCCGCATCCGACGTATCAGCCGCCTCTCAATGTTGATACTTACAGGTTTGTTATTTACTAAGTAATAAAAAGTTTTTTTTTTAATTTTTATTATTGTGTTGTTATTTTTCAGGATATTGCTATCACACATTCCCTATTTCGATCTTTCTCTGTCGCCTTTATACTTACGATGATATGATGTCCACGGGATGATTGGGGTAGTTATGCTTAAGCGGGGCGCGACGTTGTTGCTATGCTTTTTGGCTGAGACGCAATGTAATTCGAGTATTACCTATAAATATAAAATATGGTTGAGGTTGATGCCCCTTGTCGCCTCTTACGACACCCACGGGACGATATGGGGTAGTGGATATTCTCACACCCTTATTACCACATTTTAATTATAGTTATTTATATTTTTGTAGATGTGTAATTTTCAGTTTTAACCACACGCCTTTGTAAACGTGGAGTTTTATTCACTAAAACTGTTTTCGACCTCGCTTCAGCCCCCTCAATCCGATGGGCTATGGAGGTGGGATATCGGAGGCGGCACTATGCGAGGGCGGCGAGGCGGAGCTGTGCAAGGGCGGCTTCGGCGGCTACCCGCGCTACGAGCTGGGCTACCGCGCGCCGCACGCCTACGTCAACCACAACTACCAGCACGAGCCCACCTCGCCCACGCCAGGTAACTATCCACCTCGCCACCCTCAGGCTACCGCGCGCCGCACTCCTACGTCAACCACAACTACCAGCACGAGCCCACCTCGCCCACGCCAGGTAACTATCCACCTCGCCACCCTCAGGCTACCGCGCGCCGCACGCCTACGTCAACCACAACTACCAGCACGAGCCCACCTCGCCTACGCCAGGTAACTATCCACCTCGCCACACTCAGGCTACCGCGCGCCGCACGCCTACGTCAACGACAACTACCAGCACGAGCCCACCTCGCCCACGCCAGGTAACTATCCACCTCGCCACACTCAGGCTACCGCGCGCCGCACGCCTACGTCAATCACAACTACCAGCACGAGCCCACCTCGCCCACGCCAGGTAACTATCCACCTCGCCACACTCAGGCTACCGCGCGCCGCACGCCTACGTCAATCACAACTACCAGCATGAGCCCACCTCGCCCACGCCAGGTAACTATCCTCCTCGCCACCCTCAGGCTACCGCGCGCCGCACGCCTACGTCAACCACAACTACCAGCACGAGCCCACCTCGCCCACGCCAGGTAACTATCCACCTCGCCACACTCAGGCTACCGCGTGCCGCACGCCTACGTCAACCACAACTACCAGCACGAGCCCACCTCGCCCACGCCAGGTAACTATCCACCTCGCCACACTCAGGCTACCGCGCGCCGCACGCCTACGTCAACCACAACTACCAGCACGAGCCCATCTCGCCCACGATAAGTACTGATCAAAACTAACTACACTCACTGCGTCCAATGAATGGTGCTGACAAAACGTGGCAAATCCACGCTGCCACTGCAGCTGCAACGCGAGAGACATCCAAAGAAAGACCTTACAGAAAGAAAGACACTGCCATTATTTGCCGCCAAATAACAAAACGGGCACTCCGTAAGGGTATTAATATGGCAGTTAGTCCTCTGCGCTGCTCTCTCTCTGTGTTGCCTTATGTCAAATTTCGTCACGATATTTTCTTTCTCCGCCAAACACGTAGTAAATCAGCGCTTGAAATTGCAGTTAAGTATGTAACTCTTGGAACAAACTCGGGAGCTTCTTACCTACCACGGCCCTCATGGTATAAGAAGTATTAAATAGTTACATCCAGTTCGTTTTGGGCGAGGATATAGTAGGAAATATTAGAGAACATAAATTAATGAACTCTGATAGATGGTATAATCATTACCATTTCGTATTAAATACGAAACTGAATGTATGAAATTGGATGTAACTATTTAAATATTTCGACGTAAGAGAATCTAACACGACGTTAAAATTAAAGCGGTGTTGGATTCCATGTTGATTCACTTACGTTACCATTACATGGCAAGCAACGTCCATGAGCCTATGTCCCACTTTACACATCATACTTCACATATTTCATCTTTATGAGCCTGTAACAATCCACAGCCGTACTTGGGCTTCACCTATATGCAGAAGCATTTTCGTTAATCATCTCCTTGCATTTAAATTAATCATCACTTTGCCAGGCGGATCAAGGATCGCATCAGAAGTCTCGCACCTTTGACGCCGCTATCCGTCACTAGTCTGAGTATTCCACGTCCGGCGTAACATCTTTCGGAAGCCGTAAAAATATTCTAATGTATCTCATAGCTACCTCTGATGGCTCCCACGGGATGAAATGGAGTGATGGGCTCGATTTTGCTATCACAACATGGCAACCCCTTTTCCCCGAACACCCCTCTGCTCATTTTTTATACTTTTATTTTCTTTTAGTCTCCGTAAAAGAATGTCAGTATTTACACCTAGATCTTCATTCAATGATAAAAAAATATTTCCACAGAGCTGGGCGGTCTTTTAGGGGCAGGCGTGTCCGTACCTCTAGCCGTACCTGGGCATGACGCACAGTACTGGTCACGTCTGCAGTGACCTTGGTGGCACTAGCCGCAGACTCATTAGTGCACTACACATCGTACACACTTCATGCTTCACTTGATCACTCAGCAAGTTGTCTCATCCCTCTAGCTCTAGTGCCCTTTAAATCGTTCAAATACTGTTCCGGGTGTTAAGCACATGTCCCACCGCCAGCAATGAACGAGCAGCTAGTATATCTAGGAACTAGAATAGATAATAATAAATATAAATAATAATAAGAGTTGGCGAGTAGCGAAAAGCGAGTGTGAAGTTCCGATAGTTTTGTCGCTGGGCTATTAGGCGAATGTACGAGTTGTTTCTAAATACATACAAAATGCGTGCACTCAGATCCGCACTGAATGACCGCTGGTTGGTCTATCGGCGTGCGTACTGACCGCCAAGCGAATATGGGTGAGCAAGTTTTATCTTTGATAGCTCATGACAAACCATAGTTCGTGCCAAATCGATTGAGAAAAACGGACATTGACCTTTCGGTCGTTTAACCACGGGCTACAAACCTTCGATATATATATGCTCTTTTTATATGTAGTACTTTCTTTATTTATAATGATTTTTTTATTATTAGTTTTTATAATGATTGATATAATATATATTTATTAACCATTATAAAAAGTTATGTAAAAGATCGCTGTAGAAGAAAAATCATCTATTGTTATGAAGTACTTTATTCATTTGACAACAAAAAGCGTTAATTTATAACACATATAAAGATTCGAGTGATAACGACACCGAATAAGTACGTACTTATTCAAAAGATAAAACTTTATTTTCAATATTATATAAGAACTTTATTTTTATTCCGTGCATGCGGGCCGGCCTAAAAAAGTGACGCATCTCTGGTTGCCATTGTCACGTTTCTTTTAGAACGTACTAACGTAACGCGCGTTTTGTTTATTTTAAAGGGATGAATTTGCAAAAGCTCAATATGGTGATTATATTGCTTTAAATATTTCTTTTAATATAAAACTGTTATTAAATGAATGGCTGCGTTACTTACCATAAATTGAAATATAAAATATAACACGTTTTTCTCGATGTACCGTAAGATTTTACGATGTTTATAGGAAACACAGACAATTTTATTTAAGAAACAAAAAACAAAACATACGTGCTGACCTAGAAGTGTGAATAATATCAATATTTAAATATTATTATCACATCTAAATTGAGATTTTGTAAGTTACACCTTTTGACACTCGGCTCATATCTGAGGCATCGTCCGTTTTTCTCAATCGATTCGGCACGAACTATAGTGGGAATAGAGTTCTTGCCTACAATGTGAACATCCAGCGATCAACTATCAATATATGTGTTGCTTTTATTGACATGGGATCTATATCTACTGTTCGTTTCTCGAGCGATAAAATATTCGATAGCTAATCGCTTGACTGTCGGCGGTGGACAGTGCCTTAAGCTGTCTTACATTAAAATAGGACCAACACTATCAGTTGGATTATAACATGTTTGTGAAAATTAAGGAAATATTAAAGGTATTTGTTTTCATAAAACCTGCAATAAGCTTAAAAACGAATCCTACGCTTATATATTATGTTTTGCCAGAATTGTTATCTTTTTCTTTCCATATAACATACCTCAGATATAAATTTTCAAAACGGTGTTCATCATTTACATTATTTAAATTTAAAAATAGTAATGTAAATGCACATTAAATGAGAAAATAATGTTTTAAATATGTTTTCCAACATTTTATGTAATTAAGGCAATTAAGATTACCTTCAAAATGAGTATCGTCGGCAAAAAAATTGATTGTATTTCCTAAGATTATTTAACGCTTATTTGTCTAACACCGCAAAGTATTAAGAAATAACATATCTATACAAAGAGCAAACAGAGCACAAAGTACAGGCTCAAATTATATTTAATGTAAATTAAACTATTTCATTCAAAGATATTACTCTTTTTCCCTATCGATTAGAATGAGCAACTTTTTCCGAGCCTCATTTATTTCAGTCGATATCTGTACTTATGTGTGCATAATTTTGAATGAAATAATTTAATAATTAACATAGGTGTTATTTTAAATTTGTTTAAAATAAAAAATAGTTTGTAGCTAGTGTAGTTAATTTTAAAATAAATAATTCGTACTGTATATGTTACAAATGTATATAAAATGCCTCCTTAGATACGACACTTCAAAATACAAATCAACTTATAGTTCATAAAAGATAGCTTGATCTCTGCGACAGCTGTCAGTAAAATCAAGCCTATGAAGTCCTGAATTTCTTAGTAGTACAGGCAGTACCTGTCAATGTCATACTTTATGGGCATGCACTAATTAGGTCGCCCATAAAGTGCGACATTGACAGCTACTGCCTGTACTACTAAGAAATTCAGGACTTCATATGCTTGATTTTACTGACAGCTGTCGCAGAGATCAAGCTATCTTTTATGAACTATAGTATCGCAGTAGAAGTTGCTGACTTTACACAAACCGGGACGGTTGCTTTGTTTTGGTTAATGAACTCAACACGATCACAAAATTTAATATTAAAATAAACAAAATGAAATACGCCTTTTTACGATGTTATTTTGCTAGGAACTTATATTTAATTTTTTTTTCATTGTTAAAACATATTTGAACTGCGCATCAGCAAGCATCAAGCAAGCATAACCGAAGGCTGATGATGATGTATAATCTAGTTAATTTAGCATAATTTGCAGCGTTTTATTAACCCAATTAATATTGTAAGCTTAATGTGCAATCGTCGTGTATATGCTTTTATCCAAAAAGTTATAGCATATTTATACATTCCAGCTGCGCAAAAAAAACTGCTCTCTTTTGTAAAAGGCTATGTATCCATAATCAAATTTACTCCTCGCTCTTTTTATCTATCGCTTTTGAAAAGTATTCGTGAAACGAGCTCAATGTTCTCAATTTTTTTCTAAAATCATTGCGCGTATGATCCGGTTTAAATTGTGAGAAGTTACAGGTGCGAGTGGCAAGTGCAACTGACAAAATGACAAGTGCTTGTGCAAATTGTATTCACACTTATCACTTGTCACTGCCTGTTTACGCGCACTAAGTACTTGTCGTTAAGCCCGATTTAATTTTGAGAAGTGAAAGTGAGTGCAATGACAAGTCACAAATGAAGTGCTATGTTAACGGTGACGTGGGAATATAACTTGCCTCAGTTGTAAGTATTTGTGTCAGTTGCACTTGCCACTGACACTTGTCACTTCTCAAAATGTAAACCGGGCCTAAAACTTAAAATACAATATGTTATATAAATTAGATATTAAAAAAACGGGGCTTTGTCCTATTAAATATATAAATGATACAGTAAACACTACCAATTGCAGTTATTGTTTGTGATAAACATGACGTTTCAAAATTGAAAAAGAAACATTGCTTTCTTACTAAATTTATAACTAAACTAAATTAAATACTTATTTGTTTATCAAATAATTTTTAATCTGTTTTCAGCAAAATTATTATTTTATTCTACAAATCAAATTCTTATTTGTACTCAATAATATAGCGTTAGCAGCATTTATAGAATTTATGTGTATATTTATGTGTTAAACACACCTAGCGTTTGTTAATTTTCAGAAAATTTTCAAATTGTGTAAAATTAAAAAAAAGAATCTAGAAAATTACCAATTTTGAAAAAAAAATACCACGATTAATGACACTATCTCGGTCCGTTTGCGTTAGAAGTGTCGACTGCCAGTCATTCCAGAATTTTATTGTATCGTGACAGGTGGCAGGGTATGATGGCATAGAACGTCAAAGGATATCTATTACAGTACTGCAATTGGCATGCCGCTTGCCAACGGCAATATTTGATAGGTATAGCAAATTGTTTCTGCTGCGAGAGGCCAACACGTGATAATATGGGTGCTGTTTCATCATCAGGCCGGATAATAATGACATAGCACTACTAAAACCTGTTGTTGGATCATGAGCATAGCCAACATTTTTTCTGGAGTGAATCCAAAGGGACATACAACCAACTTTCTCGTACACTAAAAAAATTCGAAAACAGTGTTCGAATTTTTTTACTTGTGAAGTTGAAAGCACTAACATCTAATCAAGTGGGGATACCCTAGATTCGATCCTAGTTACGACTATGCGTAGTACGTGGGTCTCGATGGTTGTAGGGAGTATTTGCCATAATCGCTAGGCTTGGTAGGTGTAGGTGATGAGGATCGCGGTACCAAGTCTCGCACCTTTGACGTTGCCACTTGCCACCCGTCACCAGTCCATCACAAAATGGTTATTATTTATATTTATGTACTGTGTGGTACTGAGTACTGTCACAGTCAACTAACTAGTGCTATGTAGATACTATAATATTATGTATTGTGTACATATTTTGTGTTCAATTATTCACTTATAAATAAATTTTTGTCGTATTAACTATGAAATTCACCACCATCAAATGTTTCAATTAAATAGGATATTAATTTCGAATTTATTAATATTAGATGTAAACTGTATAAATAGATACGTAATATCACAAAAATATGTGAATAACTGTGTGATGTCGAAAAACGTTGTAATAAATTGCATTATAATATAACATAACACATTTTTGGATCAAAACGTTGCATTTGTTTTATTTGTAACCCTGGCAAAAGCATATACATACATACTCACGCCTGTCACCCAGAGGGGTAAGTAGAGACTATGGACTTCCATTTAGCACAATCCTGACCACAGAAATAGGAATAATAAGACAATAGAATTGAATTAGCACTCGATTACTTCCAAAACCGATGTCGCCACATTTTAACACATACGCATTAAGCGACCGATGCCTGCCGTATTATATAAACATACACAATGCACAATATCTAATATTTCACATTACATTGCTTGGTGAGTTTGTCAACGTCGCGTGCGTTGCGTATTACATTAGGTCAAAATCAGCAATGGTAATTGTAAATACGAAAAGTAATAAATAAAAGTTTACATAGTTAAATATTATAGTAAATTATTCATCTAGATGTAATTTAGTTAAAACAACGATAATTAATAAATAATCAACTTACCAATGTAATGTTATACCTTTATTAGTTGAACTATCGTCCTTGATAAGTTTTTACAACTGATTATGCTGCAGTTCACCATTATTTAATAACATAAATTCACATATGACGCTCCCCGCGCAACTAAATCACAAAACGGTGAATGATGTTCGTCAACACATAGCGGCAAGGTCCAACGTCTATGCGACTTCTATTGTCATATTATTTCGATTTATGTGATCTTGACACACCTCTCTAGCCTCTTTTACATCTGTATACCTACGCATACATGCTCGCCGATTAAGGGTACCCTTAATATGGCCCATCTTTAATATATCGCCAATTTCGTCAATAAACTTTGTTACTGTCTCCTCGTTTATTCTTTCCACATGACCAAACCACGGAAGCATTCCTTTTTTAATCCTGGTCACAACATCATCTTGCAAACCACACTATTCCACAGAACAAATAATAATACCACTACGTAACTATTCTCTTATCACACAATTTCTCACCATTTCGTTCAGATTCAGCCCAATCCCAGGCAAAAAATCCTAGCAAATCGAAAATGGTTGAATTAATGTATAATTTATAACAAAACTAAAGTATCGTGGAAACGCTTTTAAATACCTAGTATCGTCGTCAAACCAAATTTTGAAATAGGTATCTATGAAAAGACATCCCCTAAGCTAACTGAATAGGTTCAGGATGGGCATGGGACCATGGGACTGGAATGTTCGCTGTCGACGGAGCGGAGCGGCAATGCGGACAAGAAGTATGCCTCCTGTACGTTCTTTTTTAATTAAATACTGCTAGCAGATAAAAAGCGCGTCCGTTACATTTTCTTACAATCAAATACAGACAAGTGTATTGTGTTGAGGAGCAGCGTGGTCGAGACGCGGGTCCAGTCCAGGTCCAGTTCGAGATATCCAGCTCCAATCGACCATAAACATCCCTAATCTGTTATAAGCAATGCCTTTAATAACTCATGTATTAGAATATCAACTACTCCGTATGGTACCGTCGGTGCCGTCAGAGTCAACAGAAGTAACAACTCGGAGATGAGCAGCATCGTTTCCTAACAACTAAAATATAAAAATGATAAAAATTTAATAATAGTAACTGCGGGTTTTAACCTACCTGGCAAGGGTGGCAACTGTGGCAGACAGCAAAGCTTAGCAATACCGAATGAAATTCGGTAAAACGAGGCGTCGTTCTCCCTACACCCCGCCACCGAAACTTGGTTTGCGGTGGAGCCATAGATAGATCCTAAATTCACGAAAGTTGCTAGCTTGGCGATGACTTTCATATAAATCCAAAGAAAATGCTTTTTGGAATAAACTATATAATATGAAGGAATGAGCCATACTACTATTTTTATTTAAAATTTATATAAAACCATTAAATTACACTGTTGAAATTTATTCTAAGCACTACTTCGACCACAACGCGATAGCTCCCGCACAACTTTTAAAATAACAGGTGAATTCGCGCTTCGCCTGTGACGAAACTCAACAATCAAAACTCGAATTTTCCTAGAGAATACCAGTTACATACTTCAAATATCAATATTCTCACTCATGACAGTTCATCTTGATTCCACGCTGGTTGAGAGGCGCCACCGGCGCTTTCTAATTTAACATAATGCGAGTTTGATATTTCACCGCGGATTCAGCTTTCGAGCTTTTTTTTTTTTATAGAAAAGGGGGCAAACGAGCATGTGGCTCACCTGATGTTAAGTGACTACCACCGCCCATGATCAACCGCAACACCAGGGGGAATTGCAGGTGCGTTGCCGGCCCTTTAGAAAGGAGTAAGCTCTTTTCTTGAAGGTCCCCAGGTCGTATCGGTCCGGAAAAATCACCGGTGGTAAATTATTCCACAGAGAGGTTGTACGCGGAAGAAAACTCCTTTTGAAACGTACAGTGGTGGACCGCCAAGCATCCAGATGGTGTGGATGGTATCGGGACGTTTGCCGTGTAGTGCGTTCACGAAATTTGGCGGCTGGGATTAATCCGAACAATTCCTCAGAGCACTCCCCGTGATAGATGCGATAAAATACGCAAAGAGATGCAACATCTCTTCGCAGCACCAGTGAATCGAGCCGATCGGAAAGCACTCGGTCGTCGACGATTCGAGCCGCTCTGCGCTGGATGCGGTCAAGTGGAAGGAGCTGGTACTGGGGAGCCCCAGCCCAGAGATGGGAACAGTATTCCATGAGCGGCCGAACCTGCGCCTTGTAAAGTTGCAAGCGGTGTGCCGGCATGAAATACTGTCCCGCTCTGCTGAGCACGCCAAGCTTTTTTAGAAGCCAATTTGGCCTTCCCTTCCAAGTGACCACGAAACTGCACGTCACTCGATATGTCGACGCCGAGGATTCCGATACTGGCTGAGGCAACAAGGGGAGTGCCTTGAAACTGAGGGGTTACGACAAAGGGGTTCTTTTTAGCTGTTAACGCGCAAACTTGTGTTTTCTGGGGGTTAAACTGGACTAGATTTAGTCGCCCCCAATCCGAGACTCTGTCCAGCAGAGACTCGAGCTTCAAAATGTTCTTACAGAATAACCGCTGATCCGCCGTTGGAGTCAGAATGGTGCTTTCGAGTGGCCGTTTTTCCTGGCCTTATGGCCTCTGCACATTAGCTCTAGAAATCTGTTGCGCAGGTGGAGTTATGTTACCAAATGTTGTCCTATAATGTTGTTGTATTTTGTGACTGGATTTGACGCCTTGCTAGAAAACACTGGTCCTAGTCCAGGATCCATCGCCCATTTTTGCACGTGATTACTATCAAGCTAATTTTCCGTGAGTTGCTTTATTTTGATGAGACGCCCAATAATTTCCTGTACGAAACTCTCGATTGTGGTAGCTAACAGAAGTAAGAACAAGGATAAAATATGTTGATTTGATGATTCTCAAATATTTATTACTAACTGAATTTTTTTTATTAAATCTCAAGATAATTATCTAAATTATTCGAAAAAATATTTGTCCTACAAAATCTATGGTTTGATCAAAGAGTCCCCTCTATCCAATATGTATCGATAACGAGGTCATCATAAATGATTACTAACCAGCTGATTTTTTTTTTGTTTTTACTTAGTTAATATTTATATAATTTAACAGAAATATTGTCCTACAAATTGCGTGGTACGTTATCCTGGTCCTACGCTCAAAAGTTGTTAGTACCACAAGACCATTTTTTTTCATTACTAACTGTAGGACAAAAAATGTGTTCTCTGCCCAAATGAAACATCGTCCTACAAGAAAACAGGTATGTATTATTAGTCCGACAAGAATTGTCATTTTTTCGTTTTTCTATCTGTAAAATAAGATAAAGTGAAAAAAGCTTTTTTAAAATTTAATTAACTTTATTTTTTGATAAACTTGGTACAAAAATTTATGTATTTATATATATAAAAAAAAGAAGTTAATCTTCATCAGATTCATCTGATAAATCTTCGCTACTAACATCGCTGTCATCTTCTATTTCACTTTCCTCACTCGTTGTATCTGACTATAATATGAAAAAATTAACTAATAACATGAAAAAATTAAGTAAATTATAAAATACAAATATTTATATAACTAACAAATAAAAAAAAATATTTAATTAACTAACCGTGAAGTGCATGGCAATGGGTCCGGTTCTACATTTTCAGCAGACGTTAAAGATATCGAGGAATCAATGATTCCAGTAGATTGAGATGCTGATGATGTTGAAGCTGGCTCAGTGCTGTGTATGAGAAATTATTAAAAAAAATTAAAAATGGTTTATTTCAGAAACATGCAAATAAATACAGTATCTACATAAATATCACATAGCATCATCGATATTGAAAAAATTATTCCATATTAAATTAATATTTAGTCAAATAGTCATACAAAAATATAAATTTAAATGACAAAAAATTAAATAAGAAAATATGTAAAATATAATATACTATCAAAAATTATTTTTTAAAGAATTTAACAATAATACAATGCTACAATAGAATGTTACAATGCTAATGCTCGATTTTACATAATTACATGAAAATATGAACTTAATAAATTATTTTTCAATAATTTTAAAAATACAGTAAATAAATATTCGATCGACTTACCTTTCATAAGACACCTTATTCTCTTTTTCTCTTTTCTTTCGAAAAGTAGGGTTTTCACAAAACAAATTACACAAAAAACACTTCATAATTATTTTCCAGCACAAAAAACATTTCTTGAAATAATTTCTCAAGACAAAATAAAACACGTGGTCGACTGAGAAAATGTTTGCAGGCTTGGTCGACACTAACGTGGGATACCTAATACGGAGTACGCAATGCTCTGCGCATGCGTACCGCCGTACCGGTGTGACTCAGTTGTAGTAGAAAAATACACAAACCCAAGCGACACAAATTTTTTACTACCTCTGTTAGCTACCACAATTGAGAATTTTCGCATAGGAAATTGTTGGGCGACTCATCGAAACGAAGCTATTCACGAAGATTCAGCTTGATAGTAATTATTTTTACATCAAGGACACCAATTTGTAGGACAATATTTCTGTTAAATTATATAAATATTAACTAAGTAAAAACAAAAAAAAATCAGCTGGTTAGTAATCATTTATGATGACCTCGTTATCGATACATATTGAATAGAGGGGACTCTGATCAAACCATAGATTTTGTAGGATAAATATTTTTTCGAATAATTTAGATAATTATCTTGAGATTTAACAAAAAAAATTCAGTTAGTAATAAATATTTGAGAATCATCAAATCAACATATTTAATCCTTGCTACTTCTGTTAGCTACCACAATCGAGAGTTTCGTACAGGAAATTATTGGGCGTCTCATCAAAATAAAGCTACTCACGGAAAATTAGCTTGATAGTAATCACGTGCAAAAATGGGCGATGGATCCTGGACTATCCCTGCATAAGAAACATTCCACCAAACCATCACAATCGCGTGAGTGATGAGTGCGCTGAATATTTGCGCGTATTGAAGAACTTCTGGTATTAATTTTCGTTTTACCCATTAAACTTTTCTTCCACCTTTTTTATAGAATAAGGGTGATAAACGAGCACGCAGTCCACCCGATGGTAAGTGAATTGTGCATAGACATCTATATTTATCCTCGATTAAGAATCAAAACGCAGATACGTTATCACTCCTGAGGACTAAGATGCCTCGTTTCCAGTAAAAAAAGGGTCTCCGGATCTCTACACTCACCATACGAAACACAACAGTATTAAGCTGCTATTTTACGTTGGTATTCTGTGAGAGCGAGGCCTTCCCCGGTCGGGCCGACCCATTCGTGCTACAGCTATACTATTTATATAACTGCAGCATGGCTCTACCATGTATAAATAAAAATGAATATATCTATAGTATGCCAAATTACAGCTTTGTAGCATCCAAGATGCTACAAAGCTGTAATCCACGATGTACTCCAGAGTAAAACCGCGAACGGACGGACGGACATTACGAAAAGGGTTCCTTCTTGTTTAACTACGGAACCACTTAAATTCCGCACAGTTGTTACTTTCTAAAAGCATTTACAAGTTCGTAGCCGCAGTTGAAAAAAGCAAGGAGACCGCACTCATCACTTGCCACATCCTCAAATATTATAAAACTTAAATGGTTAATAAAACAAAAATTCCATATTATACAAATAATTTTAATTAAAGCTTTGAACGTTCTACAGTAATGTGTCTAGAATTATTGCTATTCAATGATAAAGAGTAGACTAATTCTTAAAAAATAATTAACGCAACAAACGACATTGTTTTTATATATAACCTTTATACAGTAAAGTATACTTTGTAAATTTGCTACAAAAATTTGAAAATTTCTTCGTCATATATTGCTTATATTAATTGTTTCATTCTTCAATGCTATTTTAGAATAAAAATTTTAATAAAATTTTCTACTAGACATATTAACTAAAATGAGAAACTAAATCTACGTAAACACTCAAACTCTTAATTTAAGGAAACAATAGTAATCTACAAAATGTAGATTGTTTTAGAACTAAGCTAGACTAAACTAAACAATAATCTCATATCCTATAAAAACACTTGGTATGTACTTTAAAGAGATTTCTTACATATTATGTGAGGGTAAAATGGTCATCCGGTTAATAAAGTCACTTTCTAACTCAAAAGTACAAGCCTTGTTTGCATAGATGGCTTTGTGATACGATAGTTCTTCATCAGTTAATCAAATAATTAAGGGTGAAAATGGCGATGCTTTATCGACGCCATTCTG
Organism: Parnassius apollo; assembly: GCA_907164705.1. Taxonomy (NCBI): domain Eukaryota; kingdom Metazoa; phylum Arthropoda; class Insecta; order Lepidoptera; family Papilionidae; genus Parnassius; species Parnassius apollo. The sequence continues at coordinate 8,651,349 of CAJQZP010001558.1, read as the reverse complement.
ACAGTTGATATTATAGTAAATATTTTAGTCGACTGGTTACTATGGAGTAGTGTAGTAATGTTTTTTAAGTTGATTTTTCAAAGTGTTTCTAATTATTGCCAAAGCTTGTTTGAGATTTTTTCTTAATATATTAGTTATAGTATACGACTTTTGTTTTTGTCTCTGTCCTTCTCCAAGTTTTGGTTTTACAGGGCGGCAAAGCTTAAGGTTACCATATTACCCTCACGTACCTTAGTTTTAACTTTTTCATCTCAAGTTTAATCAACAAAATAAAATCTGTTTAAAAAAGTTTTATTTTAGTCGATTTAAATCTACTGTAAATTTGTACGATTTCACTTTTACCTAACCTTTTAATAAATCATAAATCGTCATCTAATAAAGCATCAATGTCATTAAGCAAATCTTTTTCACTGCTATCGTTTTTACTCAAGTTCTTTTGACAACTGGCTACCACATCAGGTACGTTCTTAACAAGACCTAAATCAAGATCTGATAGAATTACGTCATTCTCCTCTACGTCCTCACACAAGTCGACGATATCAACCGTATCGCCCATTTTAGTAGATTCTACATCGATTATTTCTGTATCAGATAATTTATCAATGTTATGACTTTCAGACATCTCAATGCCAACAAATTGTACTTCTGAATCTGATTCAACATCAGTTTTATTGCTACAGTCCGCTTCATTATCTTTGCCATCGCTGTTCGTCGTACAACTACTAGCGTACCTATTTCTAATCAGTCTAGGTTTTGAAGTTTGCTCGCCGATTTTAATTCTTTTAAATTCATAACAGTTATCAACTAATTCGTCTTCTTGCATATCATAAATATCACTTTGTTCAGAAAGAGTACGCTTTCTCCTTTCGTTTTCGTTACGTTTCTGTTCTGTTTTGGATTGATTAGATTGAACAGAAGCATTATGATCAACTTTTTTGTAAACTATTGAGTTGTTTCTAACTACTTTAATGATTTTGTTACCGGTGGCGGTATTAACTTCATGAGTAGATAACTTTCTTTTCCTACTCAAGTTCAGCGTTATCGGTGTGCTGTGTAGAATCGTATCGCTACACTTTTTCCTTGCTCTAATTTCGTCTAAAGAGAGCACCTTAAAATCTAAAGAATTCCGGCGTTCTGCCGACTGTTTCTTACCTGATATTTCATCTAGCGACAACCGGTCGTATTTGGATGACAAGTTGGTCCTTACAATTTTACGTTCTTTAGACTGGTCTATAACCGGCTGTGCTTCATAGCTGTAGAAGGCTGCCGCCTCAGCTTGGATCTTCTCGAGCAACAACAGCTCCTGAGATTTGGTGCGCGCAATTTTCTGTGCGTCGTCGGGCGATATCGTTTTAGTGGGTGTTGAAGAGGGAGCGCTTTCATTATCCGACTCTGCAAGAACACACGAAGCAACCGCTTAATCGTCAACGCGATCTGAACACGCGTATGATTTTCGTAATTAGTTTTGATGCGACCCGTCACGTTTACTAGCGGTGTGTTCTTGCCGGTGCCGTTCTGAAAGCGACGCGGGATGGGGCGGTCAAAAATAATTACAAAAATCATATTACGAAACGTTTTTATTTACTCGTTCGATAAATTAAACACAATCTGAATTAAAACAAAGCCAAAGTGTACATGTTTTTTCTCCAATACCAGTTCCTATATCAGAAAGTTAACTAGCTTAAACAAAACGGTGAAACGCACTAAGAGCTATACTTTTAAACGTAGCATACTTTCAATTATTTAAATAACCGTACGACTAAGATTAAATTAACAAAATAACAACCCCATATGGTGTGAACAAGACAATAAGCACAATAAAAAATATTGTTTAGATTTTTACATTTTTCTTAGTGTTTTCTACTTATGAAAGATGTAAAAACCTAACTGACACCTTTTATTACATAAAGGTAGAAACAAGTGCTGGGTTTTCAAACATCTAAAGATATTTTGTTTTTTCATTTCACAAATTCCAGGTCTCGATATACAAATTTTCGTTATCAAAATCTGAATCCTGATTACACTGCTATAGACAGCACTAACCATACCACAAGTCTATAGAAACTATATCCTCAAAAATAGACGACATGACTAATTTATTACATGAAATAGTTCTTTTGAAAACCATTAACAATATATAACATTAGTAAAATATTGCGACTGTTAACATAAGGTAATAAAATTCATTAAGCAACAGTCGCCCGACAGAACTAAACTAAACATAATAAATACTGAGAACACTGGGTACAAGTACAAGGCAACTGGTACAATAAAAGTATGAGCGAAACCAATATAGATAAAAACGCTGCCATTGGAAATCTACTACCATATTTATACTATTAAATACTAATTTCACAAAATGTACTAGTATCATATTATAATTTGATATTACTCTGAATACAGGGTTTTTCACATTATAATGGTCGAAAGAGAGCAGTTATAATGTTAACTAATTAGATTTTTTTTTTGTTTAACCAAACTCTACCATTGCCAATCGAATGTATTTTTCTTTTGCTTTTAACTTCATAGTATTGACAATTATTTTCATACATAAATAATGACTAGGCATATAATGGACCCTAAACAAATTTAAATATTTAAGATTCCCTTTTCTGCTATTTGTTTTTGTAATCGTAGTATTATAGGAACTTTCCTCTCAGTGCAAAAACATAAAAATTATTCAACTGAAAGATTATATTAATGTAACCATGACCTATATCAATGCACTATTCATGAATCATGGTGGTCGGAAGCATTTTTGTATTACCAACAGCTGCAAAGCAATGACTTGCTATTTTTGGTTTTTCTAAATTTTATTAACGTTGGTAATACGTAATAAGCACAAAAATTTCAACCTATATTTAGAGAGCACAATCTGTTCATGCCATATTAAAAATTCAGTCATTGGATTGCAGTGCTGTGCTTTTAAATATCTAATTTTCATTTTATTATGTCTATCTACCTCACGGTGCAAAATACTAAGTATATGGGGGCTCACTAGCGATGAATAAATTTATATACTGCTAAGCCCCTTGAACTCCCTACTCACTAACATACAATCAATTTAAAATGCATAAAGCTTTTTTTTTATTTTTTCTTCTGCTTATAATTAATGAGTTACAATATTCGTGTATATATATTTTTATTTGTATTTTCATATATTATTAAACCTATGTATTATGTACTTTTCTATCATAGACAAGGATTATATCAACATCTATAAAAAAAATCTAGCACAGTCGTATTTCCAAAAAACATTGGCAGTCACATCAACATAGATTAAAAATAAGACTGCATGACACTATATTAAACGCTATATCATCTTACATAAAAAAGCGAAATATATTTATGAATCTAATTAGCTAAGATATGAGAGAAGTTATCGTCTATAATTTATTGCACATACAAAAATACCGACTTGATTTTTACTAAAGCATTTTCAAATCGGGATTATGAGAGCTCAACATTCTTATTTAATCACTCTCATAATTATTGCATTTTGCATATAAAAAGATAAAATTGGAATCAAAGAAAAAGCTGCCACTTCTGGCAATAGTTTAGTAGAATCAAATAATTCATTTTGTTAAGATTCAGTAACTTTATAGATAAAATTCAATTAATATTCGCATAAAATTCAACACTACATTTTTTGTGTAATTGTTTCAGAAATCAAAGGTGAAAGTTAAAAAGAAACGAAACAATGTTTATCTGACACTAAACTCATCTAACACATTGATAAATACTTTAATTGACAACCAGTCAATAAAAAATTATAATTGAGTTAAAAATAGTGATCAATAAGGCATACTATCACTACAAACCAGGAAGTAAAACATAACGATACATTTTTATAATATAAAGTAAAATATTGGGCTGCTATAGTATACAATAAACTTCCCAGTTCATAGACAGAAATGTATATAAAACAATCTTAGTGAGTAAAACTAAACGAAAATAAATATTCCTTTACACTACCACCCTAATATATGCCCTTTTGAGTAATTCATGTATCGGGTCTTTATATATTGGCACATAATTAACAATAAGGCAATTAAACTCTGTCAATAAATCACGTATTGGGAAATGTGAATTGCTCTAAACACTAGGACAGAATCTAACACGCCATTAGTGCCACAATCTTCATTGAGTTCATCTCTCCTAAGTGAAGTGATACTTTATAATAGTGAGTGTTGAACATTAAACATTGTTAAATCTAATTCTATGCAAATCGCTCGTAAGTAGAGAAAGTATGAGTTGTCAACTTGTTCAATTTTCCTGTATTTCATATGAAATTGCTTAATAATATGATCACATTATTGTATTAATTCACTATTTTTTTTAATCCTCAATCTCTATAATACTTAAAGAGGCATATTGGGAATATCAGCTGAAAACTCATTCATGCTTCTGTAATTAAATACATATTCGCTGAATATTTTTAAAATCCTCGAAAACATTTTGTGTCAATATTTATTACACAAGAAACATTAACATTTTCGGTGTTTTAAAAACAGACATTTTAGCAAAAAGACTATAAGCTCCCAAGCAGTTTGAGAAAGTGAATGTGAATATTTTGCATGATGTTTTTATTTTAAAGTCCACCAAAATTCAGATCAATCCAAATATATAGTCTAAAATAATACAAAACATTAAAAGAATCGATAAATAATGTTAAAATCTTATTTAATCTCTTTGTTTTTTTTTTTCTATTAGAGAACACAAAAGCAATGACACCTAAAATAACTTAAAATTAGTTAACCATGCGGAAACCAGTCCAACAATCTCATTATGCTTATTCATTACCTTGACCAATTTTCATTAATCGATTGTAAAACTAAGCCACCAATAATCAAACACATTCTATCCATTTTGATGGACTATCATCCAATATACATTCACATGACTCTGCTCTGCCGACTACCTGTGGTAATGACGAGAGTTCCCAAACTGCTGAAATGGGGCTTAGTACATATAGTTTCAGTAGAGACGCATACCTTCCTCAAAGTTGACGACGAGAGGGTCGACTGGTAGTGGTGCGTAGGGGTTTGGTGCTTCATGAGGATGGGGATGACCATGAGCATGAGGTGGTAAGACCCGACGGGCTCCCAACAAGTCGCCTGAAGCTGGCAGAACACCAAGTATCGCCGAATCTAGAACAACTGTTGATAACATTCCAAAATATAAAAAAAATTACTCTATACATAACATTCTACAACATTACAACAATTATTAGACTTAAGTAAGCTTCTCATAAGTGAAAGGAGTCAGTGAGATATCCCAATGTAAAGATTTATTACTTTGGTTTTTCTTGCAGACTTCCCTATCTGCCCAAAAGATATACAGCCAATGATGATTGTGAGTGGTCAATTGTCAGTGGCCCAGAGAACAATATATGTGGGCCGGGCCACTCACTCTTATGAGAAATATAGTGCAGTATAAACTAGATCACACACAGAGGATAGGTAAAAAGCCTAATGGTTAAAACATTTGTGTATGTGGAAGAGCCACGCTGCATCTATATTATGGTTGTAGCACAAAAGAGTCGGCTCGACCGGGGATGAACCATGCTCTCACAGAATACCAGCATAAATTAGCAGCTTAATGCTGCTGTGTTTCATATGGTGAGTGTAGAGAACCGGAGACCCATTTTACTGGAATCTAGACATTCCATCTTAGTCCTCAGGGGTGACAACGCATCTGTATTTTGACTCTCAATCGAGGTTAAATGTAGATGTCTATGGGCCACAGCATCCACTTCCCATCAAGCGACTGTGTGCTCATTTGTCATAATAATTCTACAAATAAAATTCAACGATAACCCAACACTGAAGGATAGACCTGCCCAGGACTAATCGGGGAAAAAAAGAAAAAAAATATATCCTAATTATATTTTAAGTTATATAAAAAAAAATTAAATTCTTCAGAAATTGAGACCGTTTATGATATTTTTCACTACCATGACTACAATTTTTTTAATATTTGTTTCTTTTATTTTATAGGCAACCTGAATAGCACTGCTATCTACCACAATTCTTAAAAAATCCAGAATAACTCTTGTTTTATCACGAAAATTAATGAAACTTTTTTATTCCCTAAATTTGTTGAAGACTTTTACTTTTAACCAAATTTAACTTAGCGTGGTGTAAAAAAAAGTATGAACACTAGTATGGCAAGTTTTTTTAAAAATTGACACAACTAACCAACATTCCAAAATGGTATAATACTCTAGGAAAACGAGTTATAAAAAAATATGGATCTATTATTTTCTTAACAGGGGCCGAATTCCTTAAATTGTAATTGTCAGTAATCACTTTTACTACATGCCCAAAATGGGTTCTTGTTACAATTTCTAGGAATTTTAATGGGGCATACATACCCTAGATGTTAGAGAGAGATAGATAGATAGAGATATTTACGTTAAAAAGAGACAACAACAGGGCATGTAGAGAAGCTGTTATTATTCTCAGCAAGTCAGTTCAGTACGCTCTGCTCCTTTGTTTACTGCGCACCGTTCCCAATTCAACTTACGTGGCTCTCGTATATACTATCGACTTTTGGCTTGGCTTTTTGGACTGGAATCGACCTGCAAACTTAACTGGCCTGGCATTATTTGGACTGGAAGTGATCTGCAAACTGAACTGACCTGGCATTATCTTGGACTACGATTGTTTGTTTTTTGATTTAGAGTTCTGGCGCATTTTGGACTGTTTGGCGTTTAACATGCCGCAACCGTACACACCACAGGAATACGCTAATATGCATTTAATCTATGGAGAATGCCGATGTAATGCTAACGCTGCTAGCAGACTGTATCGAGAAAGATACCCAAATGCTCAAAGATATCCTGATTATCGAGTGTTTATTAATATGCATCAAGCGTTTTCAGAGGTTCGTATGCCATCCAATAGGAGAAGCGCTGGAAGACCTAGATTGGATCGTGATGAAGAAGTTCTCAATGAGATAGAAAATGATTCGACTACTTCGGTACGTGCCATAGAAGAAGCTACAGGAATCCCGAAAAGTCCAAATAATGCCAGGCCAGTTAAGTTTGCAGGTCGATTCCAGTCCAAAAAGCCAAACCAAAAGTCGATAGTATGTACGAGAGCCACGTAAGTTGAATTGGGAATGGTGTGCAGTAAACAAAGGAGCAGAGCGTACTGAACTGACTTGCTGAGAATAATAACAGCTTCTCTACCTGCCCTGTTGTTGTCTCTTTTTAACGTAAATATCTCTATCTATTTATCTCTGTCTAACATCTAAGGTATGTATGCCCCATTAAAATTCCTAGAAATTGTAACAAGAACCCATTTTGGGCATGTAGTAAAAGTGATTACTGACAATTACAATTTAAGGATTTTGGCCCCTGTTAAGAAATAATAGACCCATATTTTTTTATAACTTGTTTTCCTAGAGTATTATACCATTTTCGAATGTTGGTTAGTTGTGTCAATTTTTAAAAAAACTTGCCATACTAGTGTTCATACTTTTTTTTACACCACGATAAGTTAAATTTGGTTAAAAGTAAAAGTCTTCAACAATTTAGGGAATAAAATAGTTTAATAATTTTCGTGATAAAACAAGTTAGTTATTTGATTTTTTAAGAATTGTGGTAGATAGCAGTGCTACTCGGTTGCCTATAAAAAAAAATAAATAAATATTAAAAAAAATTGTGGTCATGGTAGTGATAAATATCATAAACGGTCTCAATTTCTGAAGAATTTCATTTTTTTTATATAACTTAAAATATAATTGGGATATATTTTGTTTTCTTTTTTCCGCTGATTAGTCCGGGGCAGGTCTATCCTCCGGTGTTGGCTTATCGTTGAATTTTGGGACACGTTGTGTATATATATATATACATATACATGTATATATATATACATATTTTTTTTTTTTTTTTTTTATATATATGACCTATGTTACAAGTAAGACAATGATCTAATCTAAATCAAATAATCTAATTATACTACATATTTTAAAATCAATCAAGTTTTAGGTTACAGTATGGGCATGTCTATGAAACAGACATACAGTCCCTGGCCAAATTATTAGACACTCTATAAGATTCTACATAAAATCTTAATCATCAGGTGATACTATACAGCTTTATCATCTTTACTAGATATAATTTTTTTTAACCACCTAATTACAGTCGACTCCCGTTAATTCAAACATGCGATAATCCAAACCTCTCTATAATTCAGTTATTACGAGTTCTCAACAAAATCTCTTTATATTTCGAACTAAATCAATACATTTTTATGCACTTAGTAATTCGAACAATAATCATCATTGCTACGTAACAAAACGACCCGTTAATTCGAACCATAGACCAAGTATATATGGGGCAATTCGAACTCATTGGAGTCTCGACAATTCAAATTTGCAGAGAGAAAGAGACAGAAAGATTGTAATTTGTAAGTATATTTTGAGACAAGTTAAAACTTGTATCATCGTTTTGACGATACGTCAGAACCTTTGGGAGAGGTGTCAGTTAAGGAAGCAAGAGCCTCATTCGATACCTTACAAAGCTGCTGTCTACAAAACGAAAGTGATGAAAAAACATTTCACACTTTTTGCGCTCTGTATATATTAGCATCTTGTAGTTGCAATTGTATCAGTTTTGTACTTGCAAATCTTTTTTCCAGGCAAATTTTTTTGAGTAAAAATAGGCTTTCCGCCGCAACTTTTCTTTCGTTTCGGGCTCAATTCGTCCCCTGACTCAATTTTCTTCGTTATGCGTCGTGAGCTAGTTCAGAAACCTTCAATCGTCGTGATATTTCGCGGTTAGAAAATATTTTAGGATTTACTTCAACCTTTTTTACTTACTGAAAGATCGCCTTTTTTACCCATGATTAAAATGTTCCAATTTTTTATTTAAACACTGCACACAAAATGACCAAATAACTGCGTAGTATAAAACTGCGAAACATATACACAGCACATAATGCCACAGAAACACGTCCACAACTGAAACACGCGAGAAATGACTAAAACTAAAACTTTTACTTGTTTATGTTTGTCAATTGATTAACATTATAATGCAATACATCAAAAATAAATACAAATAGGAAATATACAAATAATCTCCTGAATAAAAACCCATAACATTTATGTTTAAATATAAGTGTTGCATATAAACTAGTGCACAACATGTAATTATTAAAAAACTAGTGCGTCTAATAATTTGGCCAGGGACTATACATATACTGGAAAACCATTACTCTCCTTCCGAGGCAGATGGGTAAACATGTTCCTATCCTGTCTGATAACTGAAAAAGATGCACACATATTACAGCAAGATTGAGGGACGGCAGATACTGGGAACTAGAGACTATAATACACAAGAAGTTCTTATGTCCATATATCATACACCTATATATGGATGTAAGATACATCAATAGAGGTGTCAAGGTCATGCCAAATGGAAGTCCGTAGTCTCTGCCTACCCCTTTGGTTGACAGTTGTGAGTGTTTATGTTTTAAGTTCTAACTTTGGTGGGCAAACTTTCTGAAATATTCTAATTTTTCGTGGGCATACTTTTGGTAGGTGGTATTTCTATTTTATTTTTTTCATTTAAAGAGGATACACCTTAATAAAAAACCATTTCCAGATCATAAAGTTGTGAATATTATACCTTGACGTTGCTGTTGCCAAAGCAAAGGTACAGGAGCAGGAGCTGGAACTGGGGGAGCAATATTCGAGTTCATTGTGGGCTGCTCAGCTGCACTCTCAGAAACCGTATTGGCGGGAGTTGCCTGTAATATTGAAAGTGCATTATTTTAAAAACACAATCGTCAAATTAAGTATACTTAAATATTTGATTCAAGGTTATTTCCAATAAACACCAATTGTTACACATCGTAAGTCTGTAAATAATCATCATGACATAGATCTCTGAATTTTTATCAATCATTTGCTGAATCTCTTTTGTTGATATTTGTATAATAATAATAATGTCCTCCAGACAGAATTTCATTCACGGCAGCCAGTCTCAACGGCGACTAGCCATCTGCGAAGGTTAGGATTTCAGTGCCCTAGTGGATGCGCTGCACAGGTACACTCTCTGTTCCCTCACTCTGGTATTTGTATACCTACGATCTACCGACACGTAAAAGAGGTGCTTAGTTGTCGAATTGCAGAAATAGCTCAGTGTATACTAAATAATTTAACTAAATTTAATAAATGATAAATTGCATTCAAGCTGCAAACATAATAATTTTTAAGATCTTTTTTCTGTATTACCTAAATGCACAAATAAATGAATTTGAATTAAATTAGACCTGTCTAATAGTCTGGACCATAATTGAGATTTGTTAGATTTTTAATTTCATTTAATTTTTCAGACAATAATAATAATATAATGAATCGCAATTTAAAAAAATACATACAGCAGCTATAGGTGCTGGCTGGCTGGGGGCAATACCATCAGTCCGTGCATCGGGGTTCTTGTGCATAAATGGGCAATGCTTCTTTCGGCAACCACCAGGCTGGTTTTCCCAGTAGCAGGGGATTTGCTTACGATTTTTCTGCAATTTGTCACATGATTGTGTTATCTTGTAACTAAATATTTAAAAGATTATAATATTTTGATAGATATAATTGTTACGTAAATACAATATCTTGATCATTGTCAATGTCATAATTAGCAAGATATTAAACTGTTATAGGAATTTTTATTAATTTGATAATTAAAAGTTTCTACTCCAATTATGCTTTTGTGTGTTAAATTAATAGGAAGTCTAAACATAAATACATACATTATACATAAATACTCACGCCTATCTCCCAGAAGGATAGGCAGAGACTACGGACTTCCATTAGGTGCAATCCTGACAATAATGAAAACCTGACCTAAAGCTAAACGCCACCTCAGTCTAAACATGAGTGGAATATAAAATAAACTATTATTGTCTTTTTATATCAATTCAAACAATTTTATTTTAAAGTAGCACTAAATGTACTAACTAATAAAATAAATATTTTATATTGATTTCCAGCTGTAGCAATAATTTATTATACAAATAATTATATCCTCATCCAACAACATGATCAACAGAGCACTAACTTATAATTTTTCAGGTTTAAATATGCTAGTACTTTTTTCATGTCTAACTCCTATTTTCTTAACAAAATATTACACTGGATACAGAAAAGCAACAACCTACATTTGCAGAAATATTTATAGTGCTATAATGCAAGAATTAATCTTTTGATAACAGGTAAAAACAAAACATTGCAATCAATAAAAAAAGTTAATAACCGGGAATTCTGATAAAATTTCACACTTAGTACCAGAAACATTTGCAGTTTCAATATATTACATATACCATAAAAGTCATTCAACTTCTTAACCAATCACCATAGGCTCAGATTTATGCAACGGAATGGAAACAATAACCATCACACATGCTATAAAGATTTACGTTTTAGCAGCAAAATTTTAAAACATTTTCTTTTATACTATAAATCGGCTTATTGCTAGCCAAGTTATCAGAGTACATAGCTAAATAAGTCTTGGGTTTGAATAACAAACAGATACAACATTTGTGCCAAAACACAAATTGCTGATATTTTAGGTCTGGTTGTATTACAACTATCCCCATGTCTTATATACCTGCATGACGCTCCACAATCTTCTTTTGTTAGTTTAAATTGTGATATTATTAGTATGTTAGTATGAGTGAGTGCCTCTATGTGCATGTCCAACTTTAATCGAATAATATTATCCCTTGTGCAAATGAACCTTTGTAAAATGAACCAGGAAAACATTGTAATTATCATCATTTGATAAATAAAATAATGTTGTTTAAATTGGGAAACCTCTAATATTGAATAAATCAAAATTTAATTTATATGATCTATTCATATACACTATATAAAGACAGAATACATTCTCACATAATATCAACATAAAATAGAAGCTATTGCTGTTGTATATTGTAAGTAGAGTAAAGAGAACGAAGATCCTTTTTACTGGTAATGAGACATTTTATCTTAGTCCTCAGGAGTGAGTGTATTTGTATTTTGATTCTTAATTGATGATTGTTATAGGTGTGTATGGACCATAGCACGCATTTACCATTAGGTGTACTGCATGTTCAATTAACACCCTTATTCTTATTCTATGAAAAAAATCTAAAATATGTTAATATAATTTTCAATAATGTTAATGCAACATTGTGTAAATTAAGTCTATACTTTTACACAAAATAAATTTAACGAAGAAAGATTTAACTCATCACCAAAAGCAGTTAACGACTGGGAAAATTACAAAGTGCACATTATTTATAATGTTCCACACATACCCTCAGCTCCATGTGACGCAGCTTACAACGTTTGTCAAGGCATTTGCCCTGCTGCCATGCAGTGCACATTGTTTCACAGCCTAGCGCTGATGGCTCATGACGGAATACACAATTGTCACCCTGAAATATTTATAGAGGTAATTGAATTTTATTATAGCATAATATTCATGTAGTTTGGCACTATTATATGCATATTTTCTCAAATATCTATTTTAATTTTTGCAATATTTTTGAAGATGGGATAAGAAAAGGTTGGCAGCAAGATCTTACCGATAATAACTTGAAATAATAAAAAAAAACTTGCGATGTCAACCCGCTTGGCAAGTGCGACAACTACGGCGAATATTACTGAGGCAAACTATGATAGTAGCCCATATTCAGCAACTTACTTTTGATAGACTTAAATGTGATTGAAGGCACATTTTTAGGCACAATATTTGGATTCTTGCACAAGGGCGTCCAATGACAAACATAAAAAGATAGATACAATAATATTTTTGCCATATTACAATGAAATGTTTTTTAACACGATTATAGGTTAGATAACAAGATACACATCGGACGGATATGTTTCTACGTACCTTAATACACGTAGAATAATAGTAAAAATAACAATCATTGAATTTTCTAGGAGACTCCATAGTGTAATCAGCCGTCCAAGGCCTGAGAAAGAACACTGTGAATTTGTAATTAATCGAAGTCACAACACTCTTCAGTAACTATATGAAAAGTATGAAATCATGTTTATATTTCACTAGAGGACTGTTATATATTATGATAAGAATACGGTTTTCAAAAATGACAATAAAATATAACTAGCACGGAGCGGCGTTTAGATTACAAATAAAAGTACATATTAAAATTTCTTCGAGCAGTTTTTACTCACCGTGTTTGAAACAAACTCAAGAATGATAAATTAAAAACAAATGTCTATACAACTGTTTTATATAATAAAAAATAATACGGACGTCACTATTAGAAATAAAATGTAGGTAGTAGATATGGCGGACATGTGGCGGAAGGCGGACCATAGGCGGACTTTCGTTTCATTTCATCGGCAAAGCAAACTCACCCAAAAATGTTGTCTATTCTATGCTACAGATTAAACATAATTTTGGGTGGGGTACCACGGCCTTCAGCTTTTTAGTGCCAATTTTAACTTCAGAATTTCATGCCTTTAATATTAAGAGCATATAATTTGTAATGTTTTAACCAATGTTATCTTGTTTATCCAAACATATAATACAAATTATTTTATTGATGATTTGCTCGCGTCCGTAGGCTTCGATCACCTAAACCTTGGCCCACCTTACACGTATACCTCGGGTGGTTCTAAACGAAAGACAAAGCCGTAATAATAGACTCGTCTCCCTACTGTATGGTGCGGAAGAAAATCTACCATCCCCTAATTCGTACCATGATACAATAAAAGAAACAGCTCCGAGTTCGCGGCGCCCCTTTAATAAATGGGGCAGGGATGCGAAAAATCAGCTCTGTTTCGCCAGCATGCGAAGTCAGGAATCTGCATTCAGAAAAGCCAAAATTAGGGGCGTTTTGGGTGCTAATTAGGTGACAAGTTTAAACATTATTATTTTCACCTCAGCAGCCTCAGCCTATTGGTCGCCTTCGGCGACCAGCCACAGCCTCAGATTTTTTTTTATAGAATTAGGGTGACAAACGAGCACACAGTCCACCTGATGTAGGGATGTTCGATGACAATCGATGCTCGATTATCATCGATGTTAAAAATAAACCATCGATGTTTTAATCATGTCAAACATTGAAACATCGATGCCACATTTCAAACCGTAGACAGAGAAACCTATAGACAAATTGACGCCTTCTTTCGCATTCGCACACGAAAAAGATAGATTCATGCATACGTCTTGCATAGAAATGAGATAGACCGGTGTGATTTTTTGTCCCTTTTTCCGTGCCGGTTTTTTTATTTAGCAAACTACACTTTGCTAAACAACTTTGACAACGTAGTGATCTAAGGCGTTTACGAGTTGGTTTAAGTGAGAAAAAAGTGTTTTGTGAGCGTAAGATTGGTGAATCTTGTTCAGTTCAGTTCTTAGAACAATTAAAAATGTTATCTAAATATGTTTAAAAGTCATAAAGATTATTGTATAACCTAAAACTACATTATCGTCCTTTCTCACTCAAGACCACGCTAATCATTAGTCTATAGGTTTCTCTGTCTACGTGTCAAACATTGAAAAATCGATGTCAGTGAACCCATAATCGATTAATAGGAACTTGTGAACAATGCGAGCCCTCGAAATTAGTATCAACTTAATCTTGCATCTCCTATTAAAGAATTAAAAACTTGAATGATTCAGAATTCCCAAAACGCATCGATCTTTTAAAAAATATCATTATGGTGTGTCAAACTTAACGGTCAAGTGAGAACTGAAATGTCACATATACAGTGTAGAAGTAAGGAGTACCAACTCCCATAGTAAAATAGTTGAAAAAGTGGCCATCTGTAAGCAGTAAATAATAGTTCAAAAACTCTCCACAACATGGCTGGAGTAGCTACTGGGATGAAATGAACTTAGCAATTGTCGACGGTTTGAAGTGTGCTGCTAAACTGCTCAGTATCTCTAAAATGTAAAATAATTTTATTTAGTAATTATAACCTCGAAAAAGTCGTCTATCCCACTAATATTTCTCGGCACTTTCTTTAAAAGTTAGCCCGTAGCTGTAGTGGCGCCACCCTTATTTAACGGTTTTCTATGGACACTTTTTAATACACAGACTGTACTCCTTACTTCTATACTCCATAATGTCACAGTTGTCACTGCTTTCCAGTGTTGCAGTTTTAGCGACTTTTTAGCTAGATCTAGCGGATTTTAACAATGTTTAGCGGATTAAAAAAAATCGTTTTAGCGAGAAATAATTATTTAGCGACTTCTAGCGACATTTGGACTTTTGAAATGGCGACTTTTTTTATAAAGTAATTCATTTCAAATAAGTCATTTATCATATGTCCAATTTTGTAATCTACCATTGGTAACACTGTATATATAATATAATTTCACGAGAATTCCCGAACATAAACTACCAATTCAATATCTTTTATTCACTTTCATCTGTTTCGACCTTAAACCATGGTCTAAGGTTTCGACATACAAAAATGCAGCAGGAGTAAACATTTTCGAAGATTTATGTAATTTTGCAATAGTAATATTTTCACTACCGCACTCAAATACAAAATTTTAACGCGTATTTAGTGCTATGAATGTAGTTAAAAGCAAACTGCGGAACAAGCTATCAGAAAAAACTTTAAATTCTATTCTTCTGATTAGAAATCAGTTAAGGGTTAAAAAAAAGAATTGCGCAACAAAAGATATTCCCGAAAATGTTGTCGACAAAGGCAAACCAAAGATGGGAACTGGAGACATTGGCGAAGCTACAACTTCCGCTGAATTTGTTTTTGAAGATCTGGATACATACTTCGCTATTAATTTTAAAATTCAGGTACAGGAACGTACTGAGCTAATTGTTTTATTTTTAATAAGATGACTAGTGTTTAAACATGGTTTAAAGATTTAAGATTTATTTTTTTACAATATTTTTATTTATTTTGTACATGAATAATTTTTGTTTTGGTTGTGCTATCATTAACCTACACTATAAATAACTGATTTATATGAAATAGAGTCCGCTCGAATCGAATTCGATGTCGAATTTATAGATTTAGATTTTCGGTATTCATTGACAATTTGGCAAGATTTTTCATAATGATTTTTTATTTCAACGTTCCAGGAAGTCTGCAGTTTGTGATCATATCCTAGACGGCCCCAACCATTACATAAGATTTGATAGACCACAAATCCTCGCGAAAGAACACCGATTCCTACCAAGGATGATACGTGAGGCTAATGAAATTAAAAAACATCCTAATTTCAATAGAGAAGGAGGCTGGGTACTACCACCAGCTTGGGATCCTATAATCAATGAAATTAAAACTAAATCCAAGCATACCACTGCAAGACCTCAGGACATAATCAGTTAATTTTGCATAGATTGGACCATAAACAATAATTTAAAAAGCTAAAGGCTAAAAGCCGAGTTTAACAATGACATCGGGACATCAATCACCTCAGTTCCCGTGACCATGGATGCTGGAAAGCACCCGAAACGTCGGGAATTAAAAATAATTTAAAGTAAAATTAAACGCGATCCGTAATATCCGTAAATAAAATCCGTAAAAGTAGTTTTAATCAAGATTTTTCAGTTAGCCCAACGCCATATACCACGAAAATATACCTAGGGACATCTAGCGGATTTTAAGAAAAAGAAAAATCCTGTTTCTGGCGGATTTTTTCTGTAAGTCTAGGGGACTTCAAAATTTGTAGAACGGCAACCCTGCTGCTTTCGCTTTGTTATTGGGTGCGTTTGGCAGAAGAAAGCGCTAGCAAGCGCTTACAAGCGCTGAAATAGTTTTCGGCCAGGACACCATTGCTACTTCAGTAGCGCTGACACAATCCGCCATTTTGCCTATTTAAGTTTGTTTGTTTTGAAGTAGAGTTTATAAGTTGTTTTGTGCAATATTAGTTTTAAGTAATATAATGACATGAATAAACATATACATGTTATTAAAAATTCATGATTGGTAAGTTTTTAATATGAATACTTTACAAACATATGTTTGTAAAGTATTCATATTAAAAACTATACCATATTAAATATATATTTAAATTAGGTTAGGTTTTCCGGTTAAAACTAACATCGTGTCCTGGAGGAAAATAGCTACTTACGATATGACAGCGCTTACCGCTTACGATCGCCATTTTGCTTACAAGCGCTTTATTCTGCCAAACGCACCCATACTGTGGGTGTGGTGTCTTTGCTCGTTGTCGGTTGTCACATAGGAACGATTCTACGTAAATTGATATTACTGACATTATTATTTAATTTCACTGCAAAGTGCATTCGACCGTGTGACTGCGAGAGTGCATACTTACAGCTTGGGTTGTCTGATTAAAAATTGTGAATAAAGGTGACAGGAAAAGTCTATTATTTTGTTTTGGTGTAGTTTGTATTTTTTTTTCTCTATAATCAATTTTTATTTCGCCATAGGAGTTAGGAGTAGTAGATATAAAAACAACCTATAAATCGTAAATTAGGTCCCAGAGTAATTTTTTTCATACCAAATTTGGGCTAATCTTTCCAATATGGACCATCGATTTCAAAGCCCATATGTTTTTTGTAGATAGTACTCACTAAAAGAAAGCGTTTTGCAAAGTTTTAGGTTGCGGAAACTTACGGTTCATGAGATATATTTTTTTAAACTTTTCATACAAATTGGTAAATAACACGCAATTACAAAATAAATTTGACAAATGATTGATGTTAAACGTCAGTTAGTGTAGGGTTCCGAATATTTTGAAAGTATCGATACTTACTAGATACCAAGTATCGTATCAAAAGTATCAATACTACTTGGTATCGAGTACATTTCGTTAATTTTGGAGACGAAAAATTATGAAAAACCAATTAGATGCATAGGAAGAGCTGATAAGTGCAATTATATATGTATATAAAGTAGAATAAAGTTTACTCTATTTAAGTTCCACCTTAGTACTTGTATTTTATTGTTTGCAACTTGTTTGTATTTCTTAATTAGTACAGCTTTTGTACTTTTATTTTATTGTTTGCAACTTTCTGTATTATCTAATTCTTACTACAATAAAGTGTTTACTTACTTATTGACTTACTTATTTAATATTCAAAAAGTACCCAAAACCGAATCAGAGCACCCCACTATCCACGTGGTCTTGTCTGCCCTACCCCTAGAGTGTATATAAGAGCCCGGAGGCGCGGAGGGAGAGCAGTGCCCGCCCGCCGTAGGGAAGCGCAGGCACCGAGATCAGAGAGCCCAGGTGCCTGTGCTTCCCTACGCTAGGGCGGAGGCACTGCTCATCCCGTAGCGCCGGAGCTACCACGGAGCGCCGGAGCACAACTTCCCGGCTTCTTACCCCCCTAGTCTCCAAAATTAACGAAATGTACTCGATACCAAGTAGTATTGATACTTTTGATACACTTGGTATCGAGTACGTATCGATACTATAAAAAAATTCGTAACCCTACACTAATTGACGTTTGACATCAATGATTTGTCAAATTCATTTTGTAATTGGTGTAATTGCGTGTTATTTGCCAATTTGTATGAAAAGTTTAAAAAAATATATCTCATGAACCGTAACTTTCCGCAACCTAAAACTTTGCAAAACGCTTTCTTTTAGTGAGTACTATCTACAAAAAAAATATGGGCTTTGAAATCGATGGTCCATATTGGAAAGATTTACCCAAATTTGTGAGTGTATAAGAACTTTTAAAGATCAAAATAATAACATTTATCACCATCGGCAAAAATATTGGACTTTATAACAAATGAACTAGATATTTGTTACCTTCTCATTTTTTTAATTATCGTTTGACATTTAAATGTTTATTTTTAGAAGAGAGGTGCAAACGAGCTTGCGCCTCATCTAGTGGCAAGTAACTACCGCCGCCCATGATCAACCGCAACACTAGGGGAATTCCAGATGCGTTGCCGGCCTTTTAGAAACCGCCGAGCATCGAGATGGTGAGGATGGTATCAGGATTTGACGCGATGTGCATTCGTGAAATTTGGCGGCTGGAACTAATTCGAACAATTTCTCAGTACATATAACAATACCATAGGGAGGTAGATACGATAGAAAACGCAAAGGAATGCAACATCCCTACGCAGCGCCAGTGAATCGAGCCGATTAGAAAGTCTCACTCAGTCGTCGATGATTCGAATCGCTCTTATTTCTCTCTATCGCTATTTATTTCTTTTATTTCATTAATAATAAACCATTTATAACATTACTATTTTTTATTCATCTAGTTCTAAGATACATTTGCAAAAAACATCGATGATAGCCAACATCGATGTTATAAGTAGGATAAAGATATAACATCGATGTTAAGCTATCGATACCAACATCGATGTCATCATCGATGTTTCTGCAACATCGATAATCCCTAACCTGGTAGTAAGTATGAATTATTTGGGTCACAGCATCTATAATATAAGTAAGTATTATAGATGCTGTGGCCCATAGACAACTACATTTATCCTCGATTTAGAATCAAAATGCAGATGCATTGTCACCCCTGAGGACTAAGATGGAATGCCTCGTTTCCAGTAAAAAAGGGTCTCCGGCACAGAATACTTTTTGTGGTCTCCGGATCTCTACACTCACCATACGAAACACAGCAGTATTAAGCTGCTATTTTATGCTATTCTGTGAGACCGTGGTCCTTCCACAGTGGAGCCGAACCATTTTTTTTTGCGCCCGAAGCAATTGGAAAAGGGCTACCCTTTATGTAGGGAGGCGGAAAATGCATTACGCATACCACGACAGCCGGTCTATCGTGGTTATGAGGGACTCACTGCCTACAGGGGGAACCTAAGTGATACCCTCTGAAAACCGCCTTTGGGGACTAGCAATCAGCTGTTTAAGCTTCTTATGCCGTATCGAAAGTGACCCTCTTTTGGGAAAAGAGGTCGCAGCCGAACCATTCGTGCTACAACCATATTATAGCTGCAGCGTGGTTTTACCACGTAGATGCCTGCGATTTGCTACAGCAGTTGGGGGCTGCACTTCCCACAGCGCCAAAGACATTGCAGAAGTAATTGTGTCAAAGTTCTTGTGAGAATTGAGCGACCCCTTGTGAAACTGGTGATTTTTATGAAGTAAATGATTTGTTTTAAGAATTAACATTTGATCAACAATAAATTTTTAATTCTTTTAAGTGTTTGCAGTATAGAATTAGGTCTAAAATCGATGGCGTCCAGTGTACTACCAAATCACATAGGTGCGAAAATATGGTCAGTCATAGTCAGAATAGGTACTTCACATAAGTAACTTAATTAACATTTCACTATGTATTTTTTTCTCTTTATTGAGAGGAAAATCCGCCGTGACGTTGGAAGGGAAAAAGATGCAAAGTAATACGAACACTCGTTCACAATTATGTAGTATGGAGTGTAGATGTAAGGAGAATAGTCTCTCATAGGAGAATAGTTGAAAAAGTGTCCATCTGTAAGCAATAAAAAACAGTTCAAATTTCTCCACAACAGCGCTGGAGTAGCTACAGGACACAGCTACAAGAAATGAACTTAGCATTTGTCAACGGTGTGAAGTGTGCTGCTAAACTGCTCAGTAGCTCTTAAATCTAAAATAATTTTATTTAGTAAATATAACCTCGAAAAAGTCGTCTATCAGTAGGTGAGAATTGGGGCTTCTGCGTCACTTGCTCTCGCTTCGCTCGAGCTACATGCCGCTGAAGACCCCAATTCTCTCCAGTAGAGGTACAAAAATTTTAGTTTAACCAAATTAACGTCTACATACTCACAGTTCTATCCTGCGGGACCAAGTGTACTTCCACTTACAGTTGAGTTAGTGAGCATTATATTCAGAGCGTTTGCGAGATATTGCTGGTATTGACGCATCCATATGATTATTTTCTAATAATACAACTTGTTTAGCCTAACTTCATTGTAGTTAGTGCTAATAAACGTTTTTGGATAGTTGTACCTAATATAGTGTTAGCTCCTATTACTTGCCCGACTACAATTATCATCACCTCATTAGCAAAATCTATCGTATTAATATAAAACATCTATAATTTCTTCTGTTTATGGTCAGGAGTGCAAAGCTAGGCTTATGCTAATGTAATTGATAGAATCAGTCGTTAATTTGCGGAAGTCCATTATAATAAAGATATTAATTAATTTGCAACCAACCGCTAACTAAATTAAACGATGTGTCTTACCTGGATTGAAGAGCGCCTCCCGCCCTCCCTCAATTGTTTCATTATTGTTTTATTCTCATAGCGAGTGCACGTTGATTACAACGTTCGTCAAATATCATCTATATTGGTGAGTTTAATCAATTTTTTTTACTATTTAGAAATTCAGCCGCCATTACCTTTATTTTTGACTCTATACTTGTTTTTGTTAATTGCAGATCATGGCCAACACTGAGGAACACAATGATTCTAATCCCATCATTAATCCGTATTATTGTGCACAGGATGTGGATAAATTTACACTAAATTATTACAACCGAAAGGAGCAGCTTTACGATTTACCACCAAATAGAATAGCTATTAATGAAGAGCGGCCATCGAAATGAAAGAAATGTTACAAGAAGAGAAACCGTTCTCAAGAATTACCATCATCATCATACATTATAGGCCGAGATAAAGATAAACGAGGTCATCGTCTGATTAAAATCAGCATTTGCGAACTTAACGAGCAAGAAGAAAATGTCATCCACGATCTTAGTGCTAATATAAGTGTTCAATATGTTGTGGATTTAATGTATGATGGAGTGTTAGATGCTACAAATCCATATCCATACTAATATTATAAATGCGAAAGTGTGTTTGTTTGTTTGTTTGTCCTTTTCTACACGTCGCAACAGAGCGTCGGCATGGCATGAATTTTGGAATGGGGATAGTTCGGTGGCTGTAGAGTGACATAGGCTATTTTTTTCAGTGGAAAAACATATCATTCCCGTGGGAAAATCGAATATGCTGCAAAATTAAATTCAGCTAGGTGGCACCACCGTGATTCTACAAGACGGACGACGGTACGATAGACGAACACGGAAGGTCAGAATATCTGGATTATTATGTCTTTTTACCAAAATTAAGATAAAAAATGTATGGATCTGTATTTTTCCACGCAGGACCGGGAAGAGAGCGATAAAAAACATAAAATTCACCAGCTGATTTTCTTCAAACGTTTTGGTACATTGTGTAATAGTGGGGATAAGCGGTCTACTATTAACAGACTCCGAGAAGTTTAGTGGTGGAGAAATGAAACTACTAATTTATGTACAGCCGAATGGAGAATGGAATGTGGAGTATTGAATGTGAGTATGGAATATGGAGTATGGAATGAATTTTACGTCGACCCAGCCTATATTTATATGTCCGGCTACGTCGTTAGTTAACCAATAGTAACAATTTTTATTTGCCTAGCCAATTACAGTACATACATTATGACCAATAAAGATTATTTAAAATACAACTATTATGTACGTTCCATTTGCCGGCGTGAGACTCGTGTTATCTTCTCGTATCTACGTCGCTAGACTGGGCTATAAAAGTTGTGCGGGCCGGCCCGCGCGTGTAGTCGGCGAACGGCGGCGGCGTGGGACACAGCTTCGGAACAGCAAGAAGAAGCGAGCTGCGTCGTTGAAGAAACGGCTTCAAAATGGTCGACGGATACATAACGATAGCGGCGTGTGAAGACGATGTGGCGATAAATGATATTTGCGGCTGTTTCTTTATTAGAACGTTAAATATATACGTCAAATTATCTCGCATCAATATGCAGCCCGCAGTATCTCAGTAGCCGGGGATAGTTAGGAAATAAATGTTTTCTTCGCCTTCTGTGTTATGGTAGCAGCAGGGTATATATTATTTATTGCCGATTAGTCTGGCTGCTACATCACTCTCCCCCTAGCGAAAGCGTACCGGAGGCTTGACGACTCGCCCGTGTCTCGTAATTTTTAAAATTGGTTTCATCTGGGTTGATGTAGATGATGGATTTTCAAACTTCCTCGCTGGTGGTTGTGATGATGAATCCTCTGAAGTATCCTCGTTAATAATATAGGCAGGCTTTAGTCGGTCGATCGATATAATTGTAGATTTCCTTCCGGGTATTTGTAATTTAAAAGTCTTGCTATTTCGCTTTAATACTTTATACGGTCCATCGTAGGTAGGTTGAAATTGTTATTTCGCTGAGTCATTTCTTACAAAAACTTGCTTGCATGTTTTCAAATCTTGATGAATGAATACTGATCTATTATTTCCGTGTGATGATGTGCATTTCGACGATAAGGCTTTGTTGATTGATTCTCGAAGTTGAGTTACAAAATCGTAATCCATTTCTTGGTTGTTTGACGATGTTGAAGTGAAGAAGTCACACTTAGTAGGTAGTCTTACGCTGCAGCCGTAGGTTAGCTGAGCGGCGCTAAGACTAGTGTCTGCACACGGTGTTGCTCGTAGTCCGAGTAGCACTGTAGGTAGCTCATCAATCCACTTTGTATGTTGAGATAAACGAGTTTTGAGTGCGATCTTCAATGTACGATGCCATCGTTCGATTATTCCGTTTGATTGAGGATGGTATGCTGTTTTACGTGTCTTCTGTATTCCCATAGTGTGAAGGAGTTTGAGGAATAGGTTGCTTGTCAAAGTTTCAATTCCTTGATCCGTTGTGATGGTTTTAGGTGATCCGATAGGTGTGGTGCGATTGGACGTGCACGGCAATGAAGTGGTGGTCCATTGGTTTCGATGAAATGCTCAACGTCATTCTTCGGTGTTAATTTCATTGAAGTTATTCTTGTGATTCCAGGGTATTCTTGGAGGATCTTGTGATACGATTGTTGAACATTTATGCTTCTTATTGTGGGCAGATTGGTTGCTTGGACGAAAGAATGAGATACAAGATTGGTTTTCCCGTCGATGATTCTTCTATTTTTGATGTTCACGATCAACTGGTGATGTTGAAGAAAATCAGCACCGATGATTGGTTTGCTGACTTTAGCGACAATAAATCTCCATTTGAATGGTCGGCGTAGGTTTAAATCCAGCTCCATTGTTTTTTCTCCATATGTAGGAATCGCCGTATTGTTTACTGCATAGAGTTGAAAATCCATTGGCTTCAACTTCTGCCTTTGTTTCGGCGGTAACACTGAGATATTCGCTCCGGTGTCGATAAGGAAAGTAAACTTGCTTTTTTATCGGTGACGAAAAGACGGTAGGACTTTGCTGTTACGCTGGATCCCGCCGCATCAATTGGATCGCATCGGATCGAGCTTGATCGACTTCTACTTGCAGAGCGGTTGTGATGAAAAGGTGATCTTCAGTGTTGCTGATTGCGCTGGTTGTACTGTTGCTGGTAACAGGTGTGATGCTGGGAAGCTTTGAGCGCGGCGACTTCGAATGATAACTTCCGAATTTCTTCGAGAATTGATGTATATGTGTCGGATTTCTTCGCTTCTCGCTCCATAATGACGGCTTGATTACACTGACTTTATATATACTGAAGTCTTCCTTCTCGGTATTCGTAACGGGATCTTCCTTCTAGGTGTACGTAACGGGATCTTCCTTTTCGGTGTTCGTAACGGGATCTTTCTTCTCGGTGTTCGTAACGGGGTATTGTTGCCCAAATGCAAGAACAAGACGAGACTTAGCCAGTTTTGGTCTTGGTCTTGCGCCAATACACCTGGTCTTGTTCTTGGTCTTTTTCTTGCAGCAAGAGTCTCGCAAGTCTCGCAATTACTTATTAGCCTATTGTTATTTATTAAACGTTACTTTAGATCTTAGAACAACTTAACAGAGTAGGCACATTTTGAGCTTGAATTAACATAGCCATAGAAAGACCAACCAAATTAATAAATGTCTAAACATTTAATGAGAAATTCGAAAAATCAACTAATACCGGGTGGGGTTTGAACCCACGACCTAAGCGATCCGTGCCGATGCTCTAACCAACTGAGCTGTCTACCAAGTCTCAAGGCCACGGGAGTTAGTCTGTTTCTTAATAAACGTTTACATTTAATAAGCTTACATGTGCTAAAACTTAGTCAAAACATATAAAAAACAAGTTAATGATATTAACTTGACTGTATTATAAAGAACATTATCTGTCTAGAAAGAGATTGATAGACCCTTATATGAAATGGAATAAAAGAGTTATACAATTTACCATTTATTTAAATAAAAAAATAAAATATAATACAATTTTAATTACATAACAGTACATAACAGCTTTGCCATTACTGTTGCTTTATATTAATTCTTTTGACCAAGAATTAATACAAAGTAATCATCCGGCTGAATCATCACTTAACCTATTTCTATGTTTTCTAATTACTAATAATGCTTTAGAAAATAATCTCTCAGCAGGTACTGAAGTTGCAGTTATTGAAAGACAATCACGGGCCATCTTCGATAAAGTCGGATATTCTGTCTCATGCGTCCTCCACCACTCTAAAATGTCTTCCGAACTGGCGGCTCTGGGTTTACTTAGGTACTCCTCCAACTCGTCTATAACTAAGCCTTGATGAAAAGATCCAGATCCAGATGACGTCGAGGGACATGCATACAATTTCTCAAAGTCTATTACGTCTTCATCTTCATCATATTCACACACTTTCTTTTCATTTCTTGGTAATTCTAGAGATGTATTCACTGAGTGTAGACTTTTATATTCTTTATAAAGTTCATTAAATTTGCGCAGGCTTTCTGTTTTAATTTGCTTCCCCTATAATGTCATATCAAAAGTCTGAGTCTTATGCCTTGGGTCTAAAATTAAAGAGGTACAATAAATCCAGTTGCTCTTTTTATAATGTTTAAGCATTTTGTCTCGAGCTGCTTGAAAACCCAGAATGAGCCTTTCATCCACTTCAGATCGATTAGGTTTCTCATCTAATTGTTTTACCATGGATTCAATTTTATCGAGCAAGAGATTGAATGATACAATGACTAGCGGTAATGTAACATATTTTTCTCCACCAAGTTTCGTTGATAGAAGTTTAAACTTTTTCGTGTATTTGCCATTCACTATCCGTGATTTGAAAATCATTCAATTCAGTGACAGAAGTGAACAATATGTTAATGCCAGTTCTCACTTTTAAACCAAATCCAATCATATCGTGTGTGGAATTCCATGAAGTTGGACAGTCGAGTATGGGGTTCAGATTTGATGGCACGCCAGCTGCTTCACAAGCAGACTGAAACTTCCTCTTCAATATCTCACTTCTTTTTATTTTACTGGAAATACTGCGTAATTTTGTTATAGCTGTACGTGAGTCAGCAATATTTGGCGCATATTCTTCATCTTCCTCAGTTTCGTCTTCATTATCTTCATACAGCTGTTCTTGCCCCTTATTGTCAGTTTCACTGTGTAATGCTAAGGTCTTTATTAAATCTTGTACACCAAGGTTCCAAATGTGAGCAAAGCACCGGAAATGTTGATTGTCTGAATCAACACACACAAAAATAAAAGTAGTTTTGCGAAAATAAGTGATATTCATTCTGTAAATACTAGGAGCAGACACAAGCTGGTAGTACCAGTTACTCGACTCCACCGAGTCAGTAATTCATTCTTGGGGCGATGTATACGCTTTTACAACAAAATCCCAGAAAATATACAAAGTTTGTCATACACAAAGTTCAAAAATGTTATTAAACTAAGTTTGTATAAAAAGGGTTATTATAATATTAAGGAATTTATAGATGATAATAACCCCTGGGAAGGGTGATCGCTACCAAGCTATTTCTAATTTGTCTTGTGTTGTTGATTGTAAACATGATTGTAAGCTATTATTAAAAAAAATAGTCCCGCTGGGTTTCTTGCTGGTTCTTCCCAGGACAGAGGTTTTTTTTGCGAACCAGTGGTAAATTAAAAAAGTGACTTTCAATAAGTATTTTTATAATCTACATTGAATAAAAAAGTTTCTATTTCTATTTCTATTTCTATTTCAAAGTGTGGCAGCTGTTTGTCCAATTCATAAATAAATTTGGTATTTGCAGTTGCGTTGTCGACCGTGATACCCTGTATTATATCAATTATGTCATGTTCCAATAAACATTCGTGGAAAATCGTTGCAATATCTTCGCCAGTATGTCGACCGCGTGATGGTATAAAATAAAGGACTACAGATCGATACTTCCATTCGTTGTCTATATAATGAATAATGACCCCGTAGTAACTCTTACCAGTAATTGACGTCCATCCATCAATGGTAAATGACATTTTAGATGAAAATTGTTGTAGTCGTTTCTTAAGATTCATTTGAAGCTCTTCAAACCGTTCTTTGACCTTCCTTCTAAGTGTGGACCTTTTAGGAAACACAATATTTAGGAAAATTGATCGAAAATGTACTTGTATAGCTTCGTCATCGTAAAATGAGAAGGGAAGATATTTTTTAACCATCCAATCAACTGTAGCTGTCGTGATGTTGTCACTGCTATTTTCAGACTGAAATAAAACAGTAAATCATGTGTCTCGCCGATTATAAAAAGAACAAATGAAAATATGAGTGAATTATAAATACATATTTAACACTATAATCTATATATATATACATATGTATATATATATATATATATATATATATATATATATATATATATATATAAACTACCACTCACTGACTGACTATAATGATATCTCAGGAACTATAAAACATACTAACTTGAAGTTTGTAGGGTAGGTTCCTTTTATGGCATAGAGATCAGTTAAGAAACGGTTTTGAGAAAATCTATCCCTAAGGGAGTGAAATGGGAGTTGGAATTTTGTATGAAAGTCCTAGGTTTTTGAAGTTAGAGACACGAAAATCGGCATTAAAGTTATAAGTTTTCAATAATAAAATCCTGAATAAGCTGTTTTACGTAATACTAACCCTAAGGGGGTGAAATTAGGGTAAAATGGTTACATGCAAGCCCTATATTTTTAAAGTATAGGTATGAAGATCGACATTTACTTTATTAGTTTAAAATAATAAATACTTGCATAGTTAAGCTTTACATATATAGCCTCTTTATACTTAGGTAAGACTTTTGCAGCGAGAAAATTTCAAAATCTCATAGGAAATCAGATATTGTACGCGGACGAAGTCGCAGGCGGCCGCTAGTTACATAATATATGTGTTATGTAATTGTGTGATAAGTATATTTTTTCTTACCTGTCCACTTTTTCCGGTGGTTCTTAAAAAGCTTGTGATATCTCCACTTAATTTTGGTTTTTCAGGAAGAAATATTTGTGATTCCTTTTTGTGGAAAGATATTAGATGCTTCCTTAAGCCTGAAGTGTTTCTGTTTTTCATTTTTATTTCCACCTTTTTATGTATGCATATACGCAAAGCAATTTGGGATGCATGAATTATGTCGAAAAACTCATCAAATTTACTTTTAGGTCTTTTAGATCTCTAACTCCAACTACTCCGACTAGAACTATTCAACTCTTCGTCACTCATGTCAAATTGTAAACTTATCACTCCGAGAACAACAAGGATTAGAGTAAAAACAATTAATACATTAGACTCGAAGCAAAGCTCAATTGGGAATGACTGGAATTAAAATAAATACTACTATTTGTAAGTACACGCCGAAAGACCGATAAAGGAAAGTTCGGCATCCTTTGATAAAATTAATGATTCTTCAGAAGATTAATAAAGTAGATGCGTTGCCAGATAGGTATAGTGTGCCTACGTAAAAATGAAATGTACATATGTAAATAAAATTGTGTATATTATGTTCTTCTTGTGATTGAATTAATCTATGTTAATTAAATTAAATTTGCCTTCACTCGTTTGAAATTCAAAATTCAAATATGTTTTATTCAAGTAGGCATTAAAAATACACTTTTGAATAGTCATAGAAGCACTGTTTTCCCCAAATTTTTCTTTTCCACGTCCAGGGGTTCTGATTCTACTGAGAAGAATCATGGAAGAAAGTAAGAAACTCAGTAGTTGCTCTTTTCAAAATATTTTTACAATAGTTCTATAATTATGTAAAGCGATAAGTCAAACATAAAATGTCAAATGTATATGTAGATACCAAATCGGTTTAGAAATTTCTAGTTAGTCCTGTGTAGTACGAGAGGTCAGTTCCAAGCATTTTGGTCTGACTTAAATTGAAAAAGTGAAAGATCTAACATTTCTTTTGGAATCTATTATAAACGCGTATATCGCTACACAAGAACGCATTATATACTTTGTATAACCGGAAAGCAGGTATTGTGATTTTATTTTTATTTCTACTATTAAAATTGTGCAAATCACTATTATTTACATCAATTCGATGCAATCAATTTCTTTAAACGGTTCTCTATGAGATACTCGGGCTCCTAAAAAGTACATAGATCTTATTTAACGCTTTTTATTTAATATGCACACTTTTTATATTATTCGATTAGCATTGTACAAAATGTTTACACGTTTCAAGTGTGTTAAAAGTGTCTACAATATTGGGTGACGACATATTCGAACACTTTGTGTTTTTGAACACAAACACACACTTCCAAAAATCGAGATTTGCAGTGAACTTATTGAACATGTTTATCTATTAGGTAATAATAATAATAGTAAGTAATTATTATAAACCCATATAGTTAATATTATAATAATTACTTACTAGAATAAATTATTATGGTATCTACCTATCCTTACCATTATCTAATTACAATATTCCTTGCGAGATCAGCATAATGTATTCGTGTCCATTCTGAGCACCCGAAAACTTATTTTATTCTTTGGAACATGTACTCTGTTGTGTTTGTGCTTGTTTTGAATGCCGCCATTCAAACAGTGTCAAAAGTAGTGCGTGCGGCGCGGCGGCGACGATTGAACGCGATATCAATAGAAGCCGCCGGCGCGTGTATCTTGACCTTGTACTTCCGAATAGCTGCAAAATTTCTTTGACAGGTCAGTATTCGACCTTTGATGATGCCGACAACAAGACACCGCGCACTATCAAAGTGCCGATGGTCAAAACTAGGGATGCACTGTTTTTTCTTTTAATGGATATTTTCATCCGCTATGTATGTTTATGGTATTGTTCGTAATGCGCATAAGTCCAATTTTTCGAATTTTTTTTATATATATTTTGCGTCTCATAGAGTCCTTAAGCGTATACCCGAACTCCTATACTCCATGAAATGACACTCATTCCTAACTGCAAGACGCAAGAGTCTCGCAGGCTTAGTCTTGTTCTTGCTCAAATGTTGCACGGTCAGTCTTGGTCTTGGTCTTACTAAAATTAGGCAGTCTTGTTCTTGGTCTTGGTCTTGCAAAAATGCAAGAACAATACCAAGACTGATTTTGGGCAACACTATAACGGGGTCACCACTGTAATAGTGGGGATAAGCGGTCCACTATTAACAGACTCCGAGAGGTTTAATGGTGGAGAAATTAAACTACTATTTTATGTACAGCCGAATGGAGAATGGAATGTGGAGTATTGAATGTGAGTATGGAATAAGGATGTATGGAATGAATTTTACGTCGACCCAGCCTATATTTATATGTCCGGCTACGTCGTTAGTTAACCAATAGTAACAATTTTTATTTGCCTAGCCAATTACAGTACATACATTATGACCAATAAAGATTATTTAAAATACAACTATTATGTACGTTCCATTTGCCGGCGTGAGACTCGTGTTATCTTCTCGTATCTACGTCGCTAGACTGGGCTATAAAAGTTGTGCAGGCCAGCGCGCGCGCGTAGTCGGCGAGCGGTGGCGGCGGCTCCGGAACAGCAAGAAGAAGCGAGCTGCGGCGTTGAAGAAACGGCTTCAAAATGGTCGACGGATACATAACGATAGCGGCGTGTGAAGACGATGTGGCGATAAATTATATTTGCGGCTGTTTCTTTATTAGAACATTAAATATATACGTCAAATTATCTCGCATCAATATGCAGCCCGCAGTATCTCAGTAGCCGGGGATAGTTAGGAAATAAATGTTTTCTTCGCCTTCTGTGTTATGGTAGCAGCAGGGTATATATTATTTATTGCCGATTAGTCTGGCTGCTACAATTGTAATTAACAGAATAGGCGATAACCTCGCAGACGATATTAGGTAATCCGTTGATGCTCTGCCTACCCCGCAAGGGTTACAGGCGTGATTATAAGTATGGATCAGAAATACTATCACCACCTGTCACGCTTTCACCCTTAACTATTACTTAACTGTGGTAGAAACAGTTCTTAGTAAGCCTTAGCAATATTTATTGAAAGAAAATGAATACAGTTTTTATATGTGGTTATGAACGAATCGGTATTACAATAAGAAAAATTGTGCAAAATTATAAGAAAAATATTTTTTGAGAGTTCTTATTAACTAACGCAGCCTTTCAAGAGTATCTTGTCAAAGACAAGCGAAAAGATTAGCTCGATCGCTAGAATCTTTACAAGATGCTGAACTGAGAAGGCAAGAACAAAGAGTGCGTCAGGCTGCTTTTAGAGCATCTGAGACACCTTTTCAACGTCAGCAAAGGCATCTTGAACAGACAGAGAGTCAGGCTGCTTTAAGAGCTTCCGAAACACCTTCTCAAAGTCAGGAAAGGCGTCTTGAACAGGCAGAGCGTCAAGCTACTTTAAGAGCTTCTGAAACACCTTCTCAAAATCAGCGAAGGCGTCTTGAACAGGCAGAGCGTCAAGCTACTTTAAGAGCTACTGAAACACCTGCTCAAAGTCAGCAAAGGCGTCTTGAACAGGCAGAGCGTCAAGCTACTTTAAGAGCTACTGAAACACCTGATCAAAGTCAACAAAGGCGTCTTGAACAGGCAGAGCGTCAATCTACTTTAAGAGCTACTGAAACACCTGCTCAAAGTCAGCAAAGGCTATTCGAACAAGCGGAACGCCAGGCCGCCTTAAGAGCCGCGGAAACACCTGATGAAACTCAACACAGACTCATTGAGCAAGCTGAACGTCAATCTACTATAAGGGCATCTGAAACACCAGAACAGACACAGGCGCGAAGAGATGCAAATGCACAGCTCCAAGCTGAACGTTGACAAAATTTTTAAAGAAACAATGGGTCGGTTTTAATTGATGCAGCATTCAATTATGATCCGTTGATTGATTATAAAAATCACAGGCTAGCTGTTATCGGACTGATGGACAAGGCGTGTCGATTTTGCAGCGCTTTAAAATGGAACGATGTGACCGCAGGCATGTGCTGTTCCAATGACAAAGTGTCTCTTCTGTTACTTGGAGAACCAAAAGAACCTTTGAAAACTCTCTTTTTATATGATGCTAATGAGTCACGGCGCTTTTCAAACAGGATCCAGAAATATAACTCATGCTTTCAAAAGACGTCCTTCGGAGTTGACCGGGAAATCATAACAGCAAACAGGGAACAGCATAAATTTTTACAAGTATATTTTATGGGTGACGAATAAATTGAGGTAGACCGTCGCTCCCAATTTATCCAGGGAGTTGAGAGAGACACAGTGTTCAAAATTCAAAGATTCTTGCATGAACGTAACATTTTAGTCAAAACATTTAAAACAGCTTTAGAAAACCTACCTGAAGAGGATTATAAAGTCGTCATTCACGCAGATTGGACCCCTCGAGGAGAGCATGAAAGGCGCTACAATGCACCTTTGATAAACGAAATAGCAGCCGTATTTAGTGGTTATCAATTTTCTTCACGAGACATTGTCTTGCTAGCACGTGATGATACGTTGCAACGGGTAGCAGATACACACAAGTTAAACCCCAGAGATTTAGGTAAAATGGTAATTCTGCCCTCATTATTCGTTAACAGTCCCCGCTACCTACATGAGTACACACAAGACGCAGACTTCGTCTCGACGAATGTACGAACTTACGGAAGACCTGATCTTTTTGTTACTTTTACTTGCAACCCCACATGGAAAGAAATAACCGAGGAGCTAATGCCGGGCCAAAAAAGTACTGACAGACACGATTTAGTTGCTAGAGTATTTAGATTAAAAGTACAAAAATTAATCTATGTAATTAACAAAGGGAAAATTTTCGGAGAGGTGCAGTGCTTCATGTATTCAATTGAATGGCAAAAAAAGAGGATTACCGCATGCCCACATGCTAATATGGCTTAAAAAGAAGTTGCGGCCCAGCCAAATAAACGACATAATAAGCGCCGAGATTCCGGATCCTGAGCAAGATAAAGAATTGTATGATACCATCGTCCGAAATATGATTCACGGTCCATGTGGAGCACGAAATTCAATATCGCCATGTATGAAAGAAGGAAAATGTACAAAGAAATTCCCTAAACAGCTATTGAAAGAAACAGTGCACAATGACAATGGCTACCCTTTATACAGACGCAGAGCTCCCGAAGATGGTGGCAGGAAAGTTACAATCAAATCTCGCTCTGGAGCGTTCGAAACCTTAGATAACAGCTGGATTTTCCCGTATTCAACCATTCTATGTAAAATGTTTAATGCACACATTAATGTAGAAGCATGTAGCTCGAGCCGTGGTAGCTCAGTGGTTAACGCTCGCTGTAAATATAACAGAACGCGAGTAACCCGGGTTCGATTCCCGCCGGCACCAATGAAATTGTTAATTGCAATTTTAAGTGCTGATTTACCACGTGCTCGGCGGTGAAGGAAAACATCGTGAGGAAACCTGCA
The DNA here is from genome assembly GCA_907164705.1 of Parnassius apollo. Taxonomy (NCBI): domain Eukaryota; kingdom Metazoa; phylum Arthropoda; class Insecta; order Lepidoptera; family Papilionidae; genus Parnassius; species Parnassius apollo. Next base: position 8,617,846 of record CAJQZP010001558.1, on the reverse strand, counting down.
TGTCTGAGGAATAAGAAAAAAAATATTTCGAAGACATGAGAAGTTCGTCAACACGCATTTGGGCAACGCGGCGGACACTTCCTTGCCCTAAACCGTCTCAGAAATGAGGGGAGGCCTGAGCCCAACAGTGGAACTTATACAGGCTGTAACTTCTTTGAAAGGCTTAATGATAATATTGAGTAACAGTGGGACGTATATAGGCTGAAACTTTACTTTACTTACTTTACATGTAGCTCTGTCCGCGCTCAAGTATATCTGTAAGTACATAAATAAAGGAAGCGACCAAGCAATATTTAATCTCAGGAGTGAAGGTGAGGCAAATCCCGTTAATGAAGTACAGACCTTTCAAGCAGGGCGTTATGTCAGCAGTAACGAAGCGGCGTGGCGTCTCCTTGGCTTCCCTTTACACGAATGGCAGTCAACAGTTACTCACCTTGCTGTGCACTTAGAAAATGGAGACCGTGTATATTTCACCGAAAGAAATTTCCAAGAAAGAATTGCATCACTGCCAAAAACTACACTAATAGCCTTGTTTCAACTTTGTCAAACCGACCCCTTTGCAAATACGTTGTTATATTCTGAAGTCCCCCGCTATTATACTTGGAACACATCTAGGAAGGAGTGGAACGCCGTATTCAAGGTGCGCCTGTTGCAAATTGGCCCGGTGTAAAGTCATCAGATGTCCTTGGTCATGTATATACGGTCCATGTAACTAATTTTGAATGTTTCTGTTTACGACTGCTGCTGCACCATGTTCGGGGTCCTACAGGATATAAAGACTTTAAAACTGTCAACGATCAGGAATGCGCAACTTATAGAGAAGCATGTGAAGCTCCGCATCTTTTAGAAAACTATAATCAGGGATGAAACCACGGAGGAAGTTGTGCAGTGCCAGTCACCAGCCAAAATTAGGGATCTTTATACAACTCTCATATCATCTTGCGGGCTATCTAATGCACATGAATTATGGGACAAATATAAAGAGTACATGGCGGAAGATATTTTGCGATTTGAGAGTGCATTTGTATAATGATATCAATGCTGGAAACTATGCTGAAACACTATTAAAAATTGGCGATGGGCGGTTGGAAACGGATGCTGAGGGCTGCGTCAAATTGACGAGGGATTTTTGTAATTTAGTACAGAGTCATTCCGAATTAATTGCGAGTGTTTATTCAGATTTAACGAACAACATGCATGTAGACAATTGGTTATGTGAAAGGGCGATTCTTGCACCAAAAAATGAGAGCGTTAACAAAATAAATTTAGATATATTAAGCGAAGTAGCAGGAGAAATAACAGAGTATTTGTCAGTAGACACAGTTATGGACACAGAACAGAGCACTTCATATCCCGTAGTGTTTCTAAATTCTCTAGAGTTGTCAGGTGTGCCCTCACATAAGCTTCAATTAAAATTAGGCGTCCCAGTCATGCTAATGCGAAATTTAGATGCTCCTCGGTTATGTAACGGGACAAGGCTGTGTGTGACACATCTTGGACGGAACATAATCGGTGCTACAATTTTGACAGGCGTAGGAAAAGGTGAAAATGTTATTATACCACGGATCCCTATAATTCCCACAGATCTTCCTTTTCAGTTAAAAAGGTTGCAGTTCCCTATTAAGAGGTGAGAGTAAGTCAGCTCAAATTCTAATTTCGCCCCCACTTCCCCGCGCGTCGTATGCTATGTACCGACATGTTTGTAATCACTAATACTCTAAGTAGATAGGTCGTTAGATACTTATTTCATTATGTTTATCATATATATGCCTGTTTCTTAACGCCAACCCAGTCGCTTCTTATTTTTATAACGGTTATTTCCCATTTTAATTTTACGTCTTCCCGTTGCGTAATGTGTTTTCTGATCGTAAGTGACACAACTTCTCCCTTCAAAAGCCGGAGCAATACTAACGGAGCGACAGGAACCAAGCTTACGCGCCGATAGTTTAGGTAATTTCTTTTTTACAGTGAAAATAATGATATTTTAAAAAAAGTAAATAACATAAGCACTGCTTTATGGTTAGTTCAGTTAGTATGCAAAGTTTCATGATCTTATTTAACGTATTTTATGAATAACAGCGGTTTATTGTTCAGTTTGGAGGTAACTTTGGATTTTTTTTTCTATCGAGAAAATTTTACGGAATCGTGTTTTCGTCTAACATAAACCTTAACATTAATCCTCAACTTTACCATATATTTATTTCAAAATTAATGCTGCAATACTTTCGGCATAACGGAGGATCTTGCTAAGCCATTTGAGGTTATATTTCCCCTTAAGCTCAGTTTCGCAATGACAATTAATAAAGCGCAAGGGCAAAGGTTACAGGTAGCGGGGGTCAACTTAGAAAAACCGTGCTTCTCTCATGGTCAGCTGTATGTAGCATGTTCGCGTGTGTCAAATGCTCAGAATCTCCACATTCTTTCCCCGAATGGAAAAACATATAACATTGTGTACAGTAGCGTCTTAAAATAGTGTTCAGTTAGTTTTTTTTTTCCAAAATTCCCACAATCAATTAATCAGAATTCCCACAGACCTTCCCTTTCAATTCAAAATTTCCTATTTAGCTCAGTTTCTTTTCAATTCCAAATGCTGCACCTCTGACGGACCTATTAAGCTCAGTTTCCTTTCAACTCAAAAGGCTGCATCTCTGACGGATCTTTTATTTGGCTCAGTTTCCTTTCAATTCAGAAAACTGCATCTCTGACGAATCAATTTAGCTCAGTTTCTTTTCAAAAGTCTGCATCCCTGACGGATAATTATGCTCAGTTTCCTTTAATTAAAAAAATATCCCATTTCCATTTGGAATAAACAGGCTATTTTCATGCTTTCCCATACACTGCGTTTCAAAACATTTAAATAGGCTGACGAATCAATTTTGATCAGTTTCCTTTTAATGGCTGCATCTCTGACAAATCTATAAAACTCAGTTTTCTTTCAATTCAAAAAGCAATGGATAGTTCATTTCCCAGTGACCATGCGGGCGAAGCCGCGGGTAACAGCTAGTTTTTATTAAAAGTCAATAAAGTCTCAAACAAAGGTGATTGCGTAGCGCTGCGGCAGGCGTTACCGACTCGCCCCGATCTTCCCGACTTAGCAATGTCCTCGTACGCGTGCTGTGGCTCGTGCGTACGAGTCCGTACTCTCACGTGCCAGGCACCCGCACACACACGCACAGGCACAAATATTAGCGGCTTTCGATAGATTTCTTAGAATTTAGCCTACTATTCTGTTTTTAGTATGACAATGCGCAGTTAACCTCTTACCCATTCAAAAATATCACTGTAAACACGAAGGACCATAGTATGACCATAACAAGTGGTAAAATTAAAAATTTTCTGGAACCGACTTAAATAAAATCGCTTATCATAAATAATAAATCGCGGACGACGCTTCCGCTGCGGTGATGCGATGTGAGGTGGGTTGTTCTGGGGCGCCCCAGAGATGCGATCCAGGCCAGTGGTGCGAAGGAAGAGTGCGGTGCGCGACGATATCTCACACTATGTGAGGCGGTTACTTCTGGAGCGCGACTGCTCCAGGTGATGCGGTTCAGACTAGCGGCTCGTGGCAAGAGGACGCTCGAGGGCAGCGCGCGAACCTTTATTGCCTCGGCTTTTCCCACCAAGCACCTCGGTCGGGCGCGCTTCTCATTGGTCGAAAGAATCGTGTCACCTTCTAGACTCCTCCCATTTCCCGTTTCAGTGTTTACGGAAGGGATATTAGGTCAAAGGATGGGTAAGCTCTTGGCAATATACCCTCGAATAAAATTAAAATACACGAATCGTTTCCGCGTAACCAATTATTCAATTGTGTAGAGGAAAAAGAAAAGACATTTATTGTTACAACGAATGTATTTATTAAAACTAAATATTTATTATTTTAAATCAATATAAAGTTATAAACATGATAATACACGTAACTTAAGCTATACATTTATCTCTTACTTACTTATACAGTACATAGTAGTAGCATTACATAGTTTTACATTCAAATTTATTAAAATATAGTTTTATAGTGTCCCCACGGTAACGTATTGTAGCCATCTGCCATAATTTGTCTCTTGTCATCATCTCTATTAAGTACAAGTTTATCAACTTTTTGAGTAAATATTTGATGATTTTTTGATCTAATCATACACATACTCTTTCTAAAGTTTTCATTAGACCGTTTCATTATAACGCTCGTTTATATTTTTCAATATTAAGATTTTTAGTAACAGATTTTTAATACCCTTAGCTTTCTTTATTGAGGTTGTTTTAGAATCAATACAATATAATTTCGCTCTTAATCCAACAAATTCAGTTATTATATCACCACCCATTTCGTCTTTGAAAAACCCTGGAAGTTTACAATTTACTTTGGGCATATCATACTGATCGTTTTTGAAATTACTTGTATCAAAATATTTTATATTTTTTTCATGTCTTCATAAAAATCATTTGTATTTATTAAATACAACAGACTATCAGTATCAGTATAACAGAGTTGTAGCGAGTTTTTATACATGCGTTTCATTATAGAGTAATGAAAATGATATAAATGACTTTTAGCTAAATCCAGAATAGAAACCCCAATGTAAATTGGGCGATCAAGGATAACTTTTGTTAGTTCTAACTAGATTGCTACTAACGAATCGGAAATTATTGACAAATTTTTAAAATTAGGAGCACTGACATATTTTTCAGCTCCACATAGTTTATTAGTCTTATTGGATGTATCTTTCCATACATTAACCAATTTTACATCGAATTGTTTTCGTTTATTCTCTATTGTCTTTCCAAAAATAGAATTGTTTTGTTTTTTAAAAAAATCTCTTTCAAAGTCTGAAGCGCGTTTTGTCTAAGTGTTGTATTTAATAAAATATATGATGCTAAAAATGCATTTTGACTAAATGACAATATCCTATAAACTTTGAGAAAAATGACGTAAACATTCTTTTAAATGCTGATAATGAATAACATATTTACATTTATCGTACAAACTAACTATTAATTGTTTATGTTTGCTTCCTGGCGGAGCAAACTTTTCTGCTGCAAATGGTAAATCTGAATCATCATCATGAATTTCAATTGGATAGTGCAAATCTACTTCAAGAATATACCCAATTTCACTATCATCAGGAACACTCATTATATCAAATTGATTAATTTCTTTTTCACTTAGAAATTTAAAGTTCCCCGTTGGTAACTTTTGCATCATAGCAAAACCATATAAATTTATACAATCATACAATAATAGGACATGTATTTATTGTTTGCTTTTGCATATCTTAGAAAACATTGAGCAAGACCACCGCGAATTCCTTTCTCTAAAAATTGGTACATTTCAATATCTGAAAGTAAATCTAATTGTATGTTCGTATGAAACAACATAGAATCTCAACTTAATGATGGGGATGAGACATAGTAACGTGGGTCAAGACTATAATGTTTTAAACTCATAGCTCGGAATTTTTCAAAAATATCACACAACTGTAATACGTCATATTTTAAATATAAATCGGTGTATTCACCTAAGTTATGGATTTTCCGTCCTTGCCTTCAATGCATGACTGTAATCTTCATCTGAAATAGTTTGAGATGTAAGGTGATTGAAAAATTTCGATTGCTCTGGTAATTGATTTTCTTCATACCGATCCCACGAATCTATATAGTCATAACAGTAGATACCTTTCTTTCGAACTAAATTAAATAAATGTTTATCTTCGAAAAACTTACGTAAATTTTTAAAATCTTTCGCTTCCATCGTTTTCACTAAATTATCTAAGCTCGAGCTCAAAAAGTTGAAAGAGTCAATAAATTTCAACTGAACTGAGTTCTTATTATTATTATTTTCTATTGGAATAAACTTAGTAAATGAAATAAAGTTTTCTTTATTTCTGGGTATTAGATTTATACGACCACAAATAGCTGAAAGTTCCTTTATAAATAAATAGCAATCATAACCAGAAAGGTTGTGAAATATTATAGGTATGAATGAGCATGTCTTAGCTTTTAAATTACATTCGTTATGAGCAGGTCCTTTGTATTTTCCAGTAAAGTGATCATGATCTGCAACTATGATATCTGTATTACTAAATATTTTTTTACACAAATGACATTCCTTTACATTATTCAAACAGTCTCGCTCATTTTCACCGATTGCCAGAGGTGTATTATTTGAAAGTAATTTATGTAACCGTAATTGATTCAATAAATTTTTTTGCACATAGGAAACTAATTTATTGAGTTCGGACTTAGAATCACAAATTATATAATATGCAAAACAACTAGCCTCATGGATTTGAATATTTTCCACATATTATGTTGTTTTGTTTTTGTCTGAATACTCATGTAATAAACTCTCAAAGTCGCCGTATATTACAATAGAAATTCTTTGAGTCTTTTCATAGTTTGAAAAATAAAGTTTAGTATTTTCTTCCGGTAAAATGGTTTGGATCCTCGCACAGTCATGATTTAAAAGTTTTTCCGCAGTGTTAAAATATAAAAAACATTCTTCACATAAATGTATTTTAGATTTATGCTTAGTTAATTGCTTGTGTACGAGTTTATCAAACCTTTTTATCAAACAAAAATTATATTTATTATTTTTATTTAAATAAAGTAAGTTAACATGATTTATCTTTCTTTTTAAAGTTTTATACAGCGGCCCGGTCACATTATTTTTTTTTTATCTAAACCGTAAATATTAACGCTCACATTAGGATTCATTTCCTCTAATAATTTAATATCATTAAAACGTGGATGAAATAACATATTATTTGTTATTAAAACTTCTGAGTAATGAGGGTATGAATTCACTCTATTAGGATTACTTGTAGTTGGATACAAATGAGATAAAATACTCCAAAGAAAGCAATGTTTATTATTGTTTTTTTAAATTTAAGCATGATTTTGTATTACGTATTTTTTCAGGTAATGGTATATACGAACCAAATCTTAACGGATTATATTTTACAATATTTATAATTCTAAGTGTCTTTTAACTCACCCATTCTTAAACCGCATTCTTCAACTTTCAAATTTTGCAAACAACTGTCCATAAATAGGTTGAACAGCCACGGGGAAGCCACACAGCCCTCTCTGACACCTTTATGGATGTCAAACCAGTCCGAGTAGACCCCGTTGATCCTAACACAAGCACTAGAGTCCCTATAAAGAGACTCCAATGCCTGTATCAAACCAGCGCTCAACCCAAATGAGTTCAGTGTTTGCCATAGCAAATCCTTATCCACTCTGTCATAGGCCTTTTCCAAGTCCATGAACGCACAAAAAACCTTTTGGTTTTTGGCCAGAAACTTCTCCGCGATCATGCGCATGGAAAAGACTTGATCTGTACATCTCATTCCCTTTCTAAATCCCGCTTGCACATCCCAAATTTTTCCATCAGTTTCTTTCATGACCTTTTCAATCAGTACCTTAGCATACAGTTTTCCCACAATGCTAAGAAGGCTGATGCCACGGTAGTTTTTACAGTCATGCTGGGACCCTCTTCCATTATATACTGGGACTATCACGGCTTTGCACCAGTCTACCGGTACCCACTTCAGTTCCCAGCATAAATTAAATAAGGTGTGCAGCAGGCCTGCCACCACTTCCTCTCCAGCACTTAGCATTTCGAGTGAAACTCTATCATATCCGGCAGCCTTACCCGCTTTCATGCTTTTCATTGCTTTCATTATTTCATCTATACTTATCTTGCTACCTCTTTCCTCTTCTTTCGGTGTTACTACTTCACTTAGTACACACGTTGTCTCCTCACTCATAAACACGCTTTCAAAATATTCCTTCCATCTCTTTAAACTCAAAACTTCATCATTCAGAATATAGCCATTCTCGTCTCTTATAGCTTTCAGCCTAGCCTAAGTCCATTATCCTTTCATAACCAAGCCTCCTGACCCCAACCCTTCCATTAAAATCTCCTAGCATAATAATATTTTCATTTCCCTTACACTTCATTAACACCATCCTTACCATTTCCCAAAACTGCTCTCGGATATAAGTGGGCTTAGACATGTCTGGGGCGTAGACCCCTAACACAAACAACTTCTTTAAGCCCACTTTCATTCGTATCCATACCAGTATTGGGCTTACACATTCATACTCTTTCACACATTGGCCCATTCTTTCTGAAAGGATGATACCTACTCCCTGGCATGCCCGCTCGATCTCGTCTACACCAGACCAGTATGCGGTATACATGTCATGTGTAGTGACATCCTTCCCCTTCCTTTTCGTCTCATTTACGCATAACACATCTATTCCTCTATCATACATCATATCGCATAATTCATCCATTTTATCATTTATTGGCCCACATACATTCAACGTAGCCAGACGGGCCTCTCCAATCCACTTTTCGCCTCTCCGGGAGACAGAACGTGATGGGTGGCGAACCTCGTCGCCGGTTTTCCTCCCTGAGATTCTTCGCACCCCTGCCCCATTAAAGGGGCGCCGGGAACTCGGGGCCATTTCTTTAATTCGATTCCTCATGGTGCGAAATGGGGTGGTATACTTAACGCCGCTACCACGGCGTGGAGCGGAGTCTGTGGTATCGGCATGTCGCTCATTTAGCACCACCCGGGGGGACACGTGTAGGGTGGGCCTAGGAACAGGTGGTCAAAGCCTACGGACGCGAGCGACTTATCCCCCAACTTTTTTATAATGCCTACCTATATGACATAGGCTTATGCATAGAACATACCAATTACCTCATGTATGCAGACGACAAGAAGATTTTTCGGAAAATTAACACCACACATGACTGCCTATTGATACAAAAGGTCTTGGACTGTTTACTTGAATACTACAGGGTAAATAATATAACTGTTAATGCAGGCAAGTGCGAATGTATTACTTTTACGCGGAAAACTAAGTCAATTCTACATAAATATCAATTTATCGTTGTGGAAATCAGCCGAAAACTAAATGTTAGGGATTTAGGTTAGGTTAGTTTTGATAATAAAATGATACAATCCGAACACATTGATTATGTTATCAGTAAAGCATATAAAAATCTTGGTTTTGTTCTTCGCATCTGCAAACCATTCACGGACATTAATGCAATCAAAATGGTTTATTTTGCGTATGTCGAAAGTTTTGGAATATGCTAGTTCGATATGGTCTCCACAATACAATGTTTACAAAAACCGCTTTGAGCGAATTCAAAAATATTTGTTAATCATCTTAATTTTCTCTGTCGTAAAAAAACTCGGTACTTACACAGACAGTTGCACTGAGCACAATCTCTTATTTTTGGAACACCGGCGTGTTGTGCTTGACATGGCTTTTTTGTATGATGTGATAAACAGTAATGTTGATTGTCCAAATCTTGTCTCAAGAACCTTCTTCCGTACAACAAAATACCGTACCTGCAATACAAACTTGTTACAGACTCCCTGGCAACATAGAAAATACTGCCGAAACTCTGTTCTCTCGCGACTCGTTCGCGCGTGTAATGAACAGTTTGGACACATTAACTTCTTCATTTTCTTCATCTTCTTCATTGACTCTGCGAAATCTAAGGTTGTGTTTAGGCTCATGAAAACCATTAAGGAGCATAGTCGTTGCAGTTAAAACCACATATTATTTTTTCTTTTTTTTATATGTATTTTTTGCCAGTATAATTAATCTAAATAAGTTATTTTATTTATACTTAATTACTTTTATTATACTTATAAATATTTGTATGTTTGTATATACGTATGTGTGTATGTATATGCATTTATGTAATATATGTTATCAATCTACCAGACCCTCCAAAGAACTCAACATATCTGTAAGCTTGTGACCAGGGTGGTCACAACTTACAGATATGTTGAGTTACACTAAATTGCTTATGATTTGTCTTTAGGATTGTTTTTATTCGTATTCTTCCAACAACAATATACCATCAAGCAATATAAGGAAACCCGTTATTGACCATACTTGTCGTTTGTTACATTAATGTTAAATATTTTCTGTATACGCTGTTGGTTTTCGTAATAAAAAAAATAATAAAAAAGAACGGATAAGAATGATAAAAGGATATCTGATAACTTCCAGGCAAATATTAAAATATTCTGGAAACGCGCTAAAACTTCGAGGGGAAATTCAAAACAGCCCACAACGAATGCTATACGAGACGAGAACGGATTTATTCTGAGTGACGAAGTTTCGAGTTTAAAGAGATGGAAGGAATACTTTGAAAGCGTGTTTATGAGTCAATAATCGTCTGAATTAAATGAACTAGAAATTCCGAAAGAAATGGAAAGGGGCAGGGAGACAAGTGTACATGAAATAATGAAAGAAATGAAAGCATGAAAGCAGGTAAGGCAGCTGGATATGATACACAATTCCCTCCCCCAGCCTTTTAGCATCTCGAGTGATACTCTATCATATCCTTACCATCCTTACCATGTCCCAAAACTGCTCTTCAAAATAAGTGGGCTTAGACATTTCTGGGCGTACACCCACAGTACAAACAGCATCTTTAAGCCCACTTTCACTCATATCCATAGCAGCCTCACATTCATACTCTCACACATTGACCCATTCTTTCTGAAAGGATGATACCGACACCCTGGCATGCCCGCTCGGTCTCGTCTACACCAATACGCGGTATACGTGCCATGTGCAGTGGCATCCTTTCCGTTTCCTTTCGTCTCATTCACACATAACACATCTATTCCTCTATAATTCATCATTTCGCAAACTTCATCCATCTTATCATTCATTGCTCCATACAATCAGCGTAGTCATACGGGCTTCCGAAATCATCCATCCCTCCGGGAGACAGGACATGACGGAGCCTCGTCGCCGGTTTTACTCCCGGAGATACTTTGCACCCCTGACCCATTAAAAGGGCGCCGGGAACTCGGGGCCATTTCTTTTATTTTGTGCCTCATGGTGTGAAACTAGGGGTAGATTTAGGCCGCTACCATACGGCGAGGAGCCGAGTCTATTCGTTCGGCTTTGTCGCTAGCTTAGCACCACCTGGGGGACACATGTAGGGTGGGCTTAGGGTTAGATGGTCGAAGCCTACGGACAAAATAAATAATAAAATATCTTTGTTTCAGCCAACCGAAAACCCATACAAGAATGTTACTAAAATTGAAGTGAAATATAAACATTTAATGTTATAGTACGTGCCAAATCGATTGAGAAAACAGACAATGACCTCAGATATGAGCCGAGTCTCAAAAGGCGTAACTTAGAAAATCTCAATTTAGATGTGATAACAATATTTAGATAGAGCCACGTTGCAGCTATATTATGATTGTGCCACGAATAGTTTGGCTCGACCGGGGAAGGACAACTCTTTCGCAGAATACCAGCGTAAAATAGCAGCTAATACTGTTGCGTTTCGTATGGTGAGTGTAGAGATCCAGAGACCCTTTTTATTGGAAACAAACATTGCATCCTAGTCCTCAGGGGTGAAAACGCATCTGGGTTTTGATTCTTAGTCGAGGATAAATGTAGATATCTATGGGCCACAGCATCCACCGACAATCACGTGGACTGTGTGCTCGTTTATCACCCTTATTCTATAAAAAAATAGTAGAAGTACCGACGAGCGTATATGCGTAGATATATGGATGTAAAGGAGGCGAGAGAGGTATGTCAGGACCGTGACAAATGGAAGTCTGTATTCTCTTCCTACCCCTCTGGGTCACAGGCGTGAGTTTATGTTATTTTTATTTTATTATACAAAGTGCCTGCAACAGATATACCTTTACCTATGGGTATAGGATATCATAACTGTTCAGGAAATAAAAGAATGTACGTTGTAAGAGGCTGACGGTTTTCGAGTTATGGGAATCTTATGGTGGCACACACATTGCATTGTCAGTTAAAGTCATCAGTCGAACTGATATCAGTTTGAACGGATTTAAGCAAAAGAAATATCCACACAGACGGTCAGTTCAACTGATCAGTCCAAATTAGGACTGTGATATTTTTTAAAATATCGTATTTTTGATATATCGATAATTATAAATATATCAATGTTGGAGTTTTATAGATCGTAAGTTAATATACAGTAAGTCAATATCGGAGTTTTATAAATCGAAAAAATATCGATATATCAGCTTTTTTAAAAACAACCGTAAGACATTTGAGTTTAGTTCATTTATTATATTTATTAAGCAAATTAAAATATAAATGTATAAAAACGTTAGATTATAGTTCCTATTAATTATTATTTAATTTAAATAAGACGATTATGTGTACCAATATTTTTCCGTAAAAGTTTTCAAAAATGCTCGTTGTTTTATATGTTATGCTATTATATATGTTTAGAAGCACGAGTGCTACAGATGTAGCTGAAGAAATCAATTATTTAACTATTTAGATACGAAAACATTACGCTATTGTTCTTTGTTGTGATCTACAGTAGGACTGTGGATCATAACAAAGAACAATAGCGTCATTAGCTATATTTTTATAATATATTTTATAATACACGTTGCATGAAAGAAAAGGACGGGAGGTTCCACCACCGCAGTCCCCACAGAGTACCTTTGTGTTGAGTATAATATTATGTGTCCGTAGAAAATAAACAGTATTGTTGTTCCGCCATTACACGCTAGATGCCGCTCACCTAATAAAACACACACTATTGAGTTGCTGTACTAGAAATGACATAGCGTTGAGACTTTGAAATAAATGTATGCACCACTGAATGGGTTGTTCACCACGGTTACCATAGTGACAGCAAATATCAGTAACAGTCCTTCAGACTTCTCCCCACTAGAGGGAAGGAACCTTGCCGCGAATCAGCGCAGTCGAAAAGTACATCATCGTGTGGTGTAAATTGGTCCTTCGAGCCGGATTGCGGCAAGAAGTGGTGCATCATCAGCATGGAGGGAACCCTGTTGCCCCCTTCGTACCCTTGGCAGTAGATCGCTGTATCGGGACGAGCCTAGCCCCCCGCCACGGGTGCCGTGCAAGACTCGCCAGCGAATGACGGGCAGTGCGGGGTGCAGACGAGCCAAGGAGCAAGGGAGGAGGAGCGGTGACGTCAGCGGCGCCAGCGACGCGTGGCTGTGTAAGGACATCGTGCGGTGAAATTGTGAGTCTGTTCCAATTTAAACTTTATAAACACGGAGTGAAATATTGTAAGTGATTTGCCAATTTGAACTCTAAATTATTTGTTAAAAATAACTATAAAATTTCGAGTAGTGTTTACTTAAAATATTTATATGACATTTAGAATTGTAAAATTTTTAGTGTAATATTGGTTGTTACGGGGAATCCATGCCGGATTTCACCTAGAGTTAAAGTGATAAAAAAGACGTAAAAATTTTAACATCTACTCAGTGGACTTAGAATAATTGTATACTCGCAACATATTGGGACTTGTAAAATTTTAAGTTCAATTAAGGGGGACTTAGAAAATTTTACTTTGTTGAACTTGTAAAAATTTTTGTTGTTGATATCCGATTTAAATTCGAGTTATAATCTTTTCTGTTAACATGGAAGGCCTTTTAAAATTCCAAGACGATATTTCAGATAGAATTTCTAAGGCTAGAAAGAATTTAAAGAAGTCGCCTAAAGCGGGCTACGTATGACACGATATCGGTGGCGATCTAGGGTGGAAAGAAATCGGGGCTTTTATCGGGGTAGACCTTACACACGGGCCTGCCTAGCAGTACGCGTTCGGACTTGGAGCGGAATGCATATGCGGTAGAGTTCTTCAAAATACCTCCGACTCTCTTAAAACACCACCGTGTTGGTTTGGCATTAGCCATCTCGGTTAATTTATTCGAAAATAGAAAAAGAGAAGTTTCTGGGTGAAAAAATGGCTCCAAAAGAGATAAAAATTAAACCACATAAACGTACTAAATGGCCTGTAATCCAAGGACGTGATTAATTTTCTCCGGGTGGATGAAGACAGTTTTTATAACCTTCTAGAAATGATTTCGCCACTTATATAAAAACGTCAATTTCTCCTACCTATGCTATTTAGTTATTTCTTCACTTTGTTCATTTCTGCTTTGGTCAAAATCTGGTTATGTATTACACACAACAAACAAGGAAATAAAATACTTTTGTATAATAATATGAATACTTTTTTTTTAATGTAATCTTTATTTATGAAGTAAAACTATCAGAAAATAAAATAGCTTATATCTTTTTTTAAACATAAAGAAACCTTTAATTTCGGACATACTCCCTTTTATATAACTTGTTTGTTGATGTGGAAATGGTGAAGGAGTAGAAGTTAGTTGTTGATAAGAGGATGAAGGCACGTAAGAGATCGAAGTGTGGTCTTGTGGAGTTGTAAGAGATATGAGTGCGGTCTTGTGTAGATAGCGTTGGAATAGGAGTTAGTTGTTGAGGAGAGGCTTTATCTTCTCCTTACTTACATCATACACTCTACTTTACGAACGGCAATAAAAAAAATTAGTTTAGTAGGCATTCTTGACCATGTCACTTCGCAGGGTCACAGGCTAGGGCGGATATGATTTGAATTTCGATAAAATTTCAATTAATTTATTTATTTTATTCACTTTTTTTGGTTTTTTGTAAAATATCAGTGCCATAGGCTTCTACTCCGTTTATATGATTAAAATGTAAAAATTTTGTTATATAAAAAAAGGTCATTCAGTATCACTGTTTTGTTAACTTCCTTCCGCGAGGGTTGCCGGCAGCGACTGCCAAAAGAAATCGGGCCGATGCGCCTTCACACACGCAGTAAGGAGGGGGCGGTGCCCCGATCTAGGAAGCATCGGCTGATCTAGGAAGCATTTTTGCTCCTGCCAGCCGATTAAGGAGGCGATATCGGCCACGACTTAGGATGGCCCTACATACGACACGATTTAAAGGCAATCTAGGAGGCATCCCCACTACTCCACCCTAGATCGCCACCGATATCGTGTCGTATGTAGCCCGCTTAAGGAGCGACTAACCCCATCTTACGTACAAATTAGATTAACTAATTTGGATGAATTATGGCAATAATTTAACAAGACTCATGAAACACTTGTTAGGGAATCGGAATCTAAAGAATTTAGGAGTAGTCAGTACTATGTCAAAAATGTATATGACAGTACAGAAGAATGTTTCATTGATTATAGGGCTGAATTGTTATCTTTGCTTCATAATTTCAAATCGGAAGGTAGTTGCGAGAATACAGAAGAAAAAACAAGTTCGTCACAAGTTAAATTACCAAAAATTATTATACCTACATTTTCGGGAAACTACTTAGAGTGGGTTACGTTCCGAGATTTGTTTACTTCGTTGGTGCATAACTGTCAATCATTAGATAACGTACAAAAAATGCACTGGTACCTTAAGGGTTATTTAACTGGTGAAGCGGAACAGTTACTTAGGCAAATTCCGATATTGTCGGAAAACTACCAAACAGCTTGGGAAACAATTAAATCACGTTATGATAATAAGAAATTTCTCACCAAAAATATTTTGCAAAGACTATTTAATTTACGTAATGCTACTGGCGAATCGGCTCAATATTTAAAATGTTTGATAGACACAACTTGTGATTGTTTAAATGGTTTAAGTAACTTAGGTGTAAATGTATCTAACTGGGATGTGATGCTAATATATATGTTATCGTTAAAACTTGATCAAGAGTCAAGACGCCAATGGGAGTTCTTTAGTAGCAATAATAGTTCTTCTGATGTTTTGCCAACTTTTGAGGAATTTAAAAAGTTTTTAACGGATAGGGCTCGAGCTTTAGAAGCTTTAGAGGCAAATAAACCAAATGTGTCAAAACAGCAAGTTAGACCTAAAACATTACATGTTGTTAATTTTAAGTGCCCTTATTGTTCTGAAGACCATAAGCTAAGTTCATGTAAGACATTTATAAGTAAGGATAGTGAATCACGTGATTTTGTCCGGGACAATCATTTATGTTTTAATTGTTTTAGTAGTACTCATTTGGCAAGGTACTGTAAAAATTATATCCAATGTCGTAGATGTAAAAAGCGTCATCACACTTTATTACATCCAGTAAATAGTAAGCCCACGAACACTGATGCCAATAATCAGGAACCAAGTAGCTCAGAAACCGGACAGTCCGGGGCGACCAGTGTGCAAGGTCAGGTTATGACGTGTTTTTCAACCGGTAGATCATACGAGCAAGTTTTGTTGGCTACTGCTTTAGTGCAAGCTAAGGCACAAAATGGCAGGAATTATACATTGCGAGCTTTGTTGGATCAAGGTTCGCAAGCGTCTTTCGTAACGGAAGCCACGGTGCAGTATCTGAACCTTAAAAAGTTTCCGATAAAGGGTAATATTATGGGAATAGGTGGAAACAATAAGGCAGTTTCGATTCGATTCAATAAGAGATTCGTTCGAGAGTTGATCCAGATTTCGTGATTTTGGTGAAGGCTTATGTGCTAAAACTTATCACGGCACTCTTACCTAGTAAGGAGATGCCACCGATGGAATGGCTGGAACTCGATGAAATAGAATTAGCAGACCCAGGATACAATATACCTAACAGAATAGACCTTCTGTTGGGAGCGGAAGTTTACACCCAAGTATTACGGGACGGAATAAAAAGGAGTCCTAATGGATTAACAGTAGCCCAGTTTACGGCTTTGGGCTGGGTGCTGTCTGGTGGTATTACCAATGCAAAAATACCAAGGTCAAACATAGTAACGTTCCACTCACGCATTGATGATGATGCGTTACTCAGAAGATTTTGGGAACTGGAGTCGGATACAGAACCCACTAAACCATTGTTAACAGAGGAGGAAATTCAGTGTGAGGATTATTATAGTAAGACTACTTACCGAGATGTCGATGGCAGGTTTGTAGTTCGCTTACCTTTCAAACCCAAGGATCCAAGTTACAAGCATGACACGTGCAGGGAAATAGCTGAAAAAAGGTTAAATTCATTAGAAGCAAGGTTAAACAGAAATACGGAACTAAAGAATAAATATAAGGAAGTAATGAACGAATACTTGGAGTTGCAACACATGGAGAGAGTGTCAGACCCACAAAAATACCTAGAGACGGCGCTCTACTTACCTCATCACGCGGTAGTTCGTAGCGATAAAGATACTACGAAAGTAAGAGTGGTATTCGACGCGTCCTGTAAAGGAAGGTATGGAGTTTCGCTCAATAATAATTTGTTAACGGGACCAACGTTACAAGCCGATTTAAGACACATTATACTGCGTTGGAGACTATCACCTATCTGTTTAGCAGCGGATATCATAAAAATGTATCGGCAGGTCAAAGTGAACTTAGCAGATGTTGACAGTCAAAGATTGTTGTGACGGGATGATCCATCTTCGGAATTAGTTGATTACCGCCTTCTAAGAGTCACATTTGGTACTGCGTGTGCCCCATTTCTGGCCGTTAGGTCATTGCAACAGGCTGCTCGGGATGTGACGGATGGTACCAAGCAATATGCTTGTCAAAAAATACTAAATGACTTCTACATGGACGATCTAATGACGGGATGTGAAAATGTTGCGGATGGAGTCAAAATATATAAGGACATCAGTGACATATTAAAGGGAGCTGGATTTGAAATGCAAAAATGGACCAGTAATAATAATGAACTTCTTCAGGAAATTGAGAAACTAGAAGGAAAGGAAAAAAAGAAAAGGATAATGGATTACATTTAAAAATGAATGAAGTGACGAAGGTACTGGGTTTTACTTGGAAACGTAGCACAGACACTTTTCAGTACGTCGTTGCTTTACCGGAACTTGTGGAACCTGTAACAAAAAGGAACATTATTTCGGATATCTGTCGTCTATATGATCCGCTAGGTTGGGTAGCACCTAGTGTAGTCTTAGCGAAGATAATAATACAAAAGCTGTGGCTTACAGGAATAGACTGGGACCAAGAAGTGCCAGAGCAATTAAAATTGGAATGGAATAACTACAGGAATAATCTTGAACACTTAACTGATTTTAATCTTCCTAGATAGTTGCGTTCGAAGTCAAGCGATGCCCAACTTCAACTTCATGGATTTTGTGATGCCTCTCAAGCTGCCTACGGAGCTGTAGTGTATCTTCGTGTGATCGATTCCACAGGCAACGTTAAGGTTTCACTTCTTGCAGCAAAAACTAAGGTAGCACCTGTCAAGCAAGTATCTATTCCTAGATTGGAGCTCTACTTTTAACCAAATTAATGGCGGTAATCGGACAAGCACTGAACGTTGACAAATCAAACTGGCATAATTGGACTGACTCTACCGTTGTTCTTGCGTGGCTAAGTGATCACCCGAGTCGCTGGAAGGTTTTCGTAGCAAACCGAGTTTCTGAAATCTTATCAGTGATTGATTCAAGCCAATGGTGTCACGTGCGATCTGATCAAAATCCTGCAGATATTGCTTCCCGAGGAATGAGTCCTCTAAACTTGTTAAAGAGCAATCTATGGGTTAATGGCCCCGAATTCCTTCGCGATAAAGAGGTTCTATACGAAAAACCAAATATTCGTACAGAATTAAAAGTGCGCGTTCATTGTGCATCACTCCAAGAGCAGCTGTGGGACAATTATTCATCTTTCACCAGACTTCTACGAGTAGTAGCACGCTGTAGGCGGTTCCTAGGGTTAAGACACTCTTCAAGGAAAAAATTCATGAACTACCTAACTGGGGATGAATTGAAAGAAGCGTTAGTATGTGTGATAAAACAGTGTCAAAGGGAACACTTTCAGGAAGAGATAGAGAAGCTACAAAGAGAAGGCAGCGTAAACAAAAGAAGTAAGCTATGGGTACTCACGCCGTACTTGGATAATCGACATATCCTCAGGGTGGGCGGTCGGTTAGGCGAATCTCAGCTATCAAATAACCAGAAACATCCGATCATATTGCCCAAGGATTGTAATCTCACGAAGCTAATTGTCTCAGATACTCACGTGAAAACTCTGCATGGTGGTCCACAACTAATGCTTACCATTCTGAATGCTACCTACTGGATATTTGGCGTAAAACAACTAGTTAAGGCTTGTGTCCATAGATGTGTAACCTGCGTTAAATCCAAGGCAGTTACAAAAAATCAATTAATGGGCCAATTACCTGCTGTTCGTGTTACTCCAACACGACCATTTAAGTGCAGCGGAGTAGACTATGCTGGACCTATTCAGCTAAGGGTCTCCAAGGGAAGGGGACACCGCTCTTATAAAGGGTATATATGCCTGTTCGTGTGCATGGCAACTAGAGCAATACACCTGGAAGTAGTATCCGACCTTACCAGTGAAGGTTTCTTACAGGCTTTCAAACGATTTGTAGCTCGCAGAGGTCATTGTCAAGAGATATAGAGCGATAACGGGACGAATTTCGTGGGCGCATCTAAGGAACTTGCCCATTTGTTTCGTACAGAAAAATGCAATATGATGGCAGAAGTAGCCGAATCATTGGCTAACAACGGCACCACGTGGCATTTCATTCCATCTCATGCTCCGACCTTCGGAAGGGTTATGGGAAGCCGGTGTGAAATCGGTGAAGTATCACTTAAGACGTGTTATTGGAAATTCGACGCTGACCTTTGAGGAGATGGCGATAGTCTTGGCGCAAATTGAGGCATGTCTAAACTCCAGGCCATTGTCTAGATTGTGTGACGATAACGAACACGGGAACATATTAACACCGGGCCACTTTTTAATAGGTGAACCTCCGCTAGTAGCTCCGGATCTGAATTTTGAATCCTCAAATATTAGTTCATTGCGTAGATGGCAATATACGCAAAAAATGGTTCAGGACTTTTGGCGAAGGTGGTCGTCTGAATATTTACGACGTTTTTTCCAAAGCGATAAACGTTTCTCCCAAACGAGGGAACCTAATTTAGGCGATGTTGTCATCGTTAAGGAAGACCATCTACCACCTTGTCGGTGGATGTATGGCAAAGTAGTCGCGAAACATCCGGGTCCGGACAAAATTACTCGCTTAGTCTCCATAAGGACAAAAAATAAGGTTGTTAAGCGACCGACAAACAAAATTTGTATATTACCAGTAACTAAATAATGTTTTAATGTAAGTTTTATCGATTTGTTAATTAGCATTAGTTTATTTTGTATTTTGAAACTTGTACATGGTGTAGAACAATGTTGTTCTAGGTGGGCGGTATGTTGAGTATAATATTATGTGTCCGTAGAAAATAAACAGTATTGTTGTTCCGCCATTACACGCTAGATGCCGCTCACCTAATAAAACACACACTATTGAGTTGCTGTACTAGAAATGACATAGCGTTGAGACTTTGAAATAAATGTATGCACCACTGAACGGGGTGTTCACCATTGTTACCATAGTGACAGCAAATATCAGTAACAGTCCTTCAGACTCTCCCCACTAGAGGGAAGGAACCTTGACGCGAATCAGCGCAGTCGAAAAGTACATCATCGTGTGTACACGATGATGTACTATATTTCGTACTAGGTGCACCTAGTCCAATTCCGTATAAATACTCGATCCAAATACCTGTTCCACCTAGTCCATAAAGTATCAAGTACACATAAAGGTTAATATTGTTGGAATAGGAATAGGATACGCTATAGTTTCAAGTACCATATTTTACGTGCGTACTGCTGAAACGTGTGCAATAATGAATTCATACATCTTCCCTTCATAATTTACAAAATTATTATAATTATTCTCGTAACTAAATTACGAGAATTAAGGTTATATGAAAAATAAATTAAGATCATTTACTTCCAATTACTTCAAATGCTACTTAGTAGTACTTCATATTTTGTAAAATTTGTTTTAAAAGATGTTTATCTTTGATTTATTTGAAAAACTCTAGAATGGGAGTACTCACCTATTGATTCTGTATGTCTTGATTTTAAGCTGCTATGTTTTTTTACTATTGCTATAATTCTATAATTGGTTGATGCAGCTCATACTAATGACGGAAGGGAGAATTTAAAGTGGATTATTTTCATTTATCTCTCATATAATCTTAATAGTATCGAGCCTAATTATAATATTTTTTTAGAATATTGTTTGCATAATTCTTATAAATAACATTAAAAAAAAGAATTGTTCTGAAAAATAAAAAGTGAGTTTGTCAGTTCCGGCGCACGACTGAAGTTCACTCCCCTTACGAACGATTATAAAATATATAGATTAGTAAATGTGGGTAAATGAACGCATTTTTATACTACTAAAAGCATGCATGACACATTTACTTATATTAATTATTTAATGTATATTCATCAAAATATATTACATAATCATCGAAACGTAAATTGTTTACGCTTCCAATGCTATGTTATGTAGTCATGGAAACACGAAAACAGCGTCCACCGAGATCACATTCGCATGAGTCCGTACCGTATTTGACAATAGACACTCGCCTGCCTTGTACTCTTGTATAAGTATTTGGTTGAACTAGTCCGAGTCCCGACTAGTCTCATACTAGTATTTGGTTGAACTAGTCCGAGTCCCTACTAGTCTCGAGTCTCGAGTATTGACAGACAAAGATAGAATAGAAGAATAGTCTAGTTAAAAAAGGACAGAATATATTATTACACAACAAACACGAGTGCGCGTCACGTTACCTTTATGTTCATTAAAATTTGGTTCAAATTCAAATGACTGACAAACTAATGATTTAGGCAAAGACGACCCGAGTTGAGCGCCTAGTAACTACAGTCTACGGTAATAAAATACGAGTACGACGCGTAGGCACAGTGAGACTAGATGGATCAAGTATTTTAAAAGTTGGAATAGGTGCAACCTAGTCTCGTTAAATACTTAGTCCCTGGATCTGTTCTAGTATATACGCTTCATCTCTAATCGTGTGGTGTACACTTTGTATAAACTGAAAGCAGTCCCGCCACCGCACCGCCGCTAGCGGATGTAGGTAGTATAAGGAACGGTTACTTAAGGTGAATCCCTGACCAAAATGTTGCGAAAGTGCGTTTTTCAGACTCTATTATCTCATTAGTTATGAAAAATAAACTACATCTAAAAGTACATTATTAATGTTCGATATCTTATCATCGCATTCCACGTTCTAATTTATTTTTATGTGCTATAAATACATTTAAAATCAACTTTTAAAAAATGACTAAAATTCTTGATTACATGCATCTGTTGCTAAACGCAACGCTCTAATCATTTGATGATAACACTAATGGATAGATAATTAAAAAATCTATATTCTCCACGTTTTATTTAAATTTTTAAGTTCGTTTTTCTCTTTTAATTGAAATAATTCCGAAAATTGTGTGACTTCTATGATAAAGGGGAGTGCGCAGAGTGCGGGAGGCATTACGCTGTATGCGTTCATACGAGGTAGCCGCGTCGCTGGTCGCCGCGTCCGTATTTCGCCGCAAACATAATATTATTTGAGTACCTACCAACCGATGCGCTTACGTCACGGTATATTGTAACTCGGCCGTATCTTAGAAATAAATCTTACAGCCGTGCGGTACGTAAACATGCGATAGGGATGCCTGCCTCCAGATTTTTTACATTTGCCCATTGATTTATGTGTTATAAAACACTCAATGCATTTTCCTACTTTGTGTTTCCATTTAGTTTTATGATTGTACTTAAATATACTTTTTTTATATAAACAAATATATAATAGGTACTTTGTGAATTGAATAGGAAGTGTTCAACAAAAATGCGTGTCGTTTTATGATTGGTAGATTTGATTAAAAAACCATGTTTATGTTTCAATAACAAATCGGTCTTATAAATTTGCGGCCGAAAAACATTTGCGCCTCGGCTGAGACGTACGAAATGCTTTATTATTAAAATTTTAAATATAAAAAATCCGCATTATAATATAAATTAAAAATTGTTTTGGGAAACATGGACAAGTTATAGATACCTGCAGCTACTTTACAATTTATATGTTTGGTTTTAAATGAAGTTTGGATTTATTATTTTTTTATTTCTATTTTATTTTCTAAAAGGGTCCTAGGAAAGGAATTATCACTGCGTGTTGGCGAACTTTGCATGTCTTCGAAATATTTTTTTTCTCATTTCTCAGACATGCAGGTTTCCTCACAATGTTTTCCTTCACCACTGAGCACGGGGTAAATCAACACTTAAAATTGCAATTACAATATTATTGGTGCTGGCGGGGATCGAACCCGGTTTGCTCGCACACTGTGAAAATTTTAGCAAGCGCTAACCATCTGAGCTACCACGGCTCCTCTCCTCTCGAGCTAGAGACATTATTTTATTTATCGTCAGGCCTGTTGGTCTAGTTGTTAGTGACCCTGACTGCTATGCCGCAGGTCGTGTCTGGGTGTAATTTATCTATAATATTTATGTATTTAGAAATATATAAGTATGTTTATCAGTTGTTTAGTACCCATAACACAAGCTCTGCTTAGCTTGGGACTAGATGGCGTTGTGTGATAGTTGTGGAATATTATTATTATTATATTATTATTGTTGGGGTATCTGTATAGTTTTCTCATCTGGTTGGTTTTTATAAATATAAATTAAAATGAAAAGATAAATATATATAAATATCAATAAAATAAAATAAATACAAAAAATATACTTACAAATAAATAAAGATCCAACCATATTAAATAAAAAATAGTCTCCTATCTTTCTCTCTATGTTTTGATCTCCTAAAACGAGTTTGAGTTGGTAAAATCAAGGCAAAACTTAGGGTAGGGTTGTCAATTATTATTTTAATAATAAAACTAGTGAAATTCCGCGGTTTTATATGCGCAAGCGTGAACGTAGTTAGAACATAATATAACCTTTATGTTTTACATAAATATCCTAAAAACTTATTATTTTAATATTTTACTAAGTACCTATAAAATTAACAAGTTTATTGCATTTTTATTTGAGTAATTTTTTATGCAATTTCTTTATCTACGTCTATTTTAAGGAACCTTTATTTAGTCTGAATCATACATAACACTATATTACTGATTTACTTACTTATACGTAGTTTTCTTTTTTGCAGTTACTAATATCTTGTGAGGTTGAAAAAGGCAGTAATGAAAAAATAATAAGAATAATAATAATTGACGTCAGCAACTTCTTTTCATAAAAATTTCAGATCATGGTCCATTACGTTGCAGCTTCACCGCACCACAACTTAAATAATAATAAATTATTTTGTATTTATTTTATTTTATTAATATTTATGTATATTTATCTTTTCATTTTAATTTATAATTTTCATATATTTAAATATTTATATAACCGAACCAGATGAGAAAATTATACGGCTCCAACGATTTTAGCGACGAACGCTTGGATTTATTTTTAGAAAATGTCCTTTTGTCCATGTTTTCAAGCAATAAAAAAACTGCTACAATATAAGAAGGTAAATTTCGACAAATCACTAACGGTCGTTATAGCTCAGGTGGTATGTCGGTCGGGCGTGATATCGGAGTTCCGTGGTTCGCGTCTTGGCTTTGGTCCCGCTTTTTTTTCCTTTTTTTTTCAGGTTCCTTTCTTTTTTGAGAAAATCTATTATTTCAAACCCTTTTTTTTAGTAATTTTTAAAAATACGAAAATTTTAATTTTAAAAATTTAAAAAAAATATCTATTTAGTTACTAATGCTATATTTATTATTTTAATAATTACCTACCCAGTAGGTAAATATTAAAACAATAAATGTAGTAAACAGTAAATCTCCCTCAAACTCAATTTACTAATATTGTTCCTAAATAAGGAATAGCCAGATATAAGATTAGTAGGTAATAACTATTGCTCATCAAAATTGTATTTGACCTCAAGGTAAAACATATCCTAAAATTCAGTAGCTAAATAAAATAATAATACCTACTATTCAAGTATATTTTCAATATGTAAGTAAATGAAAATAACAAAAATGAAGCACCATTAGCATGTAAAGTTCGAATCCATAATTAATATTTCGACAAATATTATAATTTACACTATAAAAAGCTAATTCAATATTAGCAGTATAGTATATAGTTAAAAATAATCAAAAATAGTCATTTTTATTAATTAGATAATATATTAGAATACATAATTCTAATATAATGCAACTAATATACCGAATAAAGAAAATTAAAATACATTTATCATTGTACGCCGTGTCTATTTCCATTGAATAGTTCATTGACATTGAAAAAATAATACTACGTTCGTAGCAGTAGGTGGCGTCTTTTGGCGATTTCTTACGCGATAACGATATATTGTAGTGAGCTTCGACAGACCAAACGCTCAAGGTCGTTCGCTGGAGGTAGCGCCTTAACAAGAATATTCTTTGAACTGAAAGCTAGAAATACCAATTACTATATATACCATTTCTGAAATTCAATCAAGTAGAAGTAGGCAAGTTATTAATTACTTACTTGGTCACTCAGGTAACTAAGTATACAATTTTTTTTCAGGCAAATTATAACTTGTTCAATTGTTATAATTTCGCTACAAATATTTTTTTTCACTATAAATTTACAAAAAACGTCTTTTATTTTGAAAAATATCTGTAAACGTGGGACAAAAATGGCAGGTAGCATTATCTAAGAATACTACAAAAAACAGGTTGACAACAATTTCTTCATTTGTGATCTTAAAACCGAAAATAATGGATAAGAGTAAAAAAATATGAAAATTTCGAAAATGTCCCATAACTCGAAAACCGAGAGACTTTTGCTGGGAACTTTTTTATTTTTTAAACAGTTATGATGAATATTCAATGTAAAAAAGACTTTTGGTAAATCCCACGGAATACCCTTTTATAAACTAAAAGTAAATCCAAATGTGCATTGCCTTAAGCACTCGTTTATACGTCAATTTTTTAAAGCATTTTAAATACACACAAGTTTTCACTTTAACCTTTTCTTCGGTATTTGGTACAAAACAATACAGTGTGAACGGCCTCGAATACCTTGGTTTATAGATACGAAATTAAATAGAAATACTATTAAATAAGTATTTAGAATAAGAACAGGTCATATTCCATTCAAAAAAATCTTATTTGATGAAAAGAACTGATTACATTTACTATCAAAATTCCGAATCATAAACAGTATATACCTACAACATGTAACAAAAACCCTGTGGTTCCCGTTAGGTGTGTTATCAGAATCCGAATCCAAGCGTACAGAAATATTTTTTTTTTCAAAAAACACATTTAAAAAAATTATTTTTAACGAAAAAAAAAATAATTTGCAAATTGTATGTGGTTTTATTTCCTCTAACTCGCACGAGTATCGGTAATGCGGGGTCTTTGACAATCCTCTAACTCCTCGGCCAATGCAAAGATAATAAAACCACAAACAATTTGCAAAAAAAAATTTTTACATTAAAATTAATTTTGTGTTTTTTTTTTTAAATTGTTTCTACATGCTTGGATACCGACTCTGATAACGCAGTTAACGGGAACCACAGGGTTTTTGTTACATGTTGTATAGAACATCTCCAAACTATCACACGGAGTGTTGGCCATACCCCGGGCAGAACACCTTGCCCGGCGGGAGATCTAATTTTTTCCTTCTACGGCCACAGAGTAATATAAGACACATCATTTTTTAATGGAATGTGAGCGGAACCGAGAGGCAAGGGAATTATTTGTAAAGGCGTATGAGATAAATGTGTACAATATTGCGCAGGGCATTCTAATTCTATATGCCCCCACCTCGGATATTACATTCAGTATGTGCAGATTAACAACATATGTATATATTTTAAGTTAGTTTTAATGGGATTGATATGTGAACTAACAAAAATCCTTAAATAAAACAAGAAAAAAAACCTTATCTTCGTAGTACGATTCGATTTTTTTCGTTTAAGAACTTCCGCGCGCCCCCCTTTTCAACCTTGCGCCATTTGGCACGTGCCTAGTTTACCATAAGGATAATCCATCACTGTCTCAAGGTAAGGTCTCATCATAACTAACAAAACTAGCCTATACTCAGTACACACATATTACTATTACTACTCTTCGAGGAGTTCCAGTAGCAGATATCGAAGTACACCTTCAGGTCACTCCATAAATTCCAAGACGTATAAGTATATTTATATATAAATCCTACGTAACTACCTTTAGCGAATAATTTTACAACATTTCATGCTAAAAATTGAAGTATTTTGCTATAAAGTACAATAGATACTCACACTCTTTGCTACATTTCTAATAGTCTTTGAGGGATAAGAGAACACCAAAAACGAAACGAATTTCATTAATTTGCGGCAGTGGTGTACATGAAAGTACAGTAAGGTCAATTAAACATTCATTTTTTGACACCACTTGTAATATTTTTTTTTGTATTTTTATTTGAGCGCCTGTACTATTAGGCCCTTCAGGATTATCCATTCTTTCCGGGGTACCCTGTATACACTAGAAAGTTATGTAATCACTTTATTGCTATTTACTTCTTTCGTAAATTTAAAAATTAAAATAATAAAAACCGTGTTGTTTTGGATTTGTTTACCAACGCAGGCCGCTCGCACTCGTACATTATACGAATCGGTCGTGCGACTGATCCAAATCTCTATGCGTGTTGTCGCTGTTACTAAGCGATACTGCTGTAATGTATCTGTGTGTGAAATTGTTAATTATTTTATTTAGTTGTGTGTTTCGTAGTGACAGACTATTATTTTTGTGTGCACAGATTTCCCCATCAAAGATGTCCGAAATGTCTTTATCAGGGAAAAACGCTATGGCTGCTCCCCTCCAGTCCTGCCCATGTTGCTCTGTGTACAACATTTAATTTTACTTGGCTTGGAATCGTGCAAAAAGATCGATACCACATGTATACTTATATCAGGTCTCTCTCCCTTTTGCTACATGCGTGAAATAATTACCTACAATCGCGAGACACCCTGGACTTCATACGCAGTCGGGTCTAGCGTAGTTTTTTGTAAATACTTATTGAAATAGTTTTTGTTTAGTGTTTACTATATTTAATTGTAGGATAAAACAGTTTAAAATTTTCATGTAATTTAAAAAATATATTAAATTACAGTGGCAAAACGTCGTTCCTACTATAATTGTTGTTTGGAAGGAAGGATTTAAATAGGAAGTTACGAAAGGTGAATTTCATAGCTTCCTATTTAAATCAATAGGTGGACCATGGAAGGCCATGCTCCTTCAAAGGCCAATTATCAAAATGTCGTAGTTATTGCTATGTGATTACAAATTCTTTCTTAAACAAACACCCATCGAATTGAAAATCACAGACGCGGCGGCGAATCGCTCGCGCTACAATTTTGGCAGTATGGTACCTCGCTTCATTGATGGGTGTACCATGGAACTCTAACAAAAAAAAAATTCGTTTATTTACTAGATAAATGAAACTAAAAAATATTTAAGAAATACTTTGTTTTATTACGTAACATATAAACTACTTCTTTTTATTGTAGATTTAATCGCTATTTATTAAACTTTAGTGTTAAATGACTGATTTTTTATAATGGCCTAAGGAGCCTTGTTCCTAGCAAGGCCATTTGGAAGAGTTCAATGAAACTTAAGTTCAATCAATATTGATTAAATCTGTAATTTAAAAAAGTGATTTATATGTTACGTAATAAAACAAAGTATTACTTAAGTATTTGTTAGCAGAGGCGGCGTAAGGCGTGGGCGACGTGGGCCACCGCCTACGGCCTCGCGATCCAGAGGGCCTCGCGCCCTGGAGGTTATTGCGTTACTTAAAACCGTAAACGCATTTTTCTTAGCATTTTCTTTCCCATATACCACGGGGTGTGCTCTGAGGAATTGATCGGATTAATCGAGCCGCCAAATTTCGTGAACGCACTACGCGGCAAACGTCCCTATACCATCCACACCATCTGGATGCTTGGCGGTCCACCACTGTACGTTTCACAAGCAGTTTTCTTCCGCGTACGACCTCTGTGGAATAGTTTACCACCGGCGATTTTTCCGACCGATACGATCTGGGGACCTTCAAGAAAAGAGCTTACTCCTTTCTAAAGGGCCGGCAACGCACCTGCAATTCCCCTGGTGTTGCGGCTTGCGGTTGATCATGGGCGGCGGTAGTCACTTAACTTCAGGTGAGCCGCATGCTCGTTTGCCCCCTTTTCTATAAAAAAAAACGCGGGAAAAATTTCATTGTCATGAATCGATATTATTGACATAACTAAATATTTTTATTCAGTCTAGTAACATTAGTTTGCGTTGCTATTGCGGGGAATACCCGCTGCGGGGCGACCAGTATATATACAGTAATCTATGGGTGCGACAAAGGCTGAGGATTCCCCGTTCTATTTGTTAGACATAGAATACTGACTTTAATCGTAGGCGCGTGGCAATCGAGTTAAGAGTGCGGTACAGCAGCCCACGTGGTTGCAAGTGGAAGGCAAGGATTGAACCTTTACAGTCTCCTAAAAGTCGGTATTAAACAGACTTTTTCAACACCATGCTTGTTCAATTATAACAAATATGGATTTGAGATTTATGGCTTTAAACCAACAATATGAAAATTTTGGTTTCCTTTATGATTTAAACAAGTTAAAAAATAATCCAAACTATCTAATATTAAAATAACTGTCAAGGTTTACACACAGCCCTGCGAGTGGTTGAAAGGAGTGACTTTCAACCTTACGAATTATATGAATAATTACAACTAGTGATCACTAATTTACCTAACTTCGTAACAGATGTGAAACAGTTTCTCCAATACGTTACAGAAAATAATTTAAAAAAATATACCCAAACATTTACGTCATCATTTAACAATACCGATCAGTACCTGATCCGCTAATGGAAGCTTTTTAAAATTAAAACTCTTTTCTTTATTAAAACCATGGTCACGGGGGGTAGTCCCCCCCGTGACCATGGTTGCTGTAAAGCACCCGAGACGTCGGGAATTAAAAATAAGTAAAAGTAGTGAAATAAACGCGATAAATTCCGTAAATTTAGTTTTATTCAATGTGTAGTGTTCGCGTAAATTTAAGAAATCATTATCTTTAAAATTATCTCAGGAATGCAATGTCACAAAAAAGACTTTCTGTATTGAAAGTTTTATCTATCGAGGCAGATATAGCATGGGAGCTATATTGTGAGGCTATAATTAAACAATTCAGCAGGATAAAAAGCAGAATATTTCTTTTCCGTTTTTCTATGAAATTGTTTGGTGTTGGTACTTAATGATTTTGTATGAATAAAAATTTCATTATGTGAAGTGTTTTGTTTTAAATTTTATATAATCCGTCTTCTTGTGCGGGCAGAGGGCCCGGCAAAATATATCTTGCCCACATAAAATTTAGGTCTTGCCCCGCCACTGTTTGTTAGTTTCATTTATCCAGTAAATAAACGAATAATACCTGTTTATTTGTTAGAGTGGCCTTCCATCATACACCCACCTTATATTATTTGTTACATAGGTACTTATAGCAAAAAAAAATTAAGTAATTGGTTGCGCGGAAAAAAGAATCGGGTATTCTCATAATTTTGTTCGGGGGTATATTGCTCGCCAGTGTCCTTCCTTTCCCGTATCCACACTTTCCTTCCACACGGACTGCAGGGGGAGGGGGGTCTAAAATGTGGTGCCACCTTCCCGGCCAATGGAAGAACGCGGCCTGCCGAGATGGAAGTGGTGGAAGTGGCCTGTTCATATAAGGGCACGCACGGCCGTCGCACGCTCTGCTTCTTCTCTCGCACCGTAGTCAACACCGCTAGTTGTTATTGTACATCTGTGGCAGTCAGCCACAGAACCGCAGGAAATAACCGCCTCGCATGGTGCGAGTTATCGTCGCGCACCGCCCTCTTCCAACACACCACCAGACTAGGACCAGTCAACAGCGGCACCGGAAGGAGCCCCACCCCAGTAAGTGCATTTTTCCCCTATTTCCCTCATTTTTTTCATTAATTCACTTCAGCCTTTTTTGTTTCGTTTTCCCGTCACATCTTCTCTCCTACCAGCTCAAGTGAACCTTCCCCTGACACCGGTGAAGTGATAGATTAGGAGGAGCGAGTGCATCGTCCAAGGCTGTCGCATGCCACGTCAGCCATCTTGTTTTGGAGTATCAAGAAACCGCACATACAGTCCACCTAGTAACATCTCGCATAATAGGGTCAAGGCCCGACTTGGGAATAGAACTCAAGAACCCCTAGGCCCGTCACCCAACCATTTTCTGGTTCTTACAAGCCGGATTAATATCGGGACAATTGGCCCCACTATTAATAATTTAACTACAGGAGTAGTACCGTAAAATGTGGCAACATTACCATATTTTTTTCTAAAAAGAAATCTATGTACTTCTTTATCTATTAGACGCAAGAATATGAAACTTTTGTTATACACTTATTATATGTTTGTCTTACGTTTTTTGCTATTTATATT
Organism: Parnassius apollo; assembly: GCA_907164705.1. Lineage (NCBI taxonomy): Eukaryota > Metazoa > Arthropoda > Insecta > Lepidoptera > Papilionidae > Parnassius > Parnassius apollo. The sequence goes on along the minus strand of CAJQZP010001558.1, from coordinate 8,586,675 downwards.
ACACAAAACTCATTAATTTAAGCTGTAGCCGTAAATTAAGAATGTGGGTAAAATTGACACATTTTTGGTAACTTACAAAATAATTCATTGGGCAAAGATGACAAAAAATACGGCCGTTAGTTTTTTATACTGAAACAGAAAAGAAGAAAAGTAGGTTAAAAAGTGGCAATACCATCAACAGGTAAAGTTGGCAAGGGATTTATTGCAATTTATATACAAATATGATTTGACTCATAGGGTTGTCAAAAAACGGGAACAACAAACTGTTTTTTGCAATATACCTAATTATACATAAGATATTTTTATATTCTGAAAAAGGGTAAAACAATATTTAAATGCAAAAGAAAAAAATACTTTTGTTTCTTTATTGTAAAGCTAAAAGTGAAAATAAAAATGGCACATTTTTATACTTCTTAGTTCAGGCTCATCTTTTAAACTAAATAGTAGTAGGAACTAGTAAAAAGAGTCTTAATCACTTTTACTTTTTTTTAACTATAACAAATGGCCTTAAAAAATTAATCTTAAAAACTATAGGACTCGAAGTTTAAATGGCACAGATTACAAGGGACAAAACCAATTAAAATTTAATCAAAATAAATATTATCCTGCTCGTTCATAAGAACATATTTTTCAGGATATTCTGATATTTGCAATAATTGAACAGATTTTACTATATGATGATTTTTTACCCACCATTCACCGGGCATTTTATTATGAAAAGTATCGCTCCTATTATTTTTCTTTAAATATTCATGGACCAGAATTCGGAGATCAAGTTGCGTCAGCGGAGCTCCGTAGTCTGAGGCCACAATAAGAACTTTCACAAAGTTAAGTTCTTCTTCTGGCGTCAATTTGAAGGGTGGCCCTGGTTTGTCAGAATGAATTTTTTAACTTTTTGTTCAATAGTTCTTCTTGGTATGCTAAAGGTTTTTTCGGTCTCGTAAGAAGTCATTCTTTTTGTTTCCACCATCTCAATAGGCTAAGGCCATCATCTCGTCGGTGTAATTTTTATAGGGTCTTGCCCCAAGTTTTCTTCTGTCTCGTTTTTTTGGGGGCATTCTGAAACAAAAAGATACCAGATAAGCACACATAAGCGTAAAGCATTCACAAAGTTCCCGAGAAGCCCGTCATGATCAGCCAGATCATGGGAGCATTTTGTCATTTGAAACTACTTTGTTCTAAAAGTTTTTCATCATGAAAATAATCGAAGTTATTAATGCACTTTAATGCGTTAGTAGCGCGGGATGTTCATATTATACACATACCTATATAAAAACAAAACATTCACACGTATCAAACAAAGCACGCACATATACATGAAATACTTAATTTATGCCAACCCTAGCTGTAGGTAAAGTTACCACAAAGCAGTCGGTGTCAACTTTACCTAACCTCAAACATCATTACCTATACCAATATTCCCGTGAAAAAATAAAGTAGCGATTAAACAATATAACAGCTGCAATCCCGACCATTTCCTACATACAATATCAAAATTACACTCACCTCTCACATGAATATGGCTGTTCATTGTGTGCTCCTGTGAAAGCGTCGTCCAACAATTGTGAAATTGTGTCTTCAGAGATATTTATTTATCTATGGCCATATTGAAATAATCGTCAGTGTTACCAGTAAGAATATTATAAAAAATGTTACCCTACACTATTGAAATAATAATACTATTTAAATTCCGTTTATTTAATTGCAGTTTTCTAAGGTAGGCAACTTTAAGTAAAATACCTACAATATGGAAATCTTGCCACGGGTTTGGTAATGTTGCCACGTTCTACGGTAACTAAATACTTTATGAAAAATTTAGTTGAAATTTACTTCATTATCCAAGTATCTACTTGCATACCTATAATTTTCTTTTGTATATAATTAAAATAGTTTAAGTTAATGACACAAAACACTAAAATTAAATATTTGTTTACTAACAATATTTTTACTAGATCATATTTCTGTGAGGAATCGTATTTCAGATTAATTTGTTGTTTACACTATCTACCTATTTCTTCCAAGCCAAGCATCGCGATTCCCGAAGAATAGCCTTGTAAGTTGCGTGCGTCGGCATCGCAGAACTCACATAGGTGTGAAAATATGGTCAGTCCATCATAGTCAGAATAGATAATTCACATAAGTAACTTAATTACCATTTCGCAATGTATTTTTTACTCTTTATTGACAGCGCTTAGTTACCACCGGAAGTCCAGCGTGCCCTAGGAAAGAAGAAAGATGCAAAGTAATACAGACATTCGCGCGCAGCGATAGTTTTATTTAGCTTGCGTGCGCGATTTATCTGATTAATAATAATTATTTAGGTTATCAATAATCATCAAGTAGTCAACATCAAAGGACTGCAACTTCAGTACGTAGTACTATTATTTATTCTGTGCTTATATCGACACTGACCCAGCCGATCATTATACTTTATACGTGGTAGAGCCATGCTGCAGTTATATTAGATGTATAGTTGTAGCACGAATGGGTCGGCTCGACCGGGGAAGGACCACGCTCTCACAGAATACCAGCGTGAAATAGTAGCTTAATGCTGCTGTATTTCGTATGGTGAGTGTAGAGAACCGGCGACCCATTTTACTGGAAACGAGGCATTCCATCTTAGTCCTCACGGGTGACAACACATCTGCATTTTGATTCGTAATCGAGTATAGATGTAGATGTCTATGGGCCACAGCAACCACTTACCATCAGGTGGACTGTGTGCTCGTTTGTCACCCTATCCTATAAAAAAAAATACTTAAGTCCAAAAATAATAAATGACCTAATAATAAAGCAAATTTTAGGTTGTATGAATTTTATTTACCAATATTACATTATTATTTTAATACATTAATTTACATAGAATAAATAAATGCTCGTTATTATTAATCAAAAAGTCCAGTTTAATAAAAAAAGCAAAGTAAACTAAAGAGAAACTAACGCGACATCTCAACTTTTCGACGTTCCGCGCAAATTATATTCAGAAATAGTTACAGATTTTATAAGTATTTAAATCAATACACAAAATGATAAAATTATAATACAAAATTAATAATTTATAAACAGTAACAATTTTTTTCATGAAAAAGTTAAACGGATTTTTAAGAGACATTCAAATAAGAGTATTATTTTTTTAGTGCTCACTTTGACAATTACAATTGTTTCGAAATTAATACGAAGTATATATCCATAACAAAGGGCCTAATATACATATTGGTAGTGAAATATATGTGCAAAATTCTCTAACATTATAAACACCTCAGGAATAACGATAAGAAGTCACACATTTAACAACCAAACAACATTACATAGTAACAGAAGAGTGAACTTATGTGCGGAAGCTTCACATAAGTATCTCGCAACGCACGTTCACAAGCGCGAGGTTCACCTACAGTAGCAAACAGAGAAAATAACGCATTATCCACCATAGGTTAAAGACAGTCTAACAGTTGGGAAACGAATGCTCTTGTGCAAAGCAACAGCGGGGTCCTTACGGGGTAGGGGGCGGCGCGACCTTGTGCCCCCAGCGCACTCCACTAAGGGTATATTCCAAAATAGAACCCAGTGTACTGTCCAATGCAAATGACGTCATGAATCGACGCTATACTGGTGATTCGTTCCAAAACATAGGACAGTATATGGCGTCATACATTTGGGCCATATTGGAAAAGTGTAGGCGATTATTTTGTCATTTTGTGCTCCAAAAATCAATATATCCTCCTAATGGAGGTACCAACAATTATTCTATTTTTTTTTTGTATTTGAATAAATAAAAACAAATTCTCACATGCTTCATTCAGCGCACACACAATTAAAAATTGTTTTATTATGGCCGAATATCCGACACAATATGGCGGCGGCACGCCAGTACAATATAGTGTCAATTGATGAAGTCATTTGTATTCGGCAGTTTTCTGAAAACGTTTCGGAACATACCCTAAGTCTGCTGTCCAATACATGCGGTAGACACAAGCGTGTTTTCAGTACTTATGTAAGTAATTTTAAGTGCCGTTTTCGAAAAATATATTATCTATAATGGTGAATTACTGTCATGGTTATGACTTCAAATTGAATTCGAATGACGACCATGCTTATATCTCCCTCATTTTTTTTTTGATAAAATTGTTTATCCGAATTAGAATAACACTACATAATTTAATTTAACCATACAAAACTGAAAATAACTATGAAAAGAAAGTGTCATAAAATATTCGGCGGTGCAAATGCTTGTAAAAATATATATTTTTCTCTAGTAATGAAAAATAATCTTTTTCAATAAATAGTTTTATAAGTATGCACATAATGTTATTACGTTATAATGAATATTATTTACATCCAAAATTATTTTATACCCAATTTCGAGATAACCTCTAACATATTTGCGACGACGGCGTTAGTAGTAAATATCTACGCGGGCATCGCCTGACTGTTATTGGGTATGTTCCGAAACGTTTTCAGTATATTGCCGAATACAAATGACGTCATCAATTGACACTATATTGTACTGGCGTGCCGCCGCCATATTGTGTCGGATAGTATTGGTATTTGGTATATTTGGTATTATACTATATATAGTCGAATTTGTTTTTATTTATTCAAATACAAAAAACTATAGAATATTTGCTGGTATATCCATTAAGAGGATATAATGATTTTTGGAGCGTAAAATAACAAAATAATCGCCAACACTTTTCCAATATGGCGCAAATGTATAACGTCGTATACTGTCCTATGTTTTGGAACGACTCACCAGTATAGCGTCGATTTATGACGTCAATTGCATTGGACAGTACACTGGATTCTATTTTGGAACATACCCATTGTTTCACAACTGTTAAGCTATATGCAGGCATCGCATTATATATTCATACGCTACTGTAGGTGAACCCCACGCTTGCGCGCGTGCATTACGAGACTCTTGTATATAGTTTCCGTACTCTCTTTCACTCTGTTACACATTGAACATTTTGACATGCCAATGAGTAGCGATAAAATTGTAATAAAGGAATTAGACACAACCCATATGTGTAACGTCACAATGAAAAATTACTGACACATATCAAATAATGAATTATATACTTAAAAATGCGATTGACATAACGAAGTTATACATAAGAGCCCACTAAAAATCAGTCAACGTTTACATGTTTATAAATAGTGTTAGCGTTTTAAAACAAATTAATTTTCTACATCCTAATATGAAAAATAGAGACTTATAGGCATTCTCAAACAGAGAGACTAATAACAAAACACGCAGAATAAAAGTTAGAGCACTTGATAATAATATACAAAATGATAATTTGTGGGTGAGAGTGATAGGTGAATAGTTTGATGTGATGAATAAAAATTTGTACATCAACCAATACCAGTGGGAATGTTTGGGTTACATTTTGTTAATTAGTTCGGTTTAAAAAAATTATAATAGGTAATAAATTTTAATATTGGCCTCATCTCAGCTTTAAAAGTTTTCCTACAAACCTACTGGATGACTTCTGCCAGCCATAAATTATTCAAACTAAATGCAGACTAAGAATAATTCCAGAGATGGGCAAACAATTTGAGTAAAATACAAAGACTAGTTAGATTCGAAACATGCTGATTTTTACTAATTTGATAGGTTTATAATAATATTCACATATTTGGGGAAGTTGAATTGTCTAATGCAGATGCTTGCGGCTAGCATATTGTAAATCGTGACAGATCCAGTTTTTTGGACATGTCTTCAAGCCTAAATGTAGTTTGTCCATCTTGGATCCCCATTTAAATGTAGCAATAGCAATGGCTCCACTTAAATCTTCAATTCATTCAAACCAGTTTAAACAAAAACAACAGTAGACAAACCATATTAAGGTATATTCAATTCTACAATTAGTATATTTCAACATCAATTATAGTTTTCAATTCATGAAAACTACATTGATTGTTCTTTTTAAAAGCAAATATTGAACTAAGTCAATATCAGACCAAAAATAGTACCTTTTAAAACTAGTGTTTATGAGTGTATTTATTTATTTAGATATATAGATTTTTTATATTAATAGAAAACACTGGTATAATGCACTTAATTGTATTTTAGTAACTTTTGTTTAAAAGCCAAACTTGTAGATTTTGTCATAACAATATAGATGAAATATTGGGGCATATATTTTTTTTTAAATATTTCAGTTAGATTAAGCAATACAGATGGTGAATTTAAGTGCAAATTTCGAGTGATTTTAAAACATTCAAAGACCAGTAAAGTGAGATCTGAATATCTCGGTCAAAAATTATTAAGATCCAATGTAAATTAACAGCACATTTCTAAATTTTCATAAAAATCAAATTCAACCTTTAATCACATCCACAAATGGCAAGAAACCACTTTTTTCATAACAACCAGAATTTAATTCTCATCGAGTTTCACTTTTATTTTTCAGACCCCTTACTATGACATTCATGATAATATTAAAAGCGTCTTATACCCTGCTCAATGCGATACTGTTATTCATATTGTCATGTTATACTCGTTCATAGTAAGGAAAAATATACATTGGACGTATCATGCCACATTCAAATAGGCCTTTCATAATCATGAATGCGATGTTCTTACTCTAAAATTGCCGTAGGAACTAACTTAAATGGTAAAGCGCACTGGAATATTGAAGGAAATAGATGAGATTACTTTAGTTTTTCGAAGTGTGTGTAAAAGCGTCTCTATAAGGACTTGTATCACATCACACAATATCAAATGCAAGTGCGGTCGTTGTAACACCTATGTACTATAAAATAACGACTTATTTTGCCTAAAACAACCGCAATATCGCTATAATGTTCAAATGTGTGGGAGTGTCGCTGCCACGTAAGAAGTGTAATCGAAGTGGTCTATCTCTTGGACGAACTCTTGATCTGTTGTAGTTTAAGGCGTAGAGCGTCCACCGCGGCTTCGTTCTTCTGCGATACAGATGGTGTAGTATGCAACTGAAACAAGTAAATTAAAAATATAATCATTTTAAAATAATTTTAGCGTTTAAATAACACACGGATAACAAGTCAAAACACAACACTAATTATTTTTATTTATTTTTTATAGGATAGGGTGACAAACGAGCACACAGTCCACCTGATGGTAAGTGGTTGCTGTGGCCCATAGACATCTACATCTATACTCGATTACGAATCAAAATGCAAATGCGTTGTCATCCGTGAGGACTAAGATGGAATGCCTCGTTTCCAGTAAAAAGGGTCTCCGGTTCTCTCCACTCACCATACGAAACACAGCAGCATTAAGCTACTATTTTACGCTGGTATTCTGTGAAAGCGTGGTCCTTCCCCGGTCGAGCCGACCCATTCGTGCTACAACTATACCACAAATATAACTGATAAAACTTTTACTTTGATGAGTAATTTTAATTTCTTTTTGTTTTAGAGTTTATATGTTGTTTAGTTTTTTTTTCTCTTATAATGATGTATACACCTGTAGACATATCCTATAACTAAAATTGTTGTATTTTGATTGTAACAATGTTTACTGATATTGTCGATGGTGTATCTATTTAAATAAATAAATATACCTGCAGCATGGCTCTACCACTTAAAAAATTTTATACATGGTACATGCAATCTATATTATGGTTGTAGCACAAATGGGTCGGCTCGAACGTGCTGTACCAAGCACCATGCTCTCCCAAATTACTAGCATGGAATAGCAGCTTAACACTGCTGTGTTTCATATGGTGAGTGTAAAGAACCGGAAAAACTTTTAACTGGATATGAGTCATTCCAACTTAGTCCTCAGGGGTGACAACTCCTCAACCGCTCGATCCAGTCGAACCAAACGTCGCAGGCACATCACACAACGACACTACACCCACACTAAACGGGACAAACAGTAATGGGACAACGAATGGGACGCGTCGCACCCGCAGACGGGCACGACGCGTTCCAGCTCACACCGCGTACACACCGTACACCCGCGTTCCTGGACGGTTCTCACCGCCCAGACCATCGACCGACACGAGCTGAGCAGTCAGAGACGGGGGTCCGCACTCCCCCCCTCGGACAGCGGTTAGATAGCTCAAAGAAAAACGCCTAAAAGGCGATATGATGATTGGTAACAATATCAAATCATAAACCATCTCATCATCATCCTCACCTCATTGCCTTTCCCTTTTTTAATTAGCTCGCGGCCTGCAAGCCCTGAGACAAGATGAAGCTGTAAGAGTCGCATAGACTAACAGCACTAACTTCTAGATAATAGAGAGAGGTGACAACTTATCTGAATTTTGATACTTGAATGAGGATGGATTTAGATGTTTATAGGCCACATCGTCCACTTACTATCAAGTAGACTGTGTGTTTGTTTGTCATCCCGTCTATAAAAAAATGTACTCACATCAAGCTGTGGGTCAATACTGTGAGATCGGGGTAAAGTGTTTTCATTTATAGTGTCAGTGAGAGCCCGATTGTCGCCCACTGGTGTGCGCGGCTGAGACGATGGGTTTGATTCCGTCTTCATTCCAGCTTTAGCCTAAAAAAAGTAAAACCACTTTAAGCTATCTTAAACATGTGTTAAGCCATCTTTTTATTAGCTTATGATATTTTCCCAAACAATAGTGTATTTTCAGAGAAACAAAATTTAGTTTGCGCTTTGGTTTTAAAGACCGATTTACATTTCGACAAGTAGCGACTTTAGTTACAGGGCAATTGACAGTAAACGGTTATGTGGGCAGTAGCGTTCAAACAAAGTCTCCGTGGCGACTTTAGTTAAGGACGTTGGTTTATAGACTTCGTTTGAGTGTGACGTTTCAAGACTACAGAATTTTTCTTGTTTTCGTTTAATATGGATCTAGGATTACGTCAAGAATTATTAAAACTCAATATAAAACGTATAAATATTCAATAAACAGTACCGTACAAACTTTGTGGCGAGCTTAATTAATAAAAGTACAATTATACGTTTTGGCGCGCAAACGTTGCGTCCTGTCAACTTATGCACTGAACTAAACTCGCTCGTTTACACGAACGGCGAGTTTAGTTGCGGCCCTTCGAACTTAACTCGCCGAAATATAGCCCGACCGGCTATCCCGTTCAACTTAATTGTTAACTTGCTACTTTACTCGTTTATTGCCGTTCAAACGAGATTTTCTACTTAACTCGCCAGGTTCACAAGTTAAATCGCTACTGTACTTGTCGAAGTGTAAATCGGTCTTTACGCCAAAATAAATTCAATGGAATGGGTTTAGTAGTTATGTAATAATCCAGGCAAGATACCTTGCAAGTGAGTATTATTAGCACTCGAAGAAAATTTTTACTTATAATTAAATTACTTACAATATAATAAATTAGAAATAATTAAACAATTAATTTTCATGTTACCTGTAAAGCCCTCAGTCGCTCCAGAAATATGAGATGTGACTTCTCATCGTTTTCATTACTAATATCTGAAAAAAAAATATAAAAAATTAAATAAATAAAATTAAGAAAAATAATTGTAGTAATAGTCTCAAAATTATATAATAATTTATACTTGAATTGCAAATAAATGTATGTAAGTTTTAAAACACACAAGACATAGTACCAAATTTTTAAAATCCCAATTACACTACATTTATTGATGTTTTTTGTGCCACTCACCTATGTTTTCATTTTTATAGTCATGCTTATACAACGGTACTGATGCCATCTTGCGTTGCTCGGCTACTTCCCGCAGACCACGCTCCACATAGTTACGGAAATAAAACGATGAGCCTTGCATAAAGGTCCAAATGTCCACCTCTGGATGACGTTCCTGAAATTTTTACATATGGTTTAGAAAAACTGTGAAAATACACAAACAAAAATGTTTACATAAAAAGGAAGAAAGGTTTTTACAGGTGCCAATCTGCACAGTTAAATGGGCAGCATTTTTTCAATTGCCATTCAATTTGATAAGGCATGTAGCAGTCAATAGATATAGGTAGCTCAGAAAGGTAATTTTCGTGTGAGATATTTTCAGCAGTGAAATTGTGATCATAATGATGATTAGTTTGTAAGCAGTCATCAATAACACAAATCTTTTTGACTGGGATGAATTGTTGAAATTATTACACTTGGCACATCAGTAGTGTCACTCAGCTGAGAGTACAGCCTGACATTAGAAGTTCACTACCATATAATATATCATATGTAATCCATAGAACATCTGCTAGGTTTTGCTATGGTGGCTTCGTATTGAAATGAAAGAGATGGATTTCAAAAAAACATATGGCTTCCGAGAGGTTATTTGAACCACAGAAATCTAAATAATAAGGCGATAGAAATGCCTTCTACTGTATTTTAATATAAGGACTCGTGTCGCCAGTTCAGAGCTCTCACACATAGACAAACAATACACAATTACGCCACATGCCTCTAGCATTCTTGCAACAAAGATTAAACTATGAACTATTGCGTTAAGGAATATTTTATAAAAACGCAAAATCTCAGGAGGCGTAGCTACTCGGTCCAATAATTAACGTGTGCGAAAAACAGTGAATGACATTGCGCGCTCACTCTCACTTGGGCATAGTGCAGCGCAACGCACGTTTCGATACCTTTCTATTAAGCGTCGTTGATCGTTGATCGTCGTTGATATAACTAATTAACTGAAAATGTCTCAGTAATATACGCTTTTAGTCTTAGCTTTAGCTTTTAGACGCTTTATAATTAGAGAAAAGTGGATATAATAAAACGTTATGGATAATTATATCCATTTATCTTTAATATCCGGATCTTTTTGAAACCAGGAATAATAGCATTTTATTAAATAAACAGATGTATAAATAAAATGCATACAACACTATACAAACAACAAATAAATAAATTATATATGTATTGGTGACATATTTATCGTTCTTTATTAGTTTTAAAGATCTGTAACTTTCTGTTGTTTGTTATTTTTCACCCGGCTTCTTACAGATCGAATTTAGTCTACTATCCTTACAATATAATTACTTATCCTTACAATATATTAAAATTGCATAAAAATTTATCAAGTAATTTAAAAGTACGAACAAACAGATAATCGCTGATAAACGGCTAATGGTACAAAATATTTAGAAAGAAAAAAAAAATAAAGAAGGTGTAAATAAATAATTAACGAAAAATCACATTTCATTCTCATTTCGGTAAAACTAGGTAAGCCAAACGTAATAAATTGTCGATATAAGATTGTAGTTACGTGACGTAACTGACACGCGTTCGACTTCTGCGGCCGTGTTCTAGGAAATTTACGTACGCAACAATTTTGTTTATTGCCCATACTATAAATCCATTGCTGCTTTTAGCTGTCGTACTCGTAGATCATGAACTTGCTTAAGAATTAATGGGTTTTAAAATGTGAAAACAATTACATTTTCGGAGACAATCGTAGTACTGGAGGTGAATAATTTTATTTCAGGTGAAATCTACGGACTGTTCCCAGCTATTCTCCCACAAGATGGAGCTGAAGTCAACATTTTTAGTTTATTTGGATTTTTGTGTAATTGGAAAATTATTAAGTCGTAGGAGTAGACTTGGCGGTTATCGGATATTACATTTTATTGGAATGGGTCATATCATTGCCTCAAAATCCACCCAATTCGACATTAATTTTGATTATAACATCCGTCATTGAATATATGGTCGTTTACACACACAGACGTATCCCTTATAGACGTTTACGAAGCTAGAACACTAGATGGCGTGTATGTAAAAAAACAAGTTTTTAATTTTTGTGTATGTGTAGATTGGGTAGGCAGAACTACAAAACGCTATGTACGATTGTTCTAAAAATAAAATTTATATTTGTTGGCGTAAACTATTTAATTGATTTATAACTTTGGGAAATAAATTATGTCAACATTGATTACAATATAACGCAGTTTTATTTTATTACATTACACTATTGAATTTTTTATCAAAACAGAAGTACCTATTTGAAGCAACATAACTATACTGATACATGCCTATTCACTCAAAACTAATAACACTGATGATTTGTAACAGTACTAATTTTTAGACAGTAATTTTACAAAATTTTACAATAATTAGACATTTCATAACCAACACGTAAGAAACTACAATTCACAAACAAGAGATAACGGGTGCGTTCGGCAGAAAAAAGCGCTAGCAAGCGCTTATAAGCGCTAAAATAGTTTTCGGCCAGGACACGATTCCTACTTCAGTAGCGCTGACACAATCCGCCATTTTGCTTATTTAATTTGTTTGTTTTGAAGTAGAGTTTATAAGTTGTTTTGTGCAATATTAGTTTTAAGTAATAAATAAATAATAAATAAAAATAAAATTGATTTATTTCAGACTGTTGTCCATTATATTGTTAGTAGCATACAAAGACATCTTAAAAACTAGGTTAGTAATATTTTGGAAAATATTTATAATGACATGAATAAACATATACATGTTATTAAAAATTCATGATTGGTAAGTTTTTAATATAAATACTTTACAAACATATATTTAAATTAGGTTAGGTTCCCCCCGTTAAAACTAACATCGTGTCCTGGAGGAAAATAGCTACTTATGATTTGACAGCGCTTACCGCTTACGATCGCCATTTTGCTTACAAGCGCTTGCTAGCGCTTTTTTCTGCCAAACGCACCCAACAACAAATCTATAACACGATTTATTCTGTGATTTGAAAATAATATTTCCTAATTTCGAAACACTCACAAAAGCTTTTAGTAAAACAAAAATATAAATCCTATACCTACGAGCAATTCTAGTATATATATATATATATATATATATATATATATATATATATATATATATATATATATATATATTATATATATATCGTATATATAATCGGAATCTCGGAAACGGTTCCAACGATTTTCATAAAATGTCGTTTTGTCCCCGTTTTCAGTCAATTAAAAACTGCTACAATATGAGAAGGTAAATTTTAACACTATAATAATGATCGTAATAGCTCAAGTGGATAACGCACTGTCGCGAAATCGTAGTTCCCTGGTTCGCATCTTGTCTTAGGATTGACTTTTTCCCTTTTTTTTTTCAAGTTCCCTTCTTTTGTGAGAAAATCTATTGTTTCGCGCCCTTTTTGTAGTATTTTTTTAAAAATACGAAAATTTTATTGCATTCATGATTTTTCATAACCAGTTAACTTTTTTTCTATTATGTCGGTAAGATCAAAAAATATTATTCATATTTTATCAGTATGTATTTTTAATCTAAATATAACTTCCAAAACACACGATTTCCAAAAAAAAAAAATACCGAGAAAAGCTCGGTCATCCAGGTACTATACAATATAATATATACAAATCTTCCTTCAATTCTATATGAATAGGGTTGCGTTCGGAACACAAGATCTAGAACACTAAAATGTACAAAAATTTACTTATCTTTTTATTTCAATGTTATCTTTATATTCTTGGTAGAATTGGCCGACGAATAAGAAAAATATAACTCAGATTAGAATAAGCTATTTATTTATAAACAATAAAGCACGGAACAGAAAAAAGGATTTTATGTAACTGAATTATATTTGTTTCTGAACGCACCATAAGGTATGACGTAGTGACGAGTGAACTTGAGCTCTACAAAATATAACAAACTAATAATGTGTGTCTGTCTGAAACTGTTTGCAAAATGCGTAAAGGGTGTTTAATGTAACCCGGCAAAACCATATTTAGCAAATGTTTGCAAGTTTAATTTGGTGACTACTTTGGTAGTTTACAGATTTATAATAATTGTATTTATTGTTGACCAAAAACATATTCAAACACATTCATATATGAAACACTGACACGTATGACGTAGGTAATCAGTATTGTGACGATATTTCAGAAAAATCACGGGCCAGCCTGCTGTTAATAATACTACCGAAAACATAATTGCGTTTTTAGAATAATTAATTACTCTACCAACGATAAATTACAATATAGTCTCAAATATTACTAGAGAAATATTGCAATTTGAATCAATGAAAACATACATACAAAATATGTATAATACACAAGAAATTCCGCGCGCAAATCATAGCGCGTGACATCCGAAATCAGAATATTATATTTTATAACAAGTCAAACAAGTGAACGTACGTAAGTTTGGCAACGCTTTTGTTTCGTCAATTCAAGGTCAGGAATACGTTAGTACCGTAGACTTCTCTGTCTACGGTTAGTTGTCAGGAAGGACGGCAACGTCGCTTTACCAACGACTTTTGGTATTTATGTTGCCACACAACGATAATAAGTAATAAAATTGTTTACAAAAAAACATAGGTGTCTAAGGTCATCAGTTTTATGTTATTTTATACTGTTTTTTTAACGGTTGGAAAGGAAATTAACCAATTATTGAAGATATTGATTTATCAGAATTATTTAAGATCACTTGGATGCCATCTAGCGTGCCAATGTTTAAACGTCGCCTTTCGTTTGCTTGTCAAAAGTCACGCACACTACTAAAGAATTGTCAAATTTTTTCGGGATTTCACTATTGTTTTTCTCAGTATATAATGTAAGTTATTGCCTATAAAGGTCAGACGCGTCCACATTACATTGTAGAGAAGTGATAAAATGATTAGTTTTAAAGAAAGAGTGTCTGTGTTTAGTGTATATTTTGGTTAAAAAATGTATGGGCGGACGGTCGACGCATCGACCTTAAGTATATTTCATTAAAAACAACATTATTGAAAACACTAAGTACTTATTTATGAAATGTTATCCCTTTATTAAAAAAATTGCGAGTTGTGGAAGAATTTCTGCAGTTGGATATGCTTCAAAACATCATTTTTACGTCTCTGCATCCGAAACAAAACTAGTGGCCGGCTCATCACGCGCTTGTGGCCTACGAGTCACATGTGCGGCGACAAGGTCACACGCTTTTACGACTTCTATTGTCTTAATATTTAGATTTCTGTGTTGATAACTGATTCATGTTTCCACGAAAATAAAATGATTCAGAAGAAAGGAATTTCGCTTACTCGAAGGTCATAGAGCTGCGAAAGCGCGTCTCGATTATGGTCTTTGGAACCAATGCGCTTAAGAATTAGCGCCAACTCTTCGTGTAGTGCGCGAGGCAGCCGCCCCGCCTGAAGCGCCGCATTTCCTGCTCCTACTCCCACGCCCATACCCACTACTCCCATACCCCCGGGAATACCACCTCCACCATTCAGCGACTCCGTCGTATTTTCTTTCTTGTCATCTAGTTTCAATTGCTACGGAATGAAGCACAATTTAAATTTCATTATAAATCAAAAAAGCTTTTGCAGTTTTTTTTTAACAATTCAATAATTTATTTATTAAAAGATTTATTTATCGTTAATGGCTTCTTTACAACATATATGTATTTATGTGTGCTATAAATATTATGTTTGTACTTAATTTTCATAATAACAATTTTCTTACCTTCAATACTTTATGCAAATAAGGATAGAGGTCGGATTCATTGACATCTGGTATTTGAGTTAAGTGGTTGGTAATTGATGCTCCTTTCATCTTCACCAATGTATGGACAAGGGTCTTTACAGTTCTAAAAAAAAGAAGTTATATAAATTATTTTATTACTAATAAATACAGATTTCCTATTCCTTATGTAAAATGTTTATTAGAAATAATTAGTCATTTCAGTAATAATAAACACCTTTAGTGGCATTTCATTATATAATACTTCATGTGGTGGAATTATAAAGGGGATATGATTGCATGTCTTCTAAAACTGCCATAAAGGGGTACCTGTAGAAAAGGCATGAAAGATCTTGTGCTACCTATTTAAAGAAAATTAAAGATTATTAGAGAGCGAAAATTCGGGCAATAAGGAACACTTATATCAATTACAATCCTTTAAATGAAATTTGAAAAAAAAAATAACAAAATAATTAATAAAATATTATTGCACCTATGAAAATTGCCGTTTTTTGTGAAATAAATTATTAAAAATTATTTTCTATACTTTTCATTTATATCAATATTTTGAATGAAAATCACTTATGCAATAATAGATGCATCTTTGCCAACGCAGTGACAATTTATTGATGCCCTTCTTGAAGAAATCAGCTGGACGGTAGGAAACAAATTCTTCAAAGGCATTTTGTACTACCACTCGGGTGTCGAACTTTTTACTCGCCAAAAATTATCCAAATTTTGGAAAAAGTAGAAGTCTGAAAGCACAATGTCCGGTGAGTACGGCGGCTAACGGAAAGCTTCCGACCCCAACTCTTGTAACTTGGACCCTCTGTTGTGCAGTATGAGGTCGCACGTTGTCGTGCAGGAGCAGCGAGGGTGAGCGATCGACCACAGCTGGTTAGAAACGAGAGAGCTTCTCCATCATTGTGTTCAGTTCTTCACAGTACACATCTGCAGGAATAATGATCATCCCGTTTGGTAAGAAGCTGTGATGAATCACACCGGCGCTAGACCACCAAACAGTGACCTTCACTTTTCTAGGGGTAAGTTTTCGTTTAGGACATTGTTTAGGTAATAATGCGGTTTAAAATTCCTTCGTTTGTGTGCTCGTTCAGCAGTACAAGACACGTCTCGCGCGTACTTTGAGCTGGCGATCATTGAATTCGTGGGGCACCAATTTTTGAAGCTTTTTTATCTTGCCAATTTGACGCAAATGGACCAATGTCGCTTTGATGCCAACGTCGAAAGCTGTTGCTAATTCAGCCGTAGATTGAGTATCATCAGCTTCCACTTTCGCCTTTCGTCATTCTCTTACCAGAAATTAGAATATTATATAATTGAAATTAGAATTCTTAGTTAAAGTTACAGCCTATATACGTCCCACTGCTGGGCACAGGCCTCCGCTCATTTCTGAGAGGGTTTCAGAGCAAGGAATTGTCCGCCGCGCTGCCCAATGCGCCTTGGCGAATTTCACATGTCTTCGAAATATTTTTTTTCTTATTACTTGACATGCAGGTTTCCTCACGATGTTTTCCTGCACCGCCGAGCACGTGGTAAATCAGCACTTAAAATTGTAATTAACAATTTCACTGGTACCGGCGGGGATCGAACCCGGTTTGCTCGCGTACTGTGAAGTTTACAGCGAGCACTAACCATCTGAGCCTCCACGCCTCCCAATTCAAAAATTATTTTGATATATTCTTATTATTCCTAACCAAACAAATTATTTGAAATGACCAGTACTGCAGAACGGCAATTTCATAGGTAAAACCTATTAGTAAATCTCCTCATAAATATTGTTACAAATTATAGAACAACAACCTAAAAACTTACAACAAACTTACCTATAAGGTGTATCGCTAATTTCAGCATTTTTCTTCCAGTAGCTATTCGGGAACGCCTTGTAGAACAGATGAATCTTATACAGCACTGCGTCATAATCTATAGAGTTTACTTCCCAGGTGGCGATCATCTTGAGGGTCTTCCAGAAGCATTTTAGTAACAAATCTTGGTAGCGTGGGTAAGCAGGGTCAGAAACACCAATCGATTCGTGAAGAAGTGAAACTATCGCACTGTAAAATAAACATTCGAAATTAACTTTTTGACAAATTTACAATATGTTTTGAGAGAGTGGTTTATTTAAATAATTACACATAAAATGTTATTATATTTAGTAATCCTTGAGGGGCTAGGCAGAGTCCAAAGAAGCAAGCTACTTGGACTATGTTTAGCCAAAAATATGGGTTTAGACGAAAAATTGTGAATGAATTCATAGATGGCTAGCCCATTGTCTACATAATCACAAACTCAACATCTCATTAGTCACCTTATACATGCTAGACAAGGTATACAATTAATGCATTAATTTTTTTAAGGTCCACATAAACACGGAACTTTAAATCCCAGACTAACATATTCATAATTGTTTAATATTTGGTGTTTATGTTAGTATAGTTTATGTTTCGTCTAGTCATTAAAGTTTGACTGACAAATTTTCATTTAGCAAAAGGAAATATATGAAATATGAAATATCATTAGCTTTCAAATATTTCGTTTTTGTAGGCTTTAAACAATTATTTTAATATTTCTAGTCGTTACTTTAAATGTTGCGGTGTAAGACGGAAGAAATATTTTTCCTAAATGTCAAACACATTTAGAAGTAGCGTGCCCTGATGACGGGCGCGGTTGTAACACCCATGCTGGCAGAAAATCCATTTTAAAATGATGAATTAATATTTCAGTGAGTGGTGATTGGAAAAAACATTACCAAGAGTGCAAGAATATCAGCTTAGTGCTCAGCAGTCTGCTTGCTTGGCCTGGTGAGCATCCAAATAATGCTGATGGTTTGATTGGGCGAGCGCACGGCGTGTGTATGCGTGCGTGCGCGCGCGCGCGCGCGCGTGTGTGTGTGTGTTTATGCGTGTGAGCGCGCGTGCGTGTGCACTCGTACGAGTGTATTTACTGTGTGTTCAGCGGAGCACGCAGTCCAGTTATCGCACAGCTAGTAGAACGGTTCGTCAGCACAGCATCGTGAGATTCACTGACCAGAGCAGCGGCGTGCGCGGCGAGTGCTCGAGCACGCTGACGCACACGTTGTTGAGGATGCGCACGAGCCGCTCCGCATCGCCGCCGCCCCCCACCCCGCCGCCCGCACTGCCGCCCGCGCCGCCAAGCACGCGCAGCAGCTCGCCCAGCAGCGAGCACAGCGCCGCCTCGCTCACGTTCCCGCCACACCCAGATGTATCGTAGAACTATAAAATATTATATACCTTTCAATTGTTTAACTATTGTGTCTGTTTCGCGGACAAGGAAAATGTTAAAACAAAGCACACATAAGGGCAGAGGTTGCTTTATTTTTATAATTTGAGGAACATGAAGTACGAACTATTTATAATTCAATAGAGTATTTAAAATTCTTATTATCTTTAACCCAGTATTTATATAGTTTTATAATCTGTTTGTGTTGTATAAATATATAAATGAAAATGATAAATATCTAAATATGGGTCTTATGTTCAGCAGTGGAATATTTATAACCTGTAGTGGGTAACTATTTCACCATTACTATCTTGCTGTTTCTAAATGATTTCATACTAATTGCGTAAAATATTATTTTTTTAAAAGCCCCTATTGGTTTTTTGCTACTTTTCCCTAGGACAATAGTTTTTTTGAACCGGTGGTAAAGCCTAAATGACCTTCCATTGGATTTTCGTTATCTATATTGAATAAAAACCGACTCTATTCTATACTACGAGGTAGAATTGTTTATCTATACAAATAAATAAAATTGAAGTGTCTGTTTGTAGCGTCAAAATAACAACATTTTACTAAAGCATATAAAGGTAAGGCGTGCCGCGCGGTACGCAGGCGCCGCAGCTGCGCCGCGACGGCCGCTACCAGCCGTGCTCGTGCGGAGCCGCGGGGAGGAGCTAGTGACAAAACAACAATACTGACGATGTTGAGCACCCCGGCGAGGAGCTAGTGACAAAACAACAATACTGACGGTGTTGAGCGCCCCGGCGAGGCACTTTTTGTACGCGGGCAGCGTGTGCTGCGCGTCGGCGTGCGGCGCGGTGCGCAGGCGCCGCGACGGCCGCTACCAGCCGTGCTCGTGCGGAGCCGCGGGGAGGAGCTAGTGACAAAACAACAATACTGACGATGTTGAGCACCCCGGCGAGACTCTGACGGTGTTGAGCACCACGGCGAGGCACTTGTTGTACGCGGGCAGCGTGTGCTGCGCGTCGGCGGGCGGCGCGGTGCGCAGGCGCCGCAGCGGCGCCGCGACGGCCGCTACCAGCGGTGCTCGTGCGGAGCCGCGGGGAGGAGCTAGTGACAAAACAACAATACTAACAGTGTTGAGCACCCCGGAGAGGCACTTGTTGTACGCGGGCAGCGTGTGCTGCGCGTCGGCGTGCGGCGCGGTGCGCAAGCGCCGCAGCTGCGCCGCGACGGCCGCCACCAGCCGCGCTCGAGCGGAGCCGCGGGGAGGAGCTAGTGACAATACAACAATACTAACGGTGTTGAGCACCCCGGAGAGGCACTTGTTGTACGCGGGCAGCGTGTGCTGCGCGTCGGCGTGCGGCGCGGTGCGCAGGCGCCGCAGCTGAGCCGCGACGGCCTCGACCAGCTGTGCTCGTGCGGAGCCGCGGGGAGGAGCTAGTGACAATACAACAATACTAACGGTGTTGAGCGCCCCGGCGAGGCACTTGTGTACGCGGGCAGCGTGTGCTGCGCGTCGGCGTGCGGCGCGGTGCGCAAGCGCCGCAGCTGCGCCGCGACGGCCGCCACCAGCCGCGCTCGTGCGGAGCCGCGGGGAGGAGCTAGTCACAATACAACAATACTGACGGTGTTGAGCGCCCCGGCGAGGCACTTGTACGCGGGCAGCGTGTGCTGCGCGTCGGCGTGCGGCGCGGTGCGTAGGCGCCGCAGCTGCGCCGCGACGGCCGCCACCAGCCGCGTTCGTGCGCGCCAGAGCCGCGGGGAGGAGCTAGTGACAATACAACAATACTGACGGTGTTGAGCGCCCCGGCGAGGCACTTGCACGCGGGCAGCGTGTGCTGCGCGTCGGCGTGCGGCGCGGTGCGTAGGCGCCGCAGCTGCGCCGCGACGGCCGCCACCAGCCGCGTTCGTGCGGAGCCGCGGGGAGGAGCTAGTGACAATACAACAATACTGACGGTGTTGAGCGCCCCGGCGAGGCACTTGTACGCGGGCAGCGTGTGCTGCGCGTCGGCGTGCGGCGCGGTGCGTAGGCGCCGCAGCTGCGCCGCGACGGCCGCCACCAGCCGCGTTCGTGCGGAGCCGCGGGGAGGAGCTAGTGACAATACAACAATACTGACGGTGTTGAGCGCCCCGGCGAGGCACTTGTACGCGGGCAGCGTGTGCTGCGCGTCGGCGTGCGGCGCGGTGCGTAGGCGCCGCAGCTGCGCCGCGATGGCCGCCACCAGCCGCGCCTCGTGCGCGCCTAGCGCCGCGCCGCGCCCCGACACCAACGCGCCCGAGATCAGCGACAGCGCGCGGATAGCCGCCTGCAGACAACAATTATACCAGTCTAGCGTTACCGTTACACCCTGTTATACTCCAACGCTGAACATAGGCCTCCTACATAGATTGCCTTAATAGGGGAAATATTTGTCACGCCTGACAAGCCAATTGGCAACCGCAGTTTTTTATATTAAATAGTTATTAATAAGACGCTGCTGCCTATCTCCTGATTTCGTTCCCTATTTCGCTTCTTACGATAATCATAAGATTGGCATAGAGGTCATAGAGGAAATGACATATAGGAAGATATATGTTATAGAGGAAGTGGATATTCACTTCACTGGACAATAAGTGTAAGGGTAAATTTACTCACCCTATCAAAGTCCATTCACTGCTCAACATAGCCAAACATAACTATGCACAACATATACATAGATTTCCTTGTAACATAATTTGCCGTACACTTGACAAGTTTTGACGATATTAGGAGATAGTCTTGCACTACCCTAAAATATCGTAAAAAAAACCCTACACTAACATTAAATTAGGTACTTACAAATAATCTGCAGTGTTGTTATCTTTACATTTAACTACTTTTTATGTGTGGTAGAGCTATGCTGCAGTTATATTAGTAGTAAAGTTGTAGCACGAATGGGTCGGCTCGACCGGGGAAGGACCAATCTCTCACAGAATACCAACACAAAATAGTAACGCAATGGTGCTGTGTTTCGTATGTTGAGTGTAGAGAACCGGACACCCTTTTTACTGGAAAAAAGGCATTCCTTCTTAGTCCTCACAGGTGACAATGCATCTGCATTTTGATTCGTAATCGAGGATAGATGTCTATGGGCCACAGCTACTACTTACCATCAGGTGGACTGTGTGCTCGCTTGTCACCCTGTCCTATAAAAAAGCAGGATTTTTTACAGGATAAGGATATATCTCGTTATAAACGAGAACACATTCCACCTGATGATAAATGGTTGTTCTGGCCCATAGACGTTTACATCTATTCTCGATTACAAATTCAAATACAGATGCGTTGTCACCCGTTAAGACTAAGATGGAATGCCTTGTTTCCAATACAAAGGGTCTCCGGTTCTCTACACTCACCATACAAAACAGTAGCATGGTACTTCCCCGGTCGGACCGACTCATTAATGCTACAGCTATACCGCTAATATAGCATGGCTCTACCATATATACCATGTCATATGACATAACGCCAATATTTCTTAACTATTCTTACATTAGTTACACATGTAAAAAAAAGAAATATAAAATAACTTACAAATATAAGTAAAACAAAATACTTTTTTACCATTATAAGGCATGCATAATGCTCGATGACTATCTTAACTATTTCAAGGATGAAAACAAAGGGAGATTCAAATATATATATTTCATTGATAGTATCCACCTGATTAATAGACTAAGAAATTATACTGGGTGACTATTTTTACCGTCTGGAAAATAATATGGTGTTTTGTGTCAGTGGAATAGAAGCTATCCTTGAAAGTATTTGTAAAATATAACTAGACAGGCAAAATTTCCGAATATCAGAGCCGTCAACACATTTTTTGAATCATCAGCTGATTGCGCGCGCTGACGCGCGCCTACGTTAACGAAAAGTATGTTTCTCATATTAATATAAGCACTTTTGATATTTATTTTTGATTTTTACTGCCTCATTGGTCTAGTAGATGTAGTACATGACGTCCTTGGTTCCCGGGTAGGGACAAAAAAAACAATTTATTGAATTTTCTGGCCAGAAATTTTTAGCAGCTGCCGGAGTCAGACAGTTGGAGGTGTCTTACCCCCGTGCCTCGGAAAGCACGTAAAGCCGTTGGTTGATGGTGGTTTTTTTCACGTATTAAGTCAAAGTAAACCTCCTGTACAGGAACGGGAGGCAGGTGCTCTTCAATGATTGATTTATTGAACGTTTGTTGGTTATATTTAAGTCGTCTTATTGCTAACAGTGTGTATCAGGTAATAATCAAAATTTAATACAGACAGATCTTATAACTAATTGCACGACGTGCTGTGATTGGTTGCTAACAATGACGAGCTCTGATTCGTAGCTAAAAGTTTGGTGTTCCGGTGCGTCGCTAGGCGGCGTTAGAAGTCGCGCCAACATGCCGGCCGCCTTGGAAGCTCCAGCTTCCAATGATGTATCTACGTTGCCGCTTGATTGGAGATACCGCAGGCTGCATTCATGTTGTCGTCCTCTGCTGATGATACAGGCAGAGGGCAGATTTTCGAGAACGCTCGTTGTACAGGACCCGTAGCAGTTTGGATGGTGGCGACACGCGACACGCCGTCTTTTCCGGGGAAAATATGGGTAACTCTGCCCATACGCCATTTAAGGGGTGGTAAATTGTCCTCCTTAATAACGACAAGCGTGTTTAATGCTATGTCTTCACTGTTCGCCTTCCACTTCGTTCTTGTCTGAAGTTCAGCAACATACTCTTGTGACCAGCGTTTCCAGAAGTGCTGTTTTATTTGTTCCACTCTTTGAAACCGTTTCAAGCTGTGAGTCCGTGCTTCGGTGAGGTCTCTGCAGGCTGGTGCAGTGAGTGGCCGGCCGATGAGGAAATGAGCTGGGCTTAGTGGACGAAGATCATGTGGATCTGAGGACATAGGACTTATAGGACGGGAGTTTAGGACTGCTTCGATCTGTGCCAACACAGTGCTGAACTCCTCGTACGTCAAGTTAGCGGTACCCACGACACGCTTAAGGTGGAACTTACATGATTTTACTCCTGCTTCCCACAATCCCCAAAATGAGGAGCATAAGGGGGGAATAAATTTAAATTCAATATTGTCAGTTGATAATCTATCAATTATTTGCTTTGAATTTCGCTCTAACATTTTGTTAATCTCTTTCATGGCTCCAATGAAAGTTCTACCGTTATCTGAGAAAATTTGAGCTGGTTTACCTCGTCGTGAGATAAATCTTTTAAGTGCTAATATAAATTCTTGAGCAGCTAACGTACTGACAAGTTCTAGATGAATGGCCCGGGTAACAAAACAAACGAATATGCAAATATAGCCCTTTTCCAATTTAGCTCCCCTTCCTTTGCGACTCAGTACGTTTATGGGACCCGCATAATCCACTCCACATCGAATGAATGGGAAACCAGGTTCTATTCGTTCAGACGGAAGGTTGCCCATGATTGGCGTTAGGGTTTTACCTTTCATTCGAGTGCAGCGGACACATTGGTGGACAACCTTTCTAGCTAGGTTTCTACCCCTAACGGCCACCAATTCTCACGCATGGTTGCCAATAGCAGCTGGGGACCAGCATGAAGAAGCTCTTTGTGTTGATGTTGAAACAACAATTGTGTGAAGTAGTGTTTACTTGATAAAAGTATCGGGTGCTTCTTGTCGTAATTAAAGTCAGGCGAGTTACTAAGACGGCCACCTACTCTAATTATATCCCTTTCATCTAGAAATATATTAAGCCTAGAAATCGAACCTGAAGTTTTTAAAGGTAAGTTATGTTTTAACTTATCATATTCCATCGGAAACGATTCGCGTTGAACAAGACGCGCTAACGACTGTAAGGAGTCATTCAATTCATCTACTGATAACGGCCCCTGTGTACGATCTTTCTTTGGTGTGCGTAAGTTATGTATGTATCGCAACAGGTAAGCGCCGGCGCGCACGATACGCTGATAAGAACGAAACCTTTCAAAATTAATAATTTTATTCTTTGTTACATCACAAACCATAACCGTTGTCGTTTGTGATTTTAGTTCTGGTAAGTCGGAGTGTGTAGTCGAAGATTGCTGTGACCATGCCGACTCAGAATTTTTTAAGAACTCAGGTCCGCTCCGCCACAGATTACTGTCAATGAGTACATCAAGACTAAGACCCCGCGAGACCAGATCCGCTGGGTTATTTTTGGTTCCTACATGTAACCATAACGCATTACTTGTTATTTCATTAATCTCCACTATTCTATTTTGAACGAATGTTTTTAACGAATGTGGTGACATACGTAGCCATCCAAGGACAATAGTTGAGTCTGTCCAAAAGTAAATTTTGTGGAAATTAACACGCAATGACTCGATAATTTTCCTATATAATCGTGCGCCTATTAAAGCCCCGCACAGTTCTAATCGGGGTATGCTGACTGGTTTAATTGGTGCAACTTTACTCTTTGCACACAATAATCTAACAGTCACCGATGAGTCATCAGAGTAGGTGCGAACATATGCGCATGCACCATACGCACTCTGCGACGCGTCCGTGAATACGTGTAATTCTATAAACTGTGTGTGTGCACTCATAACATGACGCGGAATACGTAGGTTATGCAAATATTGAAGTGTGTCAATAAATTTTTCCCAGGATAAAGCAACATCACTGGGAACGGGATCATCCCAATTTATCTTGCACAACCACACTTTTTGCATCAATATTTTAGCTACTACGACAGCCGGTGTTAAAATTCCTAGAGGATCGTATATTTGTGCGATTATCGACAACATTGTACGTTTATTTAGTAAATTCGGTCTAACTACTCGTGTGGTAAAATGTAGTTCATCACTTTTATTATACCAACCCACTCCTAAAGTCTTAGTTTGGGAATGTTCTCCTAATGACAAGTCTTTAGATATGTCGTGGTCACTGATATCAACGTTAAACAACCACTTACGCAACGGTAAACAAGCCGAGTTTAAAGTATTTCGTAACTTCTCACAGGTATCGAGTAAGCTATTTAAATTATTGTCACCTAGGATGACGTCATCAACGAAAAAATCCTCTCGGATTACTCTCGCAACCTGCTGATCCTTACATTCCAGCGCAAGCTGGCGTAAACATCTCATACTAAGGTATGGCGCAGACGCAGTGCCATACGTCACGGTGTTTAGGCGATATACACGTATTGGGTCCGACGGAAGTTTACGCCATAATATCAATTGTAAATCTCGTTGATCTGGTTGCACAAGAAAATTCCGAAACATTTTCTCAACGTCCGCACAACCCACGTATTTATATTGCCTAAAGCGTAATAAAATGCTAAAAATGTCATTCTGAAGTGGTGGACCAATATGTTGAATATCGTTCAACGACTTACCGGACGACGTCGCTGCGCTTGCATCGAAAACAGTGCGCAGTTTAGTCGTACTGCTATTTTCGTTAATAACGCCGTGATGCGGCAAAAAATAGTGGGGTGACTCATAAGTTTCAACGCAACTCATATGACCGAGCCTTTCATATTCCCCCCATAAAATCTACGTATTTTTCCCGAAATTGTGGCGAACGAGCGAATTTTCGTTCTAACGACAACAAACGTTTTTCAGCCGTTGTGTAACTGTTTCCGAGCACATCAGCTGATTCCTTTAAAGGAATGCGTACGGAAAACCTACCATCTTCCATACGTTTTGTCGTTTTGACAAAAATGTCTTCGCACGCACGTTCGTCAGCACTAAGGATGTTTTTATTAACGTTATTGTTTATCTCTTCGAGTTCCCAAAATAATTTCAACTGTGTGTCAATTGTTTGGGAGAAATTACATTGCACACTCTTAACGGGAAGTGGGTTATTACGTAAAGGTCCCGACATTATCCAACCCAATTTTGTATTTTGTAAATAAGGTCCTTTATTCAACTTAATTTTGCCATCACACAATAATTCCCACCGCGCCTATCAGTATATCGATGTCTGACGGTGAGTGAAAGTTCGGATCCGCAAGTTGAATATTATCAGGTAAATTCATATTATTTACATCGACACTAAATGTGGGTAATTGATTTGTAATGCACGGCAACACTAAACAATCAATGTTCATACAAAACGAATTTAACCTTGAACGTAATTTTATTTTACAAATGTGGGTGGACTGCGAAATTATTTGACCTACCCCAGCAACGTGATAAGTGGACTGTATTAACGGTGCATTTAATGTTTCACATAACGATTTCTTTATGAAACAATGTTGACTACCATTATCTAGCAGAATGCGTACAGTGTGATATTTGTTATTATAATCTGCTATGTCCACTAACGCTGTGGACAGCAAAACGTTGGGTAATAACGTATATTCCTGATTACTGTTTTGCGATTCTGAATGGTTAGCCGTAACGTGTAATGATGACGAGACAGTGGAGACGTTAGCGGTGACCGGCTGTGCTGATGCACTCGACCCGCTCACCTGTGATGCGCCGTCTACCTGCCCATCAATGTGAAGCAAACTGTTGTGCCTTTTATCACACAACCTACATGGCCCAAACTTGCATTCGTTAAGTGGGTGGGTTGCGCGTAAACAATTGATGCACAGCTGATGCGTTTTAACTATCTTATTCCTTTCTTGGATAGACGAATTAAGAAACCTTGAACAGGAATAAATCGCGTGATTACCATGACACATCACACACACGCGGCTTTGTTTTAGTTTCGTATTACCCTTATTGTTATTGTTAGTAACGTTCGTAGCAACATGAGTATGTGTATATTGTTTCTTAGAGCGCGTTTGTTCGCCGCCTTTGTTCTCGTGGGATTTGTTATGGTTGACTTTTATCATTTCTAAAACGTCGGCGCGGTCCTTAAGAAATTTAAGTAAGTCATCCAGTTTCAAAGCTGACCTCGATTCAATTAATGAACTAGCTGTACCTTGAAAATCTTCCCATTCGCGTTCAATGGCCTGATCTAATTTGGAAACGACCATGTAAATGATTAAAGTGTCCCATGAATCTGTTGGTTCACCTAACGTTTTAAGGGCACGCAAATTTCTCAAAACAATATCTATTAAGTTCCTAATCTGGGACGCGGACTCTTTATTTAACGAGGGAATTTTAAATAATGCCTTCACATGATTATGAACCAATAGTCGCGGATTATTAAATCTATTCTCTAATAGCTCCCATGCGTGATAGTAGTTGTTAGCCGTAAATTCTAATGCACCTATGACGTGTGCCGCGGTACCGGTTAATGACGACTTTAAATAATGAAATTTTTGAACAGGACCTAAATCATCGCGATCATGAATCATACTAACGTAAGAATTTTTAAACTCTAGCCAGCAATCGTATGAACCGTCAAAGGAAGGTATTTTAATATCGGGTAACTTTATGCCTATCGGCTTACATGTTGAAACACTAGACTTGTCAGCTACTTCCTTTCTCAATAAAAGTTTTGCAGAAGCTACAGCACAATAAAATTGATTTTCGAAACGATCTCTCTCTTCCAGCTGTTTTACAAGATCGAGATCTTCCGCTACCTCTTCTTCAATTTTAGTCTGTATTTCACTATACATCTCTATCAAACTCGAAGTACTCTCGACACGTAAATTTAATTCTAATGACTGTTGTTCAGTCAAGGGTAAAGTGAACTTTTTAACATAATTTTCAAACAGAGTTAATCGACCTTTTAAAACTCCTCTTTTCTTAATTAAATCTGACAATTTGGGCTCACTCATTTTGGGATTTAAGGAAATCAAGAGTACTTACAGTTGCCAATTTGTATATGCGTGCGAACCAAGGTGGGTGCCGTTGCGCAGGTAGGTACCGCCACTTGAGCACTGGAAATGGAATATCAGCACGAAATCAACACCTATCGAAGGATGAGATGGGGAAACGGACGGGAAGTTCAAACCTGCCACTCCTGTCTGTCGATGCCTTAACGTTGCAGCTCTTCGCTCGATACGTGAATCTCCTCTTCGTATTTTGATGCGACGAATCTTCGGAGATTCCAAGCTTGAACTCCTTATTCGGCTCGATAGGACCACTTTATGTACAGGAACGGGAGGCAGGTGCTCTTCAATGATTGATTTATTGAACGTTTGTTGGTTATATTTAAGTCGTCTTATTGCTAACAGTGTGTATCAGGTAATAATCAAAATTTAATACAGACAGATCTTATAACTAATTGCACGACGTGCTGTGATTGGTTGCTAACAATGACGAGCTCTGATTCGTAGCTAAAAGTTTGGTGTTCCGGTGCGTCGCTAGGCGGCGTTAGAAGTCGCGCCAACACCTCCCAGTACTAGTTACTGCCTACTAATGCAAGATTAGCATATTATGCTGGTAATTAGTAAAATACTTGGTCGATAATATAGTTAAAATAGCAGCACTTCTCATTGCCACTCTTTCATTAATAATGTCGTCGTGTGTCGCATGTTTGTAAATAAAAAAAAAAATGAAATAGAAAATTTATTTTGTAAATTACCTTTCGTTTCATATTATTATTTTTGTGATTTCGATCTTTCCTTCGTACTTTTACGGACTTAGGTCCGTCTAATATGTTTGCCGTGTAGTGGCGGTTGAGAATATCCACTACCCCATATCTTCCCGTGGGTGCGTAAGAGGCGACAACCCACCACCTCCCATGGCCCCACCGACCCTCAGGTCATACGGGCCTAATCTCGGGAGATGCGCGCGGTACTTGCACCTTGCTCTTTCCCGCGCGCACTTTCTTGACTCCCTACATATATTTGTTCTATTCCTTGTCCCAGTTTAACGTCATTCTCCCCCCTTCTGGGGCTGACGGCACAATCGACGTCGTCGGGCCTTACTACCAGCATTCCATCTTGCCTTATCCTGCGATCGTGCCACCTATGCGCAAACTCGCGCAGCAGTCCGTAGTTCACCCCATCGCTGACGAGATCCAAGTAGTAAATCGGTCCCTGAACCGTACGAACTAGTCCATCCATCATTTTCGTTCTCAGGTCGTCATACAGAGGACATTCCCATAGAACATGGTGAACATCCTCTTCTGACACACCACACTCACACATACTCGTATCACACAGTCGCATGTCGCATAATCTCTTCCGAAAACATCCATGTCCGGTGAGAATCTGGGATGTTTGATAGTCCGGTGAGACCCAGGTGTACCTGAGCCTCAACGCCACCTCCGAGAAATATCGATATAGTTCGCGTCCTTTCATATCATTCATCCATCGTTCCTGCCAGGCACCTATCACCTCAGTCCAGATTTCGCGCTTTCGTCTGCTCAACTCCTCTTTGGGCGCGGTCAAACGTGCCACACCCATCCTACCAGCACGGATGACCTCCAGGTCAGCTGGGAGGACTCCAGCCAGCACCGGTAAGGCCGCCGTGCTAGTGGATCGGTACGCCTTGGTAAGCAATACAAGGGCGGATCGTTGCGATCTCAGTAGTACGCTACGGACTGTATACATGTTCGCTCGCTCATACCAGCACTCTGCCGCATACGCAAGCGTGGACACAAACACTCCCCTGTACACAATTTTTAAACTCGGGTATCGCACGCCCCATGACGATGTCGATACGCGAGTCATCTTGCCGAATCCCTTGGTCGCTCTTTCAGAGATATCAGTCGCATGTTGCACAAATGATAGTCCTGAATCCAAAACCACGCCTAGTACCTTAGCGGTAGTCACAGTCTTGATAGATTCCCCACCAAGTTTAATAACGGGGGGGCGCTGAAGCTTTCCTCTAACAGTCATGGTGGTTGACTTTGAGGAGGAAAACTTCAGTCGATTCCTCAGCCCCCACTCCCGTACAAGGTCCAGAGTGACCCTGGCCCTAGATTCGATATCCGCTCTCGTATCCGATTCAATCAAGACTGTGACATCATCAGCATAGGCAGTCATGATGACTCCCTTAGGCAGAGGGAGTCGAAGCAAGTCGTCCATCAACAAGTTCCACAGTGTTGGGCCCAGCACAGAGCCTTGAGGACATCCCATGGTCGAGGCCTTCCACTCTACCTGGTCCCCGATGTAGAGGCCCACACGCCTGGAGGTGAAGTAGTCCACCAACATTTTATAAATGTTAGGTGGACATCCTCCCCTTTTAGCTTTGACCATCATCATCGGCCACCAGGCATTGTCAAAGGCACCAGAGATGTCCAAGAAGATAGCTTGTACGTAGCATGCCTGTGAACACTTCGCCGTGCTGAGCAATACACGTAGCGCTGTTACCGTAGACCGCCCCGGAGAAAATCCGTGCTGGTACTCTGATATCCCACGACTGATTGCAGGAGCACATCTTAGAATGACGCGTTCTAATAACTTTCCCAAAACAGGCAGGAGCGTTATTGGACGGTACGCCTTGGCGTCGGTGAGCGGCTTGTCATTACCCTTAGGAATGACAATCAGTCTTCCGTCCTTCCATACTTTGGGAAAAACCCCCTCTACAACACACTTAGCCATACACCGAGTGAAATTCCCTCGGTGCTGCCATCCGGACATTCTTCACAATTCTCGCGCTAACACCATCGAGTCCCGGAGCCGTGTTAGGCAAGGCCTTGACTATGCCTTCCAGATCCCCAACCAGCGCAAGTGGAGACGCAGCTTCACCAGATGGGATAAAAGCCGCTAGCAGGCGAACTAGCCTGTGGTATGGTGAGTCACAGTCGGTGCTGTCATCCGGACAAAGCGCAGACATTAATCCGCGCATCGCGGAAACCAGGCTGTCCGGGTGCCCACCTGCAAAGGCGATCCCATTGATCACATTTGCAGGCGGACGCACCCTCCTGCTAGAAATTCTGTACGCAAGTCCCCATGGGTCCTCATTGCCAGAATTGGCGACTTTTCGGTGTTGCGACTGCTGCGCCTCCACCATCATCTTCCTGTATCGCGCACGCACGCTGTGAAAAGCCGTTCTGGCTATCTCCTCAGACCTGCCTCCCAGACGCCTTTTACTCTAACAAGCACGCCTAAGTTTGCATTGCAACTTCCGAGTCTTATCTGATTCATCTGTCCACCATTCGTACCCCCCCGACCTCCTGGGGCGACGCTCTCCTAAGCCTTCCTTCGTAAGAGGCAACAGAGGGAGACAGGCAGGAGAAGGGCAGCAGCATCTTCCTGATAACAACAGTGATATAATAAAAAACTGCGGGGGGAGGACACGGTAATCCTCGAGTCCGGCAACTTGTTTTATCACCGGGTGGGCGACCATCTGTCCCAAGGAGGTATCGAATTTATCGTCCACAAGTCTCTCGTCAATAACGTTTTAAAGATTGGGAGTGTAGCGACGAGGGTTGAGTACCTTATACTCAGAATCACCAAACGGTATTCGCTGAAGGTCATATAGGTTTACGCACCAACCTCGGCACATCCCGATGAGGAGGTGGAGGAAATGTATGAGGATATTTCCAGAGCCATGCATTCCTCCAAAACCCACTACACAGTGTTGATGGGAGACTGAAGTTAGGGAAATTTGGAGTAGGGCAACGGAACCGAAGGGGCCAGCAGCTGGCCGACTTTATGGAGAAAGATGGACTCTTTATGATGAACTCTTTCTTCCAGAAGCGGCCCCACAGGAAGTGGACCTGGTCGAGCCCCGACGGTTCGACAAAAAATGAGATTGACTTCATTATCACGACCAGACGCCAACTGTTCAGTGATGTCTCAGTGATCGCAAGGGTGAAAACCGGCAGCGATCACCGAATGGTTAGAGGCACACTGAACCTAAACGTTAAGTTGGAGAGGTTTCATCTAATGAAGTCAACGCTCCGTCCCCCTCGTGCTCTGATCCAGAATCCCGAGACTTTTCAGCTCGAGTTACGTAACCGCTTTCAGTGCCTAGAAGATTGCAATGCAGTGGACGATATGAATGACAAGCTCGTGGAAACTGTCCATGCGGTCGGAGCTAAGTTCTGCAAGACCCGCCGCAGAAGAACACAAAAACTCTCCGATCACACTCTTAATCTCATGGCTGTTAGACGGGAGATGAGGCTGCAATCGTCAACAGATTTGACAGCATACAGACAACTGAACAGACAGATCTCCAAATACATGCGGCGAGACTTCCGCAACTTTAATACTGCTCGTATTAAAGAAGCGATCGAGCGGAACCAGGGCTCCAAAGTATTTGCCAGAGATCTATCTGCCAGAAAGAGCCAACTGTCAAAGCTGAAGACTTAATGTGGCAGCATCGTTTCCGGGACACCTGAAATTTTGAGTGAGATTGAGAGGTTCTATGGGCAGCTGTACACATCATCGTTGGAGCCACACGCAAGTGTGAGTAACGATCCAAGAGCAAGTCTTATCCGACACTATTCCGATGATATCCCGGACGTCAGTTTGAGCGAGATTAGAATGGCTCTCCAGCACCTTAAAAACTGCAGGGGCCCCAGGGAGGATGGAATTACAGCGGAGCTTCTGGAAGCGGGTGGAACACCGGTTCTTGAAGTCGTTCAGAAGCTCTTCGATTCCGTCCTCCATGGTGGCACTACTCCGGAGGCGTGGAGCAGAAGTGCGGTAGTCTTGTTCTTTAAGAAAGGCGACAACGCTCTCTTGAAGAACTACAGACCGATTTTCCTTCTGAGCCGCGTCTACGTGTTGCTTTTGAGAGTCATTACGAATCGTCTCGCACGCAGACTCGACGACTTCCAGCCTACCGAACAAGCCGGTTTCCGAAAAGGCTACAGTACCATAGACCACATACATACCCTGCGGCAGATTGTACAGAAGACCGAAGAGTACAATCTGCCACTTTGCCTGGCGTATCTGGACTATGAGAAAGCCTTTGATTTCGTCGAAATTTGGGCGGTGCTACAGTCCCTTCAGCGGTGCCAAATTAACTGTCGGTATATCGAAGTGCTGAAGTGTTTGTACAGTAGGGCTACGATGGCTATCCGAGTACAGAACCAGAGTTCGAAACCTATCCAACTGCAGAGAGGTGTAAGACAGGGTGACGTTATATCCCCGAAACTCTTCACCGCTGCGTTGGAAGACGTTTTCAAGCTACTGGACTGGAAAGGATACGGTATTAACATAAATGGCGAGTACATCACTCACCTTCGATTTGCCGACGATATAGTCCTTATGGCAGAATCGTTGGAGGACCTTAGCACTATGCTCAATGACCTCAATGGTGTCTCCCAACGGATAGTTCTTAAGATGAACATGGACAAAACAAAGATTATGTTTAATGTCCATGTCACACCTATGCCGGTAGTTGTTGGGAACACTATGCTTGAAGTTGTAGATGAGTACGTTTACCTGGGACAAATAGTCCGACTAGGTAAGTCCAACTTCGACCGAGAGGTCAATCGACGGATTTAACTCGGTTGGGCGGCGTTCGGGAAATTAAGACACATCTTCTCGTCAGGTGTACCTCAATCTCTGAAAACGAAAGTGTACAACCAGTGCGTGTTGCCAGTGATGACTTACGAATCTGAGACGTGGTCCTTCACTGCTGGCCGTATGAGGACGCTCAAGGTCGCTCAGCTTCTCTGCGTGATAAATTCAGAAATGAGGACATCCGCAGTAAAACCAGAGTGACCGACATAGCTCAACGGATTAGTAAGCTGAAGTGGCAATGGGACGGCCATATAGCTCGAAGAACCGATAACCGATGGGGGAGAAATGTTCTCGAATAACAGCCTCATACCGGTAGGCATAGTGTAGGGCGACCCCCCACTAGATGGAGTGACGACTTGGTAAGACATGCAGGAAGTCGATGGATGCAGGTGGCTCAGGACCGTGCTTTGTGGCATTACTTGGGGGAGGCCTATGTTCAGCAGTGGACTTGTGAAGGGCTGTAATAATGAATAATTAATATTTTGTAGTTGAGTAGAATTACATGTTAATATGTTTCTTGCATTATAATGAATTGATAAACAGTTTCTAATAATAATTTTTATGCCTAACTTATACTGCAACATCCTGGCGTATTTAAAAGATCAAAATCAAATTATTTACAAAACAAGCTGCTTGATATTTATAAAATTATACATACTACATTATTTTTATTTACAAATAAAATTACCTTTTTAGCGATTTCGCAGTAATTGTTCGAAATGTCAACCTTTTCCTTCTAAACACAAACTAGCACGTCTTTATAAATTGTTTGTTAAACTTCGAAGCGTACCACTATCATTTTTTATCACACTAAATGCGTCAACTATACGCTGTTTTAAACCACAACACTTTGTGCTTCTTCTGTGTACGCTAATCGTTTTAGTTTAGCTCATAAATAAAAGTCTAGAGGTGTTAGGTCTGGTGAAATCGCCGGCCAGTTCACAAGTCAACCGCGACCCAAATTGGTTCGTCATTGTTAGATACTCGACTTTAGAGTATTGGTACATGTTCACGATACACATGCGGAAACATTAATACGACGGCGACGCGACGTCACGCCTCAGCTACTACTACAGCAATGAGGATGCGGGGCCCTTGCGCCTTTGACCCTGCCTACTAAATTTTTGTTTTTTTTTACCGCTCGTCAAGTGGGGCGAGTATGATTTAAATTTCAATAGATTTTTATTGATTTAATTCAAAATTAATTTTTGTTTTTATTTTTTTGGAAAACGCCATAATAGGTATCTAATCCATTCGACCTGTTACACTTTTTTTTTAAGACGGTAAAAATAGTTACGCAGATATTTTTCAAGTTAACTGCAGATGTTCATGGACTGCAGTGGCTACGAACTTGGAGAATGTTTGCTTTTTTGCCATAGGCTCCTAATCCATTCACCTGTTACACCACTTTTTTTAAACGGTAAAAATAGTTACGCAGATATTTTTCAAGTTAACTGCAGATGTTCATGGACTGCAGTAGCTACGAACTTGGAGAATGTTTGCTTTTTTTGCCATAGGCTCCTAATCCATTCACCTGTTACACCACTTTTTTTAAAACGGTAAAAATAGTTACGCAGATATTTTTCAAGTTAACTGCAGATGTCCATGGACTGCAGTAGCTACGAACTTGGAGAATGTTTGCTTTTTTGCCATAGGCTCCTAATCCATTCACCTGTTACACCTTTTTTTTAAGACGGTAAAAATAGTTACGCAGATATTTTTTCAAGTTGACTGCAGATGTTCATGGACTGCAGTGGCTACGAACTTGGAGAATGTTTGCTTTTTTGCCATAGGCTCCTAATCCATTCACCTGTTACACCTTTTTTTTAAGACGGTAAAAATAGTTACGCAGATATTTTTCAAGTTAACTGCAGATGTTCATGGACTGCAGTAGCTACGAACTTGGAGAATGTTTCCTTTTTTGCCATAGGCTCCTAATCCATTCACCTGTTACACCACTTTTTTTAAACGGTAAAAATAGTTACGCAGATATTTTTCAAGTTAACTGCAGATGTCCATGGACTGCAGCAGCTACGAACTTGGAGAGAATGTTTGCTCTTTTGTTAATCTTATTTATAAAAATATATTGGTATGTAAAATTTGTCAAAAACTAGACATGGACAAAATGTTGCTAATTCGCCATTATCAACTTTTATTATAAAACCACTAAACAAAAATTACTATGTCGCATTATTCTTAATATAGATAAAATAATAGAGGTCAACTCACATTAAGGTCGGGACTGGCTATAGAGTGTATAGTATCTGCAAGCTGTGAATCGTCAACGGATGTTTGATTGTGCTGCGTGTGCTGTGTCGACACTAGTGGATGCGGCGTCATATGTCGAGGTGGAGACATCGTCACCATGCTGCCAAAATAACACAGAGATATAATACAAGTACAGTACGTACGGATGAAGAATGGGATTAGAAATGGCGGCTCATCGAGCCCGTGCCGTCAGCATAAAGTAAGTAAAGTTACAGCCTATATACGTCCCACTGCTGGGCACAGGCCTCCCCTCATTTCTGAGAGAGTTTTAGGGCAAGGAAGTATCCGCCGCGCTAACCCAATGCGTGTTGGCGAACTAACTTCACATGTCTTCGAAATATTTCTTTTTTTTCTCTTATTCCTCAGACATGCAGGTTTGTGCCTCACGATGTTTTCCTTCACCGCCGAGCACGTGGTAAATCAGCACTTAAAATTGCAATTAACAATTTCATTGGTGCCGGTGGAGATCGAACCCGGGTTACTCGCGTTCTGTTATATTTACAGCGAGCGTTAACCATCTGAGCTACCACGGCTCCCGTCTCGGCCGTCAGCATGCTCAGTACCAATGGCGAATACCCGCTAATATGTAGTAATAACGTTATACTATTCAATTAAATTAAAATTTTCTATTTATGGGAAAATATTTGATAAAAATTGCATATCCAAATACATAGGTACATTAATTTTAAAATAACATTTATAACTAGCGACCTGATTTGGCTTCGCCTGGGTGGAGTCTATTAATTTTGTGTTATTTAGACTTCGATCAATTATATACTAGATTAAGGATCAGGAACAAAAATAAGTCGCACAAGTGGCCACGTTTGCACACAAATAAACACCTATCTATCTTAGAAAAAAGTTTAATAATATTAACAACTTCAGTTTATTATAAACCTTATAACATCCTAACATAAACTTTAATTACCATTGCAAAATATATTTATTTAAGTCCTTTCATCAGAGGAAGGTTAAAAGCAATAAGTTTAGAATATCGCTTGAAAATAAAAAGTCATAGGTTACAAAAATATTTATTCTAAAATGAAACTTAAACTCTTTAGTTATTATAAGGCTAAAACATTATGTTGACATTTTCGTGCTTGATTAAAACTACTTTTACGGATTTTATCGCGCGATAAAATCCGTAAAAGTAGTTTTAATCATGTATAGTGTTCGCGTAAATATAAGAAATCATTTTCGTGCTTACTCTAATTTGGTAGTAGCCGTAGTTCTTGGTATTATATTTCAATGCTCGGAACACAGTGAGTATTGAAAGACGTAGAGTTACAGAATATAAATATTTTAGGGCAAGGGTCGTTTTGTATGGTGGCAAATATTTTTGACCGATTTGTAAGTTAGTAGGATTAAGTAGTAGGTATTCACTGAAAGGTCGTCAATTTCTTTTTTAAATACCCTCTTCTGAGTGTCACATATCGATGTTAAATCTGATAATGATGCATCAGGAGACTTCAAGCAAACTGCATCAGCCCGAGGTACGTCACGTATTTCTGTCATATCTTCAAAGGTTATAGTTTATTGAAAACAATTTTAAAGTATTTCATGAAAATACCTACAGGTATAGATTTTATTTTGTTATAATGATTTTTTAATAACCCGATTTAATAACTCTTTCGTTATTCTGAACATAAACCTGATTGCACATTTATTGGTGCGCGAATCTGAAAAAGTCATAAACAACTTACTTTTTTACCAAAAGTACTACACTGCCTTCACAATCTTACACTTCCAATTTTACTACTTTATGATAATTACCTGCAGTTTGGGAACCGCTGTTTTTAGTAATCTACGTCTTTGCGTGTTTCCAGTTATGTCCAATCTATCAAAATGAATCGAACATATTCTCAAATTTTTGGATGGGTTGTATATATAGTTTTTCTCCTCTTTCTTTCGCGACAATAGATACTCATTCTGCACAGCGAAAACGGTCCCAAGGAAATTTACAAACAAAAAATATGTATTAAACAATAATACTACTCCATGCATGTTTGTTCAAGAACAGTCGATGATTGTTACAATATTTGTTGCGTTGTAGCAAACATTGGCCAAACAATCATGATATTAGCTAATTGAATAATTTTTGCTATATAATTTTGTTTTTATTTTATGAAAAATACTTAATGATATCTAATTCCAAATTCTTGGTGGTTATTTGCACAGTTTTTGAACGCGCGCACTGCGGCATTTCGACGTTTTAACGTTGGGTATGCTTGGACTATACTAATTTGAAATAAGACCACAGAAGTGTTTGTGGTCTTATTTTTCTGGCCCTTTTTGAAGCGCTCATCGGGAATCTAGTATATTATTGATCGCAGTAATTAGACTTAAGATAATTTTAAGATAAGATTTTTCGAAAAAAAATTAAGTCTATATTTCATCTGGTATATTACTTCCTATTTGCTCGTGAAGTTTTATTGCAATCGGTTTAACCGTTCCGAAAAAATGATTACTCATCTCACGTAATACGTAAATATTTTATTGAAAAATATTAATAATCAAAATTAACAATCATTATGATGAAAGCTCTCAGAAAGCGTCTAGCTCACAAATGGGCGAAAGCGAATCGATTTTTTTTTAGTTTATGACATTTTATTGTTATCATTGGTTCCAATGACAAGTTGGACTAAAGTTATAAAACGTAAGAAAAACGCATATCGCAATGTATTTTTTTTTTGCGGTTTTTATCAGCGGTGTGAGTATAAATAGCGACAGTGTTCGAGCGAGATGTGAATAGAGGCGATGCCATTTTCAGTCGCATTCTTTAACCCAACAGGCTGTATGTTGACAACACTGTTATATTAGGTGCTACTATATATACATTACATATTTAGTATAATCTAGTATTGTAGTACAAATAATGACATAATATAACAACAGCCATATTACGCAGGCCTCTACATTAATTGGTAGGATCACTAAGGGTCTAAGAGGGTAGGGATTTATCTATGCCTAACAACATAACGACCCTTTCTGGGTACTGACCAATACCTGGGTATATCACAAAATTTTTTGCTATATTGCAAATTTTGCTATATTTTCACTTTGAGACAATATTTATGGATAAAACTTACAGGAATTCTTGTTGAATGTATAAACTATCGAATAAAATTATTTTTGGTTGCTAGAAATTGTAATAAAATACGTAAATTACCCTGTATAGCATAGTAGTAGTATATACTTCAATTTTAGTGACAAAATTACTACTAATTTAAATTCTACACTTTTGTTTTTAGAGAAATTTATATGAAAATGTTTGGAAATACGTATATTTTTATATTTTATGTGTTTCCATTCGTTACTCATACCAAAATATTAAAATATTAAAAAATTTAAAAAAAAATAATAATATTTTATCTGTGTGACATTTAGAACAATATTTCTAAAATAGTTTTGTGTGAATTTGAAATAAATACAACGTCAAGTTATTTGAAATATGTAAGAAAACTATTTTTACTTACATTTTACACTAAAAATAAATGAGAATTTGGAAAATAACACATTTATGACCCAACCGCCAAAATGGAGCTTCCGGATTTTGAAGTACTTTTGGCAATTTACTTTTCACTTTTTTATACCACAAATTATATATCTACGTGTTTACTATATTACAAGGAATATAAAAAAGTATAATTTTTTATATTATAAAAACTTTCGTTTTTAGTCCAGACACAAATATAAAATTCTATAAAAAAGACGGAGCACCTTCATCAAAACGACACGTGGAACGCCGAAAGTTCAGTGATTTCTTTTTTTTTTTGTAAGAAACATTGCCAGGTTATGGTTTAAAATAAAAGAGCATATCTTTGTCTTTGATACTATTATCTATTGCATAGTGTCTTTGGTTTTGTTTAAAACGAAAAAATAGTTTTTTCATAGGTAATTAGCGCACGACTTGGCAAACGGAAGGATGGTATTGTACGATCAAAAGTGCGCATGGCTTGGTTAACAGGTTAATTGTATTTTATTGCATTTATTCTATAAGATACATTTTTTACTCTATTTTTAACCCGCGACGAAAACATATCGGTGTTATAAGTTTGTAGCGTGTACCAGTGGCATTAGCTCTAAAAAGAGGAAACGATTTAGATAAAGTTTTATTCGTTTGAAAGGTGTCTCGATCGAGTGTTCTTAGCTGTTTCAAGAAAATCCGTTCAGCTGTTTGAAGACGATTCTTTTTGTTTTGGGGGTTTTATTAATTTATTATTGAAGTTATAGTTAAATGGTATAAAGTTAACATATTTTTATAAGTATTTTTTTTAATCCGAACCAGAAGAGCTTCGATCAACAATACCAACTAAATGTCGGATCGGCGCTAGAAATCCATCTCAGTAAATAAGAGCGCACATGAGGCGTGAGCTCTTGCACGTGAGAGTATAGCTCGCAAGGCAATAACGGGAAAAAGAGCTTTATTTGTTACAACTTAAGGTTGATTTTACACTAAATGTATATAATTTATGTCTTTTCATAGTTTATATACATGCGGACAGTATTTAGCTATGATTTTGAACGTGACCCGTTATCTAGTTGTCTAGGTATTGTCGATCGAAGCAGAAGAGAAAGCAAACAAACAAATAGTGGTAGTATAATGTAAGCATTAGGTACTTGTTGCGCGCGGGGTGTGCGGACTGAGCGGGCGTGGAGAGCGCGGGCAGCGGGCGCACGGCGGCGGCGGGCACGGGCTCGTCTAGGAACTTGAGGTCGATCTCGGGCAGTGCGGGCCGCCGCGTCACCGGCACGGCCGCGTCCAGCTGCGCGATCAGCTCGGGGTCCAGCCCGAACGGGCCCGACACCACGCGAGGCTCGGCGGTCGCACTGCGCACAAACACACCATAACATATTTTAAGACGTGGTATATGTTATATTAGTAGTATAGTTGTAGTACGAATGGGTCGGCTCGACCAGGGAAGGACCACGCTCTCACAGAATACCAGCGTAATATAGTAGCTTAACGCTGCTGTGTTTTGTATGGTGAGTGTAGAGACCGGAGACCCTTTTTACAGGAAACGAGGCATTCCATCTTAGTCCTCACGGGTAACAACGCATCTGCATTTTGATTCGTAATCGAAGATAGATGTAGATGTCTATGGGCCGCAGTAACTACTTACCATCAGGTGGACTGTGTGCTCGTTTGTCACCCAATCCTCTAAAAAAAAACAAGCCTTTTTAACATTTCACGGCTCTATGGCGCACTGGCTCAATAATAACTTTGTGCGAAATAGGCCGCGAGTTGGAACCCCGCATGGAACAAGTATTTGTATAACCTACAAATAATTGCTTCTCCCAGTACAATTTATGTTTGTATACTGCCACCACGATATAGGGAAAATCTTAGAAGAGATAGTT
The DNA here is from genome assembly GCA_907164705.1 of Parnassius apollo. Classification (NCBI taxonomy): domain Eukaryota; kingdom Metazoa; phylum Arthropoda; class Insecta; order Lepidoptera; family Papilionidae; genus Parnassius; species Parnassius apollo. The sequence goes on along the minus strand of CAJQZP010001558.1, from coordinate 8,545,185 downwards.
ATTTAAAAAAAGTAAAAAATAAAACATTGAAATAATAATATGTACTACTACTAGAAGAGACGGCGATGCCTGATCGTTGCAACACAAATTAATGCCTATGAATAAAAAGATACTCTACGTCTCAGTCTGTAATACTAGTCTGTTCTGCTAAGTAGTACATATTACTTCAAGACATTTGAATTGTATTTTTATAATTAGTGATTAGGTAGTGTGCAAGGAATAGACGAAAATGAATTATTCAAATATTTCATACAAACTTCAGTCAAGGATTTCCTACTTTAAAAGGTTTCTTCACTGTATATGCATATTTGTCCAACACAAAGTTGAAAAAAATAGAGATGCGATATTCGATGGACAAAAAGTCAAACAGGATCTAAATAAAAATGTATGCAATTAAAAACCTAATTCATGCACTATTATATTATCAAAAAATATTGTATGATTATCGCTCAAAAAAACGCAACGAAACTTTATGCTTTAGTAAAAAAACGTCATTCATCAACATATACTTTTTTATATCCATTAAAATAAAATATTTTAATAATCCATTAGATTAAGAATTGAATATTTCATATAATATGAGCAATGCACATATTTTTTAGATATAGGAGGTATAGGTACATATAGGTATGGAGATATACTATTTCGAAAAGTCAAAATCGTATCTAAATATGATATTTTATCCCTTAAAAATAAGGATATTTTCAGCTGTGATATTTCCTACGTGATGTCATATAAAAAGATTAAATGAAGCTACCTTTAAATAATACTAGTTTTTACGGAATTTATCGCGTATATTTAACTTTTTTAACCGCGGTTACCATAGACTATGACATATGGACGTTGAACATCTCAGTCCCGCCCGTGACCATGAGTTCTGTAAAGCGTTCGAAACGTCGGGTATTAAAAAAAAAGTTAAATATACGCGATAAATTCCGTAAAAACTAGTATTATTTCAATGTGTAGTGTTCGCGTAAATATAAGAAATCATTATGAAGCTACCTTTTACGTTAATTAAAATTATCAGTATAAATTAAATGTGAATTGCATTATTATATTTACGGTTGCGCAACAGGAGGAGGTGGTTGTTCCTCAACTTCTTCTTCTTCATATTCCGCGGCTGGAACGCTATCAACCGATATCACACGCCTTGGTGGTTCATCCTGTACAAACACAAATGATGCTTATTCAGTATTAACCACAAAAACATTTGTATTAGTGGTAAACGCGTAAATGACATTCATGAAGTATTCTTGTAATCAAAATTGAATAATTTGATTAGGACATTAACAACAATTAATAATAACTTTGTGCAAGCTGCCTATAATTTATAAAAGTCACTTTAGAAAATAAAATAATTAAAATTATATTGTCAAAACGGCATTATTAGAACAAATGTGAAATTTACCTCGGGCATAGGTTGTATGGGTTTCCCAGAAGCTGACAGAGGCACCAACATGGACCTTCTCGCTTCCGCGCTGCGACTTTTGCTCGCACGTTTTATTCTTTCTTCAAGTAACGAAAGATCTTTGTCGGATATCTGTAATCGAATAGGTACTGGTACTTTTGACATCTTTCTATTAAATTTATGAATATTATCTATTTCATCATATTTAATACGACCGTCTAGTAATATTATTGCGTGATCGACTTGCCAGAATTATATGTTATATTAAGCTAAAATCGATAGTCCAATCTAGTAAGTGTACTAAACAAATTAACAAATCATTGTTAAATCAAGAAAAGCTTTTTCTAAATATCAACACAGTACATAGTTAATATAATAATACATATTATTAACTCAATGATAATTTTTATCTACAGATAAACAATATCTAAACACATTTAAAGCAGCATGATAATAAAGTATTATGATGAGGTTAGTTTTATTGCATTCATACGTAATTGATAAAACACGATAGTAATACATTGATAAAACACAATAGTGACAACATTTAAATTAATTAATTAATTACAAACACTGCTTTTTCTCATACATAATTAAATAATAGGAATATAGTAATTGTGTTTTCGACATAAAGAGATTAAAACAGTTCTATAAAAACCTAATATTGTTAAAATGTAAAAGTACTTGTATTCTATATGTTTTGTTTTAAGGAATTAATGGTAGGGGTAACCATTTGGAAGGAGTCAGTCACCGGTGCAAACTCAAGGTTAGGGACATTCTCAAGACTATTATTGGGTAGAGAATTCTCTAAAGTATGTAATAAGCAGTTACTAGGTTTCACATGCTAGAAGCACACTTTTACATAAACAGTAACAGTAATACTATTAACATTATAATCTATAATTTAATTAACAATTCTCGTAGTAAGTCTAGCTTAGACTTACATTGATTTGTGTCAATAATAGAATGTGAGGATTACCGCGACTTGATTTTTATCACGTGTGGATTTAAGACGCCCTATAAGCAATTATTATATCAACTATTATAGTAATAGCAGTTTCACTTACAGCATTAATTCCGTAACTAGTATTTTAAAATTAGAAATTAAACTAAAATAATTAACAAAACAAGCATTAAGACAGAAATAATTTTTTTACTGTTTTAAGAAAATTGAAAAGCTATATTTTTATTTTGATCTTCCACATATAACTTTCGTAAAAAAATCCTGTTATGTGTGTGCTTGTTTTCTGGTTTTGGCTTACAGCCCATTAATATCTAGTCCCTATGTCCCCATAATTGCCTGGCTCAATTAGTGTAATATTAAAGGGTATGTAACTTTGAAACCATGAAAACGGCTTAATAAGAAGTTTTGTGTTGTGAAGGCGGTGTAAGAGAATTCATCTCTGTATTTCGCCCTGTCGTTGTTGTAAGAGGCGACTTTGGGAAGTGCTACAAAAATCTCATGGCTTACGAAACTTAATTGATGTCGGGTGTCATTAATATTACATCCTACCAAAAGTTCACTGTTTTCACAAAAGTGCATTGTTCAAAAGTCATTCCTCATTGGACGTTCACAGTTCCATCTCGGTCTGATTTATTCATCATCATAATCATTATTACAGCCCTTCACAAGTTTACTATTGAACATAGGCCACCTCCAAGTAATGCCACAAAGCACGGTCCTGAGCCACCTGCACCCATCACTTCCTGCATATCTTATCAGGTCGTCACTCCGTCTGGTAGCGGGTCGCCCTACACTACGCCTACCGGTACGAGGCTGCCACTCGAGAACCTTTCTTCCCCATCGGTTATCGATCTGATTTATTATATTATCGGAATGGGATTCGAGCGAAACTTGACTGTTGTGTTGCTGTATGAATGCACACACATATTTTTTACTTGATAATATTTTATCAGACCGAGATCGGACCGAGAACGAACTGTGAACGGCATTATAATGACGGTCGGCCCTCAACGTATCGTCGCACGGCGTTGTCGCGGTCGCCGATGTGGCGCGCCAGCTCGCAATGTGTAATGAGATATGCACCTGTCCGATCATCTTGTAGACCTTCTCTCCCTCGAGGAAGTAGGTGCTGGCGACCGCGTTAAGCGCGGCGGAGCGCACGGCGTTGTCGCGGTCGCCGATGTGGCGCGCCAGCTCGCGCAGCGCAGCGCCGCAGCCGCCCGCCATCACCGTCGAGCCGTACGTCTCCACCAGGTGCCCGATGCACTCCAGGCACTCTGCGGACCACACCTTACTCAATTATCGACATAATCACTATCTTTAATTATCATACAGTAATTACGCAATCGTTTAAAGCATGTGCGATTTCCGGCTTGAAGCACCATAAGTAAGCGTATATCTTTTTAGTAACTTATAAAATTTATCGTATTAAAAATAAGTGACACCGTGTTATCATTATTCAAGGGTAAAATTTAAATTACTCACAACCGCACACCTGTAGATAATTTCTTACTAAGCCCAAACATCTTAATAAATATTAGTCTTGCAAGAGCTGAATAGCTCTACTTGCGCAACTACTCTATTACTACCATCTGTTTTTTTTTTAAAGAATGTTATTTCCACACTAAGATATTTTCCCATATTATGATGTACATACATTAGATGCTTTCCAGATCCAAGAAAATTATTTGCAGACCCTACAAGTACTTTCTGTTATGATTCGAATCCGCGACCCGGCAGCGTCGTAACCAAATCTTTAGCCAATAGCCAGTATACTACTTATCCGTTAAGCCTTTTGTTACCTTGTTATACAATGCTTTTATTATATTCTATGCCAATATGTTATGTAGTAAGTATATAAAGGAAGCAAATGATTTTGATAAATCTACATATTATTTACCATAAAGATTTGGATTATTATTTACATATTTTGTATAAAACACTAAAATGTGAAAAGTTTAAAAGATAAGTTTAAGCAAAAATTATTGATTTAATATGGTCCTTGAAGTAAAATTTATAGACTTATATATTATACTGAGTCTAAGATAAGAAAAGTTGTAATATAAAATTACTTTTATTGAAACATCTTTTTCATATTAAAGTTTGTATACGCCTAATATATCAAAATGGACTTACCAGCTCGCTGTCTTGCATTTTTCGACTTTAGCCCTTCCATGAGGTATCCAAATAACTTTGTTACGGAATAAACAACGCAAATCTGCCGGAACAAAGCCTTTACCCCGTTTCGAACAGTATCCTTTGGATCTCCAACCTGTTTTACATTTTAAAAATTATGTAAAAAAGGATTATTTAAAAAAACAGCAATGATGTCTAAAATGAATATCACTAAGTCACTAACCTTAAGCACAAGGTATGGAATAAAGCAATTAGCCTCATATTCAGCCATAGTGTAGTCATTATCCATGAGGTATTGGAAAACCAGAGAAAGGTATTCAAGTCCCTTCAATATGACAGAAGGGTTTGTGTCGAAGAAGCGTAGTGTCAACCACTTGAGAACAAGGTCCAGGTTAGCCATGAGTGCCGGGCCATTCTCATTAAGATCCTCAGACAGAGCTTCAATTGCTTTCAAGTGATATCTAAGAGGAATAAATAATAATTTTATTTTGTTTAGTAGTAAATAAACATAATACCAAAAAGAAAGAAAAGAAATAATTTATAAACAAAATTAGTGTCACTTCTTTTATTAACCTCTCAAACGCCAAACGTCCAAATTTGACTTTGACTAGAGAAAAAAGAAAGGACATGACATAAAGATCGTCGGTTGTAGGAATGTAACGAAATATCGGCGTCTCTTTTTACCTTATGAGTATATTCGGATGTAAAAAAGGACAGCAGTAGTTTTATCAATACCGAATATGACAACAATTTTTTCTCTGCGGCCGGGCGCCATGTTTATTCACAGTCAATGACAACTTATCAGTTGTCATTGCGGCTTAGTGAGTTGAGTGTGATATTTTCATATGTTTCTCTCGTGGAATTCGATTATTACGAAAGTTTTATTCTATTCCTCGGGACCTCTAATCGGGATAAAAAGTATCCTAATGTTAATTCAGGTAATAAACTATTTGTGTACCAAATTATTACATTCAAACTGGTCTAATACTTTTGGCGTGATTGTTCCTCAACAAACAAACATTCAAACTTGTGCATTTATTATAGTTTGATTAGTGTGAGTATGATGACTGAGCCTTATTATTAACTAACTACTTATTGTCTAACAAACAAACAAAAATTCTTTAATTATTCCTTGTTTACTAATCCAGGAAATATGTACATTAATTGAAAATTCATTATAAAAACAAAAAAAAAACGACTGCTTAAAAGTAATGAACTGAAAACATAGGTATAACTTGTAATATCTTTCAGTAATCTCGTTTTAATTTCCTTTATTTTGATATCGATAGGTTCAGTAAAAAAAAGTTAAGGACCTACAATTTGGCACCAAAATCCGTCATATTGATTTAAAACAAACCTATCTAAGAACACACGGGTGTTTGAGACGAATCACGCGAAAGAATCTTTTTCTAAATAAGCGCAACATTGTCGATATTAAGTATAGTGCGCAGCACTACGTCACGGTAATTTTATCTATACAGTATTCCAACTTCATACAAACGGACGAAGCGAGAGCTATGCCTACGCGCCTCGATCTCGGCATGCGCTCGGCATGCAGACAGTCGAGACTGTGCCGCAGTGATGATTTTGTGAAATATATAAAAAAATGGAGGAAATAAATAATAGAATAAAAATAAAGAAATAATAAATTTGAACTTCATTTAAAACCAAACATATAAATTGTAAAGTAGCTGCTATCTATAACCAACTAAAAGATATTCATTTTCTCCACCTTATCCAAGTTTTCCCAAAACAATTTTTAATTAAGCTTTATACTAGAAAATATTTTTTGGTCGCAAATTAATAAACTCCCGATTTGTTATTCAAACATAAACATGGTTTTTTAATTAAATCTACCAATCAAAAAACGACACGCATTGTTATTGAACACTTCCTATTCAATTAACAAAGTACCTATTTTTTTTGAAACAGAATCTACAGCTTGTACAGTTACCAATATATATAAACAAGTTTTGATATATCATGTAATATAGAAGCCTTTATAGATTTACATTTCTTATATTTGTTTATTTAAAAAAGTATATTTACAATCATAAAACTAAATGGAAACACAAAGTAGGCAAATGTAAAAACGCTGGGGGCAGGCAGCCCTATCGCATGTTTACGTACCGCGCGGCTGTAGGCATTTATTTGAAAGATACGACCGAGTTACAATACTGTATGGATAATATTACCGTGACTACGTCAAGCCGCCATCTTTGTGCCAGACTTAGTTTAGGTATACACGTTTTTTTCGTAGGTATGTCATATGTCCTTTCTTTCTTCTCTAGTCAAAGAAATTTGACCGCTTCGATATTCCGTCAAAATTCATGCGGTCAAATTTGTAACACCCACTCACGTAACTATAACCCATAAATAGAGTTACAACATATTCTATGAAGAAATTTGGCATTATAGAATCAATATAAAATTTTCTATCCTCTTGTGGAATAAAAAAAATATAATCATTTCGACTGCATGGGAATTTTATGGGGATTGAAGGGTTAAAGCTAATGGTAGTGTTCACTCATACCTGAAGTCACTGTGGAACATGTTGGCGACGAGCTGCTTATTGAGACCGGCACTAGCCATTTGTTCTTTCAACAAGTCAAAGAATTCCTCGCGTGGAGTCGTGAAGTTCCATTTCAAAACTAAAATGAAATGTTTCAGTTTAAAATCAATGAAATCAAAATTTTCAAAACTTCGTTTATTACTTTAAAAACTAAGAACAAATATTTTTCAGATAACCAAAAAAGGGAAGTGTAGAATCCTCCCCCACAAGATATAGAGTATCAAACTGGTTACAGGTGCAAAAAGCCAATAGATGCAGATACACGTCTATGAAATGCAATAACTACTTAATAGAATAATGAATCGAAATACCATAAAATGTAAGGTGTATAACTCACTTCTTTTTAATAAAGGCTAAAAGTGATTCCCGATAAGATTTCCCTGGTATAATATAAGAGCTATAAATGGCACATGATTTTTTTTATAGGATAAGGGTGACGAATGAGTACAGTCCACCTGATGGTAAGTGGTTACTGTTTCCCAAAGACATCCACATCTATCCTCGAGTACAAATTAAAATACAGATGCGTTGTCACCTGTGAGAACCAAGATGGAATGCCTCCTTTCCAGTAAAAGGGTCTCGGGTTCTCTACACTCCCCATACAAAACACAGCAGCATTGTCCTGCTATTTTACGCTAGTGGTGGTGGTGGTCCTGTGAGAGCGTGGTCCTTCCCCGGTTGAGCCGACCATGCTTATATAGCTGCAGCATGGCTCTACCAAATATAAAATAATTTGACTACTGATGTCATTATATTTTTAAAATAAAGTTGATAAAAATAAGAATATTTGGAAAATATGAAGATACCTTTTAACTTCTGATCATCAATGATTCTCTGATTTTTAGAGTTATTATTAGGTAGCAATGGAGTGCAGTCTTCATCCTCTTTCTTTCCACGACTAGATGCTGACGAAGGTTTAACGGGGCCCTGAAAATCAAATAACAGATAAATCGAACAGTGAAAGTTAGTAAATATACTTATATTTTATGTAATACATAAAAATTGAAATGTTAGCTATTAAATCTTTGGCATCAGTGAATGTTACTTTTACAAATATCAGATTTTCTTATTGCTAGAAAAAGTTATTTTCTTACTATAAAGTGATTTAAAATATAAACAAGTCTCCATAGAAATTTATAATTTAAGCAAGTAAGTATCGTTTTGGTTTAAAAGGATAAATGATTTTATTATTTTGATTATTGTATTGTTGTGTTAAAGAAATCTATAAAATATAATCCTATAAATTTGAAGTGCAATATTACCTTTCCTTTAACGGGCTGTGAGACTTTTTTCTCAGAATCTTTCTTAAGTGCGCCTCCTGATTTGACTCCTTTTGGTTCATCTTTTTTGGCTTTAGCTGGTAAAGGTTGAACAGGGAGATTGGGTCTCGCTTTATCTAAAGCTGCTTGAACAACGGTTTTTGAGCCAGGCTGGAACAAATTATAACATTTAAATAAATCTCTAAATTGCTTCACAGGTATTGTTAATCATCATCATTATTACACCACTTCACAAGTTCACTGCTGAACATAGGGTTTCCACGTAGGAATTCCACAAAGCACGGTCCTGAGTCACTTGTCACTCCATCTAGTGGGGGGTTACCCTAAACTTCGCACTTCTTCCCCATCAGTTGTCGCTTTTTCGGGCTATATGACCGGCCCATTGCCACTTCAGCTTACTAATTCATTGGGCTATTATGTCAGTCACTCTGGTTCTACTACGGGTATCCTAATTTCTAAGTTTATCATGCAGAGAAACCCCAAACAGAGCCCACTCCGTAGCTCGCTGGGCAACCTTGAGCTTCCTCATATGGGCAGCAGTGAAGGAAATATCTTAGATCCATAAGTCACCACTCACAACACGCACTGGTTGCACAATCTTGTTTTCAAATTTTGATGTATACCTGACGAAAAGACGTGTCGTAATTTCCCAAATGCTGCCCAACCGAGTTGAATCCGTCGTCGATTTACCTCTGGTCAAATTTGGACTTATAATTGCCGACTTAAGTCGTGAGCACATTTTTTATTGGTCGATACGACGTTGACCACGCTGACGTTCAACGTGATTGGTTCATCAGTCGGTTCTCGTCGTTTATTGGTTTCGAACGTATCATTCGGCTTCCGTACACTTCAGAGCAATAATTTTAGTGATAACTTTTTTAATTAGTTTATTTTCGTTAATTGTTTTTGTTACCTCGTTGTTAATTGTTGTTTGTGTATTCCTTGTTATTAATTGTTTTTGTTATTTCTTGTTTTTAATTATTTTTGTTGTTATAATTTGAGTGTTCAGATTTTGGTCTAAATATGCAGAGAAGAAAGAATTCGGTGTTAAATAGACAATCCCGACAAATGGTCTATTCAGTGTTTAGTTACATGAAAAAATTAGGTACTGCGAAAAAAATCATAGACATATATAAACAGACAGCTGAGGCGACTAATGTCTCAGTCGCTACTGTACGGCGCACCGCAACATCAGATTATATGGAAGGCATATCACCTCTTCGTTCTTCTTAATATACTAATCAATTCTAACCACCAGTTATACATTAAATACTTTATAGTAAATCCAATATCTGCAACATTACTGTATCAAAGTAAAAGTTGATGTGTTCGAGTAAACATTTTCATAAAAGTCGGCGAAAATATTCAATTACGAATTGAAATAATAAAAGTACCCAATAATTTTCCCCGACAGTGTACCTATCTCCCACCACAGTTTATCTGTGCTCACGACTCGTGTCGGCAACTATACCTATAGTCAACCAAATCTAAGAAATACCTTTTGACGTTTCACATTAATCATTCCGCAATAAGTTTGCACCAGCGTACTCGCACGATTTAAAATAACCTTTTACGTAAATCCGAAGAATTATGAAGTTATCTTTATTTCATTACAACGTGTACCCGTCACTACATCAGATTTGATAGACCGCAGATCCTAGCTAAAGAACACCGATTCCTTCCAAGGATGATCGTCGTTAGGTATGAAGTTAGTCGAGAGGGGAGGCGCGCGGCCGACGCCGACGAGCCGACGATATGTTAGCAAGTTCGTGTCACATTTCAATGTTTAGTGTTTACATTGTGTCAAAAAGTACTTCTACTTTGTGCATTGTGTGTTGAGCTTGAGCGAATGTATTGCGAGTTTAAAATGTATGCTTTTTTTAAAGATTTTTAGTGAAAATGGAGGGAAAGAGTGTTCCTTGTGATGAATTGAAGTGTGTGTGTGCTAGTGCTAATCGGCGAGGAAAAGGTAAAATTTTTAAACCTTGTTGGGATAAAAACAGCTCATATCCTCGCCGAAACCAACGCCTGATATGTGTATTTCTCAGACGAGTAAAACCCATAAACGGCAATTTAATAGATCTGTTTACAAAACTCATTGGATTGTTGGCTGCTCACATACCAATAAATTGTACTGTTGGTGTTGTATATTCTTTTCCAACGACAAAACGGCTTGGAATACTACTGGATATGACGATTTAAATAACTTATCTGGAGCCATTAAAAGGCATATGAATTCTCAAAAACACATGAATGCGGTAATTTCGTTTAGTAATTTTGGAAAAAATCGGATTGAAACATCTTTGTCGCGCCAGTTATCAGAGGAAATTATAAAACACAACATGCGTGTTGATAACAACCGTAGTGTTTTTCAAAGATTAGGCGATATTGTTTGCCATTTAGCACAACAAGAACTTCCTTTCAGAGGTCACGATGAGTCGAAAACTTCATTAAATAAAGGAAATTTTTTAGAACTTGTATCGCTTCTTTCGAAGTACGAATTCGTGTTAGAAAAGCATATCCAATATCAACAAAGCGAAAAACGGCCGAGTTATTTATCTAGTACAATCCAAAATGACATTATTCATTTTGTCGCTGATGTAATGAAAACTCACATCGAGTACGAAGTAAAATTGTCAAAATTCGTTTCAATTATTATTGACGAAACTCCCGATGTTAGTCACAGACAGCAATTGTGTCTAATTCTCCGATATTATTATGGAAACAATATTCATGACCGTTTTTTGGGGTATGTAGATGTGTGATAGTCGCAAAGCGGACACACTTTGTAATATCATATTGGAATTATTAAACAAACATGACTGCTCCACAAAACTAGTTGCGCAAAGCTATGACGGCGCAAGTGTCATGTCCGGTGTCAGAAATGGAGTGCAACAAAAAGTTAAAAATATTTGTCCCAAAGCCATGTATATTTGGTGTAATGCACACATTTTGGCATCAATTTTATCTTAATCTTGTAACAGGATTGGGGAGGTCAGCACTTTTTTTTCCAGCCCTTCAGGCTTTATTTAATTTTTTTAATAACACCACAAAACGGTCGTCTTTTTATGATGCACATTGCAGCAAAAAAATTGCCTAATGCCCCCGCAACTCGTTGGACGTATACGTCACGAATTGTGAATACAGTATTCGAACAAAAAGATAATCTAATTAATTTGTTTTCGGATATGTGCGACAATCCGCAGAACTGGGACGGCGATAGGATCTTGGCCGCCGAGAATTTTGAAAACACATTGTGTTCATTTAATTTCAATTTTTTCTTTCAATTTTCCAACGGGTATTTGAAAAAACCGACTGCTTGTACAATATTCTACAAAAATCACAAGTTGATGTCGGTTATTGCAGTTATTTTATATAAAGGAGTTTCACACATCGTTACTTACTGAATTTCAGAAAGATTTTTATCACATTTATGAAAACACATTACAAAATACCTCTGTTCCTCGTTTGAGACGCAATGTGCGCTGTGCTCAGACAGAATATAAACGACTTTTTGTTGAAATAATTGATAAGATATCTTCAGAAATTAATGGCCGATATTCTGAAATTTTGAAATTAAAATTTTTCCAATTGTTCAACAACAAACTAGTCGAAAAATATCGTTCAGATTTTCCTTTAGAGGCATTAGATTCATTATTTGAAAATTTCATAAACCATTTTGATAAACAAACATTGAAAAACCAATTGATTTCATTGTATTCCTCCCCTGAATTAAAAGACCGCAATGTTTTCGAACTCATTGACTTTATAAACGAAAATAGTCTTGAAGAGGCCTTTCCCCAACTTTTAAAGTTATCTTATCTTGTCGTAACTATTCCAGCTACAAGTTCCTCCGCGGAACGTGCTTTCTCATCTCTGAAGCGCATCCATACTTATTTGAGAAATAACCAAGGTCAAGAGCGTCTTTCAGACTTATCAATTATCGCGATTGATAAACAGTTATTGGTACAATTAAAACATTCACCAACATTTTACGCGGACGTAATTAAATCTTTCCTTAAGAAAGAGAGACGATTCGATTTAGAATATAAATATTTTTTTTTTTTAATTTTTGTACATAGTTTGTTTGTACTTTGTTCATGCTTTTCTTTTGTTCATGTATTGTATTGTATGTAAACATCTTTTTTTTTCGCTCAAGCAAACCCAAACGGCTTTTTTCAAAGCCACCGAAGGTATGCAATTGATGATATGTCATACAATTTATCTAGCAGTAGTATGCCTTCGGTGTACTTTGTTAAACACGTCCTCGACAGAACTGATTATAAAACTGAAGAGTGGAGACAGATCAAGATAGATGTATTTTTAAAACTGCTAAAAAACAAAAGCATATCTTGGCCTTGCCCCATTTTGGAGCCCTAGGCTTCGCCACTGATAATCAGTAACAACAGATACGAAGAAACTCATAAATCTTGTGTTTTAAATTATCCATTTTTAATTTATTCTGGTATTATTCAAATCAAACTAAATGAATACCAACTCTAAATAATCGATATCGATTTTTTTAAGAATCGAATATTGTACGTTCCCATTTTTTGGTTTGCATGCTTGGTGCAATAAGTCTGACAGCTGTCAAAATGTATTTCTTAGATTTGGTTGACTGTAGTATGACTATTTGTTCCCAAGTAAAAATACTCGTTAACAACTTTAAGCTTAGTGTTCCCAACAACATACACGTGATCTTTTTTTGTCCATGTTCATCCTAAGACCTATCTGTTGGGAGACACCATTGAGGTCATTGAGCAAAGTACATAGGTCCTCCAGCGATTCTGCCATAAGGACTATATTGTCGGCAAATCGAAGGTGAGTGATGTACTCACTATTGAGGTTAATTGTATCCTTTCCAGTCCAGTACCTCTAAAATGTCTTCCAATGAAGCGGTGAAGTTTCGGGGATATAACGTCACCCTTTCTTACTTCCTCTCTGCAGTTGGATAGGTTTCGTAGTCTGGTTCTGTACTCGGATAACCATCGCAGCTTTACTGTACAAACATTTCAGCGCTTCAATATACCGACAATCCACTTGGCAACGGTGAAGCGACTGCAGCACCGTCCAAATTTCGAAGGAATCAAAGGTCATAGTCCACATATGCAAGGCAGATTGTACACCTCGGTCTCTGTACAATTTATTGAAGAGTATGTATGTGGTCTATAGTGCTAAAGCTTTTTCGGAAACCGGCTTGTTCGGGAGGCTGGAAGTCGTCGAGTCTGCGTGCGAAAGATTCGTAATGACTCTCGAAAATACCACGTAGACGCGGCACAGAAGGGAAATTCTTCAAGAGCATTTTTGTCTTTCTTAAAGAAAAAGAACATCGTACTTCCGCTCCACGCCTTCTGAGTAAGGAGGTGGAGGAGGAGGTATTGTTAATACAATGCAAACATTTAAAGAAATTTCTTTTAAAAAATGAAATATATATTTCATTTATATCGGAGCCGGGATTTTGCCTGCTGTGCGTTGTATATGCGTTGTTAGTGCGTGTGTACGTTATAAGTGGGTGTGTGTGCGTGGTTAGTGCGTGTGTATGTATCGTATGTGTGCGTTGTTAGTGTCTGTGCGTTGTTTGTACGTTTGTGCGCGTTGTATGTGCGTGTGTGTGCGTCGTGTATGCGAGTGTATGCATTGTATGTGCCTGTCTGGGAGGTGTGGTTTACCTTAAGCTTGTCGAGGTGCTTGTGCATGGGCTCGTAGCCGAGGTGCAACATGAAGGGCAGCACGCAGTCGGCGGCCGCCTTGCGCACGTCGGCCGAGCGGTCCTCCAGGCAAGCGAACAGCAGCGGCACGCACACAGACAACTCCTCCCGGGCGAACGATTTCGGCGCCACTGACACAGTAACATGACATTCGTACATTATAGGCGCATTCGTGACCATATGAATGTTTAGAGAGATTTCAGATTTCTATTTAAATTTCCATTTAAATCAAAATTGGTTCATTATAATTTATAACGAACCAATTTTGATTTATTAAAATCAAAAATAGGATCAGCTATTTTCATTGCATTTGTGTATGTAATTACAAATGCAGTTGGTTTGCATGATCAACCAGGTGCATCAAACAGATAGCGAAGGAGGCACTGGTGAACAGAAATTTTAGTTAAATACAAGTGACTGTTAAGTATTTCTTTCTTATCATCATTCTTAGCATCATCATAACAAGCTATTAATTGTCATTATTTTATTACAACTATCAATCATATTTGATAAAAGCAGGCAAACTGGTTTACTGATACTTGTATCCAAATGGAATTAATTACTGAATGAAATGAATGTAAGATATAAATTAAAATTGTGGTAATAACTTGTTTCTTTTTTTTAAATAAGGAAGCCAAACAATATCCCCATGCCGTGGCATGGGGATATTGTTTGGCTAAAGCAATAACAAGTCCAGAATATAGAAAACGAACAAATGATCTCAAATAAGCTCCAAATAAATATTTTCAATCTAGATCAATTCTACATAATATCTAACCTCTACACACATATTAAAATTATGTTGCTGTAGACATATTCTATCCTAACATTATATTATCATTTATTTTTTCTAATACAGAAGAATAATTTTAATGTTCTAAAGCAAAAAACACTTAAGGCCGAATACGACGCGAATGACCTTGCTCGTTTCGCAGCAAACCACGCGCCGCCAGTACCTACGCTTTGTTTATATAGACATGTATAATACCTATAATCAAAGCCGTACGGGCTTTGATTATATTTGACTGAGCTAGCTCAGATGCAGAGTAATGAACAACACAGAGAGCATTGCTTACTTCTTAAATAAATTTTTCTTATTTATAATGTTAGTTCCTAGATATATGATAAAAACAAAAAAGGTAGATTATAAATTCTATACTTTATTCGTTATAAAATATTGTTCGAAAAGTTATTGAATTGATAACGATTTTTTTTCTTAATTGGTGCATCGTACATAAAGAACCTCATATAACTGAAAATGTTTGTTCTTGTGAGTCTTACAAGATGCCGTAATGCAAATTGCATAAATAATAAATGATGTCTATAGCCAAGCCCACGTAATTACGATAATTATGTTAAGTAATTATAAAAGAAAAACCATACACATCAATTTCATACCATTAGGAAGATGATCAGCTAACCACTGCAGCAAGGACGCTCTCAGTACAGGGGAGCCTGATTTTAAGGCGTCAAATATCATTTCGCCTTCGAAGGGCGTTTGAGGGCCTGCTTCGCGACACCACGTCTCAACGCACGACACGGCAGCCGATCGGATCCATTGCTTACTATCACCAAAGGCTGAAAGAAATACATGGCATAAAAACAATGTCTCTAAATTTCTTCGAACATATATTCTCCAACAAAACAAAGCCGTCTTCTAAGTAAAAGATAAAAATTGACTTTAAATTGTGATGATCTTTGAAATTGTCGGAACCATCTCTTTAGGTAAATCAGACCATAAAAATACATACACCCAACATATTATACTTTACAGAGAATTTGTCATAATCACACACATATTGGTGATCGGATGGACTATTGCTGTAGCCAGGCGTCACCTCACTTTTAACAGTTGGTTAAATCGACATTTATTGGAAACCATGTATTTTTCAATAGCTTTCACACAATTTGATTCAAAAGCAAAATTAATAAAAGCCTAGTTGATGCCTCACTTTCGAAATATGAAAAGGAGTAATGTTGTCTGGTATAATATATCGTCAGTTAATGTAGTTAAATATGTTATGAATGGATTTGTTTAATGATTCACAATATACTTTGCGGTTGTTATCTTTATATATAAAAATTAATTGCTGTCTGTTAGCCTCGCTAAAACTCAGTAGGTGTTGTTGTTGTCTAGATCTAGAAATCACCGGTGTGAAGCCATTGTAAATAAAATAATTGTTGCCTTGAAAAAGTTTAAAACCGTTCTACTTTTGGCTTTGTGTTAAAGTAAATGTACTGACTCACCTTGGAAAAATGATGGGAAGAATGTGCGCACATGTTGTTTTGATTTTGGCCCCATTGCAACGGCAAGAGATTCACATATATGCAGTGCGCTCTGGGCAAGTTTTGAGTTCGAGTCCACCAATCTTGCAGCTAAAGATGCTGGTAACTCGCCTAGAGTTGCCTTGATAGGGGACGAGGCAGTGATAATAGCTTTTAATTTGTCAAGACCTTCATTACGCACCTGGAATACATATTTGTCATTTTAAAAAAATATATATCTAGTTGAAATTTATATGAGTAAAAAAATTCTCCCGAGTAAAAAAATTCTTTACGAATACGGAAACAAAATGCTACTCTTTGAAGTTGGTCAAACATCTGAACACACAACCAACAACCTTCGGAAACTACAACTTCAAGCCTTCGTCATTATCCTCAAGAACCCCTACCATTCACTACTGAGAATCGTCTTCTGCAGTCTTCAGTTCCTGCAAGTCAGTCCAACTTGTCTTCGTCTCGACTCACCGCACATTTATAAGGCAGACTTCTGGCACTGCTCCGAACTACCACATGAGCGCTGACCGCTCCCCGGCATAACACCTTGCCCGGCGGGAGATCTCCCCTTTTCCATCCACGGCCACAAACACTTAGTACATTACATGATTGAACACTAAGCTTCCTTCCTAACTGAATTTGTGAGGTCACTGTGAGAATATAAACTATACTATAACTATATAAACTATGTTTTTTAATCATACCTTCCAGTTTTTATCATTTATTTCACTTATAAGCGCATCGGTAATGAGTGGAGCAATGTCGGTACGCGGTCTATTATCATCCACCACAGCAGGTTCCTCTTCTGTAGCATCCTCGCATCCGTCTTCCAATTCGTCACCAACTGAACCTTTACTTGCAGACTGAAAATTATAATGTACTGGCTAAGTATTGTTGAAATATACTAATGGTAATTTAATGGACACATATTACTTAGCAGCCTGTAAGATTTGCAGTTATCAAAATGTTGGCTAGATATCTCCTTCTCAGATTCAGATAGAAAATATTATACCGATCGCCAATCCAACTTTTTTCTATAGAAACACACACACATATCACATAATCCACCTGATGGTAAGTGAATGCTGCAGCCCATAGACCTCTACATTTATCCTCGATTAAGAATTAAAATGCATGTGCAGATGCGTTGGCACCCCTGAGAACCAAGATGGAATGCCTCATTTTTAAGACGAGGTCTGAGCACGATTTCAAATTCGTTTTGTAACCGCGCGTCCCGCAGTGAGCGGAGCGCAACCGCCAATCAGAGAGCGCAGGGTGACACAGCGTCCGGAACCGACCTTTCAACTCGAGCGCTGCCTGATAACTAAACGGGTTACCGCGGTCTATTTTTTATCTACCCAAAGCTGATTTTTGAGTTAATAATTACAAATCACACTTGATGATAAAGCTTTGAATTCGAAGATTAAATTTTATGCGGGTTTTCATCTAATTACTTATTATATAAATATGAAATAAAAAATCTAATCCGATACTTCTGTAAAACATTAGCTTGGCTATTTATTTTGTAAAAAAAAAAACTTGGTGTCGTCGCTGAAAAATCAGAGTAATTGTATTTACGCAGTTTTAAAATTCGACATTTTATAAAAATTAAAATAAACCAGGTTGTTCTCTACCTACAATATTTTTTATAGTTTATAAATATGATTTTATACCCCCCCCCCCCCCCCCACGTAACGTTTGGAAATACTTCTTTTGGTTGATTTTGGACTTACAGCCTGCCTTAACCCTTCAAGCGCCATGAAAATCCCATACAGTCGCAGGCACCCGGCAAATTCCGAGCGGTCGCATGCGACCGCACCCACCCACATCACTTAAATCCATTAAAACTTATATTTAGAGACTACTTTTTTATGCAGAAGTTTAGAATTATAAAATCTATACAAAATTCTCTATCCTGTGGTCTAAACGTCAGGTTTTACTTCATTACAAAAAGACTTTATTGTATTTTGATAACAAAAATAAACATACCAAGCGAATGTCGGCAGCGTGAAAATCACAATTATTTCAATATATATTACTAGATTTTTTTTACCTTAAAAAATAAATAATTATATTCACACAAAAACTTTCAGTAGAATTTTATAATAAAACACTATACTAAAACGCTAATAAAACACTGCAACACAATAACATGCACGTGAAAATGGCGTACGAAATGAACGTAGATTATAAATAAATATTCATAAGATAACAGTTTTTTTATTGCACTAGAGGGTAGAGTATTTCATATTAATTATATAATGCCAAACTTCTTCATAGAAAAATAGTCTCATGAGACTATTTTTCATGGCTAGGGATTTGACGGAATATGGCCGCGGTCTCATGAGACCGCTAGGGGGTTGAGAGGTTAAGTAAAAAGATCACCGGTTCTCCACACATACCATATGAATCACAGCTACATTAAGCTGCGAGAAATAGCAGAAAATCTTGAGATGGACGAATTCTATAACTATGAGAGCCTCATATTTAGCAGTGGACTTTTACAGATCGATATAATTACAATTTCGCATAATATATAGTTATTTCATTGCTTATAAAACTGGAATGAATAATTAATTCAGTTCAGACCGAATTAATTTACTTATGAGTATAATATGTTTAATTAAGTTTTTCAATAATTTATTAGTACAATATGCTAATACCTTACTAACTCGTCCCATTTGTCGTGTAGGTGTTGGCGGCGTGCTATTAGCATATTTGTCCAGTTCAAGACCTATCAATTGTTTAGTAGCGGCCTTCTCACTATCGAAGTGATTTATAAGGCATGGCCCAACATAGAGTGACAATATTCCAAGAAAGTTGACAGTCGACGTTCGTACATTAGGGTTTGTCGCAGCGAGCGCTTTCTTGGAATGTGCGACGATTGATTTTACATTCATCCTATAAAAAAGTTAATATTAATAGATATTATTCTTAATCGAAAATAAAATATAGTGCTTTATGTTAAATCATTGATAACCACAGTTAAGTAACTTATAAAGTATTGTTATTGATTTTTTGAAAAGGAAAGATGTCGCCTGTGTACTGGGTAAAAATATAGTTAATGGTTACTTAATACTACGTGAGCATTTATTCTGTGTACTTACGTAAACCCAAACTCTTTGATAGCAACGGACATCCAATTAAACATTTCCGACTGGACTTTCGGGTTTTTCTGTAAGTCCATGGCGTAAGTCAAACCTTCATTCAAAACATGCTCTAGTCCACATCCTTCAGCAAAGGCAGTGAGGCACTCCGCAGATATGGTTGAACATGAACTTTCCCCGAGCTTCGCCACAACGTCTTGAAGTACGAAGTCTGCTGCTATGCTGTGAAAATAGTTTTAACGTTGATAGTTTTTTATTCATTCATTACAGTCTATCAAAAGCTCAGTTCTAAGCATAGGACTTCTACATAGATTGCCTCATAGGGAGATTTTATCATAGTTGCAAGTTGTTACACTTGAAAGGCGGGTTAGTAACAGCAATTATTTTGGTTTAAAATCAGGAAGATGCTGCTTCCCATTCCGTATTACATTTCTCTTTGTCATCTATTACAACAACCATGAGATGAGGTAGCAGGTTCTCTAACAACGACACTACATGGATGCGGGGCTGTTACCAAAAACCATCATATATTTTTGTCCAATACTTTTTGAAATAATTATAATATCCTAACATTGTTATGTAAACAAACCATTACATCGTCATCATCATCATTACAGCCATTCGCAAGTCCACTGCTGAACATAGGCGTCCCCCTAGGAATGCCACAAAGCACAGTCTTGAAAAGGGGAGATCTCTAACTCCGCCATTGCCGGTCCCAAGCCCGGATGAGAAAGGAGGAGGAGACGGTTCCGCCGGAGAGAGTGGGTGTATCCGGTGGACTAACACACCCACCTGCGCTAGGACCTGCGCAGTCGAGCGCCGTACGCGGGGATGAAGGAGTCCTGGAGGGTTGAGCCGATCGTCGCTGGGGTATATAGTGGCGAGAGGCAACACGCCCTCTTTGGTCCGGATTTCAAGCTAAACGGTGGCCCTATCTGCTAGCCACAGATAGGGAAATGGCCAAGCGCCCCGTCAGAGGGTCGCAGGCGAGGGATGTGGGGGCTGCCTAGTTTTCCTGAAAAGGGGGCTGGGTGGTGGTAAAGGCCATGCTGACGGAGCAAGTGACAGTTTATTCGGGTGGTGGAGATGGGCCTTGTCAGCCCCATCTACCAGCTGGATCGAGCTCCCGATGTCGCGCTGTGAGCCAACTTCGCATCCCTATATTCTCCCGGTAATCCTAACGCCTGAAATAGGGCGTTCCCAAAGATGCGGGCTCTATGGAGGGTGGGAAGCCGGGGGGATGAATTTTAAAAAAACAAATAATTATGGACAATTTAAGGCCCAATAAGAAAGAGGGAGAGGTGTCAGAGGTGCTTACCAGAGACACCAAAGAACAAGGGGGAACCGTCACTAAACCGACGGTTCCACGGACAGTACCGTCCAGCGTAGGTGCCCCCATCAAAAGGACAACTACCTCGCTGAACGTTTCCAAAACCAGTTCCAAGGAGCTGGACGAGAAAAAAGAACAAGAGCCCGCGAGTAACAAAACTGCGGAGCCACTACGAACTGACGACTTTTTCTCTGGTGCCTGTCAAGTGGTGAGCCGTAAGGGGAAAGGCAAGGCACCCAAAAAGGTGACTTTCCGACCTGACGGACCATCAGGAGGGTCTATCCCTGCAGGCAGTAGTGGTAAGGCCAAAAAGAAGAACAAGAAGCAGCGGGAAAAAGGCCGAAGAGAACGAGCCGCATTGGCTGCTTCCGAAACTAAAACCAAGGAGGCTGGGCAAGCTACTGCGACTGGGGTGCTTGGAGCTGGAACCAGTAGCCGCACTGAAGCTGGGAAGGATAAAAATCCAACCCAAGTGGAAGTCGCGGCCGCGGGAACCAGATCTAGGATATCCGCCAGGAAGCAGCGAGCGGCCAAGCATCCTGGGAAGAAGGAAAGAGCAGCCAAAAGGATGCTGGAAGAGTCCACCTCGCCTAGAGGGGAACACAAAAAAATGCGCTGCAAGAACGAGCTACGCTTCCGCTGCTAGAGCAGATTTGGGTGTGGCCTTAACGTGTGCGCGTTCAGGTCACATTACGAAGGAAGTAGCAGACGACATCCTCGTAGCAATACAGAGGAAGATAATCAGCGAGGCGTGGAGTAGCCAGGACCCTGATGCGTCGGGCCCAGTTTTTAGGGGCAAACCCGTTTATACGGAGGGTGTCCTGAAACTGTGGTGCGACGATCAGAAGGCTCTGGACTGGTTGAAGGGGAATATTGCTACCCTCGATCTCAAATTCAACACCTTGCTGACAATAAAGAAACAGTCAGAGATACCACAAAGAGTCAAATGTGGTATCCTAATCCTTGATGCCCAAGGAGCCTGGAAAGACTCACGTGACATTGGTCGCGTGCTGGCGTACCAGAACCGCTGGGTTAACATCAGTGACTGGCTGTTACTCAAGGCTGATAAGCAGACGGACGGGTGGTTCCTCGTTATTTCGGTGCCGGAGGATCATATCCCGACTCTGATGAAGGCCGGACGCCGTCTCGCATGTGTATGTGGGGCGGTATACGTAAAATTCCAGGGTCGTGGAGGTAAATTCTTTGACACTCCACCGAGCAAAGAGGTAGAAAACAACCCGGAAGTTATGGATACCGGAGCCACGGTTACCGGTACAGCGGAATCACTGGAGGCCAAGCCCAGTGAAAAAACGGCCTGCACAACTGAGCCGAAGCCCCCAGTGGAGATTGGGCTCAGCGGCAGCTCAAAGAGTGACGAAGAGGACTGCATTTTGCCGACCACTTCCGGCTCGGTGGCTGACGATAAGACCCGAGATCTTCTGGCAGGCCTATTTTTGGGAGGGGACGGGGAAGACGCGATCAATGATGGCATGTCCTTCGTCCAAAACTAACCTAGTGCAGGCCAACCTCCACCACAGCGAAACTGCGTCGGCTCAATTACGCAAGTGGTTGGAGGTTCAAAGGACTGCCATAGCCTTAATCCAGGAGCCGTGGGTTGGGGCTGGTAAAATTAAAGGCCTAAACAACCTTAAAGGTAAGCTATTCTACAGCTCTGAACACGACAAGCCTAGAGCGTGTATTTACACTACTAAAGATATCTGTGCACAACCATTAACAGATTTCTGTTCTAGAGACATGTATGCCGTGAAAATACAATACACACAGGAGAGAAGATTAGTCGTCGCCTCGGTCTACATGCCGGAGGAAGACACTCCTCCCCCCTCATGACCTCGGCAGGCTGGTGAACTTCTGCGAGTGGACCGGACTAGAGGTTGTGATCGGGACAGACTCCAACGCACATCATCCCCTTTGGGGAATGGAAAAACCAAATGAACGAGGTAAGGTTTTAGTTGAATATTTATTTAGTACTAACCTAACCATTTTAAACATAGGTTCTGAACCTACTTTCATAAACAAACGCTGTCGCACTATAATCGACCTCACACTTGCAACAGAAGGAGCAGCCAAACTAATTACGGGATGGCATGTGTCAAAAGAGGCCTCATGCTCAGACCGTAGATGGATCTGCTTCGCACTACAGGTCGATATCCCCTCTACACCACCATGGAGAAATCCCCACAAGACGGATAAAACAAAATACCTAAATAGGCTGACGTCTTCGCTCGCGGGTTTTGAGGGGATAAATACTATAGCAGATCATATTCAGTCACTCCTAGAAGAACAGGTAGCAGCTGTTACTAAGGTCATGATAGATAGCTACCATGAATCATGTCCAGAAATCACTCCACCAAGGCATGCCGAGGTAAAGCAACAGTGGTGGGGTGAAGAACTCGATAGGAAACGTAAGAAGGTAAGAAAAGCCCTAAATAGGGCCATGAATACCTCAATGGATGAAGACTGGCTACTATATAAGAAAGCTAAGTCTGAATACAAAAAATGTATCAGGTATCGACGCTCGACTGGGTGGCGTAAATTCTGTGGCAAGATAGAAACCTGCGAACAAGCTAATAGGATAAGGAATATTCTAGCTAAACAGAACACGTCGGGATCCATGTCTCTAAAGAAACCCGACGGTAGCTACTCAACATCGCCGGATGAAGCCCAACGCATCCTAATTAAAACGCACTTCCCAGGTTGCTGCATAACCCAGGAGGCAAACCGGCATGATAACATACCGACACCAACAGTAGAAGACTGGAATTTAGCACAGAGAATGGTAACGATGGACAAAATCCATTGGGCCATTCAGTTTCCTCCCCTATAAGGCGGCAGGACCTGACGGCATATTCCCGGCACTCCTACAGTGGGGGGGTAAAGCCCTAATAGTCAGACTTGTTGCCATAATGAGAGCCTGTCTGGCTCTTAAATATGTTCCTAGGGGATGGAGGGAAGTGAAAGTCACATTTATACCCAAACCAGGTAAGAGCGATTACACTGACCCTAAATCCTACAGGCCCATTAGCCTCACATCCTTTCTCCTAAAGACGATGGAGAGGATGTGTGAAAGGGAATTAAGGGGGGTCGGCGCTAATGAACTTACCACTACACGACAAGCAACACGCCTACAGTCTAGGCAAATCAACAGAATCGGCACTTCATCAGGTAATTACAAAGATTGAAGAGGCCATCCAAAACGACGAAATATGTCTAGGTTCCTTCATAGATATAGAAGGTGCTTTTGACGGAACGAACTTCTCCAGCATAAAAGGTGCACTCAGTAGACATAAAGTTGAACTAGCACTGATCGACTGGATAGTTTGCATGCTCAGTACACGAATAATAAAGATTGCTGGTGAATCTCAAACAATCCTAATTAAGAAAGGCTGCCCGCAGGGTACGGTTCTCTCACCTCTCCTGTGGAATATGGTCATTAATGAACTCATCAGCAAATTAAATACTAATCACTTCTATACAGTAGGTTATGCTGATGACCTGACAATACTGGTCTCGGGAAAGACAGCAAGCATAGTGTACGACCTGACCCAAGCGGCTCTCCGTATAGTGGAGAGATGGTGCAGGGAATACGAATTAACCGTCAACCCAAATAAAACGGTTTTAGTAATGTTCACACAAAAACGAATGCTGAATAACTATCATCTTCCAAGTATTTTCAGCACAAAACTCCAGCTATCCTCTGAGGTAAAATATTTAGGTCTTACCTTGGACAGCAAACTTAACTGGAATAAACACATAGAAAACAAAATCAACAAAGCTAGTATAACTTTCTGGCAATGCAGAAACATGATTGGCAAAAGATGGGGACTGACGCCAAAAATCATACTTTGGCTTTACAAAACTGTAATTCGGCCCATGATCACATACGGCGCTCTGGTATGGTGGACCAAGGCAAATGAAGCCACCACAATTAAGAAGCTTCAGCGCTACCAGAGACTGGCATGTATGGCTGACACAGGCTGCATAAGAACTACGCCAACAGCAGCCTTGGAAGCGATGCTGGAGCTAACTCCGCTTCATCTACATATACAACAAGAAGCGACTTTAGCTGCCATCAGACTCAAGACCCTAAATCTTTGGAGTAAGAATAGTGTCCCTCATACAGGCATAATTGATAGAATTCACTCAGAAATTCCTATCCTACAAGCCAAACACGATAGGACTTTCCTAAACAATTCGTTTTCGATAAGAAATACAAGATACAATTAAATGAAAACAGCCAGCCGGAAGGATTAAGCCCAAAAGAGCTTAGAATTTTCACCGATGGTTCTAAAACAAATAAAGGTGTAGGTTCTGGAGCTTTCTCTGAAGACCTCAATATTCACATATGCACACCGCTGGGTACCTATAACACGGTCTTTCAGGCGGAATGTATGGGTATCATTCAAGCGGCCATAGCAATAGATGCTAGGAAGGTTAATGACTTCCCCATCAGAATACTGACCGACAGTAGGGCGGTACTACAAGCTCTGAGTTGCAATGGGGTGAACTCGGGACTAATATATGAATGCCATCAACGATTAAATGAGGTATGTAAAAACAACAATGTGACTCTGCAATGGATAAAGGGACACAGTGGATCCAGAGGCAACGATGCAGCAGACGAACTGGCCAGAAGAGGATCGGCTCTGGCCACTATAGGGCCGGAACCAATCATACCAATCCCCTTTGGTAACGTTCGTTCAATGGTACGTAGACACTTCACTAATCAACACGCTCAGCTTTGGAAAAATCTAGTAGACTGTAGACAAGCTAGGGAGGCCCTACCTGTAATAAACAGTCGCTTAACCAAAGTTCTAATGAGACTGAACAAGCCGCAGATCAGGGTAGTAACAAGTGCTATCACAGGACACGGCACCTTTAACAAACATTTATTTACTATAGGTGTTACAATAGTCCCCTGTGCAGGGCATGTATGGGGGAGGAAGAAACGGCGGCCCACGTGCTACTGAAATGTCCGGAGGTCGCTACGTACAGGGCTAAACATCTCGGCACGCCGGGATCACTCCCCCGAAGTTGCATGCAACATCAAGGGACTGTTGAGCTTCTTCGGGGAGATCTCATGGCTCGAATAATCACATTATTCCTGCCCACACGCAAAATACGCGCATAGACGTGGAGTTGCGGAAAACAGCCCGTTGGAAACTAAACTAAACTAACTAAAGGGGAGATCTCCCGCCCGGCAAGGTGTTCTGCCCGGGAACCGGCCAACGCTCCCTGTGATACTTCGGAGATATTCTATATATACTGTTTTTGATAGCGTGATTTAATTTTTAACTTTATCACGCTCTCCATAGCTCGCTGAGCGAACTTGAGCGTCCTCATACGGCCAGCAGTGAAGGACTACGTCTCAGTTCCTTAAGTCATCATTGGCAACACGCACTGGTTGTAAAGTCTCGTTTTCAGGTTTTGAGGTATAGCTGACGAGAAGATATGCCGTAATTTCCTGACCGAGCCGAGTTGAATCTGACGATTGACCTCTGGCTCGAAGTTGGACTCACCAAGTCGGACTATTTGTCCCAGGTAAATACTTGTCAACAACTTCGAACTTAGTGCTCCCAATAATTCTACCGGCATAGGTGTCACATTGTTCATCTCAAGACTTATCCGTTGGGAGACACCAATGAGGTCATTGAGCATAGTGCTTAGGTCATCCGGCGATTCTGCCATAAGGAATATATCGTCGGCATATAGGAAGGTGAGTGATGTACTCGCCATTGATGATAATACCTTATCTAGTCCAGTTGCTTGAAAACGTCTTCCAATGCAGCGGTGAAGAGTTTCGGGGATATAACGTCACCAAGTCTTACACCTCTCTACAGTTGGATAGGTTTCGTACTCTGATTCTGTACACCGATAGCCATCGTAGCTCTATTGTGTAAGCACTTCAGCACTCCGATGTAACGACAGTCAACTTGCCACCGTTAAAGGAACTGTAACATCGCCCAAATTTCAACGGAATCAGGCTTTCTCATAGTCCACATACGCCAGACAAAATGGATGATTGTACTATTCGGTCTTTTGTACACTTTGCCGAAAGGTATGTATGTGGTCTGTGGTACAAATCCCCTTTCGGAAACCGGCTTGTTCGGGAGGCTGTAAGACGCGAAGTCTGTGTGCGAGACGATTCCTAATGACTTTCGAAAACAGCACGCAGACGAAGCTCAGAAGGGAAATCGATCTGTAGTTCTTCAAGAGAGCGTTGTCACCTTTTGTGAACAACAAGACGACCGCACTTCTGCTCCACGCCTCCAGAGTAGTGCCACCATGGAGGACGCTGCAGCTTCAGCTTCTGAAGGACTTCAAGTACCGGTTTTCCACTCGCTTTCAGATGCTCCGCTGTAATTCCATCCTCTCCCGGGACTTACAGTTTTTAAGGTAGGTGCTGGAGAGCCATTCTACTCTCGCTCAGACTGACATCCGGGATATAATCGGAATAGTGTCGGATAAGAATTGCTCTTGGATCGTTACAATTGCGTGTGGCTCCAACGATGATGTGTACAGCTGCCCATAGAACCTCTCAATACCACTCGAAATCTCAGGAATCGCGAAACGATGCTGCCACACTCGGTCTTCAGCTACGACAGTTGGCTCTTTCTGGCAGACAGATCTCTGACAAAATCTTTGGAGCCCTGGTGCCACTCAATCGCTTCTACAATACAAGCTGTATTAGCGCACGAGGGGGACAGAGCGTTGATTTCATTAGACGAGACCTCTCCAACTTAACGTTTAGGTTCAGTGTGCCTCTAACCATTCGGTGATCGCTGCCAATTTTCACCTTCACGATCACTGAACAGTTGGCTTCTGGTCGTCATAATGAAGTCAATCTCATTTTTTGTCGTACCGTCGGGGTACCAGGTCCACTTCCTGTGGGGCCGCTTCTGGAAGAAAGAGTTCATCACAAAGAGTCCCACTTTCTCCATGATGTCGGCCAGCTGCTAGCTCTTGGGTTACATTGCCCTATTCCAAATTTCTCTACCTTCAGCTCTCCGCTTTCTCTTGTGCCTAGTTCTGCGTTGAAGGCTCCCATCAACACCATATAGTGGGTTTTGGAGGAATGCATGGCTCTAGAGAAAACCTCATACAATTACTTCGGCACATCGAGATGGTGCGTAAACCTGTATGACCTTCAGTAAATACCGTTTGGTGATTCTGAGTATTAGGTACGCAACCCTCGACGACACACTCACAATCTTAACAACATTGTTGATGAGTCTTGTGGACGATAAATCCAACACTTCCTTGGGACAGATGGTCGCCCTCCCAGTGATAGAACAAGTTGCCGGATTCGAGAATCACCTCGTGGTGGCAACCTCTAACGACACCTATGGGAAGATATGGGGTAGTGGATATTCTCAACCGCCACTACACGGGAATACAAAACGATTACATAGTATTTTTATAATATAGGAATGAGCACCTGCAACCAAATTCAGTCAAACAATGAAGGCTAAGCAGCCTGTACGGACTCTACCACCATTCAAACTAGAATAAATAGAGAGTGCATTGCTGTTGGGAAGCAGAAACGACTACAGACCTAGTCACTTCGTAGGGTCACAGGATAGGTACAGTACAAATAGATACAAGAAAATAAAATTATAAGTATTTAAAACCGCTTGTTAAGAAAATAAAATTAAAATCTGGTAAATAAATGCTTATAAGATTATTTGAATATAAATAATACTTACGTGGATATCGGAAAATTTTCTGTTATATACTTGCAAGCTTCTAAGCGGGCTTTTAATACTTGCACATTAGTATCTTTAAGGCCAGGCTTTTTGTTTAGAGTGCGATACAGAACCTGTGCTGAAGTGTCATCGGTAGTCAACCCTTGTATAGTTGAATAGAGGCTTTGGACAGCTGCAAGTCGGTTCTTCCAATTGCCGTCTCCTAAGCCTGGTACATAATTATTATCTATCATGAACTTGATAGGGTAAAATTGGTTGTATTGCATTGTAAATAAATATCTTGCTTTCATGCAATTTATTTATCAAAAAATATTCATGTTAGTTTCTATATTTAAAACCTTAAAGCGAGAATCAATTTAAAATAAAATTATTAAGTGCAATTGCACCAAAACTCATGCACCACATGTTTGGTGGTCCAGTAAAACAGATGTTTATCAGCTACCAAATTCTTAAAAAAGGAAGAGGTATGTGCCCAGTAGAGGGACTTTTTAAGCCACCACAGTACTTTACCTGTAAGTACATCTCCTGCAAACAATCTCTCTGCTCTGGCATCAACTTCTTCCTGAGATAACTCCTGTTCCCTTGGCGGGCTGGGTTGTGCCCTAGCTGCAGTTTTTTTTGCACCTGTAGCTGGCTTTTTAGTTCCTGTGGTGGGTCGTTTCACAGACTTGGGCTGATTCGAGCCTGCCGATGCCTTGGTGTCTCCTTTGCCAGCCACTGGTGTAGTCTTCGGTTTGACTTCCTTCTTGGGTGCAGCTACTTTAACTTGGATTACAGCCTGAAATATGGAAGACCTATAACTAAGTCAATCTGTCTCCTATCCACTCCTATTAAAGCATTAAATAGGGATTATAAATACTTATTACTCTATTTAAAAAGTGTAGTTTTGCAACATTCTAAAAATAATAATAATGTTTCAACGGAGACTAGACATCGGCACAGGACAGGACTATAGTGCTCCATGTATATGTAAGCACACATGCACTCACTATTTCCTCACGCACATAGTCCAATGGGTCAGCAATCGGACACTATCGGGGAGATATTACGCGCAGGGTTAACGTCCTTTCAGAGGCAGTGGTGAAGAACCCCCAACTTAACTGGGCTGCTACTAAGAAATTCTAGACAGAAAAACTCAATAATGGATTTTTCTTTGCTCGGCCCGGGATTTGAACTTGGGATCTCACAATCAATAGCCACTTTTATGCCCACTAGGCCAACGAGGCAGTCAAAAAATATTTTAAAAAATAAAGTAATTAAAGACCAAGCTTATAATATTATGATGTGATAATATCTGATGAAACAATGAATTTTTTTGGTGAATTGTAAATTAAAAATAGAACTAAATGCTAAAGATTTGTTCACCTTTTCAGCGAATTCCTTAATTTTTTGCTCTTTCAAATTGTCCAATTTACCAATATGGGGCGCAATGTTCTTCTCTCCAACCAACTTAGTTGCAGTACCGAGCGCCTCTGCCGCCGCGTCTCGAACCACGGGATCTTCAGGCCAAGGAATTTTAATGTTAATTCGGTATGTAAGCATTTTATGATGACGTTTTTTATATTTTTACTTTATTTAAACAATAATTTTAATTGTGTTTTTTTACAAAGTAGTAAAACTGTTAAACAGCTATTCAAACTGTTATTACGCTGAAGAATTCGTTACCTTTGTCAATCAAGCATAGATAAGTAATAATAAACTCGTAAATTGACATTATAAATAGATATGATATATTATTTACATTAACCAAATACAAACATCGTTTATCGCGTATTTTATAATGATTTAATTGTGAATTGGATCATAAAATAGGAAGATAAAAATGGTTTTCGTAGTCGTAGCGTAAATAACTATTGTTTACATTGTATAAGTTAATGAAGTAAGCTCACACGAATTAGTTGATAATTTTAAAAAATTCAATGGGCACAGGCCCACCTTTGCTCATGGACATACTGGTCAAGTGCCCCGGCCACGCGGTCCATGAGGCCCTCCAGTTCCTACTCCCATTTCTATTGCCTATTGTTCATAGGCCTATGACAAACAGGGGCTCCTTTAATCCTAAAGTGCACAGAGCTTCCATGGGTCTAAGACGGCTCTGACAACAATGGTCAGCGCAAGGACTATTGTGAATCACAGAGAACTTAATTTGGGTCAAGAGAGACTATTTTGTATTGATTAATTAAATCAAAAACCAGGCAAATATACAATCATATTTTATAAATAAAATAAACAAAAATGTTGGCATGTATTGACTTCTTGAAAAGCAACTACCACCACATCTGTTATATGGTAGAGTTAATGTATTTAATTAATAAAAAAATTATGCACTTTGGGCTAATTTTGCGGTAAAAATTCATGCAAGCAAAGTCCAATTTATTTATTGTTAAGCTTAGCGAAACTTTATTTTTTAATTAACTAAACACGGAATACATATAGCAATCAAGAAGAAACACTTTCTTAAGAGATATTCGAACAATGACCGGCGGGAAACTCCTAAATTGGATAGCGTGACCGTTAAGTCATGGATCGATTGACATTATTGGTCTGACGACAAGTGCGTTAGTAAATCGTTTCAACGTATTAAAAACATAACAGTACATTTTATTTATATATATATATATATATATATACTGACAGATAGGATATAGATTAAGCATCTGGCTGCGGCGCTGCGGAACCACAGGTTCAAATCCCAAACAAGTGTTTGTATGATCTTTGAGTGCGTACTGAAGACCTACTACGTCCGACACTCACTGAGCAACATTCTGCTCTTTATCGCATAATATATGATTTGAATTTCGACAGATTTGAATTAATTAATTTATTTAATCATGATGTTTGTATTTAATTTTGTAAAATATCAATGCCATATATTTTTCCAGACGGTACAAAAGCTATCCAGTATATTTTTTTTTGTAAAAATGAAACTAAACCCATATCATTCTTTTTAAATTTTATTGTTTCTTTTTGCTGTTACGATTTACATCGATTATCAATTAATCCACATGTCAATATGATTGACATGTGGTTTATTGGTAGAGAATACCTAAAGGCATTAAGTCCGCTAACTATACTGTATTGTACTTTACGTGAAATAAAGATTTTCAAATATGAATTTCAATATAAAATAGACCTAATGGTGATAAATATAATGAATTTGGAAAGGACCGTTTATCTTATTCAGACTTATGAAATTTGTATTATTAAGGTCATAGAATATTTATTTAATTATTTATAAGGGTCACCGACAGATGATACACAAATACTAAAAACAAGAACCAAGCATTGTGAGAAACATGCAATGTGCTCACCCAGTTATAGGTAACCACAGCTAACACAGAGTAATGTTGCGAAAAGTTAATTATCGTAAAATTTAATAGTACAGTAGCAAAATTGCGTATTTGTGAGAAATTAAAAGGGGTTTACATTTATCATCTATAATACACAATAGAATGGCTGCAAACCTTATTTTGTGGCAGAACCGGTATCACCGGGAACTCACAAACGGTTACGTCACTATTAGAAACACAATTCGCTCATTGGTCACACCATGAAGGTTAGAGAACAGGAGAACGATCACTACGTACTAAAGCATAGCCCGCCTGTCCTTGAAAATTGTAGAAAGTATAGCGGCGCTGACGTCGGTGAGTAGTAACTGCGAAGTTAGCTGTTTATAAGTACAATTAGATGAAGTTAGTTGAATAATGTACAAATTTTCATTTCATTTTTAATGAGAAAATTTTCATGCTCCGTAATTTTGTATCTTTTGACAAAAAGAAACATTAAAAAATGGAGAAATATTTTATTGTGCGTGGATGTGCAAGTAGTTTAGCATCTGATTGGAAATATAGACCCAAAATGACGTTTATTGACCGAAGCTCGAGCGATCGCAGCGCCTCACTTATGGTGTCCATATTTCTGGACACTATTTTCTATGGTGATCGTTCTCCTGTTCTCTGACTTTCATGGGTCATACCAATTTCAATAAATATATGTTACAAACGCATTTTAATATTACATAAAATCAGACTTTAATCCAAGGCAATAACAACGGATTCACAACGAATCTTTACAGAACGTCTCTTTCTGAAAAGAAAGAGAAGGAATAACTGTGTTGACAGATTGAGCGAATTTGCACATTTTATACTTTTGATTGATGTTAACAATCATTATTAAAAAGAAATCGTTTACATTTTAATACATATTTATTTGTAAATATAATGTGCAAGCTAATTGCAAATACAATCGCAGTAAATATTTTTTTTTCTTATTATTAATAAAAAGTTTAAGAAAACCTTAAAGATGCGTAGCATCATATTAGTCTATGCGTTTAAGCAAACTGTAGTACATAATTGTATCACAGCTAGGGATGTACTCTTGATTAGTGATTTACCGGTAACCGAGGTTACCGGTAAATCACTTGGTCGTTTAACCAGGGGTTACAAACCTTCAATATATAGGCACATTTTATAAGTAGTACTTTCTTTAATTATAATGATTTTTTATAATGATTGATATAATATACATTTATTAATTATTATTAAAAAGTTATTTAAAAGATCGCTATAGAAGAAAAATCATCTATTGTTATAAAGTACTTTATTCATTTAACAACAAAAAACATTAATTTATAACACATATAAAGATTCAAGTGATAACGACACCGAATAAGTACGTACTTATTTAAAAGATAAAACTTTATTTTCAATATTATTTATGAACTTTATTTTTATTCGTTGCATGCGGACCGGCCCAAAAAATGACGCATCTCTAGCTGCCATTGTCACGTTTCTTTTAGAACGAACTGACGTAACGCGCGTTTTGTTTATTTTAAAGGGATGAATTTGCAAAAGCTCAATATGGTGATTATATATTGCTTCAAATATATTTTTTTTATATGAAATTGTTATTAAATGAATTGCTGCGTTACTTACCATAAATTGAAATATAAAATATAACACATTTTTCGCGATGTACCGTAAGATTTTACGATGTTTATAGGAACCACAGACAATACTATTTAAGAAACAAAAAAATACATATGTGCTGACCTAGAAGTGTGAATAATATCAATATTTATATTGTTCATGTAAGTTACGCCTTTTGACACTCGGCTCATATCTGAGGTCATTGTCCGTTTTTCTCAATCGATTTGGCACATACTATAGATCTGTTTTGTTGCAGGTTATGTTCTGCATGTTTCTACACGAATATTGAGTAGTGAAAAGTTGAATGACGTGTGAACTGCACTCCGGAAAATTGCAGGCGCAGTCGTTTTAAAATATCTTAGACTTTTTTTTTCTTTCATACATGTCAAAACTAATAAAATAATATCTCTTCTTGTAGTTGCTCAATTAGGGAATCTATACTAATATCGTATACTGTTTAAGTGCTCCAGACAATGGTAAGCAACGACAATGGTGCAAGACATCTGCTACTGCAATCGTGAGTCCACCTTCAACTGGCATAACAAATTCCGTAATTGACACCAAAAGCTACATACACCATATAATTTGTATTTGCTAGTTTTAGTACCTAGTGTCTCTAGAACTTGGTTGAATCTGACCAAATTAGATTTTTAACATTTAATTACAGCCATGATGAATATTAGAAAAAAATTATAATGCTATATAAAGTATGTATATTTCTTTTTTTATAAAAATGAAATGACAAACAAACTTATAATCCACCTGAGTCTGACCTGATCCACCACACGCAAGTGGCTTCTGCAGTCTATGAACACCTGTGGCCAGCTTCAATCAAAGAAAGCTACAGATGCATTGCCATAACTCTGAGGAATAAGATGGAATGCCTCACAGACTAATTATACTGGCTCTCTGTTCCCTTCGGAACAGAACACAGCAGTGAAGGCACGAGAAGGTAGAAAGAATCCACTAAGAGACAACTAGTATATACTATAGAAATGTTTGTGTTCACAAATCTTTAAAAGTATTTCATTTGACTAATTTCAATAATATATTATCCCAAAAATACAATTTACTAACCTGCACTTTCCAACAGTTTGAGTAAAGAAGCAACATAAGCCTTTATTAGTTTCTTGTTGAACGCTGCCGGCTGAGTATGGCACAACGCACGCGCTAAGAATAAGGCGCTTTCTGCTTTTATCGATGGATTCTTGTTGTCAAACGCCGCTAGCATGTCTTCCATTATCGCTTCTAAATTAGTCTATTGAAAATAAAAATAGTTTACAATTTTTTATCTCACAAATTTTAATAGAAAACCAGAACAGAAAGTGTAATTAATAATTTTTCAATTATTGGCACTTCTCAAAACTAAAACCGCTGTGCTGATCTTTAGATTTTTATTTGATTCAGACATACACTCTACGTCTTATAAAAGATTGTTTTGGTTTTTTGTATTATTTAAGCTATTCATATAGATGACTTTTGTGATTATGGTTACATAGGTCAAAACTAAAAATAAAAGCTTGCAACGAATGCTTCATAATTTTAGTCTTCTCTTGGCACAAACTTATTCCTATACTCTTGCAGATTACATTACTGACTACAGTAACTTGAGTTGACTATAAGCTTAATCAAATATTAATGTAAGAATAAAAATGAACAATAACACTTACACAAGGGTAAATAGCATCAATGGCGTCCCTCAAAGCAGTTACAACATTGGCCTTCTTCTCTTTAAATTTCTCCAGAATAGCTTGCACACAAGCAACTGCATAAGGCTGAAATTTTCCTCGAAGGCCACTAGCTACCATTCCGAGTAATCGTCCACCAAGTGCAACTAACATCACATTTATGTCTTTTGTTATAACCTGAACCAATAAACAAATCAAATAATTGTAAATGCAATAACCTGATAATATTATTTTTAAATAAGCTCAATAAAGTCAAGAAAGTATGACATAATAATGCTGACCTTTTTCAAAGCTCTGACCAAATCGGCATAGTCTCCTGGTTCCAACTTGGGGGCATTCTTTAGAAGCACCTCCAATGCATCAAGAGCTTCTTTGCGTTCTTGCCATTTTTTTGCCTCTAGTTTATCGTAAAAATCTTTAGGTAATTTTGACAAGATTTCCACAGGGTCAAGAAGATCGTAGGGATCCATATCAGCGGAGTCTCCACCGCCCGTTTCAGCGTCGTCGTCATCACCTCCGCCTATGAATTACGGTGAATTTAAAGAAAATTTCTCAAAAAAAAAAAGGATGTATTAAAAGTACAGTTTGTTTCTAAATTACAAGTGATACGTATTAAAGAATGGTGAAAGGTATACTGATCCTTAATGTTAGTTGGATCTAATGAAGTCAAAGCTTCGTTTCCCTCCTGCTCTTACTTGGCAGAATACAAAATCGTTTTCAGTGCCTAAAAGATTGCAATACAGTGGACCACATAAATGACAAGCTTGTGTGAACAGTCTATGCGGTCGGAGATAAATTCTGCAAGATCTGCCGCAGGATAACCCTAAACCCTTTGATCACACTTATACGGGCATCTGAACAGACATATCTCCAAACGTAAACTTATGCAATTACAATATAGTTCGTATTGAACACGCGAGCCATCTGTGTGCTGAAAAGAGTCAACTATGGAAGTAGAAGACTAACTGTGGCAGCATCATTTTCAAAACACCTGAGATTTTGAAAAAGATTGAATTTCTACGGACAGTTGTACCGTCATCGTTGGAGAGTGACAATCTAAGAGCAAGTCTCATTCGACAAGCTTCTGGAAGCGGGTGGAAAAACCGTTACGTAATGTCCTTCAGAATCTTTTCAATTCTGTGCTCCATGGTGTAACTACTTCGGATTCGGAGGTGAGGAGCAGCAGCGCGGTGGTCTTGTTTTTCAAGAAAGGCGAAAACGCTCAATTTAAGAACCACAGACCGATTTCCCTTTTGATCCGCGTCTCCCGAACATGCCTAGCTCGGCAAATTGCATAGAAGACCAAAGGATACAATCTGTCACCCTATTAGGCATAGCCAAGGAGGTTGTCAGTATATCGGAGTATTAAAGTGTTTGTACATTAGGGCGAGGGTGGCTATCAGAGTCCCAGAGTACAAAACCTATTAAACTGCAGAGGTTTAAGGTAGACTGGCTACATCCCTGAAACTCTATGTCACTGCATAGGAAGACGTTTAAAGGTTTTGGGCTGAAAGTTATATGGTAGAAGCATCAATGGTGAATACATCACTCATAATCGATTTGCAGATGATATAATAGTAATTATGATAGAATAGAGATAATACGCGGTAGAGTCATGCTGCAGTTATATTAGAAGTTTAGTTGTAGCACAAATGGGTCGGCTCAACCGGGGAAGGACCACGCTCTCACAGAATACCAGCGTGAAATAGTAGCTTAATGCTGCTGTATTTCGTATGGTGAGTGTAGAGAAACGGAGACCCTTTTTACTGGAAACGAGGCATTCCATCTTAGTCCTCATGGGTGACAATGCATCTGCATTTTGATTCGTAATCGAGTATAGATGTAGATGTCTATGGGCCACAGCAACCACTTACCATCAGGTGGACTGTGTACTCATTTGTCACCACATCCTATAAAAAAAATAACCTGTAAGCTAATAGCACTACGCTCAATGGCTACAATAGTATTTTCCAACGGATATAGGACTTAAGGTGAACTTGGAGGAGACGAAGGTCATTCGTAACATACATGTCATACCTATGCTGATATAGTTTTTGGGAACATTAATTAAGGCCAACTAAACTATTCAAAAAATGCGCCGGCGCTGATGTAGCTGCAAATCTGTGTAAAAGCTTTCCCATGGCCAATGATGAATACATCACCCACATTCGATTTGGCGACGAGATAGTCACTATGGCAGAATCACTGTAGGACTTCAGCACTATGCTCAATGACCTCAACAGTGTCTCCCAAAGGACAATTCTTTCCTCCTCCCCCATACATGCCTTGCACTGGAGATTATCTCTAACACCTATAGTAAACAAATGCTTATTAAACAGCCACTTCCTGTAATAGCACTTGTTGTTATCTACCTATTTTTTTTATATTTTTTTGTTATATATATATATATATATATATATATATATATATATGATTTGTGGCTTGTTCAATGTCATTTAGAACTTGGTTATACAACTGCTTATTTCTAACAGGGCCTCCTTAGCTTGCCTAAAGTCGAATAGATTTTTCCAAAGCTGAGCGTGTTGATTAATAAAGTCTTTACATATTTACGGTGTACATAATATGTGGATATTGAGGCTATTGAGAGTATTTCTGTTTGAAACATTAAAAAATAAAACAACATGATAGACATAAATATGAGTACCATCAACAGCATCAGCAGCCTGTGTATCTCGCACTCTCTGCTGCTGTGAGCGAAGATATCGGGTGGGCTGGGCACCTCCTCCAGTACTAAATGATTCTCTTAGCTCTTGCTGGACTACTGCTTGTAGGCTTGCAATATGTGGTTCTATCGCAGCTCCGATCCATCTGAGTAATAAATCAATCACAAGCACTATCACTACATAGTATAAAATGGGTCAGACAATCAGTCTGTAGAAAGTGCTAATCTCAAAACATCAATAATTGATTTTATACAAACATACACCCTTTTTACTGGAAACAAGGCATTCCATCACTGTCCTCAGGGCTGGCAACGCATGTGCCTTTTGGTTCTTAATTGAAGATAAATGTAGATGTCTATGGGCCACAGCATCAACTTGCGATCAGGTGGACCATGTGCTCCATTAAAAAAATCATCATTTGCTAATGCTAATGCACATGCATTGCAAGTATATCAATTAAGCTATCACCCAGATAATATGAGGCACAATTTCAACCACTATCCATGTGGATGACATTGACTTAACCATTAATTACTGAGATATTTGTGAGAGACAGCCACACATTTAAAACCAAAATATCGTCATACCCGCACAAACTTGCCCCTCCCTGTACCTTCCTAGATATAGAGATACATGCGAAACGAAGGTGAGCAGACTCATGATGCAAAAGAAGTAAAAAATTTACTTCATAATGTCTGTGAAACATAGCGTCAATGTCAATGTAAGTTTTTACTTTTTTGTTTTAGTTATAAACAGCTGAGTCAACATGATTTGGCGGTCCCTCTAGAAATCTTTGAACCGAACTGCCCGATCAAGTTAAAAAAAGTATAGATTAACCAAAGACAACTTGAACTAATAAAAAAATATTATATGTGCCAAAAATTAAGGACAACAGAATGTGGCGATAGTGGAGTTATTTACGTGGGTCAGTTAGCTTAACTAGTTATGATTCAGTCTATGTAATTTTCTATATAGTCAAATATAATTTTTGAAATGTCTTATAATATAGAATTCTTATATTCAGTTTTTACAGTAGTTCTGTTAACCCACAAACATGGTTAAGATTCATTAATTTGCATGTATTGATTGCATTTGAATAGTAATTGGAGTGGAACTGCATGTTACTTTTTGCTATTTATTTTATTAACATAAACACTTTCCAAGAATTCTTCGTCTACATTAATAAACAACGTCAACATAATTCTCTCTATGAAAAAGTATGAGCAGCTTTTTCATCAATCAAAATTAGTAATAACTAATAACACAAGATAGAGCCACACTGCAGCTATATTAGTAGTAGTAGCACGTATGCGTTGCTAGTTGCCACGACCGGGGTAGGACGACGCTCTCACACAAAACCAGTGTATATTAGCAGCAATATGCTGCTGTGTTTTGTATGGTGAGAGTAGAGAATCGGTAACTCTGTTTACTTGGAACAAGATATTTCATTTTAGTCCTCAGGGGTGACAATGCATCTGCATTTTGTTTCTTAATTAAGATGTAGATGTCTATGGACCACAGCATCTACCAACCACCAGGTGTACTGTGAGCTTGTTTGTCACCCTTGTTCTATAAAGAAACACAATGAGTATGTAGATGTATAAATCACAGATTTAAATTTAAATCTGAATAAAATAATTCTACACAAGTTTTAACTATTCCTTACCTATGCATTTCAATAACTAATGCCTTCATTTCGTCTCTCACAGTCTTATCTCTGTCTGCAAGTAAAACGGGTATTTTCTTGACCATTGGTTTAATAGCTATTACTTTATTGCCAAATTGTTTTAGAGCTGTGGTAAGAGCAACTATGCAGGCAGCAACCACTTTAGGGTTTTTCTGTTCCATTCCTTTCAATAGTTCTTCTTCAACTATTTCATGTTTTTCTATTTCAATATACATTAGTGTTACCTGAAAATAATAGCAGTAATAATATCATCAAAACACATATTTAAATTTATGATCTGTAATACATACATTATCTATATTTAAGATGCAAATGAAGATAAGATATTATGTAAAATTGAAATATGAAGTTTACCTGTAGTGCAAGGTCTT
The DNA here is from genome assembly GCA_907164705.1 of Parnassius apollo. Lineage (NCBI taxonomy): Eukaryota > Metazoa > Arthropoda > Insecta > Lepidoptera > Papilionidae > Parnassius > Parnassius apollo. The sequence goes on along the minus strand of CAJQZP010001558.1, from coordinate 8,505,321 downwards.
TTGTTTTTGTTTTAGGAGCTGCAATGCATTTTGTGACAATTCCAGACATTACTTCCCCTGTGGTCTTTCCAGCATGACCACAATTTTCTACAAACACCAATGCAGCTTCCAACCCTTTCAATTAAATAATAATATATTATTTATAATATAATGGTTTACATTTTTCAATTTCTATGACTTAATATTAGAGACTCGGCACTCATTTATCAATCATCAAAACTTTAACCTAATAAATTATAAACCAACTGAATATAAAAGTGAAATAATTGATCTATTTTATTTAACTGTAACATCTTATTTGATTATGTTGTAATTTTGATGGCTCCGTGGCGCAGTGGCTTACCAATGAGTTACAGTGCTAAGGGCCGCGGGTTCGAATCCCGCATGGAACAAGTATTTTTATGGCCTACAAGTATTTGTTCCGGGTCTGGATGTTTTTCCTTGTGAAATTTATGTTTGTAAACTGCCCCACGATACAGGAGAAAATCCTAGTGTGGAAGTAACATTATTTAAAAAAAAAACAAATAAACAATAGAAAGAAAATTTTTCCTGTGAAGAACTTTCATCTAATGATTAAAAACTAAGCCCCAAAAGAAAATTAATAAATTGGGTAATTAAGATTAAGTATAATTTTAAAATGAAAAATCTAAAAATCATTACTTATAATTTCACACAAAGGGAAATACAATTGATATGTAAGTGCAGTTAAATTGTTACCCTTTTGAGCCTCTCATTGCACACTTATTTTGGATTATTTTTTACAATGATATACAAAATATAGATTGTAGTATTTTGTTATAAGTTGATTTAAGGTTAAAAGAGATTTTTATTTCTTGATGAAACTTTTTCCTCAACCTATATATAATATAATATATATAATAGTCAATTCATCACTAGAGATGTAACTTACTATTAATATAATTAAAACTTACCTTTCTCCTGAGCCATGACATTGCTGTCAGTGACAAACTTCTTTATCAGTCCCAAATACTTATTCCACTCTGGTGATTTCTCATCATCAATCTGATTGAAGAGTTTGATGGCCTCCTCATATCCTGCAACTCGAGCCTTCCACAATTTGTGAACACATTTCTCCTCTGTCGGTAGCTTCTTATACTCGTTTTCATCCTCCATGATTAGTGTTTAGTCTTTGATTCTAAATAATAAATACCTTTTAATAACTTTTTTTTTTAATAAAATTCAGTATAGCAGAATCATTAGAACCTTCAGATGAAAGTGTGCAATCAGCATGTGTTGCCTTTTGCCTCACTGCTGGCCTTATGAAGAAACTCAAATTATCAGGCCTGCAACGAGAAGACCTATGCTGGGAATTTCTCTGCATGATAAAATCCATAATGACATTAACTCACAGTGCCACTGGATCAGTAAGTGTAAGTGGCAATGAGCCAGTCATATAGCATGAAGAACCAACAACCAAAGGAAAGAAAGGTTCTCAGATGGCAGCCTCACACTAGCAAGTGCAGTGTTGGACAACCTTCCACTACTGTCTACACGTTGTAGCATGGTGCGAATGACAGCTCACGCCTATGAAGTTTCGTATTTTGTTAGATAAACTGTCATACAGATATTGTTGTACTTCATGAATGGGAACCGCCCACTTACGATAGTGATGTGCCTCGCTAAATTACATCATGCCATAATGAACAACTACAAACTATCAAAAATCAGTGTTGAAATAAATTGAATATATAAAATAACGTAAATATGTATTGGAATTGGAACTAATCGTTCAACAAATTCTGAATGAGATCAAAAAAATGCACGTAGATGAATATACAGTCTTTCCGATGCATGGACGATAAATTATTTGTTGGTCAGTTCAGGTAAAAATATAATTATAAAGCAACTTGCTCATTGTGTCCAAAAGACTTTATCATAACACATGGTGGTAAAAATGGCTACAAAAAACCTATTTTTTTACATTTAATTAGATTTGTAAACCAAATTCTCGATTATTTTTACCTTTCGTCTCGATATTTGGCCCATTAGACCTGGCAACACTGTATTAGACACATATAGCGAAAGGCACTAGCACATACCTTGATAAGCTGCCGGTGCAGTCAGCGCTGTATTGAAAATTACAAATGCTGGCAGCCATTTTATTTATTTAAATGTAAATATGAATGTTGCAATCAACATAAAATAGATGCTGATTTTATTTTCAAATTAATGGATAGTACAATCTATACATTGAAGTGTCTGTTTGTAATATCAAAATAACAGCCTTTTACTAAATGCACATGAAAATGTATATGGTATTTATAATAAAAAGACAAAAACAATTTTAAAATGTTTGTCTTTCTGTCTGATTGTTCCGGCTTATAGCTGGCGCTGGCAGATAGCGGATGTTATAAGAAGTAACGCAGGCTACTTTTACTTTAGAAAAATAATTTGAATTCTGTGCAAAAATTAAAACCCGTGAAATCAAATCGTTCCATGCGGGCGAAGTTGCGGGAACAGCTATTATGTAACTATTACGTCATAATTTGTATTAAAATTTAATTTTACATGCGGTGTAGTTTATAAAGAAATATATGTTTTGGTTTTAATTTTATATTGACAGCTAATCGATAATCTTTGCGTTGCTTGGTGTATTGTTAATTGCCTTTTTAAAATTGATTAAAGATTGTACCATCTTTAGGATATGCCAAACTGTAAGCTGTCACCCGCACCATGCTATAACGCAAAGACCATAGACGGCCCAGGAATTTGTGGCAATTTATAGGGGAGGCCTAAGTTCAGTAGTGGACTTGTGTTGGGCTGTAGTGATAATAGTATGATATCAGAATTATGTTCAGGAGTGTACTTGTGAATGGCTGTAATGATGATGATGATGATGATGATGATGATCAGAATCATAACTATACATCCACAGGTAGATATAAATCTTGCCTAATTTTAGGATTTGTGATATATATACGGATTGGTAATATTTGAACACATATTCTACTTATTAACAGTCAAGATATTTGTGACAAGATTGTGTATTTAGGAAAATGTTTTACTTAACAAGCTTGTCTAGCTAGGAATCATTCTTGAGAAAATTATAATTTGTTTCTATTACAGAGAAAAACCTGTTAGCCTGGGTACTAATAATATTCAAAATATAATAAAAAAATTGAACCCTTAAAATTTTACCCTATATTTACTTTCACTTATAGAGTAAATAAATGTAACATAATTTAGATTCTTGTGTGTCATGTACAGTACATCCTATTCACAAATTATGTAATTTTAAGGTCAAGCTACATACGCACTGGCTTAGCAATGAGTTACAGCTCTATGGGTCACAGGTTCGAATCCCGCACAGTACAGGTATTTGTATGGCCTACAAGTAATTGTTTTGAGTCTGGATGTTTGTCCTTGTGGAATTTATGTTTGTAAACTGCCTCCATGATACAGGAGAAAGTCCTAGTGTGGAGGTAACATTTCTTAAAGAAAAAAATAAATAGAGGGTGAGCAGAATGTCATCTAGATCAATAGTAGGTAGGTAGGATGTAATAATTGGTCCAGGTCCTTCCGGGAGCTCACATATCACAACTTACATGATGTCAGAAGTAGTTAACTACATAACTTTGTACTTATGTTAAATTTGCCAGAAACTTTTTGTTGATTAATATTAAACTTTAATTATTTAATCTAATACTGTTAACTGAAGAGACATGAAAATTAAATTAAATATAGTATTAAATCAAAGTACAGAAAGAATAACAGTTATTTGTATTATTTATTGTGTATTATACAATTAGTAAAATATACTAGCCCCTTAATAGGAATAATAATGCATCAAAGCTGCAGTTTTCAAAATGAATTATAATTAGTTGCATGCTCCATAATCACTTCCAAACCACCATAAAGAGAAAGAATAAGAAGGAAAAGTCCTTTTCCAATATGTGAGGTTTAAAATATTATTTGCTTAAAATGTGTGTAACCTGACAAGGTAAGGACCTTATAAAATAAGGTCTATTAAGCTAAGACAAGTGACTCAGATTCAATTTTACGGGAGATGTTAAAAAAAATTACAGCTTTTTAAAAATTATTCTAAAAACTAAGTTTATATTGAACACATTAAATTTATTATCATTTAAAGTTAATGTCTAAACAAACAAAAATTATACCTGTTAAATTATTAGTGTTTGTTTACTTTTACTTAAATCTTTACATTTGGAAATAGTTTTTAAAAATATATGATAGGTACACAATGGGTACTTTAATAAAATATTGAATTAATATATCCATTCAAATTAAGATTAAACCGAGGCAAGGGCTGGATATTGGGCCAGATTTCAAACTTGATGCAATTAAATAACTATGTCTTCCACATTAATTTTCATAAAAGGAATCTGGATAACCCTGAGCATAATTAGTGCAATGCATATGTGCAGACTGCAGTTGAGTTGACCTTTAGGGCTTTTCTTGTAAGGTCATTATTGCAGTTTTATTAAAAATATATTATGAGGATATTAAGGAATTATAAATATATTTGATAAAAAAGAACAATGATCAAAAATTTAATATACATATTTGACTTTATATAATTTTATATATAATGGTACAACTATCCCTATGTTAATTTTATTGAATACCTTATTTTATCTCAATTTAAATTATGGTAATCAATAAAATTAACATAGAAATAATTCAAATAAAAACTAAGAAAAGCGAAATATATCAACGAAATGATGATTCAACGATGTCTTCCTTTCAAATTACAATGGCTACCTAGCCAATACACCAGAACAAATTTTAATCGCGGGCCAGTTAATTTATAGCCATATCCAATATAAGTTAGATGTGAAACTAGAGCGAGCATCGAGCGAACATCTGAAAACGGTTACTTTCTAGCTACAATACAAACAAAATGCCTCAGATGTCGTTAAACTTACCGTTATTTATGTAGTCTTTGTTAATATCACTTTTTTAATCTACAGAAAATAAATTTAAAAACACGTAATGCATGAATCACTCACATGATCTATAACGACTAGAAACAATATTTTAACCGACAAAGGGAATTCTTTTTCGTCGTCGTTTTTTGAGTTTGCAAATGATAGAAAATGGACGTGAACTAATGTTACCATACAAAAATTAAACTATAGTAATACCAAATACCAAAATCCAAATTACAACCAATATATCCTCTTTGATCCTAAATAACTGGTCTATGACCACAGAATACATTTACCCTGACGGGTCTATGACTGACTGATGTTTTATAAGCATAGAATTATAATATACTGGCGTATCCTAAGTCTGTGGGTCTAAGTAAATAACCAAAGCGTACAGATACTATATACTACTACTATAGTTAAAAATCTAAAAGAAAAATATCGCGTAGCGAATTTATTTTCAAATGATAGAATTTCCTATTTCTTACATGTTAATTAAATTATAAAATCATTGAAATTATTAGCTTATTAAAATAACCAACAATAAAGTACTATGTATCTTTATTCTAAATATTTAAGTTATATTATTTTGGTATAATATAATATGGGAATTTAGGAAAATGTATGGGTATTAACCCATACATTTTCTCCCATTAACGTTTCTTTCTGTAATATTAGTTATATTTCATATAAATAAAATTAAAAGTGAATAAACCAAACAACTGCTGCGCATAAAATTTAAAGAGTGAAAAAAATTAAAGAGTAAACCACCGAGGCATTGTAACGTGTTGTAAATTACCGAGGTTTTGTAATTACTGTAGAGTGTATAAATTTATTTTATTTAAAACTACTTCTTAATAAAATGACATCGTGTAACAAAAAAAATTCTCCTCAGTGATTGATATACAAAAAAACCTTAGTCCAAGCTAGCGATATCCGGTAAACGGCAGATATTACCTTAGTTATTAATAAAAATTAGGAAGTTCTATAATGGTAACATTATGTTGACCAATGTCAAATAAAATCATTCAATTTTCTATACCGGCAACCCGGCAACCTGGCAACCACTGGCAACGCACATCCGTCATCGGGTTGTTTTGTTTTTAAACGCAATTCATTCATATTTCATTCTCATTCTCTTTAATTTCATGTCATTCATTCAGTTCACTCTCAATTTTTTTAATTTTAAATGGTGTAGAATTTATTAGCGAGTGAGACGTGTGTCGCGTTGCTGTCGCGATCGCTGTGCGTTCGCTATTAGTTTTAGCAGCCAACAACAAAAAAAAATAAAATACAATACTAATTTTTATTTTCTATCACGTGTGCATAAAAGTCTATTTTGACCAAATTTTTTAGTGAAAAGGTACAAAGAAAACAATACAAACAAACAAGTGTTGTGTTTTCGTTTGGTGTTGGGGCAAGAAGATTGCGTTAAATCAAACCGAGAAGAGAAATTTTAACAGCTGTTCGTGCATAGTATGCTTCATATTGTAAGTATCATTATTCATTAATCAAGTTCTTGATTAGATTATTTCTTGATTAGATATAGGTTATTATATTAATCAATAAAAGTAAAAACGGAAATAAATTTCATCTAATTTCTGATGGCTAAAAGCGTTAAAAATAGCAGTCTTTCAAAAGTTCATTATTTTCTTATTGTGTTATAGAATAAAACTAGCTACATTTTACATTCAATATATTTAGAACGAAGAAATAACCAACCTCGTCACTTAAAATTCACAAGTAAATAAGTAGTCTGAAAATACAGAAAAAAAACTGGGTAGTTTATTCTCATAGCACAATATTTAGGTAATATTTGAATAGAAAAATTAATTATGAATACTTATGCACCTACATTTTACAACTATATTTATTAGGATTACTTTATTATTATACTAAAAGGTACCGACTGTAAAGTAAAATGGGTTCGATTCAATTCCAGTTCCACTATTTGCCTGCTGTCTTTACACCAAGCACAAGCTTGTGTTTTTATTTTTAGACTACAAAAATAAAACAATATTATGTTAACGTCGAAAATTAAGACCTAACATTTAAAGCTGATGAGGTGCCAACTGGAAACTTGTGCATTAGTGATTTGAGAATAAATCCAAAAACTTCACAATTATATTTCCTACCAGAAATTGTTTATTATACCTAAACAATACGCATAATAATATAATATTTTTCTAAACTAATAAATCCATAAGAAAGTATGAAAGAAAAATAAGAGCAGAGTCACAGTGTAATAAGAGTATTTTTCTCTATTTTATTTTTAATATATTAACATTATAATGCAATTATCCGCCAAAAATTCCCATTACTCATAAGTTTTAAATGATATATATAATCAAAACTCTCAAGTATTGAGATATATCATCATAATATATCACCTTTTATGTACACTTTAATTATTTGTTTCCTTTCAGTAAACTAAAGCATTATCTCAATTTCGAGTTAACAATAAGAATTTCATATAATAAAAATAATACTTCACCGACTATTTTCCACCTGGGCTATTTTTTTAAATTTTATATTTACCTGCTCGAACGCGTCTAGTACATCTTCCGGCGATGACAACTGAATCGCTTTTAGCAATTCTTTATTTTATTTTAGTGAATGAAAGAAGTCACACAGTATCAATGAGGAGGAGACCCAAAGCCTTAATCGGTGTGCTGTTCAGGAAATCCTGCCGTTGCGCGGGTGCGTTGTGATAATGAAGAAATTGCAGCAGCCCCGTGTTCTATCGTTTGTTGCTCATAGTAGTGATCACTTTTGCCATGCATTTGGAAGTAAATCCCTTGGCATTGATGCAACTTGGATTTCTTAAAGAAATTGATACCAAATAAACCTCCCAACGATGTAAGAAACAAATCGCATTTTTCACTGTGCTCCGCTCGTTTCTATTTGAACAGCTAGGTAAACCGGCGTTTCGTTTCTAGGTCGCGTTGATAAATCCAAGATCTCTTAGGTGTAAGATGTGGTATGACACGCCGAGATGAGCTTGCTTCAAATTTAGTAATCATGTCACGGCTTAATACTACGTGGGCTTGCTTCTGAGCATCGGCGAGGTCGTGCTTCACACGACGCGAAACTATTCTTCTCACGCGAAGGTGATCCTGCAATCTCATTAAGTTTTTCGATCTCATCAATTATAACCGTCAAAGTGCGATCACTTCTTTCTTCATCTTTCAAGGTCAGTCGACCGTGCTGATATTTATATTAACGGTACACGGTTGCCCTTTTATGCATAAATTCTGCCATTTTTGAACTCTATGAACCGATTCGTCTGGTAAAGTGAAATTAAAATCGTAATAAATGTTCTCGACGCAGACCTACTTTTCTTTAAGACACGATACCTTCTTATTTATTTATTCATATTTTAGCTATTAAAATTCGAGGGAAATTTCAAATTGGAAAATTTGTAGATTTATTTGTAAAATATTCGTATATTCAATATAATTTATAACTGGCTAGTGTTACATACAAAAAAAAAATCGACGATCTTTCTGCGTAGCATACTCTTCATAAATTTGTATTAAAGACCTCTTAGTCTAGTATACCATCCATATGGATCATCCATGACTATGAGAAAGTTGATTCCGTCGAACAGCAACAGTCCCTTCAGCGGTACTGGTTGACTGTAAGTAAGACAGTGTAAGACGTAAGACAAGGTGAAGTTACATCCTCGAAACTCTTCACTGCTGTATTGGATGACATTTTAAAGCTATTGGACTGGAAAGGATTCGATACCAATATCAAATGCGAGTACATCATTCACTTCCGATTTGTCGACGATATAGTCATTATAGCAGAATCGCTAGATTACCTTATTTATAACTCTACCCTCAATGGCTACTATAGAGTCCTCCAACGAATAGCTCATATGATGAACATGGACGAGACGAGTCATTTGTAACGTCCGATTCACACCTATGCCGACATTGGTTTTGGGAACACATGACGCTGGTGTACATACCATTTCCCTGCCAATAAGCGGTGGACCATCATGGGGTTTAGTTGGTGCGAACCCGTCTATGACCCACGAGGCGGATGCGAGTAGGCATTGCCTCATGTAAAAAACGGTAAGTCTAACTTAAAACAAGAGTTCCATCGACGCTTCTAACTCTGCTTGATGTGTGCCCACCAGTGTTTAGGAGAATACGACACATCTTTTCCTCATAACTTTAAAACCAGTGCGCGCTGTCTTCGATGACATATGGTTCTGAGACATGAGTCTAGGACACACTGCTGGCCTATGAGGGACATAACGTTAACGTTCAGCGAGTTATGTTGGAAGCCATGCACAGGACTTTTACATATTATTGTACTGACTTGTCTCTTGTCAACCACAAAACAGCCAACGAAACAATAAAATATATTATACAGTAAAGTAAGGTGTATAAAAATGACGCGTGTATGCATTAGTGGTTGCGAATACTAGCATTTAAAGTAGGAAATGCAATGCAATATAATTGTTAATGGTACTCATGATAAATGATAGAGCCGTTGTAGCTCAGATGGTCAACGCTCGCTGTAAATATAACAGAACGCGAGTAACCCGGGTTCGATCCCCGCCGGCTCATATGAAATTGTTAATTGCAATTTTAAGTGCTGATTTACCGCGTGCTCGTTGGTGAAGGAAAACATCGTGAGGGAACCTGCATGTCTGAGGAATAAGAAAAAAAATATTACGAAAGACATGTGAAGTGCGCCAACATGCATTAGGGCAGCGAGGCGTACACTTCCTTGCCCTAAAACCCTCTCAGAAATGAGGGGAGGCCTGTGCCCAGCCGTGGGACGTATATAGGCTGTAACTTTACTTTTTACTTTACTTACTCATGATGGATTCTATATACATTGAAAGCTTAACGGCTTGTTTCTGCTGGTAACGTTTTAACGTGATTGAATTTTGCGTGCACATTGACGTGAATATTATACATAACATAGTGGGCAGAAGCATTTAATTGCTGTCTTATATAATTCTGCTACTTATTGAACTAGTGGCATAACGAACACTTGAAATAACAGCGTCTGATGCTACTGCAATGGAATATAGAAAAAAAATCAATATGGATTATCAATAATACTTAATTAAAAAATCAGTTACTTTTAAAAAATTACAGTATACAATTATATTGTACAATTAATTATCAAAATCATATTAGATTACTTTATTCTCAGGAGTTTTTTTTTTCATTATGTTAGTAAACATTGTCCCATGCATGATTTTCTGCTCTGGAGGCGAGTAATTGATTGAGTAATTATTGATTGTATTGTGAGACGCAAGGTCAAGGACCTTGCGTCTGTTCCGTGTATTTACAAAATGTATATTACTAATTTTAAGCTATTTATGTTTTTGTGTACATACATTGAATTTTCGTAAATTAAATATTGAAAGACCAAAGTTATGCATAAATATATCATATGAAATTATGCTTCGGAAATAATTAAAATAAACTAGTCTATGCCGTGTGCCTAGTGTGCCGTGTAGTGGCGGTTGAGAATATCCACTACCCCATATCTTCCCGTGGGTGCGTAAGAGGCAACAGAGGCAGACAGGCAGGAGATGGGCAGCAGCATCTTCCTAATAACAACAATAACATAATAAAAAACTGCGGTTGCCAACCCGCTCGCCAAGCGTGGCAACTATGGCAAATATCCCCCCATGAGCAACGACGCGAACAAACGGCCCCCAGTCCCCGGCGGCCCCGCTATTCCTGGCTACGGTGGCGACCATGGTAACGGCGGGGCAGGGGGTGCTAAGAATCTCCGGTGGAGGTTCGGTTGCCACCTATGACGACTCGACCTGGCAACGTATAACGCACGCACCCTGAGGACTGACGAGAAGATACTGGAGCTGGAAGAAGAGGTAGACAAGTTGCGCTGGCATATTATTGGTTTATCTGAGGTCCGAAAAGAGGGGGAGGACACGGTAATCCTCGAGTCCGGCAACTTGTTCTATCAACGGGAGGGCGACCATCTGTCCCATGGAGGTGTCGGATTTATCGTCCACAAGTCTCTCGTCAACAACGTTGTAAAGATTGGGAGTGTGTCGACGAGGGTCGCGTACCTGATACTCAGAATCACGAAACGGTATTCGCTGAAGGTGCATACAGGTCTACGCACCAACCTCGGCACATCCCGATGAGGAGGTGGAGGAAATGTATGAGGATATTTCTAGAGCCATGCATTCCTCCAAAACCCACTACACGGTGTTAATGGGAGACTTCAACGTAAAACTAGGCACAAAAGAAGGCGGTAAGCTGAAGTTAGGGAAATTTGGAGTAGGGCAACGGAACCGTAGGGGCCAGCAGCTGGCTGAATTTATGGAGAAAGAGGGACTCTTTATGATGAACTCTTTCTTCCAGAAGCGGCCCCACAGGAAGTGGACCTGGTCGAGCCCCGACGGTTCGACAAAAAATGAGATTGACTTCATTATCACGACCAGACGCCAACTGTTCAGTGATGTCTCAGTGATCGCAAGGGTGAAAACCGGCAGCGATCACCGAATGGTTAGAGGCACACTGAACCTAAACGTTAAGTTGGAGAGGTTTCATCTAATGAAGTCAACGCTCCGTCCCCCTCGTGCTCTGATCCAGAATCCCGAGACTTTTCAGCTCGAGTTACGTAACCGCTTTCAGTGCCTAGAAGATTGCAATGCAGTGGACGATACGAATGACAAGCTCGTGGAAACTGTCCATGCGGTCGGAGCTAAGTTCTGCAAGACCCGCCGCAGAAGAACACAAAAACTCTCCGATCACACTCTTAATCTCATGGCTGTTAGACGGGAGATGAGGCTGCAATCGTCAACAGATTTGACAGCATACAGGCAACTGAACAGACAGATCTCCAAATGCATGCGGCGAGACTTACGCAACTTTAATACTGCTCGTATTAAAGAAGCGATCGAGCGGAACCAGGGCTCCAAAGTCTTTGCCAGAGATCTGTCTGCCAGAAAGAGCCAACTTTCAAAGCTGAAGACTGAGTGTCGCAGCATCGTTTCCGAGACACCTGAGATTTTGAGTGAGATTGAGAGGTTCTATGGGCAGCTGTACACATCATCGTTGGAGCCACACGCAAGTGTGAGTAACGATCCAAAAGCAAGTCTTACCCGACACTATTCCGATGATATCCCGGACGTCAGTCTGAGCGAGATTAGAATGGCTCTCCAGCACCTTAAAAACGGCAGGGCCCCAGGCGAGGATGGAATTACAGCGGAGCTTCTGAAAGCGGGTGGAACACCGGTACTTGAAGTCCTTCAGAGGCTCTTCAATTCCGTCCTCCATGGTGGCACTACTCCGGAGGCGTGGAGCAGAAGTGCGGTGGTCTTGTTCTTTAAGAAAGGCGACAACGCTCTCTTGAAGAACTACAGACCGATTTCCCTTCTGAGCCGTGTCTACGTGCTGTTTTCGAGAGTTATTACGAATCGTCTCGCACGCAGACTCGACGACTTCCAGCCTCCTGAACAAGCCGGTTTCCGAAAAGGATTCAGTACCATAGACCACATACATACCCAGCGGCAGATTGTACAGAAGACCGAAGAGTACAATCTGCCACTTTGCCTGGCGTATGTGGACTATGAGAAAGCCTTTGATTCCGTCGAAATTTGGGCGGTGCTACAGACCCTTCAGCGGTGCCAAGTTGACTGTCGGTATATCGAAGTGCTGGTGTGTTTGTACAGTAGGGCTACGATTGCTATCCGAGTACAGAATCAGAGCTCGAAACTTATCCAACTGCAGAGAGGTGTAAGACAGGGTGACGTTATATCCCCGAAACTCTTCACCGCTGCATTGGAAGACGTTTTCAAGCTACTGGACTGGAAAGGATACGGTATTAACATCAATGGCGAGTACATCACTCACCTTCGATTTGCCGACGATATAGTCCTTATGGCAGAATCGCTGGAGGATCTTAGCACTATGCTCAATGACCTCAATGGTGTCTCCCAACGGATAGGTCTTAAGATGAACATGGACAAAACACAGATCATGTTTAATGTCCATGTCACACCTATGCCGGTAGTTGTTGGGAGCACTATGCTCGAAGTTGTTGACGAGTACGTTTACCTGGGACAAATAGTCCGACTAGGTAAGTCCAACTTCTACCGAGAGGTCAATCGACGGATTCAACTCGGCTGGGCAGCGTTCGGGAAATTACGACACATTTTCTCGTCAGGTATACCTCAATCTCTGAAAACTAAAGTGTACAACCAGTGCTTGTTGCCAGTGATGACTTACGGATCTGAGACGTGGTCCTTCACTGCTGGCCGTATGAGGACGCTCAAGGTCGCTCAGCGAGCTATGGAGAGGGCTATGCTCGAAGTTTCTCTGTGTGATAGACTCAGAAATGAGGGTATCCGCAGTAAAACCAGAGTGACCGACATAGCCCAACGGATTAGTAAGCTGAAGTGGCAATGGGCCGGCCATATAGCTCGAAGAACCGATAACCGACGGGGAAGAAAGGTTCTCGAGTGGCAGCCTCGTACCGGTAGGCGTAGTGTAGGGCGACCCCCCACTAGATGGAGTGACGACCTGGTAAGACATGCAGGAAGTCGATGGATGCAGGTGGCTCAGGACCGTGCTTTGTGGCGTTACTTGGGGGAGGCCTATGTTCAGCAGTGGACTTGTGAAGGGCTGTAATGATGATGATGAACTAGTCTGTGTAGTATACGTAGTGAACGTATTATTTAAATAATTGTCGTTTTTGTTTTAAAATCATTGATGTATCATCAGAAAATAATATTATATCATGTTTATCCCTCACTTTGTAAAGTACGTATAGATAAGAATCAGAAAGGGTCAAAATCGAGAATTGAGCCCTGAGGAACGCCCACTTGTACTATTGTAAACGGAAGAACTGTTACAGTTAATAACAACTTTTGAATTTTGTTAAACTATGAAATGATAAGTTTAAGAGTAACACTTCATCACATAACGTTGTAATTTGCTGATTGATGTCTCATTGTAAACAAAATCGAAGGATTTTGATAAGTCACAAAATACCCAAAACACCTGTAAAATCTCCCTCGCATTGTATTTTTAATTAACTCAACATCAGCTGTCGAGGAAACCCTTGTAAAATGGAATTGATTTTTATAGAGCAATTTATTTACATTAAAAACAACATTTGATTGTAAATAAGTTATTGTAATTTATAAGGTACATTTCGCTTGTTGCAAAAAACAACTAAACATGTCACTCTGTGTTTTTTTACAACTTCCTTAAATATATTCTAAAGAGGTAGCATTAATGCCTCGTCCGACACTGGGAGAGTATGTATGCTAATAAATATACCAATGTCATTCCGACTGAGATAAGGAAAGTGTAGGAGTATCTTTGTTCGTTGAAAAATAACAACCGTCATCACAGCGATACTAACAGCAAGTTAAGAGCTACAATGCGCTAATTACGCTAAATATCGAAACGTTATAGTGTTTGTTGAACTGGTTTGCGATTATATCATCGGAAGGCGCTTCTAAACATTACTTCCGCGATTCCAGGTCGCGAGGTTTCATTGTTATGGCATCGTTGATTGAAGTTTTTGTCGTATTCAATCAATTAAGAAGTTCGACTTAAGGCCGATTAAGTAAATGCCTAAAGTAATTACTAAAACTGCAATTAAATTCATTTTAATATACGTTGTTATCAGTGAAGGAGGGCCAAGAGGAGAGGGAAGAGAAATAAACTCATCCGATCTACGCAGAATGAGTTTACAGTGTCTTGAAGTCTTACACTTGTGTGATTGCGTTGGGATTCAAGTTTATTAATTATACCCTAACCCCTTGGGTTCAGAATCGGTCTCCCAGGGTTCGACATAAACGAAAACTCATTTTGGGGGTCGACAAGGTTTTACAAATCGACCTCTATAATTGAACACAAGTTCTTAATAAAACTTTCAAGTTACTGTTTTAAGTTTACACACTTAACCAACCGCAAAGTTTTAAATTGGTAAGTATTTGGTATTAATAGGAAAAAAACTAGATAGGATTTTTAAAATAATTTGGCTTTAATAAAAAAAATGGGGGTCTGAGGTATCAGTTCACTTTGGACAAGTGGTAAATTTAAAAAATTTCTACAACCGACTTCAAAATAATTAAAATGAGAACATCAATGTATTCGAAGTCAATTAAATACGCATTATTAAAGATAACTCAAAACCTGCTGATCAGATCTTGATTAAATTTATATGGGACCACAGGAGAAGCACCAGCAGATAAAAAGAGAATCATTAAAATCGGTTCTTGCACAGAAAAGTTCTGAGGTAACACGTGGCATAAAAAACAGTCGAATAGAATACCTCCTCCTTTTTTAAGTCGGTAAAAAGTGGTCTCTTGCCCAAAATGGTTTGGAAATCCCTGAATTATAGGATGCCAAGCAGATGGTAGCACCCATCTTGTCTATAGAAATCAGAATGTTTTTTTTAATAGCCTCGCGAATCATCTTTGGAAGTAAACGGTGTTCTCTAGCGAAATTTTGTAGTCGTATCAAATCTGATGTAGTGACGAAGGCAATCCTAAGATGGCCAAAATAGTTGTTTTGTGGTATGTTAAAATAGTTAGTATACATTATATTATCCGTAAAACTTAGTTTTATTTAAATGGGTCGGGAGCAGGCTCTCAGGTCGTACCCTAAGCGATCGCATTACATTTTTATGAAGCGAGCAACCCGAATTCTATTCCCGTCGTCATTAATCATTTTCTAATTTGCTTCCACTACGTGTTCAGCGAAAAAGGAAATTATGCGAGGAAACTTGCATGTCCACGATGATTACTGATTCAAAAGCCTGTTCACTCGTCTTGAAGACACCTTCATGTAGTCGAATCGAAAGACATGATGAAGCAAACCGTTTGGTTCGAATCCGCGGTAAGTCGACAAAGAAGGAGAGACTGGCCGACCGTCTGGTTGTCCGTCGGTGGATATATCCAAAGATAATATAATTACTAATATCGTGGGATATATTATATGCATATTTTAGCTGTCAATCTGCTTATGTTCACACTTTTTTTAATTTTTTGATCAGTTATTATTATTAAATTCTTCGATCAGCTAGATTCCTTGGCAATATAAGTAATTTTATACGTGGTAGAGCCATGCTGTAACTATATTATTGGTATAGTGAATACACGAATGGATTCGCTAGACCGGGGTAGGACTACGCTAAAATAGCAGCTGTTTCGTATGGTGAGTGTAAAGAACCGGAGACCCTTTTTACTGGAAACGAGCCATCTTAGCCACCACGGGTGAAAAGCCCCAGCAACAACTTACCATCAGTTGGACTGTGTGGTCGTTTGTCACTTATTCTATAATTTTTTTATAGAAAAACGGTGACAAACGAGCACACAATTCACCTGACGGTAAGTGGTTGCTGTGACCCATAGACATTTACATCTATCCTCGTTTGTGAATCAAAATGCAGATGCGTTGTCAGCCTTGAGGACTAAGATGGAATGTCTCTTTCCAGTAAAAAGGGTCTCCGGTTCTCTACACTCACCATACGACACACAGCAGTATTCAGCTGCTATTTGACGCTGGTATTTTGTGAGAGCGTGGTCCTGCCCCGGTCGAGCCGACCCATTCGTGCTACAACTATACAATTAAGGTTACAAACAAACGACTAATGTATGAGTGGTGAATGATGAAAGCTCTGTGAAGATCGTGAAAGTAAAGTGTTACGGAGACGGAATCGCATTCCATTCAATTGCTAGTTACATAGGCACTGCTATCGTTAAAACATCCGAAATGTCACAATCATGATTTTCTTGAATCAAAAGAGATATTCACATAAGGTTTACATCTAACATTATACGCTTAATAATATTGTCTTTTTATATAAAATCGAGATATAAACAAACGGCGGTCTGTTTTATTTTTTAAAGACAATATGAAATTTATTTATTTTGTATAATTAGAACTAATTGACCCGATAGACGTTGTTCTGACCT
Source organism: Parnassius apollo (assembly GCA_907164705.1). Taxonomy (NCBI): domain Eukaryota; kingdom Metazoa; phylum Arthropoda; class Insecta; order Lepidoptera; family Papilionidae; genus Parnassius; species Parnassius apollo. The sequence continues at coordinate 8,488,470 of CAJQZP010001558.1, read as the reverse complement.
TTCCCATAGATGGCGATATGAGTTTCAGTCCAAAATCACCCCGCAGATTTGAAATTATTTGATTTGATTTGAGTTTTAACTGACTAAATTTATTATTAATAACTTGTCTACCACGCCACCTATCGGATCCTAGCATAGCTCTGAACTATCTTTACGACAAAAGTATATATATATATATATTTTTTTTTTTTTTTTTTTGTATGAATATCAATCTATCAAGACGTTCAGAAGTTACACGATCAATAACAAACGCACGAACGATTATAATATATGTATTACAGATATAAAGTAGATTAATAAATAAAATAATTTGAATTACTACATAATTTAATACATTATACATTATAAATGTAAATTTATGAAAATTGGCTAATAACCTATCGCAAGAGGATGTTATAAAATATAACTATCAAAACACGACAGTACCTACACTATCGAGTTTTAGGGTGTTACCACACCAATCGATCGATGGTGGAATGGATTAGTCGACGTCGATCGAGCTGCTTGATTATTCTAGAACCCGCCCACCTCCACCGACTGCTATTTAAAATGTCGTCTAGTTTAAATAAGCTATATCTCTGGCCTTAAAAACGGTTGCATCCAGATCTTCTGCGTTTGCGTCTCTGTAATAGTAATACAAGCAAGAGCGTACTGGCCAACAATAACGCGTTTTCTTCTGAATACATTTTGAAAGATACTAATGATGAGCTCGAGATATTGAGATTGAACAACGTGTTACCGAACAGTACGCGTCGATAGCTAAAGTTACCACACCAATCGATCGACATCGATCAATGGCATCGATCGACGATCGATCGATTGGTGTGGTAATACCCTTATTGAGAAAGAAGTTATAAACAACAGGTTTGAATATGTATGTAGATGTTTATGTAAATCACATCCTTATGGAATCAAACTCAACAAGAGAGTAATACTTTTTTTATTTGCATTATTAACCTTATCAGTCATCGCACAAAAACGACTGTAGAAATTGCTGTCGCAATATGTCGACAGTACGTCGGAAAGGGCAACAGTCGCCGCTGCCCTTTGAGAAAAACACGAGTAAACTGTCTGCATGGCGAGCCCTTGAACTCGGACGTTCTTTCCTTGCGATAAATTATCATGAATATTTTGCAATTTGTTTGCGATATTCTTTGCTTTTATTGTTGTTGTTATTATTATTGTTTGCAAAGCTCGTGATACTGGTATGATTTTTATCTCGATTCACACCTTCGTCTTTTGCATCAGTCCGTAAAATTGCACTACTGGACACGGACCTCTCCTGATGTAGGAAGAATCCCAGTACCACACGTCTCGCACCTTTAAAGCTGATGCCCATCGCCAGTCTGAGTGTTTTGTCTGGAGTAAACTAATGAATTTATGGGAAGCCATAATGTTTTCTGACACCTACGGGATGATGTAGGATAATGGATTCTCTTACGTCACCACCACACCTTCAATCCACGAGATTGACATCTCGTCTCAATCTCTACATAAAATTCAATCGCTATCCGTTAATCTCGCAAAAACTCGAAAATGGTTCGACTAATTTTGATAAAATTTTCAGTGTGCATTTAAGTAATCTCCCTGTATCCTGGATGGTCCCTGGATGGTTTAGATTCTTAAATGGACCCGGTAGGTGACGCTGCTGTTGATCCAGAAATCACCTATATATGTGTGGCGGCGCTGTCGTCGCGCCGCAAGCGAAACATACCGAAGCCTAAATCACGCTATCAACATTCCGAATCATAAACAGCATATATAGAACATCTCCGAACTATCACACGGAGTGTTGGCCGCTCCCCGGGCAGAACACCTTGCCCGGCGGGAGATCTCCCCTTTTTCCTTTCTACGTCCACATATGTGTATATATAGATTTTTTTATTTATTTTGGACAACAAACAGTACAATTAGTATTACAAAGAATAGAAGTTTAAATTGGAATTTGAATGGTTAATTGTACGTTATCCACGTCTTACTTAGTTTTGCTTAGTAAAAATAAAATTAAACTTATAAGCATATGTACAGTACTGTGCGTTTCGTGTCGTATAATATTAGTGATGCATTTCTTTAAACATTTGTCCATACTCAAAGTGCTACGCAGGCCGTCTCACATTGAGGTCAGTCTATTGGATTTATAGGTTCGGCGTTTTCTAATGAATATCCCGCTATTTAGTTTTAATACGAGTAATAACCCGTAATAGTGCGTGCGTCCTAGTTTTCGCAGGGTGCAATGAAAATGAAATAAAACCCATATATGAAAATGCGTAATTTGGTGCATTTTTGTAAAGGCCTATTCCAACATTGGATGGAAAAGTCTGGCAAATAAAAAAGAAGAAAAAAGATATACTTATACATGGTAGTGCCATGCTGCAGCTGTATTACGTCCAATACGATTGGGTCGATTTCACTATAGATGGAGTGGGACCACATGAGTAAAGATGGGACTACGCTTGTACGGAATACCATCCTTCCCAACCTTAACTTCCCAGTATAATGCTGTTTCGTAAGATGAGCGACGAGAATTGGAGACTATTTAATGGTATCAAGACAATCCATCTTAGTTCTCAACACAAGTGACAACCCCTTGTATGATCCTTAATTAAGAATATAGTAGGTGTCTATGGGCCAAAGGGCTCCTCTGTCAGTTTGTCACCCTTGCCTATTTTAGTACAAAAATTGTAACTATTGTCGATATATTTTAGTTATATTTTTACTGTTAAGTAGGTATTTCACGTTTAGAAGTTAATTCGCCATGTTGTGTTAGTGTTAAAGAATCTATCGCCCTGCGCAATTACACTTTTACTTTACACGTTAGCTCGTATTCGATTGCCTATGGAATTCGGGCAAACAACTAAGTGAAAATGAACGGAGTCGAGTACGCTCGTCTTCGTACAATCTATTCCAGCTTACGTTTTGGTTTTATAATAACAGAAAGATAACTTCAACGACGAGTAAAACAATGTAAATAATGCATCGGGCGCCCGAATTCGAGTAACGTCTTTCGTGCATCCGAATTAGGGCTAATGACCAAGTGTAATTGCGCCCTTAAGTTGGATTGCGACTGTTTAATTACTGCCCTTTTATACCCTAATGGCATTACGAGCATACTTTACATGCAAGTAGGGCTATCAGATGGAAAACTGAAGTCTTGGTAAATAACCTGATATCCTTAAAAATCCTGACTTTATATTATGAACGTAAATATAACTCATCATCATCATTACAGCCCTTCACAAGTCCACTGCTGAACATAGGCCTCCCCCAAGTAATGCCACAAAGCACGGTCCTGAGCCACCTGCATCCATCGACTTCCTGCATGTCTTACCAGGTCGTCACTCCATCTAGTGGGGGGTTGCCCTACACTACGCCTACCGGTACGAGGCTGCCACTCGAGAACCTTTCTTCCCCATCGATTATCGGTTCTTCGAGCTATATGGTCAGACTATTGCCACTTCAGCTTACTAATCCGTTGGGCTATGTCGGTCACTCTGGTTTTACTGCGGATATCCTCATTTCTGAATCTATCACGCAGTGAAACTCTGAGCATAGCCCTCTCCATAGCTCGCTGAGCGACCTTGAGCGTCCTAATACGGCCAGCAGTGAAGGACCACGTCTCTGATCCGTAAGTCATCACTGGCAACACGCACTGGTTATACACTTTAGTTTTCAGAGATTGAGGTAACTGCTGTGGAAAAAATAATTCAAATGGTTTTGTGCACTCTCTCGATCAATCCATACTTTACTGTATATTTTTTCTTCAATATGTCTGTGGTATCGTGGATAGGTAAAATAATTATGCCAATGTCCGGTCTTTGTACTTTATTTTATTGAAGCATTTAAAAAGCCTGACATTTCTAATATCTTACCGCATTCCTGATAAGAGCCTAAAAGTCCTGACATATCAGGACAAATCCTGATAAATGGTATCTCTACATGCAAGGGTAATGAAATCCATTCGAGAACTGTTAACCGAAGCTAACTTAGGAAACTGACTTTATAATACCTATATAGTGTCATCGTGTTAATACGGTCCGTGACTACAACTAATTAATTGGCCTGCCGCGCCGCCGTACCGGGTAAACTTCTTGTGACTTCATTATGCGCTAATACTTTTCGAAAAAGCGGTTAATTTTTCTTTTGTATTTACAAAAAAAAAAAAAGAGAAAATCGTAGCATCCAAAAGCCATTATAGGACCTCAGTAAACATCTTGTGACTTCATTTTGCGCTAATACTTTCGACAAAGCAGTTAATTTTTCTTTTATATTTACAAAAAAAGACGGAAACGTAACTACCAACGTTTCTCAACAGAATTTTTTTTTTAAATGCACCAGTGGTCATGCCCTTAGGACCAACGAGATCTCCGCGATTTGCTAAGCTTAAACACATCAATCTGTTAATATAAGTAACATTAATATTTATTAGATAATTTCTATAGCAAGATATATTACTTTGCGTAATCTTTTTTTATATGATAAATATATTTTTTCCAGGTTTCTTTTCGACAATTTTAGTTTATATTTTTCTAAGTTCAGTCAAATGAAACAGATATTTATATACTGAGTATGTGCACTAAGGGATTGTGACTCCTTGTTTGAAAAAGGTAAATGAATTCACAATGATTTCTTATATTTACGCGACACTGTACATTGATTAAAACTACTTTTACGGATTTTATCGCGTTTTATTTATTTAATTTTAATACCCGACGTTTCGGGTGCTTTTCAGCACCCATCACAGTTACGTCAGTCCCCCGTGACCATGGGTGCTGGAAAGCACCCGAAACGTCGGGTATTAAAAATAAAATAAATAAAACGCGATAAAATCCGTAAAAGTAGTTTTAATCAAGGTAAATGAAGTATACCTGTAATGAAATTAATACGAAATATGAAAACCAACTTAAGACCTCGTTATAGAAAGTCTCTGAACTCATATCTCCTCGTGGGGTCATGATGAGAAATTCTTAAATGTCATGGCGGTGGAGAAACTTTTGATAATACATGAGTGTCGCGAATTATAACATGCAAGCAGTCACGTAGTCCGCGGATATATTATAACCAGATGCAATCTATGACGCCACGCCATATTGAAAAGCGCCATATTTGTAGCCGTCGTGTTCGGATGTGAATCATTTGCGTCCGTATCACTAGGCTCTTTATGATGTAATTGCAATTCTGTGAAAACGTTGACAAAAACGACTAATAATTAATGTTTGCGACTTTGTATTACATTTACTTTTAGGATTTAATTGGAATGTAGTGTCGTACTTATTCACATGTTTGACACATTCAAAGTGATAGTTTTTGCAACTTTTTCATAAGTTACTATTGACAATTACAAACTCTAATTGTCAATAGTAACTTACGAAAAAGTCTAATTGTCAAAAGAATAGACGAATTTCATGTTCTATGTGCCAAACATTTCTTAGGCTAACGTGATCACTATCTTAGATTAGATCTCATCCTTTACGGATGTTCGTTTGTTTTCACATTAGAATCCTATACCTTTAAACGAGCAATTCTTGTATATATATATATATATATATATATATATATATATATATATATATATATATATATATATATATATAAATCGGAATCTCGGAAACGGCTCCAACGATTTTCATAAAATTTTATGTGCAGAGAGTTTCGGGGGCAATAAATCGATGTAGCTAGGACTTATTTTTAGAAAATGTCTTTTTGTCCGTGTTTTTAGGCAATGAAAAATTGCTACAATATCGTTAGAATAAGAAGGTAAATTTTGACAGTTTATTAATGATTACAAATAGCTTAATTGGTATAAAGGGCGGTCACAAAATCGTAATACCATGGTTCGAGCCCAGCCCGACCGACTTTTTTTTATTTTTTTCCTTTTCCTAAGTTCCTTACTTTTTTGAGAAAATCTATTTTTTCGAGCCCTTTTTTTAGTATTTTTTAAAAACACGAAAATTTAAATTAAACTAATTGCACTCATGATTTTTTATCAAATAAAGTAGGAAAAAATATTATTCGTACTTCATCAGTATATAATTTGTATCTAAATATAATTTCCGAAACACATGAATTAAAAAAACCCGAGCGAAAAATACCGAGCAAAGCTCGGTCAACCGGGTACTGTTATAAAATAGTACACTGTCTGATAGATGTATATGGCAGTACTAAAGATATTGCATTTTACAGTCATATTTAATTTTATTGTATTTATTAATGGATATCATATTTTTGAAATATTACACTTATATTTCGATTAAAATTAATTTAATGGGTATTATCCTTGTCTATTTTTTTTTTCGGGATCTTTGATATGGTATCGTAGGAGTCGACAGAGGCAAATAGCTGAGGTTGCCAGTCTATCCGCCAAGTGTTGCAACCCTATGTAATGAGGCCTATGTATGTATGTATGTATGTATGTACTTTATTGCACATTACAAACGCGAAAGAAAAAACAGAAAACAAGAGGAAAAATTTAGTATAAATACAATAAGACAATTCTGTCGCCTATGTACAATTGTCCCGCTGCATTTCTTGCTGTTTCTTCATATGAAGGACGTTTTTTCGAACCAATGATAAAAGTTGAAACTTACTTTTAAAATGAATTATTTTTAATGTTTATTCAATAAAAAATAATCTAAGTATTCTATTCTATTTTATTCTAGTCTATTTTATTCTTAGAGCCGTGGTAGCTCAGATGGTTAACGTTCGCTGTAAATATAACAGAACGCGGGGTTACTCGGTTATAGGATTATCGGTTAAAGGTTCGATTCCCGCCGGCACCAATGAAATTGTTAATTGCAATTTTAAGTGCTGATTTACCACGTGCTCGGTGGTGAAGAAAAACATCGTGAGGAAACCTGCATGTCTGAGGAATGAGAAAAAAAATATTTCGAAGACATGTGAAGTTCGCCAACACGCATTGGGGCAGCGCTGCGGACACTTCCATGCCCTAAAACCCTCTCAGAAATGAGGGGAGGCCTGTGCCCAACAGTGGAACTTATACAGGCTGTAACTTTACTTTGAAAGGCTGTAATGATAATAGTTGCATTTTACGTAACTTCGTCCGCGTGGAACACGAATTGATTAGCCGGAACAAACAAACGGACATACCGGCAGACAGACAAAAATATTGAAAACTATCTTTTTATTCTTATACACGGTACATAACAACATGTACCGTATATACTTTCGTGTGCATTTAGTAAAAAGCTGTTAATTTGACATTACAAGCAGACACTTCAATTTTATTTAAATTTGTTTAGATAAAGAAAAGTACCTGGATGACCGAGCTTTGTTCGGTATTTTTTTTTTTTGTAAATCGTATGTTTTGGAAATTATATTTAGATACAAATTACATACTGATGAAATATGAATACTGATATTTTATGATCTGACCGACATAATAGAAAAAACTGAACTGGTTATTTGAATAATAAATCATGAGTGCGATTAGTTTAATTTAAATTTTCGTGTTTTTAATAGATTTTTCCACAAAAAAAGGGAACATGAAAAAGAGGAATAAAAGTCGGATCGAAGATAGGACGCGAACCGAGGTACTACAATTTCATTACCACTCAATATCCCATTTGAGCTATCATAATCATTAATATATTGCCGAAATTTACCTTCTTATTTTAATGATATTGTAGCAGTTTTTCATTGCCTGAAAACACAGCTAGATCGATTTATTGTCCCCGAAACCCCCTAGACACTAAATTTTATGAAAATCGTTGAAGCCGTTTCCGAGATTCCGATTATATACAAATATATATACCAGAATTGCTCGTTTAAAGGTATAGAAAATATTTATATTATTCATATAAGCTGCAACGTTCCACACTATTTAAGTTATTACTATAAGGTCCCTAATCTTATTGTAATTTCCCTATGTTTGTCTGTTTTCAGTACAGCTATCCTGTAATTAGATTTATGTGTCGGCGCTATCATGTGATGGCTGCACTGAATGGGATTCCGCGTGACTGTGATTCCATTACCTACTGCCCACGCGTTATATGCACGCGAACCTGCTGACATTAATTAAATCCTAATGCTTTAAGCCAGCTGGGGTGTGCAGAACCTACAACAACCTTGAACTGGAACATTGACTTCATTTATTTGTAAATATGTCTATCCGTTCCATCCATTACAGCCTATAAAAGTCCATTGCTGAACATAGGCCTCCCCCACAGACCGCCTAATAGGAGGACCCTGCCATAATTGCCACGCTTGGCATGCGAGTTGGCAACCGCAGGGTGAAACAGCTACTAAGCTAAACTAGAAAGACGGCAGTAATCTTCCTGACTCAAAATAATAGAAAACACTGCGGTTGTAAATGAGTATTCTGTTTACACACAGGCCCCTCTCAAGCACGAACTTTGGTTTCGCACAAATCATTACTGCTAGCCCACTTACGCATTTAATTGTTGCAGCTTAAAAAATCGGGGTACGTAAGTAGTAGGTTTTATTATTATTTATTTCTGTGGTCTGGGGGAACACACGACATTAGTTGAAGTTTCCTCTCTTATGCCATGCCTTACTCATTACTTCGTTCTGCCACTTCGGCTTATGTATTCTGAAGTCAGTGTAGATTCTCGAGCGATTTTTTCACAAATATATTATTTCACCAGAACAGTCGCTACCAATTAAGTGATTTTTTTTACATAATCTTATGACATGTATGGCATTTCATTTATACCTTACTGTAGCCTAAATATAGCTTTATAAATTAATTAGGTATGTATGAATATCCTATATATATATATGTATATATGTATATATTCACAGGGTGTACACGAGATAGTGTACCGCCATCGGTATCCATAGGATTATACTGCCGATATCTCTAAGCGCCTCTTACGGACCCGACGGGACGAAACGGAGCGATGGACTTGCACACGCCGCCACCGCGGCGGTCACACCGTTCGTTATCATCTATACTTCTTTAATGCTACTGTTGTCATAACAACTGTCTCTTTAAACATATTTCAAAAACCCACATATAGCAAGTCTGTAATGAGTTTAAAAAAGTGAAGTTGGATCACTGATATTTAAGTGACCCAAAATTACAAGCGACTTACGAAATTAGTTCAAACAACCGGGCGTACGCAACTTGTATGTGGTTTCCGTCTACGAGATGAAGATAGGCAAGAGTTTATTTAGATACACATCCGATGCGTTTGTAATTTAGGTTACGCAATACGCATATGTTTCATATTAAAGTTATATACACACTCGCTTTTATAAATAAATTATGACCCGGATCGTCGAATTCTAAATTGTTTATATATGTAAAGGGCCTTTTTCGTTCAGTTACCACCAACAATCGCTGAATATTTACAAAAAGGTAATAACACTATCCATTATTTTCAATGACACTTGTACTTTCTCTTCTTCAGCCTGCGGTTGTCCACTGCTGGAAATAAGCTTCTCTTGGCGCGAAACATAGCCCGATCTTCGTGGCCTTCCGGCCGCCTTCCGCAGATAATCGCTCTGTCTGACCAGGTGGCGTCGAAAACCAAAAATTTCAGTTTGCACAAATATTGGCTATAATTGGATACAAGCCACTTATTCCAACCACTAAACTGGTCTTTCAGGTAGCACGTATAGATCCTTTTCAACCTTTATAATAGTAATACTTATTATCATGAGGGATACGTTCTATATAAGTTGCGCGTTAGACGACGATAACGCCGCGCCGGAATTCGGATGATTATTATAGATATGCTTTGGACCCAGTTTTTATTATTATAATCTCTAGCGGGTCAATGATCCGTGTACGGGGGTGAATGACATCTAACGTCGAAATTTCAAGCACGTAGTAGGGTCGGGGAAAATATATTTTTTTAAATTAATTATTTTAATTATAATATACATGTGCCATTTTGTTCGATAACTTGTTGCCATCTTGTAGGTAGTGACATAATCCCGTTGCAGTAGAAATCTTCGGATTTTTGATCAAAAAATGCGACCAATATTTTTGACGGTCCTCTATTGATGTTAACCATACACTACCCAAAGAGTTCTTAAGAGACCGAAACAAGTGAAAACCTGAGGGTGCAAGGTTCATTTATTAATTAACACTTCTCAACCAAGTTCACTCAATTTTTGCTGGGTGGCCAAAAATATGTGTGATATGGGGTTATCATTTTATGTTGATCAATTCCGGCCATTTTTTCTCAATTTCTTGCTTGAGTCTCATTAGTTGTAGGCAGTAGAGACCCGAATCGATTGTTTCGTCCGGCGGTAAAAGCTCATAATAAACAATGCCTATACATAATGATTTCTTATATTTACGCGAACACTATACATTGATTAAAACTACTTTTACGGATTTTATCGCGTTTTATTTATATTAATTTTAACACCCGACGTTTCGGGTGCTTTCCAGCACCCATGGTCACGGGGGACTGAGGTGACTGACGTCCCGATGTCAAAGTTAACCCGGAGTACCTTCAGCTTTTTAATTATTGTTTTTGGTCCGATCTACGCAGAATGAACTAACTGTATTTTGAAGTCTTGCAGTGGTATGCTTGGGTTTAGTTTTAATTTTATTAATTATAGGATCCCAAGCAGGTGGTAGTACCCAGCCTCCTTCTCTATTGAAATTAGGATGTTTTTTTAATTTCAATAGCCTCACGTATCATCCTTGGTAGGAATCGATGTTCTTTCGCGAGGATTTGTGGTCTATCAAATCTGATGTAATGGTTGGGGCCATAGAATATGATCGCAAACTGCAGACTTCGGAACGTTGATGCTTCACGTCAGCTATGTGTTCTTTTACGCGGGTTCTAATTGATCTCTTTGTTTGCCCTATATATGAGGAGAGGAGAGACCACAATCACAATCAAGCTTGTACACTCCTGCATCTTGTAGAGGAATATGACATTTGACGGATGGTAAGAACTGACTAATCTTCTTCGGCGGCTTGTAGAATGTTCTAATAGAAGCTCGCTTCAAGATGTAGCCAATCTTGTCTGTGACACCTCTGACATATGGTAGGATAGCAGGCACACGCTCGACTGTGGCCGGCTTCACTCGGTCAGTGTGACGGAGGCGCGGGACCCGAAGCTTGTTGTTGTGCAGAACCTGCTTGACGTGCTGAAGCTCCGCGGCCAGGTGTTTGCTGTCACAGATCCCTCGTGCTCTCTGAAACAAAGATTTGCCCACGGTAGCTAACTGTGAAGGATGATGGTAAGATTCACCATTTAAGTATCGGTTTGTATGGGTCTTTTTTCTATACACAGTATGACTAATGAAATCCTAACAACACCATTAGTGTACTAGTGTGTACTAATACTGCATTAGGTCCATCAACGTCACAGTTTTTTTTTCGCGACTTGAGTCGCATTTTTCTCTTTTTTGTAATAAAACTTCATTTTAAGATAGAATTTCTTCGTCGCTCATGCAGGCTGTCAGTTTTACAACAATCACAGTTGTGATTGACGAATAACCTACTGTGTAACGCAGTGATTGACGCCTGCATGAGCGCGTAATGTACGCCTTAGATTTATTCATTTTGGCGGAGAGAAAAGAAATTGATAAATGACGGGAAAGTGTTTTTTACTTTTTATTTTTGTGTCCTATTTTTAATATTATGTCCAACATAGTATTAATATTAAAACCAGCCAGATAGAAACAGTACAACCAAAGAGATTTTTCTTCAATTTTATACGAACAAAATACAAATAAACTAAATGAAATCACATGATAAACGTAAAACACAAATAACTATTATATTATTTTTTAAATGTCTTACAAATATTTCTTATTACACGAATACTTTGTTGATTTTTATTCAACGTTACCCTACATTCGGATTTTCTCCTATATCGAGGAAGAAGTTTACACACACAAATGAGACTAGGAGAAACATCGAGTCCCAGGACAATTACTTGTAGACCATACAAATACTTATCACGTGCGGAATTTGAACCCGCGGCCCTCGGCACCGAAAATCAGTGCTCACTATTGCGCTACTGCGTCACGGAGTTGTTATATTTTTTGTTTAATCAAAAAACTTACACATATACGTGAAAGCCTTACTCAATATGATCCTAATTAGAAACAGGCTTTACGAGTACATTGCGGTGATTTGGAAGTTAATAAGCGATTAATGAACTTAGTGCGACCAAATTTGAAGAGCACACCCATTCTTCCCACTTGCACTTGCCACCACCATCACTACCAGCACTTGCACAACACTAGGAAACATACACCACACCATGGAACATTCAAAGTTGTTTATGTGTTTATCACATTTAGTAGCCTATACTGTTATTTACACCATTTAATGCCTTATCTACCTTGCCTCAAGGAGGAACTATTGATTTTCTACTGTTTGGTTTGGTTGGTTGGTTTGGTTCCTACCAAGTATGATACGTGAGGCTGTTGAAATTAAAAAAACATCCCAATTTCAATAGAGAACGAGGCTGGGTACTACCACCTGCTTGGGACCCTATAATCGATAAAATTAAAACTAAACCCAAGCATACCACTGCAAGACCTCAAGACATAGTCAGTTCATTTTGCATAGATCTGACCATAAACCATAATTAAATAATAAATAATAACCCTTTTTATACGGTTTTTGTTTAATTGAATATTTAAACTTGGTAATAGAGAGACCTTGTATATTTTCTGTGACTTAGTTGTAATAGCGTATACATTGCCCCAAGAATGAATTACTGACTGTGGAGTCGAGAAACTGGTAGCACCAGCTTGTGTTAGTTCCTAGTGTTAAACAAAGTGTATGTCACTTTCTTTACTAAAACTACCTTTATTTTTGTGAACATACATCAAATTTTCATAGATATACTGAGAGGCCAAAGTTAATATATCTATATCTTTAAATTATTCTTTAAGAGACTCTCTCGGTTTAAGATTGTAAATAGCTCTAATGGCCCTCTTCTGCAAAAAAAAATCTGAATACTATTAATACATAGAAGAAAGAGTCCAAAAAGTTAAAGCCGAGTCACAAAATAAGAAGACAAACCCAAATTACGCACAGTAAGCTTGCGTAATGGCGGGATATTGAAATTACGTAGTAGTTTTTTCAGCGCGGCCCTATATATGCGTTTCTTGCCTACACAAATTTACGTTGACAAATTAAAAAAAAAAACTTGTTTTATTCATGATTCATGTAATTTAAGGAATTTTAAAAATTAAATTAAACAAATAATACATTAAAAAATTAATGATTCGATTATTTAAATATTTTTACCGATTATTTGAATATTTTTGCCGATTATTCGTATAATAATTAATTTTAATCATCGAAACAATACGGTAATGTACATAGCGACATATCATTGAAATGACGTCAAGTAAAAAAAGTTGATACTGGTTATTTTTTAATATTTTGCTTTGTTTGAAAGATTCGAAATTAAATTAGTGATAAAAACCTATACACGTTGTAATGAAATATAGATAACTTCATAATTCTTCGGATTTGCGTAAAATGTTATTTTAAATAATGTGAGTACGCTTATGCAAAGTTATTGCGGAATGATTAATGTGAAACGTCAAAAGGTATTTCTTAGATTTGGTTGACTATAATGTTATGTAATTGTCTTCCAGATCGAAGTTCGGTCACGGCGGCTGACCTAAACGGAGACTACTGTTTTTTACGTGGTATAGCCATGCCGCATCTATTTAATTGTATAGTTGTAGCAGGAATGGGTCGCTTCGGCCGGAAAGGACCACCCTCTCACAGAATACCAGCGTCAAATAGCAGTTTAATGCTGCTGTGTTTCGTATGGCGAGTGTAGAGAACCGGAGACCCTTTTTACTGGAAAGAGACATTCCATCTTAGTCCTCAAGGCTGACAACGCATCTGCATTTTGATTCACAAACGAGGATAGATGTAAATGTCTATGGGTCACAGCAACCACTTACCATCAGGTGAACTGTGTTCTCGGTTGTCACCCTTTTCTTATAAAAAAGACTACCCATCGGTGCGGGACGGTATAACAGTACCCAAGTGTATGCGCAAGCACAGGTGCACTCTATTCTCTCACTTTCATAGTCCGATGAACTCAATAAGTGATTTTTTGGCCTCACTCGAGATTCGAACCCGGGATCTCATCAGCAGTCGCGATTGGAATCACTAGACCAACGAGGCAGTCAATATTTCTGACTAAACTGTTATTTGGGCAATATATTTATACTAAATATATTTATACTAAAATTAGTTCAAACGTTAACAGAAACACACAAGTACCCTACCTACTTGTAGGTACAGGCTTTCACTTTACTTTCAGTTTCCTGTCTGATGTAACGCTTGCACGTTAATATCGGAGAAACGTAACTATGAAGTGTAATATTAGTGATTTGTATGCAGTACAAATATTGAATTCAAATGAAATTAAAGTCTAGAACCCGCTAGAGCTAAAAGCACAAGGTTCAAGAGACTAGTACGCTGACAATTGATCAATTATAAGGTCATAAAAACCACAAACAAAAGACTAACGAATTAGCTACTTACGAAGTTTTATTTGTTATTAATGCCACCATAACGATTGTGGTTTGATAATAGGGTATTAATAGGTGGAATAGTTTATATGTAAATAAAAATTGGTATATTTTTAAACACGATGTTATTTTTAAAGTAGGTATGTTTATATACACAATCAGAGATTGTTGTGCCTTTGTCAACATACTAAAAATATTCAACCTTGACAGCAGTACGAAAGATTAAGATACAGGATGTCATTTGTATGCATCTTCGCGCCTTATAGAGCCTTTTGATATGTATGACGTATGCGTTAGTAATACCTTGATGTTGTGGCGATTTTTGATGCGTTTACAATTGAAGTTCATTTAACTTGGTATGATACCAAATAAAGCTAGGGCTATAAGCCAATTTCTAAGTTCGTCGTTGTTTGTTATAGTAGCCTTGAAACTTACTGCCTCTTTGCTTACTCACTGCTCTCGCTACTATACCGAAACAGGTTTAGTAGCAAGTAAAGATACTGATTGATGTTAAAATTATATTATGATGATACACAGAATATTAATAGTACATAGGTACATTAATTTCGTTTAATGGTCGTTTATGGGGATCCTTATTCTTGATACATTGGATGAAGGCGGTGAAAGAAATAATTATTATTGATTACATTACAATCTGTTCAGATACAGTACAGTACAATTTTAGAGAACCTTTTTACTGGAAACGAGGCATTCCATCTTAGTCCTCACGGGTGACAACGCATCTGCATTTTGATCTGTAATCAAGGATAGATGTAGATGTCTATGGGCCGCAGCAACCACTTACCATCAGGTGGACTGTGTGCTCGTTAGTCACCTTATCCTATAAAAAAAAATCAAGACACAATAAGAGAGCGTAATTCTAACAACAGTAGCGTTGAATATATGTCTTTTCTGAATTACTATATCTCTAGAATGATATTGGCGAACAATGGAAACATCGGACAGGAAAAGTTTCGTTTTCTGTTTCCGCACGGAATAAGATTAAGTATGCATATTTCATTCCTACTTCCTGTGATGGCATATAAATAAACTAATGTGGCGCACCGGAAGACGCCCGTAGTCTTGATGACGATTCATCTTGCTATAAATGGTTTATGGACGTAGGTCTTTTTCGTTTATTTCTTAATATTTTTGGCTAATATACGAAAAAATACGTTTTCATGTATTTAATTGTTGTATGCTATTCACAAAAATTTGGACTTACTTGTGTTTGTCACCTGCTTACAGTCCACCTCATAGTAAGAGGTTAATGCAGTATGTAGACGCCTGCAGCCAATTTCAAGCATAAAAAGCTGCAGGTGCATTGTTACCCTTGAGGAATAGGATAGAATGCTTCACAGCATATAATTACATTGGCTCTGTACTCTTCAGACCAGAACACAGCAATGTAGCAGGTAAGATTGTGGTAGGTACACCTACTCAGATGAACTCATAGACAGAAATGGAGTTCTATTAATTCCTACGCGAAATCATTGTGTTCCTCCTATCCTATAGCTATCATTATACGGTACGATCCAAGTGAATTTTTTTAATCCCTTAATGAAATTGTCATAGAAATGTATTTTTTTATTTTAAAGTTTAGGCCTTATGCACCTTTTCAGGTAGCATAGTAGTTAAAAGCAGGCTTAAAAAAAAGAAAGTAGGTAATATGTACGGTAGAATGACAAACAAAAACCCGATGACAAGCAGTGGCTATGAAATTACATGGCCACGCCCAAGGATATAAAGACACATTCGGGCACAAGATAAATTTTTTTTTGCGCCCGAAGCAATTAAAGGGCTACCCTATACGTAGGGAGGCGGAAAATGCATTACGCATACCACGATAGCCGGTCTATCGTGGTTATGAGGGGCTCACTGTCCTACCGGGGACCCTAAGTGATACCCTCTAAAAACCGCCTTTGGGGATAGGCAACCGGCTGATTAAGCTCTATTGTGCCTTATCATGAGCGACCCTCTTTTGGGAAAAGAGGACGCAGGCGGCTAAGTGCCGCTGAGGGAGTGCCTACGAAGGCAAATTAATGTGAGATATTACAATAATTTTATTTAATTAGAGTTGGCCTGAGCCGCCAGGAGACAGTTCAGGTCGTTTGAAAGTTTATTAGGCGGGTCCGAGAGAGAGTTTCTCGGCCTGCGGACACGATAGCGAGAGGGGGGTGGGGCTGCATAAGAAGCTGCCTCACGAATTAAATGGTTTGGGTGCGACTCTGAGGCTTTGAAGAAGTTCTCAGAGAGTTTTTAAAAAATTGTTGAATTGTTGGGAGCTCTTAAGTCCCGATGAAGGTCGGCATTACGGACGTACCACGGTGCGTTCGCAGCTCGACGACAGAAGAGGTTCTGAACTATTTGGAGTTCATTTAAAATGTTAGGGTTTGCGTGGGCAAAGACGGGGCCCGCGTAGGATCCAAGATAAGATGTCTGGTAGCCTATTATTACACCAGTTAAAACCCTTGAAACGGAAACGTAGGTGCGACGAAAATGGTGCGGTAATTCCCACCCAGATCGACTTAGTAAAGAATACCTACCTGCTTTCTGTATTTATTACTGTACATAACATTGCATAATACTCAACTTCACAAAATCAGTTTTAGAGAAATTTCAAACTAAGAATAAGCGAACCGTCGCGAAGTCGACGTTAGTTATAGAACAAACTTCTCTCTCTTTGTTATTAGTATAATTTACGTAATATATACTTTACCAACTTTCCCAATGAATATATTATCCTCGACGCGGCCTTCTTTCTTTTGCTCGTCTTACATTACATCTTACAGTAAAGTTAGTAAAGTAAAGTTACAGCCTATATACGTCCCACTGCTGGGCACAGGCCTCCCCTCATTTCTGAGGGGGTTTTAGGGCAAGGAAGTGTCCGCCGCTCTGCCCCCTTGCGTGTTGGCGAACTTTACATGTCTTCGAAATATTTTTTTCTTATTCCTCAGACATGCAGGTTTCCTCACGATGTTTTCCTTCACCGCCGAGCACGTGGTAAATCAGCACTTAAAATTGCAATTAACAATTTCATTGGTGCCGGCGGGGCTCGAACCCGGGTTACTCGCGTTCTGTTATATTTACAGCGAGCGTTAACCATCTGAGCTACCGCGGCTCATCTTACAGGTGTAAACCTAATTTTATAGACGCACCATCTGACTTTTACAACGCGAGCACTGAATCTCAAATAACGCCAAAATGTTCAACTTGAATGAATGAATGAATGAATGAATATACTTGCTGAATTTAAGGAAAAAATATTAGGTAATATATAAGTTAAACATCATTAAATCACAGTTTAAAGAACTAACTCTTTAGACTGCGATTAATATATCAGATATAGCACGTGAATGTCTTATAGTAGTTACTGAAATGTCTATGGAGTTACGTAAAGCCACGCTGAAACTACATGGCCATTCGTGCTACAACTACATACTACAGTTATAGCACTAACGGGTTTGCTCGACCATTGTAGGAGGACCACGCTCTCACAGAATACCAGCGTAAAATAGCAGCTTAATGCTGCTGTATTTCGTATGGTTAGTGTAAAGAACCGGAGACTCTTTTTACTGGAAACGAGGCATTCCATCTTAGTCCTCACGGGCGACAACGCATCTGCATTCTATGCTGGTATTCTGTGAGAGCGTGGTCCTTCCCCGGTCGAGCCGACCCATTCGTATTACAACTGTACTACTAATATAATTGCAGCATGCCTCTACCACGTATAAGAAATGTAGATGTCTATGGGCCACAGCGATCACAGCACAGCTTTCCAGCACCCATAGTCACGGGGGACTGAGGTGACTGACGTCTTGATGTCAGGTTTAACCCGGAGTACCTTCAGCTTTTTATTTATTATTTATTGTCCGATCTACTTATTACTTATGGATTAAACACGACAAAATCCGTAAAAGCGGTTTTAATCAACGTTTAAAAATCTGTTATAGCTGTAAATTATATTGCTATTAATGATGGTAGGTAAAGTCGTTAAAAGCAGTGATACTTCTTGTAGTGTCTGCAGGAAAGGGTACCGGCAATATATCGGGCGTCATTTGAAAAACTGAAACAATGTTAGTATAACTTGTTAGTTTCTAATGACTGGTTTCTATCGGCGGTGATCCGTATAAGGCCTGATCGTACGACCGCCTTCATTACAGCATCGGCACGTTGCAATTATTTTTTTAAGAATATGTTCGATAATGGGGCTCAGTGGTCAGTCTGCTAAGTTTAAAGTAATTGCATTCAGCTGCAGTGCAAATGACACTATTGATTTTAATAGAATCAGGCGCTACTTTGCGGGAATCCAAATGTTAAAAGTAATGTGCCAATATCCGCAAATATTATTTCATATATGATGTGTCTTACTTTAAAGAGATCTAATTAATTTCAACATTTTTAACTGTTGTTTACTGAAATAAAACCATACGAATATAAAAACTCGTTTTAGGGCTTTCTGTCAGCAACGGATGTATGAAGACGAATCCTTGGAAAAAATGTACGCGAAGTCAAGGGGAACTCTAACTGAAAGGTTTCAGAAATCTATAACTTTTGAATTTTTTAATGAGTTAGGCATTGGTTAGTATTATTTATGTGGGAGAAGGGAGGAGGGCTTGGAAGGCGAAAGGTAATTCCTTCAGATGTTACTATGACAAATCGCAGTTATTCTTGAATATCTTATTTTTTTTACTCGGCCGGCTCGGGTATTTTGCACGGTGCAGCATTAATAAGCTGACTAAACCATGGCAGGACAAAAATCTCACAGAATATTTCTGTAAAATGCTGTGTAATATTTCATATTGCTAAAGACAATCGAAGATCTTTTTAACTTATAAAATAGTGTCCCATCCCCAAGAGTGGGAACTCATCTGCATTTTGATTTTTTGACGCTAACTGTCAAACTATTTAAGTGCAGTAGGTGGGTAGGTATATATACTTTTGAAAGTATTCGGATATTGACATCAAGTTCAGCCTTTCTAATAGTATGATTTATGATTTCTTATGTTTACGCAAATTTTATATATTGAATTTCATTTTAACTTATTTTTAAAACAACATGTTTGCGGCACATGCATGCATGCTGCAAAAACTCAAACGCCGACGGTTCGAGTGTTTTGCATAGAGTGTCTACGTTTTGTTTTAAATGTTTATTTTTATGTGATTAATTGAAATATCAGAATTCGTTACGTACGAGAACATTACCCGTGGTATTCGTTACCAAAAAAATATAGAGAGCATATTCTTTATGTAGGTAGGTATTGCGTACTACTTGCTAATGCAAATGATCTTAAATTTCAAATAGGCTTGCTAATTGGCAGCACCGTAATTAAAAAAAAAACATCTAATGTGGATAGAATTACCTCCTTTAAAGGCTAACGACTGCCGTTATATGTTTACTTATTTGGTGGAGGCAATAAATCACTAAAACTTATTATACATTATGGCTAAGTAGTTAAGTTTCACTGAAACGTATTTAAATGTGGAACAAATTGATTTGAATCGCTTAATCCAGCCCTTCGCATGTGGGCGCTTTTAACATTTTTATCGTTGCGGGGACCTGTAGTCACATATGTGCATATGTTTTGACGCCATATGGTCTTTATTAGCCGTAAATAACTACTGTGGCCCCCAGAATGGTATAAATTAGAAACGATTTTGAGCCTTGAAGTTTGTACGTATAACTAGATATTTTTTGTTACTATTTGAACTGCAATGATTTTAATTAAACTGCTAAAAATTAAATTAAATCCGCGTTAAACTTAACATTTCCTGTCGTAATAATATAAGTCTGACTACAAAATAATCATATTATTATATAGATACATTTTAAAAATATATTGTGATATGTTTTCTGCTATATCAATTTATTTTAATTGATGCCAGTTTGTAACTCGTAATTGTGGCTGGCCTCGTTTAGACTTTTGATGTTTGGTTTATTTATTTATTAATTTATAATTTAGTGCTAACCTATATCAGAAGGTTTACAAAGGTGCGAATTTACTTGTCTTTAGACATTTTCTCCCAGTTAATTGGTTTTGTTTTATATGCCGACGTGTATTGGTATTTATATATTATTTAAGGTTAAAGAATATTATCGGAGTGGTAATTGTACTAGGTGGTAGGGTAGATCTCCTTTTCTGCAAAGGAATCCGTGTGGGTAGGTACCACTCTCATATCCGCCAATACGACTAGGGTTGCCACCTTTTTTTTTGAACAAATATATTATTTTTCTCGAAATAGATATATATAGTAGAATATTGTACTTTTGAGAAATTCAGGAGAAAAGGTACACATTTATTTTTGATCTTAGTGTATTTTTCTATATATATATATATTTGTTATTGCTCTTTGCTTTGCCCATAAATGACTACCTTTAAAATAATAATTATACTAGTCTGTTTCTACCAATCTTTGGCGGTGGAAAGATCAGGGGAGATCTCCCGCCGGGCAAGGGGTTCTGCCCGAAGAGCTATTTTATATATTATAGTGTTTTTACTTCGGAACTTTGATAGCGCGATTTAGCCTTCGATGTGTTTCGCTTGTGGCGCGATGACAGCGCCGCCAAAAATCTATACAAAAAAACTATATACTGTGTCTCCATATTCTTCAGATCGGACACAGCAGAAACTTCACTGTTTTTTGGCGCATAAAAAGAAAAATCTCTAATGCTATTTTGTAAACCATTCCGCCATTCGACCACTGTCATGAACCACTTATCGCTAATATAGTTTATAGTATAAGGGTAACAAACGAGCACACAGTCCGCCTGATGGTAAGTGGTTGTTGTGGCCCATTGACATCTCCATCTTTCCTCGATTACGAATCAAAATGCAAATGAGTGCTAAGATGAAATGACTTTTTTCCAGTAAATAGGGTCTCCGGTTCTCTACACTCAGCACACGAAACACAGCAGCAATTAGCTGCCATTTTACGCTCGTATTCTGTGAGAGCGTGTTCCTACACCAGTCGAACCGACCCATTCATGCTACAACTATGCTACTTATGTAGCTGCAGCATGACTCTACCACGTAACGTATTTTCATAGTTTTACTTGTTTATCTGAATAACACTAAAACGCGGTAACTGTAGCTATGATGTAAAGTAAATAATGTTTGAAAATTGATTAAAATCATAAAACCTTTCGCGTCACTTCAACAATGTAAGCTTGTAGAAGATTACAATGGATCCATTGTTAAACTTAGCGCGTGACATAAATTCCAAAGTAGAATCAATTTTAATAATTGCCATATTAAAAATTGTTCGCTACTGTGTAACTTTGAATAGAAATAATAATAAAATAACTGCGTAAATAAAGGCGTTCAGTTTCAATGTCGCGTGATCCAATGGTGATTGCCTGTAAATAAATATGTAGGTGCTGTGATATAGTCGTTTATACGACCCTGGTATTAATATTATTGCATTAATATTTTATATTGTTCCGAATACGAAGTAGCTCAAGTACTTGCCATATAGCCGGTTATGAAAACTCACGTTTGTAATTCACATAATGGTAAGTGTAAGTGGCCGCTGCAGGCCTGCTAAATCAAAGTAGACAACAGGTTCCGTTGTCAGTCCTGAGATCAAATGTCTCATTTTATTACTATACCGACCTTTTTGGCTTTAAAACTGCTATATAAAAAAAGGTTGCATTTCCTTTAACTTTAGGTATATGAAGCTACCGTGTAGTGGTGGTGTAAGAATATCTACTACCCCATATCATCCCGTGGGTGTCGTAGGAGGCGACAGAGGGAAACAAATCGAGGGAGGGGCAGCAGCATTTTTTATTTTTATCGTTATTAGGATCTTCCTAATAATTATTAAAAATAAAAGCGTGGCCACTATGGCAGATTCTGGGCAATTTCCTTTAGATTCCCTGGACTATGTTCAGCACTGGACTTTAAGGGGAAATATAACCTCAAATGGCTTAGCAAGATCCTCCGTTATGCCGAAAATATTGCAGCATTAATTTTGAAATAAATATATGGTAAAGTTGAGGATTAATGTTAAGGACTATGTTAGATGAAAACACGATTCCGTAAAATTTTCTTGATAGAAAAAAAAATCCAAAGTTACCTCCAAAATAAACAATAAACCGCTGTTATTCGTAAAATATTTTAAAAAAGATCATGAAACTTTGCATACTAACCGAACTAACTATAAAGCAGTGCTTATGTTATTTACTTTTTTTAATATATTTATTTTTTTAAAGATTACCTAAACTATCGGCGTAATGAAACTTGATTCCTGTCGCTCGGTCAGTTTCGCTCCGGCCTTTGACGGGGGAGGTTGTGTCGCTTACGATCAGAATACACATTACGCAACAGGACGACGTAAAATTAAAATGGGAAATAACCGTAATAAAAATAATCAGCGACTGGGTTGGCGTTAAGAAACTGGCATAAATATGATAAACCTAATGAAATAAGTATCCAACGACCTATCTACTTACAGAATTAGTGATTACAAACATGTCGGTACATAGCATACGACGCGCAGGGAAGTGGGGGCTAAATTAGAATTTGAGCTGACTTACTATATCCCCTTAATACGCTGTAACGATCACGGCATGTAACTAAGGGTTCTAGTGTGTAACCAAACGAACTCCTAGGCTAAACTGCAAAAACCTATTACTTTAAATTTAGTCCGGAAGGGTAACAACGCACTATATCTTCATATATTCAGTGTCTGACGAATTTACATAATGAGTGTCAAAAGGTTAATTACATCTATCTCAGAATTTACTACCGTCAAAATAAGGCGTATACCGTAGTAGAAATCCCATTTAGTTGAACGTTGTTATATCATCCTACCCAGATAGAACAAGGGCATCTACGTAAGGAAACAGAAACCGAAAATTGGGCAAAGATCTATGTAAGCCAATAATGAATAAGTTGTATGATAATTACTGGCTCTGTGTAATTAAATTTTGCGCTGTTGACAACCTACGATTAAATACCAGCGTAAAATAGCAGTTTATTGGTGCTGTGTTTCGTATGGTGAATGTAGAGAACCGGAGATCCTTTTTACTGGAAACGAGGCATTCCATCTCAGTCCTCAGGGCTGGCAACGCATCTGGATTATGATTTTTAATTAAAAATAGATGTAGATGTCTATGGCCACAGCATCCACTTAACATCAGGTGGACTGTGTGCTCGTTTGTCAGATTATACTATTAAAAAAACCTACGTTTATTTCTCGAAAATAATGTCGTGCTTGTAATCGGCTACATATAGCACAGACCATGAGTTACGACGAGCTATCTTATGAAATAGCTCGTCGTAATTCGTGTTCAGAACTAGAGTATTGAACAGATTGTTGATAGTAATATTTTCATATCGGTTGAAATATAATTAGAATCATGTATTTTTATACCTCCTTCTGTCACCATCTATCCGTTACAGGCTGTAAAAATCCACCGGTGAAAATAGGGCTCTCCTAAGGTTTGTCTCATAAGGAGGATTTCGCCATAGATGCCACGCTTGCTTGGTTATGAAACTGCTATTGTCCATCTCCTGTTTCAAATTTCCTCTGTCACCTCTTACTACACTCACGGCACAATACGGGTTAGTGGATATTCTCACATCGCATTAAAATTTAGTATCGTTAAATTTAGTACGAAAATAATCTGCATATAACGCATTAAATAATAACAAACATTAGAAGATATGACAAAGACTACATCTAGCTGTATGGATTCGCTAAAATATACTTTATTATGTAAATTATTTAAGGTTGGTGTTTGTCGCAAGAATTTAGTATTTGCGACTAATAGCGTTAAACAACTGCCAAAATTAATTTAAATTTTGGCTGTGTTCCTTGTTTACCTCTCGCCACCGACAGTGCCACGGACGATTAATGGTTGAATGTGCTCATTATCATACCAAATGATTTAATTACTTGGCGCACTATCATGTATTGTTTTATATCTCGTGTAACCATGAAATGTATAGTAACACTTTATATTAGTGAGTTATTGACGTAATGAAAGCTTTGAGTATCTCTGTGTGGGTGAGTTGAAACGTGGAATTTTATTATTTTGGGTTTAGGCAGTAATGGCCTTTTCATATATCTTCTTGATCAATCCGTAAATTTTCACTAGTGAGCGTAAGCCTCATCTATTATAGGTATAGTCGTCAAGCCTAGTAGGGGTTGCAATCTAACACCTTTGAGGCTGCTCCCCGTCGCCGGTCGTCTGGGTGTTTTTGGTTTTGCTAATCGTAATGGTTATACTGCCATCTATCGGAAAGTATGAAATATTTTGGCATTTCCCATAGTCACTTCTTGCGACCCCCATGCGACGAAATTTAGTGAATATTTTTTCTACGCCGCCACCTTAATTTTATGGGTGTATTAATCATTACGTACATTCCATGATGGTTTTGATGGTGGTAGATTAGCTGCCATTATCCTTTGCCATGAGGTATAATTTGAAACTCTCTAAACGATTGTAATACTTAAAGCAAACGTTATAGGAATTGCAGTCGTTATTGTATTTTAGATTAAAATGACGCTTTTATAGTCAAATACCTCATTTGTATATTTTAGTGTCCTAAGAATATTATGATAAGGAAAATCGACTACACGACACTATTTAAATGCAACTTATATTATGATGTAGAGTAATAGAGGTTTAAAATACTCAATTCCTTGATATTGACCTCAAGCTGGTGAAGATCTTAAAGCTGATTTTATATGTTGAAATTCCTTCTTCGAAATCGAACTTTACGGTCGTTAGTTTTATGAATACTGTTGTTTCGCGCCATTTTAGTACATTTCACTTACTTCGAATCTTATAATCAATAATTGCAATAATTACTCATTTGTTTTGTTCTATTCAACCATTGATAAAGTACTAAGGTGGGTGTACCATGGAAGGCAACTCTAGCAAATAAACAGTGATTATTCGTTTATTTACTGGATAAATGAAACTAACAAATATTGAAGTAATACTTTGTTTTATCTTCCAAATGGCCTTGCTAGGAACAAGGCTCCTTAGAAGGCCATTATAATAAATCAGTCATTTACAAACTAAAGTTTAATAAATAGCGATTAAATCTACAATAAAAAGAAGTAGTTTATATGTTACGTTATAAAACAAAGTATTACTTAAATATTTGTTAGTTTCATTTATCCAGTAAATAAACGAATAATAACTGTTTATTTGTTAGAGTGGCCTTCCATGGTACACCCACCTTATTTCCCGAAATCAATGAAGTGAGGGACCATACTGCCAAAATAGTAGCGCGAGCAATTCGCCGGCGTCTATGATTTTTCAGTTCGATGGGTGTTTGTGTAAATAGAAGGAATTTGTGCCTTCGAAGGAGCATGGCCTTCCATGGTCCACACACCTTAATAATTAATATACTAGATATATTCAACACTGTGTGATGAAAGCTGGGTACTGTACTATAATAATAAAAACTCAAACAGTATTTATAATATTCAAAGTCGTCCTAACTTTTTAAAACAACCAAATTTTTAAATGTTTTTTTCACCAGCCTGTATTATTTACAGTCCAATCGGCCAGTATGTTAAAAACGCAGTTTCGTTTTAAGTGGGGGAAGGTTAAAATTATAATTTTTTTTAAATAAATATATGTGAGATTTATTTTAAGGGGAATTTTTATAAAAAAAAAAATTTTTTTTTATTTTTAAAAAAAAAAAAAAAAAATTATTAAAAAAAAATAATGAGTTTTTATTAATAAAATATTTTAAAGAGGGTTTTGGGTTTTTTCCTACCTAAAAAAATAATTAGTGGTTTTTTTTTTTTTTTTTTTTTTTTTTTTTTTTTTTTTTTTTAAAAAAAAATTACTAAACTTTCGGGGTGATGAAAATTGGTTGGTTGGGGGGAGTTGTTCAAAAAAAAAAACCCATTGGAAAAAAAAAAAATAAAATAATGGAAAAATAGGGGGGGGGGTGGGGGGGATGGAAAAAAAGAATAAATATAATAAAAAAAATAAATTAAGTAACTAACCCCTTTTTAAAGTAGTGTAAAAAGGGGGGGAGGGTGCTTATTATTTATTAAAATTACTTAGTTTTATTTTTCCCTTGAACATGCCGTATGTCCTTCAAATAAAGGGCTTATAGTTATATAGTGCTTTCTCTCACCTTCAAAAAGTTTTAGAGGTCAAATTCCACA
This sequence comes from Parnassius apollo, assembly GCA_907164705.1. NCBI lineage: Eukaryota > Metazoa > Arthropoda > Insecta > Lepidoptera > Papilionidae > Parnassius > Parnassius apollo. Next base: position 8,461,866 of record CAJQZP010001558.1, on the reverse strand, counting down.
CGCCTCACCCTTGATATGGCTAGTCGGTGTAACCTTTTGTGAATGTGTTGTACATTTCTCTGCTCTATGAAAGCTCCTTAATTTTAAAACGAAACTTTTAAAACGTTGCATTTTATACATTCAGTAAATACAAGTTCGTTGGAAAACTTAACAAGTAAGCTTTGCTTGCATTTTGAGTTATTTATTTTAGTTTCGGCAATTGACGCGTTGTATAATCAAATAAATCAAAAATAAAATTATACCTCTTTTATTGCTGCGTTTTGATTTATATTATTGTTTCTTTTTGTGTTAATTTTCGTCTATATACGTTATTTAAACGGCCTAAGTTGCGTGTTTTTATTTCCGTTATAATATATAATACTAAAAACCCTTTACCGCTAAATAATAAAGCAAACAGGCCCTGGTTAAATTTATTTACTCGTGCAAAATCGTGACATTGCACGTATCAATAAAGCTACGTTACGTAAACAATATTATGTTATTTGGTTTGGCTGCTTCTATTATGTAATAGAGTGCGGTAGTAAATGTAACGTATTTTTATATACATGGTTAAAACTGCTACACAATACACGACAAATTGAAATACAAATTACATATTAAAGTCATACATGTTAAATGTCACTAGACAAATTTTTTACGTGGTAGAGCGACGCTGCGACTATATTATGGTTATAGCACGAATGGGTCGGCTTGACCGGGGAAGTACGTCGCTCTCACAGAATACCAGCGTAAATAACAGCTTAATACTGCTGTGTTTCGTTTGGTGAGTGTAGAGATCCGGAGACGCTTTTTTACTGGAAACGAAGCATTCCTTCTTAGTCCTTACTCCTCAGGGCTGACAACGCATCTGCATTTTGATTCTTAATTGAGGATAAATGTAGATGTCTATGCGCTACAGCTTCCACTTACCATCAGGCGACCTGTATGTTCGTTTCTCATCTTTATTCTATAAATTACAACCCTTCACAAGTCCACTGCTGAACATAGGCCTCCCCCAAGTAATGCCACAAAGCACGGTCCTGAGCCACCCGCATCCATCGACTCCATCTGGTGGAGGGTCGCCCTACACTACGCCTACCTGTGCCACTCGAGAATCTCTTTTCCCCATCGGTTATTGGTAAAAGGAGTATGATGGAAGGAATTTATCTTGTATGTTGCGATATCAAAACATCCCAAAGTTTCTATGCATACAGATAATAAACTGTGGCACATAGATATGGTATCATATCGCTATCTTAGGTAAATTGAAATACACTTGATTAATTTACATTTGTATTTAGATCTAAATAAATTTTGTGTTTAATATTCTTACTTTGTTTACTCAGTCTATACTAATAAACGATCTAGTTTACCAATAACAATCGAACAGTTCTGTAATATTTCTTTGAGTACCTTTCCTCTTCAATATACATATATTATCCCAAAACAGCCCACAGCTGGTCATGGACCACTCCTAGTGGGAAGAATTTACGGTATATAACACCACGCTAAGCAGACGAATATGCGAACGTTGTCATAATATTTGACTTGCTCTTTACCCTGCTGAGTATTTAATATCTGGTATATGCGATATACTATTGTATATTTTAAAGCGGTGCTATTTTTTTTGCTGCAGTTGTTATTATGTGTATAATAAGTCCGCCCTTATATCTATTATTATAAGGTCTATAATAAAGATTAAATAATTAAACTAAATTAGAATTATGTAATGATTTATGTGCAAACGTCAGCTTTTGGTAAAAAGACCTGGCCTAATGTGGAGTCAACAGATAATTAAAATATTAAATGATAAAGTAAACCGTAACAATATTGAATGCTGATATTTTACTCCTGTAGATTAAAATGTATGTAACATTTTACTGTAAGCTATACTTTATTAAAACAAAATTTGTATTTTTATTTTGTATTTGACGTCTCGCACTTATGACTATGTTGCTTTTCGCCGTTCTGGTTGTAACGGCGGCATAAAAGCTTCCATTACTCCATTTTGTCCCATGTGCGTCGTAAAAGAAAACTATGGTAAATGTCGGAAACATTTTATGGCTTACGATAGATGGTGGTAATAACCATTACGTTTACATCCTTCTTATGAATATCGCTAGTAGTTACTTATAATCCTAAGTGTTAAGACGTGGTCCTTCACTACTGGCCGTATGAGAATGCTCAAGGTGGCTCAGTGAGCTATGGAGAGGGCTATGCTCGGGGTTTAGAAATGAGGATATACGAAGTAGAACCAGAGTAACTGGCATAGCCCAACGGATTAGTAAGCCGATGTGACAACGGTCCGGTCATATATCTTGATCAATCGACAACCGATGGGGAAAAAAAGGTTTTTGAGTGGCAGCCTCGTACCGGTAGGCGAAGTGTAGGGAGACACCCCACTAGATGGAGTGACGATCTAGTAAGACATGCAAGAAGTCGATGGATGCAGGTGGCTCAGGACCGTGCTTTATGGCATTCCTTGGGGGAGGACGATGTTCAGCAGTGAACTTGTGAAAGGCTGTAATGATGATGACGATGATGATGATCTAAGTATAACCATTACGCCATCATACCACTTAGGTATAAAATAATTGTGTGTGCACTATCTAAAACAAACTGTAACGTAGACATAACTGGAATGGAGTAACCGGGGATGAAACATTTAATTAAAAATAATACTGGTAGAGAAATGAAAACGCAGAGCAAAAAGAACTACTAAAGGTTACAGAATGACTTAATTCATTTGAAATGCACACAAATTCAGATTTTAATGATACAAAGTTTTATTGCGTAAAATGCAATGTATTATAATTAAAATTATTATATTGATGACCTAGGATTTGTTGTTAATATAAGTGAAAAAATTGATATCACAGTTTAATCTATTAGTATGTTATGCTGTACTGGACTATATATATATATATAGACCACTGGTTGACCCATCACGAGATATCTAAAACTATACATGCGATTGACTTAAAATTTAGTATAGTTACTCCCATGAAAATAAAAATAGGTTTCGCAAATATCGTACGCCCGGCGAAGCGAGCTGGTATCAGCTAGTATATGTTATATATCTAAGACGATGAGAAAGAGAACTGAAGAAGAACGTTAAGTAATAAGCATAAGGAATAACTTGTAATGATTTACAGAACATATTTTTACATTTCTAAAGCGGATTGGAAGACTTAGAAATCTGCTCGATAATATTTATGGTAGGGTTTAGCCTCGTTTGCAGCCATATAACGTCCATTACGTACTCAAGTGTTATGATGACATATTTGCACATTTTATGCTATTGTATGTGTATATGTGTGTCCGCGACAAATGTAAAATATGCAAAATATTCGTGTGCTGCCAATCTTATATCAACAAAGCCTCCAACTGAAAACTGTATTAGATAAGCGTTTAAATTAGAACGGTGAGCGATAAATTACAATAGGGTATTTTCAAAAATTGTTTTAAATGAATCATAGAGTGATAATGAACCACTATAATTTTTATATAATTTTTTTTAAGGGGAAATATAATCTGAAATGGCTTAGCAAGATCCTTCGTTATGCCGAAAATATTGCAGCATTAATTTTGAAATAAATATATGGTAAAGTTGAGGATTAATGTTAAGGATTATGTTAGACGAAAACACGATTTCGTAAAATTTTCTCGATAGAAAAAAAATCCAAAGTTACCTCCAAAATAAACAATAAACCGCTGTTATTCATAAAACACTTTAAATAAGATAGTGAAACTTTGCATACTAACTGAACTAACTATAAAGCAGTGTTTATGTTATTTACTTTTTTTTAAATACCATTATTTTCACTGTAAAAAGAAATTACCTAAACTATCGGCCTCTTGAAGCGTGAATCCCGCAGTACGGTACGGTCACTTCGCTCCGGCCTTTGAACGGGGAGGTTGTGTCGCTTACGATCAGAATATACATTACGCAACAGGACGACGTAAAATTAAAATGGGAAATAACCGTGATAAAAATAAGAAGCGGCTGGCTTGGCGTTAAGAAACAGGCATAAATATGATAAACCTAATGAAATAAGTGTCTAACGACCTTTCTACTTACAGTATTAGTGATTACAAACATTTCGGTACATAGCATACGACGCGCGGGCAAGAGGGGACGAAATTAGAATTTGAGCTGACTTACTCTATCCCCTTAAACCGAATCGTGTTTTAAAAATTACTTTAAATCTATCGTTTTAAATTTTCGCGTGAAAACGATAGCCACCATGTTGATCAACTCGGGACGTCACTTTCTGCGGTTTTTCTGATTTTGCAAAGGAATGAGATACTTTTTGATGTTTAATAATGACAAATCATTGTTGTGTTGTACCTGAATACAAAAATACGAGCATAAGAATGCCGGGAAAGTTATGGATTCAAGCGCTAACTGATTCAAATGTAAGAAATACTTGGTTAAAACTGGCTAGAAGATACCCGAATGCATAACCAGACTATTCTTCTGAGAAGATAATTTTGATGTAAGTATGATTATCATGTAATCAATGGGGGGGGGGGCAGGTTCATGACAACAAATTTGCTATCGGCCATTATAACAACCAAAAAGTAGCAAAGTGGGTTTACAGGATACAATGCGGAGCGTTTGAGCAGAAATTGCATGACTTAATTTCTCTCTCTCCATTTAATCACTGGAAGACTAGACGCTCTGCTGGTCTCTACCCCTTTGTTGTCGACATACCATGCATTGAAACCGAACGGTTAGCTTCGTTTTTCATAATGCGTACAGAAAATTCCATGACATCCATCAGATTTGGAATAAGCATTTCCATACTTTACCTACTAAACTACCGTCATCTTTAATCCAATCTCCGTCTGTCAAACACGATTTACTCGAAAACTGTCTATGTCCATATAAAACGAGTATAATCTACACTTTAGGTACATGGTAGAGCTACGCTGCAGCTATATTACTATGCACTATATTAGCACGAATGGGTCGGCTCCACCGGGGACCACGTTCTCGCGGAATAACCGCGTAAAACCACAGTATAATAAGGACATACAGTAGGACGACGCCTTTGATCTCGTGGTAAATGCCTACAACGTCTAGACAACGCATGGATGCTAGGATTGTCACAAATCAACAACTTTTACTAATTTAAGTTATGATATATTTAACTATCGTTTAATACAAGACAAAACATCATGAGATGAAAGGTAGGTATCGCAAGTCAAATTTTGTAATAAATTACGTTAATATATAATAATTATAACTTAGATATTATAACTAATGATTGCTAATTATTGTAATTATAGATAAACTAAACTATGATAGCTACCAAACTATGTTTTATTAAAATACACTCTGACCTGGTATTGTGTTTTTGTGTAAACAAAAGTTGGTAGTAATAGGTGCTTACACTGATTTTTAACATTCCTCAACTCGACAGAACAAAAATTGGGACTGCATGCAAACAATTTTGCCACCATCAATTTATTTATCCTTCGTAGATTAGTACTTTCTGTTTTTACGAATTCGTCTTCCATGATGCCTTTCAATAAAATTCGGAATAAAACTCTAATTATAAATTAAACATTTCGAAATAATACTGCACCTTAACTAGGACACGGAACATCCTTACGGACATCCTTAGGCTGGATCAGTGACGTCACGACATGTTCTAAAATGGCCGACAGCTTTTAGCAGATTTGAGGAACAGACGAAAAAAATTTCTTGATATGGAAATATAAAAATTATAATGCAATTTTATAAATAGAAGTCAATATTTCTTGTTTACTTTTTACAAAATCTATCATAAATATATATTTGTGATTTTATTTTACATGGTGTAAAATACCCTATTGAAATGACTATGTTTTATTATGATATAAGTCAATATAGCGTCATCAACGGGCTAGCTTCAATGGTGGCTACAATTATGAACGCATAATGCAAAGAAAGGGGAATGAAAACGCACGCAAGTAAAAAGTAATAGTTTTTGAAATATCAGAAAATATATGTGAAATAAGAATTGAAGAGGTAAGATTGCTGGTTGAGGAAGTGGATGAGTAATTATTTAGGCTATTAGGTGTAGACACTGACAGAATGGTAGAGACGATAAGAATAAAGAACAAAGAGTGAATGAGACATTTCACTCTATTATGGGAAGTTGGAATGTGTCAATAAGGGCACGTATGATAATTTACAATGCAGAAGCATGAGAGTAAAATTTATGTTGTAGAAATGCGGTCATGTTATGTTACGTGTGACTCTCGGTTAGCGCAAATAAAACAACTTTACTGGTGATCCTTAATGATATGATGAGAAATTGTTTGATAACGCTAACGGACCACGCTCTCACAGAATACCAGCATAAAATAACAACTTAGGGGAAATATAACCTCAAATGGCTTAGCAAAATCCTCCGTTATGCCGAAAGTATTGCAGCATTAATTTTGAAATAAATATATAGTAAAGTTGATGATTAATGTTAAGGTTTATGTTAGACGAAAACACGATTCCTTAAAATTTTCTCGATAGAAAAAAATCCAAAGTTACCTCCAAACTGAACAATAAACCGCTGTTATTCATAAAATACTTTAAATAAGATCATGAAACTTTGCATACTAACTGAACTAACCATAAAGCAGTGCTTATGTTATTTACTTTTTTTTTAAATATCATTATTTTCACTGTAAAAAGAAATTACCTAAACTATCGGCGCGTAAGCTTGGTTCCTGTCGCTCCGTTAGTATTGCTCCGGCTTTTGAAGGGAGAAGTTGTGTCGCTTACGATCAGAAAACACATTACGCAACAGGAAGACGTAAAATTAAAATGGGAAATAACCGTAATAAAAATAAGAAGCGACTGGGTTGGCGTTAAGAAACAGGCATATATATGATAAACATAATGAAATAAGTATCTAACGACCTACCTACTTACAGTATTAGTGATTACAAATATGTCGGTACATAGCATACGACGCGCGGGGAAGTGGGGGCGAAATTAGAATTTGAGCTGACTTACTCTCACCTCTTAATGCTGCTGTGTTTCGTATGGTGAGCGTAGAGAACCGGAGCTCTTTTTACTGGTAATTATTTATTAATTTAGTCCTCACGGGTGACAACGCATCTGCGTTTTGATTCGTAATGGAGGATACATGTAGGTGTCTATGTGCCACAGCAACCACTTACCATCAGGTGGACTGTGTGCTCGTTTATCACCCTATCCATATAAAAGATGGATGTAAGAAGATGTCGTGACCAGGATTATTAAAGGAATGCTTCTGTGTTGTGGACACGTACAAAGAATAAATTAGGAAAGAGTGACAAAGCAAATTTATGGTGCAGAGCTGCAAAAGTGAGTGTCAGAGTCGGCAAGAGACGCTCTAGAGGGAATTATAACATTCTAATTGGTTATTTACAATAATTCATAATAATATCAAGATGGGCTAAATTAAGAGACGTTTCACCAACACACATGATGCGTAGATATGAGGATGTGTGTGAGGTGGCGAGAGAGATGAGTCAGAATCGTGCCAAATAAGTATGTAGTGTGAGCCTACACCTTTGGGTAACAGATATGCGGGTTATCTTTATGTTATATTATTAAGGAGATTTCCGGAATGCAAGAAATTTGAAAAATGTCTTAGTAACCATCTACTGCTGTGCCCGGTAGACCGAGCTAGATAACTAAAGGACTACTCGAGTCCTAGCTTTGGACTGATTATACTTACCTATAAAAATTTACAAAATCGTCATCTTTTGTTCCCTTGTTTCCTTTTCTAAAATTGGACGGATATAATTTATTTTCAAAAAAAAAATATATAACAATTTAAATTTTGGCTGTTTTTATGTTTTATTTTATTTTTGTAAGTTTGACTGGATATCACATGACAGCAGTAGGTATGACTGTAAATTTTTATAAGTTTCCTAAGTTTTAAAATAATTTACTAATAAAAAAGACATGGCACTGGCAGATATAGATCGTATTTTAAAAATATTTGCTCTGTATAGTGTTATTCTGGGGAGAAAATAAAGGAATACGTTATGGAATAAACGCAACCCAGAGCCTCCTAAACACAGCAAGAAATTTCTAAGAATATCGCAAAATGAAAATATTTATTAGAAGAAGTTGCTAGTGATACTGACTGCTATGCTATAAATGTCTGACCGATTATAAGCATCGTTTGCTTAATTTAAAGCCACAGTCTATTAGTTAACAACCAGTTCATGTTGTAATACTTAAAATTGTGTTCGACATAGTCATACACTTAATTTTTACAATAAATTTCCGTCATTTATAATACAGCTGTGCTTAATATGTTGCATGCGCTTCCGATAGACGTTGGTATAACTTTCTCGTTTACGTCACATGTAAAATATCCAAACCGACATTCCGACAGACGGGGAGGAACTTCAATGGTACTGCGACCACCGATAAGTTTGCCAAGCGTGGCGATTATAGCAAAACCTTCTTATACCGGAATAGGTCTATGACCAACGGTGAATTTTCACGGGTTAACAAACAAGAATAATTTGTAGTACTATGTAGATAGTGTCATTGTGTTGCCTTGCAAAGTGTAAAAAATTAGGGATGGGCCGAATTGGTATTCGGCATATCAGCAGTAGATATTGCTAAATCACCGAATATTCGTTAAAGTATTTATTATAAGTATATATTTGCAAATTTCAGCAATTTATGTAAAATGACTTGTAAAAATCGAGATTATTAGGGTGATTCTGTGTTATTTTATGTGAAAATTCCTGTGAATAAGTGAAATAATGATAGTTTTGTATAAGAAATTGGTTTACTCAAAGTGTCCATTGTATTTAAATGTACGAATTGAGTAATGCCATGTCTTTCATAATTGTACTGTTGAAGGTATATTTTATTTATGGGTTAAATCTACTTGTATAGCATAATGTTTTAGGTGCTGTAGGTTTATTTCCAATTATAGCAAATAGAAAGCTTGATATATTTTTTGTAATAAAACAAATAAATATTGCATTACATTATACATAGTACATTTGACATTATCAGTCCAAATGGTATAATATCTCCTGCCACTCATTTTTATCACATAAATATCCATTTTCATTAAGAATAACACTAGGAATTACTTTATTTTCTCACAAAAATAGTCAAAACATAAACATGTACCGTTACCCAATATTGGTATTCAGTGGAACCCATATTCGGCCCATCTCTATAAAAAATATTGTTGATCGTTGTTTTTTTTATAGAATAAGGGTAGGTATAGTAAGGTTGGTAGGAATCGATGTTCTTTTCGATTCGATTCGTTCGAATTCGATGAAGTTTGCCGTTTGTGATCATATCCTAGACGGTGCCAACCATTACATCAGATTTGACAGACCACAAATCCTCGCGAAAGAACATCGATAACTTTTTACTTTTATTACCACACCGCCACTACACAGTCAGTAAGTCATTAAATAAGAAGATTATTTTGTGGTTTCGTGTACTAGTATTAAGGTCTACGAGTTTTTTATATTAGTTCCACAATTCTGTGAATTTTTCATTGATGAAAACGATGAGATCCTTTTATAAAAAACATCTTTAACACGTTTTTATTAACTCGCTTGTTTGCCTCTCTGTCTGTACAGTGAATAAAACTGACCTCCCGGTGAGCTACAGTCATGTAGTCAAGTTCGTTGGATATACGCGTTCTTTACTCGTATGTGGGAAAGTTTTGTCGAAATCATTACTTTTCTTAGGTATTTTAGCAGATGGTAGTTATTTAATCAGCAGGTTGTGACTCGTGAAGCGAATGGAATGCCACCCAGGATGTAAACGAACTGGCTTTCCAATCCTTCACACCAAAAACATATAGCAGGGTGGAACCATATAGACAAGTGAAATTTAAAAAATATATAATTAATATAATCAGCGTTACTTTGCGGAAATCCATTATTATCCAGTTACGTACACTTAAAAGTGCATCTTCATTGCACACAACTGAGGGAGGGCGGGAGCTGATCTTCAAACTGGGTAAGGCACATCATTATATTTTATTAAGCGGATAGTTGCGAAGTAACTCTAAGATATATATGTATTAATTTGTTTTAATATACTTACAACGTTTATTTATCATTATTATCTTACATTGCTATCTTTTTTGAGCTAAAATGTTGAAAATTTCAAGTCTACCTCAATCGACAAGTTGGTATAAAATTAATTACTAAATTCCTCCCGAACAGACATATACCTACGAAAGTGAGTTAATAAAAACGAGATAATATTAATTACAAAATGGATTCTTATGAGTAAGTTAAGTTGTGTTTTGCAGTGGAATTATTTTCAACTCGTGACTTACGTTATTGTTCAAAAACAAAGGCTGAACTTAGGTTAATGTGACGCTAATAATCATTTCACGTAAGCGTGCGTGCTCACATCATTTGTACAGAAGTATTTTATCACAAAACTTACTTAAGCGTCACGTCAGATGTACCTGACTAGGCTTACAGGGTTATAGAAAGAAAACAACAAAGCATAGCGTGTATTTTATTTTAAGGCGAACTACTAATGCAATTAGTACTAAAACTCCCGTTAAACACTCCAAGTATGCTTAAAGTGTACGACAGTGGTACCGAATGGCGGTTTTTTTATAGGATAGGGTGACAAACTAGCACACAGTCCACCTGATGGTAAGTGGTTGCTGATGCCCGTAGACATCTACATCTATCCTCGATTACAAATCAAAATGGAAATGCGTTGTTACCCGTGAGGACTAAAATGGAATGCCTCGTTTCTAGGAAAAAGGGTCTCCGGTTCTCTACACTCATCATACGAAACACAGCAGCATTAAGCTAATATTTTACGTTGGTATTCTGTGAGAGCGTGGTCCTTCCCTGGTCGAGCCGACCCATTCGTGCTACAACTATACTACTATATAGCTGCGTGGCTCTACCACGCATAAAATAAAACTAAAGACAACTAAAGACTGTAAATTTAAAAAAAAACGTCCTACGTGCTTTAGTTTACCTACTTGTGACCCAGTGAGGATAATGATTTCAGAAAATACCATTGTAATGTAACAAAAGACTGTAAAGAATATCAGGATGGTGCCGCATGCTTGTTCCCCTTCTATATAAAACCTTCCTACAATGGAAGAGGCTTATTTTTTTATTGTTTTATAAAAAGAATATTAAAATTGCTATAAACATTACTAATATTCCCCTTATCCACTCGTGGTAAGCTTAATTTTATGTTGTGGGTTTATGTACTTGTGAACTATTTAGAAGAAATTTTAAACAATTTTTCAGTATGCACTACTGTAAAATGATTGTTATAGATAATAGAATATATACTTATATAACTAGCTGTCATAAGTTGTGTTCAGCAACGTTTTGTTTTTATTTTAGCGCATGCCATTTTATTAATTGCCGCGCCGGAGTGAAAAGAAAACAAAGTCAAATTTTTTAAAATTTGGTTCTAAATTTTGTTATCAATTTTTTTAGTTTATGAATATAAACCTTCTACACTGAAAATACATATACACAAAAACGATATACGTACCAAAATAGAAAAATAAAAAGCATTATTTACTATATCTATTTATACCAATTTTCATGGTGATCGATCAAACAGATTTTGAGTTAAACATCTTCTTATATACAAACATCCTCTTTTATATGTAAAAGATCATATATACGATTAAGAAATATAACACATTACGTTGTGGTGCGGCATAAGAGAAACCATAAGCACATCTCATCCAGTGGGTGTCGCAGGAGGTGTCCCGTTTTTTAAATCAATCATAGAACCCTAGAGTGCTGAAGGAAAGCAACATTGGATAAACGAATAAGTCTGGTGGTACAATGTTTAGCATCGCGAATACGGCAACTCCTCCCTACTAAGATCATCTCCAGCGATGATCACCTATATGTCCAGCGATGGACCGTTTCAATTGTTTGACGCACGAATAACACAAAATAATAACTTGTTCACCGCCCTGCCAACCGCTAAGATAACGCAACAGTTCGGTAATGCTGTGTACGTGTGATTGTATTATCAGTGTTTATACCAATTGTTTTTATTTTGTTACGTAGTCCTTGGTTAAAGATCATACATCTCGAGACATGAAATGTCAATGACCTCTATAATTGCTTCCTGTACACATTTGTTTGTAAATCTTCAACAATAATCGCCATGTAATGAGGTCACGAGGCTTTTGCTCTGTGGAGGCCAGTTTTTATCTTTTGTGAGTGTGTGTTTGTGAATGTTATGAGAATTGCTTGTCTTTGTCGAGAGATTATCTGATGACTTAGCTATTAGCTGGTTCTAGATTCGAACCGTAGTTGATGCAAATATTTGTGCAAAATAATTTATTATTGGTTTCGAGTCTGTTTGTGACGTCATTGTCTCCGTACATCCATCACTGTATGCAAGCCTGCCTTAAAGGTAGTACAAGACCAGTTATATTCTCTATGTTTACGCCTACTGTTCTATTAATAAAAATGGTATTATGCTGTTTACAACCGGAAGTAGTCGCCGCAGTCGAAATTGTTTTGGTATAGAAAATGAAACTAAACTATAAAATACTCTAAAACTTCGTTAACTTTGAGAGATGTATGTGGCATAACTCTCGTAAAAAATCTTTATTAATTTTGTAATGGCTTAAAAGTTTTAAAGATCTCCAAAAAGTAACTTGCTAAGTATTAAAGTTGTTAGAACTTACTTTGCTTACTTTCGCGTAATGGAATAAAATGATGTGTCCTCCCCAATTTGAGGAGCAACTCCCACCCTTCCTAAATCCCCATCACCACTAATCCCAGCATCACCACTCCCAACACCATCACAATAGGAAAGACGCACCAACGTCGATAATACTACACGTGATTCGCCTCTACACGAGGCATGCTCGGGTGAAGTATACTCAGCGGTAGCTGACCGTTAGTAGTAAGCCGCTACAGAGTCACTTCATAGAATCGAAACACGTGTCGTATTATCGAGGGTAGTATGTCTTGCCTTGTTCAAAGAGAGGAGCTCTCCCTCAATTACATGCTCTATCCCCGTCATCACTAATCCCAACATGTTACGTGCTGTTACGTGGTAGATGGCTGCAGTTATACGAGTATTAGTAGTATAGTTGTAGCACGAATGGGTCGGCTCTTCCGGGGTAGTAGTAGCTTAATGCTGCTGTATTTTGTATGGTGAGTGTAAAGAACCGGAGACCCTTTTTACTGGAAACGAGGCATTCCACCTAAGTCCTCACGGATGAAAACGCATCTGCATTTTGATTCGTAATCGATGATAGATGTAGATGTCTATGGGCCACAGCAACCACTTACCATCAGGTGGACTGTGTGCTCGTTTGTCAACCTATCCTATAAAATAAAATAAAAACCACTACACTAGGAAAGACACACCACTGTCGATAATGCGACACATATTATTGAATTTTAGAAAAAGAATTAAGATTCCGCGCAATAAAATTGAAACCCATGAAATCCAATCGTAATAAAAACGGCTGGTTAAAAATATAAGTAAAAAATTAATGCTGTGCCAGTGGACTGATAGCAGCATTTTGAACGGCTAGATGTGTTAAGCCGACTTTCCACTATGGGATATAATATAATTTGTATTACATCTCGAGGTATAAATTATTAATATCGCTCATCGTACTTTTAAATGGAACCGTTTCCACTGAGATATAATATATATTACATCCCAAACTATAAATATTTTTTCGATCGACCGAGTGGTATTTTCATACTATATTTCACATCCTATACCCCGCACACCCTTCCGCTCCTCCGCTACGTCCTATGACGATGTCTCACAATGTGAAGGGCAATCGTGGAATATAATTTGTATTTCTGGCAGAAAAAATATAAAATAAAATAGAAAAGCTAAGCAGCTTTAATCGTTAGTTCTATTTGATGTTCTTTTTTTTAATTATTATATGCCAGTGCTTGAAATTTCTTTCCAGCAGACGGTAAGCGCACAATAAAACGCACTGACCTAGCTTAACAAAAACCTTTTCAACCTTTTTTGCCTTATAGACATATTGTAATCGAATGGGGGATATTCTTACACCGCAACTGCACAGTAAATGTATAACGTATTTATATATAGTATTTTAAACAGAATACCCTAACGTAGTCTCATACATAGTGAGCGGTTATCGTTCTTATGTACTGAATTACAGTAACAATATACTATAATAAACTATAACAAAGAAAGCGATTTCAGCGAGAAAGCAAAATGACACAGTGTAAGGTTTCACAGAGCTCATACAAAAGCAACGTCATTTCATTATCCCGTACACATATTCCCTTTTATACCCACATAACATATTGTGCGAGTCACTTTGATGGAATACAATGGAGTATTGAATGACAGAAGTGAGTCAACTAATGTTTTGCATAGGCTATTTTGAATATAATGCTGTTATTATAATTTATTTAACTTGGCTACTGACGTTGCCACATATAATTAACATTAACACTGTTTCCTTATTTTCTTCATTACTTATGCTGAAACTAACTTATAATTCATTACGATCTTTCATCGAGACGTTTTCAAGACTTTATATTTATATATTTTTTTTTTATATATATATATATTAACCCCTTAAGAGTCTGTTCGGAACTGGAATATCACTTCAGAACTTAAATAAGTATCCTCTTCTGTCCAGGAGTTTGTCTGTACCACCGACTTACCTATTCCTGCCGTAAAATGAGTGCTTGCTGTGTGCTGGTTCAAACAGTAGGTATAGGTAACCAGTAATAGCAGACTGTGTAGCATTTCATGTTAGTCCTCAGCAATATCAATGCATATATATCCTCCCTTTTTAGAATTAACCGCAGGTGTTCACGGACTACAGTAGCCACTTGCATTCAGATTTTCTTTATAGAATAAGGATGACAAACTAGCACACAGTCTACCTGATGGTAAGTGGCTGCTGTGGCCCATAGACATCTACTACATCTATCCTCGGTTACGAATCAAAACGCAGATGCGTTGTCACCTTTAGATAACTAAGATGGAATGCCTCGTTTACAGTAAAAAAGGGTCTCCGGATCTCTACACTCAACATACGAAATACAGCAGCATTAAGCTAGTATTTTACGCTGGTATTCTGTGAGAGCGTGGTTCCTACCTCGGTCAAGCCGACCCAGTCGTGCTACAACCATAATATAACTGCAGCGTGGATCTACCACGTACAAAAGCTGGACTGTAAGTTCGATAGTCACTGTAGCTTAAAAAATAACATATAATCTTTCGCGAATAGCATACGTGACTAATCTCAGTTTATTTTTATGAGTGAGTGACAGCTGCTCATGAACAACTGCAAATACCAGTTGGTACAGCTTTGATTTTTTCTTATCGGCGGGCATTGCCACGACTATTGTGACTGTGCAGTTATTTACGTTTGCGTCTTCTTCTCATTGTATTGGTCAATCTGTCCATAAGAGAGATTTAAAAACATCCGCTTTTCCACACCTTCTACAAATATAGAAGGTGTGGAAAAGCGGATGTTTTTAAATCAGCGAACGGTTAACCTATACCGTGCGCCCTTGTATACACAACCTAGGAATTCTATAAAATATTTTAAAGATTGTAGACGTAGTCAATAATAAATATATTTATATTTAGACCAGGAGGACATATAGGTGTAGAAAAGCGGATATTTTTAAATCAGCGAACGGTTAACCTATACCGTGCGCCCTTGTATACACAACCTAGGAATTCTATAAAATATTTTAAAGATTGTAGACGTAGTCAATAATAAATATATTTATATTTAGACCAGGAGGACATATAGGTGTAGAAAAGCGGATATTTTTAAATCAGCGAACGGTTAACCTATGCAGTGCGCCGTTGTATACACAACCTAGGAATTCTATAAAATATTTTAATGATTATAGACGTAGTCAATAATAAATATATTTAGATTTAGACCAGGATGATAAAGGAACAGTTTATTGGACAATTTTTTGTTTATTGAATATTTTTATACCAGTCTTACTAACGTACGACGTAACAACTTCAAGCTGCTACTATATTTAACTGAAACTGTGGGGAGCACACACAGCCGTCCCTTTATTTATTTATATGTTCACACACGCAACCGTGTAACGACTTAAATAGTTATGGCTCTTTTAAGCCCTTGTAATTAAACAGACTGTCGTAAAAATAAATGGCCAGAGTTGCGAAGTAATTAAGTACTATTTCGTAATTGCTAACGTTGTATTTTCTTGTATTCTGCTTCTTTATTAGGATTCATCTTACGCTATGAAGTAGAAGTATAAAAATATTGTATAAAACTCTGCACAAAAAAATATGACCTTAATTTCTGTACGCTTAAAAGTTTGTCCATGTATGATTTATATATGTAGCACTTCCACGATACAGGAAGAAAATCCCAGAATAACATCAAAAAAGTTTGTAATATGTATATTATAATGGAATAAAAGAGCATTTCCTCCAAATTCCAATTTCGTCGGAAAGCAATGTACTCTACCGACTGACGGACTTGGCTTCATTGGTAATAATGTTATTAGAATAAGCAATATAACCTATTCGACGGTATCGGCTCTGCTTTCGCAATCTGACTAGCGATAATTAGTAAAGGCTTTCAACGTGAAAAGCTTTTGTTAAATAGAAGTTACGACAGAGCAAATGAAAAAACTTGTTACTGAAACGGAAATACATTGTATACTGTAATTATAAATGCAACTAATCGTTTAATAGATAATAAATATGCTTTAGTAATAAACACAGAAGATTTCTATTTATTTCTATTATTAAATGCCGCAAAGTATGTTAAATGTGTTATTTTGAGAAAAATTGCATATTTATTGTTCCTTACACCTTCGAAAGTAACAAATGTTTATTCATATAGAAATTGAAACTTAAGTACAAACAAAAAAAGAAGAAAATTATATCATTAACTAGGTGCGTTGAGAAGTTATTTGCTTGTGACGTATTGCCTTTTCTATACGCTACAGTACATGTACTCGTATATCTGGAACATTAAAAACTTTGTCAATAATATTTATAATTAATAAACAGTTAAAGCCCATATTGCCCGCTAAATTATTTTACTGAATTAATAAGGAATACACGTTGTATTTCAAGGATGGTTTTTACTTGTAACTGGAACAAAATTTTAATAAAACTCACTTAGCTGGAGAGTTGAGGAATGGTTATCGTATGAATGATTTGTAGTATACTTGCTGTATGAATTTACTCTTAGGCCAAAAAAGGTATTTTTCTATTATTTTGTATAGTGTCTGACTATAGAAAGGCAGCATACTTAAATGTATCTGTGTGATCACCTAAATAAAATAATTCTTTGATGATACTATCAACAACAGTAAGTCAGAAATCAGGTGACATCAGGTGGACTATGTGCTCGTTTGTCATCCTATCCTATAAAAAATAAAATAGAAAATAAATAACATTGAAGTGTCTGTTTTTAATGTCAATATAGCAACTTTTTACTAAATGCATGTGAAAAGTATATACGGTACTTATATCAAAAAACAATTTTTAAAATTTTTGTCTGTCTCTTTGTTATGGATAATCTTCATATGGCTGGACCGATTTTGGCGGGACCCTCACTGGCGGATAGCTGATGTTATAAAGGAGTAACTTAGAATACTTTTGTTTTAGAAAAAGAAATAGAGTTATGCGCATAAATCCCTGAAGTTGTACATAAAATCCGATTCAAATATAGTATAAATTACTAAAAATTATTCTATGCGAACGAAGTCGCGGGCACAGCTAGTAAGATATATTTTTCTACAATTGCGTACAGATAATAATTATAAGAGATATTAGTAGTTTTTATGTGACAGCAGTCTAGCTTCCTAGACTTGTACAAACAATGTGTTACAAATTGCCCTTGACTTGTCAACTGTTTCCTATCTACATCGGCAAAATTCACAATGATTATCAAAGGCTATGCAATCACAACGGTTTAGTGATAACGATCTTGAAATGTGACATTGACAGAAAGAAAGTAGAAAGTTCATTATTAAGTTGTTGTATTGTACTTTATTAGATTTTTATTCTTTATTCTTGTTTCGTTATCGATTGTATTTATTACCATTTACTGAATTCCATTAAAATCCTGTGCAATTTAATAAAGAATTACCTAAAAAATTTCTCATTAATAAATGTTATTATAATTTAAATGAATTTATGATGATAAATAATGACCAAGTAAGAATACTTCGACTAGGTAGGTACATTGTATTTCAAATTAATTTATATAAAATAATATTGAATGTTGATAATATGATAATTTGTAATTTATGTTTAAAAATTAGATAATACGAAAATAGTTAGTGTTGCTATCCCCTTGCAGGGCGTCACATGTGTACCTACCTATCAAATTGTACCATCTTAAATTTGTAATGTATGTCACATAATCACATTACAAATTTAAGATGGTACAATTTGTAATGTGACATACATTGCAATAAACAATTTGAATTTGTATTATTATCGATTGTTGTCTACGTAGTGTTAAAACTTGGTCAAAATTTTAAAACAATTTAAATAGAACAACAAACTTTTTAATCTATAATAAATATATTTATATTTATTATAGATTAAAAATAAATAAATCAAACCACAGATATTCATAAAAGCAGAAAAATTAAATAAATAGTTAAAAGTGTACAAAAAATTAAAGAGCAAACCACTGAGAAACTGTTTTGTGTATTAATATAATATTCTAGAAACTGTTAAACTTTTATTTAAAACCAACTTCTCAATTAAGTGACATTGTGTAACAAACAACTTCACCTCAGTGTCAACCAGCGATATCTGGTGAGCGCAAGATGATTAGCTCTCATTGACACGTCATCTAATAAAACTTATATAGTACTTTGGCAGTAAAATATATTATTTATATAAGGGGTGGCGGAAGCTTAGTCCAATATTTATTTGCCAAATAACGCAAGCTGTCACGAAAGGCAGCATTGACGTTTTTTTATAGAATAAGGGTGACAAACGAGCACACAGTACAGCTAACGGTAAGTGGATGCTGTGGCCCATAGACATCTACATTCAACCTCGACTAATAATCAAAACGGAGACGTGTTGTCACCCCTGAAGACTAAGATGGAATGCCTCGCTTCAAGTAAAACGGGACTCCGATTCTCTACACTCACCTTACCAAACACAGCAGCATTAAGCCGCTATTTTACGCTGGTATTCTGTAAGAGCGTAGTCCTTCCCCGGTCGAGCTGACCCATTCGTTTTACAATCATACTATAGTAGCGTGGCTCTACAACTTGTAAAAGTCTGGGTAACAGCTAGTAGAACACTCGAACCACGTGTATTATAAAAGTTATAATTGAAGAGATGAAAGTATTCTTGTGTCCTCGATTTTGCACACCCAATAACAAGCTTACAAATTGCAGCTTAACTCAACCTATAAAAATATAAAGTATTCAGAACTGATGCTTGATTTCTGTTTACGCCAATTAAAATTATAGCTGTATGACGTTAAAGTTGTATTTTCTTAAAATTGGTAGTGTAGGTACTACATATCGTATGCCGCATGCCGAGGGAAAAAATCAAGGTTTTATTAAATGCATTTCACCAACCATTCCACATATTTACGAGTACCGCCTCGTCAGGGAGATAAGAGCAATTGCCCTTTAAATAATTTAGTTCAGTTTTTTATTTATTTAAATATTATTTTATGTTTGTTTTTGTATATTTCTGTATTTTAGATAAATTACAATTCGTCAAATACACTGTTAAAACCTCATCAAATCGCAAACATTAGAGCGTAACAATTTGATGAAGATGAAGAACGGAAAAGAAAGATAAAGTGAATACGGAATGACTAAAACTCTAAACTCTTTGTTTCTTTTCTCTAACTCTTTTGTTTTCAACTGTGCACCGACGTGGACAACAGGATACCATATTTGTTCGATGCATACTTATTCTTTTACAATGAATGCGATATCCTTTCATTCAATTCACAATTAGCGCCTTTATTGTCGGCTACGCTCTGTGCATACGAAGCTAAGTTACTGTTGGTTACAAAGAAATTAGGTTGAATCACCCGTCCAACTTTAAGATAAACGAAGACTTACGACCACGCTTTTACTGGTCGGAATACTTGATTCATATGTCATATGTTCTAAGATCAATCCGTGCCGAATACAATGTTGTAAAAAATAGATTTTGATTTTGGTGGTGATATAATTTTGTAATGTATCTATGTAAATAATGACATGCCTACATCTAGGTATTTCATATCTCTGTAAATAAAGTATCGACTTACTTGTAGTACAACAACAAACTTACGTGTAACCTTCTTAATTTAGACGTATAAATTTTAAGGTGCTAAAAGGTACACCTGTATGATAATCAGAAACATTCGTTGCAATAATTATGGCTGGATCTTAAGGAGCTAAAGCAAAATTGAGTCGAAAGAAACTGCTTGTCGCTGTACACTATAACTGTTTTGTATTATATATATGTTGTAACAGTACAATAAGTATCACAGTAACTTAAATATTTTTGGAAGGAATAAGGTAGTGACATTCTTTTAGTTTGCCAATTTATTGCAACAAAGTATGAACGATATTTTAAAGGAAATTTAAGTTATATGTTTTTTTATTACTTATATGTGGTAGAGCCATGCTGCAGTTATATTAGATGTATAGTTGTAGCACGAATGGGTCGGCTCGACCGGGGAAGGACCACGCTCTCATAGAATACCAGCGTGAAATAGTAGCTTAATGCTGCTGTGTTTCGTATGGTGAGTGTAGAGAACCGGAGACCCTTTTTACTGGAAACGAGGCATTCCATCTTAGTCCTCACGGGTGACAACGCATCTGCATTTTGATTCGTAATTGAGGATAGATGTAGATGTCTATGGGCCACGGCAACCACTTACCATCAGGTGGACTGTGTTCTCGTTTGTCACCCTATCCTATAAAAAAAAAAAAGTTTAAAGACTAAATTATGTCACACTCTACGCAGATACGATCATATACTAGATCATAAATTCACTCGAAATCAGTGCGTGTCTCGAAAAAAAAAAAGTGTCCTTTGGAGCGGATTGTTTATACAGAATGTTCCTACAAAATGAGTTGGCGTATATTGCTTCTAGACTTGCTGGACAGCTCGTCAGAATAGGATTCAGAGTTTGATTTTGATGCACGAGTTGCATCAGCATTTATTATAGTAATAACTTTTAACAAAAAGTAAAAACCAACTTAAAATTTCTAAAAATGAAGTTATTTTACTACCTTTAGGGGTGGAATTTTTCACCAAATTTACCAGTACTCTTATAAAGTAATAAAAAAGAATCATCAAAATTGGTTTACAATCTGCGAAGATATCGCGTAACATACATAACATACATACAAAAAACATACACTCGAATTGAGAACCTCCTCCTATTTGAAATCGGTTAAAAAGGCGAATAACTTGAATAGAACGTCGTTAAAAGCATCAAAAAAACCCAGGTGAATTAAATCGCATTTTTTTTCAGCGACCATCTTGTATTTTATCTGCAGATAAAATCCTATGCCATATTTGTACTAGGTGGATTGAAAAGTACTCGGCCTAACACAGATCCATTCAATTCTAAAAATCAAATCTACCCACATTATTTAGTTCAGTTCAGACTAGTTCATTGTGTGAAGTTCGAAACGTGTGCGATAATTAGTTGTGATTTTATAAATTTATTAACAAAGTAATCGGACATAATTTCCGCGAATGGAGCAAATCGAGCAGCGTGCCGTCATTAAGTACCTCCATAAGAAGGGGCTATCATCAAAAGCCATCCATGATGACATGGTCAGTACATTAGGCGATTGTGCTCTGTCATATTCATCCGTCAAAAAATGGATAGCAGAATTTAAGCGTGGTAGACAGAGTGTGAAAGATGAACCCCGCTCTGGAAGGCCTTCGACGTCAACTACTGACGAAAATATTAAAAAAGTACTTGATTTAATAATGGGAGACCGCAGATTAAAAATTAGAGAGATAGCCGAGATTATAGGCATCTCTTATGAACGAACTCAAAACATCATTGTCAACGAGTTGAGTTTCCACAAGGTGTCTGCGAGGTGGGTTCCGCGACTGCTTTCAGTTGAACAAAAAAAGGACGCGATTGACTATTTCACGCGACTGTTTGGAGTTATTTGAAGCCGATGCAGATGATTTTTTGAATCGTTTTGTTACTATCGACGAAACATGGGTTCATTACTGTACACCGGAAACAAAACAACAATCAAAACAGTGGAGAAGACCTGGTTCACCACCCCCTAAAAAGGCTAAGTCGATTTTGTCGGCAAATAAGGTGATGGCTTCAGTATTCTGGGACTCGAAAGGTGTGATTATGATTGATTATCTTGAAAGGCTCACCGGCACGGAAACTTGGCCACTCGTGAATTTGCTGATTATTTGCACTGAAACGTTTTTTTAACAGTAAATTAAGGGTAGATGCATTCAATAAGTGTCTCTAATGGTTTTAGAACATAGAAATTTAATGTTTACTTCACCGAAATTTTTCTTTTCAAGATAACATGTTTTCACTAAAATTAACATCTTTCCATTGTCACTTTAAAAACACTACAAAGTTAAAAATTAAGTCTGTTTCTTTATTGTCTATCAGTTTTAATATCGGGTGTTTCCTCCTCTAGCCCTGATAACCGCTTGCATTCGATCTGGCATGCTTTGAATGATGTTTCTGACATCAACTTGCGGTATGCTGTCCCAAGCGGCCAGCGCTGCATTTCGGAGCTCATTTAGAGTTTGTGGCGGTTTGGAGCTGGACTTTATCTTTCTTTTGAGCATACCCCATACATGCTCAATTGGATTTAAGTCCGGGCTACGAGCTGGCCACTGTAATTTTTGTATTCCAACCTCTTCCAGATATTCCTCTACAAAATGTGCGACGTGCGGGCGTGCATTATCGTGCATGAGGAGGAATTGGTCGTGTCCAATGAATCCCGAATAAGGCATTACGTGCTCCTGAAGAACTTCCTCGATGTATCGAGTAGCTGTAAGCCGATTATCGACGATGACCAACTCTGTACGTGCGTCGGAACTTACACCTCCCCATACCATTATTGAGCCTCCATGGAAACTCACAGTTTGGGTGGTGGTAATGGGTAGAAACCTCTCTTCTCTTTTTTCTCCACACTCGTTCTCGACCGTCTGGAGCACGTAAAGCTATTCGACACTCATCTGTGAACAACACTCTAGCCCATTGCTCGTGGGTCCAATTGACATGTTCTCTTGCGAACTGAAGTCGGGCTACTCGGTGCTGTCTGAGAAGTTCTGGACCTCGTGCTGGTCTACGAGCTTTTAAATTCACTTCCTCCATTCGTCTTCTCACCGTACGCTCACTAACATTAACGCCTCTTGCGATTTGGAGCCGCTGGCGTATCTCAACAGCGGTCAGATAGCGGTTTCTCAAAATCTCCATAACAATAAAACGATCGTCCCGGGCCGATGTGCACCTTACGCCCCCACTGTCTGGCCTGCGGGTGTAGCGGCCTGTCTCCTGGTATCGTTTCAGTGAATACTGCATTGAGGACCGTGGTACGTTAAGCACAATAGCAACTTCACGCTGTGTCAGCCCTTGGTCAATTAATGCTACTGCTTGTGCAACTTGTGCTGGTGTTAATGGCATTTTTATTGGCTTTAAAGCACCTTTAGTTATTTAATTTAGACACAAGATCACAATAATTGAATAACCTTACAGTAAACTTTTCACAACACACAAATTTAAAATGTGAACTTAGTCGCTCAAATGACCCGATTCAACTAAAAATTAAAGAATTCGTCATGGTGCACTTAAACATAATGAATTACCCTCTTGAACTTGTATATAATAATATTCATCAGAAACACTCAAAAAGCTTTTGCTATCGCGAGATAACCGCTTGGCCAAGTTTCCGTGCCGGTGAGTGTATGTCGACGCTTACAGATACTTAACGATAACTGTGCTGCGTGTGTTAGTTCATTGAATTTCATAGCGAGCGATATGGAAAGATATGCGCTCAGTTACGGATATCTTATGGTAACCTGCTTAGTGTTTGATACGCTTAAATGGCGAATATGTCCAATAAAGCGTTGTGTTGCAAAACTCCTTTTGAATTTTATTTCTGTTTACACATCTGTAATAGTGGAGACGAACTGTCCACTATTAACAGACTCCGAGTGGTTTTCTTTAAGGTGGAGAAATGAAACTACTGTTTATGTTTATGAAGGTACTGTCGAATGGGATTCGGAATGGAATATATTTTGCATCAACCTTGCCTATATTTATATGGCTGGCTCACTATTGATTTGCCAATGGTAACAATTAATATTTTGCCTAGCCAATTATATTGCTTATTTTATGACCAATGAAAACTATTTAAAATATACAATTATCTACGTTTCGTTTCCCGGCGTGAGACTTGTTTGTTGTTCACGAAGCTACGTCGCTGGACCGGGCTATATAAGACATGCAGATCGGTGCGCACGCGTAGTCGGCGGGCGGCGGCGGTGTGGAATACAGCTCCGGAACAGCAAGAGGAAACGAACTGCGGCGTTGAAGAAACGGCTCACCATTGGTCGACGGATACGTGACGATAGCGGCGTGTGAAGTCGGTGTGGCGCTGAATGATATTTGCGGCTGCTTCTTGTTTCTTTATAAGAACGTCAAATTATCTATATACAGTCCGCAGTATCTCAGTAGCCAAGAATAATTAGGAAATAAAATGTTTTTTTATTTATTCTCGCCTTCCGCGTTATGGTAGCAGCGGAGTATATATTATTTATTCCCGTTTAGGTTTGATTAATCTGGCTGCTACATCACTCTCCCCCCAGCGAAAGCGTACCGGAGGCTTGACGACTCGCCCGTATTTCGTAGTTTTTAAAATAGGTTTCAACTGGGTTGATGTAGATGATGAAGTTTCAAGCTTCCTCGCTGGTGGTTTTGATGATGATGATGAATCCTCTGCAGTATCCTCGTTAATAATATAGGCAGGCTTTAGTCGGTCGATCGATATAATCGTAGATTTCCTTCCGGGTATTTGTAGTTTAAAAGTCTTGCTATTTCTCTCTAATACTTTATACGGTCCATCGTAGGTAGGTTGAAATTGTTTTTTCATTGCGTCGTTTCTTACAAAAACTTGTTTGCATGTTTTCAAATCTTGGTGAATGAATACTGATTTATTATTTCTGTGTGATTGCATTTCGGTGCGTTTCAACGATAAGGCTTTGTTAATTGATTCTCGAAGTTTAGTTACGAAATCGTAATCCATTTCTTGTTTGTTTGACGCTGCTGAACTGAAGAAGTCACACGGCAGCCTTATGCTGCAGCCGTAGGTTAGCTGAGCGGCGCTAAGACTAGTGTCTGCACGCGGTGTTGCTCGTAGTCCGAGTAGCACTGTAGGTAGCTCATCAATCCACTTTGTATGTTGAGATAAACGAGTTTTGAGTGCAGTCTTTAATGTACGATGCCATCGTTCGATTATTCCGTTTGACTGAGGATGGTATGCTGTTGTACGCGTCTTCTGTATTCCCATAGTTTGAAGAAGTTTGAGGAATAGGTTGCTTTCGAAATTCCTTCCTTGATCCGTTGTGATGGTTTTAGGTGATCCGAAACGAGTAATCCAATTTTCATAAATTATCTTCGCGACGGATTCGGCTGAAGTATCATCGGTAGGTATTGCTTCTGGCCATCTTGTTGTTCTGTCGATCATTGTTACGAGATAACGATGTCCTTGCGGTGAAGTAGGTAATGGTCCAACGATGTCAACGTGCAAGTGTTCGAATCTCTCCGTGGGTGGAAATGTAGCTAGACTACTTGATGTATGCCTTTGTACTTTGCATTTTTGGCATTGAATGCATTGCTTCGCCCAGTTGCCAACATCCGCTTGCATTGCAGGCCAAAAGAATTTTTCAGTGATGAGTTTTCTTGTTGTTCTAACACCTGGATGACTAATGTTGTGCAGTGCATTGAAGACTTCGCGACGACATTCTTCTGGTATGTATGGTCGCATGGTTGTCGTTGAGGCTTCACAGTATATTGGTAGATGCGTCATTGGCATTGTAACTTGCTTGATGGACAAGTTACCTTGCTTCGATAGATGTTTTATGTTGTCACTATCTCTGTCTTGTGCTGCGGCGATCTTATGATAGTCGATTGATGTAGGGCACGTTACACTGTCGATTGGTACGCGACTGAGTGCGTCGGCAACTATGTTGTCCTTTCCACTGATGTGACGTATGTCGGTCGTGAATTCACTTATGAAAATAAGTTGTCTTGCTCTTCGTGGTGTTTCCGATAGTGATGGTTTCTTTGGAAGTACATATGTTAATGGTTTGTGGTCGGTAAAAACGATCAGGTTTCGACCCTCGAACGTTTTTCTGAAGTGCTTGATAGCCATGTAAATAGCGAGTAGCTCTCGGTCGAATGTACTGTAGTTACGTTGAGTATCGGAGAACTTCTTCGAAAAATATCCAAGTGGTTGCCATTTCCCATTGCTGTATTGTTGGAGAACTGCTCCTGCTGAGAGATCGGATGCGTCGCTGAAGATAGCAAGGGTTGCTTCGTGTGATGGGTGAGCGAGTAAAGCTGCATTTTGGATCGCAATTTTACAAGCTTCAAATGCCTTCGTGGCTTCATCGTTCCATTCGATTGACGTTTTATCTTTTTTCTTCGTGTTGTGAAGGTAGGCGTGAAGTGGTGCTTGGATTTCAGCGGCTTTAGGTATGTGTTCTCTGTAAAAATTTATCATCCCAAGAAAACGCCTTAGCTCTTCGATAGTTTTAGGTTTTGCATAATCGATGATTGCTCTGACTTTTTCGGCAGGCGGTTTTATTCCTTCCTTGCTGACGGTGAAACCAAGAAATTGAACTTCTTGCTGTCCAAATATGCATTTCGAAGGGTTGATTGTGATTCCGTTGTCTTCTAATCGCTGTAGCACGGTGCGTAGATGGGTTTCGTGCGTTTCTTTATCAGGGCTTGCAACAAGGAGATCATCAATAAATGCGAAAACGAAATCCAGTCCATGAAGTACTTCGTGTATGAATCTTTGGAAAGTTTGACCTCCGTTCTTTAATCCTGGGATCATTCTTGGGAATTCGAATAATCCCATTGGGGTAATTATTGCTGTCTTCTCTATGTCTTCATCGCGGACTCTTATTTGTTGGTAAGCTCGGTTGAGATCGATGGTGGAGAATATAGTCTTGTCTGATAGTTGATGAGTGAAATCCCTGACTCGCGGTATTGGGTAGCGGTCAGGAGTGGTAATAGAATTCAGTCTTCTGTAATCTCCACAAACTCGTAATTCTCCGTTCTTCTTCGGTACAATGTGAAGTGGTGATGACCAAGGGCTTTTGCTTGGACGGCATATTCCTTGCTCAATCATGTTTTCGAATTCCTTTCGAACTTGCTCGTATAGGTGTGGTGCGATTGGACGTGCACGACAATGAAGTGGTGGTCCATTGGTGTCGATGAAATGCTCAACGTCGTTCTTCGGTGTTAATTTCATTGAAGTTATTCTTGTGATACCAGGGTATTCTTCGAGGATCTTGTGATACGGTTGTTGCACATCTATGCTTCTTATTGTGGGCAGATTGGTTGCTTGTACAAAAGACTGAGATGCAAGATTGGTTTTCCCATCGATGATTCTTCTATTTTTGATGTCGACGACCAACTGGTGATGTTGAAGAAAATCAGCACCGATGATTGGTTTGCTGACTTTAGCGACGATAAATCTCCATTTGAATGGTCGGCGTAGATTAAAATCAAGTTCCATTGTTTTTTCTCCATATGTAGGAATAACCGTATTGTTTGCTGCATAGAGTTGAAAATCTAGTGGCTTCAACTTCTGTCCTTGCTTCGGCGGTAACACTGAGATATTTGCTCCGGTGTCGATAAGGAAAGTAAGCTTGCTTTTTTTATCGGTGACGAAAAGACGGTAGGACTTTGCTGTTACGCTGGATCCCGTCGCATCGAGCGTACTAGTTAGTTTTCCGTATTCGTATTTTCATTTTTGAATGTACACGGTGCTGTGCATTTTCTTGCCTCGACCCCGAAACGTCGATGATAGTAGCAGTAAGGGGATCTTGATGTTGAGCTTATTCGACTTCTACTTGCAGAGCGGTTGCGACGAAAAGGTGATCTTCGGTGTTGCTGATTGCGCTGGTTGTACTGTTGCTGGTAAAAGGTATGATGCTGGGAAGCTTTGAGCGCGGCGACTTCGAATGATAGCTTCCGAATTTCTTCGAGAAGAAACTGGGTATCATTGGCCTTTGTTGAAGTGCCTTCGATGATCGATATGTGTGAGCTACTGCTGTTTTCGATCATCTTGTCCGCCGGGAGTGCCAGTTCGTCGAGCTTCGTCTGCGTGCTGAATGTTTCGCTGACTGCTATTACCGATCGAATATGTGGTGGTAGGTGGTTTACCCACATTAGCCGTAGTGTTGAATCCGGAACTTTATCTCGCGCCAAAGTACGCATTTTGCGTAGGAGTTGTGTGGGTTTCTGGTCTCCAAGTTCTATTTCTGATAGAAGTTTTTGTAGCTGTCGACTGTCGGATTCTTCATATGCGGAGATCAGACGATCCTTCAGTGAATTATACTGGTCGACTGCTGGTGGGTTGTACAACAGGTCCGCAATTTGTTCGATGTCTTGTTTCTCAAGTTGGGCTATCACCATCTGTGCTAATTGCGCTTGGCTCTTCTTTAAACCATTCGTTGCGGCTTCAAAACTGACGAACCAAAGTCGTGGTTTGTCTCTCCAAAACGGTGGTATTCTTAACGATAGAGATATACCGGCGATTTCTGGTTCTTTTACCGGGTTTGATGTATATGTGTTTGCCTCCTGCTCCATAATGACGGCTTGATTACACTGATTTTATATAAACTGAAGTCTTCCTTCTCGGTGTTCGTACGGGTTTCCTTCGCGGTGTTCGTGCAATAGTAGTGGTACGTCGCAGGGTGTTCCTTCTTGGTGTTCGTACCGGATCTTCCCCCCTCGGTGTTCGTACGGGGTCACCACTGTAATAGTGGAGACGAACTGTCCACTATTAACAGACTCCGAGTGGTTTTCTTTAAGGTGGAGAAATGAAACTACTGTTTATGTTTATGAAGGTACTGTCGAATGGGATTCGGAATGGAATATATTTTGCATCAACCTTGCCTATATTTATATGGCTGGCTCACTATTGATTTGCCAATGGTAACAATTAATATTTTGCCTAGCCAATTATATTGCTTATTTTATGACCAATGAAAACTATTTAAAATATACAATTATCTACGTTTCGTTTCCCGGCGTGAGACTTGTTTGTTGTTCACGAAGCTACGTCGCTGGACCGGGCTATATAAGACATGCAGATCGGTGCGCACGCGTAGTCGGCGGGCGGCGGCGGTGTGGAATACAGCTCCGGAACAGCAAGAGGAAACGAACTGCGGCGTTGAAGAAACGGCTCACCATTGGTCGACGGATACGTGACGATAGCGGCGTGTGAAGTCGGTGTGGCGCTGAATGATATTTGCGGCTGCTTCTTGTTTCTTTATAAGAACGTCAAATTATCTATATACAGTCCGCAGTATCTCAGTAGCCAAGAATAATTAGGAAATAAAATGTTTTTTTATTTATTCTCGCCTTCCGCGTTATGGTAGCAGCGGAGTATATATTATTTATTCCCGTTTAGGTTTGATTAATCTGGCTGCTACACATCACTCACTTTATCCCATCAAAAGTTAACTGCTGAACACAGATTGTCACAAAGAACAGTCCATAATTTTTACATTTCTGTTATTATTGACGATGCTCATACTGTTTCTCGAACGCTTGAAACATAAATAATATCAATTAATAAAACATAATATACGTAAAATATGTATATACACATAAAACGCTCGCTACTTTTTTTAATTTATTTTTCCTTTAGACGACATCATCTACAGTTAGTTCAGATTACTTTCCTATTTAAATTATTCCAGTTGAAAACATATTGGCAACATATCTGCTGTCATTTGTCACTTGCCGCATTTACCGATTGCAGAATTATTCAGAGCGTTATGAGATCGTATATAACAAATATTACCGGGATATACTGTTAAGAACTACAAATGATGATGAAATAAGTAACTCTCCATCAAACAACCCAAATCCTGTGAATTGTTTTAGTTGGTTACTTCTACGGCCAAGCTTGTCCAATTATTGTGCAACGGACTGCCACTTTTTTTTAATTTATTTTTAGAATGAGCGTACATTATTTACAATTTAAATTTTGTCAAACTGTAAGCACAGATTACTAAATAGTTTACTAGATAGTTGCTGAAAGCCAGTTTGTCGTTTCACTCTTTAATAACAATATCTGGTACTTATAAATACTTAAACTTAGACATTTTGTTTTCTTAATTATTGGAGCATCGATTGAAAATTCTCTACTATCAATCATTGATTTGATTTTTTATAATTATACTCGACAAACTTTGAATCTACTAAATTCCTTTTTTTAAGAATTGAAATTAATTTTAACAAGGTAAAAATCGCAACTCCGATGCGGGGGTTAAAACGTTTTGGAAGAATTCATTGATTTCTGGGGGGTTTCAACGGCAGTAGCAGTGCATCAATTAAATTCCATTAAAATATCAAAAGTGCATCGACAAATGCCCGTTATAGTTTTGTTTGAATTTTCATAAAACGGCAGCTTCTTAAGTAAGGACGTAATATTATGTAAACAAACAAATGAATATTTGTTTTAGAAAAATAAGTTCCGTGCATACAATAACTATACAATTAATTATATGCACGGAACCCTGACAGAGGAAAACCCGAGTCGCAGTTGGCTGGTTTTGTTGACTAAATAGTAAATACTCTAAAAAAAAACTTTGAGTTATACCGTGAGATACATTCGGGCAAACGGCTGACGTATGTATGCAAGTGGAACCCTAAAATTATAAAGTCAAAAAGTATTTTATTATATATTATTATTTATATAGTATTTTTTTTTATTATTAGTACAAGATTTTTGCTTATACCACTATACAAGACAGCTATTTAATGAAAACAAAGGTGATTCATTAATTCATGTTAATTAGTACGTTTACATAAATATCACGCTGTATATGAGGTCAATAAGACATGAATAATTGAATGCATTTTAATTTATCTTAACTCTGTCTCTCTACTTAGTGAAAGCTTTATTGTTGATATTGTCCAAATTGTTTATGTAGTAATCTTTTCAACTAATTGTACACACTATAATATGGTTTAAATTTTCCTCATTATAAATTGATGCATATTTACCTAATATCGTTAATGGGATTATAATAAGATTTTTGTTTAAAATCGAAAATTATTTTACGTCCTATTAAATTTTTTGTTGAATATTCCACGTTTTTATTAATTTTTCTGTTTAAGTATCTGTTTGTCTGTCTGTTATAGTTCCGAGTGGAATCTTGCAACTCATATGTCGAGCATTTCTTAATGAGCTAGAAAATTTTGAACATAGCTCAGAATCGAATGATAATGTATGATAATGTGATAAATAATAAAAAATTTGTATGGTACAAAATTATAAAAAATCACTTGTGTTAAATTATATTTGAATTGAATAATATATTATCCATAAATATATATATATATATAATAAAGTTATACAAACTGAATGAAGCAAGTAGCACTGTAACCTAAATATTTTTATAAGAAATAAATCAATGATATTCTTTTATAGTGCCACTTTGTTTTTTTTATGAACAAAGTATAAACGATATTTACAGAAATTTCTATTATAAAGTCTATAATACAACGCTATTCTACCTCACGTACCTATTAAAGATTACTTTGTTATTGACCCGTAGCATTGTGTTGCGAAACTAGATATCGGTTAAGTTTTTGTTAGTTCAGATGATTTTCTTATTCAAATATGCCTAGTTCGGCGGCAAACATAAGAACAGCATATGTTTGTAATCAGCACTATATTTGTCTTATTGGCCCATTGTGAGTAGACATTTTGTTTTCAATAAAAACCTGTGAGAATAACAAACAGCATGTTTATATTAAAAATAGTCTGCGTCAAGAGTAACTATAATATAGAAGTTGTGTGAATAATTATAAATGTTAGTAAAATCACGAACGCAGCTCAATAGACGTAATACAAAACTAGCTTCCAGTTAGAGGAGACGGTCCGAAATTGTATGAAGCGTAGGCCTGGTTTTGTACAAGTAGGGAAATAAAATAATATACTATACCACTTTTGGTCATTTTTTATTTTTCCAAAAACTGTGACACTAATGGCGAATTGATGTCGTTTTGACGTTAGTTGTCAACTGTCATGAGGTTGTTCACCAATTTATTGACAGATATTTAAATTCTGAAATGCTGTGTTATTCTTATCACTGATAGGCTATCAGGTAGATTTATTATGTACAATGGCTAAAATCTCTCGAAACTTGGGGATTTGCTATTTTGGTCTTGGAATAAGTAAAGTTCTTGTTGATATTTATATATCAATATCAGTTCAATCCAGGAGCTCGGAATAAACAAAAAAAAATCACACTACCTACATAATTTCATCACTCAAGTCATCACTTGTGAGACATGACATTTGACATATAATTTTAAGACTGGAAGGGCGCCATCTTGTAAAATCTATTGGGTGCGTTTGGCAGAAAAAAGCGCTAGCAAGCGCTTGTAAGCAAAATGCGATCGTAAGCGGTAAGCGCTGTCAAATCGTAAGTAGCTATTTTCCTCTAGGACACGAAGTTAGTTTTAAACGGGGAACCTAACCTAATTTAAATATATGTTTGTAAAGTATTCATATTAAAATCTTACCAATCATGAATTTTTAATAACATGTATATGTTTATTCACGTCATTATATTACTTAAAACTAATATTGCACAAAACAACTTACAAACTCTACTTCAAAACAAACAAATAAGCAAAATGGCGGATTGTGTCAGCGCTACTGAAATTATCAAACGTGTCCTGGCCGAAAACTGTTTAGTTTCGCCATTTTGCTTACATGCGCTTGCTAGCGCTTTTTTCTGCCAAACGCACCCATTATCTTATTTTATTTTTAACAAAATCCCTGAATGTTTTTCTTTTTTACGGAATAGTGTACACTGGGCCTGAAATGGACCGTCTCCTTTAGAGTATTACATTATGTAACATTGTTATTCATTATCACGGTTGTTATGCTAACAGAAACTGTCGGAATAGACTGTGTTGACATTTAGTCAAGAAGGTAAAAAAAATCATTTCAATGAAACTAGTTTTTACGGATATTATCGCGCATATCAACTTATTTTATATACCCGAGTTTGGAGTACTTTTAAGCACCCATGGTCACGGGAGGTTTTATGTGTTTGACGTTCCAATGTCATAATAAACCACGGCTACCTTCCGTTTATAACTATTAATATGATAATTACATAATAATAATTTGATAAATTTTTATAAAAGCAGATACAAGTAGAAAAACGGATGCGATTCTTGAAAAATGCTTTGTTTCTGAAAACCAACCATTTCAAAGACTTATCGAATATTTTGAAGATTATTCCTGATTAAATACGAGCGAGCGTCAATAAATTATCGTTATTACGATTTGTTTTGATTATCGTTTTAAAAAGGTTTTAAAACATATTTTATCTAAATCTTATCTCCCACACGAGGAAATGCTTGTTTGTAGAAAATATATTTTTTAGCTTCCCGCTATGAAAATCAATAATTTTCAAAAAGTTGGGAAGTTATTGTTTTTACTTCGATTTTTGAAAATTGAGTTTTCGTCATATCTAGACGTTTCGAGTCTAGATATAATGAGTCTGTAAGTCTTTGTGTGTCTATGTGCGTCAATGCGTGCATGCGCGTGAGTAATGTATATGTAATATATGTACATCTCATATTCTCATAACTTTGTAACAGAGTGTCCGATTGAAAAGCGGTTTGGAGGATCTGAAAGGGCCTCGGTAAAATTAGATTTCCTGTGAGTTTAGACCGAATCGACACGGTAGATTTTGAAAAAAAAAACTCAAAAATTCGAGGTTTTCTAATTTTCAAAAAATGTTTTTTCGAATTATTTCGACACCTTAATTTTGATCAATCCTATGATCTAATTAGCTCTTCTACTCAAAAAAAAAACATCGATTGCCGCAAACCGCATCGAAATCGGTTTATTCGTCCGAGAGATATCGTTGTCGAAAGAAATCTCGGAAAAGTGTTTTTTCATAATAATTCGAAAAGTTTTTATAACAATGCTATCCTGAACCTGTTACATTTTTGAGCTCTTTCAGTAAAGGTTGAAATTTGAAGCGCTTTGCGTTTGAAATTAGCGGGAAGTTGCAGGAAGTACGGTTAACCATATTTTACCGAGTTCAAAAATTATAAAATACCTATAGTTTTTGAATCAGTTTGACTGTATGTGTTGTTTTATGTGCGTTACCTCTGAACTATTTTCTGGGTGAACCGATTTTGATGATTCGTTTTTTTTTTATTTGAAAGCTGGTGCTTTTCGTGTGGTCCTAGATCAAAATCTGACCAGTAGTTTTTGAGTTATCCTTAAATAAAGCGTATTTAATTGACTTCGAATTAGTGATGCAACGAATACGAATACGAATATTCGTATTCGCCGAATAGTAGACATTAACGAATATTTGTATTCGGCGAATACTAATCACGAATATTTAAAACCTAATATTTTTGTACGAAACTCTAATTACTGGCAGATTTTGAAATCGCGTGTCGTCGGCGCTTAAAAAATACTACGTTTGTATGGGCCCTTAGCCCCTTAGCCGCAACGACGACTACACAAGGGCAGGGGAGGTATTACTAATTTTAACACTCAAACAACTGAAAGATTCTCAACAAGCTAACAATACACCGAAACATGTTTTGTTTCAAGATGTTGAAACTAGGTAGGACTCAATATATCACATGTGGAAGAGATTACATGAACAACGCATAGCGATTTAAGATGTTTTACCATGTCTACCAAACTGTCGTCATGAATGTCTCTTATGAGCCGAATTGTTGATATTCTGGCCAATTTTGAAGAAGCTACTAAAGAGCTAAGCAAAGAATCAACGACATTATCTCAAGCAACCCCAAAAATACGAAGTCTTAAATCTTGCCTCTAATCCATTGGCCTTTTATTTGGCGAGAAGATGTCCATTTTTCAAGCCTGAAAAACTCGCCCAAAAATATTTTTTGCTGAAACCATTTACAGCCGTCTCGGAAAGGCTTCTTCAACGGCTACGAATATCCAGAATGACAAAAGAAATCGCCCAAAGCCAGAAAATCTACAAATTTTATGTTTTTTAAATAAAAATTTGCTTGTTGTAAATTTTAATTATTAGAACAATAGAACATCATCAAATATGTTAGTTTTTCAGTACCATGGCGAGATAGTCGTATTCATGGAATAGTAGGTTTGATATTCGTGTTCCTATTTGTATTGTTGCACCACTACTTCGAATACATTGATTCGGTTGTATTAAAGTCGGTTGTAAAAATTTTTAATAATTTTACCACTCGCTTTACGTCTGGATAACATTAAATATATAAGCGAACATTTTAAATCATGTTTGCATATTTTCTCACTTTTTTCAAAATTGTGCCACGATTGGGTTGGCTTGACTGGGGAAGACACAGATTAATGCTGCTGTGTTTCGTATAGTCAGTAAGAAAAAGAAAAGAGAAGAGAGAACTCAGGAGTGAGAAATGACATGACATGACAATGACAAAATGACAGATGGTAAGTGACTTTACGTCACTTACGTCATCAGGTGGACAGTGTGCTCGTTTGTCACCCTAATTCTGTAAAAAATCAGGTGTGACAATAATTTACCTGCTGTTATCATAAATATATTGATATTCTATACCGGATGCTTTGTTAAACTTTGTTTTAATTTCATAAGTGTCAATTTATATGAAGAAATTATATAAGCTGTCATTACGACAATGAGATATTTGTATAAATACGCCATTGTTACCCAATTTGTTTCCGCCGTGTCGGTTAGTGTTCACCTTCAAGGTACATTTTGCTTACACGGGATGTCAAAATAGTTGAAGACAAAGCTTTGTCTTTGTTTGATGCATTGAAAATTTGACTGGCCTTGTTTGTCTTCAATATTTGGTAACCTTTTTAAAAATTATTCTATGAAAATTTTGTAACAAAATTCCACGTAGGTACTGGAAGTTTCCTACTTTAGGATGTTACTATTAAGTAATATTAATATTTTTTTATAGAATAAGGATGACAAGCGAGCACACAGTCACATCACTTGGTGATGGTAAGTGGATGCTGTGGCCCATAGACATCTACATCTATTCTCGATTAAGAATTAAAATGCAGATCCATTGTCATCCGTGAGGACTAATATGGAATACCTCGTTTCCAGTAAAAAGGAGTCTCCGGATCTCTACACTCATCATACGAAATACAGCAGCATTAAGCTACTATTTCACGCTGGTATTCTGTGAGAGCGTGGTCCTTCCCGGGTCGAGCCGACCCATTCGTGCTACAATTATACATCTAATATAACTGCAGCATGGCTCTAGCACGTATAAAGATGTACTAAATAGTATGTTCATTCATCATTATTATCATTATAATGGGTTTGTATTTGTGTAGGCGATGAGCTAGCCGCGTATCGCTTATTTCACAACGTTCTATCTAAATACTTCTAAAGCCATATTTTTGGCTAAACCTGGTCCGAGTACCCTATTGCTTTTTCGACTCTGCCTACCTCTCTAGAATCACACCTGTGACTCTATGTAGTATTTTTAAATTGTTAAGATCACAGAATAAATAATAGTTTTAAAGGGCTTGATTATCCAAGGCCAGATTACCCGCAACGATTTTAAAATTGGGCTACCATTTCGATTTCTTAAGTTAAGTAACTACTGTGTAAAAGATTTCAACATCATCTTATTTATTTAAAATATGCCTAATAAATTATATACATTCAAGATTGAAGTCGCATAATGAATAAATAACTTTACAAAGTTTTAAGCGTATGATTTAGATTCAACTTCTTTCGAAACTGTGTTGCAGAGGCGTAGGAAAATCCAAAAATTTCCATGTCATCTCGTTTAGTTTCTTTAATGATCAATAAATACCCCTATGACATCTACAAGCCGTACTATAATATGTTTTGTTGAAAAATAATAAAGCGAATTTCCACGACACGCAACGCAAATGTTTTTTATTACGTTTTTACGATTAAAAACTGGCTTTCTTGTTGGTCTATTTATTTGCCTGTTCGGAACGAATATTGTAATCGATTTGAAACTAACTTACCTATGAGTGACTTGAGACTAAGTATAGCTCAGGACTGGATGACAATGCGGTAGACAATGGACGCTTTTCCATTCGCTGGCACGTCACCGCACCGGCACGGCGCGGTGTCGGACCGGAGCTCCGTTTTTCTACTAAGCAGGTGCCCAAAAGATGATAGAGGAGCAATCATAATAATTTATTTATGTTTTCTTTACTTCTTTGTGTAGACTACGTATCGCGTGACAAATCACTGTTGTAAAAATGTAAGTATTTACGTAAATAGCATGTATGCGTAGATATACGAGTATGGATGTAAAGGAGGCGAAAGAGGTATGTCAGGATCGTGCCAAATGGAAGTCCGTAGTCTCTGCCTACCCCTCTGGGTGACAGGCGTGAGTATTTATGATTTATGATTTACGTAAATATACAATTGTATTATAATTATAAGTAATTACTTACCAGCAGTGCGATTGTGTAACTCTGGTTGAATTCCTTGCCCTAAGCCCCGGTGGGTATTACACGGCAACTGCGATATGTTTTCCATTATGATAATTTTAAACCGTGTAGTGATGGTACAAAAATATCCACGACCTTATATCGTCTCATGATGTCCCATGATGACGTCCATGACAGAGGGAAAC
This sequence comes from Parnassius apollo, assembly GCA_907164705.1. NCBI lineage: Eukaryota > Metazoa > Arthropoda > Insecta > Lepidoptera > Papilionidae > Parnassius > Parnassius apollo. Next base: position 8,424,013 of record CAJQZP010001558.1, on the reverse strand, counting down.
AAACCAAGAAATAGGTAGCAGTGTTTTCTTAATAACTACTAAAAAGTACAAAATTGCGGTTGCCAACTCGCATGCCAAGCGTGACAACTGTGGCGAATATGAAGCAGCGCTGTAACGTTAACAATATATTGTAACTTAAAATCATATATTAATATGAAAAATACATATAGTAAATACTGATATATTTAAGATAATTGATAGAATCAGGCGTTACTTTGCGGAAATCAATTATAATAAAGATATTAATTAATTTGCAACCTTCTGCTTACTAAATACAATAATGTGTCTTACCTGGATTGAAGAGCACCTCCCGTCCTCCCTCGATTGCGTGCGCTAATCCCGTCACTGACCGGTCAGCCGCCGTAGAGTCTACATCACCTGAGGATGCCTCGTGTAGAGGCGAAACACGTGTCATATTATCGTCGATGATGTGTCTTTCCTGGAATATTAGTGTTGGGAGTAGTGGTGCCGGGAGTAGTGGTGTTGGGAGTAGTGATGTGGGAAGTGGTGACGGGATTGGTGCACGTAACTGTGGGAGGGCGGGAGGTGCTCTTCAATCCAGGCAGGACACATCATTGTATTTAGTTAGCGGAAGGTTACAAATTAATTGATATTTTTATAATATTTTGTAACTTAAAATCATATATTAATATGATAAATACTTATAGTAAATACTGATATATTTAACTCAATGCAACGAAATCAGACGTCAAACGTTAAGACGAAGCCAATTACGATTCCCACCAGAGTTACAAAATCGCACGACCGTTCATGCAATCTATTACATGACACTAAATTACTTCCTTGTTTTTCTGCCAGGGACACGGTCATATCCCTTATTACACTACAATTTACTTCTTCTTAACTACAGATTGAAAACCAATTATATAAGAAGTGTACGTTGCGGCACTATATTTAATGTAATTTAATTTATTGTCCGTCTACACAAACTCATTGTATTTACGGAACACTGTAGCTATAATGTACATAGCTAGTGTCAGCGCTTAGTTTAACACTTTCACTGTTGAAATAGTATCATTACGCCCAATAGGTAGTATCCATAGCCCCTTTTAGTAAGTCAGCTCAAATTCTAATTTCGCCCCCACTTCCCCGCGCGTCGTATGCTATGTACCGACATGTTTGTAATCACTAATACTCTAATCTGTAAGTAGATAGGTCGTTGGATACTAATTTCATTAGGTTTATCATATTTATGCCTGTTTCTTAACGCCAACCGAGTCGCTTCTTATTCTTACTACGGTTATTTCCCATTTTAATTTTACGTCGTCCTGTTGCGTAATGTGTATTCTGATCGTAAGCGACACAACCTCCCCCTTCAAAGGCTGAAGCGAAGTGACTGTGCGGCAGGGATCACGCTTCAAGCGGCCGATAGTTTAGGTAATTTCTTTTTTACAGTGAAAATAATGGTATTTTAAAAAAAGTAAATAACATAAGCACTGCTTTATAGTTAGTTCAGTTAGTATGCAAAATTGCACGATCTTATTTAAAGTATTTTATGAATAACACGGATTGTTTATTTTGGAGGTAACTTTGGATTTCTTTTCTATCGAGAAAATTTTACGAAATCGTTTTTAAAATTTTACGAAAATATTGCAAGTATTAATTTCAAAATTAATACTGCAATATTTTCGGCATAACGAAGGATCTTGCTAAGTCATTTGACATTACATTTCCCCTTATGTAACTTTTTTACAGATACGACCAAATTCCATTCAATTTTATCAGATGTGGCGATTAGTCGCATAAGTCTTTAAGTAAATTTACTGTAACGCTTCGCATACATCTAATCCGTCATTGGCCGAAGTTTGCTCGGGCGATGACGGCCGAACTCGGACGATCGAATCAAACACTTGTAAACACACTTGAACTTGTTGGAATATCTCGCCCGATTGCTGGCGTCTACAATGGAAATTGAGTGTATTTATAGTTTAATTTAATCATTTTGTCTTTATTCTGTTATTTTTGTCAGTGTTGTTATCTACCTAAGCGACTATGGATATTGAAAATATAAAATAGAAAAGAGTACCGGCAACGTCCAATGTCGGCACAAGTGGTACACTGTCGCAGTGTAAGCACATACACGTACGAGTTATTCAATCGCGTAGTTCTGTCTGCCATCGGCCGACAAAATCGGTTTTGGTGTAAACGTACCATAAGTCTTAGGGCAAATAAATGTCCAATTGTTAATACTTGAATGTCCATCCAATGTCCTCCGCATATGCGTGTTAGTGGACCTCACATGTCTTCTATTTTTTTTAAATTTCTCTAACATGCTGATGTCCTCAAGATATTTTGCTTCACCGCCGCGCTGAGGTTGTGTTAAAACATTGTTGCCAGCGGGTAACGAACACGAGTTTCTTGCGTACAGTCAAATTTAAAGCGAGCGCTTAGCCTCTGAACTATCGCGGCTCTCCTTCTATGTATTTAGGATTAGAAAATCTTTTCAATGCGAAGTACAAATACTTACTTTTTATCTGTGAAAGGCTTACCTTTGCTAAAAATCTTTGCTTTTCAAAATTGTATTATTTACAACTTAAGAGGATAGAGTAAGTCAGCTCAAATTTTAATTTCGCCCCCACTTCCCCGCGCGTCGTATGCTATGTACCGATATGTTCGTAATCACTAATACTGTAAGTAGAAAGGTCGTTAGACACTTATTTCATTAGGTTTATCATATTTATGCCTGTTTCTTAACGCCAAGCCAGTCGCTTCTTATTTTTATTACAGTTATTTCCCATTTTAATTTTACGTCGTACTGTTGCGTAATGTATATTCTGATCGTAAGCGACACAACCTCCCCGTTCAAAGGCCGGAGCGAAGTGACCGTACTGCGGGATTCACGCTTCAAGAGGCCGATAGTTTAGGTAATTTCTTTTTACAGTGAAAATAATGGTATTAAAAAAAAGTATAATAAACACTGCTTTATAGTTAGTTCAGTTAGTATGCAAAGTTTCACTATCTTATTTAAAGTATTTTATGAATAACAGCGGTTTATTGTTTATTTTGGAGGTAACTTTGGATTTTTTTTCTATCGAGAAAATTTTACGAAATCGTGTTTTCGTCTAACATAATTATTAACATTAATCCTCAACTTTACCATATATTTATTTCGAAATTAATGCTGCAATATTTTCGGCATAATGAAGGATCTTGCTAAGCCATTTGACATTATATTTCCCCTTAAAAGCCAGAACCAAAATTTGCACAACCTTTTAACATTAGCGTTATATCAAATATGGACAGCACACAGTAGTGACTTTGTATGTAAATACGTTAATACGGTGTATAAAATTAAAAAGACATTCAAGTAAAGGTATATTCTTCATCACCAGTTTTATGAGCCAATTGTTCGTAATGGGTCTGTACCGTTGCAGGGATCCTTAATCACCACACTTGCCATTGATGCCGGTCTTTAACGTCTGGTATTAAGAAGATGATTATACCGTCTATCTCTGGTTTCAGTGATGTTAGTGCTGTTAGGCGTTAGTTGGTTTTTACATCTTCATCAGACTCAGCTATAAGTATACTGTCATCTACCTATCTGACATATCCAATAGTCGCCTTTTGAAACACCCACGCGAAATACTTGGTGATGGTTAAAGCTTACTAAACTATTCAAAGCAGAAGTATTCGCCATGTTTACTATACTCTAAATCAAGATGACTCATAAAAAACTATAACAATACAAATTGTTTTTATTAATATTAAATATATTACAAAGAAAATAATGCAAGTAATGGATATGCAGATAGCCGTCATTTTTCTCCATACCGATATGTCATGCCGTTATTTTGAGATTGTAATTTGATTTGATTTAATGAAAATGTGTCCACATCATAAAACTATTAAAATTTAAATACATCACTAATTCTTTAAACCAAATTTGAATTTTTGCACCCTCACACAACGCATTTGAAATCAACGCGCAAAGTAAGTGACCTAATACTTTGATACTTTTGCCCATTGTCGGCACTCGGCAGTGTAGATCATCTATCTATATAAAATACAAAAAATGTTTATATCTAAGTTTGTTAATAGACTTTGAAACCATCCAAACGATTAGAAATTATTGGTGTGTGTTTGGATAGGAATCTAGATGGTTTATATTCGGATACACATATGGCATTGTCGAGATCCAGAAAACCAGAAATCACCCTTACGAAGCCGGTGCGGTCGCTGGTAGATTATATATATTATAGCGAAAATCCGCATGATGAAATGCGTGCATAGGTTTTTTTGCTTTAAGTGTGCATCACTTATTACTTCAACGAACCTATTAAAACAGTTCTGGTCAGGTTTTTTATAGGATTGCGTGACAAACGAGCACACAGTCCACCTGATGGTAAGTGTAGCTGCAGCACATAGACATCTACATCTATACTCGATTACGAATCAGAATGCAGGCGCATTGCCACCAGTGAGGACTAAGATGGAATGCCTCGTTTCCAGTAAAATAGGGTCTCCGGTTCTCTACACTCACCATACGAAACACAGCAGCATTAAGCTACTATTTTACGCCGGTATTCTGTGAGAGTGTGGTCCTTTCCCGGTCGAGCTGACCCATTCGTGCTACAACTATACTACTAATACTGCTGCAGCATGGCTCTACCACGTATATTTGACGTTTATTTCCGTTAAAAATTATAGTAGGCAAATACGTTAACAATAATGGTTATAGCGTCGATAAGCTAAATCTTGCATAACACCTAAGCAATCCATTGTTTCATGTTTGTACTTACAACCATAAGCAGCTTACGAAATAATGCAATTATTGCGAAATTCATCGACGTCCTAACTAATGTATTCATAAACTTTGTCATTTGTTACGAAAACTAACTTGTTTTGGGACCTTAACATTAATATGAATAACGAAAAAACATTTGAATTTAATAAACGAAACCCACGAATTATAAGTTGTGATGATCCTATGCGTCTGGTGGCGGTGTGAGAATATCCACCACCTCATATCATCCCGTGGGTGTCGTAGGAGGCGACAGAGGGAAACTGGACCAGGAGATGGGCAGGAGCGTCTTCTTGATAACAACTTTAAATAATAAATAAAAACTTCGGTTGCCAGTCCGCCTGCCAAGCGTGCCAACTATGGCAAAGTCATTGAGACAATCTAAAAGGGAAACCTATGTTTTTTATTTATTCTTATAAAGAGTGTACATTATTTATATTTGAAATTTTGCCAAACTGTAAGCCAGTTTGTCGGCACGCATGTTCAGTAGTGGACTTTTATAGGCGGTAGTAGATGGATGGATGGATCTTAGTGAGAATACTAGGTTACAGGTTTTTTTTTTATATAGAAATAGGTGACAAACGAGCACGCAGTCCACCTGATGGTAAGTGGATGCTGGCCCATAGACAGACATTTATATCTACATAAAACTTCATTAATATAAAATACCATTACATTCGTTACCTTTCGTATTGTCAACCGACTACAAAAAAGAAAGGTTCTCAAATCGTTTTTTTTTGTGTGTGTTACCTAAGAAGTTTTTTGTAGGTAAACCGACTTTGATGATTATTTTTTTATTTGGAAGCTGGAGCTTCTCATGTGATCTCTATCTCATATCAATTTCAAGATCTGACCATTAGTTTTTGAGTTATCTTTAATAAGGTATTTAATTGACTTGATGACATTGATGACTGTTCTCGTTTTACATAAAATACATAAACACTCACGCCTGTCACCCAGAGGGGTAGGCAAAGACCACAGACTTCCATTTGGCATGATCCCGACACACCTCTCTCGCCTCCTTCACATCCATACATCTACGCATACATGCTCGTCGGTTAAGGGTACTCCTAATTTGGCCTGTTTTCAATAAATCGCCAATTTGGTCGATAAATTTTCGCCTAGGACGTCCCTTTCCGACTCTGCCATTCACTTCTGCAACATAAATTTTCTTTGTCACTCTTTCCTCATTCATTCTTTCCACATGACCAAACCACCGAAGCATTCCTTTCTTAATCCTGGTCACAACATCATCTTGCAAACCACACTCTTCTCTTATTACACAATTTCTTACCCTGCCGTTCAGATTCAGCCCTAACATACTCCTTAACGACCGCATTTCCACTGCGTTGATTCTACTCTCGTGCTTCTTCTCTTCGAGCTTGTTCTCGTTTTATTTCTGTTGAAGTCGGTTGTACGAAATTTTTAATTTTACCGCATGTTATTAGGACAAGACGATATTATCTTCTACGCAGTTAATAGTTTTCGATACCATTCGGAAGTTGTTGTCAAATTATTTATTTGTGTAGGGACAAACAAATAATTTAAATTTTGTGGGCTCCAGCTGGGTTTCAAAGCCGATATTATATAATCTGTGATACTATATAATCTATGTTGTTACATTTTATTTGTAATAGAATTATAGCTAACACATAAAATGTCAACGTATTTCCATAAGGATATAGTGAAACAAAAAAAAAACAATTAAATTGTCTCCGCTCCGTTTCTCGCCGTGACTGAAAGCCGCAAAAACCGCCCAGTGAGGAAGCGGCCGGCCGTTCTGACTGACTGATGGTAGAAATGAAGCTATGGCAAACGTTGGCATTCATTTACAGTTTCCTATTAGGCGAAACTATTAGCTGTCGGTTTCAACGACTGGTCGTGCACAATTTGCTACTGTCAAGATTTTTTATTTTTTTATTTGGATGTAATGCTGTAATAAGTAAGATAGATAATGCTAATAGCTATTTTTATACGTGGAAGAGCCATGCTGCAGTTATATTAGTAGTATAGTTGCATGAATGGGTCGGCTCAACCGGGGAAGGACCACGCTCTCACAAATACCAGCGTAAAATAGTAGCTTAGTACTGCTGTGTTTCGTATGGTGAGTGTAGAGAACCGGAGACCCATTTTACTGGAAACGAGGCATTCCATCTTAGTCCTCACGGGTGACAACACATCTGCATTTTGATTCGTAATCGAGGATAGATGTAGATGTCTATGGGCCACAGCAACCACTTACCATCAGGTGGACTGTGTACTCGTTTGTCACCCTATCCTATAAAATAAAAGATAACATGAAAGCCGTTGGATCAGTACGTATAATAATTGTAATCTACTAAGTTTTCGTCGTGTTGTATAAACGCATCCAATTTCAGATAGTAGATAGCGATCTAATCTGTTTTGTTCCACAAAACGTAAGTTTGCGGGTAGATGTCCAATTGAGAAATTTATTCAAAATTAAGAATTCAACTATGCTAACTAATAGGGCTTTTATAGGCTATGATGATGATGATGATGAAGTTTTAATATAAATAATACACGGGCATACATTTCATATTTACGCACAGTAACCTTAGCTCAACAATTAAGTAGATTTATAAAGTTTTCATGGGCCAGAAAATGTTGAGTAAATTTACTCTGTGTTATGTGTTAACCATGGATTTAAAACAAATTTACACAAAATAGTTTTGCATAAGCAAACACATTTTTATGACCTTATCAAAAGTACGCGATATAGGTACATATCTCTTTGTTTCGTAGACAAAAGTTGTCTTTTTTTCTTTGTTCATAGACAAAACATGTGACCTTACTTCAGGATCTTACACATGTTTATCATTAATTTTCACATAGGGTCACATGATTATAAAACATATGTAAATATGATACATTATTAAAATTCTATAGAGAAAGGTTATCTGCAGGCTAATTAATATTTTATATTTTATTACGAACTAAATATATTTGTAGCAAATGGCGTAAAAATATGATTTGGATATCGAGATCATTGTTTATTTATTTGTTTACTCTTTATTGTACACCAAAATACAAAACATCGAGTATAGTTAAATCTAAAGTAGAATATGTACAACAGCCGGTCTTATCACTCTGAAAGTGATTTCTTCCAGACAACATTTGTGTAGAGAACTGTTGCAAACAGTAGTTAAAATAGAGTACACAATAAAAATAAAAATATGAAAATACATATAAATAAAGATAAGTGAAAATGATGTATAAAATATCATATAATAGATTAAATGAGAAGAGTACGAGAAAGGAAAAGTAATTTATCTAATAGCGATATTAATGCGATTTAACAAGACTTGAAAGAGTGAAGAGATTTAGCGCAACGGATATGGACACTGGACAGGTAAAGAGTTCCACAATCGCACAGCAGTTACGATAAAGGATTTATTAAAAAAGGAAGAAGAGTGCATAGGTGTAGAGCAGGGGTTCCCAATTTTTTTTTGCCAAGGAACGAAATTTCCAGCGATTTGAATGAAATTTGCATTAAAAGGTAGAAAAAAATTAAGTTTTTATGAAATTATTTTAATTTCTGTGAATATGTAGGTAGGTAATAAAGTAATAAAACGTAAAAAAATTTCATTGATTATACGTTTGTGTTGTGAAAATGTGATCGAATGAATTTTTTTTTTCATTAAAATTAGGCTTAATGTCCGAAGTTGAACGCAAAGATCTGGAGCTGCATCCAGTCTATTTCTGTACTTGCTTTTGGTTAAGTGAAGTTGTGGTAAGTCACAAACGGTAACAGTAATGTAATGGCTCTATTAATTTCTGGGTATTCTTGAGTCCAATCCAAAAGGCGTTTAAATCAAAAGTTCCTTCTTCATACTTTTGTTTTAGCGTTGATGAATTTGATGTCATCAAATTCTCAACTCTGAGTAATTTTTGCAAATAGCAACACTAGATTATTTTGAAAAACCGTTCGAGGGAGGGGCGCGCGGGTGGCAGGAAACTATGTCACTTCATGCAATTTTAGTCAAGATGGAGCGCTTCACGGGACAACAGCGTGCTTTTTGTGTAAAACAATTTTATAAAAACAATGATTCCTACGTTACTGTACGACGCCTGTTTAGAATTAAATATGGATTATGCCGTATAAGTGAGTGTCCAAGTGTTAATTTGATCAAAGCTTCGGTCGAGAAATTCGAGCAAACGGGATCAACAACGAATATTACACAAACAGGGCGGCCATGTTCGAGAAGAACTGATAAGAACATTCGAGAGGTCGAAATATCCGTACGGAACGATCCAGAATCATCTACGCGTAAGCGTTCGGCGGCTCTGGCAATACCAAGAACTAGTCTACGGCGGATTTTGCATCTGGACCTCAAACTACACCCATATAAGCTTCAAATTGTGAAGCAGATGAAACCAAATGATTACATTCAACGTAAGTTATTGGCTGACACTATGCTGGAGCGATTCTCTAGCCTTGAGAATGTATTGTTTACGGACGAGGCTCATTTTCACATCAATGGGCACGTGAATAAGCACAATTGTCGATATTAGAGCAGGGACAACCCTCGCCTTACACCAAAAGCCACTTCATTCACCTAAAACGACAGTATGGGCTGCCATATCAGCAAAGGGCGTAATTGGGTCCGTATTTATTTGAAATAATCAAGGAAATAATGTAACTGTGAATTCAATGAAATACGTCAAGATGTTGCAAGACCTTTTAACGCCGCAGTTGCATGAATTTCAAGGGTACAACAACAGGACCTGGATGCAACAAGATGGAACAACATGCCATACGTCAAATGTGAGTTTACCGGTAGTCAAAGAGATGTTTCCGAACAAATTGATTTCTTGCAGAGGTGATATCCCTTGGCCTCCCAGAAGACCGGCCCTTACATGCGATTTTTTTTGTGGGGATACCTGAAAAGTCAAGTGTACCTTAATAAACCGACGACAAAACATCCACGAGGAGATAGCCGCGATCCCCCGCAGCATGTGTCAGCGAGTTTTCCAAAGTCTGCGTAGTCGATTTCAGGAGTGCCAACAACGAGACGGCGCACGTTTGGACGATCTCATTTTTAAAAAATAAATTTCATTAAAGGATTATTACGATAAATAAATTATCAACAATAATTTATAACATTTGTAGTTTTATTTCTATTCATGTTTCAAAATTTTTGGCCCATCCTGTAATATTGCTATTAGTCTGGCGGTTTATAACGCGCAACTTTTCAGTTGTTCAACCATTAGACTAATCTTGTATGTACATATTTTATCACTTGCGAGAAATCTAAAATGTGGTTAATTTAACTATTTGTAACAAAATTGACGAGAACCTTTTCTATAAGCCATCCAAAATGATATATTTTATTAACACAAACACCTTGTTTGTGATCCTATAATCCGAGGTAATGCGCAACTTACTACTGTTAGTACCGTCACTTGTACACTATCCGCTGATAATTAATAGAATCAGGCGCTACTTTGAAATCTATTGCATTAAAATTAGCACGAATTACTTTGTAGAGGCGAAACACGTGTCGTATTATCGTTGGTGGTGTATCTTTCCTACTGTAGTGATGTTGGAATTAGTGGTGACGGGGATAACGCGTGCAATTGAGGGAGGGCGGGAGGTACTCTTCAAACTAAGTAAGACACATCGTTTTATTTCGTTGAGCGGATATGGGCGAAGTAATTCTTACCAACCTTACTACCTGTTGATTCTATTTTACTCCCGAGTTGAAAAGGAAGGTTAAATTCCACATATAGCTCTAAAGATTTAAATGAAACACAGTAGGAGCAGTCATTAAATACATTTATTACAATATATTGGCATCCAAATATTTACATCATATTCCACTTCCTGTCACGTCACCAAACAGCCTTCGCTCCTCCGCATAAAAACAAGTAGCAAAAAGGCAATAATAGAGCACAATACAATCCAGTGTCAATGCCGAGGTATCATTAGGGTCCAAGTTCGTGGCCTTCGAGCGATCGCTTTTAGAGCCTTCTGAAGTTCACGTCGACACGCTAAGGGGGAAACACGAAGCTCCGACCCCGTTCCGATTAGAGCCAGCGATTACTGTGTACATATCGAGGGAAAGATATGAAATGTCTACAGGATTTTTTTAGTAAAGTTATGTAGTTGATATTAAAATTTAAAAAATGTCAGCTGTGACTGTTAAATCTTTTATAATGACGATCGATAAATCTAATCTTTAAGGGGAAATATAATGTCAAATGGCTTAGCAAGATCCTTCGTTATGCCGAAAATATTGCAGCATTAATTTTGAAATAAATATATGGTAAAGTTGAGGATTAATGTTAATGATTATGTTAGACGAAAACACGATTTCGTAAAATTTTCTCGATAGAAAAAAAAATCCAAAGTTACCTCCAAAATAAACAATAAACCGCTGTTATTCATAAAATACTTTAAATAAGATCATGAAACTTTGCATACTAATTGAACTAACTATAAAGCAGTGCTTATGTTATTTACTTTTTTTTAAATACCATTATTTTCACTGTAAAAAGAAATTGCCTAAACTATCGGCGTCTTGAGCTTGATTCCTGTCGCCCGTTAGTATCGCTTAGGCTTTTGAAGGGAGAAGTTGTGTCGCTTACGATCAGAATATACATTACGCAACAGTACGACGTAAAATTAAAATGGGAAATAACCGTGATAAAAATAAGAAGCGGCTGGCTTGGCGTTAAGAAACAGGCATAAATATTGTTACGAGCTTGAGGTTCGTGACAATAAAAATTGCCGATAAAATTACCGAAATTAACACTTTAATTTACTTTACACAAATTAAAACTTAAAACACTAATAATTAAACACACTAATTCACTTTATTCCGCTCCGAAGCTTCGCTTGTCTCGCCGAATCCAATACTGCTCCCCTCGCATCTTGCAGCGCCTATATATTTAAATTAGCAAAGAAATATCCAGAATGTTCAAGTAAACACGCGGAAGGTACCGAGCGTTCGAGTTTCGACTAGGCGCTGTCAGTTGAGTGATTTGTGATGTCATTTTCTCAATGCTCCCCTCGCTCTCGTTCCTGACACTAGATGGCGCTAGTGTATCGTTGACTGGAGCGCGTAACACTGCCCCCTCCTAAGACATGCTCGTCCCGAGCATTATCGGCCCCATAATAACGCGCCAAGCGATTCACATGGACGATCTTAGGAGTCCCTCTTGCGCCTTTCTGTAACGGCTCCGCAATGTCAAGGGCTGTTCTATCCCGTGATGCACCAACATTGTACAATTTCGGTGCTCCTCTACTACGTGTCTGAGGTCCCCGCACGGCCGCACAACTTGTACATGTACGACACCAATCCTCGACATCGTCACGATAATGGACCCAGTAAAACTGTTCTCGGACCTTCAGTAGAGTTCGTTTAACTCCCAGATGGACTCTTGAACGACCATTATGGCACAGCTGTAGAACATTCGGCACTTTAGCTTTAGGGACAACCATTTGCAAACGACAGCTGTCCCTTCGACCACTATCCCATTTACGGCACAGGACTCCATCCTGAATCAGCAAGCTGTCCCATTGGGCCCAATAGCTTTTCGTGGTTGAACTCATCGCTGAGACGTCCCTCCACTTAGGCTTGGTAGCACGGGCATTCATCCATCCCAGAATCGGCTTGATGTCCGGATCTTCCTGCTGTGCATGTCGTAGGCTGTCCTTCCACCCGTTGCTGAGATGGTCTGTCCTGAGCATCCTCACGGATACCACTTCCATACTCTCTTGCCTACTACAATGGTTGCAATCTTCAGGACAAGGTCTTCTTGTCAATGCATCTGCGTTGCCGTGAGATTTCCCGCTGCAGTGTCTGATAGTAAAGTCGTATTCCTGCTGCTGCTGGGCGGTGCTGTTAGCCGCACTTCCTTTCTGAGACCGTTCACCTTCCCTTCCTAGGGTGTGCTTAGGGCAGCTGGACCGAAGATGGCCCCTTTCCCCACAGCCATAGCACCTAGGGCTGTATCTTTTATTGTGGTCGCGAACCGTAACTGCTGTAACCTCCCTAGCGTGAGGTGAACGATGATCCTGTCGCCGCCAGGCAGTGCCGTTAGCTGTACTACCCTCTCGAGATCGATCAACTCTCCTTTCCACGGTTAGTTTAGGGCAGCTGGATCGAAGATGGCCCTTTTCCCCACAGCCATAGCACCTAGGGCTGTATCCTTTGCTGCGGTCACGGACTGTAGCTGCTGCAACCTCCCTGACGCGATGGGAACGACGATCCTGCCGCACGGCTTCCACCTCCAGTGCATGGGCCAAGGCGTTCTTAAGCGTGTCGTGGTGCCCGAGTCTCACAGCAGCTCTGACTTCAAGGTCGCGGATGCCGTCGATGAATGTCTGAACCAGGTTCCCTTCAATGAGCGCAGGTACAGACCGGTATGCTTTTCGAACCATCTTCTCCACCTCAAGGGCCCACTGCTGCAGGTTTTCGTTGCTGCGCTGCACGCGATCTTTAAGCTGCGCGCGAAAGACGTGTTCCAGATGAGCGTCGCCATATCTCGCTTCCAAGGCCTCAAGAAGCTGCTCATAGGTCACTTTCTTACCGAGAGCTTCCAACACAGTTAAGGCTTGGTCGCGCAGGCCTAGGGTGAGTGCAGTCATGGCTTGGCTTTTATTCCAGCCGTTCGCCTCCATGACGGCCTCGAACTGGATTTTGTAGGCCGACCAGGAAGAGGTACCGTCGAACGGTGGCACCTTGAACCCACGTAGCGAAGGTGTTGTAGCTACTACGGGAGCTGTAGCTCCATCTCCAAGTTTGAGTTCGTCCAGTGATTTCTTCATGTCAGCCATTACGTTGTCAACCCGATTGTTCACTTGGTCGATTCGGGTTTCAGCTTTCGCGATTTGGGTTTCAGCTTCCGACAGGCGGTTGTCATGCTGAGCAACCCTATCCTTCACCTCCCTTATCTCTTTCCCGAAGGTAGCGTGAAGGTCCTTCATGAGAAGCATCTGCTCTTCCAACCGACGGGCCTGTTCCTCTTGTCGGCGGGCCTGTTCATCCTGTCCGCCCCGCAGCTGCTCTTCCAATCGGCGTGCCTGTTCGGCCTGCTGGCGAGCCTGCTCCTCCTGTCGGCGAGCCTGTTCCTGCAGCATCACCATCAGAGCACCTAAGTCAGGTGCTGCAGATGTAGGAGCTACCGATGGGCCTGCAGCCGGTGGCTGGTCCTCCGACGTCTGCGGCGTTGCACCACCAAATCTTCGTTGGTCCGTCTCCTGCTGGCGTTGACTTCGGGTACGGACACCCTCCGTTTCCTCCTTAGGTAAAATCGGCATTATTTTATCCCACTTCTGACACCAATTGTTACGAGCTTGAGGTTCGTGACAATAAAAATTGCCGATAAAATTACCGAAATTAACACTTTAATTTACTTTACACAAATTAAAACTTAAAACACTAATAATTTAAACACACTAATTCACTTTATTCCGCTCCGAAGCTTCGCTCGTCTCGCCGAATCCAATACTGCTCCCCTCGCATCTTGCAGCGCCTATATATTTAAATTAGCAAAGAAATATCCAGAATGTTCAAGTAAACACGCGGAAGGTACCGAGCGTTCGAGTTTCGACTAGGCGCTGTCAGTTGAGTGATTTGTGATGTCATTTTCTCAATGCTCCCCTCGCTCTCGTTCCTGACACTAGATGGCGCTAGTGTATCGTTGACTGGAGCGCGTAACAATATGATAAACCTAATGAAATAAGTGTCTAACGACCTTTCTACTTACAGTATTAGTGATTACAAACATATCGGTACATAGCATACGACGCGCGGGGAAGTGGGGGCGAAATTAGAATTTGAGCTGACTTACTCTATCCTCTTAAAAGTTAAATAGTTAATTAAATGCGATAAATCGCATCTGCATTTTCATTCGTAGTCGAGGATAGATATATGTCTATTGGCTTCAGAATCCACTTACCATCAGGTGGATTGTGTGCTCGTTTGTCACACATGTAGCATAAGTGCAACCATGATTCTCCCATAGATGGGACTAGGAGATACTACAGATACTAGAGATACTAGGGGTTAAAACAAATAGATCAACTTGGATGTCAATATAGGCTGGTATACGTTTTTACCGACTTAACGTTGAGTGTTAATTTATCGAATCCGCAATCGTTATAAAAAACACATTGAAATAAAACTTGTGTATTTTTTTATTTGGTGTCGCTTGGCGGAGTTTTGCCTATCCCAAGAACCCAGTAGTATCCGGCCGTTATATTCAAAAAATCTCAACAAACGGCACTAAAGTTTCCTAAATCGTCGAGCTAAATACTAAAAAATATATATGAAATAGGTAAATAAAATAAAGACGGTATAGTCAAAGATGACAGAAATATTATAAAATACGACATTATAAATGAACTCTTTGATTGCGTAGACGAATTTTTTTGTCAAATATACTATATTCTCTTTTGTTATTATATGAGATTTGTACACGCTAATCCTTACCCTGGGATGAAAGTGAAACGGAACAATGGGACGGATACATAGCTCGAAGTAACGAGAACCGATGGAGAAAAAAGTTTTTTTTAGTGGCAGCTGCGTACTGGTACTGGTAAGCGAAGTGTAGGACCACTCCCCTTCTTCACTAGATGGAGTTACGACGTGGTACGGAGATAGGATGTCGATAGATGTAGTTGCCTTAGCAGCTTAGTACCGTGCTTCGTGGACTTGTTGGGCTCTAATCATCATCGCAATATTGTACATGCTCTACTCATTTATTTGTAGGAAAGTAACATAACCACACAGCTAGTTTACTTTTATACAAATAAAAACGTGGTCTTTTCACGTTATACTCACCTCATTTGATATAAATAAAACAACACTGTTTTGTCTTTATGACATGACTATTTGAAGCCAATGAAACAACATTTTTCGGTTACTAGCAAATTAAAAATTATAGATTACCATTTTTTTATTTAAAGAGAAACGTTGTACCCCCATTGGGATTGTCTCCAGTATCTTGGTGGTATTTTATTTACATACATTTGTAGTACAGACACTTATTCCGTGCGGAATTGGAACCTGCGTTCCGCAGCACCAACAAGTGTACAGCTTGCGCCACTGTGCTGCCGAGTCGTCTTCTATATATATTATTGCTTAATAAAGAGTTCTTTAGTAAAAACAAACGTTCGATAAAATTATATTTTGAAGGTGCCTCCCTATACTTTATACAATCAAGTCGCCACCCCATGGCCGCTAACCAAGGTCAGGCCCTGCTCAGTCATGGTCGCCATAACTACGCTCGTTATTGGGCTAAATTATATTACAATTTATAACTTCCGGCTTGCTTTACACGCTATAGAATTGATTAATGTCCTTGTTTCATTAAATATTTGTGTTGATATTTTTATGTTTATATTTGTTTATTCTACTAATGAATTTGTTCGTCTATACGAGTGATAATGTACGTTTGAGATTAAATCCCGCCAAAGTAAGAATGCTCGTGTTTTGCTGATGAAGTTGCGGTACAGGTGTATATGTATGCAGCACGAGTGGATCTCCCCTATAACTTGGGAGGTATCACGCTCTCAAAGGGTATATGCTATGCCTAGCAGCTTAGCTTGTTTTCATCAGATTTTTTTATTGTAAACACCCAAAACCAAAGGGCCCTATATGGACAGAATTATTGCTTTGTGACGTCTACCAGTCAGCTCTTAAAGAATTGGGGAATTATAGCAGGCATCTCGTACATACATCATACATACATGGACACTCACGCCTGTCACCCAGAGAGGTAGGAATACTGCCATTTGCACCTCAATTACTTAATAAAGTATTACTAATAATATTAGGAGCATACAATATAAAAATGAGTGTGTGCGATTATTTGTTATTGTACCCGTTATCATTATTTCTGCCATCCATATGTTATCACAAGTAAAAGAAGTTTAGTTTTCTAATGCGTGAAGCATTATTATTGAAGCATATTAAAAACTAAACTTCTTTTAGTAGTAAGTTTTTAATGCTTCACGCATTAAAAAATTCTACGCAGATTAAAATATTTTTGTGTTGTTCACATTTTTATCGTTTTATAATTAATAAATGTTTGTGAACGGAACTTGATGGTTTTATTGTTTTACGTTCGTATCATGCATACCTTAGGGATTTATGTTTATAACAGTAAAGTTGTCAGTTTATACATAATTTCCATGTAGTAACCGTGATAACGGTCATTCAACCTGTATCATAAACTCAGAATGCAACGGAAGTTTGTACAACAAAATGATGCAGTTAGCTACTGCGTCATTTTGTTGTGCTTTTACTTGTTTTAAATTTAAACAATTAAAAATAAGTATCTACAACCTTGCTTTGGTGCGTCAGTTTTGTCTAAAATTCTGTTAATGTGGGTAACATTATATAAATGCCATGATAAAAAAATATTCTTATATTTCAAGTTTCAAGTTACGTAATTATGATGAATGAGAAGCCTCGTAAGAGGCGACAGAAGGTAACAAATCAGGAGATGGGTTACGGCGTCGTCATAATAACGACAAAAATTTAAAAAAAACTGCGGTTGCCAACCAGCTTGCCAAGCCTGGCAACTATGACATATTCCCTCTATGAGGCAGTCTAACAGGGAGGCGTTTATTTAGCAGTGGACTTTAAATAGACTGTAACGGTAACGGTAATTATAATTCTACAATAGTAAAAAAAAAAACATTAACAGTTCCATTGTAAAGATTTCTTATATTAACGCGAACAGTACAAATTGATTAAAACTACTTTTACGGAATTTATCGCGTTTAATTTATATGATTTTAATTGCCGACGTTACAATACCCATCGCCCGTGACCAAGGGTGCTGGAATTAAAAATCATAGAGGTAATTCAAACGCGATAAAATCCGCAAAAGTAGTTTTAATCAATTCCATTGTAACTTAATATAGATACTTACTTCTAAATATAAAATGTAAACACAACTTTTAAAATAATGCAATGGACAATTAAGCAAAACTAAAAAACAGCCAGTCGTACGGAATATTTCCGATTTAAGGGGGGGGGCCCCTGAAAAGGGGTTTTTGTTGTTTTTTGTGGGTGCCTTTTTTGGTTTTTTGGGGGGGTCGCGGGGTGTGTCTTCCCCTTATTATAACGAAATATGTATCACCGTGTAGTAGTGGTATTAGAATATCCACCTCCCCATATCTTTCCGTGGTTGTCGTGATTGTAAGAAGCGACAGAAGAGAATCGTAAAAGGTGATGGCAGCAGCTTTCTTACTGATAACCACTCAAAGTAATATATAACTGCGTTTGCCAATCCGCCTGCCAAGAGTGGCAGCTATGGTAACATCGCTTCTATGAGGTTCAGCTGGTGGACTTTTGTAGGCTGTAATGAATGGGTGTGGGGTTGCCAGGTCTTAAAACCGAAGAGCCGGACAGATCAGCGAGCTCAGCCGGATATTTTGGTAAAAAGGCCGGAGACACTTATTTTTTTTTTCTTAGTAAAAGACACTTTTTTAAAGTAAAGCAATGCATTTTATCATTTACCATGAAATGTTCTTAGGTTTTAACGAAATAACAATTGAATAAATCAGTCTTATTTACTATATTAATTTCGATAATTGCAATAGTATGTATGTAAATATATGAAAAATGTAAATAAATGGTGAAATTTAAAAAGCCTAACAAAAGCCGGACACCGTCTAATTTGGTCGGACACGTAACCAAAAAAACCTGACTATGTTCGGCTTTATCCGGACGTCTGGCAACGCTGGATGGGTGTTATATACGTAGTTAAAGTCATGCAAGCATAAAAATATCAGAAAATCTTAGATATTATCTGCACTGCGGTACTTTTATTTACTCAAACACATCACATACATCATATTTTTATTACATAATTTCTGTAAAAGACGCAAATATTCATTTTTAGAGGCCACGTTAATCGCACTTCGGAACTAAATCTTTACTGAGTTTTGTGTAAATTGTAGAGCACCTTGCTTTAAATCTAACTCAAATAAGCAATAATTTGTGTGTAGATATGCACACTCGGAAGTATACATTACGTAATTACAATAAAGTACTTTCCAAACAGCATACGGAAACGTACGTAGTATACACACAACATGTTTGGCATTGCCCGCGAATTAATTTAGCTATCGCGGCATTAGCTATTCGTTAACAACTTATGTCTTAAATAATTGTGCTTGTGATATAGGAAGTCTATGGGTACTATGTAGTTATTTTACATAACCGTACGTTACTACTATTTATTCTGTGGTAACAGGTTTGATAGTGCTGTAGCAGTTATTTTATAATCGTACACTTGATAAGATAACGTTTTATTTTGTTTCGCGGCCGTAAAACTATTCAAACTGTTTGTTATATTTAAACAAACCTGTTAAATTAATGAATACAAAAAAAATAGTATTACAAAATAACGTAGTCCTGATAGGTGTCAAAGCATCTGTAATCTTTTTCGTGTGAAGTTGGTGGCAAATGTCCATGTCGTATATTCGTTTATAACTTTAATTTTATTAAAAAAAAAAACGTAAAAACTTGTAAACAGCACAAGTAGACATGGAGCCTTTTCCATAATCGTCACGCTTCCCATCGCCGGTCTATGAAACTCTTATTTAGTAAAAATAAAAGATGGTAATGTCATTGGCCTTTTAAAAACGCGTCCTTTACCGTTACTGCATATGAAAAGTTTACTGTTGTAAATAGGCCTTTTTATTTTTTAGTTGTTGTTATACTCCTGTTTTGTTTCTATAAGTCGCCTCTTACGTTGTGGCGGTTCACCATGTAGTAGCGTGGTAAGATATCCACTATCCCATATCGTCCCGTGGGTGTCGGAAGAGATGATGGGACCCAACGATGGGAAACAAATCAGGAGAAGAACGCGTCAGCGTCCATGAATTACTTCCAAAATTTACCCATACTCACTTCGCTAGACAAGTAAATGGATTGGTAAGTGTTAGATCATTCATTTAAAGTCAATTTTAATATAAAGTTGGATGAACTCTGTGAAAACTGTAATCCGAAAAGCAGACTTCTAATTACTTTGTGTTAGTGGGAATATGCGAAAATGGAGTTACAACGACTCCGAATGATGTGAGCACTAGTTAAACTTAATGAGAACACCACTGTCGATGGCAACTTTTAAAAATAATACCGGTAACGTTATTTACATTATTGACAGTCTCGCTTAAAACTCCAAGTAAACTAAAAATTATTTTAGGTGTGTTTC
This sequence comes from Parnassius apollo, assembly GCA_907164705.1. Lineage (NCBI taxonomy): Eukaryota > Metazoa > Arthropoda > Insecta > Lepidoptera > Papilionidae > Parnassius > Parnassius apollo. The sequence continues at coordinate 8,404,050 of CAJQZP010001558.1, read as the reverse complement.
AATAGTCAAATGGCGGATTCAAACGCACGAGTTTACAATCCGCCACCCTTAAGGGGAAATATAACCTCAAATGGCTTAGCAAGATCCTCCGTTATGCCGAAAGTATTGCAGCATTAATTTTGAAATAAATATATGGTAAAGTTGAGGATTAATGTTAAGGTTTATGTTAGACGAAAACACGATTCCGTAAAATTTTCTCGATAGAAAAAAATCCAAAGTTACCTCCAAACTGAACAATAAACAGATGTTATTCATAAAATACTTTAAATAAGATCATGAAACTTTGCATACTAACTGAACTAACCATAAAGCAGTGCTTATGTTATTTACTTTTTTTAAAATATCATTATTTTCACTGTAAAAAAGAAATTACCTAAACTATCGGCGCGTAAGCTTGGTTCCTGTCGCTCCGTTAGTATTGCTCCGGCTTTTGAAGGGAGAAGTTGTGTCGCTTACGATCAGAAAACACATTACGCAACAGGAAGACGTAAAATTAAAATGGGAAATAACCGTTATAAAAATAAGAAGCGACTGGGTTGGCGTTAAGAAAAAGGCATATATATGATAAACATAATGAAATAAGTATCTAACGACCTATCTACTTAGAGTATAAGTGATTACAAACATGTCGGTACATAGCATACGACGCGCGGGGAAGTGGGGGCGAAATTAGAATTTGAGCTGACTTAAACGGGCTACACACGAGCCGATATCGGTGGCGATCTAGGGTGGAAAGAAATCGGGGCTTTTATCGGGGCAGACCCTACACACGGCATGCCTAGCAGTACGCGTTCGGACTTGGAGCGGAACACATATGCGGTAGAGTTCTTCAAAATAGCTTCAACTCTCTTAAAACACCAATGTATTGGTTTGGCATTAGCCCTCTCGGTAAATTTATTCGAAAATAGAAAAAGAGGAGTTGCTGGGTGAAAAATGGCTCCAAAAGAGACAAAAATTAAGCTACATAAACGTACTAAATGATCTGTATTCCAAAGACATGATTAATTTTCTCCGGATGGATGAAGACAGTTTTTATAACCTTCTAGAAATGATTTCGCCACTTATATAAAAACATCAATTTCTCCTATGTACCTATGCTATTTAGTTATTTCTTCTCTTTGTTCATTTCTGCTTTGGTCAAAATCTGGTTATGTATTACACACAACAAACAAGGAAATAAAATACTTTTGTATAATAATATGTATTCTTTTTTTTTAATGTAATCTTTATTTATGGAGTAAAACTATCAGAAAATAAAATAGCTTATATCTTTTTTTAAACATAAAGAAACCTTTAATTTCGGACATACTCCCTTTTATATAACTTGTTTGTTGATGTGGAGATGGTGAAGGAGTAGAAGTTAGTTGTTTATAAGAGGATGAAGGCACGTAAGAGGTCGAATTGTGGTCTTGTGGAGTTGTAAGAGATATGAGTGCGGTCTTGTGTTGATAGTGTTGGAATAGGAGTTAGTTGTTGAGGAGAGGCTTTATCTTCTCCTTACTTACATCATACACTCTACTTTACGAACGGCAATAAAAAATTAGTTTAGTAGGCATTCTTGACCATGTCACTTCGCAGGGTCACAGGCTAGGGTGGATATGATTTGAATTTCGATAAAATTTCATTTAATTTATTTATTTTATTCACTTTTTTTTTTTGGTTTTTTGTAAAATATCAGTGCCATAGGCTTCTGCTCCGTTTATATGATTAAAATGTAAAAATTTTGTTACATAAAAAAAGGTCATTCAGTATCACTGTTTTGTTAACTTCCTTCCGCGAGGGTTGCCGGCAGCGACTGCCAAAAGAAATCGGGCCAATGCGCCTACACACACGCAGTAAGGAGGGGGCGGTGCCCCGATCTAGGAAGCATCGGCTGCATTTTTGCTCCTGCCAGCCGATTAAGGAGGCGATATCGGCTACGACTTAGGATGGCTCTACATACGACACGATTTAGAGGCAATCTAGGAGGCATCCCCACTACTCCACCCTAGATCGCCACCGATATCGTGTCGTATGTAGCCCGCTTTACTCTCACCTCTTAATCATTAGGTTACAGTCGCTTAAATCGATCCAAGTCTAGAATCCTCAAAACAAAGGTAGTTGACCTAGTAATCGTGCTAGTGGGCACAATGATCGCCCGTGTCTGTCGTGTTCCGAACAACGAAGTAAAAGCACGAGGTATAACTTACCTACTCACTGAGTTGTGTTAGATTTGTCGATGATTACAGCTTTAACGTTTGCATGTAAAACTACTCTGCCAACTGAGCGTTTCCCTTTAGGAAAGTCATTTTCCAGATTCTTAGTGTGAAAATAAAATTACTTGTTCTTATTTTCATTTAAATGAGTTTGCACCTAGTTTATAAAAAATAATTATTAAAAATGATCGATTCGTAGGTAGCTCAAGCATATTTTATCCCATACTAAAAAAGAGAGAAAAATACAAAAGGATGTTAGTTAATATTGTGGCCTATACTACGGATTCTTTCTGCTAGCAACGGTAGCCACGGTAACAAATTTCAAATACTTTCAAAAAAATTATTGATTATTGGTGTGGATATTCCCAGGATATTTCAGTACACAGAGGCTTTTTTCTTTTATAATTATTATAAAATGTAGAATTACCAAACCAATGGCAGTGTAGCACTTCAAAATGTGTACACAAATACCTAAACTTCTTAGGGCAGTCGGGTAACGGACAAGGAATGTTAATACCCTCTTTATTTTGGTTAGTAGGTAGAAGGCATCGATATACATATATGTACTACGCACTAGATATGGCATTCCGAACACTCTCTATGTTCAACTGAACTGTACTGTAATCCGTACACCCGTTATTGTAGCTTCGATATTCAAGCATTGCGGAGCGGCGCTAATAATCATTTTATATTAAATTAGCACATAATATGCAAAAAAAACAAAATTAAAAAAAATGTACTCGATTAACAATACAATCTAAATAAACAATTATTTACCTATTATGAAAATTTTCGCGCGATTATATTAACTGCGCATGCGCGACTCTACTGTTTCCCGCGCATGTGCGGATACAGAGTAATGCACATTTTTTGTTTGGAATAGCTTCTCTAGTACGTAGTACATATAACTCAGTGGTAGAAGGGCTTTTTCTGTCTAGATGTCTTGTTTTATGTCCCTGTTAAGTTGCAGTCCATCTCCTGTTTGTTAAGAATGTTACCTTGTATAATCAGTAAAAAATAAATAGGTAACAGTCCCATACTGTGTAGTGGCGGTGTAAGACTATCAACTATTTCATATCATCCTGTGGGTGTCGTAAGAGGCGACACAGGGAAATAAACCAGGAGATAGGCAGATAGCGCTGACTGCCCGTCCGCGCGGGGGCTCTTTGTATATGTCCTGATTGTTCGTATGGTGGTGTAGAGGAGATTTTTTTGTCTTAGATCCCAAGGATTGCGATAAATATCACGCGTGTAGCATTCGCCTAACGGTTATGGTAATCCTGAATGTGTCTGCTTAAAGTGCTTAATATTGTGATTAACCACTGTAGTGTTTTTTTTTTTTTATAAAAGAGAAGGCACACTCAAAAATATATGATTCATCCGATGGTGATTTCCGCCGCTAATGTACATTTGCAACACCAGATGAGTCTAACGAATATATTATTGCTTCTCTTGCTAAAGAGAATTTGCGCAAAGCAAAGCAGATTCCGTTAAACGAATGCCCCGAAATCCGTCTGAATTGTTGAAGAAATAATTGCAGGGGCGTGAATAAACTTAGTGCTATTGTTTCAGAAACTACTTAATTGTTCTTCGCCGCCGCGTAACAGTTGACGTTACAACGGCGTTTTCCTTTTATGATGTGGTTTTTACTACGCCCCAATTTCCGCTTGGCGAGCGCTTCGGGCTAGTCGCCATGCTTGTTAAAAAAAACTTACCAAGTGCGTGTTGAGAGACGCTTGGAGTTGTCTGCTCGCAGTTTAATTTGTACCAAATATTTTCTAAACTTTTAAACCCTAGAGCGTTCGTTATAAATATGTGTTATAATTTATATCCTTTTAAAATATGTTAGAACTCTTTTCGTGCCTGGGCTTGTGCTTTGTACTTTTTAAGGTTCTTCATTATTAATTAGACAAAATTAGAACGATTCCAGACTCGAAGACTCATTGCAGGCTATTCGTGGCTATTATATACGTGGTAGAGCCACGCTGCAGCTATATTATGGTTGTAGCACGAATTAGTCGGCTCGACCGGTGGAGGACCAAGCACTCACAGAATACCAGCCTAAAATACCGGTATTTCGTATGGTGAGTGTAGAAAACGTAGACCCTTTTTACTGAAAACGGATCATTCCATCTCAGTCACCAGGGGTGACAACGCACTTGCATTTTAATTCTTAATTAAGGATACATGTAGACGTCTATGGGCCACAGCATCCATTTACCATTAGGTGGACTCTGTGTCTCTGTCACCCTAATTCTATATAAAAAAAATCAATGTACGATTAGCTTAATATTTCAAATATGTTTACGTTTCATGGAACCTTATAATTTGGCATATATTTAAAATTGTATTAGAAGACCTAACTATACTACCTTATTAAATATTGAAATACGGCAATTAAATTAGACCCAAACAATTAGTAATTCTGGAACCTGCATATTTATTGTTTTATCGTAATATCGTACCTACTGGATTTACATAAATTTTGATACTAACGCAAACAAATTAATTGTTAAATGAATCATGTAAGATCCACCTCTTCTGATTTGTGGAAAAGTATGATAATGTTATACAATACTAAGCCTGAGCAATTATTGTCGTCCCACTTAGTAAACAATGTGGGTACTTACCTTTTGTTGTTTTCACGAGTGTTTTTCTTACACACTTTTTTTATACGCGTTTCGTTTTTATTCGAAGGCCAAGTTAGAGATAACAACCACAACTGTATGGTACAGCAACTCGTTGTTTCTTTTGAATAATATTACCAAGTTAAATGTTGCGATATTTTAACACAATTAACTAAAATAAATTGTTATCTTCTTCCTAACGTATGAGAGTTCAAAACTCAATATAATATTTAACTAACAACTAACAAGGAAGGCTTTAGGGCAGCTAAGATACTGCTCCATTAGATGGCTAATTATCTAATTGCGTGGTAAAGTTTTGATAATTGTCTGTAAGTTATGACAATATTTTTAACCAATCTTAAAGCTCCATTTGATAGCTGATGTAATGTGTCCGATATTTAAAAGTGAGCATTAAAGTAGAGTTTTGAATATAGTTCCAATCAATTTAAGACCAATTTCATTCGACGATTAATTTGTTGCGTAATTCATAATTTTCAACATAATCCATATGCACTTTATTAACTTTTCATTAACTTATAACTTACATCTAGTCATATAATGGGAAGCTTGTGGTGAGGGTACAGACAGAACTGTAAACGCACCTGCACCACATCACGTATAGAATAATTTCGTCGTATTATTGTGAAACTATATGAGTAACTAATTATACGCCTCCGATGCTTGTTGACGGCATTTCACTTGAAATATTTTATTCTTCAATACAGGTTTCTTCGCGATGTTTTCCTTTACCAGCACGTTGTATAAATTCTTTAGCGAATTAATGTAAATGAATTTAAATGGATTTAGAAATAAAACATTAGTAGGTACCGTCTGATTACAACTGTATTCAAATGTGGTTTAAAGTGAATAGTAACAAAATGCGCCACAGTACAATCAATAATTGCAATGTGTTGTGGGTAGTAACAAACCAAATTACAATAAAATAGATACAATAAAATGGATTTTTCTAGAAATTTTGTAGTTCCTCCAGACAATAGATGGTGCTGCAACATTTTATAGAAGAGGGGGCAAACGAGCATACGGTTCACCTGGTGTTAAGTGACTACTACAGCCCATGAACATCTGCAACACTAGGGGAATTGCAGGTGCGTTACCGGCCCTTTAGAAAGTAGTAAGTTCTTTTCTTGAAGGTCCCCAGGTCGTATCGGTCCGGAAAAATCGCCGGTGGTAAACTATTCCAAAGAGAGGTCGTACGCGGAAGAAAACTCCCAGTGAAACGTACGGTGGTAGACCGCCAAGCATCCAGATGGTGTGGATGGTATTGGGACCGCGTAGTGCGTTCATGAAATTTGGCGGCTGGGATTAATCCGAAGGAGGACTTCCCGTGATAGATGCGGTAAAATGCGCAAAGAGGTGAACATATCTTCGCAGCGCCAGTGAATCGAGCCGACCGGAAAGCACTTGGTCGTCGGCGATTCGGGCCGCTCTGCGCTGGATGCGATCAAGTAGAAGGAGCTGGCACTGGGGAACCCCAGCCCAGAGATGGGAACAGTACTCCATGTGCGGCCGAACCTGCGCCTTGTAGCGCCTGTGTGTAGTTGCAGGCGGTGTGTCGGCATGAAATACTGTCCCACTCTGCTGAGCACGCCAAGCTTTTTAGAGGCAAATTTGGCCTTCTCTTCCAAAAACCAGCAATTACTACTCCAAACCTCCAAACAACAATTATCAATTTGCTAATCGCGAATCTAATTCGGGTATGTCGCGTACTGTGAAATTTTCGGCGAGTGCTTAGCTTTTGAGCTACCACGACTGTTTTATTCTGTATCATATACTGGCCATCACATCACCTACTCTCTACTGTCTGTCGGTCCGTATTGCTTAGTTTGAATAGCTATACGAGTGGTTTGGTTTTTTAAACCAGTGAACAACCTACTGGACACAAGTCTGTTCTTATTATTAGAGTTTTATAGAACTAATTTATGCTTAATTGTATGTTGCTAACGGACTTTGCATACAATATTTTCTTTTTGATTTATCAGACTTTCTATCGACGGTCTCAAGCCATGTCTCTATGATATTTACCAATCACGTGAAAATCGGCACTGAAAATATGTTTAATATATATGATATCAAATTAGGATAAGTTATTATAGTCTTTATTAGCAGTGCATAGACGAATTCCGATTTCGTTTCGTTTAGAATTTTCTAGATTTGAATGGACATTCATATTAGCTAAAAATATTACTCATTTTTGGGCACCGCAGCAGTCGGGTACCATTTACCATCAGGTGGAATATTAGTCAAGCACTGACTTATAAAACAGTTAAAACATCGGAACTATGGTTGTCATGCCAAAGAAATTAAGGTGTAGTTATAATAAAGATTAAACCTATTTTGTTCTTTGCATATGGTTGATTTTTAATTTTATCGCTAAATCGTGACGATTCGAGAATATTGTTTTTAATACAGCAGTCGATGGCCGGGGTTCAACGTCCTTCAAGTCATTCTCCTACTTTCAGACTATTTAATCGTTATACTACAAAATCTATTTATATATATAAAAATAAATCAAAATGAAGTGTCTGTTTTATACAGAAATAACGTCAATTTTTTAATATAAGTGTTATGGAAATATCACATTTTCCTTTATATAAGACCTGTTTGCGTGAAATTAATAGATTTTAACCACTAGAACTGGTTATATATATATATATATATATATATATATATATATATATATATATATATATATATATATATATATATATAGTATATATATGTTGCTTAGTCGGCTTTCATCTATATAATGCCAGTTCTGCAGCTATAAACGGTTGTGGCACGAATGGGTCGGCTTAACCGAGGCAGGAACCACCCTCTCACAGAATGCCAGCGAAGAATAGCAGCTTAACGCTGCTATGTTTCATATGGTGAATGTAGAGAACCGGAGACCGCTTTTACTGGAAACCCTTTTTACTGGCATTCTGTCTTGGTACTTACGGGTGACAACACATCTGCATTTTGATTCGTAGTCGAGCATAGATGTAGATGTCTATGGGCCACAGCTACTACTTACCATCAGGTGGACTGTGTGCTCGCTTGTCACCATTATCTTATAAAAATAATTATAAGTGTACGTAATCAGTTAAAAGTTCTCAATTCTCGTGTTCAACTTGCTAAAGATAGTAATATCCCTAAATGCACGGTGCTAACGAGGTGCAAACACCCAAGTCAGCGACGTGGAGCAGCGTCAAGATACACCAATCAAGCATAATATTGTGGAAAAGTGGTAAAATTAAAAATTTTGTACAACCGACTTCAATATAAATAAAATGAGAATATCGTCAATGTAGTCGAAGTCAATTAAATACGCATTATTAAGGATAACTCAAAAACTACTGGTCAGATCTTGATCAAATTTATATGGGACCACATGAGAAGCACCAGCTTTCAATGAAAAAAAAATCATCAAAATCGATTCGATTAGAAAAAGGTTCTGAGGTAACTCACATAAAAACTGAAGAAAATACAGTCGAATTGTGTACCTCCTTTTTTGAAATCGGTTAAACATCTCAAAGAAAAGGAACTCTGTATATGCCCCAAGGCGTCATAAGATCAAAACTTTTTTTTTAATAAAAGTAAGGGTAACAAATGACCACACCTACATACATATATCCTCGATTAAAAATCAAAATACATCTCCGGATCTCTCCGGTCCTTTCCTGATCGAGCAGCCGACCCATTTGTGCTGCAACCACCTATACTGCAGTGTCTCTATCACGTAAATTTCTAATACTGTCAATGTTTATTGATATTCTGTCATTTAAGTTTATTATACCATACCCACCTTTAAATATAATAATACCCAATATAATATCGTTATGAATTACGTGTCATGGAAGCTTCTAACTGCTAAACCTTATTTGCTTACGTGTTACTAAATTTATTTTAAAAGTACTCCAGAAATAAAAATTGGCCGCTGCCGAAATTCGCTGCCAATATAGTTATCGTTAGCAATTAAATTGTTTTGAAACATCCATCGTCATATTATTTCCAGTTATTTAGTATTTAAACATTGTCTTTATTTCTAATTACTGTAATCTAATAATACTAGAGTAATTTATTTATAGTCGGTTATTCAAATCTCGTTTCTCTCTACTGTAACCGAAAGGTGAATAAATATTATATCCATACCATACCATTGCAGTCTATAATAATATTATTATAGGCCTCCCCCATAGATTGCCTCATAGGGGGGGATATTTTCCATAGTTTCCACGCTTGGCAAGCGGGGTTGGCAATCGCAGTTTTTTTTATTTGTTATTAGGAAGACAGTGCTGCTCATCTCCTGATTTGTCTCCACCTGTAGCCTCTTTGGACTCTCACGGATTGATATGTGTAACAGTACGTTTGCACTGAGAAACATACAACACTTAATGTTTTAAAACAAATCGTATAACATAAATCCAACAACATGTTTTGTGGATGGTGGCGTTCGCACTCACAAAAACTGTGTAAAATTTTCAACAGATATTCAAATTTATCTTTCAACATAACAAATATTACTTCAAATTTGTTTTCAAACATTTTGTTTCTGTTGTTATAAAGATATAATAAAACGAAAATATGTAATGTACATAAACTGTCAAACATATTTCACTACAACACGTTCTTTGACTATGCAAACGTATACATTGACAGAAAACAGTGTTTAAAACTTTTTTTTTTTGAAAATCGCGTCAATGCAAACTCACGGTTAGTGGATATTCTTACAGCGCCACTACACGGTAAATATTGGGTGCGTTTGGCAGAAAAAAGCGCTAGCAAGCGCTTATAAGCGCTGAAATAGTTTTCGGCAAGGACATGATTGCTACTTCAGTAGCGCTGACACAATCCGCCATTTTGCTTATTTAATTTGTTTGTTTTGAAGTAGAGTTTATAAGTTGTTTTGCGCAATATTAGTTTTAAGTAATATAATGACATGAATAAACATATACATGTTATTAAAATTCATGATTGGTAAGTTTTTAATATGAATACTTTACAAACATATATTTAAATTAGGTTAGGTTCCCCGGTTAAAACTAACATCGTGTCCTGGAGGAAAATAGCTACTTACGATTTGACAGCGCTTACCGCTTACGATCGCCATTTTGCTTACAAGCGCTTGTTAGCGCTTTTTTCTGCCAAACGCACCCATTATATAGGTAATAATAATAGGATAAGACTGTACGGTTAGAGACTTCCTCGGGCTGTGTATGGGCACGGTAATATTATCTATAATAATATTACAGTGGTATGGGGCAGTGGAGTACGATTCTTTGTCATCCAGGCGATCATGTGACGGCTGCGGAGAACCACATAAGGATAAGAAGATGTATTTTCAGGGCGATTGTTTGAGTCCAATCTGGTTCTGCCTCTCTCTCTGAACCCTCTCAGTACCTTACTGGAGGGATCGGGGAGGGAATCTGAACTTCGGAAGGAAGGGACCCAGCGATTTTATTTGATGCGTGTGATTTCAGCAATTCTATAAAAATGTTGCTGGGACGGATAAGTGCGTCGGCCTTCATGTCGAAAGGGGTAGGGTCGCTTATTTTGAGGGCATACATCTATGTACATCAACATAGACCCTTTCCGATGCAGAAACATACTGATACTTGTATACGAACCTATATCGATGAGGCGGATATGAAACAGTCAGTTAACGATCAGTTTTATGCATGCTTGACCAGCCTTTTATCGGGCGTGAATAAGGCATACGCTTATAACAGTTGGGTAATGCCCGTCCTCATGGGCCATTTGGCATATTCAGATGGACTCAAACTAAACTATCTTTCTACCCAGGGCGTAAACCCTGGCTAGAAAAGTCCGCGCTACCATGGCGTCCCATAGGATGCACCATACGAGATCGTCCGTAAAGAGGCTGTAATTGCCAGGGAAGTATGGTGGGCGTGGCTTTTTAAGCACGCTCACCACGCATGAACGCGAAAAGTGTAGCCTTCGTCATTATTTCTTAGCGATATCGGATGATCTACTCTATAAAAACGTTATTTCTTGTGATAAAGGGCTTCCCCCTCTATCCTTAGCCAACGAGTACCGAGTGCCATTGCGAGTACCGCGTCTTGCTATTTTTTATTATTTCCGACCGGGAGGTCGAAGGTGCTCCACGGGAGGTTCTTTCTACAAGGCTCTACATCAGCATTACGTAGACACAGTCGCCTCCCTCCACCGGCTAGGTTTTGGTGACCTCTTTGGGAAAACCGAGGGTTTTGTCTGTGCGAAACAGGATCAGGTTATTAAGACCAACAACTATCGGAGATGTATTCTAAGAGATGACACCGTTGACATCTGTCGAGCTTGTCGCCATCCCGGTGAGTCATTTAGGCATGTCATCTCCGATTGTTTGGCGCTTTCTAACTGTGAGTAGGTACTTGCACAGGCACAACCTAGTAGAGCTCCCTCTGAAGTACGGTCTCGTGGGCCGTAAGTTGCCTTTATACAAGTACTTGCCGGAAGCCGTGCTTGAAAATGACCGCACCAGGCGCTACTGGGACCAGGCCATTATCACAAACAGGACTGTTATTGTGCTGATGGACCGGGCATAATCAAAGATATTTTTGGTTGATATGACCATTCCGTATGACGAGGACTTCATGAAAGCCGAAACAGATAAGCGAACATAATATCTAGACCTGGCTCACGAGGTGACCGACATGTGGGGTGGCTTGTCGAACGAAATTATACCTGTAGTCGTTTCTGCGAACGGGCTATTCCCAGTCAGAATCACGAGTCATCTGAGCATTGTTCCCGTTTCAGCGGATCTGGCGCTAGATGTAGTTCAATTCTAGGGTCTATAGCGCTTTTATTTTAAATATGTATCTAGTCTACTAGATATTTTTAGCATGTATATATTTAAAAAAAGCGCTATAGACCCTAGAATTGCACCAGATTTAGCGCCAAATGCGCTGAAACGGCAACACTGCATCTGAGGCAACTGGGACTCCGTGACGGACCGCTCCAAACTCAAACGCAGAAGACTGTGCTCCTCAATACCGAACGCATCGTCCGCCGGTTTCTTACCCTTTTCCCCTAACCCTTCGCAATTTGGTATCCCCTGCCGAGGGCTTTCATCTGGATGGCTTTTTATTTATTTACGCTTTATTTATGTATTCATTTCGCTATATTAATATATGTATATTTATACAGCCCAACCAGATGAGAAAAATATTTCAATACCCTAAGTAAAAATAAAACAAAGAATTGTGTGGAATATTAAATATAATCTATAAATATATTGTGTATCCGTAACATAACAGCAAATTAAATCCGCTATATAGTCGTCATTGCTAATAATCGTACTAACGTAACACTTCTATTGTTTTAGTTGCCTGCTGCCTCAAAGTTTCTCGCCGGTTATGGAGCAGCAATCGACTATCAACCCAGCGATCTGATTGCATAGCTGTATAGAAACATGCGGGGAGAGGCTGCGTCGATTTCATGACGAAAACTCTCCTGCAAATTTTTATCTCACCGCGACATTAAGTCAATTTGATAATAGAACACAAACGAATTTGAAAGATATACGAAAATTTGAATAAGGAAGCCAGCGTTGCGAAGTCGTTTTGAGCGATAACGATAACTCTTAACTAAATCCGTTGAGCAGAGACTGTTTTCGTTAACCGATAGCGCTGATAAGGTGTTGTCGATATTTTTTAAATCGTCATATGGTGAAAACTCACTGTTACGTGAAGACGTGTGCAGTGCGATAGTGGCGATAGTGCAGTGTGATTTATTATCGAATGTGAGTTTTTCTCTAAAATGCGCTTAGAAGAGCTGTGGTCTAAGCTGGCAACCTTGGGCTGGGTTACCGTTATGGTAGGATGCCATACGCCCAGCAGCGAGCTAGAATCTGTCAGATACGGACCAGCTGATGAAAGATTCGGCAGCGATACTTACACTGTGGCCAATATCAATATCACGTATGAAGATGAACACGGCAAGCTGTACACGGAGACCTCGGAGGTGAGTGTTTCGATTATATTTTGCAATGATTTCTATATTTACGCAAGCACCACATTTTTATCGCTGTTAATTAACTTATTTTATATTCCCGACGTTTAGAGTACTTTGCAAATTCCATGGTCTCGAGGAACTGAGCTGTTCGACGTCCTAATGTTATTAACCACGTCTACCGTCAGTAATGTCCTGAAGTCTTGCAGTGTTATGCTAGCGTTGGGATTCAATTGTAATAATGATAATATTCCAATCAGATGGTAGCACCCAACCATTTCTTTTAAAATTAGGAGGTTTTTTGATTTCAATAAATCCGTAAAACATCCTTAGTAGGAATCGAAGTTCTCTAACGATGATATGTGGTCTATCATATGCAATATAATGGCGGCGGTGATCCTGTATCACACAGTGTACAGAAAAAATAACCCATAATAGTACCCATATTTGAACGGTATTTTTGGTACATAGCTGTGTGACAGTGGTGTTTCGTAGTAGGTCAATTGGGTAGATTGTATTATTTTATTGGCCCATTATTTAAATTTAGAGGATTTGTAGTGTTTCAGGTTATTAAAACATTTGAGATAATTGAAGACTTCTTAAATGGACCAAATATTGTTTATTAGACGTAAAATTTACGAATAAGATATATCATATCACATCTCATTTTTTTTGCAATGTCCATCTAAAATCAAAAAAATCTTGTGGTACAGAAAAATATTGTTATATTGTGTAAATAATAAAAAGTCCAATTTATGTCAGCATCTGGAATTTACAATAGTTAAACAATTGTTTAATAAGATTAAGTTCTTTAATAGAAATGTTATTTACCAATCTATATATTAATTTTCATTCGTTTTGGATTCTGTAATATATATATATATATATATATATATATATATATATATATATATATATATATATATATTATATGACCGAGCTTTCCTCGGTATTTTTTTTGGAAATTATATTTAGATACAAATTACTTACTGAGATAATAGAAAAAACTGAACTGGTTATTTGAATAAAAACTACACAAATTTTTTCTCACAAAAGAAGGCAACTTGAAAAAAAAAAGGAAAAAAATTCGGACCTGAGACAGGACGTGAATCAGGGCACTCCGATTTCGCGACCGCCCGATATCCCACTTTCTTACTACCTAGAAGTTTTTTATTAAAAAGGACATTTTCTAAAAATGAATCCTAGCTAGATCCATTTATTGTCCCTGAAACCCCCTGGACACTAAATTTTATGAAAATCGTTAGAGCCGTTTCCGAGATTCCGATTATATATATATATATATATATATATATATATATATATATATATATCATATATATATATTGCTCGTTTAAAGGTATAGGAATATATGATTCAATTGCTGTCCGTTAGTCTCGCTAAAACCCGCAAACGGCTTTGAACGACTTTGATGAAATTTCATGTGTGTATTTCAATAACTCCATGTATGGTTTAGATTGACAATTGGGCCTGGTAGGTAGCGCTGCTGTCGGAGACCAGAACTCACCCGAACGAAGCCGGGGCGGATCTCTAATTGTTTATAAATACGTTTCAAAAAATCATCGCTCACACAAACAGAGGCCAAAGTCGATTGATCACCTTAATATATAGACGTATTTACTTCACTGCGATAAACTAATCTAGTATGTTCTATGTAGTTTCCACAATCTCCATTTCAGTACATACACATTATTATCTTTACATAACAATAAAATTTCGCATAGGCATTGCATTAGTACGAGCCGTGTTACCTCAGGAGCTAATCGCTCGCTGTAAATTTCACAGTACGCGCGTACCTCGGGTTCCTGCCTCGCCGACATCAATGAAATTGTTAATTGCAATTTTGAGTGCTTGGCGGTGAGGAAAAACATCGTGAGGAAACCTGCATGTCTTAGAAATAAGAAAAAAATATTTCGAAGATATGTGAAATTGCAGATTTGGGTAGCGTGGCGGACACTTCCTTGGGACGTATTTAGACTGTAACTTTAACTGTTATTGAATTAGTAATACTTTATGACTACGTAATCATAATTTTAATAAAAAGTAAACTTACACTAAAATTCTGCTACTGAAGCCGTCTGTAGCAGAGTTTTAAGCAGGGTACAGAGTTCGTCGCGCTGTTACAATGCGTGTTTGTGGAATTCGCATGTCCTTCCTTCACTTTTTTAATTCTTATACTTCTAAGTTATATTTCAATAACTATAAGAAATATCTAAGTTATATACAGTATGGAACTCTTGAGAAAAAAACGGTACTTTGTTTTATAAGTCGATGCTAATATATAGAAAAACATCATTTTGATCCGATATAGAATACCTATTGAAAGTCATTTGTACTTGTTACCACTGGTTCAACAAAATACTCTGTCCTGGAAAGAATCAGCAGTAAATCCAACGGGTTGTACAATTAAATATGTCAAGAAATTTACACAGGGCTGTGATAAACATTCTATACACTTCAACATCATCATTTGCTCATCCAGAAACTAATCCCTTGTGCAATGTCGGTTACTAGGTTATCAGATTTCTACGTTTCTATGCAGTCTTTGCCACGCGTTACTAAACGAGAGTATTTTGACCTTTAATCACGTGCTTATTACTTTTAAATATCTTTTTATATCTTGCTTTCAATTATCTACATCATTCACAAACACATATTTTGCACCTTCTAATCAGATAATTTGCTTACTGTAGTACTGTAGTTTGCAGTGAAGTACTGTTCTTCTGCTGTCGTGTGCACGCGCTGCGTACATAACAACGTAATGGGTTTTTTTTAATTAATCAGTCTACTAATTATGTTAATGCATTAGTGATTGATGAATTAAGTTGTTGATTATATCGAAATGATTATCAATTACATAAGATAAGCGACAGTAGCCTAATGGCAGGGCGCGGACCGCGAACTCAAAAAGGTCGTGGGTTCGAATCCGCCATTCGACTACTGGCGTGAACCACTCGTAACACAAGCAATTTAAGCTTACCACGAGTGGTTAAGAGGCATATTAGTAATGTTTATAGCATTGTTAATATTCTTTAAAAAGTTAGTGCATTTATTACAATTGGAAACGCAGCTTTGTGGCTAATATTAATAACTCTAAGTCTTCTTTTGCGTCCATCAACTGCATTGTACCCAGCAGCGGCGCTTATACTAAATTCTCTCGGGTTGAACCCTTTCATATTTCACGGTATTTAGGAGTAACCATCTTATATCATTATAAAAATGAAGCTTAACAAGGAGGCTTCGTCAGGAATGAATCCTAACTAACCATTTAACGACAATTAATATTAAAACGTCGTAAATAACCTCTTCCACAAACTATCATTTTTAATAAAACATAATGATCAAACATTAACAAACATAGAAATTATATTCGACTATAGATGATACCAACGACTTATTGTTTTCAACATGATATTTATAGAAAATAATACGAAACCCAGTGACGGCTCAGTCTCTTGATTGCTACTGTCATTCACTAATAACATGATATTATTTTCACCGTGTGAAATGTCCGGCCGATGGGAAAATCCATCACAACACTACTTCCTATGACTTTGTGGCTTTTGATATCTTTAGGTATGACATGTTCAATATTATCAACATCATCATTATATAGTCCTTTTTAAGTCCACTTTGGAATTAAAGCTTCCGCAAAGAACGCCACTAAACACGGGCCTGAAACATTTGCATTCATCGAATAATCTAAACGTCACTTAAAAATCACAAAAAAAAATCGTAAATATCTTAAAGAATAATTTTTTTAAATCTAAATATCTGTATATTAATCATAAAATCTATATATATATATATATATACATATATATATATATATATATATATATATATATATATATATATATATATATATATATATATATATATATATATAAACAATTGCTGTACTTGTGTCTCGCTAAAAATCAAAAAGTACCTGTCCGATTTTGGTGAACTGTTTTGTGGGTCCCTAGGTAGTTTAATTTAGATTCACATTTGGACCCGGTAATTGGTGCTGTTGTCGATCCAGAAATCATCACCCTTGCGATGCCGGGGCGGAATGACTTATATAATAATAATAAAATCCTATACCTTGAAAACTATGTTGTAAAAAACTATATTCAGGTTCAAGATGCTCAGGATAAGAAATCGGAGTAAGTACATAGTAATAGCACAGATAGTCGCCTGTCAGTTCTACTTATCACACTACTCTTTCGTCTATATTTGTTTTTTGATAAACTGGTTTTAGGCAGTATGAAATTACACGTGTTTAGAGCACTACTTATTTATTTACCCTTTACTTGTATAAATCTTAAGATTTTATGTAAATAAGTACACACGTAGTAGATCCATGCTGCAGTTATCCATTACGTGGTAGAGCTATGCTGCAACTATACTAGTACTATCGTTGTAGCCCGAATGGATCGATCAGCTCGACCGGGGAAGGATCACGCTCTCACAGAAAACCGGGATAAAATAGCAGCGTAATGCTGATGTATTTCGTATGGTGGGTGTAAAGAAACGGAGGCCTTTTTACTGGAAACCGGGCATTCCATCTTAGTCCTCAGGAGTGTATTTTGATTCTTAATCGAAGATAAATATAGATGTCTATGGGCCACAGCATCCACTTACCGTCAGATGGACTGTGTGTTTGTGACCTGTAATCAAAAAAACGTTGTCACCTGACATTCACTAAGATGTCTCACGTGTCTCTCAGTAATTATACGGGTGGTATCTAACCACACGGACTCCTAGAAAAAAAGGAGCCCTACCTAGTGTTTACCAACACCTACCACCTATACACTATATATTAAATACATTTTTAGGCATTAAGACTTAGTCTAAAAGAGCACGACTACCATTTGAGTTATAATGCAAACGAAATTCAACTTGATGTGTTCGATAATTTTAAAATGGGTAACATCTACCTCGTCTCCCAACATAATATAACATAATTGGAGTAGAGCCAAAAAGTTTGTTGACAGTGAGAGTGGCTTGGTTGTATGTAAACAATGTTTTTTTGTTCGCTCATCATTCAGATTGCGAGTGACACTACATTAACAACTATTTTATTAATTAGGTATTTGTGTTGAAAACACTTTCCTAATATATCACGTTATGAATATATTTACTTGTATAAAATGAATAATGTTGATGAAAAAAAGTTTTGCATCCATATATCAAAATAGAAATTAAAAATAGATGCAAAGTGGCAATGGTTCATCGGACAAGCACACTATCTTTATTTCACACTTATCCTGACTAGAGCGTTATCGCTAAAAAGTTTTTATATTACCGTTGCTTATTTTTAATATAAAATAAATTGAATATAAAATACGTGGTTATTAGGCCATGGTGCAGCTATATTGTGGTTGCAGCACGAATAGGTCGGCTTGACCGGGGTAGGACCACGCTCTCACCCAATACCAGCGTAATATAGCAGCTTCATGTTACTGTATTTCGTATGGTGAGTGTAGAGAACCGAAGACCCTTTTTACTGGAAACGAGGCATTCCATCTCAGTCCTCAGGGCTGGCAACTCATCTGCATTTTGAATTTTAATTGAAGATAAATGCAGGTGGACTGTTTGCTCGTTTGTCACGCTTATTTTATAAAAAAAAAACATAGAACTATTTAACTAAATGTTTAATTAATTACAGTTTTGCACAGCTTCCAATTCATTTGATATTAAATCTTGTATCTTAGTCCTAAGTCGAAGTTTGCGTTCTAAAGGGATTTCGTTCATAAACGGGAGGAGACTCTCGAAAAATAGCAAATCGTCATTTGAACCTCTAGCTATATCACTCTCCAGTATTTGAACCTTTTTCCTTTCCAGTTCCAACAGCGTTTCATTGTTAACGAACTCACTGCTTGATGCTAAAGTATTCAACTTCCTTTTTCTCGTAGAGGGTGTAATATAGGACGTGTCTGATGAAGATTGTGCCGGAGAGCGGTTCTCAGGGTACGCCACGGAACCGTCTATGTTAGTTATGAATATTTCGTCGCCCTCGTAGTCTTCTTCTTTTATGCAATCCGTTGTTTGATTTAACCCTGGCAATATTACGTCTCCTAGAAATTGCAACCGGTCGAAGTATTGCCAAGTGCTAGTTGTTTCGCTACCCTCTTTGCTCTTGCTATCTATCTTTTGGCATTCCTTTACGTAGTACGCTCTTAGATTTTTCCATCTTGTCTTCGTGGTTTTCGCTGAAATAAAAGGTAATAATTAATAAATAAGTTCCATTGAAAATTGCCTAGATTAATGACAACTGCGTGGATTCCCGGTCGGAGCGCCTAATTACTGCATCATAAGTATAAAATTTGAATTTTAGCAGATCAATATTTACAAAAGCACAATTTGTTAGTTTTCGGGATTGTGCTAAGACCAAGCCAAATATTTTGATTGATGAAATTCTCCAACACGAAGAGAAGAAGTGAAATAAGATTGAAATTTATTTCATTTTAATTTTAGCTCTCACTTAAACTTTTTGACTAATGTGGGTGAAGTGATTACAGTGGACCCCCGGTAATCCGGCACCCCCTGTCATCCGACATGATCTATTATTTATTATTGTATTTTTTTTGACAATCTTCGCTAATGCATGATTGAACAAGTTATAACTTGTACACCCCACCACTATTGTGCCCGACGCGTAGGGTATTGTTTTGATTCTGATTAAAAATATGTTTCTGAAAATGGTTGAAAGATCATAATTTTCCTCACAAAGCGCTATTACTTC
Source organism: Parnassius apollo (assembly GCA_907164705.1). Classification (NCBI taxonomy): domain Eukaryota; kingdom Metazoa; phylum Arthropoda; class Insecta; order Lepidoptera; family Papilionidae; genus Parnassius; species Parnassius apollo. Next base: position 8,384,512 of record CAJQZP010001558.1, on the reverse strand, counting down.
TTGATAACGCTTTTAAATTGATGCTTCTTAAATTGATTCATTTATACATAATTTTTTTATTATTTTGGTATGTACACATTTATTTCCTAAAAATGTTTGTAGGATTACCGGGGGTCCACTGTACCTCAATAATTTATTATCTTCAATTCTAAATACGTCAAAATATGATAAACTGTTTCTATCATGACATAGTGTAATATTTTTATTAAAACAGTTAGTCAATGTTAACATAATAGGAATGTTAAGCTCCGAAGGTCGGATGTAGAATAGATTTGCATTAATAGTCACACCTGCCAAGCGGATGGTCGATCGCAGCACCAGAACACATCTCCGCCACCATTAACACACTTCCGGTTGTCGTGTTGGTGTGATTAATGTTTACATAGTTTTTTTTATAGAAGAGAGGGCAAACGAGCATGCGGCTCACCTGATGGTAAGTGACTACCGCCGCTCATGAAGAACTGCAAAACTAGGGAAATTGCAGGTGCGCTGCCGGTCTTTTAGAACGGAGTAAGCTCTTTTCTTGAAGTTCTCTAAGTCGTATCGGTCCGGAAAAATTGTCGGTGATAAACAAGATTGAAAATATTTTACAAAATTCAATCCACTCTATTCTACTGAAAACAAAAAAACACGCAATTTATAAAACTACGATCTACATCACTTATAGTGTGACATTTATAACATGATTTCATAATACCATAATCCCAAACTAGGTAATCATTACAAATTAAACATAGCGATCCCCAACTTCAAGGCGTTCAGCTTGATAGTAAATTGTCCTAAATACCTAGAAAGGTAAATTTATTTCATTTAAACACTAACCGTCTCTATTCACCTCTGCCGCAACTTCCTGCCAAAGTCTCTTCAGAATATTCGAATTCTTATGCAAATCGTTCATAGGGTTCCATAAAGGCTCTCTTCTATACACGGCTTCAATTAAAATATTATCCATTTTTGTACAAGAGTATCGATAAAATAAAACACGTCTGCCCGGATAGAGGACGCCTGGGTACTATCGAGCGAGGGGCGATAGGTGGGGCGGGGTACGTGGAAGGCAAGGGGCAAGGCTGGCTTCGTAATCGTGCCGCTAGCCGCTAACCGACGCACTCGTGCACCTAGGTGGGGACTTATCGATGTCACAAAAGTACCGAGTGGTTTTTACAGTTTCATTGATTATTTTATGTACTAAGTGACGCATGTTGGCATTGTTTGTTATTATATACATACCTATGGTGTACGTTATATGTATTAACAAAGAACAGCTGGAATATGATGTTTTTCCTAAGATATTATTTTATAGGTGGTGGAGTCACACTGCAGCTATATTGTGGTTGTAACACGAATGGGTCGACTCGACCGGGGGAAGAACCACGCTCTCACAACGAGAATACCAGCGTAAAATAACAGCTTAATATGCTGTGATTCGTATGGTGCGTGTAGAGATCCGGAGACTCTTTTTTGCTGGAAACTAGGCATTCCATCTTAGTCCTCAGGGGTGACAGCGCACCTGCGTTTTGATTCTTAGTCAAGGATAAATGTAGATGTCTATGGAAAACAGCATCCACTTACCATCAGATGGACTGTGTGCTCATTTGTCAACCTTACTGTATAAAAATATTTAAATGTGTTCCGATATTTTGCTTTGAGAGCAATTAAAATTTAATTATTTTAATAAAAAGTAAAAATTACTACTAACTTTTAAGACTAAAAATCAAATAATGCTTAAACACACAAGCCTGTCACCCGGACGGGTAGGCAGAGACTACGGACTTGCATTTGAAACGATCTCGACACACCTCTCTCGCCTCCTCCACATCCATATACCTACGCATACATGCTCGTCGATTAAAAGTACTCATATTTTCGCCCATCTTCAATACTATCTCCAATTTGGTCAATAGGTAAGCTTCCGTGTTGTTTTTGATTTTGCTTGTCACTTTTATCTTATTCATTCTTTCTACGTGACCAAACCACCATAGCATAAATAAAATAATTTTTACATAATTTATCGTCACTCCCTCATTTTTCACCCTTATGAGTAGTTTTTTTTTTAAGTATAGACTTGTTACCCTGCTTGTTGTGCAGACGATAACATTCATATCGATCGATCTGCTTCATAATATTCATATTATGTATGTATGTATGTATGTAAATCACAGAGAGACAGTTTGTAGGGAGCAATTGTAATTAACTTTATTTATTTTACTTTATATATCTTTTGTTTCTGTTTAGTCTTCGAAAACTTCTTAGCCCGTAACAGTATGAACATTCCTTTTTTTGTGTGTGCTTATCATACTGTAATATTCTTTCTTATCGCACATATACACATATGCGCGTATTTGAACGCTAAATATAGAAATTCACATGCTGTATAATTAGGTTATATTAATGTATATACTTGCAAATATACAAAGCTCCTACAGAAATATTTCATTTCAATCATTTTATTATTATTTTTATAATAACAAAGTAAGCCACGTGAGAACAAAGAAACAAGCCAAGAACCATCGAGGATCTTGGTTGACCAAGGTATTACACCGTTACTGCTACCGTTACAGCCTATCAAAAGCGAGCTGAACATTAGCCTCCCCCATAGATTGCCTCATAGGGGGGATATTTGCCACAGTTGCCACGCTTGATGGGCGGATTGATAACCATAGTTTTTTATAGTTATTAGCAAGACGCTGCTGCCCATTTCCTGCTTTGTTTACATCTGTCGCGTCCTACGACACCCACGGGATCATATAGGATTATGGATATTCTTACACCATCACTACAGGCTATGGCTTAATTGATTTTTGCCTATTGAATTTTTTTACGTGTTATTTTTTACTACTACTCTTAAATTTCAAGGAGCCGTGGTAGCTCAGATGGTTAACGCTCGCTGTAAATTTCACAGTACGCCAGCAAACCGGGTTCGATCCCCGCCGGCACCAATGAAATTGTTAATTGCAATTTTAAGTGCTGATTTACCGCGTGCTTGGCGGCGAAGGAAAACATCGTGAGGAAACCTGCATGTCAGAGAAATATGAAAAAAATATTTCGAAGACATGTGAAGTTCGCCAACACGCATTGGGGCAGCGCGGCGAACAATTCCTTGCCCTAAAACGCTCTCAGAAATGAGTGGAGATGAGTGGGAGTATATAGGTGTAACTTTATTTTTTTATTTACTCTTAAATACATTGATCTACCATTTTTTTTAGGTTGTTTGAGCTTAAGAGAGCTTGTTAGGACAAAACTAGCAAATTTTCTAAACGACTATTTAATATGTGTGTTCTCTTTTTGAAGCTGTAATATGACGTACTTACCATGTATATGATACGCAAATTTTCGGTCATTAACACCTAAGAACTTCGAGGGGTCGAGGTTTTCGATTCGACGTACCTTTCTCCATAGTGTATAGTAGTCTGGACCAGTAATATATTCAATATTTAATTTCATTTCATTAAAAAATCGTCACTAGTCTTTTCTCCTGTTTCGTGGAGGCAGGCAGTTTAAAAACATAAATTGTCCAAAGACAAACATCCACCCGGAATAATTATTTGTAAGCCATACAAATACTTGTTCCGTGCGGGATTCGAACCCGCGGCCCTCAGCGCGGCACTGATTCCTCAGCGCGGCACTGATTCCTAAGCCACTGCGCCACGCATCCGTCAAATGGATGTGGATTTGTAATGTCAACCGAACATAATATTTTATAGAATATTTTATAATATGTTTTATGCGTAATTTGTGCTACGTGACCATAGAATACTATAATTACATATATAATAGAACGGGGGAGTGGGCGGAGCCCGTGTAGTCACTAAAATGTCACTAACTCGTCAATTCACATGTATAAATGTCAACACGAGATGTGTTTTGACGTTACAATCGTTTCCAAATTTCCTATGTAAATTATTTAGAAAATGCCAAACTGCACGTTATTTACAAATAAATATGGATTAAAATCTGTCTGTCAACACAGCGAATCGGTTTGTAGTAATTATTAACTGATAATACAACGTAATTGCTTGTATGTGTACTCCCGGCGATGCCTATCCTCGTACAAAATAAGGTTCACTGCCATTCTATTGTGTATTATAGTATTCTATGTACGTGACTATGTTCATTCCACGCTATCACGACACCACGAAGGTCCATAAGCACAGCATCTGGGTGTTCACGTCAATACACATTACACATTGTTGTGATTTTGAACCAAGCTCAGTTTACTGCGTTTGCTAGGTGACCCTAGGTGTCGTAAGACCTCATCCTGATTATTTTGAGACGTCCGTTGGGTATCTTGCTGTTTCTTCTTTCTTGCAAATAAAACAATTTTCATTCAAGCGCAGAAAATATCGCACTCACATAAGTTTAGCATATTCCTTATATAACCTCTTATATCAGAGAGGCTTTGAGGCAAGAAAGTGTACACCGCGCTGCCCCAATGCGTTTTGCCTAACTTTACATGTCTTCGAAATATTATTTAAGTTCTCAGACATGCATGTTTCTTAAATATGTTTTTCACATTATTCCTTTTATTTACAAAAAAAAAAAAGATTTGATCAAAACTAGTATAAACTTGAAAAAATATTTATTTTAGTGTACATAAAGCAAAACTTAACTGTATCTTGTAATTGTAATTCTCTTATTTAAAAAGAAACCAATGAAAGGAAGATTGGGAGGAGCAAAAATGTTAAAAAAGGATGGTGTGTATCATATAAAAGATGCATTAATTTAAAAAAAATATTGTGTCACTGATAAGGTAATAAGAGTTCCTTAAAAAATAAATAGTTCTTCAGTTCGAATAAATAAAAAACATGTTTTGGTATCTTTTGTATTATTATAATTGTATCATCTAACTTAATATTATCAAGTGTTTACGTGGTGGAGCCATGTTGCAGTTATACATGGCTGCAGTTGCAGATAAATGAAGATTTGTAAGGCTACAGCATCCACTTACCATCAGGTGGACTGTGTGCTCGTGTCAATCGTATTCTATAGAAGTTTTGTGGTGTAAGAAAGCATTGAAATTAAACTCCATTCAACCCTCCACATTACTATTTATCATATGTTTTATCAAAATAATTCAACAACTAAACAAAAACTGTTTAAGTTTGTGTAGCACAAAACTAATTGAATTTGAACATTTTCTTATTTCACTCTCACTCTTATCGTAATCATATCAGTTCGCCAAGTAATATTTCGCTGTTGACGATAAAACATTATGCTACCTTTAAACTTTAAGAATGCGCTTAACTTGATCAAATATACCATTTTCTTTTTTTTTTGCGTTTTTCTCGTAAAATATCACAGGTAAGGTGTACTATTACAGATAAGAAGGTAATTTTACCTGATAATAAATTAGATTTAATGTATATTTCACAACTATAAATATTTAAGCAAATAATATTAAAAAAAAAACTATAAAAATTTCGGTGCTTACCGATTCGGTAATATAGGTGATAAACCAAATAATACACCTTTTCTATGCAAGCATGAAGGTATCCTATTAAATGATGGTTAGGGTTCCTAATTTGAAATATGTCTCACTTTAGACAACTCCACTTTTGAGCAAATTTAATTGACAAATGCAATTTAATATACATTTATTGACTTTAAAATTATACGTTAGAGAAACAATCAGCCTATATATAATTTAAGAATAACAACTCAGCCATTTTTCTGAATCCTTTAACAGAGTTCACATTAGTTACTGATTTTCCGTAAGCTTTTCCAAACATCATAAATTTGTATTGTCTTTTGCATCAAATCATAAGATTAACAAAACATGTCCCAGATTATCCAAACAGCATGCATCTGTGTATGCATGCTGTTTGGAAAATCTTATGTTTTGTTGGTCAAAACATGTCTGAGATTATAGTGTAGACTTCTGTTATAGACCCAACCCAACACACTGCACAAAAAACAACCACTAAGTTAGATGAGCTACAATTGGAATGTCTGCGACATCCACCGTACTCCCTGGACCTTCAACAGATTACCATTTTTTCCGGAATTGGACAACTTCTTACAAGGAAAACATTTTAAGTTCGATGCGGCAGTCCAAACCGCCTTTAAAGATTCTAGCTTCCATGGTTTTTTTAGTAAAGAGATCAATGAACTACCTATGAGATATTAAAAATGTATAGATAACAAGGGTGCATACTTTGGATTCATTAAATATATTTTACAAAAAAAATTGACTTTATATTCCTCCCTTACAAAACGCCAATTTCATATGTAAGGACCTATTAGATTCCGCAAGTTTAGACTACGGTTATTCCAGTCTCATCAACTTCTGCCTCATAGCCATTTCTTATCAGCCTTAGAATCCTTTTAGAAAATAAACAGCCGTTAAACTAACTGAAATGCTATAATTACTACTAAAGATATTAAAACGTAAGCTGCAAAACCGTTTGTCCACTTACAGTAATTTGCAGTTTTGTGTCTACTGCCTCCGACAGTGCAGGTGCAGGAGGTCAGCCTAAACGACTATTTACTTACGTGGAAAGCTTATATTGCTTCCTGTTCGTTTCAACATACCTTTTGGAACGCAATATCCTTTTGACGCTTTTTAATATTTTATTTGTTTTTTTTTTTATATAGGCGGTGTCTGCAATAAATATGGAATATTTTACATATGAGAACTATTTTTTCTAACGAAGGCCCAATATGGGGTACCTAACATGAGATATCTCATTTTAGGAGCCCACTGGTATCTCATATAACGAGTACACTATAATAGTCCGGTCATTATAGTAAGTTCACCTCGGAATTCGAGATACCCAGCTGTAAATACTTGTATATTGACATTTGACACCCGAAAAGTTGTCTCAAAACCTACATTTGGTAGGGTGTACGCAACTATTAAATTTCAAGGTCAAAGGTCACAAAAATCGGTTAGATGGCAACAGTGTGCGAGTAAGAGGTGAATAGAGGCGACGTCATTGTAAATCCCATTCATTAACTGCACGGGTAGTATGTACTTATTTTTCATGATTCGACATACCTTGCAACTGATAACGAAAAAATTTCGTATCTGTTCCCGAGAAATGTCGAGGTGTAGGGAGGGTATTTACTCGCCTGCTTGCCGGTACCTAAATGCACGTTTGAACGCGACCGAATGATTGAGTCAGCGATACTACCACAGTTTAAAGATAGCAAGCACGCACTTCACTGAGTCTGATAGACAATACATGCGGCTGGCGTGAGCTTCTTTTTTAGTACTTATTTAACTAATTTTAAGTGCCGTTTTCAAAAAAGTGAATTACTGTTATATGAGTTATTAAGTAAAGTTGAATTCAAATGACAGCCATGCTTATTATGTTTCCCTTATATTTTTTAGTAAACAATTTTTAAAATATTGAACTATCTAATTTTAGGTACTTACGTATCTTTTATTGAGCATCTTTATCCTATAGTTTATCGTCAGCTGAAGTGTCCCACGGTTTTTGAGATTTTGACCGACAAAACGATTGAAGCGTAAAATATGTAGCGGTCACCGCATTAAAATTTTAGCCAAGTGGCATTTAGCCAACGAGTCAAATCGATTCAATTATAGGGTCAGTGCACTCCATGTTTGTAAAAATAAGAATTGGTCTTTTTTCGCTACTATCACGCAAAAAAGTTGTAGCGCGGACTGATCGAGCGATTTCTATACACTGCTTTAGAGTTAATTGAAAACATTAATGTCGTAGTGGACTTCATTCTATAATATTTTTTTTGTACAAAAATATACGTCACGTTGGTAAAATTAATTTTTATAACTGTATTTTGAGGAAGTATGAAAAAAATCTAATTGCACAGGAAAAATTGCAGGAAGGCAAGAAACAATAACGGCCATCGTACTAACCAATTTTTATTTTTTCTCTCTATTTAATAAGGTACCAAATATTTGACATTAGGTACCAAATAGTAGCAAATAGTTATTTAAATTTGGTACTACTCAAAAACCAAATCTTTTTTCAAGATCCATAGGTTCTGAAGTTCAACTCGATGTCATGGTGGCTAAGTGTCTGGCTCAGGCATTTTGGGTCGAGGGTTCGAATCCCTCACGGGACAACTGTTTGTATGGCCTATAAATAATTTTTCCCCGGAACTCAATTTTTGTTTGTAGATGACAAATTCCTCTGCGCTGAGGGCCAGTTTTTTGTAAATAATAAATAATACGATTGCAAGAAGTTCATTATCAGTTATTTGAAAATGTTCGGAACTGACGTAGTGTTCGAAGTCGGCTGAGAATAACTAAATTCTCTCTATATCTAGTAGGTTATAATTTTCTAAAAACGGCTGGCGCCCTTATGTGATGCTGTTAATTCACTGTGTAGTTGTACTCTGAGCATGTTTTGTTTGCTCTAAGGAACTATGTATTTATATTACGCCTTATCGTCTTTCTTTAGTACTTTCACGTATGTAGATTATAACTTGAGGCTTCTTAGTTTGTGTTTTGTCTGTTCTTGATTTGATTTGATTATATGAACCATATTGTCAATTCGTGAAATTAGACCAAAGAAGTTTCATGAAATTGTGTTTCTTTACAGCCGAAGTGCAAGCTTTTTTTTTTATAAATGTTGCGTTGGTTGTAAACGTGCGTGCTGATCATCAGATCGGGTCGGGTTCGAATCCCAAGTCGGCCCAAAAAAAATCAGTTATAGAGTTTTTTCGTTAAGAAAGAAGAATGCCCACTTCCCATACATTGATTGACCTGTCACTTGATTTGTTTTACAGGGCGCGTCTACCTACAAGTGCTGTTGCATAAAATCAATTATTGTTTATAATAACATAATAACTTATTACCTTTTCATTTAGAGGCCAGGGAAAAATGCTATTAAGTAAATAAGTTTTTCAGGTTATGACAGCTGTCAAACCTTATTTGACAGCTGTCGCAACCTCAAAAACTATACGTTTATAATCAAATTGTTTCTTTCAGGTATACAAAAAGTACTCTGTTATTGTTTCTTAATCGCCGAGAGAGTTACAATCACTCAGAAATAAATCCCTCTTCAATGTAATATTATCATCTGTGCGCGGTCACAAATAGCAGTTACGTTTTCGTAATATCTCGCCTATGTTGATTTTTAGACTACACTTTATGCAAATTAGAACAATATACGTATAGTTCATTTAATTATCGGTCAAAATCTGTCGTCGTAACAGATTGACTCAAGGAGTCGTCCTGACAGGCGACGCTTTCTGCCATCGAACTCTAAAAGTCTGATGAACGGAGAAAGAGAGTAAATAATACCTAATATAAGCATAATAATACGGCCCCACTGCTGGGAAAAGACCTCTTTTCATACAGAGTAAGCAGCAGCATTAATCACCAAGCAGAGTCAAGATGAGTTGGCAGTTTCAGACTTTTATTTTGATTATTATACTTCTACCATATGATTATTGAGTTCAGGTTGCCTCACGATGTTTTCCTTCCCCATTGTAAGATAAACTTAGAAAATACGTACCTACGCATTGAAAGACACACATTGGTACTTGCCTGAATTTGAACTCACAGCCTGTGCATAAGAGGCGAGTTGTAACCTATGGGCCATCACAACATTAATAGATAACAAAAAGAGCTACCTTTTCTACATGTTTTTGGCGAGAACAGGGAAATTAAATAAAAAACACGATTTGATTTATTTTTATTTATTCATTGTCTTCTCGTATGACCACTTCATCTAAAAATGCAGCTGGAGGCTCAATATTGGTTTCATGCCTGGCCCAACCCAAGTACCACACCATTGTCATAATATGCGCACAACAACCTACAGTGCGACGTCCTACAATGCAGTTACAGCAATACTCTACAATGCCTTCTCGTCCATCAACACCATTTGCAATCAAAATGTACACATAGTACTGACGTCTTGAGATATGTCTAGACTTTATTTTTCCTTTTATAAGTGAATTTTCCCCACTGCCTAACTCAGGTATATTATTAGTATCCTGACAAACTTCTATCCTGTATCCGCCATGGAAACGTACGTGTTCACCATAATATGAACGCGCTTGGCGAATTTGGTACGTTCCCAAGGCGAATAATATTAATTCACTGTATTCTAGACGGGGAAACTCAATATTAGCAGTATCAGCTGTAATGCTTTGAAAAAAGGATGCCCGGCGATTTAAATTATATTCTGTAACTATATTAATTAAGTTATTTTCCAAGGGCATCCTTTCATTTATTATACCAAGAATTTGAGCAGCATCAGCTCTATTGCGAAGACGAACACCAAACTTATTTATTAAACTTGCAGCAATTTGGAAATAAGCCATCATATTTGGTACAGTTTTATTAAAATTGTCAAACCTTAATAATCTAAAATCTCTTTTAAAATATCCATTTACAACCTCCACCACCCATCTGCAAATAGTTACACATCTACTTCTATTTGCTTGGGTGGTGGTTAACTGGTGTTCACCTTCCAGAAGTGACTCTGGCATATATGCCTTATAATTACAATGCTCCAATAAGCTGATGCTGTCTCTGAATCCCCTGTCTAAAATAAATATGTCATTATCTTGAAAGTATTGTCTCAGTGGGGAATTTTCGTTGCTGAACAAAGAAGACATTATATCGGCATCAGATGTGGTAGCTTTGTATGGGCCAAAACAATCTAAAATGTAACCGTCACAGGCAACTATTAAAAATGGCTTTAACAGATTTCTATATTTGTGTAAAGAATATGTGTCTTTTTGAAACATATAATTGCCACTTTTATTTAAAAAAATGTATGTTCCATCACACATCACAATACATTGTTTATTATTTTCATTGTAAATTCCATTCGGAATGATTAGATTGTGTTCTATTAATTGTTCTCTCGGCAAGTGATTTATTCCAAGGTTACATGGAACAAAATCCTGTAGCAGTACCTCTCGTGCTGTTTGCATTAACCTCTCTAGTGTAGTACGAGGAACTTCTAGCAATGTTGATATTCTTAAGTCGGAATCACCTGTCCGCATCTTTATCAATACAGCAGCTAGACCTAATACACCCCTATGTTTTTCCAACAGTCGGGGAAGGTCTTCTAACAAATTAAGGAATTTCAATTTTGACAAGCCAATCCAAAATTCAAATAAATTGTCGTCAATTTCTTGTAATGATTCTATGCTTGAAAAATCGAGAAAATGCTTGTATTTTTGAACAAAGGAAAAAACATGCTCAACTTGTTCAACAGTGAAATCGCTCATGCTGTTTTCACTGGTATAAAGGGAACTCCAACTGTTTCCATGTAAATGGTATGTGCATACTCTTGCCAGTTTGGGAATATAAAAATTGTAGTTGCACAAAATGGTAGCCCGCAGTGCATCTGACACAGTATGCAGATTTTAATTTTCACACCCATAAAATGCACAATGAGATGCTGTATTGGGAGCACGTTTATAATTATGTAATGTAATGTTACTTGATTGTTGGGTTTGAGATTGTAGCGAATGAACCTCTGGAGCTGCAACTGATTCTACAGACGAATCCCTTTCATCTGTACTTGCAAGAAACGGGGGAGGTTGTAATTGTGGAACATGAACTGCATCAACAGGCTGTTCCACTTCTTCTTGACCGTGAGGAGTCTCATCACCTTCTAAGCCTCTTCTTTCATCCTGTTGTTGAGTTAAAAGAGCTTGTCTTTTAAACCTCAACCAACAGGCATGACATACACGATCATATTGTGATATCTGTCAACAAAAAAACAACATATTTGTAATAAATGCAGTGACATACCTAGTAATGTCATAGATTAGAATGTGAAGTTTAATGAAAAAATTGCATGCAGTTTAAAATGAGATTGAATATTTAAATACAAACCTGACGAGGTGCTACAGTAACTCGAATTAAGTTGATCATTCTTAGTGTGAGGCTTGATGGGTTTTCTTTGTGAATATGGTCACTTTGACGATTGAGCAATGATCGACCACAAACGGGGCACACTTGAGTATGACCAAGGCGAGATGAACAAGCAGATGGATGACACTCATTGTTTCCATGAATTTGAGCATTAATAGACTGCATGGATACATCAAAGCACGCTTCACAAATGTAGTCCTCTTCCGTAATCTGAAAAATAAATCAATTATGAGATTATAAAGCATAAATTGAAATAGGCACATTTAATTTGTATTTTTACATGTTTTATTTTTTATTTTAGACAACTGTCCTAAAGGACACTTTAGCTAAACATGGGTAAAATCTTACTACTACTATTGTATTGTTGTATGTTATATGTTATATGTTGTATGTTATTACTACTTACTATTACTGGAGATATCCAAGTGCTAATTAGCGAGATGACTCTGCTATCAAGCTGAAGGGCCCGATAACGCTGAAGCGTATTAATACATATGTTACAGTTTATACATAGCATTCTCGTAGAAGGCTCCATAACGCTTTCCAACAAGTACGATAACGTCTTAGATCCCAATCAAAAAGCTAAATCGGTATCCGTATTACACAGGCCAAAGTAATCGTGAGTGGAAGGTATCGAAGTCCGTGGAAAATGCAAGTTGTAAGGGTATCAGAAAATCCAAAATCGCACAGTACAAAACGTAGGGAAAGCTAACGAACGACTGCAAAACTTCAAATAGTGATGTCAACCGGTTTTAAGAAAACCTGATAAAAACCGGTTTTTGATAAAACCGGTATGTACCGGTTCTAGTTAAATAACCGATTTATTTTGCATGTTGGCAACCTTACATTGATGATCGCCACCAATTTCTAGCCATTCTCCGTAGGAGCTTTGGCTTTAAGAGAAAAAATTAGATATGAATCGATACCCGCTTTATACGCAAAGGTGAGACGCAGCTAGAGAGTTTCTTAAAAAAATGCAGAATACGTCGCACTAACCACAGATCTATGGTCAAATGTACCGTGAAATGAAATGTACGGTACATTTTTTCATGAATGTTATCTGAAAAAATTAGTCGTTTTGACAACATCGGAAGTTAATAATTCGCATACTTCTGAAAATTTGGCCGAAATCATGAAGAACATCGGAATGGAATGGACACTTCATAACAAAGTTGCTGCTATTGTGACTGATAATATTTAAATTATGAAAAAAAGTGTGATTTCATTGAAAGTGTGCCGGCACACGTCGAAGAATCGTTACAGCTCGCACAGGCGGAAGAAGTTATCAAAAAATGCATAGCAATTGTGAATTTTTTTTAGAAGTCGTCTGTTGGATGGTTTCTTAAAACAAAGAAGGACTGAGAGTGGTGTTCCATATGCAACTGCTTCTGCAGTAAACATACTGCGCATGTATATGGAAACCGAGATTGACCCTGAGCGAGAAATAAAAATATAAATTTCTTTGCAACCTTCTGCTAAATAAATACAATGATGTATCTTACCTGGAATGAAGACACATCATTGTATTTATTTACCGGAAGGTTTCTGATTCTATCAATTGCCTGAGCGAGAAGACAAACATACAGAGGTTGCTGACATTTACTAAAAACAAATAAACATTTGGCGCCGCTTAATAACATGGTTTTAAAATATCTGTCAGTGCCAGTGACTTCTGTACCTTCGAAACGAATGTTTTCAACGTCCGGCTATTTCTTATCATCGCGAATTGTTGCTAGGTGATGCAGTAGATCAACTTTGTTTTATCCACCAAAATTATGATTTAATCATTTAACTAAAAATAAAAAGTTTTTTTTTTATTGAATAAAGTTTAATAAGTATTAGAGAAACTCAATTTTTTCATTGTCATTTGGATCCTAAAAACCTAAAAAAAACCTAAGAAAACCGGTTTTTTTTTAATTACTAATCAGTTTATACCGGTGCATAAAATTGTAATCGGTTGACATCGCTAACTTCAAACAAATGACGGACTGTCATTGACAAACACGTTTTTTTAAATATGTTTTGGCATGGCTTCTGGGCCTTTAAGTCATTGTAGAACTCGTTCCGTCTCCAAAAGTCTATTGAAAGTGATAAACATATTAACATTACTCTTTTTCCTGGCTTTATTAGAAAATTCAATTATGCGATTCGAAATAAGCAAAAAAAAGATCAATTTTATAAGATATTTTACATCACTAGACGCTTTCGAAAATTTTCAGGTCAGAATTGGAATTGATTCTTTTCTACCTGGGTGGGTTTTTTTATATAGAAGAGGGGGCAAACGAGCAATGCGGCTCACCTGATGTTAAGTGACTACCGCCGCCCATGATCAACCGCAATACCAGGGGGAATTGCAGGTGCGTTGCCGGCCCTTTAGAAAGGAGTAAGCTCTTTTCTTGAAGGTCCCCAGGTCGTATCGATCCGGAAAAATCGCCTTCCGCTTTCGCCGGAAAAATTAATACGAACAATTCCTCAGAGCACTCCCCATGGTATATGTGAAAGAAAATGCAAAGAAATGCAACATCTCTTCGCAGCGCCATTGAATCGAGCCGATCGGAAAGCACTCGTTCGTCGACGATTCGAGCCGCTCTGCGCTGGATGCGGTAAAGTGGAAGGAGCTGGTACTGGGGAGCTTCAGCCCAGAGATGGGAACAGTATTCGATGTGCGGCCGAACCTGCGCCTTGTAAAGTTGCAGGCGGTGTGCCGGCATGAAACACTGTCCCGCTCTGCTGAGCACGCCAAGCTTTTTAGAGGCCAATTTGGCCTTCTCTTCCAAGTGATCATGAAACTGCACGTCACTCGATATGTCGACGCCGAGGATTCCGATACTGGCTGAGGTAACAAAGGGAGTGCCTTGAAACTGAGGAGATACGACAAAGGGGTTCTTTTTAGCGGTTAACGCGCAAACTTGTGTCTTCTGAGGGTTAAACTGGACTAGATTTAGTCGCCCCCAATCCGAGACTCTGTTCAGCAAAGACTCGACTTCGGACACAAGTTTCTCCCGGTACTCGGAGACGTTTCCCCGAGAAATATTGGCACGGCCGGTGTACAGAGCATCACCAGTGCTGTCATCTGCATAGCAATGAATGTTACGGGTTTGCAACATATCATTGATATGCAGAAAAAACAACGTTGACGGTAGCATGCAGCCTTGTGGAATACCAGTATTAATAGGCTTGTAATCGGAGCTTGCGCCGTCTACAACTACCTTGATGCTCCGATCTGCAAGAAAGCTGGTTATTCAATCGCACAATTTCTCGGGAAGCCCATGGGAAGGGAGCTTCGAAAGAAGCGCTTTGTGCCAAACCCGATCGAAGGCCATCGCAATGTCCAAACTAACGGCCAATGACTCCCGCTTGGATTCTACTGCCTCCGCCCATCTATGAGTTAGGTAGACCAGAAGATCACCAGCTGATCGACCACGGCGAAAACCGTATTGGCGGTCACTAATCAGCTGGTGATCCTCAAGGTACCTCATGAGCTGGCAGTTAACAATAGACTCCATTGTTTTGGAGAACAAGGAGATGATGGCGATAGGTCGGTAGTTGGACGGGTCTGAGCGGTCGCCTGTTTTAGGGATCGGGTGGATAATAGCCGTCTTCCATGATTTTGGGTCTACGCCTAGGGGGTAGGAGTACCGGAAAAGATGCGTTAAAGGTTTTTTAGGTTTAAGATATTATTTATTTCTCAAAAGATTACAAATCGCTTACGAGAAATAAAAAATTACAAACAATAATAAAGGAATCCATTACAAGGATTTGACTGTAATGGATTGACTGACATTTAAAACCTGTGCCAACTCTGGAGCACACGTCCTCAGCACAATTGGGGGGATTCCGTCAGGCCCACTCGACTTGTGTCCAGGGAGAGGAGTGCTTTGCGAACCGAGCGCTGTGTAAACTGCACTTCCGGCATGGAGCACTCACACCGCGGGATGGTCGGCGGCGTACTCTCCCCCTCATCGAGAGTAGAGTTGGACGCAAAGAAAGAGCCCAGGAGATCGGCTTTCTCCTTTGCGGTATGGGCCAGTGTATCGTCCTCTGTGTGCAGAGTTGGAAGAGATGGCTGACAGAAATTCAGACCAGAATGCACGGGTTCCAGAAGGAAAGCGAACTAGTTTCTCGCCAATTCTGCCTATGTGCTCTGACTTTGCCTTGGCAATGACTCTTTTGAAGGACCTAGAGGCGGAATTATACTTCTATTTTAGAGCGCTGGTGCTTACATCCCGGGACGCTGATGCGTCAGCCCGGGCTTGGTAGCACTCCTGCTTATAGCATGTTGCTATTTTACAGGATCGACCAAACCATGGCTGAGATTTGCCTCCAATGGGCACCACAGAGGAAGGAATAAAAAGTTCCATACCCTGAAGAGTACCACATCAGCGTTAGCGGAATTTCTACATTACCACCCCAAATATGTAAAAAATGACACGCTTTTATAAGGCTGACATTTAAAATATGTTTTGGTGTGCAAGTTTTTATTTTTAAAGATTTTCCCAGGCATTTCCCTTGACTACTTTCCAGGTGAGCCTAGTGTCGGGAAGTGAGCTTGTATTTCATAACCAACGTTTATGTATATTAATTACCAAAAGCAAAGTTTCAGCCTATATACGGCCAACTCCTGGGCACAGGCTTCCAGCTGAGTTTTAGGGCAAGCATATCTTCGCCTTGCTGACCCAATACGTGTTGGCAAACTTCTCATGTTTCTGGGTTTCTTCATGTTGTTATTCTTCGGCGCCAAGCCATTACCACGCAAGCTACCTCAGAGTAGTATCTAATATACATTTTTATATTATGAATCGCTAAAGATTCTTGTTGTGACGTTCCGGATGGGTACGTACGGCTCTTAAAGTTTTGCTCCGTTAGCGTCTAAACAGCCGGACAAAACAAAAGTAATTTTACTAATTATTGATACAATATTTAAATAATTGTTGTATTGTTTCCTACCTGGTTGAAGTATCACATTAATGAGTTGTGGATCCTAAGTTTGAATCCCATATATATTCAGTTTCAGCTACATATGATCTTTTTATTATAATAGTTTACATAATTATTATAGTTATTATAGTAATTTGGTACTGGTATCTTAATATCTTTGGTCTGCAGCGCATACTTGCAAGCCAGCATCTTCGGCGCCATTAATAGCATATTGACATATTTGGAAGTAGCCACCTCCAGGCGAATATATATAATATATAAACATTATCGTCATTATCTGACAGTGCCACTAAGCCCCCCCGCGCACTAGGCAGCCTGGCTGCGGCAGCCAGGCTGCGGCAGCCAGGCTGCGGCAGCCAGTCGAACATATGACGGTGTATGGAAGCCCGCGCACTAAGCAGCCACGAACTCCCGGTTGCGGCAGCCATAAAAACGCGCCCGATTTCACGGCAGCCCGTTGGCTGCGCGCAGCCAGAGCGAGTACGGCGAATGTATGTGGCTGCTGTAGTGTTGCCGTTTTAGCGACTTTCTCGCTACATCTAGCGGATTTTAATAATGTTTAGCGGATAAAAAAATCGTTTTAGCGAGAAATAATTATTTAGCGACTTCTAGCGACGTTTGGACTTTTGAGATGGCGACATTTTTATAAATTATTTACCTTTATCGTACGTTCAATTTCGTAATCTACCACTGGTAAGACTGCACATGTAATATAATATCACGGGAATTCCCGAACAAAAAGTAACAATTCAATGACGTTCGTTCACTTATCATCTGTTTCGTTTATTACTACCACTAATGAGTGAGATAAAAATACCGCTCACGTTACCAATTTTTCATTCGGCAGGCCCATTTCTTTAGAGTTCATATTTTGTGACTGTTGTGTGTGAACTGTGAATATTCCACGTGAAAAATATTACTTATCAAGATTAGGCAGTTTGGAATTACAGAAATAAGTGGGAAAATAATGAAGAATTTAAACATTGTCTGAAACCCGTACCAGGTGACTGAAATGTAAGCGAAATTAAACGACCTTAAAAAGGATTTATTAGCGAAGAAACATAAAAAACAATACGAATTGCTTTCCCAAAATAAACAGCTGACATTTTCTTCCACTGCAACAAAAATATGCAAAGATTGTTCAAGAGCTGAATGCACATTAGCTTTGTACATTGCTAAACATAGTTCAATTTGCCTTCTTCTGATTAGAAATCGGTAAAGGATTAAAAAAAATTGCGCAATGAAAATGACATTCCTGAAGATGTTGTCAACCAAGTCGGTAAAGGTCTTTGGTTTGCAAAGATAGGAACTGGAGACATTGGCGAAGCTTCAACTTCCGCTGAAGTTCTTTTTGAAGATCTGGATCCTAATTTCGCTATTGATTTTGAAATTCAGGTCCAGGAACGTACTGACCTAATTGTTTTATTTTTAATATGGTGACTAATGTTTAAACGTTGTTTAAAGATTAAATATTTATTTTTCACAATATTTTTTTATTTTGTACATGAATAATTCTTGTTTTAGTCTATCTATAGTAGCACAACAATGTACCTAGGGACTTCTAGCGGATTTTAAGAAAAAGAAAAATGCTGTTTCTGGCGGATTTTTTCTGTTAGTCTAGGGACTTTAAAATTTAGAGAACGGCAACCCTGGGCTGCTGGCTGCCGTCAGTCACCGCGCACTTGTCGTAGCAGCCAGACGTATTTTGTTATCTGAAATCACAAAATGACTTTCGATACGGAGAAATTTATTCGCGAAATTGAAAACCGTAAAGCAATATGGGATATATCTTCAGAAGAATACAGTGATCGTGATGTAAAGAAAAGAAAATGGGAAGAAATCACAAATATAATGTGCGAGGACAATTTAACAGCAAATGAAAAAAGTGAATTTGGTACGTTATGTTTTTTATTACTTACTTAGTATTTTATTATTCTATGGATATATTTTTAGTTTATTGTTTATATACTTAAGTTAATAAAAGTATATAGTAGGTAGGTACCTACTATCCCAATGCATATTGGTTTTGTCATTCTAGCGGATTTTCATTGATAAAATAATCCGCAAATAAATGTCTATAAGATGCTGATGATCGGCTCCCTCTATTTAAGGGACCTGGGGTTATTTCGAAGTCTGGAGGAACGTACAGTGTGTCTTTAAGTCTATAACCATCTCTTTCGCGCACGTAATTATGTAAGACACAGCATGCTCGTACTATGGCAATTGCAAATTCTTGTCGGACATTCAGTGGACGGTGAAAAATTCTCCATTTGTTTTTTTTTTTTTTTTTTTTTTTTTATAGGATTGTGGTGTGGCCGATCTTTTTATAGGTTGTGTGAGGACTGAGATGAAATGCTCGTTTCCAGTAAAAAGGGTCTCGGTTTCTACACTCACCATACGAATACAGCAGCATTAAGCTACTATTTCACGCTGGTATTTGTGAGAGTGGTCCTTCCCCGGTGAGCGACCATTGTGCTACACTTTTTGTAGCAGCATGGCTTACCAGTAAACGTGTTGCCAGAATCCCAAAAGTGCATTCTATGTGCCGCCTTGCCCGAGACAGTCTATAGTTAAAGATTCTTTTTTTGGCTGTTAAACGCCTTCCTCCATAAGGTCGCATCAAATTTTCAGATAAACCAAATGCCTCATCTCCCACAATGACGTATGGCATCGGTACACCATTATTTGATATGGGGCTCTTCTCCGGGATTCGTATATCGTTATTGACGACTTTTTGATACAAAATAGATTGTTTAAATATAGATGAGTCACTACATTTTCTATATATGTGAACTTATAATCCGCATCGCATACAGCAAGTAAAACGATTGAGAAATAATTCTTATAATTATAATAAAGTGATCCTCAGTTGCTGGGTTTAATTACTCTTATATGCTTCCCGTCGATGGCACCAATACAATTGGGATAGTTTGCATTTTCATTTAAACCTTTTGCTATTTCGAGCCTCCTTTCTTCATTTAATTCTGGAAACGTTGACTGTCCCATGTTCTCCCAAATCGCCATGCAAATTTCATATATGACATCTCGGACAGTGGTATGTCCAATCCGAAAATTATGGCTGATTTCCATCATAGAACAGCCTGTAGCAAGATATGTGTAATAAAGTACTTATATTAATTTTCAGGTAAATCTACAGTAAAAGTGGAAGAACATCAGGACTAGTTACAGCAGGGAAATAAAACGCAGAGCCGGTGCTAAAAGTAGAGCAGCAGCTTCGTGTAAGAGTCCTTACGTATATTTCGAACAACTACAGTTTCTTAAGGCCACTGTAATAAATAATGAAACTCAAAATAGCATGGGTGAAACACGCCCTGCGGAAACCAACGATGACAGCGATTGTATTCAAGGTAAACGACCCGTTTCCAAAAAGAAGAAGACATGTGACGATGAAAATTTGGTTCAAGTATTAAAGGAAAGTATCGCAATAAGAGAAGAACATGAAAGAAAGTAAGAATCTGATTCAGATAGACTATTTATGCTTTCGCTTCTAGAAGATTTCAAGAACATTCCGAAACATCGTAAACTTTCTACGAGAATGGAGTTAATTGACGTAATAAAAAGAGCTCAAATGCCTTTTATGGAAACTTACAATTCCGAATTTGGTGTGTTTCGCCAAGGTCATATTGATTATGAACCAGGGACATCAACCGCCAGATTATTTAGACCAGAAACATCGGTTAGTGGACAGTATCGCCATGGATACTCGACTGAATATGGACCGGGAAACTCGAGCAGTAGGCAATATCGCCATGAATACTCAACTGAATATAGGCCGGAAATCTCGAGCAGTGGGCAATATCGCCATGGATACTCGACGCAGTCAAATTACGGGCCAGAAGCCTCGAGCAGTGAAAGTCGCCGTGCATATTCTACGTCTGTTCCAGACAAGCAAGACAATACCGGATATACGGAGGTGTTATCTCCATCTGACACAAATGTAACAGATACGTCTCGGAATTCTGAATTACTTGAACTATTTCAGGAAAATTCTTTAGCATAAATGTAAGAAATAAAGAATAAATGTTATAAACAATTAACAGTATTTATTATTTTAGCACTTACCTCAATGTAATCACCAATTTTTCTTCTGGAGTTATACAAGCTCGCATAGGAGTATCAGTGCCCTTGATTGAATTTATTATATTTTCCAAAAGGTTATCTAATGATTGCACTGATATTCTCGTGTAGTTAAAAAACCGGTCTGGGTATTTACGAAAATCTTTAAAATAGGTATAAAATAAGCCTTTTGAGTGCCGTTCTAGAAAGAGAGGATGAATCCAATGTCTTTTAACTTTGCGTTTTTTTACGAGATACGCACAAAATTACAAGTTCTTCCACGTCCATATCCCTCGAAAAAAGGAACGCAACTGGCTGTCCATTGGCTGTCAAACGGCCGCCGCAGCCAGGCTGCCTGAAGTGCTGCTCAAATATTTCGGCCGCCGCAGCCAGGCTGCCTAGTGCGCGGCATGCCTTACTTTTGTTGAAATCGCGTTCTATTTATAAATACGATACCTATGTGGAAGTACCAACAACGCTGTTTCGAATTATCGCTTGCCACTACTTCAATTGCTTGTCATCACAATAAACAAGCTCGTCTGCCGGCCCTACATGTCCAACCGCGCAGTTAATTAAAGCTTCCAGCCGTGAACACATATAATATCTTATTACATTGTAGAAAGAACTAAAATTGTGTGTGTGGGTCATATGCGTACACTTCAAACACAAATCACACTAATTATAACCAAACGTATGTAGGGTTTTCTGTCGTATTAGTTGTTATTATAGTTTAAAGTTAATTGGACAAAATAACGAATAGGGTTACTGAGTACATTTACGCCTTGTATCCTGTATCAGACTGTGACTCATTACCCGATCATATTATACCGCGTAGTTATGGATAAAATTACCCTGGCGTAGTGCAGTATGATTCACACATTTGGCTGACAAACGGCATTTAGTCAAGTATTCTTATATTTTTCTTTTAATACGATATTAATAATTGCAGACTATGATCTATAAGACATTTCATCGTTTTCTCAGGAGTATCAGTGCACCTATAACTTTCTTTATCTAGAATTGGCTGTAGGTTTTATTGGTTGCTGTGCAGAGGCTACTTAGGTACCGTTAGATGGACTACGAGTGTGTTTCTTTAGACATAAGTTTCCACTATATATTGCATTAATATTCGATAAAAGTATTAATTAAGAGAAATGTAATTAAATCGAGGAAAATTACGTTTCTACTTAATTCAAATAGTATGTAACTATAACAGCAAAAAAATTTATTAAAACCAACCTGTAAAGTAATAGAAAGAAACAATTACCTATATTAAAAATCTTTTATGTTAACATTTAGATGCTTTATTATTAGGGAGTTTTCCTTTATTTATAGGAGTAATAGGCCGGAAGAATATATATTATAATCGTTTCTGCTTCTTAAGATATTGAATGTGAATTTATTAACCAATGTGTAATTTCAGTGAATTATACTATTTTCATTTCCACGTATTGATTGTGTTCTGTTGAACTTGTGAACGGAAACAAGCGAATAACAGCAACTGATAACCTCAATTGAAATTAATGTATTAAACCATTACCAATTATGGCTACTTAATGGGCTATTTTGTCGATCCAGTTTGTTGTCGAATTTATGTAAATTAATATTAAATTATGTGTTAATACGAGCGTAAATAGCAACTTAACGCTGCTGTGTTTCATATGGTGAGTGTAGAGAACCGGAGACTCTTTTTATTGGAAACGAGGCATTCCACTCTTAATTCAATCTTAATTTAATTATGGTTGTTTATTGTACTGTGTGTATGAATAATACTAGACAAAATAATAATATATAATGATATACCTTAGTAATTCACACTGTCGTACTGTAACAAATGCCTATTCTTTCTTGCCTTGAAGATACCCAGATTGTATTCGGACGGAAGACACCGGCAAATTATTCCACTCCTTTGCTGTACGCATTAAAAAAGTCGAAGGAAACCGTTTGGTTCTAATGCGTGGAATATCGACAACAAAGGGGTGAAGATCCGCCAACCGCCTGGTCGTTCGATGGTGGAAAGGAGAGGGAGGAATTAAAGCGTGCAATTCCTGCGCACACTCTCCGAAATGCATCCTATAGAATACCGAGATGCTGCCTACTCTGCGCCTGTGCTCGAGGCTGACAAGGTTGGTTTTAACCAAATCTAGGTCACCGATGAGCCTCTTAGCACGTCTCTGCACTGAGTCCAACGCTGCCAGGTGGCATTTTGCGGCACTAGCCCATATGTGACAGCAGTACTCCATGCACGACGGGACTTGCGCTTTATATAAGTTAAGAAGCTGTCCCGGCGTGAAGTACCGCCGCACCCTTGCAAGAACACCAAGTTTCCTTGCGGCTGCTTTGGCTCTGGTCTCAATGAACCGCCCCTAGTTGAGGTTCGGAGAAAGTTCAACCCCTTTAAGAGATCTGAATATGATCTTAATATGGGCAGATTCTCTATTTAGCCATTACAAGGATTTTAATGATGGTAAGGGTAACGTACAATTGGATTTTTTAATTATACCTCCTGATAGTTGTATCGAATTTGTTGAATTGCTCGAACGAAAGTTTCGCGACTATTTCGATCTTGAAATAAATATTGTCAATGTTGGCAAAGAAATACTTAAACGAATTAAATATTGTAAATTTTATATGCCATGTGAGTGTTTCCCGTTAGATTACTTGAAAAAACCTTATGTTAGATTTAGAATTTATCACACCATTAAAAGAAACAATTAATTATTAAAAAAACAAAAATGATAAAAAGAAAAATTATTAGAGTACCTAAGTAATTTGTAAAGTATTCTATCATACTGAATAATAAAACTGTTTAAGGCCCCAGCCTTGTAAAAATTAGTGTTCTCGCAAAACTTACAGCAAAACAAATATTTTTTATAGTATTTAAAAAAGAAAAAGGTAAACACATTTTACATTTATTTAAAGTGTAGGATTTGATATTTTCGAAACTGTTTTTAATTTTATTTTGGTGTTTAAATTAATAGCTCTATTAGACGTTAAACGTGCCATGTTTAGGTTACATGCGTAAAAGGTTTTTTTTTTATAGAAGAGGGGGCAAACGAGCATGCGGCTCACCTGATGTTAAGTGACTACCGCCGCCCATGATCAACCGCAACACCAGGGGAATTGCAGGTGCGTTGCCGGCCCTTTAGAAAGGAGTAAGCTATTTTCTTGAAGGTCCCCAGGTCGTATCGGTCCGGAAAAATCGCCGGTGGTAAACTATTCCACAGGGAGGTCGTACGCGGAAGAAAACTCCCTTTGAAACGTACAGTGGTGGATCGCCAAGCATCCAGATGGTGTGGATGGTATCGGGACGTTTGCCGCGTAGTGCGTTTCCGAAATTTGGCGGAGCACTCCCCATGGTATATGCGAAAGAAAATGCAAAGAGATGCAACATCTCTTCGCAGCGCCAGTGAATCAAATTAAAGCCTCTGCTATGTACAAACTATAACATAATCAAGAAAAGTATTCAGATAACATTTATTTACATATTGTCTACAATAATCTGATCTGGTCGCTTTTTTTATAAATGCTTTAATTTTCTTGTTTGAAGGGCTTAAAAAGTTGTAATAAAACCACATAAAATCGAACTATTTTCAAGCGAATTACAAACAAATAAAATTAAAAATATATATTTTCGTACTTTTTACCTATATTCAAATAAACCAGAAACGCCTGAAAATTCTCTCAGTTCCGCTGGGATTTCTCGGCGTTCAGACGTGTGCAGTGTTGCTCAACGTTACTTTACCTCTCGCTCGCACGGTTGATCTCTTTCCCTCGCGCAGCTCTTATGGACTGAGCGGAGCATATCGTGAAAGTTGCTCTATTTAAATATATATTATTTTTATTTAATTGTCATATTAGTTCTAGTTTTTAGTGTATTAGTGTTAATATTAGTATTAGATTAATTAACTTGGACTTTTATATTTGGAGAATTTCAATTTATTACCAAAACAAAAAATAAACGGAAAAAGATGGATAGAAAAAAGAAGAAATATCCTTGTGTCAGTAAAAATAGTAGTAAAGTACAAAATGTACAAGGTAGAGGCGAAATTTGTATGAAGGGGCAGTTTTTATTTTCCTTCGGTTGTATAATACCCTTTTTAAAACTACACCCGTGTAAACATTACTAAAAACGACATTTAATGAAATATAAAAGGGTAAAACCGACAAAAGTAAAAGGAATATTTTTGTAAAAAAATTATAATTATATATTTAATGAAGTAGAGCAACCTTCACCTGTGATCTCGAACGTATTTATGCACGGGGGAGAGCGCCCCCTCTAATAGCTGGGAATGTAAAACAGCAAAGCTAGACGGAAGCCTTAGCAAAAGTTTTTTTTAATTTGTCTTCACGTATTGTGACAACAACCCTACCAAAATAGGTAACAATTTTGCACGTTCTTAAAAAGCTTTGTCTCTAATCCGTTTATCTACTCATGTGGTATAGAAAGACGCAGCAGTCTTTCGTGCGGCGATAGAGCTGGTAATGATCGATGGCATTATGGCCGCCGGTGCAAATCGACTGCTTCGTGGTCGATTTCTACCCGCGTTATTTTGCGAATAAAGGCTATGTGATAAACTTTTCGAGGATAATAGAATTAATAATGTATTGGCATACCTATATAATATACCTTTATGTGCCATGTGTTTTTATGTGCCTTAATTTTAAATTAAGCTATTATCTGAATAATGTTCAGACACCATGCACAATAGTTTGTTTAGCGGTATACCTTTGTCCTGTCGCTTGCTTTGGCTTCAACCTTATATTATGATCAAGCATTATATTTTGACCGGGAGTTTATTATTAAAATAAATATGTAGCTAAATATTTATACTACGCTTATTATATGTGTATGTAAAGTCATTCTGTAAACAATTGGTGACATCCTTAATCTCTTAGAACACTAGCTTACCAGCGTAAAATAGTAACATATCGCTGCGAGTGTATGACGCGTGCGTGTGGAAAACAATAGATGTCTACGAAACACAGCATCCACTTATAAACCTACCTACTTCAGGTGGACTGTTGTTTACCTTATTTGCATAAAGATTAATGTTTGGATTTTGTGAAGCTAACGGATAACGAAAGAGTACTTCGAGTTACTTAGAGATGAAAACACAACTTTTTAGTTTTAAAGACAGAAAACAAGTGGTAAAAAAATGTTGTACAACCGACGTGAATATAAATAAAATGAGAACATCATCAATGTAGTCGAAGTCAATTAAATATGCATTATCCAACCAATTTTGATGAAATTTTTTGTGTGTGTTTAATGGGTACTTAGATGAATTAGGGATATTAGATATTAATATAAACATAATTCACATTCGGACCCGGTAGGTGCAAAGCAAAATCAACCGTGCAAAGCCGGGGCGGATCGCTAGTTAAGGATAACTCAAAAACTGCTGGTCGGATCTTAATTAAATTTATATGGGACCACATGAGAAGCACCAGCTTTTAAATAAAAAAGGAATCATCAAAATAGGTTCACCTAGAAAAAAGATCCTCAGAATCTTTTTTCATATTTTAATACAAATGAAGATAATACATTCAAATTGAAAACCTCCTTTTTTAAGTCGGTTGAAAATTAGCATATATTTTCAAATTATCAAATATACACAATACCTCCGTAACCTTTGTGGTAAGTATAGACTTCCGGTTGTTAAGCTTCTTTTAAGGCAATCTTAAATCTACAAAAAATCAATTTTTCGATTTGGTTAATATTAACATGAAAACGCGTGATTCGCAAAAACGAATTGGGATAAACAACAATCAAGCAGACGTTCTTTATAATTGCATTATCGTGGTGTCGCATAAAACGACATATGAAGGCCCTATATACGAAGTGTTCCTTACAAGAATATTAATACTGCCAAATAAGGAAGCGGAAGTCAAGGTGACTTGCTCATTGTGATTGCGTCCACGGCGGACGACGAGATGATCATACCGATCTGTTGTTGCCTACGGGTTTGTTTATCAAACGTTTTGTATAGTATAGGGCTACAATACTCAAAGCTCTTTTCGGGATAATCCCCCAGGTAATTTTTTTCATATAATTTTCGTCGTATCCCCAGCTGAAATTAATGATTTTACAGCTGTAATAAATTTTGAAATGACGCTACACCGGACGAACGAACTTGAGCATTCGGTCAGTCTTTGCTTCTACACTCCACGCGCTCTCGCTACAATATATCGTGTAAGAAATACACTGAATTTTTAAATATTTTCTTTATAAAATTGAGTTTTAGTCCTTTGAAAAAATTAAATAGATCAAAATGTTTATTAATAAATTGCCTATCCATTATTGTCAATCGCGAAATAAAATAATGCTTACTTTATGAGGAGATGCATGTTATCAATAATTATTTCGCATTTTATGTGGTTTAGTTGTAGGAAGATTCATCAAGTATTTACTGCTTTTAAAAAAATCAAATTGGCTGTTATGGAATCATGATGGATTATGTAGAAATTTTATAGACTTTTATTAGTTGATATATCTTTTAGTAACAAGTAGACAGCTCCTCAAAACTTCATAAATAACGACAAGCGCAGAATTTTGCTCGAACAGGCACCTTAAATCTACACACGAACAGAAATAAAGCTGTTTTTATTTTTGGAAATTATATATTACCTTTGTTTATATATAATGTACCAAAATCAATCACGGGTACTTTATGCTGAATCGTAGTTTTACATACCCAGAACCCCAGTAGCGCTATGTTCACCAGCGCCAAGCCTTTGATTGCAGCGTTGATATGTAGTCATAGTCATACAATTGCTTTTTCGGGGGATTCACGGAGGTGTGCAGTTTTTTAATTTCTCTATTCTTTATCAGCCTTATCATTACCTACATCTACCAATAGATATTATACCTGAGTATATAATGCGCCAAATGACATGCATAATAAAACCCACGTACGTCATATCTCAAAGATGTTTTGGACATCAACAATTTTTATACTCTTGGCGCACACTAACCCTGGCCGCTTGCTTGAACTGTTTGATTCTGACTTGTTGAAACGAATTTTAATAATGTGTTCTCAACTTTAAATGAATTTAAAGTAAGACTTTTATATACGAGGGTGGATTGAAAAGTACTCGGCCTAACCAAGAAAATAAACACATACTAAATCAGTTATATTATTATTTTTCTACATAATCACCATCAAGTTCAATACACTTTTGCCACCTCCCCTTCCAAGCATTTAGACCGTTGAAAAAAATGATTCTTCCTTAGAGTCAAAATATGCGTCTACAGCTGCTTTGACCTCGTCGTTTGTCGAAAATCTTTGACCTCCCAAGTGCTTTTTTAGGTTAGGGAACAGAAAGAAGTCTGATGGTGCCAGATCAGGTGAATACGGCGGATGCGGTAACAGTTCAAAGCCACAGTTGTGAATTTCAGCCATTGACTGTACTGACGTGTGAACACGGGCGTTATCTTGATGAAACAGGACTTTTCTTCTGAGCATTCCTCGACGTTTTTCTTTTATTTCCTCTCGTAAACGACGTAGTAAGGTGCAGTAGTAATCAGAGTTTATAGTCAGACCCCTTTCAAGATAATCAATCATAATCACACCTTTCGAGTCCCAGAATACTGAAGCCATCACCTTATTTGCCGACAAAATCGACTTAGCCTTTTTAGGGGGTGGTGAACCAGGTCTTCTCCACTGTTTTGATTGTTGTTTTATTTCCGGTGTACAGTAATGAACCCATGTTTCGTCCATAGTAACAAAACGAGACAAAAAATCATCTGCATCGGCTTCAAATAACTCCAAACAGTCGCGTAAAATAGTCAATCGCGTCCTTTTTTATTCAACTGAAAGCAGTCGCGGAACCCACCTCGCAGACACCTTGTGGAAACCCAACTCGTTGACAATGATGTTTTGAGTTCGTTCATAAGAGATGCCTATAATCTCGCCTATCTCTCTAATTTTTAATCTGCGGTCTCCCATTATTAAATCAAGTACTTTTTTAATATTTTCGTCAGTAGTTGACGTCGAAGGCCTTCCAGAGCGGGGTTCATCTTTCACACTCTCTCTACCACGCTTAAATTCTGCTATCCATTTTTTGACGGATGAATATGACAGAGCACAATCGCCTAATGTACTGATCATGTCATCATGGATGGCTTTTGATGATAGCCCCTTCTTATGGAGGTACTTAATGACGGCACGCTGCTCGATTTGCTCCATTCGCGGAAATTATGTCCGATTACTTTGTTAATAAATTTATAAAATCACAACTAATTATCGCACATGTTTCGAACTTCACACAATGAACTAGTCTGAACTGAACTAAATAATGTGGGTAGATTTGATTTTTAGAATTGAATGGATCTGTGTTAGGCCGAGTACTTTTCAATCCACCCTCGTAAGATATAAGTTTTATAAGGTTTCATGGGATCTCTGTAAGGTACATTAAACAGCGATTTAATGTCATCTGTATGATTTATATCGAACGAAATATCGCGTTAATGTTTTCACACAACTATTTTCCGTATGTATAGTATTATTTTATAAAGTTTTTTTATGTGGGTCAAATTTGGGTTCACTGTACGGCGTGTGGTGTAGATATTGTTATTTTAAGATAAAAATGATTGAAACATGTTTAACGTTTTTCTTATTTTTTTAACTTTCATATGAAATTCCGAGCTTTTTGTGCTAGTCATTGACCGACTCTAATATTATTAGAAAATAAGTGCTTTTCGTACTTACTTTAACCTGCCCTTTTCTCTTGGCGTAATAAAGCTTTAGTAATAAAGGATAAGATGTTATTATAAGTGTGTTATGCTTTACGGATTTAAAGAATTATGTATTTAAATTTGTTTGTAGTAATTTAAACGTTATGCAAGGTAAATAGATTTACTATTAGATTGAAAATTCGATCAACAATATTGTTGATCGAAGATTGAACATAATGCACTGTTTTGTTTATAATTTAAGATCTAATTCTAAAAACATGTAACTGATCCACTTAATTCAACTTTTAATTATCTGTCTTTTTCAACACAGTATCACATAAGTTGTAGTTAGGATTTCGTATTAAAGTTAAGTTACAACCTATATACGTCCCACAGCTGGGCACAGGTCTCCTCACATTTCTGAGAAGGGTTTAGGGCAAGGAAATGTCCGCCGCGCTGCCCCAATGCGTGTTGGCAAACTTGACATGTTTTCCAAATATAAATATAATGTAGGATTTCGTTTATCTTATCTAAATTTATCCAGACTAAATTTTGGAAAGTATGGAGTTAAGGTGATTTAAAAATACAGCTTCTTCCTCTAATGGTAAAATTGAGAAATTATTGTTTATATACTGTCTGTGAAGTCTTTAATTTATGGGTAAAGTAGAATTATGACTGTCTACTCAATATTCTTTATGAATATCAGCGACACGCCGCCTACTTTTTTATAAAACTGTTTCTTACAACTAACATATTAACTGCAGTATGTTTTTAAACATCAGTCTATATGTATGACATTTTCAATAAAAAATTTTCAGTATTTATAAATGTAAACTAATATTTACTACTTTTTCGTCGAAAATAATTTTACGAAAATGTCGATTTTGTGTATTTCCACAATAGCGATCAGTTTTCATCGGGAGCTGATTCGTCAGTCGTCGTCCTTTTCTTAAGGGGAAATATAACCTCAAATGGCTTAGTAAGATCCTCCGTTATGCTAAAAGTACTGCAGCATTAATTTTGAAATAAATATATGGTAAAGTTGAGGATTAATGTTAAGGACTATGTTAGACGAAAACACGATTCCGTAAAATATCTGAATATTTCAAACTGAACAATAAACCGCTGTTATTCATAAAATACTTTAAATACGATCATGAAACTTTGCATACTAACGGAACTAACTATAAAGCAGTGCTTATGTTATTTACTTTTTTTTAAATACCATTATTTTCACTGTAAAAAGAAATTACCTAAACTATCGGCGTCTGGAAGCTTGATTCCTGTCGCCCCGTTAGTATCGCTTAGGCTTTTGAAGGGGGAGGTTGTGTCGCTTACGATCAGACCACACATTACGCAACAGGACGACGTAAAATTAAAATGGGAAATAACCGTAATAAAAATAAGAAGCGACTGGGTTGGCGTTAAGAAACAGGCATAAATATGATAAACCTAATGAAATAAGTATCTAACGACCTATCTACTTACAGTATTAGTGATTACAAACATTTCGGTACATAGCATACGACGCGCGGGGAAGTGGGGGCGAAATTAGAATTTGAGCTGACTTACTATATCCCCTTAAAACTCTAAAACAGATTAACAGACAGGACATTCCTGAAACATCTTCAACGACTACAAACTTAAACGGGCCGCCATTATAATTTTGTCTTTACATACTTACATGGTAGAGTCATGCTGCAACTGCACCACGGGTGGGTCTGCTCGATCGCGTAAAGAACCACGTTTTCATAGAATAGCAGCGTAATGCTGCTGTTTCCTATGGTGAGTGGCGAGATCCAGAGACATTTTACTGGCAACGGAATACTGAAAAATGCATAGTGCATTCTTAGTCGTGGATAAATGTAGTGACATGACAGTCGATTTAATCAATTTTACAATTACTCTTCCTTATTATATCTCTATTGCGTATGAGAAAGCTCAAGGTCATGGACAATCAAGGCCATGCTCGGGTTTTCTCTGCGTGATAAACTTAGAAATCAGAATATCCGCAGTAGAACCAGAGTGACCGACATAGCCCAATGGATTACTAAGCTGAAGTGGCATTAGACCGGTCATATAGCTCGAAGAACCGACGGGGAAGAATGGTTCTCGAGTGGCAGTCTCGTACCGGTAGGCGAAGTGTACGGCGGCTCTCCACTATATGGAATAACGATGTGGTAAGACAAGTAGGAAGTCGATGTATTCAGGTTACTCAGGACCGTGCTTTGTGGCATTCCTTAGGGGAGTCCCATGTTCAGCGGTAGACTTTGGAAGGGGCTGTAATGATGACGATAGTGATTCTATCTCTGCGTCTACGGTCTTTTAGAATTTGGATTGTTATGATCCATACATGAAAATATTGAAGCTATTCATTATTGGCAATATTTTTACGCCCTTAAATATTCAATTGAAAGTCTGTAATAATATAATAGGTAGCTTAATTTATATCAGTGATGTTTTATGAGCAAGATTACTTCAAACATATTAATATGCATTTTCACTTTTGACCCCGACACATTTACGTATCCTCTCCACGAATCGATTATGTACTTATGAGACAGTACAGAAACAGTCTTGTAATTTTATTACACTTCAAAGCACCCTGATTTTATGTTTATTTGCGTCCTGAAATATATCTGTTTTTAATGTCGTATACAAAATGTATTTAAATATGTTGGTTCAATGTTTTATTTCTAAACGTAGCTAGCTGCGTTGGACCGGTGACTAAACGTAGTGATTATATTTTATTTGCCGGTGACAAAAAAATGTGGTGACATCTCGCGTTGAACATAAAATATCATGGATATTTTTTGATTTTGCCGTTGGGGCTTACGGTTTGCAACAATATGCAAAAAGGCGCAATAAGGCCTAAATAGGCCCAGCTTTATAAACAGCAACGGGCGCTTATCCTTTCACCGGCAATCCGGCAAGGCACGACGTCACCGGTGCCCGGGCTGCAAGGCTTCTGCACTGCGCCCGTGCCGGTGCCGATCTACGTTCGGTTTTTTGGGATTTTCTACAATATGTGAAAATGGTCTCGTTAAGTATTTATTACGTATTTGTTTGTTATATCATCTTGCTAATAAAACAAGATTTGGAATAACCCCAAATCTTGCGCCATAAAACCCCACTCAATGCAATAAGAAAATATGGCCAATTTAGACAATGGAAAGAAACATCAAAATCCCAAGTAAACACAACAATAATACACGTATAAACTCATTTTCTACTTATCTTTTATATGTTGCCGTATCAACTGGAAGTGGAGCACATAACGAGGACATTAAACAAGTTTTTCTTTAAATGTAATTTCACCATTTGTGTGACAGGTTTTAAGGTCTAAATGTCGCCGGTGGTACTAATATTAGGCATAATTTAGACATATTGTAAAAAAATCTACTCTCTCTAGAACAAGAACTGTTTGTACGCTGTCAAATCTTTTATTTTTCCAAAAAGCCTCTGGATCCCCAAAATAAAAAAAAGAAACAAAGCCCCACTCCACTTTATTCTTTTACACTACATCTCATCTAGAGTATTTTTAGTCGGAAACACGGAGGGAGTGTTCGCCTTCGCTGCTCCAGCTGTTTGGTTGATGATCTAAAAACTCCGCACAAAACGATAAATCCCTAAAATTTCAGTAAGATTTCCATTTTCACATATCAATATTAGAAATTGGACAATAAAAATTAATAATTATTTATTATGTATATTAATAGATTCCATTACGGGCAACAAAATTAAATTGCTGCACTCATAGATTCCTGATGATTTCACCATGGTTTCCACGCTTTGCAAGCGGGTTGGCAACTGCAATTTTTTATTATATCAAGTTGTTTTAAAAAGATCTTACTGCCCATCTTCTTTCTCGAACTAGTGTAAAAGTGTTACGGCTTTTGATTACGCAATTAATTTATGTATTGTTCACTTAATATATGTATATATATATATATATATATATATATATATATATATATATATATATATATATATATATATATATATATATATATATATTTATTATATAATAACGCAATTAGCATTGAAAGTAATGGTACGTACAGACGTGCTTAAAAAAGCTTGCTCACAAGCTTGCTTAAATTGAGCATGCTCTGCAACTGTTCACATTTGCCAGTAATAAGCACGCTCAAAGCGTGAGACGTGCTATTTGGCACCAGGTTCTCGGCTGAAATGGATGTACAAAGATATAGTGACAGTGCTATCCGTACAGAACTTAATAAAATAATCACATTGCTTCCAACCGAATGGTGTAAGAAAAAAAACAAAGTATTTTCTTCCCCCCATCGCGACATATCGAGTGTCTTTTTATTTTAAATTGAAGCAGCAACTGTCGCGAATCGAGATCGATTTGATAAAACATGCTCATAAGCAATCCTGTTAAGTTCAGACGCACTCGGAGCATGCTTTTCTACCCGCATCTCGGGTAGCATGCTCGAAAATCAAACGTCGGTGGATTTTTGTACACGCTCAAAATAAGCACGCTGATGTGTAGCAATGAGTGTACACACGTGGTACTAATGAGCACTTGCACTTGCTCAATAAAAGCATGCTTTCGTGCTAGTAATGAGCACGTCTGTCCGTACCTTAAAGAAAATACAAAGACAAAAAGTAATAAACAGTAACCGTGGACAGTTGTCCGTCTTAGAAAAAATCCTTCCTTAATAATTATGACGGTGAATAAATAAATTTGTATTTGCTTAACATGAAATATTTAGGCATTTGGATGCTCCAGTCTAGGGTATAAATGCTTAAAATTAATTATAAGGTCCGTTTATTTATTATTTCCCGTTATTGTTCACAGTCTGGTAAATACGGCGAAGGTTACGTGGGGTCGTCCCGCGGGGTTGCAGTCCATGTGAGGGCTTCTGGTCCAGACGGAGAGCGTGACCACAGCGGGTGCAAGTGGCCGTTGCTGTCTGTTGCCGCGCCCACAGAACCACTGCCCTCTGAACCTTGGATCGCTGTTATTAGGAGAGGCAGTTGCAACTTTGAGATTAAGGTAGGTGATTAAAAAAAGACAGTGTATGAAAGAGGAATACAGAGATATGTCACACGAAGTATTATGTTATTAAATTACTGATTTCACAACAGATGTGTCACATGATATCACCTATGTACATAATATTTTTAGTATCTGGGCGAACGAGCTGTGCTTGACTTTAAAATAATTCAAGGATAAATTTCTCTACATAGATATATAGTAATAATTTAAATAGATATCTAGATATACTTGATAAATAAAGCAAATAAATATTTCATTTCATTTCATTTCAATAATATTATATATCGTAAACAAGAAATGCCCACTTAAAGTGTATATATAGATATTATGGGTGAAAGATTTATCCTACAACCTCGCCAATCATATCAACATGATTGAATATCTAAAAATACAGGATGTCTCAGAAATTGACGTCAAGCTGGAAATGCGTGATAGACGAAGTCATGATAGTTATCAGAAAAATAAAACAAAAAATTTAAGTTAAATATTTTTTTTAAATTATAGGCATTTTAAAAAGTTGAGAAAATCTGCACCCTGTGATTGTCTTTTACTCCCGTTTTACAATTTTTTTAAATATTATTTTTACTATATAATTCTGAATAATGCTTCTGTAAGGAATCGGCGTTGAGGAAAGCCTTGGGTACACTAAAATCATTTAAGTAATAAACAATTGTTCAAAACTGAGTCAGCAATAAATAATTTAAAAAGTGTCATACCATTTTCGAATGCATATCAAATGCGCCAATTTACAAAGTTATTTGCCAAAATAGCGTAGTACATTTTTTTCATCTAAATAATCAGTTAAAATTGGGTGAAGTATTAACTTTGAATATCTACTTACTTAGGCTAAAAGTGACATTTTCTTCCCAGCTGAGTAGTTGGCTTTATATTTTAGGCAACAATTTACAGAAGCAATATTCAGGATTTCATAATATAAATAATATAAAAAAATAAAGATTGGAGTAGATTAGATTTTCCCGTATAAAAAAACTGTCTATTATTTTTAAAAATATTTGATTTCAATTTTTTATTTTATTTTTCTGATGAACTAACCCGTTATCACCCGTTTCCGGCTTGATGTTGATTTTTGGGACAGCCTGTATATTATTTTATTCATTATCGGATCTGCTAAGCAATTAACCTACAAAAAAGTAACCAATTGTGTCAGTCCATGTGCCAAAGCAAAGTCTTTAACAGATCTCCTTACGTACCTTCAAGACTGCCGAGGCATCGAGAACAGACAACCTCTCTGACATTTACGAATAGTCCGGCCCGGGGCACAAACGAGTGTTCCAATTTGTAACCCGGGTAGGAAAGATACGTAGTATCAGCCGGAGAGAACACCTGTGAAGCGGTTTTAATGCACTCTGATGTTGCAGTAACCTATTCACTAACCCCGGATATGTTATATCATATTGCATACATCAGTCAAATTGATAACCTCATCGCTTTTGTAAGGTCGGTTAAAACTGCTGACGCGTGTTTTGTTGTTTCACAAATGATTTCAAGCGCAACAATTGTAGTTACTCACACGTGATATATTGAGTATATTTGTTGGTGAGTATATTACTTTGTTGCGCTGTTAGATAATCCCCCAGTCTGACAGAGAGCTTAGCTTATCTCCAACGCCCTGTGAACTATAAACAGAAGAGATTACCGGAACAATGTAGTACGATAACCTATCGTAATCGATAGTGCATTAGGTCGAAGTAACTTCACGGTTAACACACATGATTACGACTTACAACTAAAATTGGTATATAGGAAAAGCAAGTGAATTTAGGGGGACAGATAAGATAATGTTGAATTTTTGTAAAGTTTATTGTACCATTACCTTTATAAAAAAGGGAGTAATCACGTATCCTCCCAAATGTATTGTTTGTATGCAGATATTTGCATACAAACAACACATTTACTTCCAAGCAACGGACCAATTAGTTGAGTAACAAGTTCGTAACATTAAATTACCACTATCGGTAGTGTCGGTAGTGTCGGTAGTGTCGGCACTGTGTATCCCACTCTGGTTGATTGCTGGGTCAGTTAACTATTGTACATTGTTTGCTAATACGAGACTGTCAGAAATGATTTTACCTGCCTAACTAAAATTAGTATCTTCGTTATTTCGCCTTTTTTATCTTCGGAAGATTTGTTATAGATATAATACAGTAATTTATGCTTATTGTGATCTATGGAAACTACTATACCTACAAGGAGAATAAACATAGTTTGTTTATCTTGATCACTAACGTCTACACGTATGGCTTAAAGGACTCGAACAGAATACTAGCGTAAAATATCATTTTCCTATAATATTACTGTTACGTAAGGTGAGTGTGTAAAAGGTGAGAACCGGAGAAACCCTTTATACAGGTATTGATGCTGTCCATCTTTACACAACTCAATACTTAATCAATGATGGGTGTTAGTCTCATTGCATCCACTTGTCATCAACTTAAAAAAGAGAAAGGAGCAGAGGAATTCATTCTCTGCTACGCACAGGCCTCTGTTTTTAAGAGGCTTTTCTTATTTATTTGGATTACCAACTGATACATTCTTACATCCTTAAATAAAATTACTGTAGTCTTATTTCTAAATGTACAATCACTTATAGGTGCATGCTATTAATTTAATTTTAATACCATTTAAAAACCTGAAGAATTCTTAACTTTTTAAAAATTTGATAGTGTGTGCGTGTGTGTTCGTATGTGTATGCGTGTGCGTGCGTGTGCGAATTATCTTGTCGAACTAGAGCACTAGAAATCTTTTAAATCCTGAATGGTAGGGTTCGGGCCGTGAACTCAAAGGTCGTGGGTTCGAATCCGACACTCGACTATTTGTCGGGAACAACTCCTCACACAAGCATTTTAACAGTTTCCCTGCCCGCGAAAAAGACACAATAGTTAGACAATTGAAAGTTCATATTATATGATTCATGGGTCAGGGAAAGGGTTAAGATTACCAGCAGTGGTTAACTGAAATTTTAGTAATGTTAATAGCATTGTTTCTTATTAATTAAAAAAAAAACATCTTTCGGACTCAGGTTTTCTCATGATGTTTTGCACGTGGTAAACCAGCACTTAAAATTACAACTTAACAGTGTTAATGGCGCTTGCGAGGATCGAGCTTCGGCTCGTAAACAGTTGGAGAACCCAATAGTTGTTATCCGTTTCTTCCTGTTTCTAGGTGCAAAATGCGTGGCGCGCGAACGCCTCTGCGGTCCTCATCTATAACGACCGCGACGCCACGTCACTGGAGAAGATGAAATTGTCTACTGACAAACGTAAGTGTTTACTACATTGATCCGTTGAACTTTCACCGATATTTGAATAGTTATGTACTACAAAATGACTATAACTTTGACGTCGAAAAAGTTGCGAAAAGGCCTACTTGCTAATAAAGTTGTAATTTGCCTTTGTCGAAATTATCTATACGTTTTTAATACGGTAATAATGAAATAGCTAAGCTGTTTCAAATAACAGAATATTTTGTATGTGGTAGAGTCACGTTGCATCTGTAATACACAATACAGTGAAACCTAGATAACTGGGACCTTCAAATTTGTCCCACTTAAAGAGGTATTCACACTACCCAGTGTCTCAGATATCCAGGTATAAATCAATATCTGTCTCATATACAGAGGGTTCCATTAATAGAGCTGAGAATAGAGGTTATTTCAGTTATAAAGGTGCGATTATTAAATAAAATAACGTATTTTGTAAACATTATACATGCGTTGTAATGTTAATAAAATCTAAAAAGCTATTAATTTATTTCTAAGCTTTCAACTTTCATAAACGGATATTAATTTTAGTTTTTCACGTACTGATAAAGACTCAAGCCTTCGCTTCGGCATTTTCAAATAAACACCCGGACGGTAGTAAAACCAAACTAAAACTGGAGGTCACTTTTACACGATTATCCAAGTACAGAATTTGCGGGTAGAATAAGAATTTGTAAACAAAAACGGTACACAAAATATAGTCTCAGTAAAAGAGGTAAAATATACTCGCTGTCTCAATTATAGAGGTAATTGTGACGAATAAAATCGAAAGAACAAATCCCTAAAACATAGTCTCAGTAAAAGCACAATGTCTCAATTTTTTTTCAACTATGTATTTTTTGCTAATTTATTGCATTGAAGTTCACAGTCGTTAAAAATACGAGCGTTATGCTTCGTAGAAAGTGTGTGAAGCACCCTGTTTAACGTACGTGATTGTAGTTTGAATATTATTATTGAAAATATACATTGTATAGAATTTTGTATTTTAAGTTCGAAATCAAGTCCCGTACGATCTGTAAGACTAAGTTAATGCAGTAAAATGAGACAGCGGCTGTCGGACCGTAGGATATTTATGTTTCCGTTTGCGTCATAGGTAGAACTTATGTCCGTAAACCGGTAAAGCTCATCGTGTTTACTAAAATTGTGTTAAATAAAGTGGGCAAGAAGATACTATCATCTGAAATGACGAAAATCTAATAAAGTTATTAAATTATTGTATTTTCGTCGGTGCTTGATACAATTGCATATTTTCAAGTCAATCAGCTGTCTACAAATTTGTGAAAATCGTATTAGAAGATTCCGTTACATAGATAGATAGATAGATAGACAGATACACGCGAAGCTAATAAAAGCGTGTTAAAATCAAAAGCTTTATTCACTTTTACGGTTTTCTTTTTTTTATTTTCTATTAGCATTAACGATCATAAAATGTCAACTGTGCTGGCTCCGCTGAATTTCGTAAAACTCGACCATAGCCCGTACGGATAAAGAATGAGATTAGAAATGGCGACTCAGCGAAAACCCGCTTATAACGGTATATCGTTTATTCGGTTAATTAGACGTTTTCTATTACTGAGAAAATATTTGAAAAGCA
The DNA here is from genome assembly GCA_907164705.1 of Parnassius apollo. Classification (NCBI taxonomy): domain Eukaryota; kingdom Metazoa; phylum Arthropoda; class Insecta; order Lepidoptera; family Papilionidae; genus Parnassius; species Parnassius apollo. Next base: position 8,345,093 of record CAJQZP010001558.1, on the reverse strand, counting down.
TTGTATATGCAAGTAGGTACAATAATTTCAAAATAACATCTATAACTTGCCACCCGCTCGGTTTTCGTCTAGGTGGAATTTATAAATGTGGCGTTATTTAACAAGATAATCATTAACTCTTAAAAGTCCGAGGTCAATAAAACAACAAAAAAAAAAAAGAGGAGGAAATAGCAATAAAATCCGGGTTCTTAATCGTAAAGTAGCTGCCGCGTTACCTGCGAGCGTCGGTCGAGCTCGGCGGGTGACGCGGCAGCTATGCGTATCTCGAAATTTTCAACTATAACGCCCGGTAGTCAAACATGAAACGTCCTATAACTCAAAAAGTATGGACATCAGAAAAAAAAATTGCAAACAAAAGTTTTGGAAAATAAACTGATCTTTCAAAATAAATTTATGCATTTTATTGATTAATCTAATATTTCAAGTTATTGGCCGCGATAGAAAAACCTGTTCATTAAATGGGCCATAAATCGTAAACGGTAAGTTTTACAAAAAAGTTTACTGGAAACAAAAGATGCGAAATTTTATTTTCTACGATAATGGTTTGTATAACTTTTGCCACAAAGTGCATAGTTTCCGAGATATCGGCTGAAAACGTTTTTTCAAGATTGCGCTTGAAGCGCCACCTGGATCTGTCGGCATTTTGTGATTTTATGCTGAATAAGTGATCCTAAACCTCATAAAAAAATTGAATCGGAAATTTCCTGCAATGTTAAATTCTATTTTTACTGTACTATTTCATTAAACATTTTATTTGTCAACAACGTCTTACAATCGTCGTTTCTCTGGCGCTCACGTGACCTTCATACAAATAATTCGTTATATTAATTGTTAACAATTTTTATTTTTGGATAAGAACATGGTAATGACTCTAAGTTATATTTACCTTCATTTAAAAAAATTGTCTGGCCAAACCTACTGTACTCTTTGGCTTGACCATAGGTCTGACTAATAGGTCCATAGAATGACGGATCACGAGTGGTTAAAGACCATTTTATTATATTATAAATACTTTTATTTTAATAGTCTCTAAATTTTTCAGATAGAATTTAGTTTAGATTAGATATATTCGTAACGTTTTATTACAACAGGTTCACTTATTTCGAAGTTTGGACTCGGACGGACAGACAAACGAAAATTTTGAAAATTATCACTTATGTCTCAATAGCGTGTAAATATTTCATACCAAAATATTAAGAAACAAAATCACAATTAATTATTATTATGATAAAAACTCTCAGAACCCGTCTCGCTCACAAATTAGCGAAACCGAACTGAATTTTTTTGTAGTTTATGGCATTTTGTTATCATTGATTCCAATGAAAAGTTGGATGGAAGTTATAGAACTTTAGAAAAACGCATATTGCTACGTATTTTTTTGCAGTCTTTACTGGCGAGTGTGACTATAGATAGCGACAGTGTGCGAGGGAGATGTGAATAGAGGCGACGTCATTTTCAATCCCATTCCTAAGACGAATCACTACTTGAATAGGTCACTAGAAATGAGTGAATGACAAATGTCTACCCAACTAAGTTATGCCATACAATTTTCTCAATATCTCATCGCTTAATAGCAGCACTATTGAAATACAATATCGAATATAACATAGGTCCAACGTTAGAGTATAAAAAAGTAATAAACATGCGTCAAGATACAGCAATGAGCAAAACACTTGCAAAAGGTGTTTAGCTGTGGGCTGATTACGGGCCATTAACAAATATATCACCTAAAAGGAAATCTAGTTTCCCTTCCTATATCCAATAAATGTAAGGGTCTTCCTAGGTCATAAAAATGTCAAAAAACTTGTAACCTCGTTAAAATGTTACACGAGATTTATATGAAAATATGGTTTTGCTAACATTTCAAAGGCTAATGAAGGAGACAGTCCATTTCAGGTCAAGTCTATGTACACTATACCGTAAAAATCGTAAAATTCGGGGATTTTATTAAAAATAAGATAATAGAATAAATCAAACTAAATAACTTGCTAAAAATAAAATCCCAAGTTATTGATGGTTTCACAAGATGGCGCCCTTCCAGTCATAAAAAAGACGCGGTTATTTGTCAAATGAACTGTAAGTTCATTTGACAAATAACCGCGAACAAATAACGACTGTCATGAGTAGACAGTCGACCTGATCATGAGTGGATGCTGTGACCATAGGCACCTTCATGTATCCTTCATTTAACATCGAAATACAGCCCCGTTGGCACCCTTGACGACTAAAATGAAATGGATCGTTTTCAGTATAAAGGGTCTCCGGTACTCCACACTCACCATACAAAACACAGCAGCATTAAGCTTATCCATCTTAGTCGTCAGATTTGACAACGTACCTGTAGCCATTGGCTGCAGATGGCCATAGAATAGAAGGTAGTTCCCACTTATCAGATGGACTGTGAGTTCTTTGGTCACTTCTATTATAAAAAAGACGTATAATATTCCACACCCTGTCTCACTCTTCGTAAGCAATTGGTTACCCTAATCGAGCTGCCCAGCCAGTGTGTTACATTATGTCATAGATAATGTTACAAGTGTAAAATGGGATAAACGTTGCGTCCAACAGAGGTTACTGCTTAATGATGTATTACGTCACTTCGCAGTAGCCTGTCGACTGTTTAATGTTCTGTAACATGTGGCCTCGCTGACGTGTTCGAAAAATAATTTATCGATTATCGTTTTATAATGATGCTGCCAATTATTGCGACTGATCACAGTTAAGCGAGTAGTAACACGTTTAATCGAGACGTTTTAGGACTTTCGTTTCGGGACTGCGTTTCGAAATTCCGAAACGGAACGAACGAGTCCGCCACACACTTACGGAATCCCGTTTTGCCAGCAAAATTTCGGACGGCAAAACACCGTAGGTGTGTGACGGGTCATTGATTTTGTATGGACTTGCTGCGTTCGGAATCCAGAGTTGAAATTTCGAAACGGAACGAACGGGTCGACCACACACTTACGCAATTCCTTTTTGCCCGCAAAATTTCGAACAGAAAACTACCGTAGGTAGCGTTGTCAGACGTGTCGGTTTTTGGTTGCGTGTCCGGCCAAATTAGACGGTGTCCGACCAAATTAGACGGTGTCCGACCAAATTAGACGGTGTCCGGCTTTTGTTAGGCTTTTTAAATTTGACCATTTCTTTACATTTTTTATATACTTACGTACATACTATTGCAATTATCGAAATTAATATTGCAATGAATATTGAATAATTAATAATAAAGAAGACTGATTTATTCAATTGTTGTTATTTCGTTAGAACTTAAGGGGAAATATGTATAATCTCATATGGCTTAGCAAGATCCTCCGTTATGCCGAAAATATTGCAGCATTAATTTTGAAATAAATATATGGTAAATTTGAGGATTAATGTTAAGGACTATGTTAGACGAAAACACGATTCCGTAAAATTTTCTCGATAGAAAAAAAAATCCAAAGTTACCTCCAAAATAAACAATAAACCGCTGTTATTCGTAAAATATTTTAAATAAGATCATGTAACTTTGCATACTAACTGAACTAACTATAAAGCAGTGCTTATGTTATTTACTTTTTTTTTAATACCATTATTTTAACTGTAAAAAGAAATTACCTAAACTATCGGCGTAATGAAACTTGATTCCTGCCGCCCGGTCAGTTTCGCTCCGGCCTTTGAAGGGGGAGGTTGTGTCGCTTACGATCAGAATACACATTACGCAACAGGACGACGTAAAATTAAAATGGGAAATAACCGTAATAAAAATAAGAAGCGACTGGGTTGGCGTTAAGAAACTGGCATAAATATGATAAACCTAATGAAATAAGTATCCAACGACCTTTCTACTTACAGTATTAGTGATTACAAACATGTCGGTACATAGCATACGACGCGCAGGGAAGTGGGGGCGAAATTAGAATTTGAACTGACTTACTATATCCCCTTAACTGTCTCTGACATTTTCTTTCGAGTGTTACGTAATTTTTGAAACGCCGACTAAGGTTAAATTATATATTTATAATATATACAATTTCAAAGGATTAATAAATATCTTAAAATATGTGAGCTATGATTAATTGTGATTGTATAGTAATCAATGATTTTAAAATGGTAATATATAAGTCAATGATAGTAATCGATTCTATAATAAGCATTTTATTTTATTAAAAGGTATAGCCAAGCAGATTTAAATATATACACACTACTTAAATGTCTTTGGGTATACTGTTCACCACCAACATCATAACAATATCCATGAAATCACCTAATGAAGTATATGAGTCGTATTTTTTGGATTTGTTTATAATAATATATAAATAAAATATATAAATTTATAGAAAAAAAAAAGATTGATAAAAGTGCTTATGTTTTTATCATTGATTTAATTTTGCGTACCTACGTACTTAACCTTCAGAGTAAAAATGCATTTTGTTGTTAATTTTAGTATGATTGTCACTCAATGTGGAGCGATCATCGTTATGGTTATTTCCAGGACCGGCTCAAGATTAGTTGGGTGTGGCATATCAGGGATGGAATGAGATCTCATAATATAACGCCCTTGTTTATGTCTAGGGTGGACTTCTGCAGTGAGGAGGTTTATATTGGAATTATAACCTGCGGTTTAACGGCTTTATATTATAATATTGGCGCCGCTTGGTAGACATTGGCAGGAGAAATATAACATAAATAAGAAAAACAAGACAATAAATAACTGTAGTGGATTCCTTTATAGAGCGTTCACAGTTCTGTCCGTTACGGCTAGCAATATTTAAAAATATTATGTACCTAATTAGTATCATCAATGTAATTATCTGTAATACTCCAATAACTAGTTATTATTTCTGAAGCTAGTTTAATTTATTTACAATCGCTAAGCCGACATTGTCCTCTATATATGGCTGCGAGGTCGACCGGTCGGCGAACGCCAATATTAGTATGTATGTGTGTTGTAAACTGAAAATCGTAGTGTTCAGAAATTAAATTAAAGAATTTTAAAAATTTGTACTGTTCGGAAATTTAACCGGAGACCATTTTTATTGAAAACGAGGCATTCCATCTTTATCCTGGGTGACAACGCATCTGCATTTTGATTTTTAATTAAGCCTGTAAATGTTGATTTCTATGGGCCACAGCATCCACTTACCATCAGGTGGACTGTGTGCTCGTTGGTCATCCTTATTCTATGAAAAAATTTAATTTCGCGGACATACTGTGAGACCAAATTACGCACAAGCATCGAACCCGCTCCTGCTGCAAAACCTTCTAAATAAGAAGCCATGCAAGAAATAAGTCGGCCATGGAAATTTACTCTTCACCATATCACCTACTCAAAGCGAGTATTTACTACAATGATCACGAATGATGAGTCACGCTCAAGCTATATTATGGTTGTAGCCCGAATAGATCGGCTCGACCGGAAAAGGACCTCGTTCTCACAGAATATCAGCTTAAAATAGCTGCTTGATATTACTGTCGTCGTGCGTAGTGTAGAGAACAGGAGATCGTTTTAATGGAAACAAGGCATTTCATGTTAGTCCTCAGCATGCATTTTGATTCTTAATCGAAGATAGATGCAGATGTTATCGACCACAGCATCCACTTCCCGTCAAGTGAACTGTGTGCTCATTTGTCACCATTAGTCTGAAAAAAAAAATCTTTTTTTTCCTTTTGCTGCAGAGGGATTAAAATAAGTAAATAATTAAATTCATTTCTATATTTTCATAATTGTCCGTATTTGTTTGTTGATGAACATATTAATATGCCTAAAGTATAAATTATTACATATGTAAATACACAGTATGCCTATAAACGTGATAACTCCGTTGAGTCCTACCGTTACTAGACTTGATTCCCTGCTTTCAACTGTTAATATTTTTTTAAGACGTTATCGCTACAGTCGGATTATTTCGTGTCATGAAGGAGTTTAACGTATATATATAGTATATTTTATATTTTTCCGTTTAACATACGTAACATATACCATACATAATATGTACGAGTATACCTATGGTATTTATATATTTCGTCGTTTAACATATATAAGATATACCATATACTTTGTATTTATTGTATACATAACACATATATTGCAAATTGATAAATATTTCAGAACAATTATTTGCAAGGCACACAAACATGCTCCGTTCGTGATTCGAACTCACAGCCCTGTAACGCCGCAACCTAGTTAGCCGCTGCGCTGCGCTACTGAGCCGTCAATTAGTAAGGTTAATTTTACTAACCGACCTAGTAATATATAACTTCTATATTTTTATAAAACAATTAAATGTCAGTCACAAATAAAAGAAAATCTAGATAAAACTGACCCGACGAGTTGCGATAAATGAAATAATTTCATTTCCAATTCTCGTTGAAACATTTAAATGTAAATGTTTTAAATACTTCTGTACGATATTTCAATAAGATGACATCATTAGAATACCTTTATCAGTTTTAACGGCGGTAATGATGTTTCATTATAATTACTGCGAAAAATTATGCGCACGTTGTAGAGCCACGCTGCAGTTATATTATGGTTGTAGCACGAATGGGTCGGCTCGACCGGGGCAGAACCACGCTCTCACAGAATACCAGCGTAAAATAGCAGCTTAATACTACTGTGTTTCGTATGGTGAGTGTAGAGATCCGGAGACCCTTTTTTACTGGAAACGAGGTATTCCATCTTAGTCCTCACGGGTGACAACTGACAACGCATCTACGTCTTGATTCTTGATCGAGGATAAATGTAGATGTCTATGGGCCACAGCATCCACTTACCATCAGGTGGACTGTGTGCTCGTTCGTCACCCTTATTCTATATAACAACGTAAATGCAACTTAAATTTTCCCTACTCAGAATTGATTATTTTTTATGTGTATAAAATGTAACGGAAATGTTTCGTTAGTACCACAATTTAAGTGATTTCCTTCAAATTATATTGCCGACTCAATTTTTTTTTAAAAGAAAAAAATTACAACTCACGACCCCGTAGTCAAAATTTTAACCAGTGGCCTTTTTTCATGCCAGCCTATACGTTCCTTGCGGGCGCAAGGACGGGTTATGAGTTCGCCTTCCTTCTGGAACACGTGCATTCCGGACTCTTGCCAAGGCTGTCCAAGGGGATTTCTGTCAACCATCTCTTCCATCTGTGCACAGAGAGGACGACTCACTGGCCCATACCGGAGAATAAGGCCCATAAAGGAGAAAGCCGATCTTCTAGGCTCTTTCTTTGCGTCCAACTCGACTCTCGATGACGGGGGGAGTACGCCGCCGACCATCCCACGGTGTGAGTGCTCCATGCCGGAAGTGTAGTTCACACAACGCTCGGTTCGCAAAGTACTCTTCTCCCTGGACATCCACAAGTCGAGTGGGCCTGACGGGATCCCCCCAATTGTGCTGAGGACTTTATGACTTTATGACATACTCGCACCGACATTTTCGCAAACACCCACAGACCCACTAGAGCTAGACGCTTCATTGTATTTCCTTCTCGGGATAGGACAAAACGGACTTTCCTTCTTTCGACTGGCTCATCGCCATACTAACACATTTCTTACTGTAATTAACATGTAAAGGATTTAAAACAAATGCCGCTAGACGTTTGGCATTGTCTTTTCCCAATTCGGTTGTCATCCATCCAGATAGTTTGCGATGGCCCATTAACAAATTGTTCTGTAATGATAAAAACTGCAATCACATTTTAGAATCAATATCACATAGGTACTCTCAAGCACACATATTTCTTTTTTATTATTTATCAGCCCGTAAAAGTATTTTAGATGCATATGTGTGCGTGAGCGTATGTTGTTACAATGAGTTAAGCATGGGTTTGGCATCACTTGAAATGTAGGTAGTGTCGGTATACGTTCTATCTATCATTCTAAGTTGGTCCGAGGCTTTAAGTAGGAATTTCTAGTAATTTAATTAAATTTGTGATAGTACAGCCTATGTAATTTTATTATTATCGTCACTAAAACTAGTCTGGTCTAGTATAATAGGACCACTTTCTTAAACTTTTTTTTAAACTATTACGGAGTATGCATAGGCAGTTCTTCATTACTTTCTCAGAAAACAAAATGGTTGATACTTAAGGCCTTGTGATACATCTTGTAGTACTAAGTGTAGTGAAAATGTTACCTCACTTCTCACAATTGCCGAGCGTGTAGCAGCACTACACATCAAGCGGGGAGAATTTTAGTACAAACAACGCACTTCCAACCTTGGAAATGTCTAGGGGGAGTCTGGGTAGCTCTATCTGCGGGATTTTGTTTATGATATTTCATTAGATAAAAATCTCTTTCTCTTTTTTTTCTTTCTCTTTTTTCTTTAAAAAACGTTACCCCCACACTAGCATTTTCTCCTGTATCGTGGAGGCAGTTTACAAACATAAATTGCACAAGGACAAACATCAAGACCCGGAACAATTATTTGTAGGCCATACAAATAGTTGTTGCGTGTGGGATTGGAACCCGTGGCCCACAGCGCAGCCACTCATTGCTAAGCCACTGCGCCACGGAGCCATCAAATCTTTATTTACTTTACTACTACTTTATATTACTACTTTATGTGTTCTCAACTGATCTAAAAATATTTTTATTATAAGTAACTTTTCATCATCATCATCGTTACTACCTGTCCATTGTTTTAAAATTCAATCGTTGTACATCCTTTCTCGAATATTGCTTCTTAGGGGGGATAGTTGCCAAAATTATGGTTGCTGGGGTTATCAGGCGGGTTGGCGAACGAAGTTTTTTTTTAATAATTTTGTGTCATATCAGGATGATATTGCTGTCCATCTTTGTTTCATTTCCCTCTGCGTCTCTTACGCCGCCCACGTGATATGAGGTAGTGGATTTTCAACGATTCCGTGGCGCAGTGGCTTGGCAATGAGTGGCTGTGCTGGGGGTCGCGGGTTCGAATCCCGCACGGAAAAGGTATTTGTATTTTGTATGGCCTACAAATAATTGTTCCGGGTCTGGATATTTGTCCTTGTGCAATTTATGTTTGTAAACTGCCCCCACGATACAGGAGAAAATCCTAGTGTAGATGTAACGTTTTTTAAAAGAAAAAAGAAAGATTATCTGATGCCCCAAGAAACGGTGATAGCTTTTACACCTTTTCAGTATGGAATCTCTTTAGCCAATTGCAGAGCACTCCCGCCTTGTAGACGTTGTTCTGCCCTCTCCGACGACCCTTTGTCCTATAAAAAAAATTGTAATAAAATATTGAGGGTCAATTATCTAGATTAATACAACCCAGCTCTCAAGTTAGATCAAAACTGCACATAGTGTGCAAAATTTCATTGAAATCAGTTCAGTAAGTTTTTAGGAGTGCATCGCGGACAAACCATGTGACACATATTTTTTATATATAAAGATTATTTTTAGTAGATTTACAGAGGTTCAAAAAAGTTATAAAAGGTTGAAAAGTGACTAAGTTGAACAGTTGAGAAGTATTGCAACGTAACGTAAAGCTTCTAATGGACGACACACACCATCATTTCAACTGATCATTCCAACTGATCAGTTCAAACTAGGACTGTTGATATTTTTTAAAATATCGGCTTTTATATATATCGATAAATAAACTTATATATAAAACTCCGTTTTTGATATATTTATAAATCAGTTGGAATGATCAGTGGAACTGACTGTGTCGTCCATAATAGGAACAAGAAGACTGACGTTTCGTCAATACAAAAACATAAATATTTTTCATTGAATATTAGCTTGCTGCCGTAAACATCTTGTTTGTATTCTATTTTTAAATCCGGTTACACTCTGTAGACTACACTAACCGCATTTACGTGTTTTACGTTGGGAAAACAGAGGTTTTATGTAAAGTACGTCATGTTCTTCAGAGTAAGTACCTACAAGCAATGTATGTGTTATTACTGAGTATCGTCCAAATAGCATACCTACATACTTGTTCTAATGGCTGATTTACACGTTTTATGTTGTCAAGTAATTAACAAAATTTTTAAGTTGCTAGTTTTTATTTTGTTTTATTTAAAGCGCAATAACTCCACAATAAGGTTTTCTCTTATATCGTGGGGGCAGTTTACGTACATAAATTTCGCAAGTATAAACACCCAGACCCGGAACAATTATTTGTAGGTCATACAAAACTTGTTGCGTGCGGGATTCGAATCCGCTCTCTTAGCTAACTACGCTTAGCTAACTCATTACTAAGCCACTCCACCACGGAGCCGTCAAATTAAGTAAACATTTAGTGTGCAAGTAAACAAGTAGAATAGGATTTTTTTCTATTTTTTGGTTAAGTTGGTGGTGGTGTGGTTAAGCTTATTATTTGACACATTATTACATAAGTACACGATTTAATTTTAAGCACAGCCTTGGCGGGGCGTCACGTTCGAAGTTCATGTGATTTTTTTTATTAATGTCAAAGTAGAAAATGGTTGCTTATAGAAAAATAAACAATTGTTAATAAGCAGAAAATATAACACAGTATATAATTTTAATTTAATGTCTCAAGCACATTGTATTACAGTATCTATACTCAGCACATTAAGTCATTTAAGAAGTAATTTAAGGATTCTTCTGACTTCCGTAGTACAGAGAAAAACTCTTTTCTTCTCCTCTTTTATTACGGCCAGTGTTGCGAATATTATAGTGGAACGAATCACCTGCTTCGCTGCGAGCTTGTAGGCAATATCTTTTCGTGTTCGCTTACACTATATAGATCTCAAGAAAATCTTACTAACTAAAAAAAAATTGTCTTTTTCGAATTTGTATTACCGGCTGACAATTATCGTGCACTTAGAGGAGCGACTTAATTGACTTCTTTTATAAACATATATTTTAAGCTTTTACGTTGCCGTACTCGTATATATTTTCGACGTTGGAGTCGATTGACGTCATTGTAAAAAGAAGTGTTCAAACATTGCCTAGAAGTCAGAAGCCTCTGATCTTGTATTGTGGGACAAATCTCTTACGTAGGTAGGACACAGCATAGCGCAAATGAGATCGAATTTGTTGGGTTTCACTGTCAAGGTAACGGTAGATTGACGACAGTAGAAAGTTGGATACCCTGCTTTGTATATTATTTATAATAAATCCTAGTATAGCTGTATTATTAACTAAATACATCGGTCTGCGAAGACACTTCATTTTATTATTTATAGCTGCCAACCTTACTGTAATATAGTATCCTACTATGTATAATTAGGGTTTGAAGTACTACAATAGTGTAAGTAGGTCAAACTACCATATTTATTAGGTGAGAGGATGTGATAAATAAAAGCTATTAAAATTTTCCTCTTAATATAACATTCTATGCTATCTTTACAGGCCTCAATTATAAAAAAGTTGGCAACCATAACAGTAGGAAAAGAGTTGCGTAAGCAGGCCTACAGGGCACAAGGAAGTGGGTTCGATTTTTCCATATTTTTGCTGACAAAGGAAGTGAGGGTGATATTATAAATCTTACGTAAGATAGAAAATCCAAAATAATGAAAATTCTTTAAAATGATTATCAAAATATTTAAAATTAATAATACTATTTTAAATTTTAATTGTGGTTATATCGAATTTCTTAGCATATTTATTATTAGAAATAAAGAGTTTTCGAGAATTCTATAAATTCGCCCAATGTTTATGTTTAATAGTACAGCCGCTCAAAACATACGAGAATGATTTCCGTGCTGAAAAGAGATGCAGGTGGGAACGAAGACGCTGATTCGTTGAAATAAAAATATATAGTAATTTATAGTATTGTACAGTTGTATATAAAACAGTAGCAACGGCATTGTAGCGAACGTCATTCCCAGCAGTTATTATCAATCATGTGTACTTTATTATTATTATTATAAAGCTTTTGTATACAGATTTTAAGCAATTGAAGTTCTCTTATTTAGATATAACTATACCAGATATAAAAATCGCGAAAACGATCGCCAATCAGCCCAGCAGTGCTATTCTCTCTACATTTCAGGGGAAACAGCGCATCTGCATTTCCAGTCTCCATTCACAGTCTAATGGGACTGGGTTTGCGCTAGGCATCCTTAAGGGGAAATATAACCTCAAATGGCTTAGCAAGATCCTCCGTTATGCCGAAAATATTGCAGCGTTAATTTTGAAATAAATATATGGTAAAGTTGAGGATTCATGTTAAGGCCTATGTTAGACGAAAACATGATTCCGTAAATTTTCTCGATAGAAAAAAAATCCAAAGTTACCTCCAAAATAAACAATAAACCGCTGTTATTCGTAAAATATTTTAAATAAGATCATGAAACTTTGCATACTAACTGAACTAACTATAAAGCAGTGCTTATGTTATTTACTTTTTTTAAAATACCACTATTTTCACATATTTGCACGCAACAAGACGACGTAAAATTAAAATGGGAAATAACCGTAATAAAAATAAGAGGCGACTAGGTTGGCGTTAAGAAACAGGCATAAATATGATAAACCTAATGAAATAAGTGTCTAACGATCTATCTACTTACAGTATTAGTGATTACAAACATGTCGGTACTTAGCATACGACGCGCAGGGAAGTGGGAGCGAAATTAGAATTTGAGCTGATTTACTATATCCCCTTAATTGTATAGAAAAATATGCACATGGAGTACGATTAGTTAGATATGATTGAACATTAAAAGAAAATTATATTACGTGTTTGCAAACAAGTAAGATTGTAGATGATTATCTGCTTTCTATCTATGAAGAGAACCTTAAAAAAAATTTTATTCAACGAAACAACGTATTATTGTGCAATGTTCATCCAAATGTGACTTATCAGCTTGAACTGACATAAGTAAGCACGGACAATGATTGACGTAAGTATTATGAAAATGATAACACCGTACAAAAAAAGAATGATTCCGCTTTTAATCATCATCGTCATCTCCAGCCCTATTAATCCTACAGTTTGAATACATAGGCAATTTCAATGGTACCGGCAGATTTCTCGCATACATTTATTTTTATTGAAAGTCCTCCCTGTGTCATTGAGTTTTTTCTCATGAAATTCTTATCAGCAGTTCCTTGAACTATTATTTATTCTGTGTCCGGAATCATGGAAAGAATGAATGAGGAAAGAGTGATAAAGAATATTTATGTTGAAGAAGCGAACGGCAGAGTCGGAAAGGGACGTCCTAGGCGAAAGTTTATCGATCAAATTGGCGATATATTGAAAACGGGCCAAATTAGGCAGTACCCTTAACCGACGAGCATGTATGCGTAGGTATATGGATGTGGAGGAGGCAAGAGAGGTGTGTCAGGGTCGTGCCAAATGGAAGTCTGTAGTCTCTGCCTACCCCTCTGGGTGACTGGTGTAAGTGTTGATGTATGTAGTAGTTGCGTAAGGGGATCGTCGCCCTTATAGGGGTCAAAGAGTCTAGATGCAAATAATATGTGGCATCGCAAGGAAAATCAATTTACTTAGGTGTGAGGAGTCTGGTCCTGCGATCACTAGACCGCGTCAACGTGTGTCGTTTATGGCGAATAGTGCTAAGTTGAGAGGCTATGGTCTGATATATGATAATAGGCTGGTTAAAGTAAGTAAAACTTACAAGTTTTTTTATGCAGGGTATAACGTTCCTCTCGTTTTGATTTTTTTTTTTTTTTTAAAATAATAATTCCATTAAGACCAAATTGAAGTTGTACTTTGAAATTAATGCAAGCGCCTTCGCCCTTGAAATACCACAGTATTTTGGGTAGTTCATTGTAAAAGAAAGAATCCTTGATTCTTCGTGACTTTTTCCACTATAATTCAGAGTCGAAAAAATGGAGTATACATATTACTTAGTCAACACAGTAAATTCCCGCATCTTATTGATTGTATGATTATGTTGTCATGAATATGACTAAATAGAATGATAATAATCTTTGCCTGATAAGTGATAACACTGGTTTAATGAAATATGCGCGCAGATTGTAATAGAGTGCGAACTGAATTTAAGCAATTCTAATAATTATTATGGATGATATTAATGGATTCATTTCTATTAGTAAGTTGCATACAAGGCTATTTGTTAGCTTTATGAAGGATAAGTGTAAGAACTTCCTTGCATCTTTTTACCTGAAAGCGGTGAAGCCCAAAAGTAGGGTAATATTTTTGGTAGACTTCACCTAAAATAAATGTTACCCGCGTTAGGTATACTTTCACAATTAGGATTCCGTGCCATCTCATTATAAATGAGTGTAAGTACTATACTTAAACAATTGACCGCGCTAACATAATTTTTCTGCGTAAGATAATTTTGACTCATTCTACACCTACTTTTCAATGTTCAAGGATTTTCCTAAAAGTGTTGAATTAATTCAAGAAGATAACGTAGTTAGGATAATTCTCCTTTAATCTATACTTTAGTATCCTGTTTGTAATTTTAGTCAGTAGTATTTTAGAGATACATTGGAGATACGATGAAAACCTTAGAGTATATATAAGTATGCTCTACTTATCTATACTCTAAGGTGGAAACCAATATTTTGAAAATTACTTTAACCCCTAATTTTCGAAAATATTAGGGATTAAAGTAATTTTCCCAAAAAAATTTTTTTTTGTTTAATCGATGTATTTACCCTTATTAATAATTTCTTCTATCTCAGGGAAGATCATTTTAGTACCTTTGCAATAAATCAATAAATCTCCGGGAATCTTGACTCGTACGAGGTCTATGATGTCATTTTGTACCGATTTCTGAATAACACTCGCGAAATTTCTCGATTTTTTATATTTTACCAATTTTGTGCGTTTTTTAAACTTACTTATTTAAACTAACGTCAAACCGTGCCGCTAACTTCTTGGTTTTTTGATAAGAATCAAATCCAACATTGCCTTCAATTTATTGTTATTTGCCTTAGTATTTGGTCTTCCTCGTGGTTCATTTTTCTGGTCGAAATTTCAGTTGCAGAAGAGAATAAACCATAAATGCACAGGACATTTGTTAGTCGTATTCTCCCCAAACGCAGCATTGTTGATATTGCAAGTTGACTGCTGCATTAGAATCGCGTCAAAACTCGTATTCGAAAATTAATTTTGGAGGTCTTGTTTATGTCAAATACTCTACTTGAAAACAATTGAAGTCAAAAAAATAGAATGTCGATTTGTTTTTAAATTTACAATGTAATATTTGTGTAATAAAAAACGTTAATCACGAAACTTGAAACGAAATTACCCTGCATATAATTTTAATTTTAACTGGTCTACATAATTAAATCCTATTATATTTAATTCGAATTAAACACAAAATAATGAATTACATTTTTTGTATTGTACTTCAAACACTTTTTGATTTAATATCCCACACGATTATCTTGAAGACTTATTATATTAAATATATATAAATCTAACCCTACGTAATATTACAACAATAGTAAATTTCTATCTACGTGCAATCTTTGAGAAATACTTCGGTGGCAGACTAACGGCCATCAAGGTGATTCCATAATTATTAAATTTTTCTAATTTCAGCACTAAATAAAGAACCGTTAGATTTATTTCAGATACAGTACCTAAGTAATTTTCAAAGAGATAATGTGTTTTTGTGTAATTAAATGATAGATGGAGGTTAAATAAGATTGAAGAAATTTTCCTTATATAGGTAAAACTGCATAATATAACTGGGACGCAAGGTTTCACAGTGATGCAATTAATTTTTATTATCAAATCCAGTACTTCATCAGTCAACAGTTTCCCAAGCTGTGTTATTTAGCACAGTTAGTGATAGTGATTATTATTGCATTTAGAACTCATGAGAGTATACGCCTCTTAGATTATACATAAGTAAGCTATGCTTATGAATACTTTAAGGTCTCCTTTACGAGTAACTATATTAATACTATTTAATCTAATAAAACTATTTTGTACGTGGTAGAGTACGTGGTATAATGGTTGTAGCACGAATAGGTCGGCTCGACCGGGGAAGGACCACGCTCTCACAGAATACCAGCGTAAAATAGCAGCTTAGTACTGCTGTGTTTCGAGTGGTGAGTGTATGGTGAGTGTAGATATCCGGAGACCCTTTTTTAATGGAAACGAGGCATTCCATCTAAGTCCTCAGGGGTGACAACGCATCTGTGTTTTGATTCTTAATTGAGGATAAACGTAATGTCTATGGGCCACAGCATCCACTTACCATCAGGTGGAGTGTGTGCTCGTTTGTCACTCCTAATCTATAAAAAAAAACTTCTAAGAGGTTAATGGAAAAATTAGTCTATCGCGCGGCTCCAATGTGCGAGGGTGGAGTTCGTGCCTTAGAAATATATTTGTTCCTCAGTCATGCAGGTACCCTCATGATGTAATCCTTTACCGTTAAGCACCTAGTACATGAGCACTTAAATACCACATCTTATCTCATAGTGTTCGGTGGCTACCTCAAATCATAAAACCAAGGATGGTCAGAATTGTAATGGTATTTGCAGCGGTTTATGTTTGTGGTAAAAATAGATGTGTGGATCACCCACAAAACTGTATTATTCCGTTCGTTACAGCGAGTGAAGTGAACCGAACAAACAATTTTTTAACTTAATATCAATATTAATTTTGCCATGTAACTCATGTTATAGTAAATGATAGACGTGCGCTAGCAACGTCTTTAAAATTCGGCCGCGCGATTGCCCCATCTCAGCATAAGTCTATATGATTTTTTAATTTATGATAAAAATATAAAACGAAAGAAAAAGCAAGGCACTACGACTTTTCCTTTTTTTAATCACCAGCTAATACCCGCTCGCTTCGCTGGGCGCACGATAATATTTTATTGCGGTTCCTCGATGTAAAATATCAAGTAATTTTTTTGATGGGACTGTCGGAAAATCTGTTCTCAGTGAGCGTTTACATTGCAAAATAGTGATGGTAACTTTAATAAATTTCAAGCCAATCGAGTGTATAGTTTTAGAGATCTCGGAATGAGTCAGTCAGTCATTGGTAGAGAAGCGACTATTACGAGAAGACTCGTATATTGAATTAGATTAAATTTGAGTGTGTCGATACAATAACACATTCTGCACGTAACATATAATATCTTCTTGAACCAACAAATAGTATTTCTATTCTTATAATTTATTTTTATTTTTCCTGTATATTATTTATGGAACCTACATGAGATACTAACGTATATTTCATATTATAATTTTGTTCAAGGTAACATAAGTGCTGTATTCACTTACAAGTGGAAGGGTGAAGAGATCACGCGGCTGGTGGACAATGGCACTCGTGTCATGATCGCCATCATCAAGGGTCGCACCTTCACACACATCAACAACAACATCAACAAGTAAGTGCGTCAGCTTATGGATTACATTGCACCGCTAGTGAATCAGGCATTTGGTGACGGCGTGGAATTCATTACGCCTTTTTGTCCCGTGGATGTCGTAAGTTGCGATTGTAGGAAATGCCAGTAAAATCTTATATATCTTCTAGACGCACATCTAGAAGTAGACTTTTACGTACTGATGATGTAGAACTAGAAATCCGTGTGATCATTAAAAACTGATTTTTTACTGATACTTTGAAATTTAAAATGACTTCAATTGTGAACAAGTAACATTACGGACCACTTTGATAAAAATTTCTCAATGCTTTTTTATCAAACAAAAAAAACAGGTAATGATGAATTATAAAATTAATTAATGGTCATTTATTTCCTTTAACGTGTAGAGAGAAGACTTCAGATTTGTTATCGCACACCATTCCATTATTATAAGATAATTTTCTCGTAACAAAATGATTTGTAACAAAATAATGTCGTGAATCTATTCATTATCTAAATGATATACAGCGAATTGAGTTTGTTTTAAAATAGATATAATTATTTGTGTAGTTCTGAATACGTGTCGTACGTTGCGTCGTTTCAGTTTTGTAATAATTGGAATTCGTCCATGATTTAGGTATTATTCAAGGCCGTCTCATTACTTATTTCCTCATTTGCACTTCTATTTATTATGCGCATTTTATATACTTGTATACGTGTTGATTTTCCAAATTACATTTCATTTAATTTTAACTAGTCCTGAATTTTACTACAAGGCCAATCATTGTTCTGATCAGATAGAATTTGCTATACATGGAAGGTGAAGCGATGTCTATATCGATTTCTTATTCTGATTTTACACACAGAATAAAATAGTAAATATTACTATATATATACATATATATATATATATATATATATATATATATATATATATATATATATAGTATACGTAGCTATATATACTAACTACTACTATAAACTGTGCCTCGCGCTTATTATTGTGAATTTCGGTTCATTATGTGAAGATCTGTAAGGTAGAAAGACATTTCTTTTTCTAAAATTCTCCCCGCTTTCGAATTTGATCGACAATTGCATGGAGCCTGGTAACGTTTTCATAACTGTGTTACAAGATATCCTTAAGATCGGGTGAACTGCTAGTTCGTTTGTTATTTTTATCATAAAAAATTGCTTTACGTTTGCAGTTTATAAAAACAAACATGTTGCAGGACCTCGGTGCTGTTCGTGTCGATCTCATTCATAGTGCTGATGGTGATCTCGCTGGCTTGGCTGGTCTTCTACTATATTCAGCGCTTCCGGTACATACACGCTAAGGATCGTCTCTCTGTGAGTATTAACGATGAGAAAACTAACGTAATTATAATGTGTTCCATCTTCAACACAAGATTCTTTCTCTTTAATCCAATGTATTTGTGAAATTACGCCTAATTTTATTTCGCATAACTGTTCTATTTTTAATGATGAATTTGCGACTGTAACAGTACTTGAGTGAGATTCTAGAGGATTCATTGTTGTGTAAAATGTAGAGTATATTTGACATTAAAATTGTAAAAAAGAAGATTGTAAAGTCTTTCTATTACTCTCTAAGCCTCTAAGGTTTTACAAATAAAATAAAATCACATAAAGTTAAAAAAGCGATTTCTTGTTGCTAAAATATCGTCACATAAATTTCTTTAAAACTGATTTTCGTGATGATACATATATTAGTATCATGAAGAAAAAATATACGTTTAAGGTAAATGTGAATTTTTTTTTCAGAAACGCTTGTGCTATGCGGCTAAGAAAGCACTCTCGAAAATACCCACCAAAAGCTTAAAGACTGATGACCGAGTAAGTGGCGCGTTGCTAATGTAACACGTTAAATAAAATGTATATATATAAACTAACGCGCGGACGTCGGTTTGTTTCAGGAAGTACAAGGAGACGGCGAATGCTGCGCCATCTGCATAGAGCCATATAAAGTATCGGAAACGCTCAGATCACTTCCTTGTAGGTGAGTTAGTACAGTTTTGTCCAAATTGACTTTTGATATTTAAAATATAGGAGTGTTCACTTATGATACATAACATTGAAGGTAGGAGTTCAATTTCAAGGGGTCAAGGTTCAAGGGCTTTTTACTGGTACTCGTAACGAGGCATTCAATATTAGTCCTCAGAAGTGTCGATGAATCTGCCTTTCAATTCTTATAGATGTTCATGGGTCACAGTATCCACCTACTATTAGGTAGACTGCGTGCGTAGACTTTTATAAAGAATTAAGAGAATTCCTAGTTCGATCCCCGACTCAAAACTGATGTTTTTATCACAATTATAAGTTACTAATCCCGTCCCCACTAATCCAAGCACTACTACACTAGGAAAGATACATCATCGACAATAATACAACATCCATCCTCAGGTGATGTAGGCTCTGCGGTGGCTGATATAAGAGCTCATTTTATCAGTAGCGGGGAAGTAAATCATCATTTGGAAACCTTGATGTCTGAGAAACTAAAATTTTCGTCGGTTTTATATATTGGCCGAAATTCAATAAAACGAACAAACAAATTTACTAGACGGTAGGACCTCTTTTATCCCTAGAAGCCATGCCATTTGTGCCGACTAACAGCAATGAGTGCACTGCTATTCCGGTATGAAGGGTACAGAGAACCAGTAGAGACAGTATAACTATAGATTGTGAGAGATTTCACCTTATAGCCGAATTACACTTCGACATGTACAATAACGGGTTTAGTTACAGGACAGTTGACAGTAAGCTGTTATGTGGACAGTAGCGATTAAATATCTTCGTGGCGAATTTAGTTAAAAAAAGTACAATTTTCTATTTTTAGGAGTCGAACGAAATTTGTGGCTCATGTACTGCAGCAAACACTTGTCATCAGGTGGACTATAAGTTCATTTGGCACTATAATTTTATAAAGATAGCACACAATTTTTAATTTTAAGTAAAAATTAAAAACATAAAAATAAATAAATTTAAAAAACGAAAAAGAAGGTAATATATACAATCTGTGGATTACAGACACGACTTCCACAAGAACTGCATCGATCCTTGGTTGTTAGAGCATCGCACCTGTCCCATGTGCAAAATGGATATACTCAAGTATTACGGTTTCGTGGTAAGTTGCACAGTTATTTGACAACAGTAATAAAGAGTTATAATTGGTTATAATGTTTCCTTTAATATGTTTTGAATTATTTAGATTTATCGTTACTATTGACGCCATTGACAAATATTAGAAACGGATAAAAGTATTTGTATGGTCTATAAGTAATTGTTCCGGATCTAGATGTTTGTCCATGTACAGTTGATTTGACGTACCTAAGCGACTTCCACGATACAATAAAAATCCTTTAGTGAGTAACAAAGCTGGGTAAGTGCGGATAACGTTATTTAAAAAAAATCTGGGCTTGTGGAAAAGAACACAGGGTAAAAACGTGTTTTGATTTCCAGTTCACCGGCAGCCAGGAGAGCATCCTGCAGCTGGAGGTGGAGGAGGCGCGCAGTCGGGCGCTCAGCCCCGCCAGAAGTCGGCACCCGCTCACACTGGTGACTTATTTATTTATTTTATTGAATCTAGATATAGGTAGCATTCTGATTTAACGTGTTTCCATTGATCTTATGGATACAAATGACACACCTACTTAAGTGTTTACGTTTAAATGTTTAATGTTCTCTACTGCTGATATTTTAACAAAAAAGTTAAATGGATTTACAGTATATTGTAATGGTCATTACTAAAATAATGCGTAATTTCAGCTCAAGCATTACAGCTTAGTGGTACAGTTCGAGTGGTTAACGGAAATACAAATAATATGTCGGTTGTTGCTATTTAAGAAAAAAGGTGTAATTGTATTATATTGGGGAACTTTACTTGGATTAAATATACAAACAATATACTTTATAAAAGAGTATTCTATATAGAAGTTTTTGAGTATACATACTTTCAAAGCTCTTGTTTCACTTTCAAATATAATGATGTTAATACCCTGTTTGAATTAAACAGTACTAGTTTTTACGGATTTTATCGCGTATATAAGATAAAATCCGTAAAAACTAGTTTAAATGTCTAGTGTACGCATAAATATAAGAAATCACCCTGTTCAAAGTCCTCATGACGACCGACAACTTTCAAGCGCTGTTGGTAACTACCAACTAAGCGGAAAATATTCAAGATATATTTAGATCTATTCTCTCACGAATGTACATACTACGCCTGGGATCGGACGATCGTAGTACCGACAAAATTAAACAAAAAATCAAATGAACTCAAACAGCACTAGAAAGAAGCATGTTGGTAATTAGAATACATAAAATTAAGAACATTCGTCAAAAAACAAAACTTACAGATCAAGCACGCACTCTTGTTAAAGTGGAGATGGGCCGGTCACATCTCACGATACCCAGATAGAAGATGGACGATTGATGCCAAACGATGTCAAAGGGAAAAAGAAATGTCGGTCGACAATTAAGACGGTGGCCTGATGACATAACATACGCCGCAGGAAACGACGGGATGATGTTAGGCAAGGACAAGGAGTCATGGAAAAGGAGGGAGGAGGCCTTTACCCAAACAGGGGTCCACATCTCATAAACAATACTAACATTAATTATAAGTATTTCTTTCTCAATTTTAAATACAAATTAACTTACTAACTTACTTACTTATCTTCACGCACAATCCCTAACGGGGTAGCCAGAGAGAACAGATCGCCAAGTGTCACGATCCTTACATACCTCTTTCGCTTCTTTCAGGTTCATTAACTTCTTCATACATGCACGTCTAGGTACCCGAGTACTCTTGACCCTCCCCTCTTCGAGCAATTTGCTCACATGGTCTTCGAAAGTTAGTCTCGGTCTACCTCGACCCTTTTAATATTTACTTTCGCTCTATATATTTTCTTCACCATTCTGCCATATAACAAAGTCGGTACCAACACTGCGTTATGTATTGCAAGGCGTGCACTCTTCATTACGCCTTGCCTTTTGACTAACGCATTCAGGACACCATTGACTTTGTTCCCGGCAGCGACACGCCTGTCCACATCTAAATCACATCTTCCATCCCGGCTGAAAGCACTCCCCAAGTATACAATTTCATTTACCTGTTCTAGACATTCCTGATTTACCCATATTTCACATTTCGTTCTCTCTTCGTCCTTTTCAAATACCAGAACCTTAGTTTTATTAGCATTCAAACGGAGACCTTTAATTTCATATTCCTCTTTCATACACGTGACTAATGCCTGCAGTTCTGCTCCTGATGGTGCAATAAGCACTGCATCATCAGCATACAGCAGACAATTAACTTACTAACAAATGCAGAAATGTAAAAAGAAAGTGAAGATATTGAATAAATGGCTTTATTATTATTATTTTGGGGTATTAATAGAGTATTCTCATCTGGTTGGGCTGGATAAATTTATAAAAGGAAATGATAAATATACATAAATATATATTTAATATTCTAACATAAATAAATAAAAGCCCAACCAGATGAAGGCCTTCGGCAGGGAAGACCTTACGGCAAAGGGTTAGGTGGAAAGGGAAAGAAACCGGCGGACGATGCGGGTGGTATCGAGCAGCACCGCCTTCTGCATTTCAGCCTGAAACGGTCCGTCACGGAGTCCCAGCCGTCTCAAATGACCTGAGAGGCTGACTGGGATTAGCCCGTTTGCAGAAATGACTACGGGAATAATTGCAGTTGGCAGACCACCCCAAATGTCGGTCACCTCGTGAGCCAGATCCAGATATTTTGATTGCTTGTCTGTTTTGCTTAGTGTTAGGTGGTAATTAAATTCTTTTGGTATTCTGTTTTTAATCGGATTTCCGTTCGAACCGTTTTGACTAATCTGGTGAAGATCGTATGGTTGTGGTGAAGTACTCAGAGTTAGAAAGCGCCGAACAACCGGAGATGACATGCCTAAGTGACTCACCGGGATGGCGACAAGCTTGACAGATGTCGACGGTGCCATCCTTTAGGATGTATCTCCGTTAGTTTTTGGTCTTAATAACCTGATCCTGTATTGCTCAGACAAAACTCTCGGCTTTTCCGAAGAGGTCACCAAAGCGTCAGTGGAGGGAGGCTACTGTGTCTACGAAAGGCTCATGTAGAGCCTTGTAGAACCTCCCGTGGAGCTCCTTCTTCTTCCATACGGTCTCCCGGTCGGAAATGCTCTGTACTGCCGGGTCTTGCTATTGCTCGTTGGCGAAGGATAGAGGGGTAAGTCCTTTATCACAAGAAATGACGTCCTTATAGAATGAAACATCCGATCTCGCCAGGAAGTAATTACGGAGGCTGCATACTTCGCAATATTATGCATGGTGAGCGCGCTCAAAAATCCACGCCCACCATGCCTTCGCGGCAAGTACAGCCTCATCACCGACGATTTCGGATGATGCATCCTATAGGACATCATGGTAGTGCGGACTTTTCTATCCAGGGCGTTAAGTTTAGTCTGAGTCCACCTGAGTATGCTAAAGGTATACATAAGGACAGGCATGACCCAACCGTTATATGCGTGTCTTATTCACACTAGACAAAAGTCTGTTAAGCACTTTGGTCAAGCGTGCATAAAACACGTCGCAAACTGACTGTTTCATACCAGCCTAATCGATACCGATGTTCTATGACATACCCAGATTCGGTATGTTTCAGTCTCGGAAAGGGTCTTTAAGTTGACGGGCATAGATAAATCTATACTCTCGGAGTTAGCAACCCTTCCCCTTTCAACATTGAGGACCACATACTTCTCCGTTCTCAGCTCAATCTTAAATCATCTTAAATCACAAGTGATGTTTAGCAATTCCACAAGATGGGGGCGACTGGTGGCGAATAACTTGAGGTTATCCATATAGAAAACGTGTCAAAGTCAAAGTCAAAATCTTTATTTGCAGAATAAAATGTTTAGGGTAATACAGGTATTTAGTATAAGAGTAAGTCTCAATAATATTCTACCGGGAGTTGTACCGGTGTGCAAATATATCTTAAAATGATCAAATTTAATTGTACATATATGTCAAAAGATTAAATAAATTATATAATACATTAAATAATATTGCAATTAATAAAAATATTCCTTAATACTATAATAACACTTGTCAAGAAGCCATTTATTAATCTCAATTTTGAATTTATTCAAAGGCCATTTCTTTTAAGTTATTGGGCAATTTATTATATATTTTAATAGCCATTATAGGAGCACTGTTTGTATAAAATCTAGAGCTGCATTTGGGATGAAATAATCTATTTTTATGCCTTGTTTGCCTTTCGAGAGATTCAGCGTGGGTTTTGAAGTAGTTCGGGTGTCGCTTTACAAAAATACATATTTCTCGAATATACATGCATGGCAACGGCAATATACGTATCTTTTTGAACAAAGGCTTACAGCTAACAAGAAACCACGCACCACATATCGCTCACACACATTTCTTTTGTAATTTAAACGCTCTAATCATTTCAACAGAATTTCCCCACAAAGGCAGAGCATATAATAATACTGACGACACGTAACCGTGATAAGCAGCTAGGGCTGCTTTTTGTGATATTGTTTTTCTCAATCTTTTTAAAGCATATACAAACCGGTTTAATTTTGTACAAATCTGGTCAATGTGAGGATTCCAGTTTAAATTTTTGTCAATTTTTATACCTAAAATCATAACTGATTCAACATTTTCTATCTTCGAATTTTCATATTTTATATTCATATTTATAGGTTCCATTTTGTAATTTCCAATTTGTATTATTTTTGTTTTGTCAATATTAAGTAAAAGATTATTTGAATTAAGCCATGTCACAATAGTATTAATGTTACTTATTTCGATTTCATATAAATGTCTTTTTTGGTGCATTTAAATATAAAAATTGTGTCGTCTGCGAACAAGATGCATTTATGATTGGTTATTTTAGACAAGTCATTAATATACCTATAGCAAAAAGATTAAAGGTTTTAAAATACTACCCTGAGGGATACCACGGTCATTAAATCTAAACTGTGAACGATGTAGTTCTTTGGTAAATATGCTGTCTTGTCGTGCTTTCTGTGCATTGTTTTCGGCCTTGCAAGTAACTGCTTAGCCATGTGTAAGCCGCACCTCTTATCCCGTAACTTTCAATTTTTTTTAACAGAATTTCGTGGTCAACAAGATCAAAAGCTTTGGTCATGTCCTGCATGAGAGCAGTTACAGGAGTTTTTCTATCGATACTCTCTGCTATGTCTTTAATAAAATTGAAGCATGCTAAAGTCGTGGATCTGTTGTTGCGAAAACCGAATTGATCTTCAGTTAAGATACCAAATTTTTGTATAAATTTACTTAGTCTATCGTACATAGTTCTCTCAAATATCTTTGATATTACGGGGATCAAAGTTATTGGTCTATAGTTATTGAGATCTTTTTCATCTCCTTTTTTGTGAACTGGTTTTATTATAGAAATCTTAAGATGTTCCGGGAATGTGCCCCCAAAAATTATAGGTTTATAAGGAAACTCAGTGGTGTACAGATATAACAGGCACATGACTTTAGTATTTTGGTACTGAGTTTGTCGTAGCCAACTGAATCTGTGTTTTTTAATTCTTTGATTATTTTCTTAATTTCCGCTGGTTCCGTTGGTTGTAAGAAAATTGTATTTGGATTTGTTGATCTATATTTGGTTGAGCAGAATTGTTACCAGACTTATTTGTATTATTGATGTTACTTAGGTCAATAAAAAAATTGTTAATAATAGTAATAATAATAATAAACGTTTATTTCGGACATCATGATCCATATTATAGGTTAGTAACAATTTTTAGAGCTTATATAACTAATGTTAGTAATTGACAATTGAAACATAACACATATAACATAAAACAAGGACAAACAGAAAAACCACACAAACAAATATGGCACCCGGCCTCGCCCGCAAGATGACTACTTGACTGCGTGCAGCCGTATCCATCGAGCAAGCATCAGCGAGTCCCAACGGTCTGCCAAAACACACAAGATACTGTTGGGGCTGTCGCGAATGCGCCTAAGGTGTGAAGCGCAACGTTTACGCATTATGGCGGTGAAACCATCTACGTGAGCCTCCGCAAACATAGCAGAAGCGCTACAGAAACGCGGCTGCGCTATCAATACCCGGAATGCGGTATTGTATTGTACGCGAAGATCACTGTATGCCCTCTGCGTAAAGTTAACCCACAGACTGCACGTATAAAATGACTGACAGTAAGCCTTGAAAAGCGTAATCTTTGCTTCGTCAGTACATTTAGCAAATCTGCGGGCCAGCATATTACAGCGGACAGACAGCGACCTCCGCTCCCTCTTAATATCCTGGTTGTCTTTCAGGTCATCTGTGATCCAGTGGCCCAGGTACTTAAAGGTCTCAACTTTTTTTCAAAGGGGTTCCACAGAGCTTAAAAAGTGGCACATTAGTGTATCGCTTGTGGTCCGGATTGAACATCATGAATTCGCTCTTAACAGCATTATATTTGAGCCCCTGGGCCACAGCATAAGATTCGCATATAGTTAACATTTTCTTTAAGGCTGCACTTGATGGACTCAGCAGCACCATATCATCTGCATAACTTATGTTATTAATACAAACTCCGTCTAAATAATTCACATATCATGCCAGGGTTACTAATTGTTTGGTCATTAAATTTAGTCACGTCAATTTTATTAATTTGGGTAGTTTCATTTATACTTGAATTTACTGAATTCAAAACAACTTTTCAAATATTTTTACTATTAAGAATGTATTTTAAGTTGGTTTTTTGTTGAGCTTTATATATGCACTTTTTCAAAAGATAGTTTCGTATTTATTTTTATTTAACATTTTATTAGTTTTAGAGTGTTTATAGGTTAGGTAAAGTTTTCTTTTCGTAATACTTGACTTTTTTTTTTTTTTTTTGTTGTTGTAATTTAATTATAGGAAAGCAAAGTCCATGAAATAGAGTTAACAAGTTATGGAATGATCTATAGGCCTCATCAACACTGGTCTGATCGTATACTTCCGAAAAGGAGAGACGCGATAGACAGTCAGAAAACTTTTGAATGTTTTCTTTACTGTAGTCTCTGCGAAATTCATGCCAGGTTGTTACAGTAGATTTTCTTTGAATTTGAAACGATATGGCTTGACCTGTTTCATGGTCTGATAATGCCAGGTTTAAGATCTCGGCATCTACCTTGCTTATATTGCTGGCTACTTGATCAATACATGCATTTTTCCTAGTAGGGGTTTTAATATGGATAGATACATTGTAACTTTCTAATATTTCAAATAGCTCGTACGTATTTTTTCCTTCTTTGAGGATATCTATATTCCAATTCCCCGTGGGTCACTTTTGTACCTCCTTTCCGAAGGTAAAGTACTGAGGGGTTCAAAGAGAGGCAGAACCAGATTGGACTCGGACAATTGCCCTGGAATATACCCCTTCTTAACCTTATGTGGCTTTCCGCAGTCGTCACCTGCTCGCCCAGGTGACAAAGAATCGTACTTCACTACCCCATACTCTCCTCGAGGAAGTCTCAAACTGTACAGTCAATCTCGTACAGCTCGAGGACCCTCTTTAGCCATGTATGGAGCAAAGAGTCGGATGCCTTTCTGTAGTCTATCCAGACGGTGGAGTAGTTCCTGACCGTGATGGGGCGGTATTTGCTTGGGTCTGTGGTACCCTGGTCTTTAGGAACCAAATCAGTGATCCCAGTAGTGAAGAGGCTCGGGAGCGACTTCTGGTTGAGAGCTTCTTGAAACTTCCAGTTAGGGGCCCTACGGACCGCCTCAGCTACGTCGTCCGGCGTTATGATGACGGGGTCCATGAGCGTAACACTACAACTTCCGTCCAAGGGCTCTCGCTGTGGTTTACGAGCTCTGACCACAGGCCGCGCCAGAACGCTACAGTGTCGCCCTGATTAGGTGCTGGAGCCGTTCCACTTACCATTGGTCGCTCCAATGATTCATAGAGCCTCTTCTGATCACTCTGGAAGAGACGATTCGGGTTGAACGGAGTCGATCTCTCGGTATATCGCCGAATCCGATTTCCCCAAGCAGCGATTCTCTGCTTCAGATCATCTATGCGCTCCGTCAGTTTTTGCGTTATATCCACCTGGGACAAACTGGCATTTGTCCCATCAAACGCCATCCTGACGGTGCTCACAATCTTTGGCCTTTTATTGCCTGACCTGAAGCATATCAGTCTGCCGATGAGAGCTCTAGCCTTTGCGATACGTTCCTCAATTCTTCTCCAGGCTGGGATAGCGCTACTCTGTCCAGTAGCGTGTCCAGCCGTGGAAAGCTTGGCGCCTATAATACGGCAGACTCCCAGTGCGGCGCCAAAAAGAATTGAGTCCGTCTCGCAAAGGTCCCGGATGGCTTCCAAATAGGTCACCCGGTTCAGAGCCCTCACGACAGCCCGATTCCGCTTGCTTGGTGCTATGTGGGGAAGACGTGGTCAATTTTCGAGAGGCGTACTGCGCGTTTCCACAATCGCCCCTTCCAATGTATTCCTCATTTGCTCTATTTCTAGTTCCTGAGCGACTGTTCCACCATCATTTGAATTAGCTACCACTGGGGTATTAACGGCGGCATCCACCTGTGTGGGTTGTTCTGCAACTTGTGGCACCGCAACCTCAGTCGTAGCACTTTCATCTGATGAGGAAACAGCCTTACGTCGCAGCCGTTCGAGTTCGGCGTCATCAAATATATTTGAGCGCAAGATATACCGTACTCGGTCTGCCATGTTTTGCTCGTTGACGGTTACAGATGGCTCCAGCTTAGCAAAAAGTCGATGCATCCTTGCCCGATACGAAAAACCTCCAATTTCTCCCACTTTCGCCCTAAAATACGCCCGCAATGCGTTGCTGTTCATCGAGATTGTCCAACCCATGCGGCGTACTCCACCAGTGGTGGGTGCCCATTGCTAGGCCCGCGAAGACCCTGCCGACACCAAGCCCGCCCGCTGGTGGGGATGATGGATGCGCGGGGCTACTAGGTTTTCGAGGAACACCTCGCGCTGGGCTGGCGGTTCGCATGCTGTCGCGTCCAGCGCCAGCTCCAGATGCGCCCTGGCGACCTCCAGGCAGCGGCCATTTGCGCCTTCTATAAAATTTCATTATCTATTTTTATGGGCGTCATTTAACGGGAGACGTCAAGACCCGGCGCCGTTTCGTGAGGCCATATGCACAAGCGGGCCTTTGCACCTTCAATTTATGCCGAGGCACGGCATTAACACCTCTTGGCAAGCAAATTGCATGTAGATTTTTTTATTTTTTAGAAGTCTTTGATACTTGAAAAAAAAAACTGAGAAAAGTGTAATATCATTATTTTGACCAGCTTGTGGGTTGGATCGTTTTTTATTTCTGCATAACTGTCAGTTTATCATTAAAGTTTTATTAATAAAATTATGTAATAAATGATAGTTTGTTGGTTGTTGTGCAGTTGACGAGCGACAACTCGTACTCGGCTGGCAGCGAGCGCAGCAGCCGCGCCTCGTCGCCCGACGAGCTAGCACCCGCGCTGCCTGCGCCGCCGCACAGGTCAGCACAATGCACGTACTCGTCGGGCAGCGAGCGCAGCGGCCGCGCCTCGTTGTCCAACGAGCTGGCGACCGCGCTGCCCGCGCCGCCGCACAGGTCAGCACAATGCACGTACTCGGCGGGCAGCGAACGCAGCAGCCGCGCCTCGTCGCCCGACGAGCTAGCAACCGCGCTGCCCGCGCCGCCGCACAGGTCAGCACACTGCACGTACTCGTCGGGCAGCGAGCGCAGCAGCCGCGCCTCGTTGTCCAACGAGCTGGCGACCGCGCTGCCCGCGCCGCCGCACAGGTCAGCACACTGCACGTACTCGGCGGGCAGCGAGCGCAGCAGCCGCGCCTCGTCGCCCGACGAGCTAGCACCCGCGCTGCCTGCGCCGCCGCACAGGTCAGCACAATGCACGTACTCGTCGGGCAGCGAGCGCAGCAGCCGCGCCTCGTTGTCCAACGAGCTGGCGACCACGCTGCCCGCGCCGCCGCACAGGTCAGCACACTGCACGTACTCGGCGGGCAGCGAACGCAGCAGCCGCGCCTCGTCGCCCGACGAGCTAGCACCCGCGCTGCCTGCGCCGCCGCACAGGTCAGCACAATGCACGTACTCGTCGGGCAGCGAGCGCAGCAGCCGCGCCTCGTTGTCCAACGAGCTGGCGACCGCGCTGCCCGCGCCGCCGCACAGGTCAGCACACTGCACGTACTCGGCGAGCAGCGAGCGCAGCAGAAGCGCCTCGTCGCCCGACGAGCTAGCACCCGCGCTGCCTGCGCCGCCGCACAGGTCAGCACAATGCACGTACTCGTCGGGCAGCGAGCGCAGCAGCCGCGCCTCGTTGTCCAACGAGCTGACGACCACGCTGCCCGCGCCGCCGACCAGGTCAGCACAATGCACGTACTCGGCGGGCAGCGAACGCAGCAGCCGCGCCTCGTTGTCCAACGAGCTGGCGACCGCGCTGCCCGCGCCGCCGCACAGATCAGCACACTGCACGTACTCGTGGGGCAGCGAGCGCAGCAGCCGCGCCTCGTTGTCCAACGAGCTGGCGACCGCGCTGCCCGCGCCGCCGCACAGGTCAGCACACTGCACGTACTCGGCGGGCAGCGAGCGCAGCAGCCGCGCCTCGTCGCCCGACGAGCTAGCACCCGCGCTGCCTGCGCCGCCGCACAGGTCAGCGCAATGCACGTATTCGTCGGGCAGCGAGCGCAGCAGCCGCGCCTCGTTGTCCAGCGAGCTGGTGACCGCGCTGCCCGCGCCGCCGCACAGGTCAGCACAATGCACGTACTCGTCGGGCAGCGAGCGCAGCAGCCGCGCCTCGTCGCCCGACGAGCTAGCACCCGCGCTGCCTGCGCCGCCGCACAGGTCAGCACAATGCACGTACTCGTTGGGCAGCGAGCGCAGCGGCCGCGCCTCGTTGTCCAACGAGCTGACGACCGCGCTGCCCGCGCCGCCGCACAGGTCAGCACACTGCACGTACTCGGCGGGCAGCGAACGCAGCAGCCGCGCCTCGTCGCCCGACGAGCTAGCACCCGCGCTGCCTGCGCCGCCGCACAGGTCAGCACAACGCACGTACTCGTTGGGCAGCGAGCGCAGCAGCCGCGCCTCGTTGTCCAACGAGCTGGCGACCGCGCTGCCCGCGCCGCCGCACAGGTCAGCACACTGCACGTACTCGGCGGGCAGCGAGCGCAGCAGCCGCGCCTCGTCGCCCGACGAGCTAGCACCCGCGCTGCCTGCGCCGCCGCACAGGTCAGCACAATGCACGTACTCGTCGGGCAGCGAGCGCAGCAGCCGCGCCTCGTTGTCCAACGAGCTGGCGACCGCGCTGCCTGCGCCGCCGCACAGGTCAGCACAACGCACGTACTCGTTGGGCAGCGAGCGCAGCAGCCGCGCCTCGTTGTCCAACGAGCTGGCGACCGCGCTGCCCGCGCCGCCGCACAGGTCAGCACACTGCACGTACTC
Organism: Parnassius apollo; assembly: GCA_907164705.1. Taxonomy (NCBI): domain Eukaryota; kingdom Metazoa; phylum Arthropoda; class Insecta; order Lepidoptera; family Papilionidae; genus Parnassius; species Parnassius apollo. Next base: position 8,313,411 of record CAJQZP010001558.1, on the reverse strand, counting down.
GGCGGGCAGCGAGCGCAGCAGCCGCGCCTCGTCGCCCGACGAGCTAGCACCCGCGCTGCCTGCGCCGCCGCACAGGTCAGCACACTGCACGTACTCGGCGGGCAGCGAGCGCAGCAGCCGCGCCTCGTTGTCCAACGAGCTGGCGACCGCGCTGCCCGCGCCGCCGACCAGGTCAGCACACTGCACGTACTCGTCGGGCAGCGAGCGCAGCAGCCGCGCCTCGTTGTTCAACGAGCTAGCACCCGCGCTGCCTGCGCCGCCGCACAGGTCAGCACAATGCACGTACTCGGCGGGCAGCGAGCGCAGCAGCCGCGCCTCGTTGTCCAACGAGCTGGCGACCGCGCTGCCCGCGCCGCCGCACAGGTCAGCACACTGCACGTACTCGTCGGGCAGCGAGCGCAGCAGCCGCGCCTCGTTGTCCAACGAGCTGGCGACCGCGCTGCCCGCGCCGCCGACCAGGTCAGCACAATGCACGTACTCGTCGGGCAGCGAGCGCAGCAGCCGCGCCTCGTTGTCCAACGAGCTGGCGACCGCGCTGCCCGCGCCGCCGCACAGGTCAGCACACTGCACGTACTCGGCGGGCAGCGAGCGCAGCAGCCGCGCCTCGTCGCCCGACGAGCTAGCACCCGCGCTGCCTGCGCCGCCGCACAGGTCAGCACAATGCACGTACTCGGCGGGCAGCGAGCGCAGCAGCCGCGCCTTGTCGCCCGACGAGCTAGCACCCGCGCTGCCCGCGCCGCCGCACAGGTCAGCACAATGCACGTATTAGTCGGGCAGCGAGCGCAGCAGCCGCGCGTCGTTGTCCAACGAGCTGGCGACCGCGCTGCCCGCGCCGCCGCACAGGTCAGCACACTGCACGTACTCGGCGGGCAGCGAGCGCAGCAGCCGCGCCTCGTTGTTCAACGAGCTGGCGCCCGCGCTGCCTGCGCCAGAGCACAGGTCAGCACACTGCACGTTGGCCCAACTTGTTGTGTGTTGTGTGCCGGCCGACTCGTGTCGCCTCGCAATTTACATATGTTCAGCGTTGCCATATAAGGATTTCCCCCCGTCGCTCGTTTGGTGTCCCCTGCGGAGGGCTTCCATTTGGTTGGGCTTTTACTTATTTGTGTATTATTTATGTTAGTATATTTAATATATTATATTTATGTATATTTATTTATTATATCCTTTTATATATTTATGCAGCTCAACCAGATGAGAATACTTTATAAATACTCATTAATAATAATGGTTTATTTCACTAATAAATTTTAACAAATAAATTTAAAGTCCCTGACTCCGAATGCAGGTGAAACCTCAGGGGCCAGTGTCTTCTCACAAATTATGATAATATTATTATCAATATACTGTTATTTGTGATATATATTATATTGATATTATATATATATATATATATATATATATATATATATATATATATATATAAATACATGTAAAAATACTATATTAAAAGCCCCCATGCATGTCATACTTCTCTTCTTCGTTCGCGATGCGTTTGTATGTCAAATGGTCAAACTTATTACATTTTTTCTTCAAACAAAATTAATCGTGTTGGTTGTTGAAATCATGGAGGTTAGAGAACAGGAGAACGATCGCTGTATAAAATAGTGTCCCAGAAATATGGACAAAATAAGTGAGGCGCTGCGACCGCTAAGTTGTTTCAATAATTTTAATTATTATAAATTATTAATTATTATTGATTTATTATTATTATTTATAATATTTCAGCATTTTTAATGTTTTTTTGTTAAAAATTAAAAAAAAAATATTTCGCAGACACTAATTACCGACGGCAGCGCGGCTATAAATTCTACAAATTTTCAGGGACAGGCGGTCTATGCTTTAGTACATAGCGATCGTTCTCCTATTTTCTTACCTCAATGGTTGAAATACAATAATCGATGTGGACAACCGATTCTTTGATAAGCTATTTATTATATGACTATTGGAAGCTAAGAATTAGTAAGGCCACAACCATTAAACCATTACAGCTTATCCAAGGTCCACTGCTGGAGTACTGAACAGGCCTTCCCCATACATTGCCTCATTATGGTAGTATTTGCAACGATTGCCTCGCTTGACGAGCGGGTTGGCAAGCGCAGTCTTTATTATTTTGCGTTCCCCCATTGTACACCCACGGGTTGATATGATGACTATTCTTACACCGACTGCGTACATTTTTTATAAATACTAATTGTTGTTACTAGATCCTGCACGGCTTCTCCATCGGGCGAACCGAGAGCGGAGTGCTCGAGGCAAGACACGTCCGTCAGTTCCACCAGCGACGCCCACGACTGAGGGTTGGCTGGACACGTTGGCGTACTCGCCCATCATTTGCACTTGTGACGTTTGCCAAACTCCCCCTCTTCAATGTGTCTTCTGAATGGATTATCCCGTTGTGTTGATATATTCCAACGATGGTGTCATTTACCAAACTATCGACACTTCATTCATCTGTGACGTTTATGGTCTGATAATTCTCCCGGAGCCGGTCGTCGGAGTCAGTCGATTTGTAGCTGTGACGTTTCCAATTCGAAAAATTTATCTCGGATATTATCGGATACCCTGAAATATTGTATTGGCTGAAATCCGTCATAAATACATGATAGTATGCACTGCTTGGCAAATGCTTTATGAGAAGAGAATATATTTGATCTAAAAATTATTAAGTTTACTGAGTTAAGTCTACTGAGACTTAAGTTACCGAGTACCGAGTATATAGACAGATTTTGGACCAATATGGAAAATATTGCAGCAACAATGGCCCTGTATATAGAGGCGCATATATCGAACGAAGTCTTCAGTTCAGTGCGAGAGTTAAACAGTGAGACGTTATGTGTTCATTTACGAAGTAATTACGACATAGTTAAGATTTACAATGTAAAAAATACTCAAAAAGCAAGAAAAAAATCCCTATATAGTACTTGTGGACTCCAGTGACCGTAGCGGTAGTTCAGGTGGATGACAAGTTATATTTTTGTATATGTAAAAGACATTATTGTTTTATAAGGTATAATTAGTTAAATATTAGTTAAGAAACATCGCGACTCCGCCTAGTCAACGAAATAGTGTTCTCAAGACATTTAAACTTTTATGCCATTTGCATATAATTATGAGCCGTTGTCATGTTGTACTTAAATGTTAAATTCGTTTGGTTGATCTCATAAATGTATCCTTTTTCATTGTGAACAACAATTATTCAACTAAATGTTATGTGTTATCACGTTTACGTTGCTCAATGCTTATAGCAAATACTATTGGAGTTCTATGAAACTATATCGATGCGAAGGTGGGGATCGATGGAGTTTCTTTTTCTTACAAGAAGAGCTGGTAGCCACAAAAGAAAAATTTATCCTTATATATTCTATGAACAAATTATTAAATCAGGCTGGTCCTTCGGACCACACTCTTCACTGTTATTTATTTTTCTCCTCACGAGAAAACAGTCTTCCGTTTACACAAAGAGTTTAGAAGTTCGTTTTTCTATTGTATACTATTTATTGCGGTTGTGTCATCAAATGTTTTACCCCTATTTGGGGAATATAAACTATTTACAGTAGTATTTGCTGTAATTATTAAAGATTATATTATTGTATTAAAAAAACGTTTGATTTATACAATATATTCAATATTTCAAATATAAAAGTGTTTACCTAAATTGTACAATTGTCTTTGCTTCGTTATTATAGTATAATTTATATTATATGAAGTATAATTCAACCACCTATTTTATTATGTAGTAAGTGAATATTTGTTAAAATTAAGAACGTATCGGTTGTGGTGGCCCTATAAAGCAAAACGTTTGTCTTTGGATAAAGTCTGTCCGTCCATAGATATAACGTTCTAAATAATCAACAATACTTATATATGTAATATTTTTGTATTAACAATATTACTAATACCAAATAAAACTTTTAAGGTCATGAATCTTTCAACTATCAAAACCAAATTCAATCAAAGAGGATTGCAGTTAAAAATCATTTTTTGTATGATCCTAATATGTAACAATTAAATAAGAAAACTGATTTAAAAACATTATGATCTTGTTTGCTCTTCATCGTACCGTCAGCTAATTTACTTCGTAAAACTTTAAATTGTTACATACATCTTAGAAATAACATTGAAATTGGTTGTAGTGTAATGATCCAAGAGTTTCAGATTAATCATCTAAGTTTCAAATCAATAAATATCATAAAGATATTAAAATATTTCGTTGTTTTGGGCCTACTAACATATTGCACTACGTTGATCTAGGTAGTAGTGGCAGAACAGACTGTAAACATCAATTAATTTCATGGCTGCAAGGAAATGGTAGATAAAAATCTAGTCTGAAATAACTACGAGTTATGTCGCTTTTTTGTTTAGTTTAATTATATTATATATATATATATATATATATATATATATATATATATATATATATATGTGTGTGTGTGTGTGTGTATTCAGTTATTTTTTTGTTTGATGTCATTTTCTCCCACTTTCTTTCAACCAAAGTAATTATCGATTTTAATGTAATGGTACTAAAAAGCGATGTCATTCGTTCTGTTTTTTTAAGTAAAGTTTTGGGTAAGTATTATTATAAGTGAGCATTTAAGTTAACGTTGTACGCTTAAGTTACTTATTTCTAAATCCATCGGATTTTATATTAACAAGGAGACTGGTATGTACTTTATAATAACGACAGCTTATGGTGTAAAGGTATGTATATTTACATTCCGTAATTGAAAATGTTCTAAAATCGTACTCCCGAGTGTGTACAACAAATGATAAAATAAAAACCAATACAGTATTGAAATTTGAGTTTTATTTTCGCTGCTAAGTTATTTATCTAGACTAGTATTTTTTATCAATCCAGTTTAAGAAGCAAAGAATTTGTTTTTATTAGGGTAAAATCAAGGTGATAATTGCTCAGCGAGCTATGGAGACGGCTATTCTCTAGGTTTTTCTGCGTGATAGATAAAAATGTGGATATCCGCAGAAGAACCAGAGTAACCGATTACAGACTAGTAAGCTGAAGTAGGGATGGGCCGGTCGGCTCGAAGAACCGACAACCAATGGGGAAGAAAGGTACTGGGTGGCAGTCCCGTACCGGTAGACGAAGTGTAGTACGTCCCCTTAGTAGATGTAGTGACGACTTGGGAAGTCGATGGATGCAGGAGATGTGCTTTGTGAAAGTTTAAAAAGAAGTAAATAGCAATAATGGGGTTTAAAGTAAATTACCTACATATAATAGACAACACCAAATTTTTGACATGGCAGATCTCTTTTTGCAAGAAAAACAACATGTCGGCTTTTTGCAGGTCGTCGATTCAGCCGTGCAGCTAGTCTGATGAGCAGTGGGGCTGCAACTAGTTTTAATGTACGTATAGGACCACGTGGATTTATACTTTGACAGAGGGGAACGCGTGCAGCGCGAGGGGCCTGCGTATTCTTTTTTTTATAGAAGAGGGGGCAAACGAGCATGCGGCTCACCTGATGTTAAGTGACTACCGCCGCCCATGATCAACCGCAACACCAGGGGAATTGCAGGTGCGTTGTCGGCCCTTTAGAAAGGAGTACGCTCTTTTCTTGAAGGTCCCCAGGTCGTATCGGTACGGAAAAGCGCTGGTGGTAAACTATTCCACAGAGAGGTTGTACGCGGAAGAAAACTCCTCTTGAAACGTACAGTGGTGGACCGCCAAGCATCCAGATGGTGTGAATGGTATCGGGATGTTTGCCGCGTTGTGCGTTCACGAAATTTGGCGGCTGGGATTAATCCGAACAATTCCTCAGAGCACTCCATGGTATATGCGAAAAAAAAATGCAAAGAGATGCAACATCGCTTCGCAGTGCCAGTGAATCGAGCCGATCGAAAAGCACTCGGTCGTCGACGATTCGAGCCGCTCTGCGCTGGATGCGGTCAAGTGGAAGGACCTGGTACTGGGGAGCCCCAGCCCAGAGATGGGAACAGTATTCCATGTGCGGCCGAACCTGCGCCTTGTAAAGTTGCAGGCGGTGTGCCGGCATGAAACACTGTCCCGCTCTGCTGAGCACGCCAAGCTTTTTAGAGGCCAATTTGGCCTTCGTTTCCAATAGCCCAAGAAACTGCACGTCACTCAATATGTCGACGCCGAGGATTCCGATACTGGCTGAGGCAACAAGGGGAGTGCCTTGAAACTGAGGAGATACGACAAAGAGGTTCTCTTTAGCGGTTAACGCGCAAACTTGTGTCTTCTGGGGGTTAAACTGGACTAGATTTAGTCGCCCCCAATCCGAGACTCTGTTCAGCAAAGACTCGACTTCAGACACAAGTTTGTCCCGGCACTCGGAGACGTTTTCCCGAGAAATATTGGCTCGGCCGGTGGTTAGAGCATCACCATGGCCATTCTTCTTCAATCCGCCGGTGGCCCGTGTTGCTCTCTGTTTCCAAAGTTTTGCCATAACGCATAACCATCATTTTCATATGTGGTAGAGCCACGCTGCAGCTATATTATGGCTGTAGCACGAATGGGTCAGCTCGACCGGGGAAGGACCACGCTCGCACAGAATACCAGTGTAAAATAGCAGCTTAATACTGCTGTTTCGTATGTTGAGTGTAGATCCGGAGACCTTTTTTACTGAAACCGAGGCATTTCATCTTAGTCCTTTGGGGTGACAACGCATCGGCGATTTTATTATTAATCGAGGATAAATGGAGATGTCTATGGGCCACAGCAATCACTTACCATCAGGTGGACTGTTTGCTCGTTTGGTACCCTTATTCTATAAAAAAAATATCAATTTAATATAATTAAGGCGGTTGATAAGTTATATACCTCCGCTTTAAGTCTCGCAAATCCGAAGAAGTGCAGTTAACAATCTTTTAACACTATGCATAATGCCTTTTTTTCTACGGCATTGTTATCGAAGTGCAAGTCTTGTTGTTTAAATTACTGTAAAACTAGCATCTTGCAATCTGAATTTATCGCCTTCAAAAAGCGTCAGTACTAGAAAAATCTTTACACACACATTCTGAAATAATGATTAGTATTATATTTGAACTGAACAGGATTTTTAAAAAGTTCAGTTAAGTTTAAACCTGGAAGAAATATCAAACAAGTTCAAACGAGGAAGTTCTCCTTTGCGCCTTCACTGCGTTCCCATTACCACCCAATCAAATTTAATTTGTTTTCTTTTATTAGTTCGTAAAAGGCATCGACTTCGTTTTTCATCAAACTCCCATCTCTCGCTGATCCCGGTACCCTTGTATTACATTCCCTAATCGCATTTATAAATAAAACATTTGTAAGTAAAACAAAGTTTAACTTGTATTTATGTTATTGTTTATTTGTAGTCAACATCCAAATTATTAATATAAAATAGTACTTTCCAAGTTTCCCATTACATTATAAATGTATACAAAAAATAACAAATGAAACACAAGGGCAAATTGAAATTTTTGCTAAGCAAAAGAAAGATGATATAAAGATGAGCCTTACTGCATTAAAAGATATTTAATGTATAAAAAAATTATTTCGCCGCAATTTTAAACTGTTTTTGACATTTTTATGATATGACCTAACATATAGGTAATAACTACACATTTATGTAAACATTTTGGAAGGATTTACATTAACATTAATCGTTTTACATGTACATAATTTTTTTTGCAAATTGCATATGAACAACCATCAAGACCCGGACAAAATTTTGTAGGCCATACAAAAACTTATCGTGTGCAAGATTCGAAACCACGACTTGAAGCGTCGCAGAAAAACGTTTAAATACTACACTACGGAGGTGACAATATTGTTAAAACACTTAATATGATATTTCATATAACCTGTGTTGAAACACTCGCGCGAATAAAGAATGAGATAATAAATGGTGTCGACTCTATTCACTTTAGTCTCTTTTGCTCTCACTATTTGTTATTTATATGTAAATTCAAAATGTTTGTTGTGTAACAATATATAATATTGACGCAATAAAATTAATATACCGTGTAGTGTTAGTGCAGGAACATCCGCTACCCCACATCATCCCGTGGATGTTGTAAGAGGCGGCTGAGCACACATCTGAAGATTTGTTTCCCTCAGTGACTCAGACTCAGAGAAGAGAGGAATTTATACGTGGTAGAGCCATGCTGCAGTTATATTAGTAGTACAGTTGTAGCACGAATGGATCAGCTCGACCGGGGAAGGACCACGCTCTCACAGAATACCAGCGTCAAATAGTGGCTTAATGCTGCTGTGTTTCGTATGGTGAGTGTAGAGAACCGGATACCTTTTTTACTGGAAACGAGGTATTCCATCTTAGTCGCGGGTGACAACACATCTGAATTTTGATTTTTAATCGATGATAGATGTAGATGTCTATGGGCCGCAGCAACCACTTACCGTCAGGTGGACTGTGTGCTCGTTTGTCACCTATCCTATAAAAAAAAAAAGATGGCCCATAGCGTCTTTCTAATAACGACTAAAAATACGGTTGCCAACTCGTTTGCCAAGCATGGCAAATCCCCCCCTATGATTTATGGGAGGCCTGCGTTCAGCAGTGGACTTTGATGGCCTGTAACGGTACGCTATACATTGATTAACCTCCCCTATTATAAATATTCAGTTAATTAAATCATTCAATAACTAACTTAGTCATAAAAATGTTAAATAATAAGCTTTTACTATAAACGCATTAGATTTTTAATAATTACAAAATTTCTTAATCAAGTAAGGTAGTAAATACATAATGTCATAAGAGCTGTACAACTATACAAATAAATAATATTGAAGTGTATGTTTGTAATGTCGAAATAACAGCTTTTTATCAACGGCACTTATTAACAAAATAAAACACAATTTTTAAAATTTTTGTGTCTGTTTGTTCCGAAACGTGTAGACCTATTTTGACGGGACTTCCAATGGCAGATAGCTGATGTTACAAGGAGTAACTTAGGCTACTTTTATTTTAGAAAAATAATTAGGGTTCCGCGAAAAAAAATTAAAACCTATGAAATTCAATCGTAATAAATTCCACGCGGGCGAAGTCGTGGGGAACAGCTAGTCTGTACGATATAATATTATATAACAGCATAAGAGTTGAGTGTAAAGCTTATTTGAATCACCAATTCTAATCCCATTCTTTATCCGCAAGTGTCTATTCAAATAATCACTACGTATATTAATTTAATTCTACTTATAATTAGTTGCAATGACAATGTTTAGGTAATAAATTGGTTGGTACTTTATTTAATTAAAATAACTAAATTATATACATTACAATCCTTAACATAATTTGTCGAAATATTTACAAATTTAACTACAGTAGCCGGGACCGGATTAAAGGTGTTGGGTGTTGGGACTACAGAGAAGTACAAGCCTCGCAACGTTTTAGACATGAAAGATATCCTTTGTACAACTTTTCAAGAGGTATTTCGAGAAAATTTCTTTACACACAATCAAATAATTTTCACTCCTGACGCTTTGCATCCTTCATCTCTTAATCCGACCCTGGCTTGCTCGTAAGTGTCGTACATATAACTAAATGACTAAAACATTAATAACTAAAACATTTTATACGAATTAACTATTGAAACGAGGAAATTGTTTCAAATATAAAAACATTATTATATATTATCCTGCTTAAAAACTAATCAAAACCGCTAGTTAAAAGCTTGAGCCAAGAACTGACTTTTACAAAGCCAATTACACTATCGCACACCACATAACCATCGGTGGGAAGCGATGGGGCATGCCGCCATTTTTTCTAAATTAAATTTGGTTAAAATTTTTCCATTTATTATTAAATGTTCTTAAAGATGAACGGCCTTACTTAAACTTAAGTATTAATTATCACTATAACTATCTCTTTCTTTTCTTTAAGAGAGAAAGAGCAACTTTAAACATTTCTTAGATTGACGTTTATTTTACGGGTAAGGCCGTAAATTCTTAACAATATGGTAGTTGTACTAATGTTATTTTAAATGCTTATTTAGCTTGTCAAAACGAAACTTTTTAATACATATATACAGGGTTATTTTTCATAGAGTAACCCAATTTTAAACTAAAGTACAAATATATAATAATATACTGTTATAGAAGTTTCTCTCTGTTCTCTTCAAGAGAAATCGGGAAAGATTTTTATGGGAGGCACAATGCGGATTTAGACCTGGAAGAGGATGCACGGATCAAATGTTTTCTCTCCGCATGATCACGGAGAAGCATCTGAGTGTTAACCAGAAGATTTTCTGTGCTTTTGTAGATCTGGAGAAAGCATTTGATAAGGTTATAAGGAAGAAAATGTGGAAACTGTTGCCGGAATATGGTGTGGATAGTCGATTGTTAAGGGCTGTGCAGTCACTTTACTATGATTGTAAAGCCTGTGTGCGAGTAGGGCACGACCTGTCACCCATGTTTAGCGTCCAAGCGGGCGTAAAAAAGGGTTGTGTCATGTCTTCCTGGCTGTTCATACTGTATCTCGACAGCTGTTTACAGAAGCTGAAAAATAGCTGTTTGGGTGTGAAATTGGGTGACATTAAAGTAAATTGTCTGCTGTATGCTGATGATGCAGTGCTTATTGCACCATCAGAACTGCAGGCATTAGTCAGGTGTATGAAAGAGGAATGTGAAATTAAAGGTCTCCGTTTGAATGCTAATAAAACTAAGTTCTGGATGAAAAGGACGAAGAGAGATCGAAATGTGAAATATGGGTAAATCAGGAATGTCTAGAACAGGTAAATGAAATTGTATACTTGGGGAGTGCTTTCAGCCGGGATGGAAGATGTGATTTAGATGTGGACAGGCGTGTCGCTGCCGGGAACAAAGTCAATGGTGCCCTGAATGCGTTAGTCAAAAGGCAAGGCGTAGTGAAGAGTGCACGCCTTGCAATACATAACGCAGTGTTGGTGCCGACTTTGTTATATGGCAGCGAAACCTGGGTATGCCAGAAGAAGCATAATAGCAAGTTGAATGCAGTGGAGATACGATCTCTTCGTAAAATGTGCGGCGTTACCATAGCCGATCGAAAGCGAAACGAAGAGATTCGCAATATGGCAGGATTGAAAGATGACCTTATCACAAAAATTGATAGGGGGTACTTGGTGGGTGATTGAATGGTAGAAAATATATAGCGCGAAAGTAAATATTAAAAGGTGTCGAGGTAGACCGAGACTAACTTTCGAGGACCATGTGAGCAAATTACTCGAAGAGGGGATGGTCAAGAGTACTCTGATACCTAGACGTGATGTATGAAGAATTCGTGCATGTATGAAGAAGTTAATGAACCTGAAAGAAGCGAAAAAGGTATGCAAGGATCGTGGCACTTGGCGATCTGTTATCTCTGGCTACCCCGTTAGGGATTGTGCGTGAAGATAAGTAAGTAAGTAAGTTATAGAAGTTTTTGAAAGTAGGCGTAACTAAAGCTCTACTTTTATTTGAAATTATCTGAAATTGAATGTGAATTATGGGCAACAATTTTTTTGCCTAGCGATTGACACATACAAACGTGTGCGTGCGCAGTAAAATCAGTTAAAATAATGCATTACCACGCACTTTAAATTAAAAAAACATAAATGATAAAATGTTTGAAGATAATTTTAAATTAATTTTTCTTCTACTTATTCCGAATCTTCTCTGCGAATTTGGCCGGTTATTGTAAATAACCATGTATAATAAGGGAATACTAGTAAATGAAGTCACATCTTGTAGTTAAAAAAAAACTTTTTTATTTTTTAATTTTGCATAACCAACATGTCATTTATATAACGAAAAAAACGCCTTTAACGTTAAATAGCAGTTAATAGAATTATAATTTGAGTAAATGCAAATAAGTACCAGTTATCAGCATTATGCAGTTAAAGTCTGGTTTCCTAGGTGAATGACGTCAACGTTGTTAATAATATACTTTGGTCTTTACGGTGTAGATCCGTGGAAAGTTCTATCACCGATTATCATGAGCTAGAAGAACTACTGGTAATACGTTTGGTATTGTATGTGGTTACTTTAGATTATGTTTCGTGTCCTATTGCGCCTTCCCGGCTGTGACAAACTGGCAGTGTGTGCATGTATTTTATTACGGCAAGCAAAAGTACTGGCTGCGTTAAAAGCATGTTGATGACCTACTTTATAAAAAAAAGTTACAGCGGATATATGTCCCACTGCTGGGCACAGGCCTCCCCTCATTTCTGAGAGGATTTTAGGGCAAGGAAGTGTCCGTCGCGCTGCCCCAATGCGTGTGAAGGTTTCTCCACGATGTTTCCCTTCACGAGCACGTGGTAAATAACATTGCATTTAACAATATCATTTACTAATAATTTAATATATAAAAATGTTTATTGCACTTAAAATTGCAATTAACAATTTCATTGGTACCGGCGGGGATCGAAGCCGGTCCTCGCCGATCCAGTTAGAATTGGAATTCATTTTGTTTAGCGTCACCGGTCACCGCTATCGAAAAAACGTTCGTGAACCCCGTACCATCGAGACAACCGTCACACAAACAGCGGCAAACTTTTTGATGTTACGTAGTCAAATACCTCTCTCTACCACGAAAAAGCTATAAACCTACGATACGACCTACCTATAAACCTACGAGAAACCAGGCTATTTGTTTATAGATAACGTTATAGTGACGTCATGCATCGTTTTATTACGACCATCATGTAGCGGGCACCACAATCCACCAGAAACCAGAGCTTTATCGTGGTATATTCATATTGATTGATAGGTAATATATTTATTCTTGATTTTTTTTATTTAACTGACTACGGCTCTGGGTACTAGCCCTTCTGAGCCTATCATTTCTTTCAGAATCTTCATTTTATAAATTTTTTCTTCACAATATGCTGATGCGTCACATTGCGAAGTTTTTGGGAGATTTTGACGACAGCTCAATTCAGCGGACAATTGATGACGACAGTCACTCAAGTTCATAAGGCGCCCAAGCGATCAAATTAACTTGAAGTTTATATCGACATCAAAGCACTTGTTTCGTCGTTTTCTCTAATAGTTCATACGCGCAGACACTTAATTCACAAAATCGCATCACTTTTACGAATTAAAATCGACTTCAAACCATTATTTAAGGCTTTGTCAGACAGGACGCGTACTTAGCGCGCGTCAGAGCGTTAACTTGACGCCGCGCTATGACGCTAAGATGTGTTGTACTACCATCGTAGAATACCGTCAAACAGAGCGCCGACGCTAGCAGTACGCAACGCTCTGTCGCGGCGTTAGGACGCTTTAACGTCGGGTGTTGTATTTTTTTACAAATTTTATTTTAGCGTCGGAGTGAATAGGTGTAAAATAATAATAAAATACTGCATAATGACCGAAAATTTGATAGAATTGGTTAGAAAATATCCATGCTTATATAATACGAAGGATAGTTCGTATAAAGATATATCAATGAAGGCAAAATTGTGAGCATAAATCGGAGAAGAAATTAATGAAACTGGTAAAAGTAAAAAAAAATCGTTTATTGATTAAAATAAGACACAAATTGTTCACGAGTTTCGAATGCTGCAGTCGTTGATCTTCTATTTGTTGGACGATGAGTTATTAGAGCACGCATAGGTACGTTTTCGTCTTCCGACTCCGGAGTTAATATCGCTGTACCTTGTTTTGTTTGTAAGTAATTATGTAAACAACATGCAGCTTTAATAATATCAATTGCTGTGTCCACATCACAGTCAATAGGTCGTAAAAAAATGCGCCATTTTTGTGCTAATATTCCGAACGTATTTTATTAAAATTTGTTTTTCTTTCGTCTTGTGTAGCTAAGGCTCTTGGGAATGGACGCATCAAATATGTTTTTAAAGCAAAACCTTCGTCGCCGATAAGTACGTGAGGTACGGGCTCCTCGGTGCCTGGAAGAGGTTTATCAGGCAGCAGAGATTTTCCGTGGATATATTGCCGACAAAATATTAAGTTCTCGAATATACCACTATCACTATGCCGCCCGTAACTACCGACATCTATGACGGTGAAATTGTAACACGACTATAGCGACTATAGCAAGAAGAACTACAGAAAAAAACTTCTTGTAGCAAAAATATTCTGATCCACTATTTTTGGGACACTTTATAGAGACATGTTTCCCGTCAATACTACCGACACAATTCGGGAAGTTCCAGGTTTCCCTATAACCCTTCTCTGATTGTTTCCATGTCTCTTCAGTAGGCGATGGCATATATTCTGGTTGTAATGTATTCCAGATTTCTGTACAGACTTCTTTTACAATACCACCGACTGTTGAACGACCTACTCGGAAGGAAAAGGCTATGGTCTGATGTGAATCACCCGTAGCTAAGTACCTGAAACAAAATAATACAATTTATGTTTATTTTACAGGTGAAGTAGCTTAAAAAATGGAAGAGCTTGAGGGACAATTATATGAGATACAAAAAAGAGGTTGCAGGTACTACAGGACAAGCTGCAAAAAATTTACAAAATGGCCTTGGGCTTCCCAGTTACAGTTCCTTGACTCAACTCTGACAGATCGAGAAACAACTTCAAATATTCGAGAACCTACACCAGAAACATCGTCAGCTATAGAAACTCAATCTCCAGAGACGCCTCCACCAAGAACACAAAGCGCACCCCCCGCCAGAAACACCTCCGCTAGAGACGCCCCAAACAAATGACACAAATAGTTCACGAGCTAAGAAAATAAAAAAAAACTGACAGCGAAATGGATACAGTTATAAATTTTCTTCAAAATAAAAAAAACAAGAGTATGATGCCATAGATCACTTATTCCAAAGTTATGCCCAAACATTTAAAACTTTTTCCAAAGACAAACAGATAAAAGCCAAAGTAGAACTAGCCAAGTTATTTGCAAGCATAGAAACAGAGGAACTGCAAGAAAACGTCCAGATATTGAATTCACCACATTATTCCATTATTAGTACCGAAGACTCCGTCTGCTATGCAGTACCCAAGTCTGTGCCCGAAGATTCATCCCCAGTGGCTGTTATATATTGATTATATATAGATTTATCTAACAGTACTTCATCATACCTGCAACAGCCCGAGCAGCTACGTCAACCACTACGCGAAATCGATATTCTACATGTAACTGTAAAATGACGTCAACAATTATCGCCCAATTACTCTTATACCTATTCTATCGAAGGTGTTTGAGAAATGTATGCACCTGAGAATACTTAATTATTGCAACACATACAACATCATTAGTAAGGATCAATTCGGTTTCCAAAAAGATAAGTCGACAACTTTAGCAACATTTACTCTTGTACAAACAATACTCACAAAATTGAATGAAGGTTATTTAACAACAGGTCTATTTTTTGACTTGTCCAAGGCATTTGATTTTGTAGACCACGACCTCTTATTAAATAAACTTGAAACGATTGGTATAAGAGGACCTACACTACAATGGCTATCATCCTACTTGAAGAATCGATGTCAGCGCGTCACTGTTAACAAAATCATAAATAGCGAACTGGTGACATGTTCTTCTACCCTAAAAAATAACTCCTGTGGTATCCCTCAAGGAAGTGTCCTAGGTCCACTTATGTTTATATTGTACATAAATGACATAACCAAAGTTACTGGTCATAAATGTATCTTGTTTGCCGATGACATATCAATAATTGTGACATCAGAAAAAAATAAATATAATTCAATACATGACCACGAAATTGAGATTAATAATACTATTGACAACATTATTAAATGGCTAGAGGAAAATAATCTAAAACTAAATTTAGATAAATCAAATTTCATTCAATTTAATAAATCCAAATATGATAAATACAATTTTAACATTGATATTGAAAAGATAAAAGAAATTACACATACTAAGTTCTTAGGTATAACGATAGACCAAGATCTTAACTGGAAATTACACATTGAGGCCTTATGCAAGCGTATTAACAGCTTTGTTTATGCTCTTTATAAAACAAGGAGCGTAACTAACTTGCAGACAGCCATTACCACTTACCACGCGTATGTAGCCTCCATTCTACGTTATGGTGTGATGATATGGGGCAATAGTACTGAGAGACAAAAGGTATTTATAGCGCAAAAAAAATGCATCAGAGCCATATGTGGGATTCCACGGGCGAGTCCTGTAGAGCAGCATTTTGGAGCCTGGGCTTACTTCCTTTGCCAGCACTGTACATCTTTGAAATGAGTTGTTTTGTAAAACGCCATACTGAGCTCTTTCAGAAAGCCAGAGATATAAACTCTCGATGGAAAGGAAATCCGGAGCGATTAGTATTAAGCGTCATTCCAAGATCTGCTAAATTCAGAAAAAGTTGTTTAGCAATGTGTGTTAAGGTGTATAATAAGATCCCCAATGACATCAAAAACCTCAAAATGAATTTATTCAAATCGAGACTCTATAAGTGGCTTATTGAACTTAAAGTGTATGACATTGAAGAATTTATTGACATTAAGCTTTAATAATTATGGTTTTGTTGACATTGCTTTAATGAATATATTTGACCCCTTTTGAAATAAATGTTACCTGAATATAATCTTAAATTTGCATGCTAATTATAAGCAAAACATGTGAACTTATTTTACTGTACCACCTACAAACACCATGTTTTAAGCAAATAAAGAAATTATTATTATTATTATAACTAATTTTGGAGCATCGACATCTGATTACAACTCCGCTGATTTTGATTGATTTTCATAATAATAACGCAATGAACATGTATATAAAAAAATAAATATTTCTTACCTTAGACAGATTACAAGTCTTTCTCTTGTAGAAATAGGCGTCCTCCAGTTTGTGGTACATTTGCTTATTTTTGGGATGAGCAGTTCATGTAGTTCTTCGAATAAATCTTGAGACATACGAAAGTATGTAAAAACGATCTTCATGTGATGCAAGCTCACGATACAAACGATGATATTCTCCTAAATCCTTTCTCTTTTGATTGATGCCGTGCACCCATACTCTTTTTCTCGGTGACCGTGATAAAGCATATAAAAGTAATAATACTTCCACATCTGAATCACTCGACATCTCCATAACGAACAAACTCTTCACACTGCTAACGATCTGCACTACGCTTTGGCGAATGGCGAAATCGCGGCGCCGTGTCATCGAGTCAGCGCCCTACCGCGCGCTAAAGCGTTCTGTTTGACGAAGCCTCGCGCGACGTTAAAACGGGACGCTATAACGCTACTACGCAGCGCTAAAATACGCGTCCTGTCTGACCTTTAAGCCTTTAAGCGACAAAGCAGGAGCGACAGTCCGTCGTCGGTCAAGCTACCGCCAAAACTCCCATCTATTCTTGACAAAAAATAACAATATAGAGTAATATATTATGTGTGTGTACAGATTTAATACTCATAATGTTAATGATAACATTATGAGGACTAAATCTGACGAGTGACTTCAATGATCATTAATTAATGACAGACATTACATTCTAATTAATTTAACATGTCTAAGCTATTGATAACAGACATCTAGTTGTGTACGAATCTTTATAAGTTTTATTACAGGTCAGTACACTTTTAATAGGAAAGTTAATTTTACTTTTTAGCAAACGAGCATGATGCTACCAGACGGTAAGAACCACAGTGCCCGAAAACAACCACAATACAAGAGGAGTTGCAGATACGTTATCGGTCTATTAGAAATACGTTATGCAGATTTTAGCAGGCGCTGTCAGATAACGAACTCGGTCCGTATGTCATATTACAACATGATACTCGGATCAGTCAACAGTTAAATATGTCAGACTAGTAATAGTCTATTTTTTTGGTTTATATAAAGTATAGGTTGAGGATAGGAGGGAGGTGTCAATATACGTAAATGGATAATTCTCTTAAGTCGGGTGGCGCTGGGGCACGTTGGCGGCGAGTTCTCGTACAAAGAACGCGTCGAAGTTGAACTCCAATCATTTGTCCCAAAGGCCGGCTTCTTTCATCTTTGTATGGAAGTATTTCTCTAGGAGGTTCGCGCATCTGAAAAAAATTGGTGTTTATTTATTGTACCGTGTAGTGGTGGCGTAAGAATATTTACTACCCCATACAGCGACATTCGTAAGATTTGTTTGTTGTTTGTTCTGTAGTCAGTAATTGGTACAGCATACGAGTTCGAAGAACCCACCTTTTTTTAACCTAACCTCCCACACAAAAGAATTTTCCTGTATCCTAGAGGTATTTCACGTACTCATTAGTTCACATGGGCGAGCGTTCAGACCCGGAAAAATAATTTGTAAGCTACACAAAGATTGGGCGGCGTTCGGGAGATTACGATGCATCTTGTTACGTACCTATACCTTAAACTTAATAATAAGAGTGTAGTGTATTTTTTTTATTTTAAAAATTGGTTAAACAATTTGGTATTGCTGTATATCTTAATTTTTTATAGGATTATGGTGACAAACACACAGTCCATCTGATGGTAAATGGATGCTGTAGCCCACAGACATCTACATCTATCCTCGATTACGAATCAAAATGCAGATGCGCTGTCACCCGTGAGGACTAAAATGTAATGCCTCGTTTCCAGTAAAAAGGGTCTCCGGTTCTCTACACTCACCACACGAAACACAGCATCATTAATCTACTATTTTACGCTGGTATTCTGTGTGAGCGTGCTATATCCGACCGACGTGGTGAGCCGACACATTCGTGATACAACTATACTAGCAATATACCTGCAGCATGGCTCTACCAATGATCACTACCAAAACGATCCCTTTATGGCTTTCCACAACGGCCTTTTTGTTTTTATTTAATATATTTGTATTTGGTACGAATTACCTGTAATAGTCCGTGTCTGGGGAGTTGTAGAGGCGACAGTTGGTGAATATCCGCGTCATGTCCGCAATGAACAGCCTCTTCGATACATAGTAGCGGGACTTGAGACGTTCGCCCATTGTGCGGAGGTCTGTAGAGGGAAAAAGCAGGAGAATATTCTATACATTAATCCATCTAAGCATTTTGCTCCATGAACCTCGTCAGATTGTCAGATAATCTAAGGGATTCCGATAGCTGGTTTTAAAAAATCTCGTTTTTTTATAGAATAAGGGGGATAAGCGAGCACACAATTCACCTGATGGTGAGCGAATGCTGTGACCCATAGACATCTATCCTCGATTAAGAATCAAAATGCATATGCGTTGTTACTCCCGATAACTTAGATAGATTTCCTCGTTTACAGTAAAAAATGTGCCTCCGGTTCTCTAGCATACGCAGCACGTAGGTATTTTGTGAGACCATGGATCTTTTCCGGACTAGCAGACTCAATCGTGCTACAACCATATATGGGCGCAACGTGGCTTTTACCATGTATAAACATTTTACGGCAGATGTAAAACCAAAATAAATAAATAATAGATTTAAAAGAAAACTCGGACAAATTCCTTGTGGAATCGACTACCACCAGAGATTTTTCCGGAGCGATACGACTTAGGAACTTTCAAAAAAAAAAAAGAGCCTACTCCTTTTTAAAAGGCCGGTAACACATCTGCAATTCCCTTGGTGTTGCAGTTGTTCATGCGCGGCGGTAGTCACCATCAGGTGAGCCGCATGCTCGTTTCGACGAGCAGCAGCGATAAAAATGCGAGACGTCCGGTATTGCGGTTGTCAATCTGCCTGAAGCAAGCCAAGCGTGAAGATGAAAACAAATCCTCCTTACAACGAAAGTCCAAGTCTAGTAGGGACTTTTACGAACGAATAAACAATAATTTTTATAAATTGATATTGTGATCATAAACTTTGAAAGTAAATCGAAGATTACTTAGATTTTTGAGAAATCGTTCTTTTAGACCTCGATTTTTTTGTAAATCGATTCATCAGATTTCGATTCGAATCGATCTAAAAATCGATCTTTTTCGGAAAGAATCGACATCCATACTGTGTACTCGTTTGTCACCCTTATTTTATATAAAAAAAAATAACCGATAAATGGTGACCAATTGATGTCAGACCGGCGGACGTTGCAACAATGCAGTGTCAAAGAACGACCGAGTAGTGACGGTGTAAGAATATCCAATACCCCATATCATCACTGGGGTGTTATAAGAGCTGGCAGAAGGGAAACTGAAACAGGAGATGAGATAAAACGGCAGTTGCCAACCCGCCAGCCAAGCGTAGCTACTATGGCCAAATCCCACCGATGAAAATGAAATTAAAGACCCATGTCGAGTTGTAAACTGTTTAGAACTCTCAAGTTTTTTTAAAGCCTAGATGGATTTAAAAAAACAGAGGCAGTCATGATTTCTGGCAATATCCACAGTCACTCCCAACGAAATCTACGGAACTACGGAACGATGATACGGAATTGAATTTTACTTACATCGTCACCCGACTGTACTCAAAAATTACCGTTTTATGGTAACTATTATCGTCAAACAAATGTAACCTCATATTTACCATGCATCCAAACATTAAAATAGTCTGATACGCCCTTACATAGTATGACCACTCCGAAATGTGTTTATTCTCAAATGAGTGATCTCACTCATTCGCAATCAGTGCTCATTTGTGCGTGGTGACAGCCAGATGTTGAACATTGGAACTAACGCGCTGATTTCACAAAAAAAAAACTCTTAAAATGCCATCGTGTGCCTTTCAAAAGTGCAATAATAATTCTAGAAACACAAATAAAGTCCTAGATGTAACATTTCACTTGCAAGTATCTATGTATTTTATTAAATATTGAATTTATTTTATTCCGATATCAGAAAATACCACGAAATATTTACGGGAAAAAGGAAACTGTGCGACAGAGAAAGTAGTATACACAATTTCCGTATGATAATAAGAGATGACACTACTGTCTCAGTACTCTTCTTATAACCAGTTTAGTATAGTAGAATATCTAATTCGGATGTACCAAGGAAGCAGTTTACAAAGGGATCATTTATAAATAGACATAAACAGACGGCAATGTAGTGGTAGGCAGAAAAAGTAGTATAGTCCGGACACGAAGAATGAAGAATTTCGTACGTTAACCAACCATTTACTACCTGTCTCTGTCACTCCCGCGTAAATAAAGTGTCTCGCTCGCACAGATGCAATGACCTTCCGTCTTCAGGGATTGTAAACCTTTTACCTGAGACTGTAAGTTTTGTTCTTGTTTGCATGTGGTTTTTGTTGGTCTTGAGGCACGACTAAAACTCATTGGCTTGCTTGACATAGTTAATAATTTTTAAATAACGAACAAACGACATTCCATCTTGGAATGCGTTAGTGATCGCTCAGTTTTCGGACACAGTTATCAATTCTTAGTATGTTGTTGTTTGTTTAATGTAGACAAAACTTTTGATTCTTTTGTAATAAATGTGACAGGCGGGACGTCATCAGAAAACAGTAACTCCGATATAAAGAAATCAGATTCCGATTTTTAAATTTTTAAATTTTTTTATTTCTGCCAAATTAGCAATTTTCAAATGAACTAGATTTTATAATTGTTTTTATACTAAAATAAAAATAAAATATAATACCAATAATTTATTTAATAGGATCGTAAATTTATTTTTTAATGCTTCAAATATTTCATATAAACCACACTTAACACAAAAATGTTTGCGACCACTGTCAGTAGGCAAAGAGGTCATTGTACCAAATTTTTCCTGCTCCCGCGACTGGACTTTATACACAATTTCCGTAAGATAATAAGAGATGACACTATTGCATTAGCGAGCGCGCGTCAGCGTCTTGCAAACGCAACCATTCAAAACTAGTGCAACAGTTTTTCAAGGTGAAGGCGCATCTATTTTAAATCTTTGAATGCATCACATGGAAGTATAATACAAATGAATATCTTAATTATTTAGACATAAAAAATAAAATCATTAATAATACATGTGTTATGTGGGTAGATATTTAAAAACTTACCCATCGGATATTTGATATGATCGTAGTAATCTGGCACTTCAGACTTATCTACGGGCTTCAGGAACGGCCATGCGGCGGCGTGGTTTTTCACCTGGAAATAAACTATTTCATAGCAGCACAAGTTGATATCGGTGGAATACAAGGGGATTTTGGTATAAGATACTTTGTGTGATTTCAACTCCTGACACTGACGTGGTTATTTTCAGACTTCGCTTTTATGTCATCATCATCAACTTTACATCATAACAGCCCATCACTAGTCCACTGCTGAACATAGGCCTCCCCCAAGGAATGCCACAAAGCACGGTCCTGAGCCACCTTCATCCATTAACTTACTGCATGTCTTACCAGGTCGTCACTCCATCTAGTGGAGGGTCGACATACACTACGCCTACCGGTACGAGGCTGCCACTCGAGAACCTTATTACCCCATCGGTTATCCGTTTTTCGAGCTATATGGCCGGCCCATGGCCACTTCAGCTTACTAATCCGTTGGGCTATGTCGGTCACTCTAGTTCTACTGCGGATATCCTCATTTCTAAGTTTATCAAACAGAGAAACCCTGAGCATAGCTCTCTACATAGCTCGCATAGCGACCTTGAGAGTCCTCACACGGCCAGCAATGAAGGACCACGCACACGCACTGGTTGTACAATCTAGTTTTCAGATTTTGAGGTATACCTGACGAGAAGATGTGTCGTAATTTCCCGAACGCTGCCCAGCCGAGTTGAATTCGCCGATTGACCTCTCGGTAGAAGTTGAACTTACCTAGTCGGACTATTTGTCCCAGGTAAACATACTAGTCAACAACTTCGAGTATAGTGTTCCCAACAACTACCGGCATAGGTGTGACATGGCCATTAAACATGATCTTTGTTTTGTTCATGTTCATCTTAAGACCTATTCGTTGGGAGACACTATTGAGGTCATTTAGCATAGTGCTTAAGTCCTCCAGCGATTCTGCGATAAGGATTATATCGTCGGCAAATCGAAGGTGAGTGATGTACTCGCCATTGATGTTAATACCGTATCCTTTCCAGTCCAGTAGCTTGAAAACGTCTTCCAAGGCAGCAGTGAAGAGTTTCGGGGATATAACATCACCCTGTCTTACACCTCTCCGCATTTGGATAGGTTTCGTACTCGTACTGTAACTATCGTAGCCCTACTGTACAAACACTTCGATACACCGACAGTCCACTTGGCACCGCTGAAGAGACTGTGGCACCGCCCAAATTTTGACAGAATCAAAGGCCTTCTCATAGTCCACATACGCCAGGCAAAGTGGCAGATTGTACTCTTCGGTCTTCTGTACAGGGTATGTATATGGTCTACGGTACTGAAGCCTTTTCGGAAATCGGCTTGTTCGGGAGGCTGGAAGTAGAGTCTGTGTGCGAGACGATTCGTAATGACTCGAAAACAGCACCTAGACGCGGCTCAGAAGGAAAATCGGTCTGTAGTTCTTCTAGAGAGCGTTGTCGCCTTTCTTGAAGAACAAGACCACCGAACTTCTGCTCCAGCCTCGCCTCCGGAGTAGTGCCACCATGGAGGACGAAATTGAAGAGCTTCTGAAGGACTTCAAGTACCGGTGGTTCCACCCGCTTTCAGAAGCTCCGCTGTAATTCCATCCTGGCCGTTAAGGTGCTGGAGAGCCATTCTAATCTCGCTCAGACTGACGTCCGGGATATCATCGGAATAGTGTCGGATAAGACTTGCTCTTGGATCGTTACTCACACTTGCGTGTGGCTCCAACGATGATGTGTACAACTGCCCATAGAACCGATGCTGCCACACTCAGTCTTCAGCTTTGACAGTTGGCTCTTTCTGGCAGACAGATCTCTGGTAAAGATTTTGGAGCCCTGTTTCTGCTCGATCGCTTCATCAATACGAGCAGTATTAAAGTTGCGGAAGTCCCGCGGTCCCGCATACATCTGGATATCTGTCTGTTTAGTTGCCTGTATGCCGTCAAATCTGCTGACGACTGCAGCTTCATCTCTCGTCTAACAGCCATGAGATTAAGAGTGTGATCGGAGTTTTTGTGTTCTTCTGCGGCGGGTTTGGTGACCGCATGGACAGTTTCCACGGCTTGTCATTCATATCGTCCACTGCATTGCAATCTTCTAAGCACTGAAAGCGGTTTTCTAACTCGAGCTGAAAGGTTTCGGGATTTTAGATTACAGCACGAGGGGGACGGAGCGTTGACTTCATTAGACGAGACCTCGCCAACTTAACGTTTAGGTTGTGCCTGTAACCATTCGGTGATCGCTGCCAGTTTTCACCCTTGCGATCACTGTATTCACGTTAAATTGGCATAATTTGTTTAGTTTAATTTGTAGTATTCATGTAAATATAAGAATTCTTTATTATTAGTCTCATAAACGCCGTGCAGTGGCAGGTGAAGAGAATCCTGCAATTCATTTTGTCCCATTTGTGTCATAAGAGGTCACTATGGGAAATTCCCAAATCTCATGGCTTCCGATAGATTTTTTTATAGAAGAGGGAGCAAACGAGTATGCGGCTCACCTGATGTAAAGTGACAACTGTCGACGTCGACTGTGCTCGGGCTCGGGCTGGGCGGGCCAGCCGTTATCCTGCAGCCCGGCATGCACTCCACGGATACTCCGCACCTGAGCACACAGAGTAGACTCACAGCGTGCAGCACGGCTCGCAAGGCGGCGAGGTCGACGTCGGGCTCGGGCTCGCCAGCCACTGTCCCGCAGCCCTGGGATGGGCTCCACGGATACTCCGCAGCTGACCACACAGAGTAGACTCCCAGCGTGCAGCACGGCTCGCGAGGCGGCGAGGTCGACGTCGGGCTCGGGCCCGCCAGCCACTGTCCCGCAGCCCCGGGATGCGCTCCACGGATACTTCGCAGCTGACCACACAGAGTAGACTCACAGCGTGCAGCACGGCTCGCGAGGCGGCGAGGTCGACGTCGGGCTCGGGCTCGCCAGCCACTGTCCCGCAGCCCCGGGATGCGCTCCACGGATACTCCGCACCTGACCACACAGAGTAGACTCCCAGCGTGCAGCACGGCTCGCAAGGCGGCGAGGTCGACGTCGGGCTCGGGCTCGCCAGCCACTGTCCCGCAGCCCCCGGATGCGCTCCACGGATACTCCGCACCTGACCACACAGAGTAGACTCACAGCGTGCAGCACGGCTCGCAAGGCGGCGAGGTCGACGTCGGGCTCGGGCTCGCCAGCCACTGTCCCGAAGCCCCGGGATGCGCTCCACGGATACTCCGCAGCTGACCACACAGAGTAGACTCACAGCGTGCAGCACGGCTCGCAAGGCGGCGAGGTCGACGTCGGGCTCGGGCTCGCCAGCCACTGTCCCGCAGCCCCGGGATGCGCTCCACGGATACTCCGTAGCTGACCACACAGAGTAGACTCACAGCGTGCAGCACGGCTCGCAAGGCGGCGAGGTCGACGTCGGGCTCGGGCTCGCCAGCCACTGTCCCGCAGCCCCGCGATGCGCTCCACGGATACTCCGCAGCTAACCACACAAAGTAGACTCACAGCGTGCAGCACGGCTCGCAAGGCGGCGAGGTCGACGTCGGGCTCGGGCTCGCGAGCCACTGTCTCGCAGCCCCGGGATGCGCTCCACGGATACTCCGCAGCTGACCACACAGAGTAGACTCACAGCGTGCAGCACGGCTCGCAAGGCGGCGAGATCGACGTCGGGCTCGGACTCGCCAGCCACTGTCCCGCAGCCCCGGGATGCGCTCCACGGATACTCCGCAGCTGACCACACAGAGTAGACTCCCAGCGTGCAGCACGGCTCGCAAGGCGGCGAGGTCGACGTCGGGCTCGGGCTCACCAGCCACTGTCCCGCAACCCCGGGATGCGCTCCATGGATACTCCGCACCTGACCACACAGAGTAGACTCACAGCGTGCAGCACGGCTCGCAAGGCGGCGAGGTCGACGTCGGGCTCGGGCTCGCCAGCCACTGTCCCGCAGCCCCGCGATGCGCTCCACGGATACTCCGCAGCTAACCACACAAAGTAGACTCACAGCGTGCAGCACGGCTCGCAAGGCGGCGAGGTCGACGTCGGGCTCGGGCTCGCCAGCCACTGTCCCGCAGCCCCGGGATGGGCTCCACGGATACTCCGCAGCTGACCATACAGAGTAGACTCACAGCGTGCAGCACGGCTCGCAAGGCGGCGAGGTCGACGTCGGGCTCGGGCTCGCCAGCCACTGTCCCGTAGCCCCGGGATGTGCTCCACGGATACTCCGCAGCTGACCACACAGAGTAGACTCACAGCGTGCAGCACGGCTCGCAAGGCGGCGAGGTCGACGTCGGGCTCGGGCTCGCCAGCCACTGTCCCGCAGCCCCGGGATGCGCTCCACGGATACTCCGTAGCTGACCACACAGAGTAGACTCACAGCGTGCAGCACGGCTCGCAAGGCGGCGAGGTCGACGTCGGGCTCGGGCTCGCCAGCCACTGTCCCGCAGCCCCGCGATGCGCTCCACGGATACTCCGCAGCTAACCACACACAGTAGACTCACAGCGTGCAGCACGGCTCGCAAGGCGGCGAGGTCGACGTCGGGCTCGGGCTCGCGAGCCACTGTCTCGCAGCCCCGGGATGCGCTCCACGGATACTCCGCAGCTGACCACACAGAGTAGACTCACAGCGTGCAGCACGGCTCGCAAGGCGGCGAGATCGACGTCGGGCTCGGACTCGCCAGCCACTGTCCCGCAGCCCCGGGATGCGCTCCACGGATACTCCGCAGCTGACCACACAGAGTAGACTCCCAGCGTGCAGCACGGCTCGCAAGGCGGCGAGGTCGACGTCGGGCTCGGGCTCACCAGCCACTGTCCCGCAACCCCGGGATGCGCTCCATGGATACTCCGCACCTGACCACACAGAGTAGACTCACAGCGTGCAGCACGGCTCGCAAGGCGGCGAGGTCGACGTCGGGCTCGGGCTCGCCAGCCACTGTCCCGCAGCCCCGCGATGCGCTCCACGGATACTCCGCAGCTAACCACACAAAGTAGACTCACAGCGTGCAGCACGGCTCGCAAGGCGGCGAGGTCGACGTCGGGCTCGGGCTCGCGAGCCAGTCTCGCAGCCCCGGGATGCGCTCCACGGATACTCCGCAGCTGACCACACAGAGTAGACTCACAGCGTGCAGCACGGCTCGCAAGGCGGCGAGATCGACGTCGGGCTCGGGCTCGCCAGCCACTGTTCCGCAGCCCCGGGATGCGCTCCACGGATACTTCGCAGCTGACCACACAGAGTAGACTCCCAGCGTGCAGCACGGCTCGCAAGGCGGCGAGGTCGACGTCGGGCTCGGGCTCACCAGCCACTGTCCCGCAACCCCGGGATGCGCTCCATGGATACTCCGCACCTGACCACACAGAGTAGACTCACAGCGTGCAGCACGGCTCGCAAGGCGGCGAGGTCGACGTCGGGCTCGGGCTCGCCAGCCACTGTCCCGAAGCCCCGGGATGGGCTCCACGGATACTCCGCAGCTGACCACACAGAGTAGACTCACAGCGTGCAGCACGGCTCGCAAGGCGGCGAGGTCGACGTCGGGCTCGGGCTCGCCAGCCACTGTCCCGCAGCCCCGGGATGCGCTCCACGGATACTCCGTAGCTGACCACACAGAGTAGACTCACAGCGTGCAGCACGGCTCGCAAGGCGGCGAGGTCGACGTCGGGCTCGGGCTCGCCAGCCACTGTCCCGCAGCCCCGCGATGCGCTCCACGGATACTCCGCAGCTAACCACACAGAGTAGACTCACAGCGTGCAGCACGGCTCGCAAGGCGGCGAGGTCGACGTCGGGCTCGGGCTCGCCAGCCACTGTCCCGCAGCCCCGGGATGCGCTCCACGGATTCTCCGCACCTGACCACACAGAGTAGACTCACAGCGTGCAGCACGGCTCGCAAGGCTGCGATGTCGACGTCGGGCTCAGACTCGCCAGCCACTGTCCCGTAGCCCCGGGATGCGCTCCACGGATACTCCGCACCTGACCACACAGAGTAGACTCCCAGCGTGCAGCACGGCGCGCAAGGCGGCGAGGTCGACGTCGGGCTCGGGCTCGCCAGCCACTGTCCCGCAGCCCCAGGATGCGCTCCACGGATTCTCCGCACCTGAGGAGTAGACTCACAGCGTGCAGCACGGCTCGCAAGGCGGCGAGGTCGATGTCGGACTCGGGCTCGCCAGCCACTGTCGCGCCGCCCCGGGGATGCGCTCCATGGATACTCCGCACCTGAGCACACAGAGTAGACTCACAGCGTGCAGCACGGCTCGCAAGGCCGCGAGGTCGATGTCGGACTCGGGCTCGCCAGCCACTGTCCCGCAGCCCCGGGATGCGCTCCACAGATACTCCGCAGCTGAGCACACAGAGTAGACTCACAGCGTGCAGTACAGCTCGCAAAGCGGCGGGGTCGACATCGGGCTCGGGCTCGGCGGGCGCGCGGCCGCCACGCCAGCCGCTGTCACGCAGTCCCGGAATACACTCCACGGGAATACTCCGCACCTGAGTCCGGGGAATTATTAATGTGAGAATTTTCTACGTTGAAAAGCTCTTAGAGTTACATGCATATTATCCAGCGAGACTGCCTTATTGGTCTAGTGATTGTAGTAGTACAACTACTGATCGTAAGGTCCTGGGTTCGAATCCCGGGTCGGGCTCAATCAATTATTGAGTTTTTTCGTCAAGAAATTCTCGGTCGCTACCCGGAGTTAGGAAATAGCGGTGTCTTACCCCCGTGTCTCGGAAGGCACGTATAGCCGTTGGACCTGTGCCTGATCTCTCTCCGGTCGTGCCGATTAAAGTACGTGCCAAATCGATTGAGAAAAACGAACAACGACCTTTCGTTCGTTTAACCAGGGGCTACAAACCTTCAATATATAGACGTTTTTTACATGTAGTTCTTTATTTATAATGATTTATAATGATTTTTTATTATTTTTTTATAATGATTGATATAATATATATTTATTAACTATTATTAAAAATTTATGTAAAATTTTGTAAAATTTCGCTGTAGAAGAAAAATCATCTATTGTTATAAAGTAATTTATTCATTTAACAACAAAAAAGCATTAATTTATAACACATATAAAGGTTCGAGTGATAACGACACCGAATAAGTATGTACTTATTCAAAAGATAAAACGTTATTTTCAATATTATATAGGAACTTTATTTTTATTCGGTGCATGCGGACCAGTCTAAAAAAAAATGACGCATCTCTAGCTGCCATTGTCACGTTTCTTTTAGAACGAACTAACGTAACGCGCGTTTTGTTTATTTTAAAGGGATGAATTTGCAAAAGCTCAATATGGTGATTATATTGCTTTAAATATTTTTTTTTATAAGAAACCGTTATTAAATGAATTTCTGCGTTACTTACCATAAATTGAAATAGAAAATATAACACATTTTTCGCGATGTGCCGTAAGATTTTACGATGGTTATAGGACCCATAGACAATATTATTTAAGAAACGAAAAATCAAAACATATGTGCTGACTTAGAAGTGTGAATAATATTAATATTTAAAAATATTATGTAATTAGAAACAAAGTTAATTTTGTGCAATGAGTAGTTTTTCAGTCCACTATATTACAGTTACAGCCAATTAAAGTCCACTGCTGAACATAGGGCTCTCCCATAGTTTTCTAATATTATACAACTCTATAATACTCTAATATAAAGTTTATTTATCAATATATGATATGCCTGAAATACTGATAATATTGTAAAATCATAATATATAATCGATATTTCTCTTTTGGATTTTCAATGTATTTTTGCAATTGAAAATATAAGAGAAGTCGCCATCGCGCGATATAAGTGCTCACACCTCGCCGAGTTTGCTCTTCACAAATAATAAACAAAAAGTGGTTGAAAGTGACTTTTGAAAGTATATTTACGTTCTGTCACTTCAGTTTTTGTGTGTATCAAACAATTAACTTTAAATAATTAGCCAGTGATATTCGCAATCAATAATAATCAATAAATATCCGATCCGTTCATATTCTATTACCATCAATAGTAATAAATGTAAAGTGTCTCGATAAAACGCGTAAGCGCCCTCATATTCACGGCGCCTACGACCTTCTTCACGCGGACTAATATGAACAGTGGTCAATGCTGTTAGGGCCTTTATTAGTGTGCGCTAATAGTTACCTTCAACTATAGTTTACATTACACGTTGGACTATTATGTACGTCATTAAATATGCAACAATCATTCTCCGATTCTGAAACAGAAAAAAAACACCCCCTAACTACGTACAAATGCGATATAATAAGCGCCATCACTCCGATGACTTTTTGGAAGAATTAAGACTTTAAAGCAGACATTAAACAAATTATATCTACATGTATGTCTTCAAATGAAGTGGAACGTGCTCGTCTTCAAAGAGATATAAAAAGCAAAATACAGTAAGTGAAAAACTCCAACTCAGAGATTGAGAAATCTGTTGAACATTTATCACACCAATTTCATGGAATAATGAGCAAAATTAGTTCTTTGGAAATTAAATGATCTGAAAATCTTGCTTTCATACAGCAGTTAGAACAAAATATAGAATCCCTGCAACGTTCCTCCTTAGAAGCTGATAGTGTGATCTAATTTCTATTGTCACTCGTACCGGCACTGCCCTTAGTTTAGAAATTAATCTTTCCGACGTCCGTGATGTTTATCGACTGCAAAATAAATCTGGTTCCAGTGGGATTATTGTAGCTGAATTTACGTCTGTTATTCTAAAAAAATTATGTATTACAAGCTGCTAGATCTTTCAACTCAAAACGCCCAATTTATGAAAAACTAAATTCAACGCACATTGGCATTGAAGGTAAAAAACAACCAATTTTTGTATCTGAACACCTCAATCTTACTACTAGAAAAATTTTCGCCTAGGCACGTCAGTTCGCAAAAGGCAATCATTATAAATACTGTTGGTCTACGAATGCGCGCATATTTCTCCGCAAAGACGATTCTTAAAACAAATACTCATAAAGACAGAAAAGTGTTTAAACTATATGACAAAATTGAAAAGAAAACAAAAATCTATATTTGTTGATAAACCTAAAAATGTGATTATCTTTGGGTTTATCAACAAATATAGGTTTTTGTTTTCTTTGTTCAATATTTAATATCAATATTCAATTGTTTTTTGTTAAAACCAAACCATTTTACTCTATTAATCTAAGCATACAAAAAACCTATACTGTTACAATTAACAAACACTTACAAAAAATATTTAAAGCAGCAG
The DNA here is from genome assembly GCA_907164705.1 of Parnassius apollo. NCBI lineage: Eukaryota > Metazoa > Arthropoda > Insecta > Lepidoptera > Papilionidae > Parnassius > Parnassius apollo. Next base: position 8,282,385 of record CAJQZP010001558.1, on the reverse strand, counting down.
TTAAATATACATTTAAACACTACTTCATAAATACTTCTCTAGTTCGTAATTAAACAATATTTATCTTAGTGCACTAAACTTTGTTTTTAAAAATAAATCATATAAATGATATATCCTCTGACCTAGATGGGTTTACGGTCTGAAAATCTTCAAATTGTAACCCTGAGGAATTCATAAATTACATAGATAATAGCGCAAATTCATTTACAATATTACATCTAAATATTCGGAGTATAAACTGTAACATAGACGGTTTACAGTAATTACTCGAGCAGCTTATTTTTATGTGACAGTTTATGTGACGTTATAGTCTTATCGGAGTGTTGGCTTAGCAAAACAACTCGTGTTCCTTTCCTAGTCGGATATGAATCACATCAAACAAAAAATACATATAATCAAAATGGAGCTGTTGTTTATGTTAGATCGGGAATTGTTTACACTATTCACGAACCCCCCTTTAAGGAAGCAAACTGCCTATTGTGTACTTTAGGTAATGAACTATCTATTGTCGCAATATACCGACCCTATTGTTTCTCGAACATTAATAATTTTTACACAGTTTTCAGATAGTTATCTCCGGCCTGTAAAAATATTGCAGTTATTGGTGATATTAATATGGATATACTTAAATTTTGTAATAACTGTAATGAATACTTGAACTTGTGTGCCAATCTCGGCTTGTTTTCATCCCACAATCTGGCTACACATTCAAACACCTGTCTTGACCATGTATTACTCAAAACGAGTCTAATCGCCACAGTCATGACAATAGATTCATACATAACTGATCATAACCCCATAGTATTAAATTTGAAATATAAACCTAAGTAAAACAACAATACTAATAGAATAAATCTTAACAAAACTTTAATTATAGCTGATGTAAAAAAATCTGATTTTAATGATATTTTTACATCTAAAACTGTCAATGAGGTCACTCAAATTCTTATAGAGATTTTGTCAATAATTAAGACCCATTCTATTTTACACACTATCCCTAGAAGGAATAGAAATAAAAACACCTATGAAAAAAACGAGCTAGTTAAAAATAAAAATTATTCAAAAAGAACTTGGGGAATTGTAAAAAATATATGTAATACTAAAAAATATAAATTCTTCAAGTTGATCTTATAAAAATATCTTCTGATGTATCTGCATCAGTGAACTATTTTAACAAATTTTTTGTTAATATTGGCACAAACTTAGCCGATGAAATTATTAATAGTAGTCCTTCTTATCTCCTTTCAGAAGAACAAAACTCTTTCTTTCCTTTTTCTTTAGTTTTACACGAAGTACAATATGATGAAGTTGACAGAATAATTAATAGACTTCGTTCTGACAGTGCTACAGTATGTGATGGTACTCCTACATCGATCATTAAGGCTTGTAAAAGTACTTTTATCCCCCCTTACGACCTATATATGTAACCTGTCAATTCAAAAGGGCAAATTCCCTGACCTCTTGCTTCAAGAGATGCGCACTTTAGATCGTACAATACCTACCTTACGTCCGCTCCAAAAGAGCACTAATTAGATCAGAATTACTGCCCTATGAAAACTTTTTTTAAACTATATTTTCGTTTTAAACAAAACCAAAGACACTATGCAATAGATAATAGTATGAAAGACAAAGATATGCTCTTTTATTTTAAACCATAACCTGGCAATGTTTCTTAGAAAAAAAAAGGAAATCACTCTGAACTTTCGGCGTTCCACGTGTCGCTTTGATGAAGGTGCTCTGTCTTTTTTATAGAATTTTATATTTGTGTCTGGACTAAATACGAAAGTATTATACTTTTTTATATTCCTTGTAATATAGTAAACACGTAGATATATAATTTGTGGTATAAAAAGTGAAAAGTAAATTGCCAAAAGTACTTCAAAATCTGGAAGGCCCATTTTGGCGGTTGGGTCATAAATGTGTTATTTTTCAAATTCTCATTTATTTTTAGTGTAAAATGTAAGTAAAAATAGTTTTATTACATATTTCAAATAACTTGACGTTGTATTTATTTCAAATTCACACAAAACTATTTTTGAAATATTGTTCGAAATGTCATACAGATTATTTTTTTTTTTAATTTTTTATATTTTAATATTTTGGTATGAGTAACGAATAGAAACACATAAAACATAAAAATATACATATTTCCAAACATTTTCATATAAATTTCTCCAAAAACAAAAGTGTAGAATTCAATTTAGTAGTAATTTTGTCACTAAAATTGAAGTATATACTACTACTATGATATACAGGGTAATATATGTCTTTTATTACAATTTATAGCAACCAAAAATAATTTTATTCGATAGTTTATACATTCAACAAGAAATCCTGTAAGTTTTATCCATAAATATTGTCTCAAAGTGAAAATATAGTAAAATTTGCAATATAGCAAAAAATTTTCTAACTTACAAATTTTCCCGCCATTAAGGTCCCGAGCGAACGGGAGTATAACATGTCGCGCGCTGTCAGAGCGTACATAATAAGGGAGGTAAACGGGATATTGTAAGCAACTACAGGCCGATATCTGTGTTTCCGGTTTTTTCTAAAATATTACAAAAAGTGCTTAATTCACGTCTTGTGAATTTTCTCGAAAAATATACCTTAATAGCTGATAATCAATTTGGCTTTCGTTATAGAAAATCAGCAGAAGATGCTGTAACTACTTTTACCGAAACGGTTATTAAAAACTTTGACAAAAAGTCCAAATGCTTAGCGGTCTTACTAGATCTTTCAAAGGCTTTTGACAGTCTCAGTTCCAATCTTACTCGACAAAATGGTAAGAATAGGAGTAAGAGGCATAGCTCTGGATATATTTAAAGATTAAAGAGAGAGAGAGAGTAACCGCCGCTAATGTGTAAAAATAGATAATGTTTGTAGTGGATACGATTATTTGCGTTACGTCGTACCACAGGGTAATATATTAGGTCCTACCTTGTTTTTAATTTACATCAATGACCTGTGTAAGATGTCTTTGCCAAACTGCAAAATATTAGCCCATGCAGATGACACTACTTTAATAATCCACGGCAATTCCTGGGAAGATATTAGAAATACCGCTGAGCATGCTTTGAAGCTAGTAACACAGTATCTGTCTTCTAATCTTCTCACACTAAATATTAATAAAACTAAATTTATCACTTTTTCATTAAAAAAATACACAACCTGAGTTAAACGCTTATGAAATTAAAACACACATATGCGGTTCCACAAATCGGTCACATGCATGCCGTGAAAATCAATAGAAAGAGTAGATAACATTAAATATTTGGATGTCCACATTGACAGTAATCTAAATTGAAGTACTCATGTTGCACAACTTACTGGTCGTATCAGAAAACTCATATATATTTTTAAAACTTTAAGGAAAGTAGCTGACAAACACATCATAAATATGGTATACCGTGCCCTATGTCAATCGTTTCTCGTTTATTGTATCTCTGTTTGGGGTGCTGCTAATAAAACAGTTTTAATATCTTTGGAAAGAGCTCAGCGAACAGTTTTAAAAATTATAAATTTTAAACCAATTTTATACGGCACATCGAAGTTATACGCCGATTGTAAAATGTTATCAGTCAGGCAACTTTATATCTTAAGAGTCATTTTAAGAAAACACATGGAAACGCCCTTTGATCCTAAGGATTTATGCAAACGCAGATCTGACCAAGTGTGTAAGACTGAGATTCATAGAACGTCACATGCCAAAAACACAATTTTATCATAAGCTCAATATTATATATTAAAGTAAATAAGAAAATAAACATTTATCCGCTTAATAAGTTTGAATACTAAAACAAACTAACAAATTGGCTACAATATCTCCGTATGAAGAAACTGAAAACCTCCTAGTTTGACTGTTGCCAACATACTCGCGCGCTCACACACATACACAAATCGATATAAACACACACACACGTACACGCACACGCGCACACGCACGCACGTACGCACGCACGCATGTAAAGTCATTGTTATGCAGCAATAAATTATTATTATTATTATTATTATTATTATATTAAAATATTGTATTTCCAATACTATAAGGTTCCACATCAATTGAAATAATACTAGTTTTTACGGAATTTATCGCGTATATTTTAACTTTTTAAATACCCGACGTTTCGAATGCTTTACAGCACTCATGGTCACGGGCAGGACTGAGATGTTCAACGTCCATATGTCATAGTTAACCGCGGTTACCATAGATTAAAATTTAACTTTTGTTCCGATCTATGCAGTATGAACTTATGGTATCTTGAAGTCTTGCAGTTGTATGCTTGGGTTGGGATTTAATTTTATTTATTATAGGATCCCAAGCAGATGGTAGCACCCAGCCATCTTCTCTATTGAAATTAGGATGTTTTTTGATTTCAATAGCCTCGCGAATCATCCTTGGAAGGAATCGGTGTTCTTTAGCGAGGATCTGCGGTCTATCAAATCTGATGTAGTGACGGGGGCGATCCTGTACGTGTTCACAGACTGCAGACTTCCCGGAGCGTCGATTCTTCACATCAGCTATATGTTCTTTAACGCGGGTTTTTATTGATCTTTTAGTTTGTCCTATGTAGGAGAGACCACATTCACAATCAAGCTTGTACACTCCTGCATCTTGCAGAGGGACATTACACTTGACCGATGGTAAAAACTGACCAATCTTCTTCAGCGGCTTGAAGTATGTTTTGATGGAAGCGCGCTTCAAGATGTAGCCAATCTTGTCAGTGACTCCTCTAACATATGGCTTCACTCGTTCACTGTGCTGTTCACTGCTTGGGATCCTATAATAAATAAAATTAAATCCCAACCCAAGCATACAACTGCAAGACTTCAAGATACCATAAGTTCATACTGCATAGATCGGAACAAAAGTTAAATTTTAATCTATGGTAACCGCGGTTAACTATGACATATGGACGTTGAACATCTCAGTCCTGCCCGTGACCATGAGTGCTGTAAAGCATTCGAAACGTCGGGTATTTAAAAAGTTAAAATATACGCGATAAATTCCGTAAAAACTAGTATTATTTCAATGTGTAGTGTTCGCGTAAATATAAGAAATCATTATGTAAACCAGTACGGACTGGTAATTGCAAATAAAATACGCCGATTAGAAGATCTAAAGACCAAGCGCGCAAGATATCTAACAGCCTTAAATTTCTTGAAGAGATGCCGTGACCATAATCTCATTCCTACGTGTGTTAAAATATCAACCAAAAAGGACATTCGAGGAAGCGCTAAGATCTTAAATCAGGCGAGTAAAAAGTTGTTACGGACGGTAATCCAACAAAAACGCTCCGATCTATATGACATAAACAAATCCATAGACACATCATCCAGTGAATTGAAGAAAGTTTTAACGATGTTTGACTATCATTTTTGCATGGAAACATTAAATAAACGCGAAATTAGTAAATATAATGAATGCAAAAACAAACATATAGAAAAATATCAAAAATTAACGAACAAGTCAAATGTCAAACATCTGAATCAATGCCAGAACCGAAAGCAACCATTGACAAACACAGATCATAGATTAATCGCGCTCTATAATCTGTCAAAACAAACACTGGATGATGCAACAATTAGGGTTTTATCCAAAGGCCTCAACTTTGCAATTACACCCCGCAAATTACCGTACGAAGAAATTATCTGTAGTGTCGAGGACTGTTTATTTAAAAACAATATGCGGAAAGAAGATTTGGAGGCGATACGTCAAGACATCTCGTCTATGTTACGTCGATGTTCCGTGCCTAAACCGAATCTTCCCAAAGACGAATTTATAGCGTTAAAGAACCTACGCAATAAACACGAACTTACGATTCTCCGCGCAGATAAGGGAAACGCCACGGTAGTCATGGATACGTCAGATTATAATTCTAAAATACAAGAACTTTTGTCGGATGTAAGTACTTATAAAAAAGGTTAAAAACGACCCAACAAATAGCACACTAAAAACAACTAGTGACCTCATAAAGAAACACTCCGAAAAATTAAATCTGGACGTAAAATGGATAATACCTACGTGCGCCAAATCACCAAAATTGTATGGGTTACCAAAAATACACAAGCCCAATGCTCCATTACGTCCCATAGTGAGCCAAATCGATTCACCAACTTACAGATTGGCTCAACACTTAGCGAAAATACTCTCACCACTCAGGGGACATACAAGAGCACACATAAAGGATTCCTACCATTTTGTCAGCGAGATTAAAGACCTACATCTGGCAGACAATGAAACTATGGTCAGTTTTGATGTGCAGTCATTGTTTACATGCTTACCTGTTGAACACTGCATCTCAATTGTAACTAGAAGGCTGGAAGAAAACAACACGCCCGTAGAATATGCAGTATTACTCAGACACTGTCTTACGTGGTAGAGCCATGCTGCAGTTATATTAGTAGTATAGTTGTAGCACGAATGGGTCGGCTCGACCGGGGAAGGACCACGCTCTCACAGAATACCAGCGTGAAATAGTAGCTTAATGCTGCTGTATTTCGTATGGTGAGTGTAGAGAACCGGAGACCCTTTTTACTGGAAACGAGGCATTCCATCTCAGTCCTCACGGGTGACAACGCATCTGCATTTTGATTTTTAATGGAGGATAGATGTAGATGTCTATGGGCCGCAGCAACCACTTACCATCAGGTGGACTGTGTGCTCGTTTGTCACCCTATTCTATAAAAAAAAAAAAAAAAAAAAAAAAACATCTGGCTACCTATTGTGGAAGGAGGAGTTCTACAAGCAAGTAGATGGTGTGGCGATGGGCTCACCTGTATCTCCCATTGTCGTCGACATATTCATGGAAGACTTTGAGGAGAAAGCCCTGCTTAGTTCTCCCATAAATCCAAGGTTCTACAAGTGGTACGTAGACGACACTTTCACAATTCTACCTTGTTAGAGGCAAACAATTCCTTAGCTTTTCTAGATGTGTTAGTAATTCGGAATCCTGATAACACCTTGAGCCATACTGTGTATAGAAAAAAGACCCATACAGATAGATATTTAAACGGTGATTCTCACCACCATCCTTCACAGTTAGCTACCGTGGGTAAATCTTTGTTTCAGAGAGCACGAGGGATCTGTGACAGTAAACACCTGGCTGCAGAGCTCCACCATGTCAAGCAAGTTTTGCATGACAACAAGCTTCGAGTCCCGCGCCTACGTCACAGTGTACGAGTGAAGCCGGCCACAGTCGAGCGTGTACCTGCTGTACTGCCATATGTTAGAGGAGTCACTGACAAGATTGGCTACATCTTGAAGCGCGCTTCCATCAAAACATACTTCAAGCCGCTGAAAAAGATTGGTCAGTTTTTACCATCGGTCAAGTGTAATGTCCCTCTGCAAGATGCAGGAGTGTACAAGCTTGATTGTGAATGTGGTCTCTCCTATATAGGACAAACTAAAAGATCAATAAAAACCCGCGTTAAAGAACATATAGCTGATGTGAAGAATCGACGCTCCGGGAAGTCTGCAGTCTGTGAACACGTACAGGATCGCCCCCGTCACTACATCAGATTTGATAGACCGCAGATCCTCGCTAAAGAACACCGATTCCTTCCAAGGATGATTCGCGAGGCTATTGAAATCAAAAAACATCCTAATTTCAATAGAGAAGATGGCTGGGTGCTACCATCTGCTTGGGATCCTATAATAAATAAAATTAAATCCCAACCCAAGCATACAACTGCAAGACTTCAAGATACCATAAGTTCATACTGCATAGATCGGAACAAAAGTTAAATTTTAATCTATGGTAACCGCGGTTAACTATGACATATGGACGTTGAACATCTCAGTCCTGCCCGTGACCATGAGTGCTGTAAAGCATTCGAAACGTCGGGTATTTAAAAAGTTAAAATATACGCGATAAATTCCGTAAAAACTAGTATTATTTCAATGTGTAGTGTTCGCGTAAATATAAGAAATCATTCCACATCAATATTTGCCTTCACGCCAACCTCTCTTCCCTCTCCTCCCCCCTCAAAATGTACTGTTACGCGGTCCAATGCCTCAAATCGGCGCACTAGCGCCATCTAGTCTCGAACCGAAGAACTAAACTTCTTGAAGTTTAAAACTCGAATTCTCGGTACCTTGCGCGTGTTTACTTGAACATTCTGGATATTTTGCTAATTTATATAAGTAGGCGCTGCAAGATGCGATCGTAGTAGTATTGAATTGGCGATACAAGCGAAGCTTCGGAGCGAAATTAAGTGAATTAGTGTGTTTAATTATTAGTGTTTTAAGATTTAATTTGTTTAAAGTAAATTAAAGTGTTAATTTAGGTAATTTTATCGGCAATTTTTATTGTCACGAACCTCAAGCTCGTAACAATTGGTGTCAGAAGTGGGATAAAATCATGCCGATTTTACCTAAGGAGGAAACGGAGGGTGTCCGTACCCGAAGTCAACGCCAGCAGGAGACGGACCAACGAAGATTTGGTGGTGCAACGCCGCAGACGTCGGAGGGCCAGCCACCGGCTGAAGGCCCGTCGGTAGCTCCTACATCTGCAGCACCTGACTTAGGTACTCTGATGATTATGCTGCAGGAGCAGGCTCACCGACAGGAGGAACTGGCTTGCCGACAGGCGGAACAGGCTCGCCGACAGGAGGAACAGGCCCGCCGACAGGAGGAACAGGTCCGTTGGTTGTAAGAGCAGCAGGAGGAACAAGCCCGCCGACAGGAGGAACAGGTCCGTCGGTTGGAAGGTTAGCAGGCGGAACAGGCTCGTCGGTCGGAAGAGCAGATGCTCCTCATGAAGGACCTTCACGCTACCTTTGGGAAAGAGATAAAGGACGTGAAGGATAGGGTTGGTCAACACGACAACCGCCTGTCGGAATCTGAAACCCGAATCGAAGAACATGAAACCCGAATCAACCATGTGAACAATCGGGTTGACAACGTGATGGCTGACGTGAAGAAAACGCTAAACGACCTTGGGGATGGAACTATAGCTCCCGTAGTAGCTGCAGCACCTTCGCTACGTGGATTCAAAGTGCCGCCGTTCGACGGGACCTCTTCCTGGTCGGCCTACAAAATCCAGTTCGAGGCCGTCATGGAGGCGAACGGCTGGAATAAAAGCCAAGCCATGACTGCACTCACCCTAGGCCTGCGCGACCCAGCCTTAACTGTGTTGGAAGCTCTCGGTAAGAAAGTGACCTATGAGCAGCTTCTTGAGGCCTTGGAAGCGAGATATGGCGACGCTCATCTGGAACACGTCTTTCGCGCGCAGCTTAAAGATCGCGTGCAGCGCAGCAACGAGAACCTGCAGCAGTGGGCCCTTGAGGTGGAGAAGATGGTTCGAAAAGCATACCAGTCTGTACCTGCGCTCATTGAAGGGAACCTGGTTCAGACATTCATCGACGGCATCCGCGACCTTGAAGTCAGAGCTGCTGTGAGACTCGGGCACCACGACACGCTTAAGAACGCCTTGGCCCATGCACTGGAGGTGGAAGCCGTGCGGCAGGATCATCGTTCCCATCGCATCGGGGAGGTTGCAGCAGCTACAGTTCGCGACCGCAACAGAGGATACAGCCCTAGGTGCTATGGCTGTGGGGAAAAGGGCCATCTTCGATCCAGCTGCCCTAAGCGAACCCTAGAAAGGGAAGGTGAACGATCTCAGGAGGGTAGTGCGGCCAACAGCACCGCCCTGCAGCAGCAGGGAAACGAGTAAAAGCCAGAACTGCGGCGCGGCTGCTGGCTGATGTTAAAGAGCCCCAAGGATCTCGATCTCACAAACCCATGATGGGAACAGTCTAATCATCAAGGGCGAGGTCAACGGAATGCCGTGTAAACTGACCATAGACACTGGAGCCTCTCGTACGGTTGTTAGTTCCCAACTTATAAGTCAGTTTCTTGGGGACTCCGCATACAACCGAGAACGCATTAATTTGGTAACAGCTACCGGTCAGCGTATACCCGTCCGTGGAGAGAAGGAGATGGAGTTGAAGCTAGGCAACGTGATCTACCTGCATAATGTCATCGTGGCTGATATAATGGACGACTGCATCCTAGGCCTAGACTTTATGAGGAATAATTGTTGTGAGATCGACGTTAAGCAAGGTGTTTTGAAATGTGGACAGGAGGAACTTTTTATGGAAGGTGCGTTACCAGGGAACGTGTACAGCATTAAGAAGACTGTTCTTCCGCCGAGATCGGAAACGATTGTTCCGGTTAGTCTTCCTCGAAACGCTGGGCAAGCTCACCGTTGTGTACTTGTGGAAAGGGTAAACAATGACCTTCCATGGAAAGTAGCTCGAACCTTGGTTAGGACCACTGACATCTCAGGAGTACGTGTGCTGAACCTTTGCGACCGGGACCAGATTATAGAAAAAGGCACACTGATTGGTACTTGTGAGGAAGTGGATTGGTTACGTCGGTGCCAATATATATCGAGTGGGACCCCCAGCAAGGATGCAGAAACGAGAGTGACCACACTTTTGAAAGACTGTCGCAGTGTTCTCTCCCCGAACGAATTGGTCAAGGCGAAGAAGTTGTTACTCAAGTACGCCGATGTATTCTCATCAAACGATGCTGACATAGGAAAGACTGGCTTAGTTCAACACAAAATAAACACAGGAGAAGAATTGCCTATCCGTCAGCGGCCAAGACGATTGCCGGTAGCACGTGAAAAGGAAGTGGAAACCATGATTGAGGGAATGGTGAAGGATAGTGTTATTGAACCTTCATCTAGTCCATGGTGTTCACCAGTGGTGCTGGTGAAGAAGAAGGATGGCAGCATGCGGTTTTGTGTTGACTACCGCCGTCTGAACGACGTTACGAAGAAGGACAGCTATCCCTTGCCAAGAATTGATGACACGCTGGACATGCTTACAGGAGTAAAGTGGTTTAGCACGCTGGATCTAAAAAAGTGGCTACTGGCAAGTTGAAATTGACCCTAAGGACAAGGAGACAACTGTGTTTTCGACGGGAAAAGGTCTGTGGCAATTTAAAGTAATGCCGTTTGGGTTGTGCAATGCTCCAGCAACGTTTGAAAGGCTGATGGAACTTGTACTTACCGGGCTAATTGGCGATGCCTATCTAGTCTACTTGGATGACATCATCATCATAGGCCGTACGTTTGAGGAACACCTTCAAAACCTGGAACGCGTGCTCATGAAGATTCTATTCTATCTATTGGAATAGAGAAGAATAGATATATATATATATATATCTATTCTATTTTTTTTTTTTTTATAGAATAGGCTGACAAACGAGCACACAGTCCACCTGATGGTAAGTGGTTGCTGCGGCCCATAGACATCTACATCTATCTTCCATTACAAATCAAAATGCAGATGCGTTGTCACCCGTGAGGACTGAGATGGAATGCCTCATTTTCAGTAAAAAGGGTCGCCGGTTCTCTACACTCACCATACGAAATGCAGCAGCGTTAAGCTACTATTTCACGCTGGTATTCTGTGAGAGCGTGGTCCTTCCCCGGTCGAGCCGACCCATTCGTGCTACTACTATACTACTAATATAACTGCAGCATGGCTCTACCACGTAGGATTCTATATATCTATTCTTCTCTATTCCAACGGCAAGTTAACTTTTTGGGGTTTGTAGTATCGGAAGAAGGTATCCGCATAGATCCAGAGAAAATCGCCGCTGTCAAGGATTGGCCGGTTCCAAAAGACAAGACGCAGGTTAGAGCATTTTTGGGTTTGTGCTCCTATTACCGGCGATTTGTGAAGAACTTTGCAGATATAGCCAAACCTCTGCACAAGCTAACCGAGGAGAAGCGACATTTCTGCTGGGATGAAAGTTGCAATATCGCATTCCAGGAGCTCAAGGACAGTCTGTGCAAAACACCTATTTTGGGATACCCTGATGCCAGCAAAGAATTTATAGTTGACACAGACGCAAGTGATATAGGACTTGGCGGTGTGTTGTCTCAACGGAATGGTGACCAAGAGGTCGTGATAGCGTACTTCAGCAAGTCGTTGTCAAAACCGGAAAGGAACTACTGTGTCACAAGACGCGAATTGCTAGCTGTGGTAAAGTCGTTGCAGCATTTTAGCAAATATCTTCTGGGGCGAAAATTTCACTTACGAACTGACCATGCTGCACTAAAATGGCTATTGCAGTTTAAAAATCCAGAAGGACAAGTTGCGAGGTGGATTGAACTACTGCAGGAATACAACTTCGAGATCGAACATCGCAACGGGAAATCTCATGGCAACGCAGATGCATTGTCAAGAAGACCTTGTCCTGAAGGTTGCAAACATTGTACTAGGCAAGAGAGTAAGGAAGTGGTATCCGTGAGGATGCTCAGGGCAGACCACCTCAGCAACGAGTGGAAGGACAACCTACGACATGCACAGCAGGAAGATCCGGACATCAAGCCGATCCTGGAATGGATGAAGGCCAGTGCTCCCAAGCCCAAGTGGAGCGACGTCTCAGCGATGAGTTCGACCACTAAAAGCTATTGGGCCCAGTGGGACAGCTTGCTGCTTCAGGATGGAGTTCTGTGCCGTAAATGGGAAAATGTTCGGGGAGACAGCTGTCATTTACAAATGGTTGTCCCTAAAGCTAAAGTACCGGATGTTCTACAGCTGTACCATAATGATTATTCAGGAGGCCATCTGGGAGTTAAACGAACTCTACTGAAGATCCGAGAACGGTTTTACTGGGTCCACTGTCGAAACGATGTCGAGGACTGGTGTCGCAAATGTACAAGTTGTGCGGCTGTAAAGGGACCTCAGACTCGTAGTAGAGGTGCATTGAAGTTGTACAATGTTGGTGCACCATGGGAGAGAATAGCCATTGACGTGGCGGGGCCGTTTCCGGAGAGTGAAAGCAGTAACAGGTATTTCATGGTTGTGATGGATTACTTCACTAAGTGGCCAGAAGTCTTCGCCATTCCAAATCAAGAAGCTTCAACAGTTGCTGATAAGCTAGTTCATGAAGTCTTCTGTCGTTTTGGTGTACCTTTAGAGATTCACAGCGATCAAGGAAGGAATTTTGAGTCTCAAATATTCCAGGAAACTTGCCGAGTTATGGGTACTCATAAAACAAGAACGACTTCTTATCACCCGCAATCTGATGGAATGGTAGAACGATTTAATCAGACATTGGAGAGGTACCTAGCAAAAGTTGTAGACAATCTGCAACGAGATTGGGACAAGCACATACAACCGTTTTTGTTGTCATATCGAAGCGCTGTTCACGAAAGTACAGCAGTGACACCAGCTTTCGCAAACTTTGGAAGAGAATTACGGCTGCCTGCAGACCTGATCACCGGGATACCACCTGATGCTCCACGCAGTATAACCGATTATGCAAATGACTTGCGGAACAAAATGAATGACGTTTATGAGCACGTCAGACAATCGGGCCAGCAAATGTCTGAAAAGATGAAAACCCGGTATGACCGCAAAATGAACAACAAAGGGTTCGACGAAGGTTCACTTGTGTGGTTGCACAATCCAGTCCGCAGCAAAGGGAAATCTCCTAAGCTTCAGGCTAAATGGGACGGCCCGTACCGGATTGTGACCAGGATCAATGATGTAACCTACCGGATACAGAAATGCGCAAGAGGAACTCCTAAGATCGTCCATGTGGATCGCCTAGCGCGTTATTATGGGACCGATAATGCTCGGGACGAGCATGTCTTAGGAGGGGGCAGTGTTACGCGCTCCAATGCCTCAAATCGGCGCACTAGCGCCATCTAGTCTCGAACCGAAGAACTAAACTTCTTGAAGTTTAAAACTCGAATTCTCGGTACCTTGCGCGTGTTTACTTGAACATTCTGGATATTTTGCTAATTTATATAAGTAGGCGCTGCAAGATGCGATCGTAGTAGTATTGAATTGGCGATACGAGCGAAGCTTCGGAGCGAAATTAAGTGAATTAGTGTGTTTAATTATTAGTGTTTTAAGATTTAATTTGTTTAAAGTAAATTAAAGCGTTAATTTAGGTAATTTTATCGGCAATTTTTATTGTCACGAACCTCAAGCTCGTAACAGTACATTTTATTAATTTAATTTTTCTTTACTTTTTTATTTGCATTCCTGATTTTTTCAGTTACACCCACTTGATGCAGTTTGTTGTAACTGCCTAAGAATATTGCGAGAAAGTATTGCATTTGCTCATTCCATTAGACGGTTTGATGGACTTTTTTCAGGTGGATCGTTTAGAACGAGTCTGCAATCCTTACTGGCTGTGGGCTTCCAGAGCTGTATGGAGACAGAGAGAACAAAATGGTAACAGGGATATGGAGTTCCATGAATACCGAATATCCTTGAATACCGAAGACATCGGTAACATCCCACAATCACCCACTATACCTGCACCTGTAGCCTGTAATTTCCAAAGCGGTATCAACAATTACTATGGCTAATTATGAGCGTGCTGCTTCTACTTCCCGTCACTGTAGTTTTAAGTTATGTAATCGTTCATCTAGATTCTTAATACCTAAACTACTTAAAAAGAGATTGCTGATTGATCACTTTATATGTCACTATGCGCTCGTATTAGTGAATACCATTTAAATGAATCTAACAATGATTGGAATAATTTATACACGAGTAGTAACTGTTTATATTTCACTGCATCTCAGATAGACAATCTATGTTCACTATTAAAAGTAGTGTTACTCAAAATTACAATAATTTAAATATCATTGAACATAATTCAACGTTATGAAAATATTGGTAAGGATTTACCAATTTGAACAGTTACTAGTTGAAATTCCATCTATGAGTGAAAGGGTTAAATCGCCGAAAAGAATTCTAGCTATGTTCTTAGTGAAACTTCGTACAGGTGAAGCAATGAACACATAGCTTCTCTATTTAATGTAGCTTCATCGACTGTGTTGAATCACTTAAGTATTGTAAATCAGTGCTTCGAAGAGCAATTCATACAACTGCATTTAGGGAAATAGCTTATGCATTCAACAAGTTGCTCAATATAACTTGACAGTACCAAATGGCTTATTTGGTAATCCAGACACAGATCCTGAATTAATACCAGCCATACAAATACAATATGATGGTACGTATGTTTATGTGCAAAAAAGTAGTAATTACTTGTAGCAGAAACAAACATATAGTTTACATAAGTATCATAACCTAGTTAAAACTTTTTTACTTGTGTGCTGTAATGGTTCAACCCTTGATGTTTTTAAGGATCATATTCTGCAACAGAATCAGATGCTTCTATAATTCTTAGACTATTCAACGATAATAATCTACTGCGAATCTATTTAGGGGAAAACAATGTAGATATTTATTCTTGACAGAGATTTTTAATCGTGTCTAAAATACGACATTTTTATTCAACCAGGCCTTTAATAATTATGACTTCAATTACTAAAAATATTTTGTTTATATAATTTATTTAATAAAGCCTTATTTAAACCTGCTAACACTCGTTAAAAACATATATTATTATTATAAAAATAAATATAAACGCATATAATTAACATTTAAAATACACAAAAAAGCGGGAAAAATATAAAAGCAGAAGTATACATATTAAATAAAAATAATCAAACACAACTCATCCTAATGTTGCAAACTCGCCAACTGACATGCAATATAAACTAAATATATTCATATTGTCAATGCCCGAGGGGTAATCAATTAATCAACGAGAAACAAGCTTTTCGGACTACTTACCTACTATCGATTATAAAAAATTGTGAAACAAATGACAAATGGCTAGCCTAAAACCACTATATCAAACCCTTATATCCCACTAGTCACCTTTTATGACATATACTGGATAAGTAACATCGTTGGCACATTATTTTTGGAACATTTGAAATGGAAATTTGGAAATTGTTTGATTTTACGGTAATAAAATAAGTTGTTAATAACACTTACACCTTCCTTAAAACATGTGAGCCCAGGATGAACTTTCCTTATCTCCTTCTGCCGCATGTCGATCAATTTCTTCACAATCTGCAATTCGAAGCAACTGATCATAGTCATAAAAGTATTACAAAGCATACATAACATACCACATAACGATTAGCTGTGAAAAAGCCATACAGGTACATTGTCCGCATGCACCGAATAAAAATAAAATTCTTATATAATATTGAAAATAAAGTTTTTATCTTTTGTATAAGTACGTACTTATTAGGTATATATTGAAGGTTTGTAGCCCATGGTTAAACGGCCGAAAGGTCAATGTCCGTTTTTCTCAATCGATTTGACACGGACTATAGTAATGTTATCGCCATCTCACTTTCCTAGCTTGGCGGTTATAACAAATCCTAGTATATAATGGAATATCCATGTCCAACAGTGGACTGGACTTTTGACGATATTGCATACCGTTACGGGTGTGCATAAAGGTGAAAAAGCTTTTAATTGTATTTGAACATGTATGAGAATAAAGCGGAAGTATATGTAAACTAAAACTTTAGGTCAGCCATATAACTCAAACAACCGACAATCGATAGGGGAAAAACTTCTAGAGTGGCAACCTCGACTTAACGAAGTGTAGGCCGGCCTTCCATTAGGTTGAGTGACAACCTGGTAAGAGATGAAGGAAGTCCACGGATGCAGGCGCGCCTTTGGACCGTCTTTTGTGGCGTTACTTGTAGTAGGTTTGTTCAGCAATAGACTTGCGATGGGCTGCAATGATGGTGCCGATGAGAGTGAAAGAGCTTATAGCTCATGTGATTGTAAAATTTTCCGTGTTACTGGACTTAATTACTAACTAACTTTGGTTGCTCACATGTCATGTAATGGCTAAAGTAAAGGATAGAGTGTAATTGTAAAGCAAATGAAATACCTCCTTCTGTCTCCGTATAACAGACGTGAACTGCGTGTAAACAATGCGCGGGTTTAATTCGCAGTGCATTAACGTGGCGCCCTCGTAGTCTTTTATGTAGCCCTGGTACATGGCCCGAGGCAATTTTATATCCTTACTGAAGCCTTGCTTCTTGAAGTAACCTGGAATAGATGCAAATCGACGATAATACCCATCCACGATTGCCCATGTATAGTCTGTTGGCTTAGATACAGTCGCCTTTGTGTTGCGCCGCCTCGGCACGTGCGGGTTGTTATCAAAGGCGCCACCGCGACATCAACGGACGCCGCGTACGGTATACACCCGCGGGAAAATTTGGAATTTAAAAACGAAAGCGACATAGTGAAAGGTTTTTTGCTACCTAACTTGTGTTTGTTATTTATATTCGTATTTTATTATTATAACCATAAGAATAATATAGTGTTCTATTCTAATAAAAAATAATAAAATAAAAGCAAAATAATAAGTGCGCTTCTGGGTGTACAGACACTATTTTAATGAATGGACTATACAGCCTCCGGTTGAACATAAGTCTCAGAATTCTCAAAATATAGTAAAACCTTTCATTTATAGGATTATTATAATGTAGTAGATAAGTGTCAACCAAACTCCTAAGCAGGTTTGTAGGTTTTAAATATTCTCTCATCAATTTATAATTCTCACTCAGGCTAACCATTTTGGAAGTGGTAAATCAGAACTTAAATAGTAACTGTAACTATAGTAATATAAATAATAATATTTATTCCAATAATATTAATAATTTATTCTAGTTACTTTCAGTTACAACGCTCAAACTCATGTTGTTGCGTAAAGCTAGGTCTTAATAATAAATAAAAACAAACTGACCTATAGCGAACTCATCGGCGAATGTCAGGAAATGCAAGATATTGTTTCTGATGTGGTAATCCTTGAGATGGTTCATTAGATGCGTGCCGTAGCCTTTAACTTGTTCGTTAGACGTCACAGCGCAGAAGACAATTTCGCTGAAGCCCTGGAAGTGAATCAAGCTTAAGATCCCTCATAAAATATGTGATCCCAGCATATGTTAACTTTGTAATGTTAATTGCTAGTTAAGTTGTAGATTTGGAAGCACAGTTTGACGTTTAATTAGAGAGTAACGAGCTATATCTATAGCTAAGTTAGTAAGTAACTCTAAGCTAGTAATTATAAAGGCTCTGCACACACCACAGCAGCCACACAGAATCCCAGAGAAAAAATTAATCCTGGCATATATTAATGATTTCTTATATTTACGCGAACACTACACGTTAATTAAAACTACTTTAACGTATTTTATCGCATTTAATTTAAATTATTTTTAATTCCCGACGCTTCGGGTGCTTTCCAGTCCCCCGTAACCATGGGTACGTCACTTATCTATAACCGCGTATTGATTCCTAGGAGGATGAAGAATAGTGACTTTTTTATTTATTTTATTTAGTCTAAGTATACATTTGAACAATAATAAATGTAATTATTGAATAGTTTCCTTTTTATTTTCCATTCTTTACTTTTTCATAATATACACATCGACATGACAGTGGTGCGTCATTATGCCTGCCGTAAGGCTCGTATGAGCGACAGAGAGCGCAACAGGTGACGTCCTGTTTCCCCATTTTATTGCACTGCAGGCAGCGAGTGCTTAACATTAGTATAGTTATTATTTAATACATACTATTCATTAAAAACAAATAAGTACAGTTTGTTAACTACTGCAATCAGTTTGTAGGGAAGGTTAGTATAGATTCCATAGAAAAATTACCTGTGAATGGAATGTCCTGAAGCAAATCCCACCAATGGGTCTCCCTTCTTTGATAAGAGCCAATGTTTTATGCTTTCTGAAAAAAAAAAAAACAAAGTAAAAAAGATAAAACATCTTTGTTCGACATTTAATCGATATAACATTGATCAAAATACTTACGGATCGAAAACCAATTGTGATATATACTCTTTGGTCATCTCGGGCAGCTGATGAGAGAACACGTTATGAAGACCTAAAATAAACAAGATTTAGAAACAAACTTAAAAGGTAATATTGATAAGGGTTCCGTCCTCCCTTTTGTGCAAGCTTTCTTATTGCATATTATTGGTTAGCTTGATATGGGCCTCCCCAACTTGGGGAAAAATTGCAATAATCGCCATGCTTGGTAGGCGAATTAGCGATCAAGAATCTGTCCCTCATCGTCTGAGTATTAACATCTGGCATACGAGTTAGTAAATTGCCATCTATGGGAGGCAATGAGGTCCACTGGAACTGTTCCATCGTCATTTCTTACTCCATGGGACGAAATAAAAGTAAAAATTTTATAAGCGACAGTAGTCTAATGGCAGTGTGCGGATCGCGAACTCAGAAGGTGGTGGGTTCGAATTCGCCTTTCGACAACTGCCGTTAACCACTCCTAACACAAGCATTTTCAGCTTACCAGTAGTGGGAATATTAAAGGGAATATTTTTAATGTTAATAGCGGTTATAAAAAAAGTAAAGTTACGCTATCAAAGTGCGTGTTGGCGGAGTTCACGTTTTCAAAATATTATTTTAAATTTTTCATAGGTTTCCTCGCGATGTTTTACTTCACCGCGGAGCACGTGGTAAATCGGTATTTAAAATTACAATTAATATTTTTTTGAACCCGAATTGCTCGCGTGCTTTGAAATTTACAGCGAGCACTTAGTTGTGGATTCTTTTACGCCCCCACCACAAATCAAGTAATGAGATTAAAAGGTATTTAGTAATCCCCTGCCGAACATAGGCCTCCCCCATAGATTGCCTCAAAGGGAGATTATTGCCATAGCTGCCACAGGCAACCAGTTTTTATTAATTTGGGTCGTTACCAAGAAGATGCTTCTTCCCAGATGGGCATTCTATCCATTCCCCTCTGTCGCCTGCTACGACACATAAGGTATTAATATGTAGTGAGTTCTCTTACATCGCCACTACGGCGGTAATGGTAGGATTTAGTAAAGAAAAGGGGACAAGAAATTAACTAGTAGTATGCGTCATCTATTTTATACAGCATCTCATTCCTACAACCGCGTACTCTTATAAAATTTCTGTTCTAGTAATAATATACTACTAATAATAATAACTAGGAATAATATACTACTGTCAATAATACGACACGTATTTCGCCACTAAAACGAGGCAATATCGGGAGAAACCATAGAATACTATAATACATAATAGAACGGGAGTGTGGGCGGAGCCCGTGTAGCCACTAAAATGCCACAAGACGTCAATTCACATGTATAATTGTCAACACGAGATGTGTTTTGACGTTACAATCGTTTCCAAATTTCGCATGCAAATTATTTAGTAAATGCCAAATTGCACGCTATTTACAAATAAATATGTATTAAAATCCGTCTGTCAACACAGCGAATCGGGTTTAAAGTAGTGATTAACAGATAATACGACTAATTACTTGCATGTGTGCTCCCGGCGACGCCGAACCTCGGTACAAAATAAGGTTGACAGCCATTCTATTGTGTATTATAGTATTCTATGGGAGAAACAGACTCGGCGTTTAAGTATTCGCTAAGTAAATGGGTGAGTCTATTTTCTGTTATGTTAGTGCTGATAGCCAGTTGGCTTTCATAGTTTCATCGGACACAGGGATTTTTTCCGGATTATGTACGCCCGTCAAATTTCCAGTACGGTGTTCATCTATCTTCCTAATCAGTTTAGGTGAGTGGGATCAGGCTTTGATGGATTAACTCGTTTAGTTGTAGCATGAATGGACTCGACCGGGGAAGGACTGTTAACTCACAGAGGCGGCGGAAACAGCAGCTTAAGGGCCGATTCTCATTATAATGCCGTTCACAGTTCGTTCTCGGTCCGATCTCGGTCTGATAAAATATTATCAAGTAAAAAATATCTTTGTGCATTCATACTATCCGTAACAGTCAAGTTTCGCTGGAATCCCATTCCATTATAAAAAATCCGACTGAGATCGGACCAAGAACGAACTTTGAATGGCAAATGAGGATCGGCCCTAATACTTCTGTCTTCCGTACAATGAGTGTTGTCAGTTTTCACTGACAACGCATCTGCATTTTGATTCTTAATCCAGGATAGACGGTATCGTCTATTAGCTACAGTATCTACATACCATAAGATGGACTGTGTGCTCATTGGTCAGCCTTCTATTTAAAACAAATACTAATAGTTTTGTTGTAGCAATGCTCCTTTAGGCATTCATTTTAATAAAATGTATTAAATAAATGGGTAGCGGTATTATTAATTTGCTGATTAACGGTCTTACTCATGAAAATCGAACTCTACGTCAATTTAAGAAATGCTTCGTTTGTTTCTCTATTTACTACATGGCAATAGAAAGAGACAGGTATAAATATAATTAATACTTACTTGAATTAAGCGATAGCCAACGATTATGAGTAAAGCTGCATTCATTAAACAACCCGATTCGAAACGTAATATAATATAAAATAAAATACATTTTATATATTCCACAGTTTAATGATATTGAGTTAAAAGATTATTGTAAATAATGCAATTTGCTATAAGTCCAAGATGGTATATATAGGGTGGAGGGTTGGTCGCTCCCCGGGCTGAACACCTTGCCCAACAGGAGATATTCCCCTTTCCTTTCATAGGCAAACTGCCAATTTCATAACAATAATAAATTTATTAGACTTTGTATCATTGTTTTACCTATAAGCCACAACATGGTCTGCTTGTTAACGGGTCCAGTGAGCGAGTTGCCTATGACATGGAACTCTATCATCTTGCGTTGCTCCTCCAACTTAGCAGCTTCATCTCGTGGGGCTTGCATTTGGAAGAGGGCCTTTAAATGTTGCAAAACGTAATTTTTATTTAACACATTTAAAAATATCTTCAGGGATTCTATTTTGCTAACGTTGTGCAAGCGATATATATAAATTGCATATTGATAGACATCCAGATACTTAACAACTATTTTGAAGCTATACAAACACTTATCCCTCGCGGGAACAGAACCCGCAATCCGCAATCAGATAACGCCTAGTAAAGGCGCTGCCGAAATACTCAATTCATTTTATCTTATTTGACAATACTTTTTAATAATTCTTTCCATTAACGGAAGAGACTTTTATCTAGTAGTAGGTTTTAATGAGCCGTTTAAGTGAGCTCATAAAAGGACGTAAGCGACGCGTTTTCACGTAATGTAGATCATTGAACATTTTAGTTCGTAAAGTGACAGCGTAAGAAAATCCATCAACCCATTTCGTCTCTCAGCTGTTGTAAGAAACTATGGCCAAATGATTAAAAAAAATTCATGACTTTTGATAGATGATATCCATCTTGTTCACTTCAGATACAAAAAAGACCGGTGACGGGAGCAAAATCAAAGTGGGAGACGATTAATCATGAACCGGCATGCCAGGTGTGTCGAGTTTTTAGTCTTTTCAAAAGAATATATATATATTCAAACTAATCCAATTAAGGTTAGCTTTAACAGTCGTCGAATGGCAGATTCGAGCGAAGTTTAAAGCATGGAGGTTAGAGAACAGGAGAACGATCGCCGTAGAAAATAATGTCCCAGAAATATGGACACCATAAGTGAGGCGCTGCGATCGCTAAATTCGCTCAATAAGTCATTTTCAGTCTATTTTTTCGATCAGATGCTAAACCACTTGCACATCCACGCACAATAAAATATATCTCCATTTTATAATGTTTCTTTTTATCAAAAATTTAATTAATAAAAATTTTCTTACCAATGCCGCGAAAAAAATTTGTACATTATTCAACTAACTTCATCTACTTATGGTTTAAGACATTTATTTTCTCAAAAGACATTTATTTTTACAAATCACTAACTACTTGTACTATCAATCTACTTGTACTTATAAACAGCTAACTTCGCAGTTACTACTCACCGACGGCAGCGCCGCTATACATTCTACAATTTTCAAGGACAGGCGGGCTATGCTTTATTTAGTACGTAGCGATCGTTCTCCTGTTCTCTAACCTCCATGGTTTAAAGATTGTATTCATTACAGGAATCATAAGTCGCTTGTTACGCCAAATCTACGATGGAAGAATGCCCACGTTCAAGTCGACCGCCTATGGGTCGATGGCTGGCGACGATGACTTGACTTCGACGGTCCGCGTTATCACGTAATCAGTTCATTCGTACACTTACATCGGGCCCGCACATGTAGTTGGGGTCGGTGATGGTGGCGACTATCTCTGCGACGGTGCGCTCGCTGACGTCATCACAGTCGTCGGCGAGACGACGTCGCTTCGCACCACCGACGGGTGTTTCTCCCGAACGCGATTCCGCACCACGCTTTAAGCCTTCCTGTTTTATTGAACCTGGACAGGAAAAAATAGATAAGTCATAAATAGAATACAATCGACATATAAAATCCTAATTAACTAAAATAATTTATTTATACAAATGTTAAATTAAGGGTACATAGAGCGCGCTTAATGCCATGTGGCATTTTCTGCCACATTATTTTTCTTTGAAACATATTTTAAAGTGAACATTCTTATTTTTCGATGACATGTGTTGAAGAATTTGGACAGTAAGAAATTAAAACAAATGAAGGAGAGTCTCTACGTGTATTTACTAGTCTTAAAACATACATACTAAACGTCCTATACTTTGTGCATTTTATTATCGAGACGTAATCGACAAGCAAGGTTAAGAGCGTATTTAAAAAAATAACCACTTTTAACGTACGTGTCGTCAACGCATACTGTTCACTATAGAATTTACCGTTACGACTTTTTATAGAATAGTATTGTAATATAAACCTAGCATTTTGCCATAGTTGCCAGGATTGGTACGCGACGTGGACAGCAAAGCTAAAGGCTCTGGGGTGAGAACTAGAGGGATAATATAAACAAAATTGCAGTGATGAGGATGTGAAAAAAAGGGCTAATGTCATCGTTTTATAAGGCATCGTCTGGAGAAATAAGACTCTGCGGTGGCTAATAACCAAGCCTGGTTTAGATGCGAAAAACATTGTGCGTGATTCTTAATTCAGTGGTTATTGAGTGGAATAGTGCACGCAATTGTTAAAGGTAGAAAATTGCTCTTTAAATTAAAATATAGAGTTCTTCAAATTAGGAAATAATACGTACACGCCATTAAATTTTTTACGGGGCTCTTAACCCCTCAACCCTCTAAAAATTCTCATGCAGTCGCATGCGCCCGGCAAATGCCGAGCGGTCGCATGCGACGGTACCCACCCGCAGCACTTAAAACCATTGAAACTTATATTTGGAGACTACTTTTCTATGAAGAAGTTTGGCATGACAAAATTCTCTATATAAAAGTCAAGTTTTAGTTCATTACAAAAAGACTATTAAATTTTGATAAAAACAAAACATACCAAGCAAATGTCGGCAGCGTGAAAATCACAATTATTTCAATATATTACTCGAAATTATTTACGTAATAAATCTTTTATAAAAACACTATACTAAAACAATAATAAAACACTAGAAAAATCCAAAAAAATCAACACAGTAACATTCACGCGAAAATCGCGTACGAAATGAACGTAGATAATAAATATCCATAGCATTACTATTTTTTATTGCACTAGAGGATATAAAATTTCATATTCATTCTATAATGCCAAACTTCTTTATAGAAAAGTAGTCTCTAAATATAAGTTATAATGGTTTAAAGTGCTATGGGTGTGCACGGTCGAATTCGACTGCTTGAATTTTGACGGAATAGCGTCGCGGTCGAATTCGACCGCTTAGAGATTGATGGGTTAGCTAATTAATTTCCATTATTTTAGTTTCCGCAAAGTAAAGTCTGATTTTATTAATCAAAATTCCAATAACGAAAAACCAGCACCTGATGACAGTGAAACCGTAGTAAATCCGTCTTTACTTTCACCAGACGCTGTGACTCGTTCGAACTCCCCACCGCGACGTCCGGCTAAAATGGAAATGTTTTGAATTCAAACAAATTTTACTACATAATATGTAAAAGTAAAGTAAATTTACAGCCACTACTAGTCTCTCACTACTAGTGAGAGTCACTCTCACTTCTGAAAGGGTTTTAGAGCAAGGAAATTTCCATCGCGCTGCCATAGGGGCAGTATAACAATTTCTCTAGTAAAGTTACGCTGTCCCATTTCGCGTTGGCGGACTTCACTAGTCTTTAAAATATTTCCTTACAATGTTTTCCTTCACCGCCGAACGTGTTAATCAGCATATAACATCGCAATTGACAATTTGCTTGGTGCCAGTGGGTATCGAACAGACTTTGTGTACTGTGAAATTTACAGCGAGCGATTAGCACCTAAGCTACCACTCTTAGACACATTACATAATATGTACACAACAACGATCGCATTAAAAAATCCCAATAGCTAATTAATAGTCCCAGGGACCAAAAAGGCTCTCAGTCTCATGTTTTATAGCAAATATGGGACAAGAAGATAAGTAAATTATCAGCGTCAATGGTTCGAGAAGTCTAGTACTGCGATAAGCCAAGCTATAATGGGAGAAGTTCATGTCAAGCAGTGGAGCTTTGGGGACTGATGTAGAATACTTTTTAATAATGTAAACAAAACAAGTAACATTACAATATTATGATATTGCACTTACTGTTTTTATTTTCGAGTATTGCCTGCAGATGGTTAGGAGGAACTTGTTTGTAGTCTGGATCCCATATTGGAGAGTTGACGCTAAATATTTCTTCTTCAAGCAAGGCCAGGAATCGAGGGAAGTGCGTGAGGACCAGTACCTGTATAATAATATGGTATTTGTTATTTAATTTGGTATTTTAAATACATTTTTATTAACGGCTTTAAAGAACTGCTTGTTCTAAGTTGTATAGATAAAAGAAAACTAGAACTTAATTACATATTATGTAACAAAATGTTTAAAAAGTCCATCCAAATTAAAATAACTGAAAATTTGATGTCTTGTTTGAAGTTTTTGAAATCTATTTTGGTTAAATAAATTAAGGGAAAATATTTTGAGATGAGAATATGTCAAGTAAGCATATAAAGAAAGATTGCATTGTAAATTAGTTATAAAAATATTTAGTCTAAATATTTATTTGTCTATGTATTTACAAAATAAAAAAGCCAAGATTTTTTAAAACTACTTATGAAAAGATTGAATAAAAAAACTTACTCAAATACTATCATGAGATGTCCAAACCAATTTAAGCCCGTAAGACATTCACCAGCTTTAATAAAACCAAACAAAACTGACCCTTTTCTCCGGCGGCATACGGTCGCGTTCCGAGTGGCATTTGTCCATGAGTTGACGACAGACAGACTTGAAAACTGCGCGCAGTAACGTCCGTCCGAAAACAAGCGACGTTTCAAAATGCGGCAAAGAATCACAGAACGCCGGAACGTGGCAGAAAACTAACCATCTGAAAAATTATTGAGATTTCACTTTAATTTTGTCGTTGATTTGATTTATCTAGAGATGTGAAATCAGCCCGTAAATTTATTGATATGAAATGAATCGCCAATTCAACACACATTTTGCCAATCGACATATTAGACAACGTAGTAGATGCACACTGCAGCTAAATGTGGGTCGGCTTGACCGGGGTAGGACCACGCTCTCACAGAATACCAGCATAAAGTTACTAGTTTATGCTGGTATTCTGTGAGTGCGTCGGGTAAGCTTAATGCTGCGGTGTTTCGTATGGTGAGTGTAGCGAACCAGAGACCCCTTTTTACTGGAAACGAGGCATTCCATCTTAGTACTCAAGGATAACAACGCATCTGCATTTCGATTCTTAATCGATTGAGATCTATATGTAGGCCACATCATCCACTTACCCTCAGGTGGACTGTGTGCTCATTAGTCACCCTTATTATATAAAAAAAAGAAAACTTAAAAGTCAAAACTTTAGTTGCATCCCAAAACTGCTCTATACAGTTGTCGCGTGCGACACCGAAGTGCACGGTAGTATGTAGATCAATTTGTCAAACATTATCCCTTTACATAATATGATCAGTGCAATTCACAGACTGCTCTATCTGCACCATTGAATTGCACTGAAGGGGCTTAGTGTGGCTGATCATTTCCTGGTTGTGGCACTAAAGGCTGCTAGTACAATTTCAGCTTGAATGTGCATAGTACATAGATAGAATATCTACGTGCATTTTAAAACTTTAGAGAAATCTTGAGTATGGGGAGAAATTTTAACTAAAACGAAGGACCTGTATTATAAAGAGAATCAAACTTAATTTTATTTAATTAAAAAATTATTGAAGGGATAATAGAATAAATGAAATGATAAAATTACCTGGTGTAGTTTACTTGGTATGCTGATATATCCTCTGGATTCGATACTTGCTGAAAATATAATATCAGTTGAGAGCTATAAACAATATGTAACAGTGGTGTAACACAGTAATATATTAACATCCTGAAAGTACTTGTACCAAATTACATTTATGCATTTTTTAAAAATAGAATAAGGGTGTCAAACAAGCACACAGTACACCTGAAAGGTAAGTGGTTGCTGGGGCCCATTGACATCCATATGTGTCCTCGATTATGAATCAAAATGCAGATGCGTTGTCATCCCTGAGAGCTAAGATGGAATGCCTCGTTTCCAGTAAAAAGGGTCTCCAGTTCTCTACACACTCACTATACGAAACACCGCAGCATAAAGTTGCTATTTTACGCTGGTATTCTGTGAGACTATAGTACTACCCTGGTCGAGCCAATCAATTCGTACAACATCTTTAATATAGCTGCAGTGTGGCTCTACCACGTAAATTTATAATATTTATATTTAAAAAAAAAAAACATTGCTACTCTCACTTTTATGAACTTTATGGTTGGCCCACTGCCCACCCAACTTCAGGTGGCTGGTTCATTAAGCTATGCCAGTTACTCTTTTTCAATTGAGAATATATTAGTTATGGATTGTATTGTGTAGCTCACTTCACATAGATCACTGACAAGATTTTTAGCTACCCCTTATCTCGTATGGACAGTCAAGGATCGTAAATTAAGGATTAAAAATAAATAACTGAATTTGCAAACAATTTTTTGTCTGTCAATCAATATAAATAAACCAAAACTGAACCCCATATCAAAACTTCATATTGTTCAGTGGGTGTCTTATGAAGCGACAGAGGGAAATCCTGAAGCATTTTCCTAATTGCAAGGTAAAGTGTAAAAATGGCAAATATCCGCCGAGGCAGTTTCTGAGAAGTCCTTTGCCCTGCAAGGGACTCTGATGAATGAACTAAAGAAACAAAAACCGAGCTTTACTGATCTCTACATAGTGTAAAACAAGGTCACTTCCCGCTGTCGGTAGATTAGATTTTTTAAACTACGAAACGGATTTTGAAAGAAGTTTGGAAATCCATTATAATAAATAATTTATTACTTTGCAACTTCCGCTAACTAATTACTGATGTGTCTTACTGGATGTACCATCGACGACTATACGACACGCCTCTACACGAGGCATCCTCAGATAATGTAGACTCTACGGCGACTGACCGCTAAGTTAGCGGCGAGCCGAAACAGCTGCTATTTATACACGCCGACACAACCACTCCCCACCAAAGTAGCGAGTGACTGCGCCGCGCGATAACAAACCTGTGACTAATTGTTATGATCAATATTTTTTGAATATTATTATTATTATTATTTTGTTTTTTTATATTGATATTATTATAGTTATTATTATTAATTTTAAAATTATTATTAATGATTAGCCTTAAAGATGTTTAACAAAGGTGAATTAGAAACATTTGTTTGTTCATTCAGCAGAGCATTGTTACCATTACTATTTTTTAAAATCTCCAACTGTTCCAGCACACACAGCCGCAGCCCCTTACTAAAAGTATGTAAGACTTCAAAGGACTGGTCGCTGGCTAGGTTGTGTCCAGTGTCCAAGAGATGTTTAGCAAAATGGAATTTATCAGGATTGAAATTTCTGTACGCGGCCAAATGCTCTTTATAGCGCGTCCCAAATTTTAAAAATTACGACCAGTCTGACCCACGTAAACGGCGTGGCATTCGTTACAAAAAAGTTTATAAACACCCGATTTTTGACTAATATTTAACTTATCTTTATTATTACAAATATTCCTAAGGGAATTATTTGTTTTGAATGCCACGGATTTTGGTACGGTTTTCACCAATAGACAGAATGATTCAAGATGAAGGTTTATATGTATAAAATAGGTTGTAGAGATACACAAAAAAAGTTACCCGTGAGAAGCCATTGCGGATGGCTAGTAGGTATTAATACGATTTCGTTTAAAATACAATAGTTTACTGATTAAAGAATACAGTGATTACGATATTTTACAAATTAAATTAAATCTTACCAATTTTCTAACACTAGGTGTTTCGAAGTTCCAATGGTTAAAACAATGCAGGAACATTTTGGCCAGATCATACATAGTCTGCCACTCTCTTTGCGGCAGCGTGTTAAATTTGTACAGTACAAAATTAGTTATTGCTTTTGCTATGGAGGGCCGTTCGAATGGCGGTTGACCCAGTGGACCTTCGATACGAGGGTGTGAACGTGTGAGGATACACTTCCGGAGCAACTGAAAAAATATATTTAATTTTCTTATTAGTATAATTGTATAGTAAAAATGTTTTTTTTTTATTTAAAGATTATCGAATATTAATAATCTTTAATAAGCTTTAGTAAGTAGTGGCAGTGTAAGAATATCCACAAACTCACATCGTCCAGTAGATGTCGAAGGAGTCGACAGAGAGAAACAAATCAGTGGATGGGCAGTAGAGTCTTGCTCATCATCATCATTACAGCCCTTCACAAGTCCACTGCTGAACATAGGCCTCCCCCAAGTAATGCTACAAAACACGGTCCTGAGCCGCCTGCATCCATCTACTTCCTGCATGTCTTACCAGGTCGTCACTCCATCTAGTGGGGGGGGGGGGTCGCACTACACTACGCCTACCGGTACGAGGCTGCCACTCGAGAATCTTTCTTCCCCATCAGTTATCGGTTTTTAGTGCTATATGGCCGGCCCATTGCCACTTGAGCTTACTAATCCGTTGGGCTATGTCTGTCACTCTGGTTTTACTGTGGATATGCTCATTTCTGAGTCTATCACGCAGAGAAACTCCAAGCACAGCCCTCTCCATAGCTCGCTGAGCGACCTTGAGCGTCCTCATACGGCCAGCAGTGAAGGACCACGTCTCAGATCCGTAAGTCATCACTGGCAACATGCATTGGTTGTACAATCTAGTTTTCAGAGTTTGAGGTATACCTGACGAGAAGATGTGTCGTAATTTCCCGAACGCTGCCCAGCCGAGTTGAAGCGTCTTCCTACTAACGATTAAAATTAAAAGAACTGCGGTGTTCAACCCGCTTGCTAAGCATGACAATTACGGCTAATATCTCTCCTATGAAGTAATCTATTAGGCCTATGTTTAGCAGTGGACTTTAATAGACTGTAACAGTAATCTTAATAAACCATATTTGAATACAATTTTTGCCATCTTCATTTTCTGGCGATTTTGAGATGTTGTGTCAAGTATACCAGTTAATGTTTACGATACTGTGGATGAACATGCGGACTTTTGCTGAATAGATATTGTACAGCGGCATAGCTAGCCCTAATTGCGCCCCTCTAACAATATTTCTTAGGGAGTCTGCTACTGCAGCAGATAGAGACCTGCATTCAACTCCAGGTAAGAAAGGCTATAGGTACATTTCATGAAGACTAAGACGTATTGCCTCACTGTATACTTATACTGGCTATGCATCTGCTTAGCTGCAAAAATGGATGAAAGTATAGTGTTGGCAAGACATGCTTAGTGTACATCGCCAAAATTTCGCGTAAGTTGGCCTGAGGTCATTCAATATTTTTAAGTTAATTCTTAAATGCTTTTAAGTTAAGTAGTCTTACGGGTATTTTTTCAACAGTACCATAAAGAATTGTAAATATAAAAGAATAAAAGCAACAATGGAATACAAAAAAAAATACAATCTCAAAAACCCAGTAGCAAAATCTACTTTTTTATTTAAATAATACAAGTTTTTACGGATTTTATCGCGTATATTAACTTATTTTATATTCCCGACGTTTCAAGCACTTTACAGCACCCTAGTCATGGGGGGACTGAGGTGTTGGATGTCCCACTGTCATAGCTAAACCATGGTTACCTCCGGATTAAAATTATTAATTTTTGTTCTGATCTATGCAGTACGAACTTATAGTATCTTGAAGTCTCTCAGCTGGGTTTGACATTTAATCCTATTAATATAATAAAAAAAACCAACATCAAATATTATTATATATATATAACTGCAAGATACTATAAGTTCATACTGTGTAGATCAGAACAAAAATTAGTAATTTTAATCTGGAGGTAGCCATGATTAAACCATGACACTGGGACCCCCCCTACACCTCAGTCCCACCTGTGACTACGGGTGCTGTAAAGTGTTCGAAATGTAGGGAATATAAATGAAGTAGTGTTCTCGTAAATATATGAAATTATTACTTTTTTATTTCTTTTGTATTAGAAATTTCATAGAATTGTCTTTTAAAATACAGCACAACCACGAAATTTTTTATGTATTGTAATCTATATCTTTATATAAATTTAACAACAACTCTTCCAATTATTTGAAAATCAATTGTCATGCAATATCACCTAAATTGCTGCAACTGTATTATGCTAAAACAATACTAACCTTAAACAGATAGTAATAGACGCGTTTTGTATCATGATCATCCTCTCTATGCATTGACATGAAAATATTTTCAACATCCACCACAGCACCTAATAGGCGGTTCACTTCTGATACTGCCAAACCTTGCAACTGGGTTACATGTTTTTCTGCAGAATAATTATATAAAATGATGTAGGTAAGTTGTTATATTAAAATTTTTGAAAAATTGCATTCATGGTTATATTATTTAAAAATGTTATGACATTTTTACGTGGTAGAGCCACCCTGCAGCTATATTATAGTTGTAGCCTGAATGGGTCGGCTCGACCAGGG
Organism: Parnassius apollo; assembly: GCA_907164705.1. NCBI lineage: Eukaryota > Metazoa > Arthropoda > Insecta > Lepidoptera > Papilionidae > Parnassius > Parnassius apollo. Next base: position 8,250,657 of record CAJQZP010001558.1, on the reverse strand, counting down.
CAGGGCCACACTCTCACAGAATACCAGTGTAATGCTGCTGTTTCGTATGGTGAGTGTAGAGAACCGGAACTGGAGACTCTTTTCACTCGAATCGAAGCATTCCATCTTAGTTCTCAGGGGTGACAATGCATTTGCATTTTGATCCTTAATTGAGGATAAATGTGGATGTCTATGGGCCACAGCATCCACTTACTACCAGTTAGACCTTGTGCTCATTTGTCATTAATGCTATAAAAAAATATAGGACCTACGAATAATACCTGTCTAATACTATCAAACAGTAGTTCCATCCCAAACCTACGAGTGTTAAGTGTGACTTTTTTGATTTATACTGAAACAAATATCTAAGTTTTGTCTGTTTGAATTGCTATAATTTCTTTTTTCACTGACAATCAGTATAGGCAGAGAACAAAATAGGCATAGAATAATGGTCAGACTGGCTACCAAATCATGGTTCCTGCATTTGAACGTCAGCTAAAAACCATTATGTGTTAAAAACAAAAAAGTTTGGTATTTGATTCTGCTTGGGATATGATAGTTATTTGGTTCCAAGAAAGTTATATATTTCTACAGATCACATATGATTAAATCATATTTAAGCATGCCACGGAGCATGGTGCCTGTTCAGATCTGTAGTTTTATCAGCGTAGCTGACTACCCAATTGTACCAAACTTGACCCCCTTTTAACATTTATGTTTTGTGGGGTTTTTCTGTCCGAGTGCATTTGTTTAAAAGCTGGCCAATTTCGGTACAAAAGATGAACTGTCGGCTTCAGTAATAAGAGTGGACCTGAAAGGAAATAGTAGTATCTTAAAACGTTCATAGATAAAGATCATGCTAAATCCCAAAATTCTAAGTTCAAAACCTATAAGTGATGAATGATTTTTGATGAATATAGTAACAAAAAGTTTAATAAGTATACTCATGAAATTTTGGATATTAAGTGTTGTTCAAAGAGTTTTTATTTGACATGCAAACTTGTATTTAAATAGGTCTAATAGTTTGAGGGTGGCGAGTGCAGTGTTTTAATTATTATTGCATTCTCATAAGGAAGATGCTGCTGCCAATTTTTTGTTTTACTTTTCCTCTATCATTTCTTATTTATTGTTTTTTGTAGTGAATTTTGTTGATTAAATTGTAAATAATTTAGTTTAAGGGAAAATGATTTCTTAAATTTACGCGAACACTACACATTGAATAAAACTATTATTTACGGATTTTATTGCGTTTAATTCAACTTTAATTTATTTTTATTATCCCGACGTTTCGGGTGCTTTACAGTACCCGTGGTCACGGGGGGGGGACTGAGATGTTTGACGTCCCAATGTCATAGTTAGTACTAACTCTAAAGGAAAAGTTAGATACAAACCTAAAATGTGGTTACAATTGCGACAAGGGTCAGTGAAGTTTGCTAATGGCTGACTATCTGATCTTGCATTAACTTTAGAAGCTTGTTGTGGTACAGGGGTCTTCCATCCATTACAAGTACAATCAGGTGTCTAAAAGAAATAAAGGTTTATTTGATTTAATGTGTTTATATTAAGCACACTAAGATAAGAAGGAAACTATTGGTATTGTGAGAAAATCTGCATGTCTGAGAGATTAGAATTAGCTATGAGCCCTATAACGTATAAACAGTTATGGAAACGTTGATTTTCTTTATAGCATGCATATAGATATACAAAACTCTCATAACCGTCTTTTTCTTATAACATTTCTCAATGTTGCAACATTGTGTTTGCTTAAACGGACCAGATTGTGATGTTATTTTATTTATTATCACATCAGATTTTGGTTTTATGTAGACTTTTTTTTATTAGGTTATATCCATTTATATTATTTAATGAATTTTGTCCAAACCATCATCACATTCAAAATCTTGAATGGGTGTAAATTTGTAAAATATAGTAAATACTAAGCTAATAATTTCCATAGAAAAATAAATTATGTACACAAAATGAGCTCCCAAGTACACCTGATTAGGTCTGCAAGTGTTGGAGTAAAAACCAAGAAAAGTTAATTTCAGCAACTACATATACATATAGATCTTATCAGCTTATATCACAAAACGAAAATAGTTGCTGCTGTTATATGGAAAATTATGAAATATAGATAGTTATGATAACATTATCCGTTATACAATAACAATATTGTTACATTTATAAAAAATATAATGACCCACTGCTAATTAGAATATTATTATTCTTTGCCAAAATAAGGGCAGCCTACATATTATTATGTCACACTGTTGGGCCTTGTACATAATATGCATGCATATAACTAACATTTTTTGAGATAATCATAAAGATATCTTTGAATAGCAATTGAAAAGCTGGTTGAAATTTAGAATCGTTTGGCAGGAATTTGGGGGAGTAAGGTGTTTTATTTGGTAGAGGTTTGGTCCCCGATTATAATAATACCACTCCCATTAAAAGGTAATGCACCGTTCTTAAGAAAAATCAAAAAGAAAATCCCATAGAACTAACCTCAAAATCATAACTCAAAATGAATTAAGGGGATGGGAGGTGGTGGAGAGGGAGGCGGGGGTGTTGTAGAGTCGCCCCACACTTCCACATCCTGCCGGACATGCTTATTTTTTTAATAAATTTTTAAAAATCTAATTTTGAGGTTATGTTTTTGTAATATTTTTGACTATAATCCTGATTAATGGAGGGAGAGAGTTGGAGGAGGGAAGCAACACGTAGTGCATTCGAGGGAAGGACAGTCGACGGAGCCCCGCTTCGCGGGGCTCCTACTTCTGAGTGGTTTACAAACAAATAACCACCACGCCATTCCCTTCTAACCTAATCTGTCCGAATCGGGGTGCCCTAAGTCCCGCTCGCTTCGCTTGCTCTTGTACTCAACAAAACACCAAAATATTAGCTTTCATAATTAATTTAAATTATAAACAATATATAATACAATAATAACCATACTATATCACACATGTGCCTGCGAGTTGCTACGACGGGCAGAGGCTGCTCTCCCTCTGCACCTACGGCTTTACAAAAACACTTTAGGAGTAGGGCAGACAAGTCTACCTGGATTCGGGGCATGCTAATTTAATTTTTAGTACAGATTCGATCAGATCAGATATCTATAGTCAAGTTGCCTTTGCTCCCGCCACAGACACAAAATTCTGTTTGCTATCCATCTTTCACAGTAATTTCGCATAATTTTTTCTCAGAAAGTCTAGAACCCAGAGCCGTAAATACAGTTAATAATAAAAAATGTATCACTTTTCATACTCTAGTATATAGTCAGTATGTTATATATTATGTGATATATGTTTCATACTTAACGTGTTAAGGTTATAACAGTTTTTATTTATTTTTTCGATAACTGTGCATTACCTTTTAATGTGAGTGGTATTATTATAATCGGACCAAACCTCTACCAAATAAAACACCTTACTCCCCCAAATTCCTGCCAAAGTTATGATTTTGAGGTTAGTTCTATGGGATATTCTTTTTGATTTTTCTCAAGAATGGTGCATTACCTTTTAATGGGAGTGGTATTATTATAATCGGGGACAAAACCTCTACCTTAAAAAACACCTTACTCCCCCAAATTCCTGCCAAACGATTCTAAATCCAACCCGAAAAGCTTATCAAGAAATAGCTCAAATCACCATCAGCAATATAAATTACTTACCTGACAAGCAGAATATATTGCCAATTTAAGTAGCTTCTTGTTATGTGGCCAGTTATAAACTTGCTGCTTCCTTTGTTGAATGCGCTGTAAGTTGGACTGCCTTGAAGCCTGTCCTTCACTAGCCGACGGTGTAGCAGCATTACTAGATGCCGCATCATCAGGTGTTGCACTTGATGTAGCTTAAAATATAGGAGTTATTTCATATTATAGTTTACAGTCCACAAAATTGTGGAATCACTTAAAGAGTAGAAAAATAATTTACTTAAAATCTTTAATAATAAATACCTAAGTAATACAAAATATACGAAAACAATTAAAACTTGTGTTTATTTATTTACCTTCATGTGCGTGTGTTTGCGAAGAGTCCGCCTCTGTATTGGTCATTCCTATGTCACCTATGTCGTTTGTCATTTGAGACGTCATACTGATTAGTCCACGACAATTAAACTTTTAACCTGATAAATCTATCGACCAACTTAGGTAATCAACAGCATTTAACAATTAACGAAAACTAACCATCTTTATTACAATTTAAATTAAAAAAAAAACTAGTAATTTTATGAGCTATGTCAAAATTTACTACTGTCAATTTTTAAACAAAATGGTGGTCAGTGTTGCTGCTTGCTGTTGCCATTTGCACTTGCTAGAGCCAAATTTTCAATTACCGTGTTTGTTAGTCAGTTTGACCAGTAATGTTAAATTATTTATTAAATTTGATTGTGTTTTTCAAAATGTGGTCAAGTGACGCAAGCGATGATGAAAATATTAGAATAATGGAACCAAGAACATAATATAGAACAAGAATTGACTACGGTCATCTGGAGATGACCTATGAATTTAATGAAAGGTTTCGACATAAAGCTTGAAAAATTGGAACAATTAATTAACATTTAGGGTTGCAATTTAGAAAGAAATACAAACATAAGCCATGCCCTGTTAACTAAATTAATATTACAAATAGCTCTACATTGTTTGGGAACCGGAATTCAATACCATGCTATTTCTGACATTCACGGTGTAATAAAGGCAGTGTATGCAATGCTGTCCACAGTGTTGTAAGAGCTGTAGAATGCTCGATAACACCGACACTAAGGTATAGTTCACTTAATCACTCCGTTAGTTCAGACACACTGAATACGTCCGCTCGCCACGGCCGTTGACTGTCTAATGACATCCCCCATAGATCACTGAATATATACTAGGCAATCGAATAACCCCCACTACCAGTATACTACATCCCTTTCTTGTTAAAATAAAACAAATGTTAACATTACCTTGACAAGAGTTTTAATCAGATTTAAACATTAATTAAATTGATGATTTGTACACATAATAGAAATTATTCTCCGTGTCGGTTGCCTTCTGGATCTGTTTCACTTTCTGCACTCTGATTAATAATTTTCCACTCACAGTTTTCTCTTCTTTTAAGGTGGACAACATTCCTGCGATATTCTTTTCCTGTTGAATCATTCCTTACTCTAATATCCCCACCGTTTACATCTGTTACTGTACGAGTCTCTGGGTTAAAATTATGAGTTAATTTGTTTTCTTTAGTCATATTTTTTACACATACCTTTTCTCCGATTTCAAAATAACTATTTACTGCTTTCCTCTTCCTATCCGCATATTCCTTTCCTTTTTCCTTTTTTTTTTCTTTATCCCTGTCTCTGACATCCAAATCTATAATTTTATGTTCAATGTCTGCGTTTTTTTTAGAAAGAAAAGTTCTGCGGGAGTTTTTCCGGTAGTCGTGTGAGGGGTGCTATTGTACATAATGAGATATTCTAAAAGGTCATCTTTCCACTCTTTTTTTTCTAATTGGCTAATTTTGAGCCGCTTAAGCACATCTCTATTTTGGCGCTCTACTTCGCCGTTCATCTGTGGCCAATAAAGAATTGTGTTGTACATTACAATGCCGCACTCTTTGCAGAATGCTCTGAAGTTCTCGCTAGTAAACTGGTTACCATTATCACATGTTAATGCTGAAGGGTATCCCAGTCGGGAAAATATTTCTTTGAGTATCTTAATAGTTTCTATAGCCGTAATATTCCTCATTATTTTTACCTCATTGTAGCGACTGTAGTAATCGACTAGGACAAGTAAATAATCATTTGATGGTATGGGTCCTAACAAGTCTATTGCCACGTCAATCCAAGGCTCTACTGGAAGTTCTAGTCTCTTTGTTGGATGGGGCGGGTTGGGTGCTGAAACGAGTGTGCACCCTTTGCAAGCTTTGACTCTATTTTCAGCATCTCTATCAATTTTTTGGCCAACAAACCTTGGTTCTGAGGCAAGTTTTCATGGCAACAATGCCAGGATGTCCTAGATAGGCAGCCTCGAGTACTCGCTCACGCAGCTGTTTGGGAACAATAAGTTTATTTCCTCTTAGGGCTATGTTTTCGTGGAAACAAATCTCCGACTGGAAAACCTTATAAGAATTTACACATTCATGCCACTTGTCAAATATTCCATTTTTGTATGATTACACCGCCAACTTTGCAACCAATAACTTCATCGTCATCTAATTGGAAAACTTAGTCCACTTCGTCAGCATTTTCCTTTGTTTGTTTATTAAATTTCTGTCTCTTTGCGTTAACCCTATCGTTATTCCTTGAGTTAATATTCCGTTTATGTTTTTTGGTCCTGCAATATTTCTTAGAATGTCCAACAATTCCACATTTCAAAAATTTTTTGTCCCTTGCTGGGCAATCACTATCGAACGATAAGTGGTTACCTACCGCAACTGAAGCAATTCTTAAACGAGTTCAGAGTCGATGGTAATTTCTTGTCATACAGTCTGTTAATATCGGATTTGTTTGAGTCGTAACTTTTAATTGAACTCGATCTATCAAACGCATAGAGTTGTCTATTCAATGTTTCTAGTGTAGTAGCAATAGTTATTACTTGCTGAAGAGTTATACTATCTCCACCAACCAAGATTTTTCTTCTTAATTCTGCGCTTGGACCTTTTTCGACAATTTGATCGATTAAATTTTCATCCTTAGCAGTGAATTGGCATTTTTCAGCTTGGTTTCTCAAGCTTACCAAAAATGTTTCAAATCCCTTCTTCTTGTTTCATCAGTCTAAAAATGTATCTTTCGTAATATCTGCTCTACTTCGGGGAAAAATAATCGCTTAATTTCTTAACAGCAACTTCATATACGTCCACATTATCAGCCTCATCAATGTGAGCCCCTGGTAAGTTGTAGTACACTTCTTGCAGAGCGAGTCCACCAATGTGGAAGAGTGTAGCTCGCTTTTTTCCACCAGATTCAATATTGGCAGCTAAGAAGTATATTTCTAGGGCTCTTTTCCACTTTTCCCATCTCACTCCAACTGAAACCGGATCGCATACACACTCAAAATGGTTAAGACCCGGAAACGCTGATGATATCTAAGCCATTTTTGGTGATCTGTAACAATCGTGTTACCAATTAAAATATATTAACAACTAGACCCAAGATCAGAGAACCAAAATTGTCGAACATTATTACTTTTCTCATATTAACCACTGTTAATATCTATTTTGTACGGGCTAGTATATATTATTAACTATTCCAACCAGCAAGGTCTTTTATATTAACGCTTCAACTAAGTACTGTCCTTCTCATTGATCTGTCAACTTAGTACGGTATTTCATATTGACCCTACAACTTAGTACGGTCTTTCATATTGACCCTTCAACTTAGTACGGTCTTTCATATTGACCCTTCAACCGATCTCTCATATTGACCCTTCGAATTAGTACGGTCTCCCATATTGACCCTTGACAGTATTACTTATCATAGCCTATCTTATTGAATTCCCCAAGCGTAATATCACGAACGTGAGGTTTTTAAAATACTACCCAACAACGTTTTCCCTTTTTTTTCTAATCTATTCGTATTAATTAAATTACTTGTTTTAATTAAAGCATATTATGTATATTTTGTATTTAAATATCCAACGTAATTACTTCACTTCTTATAATAATTAGAATACTGAAATTCAAACTGCCCACTTTCAAGTTTCAACAATATTATAAGAAAATTATTTTATCTTCTCAAACGTAATTATGCAGTTGTATAACAACAATAATAGGTGAGGAGTACTTTTACTGCCCTACTTTTATGCTCTTTCATTACTATTTTCTGAATAACAATTCTTATAATCCGTATTTTAAATTAATAAGCAATAATAAACTAGCAATTGTCTTACTGTAATGCGTGTACTGTGGGTACTCGCGTCTCGCTTTATTTCGCTACCTGGCTGGTGTAACTAAACCAACCAAAGGCTTATAATAACTAAAATATCAACTTAAAGTATCAACGTAACTCGTATATAATACTCAAAGGTTTCCTATTTCAAAATATTATTATACGTTTGCATTGGATTATGTAGGGTATGCTCTAAAAAATATAAAATCAGTATTTTTACACTTTCGTAATACTATATTTCCTTTTAACGAAATATGAATTTCACTTACGTTTATTCTCGTCGCCACTTGTAGAATGCTCGATAACACAGACACTAAGGTATAGTTCACTTAATCACTCAGTTAGTTCAGCCACACTGAATACGTGCGCTCGCCACGGCCGTTGACTGTCTAATGACCTCCCCCCATAGATAACTGAATATATACTAGACAATCGAATAACCCCCACTACCTGTATACTACAACCGCCATTAATACCGTAATGTTTAAAAACTACGTTAAATGGCCGAATAATATGCAGAAGGTAGTACAGAAGTTTCATATGTTGAAAGGAATGCCATTAATTTGGCTGTCTAGAAGGTAATGAAGAAGTATTCATAGATCGACACAGAAATCATTCCATTAACCTTTTGAGCGCCACGCCAAAAACGCATTACCGTGTCCTGTATGCCAAAGCGAAAAGTAAACAAAAATACCTACGATAAAAATATTGTTGCCAAGAGTTGATATATCGATAACACAAAATAACTTGATTTTGTTGGTTTTTATGCAATAAATGACTCTTTATAATCCGGTATGCTTTATTTAATCTTGTGCTGTCTTCCACTCTTCTTATATATTTACTTTGTACATAAATAAAAAACAAACAATAACAATAAAATAGTAGTAAACCACAGCACTACTCTTCATCGTGATTGACGTCACGTCACACGTGACGTCACTGTCATGACTATAACGGCGTAGCTGATCTTCCTTTTTGAAGCTTTCTTAGAGATGTAGCTTTGTCAAACTTTGTGTATCGATTTCGAAATCGATCTAACCAAAACGATCTAACCAAAATATTAAGAGATCGACTCAAAATATTTTATTGTGTCGGGGGAGGTGTAGGTCAAGCGAAGCACAGAAGAAAAGTCTTAAGGTCGTTGCATACGTAACGTGTTTTATCCCAGACGGGGCGAAACGTGAAAAGTTGGAAACATTGTTTCATAGAAAATGTACGTGATAATGCATACGTAACGGATGCACGGACGGGACAGGGACGTGGCACGAACGGGACGGGAAAAATATCGTTGGCGACGATGTTTATCCCGTCCCGCCCGGCGCGTGCCACGTCCCGTCCGTGGTTCCTCTGCGTATGCACAGTTGCTCCGTTGGCTACGCAGTGATGCGCGTGTTGTACGGAACGAAATGTACGACGAAAAATTAATTTAAACATATTGAACACAAAATATAAAAAAAATAGTTAGTTTAAATTTTATTTTCTATTTATGTTGTCATACGAAAATACATATGAAATTGGGTCTTGTCATCCAAATTTTCATTGTTGAGAGTGTGGTATGAGTACCAGGAGTGTGGTATAATTAGAAGGTGATCCTTCTAGTCCTATTTCCTGCCACGTATGATGTACAGAAAATCTCCTTTTATTCTTGACTGTTGTAGCTTCTTTTTCATCCGAAGCAATAGCAATTAATGCCAATTCTTCAAATGAAAAATACATCTTTCACAACACTAGCACATTATTTTCGAGTCACTGTCACGGTGCGTATGCATTAAACTCCCGTCCGTGTTGACATACAACCACGTTCCGTCTCCATCCCGTGCACGTGCTGATTCCGTCCTGTATGCAGCGACCTTTACGCTCTTATGACAATGGGGGTTTGATATGATGCTGATGCTACCAGAGGATTTTGAGATTGAGAAAGAAAATCGCACAACATAAAATGAAAAATTGCTCTTCATACCTTAAGTAAAAAATAAACATTTTTTATTTGTAATTTTATATTACTAAAATAAAAAAAAAACATCATCATCGACGCTTTCCAAAATGCGAATGAGTTCTGAGGAATCGTTCATGTTGCACTGCACTACTTTTACCACTATTCGTTTACGTCATCAGGGTGTCGTCTATCCTTGACCACGGCACCCAACGAACTGATAATCGATGACGCGCTAAGGATGCGCCAGAGTTGAGATATTAGATTTATTATGCGAAGTTGATTTGATGAAATTTTCTTTTATTTATGCAGCTGATGATAGTTTTACGTTTCTTACCTTTTGTTTTATTCAAATATCAATAATAATTTAAAAAAATAACACGTTTGCGTTTCATTTTGAATAGTTTTCAATAAATCTATGCCTAACGCATTACAACACTAGCAGTCAAACGTAGACGACTTTGGCGTGCTGGGCATAGTATTTGCTTAGATAAAAATCCATTTTTTTTAGTTCAATGTTTCTTAGTACTCGTGGCTCTAAGAGACTTGTTTTTCATATTCACATGTTGGTGGGTAATCCTTTTTTGAGGAGTGTAGAATTAAAATATCAGTAATAAATTTCCAATATCTGTAGATATTTCATATTTTTGTGGGCCGGGTTTTTTGTCAACAATAGACGTCATTGGCGCTCAGATCCCGCAGGTGCTGGTCAAGTACAGGCGACTTTGGCGCTGAAAAGTTTATGATTGGTTTTGTGCGGTCCTGACAAAAATTTTACTATTCCTATGCTAATTAGCCCGGAAGCACCCATGACAGTACAATTTTAAGAAACAGTCAGTTATATGAGCAATTTGAAAATGGTTGGAGACCTATTGCACAAAGAGTTCTCCTTGGCGACTCTGCGCACCCTCTGATGGAATGGCTAATTATTCCTATAGTAGTAGATGGCAACGATGAAACAAATATCAGATTTCTTAATGCGCATAAATCAACTTGGCGTGTTATCGAAAATGATATTGGAATTCTAAAAGAAAAGTTTCCTTGCTTAAATTATTTAAGAGTTCAACCTAGAATTGCTTGCAATATTTTTAATTGCTGCATGACCTTGTGAAACTTTATTAGGGAAACCAAAAACGAAGACGAAGAGGTCTTCAATAACGAAACCTACTCTGGTTCTAATAGCGAACGAAGCAGTCTCGAAAGAATGATCAGTTATTTTAGAAATTAGCAAAATTTAATATATTGAATAAAATTATTTATTTTTTTTCGTGACTGGGGGGATGTTTGTATTATATATAATATTCAAAATTATTATATATAATATTAGCTTAATTTTATAATATATAGCTTACTTTTACACTTAATTTAATATTTTGAATATTATATATAAATTAATATTCAAAAACTGAAGTAGTAGGACTAACTATGACATTGGGACGTCAAATATCTCAGTCCCCCCCGTGACCATGGGTGCTGTAAAGCACCCGAAACGTCGGGAATTAAAAATAAGTAAAAGTAATTAAATAAACGCGATAAAATCCGTAAATTTAGTTTTATTCAATGTGTAGTGTTCGCGTAAATTTAAGAAATCATTAAAATTTAATATATATTAAATTAAATGTAAAAGTAAGCTATATATTAACAAAACTTCACGACAACAAATGAATAATTATTAATAATATTACGTAGGGAATCGTAAAATATTGTAATAATTGAGTTTCATTTAAAATTATATTGTCGTTCGTAATTAATACAATTTGATTCGAGTTATCCTGAATTAGACACGATTGTATTTTCCTGGGGCACAGGTTTTATTGTTTTGGTCAGTTCTGAAGGCTCGACATCTAATTTTTGTTCCATTTCTAATATTTTTCTAGTTTTAAAACGCGTTTTCGTTTCTTCGTTTAAACCGAGAACCTTGCTTAACCTGCAAAACTTACCGTCTACATTTAAATTACTAGAGCAGTTTTGACTTGTTGTTGGTTTTAGAGACAAGTCAGGAACTTTATTTTGGTCAATGTCACTATAATTGTCTGGTACTGAAGCTGAAGTCGTCGGTTCTACAACTGTTCTATCAGTCATACGCGAATCTTTGCCCGGTTCTACATCTATTCCATCAGTTATAGGCGAATCCTTGCCTATTATCTCCAATATTAGGTCATCTATAGGTGACAAAGTGCTTTTTCCCCGCCGCCAGTTCCAGTTATTCTTGCATTATCTCTTTTACTCTGAAAGTAAACAAACCAAAAAAGCACATTTTAAAAATATTCTATAAGTTCAAATAAAACAATATCAAAATAAATGCATAAATAATAAAAAGATGTTTCAAAACAAGGAAAAAAATAACAGAATTTCATATGACTTCACTATGGATATTTAGCTACGACATTATTAGGTAGTACGTGGATGAGCTTTGCTCGGTTTTTTTTAATTACATTTATATACAAATTACATACTGATGAAACATGAAGAATATTTTTTGATCTTATTGACATAATAGAAAAAATTAAACGGGTTATTTTAATAAAAAATCATGAGTGTTTTTTTTTTTTAAAAAATACAAAAAAAGGGCTCGAAATAATAGATTCTCTTACAAAAGAAGGGAACTTGAAAAAAAGGAAAAAAGTCGAACCGAAGACAGGACGCGAACCAAGGCCTTACGGTTTCGTGACCGCTCGATATCCACTTGAGCCATTACGATAATTACCGAAGTATCACACGGACAAAACGATTTTTTTTGTTATATATATATGTATATATATATAACTTCAACACTACGGTGTAAGAAGCGATGCTCTTAAATTAATTATTTCATATTTAAGTGACAGAACGCAAAAAGTTGTCATTAATAATACGAGTTCTTCCGGGTCGATTGTACAAATGGGCGTGCCTCAGGGCTCAATTATCGGCCCCTGTCTGTTTCTTGTATATATTAATGACTTACCTTACATAGTAGGGGATAACCATGATATAGTATTATTTGCTGATGATACTTCATTAATTTTCAAATTAAAACGACAGTTATTAAATGACGACGAAGTAAATAGTGCTATAGCTAAGTTAGTCAATTGATTTAATGTTAATAATTTGCATTTGAATGGAACTAAAACTAAATGTATGAAATTCGTAACGCCTAATGTTAAACATGTCAATACCTACTAATGTAATTTTAAATGGGGAGGAACTGAGTCTTGTAGATACCACCATTTTTCTTGGAATCACACTGGACGCAAAGCTTCAATGGCTCCCCCATATATCAAAACTAGCTAGCAGACTTAGTTCTGCAGCATATGCTGTAAAAAAATTAGAACTCTTACCAGTGTTGAAACAGCTAGAATAGTTTACTTTAGTTATTTCCATAGCATTATGTCGTATGGTATTATATATATATATATATTTTTTTTATATATATATGGGACACATATATATATATATATATATATATATTATATATATATATATATATATATAATCGGAATCTCGGATACGGCTCCAACGATTTTCATAAAATTTCTAGATCTAGCTAGGATTTATTTTTAGAAAATGTCTTTTTGTCCGTGTTTTTAGGCAATGAAAAATTGCTACAATATCGTTAGAATAAGAAGGTAAATTTTGACAGTTTGTTAATGATTACAAGTAGCTTAATTGGTATGTATTGGGCGGTCACAAAATCGTAATACATGGTTCGAGCCCATACCGACCGACCGACTTTTTTTTTATTTTTTTTTCAAGTCCCTTTCTTTTTTTGAGAAAATCTGTTTTTTCGAGCCCTTTGTTTAGTATTTTTTTAAAACGCGAAAATTTAAATTAAACTAATTGCACTCATGATTTTTTTTAAAATGAAATGAAAAAGAAAATGAAAAATATTATTCATCAGTACGTAATTTGTATCTAAATATAATTTCCAAAACACACGAATTAAATAAAACCGAGCAAAAAATACCGAGAAAAGCTCGGTCAACCGGGTACTTATATTTGTTTTACAGAAGAGGGCCATTAGAGCAATATATAATTTAAAACCAAAAGAGTCACTGTGACAAATATTTAAGGAAATTAATATATTAACTCTGGCCTCTCAATAAATTTATGAAAATGTAATGAACGTACACAAAAATAAAAGTAGTTTTGCGAAAATAAGTGATATTCATTCTGTAAATACTAGGAGCAGACACAAGCTAGTAGTACCAGTTACTCGACTTCACCGAGTCAGTAATTCATTCTTGGGGCGATGTATATGCTTTTACAACAAAATCCCAGAAAATATACAAAATTATTCATACACACAGATAAAAAATGTTATTAAACTATGTTTGTACAAAAAGGGTTATTATAATATAAAGGAATTTATGGATGATAATAACCCCTGGGAAGGGTGATCGCTACCAAGCTATTTCTAATTTGTTCTATGTTGTTAATTGTAAACATGATTGTAAGCTTTTATTGGAAAAAAAATAGTCCCGCTGGGTTTCTTGCTGGTTCTTCCCAGGAAAGAGGTTTTTTTTTTGCGAACCAGTGGTAAATGAAAATAGTCACTTTCAATAAGTATTGTTATAATCTACATTGAATAAAAAAGTGTGTACCGTGTACAGAACTCGTGCAATTTTGCAATAAAATGACGTACTGTGCTGTTAAAGGCGGTCACAACTCATCACATAATTATGATCAAAAAATATAAATCTCATTTCACGGGTCAATACTGCCTAGCATCTTATATTTTTTGTAAAAAACATTCATCAAAACAAAATAATAAATCGTAAATTTGACAGACGCCAATATAATGAAAATGTTGAAAAATATTATCATATATACCTCTCTCTCTCTCTCTCTCTCTGTTTTATATATATATATATATATATATATATATATATATATATATACCTCTATTTTTACCTACAATATTCACGCATAAGTAGGTATTTTTATTTATTGTTTAAATACTTGGGTATATAATTATTTAATAAATATTTTTATTTCATGTTTTAATTGAAAAGTTTGTCTCCTTCCGAATCTTATTTCATTGTAATACAAAAGGCCTATTAAATAAAGTATATTATATATTTAAACAAATAGATAATACTATATACGTATATAAATATACCACTTGTAACAGAATAATATAATAACATAATAGATTTGTTAATACATATTATAGCACAAGATAATGATTTCTTATATTTACGCGAACACTACACATTGAAATAATACTAGCATTATTTCAATAGCACAAGATATTAAGTAAATAAATAATTTAAATAAAATATTAGTTAACAATATTTATTTTTTAATAATAAAGGCCTATTCAATAAAGTATATTATATTTATATAGATATATAACTATAATAGTATCACTTCTGACAGAATAATATAACAACATAATACATTTGTGAATTATAGCGTAAGATATTACGTATATAAATAATTTAAATTAAACATTAGTTAACGATTAAGTAATTTTACATTTCTCAATTTGCAAATAATTAATAAATAATTCTAAACGCAACCTAAATATTAATTCTATGATTTTGCCTACTATTACAATTTCCCCATTTTTGGGGAAAACGTCATTTACTTGCAAACATTACTAAATTGCTTGTTTGCGTGTGGGCAAACGTAATTATAGGCCGCTTATGCACACATTCATTGCGTTGTTGCTTCAACTTTGAACGGAATTTTGAATGACACTATCACTCTAAGTCTAATTACTCTATGGCTGAAAATATGATTAGTAAAATTTTCTTTTTTTTGTATTGTAGTAGACAGGTGCATAAGTAAATAACAAAATGTATGTAATTTACAGGAACAATTATTTTCAATAATTACAATAAGAACTTTTTAAAGTTAACGAATCTTTAAAACATACTTACCAAAGTAGCCCTTTTTTAAATTTGAGTAAAATGTATCTCGAAAATAGGTGTAATCTTTTCCTGCAGGTACTGCAGGTAATTAAAATATTCTTCCACTCTTCTTTTTTTTTGTTTGGACATTCTATCGCTAAATGCACCAAATAAAACGTCTTTTTTCGAATCAGCTGTAAAACCGTAATTTTATTATCATTTCTAGACATTTTTCAAGAAATCGCAAAATCTCGCTTCAAATTATAAATAAAGGCGGGAACACTTTGTCGCTACTACTTTTTTAAATTACCCATCTAAGTTAGGCACAGACAATAACCACACAAACCTCAAATAATTAAATAAAATTATCGAATATTGCCATTTAGGTTCAATGTTGCCACTTTTCCGCATTTGTGATTATCCTACATGGCAGACTATATAATTAATGGAGTAAGTTAATTTGTTACCTCTGATTTTAAATAACATTCTTATTTTAGTTTATTCATGACTTATCTATTAAATATATTTTATTATCTATTTAATATTAATAATTTTATATTATTTATAATTTCATATAAATTTTATATTAATTATATTTTATTACCTATTTTATATTGTTTGATTTATTCGTACCATAAAAATACGTTTTATTTCATCATTATGTTTACTTCTATTCATCATAAAAATTTTAAAATAAAATATACTTTTTTAATATAAAATCAATTAACTGCAGCTCAAAAAAACTCATTTTTATTGCGTATTTTAGGTAAAATTTCATATAGTAAGCCATACCAAACCGCAATTGCAAGTTTGTGTGTCTATCTTTATCTAATCTTAGCGACGATATTGTTTTTGCAACTTGTGTAAGTGAGATAGATATATGCTTACTTAAAATTGTTATTAGTTATAAAGCTACGTCGTCGCGTTTGGATAGTGGTTACACTTTTTTCGACGCGCGGTAATGTGGTTTGCTCCTCTAGTGTTGTATAACTCAATGGGTGTAAAATAGAATATGTGCAAGCCATTTTTGTGTGATTAGTTTCCACCGCCTTTTGCAATAATCTAAACGATTTGCATCATTACGAGTACTTTCTTGAAATACTTTCACTTTTTGAACGAATCGATTTTAAATTGGTAATTTCTTTTAATAAATGAATTAAAACCCTACCATTGAAGAAATTTCCAAAGATTCTGCTACAGTAATAGAGATGCGAGTAATAGAAATGCAGCAATTGCTGGAGCAATGGCAGCATGGATGGTGATAACAGAAGAGGTAATTGAAACACTGAACAGAACTGAACAGAAAAATATAAAAAAAATCCTTATGGTCTTTTTTATAATCGTCACAATACTACCAGTACACGACAAAGTGAAATACCAACTACTGCTTGAAAATTATAGCAAAGAAGAATTTAAAATTAGCCATATCTATACAAAGCTCATTCGACAAGCCCGTAATCCATATATGACTATAACAAAATATAAAAATATGTATGTAACATTTAGGTTACAATATCAATTTCCTGCTGGTTTGAACCAAATTCCAAAACCAATAAAAATGAATTAACTATAAAAAATATTAAATATAAGTTTAAACAGTATTTCATAGATAAATTTTTAATGACACCTACTAACAATTTATACTAAAATAACTCTATATCTACTAACACACATACGAGTAATATACACAAATACAAATCTACTAATAAATATATTGTTAGGGTTACATAGATAAACACAATCGTAACATTATTATCATCATCATCGTCATCATCATTACAGCCCTTCACAAGTCCACTGCTGAACATAGGCCTCCCCCAAGGTATGCCACAAAACACGATCCTGAGCCACCTGCAACCATTGAATTTCTGCATGTCTTACCAGGTCGTCATTCCATCTAGTGGGGTGTCACCCTACACTTCGCCAGTGGCGAAGCTTCCGTTAAAGCCGAAAAGCCGGGCTTGCCTTATTAAAACTGAATCAATCAATAATATCAATCAATAATATCAACTAATAAAATAACTCATAAACTGTTTCAAATTATTTAAATTTTCCCGCGCACTCCACTGTTCGACACATGTCGACCGATGGCCTCGTATTGCCTTAGTGATACGTTTATACAAAGGTACTCTGTGGCGATACTGCTGCTGTCATAAACTGAGTTTCAATAGAGCGATTAGTTGTCTCCCTCGGTCGCGGAGGCTTTTTACGGGGCTTTCGAGAAGACGATCGCTCTCTTTCTAACCTATGGCAAAATATTCTATAATGAAATATAATTACGAAATGTTTATATAGCAATTACTATTGAGCCAACAAACCTGGCTTTGCCATGAATTGTTTAGGAGTGCGTTAGCGACTAGCGAAGTGGTTGCGGGCCCCTCGTATGCAAGTTCACTTCACATTTCAATGTTTGTTTTTATTGTGTTTGTTAAAAATTTATGCTTTTTCGAAGATTTTCAGTGAAAATGGGAGCATAATAGTGTTCATTGTGATGAATATAAGTGTGTTGGAGTGCTAATTGGCGAGGAAAAGGTAAAATCTTTAAAAATGAAATTTAATATTCAATAAACATTTCTTCATACTTTAAATATAGGTACAGGACTCTTTAGTATTAAAATTTAATTATGTTAGGCGTATTTAAAGGTTTAATAATATTATTTATATTACCATACGAATTAAAAATATCAATTTGAACAGCAGCGTAAAGTATGAGACCTAGGTTTAATTTTAGAGGAAATAAGTGTTACAATCTTTTTTTAACGTGAAGCCAAATTTTAATTAAATAAATCAAAAGAATACAGAAGAATGTATTGAGGTTTTTAAAGAATAGTACTCCCTTTAGTTATTTCCAGTTAGGTTTCTCTGTCTACTTTTCAGTATATAAAATTTTAATGGCGCCATCTACTTAATTCTATAGGTAAAGTCATTTTATCGGACGAAAATTGGTTGATTCTCACGATGGTACCTAAAGATTACGCTAGATGGCACAAATACGCTATCGGCAAATTTATGGTGATATATGAGTTTAAAAATATTATAATATAGAAATTGAGGTGTTTTTTGTCATTATTGATAACTTATTATCCGCTTTAGATAAATGTATGAAAGCGTGCCAAAATCTAACAAGTGTTTTGGAATTTTTTAACAAGATGTAATAGATATTTAACCTACGGCTGAACTAACAGTGGCTTTCGACGTTAGCATCGAAAGAATATTGGTCCGTATGCATCAAATTGGTAAGGAAAAAAGCTTGACAATATGATGAATATATTACGTCTATTACAGCAGAAGATATTTTGAAAGAAACTCCATTTTTTGGTCAGTGCTTATGCAAATGGTTTGGAAGACGGCATAGATTGCGAATTAATGCAATTTGCCGAGTGATGATGGTACGAAAAACGAATTTATGGAAATTCAATATTATAAATTTCTAATTGATAATTCATTAGAATCACGTTTCCCTAATTTAGAAACTGATTTACCCATTTATTGTCTCTCATGATCAATAATTGCCGTGGTGAACGTTCATTTCCGACATTGAACCGTGGTGGAGCCACGTGTTTAAGGCTGCCGAAAATCTAGTTCCCCGGTCAAACCTCAAACCTATTACGCGAGATATTAACTAAAGTGGACTGTATATGCGATTGCTTCTACGCTTACGTAAAAGCGACTACTATAGCATGCGGTACAATGCACTCGCTCTTCCCTAAACTAAACTATTACTTGTCGAATCGATGAAAGGAATCCTGCTTGACTAGGAAAAAAACACAGATTGGAGCGGGTTAAACTATTAGCAAGCAGGTATAATTAAGGAATATTGACTCACCGGGGTTTCTTCTTCCTGTCGATCACTATAGCGGCGACTTCCGGAACACTCCGGAGAGAGGCGGTGCGCGACGATATCTCACACGAGGTGAGGCGGGTTCCTGGAGCTCGACTGCTTCCAGGCCAAAGCGGTTTCCACTAGTGAGGTCCAAACGAGCGCGCGGGAAGAGGAGGTTGTAGTTCAACGACGACTGCGGCGGGAGAAGAGTTGGTTCAACGACGACTGCGGCGGGAGAAGAGTTGGTTCAACGACGACTGCGGCGGGAGAAGAGTTGGTTCAACGACGACTGCGGCGGGAGAAGAGGCTCGCGCATCGGTCGCGCGTGTCTTATATATCCTCGGCTCGGGTGATTACGCGATGTTCTAGAATCGTCTTCTTTCCCCTCCCACCCCACCACCCCGATGTGTCGATAGGAGGGTACGAATGATATTGTTTGGAAAGGAATAATGATTCTACAAGTTCCTACCGTCAAATAAAAAACGCGAATGGTTTTCCGCGCAACCATCTCCCCCCGCCCTTGAAGGATTTCCTTCAAAAAAATAACTAAACAACTAGAGCTAAGATCGACTAACAAATAACTAACTAACGCTAAGATTACCTAAATTAAACTACAATTTCAATCTAGAAAGCTAATTTAAATTATGGAAGAGGCAAGGGGCACAAACGGATAACAGGACGTAGGTAAGACCCAACCGTGGTCTTAACGCGAGCTATCCTAATTACTCCGTCGGAACCGGGAAAGACCTCCTCGACGATTCCTAACGGCCAGTGGAGAGGCGGCGTATTCTCCTTAGTGAGCACAACTACGGTTCCTACAGCTAAAGGCTCTGTCGCTGTGTTCCATTTTTGCCGAGACTGCAAAGTATGCAAGTATTCCATCCTCCATCGTTTCCAAAACGATTGCACTAACCGATCTAATAATTTGTGGCGTGTGGAAATGCTAAGTCTGTTCTCATCCATATCCGCGGCGGGCAGATACTTCAGAGGCGTTAAAGTCAAAAAATGTGCTGGAGTTAGAGCCAGCGGTTCCGAGGGGTCACTAGATAACGTCCGACAAAGTGGGCGGCTATTCATTACGCATTCAATTTGAGCGAGCACCGTACTTAGCTCTTCGAAGGACAAAATTTGATCTCCTATTACTCGGTATAAGTGGCTCTTTAGACTTTTAATATTAGTCTCCCAATTGCCCCCAAAATGACTCGCGGCTGGGACGTTCAGAGACCACTCAATGCGGTTTTCGGCTAGAATGTGAGCGAACTCCGAATTATAATACTTGCTAGCTAAGAGCTCGTGTAGTTCCGATAGAATACGTTTTGCACCGACGTAGTTCGTACCGTTATCCGAATATAATTTACTTACAGGGCCTCTGCGCGATAGAAATCTTTTAAATGCACCCATAAAGCCTGCTGTGCTTAGATCACCAACGAGTTCTATATGCACTGCTCGAGTAGTTAGACATACGAAAATGCAGACGTAAGCCTTTGTGGATCTTATACCACGCCCGCGAGTGAGCGTGACCTTAAACGGACCAGCAAAATCAGACCCGGTGTGCGTGAAGGGCTTTACCGATTGTATCACTCTACAAGATCTAAGTTCCGCCATTTCCGGAAATGACGGCTTGGGGCGTGCCCGAAAGCAAGCTATACATCTGTGCACCCGATTGCGTATTAAACTACGTGCAGAAAGAATCCAATAATTCTGACGCAAGATCGACATCAATAAATCGGGGCCAGCGTGCGAGTTCAATTTATGATGATAATCGACTAATAAGTTCATGATATGGTCTTTACGCGGTAAAACTATAGGGTGCCGTTGGTCGAAACTCAATTGCGAGTTGGACAAGCGTCCACCTACCCTTACAATCCCATCCTGTAAAAATGGCTTAAGGCGTTGAAAGGCGCGACTACAAGCTCTATTCGATTGTAATCTTGTAATTTCTTCGGAGAAGTGCGCACGTTGAAGTTCACGTAATACTAGCGACTCGGCATAGTTGTAATCGGATGCTAAGACATACGGACGTCGCGGTAAAAGCTTCGCGAATCGACAAACGTAAATTACGCTACGCAATAATTTCGACCAAGAGGACAAGCGGTTCGCCAGAGCAATGATTGGAGAAACCTCGCTCGAAACGTTCGCCACTAGAGCGTGCCTCTTCTCTTCCGGCGGTTGTGACACTGACGAAGGTTCGAAATCGGTTATTGGCCATTGTGAGGGATCCAAGTAAACCCAAGAAGGTCCATGGAACCAAAGCGGGTGGTCCATTATTTGCATCGGGGTGAGTCCCCGGGATAGACAATCGGCAGGGTTTTCCTTACCGGACACGTGATAAAAGTTCCGCGTTTCTAACTCGTCTTGGATCTTGGCCACTCGGTTCGCGACAAACGTATCCCAACGGTGGGGTGAAGAATGAACCCAACATAAGGCGACGGTGGAGTCGGAAAAGGCAAATATTCTTTCTATGTGAACTCTATCCCTACATGCGCCGATAACTGTGGTAATAAGCTTGGTGAGTACTAATATTGCGCAAAGCTCTAAGCGCGCCAGAGAGACAACCTTACGGGGGGAGACTCTCGACTTAGAACTAATGAGGCTAATCGAATTTCTACCATTATTCTGGACATGGAAATATACAACGCCCCCGTAGGCCTTCTCGCTGGCGTCTGCAAATCCAACAACCGTTATGCTGCTATTTCTATCGACATTTATATGACGCGGTATTTTAATTTCTCTTAGTAAAGGAAGTTCCTCTCTAAAGCGCTGCCACAATCGAACAATGCTGTCAGGCGGCGAGTCATCCCAATCGCATTCAAATAACCAAAGTTGTTTAATCAAAAGCTTAGCGTATAATACCACCGGAGCTACGAAACCCATGACGTCCCATAATCTAGCAACGCATGACAGTATTGTGCGCTTTGTGCATTTCTCTACGGGCGGATTTACCTTAAGGCTAAACACGTCGGACTCTGGTGACCAACACAGACCGAGCACCTTGTGTGTATCGGAATCGTCGAATTCCTTTATCGCCGAAAGACGGTGTGATAGTGGGATTGTATCTAAAACCGGACGCGAATTACTAGTCCACTTCACAAGATCGAATTGACCCGATTTCATGAGCCTTATAACCTCGGCGGTGGTTAGGGTGGTCTCCTCCACGCTATCGACCGAATACACAAAATCATCCATATATAATCCGCTCTCAATTGCCCTCTTAGCTTTAGGATAAGAGGGACCTTCATCGTGAGCGAGCTGTCTCACCGTGCGTAACGCATGAAATGGGCTCGACTTTAAACCAAAACAAACGCGGTTAAATTCTAACACCATTAGAGGTTCCTTTGGGTGGAAACGATATAAAATGCGCTGGAATCTACGGTCGCATTCACGGACCCCTATGCAAAGAAACATTTGGCGAATATCGGCGGATAGTGCTATAATAAACAAACGAAAATTGACTATTATATCAAATAAACTGCCCTGTAAATTTTGCCCACTATAGAGGATATCGTTAAGCGACAGGTGAGTGCTAGTTTTAGCACTAGCGTCGAGAACTACACGTAATTTAGATGTAAGTTTGTCCTCTCTAATGACTCCGTGGTGTGGTATAAAATACGACGGTGTGTCTTCGTAGTTATCTAATTTCGAAGCCACAAGTGATATGTAACCTTCTCTTATATATTCGTTAATGACGCCGTCGTAAGCTTCCTTTAACTGGGGCGAAGCGAGCATCCTACGCTCCAAGCTGTAGAAACGTTTTTCCGCCATTTGACGCGAATCGCCGAGAGATAAAACATCTCCCTTAAAGGGTAGCGCTACACTATATCTACCGTCGCGATCACGAACGGTCGTGCGGACGTAAATTTCCTCGCATATCCTGTCATCTGAACTAGCTATGGGTGGGACGTTCACCTCCTCCATCTCCCAAAATTTGCGGACTAACGACTCGAGCGGTTCGACAGCCATACCACAATAAGAGGCTGCCGAAATACTATCTAGGATGGGGGCGGAGCCAAGGATCACATAGCCCAATACGGTTTCCAGTGCGTAAGGCGCGGTATGCGAGGAGTTGCCCCTGACCTTATTGTTTAACAAAAGATGAGGGAAAAGCGATGCCCCAATGAGCATGTCTATGTTTCCAGGAACGGCGTAAGTGTCGTCTGCTAGAGTCAAATTTTTAAATTCAATCATTGCCGAGGTGTCAACCGAAACGGTTGGCAACCGTTCAGTGACCCTATCTACTACTAGTGCATTTATATAAAAGTTAACGTTACGATCTATCCGAGAATAAAATTTTAAATTTATATATCCCTGTGTCGCTTTACTAGTACCTCCGATGCCTTTAACTACAGGACATGAAAGTGACCTATTTATTACTAAGCCTAAGCGCTGACAACATTGTCGTGTTATAAAGCTATTTTGGGCTCCGCTGTCCAGCAGTGCACGGACGCTTTGTTTGTTTCCACGCGAATCCCTAACCAAAATACGCGCCGTACCCAGTAACACGGTTGAAGGAGGTTGTGCTCCCATATTTGCCAATGAGCACAGAGCGACATCACCAGGTCGACCGCTAGAATCGTTGACCTTAGTAGGGGTGAATTCCTTATTCGCCTTACTTGACGCCGCTATGTTGCTATTTTCAAAATGTAATAGCGTGTGATGTTTCCTGGCGCACTTGCTACATACGGAACTCGAATTGCATTTTGCAACTAAATGCTTATCGCTTAAGCAGTTCAAACATAGGTTGTTTGTTTTTACTAACTTATAACGTTCGCTTGGTGAATATTTACGAAAAGTCGCACAGTTATATAAATTACCGTGTTTATCTTTACATACTATACAAGTATGCTGGAGTGATGTCGGCGTAGCGGTTACGTAAGTCAACGACCCTGCTATTTTAGATGGTTGAGTCTGTCTACGGTCGACGCACCTTTTAATCTCCTGTTTAACGTTCGGTGAGCGCTGCATCACCTTTATTTGATCTCGCACGAACGATGCTAATGAATGAAAGGAAGGCATCTCCGAGCTACGATGCTCCATTTCAAACGCACGCACGGTGTCGGAGTCTAATTTCTTTAATGCTATATGGAGAAACACCACGTCCATGAGGTCATTAAACTTCAAATTCTTAAGTGCAGCCACCGATGCCACAAATTTATCGAGAAACTGCTCTAAGCCGTTGATGTTCGCGGATGATATAGGTTTAAGATCGAATATCTGGTTCAAATATTCGGAAGCTAACATTCTCCTATCTTCATATTTAGTTTTAAGCGTTTCAAATATTAATACGTAATTGTTTGCTGTAGGTGTAAAACCCGAGCATATCGATTGTGCTCTGCCACTAAGTTTACTAATTAAGTAATATAATTTTTCAGCGTCCGATAACGATGGGTTGTTGTGTATATTGTTTTGAAAACTACTGAAGAAGAAGGGCCACGTCTTAATATCACCATTGAATACCGGAATATCTATTGGCGGTAACCTAATTGAGTCACGAGGGCGTACCTGCATTTCAGGCTTCGCTTCACCTTGAGATTGTAGCAATTTTGCGGTTCTCTTCACGCGACACAACATATCTTCGAATGCCAGCAGCGGTTGGTAGTTCACTATGTATTTCGGGTCGGTTTGTAGTTCCGAATGATTAATTTGATCTAATATTCTTTCGTAATCTGTCCGCAAATTATCTATCGTTTCGATTTCATTTAAAAAGGCCTCCCGTACTGCCTCTATATGAATGTTCTTTATATAATCACTTATATTCTGCACACGCGAAAAGAGTATGTCCCTCTTGGCATAAAGCGTTTTAATTTTGATTTCACTTCCACTAACTGCCATTTTAAATTATTATAATAAAGTTATATTAATCACAATTAATCTCACACGCATAAACGACGTAGGATGAATACTCGGCGTGCCGTATTACGTAATCAGATCGAGCGCCCGATGCAGTCAAGGCTACGCGTCGTTTGCTAAACCTAATAATTTTATAAAAATTGTGGGGTAAGCGTATCAAACGGTTGCTATCACGCCGTTTCAATTATTTAATAAGCTTTAAATTTAACCAAATACGAGCGCTATTAAATGAATAATTCTGTTTGCGAGTAACAAATCAAAATTTTAATTTAAACGAACACTATTTAAGTCTATTCTATAAATTAGAGTGCGTTATCTAAACAATTAATTTAATAATTCGACCAGAAGATGGTTGGATAACCACTAAACACCAATCCAGATCCTGCCGAAGTGACCATAAAATGGTGGAGCCACGTGTTTAAGGCTGCCGAAAATCTAGTTCCCCGGTCAAACCTCAAACCTATTACGCGAGATATTAACTAAAGTGGACTGTATATGCGATTGCTTCTACGCTTACGTAAAAGCGACTACTATAGCATGCGGTACAATGCACTCGCTCTTCCCTAAACTAAACTATTACTTGTCGAATCGATGAAAGGAATCCTGCTTGACTAGGAAAAAAAACACAGATTGGAGCGGGTTAAACTATTAGCAAGCAGGTATAATTAAGGAATATTGACTCACCGGGGTTTCTTCTTCCTGTCGATCACTATAGCGGCGACTTCCGGAACACTCCGGAGAGAGGCGGTGCGCGAGATATTCACGGTGGGGTTCTGGGGCCGTCCACAGTGAGGTCCAAGGCGGGGGGGTTGCGGGAGAAGGTTCAGGCGGGGAAGAGGGTTAAGAGACTGGGGGGAGAAGAGTTGGTTCAACGACGACTGCGGCGGGAGAAGAGGCTCGCGCATCGGTCGCGCGTGTCTTATATATCCTCGGCTCGGGTGATTACGCGATGTTCTAGAATCGTCTTCTTTCCCCTCCCACCCCACCACCCCGATGTGTCGATAGGAGGGTACGAATGATATTGTTTGGAAAGGAATAATGATTCTACAAGTTCCTACCGTCAAATAAAAAACGCGAATGGTTTTCCGCGCAACCAAACCGTATAAAAATGAATTTAAGGAACACTATGGCTTAAGAACGCCGGAATTATTTATGTGATGAATATAGATGATTCGCTTAGAGAAATTGATGCAAATAGTATAATTTATAATTCTCGTATTCTCTAAGATTCTAGACAAGTTACGTTGTTCTAGAAAAGTTTAAAAAGTAATAAAAGAAACAGATCTCACAGAACACCAGCGTAAAATAGTAGCATAATGCTGCTGTGTTTCGTATGGTGAGTGTAGAGAACCGAAGACCATTTTCACTGGAAACGAGGCATTCCGTCTTAGTTCTCACGGGTGACAACGCATCTGCATTTTGATTCGTAATCGAGGATAGATGTAGATGTCTATGGGCCACAGCAACAGGTGGACTGTGTGCTCGTTACTCACCCTATCCTATAAAAAAATATATCTACATAATTTAAAGTACACCATTGATAAAATATAAAATTAGCTATTCCAAAAAATATATATGTAAAAGTTTGTTATAATCTCAATTTGAAATACTTATACACTAAAAAGATTTACAGTTATTTGTTCGTATCGTCAGTTTTAAATCGTTAGTTTCTTATCAAAATCATTATAAATTGCCAGGACAATCACACCTCTGGCTTTTTTTACTCACCAGAGTCCAACGGGGTCTATATTAAACTACTATACTATTAAATACCAACAAAATTGTAACCTTATAGGTTGCAAATAAACGTATTGAGAATTAAATTTTTTTTACCACTTTATACTAAGGAACCCGTAGCAGATCAAGGCCCCCTCAATATAATTTGCTACGGGCCCGCGCTTATTTAAACCGGCACTGGGTTAAGGTGGTTTAACCAGAATCTTCTCTTCCAGAGTAATTAAAAGAGGCTTTATAAATTATTGGAACGACCAATGGTATGTGGGACGGGCCCAACACCGGATCGGGCCGACACTGTTGCATTCTGGCGTGGCCTGTGCTCAGAGCCCGTAAGCCACAGCGAGGGCCCTTGGATGGAAGTTGTGGCAGCCCAGGGTGCGAGTATAACGCCCATGGACTCTGTTATCATAACGTCGGAAGACGTAGCTGATGCGGTACGTAGGGTCCCGAACTGGAAGGGTTCGGTACTTGACGGGCTGCATCATCATCATCATCATGTCATGCTGTGCTCGTCCGACAGTTTCAAGAGGCTCTCGACCAGATGATCTCGAGCCTCTTCACTACTGGGATCATTCATTTGGTTCCTAAAGATCAGGATACCACAGACCCGAGCAAATACCGCCCCGATAGGATCTATTAATATGGCATAATTTAGATGTTACCTCAAAGACCATTATATTTATACATTTTTCGTTTTAATAAATACATCTGTAAGTTTTTTGGATAAAATATAGGATAAATCCCTCCTGGAATTGCTCTTTATCTGGTCGTAAAGTTTACAACAACAACAAATTTATATAATATGATAATAATTTGATAAAGTTAAACGAGCTTATTTTAGCATTTTATTCTTTGAAGAAAACTGAGTCGAAATAAAAACATGAGTACTCCATCATGTTTTAATAAAAAGAAAACGATTTCAATTCCTGTTTTTTTTATATAAAACTGAAGTACCAAACGAGCTTACAGTCCACCCGATGGTAAATGGTAAGTAAGGTAAGTGGTAAGGTAAGTACACGGAATGTCTGGTACTGCCAGTCTGATTTGAAAAATTATTTTTGTATTTTATAGACAGATTTATGGGGAATAGTATATCAACATCAAGACAATTAGCATGTTACTTATTTGGACGCATAGTTTGAGAGATAATGAAAAATTAAATTAATTTAACACTCGGTTCGGCGCGCGAGCGACGTATAACTCGATCGAATTAACTTGAGACCTGAGCCGATGACGTAATTGTCAATGTACGGTGTGCAAAATAATGCGTCGTAATATTTTTTTATTTGAAATTTTTGAGATTTGCATGAGATTATTAATAAAAACAAAAATAAAATGTTCTGGCAAGGGGTGAAGTAATAAGTGATATACTGTTGCCATTTTTATATATTTTAAATATTTATTTTTTATAATATATATAATATTATTTTTAGTTAACGCGTCAAGGATGGACAAAGAAATAAATGTGTATGTTACACACTTTCTCATTTATAATATTATTAATTTATTTATTATACACTTTATTGCACTGTAAAAAGTGTTACAGATTCGTACACAATAAAAATACAAAGCATAACAGGCGACCTTATTGCTAAAAAGCAATCTCTTCCAGGCAACCAAACAAACAAAAACAAACAAAAGTCCAAACCAAACAACAAACAATTATCAAAAATATCGAACTAGAGTCGAGACGCGTATCCGCAACAAAAATGCTATCGGTACTGAGCGCGCACGGCCAGCGCGTGACGCGGTGCGGGGAGTCGGGAAGGGGGTCGCATTCCAGCGGAGTCTCAAGTTAATTCGTACGTGTTGTATATGCCTAGCTGCTCGATGAAATCCGAAAGAACAAATATATTTTAATACCACATGAAAACGTCACTAAAATATTATCTATACTAAAGAAATAAATAATAAAGAATAAATCAACGAATCAATAAGTGATTTCTTAAATTATACGCCGGTGAAACCGCGGGGCACAGCTAGTAGTATATAAATGTGAGACACATATAAGAAGATTGTACTCATATAGACGTAGTAGCTGGTGGATGTAGGAAATGAAGGTAGCTCAGGACCGTGCTTTATGGCATTCCTTAGGGAAGGCCTATGTTTAGCGTTGGATGTGTGATGAGCTGTAATGATGATGATGATGATACGTGTGAGAAACACGGTGTAGCCCATGGCTGCAGCACAAATGGGTTGATTCAACCGGGGAAGGAATACCAGCGTGAAATAGCAGCATAGCCATAGCGCTGCTATATTTCGAGTGAGGAGAACCTTTTACTAGTAACTAGGTTGTACATTGTATCTTGGTCCTCAACGTATGTGCAGAGTTTTACATTGTGATTCTGAATTGTGGATAGATCGCGACGATAGAGGCGTCAATGGACCACAGCATCCGCTTACCATGATGTGGATTGTGTGCTCATTTATCTATACTAACTAACTATATTATGGTTGTAGCATGAATGGGTCGGCTCGACCGGGGAAGGGCCACGTTGTCACTGAATACCATCGTAAAATAGCAGCTTAACGCTGCTGTGTTTCGTATGGTGAGTGTAGAGAACCGGAGATCCGTTTTACTGGTATCGAGGCATTCCATCTTAGTCCTCAAGGGTGACAACGCATCTGCACTTTGATTCTTAATGGAGGTTAAATGTGAATGTCTATGGGCCACAGCATGCACTTACCATCACCATGTGAACTGTGTGCTCGTTTGTCACCTTTATTCTATAAAAAAAAAATTAATCCGGATCTTAAAATCAATTCGTGTTTTTTTTTCGTGTTTCATTGGCCGCATGCTATTTCACGTTGAATTTGGTTCTGCGTCCAATCGTCCAACACAAAGAAATATGTAGGTTGACCACTTATTTATGCCGTCCAAATATAGTATGTACTTAGTTAATTTTTTTTTAATAAAAGTTAGGGCGACAAAATGACCACATAGTACAAAGTAAGATAAAGTAAATGGATACTGTAGCCCATTTACACTCCTTTGATTAAGGACCACACTGTATATACGTTATCATCTTTGAGGATTAAGATAGAATTCCTTGTTATCAATAAAAAATGGTCTTCCAATCTCGTCACTCATCATAATATGAAATAAAGCAGCTTTATACTGCTAATTTACTAGTTCAGGCAACTACAGCCATTATTCAGATACAGCCTGACTCTATCACATACAAGGTAGATCTCAGGACAAACATCATACTGATAACTCAAATTCCGTGTAATTTTTAAAACTATCCAAAATGCTACCCGGAAACGAGTATGTACGGAATAAAACCAACTTCATCAGCATGAATAGTTAAAACTTTTAATAAACTCATATTGGTAAAAATATACGACAGTTTATTTTTAATTACGGAGTTGTCTTTATTTAAAGTAAAAAATGTATCTTTAAAGTAGATTATATAAATACCACAGCTGGGTGAAGGCCTCCTCTCATTTCTGAGAGAGTTACGGTGCGAGCTTAGGGGCTACGCGGAACTAATAAGCACTGGATACTGGAGCAGCGTTGCGGACTTATTGTTCCATAACCTTTTTAGATAGGAGAGGAGGCCTGTGCCCAGGCGTAAAACGTATATTGGCTGCAACTTTACCTTAGTTTTATGAAGCAATTATTCCGCCACACATTTCTAGTGCGTTTTGGCGTATACTCTTCGTAATTACTCGAAATATTTTACATGCGTACGAACATAAACTCAGAGGTGTGGGTGAGCTACGCTAAGAAAATTTTCTGCAACTTTTATTTATGTCCTGTCAACAAATGGCATCAAAGTAGCTTTATAAGTTTAGTCGCGGCACAACGCTGACTGAAATTTAAAGTCAATTTTGCTTTCAGTACGCGCGGGAAATCGTGTAGATTAGACATGTCTGCTGTAAAGGCTCGAAGAGTTTTCGCGTATACGAAATTTGCCTTTTGAGACATAAATTATTTTTATTTGCTTTAAATTCTAACAAACAATATCGTTAACTCTGTGAAAATAGCAGAAAATTATTCGGTATTCGGGCATGGACTAGATATTTTATTTTATTAATTTGTGTGGGTGAAGGAAGAAAAAAGAACAAATAAGAAAATGACAATGGAATTAGAACGTTTTCTCCGCGAAAATGAGACCTACGATGATTTTTATAACCGGTGCAACAACTTAACACACTTCGACTGCAGCGAGGAGGAAATGTTGTGGTGGATGATGGGTTCCCGTAGACTGCCATTAAGTGAAATTATACCAATCACCACTGTTCTGGTGGTCATATTTTTAACTGGTGTCGTGGGGAACGCTTGTGTGTGCGTGGTTATTGTGAGAAATCCGGGTTTGCATACAGCTACCAACTATTATTTATTCAGCTTAGCTGTGAGTGATTTATTATTGCTTTTATTTGGTAAGTACGAGTGCACTAATTAAACAATCTGGAAGGCATTTCGGATATTAATTATTAGATAATATTTAGTACTATTATTTATTCTGTGATTTAAGGCAGTAAAATGGTTTAGGTAAACATAGAACATTTATATATATATAAATGTGGCTTGGAATTTTTTTAATGTGATTTCATTTCGTAAATATATATTTTAGGTAGAGTTTAAAGCTGCGTAATAAAAAATGCCAATTGAAAAAAAAATTTGGAAAACATTTAGAGCGCAAATTATTTCTTTTTTGCGTTAAAAAATTATAATATATTTACGAATTAGTGTATGATCTAAAATTTTAGCAACGCTCGTTTTTATTAGCAATAGAGTGACAGGTGAATTATCTGTTTATTGATGTTAAATGGCTACAAAAAGGCATGTAAGTGTATACATAAAATATATATACAAAGGCAAAGTAATGTTGTATAGCCTATTACCTAAAACTATCGATCACTAATAAAGAATCCTAAAACCGACAAGGGCATCGGTAAAGCGGGGTCTTTTATTTTTTGTATTTCCTTTAGGTTTTGTTTTTCTTTTAAAAAATGGTTTATTTCCCCAGGTTTTTATTTTTTATCAACAAAAATAACTCACAAAAGTTTTTGAAGTCTCTGACTCCCAAACTAGAGGAGTCTGTATCTTAGGAATCAACGGCCTCTCCCAGAGTTGTAATACAGGTAACACCTAAGAGAATTATGCATGTTTTCATTATTACAGTAGAAACAAAAGAAAAGTAAACAATTGAAAGTTAAATTAAATAATATATATATATATATATATATATATATATGCACACACACACATATATATAGATGATACATGAATATTAAAGTTTACATATAAATTATGCATTAACATAACCGAAACGTTAACATTAATTTTCACATAATAATCACTTCCCTGTTTTTTGTTTATTTATTTATTTTGGAACTATAAATTAAATTAAATTAATAAATTTTATATTGATATTGCGAGCTGTCTCTGATGCGACAGAATCACTTTTAACCGCGAACCGCAAATTCGTATTTGAATATCACTCTAATTTTGGAGGTCTCCGTGTTTTACACAAATACTGAATGTCAAAAAAAGAGTCACAATTCAGTTTTTGAATTCAGAATCTTGAAGTTTTCGTATAAAATAGTTTGAATCACGAATCTCGGATCATGCAAATTCAATTTTTTGATTTTTTCTGGTTTTATAACATCCGTCCGCTTATCTAGGTAATACAAGTGAAAAAACTGCAATTTTAAGCATTTTCCAAAAATATTATAAAAATTACACGCACATAGAAATTACAAGCATAGTTGTAAAGGAGCTTCATAGAACTTTTTTTATATAATACAAGTGTTTACCCATTTCGATGCACCGCTCTTATTTTCCTCTCAATGACCGAAACTGCGGTGGCGGAACTGTATACCACATCCACCGCTGAGGCTGGGCAGGCTACTGATTCTGAGTTCATCTTTTAGTCTTATGGCCTCCACGTATTGGAATCGTGGCGAGTGGTGTAAAAAAAGGGCGAATGGCATGACCAAAGCATTTGCAAGGTCCTGATGTTGTAGCCCATAAGTGGTGAAAGTAAAATGTGTTGGTCTGCCGCCTCAGTGGCCTATTGAAATAGCAAAATGCTAATATTTATTTATGGCAACATAAAACGTTTCTAGCACAAAATTCAAATTTTCTCATTCCAATAAGTGAACACATTGTTTTCCGAATTCAAAAAGTTAATCTAAAATATGGCTCCTATTTAACCGAATCAATACATTTACATGACAAAAGATTTTTAATATTTATAAACGGTCATTATGTAAATGATAATTGCAATATTGTTTCTGAAAGATATATTTATTAAAGATATATTAATGCTTTAGTCAAAAATTAAAGATATATTAATGCTTTAGCCATTAGAAATATCTACAAACATACATTTTAAGTAGTTTATAATATCACTCTAATTCTTTTCCTCTGTTAATCTTTTTTCTGGCTGTTATTTGGGGTCCTCCAGACCACAAATAACAGCCAGATTACCCCAAATGCAGACTAGCCATCTAAACAGGACACGATTACAGTGCACAATTATGCGAAAACTCAGGTGCACTTTCTATTCTCTCCCTGCAATCTGACATGACTGCAGAGATCTTTTAATTAGAAACATTAAAAGATTTTCGAGCAAATTTGAAATAACGTTTCATTGAAAAATAAAAATGCGTAGGGAACATTTTCGCTTGATAAATATTTATGATTTCAAATGTTGCCTGAAATCGGATGAATGGTTTGGTAGACTTCAAATGGCATTTATGAATAAATATCCTTCTAACACTACCGTGTACCGTTTGTACATCTTTCAGCACGATCGACTAACTCGAAGAGATGAAGAAAAAATAGATCTCCCTTTGACAACTAATACGGAAGTCAGTCAGTACAGTGCCAAAAGAGAAAAAATTAACCAAAGCGTATAAGTGAATTACCGTATGAAGAGATTCGGCATATAATGCAGATGCATCAATGCTCAGAAGCAGTTCGGCTTGGAACGGTCTCGGCGTGTTTATGACATTATTTCAGGTGACGAGTCTTGGAGTTACAAAGAGAACCAACGCCTATCAAAGTTAATCGATCGTAAAGCACAGGGAAATAAAAAATCTGCTGCTTTCAGAGATATAGTTTCTATCGCCAGGAGGATTCTATCTATAGCTTTCTTCAAATAAGCAGTAGAAGAACTGAGGTGGACTGGAAAGTTTTTCGAAAATTGGTTCAGACGCATTAAAATGTTAACAGATACTAATGAAGAGTTCTTTGAAATGTTTTAATAACGAAAAACTTCAACCGTAGATTTTTTTTTAGTTTCGCAAACCTGCACACACAAGGAGTACGCCGAAAGGCGTCAAAACTTCTTGCCTTTAGTCATTTGCTTGAATCTGATAAGTTATAAATTAATGTCTAAGCTGGATTTTCACGGTTAAATATAAAAATGGAACATTTATTATTACAAAAGATGTTATTACGAAGTTTTTATTAAGTCACTTGTTTATTTGTCTGTCTGTCTGATGGGTGGTATCTTGCAAATAAAACGAGCACTTTCCGGTGACTTAGAAACTTGAAACTTTGAACATAGTTCAAAATCGGATGATAATGGAGGACTATAAAAAAACGTGGTAGGTAGGTATATTAATTTTTTAATACAAAATTTAAAAAAAATAACTTGTTTTGACAATGTTGTCTTTTCTTGATAGTTTGGCGAGAATTCGCTCACCGCTCCCGGTTGAGGCTAGTGTCTTTAGCTCTATGATTTCCTTTGACTATAAAAAGATTGAAAGCTCCAAGAAAGTTTTGAAATTTTGCCTACTCTTTCAGGTAAGTCTGCTTCTTTAAGAGCAAAGGGTTTTTAATTTGTTTGTGGAATTCATCATACGAAGCAATTTTGAAGTAGTAAAGAGACGAGTCTGCCCATAGAATACTATAATACACAATAGAATGGCTGTCAACTTTATTTTATACGAGGTTTGGCGTCGTCAAACCCGATTTGCTGTGTAATTCGCAGACTGAATAAATTTACACATTTTACACTTTTGATTAATGTTCAAGATCATCATTAAAAAAATAGTTTAAATTTTAATACATATTTATTTGTATATATAATACAATTGTAACGTCAAAACACATCTCGTGTTGACATTTATACGTGTGAATTGACATGTTAGTGACATTTTAGTGGCTACGCGGGCCCCGCCCACTCCCCCCATTCTATTATGTATGTATTATAGTATTATATGAGTCAGCCACTCGTTCGTGCAATCGAAAAATTTTTTCGGGAAAACCGACGAGTCCACTGTTGAACATTGGTCTCCCCCATAGATTGCTTGATGGGGGGATATTTGCAATAGTTGCCACGCTTGGCAAGCCGGTTAGCAACCACAGTTTTATTTTATTTTCAGTCTTTTTTATTTGATTCCATCCTTCTTACGAAGCCCACAGGATGTTACACTGTCCCGGTAGTGAATATTCTTACGGCCTACTACACGTATTACGAAATTGTTAGTGCCAATACATTATAATAATCCGCGGGGAAACAAAGGAAAAAGAAATTACTGTCGACTGTAGGGTTGTCAAAACTGACGAAGAAGTGTTTTTTTGTATTAAAAATATTTAGTATACCGCATTGGCAACCAACTCTAAGCTATGTTTAAAATTTGAAGTCTCGAGCTCATCGGAAAGTGCTCGAAATTTGAGTTGTGATATTTCACCCGGAACGATGAACAGACATACAAACAAGAAAGTGACTTAATAACTAAAAAAAACGTGGTAATAAAGTTGCCGTGCGTGAAACACACAAAAACAAATTGTAACCTCGGATTCCTGCAGTATAGGTAATATTACTACTGTGTTGCTAGAGGAGCAAAGAACGGTTAATTCCGAGTGGCATGTGACAGTTTCAGTCACTATCTCAGTATTTGGACACTTTCTCTCGCATCACGACAACAAAGCGTCGCGTCGCACACATCTAGTAGAACATTACATATTCTACATATTCCACTGACTAGTCTCTCGCATCACGACAACGCAGCGTCGCGTCGCACAATTCTGATGGAACATTACATATTCTACATATTCCACTGACTAATCTCTCGCATCACGACAACGCAGCGTCGCGTCGCACACATCTGATAGAACATTACATATTTTACATATTCCAGTGACTAGTCTCTCGCATCACGATAACGCAGCGTCGCGTCGCACACATCTGATAGAACATTACATATTCTACATATTCCGCTGACTAGTCTCTCGCATCACGACAACGCAGCGTCGCGTCGCACACATCTGGTAGAACATTACATATTCTACATATTCCACTGACTAATCTCTCGCATCACGACAACGCAGCGTCGCGTCGCACACATCTAGTAGAACATTATATATTCTACATATTCCGCTGACTAGTCTCTCGCATCACGACAACGCAGCGTCGCGTTGCACAATTCTGATGGAACATTACATATTCTACATATTCCACTGACTGGTCTCTCGCATCACGACAACGCAGCGTCGCGTCGCACACATCTGATAGAACATTACATATTTTACATATTCCAGTAACTAGTCTCTTGCGTCACGATAACGCAGCGTCGCGTCGCACACATCTGGTAGAACATTACATATTCTACATATTCCGCTGACAAGTCTCTCGCATCACGACAACGCAGCGTCGCGTCGCACATATCTGATAGAACATTACATATTCTACATATTCCACTGACTAATCTCTCGCATCACGACAACGCAGCGTCGCTTCGCACACATCTGATAGAACATTACATATTCTACATATTCCACTGACTAATCTCTCGCATCACGACAACGCAGCGTCGCGTCGCACACATCTGATAGAACATTACATATTCTACATATTCCACTGACTAATCTCTCGCATCACGACAACGCAGCGTCGCGTCGCACACATCTGATAGAACATTACATATTCTACATATTCCACTGACTAGTAGACATTCAAAAATTAAAGAAATATCAAAAGGAAAGAGATTTGAAAATAAAGAAGACGCGCTAATTGATTATTATAATTTAGAAATTCCTGAGGTATTGTTATAATGTACTCCAGACCGAATTCAGGTCAAACTTCCTGGGAACACCGCCGACATATCCGTTACCATTACAGCCAATTAAAACCCACTGCTGAACATAGGCCTCCCCCATAGATTGTCTTATAGGGGGAATATTTGCCATAGTTTCCACGCTTGGCGAGCGGGTTCTTGACTGCAGTTATTTATTTTTAGTCGTTGTTGGGAAGACGCTGCTCCCACGGGATCATATGGGGTGGTTGATATGCTTACACCGCTACAATACGGTAGAACGGTGTCCGCTGAACATAGAGGTGTGAAATTGTGACAATTCCTTTTATGACGTAGGCATCCACTAAGAAAGGATTATAGAAAATTCAAACCCTTAGAGGGTGAAATATAGTGTTCCAGTTTTTACAAAACTTTTTACGAAACGAATTCATATTTGTACGAAGAAAAAAGGTGGTAACACAAAAGAATCACGTTTTCATTATCACCGTCTAAATGGGACATAAAAAGATGAATAACCTTATGTCGTCCCTTTAGCGCCGTAAAAATTGATTCAGGGTCCTCGTCTCAAGAATTGAAGTATAATGTACTACGTGCTATACAGTATATAATATTTTAATAGTCTGATAGCGGTTGGAATTATGTTCACTTAGGATCACGTCGGGAATTCTGCGAAATAAATGACCAAAGATTGTATTAGTAGACACAAAATAATTTTGTATTCTGGATATTCACTGTACTATGTAACTATAATATATATATATATATATATATATATATATATATATATATATATTTATGTGTGTAGGCGAAAGGGGAATCATCTTTAGATTTACTCATGATGGGCGCCAAAAATATGCGTACGTTGCAACACAAAGCACAGAAAAATTCAAGTATTTTATAGGCGTGCCTAATATTTTATCTCGGAAGATAACTGGAGTTTTGTGCTGAAAAGACTTGAGAGGTGGTAGTTGTTCAGTATTCGAT
Organism: Parnassius apollo; assembly: GCA_907164705.1. NCBI lineage: Eukaryota > Metazoa > Arthropoda > Insecta > Lepidoptera > Papilionidae > Parnassius > Parnassius apollo. The sequence goes on along the minus strand of CAJQZP010001558.1, from coordinate 8,212,649 downwards.
TTTGTGTGAACATTAATAGAACCGTTTTATTTGGGTTAACGGTTAATTCGTATTCATTGCATCAACTCTTCACTATACGGAGAGCCGCTTGGATCAGGTCGTACACCCTACTTGCTGTTTTTCTCGAGACCAGTATTGTCAGGTCATCTGCATAACTAATTGTATAGAAGTGGTTGGCATTTAATTTGCTGATTAGTTCATTTATGACCACATACCACAGGAGAGGTGGTATAACCCCACCCTGCGGGCAGGCTTTCTTTATTTTGGACTGCTTGAGATTCACCAGCAATCTTGCCGGTTCAACTATAGTTAGTCCAACTTTCATGCTGGCGATTGACTGTTATTTTAAGCGATTGTTAATGCCATTAACAAATCAAATCATTTCCTATATAAGCGTTCATTTTATGCAATAATTTTTACTATATTACATTATCCTTCTATATCCGAGTTTGGACTTTCGGACAAATTACGTTGAATTTTTTACTCACAGTTGACATTTGCGGCATTGCTAATACTCGTGATAAAACACCAAACCAGGCTCCAAAGTCTTTGCCAGGGTCTGTCTGTCAGAAAGAGCCAACTGTGAAAGCTAAAGACAGAGTGTGTCAGCATCGTTTCCGGGATACGTAAGATTTTGAGTGAGATTGAGAGGTTCTATGGGCAGCTGTACACGTCACGCTGTACGCGAGCCACACGCAAGTGTGAGTAACGATCCAAGAGCAAGTTTTATCCGACACTATTCCGATGATATCCCAGACGTCAGTCTGAGCGAGATTAGAATGGCTCTCCAGCACCCAAAAAACGGCAAGTCCTCGGTCGAGGATGGAATTACAGCGGGGCTTCTGAAAGCGGGTGGAAAACCGGTAATCGAAGTCCTTCAGAAGCTCTTTAATTCCATCCTCCATGGTGGCACTACTCGCGAGGCGTGGAGCAGAGGTGCGGTGGTCTTGTTCTTCAAGAAAGGTGACATCGCTCCCTTGAAGAACTATAGACCGATATCCCTTCTGATCCACGTCTACGTGCTGTTCTCGAGAGTCATTACGAATCGTCTCGCACGCAGACTCGAAGACTTCTAGCCTCCCCAACAAGCCGGTTTTCGAAAAGGCTTTAGCACCATACACCACAAAAATACCCTTCGGCAAATTATACAGAAGTCCGAAGAGTACAATCTGCCACTTTGCCTGACGTATGTGGACTATGAGAAAGCCCTTGATTCCGTCGAAATTTGGGCGGTGCTACAGTCCCTTCAGCGGTGCCAAGTGGACTGTCGGTATATCGAAATGCTTTTGTTGCTTGCTTGTTTGCTTGCTTTGTTTTTACAGTAGGGCTAAGACGGTTATCCGAGTACAGAACGAGAGTACGAAACCAATCCAACTGCAGAGAGGTGTAAGACAGGGTGACGTTATATCCCCAAAACTCTACATCGCTGCATTGGAAGACGTTTTCAAGCTTTTGGACTGGAAAGGATACGGTATTAACATCAATGGCGAGTACTTCTCTCACCTTCGATTTAGGGACGATATAGTCCTTATAGCAGAATCGCTGGAGGACCTAAGCACCATACTCAATGACCTCAATAGTGTCAACAATAGGTCTTAAGATGAACATGGACAAAACAAAGATCATGTTTAATGTCCATGTCACACCTATGTCGGTAGTTGTTGGGAGCACTATGCTCGAAGTTGTTGACGAGTACGTTCACCTGGGACAAATAGTCCCAATCCCAATGAGAGGTCAATCGACGGATTCAACTCGGCTGGGCAGCGTTCGGGAAATTACGACACATCTCGTCAGCTATACCTCAAAACCTGAAAACGGGACTATACAACCAGTGCGTGTTGCCAGTGATAACCTATGGAACTGAGACGTGGTCTTTCACTGCTGGCCATATGAGGACGCTCAAAGTCGCTCAGCGAGTTATGTAGAGGGCTATGTTCGGGGTTTCTCTGTGTGATAAACTTAGAAATGAAGATATCCGCAGTAGAACCATAGCGACCGACATAGCTCAACGGATTAGTAAGCTGAAGTGGCAATGGGCCGGCCATATAGCTATAAGAACCGACAACCGTTGGGGAAAAAAACATTCTCGAGTGGCAGCCTAGTACTGGTAGGCAAAGTATAGGGCGACCCCCACTAGATGGAGTGACGACCTGGTAAGACATGCAGGAAGTCGATAGATGCAGGTGGCTCAGGACCGTGCTTTGTGGCATACCATGGGGGAGGACTATGTTCAGCAGTGGACTTGTGAAGGGCTGTAATGATGATGATGACGAAGGTACTTTCCGAGAATAGGCCAGTAATTCGTAGGAAGTTAAGAAACACACTTAAATACTTTTCATACTTTTCACGAATTCCCGATTTCATTCGAAAATTATTACAAGTATTATGCTATCATTACAGCCCTTCACAAGTCCACTGCAGAACATAGGCCTCCCCCAAGGAATGCCACAATGCACGGTCTTAAGACCACGCACTGGTTGCACCAAGACTATTCTTCTGAGTGTAACAAGATTGTTCTTGTTCTCAGGTTTTGTGGTATACTTACGATAAGATGTGTCGTAATCTCCCGAACACTGCCCAGACGATATGAATCAGTTGATTTACCTCTCGTCCGAAATTGGACTTACCTTTTTTTTACATGGGGAAACGCCTACGCATACTCGCCTCGCGGGGGCAAGGACTGGTTATGTCGGACTCGCGCCGACTAAAACCTCATGGTGTTCCACCTTCATCGCATATTGGTAGGGCCACGGGAACGCTTTCGCACACATCCGTGGCCCCACCAGCGCCGGCCGCCTCATGGCGGCACTTCCTCGAGAGAGGAATATTCCTCGCCGTTCTCCTTCCCAGGAAAGGCGCACAGAACACATGGCGCACCTTCCTCCACGGCTTCCAACTAAACCTGCGCAACGGACGCCCCCACATCCGATGCGCGAAGACTATGGGACCAGGAAAAACAAGTAGTCAAAAGCACTAGCCTGCCTGATCCCAGCGGCGGATTTGGTCTATGGCTCCGCCGCCAACCAAGATTCGGCAACGGAGGGTAGGGAGAGTGGCGCCTCGCCAACCAACACTCCTCTTCCTCCGCGACTCCACCTCGGCTGCAGCGGTAGGGGGATAGGACACCCCAATCTCCACAGCCCACCAGCACATATCCGAAGTGGGCTCGCCAAGCCCACTCAGAGCGGCCTCCTCGGGCCGGTCCTTCACCTTGGGCCAGTCATGTGGGTTCCTCTTTATTCACCAAGGTGTGACCAAGCCACGGCTACTAAGCCCCCCGCCACGACAAGGCGGGAACCCGTTCGGGGGGGAAATTGGACTTACCTTTTTTTTACGGGGGGAAATCCTCATGGACTGCCTCTGCCTGGGGAAAGGCGGAGGGGTGGGCCGGACTCTTACCGGCTAAAACCACCCCGGTGTCTCCTCGCACGTGCACGCGAGGGGCCGCGGGAATCCAAATTCTTCCGCAGCCCCACACTAGTGCTACCCCGGTCTGTACGGGCCTCGTCTCCTGCACGGGGTAGTGAGGTGTTCAACTACCCCGTGTATCACCTCAGAGGCGCGCGCCGACACCCACGCGTGCCTCCGCCTCGGGTCCATCGAATAGGGGGGCGGGGGCTTCCCCTAGTCCCTCGCCCCTGGACTCATTCATGGGGGCTGGAAAAGGGCGTTGTCCGCCCTTCTCCTGCGCCCGGTGCGCCTTCTGCGGTCAGGGAAGGGAGTCGAGATCTCCCTCTCCCGTTCCGCAGTTACCTTCTGCGACGTCACGTCCTCACAGAAGGACACCACTGCATCCCACGATTCTGCGCTATCGACCATCCTCCGCACCAAGGCCGACAGCGACAGATCGCCTCCTACTTCATTTGTGAGGACACGGCGCTCCTCCTCCCAAGCTACCAACACTCGGCGAGCGTGTGTTGCGCCGTGTCCTGCCCGCAATGGACGCAGTGGTGGCACCGAGCGTCCGGCTCCCTGTCTATGCGGCGCAGGTACTTGCCAAAGCAGCCGTGCCCCGACAGCACCTGCGTCACCCTAAACGACAGGGAGCCGTGCCTTCTCCGTGCCGTGCCAGTCGTCGAGTACTGGCCTGATCGCCTCGACGATAGCGAGGCCGGCGTTAGGGCGCAGAAGCCTTTGCCGCCATTCCGCCACCAAGACCTGACGGAGCTCCTCTCGGCGCAGCGCGATCTGTCGCTGCACCGGCCTCGAGCCCCGTCCCCGTTCTTCCTCGCGCCATCGATATAATGACGCGAGTACTTTCGCCTCTAGGTCCCAGGGCGGGGATCCGGCCAGGACGCAAGCCGCCTCGTAGGAAATCGTGCGATACCCGCGGATGACTCTGACGGCCATCGCCCTCTGCGGTTTGCGCAGAATGGCGAGAGTGCTGGCCGTAATATCCATCGCCCATAAAGGGGCCCCATACAGGGCCAAAATTGGACTTACCTAGTCTAACTATTTGTCCCGGGTAAACGTACTCGTCGACAACTTCGAGCGTAGTGCTCCCAACAAGTACTGGCATAGTTGTGATTTGGAATTTACACAGAACCTTTATTTTGTTCATGTTCTTCTTAAGATCTATCCGCTGGAAGACACTATCAAAGTGATTGAGCATAGTGCTTAGGTCTTCCAGTGATTCTGCCATAAGAACTATATCCGCGGCAAATCGAAAGTGAGTGATTTACTTGCCATTGATGTTAATACCGTATCCTTTCTAGTCCAGTAGCTTAAAAACGCCTTCCAATGCAGCGGTGAAGAGTTTCGCGTATATAACGTCGCCGCCTTACACCTCTCTGCAGTTCGATTGGTTTTGTATTCTGCTTTTGTACTCAGATAGCCATCGTAGCCCTACTGTACAAACACCTCAGCACGTTGATATACCGACAGTCAACTTTTCACCGCTGAAGGGACTGCAGCACATCATAGTTCACAAACGTAAGGCAAAGTGGTAAATTGTATTTTTCGTTTTTATGTACAATTTGCCGGAGGATATGTATGATACAAGAGTCCACTCGGAAACCGGCTTTTGGGAGGCTGGAAGTCGTCGAGTCTGCGTGCGAGACCATTCGTAATGATTCTCGAAAACTGCACTTAGACTCGGCTTACAAGGGAAGTCGGTCTGTAGTTGTCGCCTCTCTTGAAGAACAGGAATACCACAGTTCTGCTCCACGCCTCTGGAGTAGTGTCACTGTAGAGGACGGAATTGAAGATCTTCTGAAAGACTTCAAGTGTTGGTTTTCCACCCGTTGTTAGAAGCCCCACTTCAACTACATCCTCGCCTGTGTCCTTGTTGTTTTGACGCTCGGAATAGTGTCGGATAAGACTTGCACTTGGATCGTTATACTTGCATGTAACTCCAACTATGACATGTACCTCTCAAGCTCACTCAAGATATCAGCGGTCCCAGAAGCGATAATACGACATTCGGTCTTCAGCTTCAACACTTGGCCTTGATGTTTGGGGCCCTGGTTCCATTAAATCGCTTCTTTAATACGAGCTGTATGGAAGTTGCGTAATTCCCGTCGCAAGCATTTGGATTTGTCTGTTCAGTTGCAGTACCGTACTCAGTAGTGAGATCGTAGAGTTTTTGTTCACATTGTCCACTATATTGCAGTATTCTGGGCACTGAAAACGATTTTGTAAATTGAGCTGAAAGATTTCGGGGCTTTGGATTAGAGCACGAGAGGGACGAAGCGTTGACTTCATCAGACCTGAGTTCTCCAGCTTAAAGTTTAGTTTCAGTGTGCCTTTCACCATTCGGTGAAATCTGACAGTTTTCACCTTGGCGAAAACTGCGACATTACTGAACAGTTGCGGTTTGGTCGTTATAATTAAGCTAATCTCATTTTTTGTCGAATCGTCGGGGCTTGATCAGGTCCACTTTCTGTGGGGCCGTTTTTGGAAAGAAAGAGTTCATCAGAAAGAGTCCCTCCTCGCCGTTGCCCTATTTCGAATTTCCTTAATTTAAGCCCACAGTTCTCCACAACATCAGACTATAGATGTCCTCATACATTTCCTCCACCACCTCATCGAAATATGCCGAGGTTGGTGAGTAAACCTATTTGACTCTCAATGAATACCGTTTGGTGAGTCTGAGTATAAGGAACGCAACCCTCGTCATCATACTCCAAATTTTTACAACGTTGTTAACGAGACTTGTGGGCGATAAATCTGACACCTCCTTGGGACAGATAAACCATCTGTGATAGAACCGGTGATAGAACAAGTTGCCGGTTTCAATGATTACCGTGTCCTCCCCCCTCTTCGGACCTCAGATAACCCTATAATATCCCATTGCAACTTGTCTATCTCTTCTTCTAACTTTAGGATCATCTCGTGAGTCCTCAGTGTGCGTGCGTTAAATGTTGCCAGGTCGAGTCGTCTTAGGTAGAAACTGAACCTCCACCGGAGATTCTTAGTACCCCCTTCCCCGGAATTACTGTCGGTCGCCACCGTAGCCAGGGATAGTGGGGTCACCGGGTACTGGGAGTCATTTATTTATGTCATTGCTCAGGGGAGGATGGTTGCCATAGTTGCCACGCTTGACAATCGGGTTGGCAACCCCAGTTTTTTATTGCTGTTATCAGAAAGATGCTGCTGCCCATCTTCTGCCTTAGTTTCTCTCTGTCGCCTCTTACGACGCCCACGGCTAAACTTTTAAGTAAGATATGAAGTAAGTGGATATTCTGACACCGCCACTGCTCGGCACTGTAGTAAATAGTAGTAGTAGTATTATGCTAAATTCTTTTTAATTAACATCGCGCATTTTAATAATGATCACCACCCATACTTGGATTTAAAAAATTTGTAGACCTAAAATCTTTGAACCAATGACAGCAAGCAGCATCTAATGAGAGCGATTACAGTATAATAAATTTGTCATAACTTTGGTGAAACCTGCGTACGACAGAAGATAGGTGTAGGACTACAAACAGAATATGATTTTGTTACCTATAATAGATAATGTCACAGACAAATTAAAGGCACCTATATAAGGAATGCCTTTTGGTAGGCGGATGGACGTTTGCAGTACCAGACGTCTCGCACCTTCGACGCTGTTGCCCGTAGCCGGTCTGGTACAAGGTACAAAATTTTGCCGATCTCTTACGACTCTCATGGAAAGAAATGGGATGATGGATTTTCTCAACCACCACAAACCAACTTGTAACTTACGGTACTGCATTATGTTCTGCACAGCTTACAACTAATGTAAAAACAGATGAGTATAGGCTGTCCACGCTATCAATTTTCCATTCGGTAACTTAGATCATGAGTTGTATTAAAAAAGAAACTACGATAGCGGTATCAGCCACTTAGTTACCCTTAATATGTACAAAATTATTACGTGAAAATTTGTAAAAAAATAAAAATTAAAAAAAAAAAAGATTTTAATATTCAATGTTAAATACGCCGTTGTTAAAAAAATTATGAAAGCAGTTTTTACTAAGATATTATGTGTTAATATATTTCTAAACTTTTAAGTAAAATATGTTTAATGTGGTTTTACATACTTAAGTTAGCGCTAGTGCCTTGTCTATTAATTACCTAGATGCACTGCGAGGAGGGGTTGTTATTAGTTTCGTTCAGTGCGGGGGTTGGGAGGCAGTTATAGTTCTATTATGAAACCTTTATATTATAAGCTTCTGCTGTATAAATGATTTATTGCTTTAATTAATAAAGGAAAGTTTTCGCATCATTTTATAAAACTACAAAATATCTATAACTAGCGATATACCCCCCCCCCCCGCCGTCTTCGCCAATGTAGAATTAATAATGTGGCCTTGTTTTGATTTAAGGCTATCTCAGACAATTCATTTTATAAATATTTAATTTAAAAAGTTGTTCCGAAAAAAGGACAGTTTTGTTTTTTTTTTGCAAAAGAGTTTTAGATCTCTCCTGGCGTGAAACTTTACGAACAGATAAAGAGCACTCTATCTGTTCGTAAAGTTTCATAACGAACGGTTGTCATTCCGCATATGCCAGATAGACAGACATACAGACATCTTACAGATGCGATATATCCCGATGTTGAAAATCTGCAATAAAAAAAACTACAATGGGCCTCGTTCAAGGGCAATAGTTTCAACAAGAAACGATTCAGTTATTGAAGTAAACGAATTTATGCTACAAAAGGCCAGGTAATATAAAATGTTACGAGTCCATTGATTTAGTCTGCAACAGCTGTAGTTGCTTAACTGTACATTTTTTATATGATAATAATGTCCTCCAGACCGAATTTCGGCCACGGGGCTAGCTTCAACGAAGGCTAGCCATCGGCGCAGGACAGTTTTATAGTGCCCAAGTGTATGCGCAAGCACAAGTGCACACCTCATAATGCGGTGGTACGGTAAACCGACACAACCGGAGAGAGATCAGGCGCAGGACCAACGGCTTTACGTGCTTTCCGAGGCACGGGGGTGATACACCGCCAACTTCCTGACTCCGGGCAGCTACTGAGAATTTCTTGACAGAAAAACTCAATAATTGATTTTTTTTGGAATTCAAACCCAGGACCTCACGATCAGCAGTCGCACTACTACACCCACTAGAAAAATGAGGCATTCAGAGTCAAAGTTTTATATTATAGGGTGACAAACGAGCACACAGTCCACCTGATAGTAAGTGGTTTCTGTAGCCTAATTCATCCTCCATTACGAATCAAAATGCAGAGGCGTTGTCACCCGTGAGGACTAAGATGGAATGCCTCGTTTCCAGTAAAAGGGGTATCCGGTTCTCTACAATCAGCATAAGAAACACAGCAGTATTAAGCTGCTGTTTTACGGTGGTATTCTGTGGGAGCGTAATCGTTCCCCGGTCGAGCCGACCCATTCGTGCTACAATTATACTACTAATATAACTGCATGGCTCTATCACGTACAATGAACGTATTCCCAAAAACTTTTGACTCAAAACTTTGGACTCGCTCAGGAATAGAGTAGCTTTTCCTTGGTAAATAATTTTTCAAATCGGCATTTGTTCACGCGAATGAAGTCAAGGCCGGGTCATCTAGTTTTACCTTTATGTAAAGTTAAAAATAATAGCAAAGTTCTTTCTTCAGACCACCGCTACCGTTAAAGCCTATCAAAACTCCACTGCTGAATATATCCCCAATAAAGTGCCACATGTGCAATATCAAGTAATGTTTAGCATAACTACCCATATTTGAAATATATTCCTTGCTTTTAGGCGGGTTGAGAATCGTAGTTCTTTTTTATTTTTTACGGTGTGACCGCTGTAATTTTGAACTAAAACGAATGTTAACAAGATGAAGAATACCCTCATAAGGTCATAACACTGTTTGTTATTTAACGAAGTATAAACGTGATAGAGCCATGCTTCAGCTATATAATATAGTATCTACAAATGAGTAAGCACGACCAGGGACGGACTACTCTCTCACTGAATCCCAACGAAAGAAAGTTGCCGCAAGAATAGTTTGCAACGGAGAAGTTTAAACACACAAAAGTCTTTTTCACGGACAAAAGCCTTTTAAAAAATTTCTTTTAGTTAAAAGCAAAAGCCAACTTCAGAGAACTAAAAAAATTACCACATGACAGCTTTAGAAGTTAATGCTAAGATATAGTGTGTATACGGAATATGAAAGCCGCAGCTATGACTTTTAGTTAGTGGATTTAGAAAAATGGAAGAGGGAATATGAAACAAGCACGTATCTTTTTTTATTGAATAACGGTGACCAACGAGCACACAATCCACCTGATGGTAAGTTAATGATGTGGCCCATAGAAATCTAAATCTATCCTCGATTAAGAATCAAAGTGCAGATAGGTTGCCACTCCTGAGGACTAAGATGGAATGCCTCGTTTCCAGTAAAAAGGGTCTCCGGTTCTCTACACTCACCATACGAAACACAGCATATTCTGTGAGAGCGTGATCTTTACCCGGTCAAGCCAACCCATTCGTGCTACAACCATAATATCGTAGCTCAAGCATAGCTCTACCACCCATATAATTTGTTTTATTTATTTATTAAGAAACCAACAGCGTTCTATATAGTTTACATTAAACAATAGTATTTTTATAATAAGGCCAATAACAGAAATGTCATCTTTCTTTGAGTATTTTTATACGCGCTGGATCCACGCTGCAGCTATATTATGCTTGGCTTGACCGGGGAATGACCATGCTCTCACAGAATACCAGCCTAAAATAGCAGCTTAATACTGCTGTGTTTCGTATGGGGAGTGTAAAGAACCGGAGTACTGAGAGTACTTAATTTTTAATGTAAACGAGGCATTCCATCTCCTCCTAGACCTCACGGGTGACAACGCATTTACATTTTAATTTTTACTCGAGGATAGATTACGATGTTTTTGGCCTACAGCATCCACTTACCATCAGGTAGACGGTGTGTTCGTTTGTCAGTCTTACTCTATATAAAAAAATTTGTTTTTAAGACATTTTACCATTGACTTATATATTACCGTTTTACATAAATAGTCCATGGACAAACATCCAGATTATGAACAATTATTCTTGTAGATATTTGTGTTATTTGTATTATATACAATTTGTATTATACATTACCTGTATTTGTTATATACAGATATTTGTACCGTGCGAAATTCGAACCTGTAGCCAATTACTGAGCCATCGTAACGAAAATCAATAAATATATCTGTAACATGATAGTAATTAAGTCCGATTTCTACGATTTTTACCTCATTTTATATAAAAAAGGCATTTGCCTTTGCCATATTATAAAAGACTTTAGCTGTTTATATAAATCAAACCCTATAAAGCCATCAGCGGTAGATAAATCTAATTTTCAGACTCTAAATTCAAATCATACTGAAAGCTCTTGCTTCTAGGCGTAAAAACAAACATTTATTATGAATCAATGTGTCTTTACCATAAATACTTTTGCAATTTTAAAAGATAGTACCCGGTTGACCGAGCTTTGCTCGGTATTTTTCGCTCGGTTTTTTTTAATTCGTGTGTTTTGGAAATTATATTTAGATACAAATTACATACTGATGAAATACAAATAATATTTTTTGATCTTAGCGACATAATGGAAAAAATTGAACTGGTTATTTGAATAAAAAATCATGAGTGCAATTAGTTTAATTTAAATTATCGTGTTTTTAAAAAATATACTAAAAAAAGGGCTCGAAATAATAGATTTTCTCAAAAAAGAAAGGAACTTGAAAAAAATTAAAAAAAGACCGGTCGGTCTGGACTCGAACCAGGGTATTACGATGCTGTGACCGCCCATTATACCAATTAAGCTATTTATAATTATTAGAAGTAACATTTACTTCTTATTCTAACGATATTGTAGCAGTTTTTCATTGCCTAAAAACACGGAAAAAAGATATTTTCTAAAAATAAATCCTAGCTAGATCGATTTATTGCTCCCGAAACTCCCTGGACACAAAATTTATGAAAATCGTTGGAGCCGTTTCAGAGATTCCGATTATATATATATATATATATATATATATATATATATATATATATATATGCTATTTATAATTATTAGTAACTGTCAAAATTTACCTTCTTATTCTAACGATATTGTAGCAGTTTTTCATTGTCTAAAAACACGGACAAAAAGACATTGTCTAAAAATAAATCCTAGCTAGATCGATTTATTGCCCCCGAAACTCCCTGGACATGGAATTTTATGAAAATCGTTGGAGCCGTTTCCGAGATTCCGATTATTATATATACAAGAATTGCTCGTTTAAAGGTATAGGATTTAAGTAATCTCAAGTCTTCTCGTATGATAAGTTAGTAATGGGGGTTGAAAATATACATATTATTTTTTATTTTCTGTCAGGGGGGGATGTTTAGGATGGATTAGAAACCAAAACAATATTTTATAATATTTGTTTTTGCTGTCAGTTTGATCACGCATCGCGTTAAAACGGCACGTTCTTTATTTTTATTGTTTACGCATTTCGAGCATTTCGCAATCGGTTAGGTAGGTTCTAAGTTACAGTGTTGTTAATATTAAAACACCAAAGCCAAATTCAACCGTCTGATGTCACTTTTCACAATCAAAAAGGAACTGCTAGAGATCGCTCTTACTAATTGTGCGGTTTGCCTCGATTCGCGGATTGTGGATCGCAGTAACAGATATATGGCACCTTTATAGTATGTATTGTCGACATCACATAGATAGAAATACATAGATTATATTAAAAACTTCATCCCCTATTTTCCACATTTAGAGGTGGAGTTTATGGAACCTATAGCCGATATAACAAAAAATAATCCCTAAAACTCATGAAGATATCGCGTAACATACTTAAAATAAGAAGATGTACAGCCAACTATAATATAGTTTTATTAAAGCCATTCTATTATATTCCAGAACTGTCGATCTGCCTCGACTTCGCCTAGGTGGTTTCTGTTTACAATTCAATAGAAATACAAAGCCTTTTATTTGGACAAATTAATAAATATTGTTCCTTTTTTATAGGATATATTTATAGATTTTTCAAGCAAACGAGCACACGGTTCCCCTGAGGTTAAGTGACTACCGCCGCCCATGAACAATTGCAACACCAGGGTAGTTGCAGTTGGGATGCCGGCCTTTTAGAAAGGAGTAAGCTCTTTTCTTGAAGGTCTCTAGGTCGTATCGGTCCGGAAAAATCGCCGGTGGCAAACTATTCCACAGAGAGGTCGTACGCGGAAGAAAACTCCTTGTGAAACGTACAGTGGTGGACCGCCAAGCATCCAGATGGTGTGGATGGTATCGGGAAGTTTGCCGCGTAGTGCGTTCACGAAATTTGGCGACTGGGATTAATCCGAACAATTCCTTAGAGCACTCCCCATGGTATATGCGAAAGGAAATACAAAGAGATGCAACATCTCTTCGCAGCGCCAGTGAATTGAGCCGATCGGAAAGCACTTGGTCGTCGACGTTTCGAGCCGCTCTGCGCTGGATGCGGTCAAGTGGAAGGAGCTGGCACTGGGGAGCCCCAGCCCAGAGATGGGAACAGTATTCCATGTGAGGCCGAACCTGCGCCTTGTAAAGTTGCAGGCGGTGTCCCGCTTTGCTGAGCACGCCAAGCTTTTTAGAGGCTAATTTGGCCTTCTCTTCCAAGTGACCATGAAACTGCACGTCACTCGATATGTCAACGCCGAGGATTCCGATACTGGTTGAGGCAACAAGAGAGTGCCTTGAAACTAAGGAGATACGACAAAGCTGCTAACGCGCAAACTTGTGTCTTCTGAAGGTTAAACTGGACTAGATTTAGTCGCCCCCAATCCGAGACTTTGTTCAGCAAAGACTCGACTCCAGACACAAGTTTGTCCTGATACTTGGAGACGTTATCCCGAGAAATATTGGCACGGCCGGTGTACATAGCATCAACTTCCGCTATGCGGGTTTGCAATATATCGTTGATATGCAGAAGAAACAGCGTTTGTGATAGCAAGTAGCCTTGTGGAATGCCAGCATTATTAGGCTTGTAATCGGAGCACGCATCGTCTACAACGACCTTAATGCTCCGATCTGCAAAAATCTGGTGATTCTAATGCACAATTTCTCGGGAAGCTCACAGGAAGGGAGCTGCGAAAGAAGCGCTTTAAGCCAAACCCGATCAAAGGCCTTTGCAGTGTCCAAACTAACGGTCAATGCCTTGGACTCTACTGCCTTCGCCCCATCGATGCGTCAGGTAGACCAGAAGATCACCGGCTGATCGACCGCGATGAAAATCGTATTGGCGGTCATTAATCAGCTGGTGATTCTCAAGGTACCGCATGAGCTGGAAGTCTATAATGGATTCCATTATTTTGGAGAACAAGGAGTTGATAGCGATTGGCCTGTAGTTTGAAGGATCTGAGCGGTTGCCTTTTGTAGGGATCGGGTGGACGAAAGCCTTTTTCCATAATTTCGGGACTACACCTAGGGAGTAGGAGTACCAAAACGACGCGTTAGAATCCGTACCAACTCTGAAGCACATGTACTCAACACAATTGGTAGGATTCCGTCAGGCGAACTCGACTTGTGGATGTCCAGAGAGAGGAGTGCTTTGCGAAATGAGCGCTGTGTGAACCGCACATCCGGCATGGAGCACTCACACCGCGGGATGATCGGCGGTGTGCTCCCCCCGTCATCAAGAGTCGAGTTGGACGCAAAGAAAGAGCCTAACAAATCGGCTTTATCCTTTGTGGCACGAGCTAGTGAGTCATTCTCCCTGTGCAGAGATGGAAGAGATTGGACAGCCGTGGCGAGAGACCAGAATGCACGGGTTCCAGAAGGAAGGCGAACTAGTTTCTCGCCATTTCTGCCTATGTGCTCTGACTTTGCCTTGGCATTGACTCCTTTGAAGGACCTGGAGGCGGAATTATACTTTTTTTTTGGGGCGCTGGTGTTTATATCCCCGGACGTTGATGCGACAGCCCACTGCACTCCTGCTTATAGCATGATGCGATCCTTATAAAAAACAAATACAGAACAACACAAACAACAACCTGCAACCTATCTGATATCATCATCCCATCTTTTCTGTTGTGTTGTTTTGCCTTCCGTTGGGTTATCTACACTTACTATACGAAACACAGTATATTCCGTGAGAGCATGATCCCTCCCCGGTACAAATACAAAGCCATTTAGTAAAAACCATTACGTAATTGTTCTGTATTTTTCCCTTGTCATGTGCCCTGACCACTTTCATTTCAGCCTTTTGATTTATAGGGTTACTCCTGGATCTTATTCCTTTTCCTCATATTGATGTTTCTTATTTTGTCCGCTTTTTTGACTCCCTGTGCTTCTTTCCATCGCTCGTTGGCAAACGGCAAGTTTATTGTGTTTCTTGACAAAGCACATGTTTGGCTTCCATACGTTAGAATTGGTGAATCACAGGTATTGAACAGTTTACTCTTTTCTGCTTTATGTAAGTCTTTTTCTTTTCTGGTCCCAGTATCTCTTTCAACTATTTCCTTTTCTTCTTTCGATTTCTTTGTTTATCTTATCTTTAGGTGAGATCAGCTGCCCTAAAATTATGTATTACTCGACATAACTAATTTGCCACTTCCCTACGTTTATGATGCTTTTATTTCCATTGGTTATTACTTTTGTTTGTGTTTTAGTCCTTCTTTTTCACTCTCTGATGATAGTTCGTTTAACATTCAGACCAAATCTTCTGGAGTTTTTGTAAATGACACAATATCATCGGCAAATCTTAAGTGTGTTATTGTGCGCCCTTTAATATTTAATACAAGGTTTTACAAGGTCAACACTTTATGTTTCTGAAGATCATTTCCAAAACAGCTGAGAAAAGTTTTAGAGAGAAAGAGACCCCCTTGTCTTACTCCTTTCTGTATGTTCAATAGATTTCCTTTCTTTTGAACTGAGTAGTCTCTACGAAAGTCTGCCTGTTCTATTGACTGTTGTTCACCTAGTTGTCCTTCAATTCGTTTGAGTAAAATCTTTGCAAATATTTAATACATGTTTCAATTTAGCCTTATGGGCCAGTAGTTTCCAATATCATATTTGTCTCCTTTTTTAAACAGAAGCATTATACCAGATTGAGTCCATCGTTGAGAAATATATCGTTAAATATTTGTTTGAGAACAATAATAAAAATAAATATCGCTTGTTTTAAGATTTCATTACTTATTCCGTCTGGGATCCGGGAGCTTTATCTTATGTGTGAGTTTCTATAGCGATTTCGATTTCTTCCTGCGTGATGCTGGGTACGGTTGTGATTTCTAACAGTTCTGTTTCTCTTTCAGCTGTAGTATTTTTGTATAGTTTCTTCTAGTATGATGGAGCAATGCCTAGTATTTCTTTCCCGCGATTTTTCTTTATTACGCTTCTACCTTTTATCTGTACTATCCAGTCATTTTTGTTGGTTAACTCCTTCTACGCCTTTTTGATTCCACCTGTTTGTAAAATGTTATTCTCTATTGTTTCCATTCGGTATCCAAACCATCATCATTTAAATATAATATTATAATCAACGAAAATTTACAATAATATTTCGATTCAACGTCAAACTCCTCGGTTGAAAAATATCGTACATCATTCATGAAATTGCTCTCTAGCTGTTTATGAAATTTCTTTACAATCGTATCAGCTATTCCGAAGATTGGCCCGGACAGATAGAGAGAGAGAGAGAGAGAAAGAGAGACAGACAGACAGATTTTTAAAATGTTGCCAAGAAATAATTTCTGACAGATAGACTGACTAGCTGTGAATTTTGTTTGTTTTATAATGTTCCTTTATCTGTAGTGTGTAGAGTATGTCAGTTAAAAAAAAAGCTTTTATGTTATATTTTTTTATATGGGATATCTATGTTTTATATACTAATGTGCAGTTGAAAATTAAATTATACAAAATGCTTAACATACAAACCAAAATATTGAATAAATTACGGTTTAGTACAGATAGAAATAATTATAAAAGCAGTTGCCCCAAGTAAAATCACTGCACAAAGTTACCAACTTATATGAGGTTAAAATATAATAGCTCTTACGGTTATTTACTGTACCATCTTTCAACCATAAATCAGTCACAAATTAAATACGCCACTGTATTTGTTTCGTTGTGATTCTTTATTAATAATTGATTAATTAAATAAACTGTTTGCTTTGCACGGCAATTACACACATTTCTCTCCAATTTTATATCTACGGGTAAAAGTAAAGTAAAGTCATTGGTAACATGCACTGGTTGTACAATCTCATTTTCAAGTTTTGAGATACATCTGACGAGAAGATGTGTCGTAATTTACCGAACGCTGTCCGTCGAACTCTCCGTCGAAGTTGGACCTACCTAGTCGGACTATTTGTCCCAGGTAAACATACTCGTTAACAACTTTGAGCTTAGGGCTCCCAACAACTACCGGCATAGTATGTCATGGACGTTACACATGTGAACTTAAAATTAAAATATTATTTGCAAGAATACCTATACACAATTTCAGTGACTACAAGCACAGTTTAGTATCATTATATAAATTGTAAATAAACGAAGACTGAATATTTCGCTCAAAGAGTTTTTAAAGGAGCTCGTGCCACTAATGTTTTCAAATAAGTCCTTCATATTAAAATACAAATATAGTAAAAATAAAAACAGCAGAGGTTTTATTCGTTGAAGTAATGTAATCCGATTATCGTTTTTCTTTAAAGTACATTTAATAAAATTATTTTCAAAATTGAGTACTTATAGATACTTTAGTGTATTAAAAATTAGTTTTTTAAACTTTTGATACTTACTACGTCAGTCAGTGTAATCTGTCGTTAATTGCCTTATTAGTTCAGTGGTCGTAAGTGCGACCGCTAATGTGGTCTGGGAATCGTAATTTTCCAAATTCACACCAGCAGGTCGGAGAAAGGAAGTTGGCGGTGTTTCGCCTTCGTGCCTCGGAAAGTACGTAGAGTAGACCTAGTGAACGACGAGAACAGAAAATTATCTTAGTGGTAATGATAGGAAGTCATTCTATTCTTACCCCTCACCTTTACCTTTACTTTTACCTCATTCTTACCCCTCTGGATGTTCCCCCATCAGTCGATGGCAAGATAATCAACAGAATGCACCGAGTGTAACTGAGCACAGATAGCTGCTGGGCGATAAAAATATTTTTTTAAATTTTTTATATGTTAAATATCTCTTCAGCTTGTAATGTCCTCACTCTCACAGTAAGGAGGATTTAGCGCTTAATCACTTTTTTACAATAAATACATGATGGCTTCTGCTTTTTTTTAAGAACAGCAGCGCTTATAAAAATGTTTTTTATAGTTTAATTTTTCTCTACTCAAGCAAAAATTTTAAGGCATTTTTAGTGTTGCTTTAGCAAATGCCGTAGCAATACTTTGAAGTTACGCCTGAAGTGAATAAAACTTTATTACGCGTTGGCACATTTCAGAAATACTGTATGATATAAAATCGCTAACATTGTGTTATTTTAGAATTTAGTTATGCCATTTTAGTTTGTTATATCACACACACACGTATATACATATATATATATATATATATATATATATATATATATATATATATATAAATATATATATTAAACGTTTCAAAAAAATAATGAAGAAACAAAAACATCGACGGCGAGTTACAGCGTTGCGAGTTGGAATCCCGCACGAAACAAGTATTTTTCCGGGTCTGGATGTTTGTTAGATTTTATGTATGATTATTTGTATGTAAACTGCCTCTACGATACAGGAGCAAATCCTAGTATGAGGGTAACTTTTTAAAAAAAAATAATAAAGAAAATATAGAGTGAAGCCATGGGTTTAATATTACTTTGTTAAAAAATTTTTTTTTTTTTAAATTTTTTTTCTTCTAACTCTTTTTTTTGCTGTGCGGGCGTTTTTAAATTTATAATGAACAAGTATCAGGTTGCCGTGTTGTGGCGGTTAAAATATATTTACCATCCCTATTCTCGTCGGTATCATTAGAGGTGACAAAAGGAAACTGAGGCAGGAGATGGTCAGCAGCATCTTTCTGATAACAGCAAAATGATAATAAAAATAAACTGAATTATCTTAAACAAGTCTCTCGTTAACAACGTTATAAAGTTCGGGAGTGTGTCAACGAGGGTTGTGCTCAGAACCACCAAATGATATTTGATGAAGATCAAACAAGTTTACGCACCAAATGCGACATGTCGTAATTATGAGATGGAGGAAATCCTTATACAGGATATCTCTAGAGCCATGTATGCCTCCAAAACCCACTACACGGTGTTAATGGACGACTTCAATGCAAAACTAATCACAAGAGAGAACGGTGAGCTGAAGGTAGGGAAGTTCAGGAAAGGACAACGGAATCCAAGGAGCCAACGGATGGCCGACTTTATGGAGAAAGAGGGACTCTTTATGATGAACTTTTTCTTCCAGAAGCGGCCCCACAGAAAGTGAACCTAGTCGAGCACCGACGCGACGGTTCGACAAAAATGAGATTGAGTAACAAAAAGCCTTCCGTATGTGGACTATGAGAAAGCCTTTGATTCCGTCGAAATTTGGGTGGTGCTACAGTCCCTTTAGCAGTGCTAAGTTTAGTGTCGGTATATCGATGTGCTGAAGTATTTGTGCAGTAGGGGCTACGATGACTAATCGAGTACAGAACCAGAGTATGAAACCAACTGCAGAGAGGTGTAAGACAGGGTGACGTAATATCCCCGAAACTCTTCATCGCTTCATGGAAGACGTTTTCAAGTTACTGGACTGGAAAGGATACGATATTAACATCAATGGTAAGTTCATAACTCTCCTTAGGTGCCTGTCAGAATCTCTTGAAAACCTAAGCACTAGGCTCAATGACCACAATAGTGCCACCCAAGGGAAAGATCTTAAGATGACAACATGGACAAAACAAAGATCACGTGTAATGTCCATGTTACACATATGCTGGTAGCTGTTGGGATCACTAAGCTCAATGTTGTTGACGAGTACGTTTATTTAGGACAAATATTCCGAATAGGTAAGTCCAACTTCGACCGAGTGGTCATTCGACGGATTCAACGCGGCTGGGCAGCGTTTGAGAGATTACGATCTTCTCGTCAGGTATCCATTAAAACTTCATAATTTTATATATATATATATATATATATATATATTAGATTGTATATATATATGTATATTATAGTGACCTATAGATTTGAGATTTGGTCCTGCACTGCTGGCCGTACGGGGTGCTCAGCGAGCTATGCAAAGGACTATGCTCGGAGTTTCTCTGCGTCATAAATTTATAAACAAGGATATCTTCAATAGTACTATGGTAACCGACATTAACAAACCGATTAGCAAGCTGAAGTGGCAGTGGGCCGGTCATTATATCCCGAAGAACCGACGACCGATGGAGAAGAATCGTTCTCGAGTGGCAGCCTCGTACCAACAGGCGAAGTGTAGAGCGTCTCTCCGCTAGACGGATAGATGACCTAGTATAGCATGCAGATGGCTTAGGACCGTGTTTATTGGTATTCCTTAGGGGAGGCCTAAGTTCAGCAGTGAACTTGTAAAGGGCTGTAATGATGATGAAGTATCAGGTGCGTTTCGTAGTAAGCTTATAACAATATTATATATATATATATATATATATATATATATATATATATATATATATATATATATATATATATATATATATATATATATATTTGCCTATGCCATCCATTTATCCACTAACTGATTTTGCCCCGAATCCGGATTCGAAACAGGTCGACCACATGATCAGCAGTCGCGCTTAAGTCCACTCCTGAATATGTTTATTATTATTATGTCATATTATGTTATATTTACTCCCCATAAATTGCTTCACATGGAAAATATTTTCCGTCGTTGTCACGCTTAGCAGGCGGGTTAGCAGACGCAGTCTTTTATTATTTTGAGGTGTTGTCAGGAAATTGCTGCTACTCATCGCTTCATTTATTTCATTATGTCTCTTCTCAAGACACGCATAGGATGATTCTCCGACGCAGCTACTGCACTAATTAGTTCAATGTTCTAAAGTTAAAACGCTTCGTTGATAAAAAAAGAAAAATTACTGCCTAAATAAAATATACGTTCCACTGCTGGGCACAGGCACTCATTTCTAAGTTTAGAGTCTGTCTGAGTCTTCGGGTTCTAGGGCAAGAAAGTGTCCGCCGCGTTGCCCCAAAGCTTGTTGGCGAACTTCACATGTCTTCAGAATATTTTTTTTATTTCTCAGACATGCAGATGTCCTCACGATGTTTTCCTTCACCGCCGACCACGAAGTAACTCAGCACTTAAAATTGCAATTAACAATTTCATTGGTTCCGGCGGGGATCGAACCCGGGTTGCTCGCGTAATGTGACTTACAGCGAGCGCTAACCATCAGAGCTACCACAGCTCAGAACTTATTTTATCTATTAATATAATGGTATGCTTTGACTAGAGAAAAAAGAAAGGACATGACATACCTACGACGAAAACGTGTATACCTGAACTGAGTCTGGCACAAAGATGGCGGCTTGACGTAGTGCTGCGCACTATACTTGATACCGATAAAGTGGCGCTTATTTAGAAAAAGATTCTTTCGTGAGATTCGTCTCAAATATCCTTGTGTTCTTCGATAGTTTTTTTTTTAAATCAATATGACGGATTTTTGTCGCCAAATTATAAGTCTTTAATTTTTTTTACTCAAGCTATCGATAACGGTACCCAAATAAAGGAAATTAAAAGGAGATTACTGAAGTATATATAAGTTATACCTATGTTTTCAGTTCATTACTTTTAAGCAGTCGTTTTTTTTTGTTTTTATAATGTAACTATCTATTATTAATGTTACAATTATTTCCCGGGAATTACTAAACAAGAAATACTAATTGAAAAATTTTTGTTTGTTAGACAATAAATTAGACTCAGTCATAATACTCACACTCATTAAAATATAATAAATGCAAAAGTTTGAATGTAATAATTTGTCACGCAAATAGTTTATTACCTGAATTAACATATAGGATACTTTTTATCCCGATTTAGAGGTTCCGAGGAATAAAATAAGAAATTTCGTAATAATCGAATTCCACGAGAGAAACATGCAAAAATAACACACTCCCTCACTAAAGTCGCTATGACAACTGATATAGTTGTCATTGACTGTGACGAAAAATGGCGCTCGGCCGCAGCGAAAAAATTGTTGCCATATTCGGTAATGATAAAACTACTGTTGTCCTTTTTTTACATACGAATATACTCGTAAGCTAAAAAGAGACGCCGATATTTCGTTACATTCCTACAACTAACGATCTTTATGTCATGTCCTTTCTTTTTTCTCTAGTCAAAGATGGTATGTTATATGTCATGTCAATGTCGTAAGCAAGTTGAACTCCGTGCGAAAGAAATCTTAGACAGAAACTTTTTCTTAAGAATGACATTCGGTGTTAGGATGTACGAGTACAACAAGCATATTATTTTTAACTACTACGCCGTCGAAGTTGCGGGCAGAAATTATTAGCATTTTAAGGGCCTATACTACCTCAAATGGCTTAGCAAGATCCTCCGTTGTGCCGAAAATATTGCAACATTAATTTTGATATAAATATATTGTACGAAAACACAATTCCGTAAAATTTTCTCGATAGAAAAAAATTCAAAGTTACCTCCAAACTGAGCAATAAACCGCTGGTATTCATAAAATACTTTAAATAAGATCATGAAACTTTGCGTACTAACTGAACTAACTATAAAGCAAGGCTTACGTTTTTTTTTATTACAATTATTTTCCCTGTAAAAAGAAATTACTTCAACTTTCGGTGTCTTGAAGCTTGTTCCCTGGTTCCTGCCGCCTGATCAGTCTCGCTTCGGCTTTCAAACGGGAAAGCTGTGTTGCTTACGATCGGAATACACATTACGCAACATGACGACGTAAAATTAAATTGGGAAAGAACCGTAATAAAAATAAGAAGCAACTGGGTTGGCGTAAAAAAAAAACAGGCATCAATATAATAAACCTAATGAAATAAGTGTCTAACGATCTATCTACTTACAGTATTATTGATTACAAACATGTCTGTACATTGCATATGACGCGCGGGGAAGTGGCGGCGAAATTAGAATTTTAGCTGAGGTAATATAGGCCCTTAATAAAACGAGACCAGATTCGAAATAAATACTATTTCTTTTGTATATATTCATCACTACATCATTTTCTAACTAGACTTTTATGAAAACTAATTTACCTTTAAAATGTCAAAATCATTGTGTTGAGTTATGTGACTATTAGAAACTTGACTTGCAGTAAACTTATTAAAGGTCTAAACGATTTAAAAAGAAGTCGACTTGAATTCCTCATACATACTTAATCACACACCCACGTATGTGTGTGTATACACACACACACACACACGCACGCACGCACGCACGCACGCACGCACGCACGCACGCACGCACGCAAGCACGCGCACGCACGCACGCACGCACGCACGCACGAACGCACGCACGCTTGCGTGCACGCACGAACGCACGCACGCTTGCACGCACGCACGCACGCACGCACCACACGCACGCACGCAAACACTTACAGGTATAAACCTGTAAACAAATTTACTGCAACAACACACGCCCTGTTATTTCTGTAGTTACATGAAATGTCTTACGGTTTGCAATTTTAACGTTCAAACCGGGATATAACATTGGGTACACTGCTACTTTGCGGATATAGGTAGAGTATGCAAGATACGTTTCCGCACGAAATTAATTTGAATATTTTTGTTGCAGTTGTATTTTGTGCTCAAGAAGAATAGACTCGACTGGGAACGGACACTGTTTTCAGTGAATCTCAGTGTAAAATATCGGTATTATGTATTGTAGAACCATAGTGTGTTTTTCACGTCTTTTTTAATTCCTTTAAATAATGTTATAAGATTAGAAAGATAAGAAAGTTTTTATAGAAAATATATGATAAATTAAGAAGTTTTGAAAGCAATTAATCACCAGAATAAGCATTAGCCGACAGAATATCCCTAGGCCAGAAATTTATTAGGATTTAGGAGTTTAAGTAAAACCGAAGCGTATATTGAAAGTATACAAGGACAGCACGCATTCAAAGTGTTCTTACACTGTATGTTTTCAAAATGTGTAGCAAATAAAATTTTCAGAAAATATACACGATTTCTGCGTACTAGTCGCGTATACTGTCTAACGCTGATTCAGTAAATTAGTTAAGAGATTATACAAGCCTAGAAGCGACATGTTCTGAATTTGTATACATTGGATGTATACGCGTAACAAGTACAAGTATTAGTAAAGTATACAAGCTCAGTAATTTACTAAGTAAATGTCATTATATTAAAAATATGAAACAATTAGTTATCAACTAATCATGTACTTATTACTTTATGGCAATTTAAAGGTAACTGTTAAAATAATGAAGTCCTTTGTGAGAGACAAAACTATTTTTCTTATAAAAGTAGTATTTTCATTATTAAGGCACTTAAATCTTATTTATCTTCATAATATGTACAAATACCTTCAAAAAGAAATACAATTAATTGTCAATTTGACTCCTACTTTTTTTTACGACATTCATTGCCATAATTAAATATAATTATGTATACCTACTTTATACATGTCGTAGGATAATAATAAGATAAATCAAAATATAATAAAAGAAAAACATAATAAAAGAAAAAATCTATTGTGACCGCGAAAACACAGCTAATTAAATGATTGGTCGAATCATTTCGACAGATTCTAAAACTGTATCAGCACGACGAAAAGCAGTAGACTCCACATAGTCTTGTCTGCCCTACCCCTAGACTGTCATATATATATATTTTTTGGCACTATTTTTATAAGGCCACTTTTTTGCTAGTATACATCGTCGTTTGTAAATTCGGCATCTAAAATGTGAACGAGAAACTTCACTAAGAATTTCTTTAATACGTAAGTTTGGACATGTAAAAAGAATGAATGAGGAAAGAGTGACAAAGCAAAATTACATTTGTGACAGGCGTGAGTGGTTATGTTATTATGTAAGTTTGGAAGTCATTCATCATTACTTCATTAAAAGTCCATTGCTGAACAATGAACATATAGTGCGTACATAGAACTATGAGTGCGTACATATAATGCGTGTACTAATCCCGTCACCACTAATCCCAACACCACTACACTAGTAAAGACACAACATCGACGATAATACGACACGTGTTTCGCCTCTACACGAGGTATCCTCAGGTGCTGGGATTAGTGGTGACGGGATTAGTGCAGGGAGGGCGGGAGGTGCTCTTCAAACTAGGTAAGAGACATCATTTTATTTTATTAAGCGGATGTAGGCAAGGTACTTCTTACCAACTTTAATATAATTGATTTCCGCAAAGTAACCCCTGATTCTATTAAATATATATTATAATTTCTTCTTTTTTTTAATTTCTTTACTTAAAATTATTGAATTAGAATATAAAACAACAAAACAAATTAAATTGTTTTTCCATGAAAAAAGAAATTCAATCTAAGTATACGCTCATTTAGAAATCGGAGTTAGTCAATTTTAACTGATTATAATATTTTTTGAGGAAAGTTGTGACTGAAGAAACGCCAAGAGGCTAATTAGCAGTTTTACGAGCAAGAATTGTAACTTTGAGGGAAGAATCATATTCCACGAGAGAAAAAGCACGCAGAGTTGCTGTATGCCAATCTGTGTCGTGGCCACGTTGCAGAGATAGCATGGCATGGATAGTTTAGCTGACCGACCCCGCAGTGCTCGCCTAACTGTTCTGGCTGCTACTCAGAAGCGCTTTATCAGATGGCTGGCAGCTCGTGACCCAACAATCAACGCCACTACAATAAAAGCAGAAGGGTCGCCTCTGGACTTGAAGTTGGCACTCAGACCATTCGGAATTGCTTACACCAGGCTGAACTACGAGCACTGAGGTCTTGGCGAGCACCTCTAAATTCACGGCAATGTTAGTGATGGAGATTGCAGTAGCCTAGGCTCCGGCAAAACGACGAAGATGAGGAAATTTTGGAGCGATTATTTCCGAAATTATTGACATTATCAAAAAATGATTTTAGTAAACCCCTATTCATTTTTAAATACCTTTCCAACAATATATCACACGTTAGGGTTGAAATTAAAAAAAATCACTTCCCACATTACATATAGGGGGGCTACCCTAATAAAACATTATTTTTCAATTTTTATTTTACCACTTTGTCGGCGTGATTGATACACATATTGGTACCAAATTTTAGCTTTCTAGTGCCACAGTCTAGGGTCACAGAGATTAAGCAAGGACGGACGGACGGACAGACAGACATGGCAAAACTATAAGGGTTCCTAGTTGACTACGGAACCCTAAAAAAGGCTCAACCAAAATAATCAAGTGTAAACTATTGTCATAAGTTAAGAAAAAAGTTTTGTTAATACAGTGAAACGCACATAATTTTTCCTTTAGACATGTGTCAATCATTAATTTCTATTGACCGAATCATTCTAGTACATTTTGTCACGCGTATCCATTTGAATGATCGATCGTATATTCCGATCGATCATTCAAATGGATCATTTCAGGCTCCAGTACTCTGTGAGATCTATAGGGAACCGGAAATTTTCTATTTGAGATTTATAATAGCGCCATCTACTACATGCTATAAGTAATCAAGTCATTTTATCGAACTAAAACTTATTGACCTTCAAGGTGGTAAGTATAATCGACGCTAGATGGCATAAACACAAAAACCTTAAGTGATTCAATTGATTTGATTTGACTTTAATTGGTAACTTTATTCAATATATATTATTTTAAATATTTAATAAATTTGTTTATTTTTAAATTTCATTCCTAACAATACACAATTTCATCTTAATTTACATGTCTAAAAATTGGGATTGTAACATTTATTTGCAAGAAAATTAAACTTTTACCTATTTTATACTTATATAAGGTGGTTGGAAATTATCATATTAAATAAATCTTTTGCCATGAAATCTTTTGAAGTTTTATATATAGTAAACTCTACGAAATTATATTTTTAACTCATAGACTTAACAAATAAATATAGTAAAGTAAAGTAAAGTTACAGCCTATTATATACCATCCCACTGCTGGGCACAGGCATCCTCTCATTTCTGAGAGAGTTTTAGGGCAAGGAATAGTCCGCCGCGCTGCCCCAATGCGTGTTGGCGAACTTCACATGTCTTCGAAATATATTTTTTCTTATTTCTCAGACATGCAGGTTAGGTTCCCTCACGATGTTTTCCTTTACCACCGAGAACGTGGTAGATCAGCACTTAAAATTGCAATTAACAATTTCATTGGTGCCGGCGGGAATCGAACCCGGTTTGCTCGCGTACTGTGAAATTTACAGCGAGCGCTAACCATCTGAGCTACCACGGCTCTAAATATAATAAAATGTAAAATAATTTTTAATTTAGGTAACAATATTATAATAAAAATCCTTAAATAATAAATACTCCTTATACTCTGCAGTCTGCATTATTTATTCGATTGGCCTGTTTATTCAGATCATTCGAGATTCGGTCGGTTTTTGGCTCATTCCCAATTCATACAAATCGCGGGTTATAAAGGTATCGTCAATTGTTTGTGATTGGTTGTACTGGTACATTCAAAAACAAATGAATGAACCATCAATACTTTTAAGTGTACCAGCTCAAACGAACGAATCATGCGTGATTGACACATGTCTAGTTTTGTTTGGAGAATGGGCCAAACACAAATTTTAAGGATTTTTAATGAAATGCATGTTGATTTGGTCCTTATAATCTATAGATTACAATAGTGTTATTAGTTTTACTGCATCTAAACGGAGTCCTGAGAAATTAACAATTAAATTATGAATCTAACAACATCCTAAAAACAAACTGAAAGCGATTTTCTAGTAGTTTTCACCGGTATTATAAGTTAAAATAGAACACTGTTGAAAATAGTACATATAAAACTAAGTTGTAGGTATATTCATCATTTATAGGTACTTTAAGATTGATCGAAATTCTTTTCACTAATTCCGGCAAAATATAGTGCCTGTCTGTGCATAAATGTCGTATGGATTCTACTTTTAGGTTTAAAGAATTTATTCTCACAAAAAAGATTACATAATCCACTTACATGAGAACAATAATATAAACTTAATCTAGGTAACGGTCACCGTATTCACAGTTCCATCGTGACACTCTCCGAAATTACAAGTCAGTAGCTTTCAAGAATGTAGTTGTGCAATTGAGACTTGAACTTGTTAAAGGAATCTATATTTTTAATATGAGAAGGTAGGCTGTTATAAAAGTGTGCTCCCTCAAAGGTAATATTTTTTTTCCCTAATTTGGTACTTGTCTTTGGCAATACGAGCAAGCTAGGTCGACGAAGACTGCGTTTGGATATTTGTGACTTTTTGGTAAAGGACAAACTAGTTTGGATGTTTTTACTCATGATCTTCCTAATTAGAATGCAAGTGCTGTATATATAAAGTTGTCGAATGTTCATTATTTTTGTGTCATCAAAAATTTTACGAGTCGATGTTAAGTATGGGTAGGAGAAAAGTATTTTTATTGCTTTATTTTGAGCTCTTTGTAGTTCCTGCAATTTCGTTTTGGCGGCACTGCCCCATATTTCTATTAAATATAATATATGAGATTTAATAAGTGAATTGTAAATATTGAAACGTAGTTTCCTAGGTATACATTGATTTATGTTACAGAGTGAACCCGTTAGCGACGATAATTTGCTTTTTATATATTCTATCTGTTTGTTCCATGTTAAATTACTATCCATTCTCAGACCAAGATATTTTTCACAAGTTTTTTGTTCGAGTGGAATGTTGTCAATTGTTAAAGGAGCATGCGGGGGAATTATTTTATTTTTCGACTTGTAGATAATATAGCATGTTTTTAAGATGTTGATTGTTAACTGGTTGGACTGAAACCATTCAAACAACATGTTAAGGTCTTCTTGAGCTTTTGAGATGATTTCGTCCATATTTGTACCGAAATAGAATAGGCATGTATCGTCTGCGTACAAAGTTAAATGGCCGTGTAGTCTTAAATCCGTTATATTGTTAACATAGATAAGGAAAAGAAGCGGTCCCAATATGGACCCTTGTGGGACACCATATGTAATGGGTTGGGTATTGCTTTGGTTATTATCTATTTTGACTATCTGTACTCTATTTGTTAGGTACGACTCAAACATTTTAAGGGCACTACCTGTGATACCAATGTGCTCTAACTTTTTTAAAAGTAACTGGTGACTTACGGTATCAAAGGCTTTTTTCAGGTCGATGTAAATGCCTAGAACAATCCTTTTCTTATCCAGGTTTTCTTTAATTTTTGTTGTTAAATCTACTATTGCCGCAGTTGTATTGCTTTTTGACCGAAAACCGTACTGACGTGGAGATATAAAGTTAAATGAATCCAGGTAACTTGATAATCGGTTATGTATTACTTTTTCTAGGATTTTCGACAATATTGGTAGTACAGAAATAGGACGATAGTTTCCTGGGTCAGTTGTGGGCCCGGATTTGTAAATTGGTGTTACTTTTGCAACCTTCAAAGTATCGGGAAATTCGCCGTCAGTCATAAGTTTGTTTATTGAATGTGCCAGGCCTTCAGAGATTAGATCTTGCAAACATTTTAGGACTTTTGTGCTGATTTTGTCTATTCCACTACTAGTATTGGGATTTAGGTTGTGAATAATTTTATTTATTTCATTTGCATTACATGGGGTAAAGGCAGACAGTTTATGATCGTTTATTTTTTGTTGTATGAAATCAGGATTCAAAGTACTATCGTGATATTTGTTAGGTATTTTGTTTGCTAATAGAGAACCTATAGTAGAAAAATATTTGTTAAAAATATCACAAACTTCATCTGTGTCGCTAATTAGTTCAGAGTCTATTAAGAGCTTTGGAGGAGCACTACTTTGTTTTGTTTTGTTATTTGCTAGGTTATTTATAAGAGCCCACATCTTTTTAGGATTATTAGTATATTTTGTAAATAGTTTATAGTAGTAGGAATTTTTCGTATTTTGTATCAGTTTAGCTATTGTGTCTCTTTTTTGCTTGTATTCTTGTTCTAGTCTCTTGTCATCCTGATTTTTTTTGTGTTGCAACCATAGGTAGTTCCTTTGGGTAATCCCAGTGATTATATCACTGTTGATCCAGTCATTTTTAGGCGGGTTCAGTGTTTTCGTTTTCACTACTCGATTACGTGCTACGCATTGCTTTATTTTATTTTCAAGATATTCGTAAGTGTCTGCAGTGGCTTCCGTTTCATATGATTCCATTTCAGTATACATTCTTTTGTAATCTATTGCCTCATAAGTCGTTCTTAAATTCTTGTGTGGTTCATATTTATTCAATTGCAGGAAGATCTGTTTGTGGTCTGTCATGGACGAGTTAATAATAACAAAATTGAATTGTTCACATTGAAGATTTGTGCTGACATGGTCTATGATAGACTTCTTCGTCTCTGACTCTCTAGTACAATATTTTTTGTGAATTTTATTTAATAACTTGTGGCCTGATTCTCTTATTGTATGTTTGTACTTAGTTGAAGTTTTGTCATTCGTAAGTAGGTCTATGTTGAAATCTCCGAATATAATCGATCTCTTTTGTTGTAGCAATTGTGCACCATATATTTTTAAAAACTTTTCAACATTGGTATGTCCGGGTTTGTATACCACGCCAATATTGATTCCGAATTTTTCTAGGTGTATCCATAAGAAGTTGTTTCCTTCTAGATACGTCGATTCTATAGAGTGATGTTTCAAGTTGTTGTGTATGTACGCTGATACTCCTCCACCTATGATATCGTTCCTGTAGTTATAATAATGAGTGTAGTTATCGATCTGTAATTGTCGGGCTTGTTCTTCATTTCGTATCCAGGTTTCTGTTACTAATATTACGTGTATAGGTGTTGGTGTCGATTTTAGAATACATTTAAGTTCGTCTAACTTTCCTTTTTTTCTGATACTTCTTGCATTTAGGTAGAGAAATGAAACACCTGATTTTCTTGTCTGTATGAGTCTGTAGTCACTTACAATTTGATATAATATATCAGAATTCTTTGTATGCCTTATTGGCCGTTGGAGTTTTTTGAGACAGATTTAACGATGTTTGGTATGCCATTTATGTATCTTATCGTAATATCATCTTCTCCGTTATTTTTGCGTCTTGTAAGTTCATTCTTTATGGTTAGAAAGTGCTTTTGTTGAGCAGGAGTTTGGTCAGAGAAAATTTTGATGTTAGATGGTAATTTGGCTTTGTTACGTAGTAGTACCATTGCAGGCTCTGGTTTGTCAAAACAGACTTTAATTCTACGAGTCTTTTCAGGTTTGTATTTGCCAATACGAAAAATTTTAATCGGCTTGGTAATGTCTTTGCTTACCACGGCTGTTATGTTTAAAACCTCAGCTTCGTCTTTTGCAACCCTCTCCTCAGTACTGGTAGCAGTCTGTTCTGATATGCCAACTATAATAATATTTTTTTCTCTCTTTTTTCTCTCTTTAATTTCTTGAATTATTTCTTCATATTTCCTCAACTGATTCGGCTCTGATGAATCAATGGTAGTAGTGGTAGATGTCTTGAGACTACCTTCAAGACAAGTGAGCCTGTCTTCGTGCGTAGAAAATTTGCTATTTAAATCTGTTATACATCCTTTGATGTTGTCCTGGTCTTTTACTATCCCCGAAGTCGAGGATTTGATATCTTTGATCTCTTCGTTCAATGTTTTTATATTTTCACGCATATCGGTCATTAATTTCTCCTGTGATATAACGAAATTTTCTAATAGATTATTCATACGCGATACCTCACTGCGTAGTCCTTGTATCTCAGCTTTGCAGTCACAGTCGTGGTCCATTTTTTTTCTTTTACGGATACTAACATTACTTTCTTCTTCCGTCCTTCTGGACAAGTCTGGTTGTGAGTTGTATTTTGATTCATTGCCATTTGGTGATCGAATCATGTTGTATCAGTTTATAAATAAGTCGATATAATAGAAATGCAAAACGATATTTTTATTTACAAACGCGCAAGCGCTCTGTTCAATAATTGTCTAGTCACTTATGCACCACACAATCACTGTTTCACTTACACTTAAGCGTAGTATCGTCCGTGCGACACGGAGTAACCGAGTAACCGAGTGGTCACTGCTTTTGTTCGGAAATAACCAGACAAACGAGACACTGAGCGCCCGGGTTGAGCGCCATACGCCAGGGGTCTTGACGGTTGGTTTTCCGGTATGGAAGCGTCTAGCGACCGTAGACACGGAGGTCTGTGTTAAGCGCCGTAAGACAGGGGTCTTGGTTACTGGTTTTGCAAGAGGATTCGCGTAGAAACGTGTGAATACGATGGCGACCTGCGCCGAACTCTTTTGACATGTTTTGATTGATTATGAGTGTAAATTCCAAATACCATTAAAGTATTATGATTAAAGCAAAGATGACCAAGGGATAGTATGTCCATTTATATTATTTATAATATTACACGGTAAGAAATATGTTTTAAAGTTGGTTATTACAAAAAACAAAATATAATGGAACTCTATTTATAACTGTAACTCAGAATTTCTAAAGTATTCTATTAATAGTGGTACAGAAAGAGAAACTTTTTATTCAATATAGATTATAAATAATACTTATTGAAAACCACTTTTTATTTATTTATCACTGGTACGGAAAAACCACTATCTTGTGGAGAACCAGCAAAAAACTCGGGGGATTTTTTTTTAAATAATACCTTACAATCATGTATGTTACAATTATAAACAAATAACAAATTAGAAATAGCTTGGTAGCGATCACCTTACCCAGGGGTATTATCTCATAAATTCCTTATAATATATATACAAACTTAGTTTAATAAAGTTTTTCAACTTTGATGATTGATTGAGATGGACAGACAGGAGCAGTGTCAAGACTTTGTTTTAATATGTTTTGGTTGATTACTAACCTATCTCTAAACATCTCATATATCATAATAAAATAACTGGATAAAAACATGCTTATCTACGTAACCTTCTCAGAAATGAGAGGAGGCCTGTGCCCAGCTGTGGGACGTATACAGGCTGTAACTTTAAAGAATATTTGAAAGTGTGATTATTATAATATATTCTTTTATTATAGAATTACGAGTAAAACACATTTCTAATTTATTTATTTTTTATTCCATTATTTGATATTGCCGGTTTTAAATCATATAAATATTAAATTTTATAATAGTGTGTCGTCTCTTCTATAGGATTATGGAGTTGTGTCAATAAGACCTGTCACCTGCGCGGCTAGATGCAGTGTCGGCTGGTATTACCGAGATCCTTGGCTTGAATCCATCTTCATCAGCCTCGTACTCCACGACCTGGAAAGAACAGAATACATGCTATGAAATTGTGTTAGTTTTACCACGTTTTCATCATGTCACTTTCTAGTTTTTCTGCCGTTCCGGGTGGAATCTTGGAATTCAAATTTCGAACACTTCCCGATGGGCTAGGGACTTGAAATTTTGATCATAGCTCAGAATCAGAAATTGTAGGTGAAAAACGTGGTATATTAATTTCTTAGAACAAAGTTTAAAAAAATATACTTGTTTGTATACTTTCGTTTGTTGACAAATTATAGCAACTAGCTACTGTAGTCCAAGGATAAAAAGTAAGAGATCAAAAACAGAAACAGAAACTTTTTTATTTAATATAGGTTATAAATAATACT
Organism: Parnassius apollo; assembly: GCA_907164705.1. Classification (NCBI taxonomy): domain Eukaryota; kingdom Metazoa; phylum Arthropoda; class Insecta; order Lepidoptera; family Papilionidae; genus Parnassius; species Parnassius apollo. Next base: position 8,179,539 of record CAJQZP010001558.1, on the reverse strand, counting down.
TATTGAAAGTCACTTTTTTTAATTTATCACTGATTCAAAAAAAAAACCTCTATCCTGGGAAGAACAAACAAGAATCCCAGCGGGATTTTTTTAAATAACAGCTTACAATCATGTATGTTACAATTAATACACAATAAATTAGAATCAGCTTGGTAGCAATCACCCTACCCAGGGGTTATTATCATCCACATCTGAAGTGTGTAAGAGATGTAGAGAAATGTAGAAGAAACCCAGTATAATAACAGGCCATGAGGTATTCCATCTTAGTCCTCATTGAGGCCAATTCTTTATTATTGTTGGTTGCAGGTAAACAACTGATTCCTGCAACGTTTCATCAGGTGGACTGTAAGTTTGTGTTTCAATTCAATTTTTACAGAAAAATGGTGACAAACGAGCACACGTTCCATCTGATGGCAAGTGGGTGCTGTAGCCCATAGACATATACATCTGTATCTGATGATGAATCATAATGCAGATGCATTGTCACTCCTAAGGACTAAGATGGAATGTCCTGTTCCCAGTAAAGAAAGAATTAACATCCACAACCTCTTACAAGGCTGACTGTCTTACTATAAAGTTAAAGTTACAGCCTACATACGTCCTACGTAGTGGGACGTATATAGGCTGTAAAAGAAATGAGAGAACTCTGCACATCTTCTAAATATTTTTTTGTTTCTCAGACATGCAGGTTTCCTCACGATGTTTTCTTTCATCGTTAAGCACGTGGTAAATCAACGCTTAAAATTGCTCGCGTAATGTGAAAACTTATATATTGTATTTCAGTGTGTCTTACTACACTAAAATACAATAGTATTCGCATTTGTGTTTGCAGAAATAGATAGGTGGAATTTACTCGGGTTCCAAAGCAGTAGAGCTGATGAAGATGATTTCAACGTACTTGTTTGGTTCCATCAGGAAGTACGACAAAGTACGTCCCTTCTGCTTTATCGTCCTGCCGGTTTTCCGCGTGGCCAAAGTCACTTCCGCTCTCGTAGTCGCTCACTTTGTAGGAGAACTCGTAGTTCGCTGGTTCCTGTGTATTTTGATTAGTAAGTTTGAGTAATAGAACGTGTAGTAGCGTGTAAGAATATCCAGTACCCCATATCGTCCCGTGGGTGTCGCAAGAGGTGAGACAGAGAAATACAAAGGTAACAGCGTCTTCCTAATAACGACTAGAAAATAAAATAAACTGCGGTTACCAACCTGCCCACCAAGCGTGGCAACTGTGGCAAATATCCCCCTTATCAGGTAACCTATGGAGTGAACCGCCCCCCGGGTATCTTCAGCAGTGGTCTTCGATAGTCTTTATTGAATGAATAATTAATGGCATTGATACATTTAGTAGTATTTATCAATTCCCTTAAGTTGCGTGTTTGTGCAAAATGCAGCGCTAGTCGTTATTTGTGACGTTTTTAGGAGCAATCTACTTCTTATTAAAATGATATATCAACTAATAAAAAAACCTATTACATTTCTACACAATCTTGATTCCATAATAGCCAATTACAGTTTTTTTAAGGAGTAAATACTTGATGAATCTTCCTACAACTAAACCACAGAAATGCGAATAAATTATTAATAATTAAAAAATTATTATATAAAAATTATTGATGTCATACATCTCCTCATAAAGTAAACATTATTACACGTCTTATAAGCGAAGCGTTGAGGTTGTGCTCTACTATCACCCAATGGTGTTAAGTAAGGTCGTTTTATACGTAAGTAACATCATGTATTTTATTAACTGCATAAAATATCATAAATCTAAACAAGGTTATAGATATTCATAATAATAACAATGTACATTTTAGACACACAAATAACAAGGTATAACAATAATTATTATTACTCACAATTTATCTTCCGTGTACGTATTCTCTACTCAACAGTTTTAGTAAGACTGCCGCTCGTAGCTGCCGCTCAAACCGACGACATCTGTCTTTTATAGGCTTGTAATTTAACAGTGCTAAACTACAGATGGCGTTGCTTGTGTTCGTTACAGTTATGGATATTAAGCCGTAAGTTTTTACATTATAAAACATTATTTATATTTCTTATAATTATCTTAAACAGTTTTACATTCTAGTTATTAATATAAGCAAAAATAAAGAACTTAACATAATCTAATACATTAATGTACCCGCAGACTTTATAGGATGAAAATAATGAATTACCCACCATGTTAGTTACAATATAAATTATTAAAATACGCTAACAATGGAAATCCAGTAATTTACTGAGCTAAAAATGTCTTCATTTTTTAACTACCGCACTTTAAGAATAATAAAAATACACATATATCGAGAAAAATCACTCGTTTTCATGTTTCTATTATTTTTAAAAGTAATTTTTTGTATTTAGTGTAAAAACAAACTGATTGAAAAAAATTATCGAGGGTGCCCGGAAGTCTGTATTAAGCGTAGTCGTTAGAATTAATGTATCAAAATAATTCTTTTTTATTAGGTTTAGATTCTCAACGCACAGGTTCCTTTAAAAAATCACTGAGTAATTTGTTCTCGTTTAATTGTAATTAATGAAAATGTAAAAAAACAACTGGTACTTTTCTACAAAAAAATATTCTCATGTATCTCTTCGTTCGTCTCAAATATAGAAAAAGAGATATTTTTCTTTTATTTTTTTATTTAATCAAATGAGATTATAAGGCATGCACTTTTGGATTTTCTAAACTTTTTTATTTTACAATTGCTACTAATGGATAGGCAATTTATTAATGAACATTTTGATCTGTTTAATTTTTTCAAAAGATAAATATTCGACTTTATCAAGAAAATATTTTAAAATTTGGGCGAATTTCTTACGCGATATATTATTGTAGAGAGAGCGCATGGAATGTATAGAACCGAATGCTGCAGGTCGTTCGCTAGGAGTAGCGCTTTAATTGGCCTCTCCTTTAGATTGTCTTGTAGGCTTTTGCTATAGTTGCCACGCGGGCGGTGTTGGCAAGGCGGGATGGCGAAAGAACAGTGCTGCTGCCTATATCCTGTTTCAGTTTCCCTCTATCCCCACTTACGACAAGTCCGCCTAAAATTGCGGCATCTACGGCAGGGGTCGGCAACCTTTTGAGTCGGAAGAGTGAAAATTACAATTTAAAAAATTTCAAAGTATTTAAAGAGCCACAAATTTTTTTCTTGCCAAGCATAATAGTACTTGCATAAATAAATATTTTTGAAAAAAAAAAAGAAATATATACATTCAAGAACTTCCGAGCTTTACGGACACGATAGTGACGACGCGTGTCACCTTGGAGGGGTGCAGTGAAAAGCGAGTACAAGTGGCTGAGAGATAGAAATGGTGCCTAATAATTGCCTAAATGCCTACTCGTTAACCGATTCAGAACGATTTTAAATATTTTATTTTATAAAATAAATAATATTTGCGTAAGGAACTAAAGAGCCGCAGCTTCATATCCAAAGAGCCGCATGTGGCTCTCGAGCCGCAGGTTGCCGACCCCTGGTTTAGACCAATCACAAGTTTTGACATTATGAAATTTAGGTTTAGACTTGAGATTGTCTTACGCGACTGAATACCGGTATGAATGGTTTTGTTAAAAAACGGCCCAGCCAGTTTTGCGCTTATGTTACTTTATAGTTGACAAAAGACATGTAATCCATATTTTATCTGGTAATTTACCTATTATCATAATGGAACCAATATGTGAAACGGTTATCTATGCTACAAATGAATAAAATCGAAGTGTCAAAATAACAGCTTTTTACTAAATGAATATGAAAGTATATACGGTACATATAACAAAAACACAATTTTTCAAATTTTTGTCGATCTGTCTGCCTGTCCGTTTCGGAGAAGTTGTGGGAAACAGTATCTTTAAAATCGGTACACAATGTAGGGTTTGTAATATGTGTAGGAAGTGCAAGCGAATTACGTTGTCACGAAAAACCTAAGTGCTATACTTTAATATGTATAAAAGTTATGAAATATGTCAGATTTGTTTTGATTATGAGTTGTGTCTAATACACAACTCATAATCAAATCAAATCTGACATATTTTATAACTTTTCTTCATCTTTCATCAAATTTCGTTCATCGTTTCTTCTTAAATAATAAAAAAATGTATAAAAAATTAGAAATAACCAAAGATGCGTGGTGGAGTACACGCGGTAGAGATACGCTGCAGCTATATGGTTGTATTCGTAGAACGACCGAGTCGGCTCGACCGAGGTAGAAACACGGTCTCGCAGAATACCAGCGTAGAATACAGCTTAATTTTGCAATACAGCCATTCCATCAGGTAGATTGTACGCTCGTTTGTTACTCCTATTTAAAAAAATCTCTCATTAAAATAGAATTAACAAGATAGAAGATATTTGACTAATTTGTTTTATTTAGTAAATTTGTTGTGAAGGTAATTATTGTCTCTTCCACAGGTCTTCCTAATGATCTCTCCGTGTACTGGCATCAATACCCGTACAGTTTGGGAATCATATTCTGCAAATTGCGTGCCCTAATATCAGAAGCGTAAGTTGTTCATGCGAGATGAGATAAAACCATAATCTATAAAAAATAATCACAAATAACAATATAATTTCATGGTTATTTTTTTATTATCTGTCAATTATTATGTTATGTTCTGTGTCTCCGCTTTCCAAATAGGGAAGTTTTGTTTCGAAATTAATCTGAATTGTATGTAAAAAAGCCATTGTTTCCGTCTACAGATCGTTCTATGAGATTATCATTTACTTCATTTTAGTCTAGTAGGAATCGGCGCATGAGTACCGATAATTATTCCACCACCATTTTTTATGCGATTCTCTTCAAATTGTCTTATTGATGATATAAATATATGTTGCCATGATGAAACTCTGTGCCATATTGTTTAAACCGATTTAGAATTATCCGAATTTGGAATTTTTCGATCCTTTAAAAATTCATAACTCCGAAAATATTAACTTTATCGTAAAAAGTCATCGAACCTTTTTTTGTTCGTATTTTATCAAAAGATATAAAAAAAATCCCATTTGAATATAACAATTCCTTGCAATTAAAAACAAATAGTTTTAAACAATATGGCACCGAGTTGTCACATGGCAACATGCATTTATATCATCAGTAGGACAATTTGAAGAGAATCGTATAAAAATTGAGGTGGAATAGTTTTCAGTATTCTTGCGCCGATTCCTCCTGGACTATTTCGCGTTCTTTACCAATTTTGGAATTTTTAGCACGCTTTCGTTATCTTGACTTGTATGTTTGTAATATAATATCCATTAATTAATGTAAGTACATTACTGTACGGTACTTATTACGACTGAAAAACAACTACACTGTTTTAGCTATATATTTTGATTCTCTATCGTAATTTTAGTCAGTGTCGACAGAAAAAGGTAGAGGCCAGCACGAACCGGCAGATAGCAAGATATTTTAAATGTATTAATTTATATTCAATTTCAATTCTTATCTTATTCATACATAACCGGTCGGAGGACGATCTCAAGGGAAAGCGTCGCGGTAGATTTCCCTGGGAATCGAATAGTACCTACGAATACCACGATACGAGGACAGCATCTTCTAATAATTTTGTTAAATTTTAGGCGGACTTAACATCTTAAATCAACCTATATCAAATTTTTATCAGTCTATAGGAATTTACACATACTTGTCATTCTTTATCGAAGAGAATTGATATTAACATCTAATTTAACGCTATGAAAACTATAAAAAAAGTATATTTGCGTAGTTGCGAATCGAAAAAAATTGAATACGATCACACTAAACTTATCAGTGGATGCCGAGATGCCGTGACTTTCCAATAAAACCACGATATTACAATAAATTTTCAATTTTCCTAGCCTGTGTAAGCCGGCGACAAGGGTTCGGCTTCTTTGATCTCCCCCCGCCATCCGCTGGTGCCCTTTATATCAAAAAATTTCAGCAATAATGTATCTTATATTTTTACGATTAATCGGTCTAATATTATTGTTTCCTCTCACAAAATTCACAAGTATTTGCTAGATACAATTCCAAGTTAAGTTAAACTTTTTATGCATACTTATTATTATTATTTACTCGTATCTAATTCAATTGTTGGTTTGCTTTAACATAAATTAATGATTTTTATCTTATCACATTCAATTTGAATATGAAAGCTAATTAGAACAAGACAATATTATACTTTTATATTTTGTATGTTAAATAGTAACAAATGTAGGTTAACCTTTTTTATGTAAATAAATAAATTGTTTAATCAATTAATTTTAATCCGCCATCCAACTGTCATCGTTATTTATATTTACAGAGCAACATACGTATCCGTCTTAACAATATCAGCATTTTCCCTGGAAAGATATCTGGCGATATGTCACCCGTTGTACCTGTATGCGATGGCGGGCCTCACCAGGGCCTCGCGTATAATATTCATCTTGTGGGTCATCTCTTTTATCTGCGCTTCGCCGTTTGCCGTCTACAGTGACATCACTTACAGGGATTATCCTCCAAGTAATTATAACTTTATTTATTATATCATACTAAGTAAGTCCAATTGGACCGAGAGTTTAATCGATGGATCTACTTTGGCTGGGCATCATCGGGAGATTACGATGCATCTACTCATCGTATTTCTATAAAGTACAAAAGAGCGCGTTGCCAGTGTTGACCTACGGATCTGAAACGTGGTCCTTCACTGCTTGTCTTATGAGGAAATTTAAGGTCGCTCATCAAGCTATGAGCGCAAACTAGCTCTATGCTTGGTATTTATCTTTGTCATAGAATCCGTAATAAGATATCCGCGGTGGAACCACAGTAAATGACAAATCCCATTTGATAAGTAAGCTGAAGTGATAATCGGCCGGCGGTTGATCCCGAAGAGCTGACAGCTGATGGGGAAGAAAGGATTTGGAGTCTCGTACTGGTAAACAAATTGTAGGGTGGTCCCCCACTAGATGGGGTAACGACCTGGAAATAAAAAAAGAAGTCGATGAATGCACATGGCTCATAAGCGTGCTTTGTGGTATTCCTTAGGAGATGTCTATGTTCAGCAGTGGACTTGTGAATGTTTACTAAGATGATAATTATATATATCTGTTATTTGTAATATTTATGAAAAAAAATTTTGTACGCTAAAGAATTTCTGTCAAAATGAAAGAATGACTGACAGTAATAATAAGAACATTTAAAATATAGTAAAATACAAAGTGAAGGACACATAACTCTCCTACGCTATAATGGATCTCCATCATTTTCACGTAGGCGGTCGTGATAGCTACTTGTATCTTCTTTAAGTAAAGATACTTTTACTCGTCACTGGAGTTTTTACGCGTCATACTATCTAGATTGTTTTTTAGTTTTCCAGTATCTAAGCTTTAATGCTAAATGTAGATATCGTACTAATTCTTCAGTTTTTATTAGTAGTATAAAGTTGTTGAATTTTATTCAGAATACTGTTCCTAAACTTGGCATCGCTTTTGAATTTCAACTTTGCTGAACAACAAATCTTTGAGATGGTTTGGCACCTTTTTAACTAATATATTACAAGTCGGGCATAAACAGTACGATTTTTAATAAAGGTAAATATTATAATAAAGTAAAAATAAAGTAAATGTAAAAGTAATACATCTGGCGACTGGGAACGGGCACTCTGGTATAGCCGACGATGGTTTTTGACACTATCTTCGATCCGCATAGGACTGGCAAAAATGATATGATACGAGGGTGGATTGAAAAGTACTCGGCCTAACCAAGAAAATAAACACATACTAAATCAGTTATATTTTTATTTTTCTACATAATCACCATCAAGTTCAATACACTTTTGCCACCTCCCCTTCCAAGCATTTAGACCGTTGAAAAAAAATGATTCTTCCTTAGAGTCAAAATATGCGTCTACAGCTGCTTTGACCTCGTCGTTTGTCGAAATCTTTGACCTTCCAAGTGCTTTTTTAGGTTAGGGAACAGAAAGAAGTCTGATGGTGCCAGATCAGGTGAATACGGCGGATGCGGTAACAGTTCAAAGCCACAGTTGTGAATTTCAGCCATTGACTGTACTGACGTGTGAACACGGGCGTTATCTTGATGAAACAGGACTTTTCTTCTGAGCATTCCTCGACGTTTTTCTTTTATTTCCTCTCGTAAATGACGTAGTAAGGTGCAGTAGTAATCAGAGTTTATAGTCTGACCCCTTTCAAGATAATCAATCATAATCACACCTTTCGAGTCCCAGAATACTGAAGCCATCACCTTATTTGCCGACAAAATCGACTTAGCCTTTTTAGGGGGTGGTGAACCAGGTCTTTTCCACTGTTTTGATTGTTGTTTTGTTTCCGGTGTACAGTAATGAACCCATGTTTCGTCCATAGTAACAAAACGATTCAAAAAATCATCTGCATCGGCTTCAAATAACTCCAAACAGTCGCGTGAAATAGTCAATCGCGTCCTTTTTTGTTCAACTGAAAGCAGTCGCGGAACCCACCTCGCAGACACCTTGTGGAAACCCAACTCGTTGACAATGATGTTTTGAGTTCATTCATAAGAGATGCCTATAATCTCGGCTATCTCTCTAATTTTTAATCTGCGGTCTCCCATTATTAAATCAAGTACTTTTTTAATATTTTCGTCAGTAGTTGACGTCGAAGGCCTTCCAGAGCGGGGTTCATCTTTCACACTCTCTCTACCACGCTTAAATTTTGCTATCCATTTTTTGACGGATGAATATGACAGAGCACAATCGCCTAATGTAGTGACCATGTCATCATGGATGGCTTTTGATGATAGCTCCTTCTTATGGAGGTACTTAATGACGGCACGCTGCTCGATTTGCTCCATTCGCGGAAATTATGTCCGATTACTTTGTTTATAAATTTATAAAATCACAACTAATTATCGCACACGTTTCGAACTTCACACAATGAACTAGTCTGAACTGAACTAAATAATGTGGGTAGATTTGATTTTTAGAATTAAATGGATCTGTGTTAAGCCGAGTACTTTTCAATCCACCCTCGTAATATCGCCAACTATCAGAATATGCAGGGCTATTTATCAAATAAATTTTCTACTTTTATTTCAAATTATCCCAAATTGAATGTGATTTATGGGCATCAACGTTTTTGCTTACCTATCGACCCTTAAGCTTCGGTCACACGCAGCGAATACTCGCGGCGAGTAGGAATTCGCAGCGAATACTTGCGGCGAGTAGGAATTCGCAGCGAATACTTGCGGCGAGTAGGAATTCGCAGCGATTACTTGCGGCGAGTAGGAATTCGCAGCGAATACTCGTGGCGAGTAGGAATTCGCAGCGAATACTTGCGGCGAGTAGGAATTCGCAGCGAATACTTGCGGTGAGTAGGAATTCGCAGCGAATACATGCGGTGAGTAGGAATTCGCAGCGAATACTTGCGGCGATTAGGAATTCGCAGCAAATACTTGCGGCGAGTAGGAATTCGCAGCGAATACTCGCAGCTAGTAGGAATTCGCAGCGAGTATTCGCTGTGTGTGACAGGATATTCGCCTCGAATAGATTTAATTGCCGCAAGTTGGTTTGCCGCAAATTGAATTGAGAATGTTCAATTTTACTCGCTGCGAATGCACACTTGCCGCGACTATTCGCTGTTTGTGACAGGTTAGTCACTGACTCGCTCGCTGCGAATAGCCATGACGCTCAGCGCACCGCTGTAGATTACATGTCTGTGCTACTTACGTCGCTGCATATATACGAGTACTTATAATGAGCCAACCAAAAAAAGATTCACTGAAGTGGGCAAATAATGACATAGTTCGTTTCTTGGATGTCTATAGACAATATGAAGAGCTGTGGGACACAAACAACAGTAATTTCATTTCATTTCATGCATTTGGTTTGCCAACTCTGTACAGTCCAACCGAATACAGTATTTAATCCTGTGACTAACAGATGTTACAGACAACATGTATGTATGCACCAGTCTCAACAGACTGTCGACATTCTCCTGTAAAAGTCACTACGTGTGACAGGCAGGAGTGAATACTCGCGGCGAATATTCGCTGCCTGTGACCGAGGTTTTACGAATGTTTGCATGCGCAGTAAAATCAGTTAAAATAATGCATTACCACGCATTTTGAATTTAAAAGATAAAAAGGACAGAATGTTTGAGATATTTTGTAATTAATTTTTCTTCACCATATGATATTACTTATTCTGAACCTTCTATGCAAATTTGTTCGGTGATTGTAAAATAACCCTGTATAGCCGCCTCATAAGTCAACCAGGATTTAAATGGGGAGAGTTTCTTACGGTGTCACCAGGTGTATTTAAATATTCTATTAGCACTTAAGTACTTTTACTCTAAAATCTTGCTTATATAATATACAAAATATTGATATGTTTCCAGATTCTGGTAACAGGTCCTTAGACTCTGCGTTCTGTGCTCTGATGGTCCCGTCACCTCTGCTGGAGTTAAGCAGCGTATTCTTTTTCTTCGTGCCCGCTCTTCTTATCTTATGTTTGTATGTGACAATTGGCCTTCATATAAGGTAATAAAACTTTTGATATCAAAACTATTTAATACTTAAATCATTTGCTCTGTCAAGCTAAAGTTGTTTAAGATTTTTTATGATGTAAACGGTATGATAAAAAGTCTAAATAAACATTTCAGAGCATGCATATACAACATGTTTATTCTAGAAACTATTTTGAAATATAATATTTTCTCAAACTATTATAATACCATTACTTAGTTCACCTGATGGGATTGGTATTGCAATTCAGTAGTGGTGTCCAACTCGCAGCCAACTTCAAACAAAGGAGGATATAGTTACGTTTCTTTGAGAACTATGATGGAATGTCACACAGCCTGCAATTTTACTGAGTTTCATTATTCTTCAGACCTGAACACAGCGGTGCACATACTGCTAGGCAGCAGATAAGGCTAAGAACGCTGTACCTACCTACTGCAATTTCCAGGTATATATATATATTTTAACGATGAACTCTACTAATTCATTTTACATATGCAGGTCAACAAAGGTTACAAAAAGGACGAGATTGGGTTTGCTGAACGGTCACGTGCATGGTGAAACAAAACAAGCAAAATCCAGAAAGGCAATAATTAGGATGCTTGGTAAATTTGAAATCTTCCGTTGCAAGAAAGGAAGTAAATTTAAATAACTTTATGTTTATTTCAAAAATAAATATAAAATTATTATCATAATTTTCTTTTAATTTTTAACATAAACGTTTAGTATTATTTTATTGTAAAACTAAACGCTTTAATGTTACGTATGATGAAGGTATAAAAGGTTAGTTAAACTATGTGTAACACCAGCATGACCACTGAAATTAAAATTTAAAAATTCATATTTCTACAGACACGCAATGGCTTTACATCACTCATAATGCCTTTAATCAAAGAGCATACAGAGCATTTGCGAATTTCAATGAAGATTTCGCACCCTTATTACAATTCGTGGCACAAACTCGTCGCCTGTGTTTTGTTAAGTAATTTTGAGGAAGTAAAAAATATTTTGACGTCAAATCCTCGATCAATTTACATTTAATAGCAGAAATTATTTATCAGAAATTTATATGTATTTCATTGCGAGTTTCAACGAACTTCAAAAATGTAGGAAGAGGTTCTCAATATTTTATGTATGTATGTTCGGGCATAACTTCATTGTTTGTGAACCAATTTTAATGATTCATTTTTTTTATTAAATAGGTTCAGGGTAGGCCCTATATAAATTTGAGGAAAATATTCCATGCCCAAGGGTGAAAAAAGTAGGCGATGAAGATTTTAATGTAACTATTAAGAAAACATTCTAGTTAACACCTTGAACTTATGATATTCTTTAGATCGCTCAAAGGAGAAAAAAAAATAATTAAAAAAAGGCAAAAGGTTCTTCGTGCCTCCTCACTGACCATACTCAAAAGATATATGGCAGCATGGCAGTATTATGTTGCTTATTCATACTTCCTTCCATCTCCTGCTTCATTTCCCTCTCGAGACTCTAACCACATCCAACAGTAGATCCTTTTACGCTGCCGTACGGCAAACGGCTGATATTGTTTGTTTATAATTATACAAATACGAGTACATTCAATGAAGCAATAATAAAACAACAAGAATAAAATAGAATTCATTTATTTTAATATTTTTTAAGAATGTATTTTATAATCTGCCTCTTTTTTTATAAAACTGAAGTGACAAATGTTACACCTGTTGGTAATTGGCTTCTGCAGTGCTGAAACCTAAAAAATGTAATGAAGGTTAGAGATGCGTCGTCAACTCTGAGTAATAAGATGGAATGCCTTACAGCTTGTACATTATACTTATACTACCTGTCTATACCCTTCAAGACGGAAAACAGCGGTAGGAACTAATATTTGGCGTAATTTTGGCAGAAATATTTTTAGGCAAGAAAGAAAGAAAAGAACAAAAGAAAAAATGTGCACAGTTCACACGCGGTAGAAGTGAAACTTTGAAAAGAAATGAAATATAAAATAAAAAAATTTCATGGCAAATTATTTATTTAATTTGACGCGGCATAAAATATAAGGTTAAAGTTTGATTTTATATAAATGATACAATTTTTATTTTTGACATGTAGAGCCTAAATGTTTGTGTAATAAACCAAAAAAGTATTTTCTTTCCAGTAAAATTGCTCGCAGGCTAAATCCTATAGATGTATACTTGTCTCTTTTTTTATTTTATTTTATTGATAGAAAAACCAACGGAATAACATGTTGTTTTAAAAAAATGTGACAATAGGCTTAGGAACTAAGATTTACATGTTTCCATTTAAAGGTAGTTACAGCATGTTTAAAAAAGACGATAACTGTACGATAACTTAATAATTGTTACAAGTACGAGTAAAATACTAATATAAAACAAACAAAAACAATTAGACAATACGAAATATATGAAAAATAAAAATACATAAAATCTTTTTCGTTTCATCGAGTAGTATTTTTCATTTCATTACATATTCTGTGATAGAGTTTCAAATTATGACAATTGTAAAGAAGTGTTCACACTTCTAAATTTGCTTTGTATAGTTTTGCAAATAACTATATTTTGTTTTAAAGCAGTGTTTAAATTGCATTGATGAATTTAATTTTTTACGCAGTTGCCGTGGTGGTTGCATTTTTCGTGTGTTGGGCACCTTTCCACGTTCAGAGGCTTTTCTATATCTATGGGTATGATTTGCCAAAATTCCACGTCATCAATGAACATTTGTTCAACGTCGCTGGAGCCCTCTACTACGTGTCCGCTACTGTCAATCCGATCCTCTACAATGTAATGAGTGCCAGGTTGTGTTTATTTTTAGCTCTAAATCTGTTAAATAACTAGCTTCTTTATCATCACCGTCACGCCAACGTCAGCTGAATATGATCGGCCGATAAGGGTACCAAACGAGCACACAGTCCACCTGATTGTAAGTGGTTGCCGTGGCCCATAGACATCTACATTCCTCCTCAATTACAAATCAAAACGCAGATACGCTGCCACCCGTGAGGATTACGATGAAATGCCTCGTTTTCAATAAAATGGGTGTTCGGCTCTCTACCCTCACCATACGAAACAAAGCATCATTACGCTGCTATTTTACGCTGGTATTCTGTGAGAGCGTGGTCCTTGCCCGTTCAAGTCGACCCATTCGTGAACACCTATACTACTAATATAGCTGCAGCATAGCTCTACAGCGTTAAATAAGCATAAAATTTTAGTTTAATATATAAGTATAGTCGAAACAAGAGCGTACGTCTGTGACAAAGTGGGTGCTATAAGAGGCGCCCGAGGGAACTGAACCGGGAGATTGGCAGCGTCTTCTTAATAACTACTAGAAAATAAAAAAGCTGCGGTTGCCAACGCGTCTGCTAAGCGTAGCAAATATGGCGAAATTTACCGTACGATTAGTGCATGCAGAGGCTTATATTAAGCCGACTTTAACAGACTGTAATTCCCGATCCATTAGAGTAATGGTAAATGGCTAATGGTTCTTATACACACTGTAAGAAACGTACGAACAGCACTACACTTCGTTTTATTCAACGGATATTTTCAACAATGCGTTATGTTGACTGCGAGATTAGTATGCGGGTGGAGTTCACAGCTAGAATTAGGCCTGTAACGAATAGACGCCGCCGCCCGTTCTGGGTATTTTTGATTTGTTATATTCGAAATGATTATTTTGCCTTTTGTCAAAGGTCACAAGATCTTGATATAGCTTTTCGTCAACCCTTTTAACACCCACGCGATTTAATGGGGTAATTAATACTACGTCGTCACTATATTACACGAAATATAAATTAGTGGCTTCGCGCGCTCAGCTAGGTATATATTATATTCAATAACACAAGCTTGCCCTGTGGTGGCGACATATTCATCAGCTTGATTCGTGACATGATGTCGTAAGAGGCGACTATTGGTAAAGAAACACCCGTTAACCAAAAGTAGAAGACCGTGTACCATATATAATAGTTATAATCAACTAGACCGGCTATGGGAAGCAGTTTTAAAGTTTCGAATCATCTATCTGCACTGGCTAAGCGTGGCAACTGTAGCAAACCTTTCCTAAAGAAAGAGTCCTATGTCCACCAATGAACTGCTAGATGGTAAAGATATAACAATAGGAAGTAATAAAAATTCTTTTATTTGTCCGCAGGTATCGCACAGCCTTTCATGAGACGCTATTGTGTCGTAAAGCGAAACGCCATGACTCCCAAAAGTTCAACATGGACACCACTTTCCGCGATACTGTAGAGTTCTCATATATAAAGCCCACACACAGAAACCGCGAACAACGCGAAAGTATCGCTGTTAATAAAATTGACTTTATTAAGGAACCTTCGCCGTTTTGTGTGGGAGAAGCTATTAGAGTCGCTGAAACGGCAGCGTATTTCTTCAATAAGGAAGAGAGGAGAATAAGTATAACCACGAATGTTGACATCGAATTAAATTAATTTAGGATTAACGCAGTATAATTGAATACCATGGTCGTTGGAATACTGGACTACACATTTAAAAATTCTGATGCTTGTATTATGCTTAATGCTCTTGTACCTGAATTTCGTACCCAGTTTGGACATTTGACGTAAAATCAATTCGCAGCAGCGGAACTTTAAACATCTGTTACTGACCACCATTTTACCGAAAGAAATTTTACTCCATAAAATATTAATATAACGTAAAGCGAATGATATTATAATAATTAGAATATCGTATTATGTCGAATTAGATATTTAGTCCAGGAGGAATCGGCGCAAGAGTACCGGAAACTATTCCACCTTATTTTTTTTATACGATTCTCTTTAAAATGTCCTCCTACTGATGATATAAATATCGTAATCTATGGATATAAATGCAGGTTGCCATGGGGCAGCTCTGTGCCATATTGTTTAAACCGAAATTGTTTAAACAATAGCAAGGAATTGTAATTTTCAAATGGGATTATTTTTCTTTATATTCTTTGATGAAATACGATTAAAAAAGGTCGTATGACTTTTTACGAGAAAGTTAATATACACCGGCACGGAAACTTGGCCAAGCGGTTATCTCGCGATAGCAAAACCTTTAAGTATTTCTGATGAATGTTTGTTATGCAAGTATGTCAAAAAATGTTTACCCTCAAGTTCAAGAGGGTAATTCATTATGTTTAAGTGCACCATGACGAATTCTTTAATTTTTAGTTGCATCGGGTCATTTGAGCGACTAAGTTCACATTTTAAATTTGTGTGTTGTGAAAAGTTTACTGTAAGGTTATTCAATTATTGTGATCTTTTGTCCCGTTTAATTAAATAACTAAAGGTGCTTTAAAGCCAATCAAAAATGCCATTAACACCAGCACAAGTTGCGACAAGCAGTAGCATTAATTGACCAAGGGCTGACACAGCGTGAAGTTGCTATTGTGCTTAACGTACCACGGTCCTCAATGCAGTATTCACTGAAACGATACCAGGAGACAGGCCGCTATACCCGCAGGCCAGGCAGTGGGGGCGTAAGGTGCACATCGGCCCGGGACGATCGTTTTATTGTTATGGAGATTTTGAGAAACCGCTACCTGACCGCTGTTGAGATACGCCAGCGGCTCCAAATCGCAAGAGGCGTTAATGTTAGTGAGCGTACGGTGAGAAGACGAATGGAGGAAGTGAATTTAAAAGCTCGTAGACCAGCACGAGGTCCAGAACTTCTCAGACAGCACCGAGTAGCCCGACTTCAGTTCGCAAGAGAACATGTCAATTGGACCCACGAGCAATGGGCTAGAGTGTTGTTCACAGATGAGTGTCGAATAGCTTTACGTGCTCCAGACGGTCGAGAACGAGTGTGGAGAAAAAGAGGAGAGAGGTTTCTACCCATTACCACCACCCAAACTGTGAGTTTCCATGGAGGCTCAATAATGGTATGGGGAGGTGTAAGTTCCGACGCACGTACAGAGTTGGTCATCGTCGATAATCGGCTTACAGCTACTCGATACATCGAGGAAGTTCTTCAGGAGCACGTAATGCCTTATTCGGGATTCATTGGACACGACCAATTCCTCCTCATGCACGATAATGCACGCCCGCACGTCGCACATTGTGTAGAGGAATATATAAAAAATTACAGTGGCCAGCTCGTAGCCCGGACTTAAATCCAATTGAGCATGTATGGGGTATGCTCAAAAGAAAGATAAAGTCCAGCTCCAAACCGCCACAAACTCTAAATGAGCTCCGAAATGCAGCGCTGGCCGCTTGGGACAGCATACCGCAAGTTGATGTCAGAAACATCATTCAAAGCATGCCAGATCGAATGCAAGCGGTTATCAGGGCTAGAGGAGGAAACACCCGATATTAAAACTGATAGACAATAAAGAAACAGACTTAATTTTTAACTTTGTAGTGTTTTTAAAGTGACAATGGAAAGATGTTATTTTAGTGAAAAGAAGTCTCGTAAGATTACTTTTTACGAGAAAGTTAATATATTTATATTTTTAAAGGTTTGATAAATCAAAAATCCACACAGACACGGGAGAAAATAAAAATTAAACACGATAAAAAGTTTTATCGTCATTAAATGAAATTATTTCTTAAGATGTACCTATTAATTTAAGATTAATAAATTACTCATTTTTAATATTTTAAGTGTGATGATAGGTATCTTGCAAAGTTCAGAATATTCAAAAGAATATGTCCCTCATTCGAAAAGGACATAAATCTTCTTTATTTTTTAAAAAAATACCTTTTTTGATGTATGAATTCCGGGTCTGTGCCAATGTTTTGAGATATTTTATGAATGTATGTACACATTCTTAAGTACCTATCGTATATCTACATATATACGATTATTTGAAAATTATGCACTTTTGTTGAAAATTAATAGTGAAGAAAGTTAATAAATAGTGTTCTCGTTTTGTATATAAAAATTGTGTTTCATAATAAACATTTTTGTAACACACAATATGTATGTTTTTATTCATGAACCTAATGCACGTGCTAGCATAACTTCATAATTTAATTTGGGACTGAGTTAACCCGTAATCTTATAAAGTAAATACCAAAAATAATATTGCAGTTTCATTTAAATAGGTAATTACAATACCACTCCATGGGACACATGGTTGCCCTCCAGGTGATAGAACTAGTTGCGGGATTAAAGGATTACCGTGTCCTCCCTCTCTCTTCAGATCTCGTATAATCCTATAATATGCCAGCGCAACCTGTCTACCTCTTCTTCCAGCTCCTGTATCCTTTCGTCAGTCCTCAGGATGCGTGCGTTATAACGCGTTTAATAACAGCGTTTTATAACAACGTTTATACGTGGTAGAGCCACGTTGCAGCTATTACGGTTGTGGCATGAACAGGTCCGCTCGACCGGGAAAGGACCACGCTCTCACAAAATACCAGTGTAAAATAGCAGCTTAATGCTGCTGTGTTTCGTATGGTGAGTGTAGAGAACCGGATACCCTTTTTACTGGAAATGAATCATTCCATCTTAGTCGTCACGGGTGACAACGCATCTGTATTTTGATTCATAATCGATGATAGATGTAGATGTCTATGGGCCACAGCAACCACTTACCGTACACCTGGTACTGTGTGCTCGTTTGTCACCCTATCCTATAAAAAATATTGTCAGGTTGAGTCGTCATAGGTGGCAACCGAACCTCCACCGGAGATTGTTAGCACCTCCTACCCCGCCGTTACCATGGTCACCTCCGTAGCCAGGAACAGTGGGAACGCCGGGTACTTGGGGCCGTTTGTTACTTTTTGTTTATGTAAAACCGAGTGAAGAAAAAAATATTTCCATAATATAACATAATAAGCTTTTAAAGTCGATGCTGATAATTTTTTTTTTATATTTGAAATAAGTTTTATTATTTTTTTAAGTTTAATTATTTTACCTCTTTGTGGTGTATGGAATAACAAGTTCATGGCTACAACTACGCTGTCGTTTAAATAAGAACATTAAAATCTTCATTCCCTATTTTTGCAACCATATGCATGATTTTTTATTAATTTTATATAATTCTACCTCTAAAGTGTAAAAAAATCGTTTAAATCGCTTATACTGTTTCGGAGAAATCATTGAACATTGCAATTAGGCTGTAGTCGCTTCATAAAGCTGCTCTATCTCTCTCTCTCTCTCTCTCTCTTTTCAATATTTTTATTATATATTTTTGTATAATAAAAAAGAATTGGCCATAGCGATAGTTAATACTTAAGTAAGCGATAGTCAACAATTATAAGTAAAGCCATATACCATCTAGCATCCCCTAAGGACCTAGGTCTAAGGACCCTTTTTTTTGCGGATGGAAAATCATCTAATGACGCCTTTCGCTCTGGGTGGAGCGTAAGGGAGTGTCAGACTTTTACTGACTAAAAACCATCCGTGTTCCTTCAGTGCCCTTACGGTCTGGAGCCGCGGTATCTCTTTCGAACAGCCCGCAGCCCCGGCAGGCGTCGGCCCTTGCGGGCCCCTTCACGCTGCTGACAGCTCTTTGAGGCGCGCGTGGAACAAAACGCGCCGTCGACACGGCCTGTTGTCGTTAGGGGGTGGCCCGGGGCGCGGCGGCCAGGGAGGAACTCGGAGGTGTAATATATCCTTTCAGTTGCGGAGACTCTAACCGTAATTCTCCGTTGACTGCGGAGCTGTTTAATAAAATGGACGGCTGATTGGGCCCAATCCGTTTAAACGCAAATATCTTGATTTTGTTATATCGAATACTATAATATGTATACATTTCTGAATTCTCTATGAAATTTCCTATAAACGAGTACATATATTTAATAAAATTTAAAGTGGTTAGTATAACTAAATATAGAATAAAGTCAAGACTATCATATTTCTCAATGACACAAAGTTTTTTAATAGTTCAATTTTATTTTATTTTAATCTTACGTCTATTGTTTACAATATTTTATGTGCAAAATCATAGGCTACAATATAATTTTTTATCGTAAAACGCATTAATAATAAGCTCACAAGAACCCACAATCGATTTACACCGATGTAGCATGTAGTTCGGACCAGATGCGGCATAATGCGGCGTAATGCTTTAGTCAATAAAAATAGTTTTTTTTATTTCATTACAATGATTCAGTCTTGAATCTCTCTTTTTCTTTACATGATTCAGTCATCTTTCAATAGGTCTTGCTAAGTTTTAGAAATCTGATAAAGTATTTCATAAGTACTCTTAATGCCGATATCAAAATTTTAGTCGTAAGTGCCATATTTAATAAAAAATTAATTACTTTATTTGAGCAAACAAACTTTAACAGCACTTGTACAGAAATAAAGATTCATTCATTCCTTTAAAAACCATAAAACCACTCAAGAGTCACTCCCGCTGATGTAGAGTTATAAATAACGTTTTTTTGTAAATGCACCATAATATGTGTCGAGTGACAGAGGCGCCGCGAGGTGCGCAGCGGTTATGTTACATTTCCAATAACCAATAACATTATTTCTCCAAACGGTAACATATTTCCTTTAACACAAACAATAGCTACGAAATAATAAAATTTAAAATAAATATATCTCTTTCTGAAATAAAAAAAAATATTATTTATGTATATTTTTAAAGAACCCACTTCTTATGCATTATACAAAAATATGCCACAATTAAAGTTCGATTCTGCACTTGTTTGTGCATCATGTACTAGTTCATTAAAACATTTTTTATACGTGGTCGAGCCATGCTGTAGTTATATTAGTAGTATAGTTGTAGCACGAATAGGCCGGCTCGACCGGGGAAGGACCACGCTCTCACAGAATACCAGCGTGAAATAATAGCTTAATGCTTCTGTGTTTCGTATGGTGAGTGTAGAGAACGGGAGAGCCTTTTTGCTGGAAACGAGGCGTTCCATCTTAGTCCTCACGGGTGACACGCATTTTTGCATTTTGATTTGTAATCGAGGATAGATGTAGATGTCTATGGGCCGCAGAAACCACCACAGATGGACTGCGTGCTCGTTTGTCACCCTATCCTATAGAAAAAAAAACATACAAAATAAAGAGGTGTATTCATTTCAACGATGAGAGCCGTGGTGGCTCGGAAGAGCCGTGGTAGCTCAGATGGTTAGCTCTCGCTGTAAATTTCATAGTACGCTAGCAAGCCGGGTTCGATCCCCGCTAGCAATAATGAAATTGTTAATTGCAATTTTAAGTGCTGATCTACCACGTGCTTGGCGGTGAAGAAAGACATTGTGAGGAAACCTGCACGTCTGTGAAATAAGAAAAAAAATATTTCGAAGACATGTGAAGTTCGCCAACACGCCTTGGGGCAGCGCGACGGAAACTTCTTTAACCTTTGCCCAGCTGTGGGGCGTAAAAAAGGCTGTAACTTAACTAACTTAAGTATTCATTTCGACGATGAGAGAGCCCTGGTAGCTCAGATTGTTAGCTCTCGCGTTAAATTTCAGAGTACGCTAGCACACCGGGTTCGATCCCCGCCGGCATCAATGAAATTATTAATTACAATTTAATTAATTTCCGGGTGCTGATTTACCTTTGCTCGGCGGTGAAGAAAAACATCATGAGGAAGTCTGACTGTCTGAGAAATAAAAAAAAATATTTCCAAGGCATGTGCAGTTCGCCAACACGCATATGGGCAGCGCGGTGGATACTTCTTTGCCGTAAAACTCTTTCAGAAGTGAGGGAAGGCCCAGCAGTGGGACGGAAATCGGCTGTGTAACTTCTCTAATTTGGTGTGTCTGAAATTTTGAACAAATTATAGCTAGGCAACAATCTTGGTGGTGGACTTATTGAATTAATATATAACATAGGTACTTATTTCTTTAAAATCTTCTTTCTCTCTTATCTGTATCTTGAATTCTTGGATTTACTGTATCTACAGTACAATTCATTTACGAATGGTACTGTATAGGTAGCAGCAATCTTGCTATAGGTTGAAACATAACGCAACGTTACACTATTTGCAAAGTAAATACAGATAAAATGTACATTAAAAAAACCAGTATAAGAAATATGTGTCTGAGGTGACCTTAAAAACCACAACCTGTCCATATTAAATTAAAAAAATAAAAATTTCAAATATTAAATATTAAAAAATATTAAAATTAAAATATTAAAAAGCATATTATGTAAATACTATGTAACTTTCTGTTTTAATAAATTGTTTAAAAAATTCCGCAGTCTTGTGTTAACATACATGACATATCCAAATGCCACATTCAATTTTTTATAAATCGTCGAATAATCGTGGAGTCAACCAAGCTCCATTTCTCTGCTCGAGGGCGCTAGATTCTTTACCATTCTAACCATTCAACCGAATTTGAACTTGATGCAGTATGGCAAACTTTAGTTCCTTTTTTCGCCACCCGCAAAACAGAGAACTAGAATTCACTTCTACGGACGTCTCAAAAATGGACACTACTGCACCTATTGCGTATATACATTAAAATTTTGAAAATATTGCACTTTATTCCACATTTTGATGTACTAAAACTGTGAACGATGAACAATTATACATATTTTAACACAAAACTGACAGTCAACACTAAAATTTTACGTACATTTCAAGTCAACTTTCCTCAACCAGCATGTTAGTTTTAAGATAGCAGTTTGCTTCATACATATTAAAAAACGATTTTACACGTACTTAATAAGATAAAAGACAAAATGAGATTACAAATAAGAAGATTACTTACCCAGGCATTGTTTTAACACAATTCACCACACAATAAATATAAATTAATACAAAATAATTACGAACAACTTCGTTAGCGCGCGTCAATCACACTAATGGCTGACTCAAGGAACGGACGACATTTAAGAATGATTTAAATAAAATATACTACTAAAGTGTATTAGCTGTGGGGTTTATATGCTAGCCTTTTTTATCCTGTACACATTGACATATGGTAGAATGAGTTAGAAATAGCGCATAATGCTTTGTTTCTTCATTAAAAGAGCGGGTAAAAATGTCTAACACTTGGACGCCCGCAGTCAACGGAGATATTTTCGTGTCCAAGTCTTGGACATCCGCAGTTGAGAGGATATGATTATTACACGTTGGTTTAAATTTATGACATTTACCAAATCATTGTATTTTGGACATTTGTATTTTTCTATATTAAAAATTCTATCATTCGTCGTCAACATTTTTAAAAATTGTTTTTCTGTTGAACCACCTTTGTATTATATAGTATACTATAACTAATGTTTTTGGGAAATCAAACAAAATTTATGGTTAATTTAAAATTTTATTTTCAAGCAATAACCACTTGTAAGAAACCCACAAATCGTCACAAGAACAATGTAAAATTTTGTGATTATTTTTTGCAAATATATGATTATTACACACATAACGTTTGTTTAAATTTATGACATTTACCAAATCATTGTATTTTGGACATTTGTATTCTTCAATATTAAAAATTCTATCATTCGTCGTCAACATTTTTAAAAATTGTTTTTCTGTTGAACCACCTTTGTATGCGAGTACTATAACTAATGTTTTTGGGAAATCAAACAAAATTTATGGTTAATTTAAAATTTTATTTTCAAGCAATAACTACTTGTAAGAAACCCACACTTCGTCACAAGAACAATGTAAAATTTTGTGATTGTTTTTTTGCAAATGTATGATTATTACACACATAACGTTTGTTTAAATTTATGACATTTACCAAATCATTGTATTTTGGACATTTGTATTCTTCAATATTAAAAATTCTATCATTCGTCGTCAACATTTTTAAAAATTGTTTTTCTGTTGAACCACCTTTGTATGCGATCACTTCGTCTTTGCACAAATTTCTAATATACCAATTTAATATGGGAATGATGTTCTCTTGTTTGTAGGCACATTTTAATTCTTCGGTCAAATCAAAATATGGAATGCCGTGCACGTGTGTTTCACAATAACGAACAGTTTTTTTTGTCTTTTGGCGACAAATAATTGAAAGGATAACTTGGCCGAAACAAATAATGATCGATAAACGCATCATTTTTATTAGATAGTTTTACATCTAGAATAGCCATTTCTCTACATTGAAAATGTTTATGAGGATATGTAATGTAAAATCCGTCCATGTCGATGTATCTAATATTTTTTAGATTTTGTGTCATTTTAAACCAAAATGTTAAAAGTATTTACACGTGACTAAAATATGTTTGTTCCAACAAACTTCACATAACAATTCATTCTTCATTACTTCCCATCATCCCATTTCTTCCTTCTGCTCTTGTCTTCCTGTAATTTAAGTAAACAGAATCACATTCACTAATAATCAACTGACTAATGACTGTCATTGTTACAAAAGTATTTTTTAACTTTTTCAGTTTCTGCTATTGTCTTTGTATTTATGGCTAGGAAATGTCCGCGGCGTGGCCTCAATGCGTGTTGGCGAACTTCACATGCCTTCGAAATTTTCTCAGACATGCAGGTTTCCTCACGATGTTTTCATTCACCGCCGAGCACGTGGTAAATCAGCACTTAAAATTGCAATTAACAATTTAATTGGTGCCGGCGGGGATCGAACCCGGGTCGCGTACTGTGAAATTTGCAGCTTGCGCTAACCATCTGAGCTACCACGGCTTAATCATATACACACACAATATTTAAATATAATTTGTTAACACTAAATCATACACACGTAAGAAAATAACAGAAAGAAAAGTAAGTTTGTCAATAGAATAAACACTTAAAATTGCAATTAACAATTTAATTGGTGTCGGCTGGGATCGAACCCGGGTCGCGTACTGTGAAATTTACAGCTTGCGCTAACCATCTGAGCTACCACGGTTTAATCATATACACACACAATATTTAAATATAATTTTTTAACACTAAATCATACACACGTAAGAAAATAACAGAAAGAAAAGTAAGTTTGTCAATAGCATAAACACTTAAAATTGCAATTAACAATTTAATTGGTGCCGGCGGGGATCGAACACACTTCGCGTACTGTGAAATTTACAGCTTGCGCTAACCATCTGAGCTACCACGGCTTAATCATATACACACACACACAATATTTAAATATAATTTGTTAACACTAAATTATACACACGTAAGAAAATAACAGAAAGAAAAGTAAGTTTGTCGATAGCATAAACACTTAAAATTGCAATTAACAATTTAATTGGTGCCGGCGGGGATCGAACACACGTCGCGTACTGTGAAATTTACGGCTTGCGCTAACCATATGAGCTACCACGCCTTAATCGTATACACACACACAATATTTAAATATAATTTGTTAACACTAAATCATACACACGTAAGAAAATAACAGAAAGAAAAGTAAGTTTGTCAATAGATTAAACACTTACATATATATATGGCCTTTGATGCGTTGAAATAACACAAATGTAGTATTGATAGATCCACTGCGGTCAAACGACCATACACTAACTCCATGACTGCAGTTGCTTGGTTTTACATAGTACCAGTGAGTAATAATTCTAATCTAAAGGATTTCTGCAGTGGAATTGATAGTAACTTTATGCGTCAACAAACTTATCTAACATTCTGTTGCTTATCTCAGCATTACTTCGTGTCGTCTTGTTCAGTGTATTGATGACTCAAATACGTTTTGTATAACACAAAATAATGCAATTTAATATTTAGAAATCACTATAATTGATCATTCCTATGTTAGTCATTGAGTAGATTGTACTGTAATAATCTACTAATAGCAGTAATATCATGGATACACTAGATGAACAACATCTGAAAAAGATTAGCGTTGAAATGATGTTTATGCTGCAATGGCCCATGAAAACCCACGTACCAACGTATATACCTAGTCAGGTCATAAGTATTGTCACACAGTAAAAACTTTTCTTTTAGAATGCTGGCCACAAAAAAGTTTATTGAATTCGAATTTCGAATTGTTCATGAAAATAAAACTGTATACTTTTTAGAATTTTACTCATTTTTACTTGTAATATTTATTATGTTTTAATATGGAGTGGACGCTTAAAGAAGACCGTGTTGCAGTTATTGCGTTGCATCGTTGCGGTTACGCGCCAATTCAAATTTTTGACATACTGAAAAATTTGAATATAACCAAAAGATTCGTTTAGCGTACCATAAAACGATACAATGAAGACTCTAGTGTAGATGACAGGTCAAGAAGCGGTCGCCCTCGGTCTGTTAGGACTCCAGCAGTGATAAAAGCTTTGAAGGTGCGAATTCAAAGAAATCCCAAACGTAAGCAGAAACTCTTGGCCCTTCAGATGGGGTTAAGCAGAACCACGGTGAAAAGGGTGTTAAATGAAGACTTAGGGCTTCGGGCATATCGAAGAAAAACAGGACATCGTTTGAATGCTCGTCTAATGGACCTGAGACTGAAAAGATGCCGCGCTTTGTTGAAGCGGTACGCGGGAGAAAAATATCGGGAAATTCTTTTTTCGGATGAAAAAATTTTAACGTAGAAGAGAGCTACAACAAACAAAATGATAAGGTGTACGCACACAGTAGTGAAGAAGCGAGCAACCGTATTCCGCGTGTCCAACGAGGTCATTTTCCATCCTCGCTCATGGTATGGTTGGGAGTTTCTTATTGGGGCTTAACAGAGGTACATTTTTGTGAGAAAGGTGTAAAAACGAATGCAGTTGTGTATCAAAATACAGTCCTGACGAACCTTGTGTAACCTGTTTCTCATACCATGTTCAATAACAGGCACTGGGTATTCCAACAAGATTCGGCGTCAGCTCATAGAGCGAAGAGCACACAAGACTGGCTGGCGGCGCGTGAAACGATATCATCCAGAGTTTTTAAAAAGGAATTGTAAAAGATGGAACTGGAATGTTGATAGGATTCAGAATGAGTGGACTTCAGTTTGTGGCGAATATTGCTTAATGTATTTGCTATATAAGTTTCAGGTATGTTCAATGCCTATATTTACGAGTATATTTACAGGGAACACATTGTAGAACGATATTTTAGTGGATGAGATGTTTCGCTCCTATTTTATAGATAATAAGATTTTGTATTTTGTAAATAAAAATTTTAACAAAATTAGGTAATGTGTTTTATTGATGATTCAGATTAGTGTAGATAGGAACAAAGGAGTATAATACAATAGCACCACGCTGAGGAAGAATAGATAATGACGGTATTCAATGAACAATAGATAATTAGATAAGAACAATGGAGCGCTAATGACGGTGGAGGCCTTCACCGGATATCAATTAGATAAGAGTTAATTGATCTGCACATCTCCGGAACCGTGCATCCTACGCAAAAATGGACCGCAGATTCGTGATCAGAGCATGCCAAAACCTTTTTTTTTTGAATCGTGAGTCGACGAACGTCGTACTTGTACCACTTCTGACTCAGTGAGCCAGAACTGGTACAACGTAACTACTAATATGGGGTAGTGGATATTCTTACACTGCCACTACACGGTAAACCATGCTTAGTACCATACGTCCATAAATATTTTTAAGTTGCATATTAAAAAGGAATATTAAGATATCTCCAAGTACAAATATAACTTTACTCTGTGTACCGCATTTACAGTCTCAGCAAGGAAACTGCCAATTTCCATTTAAATGAGGCGCTCACCAGTTCCCGATAAAAAGGAAATGTTTAAAATATTTGTATAAAGGCCACTACTAAGTTATATTTTGAAACTTGCATTCTCAAACACTTATACAAATATTTCTGAGGACTTTTGATTTTGATTTTGATTGTTTGTTGTATTTATAAAAAAAAACCTCAAATACGTTCTAAGGTGCTTTTTAAAAATTTAAACTATAATACACTAATTAAAAAAGGAATTTAATTCATACTATGTGAGAATGGCAGAGATTGGAGCCTAAATTTACAAGTACACATGTGCAGGTTTTGAGTTTGGCTCTATTACATAAACGATGGAGTCATGCTGCAAATATATAAAGGTTGCAACATGAATGAGTCGGCTCGACTGAGGAGGAACCACGTTCTTACAGAATTCCAGCGGAAAACAGCAGCTTAATACTGCTGTGTTTCCTATGATGACTGCTCATCAATTCTTAATCGAGGGTAGATGTAGATGTTCCGTGAAGAAAAGAACCTCTTAAAAGTCAATACAAGGACCTGCAATTTCTCCGGTGTTGTGAAAGTAAGTCAGTGGTCAACAACACGACTTTAGGGGAAATGCATATACTTGTGTAATTATAAAAATAATCCCTTTTATTTTCATGTTTATATTTAATAAGGTAAGGTAGAGAAAGTAATAGAAAATACGAAAAAGTAAGAAAAATTTACGATTTATTTTAGCTTATTATTGCACCTTTACCTTAGAATTTTCGCACCTTATTTTATTAGTAGGTATCTATATCAAGAGATTTTTTTAAAACCATTGCTTAAAACAAGAATGTTTCTTTTTTCACAAACTTAAGAATGTTTCTTTCTTCACCAGTCTGAGCAAGTTTATGAGCGAAGAGCCGATAATCTCGCATTGGTAATAATGCTTCCCATTACCGGTGTGTGATCAGAGAACAGGGTTTTTGGATAGATTTCCGTTATGAATTATTTATCCCAAAGCCTCGTCAGTTAATGTGCAGATAACACTGCGTGATCAAAGTCAAAGACAAGTAAAATATTTTTATTCAGAGTTGCTGTCACAAAGCACTTTTTAGAAGTCAATAGCTACGCCATCGCTTCAACAAGTCTCTACTACGACCTTGAAAGAAAAAGGGGTTAGAAACTTACAAGAAAATTAAGTATTTCTCTCCCAACATTTACATTTTAACCTTCTTTATTAATATTTCTTCTTCTTCTTCCTATAATAAATTAAAAATCAAAGAAAGCTTGTTATGTCCAATCATTCTAATCTTTTAAATAGTCATCTAATTTATTCTTTTGTCAAAAGGCATATAGCATATATCAGTAATATCACAGGTAATCTTATTATACATCTACGAAAATGCTTCTAAAGTTCAGAATTCATTTGAGCCTGTCTGCCAGCTGCCAGGCTGCCAGTAAAAGCCCACAGTTAATCATTAGGCCTCCTCCATAAATTGCTCGAATACCTGCCATAGTTATCATGCTTGTTAGACGGGTTAGATACTTGTTATCGGGAAGATGTTTCTGCCCATCACCTGTTTAATTTCCCTCTTTCGCCTCTAACGACGCCCCCGGCCCTGTAGAAAAGTTCTCTAGTTCTCGTTACATATCACATGAAACACGTACACACGTACATATCATCTTAAAACGCTTGTGTCTTGTGACAGAATGGACTCTTCCAGCCATTATACAGCGTAGCTCTACCATTTAAAAATGCAGATATCACCGAACTATAATAGATTGATTTTTCTAAAACATTTGGTCGCCAGTGACTGTCCGTTACGGTAATAACAAAATTAAATACAATTTAAAACCTGTGTGTAATAACAAAATTAAATAAAATTTAAAACCATACGTGTGTTAATATAAACAACGGGTGATACTTATTTGAGAGGTATTTCGCTTTAAAATTTAATTATTTACTTACTTCCAAGGCATTTTGCTTCACAGATTTAAATACAGTTAAAAGGTTCCATTAATATGCTTCACGTCATTTTAGATCAAACAATTCTCTGTCGAACGTTAATAAATTAATGTAAATTGACTTAGGGTTTGGAGCAGAAAAGGGTGTTGACTCGCTACCAGATTTATTAAAATCGTTACTAAGTAATCGTTACAAAGTATAATCTTTTGAATCTTTTGATGATAATCGTTTTTGAATTGTGAACGTCTGCTTCATGATAAGTCCGCAAAAGTCAACATTTTGGTATAGGCTTCTCCCATTGTGGGAAAGATATGACAAAATCGTTGAGTTTGGCAGCCGGGTCCACTATTGATGCACTAGATGCCTCGTACCATTGACGTTTCTGCTCGTCGCCGGTCTGAATATCTTACGTATGGCTCTGGCTCAAGCTAGGATCACAATTACCAATAAATCCATTAAGAACGTAGGTATTGCCCGATTTCTCTCTGCTCTCTCAAGATATTATCCATCATTCAGAAATTAAATATAGCCAATCAAAAGTACACTGCTGAACGTTGGAGGAATATTTGCCATAGTTCGATCTCTTAGCAAGTGGTTTGGCAACCGCAACCTTTTATTATTTTGAATTATTATCACGAAGACACGTCACCTGTCTCACGTTAAATTTCTCTCTGTCGTCTTTAACGATAATCATGGAATAGTATAGGGTCTTAGAGCTTCTGAGTAATAATGCATAATATATATTATTTGGTAGGAGTTAGTGAATTATTTTTCGCTGCCGCTACACAGCATTAACAAGACCCTGCCTTAACTTCATAATTTAGAAGCTTGAACGAATTAATCACTGGACCCGTGTCGTGAAGCGACAGTTAAAAACTAAAGAACCTAACCTAACAACGAAACAACCAAAAAGAAAATAATTTATTTAAAATTTGTAAAGATATTTACAGTTTCTTTTATAAAATGTAAAGCCACAATTAAAAACTATAGAACCTAACCTAACAACGAAACAACCAAAAAGAAAATAATTTATTTAAAAAATTGTAAAGATATTTACAGCTTTTTTTTATAAAAAAAAAAGGTATGAGGGTGATGATGGGCTGTAGTGATGATAGTGAATTACAATTTTTTAAAAAAAATAAAAGTTAATAAAGATAAATGAGTACGGAAACAATGTATGTACAGGCTATGCCTGTGGTAGATGCACAGCGCCTAATCTAGGTACACACAGCGCCTGGAGTAGACACACAGCGTCTGGAGTAGGTCCACGCAGCGTCTGGAGTAGGTACACACAGCGTATTGAGCAGGTACACGCAGCACTTAGAGTAGGCACACACACACCGCTCGGAGTAAGCACATACAACACCCGGAGTAGACACACACAGTGCCCGGAGTAGACACACACAGCGCCCGGAGCGCCGGAGACACGCAGCGTCTGGAGTAGGAACACGCAGCGCTTGAGACAAGCACGCTCAGCGGCCGAAGATAGCGCGGGCACTAATAGGTGGAGGCGTAGGCGTGGCTAGGCGACGACTTCAGGAGAAGGCTTGCAAGATCCCGAGGCAGTGCGGATAAAGCCTTTAAGAGGTGCTTCTCGTATCAAAGCTGAAGTGAGTCCTCTATTGGCCGATTCTTCGGCTTTTATACTTTGACGGATCTGGGATAAGAACGAGAAATTATTTGAAATTATTTAAATTAAAAGCAAATTTTTGTAAATGGCCAAGAAGAAAAGAGTATTTTTGAAGTAAAAACATCAGGCCGGTAACGATATTTGAATAAAAATTGCCATGACAACCAGATAAACAACGATGTCAAAACATGTCAAATTTTGGTTTTAGGCTCGTAATAGAGAAACGGCAAGATTTAAGTGAAAAATGAGATATTATTGATATAGGAAAAAAGGTAGCGCAACAGTGCGCACGAAGCCCGAAATTGCAGAGTTACGGAGAACTAAATAAAATACCAAAAAAGGTAGACTCCATTGAGACCGATTTAAAAAGTGCTGATAACGTGAAAATACGATGTGAAAATGATTTGTTATTGTGTTCTTATGGTTTAAAAACGTTACAGGATCCTATGAAAATAAAGGTGATGCAAAATATCTAGTTTTGAGGCTAATGCAGAAAATCAAAAACAGAATGGAAAAATAAATTTAAAATAGTGTAAAATGATATGTAAGTAGCATAACACTACACCCGACATATGAGTGGACGTACCTATATCGGTCTTGTCAGTAACCAAGCAATTTTAGGCTTGGTCGTTTGTTTTTGTTTGGATTATACCATTCAGAACAGTGACTAAAATTGTGGAGTGAGTCAATTTGACATCGACTATTGCTTGACCATGTCGAAAAATATATCGATATTTGACGATATGACCGAATGAATGATGATGTTATTTGTACAATACAATAACACTTAAAAATACTTATACATATAACAGTATCCTATAATCTGATGTCATTAAATTTATAATAATAATTTTTATAATTAAATAAAAATATTATAAATGCAAAAATTATAATTAGTATCTGTACTTAAAACATCTAAACACATAAATTACACGAATTTTCAGATTTCCCAGTGACCGTTCTCGGAAGAGAAAGTGGGTAGAAGCAGTTTGTAAAGATGAAACCTGGACCCCGACGAAACACAGCGCCATAATTTGCAGTGTATATTTCGATACTGCCTGTTTTAATACTAAAGCAAAGAAACAGAAAATGACACCAATGAAGGCAGTTTCATTGCCCATAAAGACAAGGGAAAACTGATACTTCCCTCAAGTGATACCATAGCTATTTGTTAGCACTGCGAACTCGAACTTAGGAAGGGTGTTCAGAATAAAAGACTAAAAAAATTACACAACAGGCTTTCTTCTGCCGAAAGTAACAGAAACATTGCTGCAACTTCCGTTGTACGAAGACATTCATTTCCATAAATTTGAAAAAGACGACATGAATCAAAAAATCGTCGAAGAATTAACGAAAGCCGGTGCTGAAAAGTATTTAAACATTAGAATTGCTTTTATAAGAAAACAAGCGAGCAAAACAAATTCTAAGAAACACATTTTAAGAAAGACTATATATAATAAGTTAATAAACCTACTAAAATAATTTCAACTTAACAAAACATTTGACGCTTATCATAACTATAATTGTATAAAGTCTATAAAAATGTCCTGCTTCTTTTATTTTAATTAAAATTAAAATACCGGAAGCTTACCTCACCTTCATTATCCCTTTATTTCCTTTGTTTTACAGCTTATTTACGATACGCCTTTTCTTTCTCAATCGTTCATCGATATATTTTATCGACTACGATCAAGCACTAGAAATAGAGTAAACTTCTACGAATTTCGTATCTGTGTTTACATTAACGTAATAAGATCTCCGTGCGCGTTATTCTCCACTTGGTTGAACGAGTTTTCATACATTTGTGTTTTATGTCGGGTCCAGTGGTTAATTCGTTCAAGTTTAGAAGAATTTTCATCCAAGCAGATAAAGCTTTGTTGAATATAATGGATGGTTTATATTTTCCGCTAAGCAAGTGGTAATCTATATAAATACAAATTAATTACCGCATGTATGAAAGGTCATTACTTAAGAAAGGCTGGACAGATTTCGAGGAATTATCACACTTACCATTGAACCCGGTAAATGGAATTGTTGTCGAGATCTAGGAAACAGTTGTGCAAAGCCGGGGCGGTTCATTAGTCAGCACATAAAATTGTGATTACAAATGTGATCCAACTAGCTCATGTGTCGTGTGTCTGCCAAGACTTAGTATTGATATCTCTCTAATTATTCGTTTTTAAAGTTTTCGAAACTAATATTTGAAATGGTAATATAATAATCATCATCACTTGATTTAGAAAACAATTTACTTGATCGTTCGAATAACAATAAGTCAAGTCCTATTTTTTATTTACTTTTAGGCATATAAAGAAATAAAAATAAACAACTAAACAAAAACGAGTATATCGATGTCGATTGTAGCTAAAATTGCGAACGAAATCACTATATATTAAAGACGTAATGTAAAGTAACGTCACATATAATATTACTACAATAGTGATGTCATTTTTCTAGTAAATCAGAACATACGATGTACTTTATTTATTTATTTATTATTACTTACTGTCATATTTGGCATAGTATAAAGAGACCAAAGATAACCACTTGTCATTTACTATATATATATTATAATATTGTATTAATTTACTTCCACACTTGAATTATACGTAACATCTTCCAATACATTTGTGTATTTTGCCTTATTCGTAAATTAAATAAGAAAAAGCGAGACAAGTATATTGACTCAATTTATGTTGAATTGTAGGTTCTCTTTATGCATACGTATGTATGTAATTACTCTAAGGAGTTATTTAAAACTAATTGAGGTGGAAGACTGTCACACTTACCCATCAATGAGGCAAGTTTGATAGTACGCTTCTTTTTGTAGTTACTTTATTATTATCTGTGGTTTTCAACCAAATTGATGAGATGATACTAACGTCGATATATTTTATGATCTATGGAAACGATTTGAACGTCCATTTTTGTGTAACAATGAATTTTCCCCAACATGGGGCAAGTGTGACTGTTTTAAAACCGATATAGTAGTGTGCCTTTAAATAGATTTACTACACTAGCTCTGGATGGATTGTAAGTATAATAAAAGTAATGCCAACTGCAAACAAACAATTTATAATAATATAATCATAATAAACGTGACGGATTAGTAAGCTGAAGTGGCAATGGGCCGGCCATATAGCTCGAAGAACCGATAACCGATGGGGAAGAAAGGTTCTCGAGTGGCAGCCTCGTACCGGTAGGCGTAGTGTAGGCCGACCGCCCACTAGATGGAGTGACGACCTGGTAAGATATGCAGGAAGTCGATGGATGCAGGTGGCTCAGGACCGTGCTTTGTGGCATTACTTGGGGGAGGCCTATGTTCAGCAGTGGACTTGTGAAGGGCTGTGATGATGATGATGATGATGAATAAACGTGACACTGTCACGCTTTCCCCAATGTTAGGTATTAGGTGAGGTAAGTGTAATTGTATCCGTATTTTAAAGATAGTGAATTTCAGGTCTCCTATAAGTACCAATATTATTCCTTATTCTATAATATTATTTGGTTTAAAATAACTTAACCACATATCGAAACACTTAATAACTTTACCTCTTAAAAATGCGCTGTCTGTCGCCAGTTGAGTAGTTTTTAAAAATGACGTCTGTTGATAAAATAGTTCTAGCTGCGTACTTCACTGTCAGTTTAGTCAATATCGTAAAATTTTCTGTGTTGTTTAATACATGGAATTAAACCAAAAACCGTGTTTAGGCCGCATAATTTGCATTTATTACACTTGCCCCACTGTCACACTTGCCTCGGGTGAGCCTATATTAAATAATGGATTTTTAATAATCAGTAATTATAGATGAAAAATGTTGCTAATAAGTTGTATATTGCCTAGTATAGCACCATTAAAGTAATATGTAATAAGTACTATATAA
This sequence comes from Parnassius apollo, assembly GCA_907164705.1. Taxonomy (NCBI): domain Eukaryota; kingdom Metazoa; phylum Arthropoda; class Insecta; order Lepidoptera; family Papilionidae; genus Parnassius; species Parnassius apollo. The sequence goes on along the minus strand of CAJQZP010001558.1, from coordinate 8,145,146 downwards.
GACGCCGAGACTTGGTTGTCAGTAACACCCGTTGCACAGAGCACACTGGTTCAAACTTACTTAGTCCATGCCATAAAAGTTACTCTATTGAGTAAGATTTTGTTTGCGGTGTCTGTCCTAGTACGTAGTTCATATTACTCAGTGAGTATAACACATTGTTTTTCTCTCTCTACTACTAGACTTTAGAAAAAGTTGACGTTGGATGGATGGGTCACCGAATACAATAAAAATTGCGCAATCAACATTTGAGCTCTACGGGGCATAAAAGTACATAATTACAAAACACATACATACATAATTACATAATTACAAAAATCTACAGATTTTTTAAATTATAAAAAAAATAAAAAATAAAAACATTTTGCATCAAAACTAAAAGATAAAGAGGATGAAGTGTGAGGATCTTATTTCAGTTAAAGTTATTTCAGTCAATTTTAAAGTTTATGAGGTAATCATCAAATACCATTTATTTTATCATCTAATTATTGCAAATAACCGAGCTTGACAGAAGCCAGTTATTTCTATGTTACAAACGGACCCTTCAATTTTATTTATATGTGAGTAACTTAAGTTTCAATTGTATTAAAATTCACAGATAAAAATGTTCACGTGTGACAAATTGTAAGTAGAGTTCATTTCATTTGTTTTTATATGGAGCCATATAAAATATACAGGCATGTCTTGCCAAACATCCAAACCATCTCGGGACATTTGTCATAATACTGTCGTTTCCCATCAATTAGGAGTTGTTTAGAAAAGCTTACATTACGTCCAGCAAAGTCATATATTTAACAAGCCCAATAATTATTAATAGAGTAATTAAGAAAAATTAAAAAATAATCTTAATTACTCTACTCTTTTTCCAGGTTTGGAAGTTTATCCTTAGGCAATCTATGTATTAAAAGCCTAGAACAGGAAGGGGGGGGGGGGGGGAGGGCGTATTATTAAAAGAAAAAAGAAAAACGGTTCGAGCCGTGGTAGCTTAGATGGTTAGCGCTCGCTGTAAATTTCACAATACGCGAGCAAACCGGGTTCGATCCCCGCCGGCACCAATGAAATTAGTGTTAATTGCAATTTTAAGTGCTGATTTACCACGTGCTCGGCGGTAAAGGAAAACATCGTGAGGAAACCTGCATGTTTGAGAAATAAATTTTTTTTATTTCGAAGACATGTGAAGTTCGCCAACACGCATTGGGGCAGCGCGGCGGACTATTCTTTGCCCTAAAACCCTCTCAGAAATGAGAGGAGGCCTGAGCCCAGCAGTGGGACGTATATAGAATGTAACTTTACTTTTTACTTTACAGGTTCTTGTTTATAGGTTTTGAATTACCGTCTGAAAGGTACTACACAATAAATTAATATTTCCCTTAGGAATTTCATTATAATAAAGAACTGAACACTGAAATATGTACTGATATACGAAGCCTCATTAGCTAGTAGGGAAAGTTATGTTACTAACACTAATTAATATACATATACCGTACCTACATGTAACGACTTGACTAGTCAACCAATTATCTTTTTTTTAATTTACATCATCTTTTTTTTAGAATTGACAGGGTTTTAAAATGAGAGGCCAGGGACAGAGCGAAATGGAAGATGATCGGTAAGGAGGCCAAGACCCACAAATTGAACCTGGGTCTATCTAAATTTTGAAAAACAATGAACGACCCGCAATATATGACAACTGTCGTGCAATGGACGCAAAAAGCTTGTCGTGGTTCAAGGACCGATAGTCACGCACCCTGTCGTCTTGCTTGGTACCGAATACTATATAGCCATAACTACCGGATCTATACACGGCCTCTCGTACAAAACTAAGGATATGTAACGCCATCAGCCAATCGCGATCGTATTTTTAATTAGGTCGTGCACGCTAAAACATAAAACACCCGTTTAGAACCAATTTAGAAGCTGGTCCATAATTGATCCAGCCGAACACTTTAACCCTTGAACACTTTGTAGATATGGTAGAATCACGCTGCAGCTATATCAATGTTGTAGTGCGCTTGTGTCAGCTCGACCACGCCCTCACGGAATACCAGCGTAAAATATCAGCTTAATGCCGCTGTGTTTTGCATGGTGAGTGTAGAGAACTGGAGACCCTTTTTACTGGAAACGAGGAATTTCATCTCAGTCCTTAGGGGCGACAACGCATATGCATTTCATATCTTGGTTGAGGGTTGCAGATGTCTATGCGTTACAGCACCCATTTACCACCACGTGGACTGTGTGCTCGTTTGTCACCATTATACTATAAAAAGACCGATTCACATGGAGCACTTCGTAATTTTAATTTGAAAGAAATTAGCCCTCACCAAGTAAACGCTTTTAACACAATTTTTTACAGTACAGTCATACAGTACTCATTTTTACAGTTTTAATCATGTAAAAAAACTTATGAATTTCTAAAACGTCAACGGAGCATAATCATTCAGCCCATGACAACTCTACAGCTGAGCACAGGTCTCCCCAGGCTTTCTGCGTGTCATACCACTCCATCTAGTGGGGTGCACACCGTGCTTACACCTTGCAGGTTAGGCTGCCACTCATAAACCGTCATTCATTTTTTGAATATCGATTTTCGATCGCACTACCAGATGTTTTACACATTTGACTCCTGTTGCCTCTTACTACATTGCGAGTTTAACGATGAGATGAGGTAGTTATATCGCCATTATATAAAAAACCTTACATTTTTTTGTGATAGTCGCCACTTATGACAGTCACAGGACAAAATGAGGAGATAGATTCTCTAAAGCTGCGGCCATACGGCAAATTATTGACCATTTATCTAAAATTTTCATTTATCAACTCTCAATACTAGATTTTGTTTAATTGGACAGTTTCCAAAGGTGTTGTATTTACCTACAATTTTAACACTAATCTATCTATCTATGTAACGGAAACTCTTAATTTATTATCACCAACTTGTAGACGACAGATTGACTTGAAAATTTGCATCCGTATCAAGGACCGATGATAATATAATAATTTAATAACTTAATCCTAATATCCTGATCAAGATCACCACAATAAAATAAAATAATTTTATCTTTAGCGTGTTTATTTAGTTTTTTAAACTATAATTTATTCTAATGATTTCTTATATTTACGCGAACACTACAGATTGATTAAAACTACTTTTACGGATTTTATCGCGTTTAATTATACTTTTAATTATTTTATTTTTTATCCCCGACGTTTCGGGTGCTTTCCAGCACCCATGGTCATTTTAGTCATTATTGCATAGATCGGACCATAAACATCAATTAAAAAAGCTGAAGGTACTCCGGGTTTAACAATGACACCAGGACGTCAGGCACCTCAGTCCCCCGTGACCATGGGTGCTGGAAAGCACCCGAAACGTCGGGGATTAAAATAAAAATAATTAAAAGTATAATTAAACGCGATAAAATCCGTAAAAGTAGTTTTAATCAATGTATAATTTATTCTATACAATTTTGTAATGAGAAGAGAGCTGGGCAAAATGTTTCTTCATTATTTTACTCTTAAATAATATTCATGAAAGAGTTTGCGCAGGTAGCAATTTAATATTAAAGTAAAATTATGTAATATGTAATGCGGTATTACTCGTACCTTTGCTCATAAAACTAGGTCTAGGGTTGTTCGTAGTTTAATTTTCATGCTCATAATATTATCATAAGATATATGAAAAAACGATGTGTTATAAAAATGTACTTTAACATTATCTATGTAGTTTATACAGGTGTATATTTTCTTCTCGTTTTTTAGCAATTTACCCTAGTGGTGGTATGGGAAGTTACCACTTTAGGCCGCTTGAGTTAAAAATGCTCGGAAACTACAATCCTGTCCTGCATAGATGGCTAGTCGCCGTTGAGACTGGCCACTGTGAACAAAACTCGGTCTGAAGGACATTAAAATTAGTCTAATATTTTTTTTTGATTTGTTTGACTTTGGTTTTTTTTTGAACGGCCATTCGAAACCGAAAAATCTGTATATGTTTGATACATTGATTTGATGTATTATTATATTCCGTCACACCCCGTTGTTCAGTGTTATATACCACAGTATAAAATTTAAACCAAATGCTTTTTTTTAAATGAATATATTCAACAACAACCAATTGAGCAAAAAGTAATTTAACAAAATGATTTCACGTCTGCAACTCATATCTTATAAGACTGAAGCCTTACAATTTCACTGTTAAGATTCAAGTCCGATGTGTTGTTATGATTAAAAACCAGTACCTGGTTGACCAAGCTTTGCTCGGTATTTTTTAAATCGTGTGTTTTGGAAATTATATTTGGATACAAATTACATACTGATGAAATATGAATAGTAGTTTTTGATCTTACCTAGATAATAGAAAAAATGAATAAAAAATCATGATTGCAATTAGTTTCATTAAAATTTTCGTGTTTTAAAAAATACTAAATAAGGGCTCGAAATAATAGAGGTTTCTCAAAAAAGAAGGGAACTTGAAAAAAAATATGAAAAAAGTCGGACTGAAGACAGGACTCGAATCAGAGGACTACGATTTCCTAACCGCCCGATATCCCATTTGAGCTATTATAATCACTAACACGTTGTTAAAATTTACCTTCTTATTCTAACGATACTGTAGCAGTTATTCATTGCCTGAAAACACGGATAAAACGATATTTTCTAAAAATGAATACTAGCTAGATCGATTTATTGCCCCCGAAACCCCCTGGACACTAAATTTTATGAAAATCGTTGGAGCCATTTCCGAGATTCTGATTATATATATATATATATATATATACAAGAATTGCTCGTTTAAGGGTATAGGATAAAGGTACAGAACTTTGTTGAAATTGTAATGGTAAAAATTGTCTAAGAATTGCAATAAGACCTAACCCTATTCACGTTGATTTCATGATTCCCAGATTGATGTGAGTGGCACTGTAAAACAAAATATTATCTAAACAAAATGTACGCAGACGTGTTACTTAGAAAGTTTAATGAATTTATTCATTCATTGTGCGCGTACAAAGCTCACAATAAAACAGAGGAACCAAACATTTCTTCGGATTTTATTCCTATGAGTTCGAGGAGTTTCAAGTAAGAAGTCATTATATTTCAACTATTTTAAGATGCAGATTGAAGGTGAATCATTCCGCGCACCGCAGGATAGCTAAGCGTAGCCGCTTTTTCGCCGGCGCAAATGGATTTTCGAAAATGGTTTTAAAGTGGCGTGACAGTCAGACAGGTATAACCACTTCAAGAAGTTCATTAAATTGACTTTTCGTCATTCGCAAATAGTTCAAATATGAATGTGGATCTTCTTCTGCGAATTCTACTAATAAATTGTTTGAGGCTCCTTTAGTTATCGCACCCAACAACGCCGATTTTTTTTTATTTAACTCATTTATTAAATAGTCGAAGAAAGTCGCAGATTAACGAAATTCCCGCACGTATTTACGAGTTGATGCTGCATCGCATTGCGGTGTGAACATGGAATGTCATTTAAATGCTTAACGTGTATATTGGTAGTCATTCAATTTGCAATTTTTAATGGTTTTCAATGGAATAGTTTCAATTTGGTTGATCCGTGTAGTATTGCCTTAACGCTTAAATTTAAAAAAAAGCGGTAGTGTTTTAATAGCACTAGAAATTTTATTAAACAATTTGATGCACATGACATAACTGTTGTTCGAAGTAACTGTAAGATTCGTCTTGGGTCGATATAACTTGTTAGAATTAATATAAAATAGATTGAGGAGCATAGTAGCTTACCGTTTACTGAAAAATCTATTTTATTTGAAAACAAATATACAAGATTCTAAGATATTAATGTACGGTAGAGTAAATAGTATTAATAATAATAATGTTTATCGACACACACATAAGGAAAAATTACACAATTCACAATTTTACAATTTGGTTACTTTTAATACAGAATACGAAATGTGCAAACAGTGATCTTTGACTCCTGTGCTAGAAAGCCTGTGTTACAGGATCTATCTCTTGTCTATATTGTACATAATATATGACTTACAGTGTACAAAAATTGTGTGTGTGCTCCTATGTTGTGTGTACTCTTCAGGTGGACTGTGTGCTCGTTTGTCACACTTATTCTATTTTATAAAAAAATAATGGCTAAGTTTATGGATGTCGTGACAACACTCAGGTATGCAATCTACTTTATAGATTTGCAGTCTCTAATCACTGAATTCCATAAAATTACCAAAAATGGATTGGTTATTAGCTCGGTGGTGAAGGAAAATATCTTTTATTAGGCTGAAGTTCACCAGTATGCATTGGGGCAAAGTGGTGATCTCTATTCTATCTTAGAAAACCCTCTCAGACATTAAAGGAGATCTGTGCCCATAGAATACTATAATATATACATAATAGAACGGGGGAGTGGGCGGAGCCCGTGTAGCCATTAACATGTAAATTCACACCTATAAATATCAACACAATCAATTGTTTTCAATTTTCGTGTCAAGTGTCTCTGCATGCAAATTATTAAAAAAATGGCAAATTGTGCAATAATTACGCGTCGAAAGAACAGTGAGAAATGAAATTTAAATAAAGGGGACTTATGCTACAACCAGTAAGTCGAAACTATTTATATTTTGTAAATATTACAAATAAAAATAAAGAAATAGTGATGTGTCAAAAACTTTATTCAAAAGTCTAAAATATGTAAATTCTGTGTACACGTTTTAGACTTATTCTGTCTGTCATTACAGCGAATCGGGTTTGTCGTAGTGATAATGCGACGTAATTGCTTGTATGTGTGCTCTCGACGACACCGATACTCGCACAAAATAAGGTTGACAGCCATTCTATTATGTATTATAGTATTCTATGCCTGTGCCCGACAGTGGGGCGTATAAATGTTGTTACTTTACTTTCTACCCTAAAAGTATCACTACAGTCTTTCATATTAATCATTTATCAATATACTATGATCAACAAAGTTCGAGACAATATGAACATCGTGCGAAGTTGCTTTTGTGATAACTTTGTAATTTAGAAGCTTTGGAATTTCTTAATTAGTTGTCAGCATGGCAAAGTTTGAAAACTTGTACAAAAGCTTTATTTAATTACTTAACTAAGGTTCAGTCTCATTATACAACGTGGCTTATTAGGAGTCTATTGGTTTAAAGCTTAAAGGCTTAAAGCTTTCGCTATTAGACGCAATTAAATAACATCGATACTGCAGGACTGGTCTACTTCAGTTATTTTCAAAGTCTATTGTCATGTAGAATACTATTTTGAAGCAAATCTTTAGACATTGAATATGTATTTGTCATTCAAAAAAGAGCCATACGAGCAACCTCACAACTTATTATTTAAACTTACGAGTCTTTGAGAAAATTATTTAAATAAATTGACATATTTACTGTAGCTTTACAATATACGAGTATCTATTTGATATTATTTATATGTGCAAAAATATTTCATTATTTAGACTAAGTGACATTGATAAAATCAACATTAGGAATAAGCATACATTACTGATTCCTTCCTTAAGACTGAAAAAGGTAAGCAACTTCTTTGATCTGGGACTAATTACGAGTGAAAACTTCTTTTCATAATAATACGAATTTGATCTTATTACAAAATCCCTGGTTTATTCTTTTAAATTTTTGTTAAAGTCATAGTTTGAAACCGAGACTATACATATAAATACACTTTTTGTAGTAAAACCGATTGGATTTTTCATTATGTCTGTTTGTCTAAAAAATTACGAAATGTATTAATTTTCCGATTTAATAAAATAAAAGTTATATTTAATTTTGCGGACATCACTTTTTGTAATATATCATCGATTTAAAATTATGTACGTCTCATCGCATAAGAAACTGTCAAAAAACGAAACAAAAGAAAATGAGAGTGTCAACCAAAAATAGGAATACTCGTATCATTTGATAATTCACATTAATCATTCGGCAATAACTTTGTACAAGCTTACTCACAGGATTTAAAATAACCTTTTACGTAAATACAAAGAATTATGATTTTATCTATTATATCAATCCATGGTATCATATCTTTCATTACAATATGTTTAGTTGTCTATCACTAATTTAAATTTGAATCTTCCATACAAAGCTAAAAATTAAAAAAAATTAACCATAATCAAAATTTATGCTCGACTTTGTTTCAATGATATACCGTAATCCATCTTACCCACTGACCTTTATATATACATGTACGCTAGACTGGCTATACCATACAAACTGTCTATGCCAATTTGAAGCGCCACTAATGGTTGTCTTGGAAACTAAAATTGACATAATATGCCCAAGTCTGTTGTCTTATTTAAATTGTCTTATTTACAAAATCTGTGTTTTGAACTTTTAAACTAAAAAACGAAAGTATTTTATGTTGTTTGATTGTGTATTTTGTGTATTAGTTACATAATAAGAATTATGTTAATAATAATGAGAATGTGCGAATTCTGTAAAACTCGTTACCAAAAGAGAAGTGGTATAACGTTTCACAAGTAAGTGATTTTACAGCTAATATTAAACAAATTAAAACCATTTGATAATATAAGTACTTAAATTTTTTTTTACTAATCTTAATATCACATATTTGCTATGTTTTGCTGTATACAACTAAGTTTTGATAAACAATAAAATTCAATAGGGTTGTCGAGTTCCTTGTCTATAATACTTATCGATATTCTTTCCTACCAAAGACTATATAACCACTTTGCGCATACAGTGCCCCGACGCTCGAAAACTATTAGTGTTTTGTCGCCTATGCATCGGCTATGGTACTATTAACCAATTTAGTATTGTCCAAGTGTTAGACCTGTGTGCACGCTAAATTAATGCAAATTTTTATAACTTTTATGCAATTATAATGCATCAAAATGCCTTCATGCGCGGTGAAGTGGTGTGAGAAACATTCCAGGGCAGATGTCCAAAAATAATAGAGTAACTTTTCATTACTAAGTAAAAAATACGAAAATTATTGTTGATTAATTCAGATTATGAGCCACCGCAGAGGTCTATCTAAAACGGTGGTCGGATAAATAACGACATGGTTGAATCGCGTGTTGATGTCTTTTGGAAAAGTCTCGTTCTATTATTAGACAATTCTAATGCTTCTATCCCTTTCTTTCCCTTTGTATGTTTATCGTAAACATTAGTACTTACTGTTACCTTTAATAGCTGAAAGTCGATATCGAAAATAATAAAATTAAAATTATTATTTTTTATGATAAAATCCATTTTATCGATTATGAATATTTTCCTTTATTAAGAAGAGCAACCCTAAAGATAGCCATAACAACGCAACTTGACCATTTGCAGCCACGCGTTCTGTAAATTCGGTAAAGTTGCGTAAGTCTCGCCGCATGCAGTTGGAGATATGTCAGTTCAGCTGCCTGTGTGCTGTCAAATCTGTTGACGATTGCAGCCTCATCTCCCGTCTGACAGCCATGAGACTAAGAGTGTGATCGGAGAGTTTTTGTGTTCTTCTGCGGCGGGTCTTGAAGAACTTAGCTCCGACCGCATGCACAGTTTCCACGAGCTTGTCATTCATATCGTCCACTGCATTGCAATCTTCTAGGCACTGAAAGCGGTTACGTAACTCGAGCTGAAAGATTTCGGGATTCTGGATTACAGCACGAGGGGGACGGAGCGACTTCATTAGACAAGACCTCTCAAACTTAACGTTTAGTTCAGTGTGCCTCTAACCATTCGGTGATCGCTGCCACTTTTTACCTTGCGATCACTGAGACATCATGGCGACTGGTCGTCATAATGAAGTCAATCTCATTTTTTGTCAAACCATCGGGGCTCGACCAGGACCACTTCCTGTGCGTTGAAGTCTCCCATCAACACCGTGTAGTGGGTTTTGGAGGAATGCATGGCTCTATAAATATCCTCATACATTTTCTCCACCTCCTCTTCGGGATGTGCTGAGGTTGGTGCGTAAACCTGTATGACTTTCAGCGAATACCGTTTGGTGATTACGGGTATCAGGTACGCGACCCTCATCGACACACTCCCAATCTTTACAACGTTGTTGACGAGAGACTTGTGGACGATAAATCCGACACCTCCTTGGGACAGATGGTCGGCCCCCCGGTGATAGAACAAGTTGCTGGATTCGAGCATTACCATGTCCTCCCCCTCTCTTCGGACCTCGGATAATCCAATAATATACCAGCGCAACTTGTCTATCTCTTCTTCCAACTCCAGTATCTTCTCGTCAGTCCTCAGGGTGCGTGCGTTATATGTTGCCAGGTCTAGTCGTCGTAGGTGGCAACCGAACCTCCACCAGAGATTCTTAGCACCCCCTGTCCCGCCTTTACCATGGTCACCACTCACACACACAATTTTTTATTGTAATTTAGCATTTAGATATACACATGTTAGTTCATCTGTTAGTTGTTGTGTCATTTATGAACGATTTGACAGATTAAGGTCATACTCATGTAATATTTTGTTTTATTGAGATAAAACATTGCTATACTAGTCACGAATGGAACCCGATTCTCAAAATTATTACACGAAGCACGTGGATGGGTAGGTATTACATAAATATAAGCAATATATCTATAATAGGGTTCAATTATGTCCTACCCTATGGGCATACGAAGTACAATATTTTTTGGATATCAGTTAAAGTAGGTACCTAAAGTATAACTGTAACAAATGCAAATTAACACAACATTAGTGGATACAAAGTTTGAGAAAAAGTTATTAATTTTATTTTTACACTGTCAAAAGTTCAGAATGAATTCAGAGTGAAACTCATCGAGACACCTACCAGAATAGCGTCTACCGGGCCAGCTAAATAATTTCATTACCAAGATATCTATAAATTCCTTTTTTAATCTATCCGTATAGACAGACATATTAGGTTTTTACCTATGAAATTGCCGTTTTTTATAAAATAAGTTAAAGTAATTTGTTTTATATTTTTTATTTCTATTAATCAAAATAATCACCCATGCAATAGATGCATCTTTGAGTGGCAGTTTATTGATGCAATCAGCATTGAAAAAATCAGCTGGACGGGCCAAGCCAACAAATTCTTGAAAGGCATTTTTTACTGCCTCTCGGGTATTGGATTTTTTTCCCGCCAAAAAGTCATTCAAATTCTGAAAAGAGTAGAAGTCTGTAGTCGCATGTTCTGGCGAATACGGCGGTTGACGCAGCGCTTCCAACCCCCAGCTCTTGTAATTAAGAGACCGTCTGTTATGCACATAGATATAAAAAATATATTTCTATGGTTATGCAGTATGAGGCGCTAATTACCAAATATTGACTATCACATTTCAAAGTGTAAGTTTTCATTTAGGGCATTGTTTAGGCGCTGAACCAGGATCCAATCAACAGAAACAGAAACTTTTTTATTCAATGTAGATTATAAACAATACTTATTGAGTCAGATTTTTCATTTACCACTGGTTCGCAAAAAAAAAACCTCTGTCCTGGGAAGAACTAGCAAGATACCCAGCGGGACAATTTTTTTCAAATAATAGGCGATTGTCAAACAGAATTCAGTTTTCGTCGATGATGCTGGCCTATTGAGCAGTGCAAGGCACGTCTCGCGACGTCGTCACTCTACTTCTACAACTTCGCGGTGACGTTCATTGAATTCGTAGCGCAACTATTTGTCAAGCTCTTTTACCTTGCCAATTTTTAATATTGTTTTCATGCTAACTTCAAAATCTGTTGCTAATTCAGCAGTAGATTGAGTATTCATTTATTTATTTAAACTTTATTGAACCTCATATATCAAGTATAGGATCAAAAGGCAGACTTAATGCTAAAAGTTGCTATTCTCTGCCAGTAAACCTCAGGCAAGTGTAGAACTAAGGCGGCTATATATAACGACGATATATAGAACGACGAGTAAATGCAGGGAATAGAGTGAATGGGGCACTACACTCTATTATGAAGAACCAGAATGTGTCAAAAAAGGCACGTATTGTAATTCATAATGCTGTGTTAGTCCTTACTTTAATGTATGGTAGTGAAAGCTGGGTGTGGCAGAAGAAGCACGAAAGTAGAATAAATGTTGTAGAAATGCGGTCTTTAAGGAATATGCTAGGGTTGAATCTGAATGACAGGGTGAGAAATTGCGTGATAAGAGATAAATGTGGTATGCAAGATGATGTTGTGACCAGGATTAAGCAAGGAATGCTTCGGTGGTTTGGTCATGTAGAAAGAATGAATGAGGAAAGAGTGACAGCAAATTTATATGGCAGATGTGAACGGCCGAGTCGAGAAGTGACGCCCTAGGGAAAAGTTTATCGACCAAATTAGCTATATTTTGAAAAGGGGCCACGTTAGAAGTACCCTTAACCGACGAACATGTATGCGTAGATATATGGATGTAAAGGAGGCGAAAGAGATAGGTCAGGATCGTGTCAAATGGAAGTCCGTAGTCTCTGCCTACCCCTCTGGGTGACAGGCGTGAGTGTTTATGTTATTTTGTGTTATGTTATATATATATATATATATATATATATTATATATATATATATATATATAAAGAGTCCAAAAATACGTCTTAAAATTTTGTTTCCAGGTGGGTTGTCTTAATTTTTCAGAAATGAAACTCGAACGGTGAAGGGGTATAAAAGAGCAAGAGTCTCAAAAAACGATGAACGAGTTTTCTTTTTTTTTTTTTTTTTTTTTTTTTTGGGTTTTTTTGTGGGGGGTGGTGGCTGTCTGTCACGAGTGTAGCGCAGGAACTGAAACTCAATAATGAATATCATTAGCATCCACAATCGTCTTTAACTCGTCATTGTCGACCGAACTTTTCAGACGACTACGGGCTTAATTTTTTAAGTTCAAAATTTCCAGAACGGAAGCAGGAAAACCAATAACAGATGGTGCGTTCGTTTGCAGTATTCGCTCCGTAAACGTCGTTGATGTTGCGTGCCAATTGTGCCGCATTGCGGTCACGACGATATTTTTATTCTATAATTAAGTACTCAAATATTTAACAAATCCATGATAACAAAAAAGATTCAAATGCGATGTAAATATAACGCTAAACAATAAACAAATGATTAATTTTGAAAAAAAAAATTCCGTGTTTTTACAATAAAATTAACTTGAAATTAGAACTCTTAGCCATACAAAAATTTAATTTGAAATGGCGAGTATGAAGAAGGTCAAATACAGATCGGCATTTTTTAATACATCACGTACTACTTTTATTTTACGCATATATTTATTCAAATAGTTCAAAAGTCTTAGTCGATAAGCTTTTTTGTAGGCGACGTACATATCATCATCATGCAGTAGCCAGTCACAAGTCTACTGCTGAACATAGTTCTATTCTATAGATTTAAAAAAAATCGGGCTTACAGTATTTTTCCATAATTGAACTATTAATTACTTTCCCAAATACCACTACAATAGATCTCAAGGTTTTTTTTGTTTCCGTTTTAGAACTTATCAGATGTGACGGTCCATCATTATTATTAATAATTGATTTCTATATAAGGGTGCGGCAAAAATAATGTTAAAAGATACATATTAAACAATAAAATTACATTGATAAGCATAAATATTAGTTTGTGCTTACGCCCTACCAAGGGACCACACCCTCTTTTGCTGGTTCGCCAGTTATTTTGCTGTGGACTACGGTCCAGTTCCCAATTTAGCGTTCCCTTCGGGGGAGCGCATTAAAATGGTTGGCGCTCACCGCACACGGCGTGTGTCTCTCCGTGCTCACGGAGCCGTGTGCCTCTCCCACATTTTTTTTTTAATAAATGTAAGTGAGCGATACCCTTCTATCGGGTATTTTTGTATATATACATACTGTGAGCATTTTCCAAGCGGGAAGGGATAAATTAAAAATGTAAACCTGATACAAGTGGAATAAGGACGTTTTGTGTTTGTTACGGCCCTCAGTTGCCCCGACAGAAGTCGACTGGACTAGGGCCCTCAGTAACCCAACTCGACGGGCAACCAGAGATGGATTATTATTATATAATGGCTGGATAAGCAAACACAAACTTACCGAGTTCCGGAGGTAGGGTCGACCACAAGTAACCGTCAGGGGCAAGTAAATGGTAGGTGTGAGTGGTGTAAGAAGGTGTGTAATGTAACCTGACGTCACCGATGTAATCAGCCAGCAGACCCACATGCGTTGCCCTGCTCCACAAGCTGCAATCACTCCAGTGGGCGTTCACCGTTATCCGAACTCAAGTCCAACGTCACTTAGCACAACCTATAATCAAAGAGGGACGCGATCTCCTCCCGTTCACAAAGTTTAGCGTTCCACCCGACAAAGCAAACATTCCTTCTCACGGTATTAAAATATCACACAAGCAACTCGTCGACGCAAATTAATAGCAATCGAAGCTATATTAATCACTCAAACTCAAAGAAAGCCTCGTTGTCACGTATACGAACGAAATAAGACAACGCAAAGGAGGCAGTCTTAACACGACCTAACGATTATTTCGTAACTTCCCGACATCTAAACGACACCGCCGTCGCGGACAATAGATTGTTCCAGACTAATTGGTACGGCTGCAGCCCGCAAAACGAATGCCGAAAAAGGTTTATCGCCCGAGAGGAGCGTTTTCGCAAGTTTTAAGTTGTTACGATTTGGCCTAAACAAAACCCCGTCCCGGGCATAAGGACTTATGCCCGCGAGTAAATTGGCAAACGGGATAGGGTCGCGACGGCACGTTGCTAGACCGAATCTCCAACCAAAACTTCGGCCACCCTAGGCACCCCATCGGGTCCATACGACAACTTAACAATGCGCCCACGGCGCCAATACAAAGGCAAAGCGTTAGGTTCTTTAACTAACGCGAGGTCTCCAACCCGAGGAGGATCCGTCTTGTCAGACAGAAATTCGACGACCTCTTTCAAATATCTATCCGTGCCCTTATAATTCGTTCTGCAATCAGACCGGATCAGGTCCGACAAACCGCGACGCGATACGAAGCGGCCCAGCGTGGCCACAAAGGCTTCAGTGCTGAGGGCACTTACAAGTTCTAAGTGAATGGCCTTAGTAGGCCGTAGAGGCACACGAAAACGCACAGATAGGCCTTATCTGAACGCGCGTTACGAAGGTTGGAGGACTTGACGAGGAAAGGGTTCAGCAAAGTCGGTTCCGACTACAGCGAATGGTCGGATGGCCCTGACGCGCTGCAAAATAGCCGAAAGAGCGTTACACCCAGCGTGGGGATTCTGAACATATTGGTGAGTTACCAGCAACCGAACAAAGGCGCCGTCTTTAGAGAGCAGTAACGGGTGTCGAGCCCCGTACGGCTATTGAGAATTTTTCAAACGTCCGCCAACGCGCAGCATCCCAGCGTCGTCCAGGAATAGGTTCAGGCGGGCCAGAGCGCTCTTGACAACGGAGCCCCGCTTCAAGATTTGAATCACGGGCTCAAAATGCTCCGCTTGGACCATACGGGTCCAATGCATCAAAGCTTCGCGACGTTCGCTAGGGGACAAAACGGAATCAGAGATCAGAGATCGGTTCGGGGTATTTATTCTGGGGCCAGAATGACTGAGACTCAGTCAACCAACTGGGACCCCACCACAGTGGGTGGTCAACCAAAGAGGGGGCTTCACAGCCGCGAGTAGTGCAGTCTGCGGGATTTAACCAGTGCCAGAATTCTGGATTAGAGACACGCGGTTTGCTACAAAGACCTCAAGATTGTGAGGTGCAGCTCTGAGCCAAGAAAGTACTATCTCACTGTCCGACCAAGCGTAGACGTCCGTAACGTCGATTACAGACTTCAAAGACGAGTGAACGTGGTTGAGGAGTCGCGTGAGAAGAGTGGCTCCGGACAGTTCCAATTTAGGGATAGTTAAACGGGACCTAATGAGAGCAACCTTGCTTTTAGCAAGTACGAGATGGACGGATGTATGGCCAGAAGAGCTCACAGTCCGCAAATATACGACAGCAGCAAAGCCTTTATCAGAGGCGTCGCAAAATCCATGTAGGGTAGCCCTGCATTTCCCTGGAGGGAGGAAGCACCTTGGCATGGAGAGCCGGTTGATGTCCGGAAGGGAGGACATAATGGAGTGCCACTCTCGCAAGAGAGTACCGTTTATAGGGTCGTCCCAACCCAGCCCTGATATCCAGAGCTTTTGAAGAAAGCACTTAGCCAAAAAATTACCGGAGTGATCCATCCATTAGGAACGAAGGTGCGGGCTGCTGTAGACAGCACGGAGCGCTTGGTCCATGATTTAGGAGGGGGTCGAGTTTGACTCAATACGTGAAAGTATCCTGAACAGGCTGATATTGAATGCCTAGCACAGTCAACAAATTAGGATATTCAGGTTTATCGAATAGATGAGGGTCTTGTTGATCCTCTCCTGAGAGGTCCTTCAAAATATGAGGGGAGTTCGACAACCATTTGCGCAACTCAAAACCTCCGGACTTCAGGATGGCAATCAATTCGTCTCGCAATACAATAGCCTCCTCGACGGTGGAGGCGCCCGTGCAAATGTCGTCTATGTAGACCGAAGTCTCAAAAATAGAAGCCATCCGAGCGTATTTTAGACGCTCTCTCTTAGCGAGTTTGAGAAGGGGTCGCATGGCGATATACGGGCTGGACCGGAGTCCACAGGTGGTGGTGTTCAACTCAAACACCTGTATCGGATCGATGGGCTTGTCGCGCCACAATATCAGCTGATATCGACGGTCATCACGATGGACCACTGATTATCGAAACATCATCCGAATGTCAGCTACAGAAACCACTTGGTGCCGACGGAAGTGGGTCAAATGTCGGATATGTCCTTGATCAACTTAGGACCAGAGTGGAGACACTTGGTTACTGGTTACTGGTTCAAGGACACACCATTTGACGAGAGGGCGAAGTCGTCAAAAACTACCCGAATCTTACTCTCAGCGGTCCTCAAGACCGCATGGTGAGGGAGGAAGTAGTGCTCCTGTGACCGCCAGTCCAAGTTGAACGGTGAAATGTGACCCAGCTCTTGATACTCGCGCATGAACTTGACATATTTGTCGCGAAAGGCTGGGTCGCGCCGCATATAGCGCTAGAACAGTGTGACAAGTAGACTGTTGATGGCTCAAAGGATCAGTGGAGGCGGCCGTGGTGGGAGCTAGGGCGGCAGCTATCTAGCTGGAGCTGCCTCCATGGACCTGGGAAGCTTTGGTGAATCTCGGCCTTGAGGCCCAGGACAGATTCAAGGTCGCAGGAACCCCGTAGTACCAGTACCGACCAAAGGAGGGAGGGTGGTTCTCCAGTCGCGGCCACTCAGCTAACGGGGGTGAGAAGGGTCTAGCTGACCGCTGAGTGGCCGTGAAGTTCCTCTCAACACGCTGAGGGGGAGCGACGCCCCTCCCCACCCCTGGGGGAACGCCCGCCCCCCACTGGTGGCCGGCAGGGGAGCACCGAGCGTCGCCCGACAGAGGGCGTGGCTGAGCGCCCGCGCCCGTGGGAGTTGAGGGCCCGGCAGAGCCCCGAGAGGAAGTGCCGTTCGCACCCAGGCACAAAACGGCATGGTGGTTGCCCTGGCAGTGCGGACAGGGCCGCTGGTGCGGGCAGTCTTGTTGGAGGTGCCTTTCCAAGCACGAGTAGCACCAGCGGCGCTCCTTGGCGATGGTTCGCCTCACCGGGACCAGCTTACCCAATAACTTGGGGCACAACGTCACCCGGCGATGGTATGCGCAACAATAGGAGTAGGGGGCCTCCCCTGGCCGCTAGGCCGCTATAAGATGGTAGGGGGCGGCGCCCTCCCGCGAGAGCTCCGCTCGGTCTTAGGGGGGTTGGCGACGTCTTGCCCGGTGGATTCCGCCTCTCCCTGGGCACGGCTCGGTTGGCAGCCCGTAGGTCGCCGACGGTGCCCGCTGCATTCTCAATTTGCCGACACTGCTCCTCCAAGAACGCAGCAGGTTCCTGAAGGGCAGAATATAGGGGGTGCCGTCCCCGCCGTACCTCTCCTCAAAATGTATCCGAAGATCGAGAGGCAGGCGGAACAGCACGATGTGGAGCAACAAGAAGGACCATTCGTCCACCGGTAAATCCAGCCGCCTCAACGAATTACAGGCTACCACGACTGGATTTACGATGTCCGGACGTAGTCTGGCTCGTACCCTAAGCAGCGGGAGGTTTAGAAGCTGCCTAACGTTTTTAACGCGAATTGTCCGCAATTCGCCGGACGTTGGCGTACCTTCCTGCGAGGAGGTCCCGGGCGGCCTGGTAGGCGTCGTCCGACAATTTCAAATGGCCGACAACGCCCAGGGCCCCCCCTCCAGTGAGGCCAAGAGGTACGCTATCTTCTGGCTTGGTGTCAAGTCACTCCGGGCGTCCACTAGGCTATCAAAAAGGCCAACAAAGGTCAGTCAGTCAGAGAGGACCTCGGAGAACCTTGGCAGGTCCAGAGTTGGGAGTCGTCCCAACAGCTCCGGCTGAGTAGGCTGCTTCCGAGGGGACTCGGGCAGGCCACTCAGCTGAGCTTCACGCGCTTCACTAGCGTACTTGGCCCCCGCCGTCGTCCGTGAGCGAAAAGAATTGCTCGTAGTCCACGAGGCAGGAGTCTAGGACTCCCTGTTCCGCATCCTAGGCCATAAGATCAGTGCAAACCTCCTCCAATACGGCCCTTCGGGCCATGACCTGCTCGAGCCGCTTCTCTAAACTATGGACCCAATCGGGTCGCCCTATGAAGGTATGGGCATTCGCGGCCCAGCGCAACTCCGCCTGCAGGCGAATCGCCGGTAGCTTGTGCGTTGGCATCACTACTAAATACAAATTACTATTAAATTACATTAAATACAATATAACACTACACGGCAAGTACACACTACAGTCGGTCAGCTAAGATGCCCCGCTCAGGAGACCGACCCTTCGGCAATTTAATCTACTTACCCGAAATACCGGACGCGTAGGTACCTAACCCTAAACTACACTCCTGCTTGCGCAGCCTAACGGGCATGGTTCTAACCACCGATCCGCTAACAAAACAAAAAAAATATTATATTACGACCGGGCGTGATTGGAGATACAATCAAGCACGCTCTGCTACCAGAAAATGTTACGGCCCTCAGTTGCTCCGACAGAAGTCGACTGGACTATGGCCCATCGGTAACCCAACTCGACGGGCAACCAGAGGGTTCGGGACCAAATGGCCTATGGATAATTATTATGTAATGGCTGGATAAGCAAACACAAACTCACTGAGTTCCGGAGATAGGGTCGACCACAAGGTACCGTCAGGGGCAAGTAAATGGTAGGTGTGAGTGGTGTAAGAAGGTGTGTAATGTAACCTGACGTCACCGATGTAATCGGCCAGCAGACCCACATGCGTTGGCCTGCTCCACAAGGTGCAATCACTCCAGTGGGCGTTCACCGTTATCTGAACTCAAGTCCAACGTCACTTAGCACAAACTATAATCGAAGAGGGACGCGATCTCCTCCCGGGTCACAAAGTTTAGCATTCCACCCGACAAAGCAAAAATTCCTTCTCACGGTATTAAAATATCACACAAGCAACTCGTCGACGCAAATTAATAGCAATCGAAGTTATATTAATCACTCAAACTCAAAGAAAGTCTCGTTGTTACGTATACGAATGAAATAAGACAACGCAAAGGAGGCAGTGTTAACGCGACCTTACGATTCTTTCGTAACTTCCCGACATCTAAACGACACCGCCGTCGCGGACAACAGATTGTTCCAGACTAATTGGCATGGCTGCAGCCCGCAAAACGAATGCCCCCCGGCCCAAACCATCAAACAGGTTTATCGCCCGAGACGAGCGTTTTCGCAAGTTTTAAGTTGTTACGATTTGGCCTAAACAGTGTTCTTAACCTTTCTCGAGCCCTGTCTTCGTAAACGGAGTTCACTTAGCTTATAAGGCACTACCAAAAGAAACCTAAAATAACTTTAGTTGTTTCAGTTTCCCTCTGTCGCTACTTACGGCACCCACGGGACAAGATATACACGGGTAGCGGATATTCTAAACACCGCCACTACACGGCTAGTATAATATTAAACACGTTTAATATTGTTCCGGGTCTGAATGTTTGTCCTTGTGAAATTTATGTATATAAACTCCCGCGATTTGGGAAAAAATCCTTGAGTGGTAATATTTTAAAATAAGAAAGAAAAAAACGATAACGTTCTGAATGAATAATCTCTGCTTCACGATCTTTGTTCTTTAAGCTTTAGCTAGCTCTAGCTCTACCTATACCTAGCTCTGAACATTGAATTTAAAATAAATGCGGATTTTTTAGAACCTACTAAAAGTCGCCGAAGAAAAATAGACAATTTTTACTATCCGTCAAATGCAATATCCCTCTACAAAATACAAGAATGTATCAGCTTAATTGTGAATGTTATATGTGAAATTAATTGTGAAACTCTCAAGACGAACAAAAAGATTAATAAAAGCACGCGTAAAGGAACATATTGTAGCTGAAGTGAAGCATTAAACGCTACGACAAGTCTGCAGTCTGTGAACATGTTCAAGATCGTCCCCATTATTACATCAGAGTTGTCACTTCACAAAATCTGACAAATGAACACCGAAAGTTAAAAAACGTCTAAAGCAGATTTTTTGAAATGGGCCAGGTCTATGTACACTACCTCAAAAAACAGAAAAAAATCTATAGAATTCGGGAAAAATACAGTTAATTCACTTAAATGTATCCTGTCGTGGTAAACAATTGATGTTTATCAATTATTTTAATCAACTTTCAACATGGCGTCTCACCGATTTAGTTACTCTTCTTAAGACCGATTTACACTTCGACAAGTACAGTAGCGAGTTAACTTGCGAACCTGGCGAGTTAAGTTTGAACCTCGTTTGAACGGAAATAAGCGAGTTAAGTAGCAAGTTAACGATTAAGTTGAACGGGATAGCCGGCCGAGCTATTTTTCGGCGAGTTAAGTGTGAAGTGCTGTCCTCCCGCGCGTCTGCCCCCACCCGCAACTAAACTCGCCGTTCGTGTATACGAGCGAGTTTAGTTCAGTGCATAAGTTGACAGGACGCAACGTTTGCGCGCCAAAACGTACAATTGTACTTTTATAATGAAACTTGCCACAAAGTTTGTACGATAGTGTTTATTGAATATTTATACGTTTTATATTGATTTTTAATAATAAAATGGACGGAAGATAACACGTATAAATTCGTACAGGAGTATTTAGAACACGAATTTTTATATAATAGTAGAAGTTCAAATTGTAAAATTAAACCTGCTCGAGATGCTGCACTCATGAAAATTCTTAAAAACTTCTTTTACAACAACCATTAATACTTCTCTGACTGGATCATTTAATTCTAGACGTAATTCTAGAACCATCTTAAACGAAAACCAGAAAAAATTCTGTAGTCTTGGACCGTCAACACGTCCAACGAACTCTATGAACAAATGTTCTAAACTAAACTCGCCACGAAGACGTTGTTTGAACGCTACTGCCCACTTAACCGTTTACTGTCAACTGTCCTGTAACTAAACTTGCTACTGTACTTGTCGAAGTGTAAATCGGTCTTTATAGACAATGACAGTAAACAATAAAGCAACCATTGATCATAGAAAGAGAACTGTTAGTTCTCACAACAGTGTCAAAATACGTGAAATAAACATGTCAAACGTCACTGAAAATGACATCAATAAAAATGACAGCTAACCGCCATGACAGGGTTTTGATGTGTGTTGCAATTTCAAGTATAATTTCCTGTGCTTCAAGAAGCAAGGCCACATATACACATATTGTAATATTGTGTGCTCTTGGGTGTTTAATTGAAAGACGTGTTTCACCTAAGACAGTCCAAAGTATATTGTAAGAAAACCGGTTAATTTAATGTTCTAACAATTCTATACGTCCGTGGGAGCGAGTCCACGTTTACACACACACCCGTGGGACAATTTTCTTGCTTACATTATTTTTATCACATTACAATATCTCATAAAATTATTTATCTTCTTGTCTTGTCATTGTCATATTATAGATTTTGCCATAGTTTCAATGCCTGGCAGGCGAGTTGGAAACAGTCCTTACAGGAACCTCAGTTTTTATCGTATAGTTGTTAAGAGGATATTTTGAAAATGAATCGTAGTTTTGGGGTCGTGCCTTTGTCGGTTAAGCTCACGGATGACTGAGGGAGTGTCAAAATGAAAGTAATGCAATGTCTTCATAATACCAGGCCTTTGTCACTCTTGCTACCTGCGTGAAATATTTACCTACGATCGCGAGATGCCACGAGTTACATACTCAGCCGGGGCTAGCGCGTTGTAGGCGATTGAGTGTTAAAAAATATGTGAAATAGAAAAACCATCACGAGGTTTCGAGGTATCACCTTAAAATGAAGATTTTGCCAATCTCCTGCTTCAGTTTTCCTCTGTCTGTCTTGTCTTATGCAACTTACAAAATGATACTTCATCCTTATCATAATATAATTTTGTATTTGTTCATTTTATTTATAGGTGAATTCAGGAATGCTGTGTATAATAAAGCGATAATTTGAGTTTAAAAGCGACATCTAAAATAGTTGGACCATAGGTTGGAAATTCTTTAAGGGCGGTCGCACATTACAAATATTGAATCCTTAAGCGACTTAAAGATTTCAAGACCAAGGACATCGAAGTATCTTTTATTGGGTTCTATTTTCGTTCTGTCCGTACGTCTTGTATATTTTTGAGTAAGATAACCGTATAATATGCGTTTTTTTTAACTTAGGGTAGCGCTGTAACATAATCAATAACCCCGTTTCGTAGCATGGGTGCTGTAAAGTCGACTATGAAAATACTGAGATATTTTACCTCCCCTCCCACTATGCTAAACTAGACGATAAGATAAAATTTTTAAACAACGAAAGAGGCTCATGTCAAGCAGTCCACTTCTCGGGCTTTTGATGGAGAAGAAGCATAATATTTTCGAATAAAATTATGACTAACGCTATAGCATGTATGAAAATACAGCACAGCATTTGCACAGCTGAACCAATTATATATACCCGTATTCACAGAATGAAATCTATAGTATACACTAATTTAAAAAATATACATACGTGACGTATTTAGAAAAAAAAACTGTCGTCCTGTAACGTAACATGGTATAAATAATTGAACTATAGTCGTGTTGGGGATGAGTCCAGCAATTTTTTTTAGAATGATGAAGACAATGAGCACCCAGTCCATCGGATGTTAAGTGGATGCTCCGGTCCATAGACATCTACATCTGTCCTCGAATGCCTCGTTTCCACCAAAAAGGGGTTAACAGCAACAAAGAAACGCAGCAATATTAAACCGATATTTTATGCTGGTATTCTGTGAGAGCGTGATCCTTCCCTAGTCGAGCTACAACCGTAATATAGCTTTAGCATGGCTCTACTACGTAAAAGTGTGTGCAATGGCCTTAGAGCTTAGTGTTCATTTGCTGTTACGTTAAGCTGCAATGTTCGCACGCGAAAATAGAAGTAACGATTCGCATAACGAGCTATCACTGTCCTTGACAGACAATTTGTATCGCTGATTCCGCTACGTGCATGTTTCGGTATCGCTTAATTACGCGAAACTAACTGCTTAGATTTGACAATTTTGAGCAATTTTGGGAGCATTACACAAGAATATCCCGTGTTTTATTTATGACATTTATGTTGGTGTATATTATTTATTAAAAAATCGTCTCTGATATAATTTTTTTATGTTAGTGGGGGCAAACGAGCATGCAGTTCACTTAAGTTACAGCCTATATACGTCCCACTGCTGGGCTCAGGCCTCCCCTCATTTCTGAGAGGGTTTAGGGCAAGGAAGTGTCCGCCGCGCTGCCCAAATGCGTGTTGACGAACTTCACATGTCTTCGAAATATATTTTTTTCTTATTCCTCAGACATGCAGGTTTCCTTACGATGTTTTCCTTCACCGCCGAGCACGTGGTAAATCAGCACTTACAATTGCAGTTAACAATTTCATTGGTGCCCGTGGGGATCGAACCCGGGTTACTCGCGTTCTGTTATATTTACAGCGAGCGTTAACCACTGAGCTACCACGGCTCTCAGTTCACTTGGTGGTGAGTAACTACCGCCACATATGAACAACTGCAACACGAGGGGATTGTAGAATGCAATGCGAGTTCTGATATGTTTTAGCGGTAAAAAGACACGGTTGTATTTTGGAGGCATTTCCCTTGATGTCTCGAAGGTCATTGACAAAGTTTGGTTTCCAGCGTACGGCTTATCCCCTGGTCCGATTGAATGGGTAAAGGATTTCCTGAATGAACGGTCTCTTCGAGTCGTCGTCGATAGCTGCTCATCTGATCCTGCGGCACCTCTTCTTTGCTGCCCCACTAAGCCTATAAGGCGTAGCGAACTTTTCTTTACTTTTCTTTTCCCCTCCCTAGTTCGTTTCGAATTTTGGTTAAGCTGCAGACGTGCTCTCCACTACACGGCTCGTCCCAGGTTGGGACGTAGTGTTGCAGGGTATTAGGTATTATTTTTATTATAATAATTAGAGGAGATTTTTCATTGTTGATTGCAAAATGTCAATTTTCGTCCACTATTAGTTAGAGAAATATTCGGTTACCCCCGGCAGAGCCCCGCATGCTGAGTGAAGGACTAAAATACTGCCCGATTCACCCTGGTCTCGGGTAGGCACCGTTTGCGGCTGGAGGGAGTCCACAGGGTGCGCATTCTTTGGCCCGGTACGCTTGACACTTTGGTTTGGGTTAGGATAGGAGAAAGGGATGGGACAAAATAAAAGAAGAAGAGGATCGTCTGAGTGTGTCTGTTCTGTCTTTTTTCTATTGAACCAGACCAAATAACAGGCAGCAACCGCGTGAAGGAAGAACTCCTCAGACTTGCCCTGAGTATCCACACGACCTGCGCTCTCCTCCAGAGCTATTTGCCTAACTGCTCGCCGGACAGGAGAGCAGAATAAGTTTTAATCTAGTCCTACTGATAATGTCAAAAAGTTAGGAGTGGACTAACCCCCGCCTATAGGATAGGGGGCCATACTTTGAATCAAATATTAATTACGAAATTGAAAAGACAGCTCATTGAAAATTTCAGGGTAGATAGATGATGAAACAGATGTTTTTAAAATAAGATCGAAATAAAAAGTCATGTGATTTTTAAAAGCCTTTAAAGGTTTTTTTTAAGTTTTGTTTTGTTTGTGTTTACATCTAAGGACAAAGGTGATGATTTTGTTTGTCTAGTCATGTATCCAACTAAGTGAACGAATAAAAAGTCATGACTGCATCTATGTTACCTACATACGAAAAAAATAGTAGAATATACATAGGGGTTATTCGAGTTTGTGCAGGAGTACTCTATCTCTGGGATTCAGCTTTACCATACTTCTTGGGACACCCTGAGTATTACCGTTACAGCCTAATAAAATCTACTACTGAACATAGGCCTCCTCCATAGATTGCCTCGTAGGGGGATATTTGCCATCGTTGCCACTCTTGGCAAGCGGGTTGACAACCGTAGTTTTTTTATTTTTAGTCGTTATTAGGAAGACGCTGCTGCCCTTCGCCATACCCACGCTGATTTGTCTCCCTCTATCGCCTCTTACGACACTTACGGGATGATATGTGTTGTACATGAAACAATGATTATCCTTGTTAAGTCATTTAGAAAGATTATTACATCATCATCATCATCATCATCATCATCATTACAGCCCTTCGCAAGTCCACTGCTGAACATAGGCGTCCCCCAAGTAACGCCACAAAGCACGGTCCTGAGCCACCTGCATCCATCGACTTCCTGCATGTCTTAACAGGTCGTCACTCCATCTAGTGGGGGTCGCCCTACACTACGCCTACCGGTACGAGGCTGCCACTCGAGAACCTTTCTTCCCCATCGGTTATCGGTTCTTCGAGCTATATGGCCGGCCCATTGCCACTTCAGCTTACTAATCCGTTGGGCTATACGTGGCTATCCGTTGGATTATTACATATAAATATGTAAATGACGTATGAAAGTTTATAGCACATAAATGTTATTATTTTATACATTATTTTATGTTATTGTGTATAGTATTGCACACATCGAATGCAAAGCAAAGATGTAGTTTATATTTATAGTATACTGTAACACGTCGTTGAAACAAATAAAGGTCTTAATAGAGTATTTCCGTCAAATTAGTTTTTTTAGTGCTCACTTAAGTGTAATATAGTAGGGTATCTTTTGAATTTTAGACAGTTTTATAAATGACCTTTTTAAAGGCAATAACTATCGATGAATATCAATTAAGTAATATGAAATCGTATGGTATATCAAACGTTTTTCTAGGTGTTCTACACCAAAGAGTATAATATTCACTACGTTTTATGCTACACGCTTTTCTAATTGTGCTAAACCGTTGATACGCCTCCTCTTTTGTTCTATTTTGTTGTTATTTCCGGTCAGGATTAAAGATTTTAAAAATCTTAGTATTCTGAATGAAATACACAGGACAAATAAAAATATCTACGAAAACCCGAGTGAATGAACTTATAGCAGACGTGAAGCACCGACTCTCCGGGAAATCTGCAGTCTGTGAACAAGTTCAAGATCGTCCCCATCAAATATATATAATAATACAATAGACCACAAATCCTCGCAAAAGGACACCGATTATCACCCTTCGTAGGAATATTAGTACGTGAGGTTATTGAAATTAAAAAACATCCTAATTTCAATAGAGAAAATGGGTGGGTGCTGCCATCTGTTTGGGATATATAATCAACAAAATTTTATCCAAATTCAAGTATACCACTGCAAGGCTTATAGATACTGTAAGCACGTTCTACGTAGATCAGACCAAAAATTAATATCCTTAACTGAAGGTAGCCGGGCTAACTATGACAACGGTACATCAAACATCTCAGACCCCAATACCCAAGAACGTCGGGAATTAAAAATAAACTAATTAAACGCGATAAAATCGGTATCAATAATTTTATTCAATAGCCAGAGTCATGAAATGGTCTATGCATTATCCGTAGGTTAGAAGTGCTAATTTCCAACAAAACTGGTAAATAAATTTCAGATGAAATAGCAATAAAAAATCGCACCGGAGTCTGATATAACAGCGCCACGCCTACGCCCCTAGAACTGTATTCAGAGTCAGGCATAATGGAGCTACGCCCGTTACGCTTCACTTGGTGTATAACAAAAACAGCCAAATATTATTATTAGTTTTCCTTGTTCGTTACGACGGCGTGGTCGAGTGAAAAGATTATAAACTTAATAAAGTGCGTCCCGAATAATAGGATCTGGAAGCTAGTATATCTTTGCCTCCTCTTTTTGTTTGTTTATAGTACAAAAATACATCATAATAAATGTTGCAGAAATTTCAACTCCACTTTGAACGCCATTTTATCTTACTCCGCTCAGTTCTATATACTTAAACTTGCTTCGTATGCACGAACTCAATTGCTCTGTGATACATACAAAGTTGTAGCAACATTAGCGCAAGAACGTTTATTAATATTGCACAATAATGGCAAGAGTATCGCTGGTAAAAGTGCTGCTATATAGGTAGATATATAGATCTTAGCAAGTTCTCTAACGAGTAGCAATTTTTATAGCCCGTTTACGAGTCTTTTAAAGGAACAGTTACACGGGCGAACAAACTGCTCAGTCTGGACAACTTTGTCATGTAATTAATTGCGATGCCATATAGCAATTGTTGCTAAAGGTACCGCCTCTACATACGGATCAATGTAAAACAACTTAATAAACTAGGCAGTATATTCATACATTATTATCGCAGGCATTTTACCAGCAGCTTAAAACGAAAAGGAAAGGAAAGGAATTAACGGATTTCTGTAACCATCTTTATTATGAAATAAACTGGACGACGTATTAGAATAGAATAGAATAGAATATTTTTAGTCAATATATATCACATCATATATATATAGTACAAATTATTGAGAAAGCTTTTTCTACAGTGCTTAAACTTACACTTCAGTAGTATTGCTTCTAATTGATCCATCCAGATATTCGTATTGTTTAATGTCACCGATATGAATTGCCGAATATCCAGTACGTATAGAAATGTTAGTTTTTTTTTGATAGTTTGTACTCATAACTTCTCATATATCTCAAATACGCGGGGTTGCGGGTTTCAACTGACTGCATCGAGATATTCTGGTAAAGTTTTTGAATAATTACAGCGTCCCAGAAAATATACAAGGTATATTACCAAGTTTAAAAACTTAATTAAACAAAAACTGTATAAAAATGGTTATTATAATATAAATTAATATATGGTTGATAATAACCCCTGGGAATGAGGTGGTCGGAGGTAGTCGCTTCCAAGCTGTTTCTAAAATAAATTTTGTAAAATTTACTTTAAAAAACTCCCACTGGGTCTCTCGCTGGTTCTTCCTAGGACAGAGGTTTTTTCCTTACCAGAGGTAAAGTAAAAAATGACCTGCAATACGAATTACATATTTATGTACATATTTATGTAATTCGTATTGCAGGTCATTTTGTAAGTTTAAGCACTGTAGAAAAAGCTTTCTCAATAATTTGTACTATATAATCAATATTCCAGTTTGTTTGTTACCTTTAAATATATCAACCGAACTACTTCTAAGTAAATAAATAAAGCTCTTAATAAAGATGAAATTTATCAAATGACAAAGCTAAGTGCAAGTTGTATAAACTTTTTAATAGACTTATGCTCTTATGGTCTATTAAAAAGTTTATAAAATTTTCAAAGTAACGGTAGGCACGTCAATATTAATTACATTTGACTGGAGTCATAGCTCTCAAAACTAACAAATGAAATATGAAATTTATTCGCTCGTTAAAAACTTGATCTTTATATTTTTAATTTGACCACTTTTAAAGCAAATAAAAAAAATTATAAAGTAAAGTAGTAAGTAATTTATAAAATTAGACAAAATACATCAAATGCCAACTTCTTTTAGAACTTTTTTAACTTACTATAAAATATATTCCATATTATTTAGACTTTCTATAGTCCATCGAATGTCAATTCTATTACTTATTCTTTAGCCAATGCTCAAACATGTAATATTGACTGACATTGCAACATGTAACTTGAAAACTGTAAAACATTTTTTATTTAGCCGGAATTCCGCTCGAGATTAAACCTGCTGTAGGCAAACGGAGTAATAAAACAAAGGCGCACGGATAGCGTGACAGGGGGCTTGCTACGCCATTTCTGAATTTCTGCAACATCAGGGAACTTCATTCAAACCTTAGCGCCATCCACCACCATCTGGAAATAGCAAAACCGGCCTTGCTCTTTTTAACGACGACAGTTGTTAAATTACGACGAAGTAAATAATGCGATAGCTAAGGTAGTCAATTGGTTTAATGTTAATATGTTAAATCGAACTAAAACTAAATGTATGAAATTCGTAACTCCTAATGTCAAACATGTTAATACGAATGTAATTTTAAATGGGGAAGAACTGCGTCTTGTTGATACCACCATTTTTCTTGGAATCACACTGGACGCAAAGCTTCAATGGCTCCTCAATATATCAAAACTAGCTAGCACACTTAGTTCTGCAGCATATTGTAAAAAAGCTTAGAACTCTTACCAGTTTTTAAGCAGCTAGAACAGTTTACTTTAGTTATTTCCATAGTATTATGTCGTATGGTATTTTGCTATGGGGACGCGCGACTGACACTGTAATTATATTTATTTTACAGAAGAGAGCCATTAGAGCAATATTAATTTAAAAAAAAGTCACTGAGACAAAAATTTAAGGAAATTAATATATTAACTCTGGCCTCTCAATATATTTATGAAAATGTAATGTACGTACACAAGAATAAACGTAGTTTTGCAAAAATAAGTGATATTCATTCTGTAAATACGAGTACTAGGAACAGACACAAGCTAGTACCAGTTACTCGACTCCACCGAGTCAGTAATTCATTCTTGGGGCATACATCGCCCTTTTTTACAACACGCTTTTACAACAAAATCCCAGAGAATATACAAAATTTGTCATACGCAAAGTTCAAAAATTTTATTAAACTAAGTTTGTATAAAAAGGGTTATTATAATATTAAGGAATTTATGGATGATAGTAACCCCTGGGAAGGATGATCGCTACCAAGTTATTTTTAATTTGTGTTGTGTTGTTAATTGTGAACATGATTGTAAGCTATTATTTGAAAAAAAAAATAGTCTCGCTGGGTTCCTTGCTGGTTCTTCCCAGGGACAGAGGTTTCTTTTGCGAACCAGTGGTAAATGAAAAAATTGACTTTCAATAAGTATTGCTTATAATCTACATTGAATAAAAAAGTTTCTGTTTCTGTTTCTGTTTAACCGAGATACAGGTGTCTTCTCCGGCTGATACTTCGTATCTCTCTTACCCGGGGTACAAATTAGAACACTTATTTGTGCTCCGGTCTGGTGGTTGAGTGTACGTCAGAGAGGACATATGTACCTATCCATCTTATGGCTGCGCGTAGATAGCGACGACCATCCTCGCGTTACGGGTGCCTCTAAAGGTTCCATAGTGGTAATGCCTACACAGATCGACTCATCGACCACCACGTCCAAATGGCTGCAGACCCCGTTCTACAACAGGTTCCATCCGCAGATATCGTGATGCTTGGTGTCTTTAACGCCCACCACGCTGAATGGCTTGGTTCTCGTTTAACCGATCATGCAGGTATATCTATTTATGACTTTGCTATGGCATATGGTCTGACACAACTGGTTACCTGGCTTACGCGGATCCTAGATGTGGAAGATTATGTACCTTCCCTGTTGGACCTTCTGCTGACCTCTCATCCGGACGGATACTAGGTCCTCGCCAATGCCCCTCTTGGTTTCTCGGACAATCATCTGATTCAGAGTACGGTGCCACTCACGCTCCCACCGCGATTGCGTTCTGTAGGTTCCCGCCGTGTTTGGTATTATATAGGTCAGCCGATTGGGACGGTATGCGATCTTTTTGTGCATCCTACCGTTGGGGGCTAGTTTGCTTCTCGCCGGATGATTCCAGCGTTTTTGCTGATCCTGTCACTCATATTGTGCTACAGGGAGTGGAACCTTTTATTCCATCATCTGTGGTACCTATCGGAGGCAGAACCCAACCATGGTTTGGTCACTCCTGTAAAATTGCATTACGACAAAAGCAAGAGTGCTACCAGGCTTGGGTTCACGCATCGGCGCTGGCATTTGCATCGCAATGTATATGCCACATTCACCCGGGACTTGCAGTTTTTAAGGTGCTGGAGACGTTCGGGATATAATCGTAGTAGTGTCGGATAAGACTTACTCTTGGATCTTTTCTCACACTTGCGTGTGGCTCCAACGATGACGTGTACAGCTGCCCAAATAACCCCTCAATCTCACTCAAATATCCGGGTGATTAGAGAAAATACTCGGAAATGATGCTGCCACTTTCGGTCTACAGCTTTGAACGTTGGCTTGTTTTGGCAGGCAGATCTCTGGCAAAAACTTTGGAGTCCTGGTTCCGCTCGATCGCTTCTTTAATACGAGCTGTATGGAAGTTGCGTAAGTCCTGCCGCATGCTTTTGAAGATCTGTCTCTACGTCGTTAAATTTGATTAAGACTGTAGCTTCATCTCCCGTCTAACAGCCATGAAATTAAGTGAGTGATCGGTGAGTTTTGCGTTTTTCTGTGACGGGTCTTACAGAACTTAGCTCTAACCGCATAGTGAGTTTCCACAAGCTTGTCATTCATATCGTTCACTTTATTGCAGTCTTCTAGGCACTGAAAACGATTTTGTATCTCATCAGGATGTGTCGAAGTTGATGCATAAACCTGTATAATCTTCAGCGAATACTGTTTGGTGGTTCAGAGATAAGGTACGCAACCCTCATCGACACACTCCCAATATTAACAATATTATTAACGAGAGACTTATGGACGATAAATCCGGTAATCCTTGGGACAGATGGTCCCTCCCTCCCCGTGATTGAACAAGTTACCGGATTTCAGGATTACCGTGTTCTTCCCTCTCTTTGGACCTCAGATAATCCTATAATATCCCAGCGCAACTTGTCTAGCTCTTCTTCCAGCTCCAGGATATTCTCGTCAGTCCTCAGGGTGCGTGCGTTATATGTAGCCAGGTCGAATCGCCGTAGTTGGCAGCCGAACCTCCACCGGAGATTCTTAGCACCCCCTTCACTGCCTTTACCATGGTTGCCACCGTAGCCAGGAATATTCGGGCCGCTGTGGACTGGGGTCCGTTTATTTGAGTCGTTACTCATGTGCGGTATTTTGCCATAGATGCGACGCTTGGCGTGTAGATTGTCAATCGTAGTTTTTTATTGCTTTTTGCTGTTATCAGAAAGATGCTGCTGCCTCATCTGCCTCAGTTTCCCTCTAGCAACTCTTACGACACCCATGGGGAAATTTGGGGTAGTGAGTATTCTTACCCACCACTACACGGGGTACAATACAATACTCTTTATTGTACACCAACAAAACATAAATATAACAAATAATGAACAAATAATGAGGGATAAAGAAAAGGCGGTCTTATTGCTATATAGCAATCTCTTCCAGACAACCCAGAAGAGGAAATTAATAAAAATCAAAATAAGATTAAGGGTACACAAAACTATAAAAAAATACTAGCATTATAAAAATTGGACTGCATTAATTAAGAACTCTATTTGTAGAACCGGAGGGGCTAAACCTATTCGTAGACCTTTTCACAATAGGGTATTACACCCATTTTCAAAAATTGTTTAAATGACTCCTAGAGTGATAATGAACCACTATATTTTTATATTTTTTTTTTGAAACCGAATAGCGCCATAAAAATTACTTTAAATCTTACGTTTTAAACTTTCGTGTGAAAACGCTAGCCGATATACTGTTCAACTCGTTAATGTTCAACTTTTTAATGTTTAATAATGAGTTATCATCTAAATAATTGTTGTGTTGTACCTGAATGCAAAAATACGAGCATAAGAAAGTTATGGATTCAAGTGCCAAGTATTTAAGTATAAGAAATACTTGGTTAAAACTAGCAAGAAGATACCCGAATACATTGTCAACAAAAACCATACTATTCTTCTGTGAAGATCATTTTGATGTAAGTGCGAATTATATGTAACTATCGTTTACTTTACTTATAAGTAAACATCATGAGGTGAAGGGTATCGCAAATCAAATTTTGTAATAAATTACGTTAATCTAAATATATTATAACTGGGTCATTTTAAAAATAATTGTAAACCACAGATAGGAAGACGATTTCTTTGTAACAGAAATGTAATAGAAAGGAGTTATTAGGGCCAGTTTATAATCGCGTACTTTTTAAAGAAAATTAGAAGTAATAATAATAAGTAAAATATTATTTTTCTCTATTCTATTCAAAATGGCTTGAGATAAAAAGTAAACAAACCCTAAAAGATAACGTTTGTTTTTAATAAATCCTTATTATGCATTACATTATATTTATAAACATAAATATAAAATATGCTATAAATGTTGCAGTTCCTATAAATTGTGTACCCTAAGTCACTTGGAATAATGAAATAAAAGTTATAAGTCAAATATTTAGCTATTAAAAAGAAAGAAACAGAACATTTTTTAAATTTTAGTTTACCTCTTGTCTCAAGCAAAGTTGAATAGGATCTATAAAAGTTATTTCTCTATGGTCTAGTTGGATAAACGTATATTACATAATACAAATATGAAAGAGAAAAATATTAATAAATTAAAATATTTTTATTTGTGTACAATGTGAACAATCTTTAGCCGTTCATATCTGTTAAGTCACAGAAAAAGTAACCGATATGATAACATATATGAACGAATGGCTCATGCCTAACCTAAAAAATCTCTTTTGCAATACCAGTTTTTACTTTCTTACGAATCTTTCATTTTATAGCAATTATAACAATACCCATTTATTCTAAGCTGGGTTATAAAACACAATAAAATGTAATTGTCGAATAATAACTGCGCCACAAAAATCTCGACACCGTGTCATCCACAAATTGGCCGAACATTTTTGAATCGTCATTTAGTATGATAGTTCAGTGACTAGTGTCGCCAGTAAAAAAAATGATAAATACCATAAAGACAATAAAAATATAACATAACAGAAAGGAATAACAGAACAGAAGAGATTAGCGAAATCAGAACACGCATTAATTAATTAATCTGGCCCAAGTCAATTTATTTATTTAAAACATAAAAGTTTTTTAATATTGATATGGTCACAACTAGATGTTATTATGTTAGCTAATTACGTTATAACTTTTTTTTTCCGCCCGAAGCAATTAAAGGGCTACCCTATACGTAGGGAGGCGGAAAATGCATTACGCATACCACGATAGCCGGTCTATCGTGGTTATGAGGGACTCACTGTCCTACCGGGGACCCTAAGTGATACCCTCTAAAAACCGCCTTTGGGGACAGGCATCCGGCTGATTAAGCTGTATTGTGCCTTATCGTGAGCGACCCTCTTTTGGGAAAAGAGGGCGCAGGCGGCTACGAGCCGCTGAGGGAGTGCCTACGAAGGCAAATTAATATTAGTTAATAAAATAATTTAATTTAATTAGAGTTGGCCTGAGCCGCCAGGAGGCAGTACAAGTCGTTTGTCAGTTTATTAGGCGGGTCCCAGAGAGAGATTCTCGGCCTGCGGACTCGATAACGAGAGGGGGGTGGGGCTGCATAGGTAGCTGCCTCACGAATTAATTGGTTTGGGTGCGACTCTGAGGCTTTGAAGAAGTTCTCGGAGAGTTTTTTAAGAAATTGTTGAATTGTTGGGAGCTCTAGGTCCCGATGAAGGTCGGCATTACGGACGTACCAAGGTACGTTTGCAGCTCGACGACAGAAGAGGTTTTGAACTATTTGGAGTTCATTAATAATATTAGGGTTTGCGTGGGCAAAGACGGGGCCCGCGTAGGAACGTTATAACTTTAGACAGAGGGACTTAAGTAGGGACTGAATAAATTAACCGACTTGGTATTACATTGATCTCACACCTTTTTACGATAGAACTGAGTTGCGAGACTTGGTTTTTCATAGAAGTTATGTTTTTGAGGGCATTATAAATTACACGTTTTGTAGAATTCAATTTATATTTATTGAATTCACTGGGCTTGAACCATGCTCTGTTAAGAAATAAAATGCTTATGAATTGTAGCACTAATATTGAATTATAAAATATTTTTAAAAGTACCGTCATGAAGGTTGCCCCTATAAAACGTAGACAGAGAAACCTATAGACTATGGTTCATAAAAGATAGCTTGATCTCTGCGACAGCTGTCAGTAAAAATCACGCCTATGAAGTCCTGAATTTCTTAGTAGTACATACAGTACCTGTCAATGTCATACTTTATGGGCATGCACTAATTAGGTCGGCATGCCCATAAAGTATGACATTGACAGGTACTGTATGTACTACTAAGAAATTCAGGACTTCATAGGCGTGATTTTACTGACAGCTGTCGCAGAGATCAAGCTATCTTTTATGAACTATAATGATTAGCGTGAGAGTGAGAAAGGAGATAAGAGTTTGGTTATACAATTTTGTGACTTTAATATTTAGATAAATTTATTGTTGAACTGAACTGAACAAGATTAACCAATCTTAAGCTCACAAAACACTTTTTTCTCACTTAAATCAAAACTGTAAACTTGTTGCAACTTTGTAAACTCCTTAGATCGATACGAACTGTCAAAGTTATTTAGCAAAGTGTAGTTTGCTAAATAAAAAAACCGGCACGGAGAAAGGGACAAACAATGACACCGCTCTGTCTCATTTCTATGTAAGACGTATGCATAACTCTATCTTTTTCGTGTACGAATGCGAAAGAAGGCGTCAATTTGTAAAAATATAAAACTAATAATAAAACATAATCTACCCTTGGTGGATTTTATTGAAATTATTAATTTATTAAGATTTATGGAGGATTTCATTGTTTTTCTATTTAATTTAAACAAGTATGTACAATCTGTTTATGAGAGAATTCGTAAGTAGTTATGCCTTGATATTACAATAACTATGTTTGACGTTAAAATTACAATTATTTTTAAAATGACCCTACTAATGATTGCTCATGATTGTAATTATAGATAAACTAAATTATGATAGCTACCAAACGATGTTTTATCAAAATACACTCTAACCTGGTATTGTGTTTTTGTATAAACAAAAGTTTGTAGTAGCTACTTCCACAACTCAGCAGAAAAATTGTGATAGCATGCAAAAATGTTTACCACCATCTATTTATTTATCCTTGGTAGATTAGTACTTTCTGTTTTTACGAATTCGTTTTCCATAATGCCTTTTCAATAATATTCGGAATAAAACTAAATAACCGTAACGATAACTTGACAAATTTCTAAATAAAACAGCACGTTAGCTCGTTCTCGTAATCAGTGACACAGAACACTAATAATACCCTTAGGGTGGATCAGTGACGTCACGAAATGTTCTAATATGGCGGACGGCGTTCTGCAGATTTGAGGCATAGACGAAAAAAATATTCTTATAATTGAAATACAAAATTTATAATGCATTTTTATGAGTAGAAATCAATATTATATTTCTCATTTACTTTTTTCAAAATCTATCATAAATATATACTTTTTGATTTTATTTTACATGGCTTAAAATACCCTATTAGCACGCTAAAGCGTCATGTTCAAGCTCATTATTTTAATTTGACGTACAGCCCCTGACGTTAAAATAAGCAAATTACTTTAAGTACACTTAACTTTGGCATCATACTAAAAATTTGCATTAAGCTTATGTACATGAGTTTGGTTCTATTATACTTAGTCACTATTTTGTAAATACCCAACATGTTAATCACTGTCGTTACAGCCCGTTGCAAGAATACAGTTAACCAAATCTCTTAATAGATTGCCTGACAGCATGACCCTGAGCCACTTGCATCTATTATCATGGATGGATGGAGAGCAACTTTTTATACATGAAGTGTAGGGATAGGTAAAGGTGTACCATGATACATTTATATCGAAGGTGCATATAAATGTATCACGGCTTTCGCTTTTTGCGTATTTGGCGTTGTATGTCGAGAGTTTCAATTTGGTAATCAAAACTGTCACAGAGTTTCAGTTTTACTTCACCCGCATTTGCTGACAACTACCCAACTCAACTTTATTATAAAATGTGGGTTAATACTACAAAATTATATAACAACTTAATAATTTATCAAATAATACCCATTAAATACATACATAATAATTCAATCATAAGATATTTCTTAGAACTTCGTATAGTAAAAAAATACAAAAGGGGTGTATTTTGCTTCCTGATATAACGAGATAACCACAGAACAATACATATCTACCTATCCAGTACCCACCGAGAATAATGAATGTACTACAAGTGTAATACTTATAGCTTAATGTCATTGATGATTCTCGTACACACGCACGCATACACCCACAAAAACTTGGTTGTAATAATTTAGTATAAGTTATCCACATCCTGAGCATAGTAATAAGGATTAGTGATAGGATTAGAATTAATGTTTTCCCCGGTGTTGTTCATGATCTGTAATTAACAAACTCCTAGCTCCCTTGCAGCTGCTTTGGCCTTGGACTCAATGAACTGCCGAAGTTAAGATTTGAGAATATCTCAACCTCCACCAAATAGAGGTGGAAGGTTTATTCCAGTGATACAGTTTGTAAAGAAGGAGCAAAGGTATGCTGGTTCCTTTATGCAGTGAAAAGACACGCTTTTGTTTTGGAGGCGTTGAATTTCACAAGATTTTTTTATAAGTATGATATATTACATTGTTTTATTTGTCTTTAAAAAATATACATTATAGAGGACTTTTACTTTATTATTGAAGGGGGCATGAGCTCAAAGGAGGCATTTCTGACTCTAGCGAACCCAAACGGCAGCAACCTTTGCTACGCCACTAAGTTCCATAGCAGTTCCTTAAAACACAGCCTGCAGAAATATACAACGTTCTTCAATTGATTTTTTGCGTTCTTTGATAATGAATTTGAAATTTTACAGGTTTTATATCCAACTAAATTATTTGTAGTATTAAATAGAACAACTAAAATGTAAGTTGACTAAGCTTCCACAATTCGTTAGAGCTCACGATTCCAAATGCCTTTATGTTTTCTCAGGAACGCAATATTTCTTCACAATTTTTTTCTCACAGCATACTATCCCCATATATCACCGACTATGTGGCGAATGAACACCCAACTGAATTTCAATCATGTCACCGAAGAACGAACATGAGTGGTTCGCGCGCTATACTGCGTCCGAATGTGGCGAACGCTTTGCGCCTAGGCTACACGGTGTAGTTCTTGACTTAATAGGCTTTATAGTTAATACACATTGAAATAATTTAGAGTCTGGATTCATTGAAAAAAATGAAATATTTATGTATTTTTTATTATACCTTAACTATTTTTAATATTAATTCCATTCTTATTCTAGCCCGATACCATTTTTAAGAAATTTGCTACAAATCCGATAAAGGTTTCATAACGTCCAAGGTAAATTCAATTGGGTCTAATCCATAAAGGAAAAGCTCCTTCAAAATGGGCTTATTTATATAAGAAATGTTTAAGAAAAAAGTTGAATTTTAAATTTTTCTAAAGTTGAGATTTTTTTTTAAAGAAGTCTATCAGAGATTGAAAACCGGCACAAAATTAAGTCACGGTCCTAAAGGCTTATTGAATATTATCTTCGTAAAGTTATAAAATAGTAATAAGAATTGCTAATTACAAGGCTCCAATATTTTAAATTACTCTTTTTTATAGAATACGGTTAAAAATTTGGCATACAGTCCACCTGATGATAAGCGGATGATGTGACCCATAGACATCTACATTTATACTCAATAAAGGATCAAAATGCAAATACTTTGTACTGGGGACTAAGATGGAGTGTCTCGTTACCAGTACTACTCCATTTCTTTACCTTCACCATACGAAACTCAGTAGCATTAAGATGCTATTTTATGTTGATATTCTGTGAAAGCTTGGTCCTACCCTGGTCGAGCTGATCCATTCAAGCTACAACCACAATATTACTGCAGTATGACTCTACAACGTGTACTCCTGTAATTGCTTGAACTACTCACAAAAAATTCAAATACAACTTGCCTTGAAACGCAAGAGCTTGACCTTGAAATATTATACTAGTTGCGGTTGTTAATAAAAAACTAGCGTGTAACAGATTTCGATTTCGATATAGTAAAAAATACATAAATATATTCTTATTCATAACTTTCTTACCTCCCGCTAAGAATATTGAAAATTTTCAAAAATAGGGAAGTTATTGGTTTCACTCCGATTTTCGAAAATTGTGTGTGTGCGTGCGTGCATGTATGCGTGCGTGCGTGCGTGCGTGTGTGCACGTGTGTGCGCGTGTGTGCGCATGCGTGCGCGTGTGTGTGCGTTTGTGTGCGTGTGTGTGCGAGGTTGTGCTTGTGTGTGCATGTGTGTGTGCTACCACTATAATATATCTGAAGTTTTTTTTGTTTAAGATTTAGAACTTAGCAGACAAGGTGGCGAGTTAAAGCCATTTTTAAATAAGTATAAATAAAACGTAGCAGTGACTTGTAATTTACTAATACTATAATTCAGGGTACTTTTTTTAACTAGAATACTTGACTTATAATTAGTAGAATTAAATATTTATAAATAAGTTAAAGAACCAAAAATTTAATGTTATTTGGCCTACTTTAATATATATTTAGTTTTTAATTTGATGCTAAAAAAGATGAGTATTTCTAATAGTATTATTGCAGATTATTTCCCTAGGAGAATATTGTATAATGTTCGAGTTTTATTGCTATAATTTATGTCGACTTTGTTGAGCGTTACTAATGTACCATTAAAACCTATAGAAGTCCACCGCTGAACATAGGCTTCCTCAATAGATTGCCTCACAGAGGGTTTTGTCGTAGCTGCCATGCTTGGCATGCTGGTTGGCCACCGTAGTTTTTATTATTTTGAGCCGTTATTAGGAAGATGCTGATATTTTAACTCTCTAGATGTAGTGTCTCTCTAGTATAATATTAAACAATAATAATAATAATAATTGTTCCGGGTTAGGATGTTTGTTCTTGTGAAGTTTATGTATGTAAACTCCCGCGATATGAGAGAAAATCCTAGTGTGGAGGAAAAATTTTAAAATAAGAAAGAAAAAAATTATAACATTCTGAATGAATAGTCTCTGTTTCACGATCTTTATTCTTTAAGCTCTAGCCCTATCCCCTAGCTCCGGAAATTGAATTTAAAATTTTTATAAAAAGATAAAGATAGAGATTATATAAAAAGATAGAGAAAAAGATTTTATAGAACATACTACGAGATGCCGAAGAAAAATAGCTAATTTTATTATCCGTCAAGTGTAATATCCCTGTATAAAATGCAAGAGTGTACCAGCTTAATTGTGAATGTGGTCTATCTTAAATAAGACGAACAAAAATATCCATAAAAACCCGCGTAAAAGAACATAGCTGACGTGAAGCTTCCAACGCTTCCAGTAGTGTGCAGTCTGTTAACATGTTGTAGGCGCGGAGCCAAATATATATATATATATATATATATATATATATTTTGATCCATATCCATAAACACTCACGCCTGTCATCCAGAGGGGTAGGCAGAGACTACAGATTTCCATTTGGCACGATCCTGACACACCTCTCTCGCCTCCTTCACATCCATACACCTACGCATACATGCTCGTCGGTTAAGGGTACTCCTAATTTGGCCCGTTTCCAATAAATCGCCAATTTGGTCGATAAATTTTCGCCTAGGACGTCCCTTTCCGACTCTGCCATTCACTTCTGCAACATAAATTTTCTTTGTCACTCTTTCCTCATTCATTCTTTCCACATGACCAAACCACCGAAGCATTCCTTTCTTAATCCTGGTCACAACATCATCTTGCAAACCACACTCTTCTCTTATTACACAATTTCTTACCCTGTCATTCAGATTCAGCCCTAACATACTCCTTAACGACCGCATTTCTACTGCGTTTATTCTACTCTCGTGCTTCTTCTGCCACACCCAACTTTCACTACCATACGTTAAAGTAGGGACCAACACAGCATTGTGAATTGCCATACGTGCCATTTTCGACACATTTTGACTCTTCACAATAGAGTGCAATGCCCCATTTACTCTATTTCCTGCATTCACTCGTCGTTCTATATCCTTATCATATCTCTCATCCCTGCTAAATACGCAGCCCAAATATACAAACTCATCTACTTGCTCGATCAACTCCCCTTCTATTCTTATTTCACAAATCGTTTTACTTTCTTCTCTTTCAAAAACCATAACCTTCGTCTTACTTGCGTTCACTTTCATACCCCTTTCTTTTAATGATACGTTCATTTATGTAACCATCATTTGCAACTCGGCCGCCGACGACGCAAGAATGACTTGATAGTCGGCGTACAAAAGGCATTTGACGGTTAACTCACCCATTCTTAATCCGCATTCTTCAACTTTCAAATTTTGCAAACAACTGTCCATAAATAGGTTGAACAGCCACGGGGAAGCCACACAGCCCTGTCTGACACCTTTATGTATGTCAAACCAGTCCGAGTAGACCCCGTTGATCCTAACACAAGCACTAGAGTCCCTATAAAGAGACTCCAATGCCTGTATCAAACCAGCGCTCAACCCAAATGAGTTCAGTGTTTGACATAGCAAATCCCTATCAACTCTGTCATAGGCCTTTTCCAAGTCCATGAACGCACAAAAAACCTTTTGGTTTTTGGCCAGAAACTTCTCCGCGATCATGCGCATGGAAAAGACTTGATCTGTACATCCCATTCACTTTCTAAATCCCGCTTGCATATCCCAAATTTTTCCATCAGTTTCTTTCATGACCCTTTCAATCAATACCTTAGCGTACAGTTTTTCCACAATGCTAAGAAGGCTGATGCCATGGTAGTTTTTACAGTCCTGCTGCGACCCTTTTCCTTTATATACTGGGACTATCACGGCTTTGCACCAGTCTACCGGTACCCGTTTCAGTTCCCAGCATAAATTAAACAAGGTGTGCAGGCCTGCCACCACCTCCTCTCCAGCCCTTAGCATTTCGAGTGAAACTCTATCATATCCGGGCGCCTTACCCGCTTTCATGCTTTTCATTGCTTTCATTATTTCATCTATACTTATCTCGCTACCTCTTTCCTCTTCTTTCGGAGTTTCTACTTCACTTAGTACACATATTGTCTCCTCACTCATAAACACGCTTTCAAAATATTCCTTCCATCTCTTTAAACTCAAAACTTCATCATTCAGAATATAGCCATTCTCGTCTCTTATAGCATTCATCATAGGTTGTTTTGAATGTCCCCTGGCAGTTCTTACCAGTTTCCAGAACATTTTAATATTTGCCTGGAAGTTATCCAATATTCTTCTATCATTCTTATCCATTCTTTCTTGCTTTTTTCTTTCAACTACTTCTTTTACTCTCTTATTAAGATGTCTAAAGACCGCCTTTTTTCTTTCAAT
The DNA here is from genome assembly GCA_907164705.1 of Parnassius apollo. NCBI lineage: Eukaryota > Metazoa > Arthropoda > Insecta > Lepidoptera > Papilionidae > Parnassius > Parnassius apollo. The sequence continues at coordinate 8,102,792 of CAJQZP010001558.1, read as the reverse complement.
ATCATCATTCGTACCGCTAGAATTACCAGCCTTTGTTGCTAGTAAATCTAGCTATGCTCTCTACTTTGCTTCAACTTCCATACGTATCTCATCATCCCACCATAACGTATTATTTTTCCTTTCATTCTTTCTCTTACTAACACCACATACTTCGGTAGATGCATGCACTAAACCTTTCTTTACATTTTGCCATACATTCTCCAAGTCTAACTCCTTCATACATAATTCATCCAAACCTCTTATATTTTCTTTCAGTCTACATTTGAACTTGTTTCTCTCACCTTCATCTTGCAACCTTTCTGTTCTAATACGCTGTAACGCAGTGGTAGACACAGATGACCGATGACGCCAACGCCTGAATAGACCATTAATTCGGCATAAAACCAAATAATGATCCGTTCCTACGTTAGAACCCCGGTAAACCCTTGTATCCACCACTGCGCCCCTCAATCTTTCATCCACAATTATGAAATCTATCATGCTTCTATCGTCACCTCTTTCCCAAGTATACATATGAATCCTCTTGTGGCGAAAGCAAGTGTTCGTCACAAAAAGATTCTTTTCCATACATACGGTGAGGAGACTTTCACCATTCTCATTTATATTTTCATCACCAAACGTTCCCAATATCCTTTCATAACCAAGCCTCCTCACCCCAACCCTTCCATTAAAATCTCCTAGCATAATAATATTTTCATTTCCCTTACACTTCATTAACACCATCCTTACCATTTCCCAAAACTCTCGGATATAAGTGGGCTTAGACATGTCTGGGGCGTAGACCCCCTAACACGAACAACTTCATTAAGCCCACTTTCATTCGTATCCATAGCAGTCTTGGGCTTACACATTCATACTCTTTCACACATTGGCCCATTCTTTCTGAAAGGATGATACCTACTCCCTGGCATGCCCGCTCGATCTCGTCTACACCAGACCAGTATGCGGTATACATGCCATGTGTAGTGACATCCTTCCCCTTCATTTTCGTCTCATTTACACATAACACATCTATTCCTCTATCATACATCATATCGCATACTTCATCCATCTTATCATTCATTGCCCCACATACATTCAACGTAGCCAGACGGGCCTCTGCAATCCACTTTTCGCCTCTCCGGGAGACAGAACGTGACGGGTGGCGAACCTCGTCGCCGGTTTTCCTCCCGGAGATTCTTCGCACCCCTGCCCCATTAAAGGGGCGCCGGGAACTCGGGGCCATTTCCTTTATTTGGTTAGTCATGGTGCGAAATATGGGGTAGTATATTTTACGCCGCTACCACGGCGTGGAGCCGAGGCTGTACTAGGGTGGGCCTAGGAACAGGTGGTCAAAGCCTACGGACGCGAGCGACTTATCCCCCATATATATATATATATATAATCGGAATCTCGGAAACGGCTCCAACGATTTTCGTAAAATTTTGTGTCCAGGGGGTTTCGGGGGCAATATATCGATCTAGCTAGGATTCATTTTTAGGAAATGGCCTTTTGTCCCTGTTTTCAGGCACTAAAAAACTGCTACAGTATAAGAAGGTAAATTTTGACAGCGTATTAATGGACGTAATAGCTCAAGTGGAATAGCGAGCGGTCGCGAAATCGTAGTGCCCCGGTTCGCGTCCTATGTTCGGTCCGCCTTTTTTCCTTTTTTTCAAGTTACCTTCTTTTGTAAGAAAATTTATTTTTCGAGCCCTTTTTTAGTATTTTTTTAAAGTACGAAAATTTAAATTTAACTAATTGCACTCATGTTTTTTATTCAAATAACCAGTTCAGTTTTTTTTCTATTATATCAATAAGATCAAAACATTTTAATCATGTTTCATCAGTATGAAATTTGTATCTAAATATAATTTTCAAAAAACAGGATTTCCAAAAAAAAATACCGAGCAAAGCTCGGTCATCCAGGTACTCCACAATTAAGAATCAAAATGCAGATACGTTGCCACCCCTAAAGACTAATATGGAAAAACCTCATTTCCAGTAAAAAGGGATCTCCGGTTCTCTACAACCACCACACGAAACACAGCAGCATTACGCTGCTATTTAACGCTGGTATTGCGTAAGAGCGTGATCTCGCCCCGGTCGAGCCGACCCATTCGTGCTTCAAGTATAATATAACTGCAGCGTGGCTCTATCACGTAAGGTAAGGCGAGGCCGCGAATGTGGAATAAACTTTTTCGTGGCCATGCCAATACGTGGCGAAGGTGAAGTACATCAGAAATAATTATTCGTAGTCATTTCCTAATATAAAAAGACACTTGACAGAAGATGAAATAATAACAGTCACAAAATTTCACTGAAAATTTGAATTCAGTATTTTCTTTTACACAATGTACATTATACAGTGTAACTAGGAACAGCCGGGCACAGTTTTCACGAAAGCGTCATAATGCAGCAGCGAAATACAATACATAATATAATGTGTATCTAAGAAAGCCCCTAGACCACACACATCGCGATAGAATTATCGTGATAAATTCGGCCTACGGCTACGTACTACTCATGCCGTTGAAGAATGGGACTGAAAATGGCGTCGACTCTATTTATCTCTCGCTCACACACTGTCGCTACCTATACTCACACACGCCGGTAGAGACTACAAAAAAATTGTTGCGATATGCGTTTTTCGTACGTGCTATAACTTTGTAGCGGCGCTGTCGTCGCGCCACTAGCACACCGAAACACACCGAAGCTTAAATCGCGCTATTAACATTCCGAATCATAGACAGTATATATAGAACTTCTCCGAACTATCACTCGGAGTGTCAGCCGCTCCCCGGGCAGAACATCTTGCCCGGCGGGAGATCTCCCTTTTCCTACCACGGCCACAGTGGTGACCCCGACGTGATCTGAAGCTGAACACGTAACCAAACAACCTTCGGAAACTCAAGCTTCATCATCGTCATAGAATACTCCACCCATTCGCCCCCGAGCAGATATCGTCTGCAGTCTTCATATCCTGCAAGCCAGCTAGCTTCACAAGGTTCATCGCAGCACGGGAATAATAATGCTTACTGTTCCTTCAAGCTACTCTCTGCGCTATACAGTGTTCGGCACGGCTCTGTGCCTTACTGCTCGCCTCTGCCTCACGGCACTCTCGCAGATTACTTGCCTTCTTCTCGCCTCACCGCAGACTACAAGGCAATCTCCTGGCACTTGCACATTCGTCAGCAACGAGGCTGCACTATCGACCTCCGGTCTGAGCAGGGGGGTGATGTAGCGGCGCTGTCGTCGCGCCACTAGCACACCGAAACACACCGAAGCTTAAATCGCGCTATTAACATTCCGAATCATAGACAGTATATATAGAACTTCTCCGAACTATCACTCGGAGTGTCGGCCGCTCCCCGGGCAGAACACCTTGCCCGGCGGGAGATCTACCCTTTTCCTACCACGGCCAAAACTTGTAGTGTTATGCTACTTACATATCATTTTACACTATTTTAAATTTATTTTTTCATTCTGTTTTTGATTTTCTGCATTCGCCTCAAAACTGGATATTTTGCATCACCTTTATTTCCATAGTATCCTGTAACGTTTTTAAACCATAAAAACACAATAATAAATCATTTTCACTTCGTATTTTCACGTTATCAGCACTTTTTAAATGGTGTCAATGGAGTCTACCTTTTTCGGTCTTTTATTTAGTTCTCCGTAACTCTGCAATTTCGGGCTTCGTGCGTACTGTTGCGCTACCTTTTTTCCTATATCAATAATATCTCATTTTTCACTTAAATCTTGCCGTTTCTATATTACGAGCCTAAAACCAAAATTTGACATGTTTTGACATAGTTGATTATCTGGTTGTCATGGCAATTTTGGCCTGATGTTTTTACTTCAATACTTCCACAAAAATACTCTTTTCCTCTTGGCCATTTACAAAAATTTGCTTTTAATTTAAATAATTTCCCGTTCTTATCCCAGATCCGTCAAAAAGTATAAAAGCCGAACAATCGGCCAATAAAGGGAGTCTCACTTCAGCTTTCAAAGTAGAAGCATCTCATAAAGGCCTTATCCCTGGGCCGCACTGCCCCGGGATCCTGCAAGCCTCTGCCTTCACCTGAAGTCGTCGCCTAGCCACGCCTACGCCTCCACCTACTAGTGCCCGCGCTATCTTTAGCCGCTGTGCGTGCTTGCCTCAAGCGCTGCGTGTGCCTGCTCCAGACGCTGCGTGTACTTACTCCGGGCGCTGTGTGTGCCTACTCCGGGCGCTGTGTTTGCCTACTTCAAGCTCAGCGTGTACCTGCTCCAGACGCTGCGTGTCCCTACTCCAGACGCTGCGTGTGTCTACTCCGGGCGCTGTGTGTGCCTAGTCCGGGCGCTGTATGTGCCTACTTCAAGCGCTGCGTGTGCCTACTCCAGACGCTGCGTGTGCCTAGATCAGGCGCTGCGCACCTACCACAGGCATAGCCTGTGCATACTCCGTGAGCGGTGAGCACCACTGCCAAGCGCGGTGTGCCACCTTGGTCTTCGGGCTCCGTTTCAGTACTCATTTATCTTTGTTATTTTTTTTTAATTATTGTAATTCACGTCACCCATCATCATCTTCATATTTTTTTATATAAAAAAACTGTAAATATCTTTTAAAATTTTAAATAAATTATTTTTTTTGTTGTTTCGTTGTTGTTAGGTTAGGTTCTTTTGTTTTTAACTGTCGCTTTACGACAAACTTCAGTGCGATGTGTCATTGGCATAAATGGTAATAAAATACCATAAACTAATAAAAACCGATTTCACAAATTTATGAACTAGACGCGTTCTGAGAGTTTTTTACATAATTGTTGTTAATTTTGTTAATACTTTTGTTAAGTTGCCGTTATTAATTTTGTTTATTATTTGTTGTAAAGCGTTGTAAGTTATTTCGTTTTTGTTGACTATTACGTTATTTGGTGTTTTTCTTTTATTATTTTAGACATATTCTGTTAATACTGGAGCATAGACGCGGGAAATTACTATATAGTGCTACACATAAAATTGTATATAACGTAATAAAGTATTTTGAGGAAGAGAAAAATCTAGAACGTTATCACCCATTGCAATATAGTAATGCAAGGCGGCAACAGGATTGTCACTCGAATTAAAATAAATAAAAAAAAGATCGTGAGTACAAAGTTTATCTATTAGCTATACATTTGTTTATAATCAATGATTCGAACAAAAATATTGTATTTCTCATTCAATATTCGTAATTTCAATCGTTGTCTTTACTTTACTTTTTTAAGTATAATGGTCACTTTAATGGCAAATAATGAAACGAATAAAATGTTGAAGCCCAAGTGGGTTTTTATATAAGAAATCTCGAAAAAAAATTAATAAAATTTTTGTTCTTTTTCTTCTTTCTATCCTAAAATGGTAATACCATCATTGAATCTATCTAAATTTTTTTTCTAATTACAACTACAATAGTACTAAATACTCTATACTTAAATAACAAATAATGAAAACAAGATAAACAGTGATAGACTTGGTGGCACGGAACCAAAGAAGATGGATTATTGTACATGCAGGTTCAGAAAATGGTTTTTTGAAGGGTGCTGAGTTGATTTTTAAGGCCAAAACCAAAAAAGGCGATTACCATTATGAAATGAAAAGACAAAATGTTCGAAATATATTGAGGAAAAAATAATCCCAAACATACTTCCAAATAACATCGTGGCTGAACAGCGATTGAGAAAGCGATAGTAACAATGATTATAAATATAACAATGGAATGTCCGGAATTAGTGTTTTGAGACGATTCTGGTGAAGGTTCAAGTAGCAGAATTTAATTTTCAAAGATTACTATATGTAAAAAGTAAATGTCTATAGAGTTACGGTTACGTTATACGTGTTAGAGCCATGGTGTAGTTATATTAGTAGTATAGCTGTAGCACAAACGGGTCGGGTCGACCGTTACGGACCACGCTCTCACAGAATACCAGCGTAAAATAGCAGCTCAACGATACTGTGTTTCGTATGGTGAGTGTAGAGAATCGAAGATCTATTTTTCAGGAAACGTGGCATTCCATCTTAGTTCTTACGGGTGACAACGCATCTGCATTTCGATTCGTATTTGAGGACTGATGTAGATGTCTATGGGCAGCGGCAACCACCTACCATCTGGTGAACTGTGTGCTCGTTTGTCACTTTATCCCAGAAAAAAAGAGTTTCTGGTCTGTCTGTCCTATTTGAAATACATATTTTCTTGAATGTTATTTAAATTAATATAAAATAAATTTAAGAAATACATTGTTTTATTTTAGTCTTCGTGAATAACTTACTAATTTATACTTATAAATAATTCAATTTTATCCAAGCGAAGACAGTGCGGGTCACTGGTTATAAATGTTATTTTAAAATTAATTTGTCTACGTGTGTATATATAATTCTACTCGTTTGACGTTTTGAATATTCTTTTTATATTTATTTTTGGACCACAACTCTCTTATATTTGTGGTGCTGTACCGGATGCTTACGAATGTTCATATCATTTCATAACTAGAACCGAGAGTATAAAAATAATTTATAATTCATATAAAAAACATTTATACACATTAGCAACCCGAGAGATATGCTCAACGTAACATACTGCTGCATCCATTTAGGATGTTTTATCACAGAACCTGGGGGCTATCTACACTACGCATGCAATGGAAATACAATAGTAATTAGATTGTACACCTGTGACGTATGAAGGAAAGAAAAGGAAATGAAAATTATACACACTAGAACATACAAAGATAGATGTACGTACATAGATACATACATAGATGTACATGTTATAGCATAAAACATTTAATTTTTTATTGATAACAATCTACAATCGTAGCTGTTCGTTTAATAGCATAGCTTTGTATTTTATACGAAAACTATAACTGATAGAGGAGGGAAGGTTATTCCAGCACTTAGTTGCGGCATATCTGAAGCTCCCTCAGAATGCGGCAGAATTGATGTATAGGTATGTGCATTTGTACGCCGAAGCTCTTGTCAAAATTGTAGCATTGTCTCGTGCCCATTGTAAATTATTAAAAAGATAGGAGGGTGTTCTCGTTTTAATAGTGCCAAACAATAAAACTCATGGACACATTCCCAACACGACTATAGGTCAGTTATTTATATAGATTTCATTCTGTGAGTAGGGGTATTTGTAATTGGTTCAGCTTTGCAAATCACCCCTTGTATTTTCAAAATTTTACATGCTATAGCGTTAGTCATAATTTTATTCGAAAGTATTATGCTTCTTCTCCATCAAAAGTCCGAGAAGTGCACTGCTTGATATGAGCCTTTTTCGTTGTGTAAATGTTTTGCCTTATCGTCACGTTTAGAAATGGGGGGGGGGGGGGGGAATAGGCTAAACTATCTCAGTATTAGGGGCACAACCTAAATTTTTAGGCATTTTTTCATAGTCGCCTCTTACAACACCCATGGGACGAAATCGGGTTATTGATTATGTTAAAGCGCTTAATTAAATAAAAAAAAACAGCTAGCATACGAGAGTCAGTAAAAATATATTTGCGATGGTACTATAAATATCTTTTTGGCAAAATTTTACAGGATATATGGACAGAATGAGATAATGTGAAAATAGAACCCAAAAAAAAATACCTCGATATCCTTGGTCTTGACATCTTTGACTCGGTTAAGGATTCAATATTAATAGTGTGTGTGTACGCCCTTAAAGAACATCAAGCCTGTGGTCCAACTATTTCAGATGTCGCTTTTTTTAAACTCAAATTATCGCTTTATTATACACAGCATTCCTGTATTCACCTATAAATAAAATGAACAAATACAACATTTTCTTTTATAGAGATTTTTCGATAAAATTATAGTACATGTGATTTTTGACAATATGATCTTGGATTTTATAAAAAAAAAAACACAATAACATGTAATTTTCTCGATAGGAAATAATAGTAAAGTAGGCTCTAATTAGTTACATATCTCCACGATACCACAATATTTTTACGAATAATTTCATGGAATCATCATGTAGTTTAATTTACCATTTTTTTTAAATCCATAACAAAGTCTTGTTAAAAAAATGAAAATGTTATTTGGCGTTTACTTAGTTTTTCTTCCTATGGCTATCTCATAATTTGCTTATTTAACACGTATTTAATGTTTCAGCGAAAGGGGATATTACTTCTATTAGTATTTTACATTACCAATCTATTCTAATGGTTAACATAGGCATACGATTCTACGTAAAGAAATTGTGTACAATAACATTAGCACCGGCAAGTATGATCTTGTGAAAAAGATAAATTCAACATCTGAGAATGTGATGGCTTGTAAAAACGAGGCAACAGACTACAGAGGACAGCACTGAAGAAAAAGATATAAGCTCGAGCCGTGGTAATCGCTCGTATTCATCAGGCTGTAATTACTGTTTCCTGAGATTGTATTTAACCAAATGGTATCCTATGAGAAATCATATATAAAATACATATTCCTAAAATATATCAATACTCGATATCAGTTCTTGTTGAAAATCTGAGTTGCTTAAATACCAAACGGCAATTGTTAAACATTTTTTCCAAAATTAATGAAAAATATTTTTAAATTAATCTATAGAAAAATTCAAAAACCACCACCTTTACCATTGAGTTATACGTAACCAGAGGAGCAAACCACATTACTGCGCGTCAAAAAAAAGCGTAGCTTTGAAATTACTAAAATTTTTAAATAAACATATATGTATCTGTCTCAATTACAAAAGTTGCGAAAACAATAGCGTCGCTAAGATTAGATAAAGATACACATCACAAAGATACATGCAATGGCGGGTTGATGTTGCTTACTATATGAAATTTTACCCAAAATATGCAATAAAAAGGATTATTTATAAGCTGCAGTTAATTGTTTTTATTTAAAAAAAGTATATTTTCTTATCAGATGAATACAAGTAAGCTTAACTGATGAAATAAAATATATTATTTAAAGTATTTTTACTGTACTAATAAATCAAACAATATAAAATAGGTAATAAAATATACTTAATATAAAATATAAAATTATTAATATAAAATAGGCATAGATATATACAGTGTGTCTGGTCACGACCTAGCGATAATTTAAAGTTACAAAATATACCTAATTTCATCGACGAAAACACCCATATATAGGGGTCTACGCCCTCTCCTGTCGGAATGGCCGCCATTTAATTTTTTTTTATTCTTGTAGATACCTCTGCCAAAAGATGGAGATTTCTCTGGACAGAGAGGTCCTACAGATGTAAAAAAAATGTTATTTAAAAGGTAAAAATAGCATCTATCAAATAAAAATAAACATCACGGAAAGTTTTCCCTACAAAATATCTTAAAACATTTACAATGCTAATTTAAGTAAAAAAAATTGACTATTTTTTTTATTTTTCTTAACATATTTCAAAAACTAGCACATTGATACTAAATTTTTAATACTGTCCTAATACTTAAGGATATTACTTACAAATTGACATTAAAATTATTGTTCTTAATTGCATAACTCGAGAGTTAGGGCTGTTTGAATATGACCCTTTTGCGAGGGTCATGTATGTAGAGCCTCATATGAGCGCTATTAATTTTCGATAATGGATTAAATAAAAATACACTATAACTTTTAAGAAACTTTTAATGGCATTAAGTACTATTATTAATTTAATAATTGTTCAAAATGTCCACCTCTATTCTGTAGACAGGCTACTGACCTTACAGCCATTTTTTGTGTGGCCCTTGATATTAAGACTATGTCGGATCTTATGTCATCCGCAATCGTCATTATTTTGTCGAGCAGTTCTTGTCTGCTATTTGGGACTGTAGCATAAACCCTCTGCTTCATCCATCCCCATAAAAAATAATCCAGAGGTGTTAAATCCGGAGAGCGAGGTGGCCAAGCTACCGTTCCACCACGTCCTATCCATGGTGAATAATTTTCATTAAGAAAAGCTCTCACAGCACGTGCGTAGTGAGCTGGTGCACCGTCCAACTGTAGCCACATGCGCCTTGATTGCCGATGCGCCGGTTGATCACTGGTAATTCCTCCATGATTTCTCTAAATGTGTTCCTTAGAAAATCTAAAAATCTTAGGCCATTCATTGTATTTGGTAATTCAATTGGTCCAATTAATTTGTCATCAATCATAGCCGCCCACACATTTACTGAAAATTCATGTTGAAATTTACTGGGCCTTACTGCATTTGGATTTTCTTGCATCCATAAATGCTGGTTTCTATGGTTTATAATACCAGCTCTTGTAAAAGTCGCCTCATCGGTCCACATGATTTTTTTTACAAAATGTCGGTTGACGTCGCACACAACCGTTGAGCCACGAGCAAAAAGTGGCTCGCACAGCATAGTCTGGCTCTCGAATATCTTGTACGCGACGAAAATGGTACGGATGCATGCCTTCGCGTTTTAAAATTTTCCACACAACCCATTTTGACAAATGCAGCATCATTGCTATTCGCCTTACACTGAGCTTGGGATCTCGGTAAATTAATTGAAGAACTTCTTCTTCTGCTTGCACTGACACTATGCGGGAGCGTTCATTTGGCGGCCTTTGGATGCCATATTGCGACAATCTTAAGTGAATGTCTTCGATACCTGCGCTGGTCAAACATGATTTTTTGTCCTACTTATTCATCGCCTAACAATAATACAAATCATTTTCCGTCCTTGTCACATAAACCCTATTCAATGTAGCAGGTAGCTCTACATGGGTTTGGGACCGTCGCAAAAGGGTCATATTCAAACAGCCCTAACTCTCGAGTTATGCAATTAAGAACAATAATTTTAATGTCAATTTGTAAGTAATATCCTTAAGTATTAACACAGTATTAAAAAAATTAGTATCAATGTGCTAGTTTTTGAAGTATGTTAAGAAAAATAAAAGAAATAGTCAATTTTTTTCACTTAAATTAGCATTGTAAATGTTTTAAGATATTTTGTAAGGAAAACTTTCCATGATTTTTATTTTTATTTGATAGATGCTATTTTTACCTTTTAAATAACATTTTTTTTACATCTGTAGGACCTTCCTGTCCAGAGAAATCTGCATCTTTTGGCAGAGGTATCTACAAGAATAAAAAAAAAATTAAATGGCGGCCATTCCGACAGGAGGGGGCGTAGACCCCAATATATGGGTGTTTTCGTCGATGAAATTAGGTATATTTTGTAACCTTAAATTATCGCTAGGTCGTGACCAGACACACTGTATATTACACTAGATCAGTAATAATCGCGCAAAAGCGTTGCCACTGCACATATGGCCACAGCTATATGCCTAGCTAACGTCAGTTCAGTGTTCAATGTGACGTCGACAGAGTTGAGCCTCGACAAAAATGGATAAATGCGTAGTGAAAGAATGCTATTCAAGGTCACAAAAACGTAATAAATCAGGCGGAATAACTTTCAACACATACTTTTTAGTTCTTGCTTCATATAAACGTAAAAAACCTCAAATAATTAAATAAAATTATGGAATATTGCCATTTATGTACAATGTTGCCACTTTTCCGCATTTGTGATTATCCTATGTTAGTGGGAGACTATATAGTTAATTTGTTACCTCTGATTTTAAATATTTTGGAAATTATAATAAAAACTACGTTTTAACTTTCATACAAAATAATTAATTGTTCTTATTTTAGTTTAGTTATGAATTATCCATTAAATATATTTTATTACCTATTTTATATTATTGATTTTATATTAATTATAATTTCATATAAATTTTATATTAATTATATTTTATATTGTTTGATTTATTACCACAAAAAAATACTTATAAAATATGTTTTATTTCATCATTATGTTTACTTCTATTCATCTGATAAGCTTTGTATCCTTTTTTTCTAAGGGGACGCAATAAAGATTTTAAAATAAAATGTACTTTTTTAATATAAAAACAATTAACTGCAGCTTAAAAAAACTCATTTTTATTGCGTATTTTAGGTAAAATTTTATATAGTAATTAGTAACCCACACCAATGTCTGTGCCACACAAGTGTCTATCTTTATCTAATCTTAGCGACGATATTGTTTTCGCAACTTGTGAAAGTGAGATAGATATATGTTTATTTAAAATTGTTATTAGTTTCAAAGCTACGTCGTCGCGTTTAGATAGTGGTTACACTTTTTTCGACGCGCGGTAATGTGGATTGCTCCTTTAGTGTTGTATAACTCAATGAAAATTGGTAATAAAATATATTTAAAATATATCATGAATGAACTAAAATAAGAATAATTAATTATTTTGTAACATAATTAAACGTAGTTTTTATTATAATATCCAAAATAGTTAAAATCAGAGGTAACAAATTAACTTACTCCATTAATTATATAGTCTGTTAATGTGGGATAATCACAAAGCCGGAAAAGTGGCAACATTGAACCTAAATCGCAATATTCAATAACTTTATTTAATTATTTGAGGTTTTTACGTTTATATGAAAACATGAACTCAAAATTATGAGTGTACAATGATTCCGCCCGATTTATTATGTTTTTATGACCTTGAATCGCATTCTTTCAATACGCATTTACCCATTTTTTGTCGCGGATCGTTCGGCTCAACTCGGTCGGCGTCACATTGAACATTGAACTGACGTTAGCTAGGCATATAGCTGTGGCTATAAGTGCAGTGGCAACGCTTTGTCGCGGTAATTACTAATCTAGTGTAATATATACATCAACGGATTTGACTACTACGTCTACTAGATCGTCTAATGATGACTATAACATGAACTTTTGAATACATTTCATTATTCTATAAATACTATTTTATTTATTAAATTACAAAATGTTCATTAATAAATAACCTATCCATTACTGTCTATCGCAAAATAAAATAATGCTTACTTTATGAGAAGATGCATGCTATCAATAATTATTATAGGGAGATTTAACAAAAATTACTCTTTTTAAAAAATTTGAATTCACTATTATGGATTCACGACTATGTAGAAATTTAGTAGATTTTTTAAAAGTTGATAAATATTTTAATAAGAAGTAGATAGCTCCTAAAAGCCTCACAAATAACAACTAGCGCGGCATTTTGCCCAAACTCGCACCTTAAGGAGGCAGTACTACGTTTAATAAATAAAATAGTATTTATAGAATAATAATATCTATTAAAAATTTCATGTTATAGTCATCATTAAACTATCTACTAGACGTTTACCATATATTAAGTTTGCCGAAAATTGTCAAAGCACGTTATTGAATTATTCTATATTTTAATAATATTTTTCATTAATTTTGGAAAAATTGTTTAACAATTGCCGTTTGTTATTTAAACAACTCCGATTTTCAACAAGAACTGATATCGAATAGTGATATATTTTAGAAATATGTATTTTACATATGATTTCTCATAGGAAATCCATTTGGTTAAATATAATTTCAGGAAACAGTCATTACAGCATTAGGAATATGAGCGATTACCACGGCTCGAGCTTAGAAATTGTAAAAGATGGCAGTAAAGAGAGAGGGAAAGTGGGGATTTATGAGTAGGGGGAGGTCACCGGACACTTAGGGAACAATAAAAATAAAAAAGAACGTATTGACATCTCATTTGTTTATTTTACTTTAATATATTCACAACTACATACTTAATCAACACAGATATATCAACAGCCTCAAATCTTACTTTAAATGTTGTAGGTACTAAGGAACATTTAACATAGAAAAAAGGACATTTTTAAAAAAGGTCCCCCTAATGACGGACAGCCAAGTTTTCATTCATTTTTAAACCTAAACATTATTTTAACAAACAATTCGTAAGAATATCTATTAAAATTGATCAAATCAGCTGTTTATAAAGAAAACTATTCTTAATTGTAATTAACTTTGGTCATAATTAGGAACGGTTTCTATAAAATTACAAAACTTTAATTGTACAACCTGCAAAAATCACAAATGTAGCTAACTGAGCTTTTTTCAATATTTCATGTTTGGGGGTACTCCCACAACTCGGTTTGAGTTTAATCTGAAAAACAAAACACAAAAACAGAGGCGGCGTAAGGCGTGGGCGACGTGGGATACCGCCTACGGCCTCGCGATCCAGGGGGCCTCGCGCCCTGGAGGTTATTGCATTACTTAAAACCGGCGGCGGTAGTCACTTAACATCAGGTGAGCCGCATGCTCGTTTGCCCCCACTTCTATGAAAAAACGCGCCGAAAAAATTTCGATATCATGAATCGATATTATTGACATAACTAAATATTTTTATTCAGTCTAGTAACATTAGTTTGCGTTGCTATTGCGGGGAATCCCCGCTGCGGTGCGACCAGTACACAGATACAGAAATCTGTGGGGGCGACAAAGGCTGAGGATTCCCCATTCTGTTTGTTAGACGTAGAATACTGACTTTATTCAATCGTGGGCGTGTGGCAATCGAGTAAAGAGTGCGGTACAGCAAACCACGTGATTGCTGTACGCGTATATTTTCGCGCATTACACACACGAGTAGATAAACGGAACAGACCCAAAGCTTCTTAAGAACTTGCAAAATTGTTACCTATTTTGGTAGGGTGGTCACTATAGGTGAAGAAAAATGAAAGCTCTAGAACGTTTACGTACATTTTGTGACTGGATCAAAGAATATCGACAAACTTGTTTCGATAAATGCTTGTCTGGTATTTAACAGTTTATTTAAAAAAAAACTGTTACGATCTGTCAAAACTTAAAAAAAAGAGTAGCCAAAAAGAAAAAGATGTTGGATTATGAAGGCAAGGATTAACCTTTACAGTCTCCTAAAAGTCGGTATAAAACAGACTTTTCCAACACCATGCTTGTTCAATTATAACAAATATGGATTTGAGATTTATGGCTTTAAATATAATTATGAAAATTTTGGTATCCTTTATGATTTAAACAAATTAAAAAATAATCCAAACTATCTAATATTAAAATAACTGTCAAGGTTTATACACAGCCCTGTGAGTGGTTGAAAGGAGTGACTTTCAACCTTACGAATTATACGAATAATTAGAATTATTGATCACTAATTTACCTAACTTCGTAACAGATGTGAAACAGCTTCTCCAATTCGTTACAGAAAATAATTTTAAAAAAATATACCCAAACATCTACATCGTCATTTAACAATACCGATCAGTACATCCTCCGCTAGTGGAAGTTCTTAAAATTAAAACTCGTTAAAATTATCTCAGGAATGCAATGTCACAGAAAAGACTTTCTGTACTGAAAGTTTTATCTATCGAGGCAGATATAGCATCCGAGCTATATTGTGAGGCTATAATTAAACAATTCAGCAGGATAAAAAGCAGAATATCTCTTTTCCATTTTTCGGTGAAATTGTTTGGTGTTAGTACTTAATGATTTTGTATGAATAAAAATTTCATAATGTGAAGTGTTTTGTTTTTAATTTTATATAATCCGTTTTCTTGTGCGGGCAGAGGGCCTCGCAAAATATATCTTGCCCACATAAAATTTAGGTCTTGCCCCGCCACTGCACAAAAATAATAACTACAACAAAAATAAACTTGCTGTAAAACTGTCCGGTATTAGGGGACATTGAGAGTGTCCGAACTTAGGGACCCTTGGGTACATACAAGAAAAATTCTCATTAACATTATGTGTTATGAATCTTAAAAATACACCTAGGTTATATCAGATTAGTACAATAGCCATAGTAATTAATAACAATGATTATCATCCCATACTTTAAATACTGTTTACAGAACCCAAAAAATTACTTCGAACAAAATTTTTACTTACCTTAAAATTTGCTACACGCTCCACGCCGAACGAGTCAGCACTAACTATTGACACGCTCCCCCCCACACTTCACTTGGTAAACGCTTTCTAACCACGACTCAAAGAACAAATTGGCGTGCTTTTTCGCACTGACTCTGTCCGGCTTTAGGAGCCGTCCGGGCTTAGGGGACTTCCCCCTATATTTACAGGAAATACACTGTACAACTATATTTTAGTGAATGAGATGTTTCGCTCCTATTTTATAGATAAGCTATAACATTTTGGAAATAAAAATTGTAACAAAATTAAGGAATGTGTTTTATTGGTGATTCAGAATAGCATGGTAGCAAAGGATAATAAAATATCACTGATTAAGCAGGGTGTACAACAAGTAATACATAAGAGCGCAATGACGGTGTTCAAGGAACAATAGATAAAAAGCAAGGTTTCAAAAGTATGGAAACGCTAATGAATGTGCAGGCCAATCGGATATCCATAAGATAGTTAATTGATCTGTAAATCTCCAGAACCGTGCATCCTACGCAAAAAAGGACCCCAGATTCATGCTCAGAGCATGCCGAAACCTTCCATTTAATTTTTTTAGGATCCGTCAACCCATCGTCAGCCCACGAGGGCTGGTTTGCTGGTATGTTTAGTATATAATATTTTATGTATGGTATATAACACTGACCAACGGTTTGTGACGTAATAAAATACATAACTATCAAACGTATATGTTTGATTATCCAGGTGTTCAGTTTTGAACGGATAACCTTGAAATGGCTCTCAGCTGTGCTAATAGCCTTTCAAAAGATATAAAAATATAATCCAAGGACAAGATTTAAAATAATATTTGACAATACTGTACTGTAAAAATTTGTGTTAAAATGTTTACATGGTGAGGGCTAAATTCTTTCAAATTAAAACTGATCGAAGTGACCCATGTGAAGCGGTCTAATAGCATATACGCGCATGTGTTTTTTTTTAATATTATAATGGTGACAACGAGCACAGAATTCACGTGGTGGTGAGTGGATGACGTGACCCATAGACTCAACTAAGAAATTAAATGCATATGCGTTGTCACCCCTAAGGACGGAGATCGAATGCCTCGTTTCCAATAAAAAGGCTCTCTGGTTCTCTACACTCACCATACCACATACTATATTAAGCTGCTATTTTACGCTTGTATTCCGTGAGGGCGTGGTTCTACCCCGGTCAAGCTGACACAAGCGTGTTACAACCACCATGATACAGCTACAGCGTGACTCTACCACGTATACAAAGTGTTCAAGGGTTAAAGTGTTCGGTCGGATTAATTATGGACCTGCTTCTAAATAGGATCTAAACGGATGTTGTATATTTTAGCATGTACAACCTAATTAAATTGGCCGGTTTCAAAATCAAACACGAGACGTAGAATTCCGATCCGGCTGATGGCGTTACATGCTCTTAGTTTTGTACGAGAGGACGGGCATAGGTCCGGTTGTTTTAGCTATAGAGTATTCGGTACCAAGCAAGGCATCAGAGTGTGTGGCTATCGGTCCTAAACCACAACAAACATTTTGCGTCCATTGAACGACGGTTGTAGACATTTTAACACAAATTTTTACAGTACAGTATTGTCAAATATTATTTTAAATCTTGTCCTTGGATTATATTTTTATATCTTTTGAAAGGCTATTAGCACAGCTGAGAGCCATTTCAAGGTTATCCGTTCAAAACTGGACACCTGGATAATCAAACATATACGTTTGATAGTTATGTATTTTATTACGTCACAAACCGTTGGTCAGTGTTATATACCATACATAAAATATTATATACTAAACATACCAGCAAACCAGCCCTCGTGGGCTGACGATGGGTTGACGGATCCTAAAAAAATTAAATGGAAGGTTTCGGCATGCTCTGAGCATGAATCTGGGGTCCTTTTTTGCGTAGGATGCACGGTTCTGGAGATTTACAGATCAATTAACTATCTTATGGATATCCGATTGGCCTGCACATTCATTAGCGTTTCCATACTTTTGAAACCTTGCTTTTTATCTATTGTTCCTTGAACACCGTCATTGCGCTCTTATGTATTACTTGTTGTACACCCTGCTTAATCAGTGATATTTTATTATCCTTTGCTACCATGCTATTCTGAATCACCAATAAAACACATTCCTTAATTTTGTTACAATTTTTATTTCCAAAATGTTATAGCTTATCTATAAAATAGGAGCGAAACATCTCATTCACTAAAATATAGTTGTACAGTGTATTTCCTGTAAATATAGGGGGAAGTCCCCTAAGCCCGGACGGCTCCTAAAGCCGGACAGAGTCAGTGCGAAAAAGCACGCCAATTTGTTCTTTGAGTCGTGGTTAGAAAGCGTTTACCAAGTGAAGTGTGGGGGGAGCGTGTCAATAGTTAGTGCTGACTCGTTCGGCGTGGAGCGTGTAGCAAATTTTAAGGTAAGTAAAAATTTTGTTCGAAGTAATTTTTTGGGTTCTGTAAACAGTATTTAAAGTATGGGATGATAATCATTGTTATTAATTACTATGGCTATTGTACTAATCTGATATAACCTAGGTGTATTTTTAAGATTCATAACACATAATGTTAATGAGAATTTTTCTTGTATGTACCCAAGGGTCCCTAAGTTCGGACACTCTCAATGTCCCCTAATACCGGACAGTTTTACAGCAAGTTTATTTTTGTTGTAGTTATTATTTTTGTGCAGTGGCGGGGCAAGACCTAAATTTTATGTGGGCAAGATATATTTTGCGAGGCCCTCTGCCCGCACAAGAAAACGGATTATATAAAATTAAAAACAAAACACTTCACATTATGAAATTTTTATTCATACAAAATCATTAAGTACTAACACCAAACAATTTCACAGAAAAATGGAAAAGAGATATTCTGCTTTTTTTTCCTGCTGAATTGTTTAATTATAGCCTCACAATAATTCTCGGATGCTATATCTGCCTCGATAGATAAAACTTTCAATACAGAAAGTCTTTTTCTGTGACATTGCATTCCTGAGATAATTTTAACGAGTTTTAATTTTAAGAACTTCCATTAGCGGAGGATGTACTGATCGGTATGGTTAAATGACGATGTAGATGTTTGGGTATATTTTTTTTTTAATTATTTTCTGTAACGTATTGGAGAAGCTGTTTCACATCTGTTACGAAGTTAGGTAAATTAGTGATCAATAATTGTAATTATTCATATAATTCGTAAGGATTTTTAATAGGACTTGACAAAGGGTCGTCGAAAAGGGCAGAACAACGTCTGCCTAGCAAGCTAGTATATATATATATATATATATATATATATATATATATATATATATATATATATATAGTATACTTGTTATATACTTACTTAGTACTTCGGAAAGTGCTCGAGAGATACGCCATATTAGCCAAAATTACCCCGACATTCGAGTGGTTAATACTGCGATAGTGGACCCGGCTGCCAAACTCAACGATTATATCATATCTTTCCCATAACGAGAGATGCCTATGTCAAAATGTTGACTTTTACGGACTGATATTGAAGTAAACGTTTACATTTAATTCAAAAAAGGATTATCATCGAAAGTGTGGCGGCGCTGTGGTCGCGTTGCAAGCGAAACACACCGAAGCCTAAATCGCGCTATCAAAATTCCGAATCATAAACAGTATATATAGAACTTCTCCGAACTGGAGTGTTGGCCGCTCCCCGGGCAGAACACCTTGCCCGGCGGGAGATCTCCCCTTTTCCTTCCACGGCCACAGTGGTGACCCCGACGTGATCTGAACACGCAACAAACAACCTTCGGAAACTTCAAGCTTCAGCATCGTCATAAAATACCCCACCTATTCGCTCCCGAGCAGATATTGTCTGCAGTCTTCATATCCTGCAAGCCAGCTAGCTTCACGAGGTTCATCGCAGCACTGTAATAATAATGCGTCCTAATCCTTCAAGCTACTCTCTGCGCTATACAGTGTTCGGCACGGCTCTGAGCCTTACTGCTCGCCTCTGCTTCACAGCACTCTCGCAAATTACTTGCCTTCTTCTCGACTCACCACAGACTACAAGGCAATCTCCTGGCACTTGCGCATTCGTCGGCAACGAGGCTGCACTATCAACCTCCGGTCTGAGCAGGGTGGTGATGTAGCGGTGCTGTCGTCGCGCCGCAAGCGAAACACACCGAATCCTAAATCGCGCTATCAAAATTCCGAATCATAAACGGTATATATAGAACTTCTCCGAACTATCACTTGGAGTGTTGGCCGCTCCCCGGGCAGAACATCTTGCTCGGCGGGAGATCTTCCCTTTTCCTTCCACGGCCACAAAAGATTCAAAAGATTACACTTTATTAGGTACATTCTATATTGTAACGATTTTGATAAATCTAGTAGCAAGTCAACGCCCTTTTCTGCTCCAAAACCCTAAGTGAAGTTACATTAATTTATTAATGTTCGACAGAGAACTGTTTGATCTAAATCTAAATTGACGTGAAGCATAAGAAGGAATCTTATTAATGAAACCTTTTAATTGTATTTCAATCTGTGAAGCAAAATGCTTTGGAAGTAAGTAAATAATTAAACTATAAAGCGACATACGTCTCAAATAATTATCACCCGTTGTTTATATTAACATACGTATGGTTTCAAATTGTATTTAATCAAAAACCATATTTATCCAAAACCCTGTTCTCATACCATAGACCGGTAATAGGAAGCATATTACCAATGCGCGATTATCGGATCATGAACTTGCTCACACTGATAAAGAAAGGCGCATTCATGAGTTTCAATGGTTTTCAAAAATCTGTTGGTATATACGAATTAATAAAATAAATTGCGAAAATTCTAGAGTTAAATTGTAATAAAAAACCTTAAAGTAATGAGGTTCTCTTACTTTTTCGTACTAGTTGTTTTTATTTATTTTACCTAACCTTATTAAATATAAATATAAAAATAACCGGAATTAATTTTATAGTTAGGAAAGAATATGCACTTTCCCTTTTGTCGTGATGGTGACCACTGACTTACATTCATAACACCGGAGTAATCGCAGGTCCGACAGGTTCTTTTCTTCACGGGCCATTTATTTCTACCCTCGATTAAGAATTGAAAT
Source organism: Parnassius apollo (assembly GCA_907164705.1). Lineage (NCBI taxonomy): Eukaryota > Metazoa > Arthropoda > Insecta > Lepidoptera > Papilionidae > Parnassius > Parnassius apollo. The sequence goes on along the minus strand of CAJQZP010001558.1, from coordinate 8,081,987 downwards.
GCTGATGCATTAGTAGTGTCCTTTATACAAATACTTTAAACATTTCCTTTTCATCGGGAACTGGTGAGCGCCTCATTTAAATGGAAATTGGCAGTTTCCTTGCTGAGACTGTAAATGCGGTACACAAGGAGTAAAGTTATGTTTGTACTCCGAGATATCTTAATATTCCTTTTTAAGCATCTGAAAAATATTTATGGATGTATGAATATCCACTACCCCATATTATCATCCCGTGGGTGATGTAGGAGCGACAGAGGGAAACAAATCAAGAGATGGGGAGCAGCGCCTTCCTAATAACGAGTTAAAATAAAAACAGCGGTCGCCAACCCGCTTGACAAGCGTGGCAACTATGGCAAATATCTCTATGAGGCAAGCTATGGGGTAGGCCTATTTTCAACAGTGTACTTTAACGGATAAAAGGATGTAACTGTAACGGTACTACGATCGCCAATCCGCCAGCTAAGCTAAGTTATTATAGTAAATCTTGCATTAGACTGGCTTATTGGTGACACTGATATCATTAGAATTAACCTTACCAATCTCGAGCACAGCGCAAAGTAACTAGCTTTGGGTATTTTATAGTATGCGCAAGAATTACGTGAGTTAATTCTTCCATCTCTGTTCCATCATCGGACCACAAGCCGCTCTTTAAGTCTGCCACACCTTTGTTGTCGACATAGAGGCATTGGTGAAAGTCGGTTTGCTTTGTCTTTCATAATGCGTACAGCAAAGGAGTGAAATAATGAGCCGGCTTCTGTATTTCCATCTGATTACAATACGGGGTCTTCAACGCAGGAGTGAATAAAGGCATTTGCTGAACTAAGCCAGCGCTTCACCATCTTTGGCTGCCTCACCCGCCTCACCCGCGTCACCTGCCTCACCTGTCTCACCTAGCAGGTGGGATAGTAATCAAGCACTGGCTTAAGTGACGTTAAAAAAATCTTCAACTCTTCCCCACATAGAGAGAAGCACGTTTGTATTATTTGCTTTTTTTTTCAGGAACGAAAATGCTAAATGCCTTGTTCAAAAATAATTTGAATCCCATCTGACCAACATGGTCGTCGTCGTGCCCGTCCACGGGTGCGACGCGACCCATCACCGTTTTTGATTTGCAGTCAGTCAGTCAACTACTCACTTGAAGGATGAATTAACTTCGCTTTATTAAAGTAGGTAAATGAAAGTAGCGCAAGAAACATAGATAATATTATATGTTCCACTTCAGGGAATCCCTCTTATCTTGATATATTTCCACGTTTTAGGGGTCTTTAGAGTAGGATGTTAGATGCTATATGGCTTTACTTATAATAGTTGCCCATCGCTTACTTAGGTATTAATTATCGCTATAGCCGACTCTTTTTTATTATATAAAAATACATATAATAAAAACTAGTGAAAAGAGAGAGAGAGAGAGCAGATTTACGAAGCGACTATAGCCCAATGTCATTATATTAGTGGGTGCGAACCACAAAGTCAATAGGTTGCGATTTCGAATCCACCAATTGGCTAGTGTCTAGTGTTGCCCAAAATCGGTCTTGGTCTTGCAGTCTTGGTCTTGTTCTTGCATTTTTGCAAAACCAAGACCAAGAACAAGACCGCCTAATTTTAGCAAGACCAAGACCAAGACAGACCGTGCAAGATTTGAGCAAGAACAAGACTAAGCCTGCGAGACTCTTGCGTCTTGCAGTTAGGAATGAGTGTCGTTTCAGGGAGTATAGGAGTTCGGGTATACACTTAGGGACTCTATGAGACGCAAAAAATATATTTAAAAAAATTTGGAAAATTGGACTTATGCGCATTACGAACAATACCATAAACATACATAGCGGATGAAAATATCCATTAAAAGAAAAAACAGTGCATCCCTAGTTTTGACCATCAGCACTTTGATAGTGCGCGGCGTCTTGTTGTCGGCATCATCAAAGGTTGAATAATCACCTGTCAAAGAAATTTTGCAGCTATTCGGAAGTACAAGGTCAAGATACACGCGCCGGTGGCTTCTATTGATATCGCATTCAATCGTCGCCGCCGCGCGTAGTAGTGAGAGAGTAGAGCGTTTGACACTGTTTGAATGCCGCCACAGAATACATGTTCCAAAGAATAAAATAAGTTGCCGGGTGCTCAGAATGGACACGAATACATTATGCTGATCTCGCAAGGAATATTGTAATTAGATAATGGTAAGGATAGGATCTGAGACGTGGTCCTTCACTGCTGGCCGTATGAGGACGCTTAAGGTCGCTCAGCGAGCTATGGAGAGGGCTATGCTTGGAGTTTCTCTGCGTGATAGACTCAGAAATGAGGATATCCGCAGTAAAACCAGAGTGACCGACATAGCCCAACGGATTAGTAAGCTGAAGTGGCAATGGGCCGGCCATATAGCTCGAAGAACCGATAACCGATGGGGAAGAAAGGTTCTCAAGTGGCAGCCTCGTACCGGTAGGCGTAGTGTAGGGCGACCCCCCACTAGATGGAGTGACGACCTGGTAAGACACGCAGGAAGTCGATGGATGCAGGTGGCTCAGGACCGTGCTTTGTGGCATTACTTGGGGGAGGCCTATGTTCAGCAGTGGACTTGTGAAGGGCTGTAATGATGATGATGATGATGAAGGATAGGTAGATACCATAATAATTTATTCTAGTAAGTAATTATTATAATATTAACTATATGGGTTTATAATAATTACTTACTATTATTATTATTACCTAATAGATAAACAAGTTCAATAAGTTCACTGCAAATCTCGATTTTTGGAAGTGTATGTTTTCGAACACAAAGTGTTCGAATATGTCGTCACTCAATATTGTAGACACTTTTAAGACACTTGAAACGTGTAAACATTTTGTGCAATGCTAATCGAATAATATAAAAAGTGTGCATATTAAATAAACAGCGTAAAGTAAGATCTTTGTACTTTTTAGGAACCCGAGTATCTCTTAGAGAACCGTTTAAAGAAATTGATTGCATCGAATTGATGTAAATAATAGTGATTTGCACAATTTTAATAGTAGAAATAAAAATAAAATCACAATACCTGCTTTCCGGTTACACAAAGTATATAATGCGTTCTTGGGTAACGATATACGCTTTTATAATAAAATTCCAAAAGAAATGTTAGATCTTTCACCTTTTCAATTTAAGTCAGACAAAAATGCTTGGAACTGACCTCTCCTACTACACAGGACTAACTAGAAATTTCTAAACCGATTTGGTATCTACATATACATTTGACATTTTATGTTTGACTTATCGCTTTACATAATTATAGAACTATTGTAAAAATATTTTGAAAAGAGCAACTACTGAGTTTCTTACTTTCTTCCATAATTCTTCTCAGTAGAATCAGAACCCCTGGACATGGAAAAGAAAAAATTGGGGAAAACAGTGATTATATGACTATTCAAAAGTGTATTTTTAATGCCTACTTGAATAAAACATATTTGAATTTTGAATTTCAAACGAGTGAAGGCAAATTTAATTTAATTAACGTAGATTAATTAAATCACAAGAAGAACATAATATACACAATTTTATTCACATATTTACATTTCATTTTTACGTAGGCACACTATACCTATCTGGCAACGCATCTACTTTATTAATCTTCTGAAGAATCATTAATTTTATCAAAGGATGCCGAACTTTCCTTTGTCGGTCTTTCGGCGTGTACTTACAAATAGTAGTATTTATTTTAATTCCAGTCATTCCCAATTGAGCTTTGCTTCGAGTCTAATGTATTAATTGTTTTTACTCTAATCCTTGTTGTTCTCGGAGTGATAAGTTTACAATTTGACATGAGTGACGAAGTCTCGAATAGTTCCAGTCGGAGTAGTGAGAGTTGGAGTTATAGATCTAAAAGTAAATTTGATGAGTTTTTCGACATAATTCATGCATCCCAAATTGCTTTGTGTAAATTATGCCAACATAAATAGGTTGAAATAAAAATGAAAAACAGAAACACTTCAGGCTTAAGGAAGCATCTAATATCTTTCCACAAAAAGGAATCACAAATATTTCTTCTTGAAAAACCAAAATTAAGTGGAGATATCACAAGCTTTTTAATAACCACCGGAAAAAGTGGACAGGTAAGAAAAAATATACTTATCACACAATTACATAACACATATGTTATGTAACTAGCGGCCGCCTGCGACTTCGTACAATATCTGATTTCCTATGAGATTTTGAAATTTTCTCGCTGCAAGAGTCTTACCTAAGTATAAAGAGGCTATGTAGGTAAATCTTAACTATGTAAGTATTTATTATTTAAAACTAATAAAGTAAATGTCGATCTTCATATCTATACTCTAAAAATATAGGACTTGCATGTAACCATTTTACCCCAATTTCACCCCTTAGGGTTAGGATTTCGTAAAATAGCTTATTCAGGATTTTATTATTGAAAACTTATAACTTTAATGCCGATTTTCGTGTCTCTAACTTCAAAAACGTAGGACGTTCATACAAACTTCCAACTCCCATTTCACTCCCTTAGGGATAGATTTTCTCAAAACCGTTTCTTAACTGATCTCTATGCCATAAAAGGAACCTACCTTACAAACTTCAAGTTTGTATGTTTTATATTTCCTGAGATATCGTTATAGTCAGTCAGTGAGTGGTAGTTATGATAGTGATAGTTAGTGTTAAATATGTATTTATAATTCACTCATATTTTCATTTGTTTTTATAATCGGCGAGACACATGATTTACTGTTTTATTTCAGTCTGAAAATAGCAGTGACAGCATCACGACAGCTACAGTTGATTGGATGGTTAAAAAATATCTTCCCTTCTCATTTTTCGATGACGAAGCTACACAAGTATATTTTCGATCAATTTTCCCAAATATGGTGTTTCCTAAAAGGTCCACACTTTGAAGAAGGTCAAAGAACGGTTTGAAGAGCTTCATTTGAATCTTAAGAAACGACTACAACAATTTTCTTCTAAAATGTCATTTACCATTGATGGATGGACGTCAATTACTGGTAGGAGTTACTACGGGGTCACTATTCGTTATATAGACAACGAATGGAAGTGTCGATCTGTAGTCCTTGATTTTATACCATCACGCGGTCGACATACTGGGGAAGATATTGCAACGATTTTCCACGAATGTTTATTGGAATATGACATAATTGATAAAATACAGGGTATCACGGTCGACAACGCAACTGCAAATACCAAATTTGTGTATGAATTGGACAAACAGCTGCCACACTTTGATTCAGACAATCAACATTTCCGGTGCTTTGCTCATATTTTGAACCTTGATGTACAAGATTTATTAAAGACCTTAGCATTACACAGTGAAACTGACAATAAGGGACAAGAACAGCAGTATGAAGATAATGAAGACGAAACTGAAGGAAGATGAAGAATATGCGCCAAATATTGCTGACTCACGTACAGGTATAACAAAATTACGCAGTATTTCCAGTAAAATAAAAAGAAGTGAGATATTGAAGAGGAAGTTTCAGTCTGCTTGTGAAGCAGCTGGCGTGCCATCAAATCGAAACCCCATACTCGACTGTCCAACAAGATGGAATTCCAGACATGATATGATTGGATTTGGTTTAAAAGTGAGACCTGGCATTAACATATTGTGCACTTCTGTCACCGAATTGAATGATTTTCAAATTACAGATAGTGAATGGCAAATACTCGAAAAAATACATAAGTTTCTAATAAACTTTAAACTTCTATCAACGAAACTTGGTGGAGAAAAATATGTTACATTACCGCTAGTCATTGTATCATTCAATCTCTTGCTCGATAAAATTGAATCCATGGTAAAACAATTAGATGAGAAACCTAATCGATCCGAAGTGGATGAAAGGCTCATTCTAGGTTTACAAGCAGCTCGAGATAAAATGCTTAAGCATTATAAAAAGAGCAACTGGATTTATTGTACCTCTTTAATTTTAGACCCAAGGCATAAGACTCAGACTTTTGACATGACATTATGGGGGAAGCAAATTAAAACAGAAAGCCTGCGCAAATTTAATGAATTTTATAAAGAATATAAAAGTCTACACTCAGTGAATACATCTCTAGAATTACCAAGAAATGAAAAGAAAGTGTGTGAATATGATGAAGATGAAGACGTAATAGACTTTGAGAAATTGTATGCATGTTCTCTCTATCTTTTCATCAAGGTTTAGTTATAGACGAGTTGGAGGAGTACCTAAGTAAACCCAGAGCCGCCAATTCGGAAGACATTTTAGAGTGGTGGAGGACGCATGAGACAGAATATCCGAGTTTATCGAAGATGGCCCGTGATTTTCTTTCAATACAGCCTGCGACTTCAGTACCTGCTGAGAGATTATTTTCTAAAGCATCATTAGTAATTAGAAAACATAGAAATAGGTTAAGTGATGAGTCAGCCAGGTGGTTACTTTGTATTAATTCTTGGTCAAAAGAATTAATATAAAATAACAGTAATGTCAAAGCCGTTGTGTACTGTTATGTAATTTAATTTGTATTGTATTTTATTTTTTTATTTAAATAAATGGTAAATTGAATAACTCTTTTATTCCATTTCATATAAGGGTCTATCAATCTCTTTCTAGACAGATAATGTTCTTTATAATACAGTCAAGTTAATGTCATTAATTTGTTTTTTATATGTTTTGACTAAGTTTTAGCACATGTAAGCTTATTAAATGTAAAAGTTTATTAAGAAACAGACTAACTCCCGTGGCCGCAAGACTTGGTAGACAGCTCAGTTGGTTAGAGCGTCGGCACGGATCGCTTAGGTCGTAGGTTCAAACCCCACCCCGTATTAGTTGATTTTTAGAATTTCTCATTAAGGACGCGTTTTCAAATCAACTAAAATTAGGGTGTTTTTCGGTACATTTTGTGACAAAACTAAACCAAATCAAATATAAGTAAAAACTACCATGTATAGATTGGTTCTTCATCTGCAAACATCTGTAACTCTATTGTTGAAAATAGTAGTTTTTTATATTGTAAAAACGAACTTTCGTTGCCATTTTCTACAAAATTAACGATACCGGCTTGTGTTTCGGTACATGTTTTGGTCTATTATCAACATATTTAAAAAATTTAAAAAATACTATAAGATGACAGACATATTCAATTAAAAAACCCTGGGTTTATTTTTTAACAAAATGTCACAAATAGTCGTAAAAAAAATAAAAACTGATGCACATGTTTTCACATATTTTGGTAATACGGATGAATCATAATCTATTGCAATAAGGGCTATTTTATTGTTGGTGCCTGCTTTGATTTATTGTACAAAGATTTCGATGAAACCACAGTCCGCGCTCGGCCGCCGTCGTGAGTGGACACTGTATCGCCTGTTTGCAGCGGCTCATTCTGAAAAGATCGCTGTACATACACAAAATATTAGAAAAAAACAAATTGGAAACATAAGTACTTGACAAGTGATAAAATTATTATTTTTATACTCACAGTTTTTTATTTAGCTAAAAATAAGTAGAATATATAAACTTACCCACTACTGCAACTCCTGGACGAGCGGAACAAGGTGTGCCGAGTTTGAGCTCGTTTTGTTGGTTATGATGAGACCTTACCTCCGGACTTGATGGCGTGACCTGAAGGTGTACTTTCGTGACCGCTATTTGAATTTCTTGCAGAGTAAAACTAGGGGTGGCAAATTTGGGCTCCGTTTTGTTAGTTATGACGAGTCCATACCTCCGGACTTGATGGAGTGACCTGAAGGTGTAAATCGGTGATTGCAACTGGAACTCCTAGACTGGTAGAACTAGGTGTGCCGAGTTTGGGTTCGTTTTGTAGGTTATGATGAGACCTTACCACCGGACTTGATGGAGTGACCTGAAAGTGTAGTTCGGTGATTACAAGTGGAACTCCTAGACTTGTAGGACTAGGTGTGCCGAGTTTGGGTTCGTTTTGTTAGTTATGATGAGACCTTACCACCAGACTTGATACAGTGACCTGAAGGGGTAATTCAGTAACTACTGCTGGAATTTCTGAACGAGTAGAACTAGGTGTGCCGAATTTGGGCTTCGTTTTGTTAGTTATGACGAGTCCATACCTCCGGACTTGATGGAGTGACCTGAAGGTGTAAATCGGTGATTGCAACTGGAACTCCTAGACTGGTAGAAGTAGGTGTGCCGAGTTTGGGTTCGTTTTGTTAGTTACGATGAGACCTTACCACCGGACTTGATTGAGTGACCTGAAGGTGTAATCAGGTGGTTATAAATGGAACTCCTAGACTAGTAGAACTAGGTGCGACGAGTTTGGTTTCGTTTTGTTAGTTACGATAAGACCTTACCACCGGACTTGATGGAGTGAAATTCGGCACACCTAGTTCTACTGGTTCAGAAATTCCAGCAGTAGTTACTGAATTACTCCTTCAGGTCATTCCATCAAGTCTGGTGGTAAGGTCTCATCATAACTAACAAAACGAACCCAAACTCGGCACATCTAGTCCTACAAGTCTAGGAGTTCCACTTGTAATCACCGAACTACACCTTCAGGTCACTCCATCAAGTCCGGTGGTAAGGTCTCATCATAACTAACAAAACGAACCCAAACTCGGCACATCTAGTCCTACAAGTCTAGGAGTTCCACTTGTAATCACCGAACTACACCTTCAGGTCACTCCATCAAGTCCGGTGGTAAGGTCTCATCATAACCTACAAAACGAACCCAAACTCGGCACACCTAGTTCTACCAGTCTAGGAGTTCCAGTTGCAATCACCGATTTACACCTTCAGGTCACTCCATCAAGTCCGGAGGTATGGACTCGTCATAACTAACAAAACGGAGCCCAAATTCGGCACACCTAGTTCTACTCGTTCAGAAATTCCAGCAGTAGTTACTGAATTACCCCTTCAGGTCACTCCATCAAGTCTGGTGGTAAGGTCTCATCATAACTAACAAAACGAACCCAAACTCGGCACACCTAGTTCTACTAGTCTAGGCGTTCCACTTGTAATCACCGAATTACACCTTCAGGTCACTCCATCAAGTCCGGTGGTAAGGTCTCATCATAACCAACAAAACAAACCCAAACTCGGCACACCCAGTTCCACTAGTCTAGGAGTTCCTGTTGTAATCACCAAATTACACCTTCAGGTCACACCATCAAGTCGCAGGTAGGTAAGGTCTTATTATAACTGACAAAACCAGTTCAAAGTCCAGAGCTAACATCTCACTACCAGTAGAGGGCTTCCAGTGCCAAGCAGTCTTTGGAGCAGGTATTCATATTTCGTATCGAAGTATATTTTTGAGATAGGTATAAGAAATGAAAAACAAATTCAATCTTTCAAATTATCAAAATAATTTCATTTGACTACGATTCACACAGCCAACCGTGCGTACACTAGTGTGTGTGTGACTTTTGTCAATGTAGTAGTGCGATTCTATACCTATCCATTTTGTAAACGCGTCCTTAAATGTTTAGACATTTATTAATTTGGTTGGTCTTTCTATGGCTATGTTACTTCAAGCTCAAAATATGCCTACTCTGTTAAGTTGTTCTAAGATCTAAAGTAACTTTTAATAAATAACAATAGGCTAATAGGTAATTGCGAGACTTGCGAGACTCTTGCTGCAAGACCAAGACCAAGAACAAGACTGAGAGCGCAATACCAAGACCAAGAACAGGACCAGGTGTATTGGCGCAAGACCAAGACCAAGACTGGCTAAGTCTCGCCTTGTTCTTGCATTTGGGCAACACTACTAGTGTTCGGAACCACTCTTAACACATGCTTTTAAAGCTTACCAAGAGTGGTAACAGGGAATATTGGTAATGTTAATAGCATTGATAATATTTTATTTAAAAAAAACTTCAAGCGTTTTCCAAACTGACGATTTTATATCTCGACAACAAAAATACCGATATCGACATCGAACTGTTCTTACTCGTAACAAAAACCTGAATGAGCTTTAACAAAATCGGTCCAGAAGCTTTTCATTACGAATAGCTTAAGTCCTCCAGCGATTCTGCCATAAGGACTATATCGTCGGCAAATCGAAGGTGAGTGATGTACTCGCCATTGATGTTAATACCGTATCCTTTCCAGTCCAGTAGCTTGAAAACGTCTTCCAATGCAGCGGTGACAGTTGGATAGGTTTCGATCTCTGATTCTGTACTCGGATAGCCATCGTAACCCTACTGTACACCTTCAGGTCACGCCATCAAGTCCGGAGGTAAGGTCTCATCATAACCAACAAAACGAGCCCAAACTCGGCACACCTAGTTCCGCTCGTCCAGGAGTTGCAGTAGTAGGTAAGTTTATATATTCTACTTATTTTTAGCTAAATAAAAAACTGTGAGTATAAAAATAATAATTTTATCACTTGTCAAGTACTTATGTTTCCAATTTGTTTTTTTCTAATATTTTGTGTATGTACAGCGATCTTTTCAGAATGAGCCGCTGCAAACAGGCGATACAGTGTCCACTCACAACGGGGGCCGAGCGCGGACTGTGGTTTCATCGAAATCTTTGTACAATAAATGTACAAACACTTCAGCACTTCGATATACCGACAGTCAACTTGGCACCGCTGAAGGGACTATAGCACCGCCCAAATTTCGACAGAATCAAAGGCTTTCTCATAGTCCACATACGCCAGGCAAAGTAGCAGATTGTACTCTTCGGTCTTCTGTACAATCTGGTGCAGGGAATGAATGTGGTCTATGGTACTGAAGCCTTTTCGGAAACCGGCTTGTTCGGGAGGCTGGAAGTCGTCGAGTCTGCGTGCGAGACGATTCGTAATGACCTTCGAAAACAGCACGTAGACGCGGCTCAGAAGGGAAATTGGTCTATAGTTCTTCAAGAGAGCATTGTCGCCTTTCTTAAAGAACAAGATTACCGCACTTTTGCTCCACGCCTCCGGAGTAGTGCCACCATGGAGGACGGAATTGAAGGGCTTCTGAAGGACTTCAAGTACTGGTCTTCCACCCGCTTTCAGAAGCTCCGCTGTAATTCCATCATAGCCTGGGGCCCTGCCGTTTTTAAGGTGCTGGAGAGCCATTCTAATCTCGCTTAGACTGACGTCCGGGATATCATCCATGAAGAATTACCTTCATTAAAGCGTTTAGTTTTATAATAAAATAATACTAAACATTTATGTCAAAAATAAAAATAAAATACGATAGTAATTTTATCTTTATTGTTGAAATAAACAAAGTTATTTAAATTTGCTTCCTTTCTTGCAACGGAAGTTTTCAATTTTACCAAGCATCCTAATTATTCTCTTTCTGGTTTCGTTTCACCATGTAGACGACCGTTCAGCAAATCCAATCTCGTACTCTTTGTAACCTTTGTTGACCTACATATGTAAAATGAATTAGTAGAGTTCATCGTTAAAAGAATATATATATATATATTATATATATATATATATATATATATATATATATATATATATATATATATATATATATATATATCTGGAAATTGCAATGGGTAGGTAAAGCTTTCTTACTCTTATCTGCTGCTAAATAGCAGTAGGGTAGACTGGGTACGGTTGAAACGGGGGATAATTGAAACAAAGCGTATATCTCGACACCGTGCGTGATGAGGTTCAGGAGTATAAGGAGAGAACGGAGCAGGTGACAAGTCAAAACACGAATTTAAGTGTTGCATCGCTTTTCGGACGCTGTGTTTATGTATAGAAGGTCTCATTACGTTTTTTGACGGAAAAGTAAGTATTTTTTGTTCATACATTTCTGCAATTATTATGGTTTTATTAAAGTTATAATATTGAGTGTTTTGTATCGTTTTAATTGAAGTTTGTAGAATATGGGTGTATGATTAGTTTTTATTCCAATTTGTTATCATTCTTACTGTGAACCTTTTTCTACCAATAAGTAGATATTTATTTAATTTTCTTGTTTCATAGATGCGAAAGGTATGCCAAAGAAAGACAACAGGTCAGACCGACTTATCATAGTATAAACAAGCCTATGAAGATATAAAACCCGAATCTTTGTTAGGAAAAGCGGCAGAAATACTTCGTCAGAAATACTTAAATCTTTACGTGGTAGAGCCATGCTGCAGTTATATTAGTAGTATAGTTGTAGCACGAATGGGTCGGCTCGACCGGGGAAGGACCACGCTCTCACAGAATACCAGCGTGAAATAGTAGCTTGATGCTGCTGTATTTCGTATGGTGAGTGTAGAGAACCGGAGATCCTTTTTACTGGAAACGAGGCATTCCATCTTAGTCCTCACGGGTGACAACGCATCTGCATTTTGATTCGTAATCGAGGATAGATGTAGATGTCTATGGGCCACAGCAACCACATACCATCAGGTGGACTGTGCGCTCGTTTGTCACCCTATTCTATATATAAAAAAAAAAAAGAATGGACTGAAAAACTGTTCCCTCTATGTACGTAAACGAGATGCGACTCGTGGCGATGAAAATCAAGAAATGGATTTTAAGGCGCTACCTCCAGCGAACGACCTTGAGCGTTTGGTCTGTCGACGCTCGCTACAATATATCGCGTAAGAAATCGCCAAAAGACGCCACCTACTGCTACGAACGTAGTATTATTTTTTCAATGTCAATGAACTATTCTATGGAAATAGACACGGCGTACAATGATAAATGTATTTTAATTTTCTTTATTCGGTATATTAGTTGCATTATATTAGAATTATGTATTCTAATATATTATCTAATTAATAAAAATGACTATTTTGATTATTTTTAACTATATACTATACTGCTAATATTGAATTAGCTTTTTATAGTGTAAATTATAATATTTGTCGAATTTTACATGCTAATGGTGCTTCATTTTTGTTATTTTCTTTTACTTACATATTGAAAATATACTTGAATAGTAGGTATTATTATTTTATTTAACTACTGAATTTTAGGATATGTTTTACCTTGAGGTCAAATATAATTTTGAGGAGCAACAGTTATTACCTACTAATCTTTTATCTGCTATTCCTTATTTAGGAACAATATTAGTAAATTGAAATTGAGGGAGATTTACTGTTTATAATGCTACATTTATTATTTTAATATTTACCTACTGGGTAGGTAATTATTAAAACAATAAATATAGCATTAGTAACTAAATAGATATTTTTTTTAAATTTTTAAAATTAAAATTTTCGTATTTTTAAAAATTAGTAAAAAAAAGGGTTTGAAATAATAGATTTTCTCACAAAAGAAGGGAACTTGAAAAAAAAGGAAAAAAAAAAGCGGGACCAAAGCCAAGACGCGAACCACGGAAATCCGATATCACGCTCGACCGACATACCACCTGAGCTATAACGACCGTTAGTGATTTGTCGAAATTTACCTTCTTATATTGTAGCAGTTTTTTATTGCCTGAAAACATGGACAAAAGGACATTTTCTAAAAATAAACCCAAGCGTTCGTCGCTAAAATCGTTGGAGCCGTATAATTTTCTCATCTGGTTCGGTTATATAAATATTTAAATATATAAAAATTATAAATTAAAATGAAAAGATAAATATACATAAATATCAATAAAATAAATATACAAAATAATATTATATTATTACTGTTATTACTATTATTATAAGTTGTGGTTCGGTGAAGCTGCAACCTAATGGACCATGATCTGAAATTTTTATGAAAAGAAGTGGCTGACGCCAATTATTATTATTCTTATTATTTTTTCATTACTGCCTTTTTCAACCTCACAAGATATTTGTAACTGCAAAAAAGAAAACTACGTATAAGTAAGTAAATCAGTAATATAGTGTTATGTATGATTCAGACTAAATAAAGGTTCCTAAAAATAGACGTAGATAAAGAAATTGCATAAAAAATTACTCAAATAAAAATGCAATAAACTTGTTAATTTTATAGGTACTTAGTAAAATATTAAAATAATAAGTTTTTTAGGATATTTATGTAAAACATAAAGGTTATATTATGTTCTAACTACGTTCACGCTTGCGCATATAAAACCGCGGAATTTCACTAGTTTTATTATCAAAATAATAATTGACAACCCTACCCTAAGTTTGCCTTGATTTTACCAACTCAAACTCGTTTTAGGAGATCAAAACATAGAGAGAAAGATAGGAGACTATTTTTTATTTAATATGGTTGGATCTTTATTTATTTGTATATTTATTGTATTTATTTTATTTTATTGATATTTATGTATATTTATCTTTTCATTTTAAACTATATTTATAAAAACCAACCAGATGAGAAAACTATACAGATACCCCAACAATAACAATATAATAATAATAATATTCCACAACTATCACACAACGCCATCTAGTCCCAAACTGAGCAGAGCTTGTGTTATGGGTACTAGACAACTGATAAACATACTTATATATTTCTAAATACATAAATATTATAGATAAATTACACCCAGACACAGAACAAATGATCGTACTCATCACACATACATTTGTCCTGGGTGGGAATCGAACCCACGACCTGCGGCATAGCAGTCAGGGTCACTAACCACTAGACCAACAGGCCTGACGATAAATAAAATAAAGTCTCTAGCTCGAGAGGAGAGGAGCCGTGGTAGCTCAGATGGTTAGCGCTTGCTAAAATTTTCACAGTGTGCGAGCAAACCGGGTTCGATCCCCGCCGGCACCAATAATATTGTAATTGCAATTTTAAGTGTTGATTTACCACGTGCTCAGTGGTGAAGGAAAACATTGTGAGGAAACCTGCATGTCTGAGAAATAAGAAAAAAAATATTTCGAAGACATGCAAAGTTCGCCAACACGCAGTGACAATTCCTTTCCTAGGACCCTTTCAGAAAATAGAATAGAAATAAAAAAATAATAAATCCAAACTTCATTTAAAACCAAACATATAAATTGTAAAGTAGCTGCAGGTATCTATAACCAAGTAAAAGATATTCCTTTACTCCAACTTGTCCATGTTTCCCAAAACAATTTTTAATTAAGCTTTATATTATAATGCGGATTTTTTATATTTAAAATTTTAATAATAAAGCATTTCGTACGTCTCAGCCGAGGCGCAAATATTTTTCGGCCGCAAATTTATAAGACCGATTTGTTATTCAAACATAAACATGGTTTTTTAATTAAATCTACCAATCATAAAACGACACGCATTTTTATTGAACACTTCCTATTCAATTCACAAAGTACCTATTATATATTTGTTTATATAAAAAAGTTATATTTAAGTACAATCATAAAACTAAATGGAAACACAAAGTAGGAAAATGCATTGAGTTATAAAACACATAAATCAATGGGCAAATGTAAAAATGCTGGAGGCAGGCATCCCTATCGCATGTTTACGTACCGCACGGCTGTAAGATTTATTTCTAAGATACGGCCGAGTTACAATATACCGTGACGTAAGCGCATCGGTTGGTAGGTACTCAAATAATATTATGTTTGCGGCGACCAGCGACGCGGCCACTTCGTACGAACGCATACAGCGTAATGCCGCCCGCACTCTGCGCACGCCCCTTTATCATAGAAGTCACACAATTTTCGGAATTATTTCAATTAAAAGAGAAAAAAGCGAACTTAAAAATTTAAATAAAACGTGGAGAATATAGATTTCTTAATTATCTATCCATTAGTGTTATCCTCAAATGATTAGAGCGTTGCGTTTAGCAACAGATGCATGTAATCAAGAATTTTAGTCATTTTTTAAAAGTTGATTTTAAATGTATTTATAGCACATAAAAATAAATTAGTACGTGGAATGTGATGATAAGATATCGAACATTAATAATGTACTATTAGATGTAGTTTATTTTTCATAACTAATGAGATAATAGAGTCTGAAAAACGCACTTTCGCAACATTTTGGTCAGGGATTCATCTTAAGGCTCACAATCGAGTGTTTAAGCAGGAACAAGAGCGTGAGCTGTCTAAATATTTAATTAGATATGCAGACATACATTTTGACCTAACTAAAAATGATGTTATGAAATAAGCATACGAACTAACTCTCGAGTTATCGCGACCTGGTTTCGCATGTTTATGAGAAGAAATAGGAGCTGTCAGTGCATGCAGCATAGGCTACATGTTTGTCTAGGGCGATTAGCTTAAAAAGAAATAACATAGAGGCTTTTAAGACAATTTGGCTACTATCATGGACTGTTATAAGTTTGAATCTCAAAATGTATATTGTGCTTGACTTGAATATTAATAAAAAATATTTGTGATGTTCAACTGTGCCATTACGAGTCGTAAAATGTTATAAGACGATTAATAAAACATGTTTATTTATTATATTTTATATTATTTGCATGTGTTTCAATTGAGCCCAGGCACTGTTTCAACCGACCCTGGCATGTGGACGGTTGAACAAATTGCACTTTTTTTTTAATTTGATTTTACATATAAAATACAATTCAGTGATCTCAAACAACATTGCCTATTAGTAAACAGATAGATGGTCCTTTATTTAATATATTTCGTTCATCGCTCCCTTAACTAATCCCGATGCAATTGACGTTAAACGCTAAAATGTTTCAACTGTATCCAGTCTACCCTACGTGCACCGCTGTGTTCAGGTCTGTAGGGTAAAAGAGACAGTATAATTAATTACAAGCTGTATGACATCAATCATAGTTCTCACAGAAACGTAACTGTATCCTCGTCTGTTTGAAGTTGGCTGCAAGTTGGACACCACTACTGAATTGCAGTATTACACATTAGGTGGACTAGGTTATCGTATCACGATATTTTGATAAAATAAAATTGTTTCTAGAACCAACATGTTCTTTATGCATGCTCTGAAATAACTATTTAGACTTTTTTATCATACCGTTTACATCATAAAAAAATCTTAACCAACTTTAGCTTGACAGAGCAAATATTATTAGATTTATGAATTAAATACGAACTAAATATGAATTTTATACGTGGTAGGGCCATGCTGCAATTATATCAGTAGTATAGTTGTAACACTAATAGGTCGGCTCGACCGGGGAAGGACCACACTCTCACAGAATATCAGCGTAAAATAGAAGCTTAATGCTGCTGTGTTTACTATGGTGAGTATAGAGAACCGGAGACCCTTTTTACTGGAAAAAAGGCATTTGATCTAAGTCCTCATGGGTAACAACGCATCTGCATTTTTATTCGTAATCGAGGATAGATGTAGATGTCTAGGAGCCACAGCTACCACTTACCATCAGGTGGACTGTGTGCTCGTTTGTCACCCTATCCTATAAAAATAATAATTTAGATATCAAAAGTTTTATTACCTTATATGAAGGCCAATTGTCACATACCAACATAAGATAAGAAGAGCGGGCACGAAGAAAAAGAATACGCTGCTTAACTCCAGCAGAGGTGACGGGACCATCAGAGCACAGAACGCAGAGTCTAGAGACATGTTACCAGAATCTGAAAACATATCAATATTTTGTATATTATATAAGCAAGCTTTTAGAGTAAAATTAATTGAGTGCTAATACAATATTTAAATATAATATGCTTCGTGGTGACGCCGTAAGAGACTCTCCTCATTTAAATCTCGGTTGACTTATGAGGCGGTTGTACAGGTTTATTTTGCAATAACCGGTCAAATTTGCAGAGAAGGTTCAAAATAAGTTCATATGGTGCTAAAAAATTAATTTAAAAAAATTCCAAACATTTTATCCTTATTATCTATCAAAAAACATGTGATAATGCATTATTTTAACTGATTTTACTACGCTCGCAAACAGGGTCGATCGGTAAGCAAAAACATTGTTACCCATAAATCACATTCAATTTGAGATAATTTCAAATAAAAGTAAAAAAATTATTTACTCATATTTTAAAAAACTGCAATAACGGTATATCATTATTTATACATTTAAACTTTAGTTTAAAATTTGGCTACTCTAAAAAATAACCTTGTATTGTGATAGCTTGCGATATACATCATTTTTGCCAGTCCTATCCGCATCGACCACAGTGTCAAAAATTTGAGACGTCTGTTGCTATACCACAGTGCATGTTCCCAGTAGTCAGATGTACTCATTTACTTTTACATTTGCTTTATTTTATTTTACTGTAATATTTAAACTTAATCCTTTTACCTTTTACGTACTGTTTATGTGCGACTTGTAATATACTAGTTAAAAGGGTGCCAAATTATCTCTAAGATTTGTTGTTCCAGCAAACATGAAATTCAAAAGCGATGCCAAGTTTAAAAACAGTATTCTGTATAATCTAACAACTTTATAATACTAATAAAAACTGAAAAATTAGTACGATATCTACAGTAAGCATTAAGAACTTAGATACTGGTAGGTTTGAAGACCAATTAGATAGTACAGACCAATTTGCACTTCGACAAGTACAGTAGCGAGTTTAATTACAGGGCAGTTGACAGTAAACGGTTAAGTGGGCAGTAGCGTTCAAACAATGTCTTCGTGGCGAGTTTAGTTAGGGACATTAGTTCGGGACATATTTTATATTATGTTGGGGACATAGAGTTCATCGGAGTATGACGTTTCAAGACTACAGAATTTTTCTGGTTTTCGTTCAAGAATTAAATGATCCAGTCAGAGAAGCATTATGGTTGTTTTTAAAGAAGTTTTTTAAGAATTTTCATGAGTGCAACATCTCGAGCAGATTTAATTTTACAATTTGAACTTCTACTATTACATAAACATTCGTTATATTAATGCTCCTGTACAAATTTATACGTGATATCTTCCGTCCATTTCATTATTAAAACTCAATATAAAACGTATAAATATTCAATAAACAGTATCGTACAAACATTGTGGCGAGTTTATTTATAAAAGTACAATTGTACGTTTTGGCGCGCAAACGTTGCGACCTGTCAACTTATGCACTGAACTAAACTCGCTCGTTTACACGAACGGCGAGTTTAGTTGCGGGTGGCGGCAGACGCGCGGGAGGACAGCACTTCGCACTTAACTCGCCGAAAAATAGCTCGGCCGGCTATCCCGTTCAACTTAATCGTTAACTTGCTACTTAACTCGCTTATTGCCGTTCAAACGAGGTTCAAACTTAACTCGCCAGGTTCGCAAGTTAACTCGCTACTGTAATTGTCGAAGTGTAAATCGGTCTTTAGACGCATAAAATCTCCAGTAGCGAGAAAAAGTATTTTTACTTCAAGGTGCGCTGCTGTCTGAAACACAAATATTAAGTTATCTCGTTCAGACACAGATGTTCACTGAATTGTATTTATTGTCATGATGTATCTTAAAATTTTTTTTGTCCTAGAAACTAAGATATTCTTTGCTTGAAACAATAAAATTATTATTTAGGGGTATTAATAGAGTATTCCCATCTGCTTGAGCTGAATAAATATATAAAAGGAAATGATAAATATACATAAATATATATTTGCTATACTAACATAAATAAATAAATAATACTTAAATAAATAAAAGCCCAAGCAGCTGGAGTCCCTCGGCAAGGGAGACCAAACGGCCGAGGGTTAAGGGGAAAGGTAAATAAATCGCCGGACTATGCGGGCGATATCAAGGAACACCGCATTCTGTATTTGAGCCGGAAGTGGTCCGTCGCTGAGTCCAAGCCGCCTTAGATCACCCGATAGTTTGACTGGGATTAGCCAGTTTCTAGGCTAATAGGTTGTGCCTGTGCAAGTACTCAGAGTTAGAAAGCACTGACTCTCCGGGATGACGACAAGCTCGACAGATGTCGACAGTGCCATCCTTTAGGATGTATCTCCGATAGTTGTTGGTCTTAATAACCCGCTCTTGTATTGCACAGACAAAACCTTCGGTTTCCTCGAAGAGGTCACCAAAGCACAGCCTGTTGACGGTGGCTACTGTGTCCATGAAAGGCTCATGTAGAGCCTTGTAGAACCTCCCGTGGAGCTCCTTCTTCTTCCATAGGGTCTCCCTGTTGGAAATTCTCTGTACTGCCGGCACTTACCATTTCTCGTTGGCTAAGGATAGAGGGCTAAGTCCTTCATCACAAGAAATGATATATTATATCCTATAAAAAGTACCTATATATAAGTACCCTATATAATGGATCATCCGATCTCGCCAGGAAGTAATTACGGAGGCTGCAAACTTCGCGATTATGAATGGTAAGCGCGCTTAAAAATCCACGCCCACCATGCTTTCGTGGCAAGCACAGCCTCATTACCGACGATCTCGGATGATGCACTCTATGGGATGTCATGGTAGTGCGGACTTTTACATCCAGGGCGTTAGATCAGTCTGAGACTACCTGAGTATGCTAAATATAATGACAGGCATGACCCAACCGTTATATGCGTGTGTCTTATTCACACCGGACAAAAGGCTGTTAAGCACTTTGGTCAAGCGCGCATAAAACATGTCGCAAACTGACTGTTTCATACCAGCCTAATAGATACCCACGTTTTGTGACATACCCAGGTATCGGTATGTTTCAGCCTCAGAAAGGGTCTTGAAGTTGACGGACATAGAAAAATCTATGCCCTCAAAGTTAAAAACCTTCCCCTTTCAACATGGAGGATCGCATAATAATTATCCGCTCTCAGCTCAATTCTAATGGAATTGCTAAAATCATAAGTGATGTTTAGCAATGCCACAAGATGGGAGGGACTGGATGCAAATAATTTGAGGTCATCCATATAGAAAAGGTGGGTCACTTTGTACCTCCTTTCCGAAGCTGAAACCCTCACCCGGAGCTCTCCAGTAAAGTGCTGAGAGGGTTCAAAGAGAGGCAGAACCAGATTGAACTCGGACAATCGCCCTGGAATATACTCCTTCTAATCCCTATGCGGCGTTCCGCAGCCGTCATCCGTTCGCCCGGATAACAAATTATTATTATTATTATACGAGTAGCTATCACGACCGCCTACGTGGCGTTGATGGAAATCCCTTATAGCTTAGGAAAGTTATGTCCCTCACATTTTATTTTACTATATATTTGAAATGTTCTTATTATTACTATCAGTCTTTAACACAGCGATACTTAAGTGTACCGACAATTTCTTTATTTTTCTAAAAATTATAGAGATATGAAGTATCAGATGGAGAGTACACTTGAGTCTCGGTTTAAAAGAGCAAGGCCGGTTTCCTCCAGAAGGTAGTGGATAGTGTTAAGGTTGAAATAAAGTCCCCTGATGTTGCGAAAGTTCGCGGATAGCGTGACAGGAGTCGCCTTGCCGTAGTTGCTCCGAGCAGTTTTTGTCGCGAACGGAATTGCTCCCCTCTCCCCCCCTCCCCCCCATGAATACTTGGGGCAGCCTGAGCTCCTACGCACAGGAAGAGTAAGATTGGGCCTCCAGCCACCTGCACTCACCAAGCGAAACGCATAAATCTCTACTTCACGCCGGTATTCTGTGAGGTCGTGCTACCACCCCGTTTTGAGCCGGCCCATCCGCCGCTGCCGCGTGGCTCTTAACGGTAGCGGTAGTCTCAAAAGGAATATGACATTGCTATTATTTTTAACTATACATATAGGTAAAACTAGCTGACCCGAATTCATTCGCGTGAACCGATGCAAATTCAGAAAATATTTAACCATGGAAAAGCTATTCTATTCCTGAGCGAGTCCAAAGTCTTTAGTCAAACGTTTTGGGATTACTTTCATTGTACCGTACAGCTAAGCAACTAAGCTGTTTCGGAATAAATCAGTGGACTAACAAAATTCTGTAATACCTGGTCTTTTGTAGTATAAATTCGACCTGAAGCTTTTCTTGGTGGAACTATTACCTTTGAACCAAGGCCCATTGTAATTTTTTATTGCATATTTTTGATATCAGGATATATCGCTTCATCATATAACGCGACATTGTTGTTTTGGAAGCGGTGTGAGCATTCTTGATACCAATCTTGTACTGACCTTAGACATGCCAAGATGATAATGGAGAATGTTTAAAATGTTCGCAGATGATACTGCAGTCATTTCTGCGATCTGTTTTTCCTTGAGACGAGCATCTGCAGAAGAGCACTGCACCATCAAGGACAATTTTCAACTTTTTCGACAATATCTGAAGAAAGTTACCTCAGTTGGTCGGCCAAAGTGCTGATCGTCTTCGATTGAGACTTTCTTGATAAAGATATGCCACTTGTAAATCATCGTTTTCTAGGCCAAGAGAGATAGTGATATGCGGAGTTTTTCCTTCCTTAGTGAAGAACTTACTTGCATGTCTGTCTGTCTGCTATAATATTCGGAATGACTTAACCGCTCGCTATGAAACTTCACATACAGATAGAGAACAAAGCCAGAAGTGATGTAAAAGTATCAAAAATGTCATATTTATTTTTCGTAATTTTTTTTAAAGGAAATATTTATAAACTAAATAATCTGAGATAACCTTAAAATAACGCCACATCGTTAGATTCTACCATTGTGAAGACGGAGGTGGCTAGTTATAAATATTTTGTAGTTAGAAAACTAATAATTTTATAAAATGATGCGAAAGCTTTCCTTTATTAATTAAAATAATAAATCATTTATACAACGGAATCTTATAATATAAAGGTTTCACTAACGATCCCTCCCCGCAGTGCATCTAGGTAACTAGTAGACGAGGCAGTAGCGCTAACTTCACGTTAAATCACACAAAACATATTTTATTTATAAGTTTGGAAATATATTAACACTTATCTTGGTAAAAACGGCTTTTCTATTTTTTTCTTAATATAATGCAATAAATATAAAATAATAAAATAAAACAATAAAATAAATATGCAATAAAAAATAACAACGGCGTATTTAACAATGAATATTAAAATAATTATTTATTTGATACCATAATTTCTTTTTACAAATTTTCACGTAGTCTTTTTGTAAAAAAAGGTAACTTGCTAACTAACTGACGATGATGTTTCTTTCGTAGTTTTTTTTTTTTAATAAAAATCACAATTTAAGCTACCGAATGAGAATTGATTGCGTGGACAGCCTAATCCTCCTCTATTTTTTATAAGCTGTGCAGAACATAATACAGTACCGAAAGTTACAATTTGGCTTGTAGTGGTTAAGAAAATCCATCATCATATTTCTTCACGTGAACGTAAAAGGTAACTATGGGGTATATCGGAAAAATCTTATCTTGTCTTGTACCAGCTCGGCTACGGGCAACAAGCGTCAAAGAGTCGAAACGTCTAGTACTGACGTCTTACATCCGCCTACCAAAAATCTATAGCCACAAACCTTTGAGTATTAAACCAATTGGTTGAATACTCGAAGCCGTAAACGCAACGTTACCAAATCATATTTTTTTATAGAAAAAGGGTAACAAACGACCACACAGCCCACCTTATGGTAAGTGAATGCTCTGGCCCATAGATATCTATATTAATATCATATTCTGTTTATAGTACTCCTATCTTCTCAGGTTTGATCAAAATTGTGATAAATGTATTATACCGTAAGCGCTCTCATTAGCTGCTGCTTGCTGTCATCGGCGCAAAGATTTTAGGTTTACAAATTTTTTAATTCCATAAATGGGTGGGGGATCATTCTGAAAATTCGCGATGTTAATTAACAAGGATAACACTACTACTACTATTTACTACAGTGCCGTGCAGTGGCGGTGTCAGAATATCTACGTATCGTAACAAGCGACAGGTGGTAACTGATGCAGAGAGATACAGATGAACAGCAGCATCTTTCTTATAACACCAATTAAAAATTGCGGTTGCCAACCTGCTAGCCAAGCGTGGCTACTAATACAACCATACCTCCATGAGCAACGGCACAAATAGACAGCTCCCGCAGTCCCCAGCGAACCCACTATATGTGGCTACAGTGGCAACCATGGTAACTCCGGGGCACCGTGGCTATTTTGCCATTTTAGGTACTAAGAATCTGCGGTGGAGGTGCGGTTACCACATAGAACGACTCGACCCGGCAAAATTTTACGCACGCACCCTGAGGACTCATGAGATGATCCTGAAGTTGGAAGAAGAGATAAACAAGTTGCGCTGGGATATTAGAGGATTATTTGAGGTCAACTTATTCTGTCACCGGAAGAACGACCAGCTATTCCAAGGAGGTGTCAGATTTATCGTCCACAAGTCTGTTAACAACGTTGCAAATATTTGGGGATGTCGACGAGGGTTGCGTACTTTATACTACTAAATGGTACCTACTAAACGGTATTCACTGAAGCCCAAATAGGTTTACTCACCAAGCGACATCCCGATGAGGAGGTGGAAGAAATGTATGAGGACATCTTTAGAGACATCTATTCCTCCAAAACCCACTATGGGTGTTAATGAGAGACTTCAACGTAAAACTAGGCACAAGAGAAAACTGTGGGCTTAAGGTAGGAAAGTTAGGCAAGGCCAGCAGCTGGCCAACTTCGTGGAAACTAAAGAGGGACTCTTTCTGATGAACTCTTTCTTCCAGAAGTGGCCCCACAGAAATTGGACCTAATTAATTCCCGACAATTCGACAAAAATGAGATTAACTCAATTATAATAACCAGACCGCAACTGTTCCGTAATGTCGCAGTGATCGCCAGTGTGAAAACTGACAGCATTCACCGAATGGTGAAAGGCACACTAAACCTAAATATTAAGCTGAAGAAGTCAGTTCTAAGAAAGTCAACGCTCCGTACGCCTCGTGCTCTAATCCAGAGACCCAAAATCTTTCAGGTCGATTAACAAAACGATTTTTTTACTCGAGCTGAAAGTTATGCAGTGCCTAGAAGACTGTAATACAGTAAACGATATGGATGACAAGTTCGTGGAAACTGTTCATGCGGTTGAAGCGAAGTTTTGCAAGACCCGTCCCAGAAGAATAAAAAAACTCTACGATCACACTCTTGATCTCATGGCTATTAGACGGAACTGCAACTGAACAGACAAATCCAAATGCATGCGGCGGGACTTTCGCAACTTCAATACAGCACGGATTGAAGAAGCGATCAAACAGAACCAAGGCCCCAAAATCTTTGTCAGTCTGCCAGTAAGAGCCGACTGTCGAAATTGAAAACCAATGTGATAGGACTCGATCAGATCCACTTCCTGCGGGGCAACGTCTTTCAGTAAGAGCCAACTGTCGAAGCTGAAGACCGAATGTGGCTAGTATCGTTTCCGTGACACCTGAGATTACGAGTGAGATTGAGAGGCTCTACGGGCAGTTGTACACGTCACATGCAAGTGTAAGTAACTAACTAAGTCGGTGTTCAGCAGGGTGTTCCACTAGGTCCAGCTCTTTTCAGTTTGAGAATTCAACCTATTATTTCAAATATGAAACCCAAGTTGAATGTCTGGTGAATGGATGACGGTACATTGGGAGGTAAAGCAGATGAAGTCCTCAGTGATCTTACTCATATTTTTTTTAAATATTGGTCTTAAACCAAATAGCAATAAATGTCAAGTATTTATTTTCAATAAATTATCTAAATCTAACAAAGATACTTTAATTCAAAATTTCAATCATATTTCTCCAGGAATAAAAACTGTCAATGTTGAATCGCCTTACCTGCTCGGTGCTTCATTGTTTTCCGACAGTATTGAAACTGTTTTAAAAACAAAATTTGATCAATTTTTAAATGACGTTGATAAATTAAATACTCGTAACTTAAACCCCCATATGGCCCCTACTATTTTAAAATATTGTCTCTTTGTACCTAAACTTACATACTTAATACGCTCAAGTACTGTCTGAAAATTTTTGGATATTTTAAAAGATATTGATAATAATCTTAAAATGGCTTTAGGATATATTCTAAATTTGAGATTAAATACAACAGCATGGAATCAAGCTACTTTACCTATAAAATTTGTTATTGGTGTAAGAAATCTATCAAGCGTCGCATTGCCTGTTTTCCTTGCTTCCGTGCATAGTGTCAATGACTTATGTAACATAATGTTGCGCGTCATAGTTGATGATTCGTACATGGAACTAGTGGCATCTATTATCAAATAGAAGAACTAAGCTTTTTAGAAAACTCCACACTTGAATTTTCTATACTTAGTCGGTCGGGACCGGTATTTGCTGGAACATTAAAAGCGAAAAAAAGCCAAAAAAAAAAAAAAAACAGGGAATATTCCGTTGGTAAGGAGTATCCAGAAAGATTTATTTCACAATTTCCACAGTGACCGAGATCACGCTCGCCTTCTAGCTGTTTCGACAAAGGAATCTAGTCACTTATTACACACTATACTGGCACATTGCTTGATGTGGAATGCTTGGGCATCGCTGTAGGAATCCGTCTAGGAGCGGCAATTTGTCAACCTCACCAGTGCCCCTGTGACAGCGGCGTTGATAAGTTTGGGCTCCAAGGACTTTGTTATAAGAAAAGTGCAAGTAGGTTTTCCCGTCACGGTTCTTTGAACGAAGTAATCCGAAGGGCTCTTGTCTCCATAAATATTCCCTCGGTTTTAGAGCCTTGCGTGATATTTAGAGACGATGGCAAGAGACCCGACGGTATGACTTTAGTCCCTTGGGAGAGAAATAAAACCCTAGTGTGAGATGCTACTAGCATTGACACTTTGGCGGATACCTCTTTAAGAGCCGGGGCGGCATCAGAGGCAGTGGCAGGCAATGACTACATATTTGTGCCATTTGCTGTAGAGACTATCGGTCCGAGGTCCACGTGTGAGTGTTGTGTGAATTGAAGTTCCTAGCGGAACTGTATCCGGGTGTTTTTCAAAAAGTATATTCGTTGCGTAATGGAATCCCACCGAGATAAAATATAATATTTAATATTTAACATGTATTTTATGAGTTGTAAATAAGTTATTTAAAAAAGTACTAATTTATGTGTGAAAATTTAACGAGAAACTGATATTTTAATAAGGTACGTCAGCTGAAAAGTTCCTTTACATCACAAAGTTTGAATAATTATTTAAACTCATAGTCTCTCGAGAATATATTATAATTTTACTAAAACGCATTAATAGTCTAAAAATCACAAACTTATAACTAGTAAATTTAAATTTAACAAAGTTTTTTCTTTAAAAACTGTTCCTCTACACTACTTTACGGTACATTTTATTGAACAATGTAGTATTTAATGGGGTTTTTCTATATAACAATATGCTATTTAAATTAATTTTATAACAAGGTTTAATGTATATATTATTTTAAAGTTAAATTAAAGCAATGTTCGTACCAAATAAATATTGAATTTAATATAAATTTCACAGCAACAATAGGACAAGTGACGTTAATGGAAATTTGCGTCACGTGTAGGATCTATAAGGTATAGCTTACATAAAACTTTTTTTTATTTATTTTTCGTTCTCGACATCGCCTACGCTATTTTTTACTCTTCAGTTAGTTCAGTTATCTTCATAAAATGCTTCCATAGTCTTTTTCACTTGAAAAAGTTCTTGCTTTTCTGGATCCTGTTTTATTTTTTCTCGGTATCTTTTAAAGCACCTCGCGGCCGTGAATGCCATGGTGAGTTCTATAAAAGAGAAGCCAGATTTAATCTTAATTTGTATGATCTAAATTACTATCTAACTGTTGCTGTTATCAGTTAAGTACAAATCCTCATCCTACATAATGTACTCAAAAGAAAAAGAAAATAGTTACCTACAAAAATGTAACTATATATTATGTAATGATCAATTAAATTTAATTTCGTAAATAAAATCTAGTTGATACTAATTTAGAACAATAAGGTGGTATTATCATACAGCAGTTCTGTAAAGACTTCAAAATAAACCAGGCACAATGTTAACCATGCTTAAGAATTCCACTAAGTCACATATGGTTTTCCACTAATACAATACGTTACGTAAAGGAATTGACGTATGTCGCCGACAGAAACGAACATCTAAATTCAGTAGTTTCGATGCAATTTTACGTTCAATTTATATTCTAAACACTTTTTCTAATTAGCCATCAAAATCTCGAATACCAAAAATTTTTTACTTACCTCAAATAGTCAAATTCGTAGTGGAAAATGAAAACAGGACAACGTCACGGACTTGAATTTCAGAAACGCGACTGCTATCAAAAACTAATAAAGTGACTGTTTGCTTGCTAAAACACTACCAATTGTCAAAAACTACACCTAGTTTATTAATTTCTGTCGTTATATTTCGCCGCCTATAAGTCGTCGTTCTGTCGTCGCCTATAAGTCGTAAAATAGGAGTCGCGTATCTGGAATTTTCCACTAACGGCATTTTGAGGGACAAGTTAAAACGAGTATTTTATATTATTTTGTGATCTAAAGCGCTATAAATAAGGAATATTACCGAATATGGATCACATAACCCTACCAAATTACATACAATTATTAAGAAAAGGGTTGGATAATACTAATATTTTTCGTTCGGAACTTTACCTTTTAAAAATTTACCTTTCGCCTTCCTCATAATGTTTATATTGAAGTAAAATAAACAGATTTATGTTGTTTTGAATACATTAATAATCATATTTTAAGTTGTTTTGTCGTTTTTGGATAAAAAATAAGTTTTAAAACCCCTTGCTTGTTTAAATGTGGATCTAAAGTCATAGAACACGTAATTTTCTAGTGAACATTATTTTTGAAAAAACGCTCATCTACGACTGGTCGTCGCTGCTGGTGATAAGAAGGCTGGTTCGTTTTTCGCTTAAAGGCAAGCGGTGTGCCGGCATGAAATACTATCCAGCTCTGCTGAGCACGCTAAGCTTTTTAGAGGCTAATTTGACCTTCTCTTCCAAGTGACCACGAAACTGCACTGTAAGAAATAATACGAAAACTTTTTTTTTTCACAGAAAATTAGAAAAATTTTGATTTTTCTTCATGAATTTTAATAACCCTGGCACAAGTACCACGGGAATCAATGCCAATGGATTCGAAAAGTAGGATGTTTTTATTGATTCTGATAAAAACTATACGTTTTAAATAATAACAATGAAACAAATAAATAATGATCATTAAAGCTGTTCCATTAACACCCGACACCAAATCCTTAAAACTCAAATTACATTTATAAACGTGGTCAGGGTCATTAATGACCTAGCGAAACAAAACTGGGGGAATCATATCTTTACCTTCGTAATTCTGTCTGGCTCCCAAAATTTTTTTTTGTTTTTTTCTTCGTTTTTATTTTTTTTTAATCCCTTCTTTCGCGGGTTTTTGTGTGCAAAATTATTTTTTTAGGGGAAGGCTTTTTCTATTTACTGCCCATATTTTCGCACTATGTGAGTTCTGCGATGCCCAACGCATGCAACTTGCAAGGCCATTCGTCAGGAATCGCAATGCTTGGCTCAGAAGAAACAATATATAAACCTCAGACAGGATTCCTAACAGAAATGTGATCGTATTCTACTTAGTTAAAAATCTTGTTAGTAAACAAAGTTTTAATTTCAGTATTTTGTTTAATTAAAACTTAAAATATTTTAATTGCAAAGACAAGTTTAGGTATGGAAGTAGATACTTGGATAGTAAAGTAAATTTCGACTAAGTTTTGTAATTAAGTACGTAGGTATTACTTCGGTACATAAATTATTACTTAACTATTTTTTCCTCCTTCGGTAACTCATATATATTCCGTTACACACCGTAGTTTCGTGTTATATACCACGGTATAAAATTTAAACCCAATGCTTTTTTGAAAAGAAAACATTCAACAACAACCAATTGAGTAAAAAGTAATTTAACAAAATGATCTCACGTCTATAACTCGTATCTTATAAGACTTGAAGCCTTACAGTTTCACTGTTAAGATTAAAGTGCGGTGTGTTGTTATGATTAAAAACCATAAAGGTTCAGAACTTTGCTTTGGAATTTTATCGGTAAAAATTGTCGAAGAATTGCAACAAGACCTTACCCTACTCAGTGAATAATTTACAAAATTTAGTCACACTTTTATGCTAAACAAGTTTTATGAAATAATTTATGATACAGCTCTTATTTCTCATGATCTCATCACTACCACCATCATTACAGTCCGTCATAAGTGCACTACTATCATAGGATTTCCCTATTTGCAACAAAGTACGGTAATATGCCAAATGCATCCATCGACTGCCTGGGTGTTTTATCAGGTCGTCATTCTAACTGGTTGCGGTCATCGTATGTTAGCCTGGAATTCTTGCAATCAACAAAAACATTATTTATAGCAACATTTATTTAACGTTTAGAATTTTAATAGTGAGATTTACAATGGAATCTCGGTAACACAAACCTCGTTAAGTCGTAATCCTCAGTCGAAAAGATTGCTAGTCCCTTTCGTTGAACCCCTAAATACATGTTATCACAAATTGACGAGCTTTTATAACTCGAACAAATTGTTATATCCCTCCGAGGTATTAAATAGTACATATTTATGCTCTGTAAGTCGAATTTCAAAAGCAGACTCCGTAAGTTGAAGTTAGTAAAATATAATAACTTGTTACTTGTAATTCCTCGAACTCATAGCAATAAAATCCAAAAGAATTGTTTGGTGGTTCTGTACTTTGTACGCGTGCAATGAATGAATAAATTTATTAAACTTTATAAATAACAAGTCTGCGTACCTTTGGTTTGTTTATGTTTGGAGTTATTACTTAAAGTATGTTTATTATGAGTTAGTACTTTCTTGTACAGTGCCACTTACACGTAGCAGCTTAAGGTGATACCTCGAAAGTTTGGTGGTTTTTCTATTTAACATATTTTTTTAAGTTTTATAGATTACAAATCAAAATGTTGGTATATGAAATTTGACTATATGATCTTGGATTGCATAAAAGGAAAACACGATATCATGTAATTTTCTCGATAGAAAAAAATTGTAAAATAGGCCCTAATTATTTACATTTCTCCATGACACCTCAATATTCTTACGAATACAATCATGGAATTATTTTTAAAGCATAGTAAATAATCATATCTAAGTTCTCATAAACCAGTTTTTTAATCCATAACGAAGTTTTGTTAAAATAAATAAAAAAGTTGTTCGGCGCTTACTTAGTTTTTTCCGAGCGCTTGCTCGGTATGGCTATCTCATAATTCGCGTACTATGAAGTCATTGCATCACTTTCATTTTGACACTCCCTTCCCGTCCGTTAGCTTCACCGACAAAGGAATAAGCCACGCCCCCAAAATTTCGATTCATTTTCAAGGTATCCACTTAATAATTTTCGATTATCGAATTTTCGTTTAACTATGACTCTGCAACTTGATAAATATACTTAGGAATTGCGCCTTTCTGAGTCGTAATTGTAGCAATACCCAATTGCTGGACTGTGGACAAGGAGAGTATAGCGATATTACTCAGCAGACTGGAATGAGATGCGACACTTTTTGCATGCTATCCGTGACGGCAAGTGTGCTTATCTTTAAATGAACTCTCCTGTTCTGCCAATGCGGTTGCGAATATGATACAGTAGGGAATGGAATATTTTATATACTACTCGGTCACAAGGTTCGGTCTTGGTATACTGCGGTCTGTGCTCGTGCTAAGGCCCGCAAAGAATCCCCATACCAGGCCTGGGTTCTAGCTCTTGATCATAAATTTAGGGCTCGGAGGTTTCATGCAAAGAAGAGAGCTTTTAAATCTGCTGCCAAGTCCTTCAAGCGGTTTCTCCGCAGGGCACGATTCGACACTGTAAGTCGTATAGGGACCAGACATGTTTCCTACCCTCCTGGTAGAAAGCAAATTTTGGTCCCTGTCGAAGGCTGTCGAATCCAACTTCTGCCGTCCCTTATACGGAAACCTAATGAAATACTGGTACACCCCGCGACTGACAAAAAAATTTGCATCCCTGATTCTAAACAACTGCCAACCCTACCTCACTGTGATTTTTCGATGCCGAAAGTCACTAATTACACGAAATACGTACGTAGTGCTTTGCAAAACCTAGGCGTGAACAAGGCCAGTGGATATCATGGTATCTTGCAAGAGTACTAAAGCATTGTGACCCTGAGTTGTGTCGTGTTCTGACGCGCGTGTACCGCCTCTCTCTTAAAACTCAAGCGGTTCCAAAATCTTGGAAGCTTGCCAATATGCAACCATTACCCAAAAAGGTAGTTTATTTTTATTTTTATAAAATAAGGTGAAAATCGAGCACATAGTCACCGATGGTAAGTGTTGTGTGCGACATCTACTTTTCCTCTGGGGATGCAACCATTACCCAAAAAGGGTAGTTTATTTTTATTTTTATAAAATAAGGTGAAAATCGAGCACATAGTCCACCTGATGGTAAGTGGTTGCTGTGGCCCATAGACATCTACATCTATCCTTGATTAGGAATCGTGACACCCGTGAGGACTAAGATGGAATGCCACGTTTCCAATAAAAAGGGTCTCCGGTTCTCTACACTCACCATACGAAACACAGCAGGATTAAGCTACTATTTTACGCTGGTATTCTGTGAAAGCGTGGTCCTTCCCCGGTCGAGCCGACCCATTCGTGCTACAACTATACTACTAATATGACTGCAGCATGGCTCTACCATATAAAAGTTTTTGCTTCCCTTTTGAGAATTGTTCTAATTAGTTACATTTCTCCACGAAACCACAATATTTTTACGAATAATTTCATGGAATCGTTTTTAAGGCATAGTAAATAATTATACTAAGTTGTAACTTACTATTTTTTTTAAATCCATAACAAAGTTTTCTTAAAAAAAAAGGAAAATGTTATTTTGCGCTTAGTTAGTTTTTTTTCGAAGCACGTGCTTGGTATGGCTATCTTATAATTTGCGTATTAAATAATAGTAGTACGTCATATACGGATACACTTTATGTGTATTGTATTTCGCTGATGCATTATGACGCTTTCGTGAGAACTGTGCCCGGCATCATTCATAAGCTAATTAGGATATTATAATACAGGGTTACTGGGAAATCACTGGCAGGGCGTAAAATATTTTCATGTCTCATGTCATAGTAATTTATTGAAGTACGTAATATTTTCATTTTATAATACATGAAGTGTAAAAAGCGGTTGATCATGGGCGGCGGTAGTCACTTAAAATCAGGTGAGCCGCATACTCGTTTGCCCCCTCTTTTATTAAAAAAGAGAAAAGACCCATATTTTTTTATTGTGAATACTTTGTACTTTTTATAATTGTATTCTCTTGGGTGAAGCTTCATGAAAATTAATAAACTCGAAAGAAACCACACAAAAAAGATTTTATTTTCATTTAGAATTTAATCCGAAATTCTGGGTGATTATTAAAAAAAATTTAAATCCATTTATCTCAAGACCTGTTCATTTTCGGCCATACATATGAGGCATCAAATTTGTAGCATTTTGACTCCACTATCACGCCCTGCCAGGAAGTTGTCGAGTTCGCAGTAACCCTGTCTAATGGGCAATGTGTAAAAGGAAATACTGAAGATAAATTTTCAGACTCTTATTATTGCATTTTCTGTCAAGTGTCTTTTTTACATTAGAAAACGATTAAGAATAACTATTTCTGGTGTATTTCATCTTCGCAACATATTGGCATGGCCACAGAAAAGTTTAATCCACATTCGCGGCCTCACCTTACCTCGTGGTAGCGCCACGCTGCAGCTATATTATAGTTGTAGCACGAATAGGTCGGCTCGATCGGGGCAGGACCAAGCTCTCACACAATACCAGAGTAATGCTGCTGAGTTTCGTATGGTGAGTGTAGAGAACCGGAAGCCCATTTTTACTGGATATGAGGTTTTCAATATTAGACCTTAGAGGTGACAACGTATCTGAATTTTGATTCTTAATTGAGGATAAATGAAGATGTCTGAGCGCCACAGCATCTATTTACCATCAGGTGGACAGCGTGCTCGTTCCTCACTCTTATTCTATTGAAAAAAAAAACCGAATCGTGGTGAATTAGAAACATGTAAAATCGGTTAAATTTAACGCGATAAAATTAGTTTTGTTCAAATATTGCCCGACAAACCTACAATCCTAAAACCACTGAATCTAATAAAGCAATATGAAATGGCGTCTCTCTTTTACCCTTCGACTGTCACCTACTAAAAGCTACTGTGCGGGTGTAATACTCAAGGTTAAAATGTGTCAGTTAGCTCCGCGCCACTTTGTATGAGAAAGTATAATACTTGTAGTGGCGCTGTCGTCGCGCCACAAGCGAAATACACCGAAGCCTAAATCACGCTATCAACATTCCGAATCATAAACAGCATATATAGAACATCTCCGAACTATCACATGGAGTGTCGGCCGCTCCCCGGGCAGAACACCTTGCCCGGCGGGAGATCTCCACCTTAAAGAAAACCACTCGGAGTCTGTTAATAGTGGACAGCTCGTCTCCACTATTACAGTGGTGACCCCGACGTGATCTGAACACGCAACCAACAACCTTCGGAAACTTCAAGCTTCATAATCGTCATAGAATACCCCACCCATTCGCTCCCGAGCAGATATCGTCTGCAGTCTTCATATCCTGCAAGCCATCTAGCTTCACAAGGTTCATCGCAGCACTGGAATAATAATGCTTCCTGTTCCTTCAAGCTACTCTCTGCGCCATACAGTGTTCGGCACGGCTCTGAGCCTTACTGCTCGCCTCTGCTTCACGGCACTCTCGCAGATTACTTGCCTTCTTCTCGACTCACCACAGACTACAAGGCAATCTCCTGGCACTTGCACATACGTCGACAACGAGACTGCACTATCGACCTCCGGTCTGAGCAGGGGGTGATGTAGTGGCGCTGTCGTCGCGCCACAAGCGAAATACACCGAAGCCTAAATCACGCTATCAACATTCCGAATCATAAACAGTATATATAGAACATCTCCGAACTATCACATGGAGTGTCGGCCGCTCCCCGGGCAGAACACCTTGCCCGGCAGGAGATCTCCACCTTAAAGAAAACCACTCGGAGTCTGTTAATAGTGGACAGCTCGTCTCCACTATTAAATACTTATTTTAAGTTAAGATAGAATGACACGGAAGAGTTTATATTGCGTTATGGCCCTTTTTACCAAGTAGTCCGTCTGTGTTTGTACCACCTTCTTACCTATTTCTGGTACCAAGAAGCAGTGGACACAATGCTCTATTCCGGTTTGAAAGGCAGGAAAAAGAGGACCTTAACCCTTGCTGCTCAAACACAGCGTCACGACGCAGCGTTTAGCATCTCTGCGGAGAAGCAGTCTGTCGATTTTGCGCAGCTACCACATCAGGCGTCATTATGAACAATAGTTTTAAAATTTGTGCTTTGTTTAAGGAGGAGGGCGAAGAAAGAAGTTTGTCTTTATTGTTATATAAAGAGGGATAATTGCGGATTAATTATATAAAATTATCTTCAACCAAATCCATTGTCAACCCGTGACCGACACCGCAGCGAATGAACGAAAACGACGCCGCGTTCATGCTATGCAAAACTAGCTTATAGTATCCTGAAACCTTGCAGCGGTATGCTTGGGCTTGGATCTAATTTTATTAATTATAGTGTCTTAAGCAAATGGTAGCACCAAGCCATTTTTTCTATTGAAATTTGTATGGTTTTTTTTTTTTACTTTCGGTGTTCTTTTGTGAGGTTTTGTGGAGTGTCAAATCTGATGTAATGATGGAGACGATCTTGAACATGTTCACATACTGCACTTCTTGGAGCGTTTACTGTTTGATGTCAGTTATGACATGTGGGTGTCGCAATAGGCGACAGAAGGAAACTGAACCAAAAGATGGGCAGCAGCTTTCTGTTTTATTTAGCAATGCCCAATAAATTCGACAAAAACTACAGTAAAACAACTCAAATTATATGCATCAATGAGTTAGGTAACTTAGAAGATCACCAGCCGAGCAACCGCGACGGAAACCGTACTGGCAGTCACTAATCAGTTGGTGATCCTCAAAACCGCGTGAGCTGGCTGTTAATAATGGATTCCATTATTTTAGAGAACAAGGAGGTGATGGCGATAGGCCTATAGTTGGACAGATCAGAGTGGTTACCTTTTTTAGGGATCGGGTGCACGAACGCTGTCTTACATGATTTCTGAACTACGCCTAGGGAGTAGGAATACCGGAAAAGACGCATTAAGACCGGTGCCAACTCCGAAATATTCTCCTGGTGAAATAATGTGCAATAATATTATAAGAAATTCTCATCTTTTTCTGCATCAAATTCTTTTCAGCAAAAAACTAAATATATATTAAAGTAAGCCAACTAAACTTAACCTTAAAATTTTGTGGTTCTTTTACTAATTTATAAATTTTTAAATCTCACGTATTCTGGTAAAAAAGTACCCCGAATTATAGCATTATATTGTAAATTACAAGCATCGTTTATTTATACTTATTTAACGTTTTATTTATACTTATTTAACGTTTTATTTATACTTATTTAAAAATGGCTCTAACCCGCCAACTTGTCTGCTAAGATCTAAAACTTAAACAAAAAAAACTTCAAATCTATTAAACTGGTCTTTGGGTAAGTAATTAAGCCCGATTTTTTTAAATCTATAGAAAAGAACTATGTTCAGCAGCAAACTTGTGACTGGGGTACTGCATGATGATGATACGTCGCGTTGAAAAAAGCTTATCGGCTAAGACTTTAGAACTATTTGAATAAATATGCGTGATATAAAATTAGTCCATCATCATCATCATTACAGCCCTTCACAAGTCCACTGCTGAACATAGGCCTCCCACAAGTAATGCCACAAAGCACGATCCTGAGCCGCCTGCATCCATCGACTTCCTGAATGTCTTACCAAGTCGTCACTCCATCTAGTGGGGGGTCGCCCTACACTACGCCTACCGGTACGAGGCTGCCACTCGAGAACCTTTCTTCCCCATCGGTTATCGGTTCTTCGATTTATATGGCCGGCCCATTGCCACTACAGCTTACTAATCCATTGGGCTATGTTGGTCACTCTGGTTTTACTGCAGATACGCTCATTTCTGAGTCTATCACGCAGAGAAACTCCGAGCATAGGCCTCTCCACAGCTCGCTAAGCGACCTTGAGCGTCCTCATACGGCCAGCGGTGAAGGACCACGTCTCAGGTCCGTAAGTCATCACTGGCAACACGCACTGGTTGTACACTTTAGTTTTCAGAAATTGAGATATACCTGACGAGAAGATGTGTCGTAATTTAACGAACGCTGCCCAGCCGATTTGAATCTGACGATTGAACTCTCGGTCGAAGTTGGACTTACCTAGTCGGACTATTTGTCCCAGATAAACGTACTCGTCAACAACTTCGAGCATAGTGCTCCCAACAACTACCGGCATAGGTGTGACATGGACACTAAACATGATCTTTGTTTTGTCTATGTTCATCTTAAGAACTATCCGTTGGGAGACACCATTGAGGTCATTGAGCATAGTGCTAAGGTCCTTCAGCGATTCTGCCATAAGGACTATATCGTCGGCAAATCGAAGGTGAGTGATGTACTCGCCATTGATGTTAAAATTTTTGGTATTCTGAATATGGTCTCTCTTACATAGGACAAACAAATAGATCTATAAAAACCAAAGTGAATGAACGTTTAGCTGACGTGAAGCACTAACGCTCCGGGATGTCTGCAGTCAGTGAACATGTTCAAGATAGTCCCTACCATTACATCAAATTTAATAGACCATAAATCCTGGCAAAAGAACGCCGATTATCACCCTTGTTAGGAATATTAGTACGCGAGGGTATTGAAATTAAAAAAAACATCCTTTTTTTAATAGAGAAAATGAATGGTTGCTGCCATCTACTTGGGATCCTATATCCTATCAACAAAATAAATCCAAAATCATGCATACCACTAAAAGAGTTATATACTGCAAGCTCGTTCTGCATAGATCGGACGAAAATATATAAAAAAACTAGCTTACCAGGCAGACGTTGTTCTGCCCTTTTCGACGACCCTTTTTCATGTCAAAAATCATTAAATTCGCAAAAAAAAATTATGGGTCACTCATGGGCAAAAAAAAACTATCCTATCTGTCAAGTTGGACCAATCTGCACACAGTGTGCAAATTTGATTAAAATCGGTTAAGTAGTTTAGGAGTCCATCACTGACAAACAACGTAACACGTAATTTATATATATTAAGATAAAGGTAGCCGGGCTATAACATTGGGACGTCAAACACCTCCGTCAACAATAAGTTTCAGTGCAAATAGCAATGAAAAATAGCATCGGGGTCTGGTGGAACAGCGCTACGCCGAGTACTCAGAGTCAGGGATAATAGGGCTACGCCCGCTACGCTTCACTTGGTGTATAATAAAAATAGTCAGTATTATTATTGGTTTTGCTTGTTCGTCACGACGGCGTAGTCAAGTGAAAAGATTATAAACTTAATAAACGTGCGTCCTGATTTATTGTATCTGGAAGCTAGTATTTCTTTGCCTCCTCTTTATATGTTTGTTCATAGTACAACAATACATCAAAATAAATGCTGCAGAAATTTCAACACCACATTGAACGCCATTTTACCTTACTTCGCTCAGTTCTACTATATACTTAAACTTGTTTCATATCCACGAACTCAATTGCTCTGTGATACATATACAGTTGTAGCAACATTAGCGCAGGAACTTTTAAAAATATTGTACAATAATGGCAATAGTATCACTGGCAAGAGTGCTGTTGTACAGATCGCTATATAGATCTTAGCAAGTTTTTAAACAAGTAGCAATTTTTATAGCCCGTTTACGAGTCTTATAAAGGAACAGTTACACGGGCGAACAAACTGCTCAGTC
Organism: Parnassius apollo; assembly: GCA_907164705.1. Classification (NCBI taxonomy): domain Eukaryota; kingdom Metazoa; phylum Arthropoda; class Insecta; order Lepidoptera; family Papilionidae; genus Parnassius; species Parnassius apollo. Next base: position 8,043,558 of record CAJQZP010001558.1, on the reverse strand, counting down.
TGAACAACTTTGTCATGTAATTAACTGCGATGCCAACGTACAGCAATTGTTGCTAGAGGCAGGGCCCGATCTAAAGGGGGGCAAACCGGGCATTTTCCCAGAGCAGCAAAAAATTAAGTTGGAAGGTTGAGAATTTAATGTGCTGCCTTCCAACCTACTTCAGGTTGGATAGTGGAAATATTTAAGTATTTTACTTAACTGAATTATTTTAGTTAGCAAGAAAGAAAGAAGAAGTAGGGATCCGCAAAAACTAACGATACTTGAGTAGAATTGATACTTTTATTTCGATACTAAGTATATTTGGACACGATATTTTTGTTCCGATATTTTTGATGTATCGGTGTAAGTACTCGATACTATTAACAAAATTTGAGTCACATTAATAGATTTGGGTCGCAGGAGTAGGGGATCACCCTTCTATAGACAATAAATAGCTTATGTTTAGAGCGTGTGTTGGCAGTTTCTCGTGATTCATACCTATTTAGTAGATTTATTTTTATCAATTAAGTAAAAAATGATTTAATACAGTTTAATCTTGATTTACTTGTTTACTGTTTGTTGCTCTAATTTATTTTGTACCGACAATTTAATATGTCGAAATTTAAATGTATTAATTTGATACCATTATTAAGTATCTCATTGGTGATAAGTTCCGCACTTCAAGTTCCGAAATTTCTCGGATAATATTTGATATTACGGATATTACTCAATCGGAAGTTTTAAAAATAAATTGAAAAGTACTCGATACCTAACAATATCGATACTTTTGTTTCTCGGTATCAATAAATCTGCTACGATACTGGTATCGAGTAAAGTATCGATACTTTTAAAATTTTGGAAGGAACATGAGATAACGTATCATCGGTAAATAACCTTATATTAATTTTGTTGCAATAAAATGCATTTTTAAAAATTTATTTTACAGTTAGTCAGTTTAGTTACGTTACCGAGATTAGGCCAGGGTTGGATTCAGACTCTTAAAAATATTGTACAAGGAAAATAAAATTATACTATTTCTCAAAAATTTTATCACGGTTGATGTTTCATGTTTCTTTTTTCCCATGAGCTGGCATTTCGGCGACCCGCGTCTATTTTATCTATACTGAAACGCGTAGATAAACTAAACTTTTCACGGTTTTATTTTTATTTCTGTTTTATTTTTGTCTAAAGAACTTAGTGTAAGCTAAATTTTGAATATTCGTACCCAATATATTTTATATTCAATAAGGGTAAAACGAAAACAGTACAAAAAAACTATACCTACTTAATTGAAACTGAAAATCGATTCATAAAATATTTTTAAATTCTGTTTTTAAACCGATTGCTTTAGGAGCATAGAGTTTTTATCATGGTAGGCCCCACATTATAGTTGTATCAAGAATACAACATAAATGCATGGATCGAGCACTGATTGATCAGAAAGGGAGCTAATGCTAATTTTATTTTAAAAAACGCGGTACTCATGTTCAATACAGAAATTCTTGATATCGTAGGGTTAGTATTAAAAAGTAAAAGCACCCAATTATAATATAAGTCGGCTTAGTATTATTACGATACTACATACACGATACGAAATAATAGTACAAATACGATAATTATACTACGAAATCCGACTCTGGTTACGTCGTGTTATGACGTTTGTATAATGACATACGCGCTGCTTTTCTTGTATGAAGAAGTTATGAGTAAAATATTTAGATGGGCGTATCCTTCCTTTTGAAATCATTGAAAAAGTGTACTTAATTTTTTTTCCTTAATTAAATTTTCGGTTTTTGACAGTTGTTGTATGAGTTTGACAGTTCTTATTTGACAAATGGGCTATTCGGGACTAAGGTGGTGAAACCAGCCTTTTATTTAATATTGACCGCAAGGTATATTAAAAATGTTTTAAGTGGTATGTTAATCGTGTGAAAATTAACATTGCTTCTCTTTCGGTTTGTTAATTTTCATCTGTGACTGCTCACTAGCAGTCACCCGCGGCTTCGTTCACGCGCCCACCAGAATTATTATTCTCGTGGGAATGATTAACTTTTCTGAGGTAAAAAGAAGCATATCTCAATGTCCTTTACATTGACATAGGCTACTTTTTACCTCATAAAAGTCCAAACTTCAATTTATATCTACATACAAAAATTTACTCAAATTGATTCATTGTTTTAATCGAAAAAACGTAGCAGTCAGAGAAACAGAATGATTTTTGAAATGTTAACATTAGTAATGTTGTTTACATCTATTTAAATTAATTTCATATTTTTATTTTTTACCGTACAGAATGACAAAAGCAAGCAGAGCCTTTTTTCAAAAAGGGGCATTGGAGTCCTTTTTGAAAAAAGGTGAGCGAAACAAACCATCGTCACCCATACCAGAAACCGATGCTATAGCTGAGTTTCCGCTTAAACCTTGTGAAGAACATACGTCCGATTCCCATGTTATCTGTGAACCTGGAGCTTCTATTTCTGGGTCAAGCGCTATTGCAGGTGAAGGTGTTATTACAGGTGAAGCTGCTATTGCTGGTGAAGGTGTTATTGCAGTTGAAGCTGCTATTGTAAGTGAAGGTGTTATATTATAAAAACACTCATCAACTTTCGTATAGGTACTTCTTCGGAAGGCCTCATAGACCGACGTGAATATTAAAGGTACTTTGTAGGGACTTGTATACTTAACATCCCTCAACATAACTAGCCCATGACTTATATGGTTTTGTTGAATGTAAAGGGCGGGGAAAATTATCTTTGCTCAGAGCATTATTTACAAGATTTATTTTGGAAATAGCTTGGAAACGACCACCTCATTCCAAGGGGTTATCATCAACCATGTATTAATTGGTGTTATTATAAACCTTTTTATACAGTTTTTGTTTAATTAAATATTTAAACTTGGTAATAAGGAGACCTTGTATATTTTTTAGGACGCTGTAATTATTCAAAAGCTTTACCAGAATGTCTCGATACAGTTAGTTGAAACCCGCAACCCCTAGAATGCGAGACATACAAGTATGAGAAGTTATGAGTACAAGCAAAAAAGCAAAAACAAACTAACATTTCCATACGTACTGGATATTCTGCAATTCATATCGGTGACATTAAGCAATACAGAATATATAGATGGATCAATTAGAAGCAACACTACTGAAGTTTAAGTTTAAGCACTGCAGAAAAAGCTTTCTCAATCATTTGTACTATAATTACTATTCAGGTTTGTTTGTTACCTCTAAACATATCAACTGAACTACTTCTAAGTAAATAAATAAAGCTCTTAATAAAGATGAAATTTATCAAATGACAAAGCTAAGTGCAAGTTGTATAAACTTGTTAATAGATACTACAAAGCTTACGTTCTATTAAAAAGTTTATAAAATTTTCAAAGTAACGGTAGGCACGTCAGTATTAATTATATTTGTCTAGAGTCATCGCTCTCAAAACTAACGAACGAAATATAAAATTTATTCACTCGTTAAAAACTTGATCATTATATTTTTAATTTTACTGAAATTTTATATTATTTTCAAGTAAAATGCATGAAACGACAATTTCTTTTAAAACTTTTTTAACTTACTATAAAATATATTCCATATTATTTTGACTTTCTTTGGTCTATCCAAAGAACCAACCTTTGGTTTAACCAATGCCCAAACTTGTAATATTTATTGACTGACATTGCAACATGTAACTTGAAAACTGTAAAACATTTAAAATTAAAACATTTCAAAATTAACGCCTATAATATTAATTTTAGTACTTTAAAAAATTCATCATCATCATCATCATCATTACAGCCCTTCACAAGTTCACTGCGGAGCATAGGCCTCCCCCAAGATATACCACAAAGCACGGTCCTGAGCCACCTGCATGTATCGATTTCCTGCATGTCTTACCAGGTCGCCACTCCATCTAGTGGGAGGACGCCCTATACTTCGCATGCCGGTACGAGGCTGCCACTTGAGAACCTTTCTTCTCTATCGGTTGTCGGTTCTTATTTTGTTTATTTAGTTATTTAACATTTTCTTACATATTTGCTTGATTTGTACCAATAAACCAATAATGGTTTGTATTGGTACTTACATTCGCAACTATCTTCTTCTTCTTCAAGCTATGCGACCGACCCATTGCCACTTCAGCGTACTAATTCTTTGGGCTATGTCGGTCACACTGATTCTACTGCAGATAACCTCCTTAATAAGTTTATCATGCAGAGAAACCCCGAGCATAGCCCTCACCATAGCTCGCTGAGTGACTTTGAGCTTCCTCACCGGCAACACGCACTGGAACAATCTAGTTTTGAGGTTTTGAGGTATGCCTGACGAGAAGATATGTCGTAATCTTACGAACGCTGCCCAGCCGAGTTGAACCCGTCGATTGACCTCTCGTTCGAATTTGGACTTACCTAGTCGGTTATGTGTCTCAGGTAAACATACTCGTTAAAAATTTCGTGCTCCCAGCAACTACCGGCATAGGTATGACATGGACATTACACATGATTTTTGTTTTATTCATGTTCGTCTAAAGAGACCCAGAGGAATATTACAAAAACTCGCAAAATTACAAGGTTTCCCCGTTGAAAATATATGTTTTTAATTCGTTGCTTGAAATAACAATTACTTGGTACGAATAGTCCGTTTTCGCTACTACACTAAGCTCAGAGCAAATTTTAGGGGTTTCGTACTTTGGTTCTGTACTCGGATAGCCATCATAGTCCTACTGTACAAATACTTCAACACTTCGATATGCAAAGACTTTGGAGCCCTGGTTCCGCTCGATGGCTTCTTCAATACGAACTGTATTGTACAGAGTGTTGATTTCATTAGGTGTGACCTTTCCAACTTCACGTTAAGGTTCAGTGTGCCTCTCACTATTGGGTGATCTCTGCCAGTTTTTACCCTTACGATCACTGAGCGGTTGTCGTCTGGTCGTCATAATAAAGTAAATCTAATTTTTTGTCGATCCAGTGGCGCTCAACTAGGTCCAGTCTCTGTGGGGCTGCTTTTAAAAGAATGTGTTCATAAAGAGTCCCTCTTTCTACATAAATTCAGCTAGCTACTGGCCGCTTGGGCGTTGTTGCCCTATTCCGAATTCCCCCCTTTCAGCACCGTTCTCTCTGGTGCCTAGTTTTGCGTTGAAGTCTCCCTTTAGAAACGTATAGTGGATTTTAAAGGAAAGAAAGGTTTGGATGGCTCTAGAGATATCCTCATACATTTCCCCCACCTCCTCATCGGGATGTGCCGAGATTGGTGCGTAAACCTGTATGACCTTCAGCAAATACCATTTGGTGATTCTGAGTAAAAGATACGCAACCTTCGTCGACACACTCCCAGTCTTAACAATGTTGTGAACGAGAGACTTGTGAACGATGAATCCGACAACCTCCTTGGGATAGATGATTGTCCTGCCGGTGATAGAACAAGTTGCCGGATTTGAGGATTACCGTGTTCTCCCCCTCTCTTCGGACCTCATATAATCCTATAACAACCCAGCGCGACTTTTCTATCTCTTCTTCCAGCTCCGGAATCTTCTCGTCAATCCTCAGGGTGCGTGGGTTATATATTGCCAGGTTGGGTCATCTAAGGTGGCAGCCGAACCTCCACCGGAGATTCTTAGCACCCCCTGCCCCGCCGTTACCATGCCGTAGGGCCGCAGTAGACTGAGGTCCATTTATTTGTATCGTTGCTCATGGGGGGATATATTGCCATAGATGCCACGCTTGGCGAGCGGGTTGGTAAACGCAGTTTTTTATTGCTTTTTGCTGTTATCAAAAAGATGCTGCTGCCTATCATCTTCCTCAATTTCCCTCTGGCGCCTCCTACGACAGATGTGGGGTAGTGGGTTTTCTTACCTGCCACTACACGAGGTATTTATTAACCATAAAAAATTACTAACACTATAAAAAATTGGACTGCAGCATTAATTGAGAACTCTATTTGCAGAAACCGGAGGGGTTAAACCTATTCATAGACCTTTTCAGCACTTAAAATACGAAAGCGTCATATTCAAGCTCATTATTTTAATTTGACGACCAGCCGCCTGGCGTTAAAACATGCAAATTACTTTAAGCACAGTTAACTTTGGCATCATACTAAAAAATTTGCAGTAAGCTTATGTACATGAGTTTGGTTCTATTATCTTTAGAGTGAAAGTTACTATTTTGTAAATACCCAACATGTTCTAAACAAATCTCGTAATAGATTGCCTAAAAGTATGAGCCTGAGCCGCTTGCATCTATTATTAGTATACTAATATATTGGTATACTAATACCTGCGTCTATTAGAGGGTTGCCCCATTTAATAATTGTCGTCTTTAAATAATACTAGTTTTTACGGATTTAATCGCGTATATTTCATTTTTAAGCACCTGACGTTTCAAGCACTTTACAGCACCCATGGTCACGGGGAGACTGAGATTTTCAACGTCCAGATGTCATAGTTAACCGCGGTTATCATAGATTAAATTTTAACTTTTGTTCCGATCTACACAGTATGAATTTATGTTGTAGAACTCCTCCTTCCACAATAGGTAGCCAGATGTAAGGCAGTGTCTGAGTAATACTGCATATTCTACGGGCATGTTGTTTTCTTTCAGCCTTCTAGTTACAATTGAGATGCAGTCTTCGACAGGTAAGCATGTAAACAATAACTGCACATCAAAACTGACCATAGTTTCATTGTCTGCCAGATGTAGGTCTTTAATCTCGCTGACAAAAAGGTAAGAATCCTTTATGTGTGCTCTTCTATGTCCCCTGAGCGGTGAGAGTATTTTCGCTAAGTGTTGAGCCAATCTGTAAGTTGGTGAATCGATTTGGCTCACTATGGGACGTAGTGGAGCATTGGGCTTGTGTGTTTTTGGTAGCCCATACAACTTTGGTGATTCGGCACACGTAGTTATTATCGATTTTACATCCAGATTTAATTTTTCGGAGTGTTTCTTTATGAGGTCACTAGTTGTTTTATGTGTACTATTTGTTGGGTCGTTTTTAACCTTTTTATAAGTGCTTACACCGGACAATAGTTCTTGTATTTTAGAATTATAATCTGACGTATCCATGACTACCGTGGGATTTCCTTTATCTGCGCGGAGAATCGTGAGGTCTGGTTTATTGCATGGGTTCTTTAACGCTATAAATTCGTCTTTGGGAAGATTCGGTTTAAGCACTAAACTTCGACGTAACATAGACGAGATGTCTTGATGTATCGCCTCCAAATCTTTTTTTCGCATATTGTTTTTAAATAAACGGTCCTCGACACTACAGATAATTTCTTAGTACGATAATCTGAGTGGTGTTATTTCATAATTAAAACCTCTTGATAATACCCTAATTGTTGCATCATCCAGTGTTTATTTTGACAGAATATAGAACGCGATTAATCTATGATCTGTGTTTGTAGTCAATGGTCGTGGTTAGAGAACGTTCTGACATTGATTCAGATGTTTGACATTTGATTTGGTAAATTTTTGACCAAACAAATTTTTGATAATTTTCCATTGACTTATATATTACTAGCGTAAGGACCGGGCCGACCGAACAACTAAAACGGATCAGTGCGCTGGCCATAAAATTACAGTTTAGGGCTAACGCGAATCGGTCGACAGTAGTGCGCGCGCAGGACTGATTTGTCTGTCATAAATATGTCAAGCTGCGTGGTAAAAGGATGCAAAAATTACGATACGAAGATGAAAAAGGAACATGGGATATCGTATCATCGGTTAATAACCCTGTATTAATTTTGTTACAATAAAATTATTATATGAACGCATTATTAAAGTTTTATTTTACAGTTAGTTTAGTTACATTAACAATATTAGGCCAGGGTTGGATTCAGACCCTCAAATATATTGTACATGAAAAATAAAATTATACTATTTTAAAAAAATTATATTACGTTTGACGTTTCATGTTTCTTTTTTCCCCATGTGTCGGGATTTTGGCGTCACGCGTCTAGTTTATCTATACGTTTCGTTTTTTGACGGTTTTGTTTTTATTTCTCGTTTATTTTTGTCTTAAAAACTTATAATAAGTTAAATTTTGAATATTGGTACCTAATATATTTTAAATTCAATAAGGGTAAAACGAAAAGAGTATAAAAGAAACTATATCTGCTTAATTGCATCTGAAAATCTGATTCATAAAATATTTTGAAATTCTGTTTTCAAACTGATTGCTTCTGGAGCATAGAGTGTTTATCGTGGTAGCCCCACATTATAGTTGTATCAAGGATGCAATATAAATGCATCGATCGAGCAACGATCGACCAGAAAAGGAGCTAATTCTAATTTTATTTAAAAAAATGCGGTACTCATGTACAATACAGAAATTCTCGATATCGTAGGGTTAATATTAAAAAGTAAAAGGACGCAATAATAATACAAGTCGATCTTTAGGTAAAATGATGGTATTTGCGTTTAGTATTATTACGATACTATATACTACAAACTATAAAATAATGGTACAGTTAGGATAATTATACTACGAAATCCGACCCTGGTTACGTCGTGTTATGATATGACGTTTGTATTATGACAGGTGCGCTACTTTTTCTTGTATGAAATAGTTACGAGTAAAATATTTAGATGGGCCTATCTATCCTTCCTTTTGAAATCATTGTACTTTTCTATGTTTGTTTTTACATTCGTTATATTTACTAATTTCGCGTTTATTTAACTTCATTTAATTTCATGCAAATATTATAATCAAACGTCGTTAAAACTTTCTTTAATTCACTGGATGATGTGTCTATGGATTTGTTTATGTCATGTAGATCGGAGCGTTTTTGTTGGATTACCGTCCGTAACAACTTTTTACTCGCCTGATTTAAGATCTTAGCGCTTCCTCGAATGTCCTTTTTGGTTGATATTTTAACACACGTAGGAATGAGATTATGGTCTCGACATCTCTTCAAGAAATTTAAGGCTGTTAGATATCTTGCGCGCTTGGTCTTTAGATATTCTAATCGGCGTATTTTATTTGAAATTACCTAATAATATTGGTTTATTAGCCTGCCGAATTATATGCATCTTCACTATAAATGTATTTATAGTGAAGATGCATATATGTAGGCTTTAGTCACTTTTTGCGTATTTATCGTTGAATGTCGAGAGTTTCAATTCCGTAATCAAAACTTTCACGGAGTTTCAGTTTTACGTCAATCGCAGTTACTGGCAACTACCTAACTCAATTTTATTATGAATATGGATTGTATTACAAAATAATATATCAACTTAACAATTTATCAAATAATAACCGAGGCATTCTATATAATTAAATCATAAGATATTTCTTAGATCTTCGTATAGTTTAAAAAATATAAAAAGGGGTGTACTTTTGCTTCCTGATATAACGAGAAATTTTTTTTATTTATTAATTTATTTCAGATAACATATGATCCATATCATTAAAATTGATTGATTTAAAAACATTAATTAATTGATAATAAATAATAATAATATGTCGTTAAAATACAATAATTAACATATAAACATATAAACACAATAATAAGTAACACATAATTATTATTTAGTACCTTCTCACTCCCACAATTACTGGGACTTGTTTGTCGCAGCAATGCCGGAGGATAGGACGGTCCAGTCTGTCTCCTATCATTTTCAGAATAATATTGGAGCTGGCCTGCACTCTGCGCACCAGTGACGCGCACCGCTTACGCATGGTTGCGTGAAAACAGGCAGTGCGCGCCTCCGCAAACATACCAGAGGCACTGCAGAAGCGGGGCAGCCGCAAAACCACCCTGAAAGCGTTATTGTACAGGACGCGGAGATCGTTATAACTTCGTTTATTATAGTCTGCCCACAGGCTCGATGAATAGAGTGACGTACAATAAGCTCTAAATAGTATTATTTTAACCTCCTGTGAGCAACGCGGAAATCTGCGGGCTATCATGTTGGCTCTAAAGGACAACGCTCTCCGCTCCCGCTCAATGTCCGCATTGTCCTTGAAGTCATTAGTTATTATGTGTCCCAGATACTTAAATTGATTGACAACTTCTAGGGGCACCCTATTTAGTAACACTGGAGGTAAATCCTGGGGACACTTGGTACCTGCCTTGAAGACCATGCATTGACTTTTTTTCACATTGTACTTTAGACCGTGTCCACTCGCATACTCTTCACAAATGCGTATCAGTTTTCTTAAGCCACAGATCAACGCGCTCAGCAAAACCACGTCGTCAGCGTAACTCAGATTGTTAATGTTAACACATACGCCGTCGATATGGCAGCCGACGCGCTGGCTGCTGAGAGCGACGATCAAGTCATTCATATACAAATTAAAAAGTGTCGAAGATGTTAATCCGCCTTGCCTGACTCCACATTCGAGCCAATACGGATCCGACACTGCTCCCGCGCAACGTACACTGTTAGATTGGTGTGAATACCAGTACTGGAACACGCTAATGAGTTCCTCAGATAAGTTTATGCTTCTCAGATTATCCCATAAACGATCGTTTCGCTCTAAATCGAAAGCCCTTGATAAGTCGAGGAAGCAGTCATATACAGGCGTCTTGCGGTTTGTATAGTATTTAGCGGTATGCTTAAAACACAATATTGCGCTTTCAGTCGACAGCTGCGGTCGAAACCTGAACTGGTTATCATTCAGCTTTATGTGTCTATTTAACTGTGCATTAAGCAACCCGTCAAACACCTTTGCTATGACAGTGGCAAGGGAGATAGGCCTATAGTTATTTTTGTCGGTAAGATCACCAGTTTTATTTTTCACTACAGGTACCACAACTGTCCTCATAAAATCGGCTGGTGAGTAAGAATGGCCCACGCACAGTGAATAAAACATAGCCAATACCCTCGCGACATGTGGCCCGGCGTACTGCAGGTGCTCAATACTAAGACCGTCATGTCCCGGTGACTTACCTCTTGATATACTTTTTATGGCTTTTGAAACATCTTTTGCCAAAACGCGGTCGTTACCACGTGACTACTCATGTTGCTATTGATCACACCCCCAGCCGGGCCCAGTGGCGATTTCACAGAAAAGTGGTCCCTAAAGACATTAGCAATATCCTTGGGGTCGTTTACACCATCGACGCTCACAGGAAGGCCAGGCCGTACATTAATTTTACTAGTGTTTTTCCAGAAGCCCTTAAAGTTACCCTTTGAATGCTTTTCCGCAAGAGAGTCCATTTTTATTTGTTCTTGGTGATCTTGGCACCACTTTAATCTGGACTTGAAAACTCGTCTGCTTTCGCACATTTCTCGGTAAACACGACCCGACTTTGGCTTTCCGCACATCACCCATTCAAGTAACTTGGACCTAGCCTCCCTATGAGCAGCGCTGACGTGCTTGTTCCAACCCACTATGCGCGAGCCACTCCCCCCCACTTTTATGCTTCCCCGACTTACCACCGCTGCATCACGAAAGGCGGTTACAATGTCGGCGTAAAGCTTATCTAGAGTATGCCAGTGGCCACGGTCATTACAAGCATAATCAGCACAGCTCATACAATCCGAAGGAAAGTCAATCAATCTTAGCCTCTTTGAACTACTGGTATAAGAGAACACTTCTTTCATCCCATAATATATCTTTTTTGGATTCATAATTTTAGGTAATATTTTAGGGGTTAGTAATTTTAAGTCGCAATTTATAATAAGTGGAAAGTGGTCCGACCATTGAGTGTCATATATTACATCAACATTAATCACAGACTGATTTGCCGACTGAGTAGTAACGCAGTGATCCAGCCAGCTGCATGTCCCGAACACATCACTAATAAAAGTAAAAGTGCCCGTGTTTAACCCTAATATCTCTGTGTCTATACACGACCATAGTTGGTCATTACAAAAATTAATAAGTTCACTGTAAAACAACTCACCCGGGTCCGCATTAAAGTCTCCCAAAATAAATACAGCATCAATTCCGTATTCGTCAACAATCGCACTCACCGTACTCAACCAGTCTATGGTAAATTTTCTATCGAATTTGTTGGCATATATACACTCATTATGATCACAGGTCTATCACACGTTATAATTTTTATACCACAAATACGGCTATTATCGCACCTGTTGAAACGCACTATATCGCCATAATACTGCAGTTCCCGCAAACGGACGTCCTCTAAGGATGCCCGCAGACATATCCACGCCGATGTTGCCGTGTATCCGAAACCGCTGTCAATGGTGCCGATGTAGGGTATGTCGTGTGACATTAGCCAAGTTTCCTGAAGACACACCACATCACATGATCAGCAGAGTTCTCGGACATCGTCTATTGATCGTTTTATATTTTTGCAATTAAATGTGGCAAGTCTAAATGGGGAACTATCCATTATTGGGTTTGTTTTGACCGTCTACGCTGGTAGAACCTGCAACGTTCGTTTTCCTGTACTTAAAGTTTACAAAACGTCGGAATATGACTCCTTCGGGCCATAGCGTTTCGTCCATGTATCTCGATAAATTAGCCTCAGATATTAAAAATTTATATGCTTTGTGTCCTCTTTCCACTTTCATATTTATTTTCTCGATTCACTATTTCCTTTGTCTTATTATAGATATAGTTAGTTATGTTTGCAGAGACATGCACATTCGTAATGAACATAGGAATTTTCCTATCGGCAGCTCTGAAGGTGCATTCTAGGTCTCTTGCTATGCCCGCCTTTCCTACGTAACGATATTTGTTTTGTTTTTACGATATACTACTTTTTGCCAGTCTTCGCTGTTAATATTTTGCGAGCGCTCCGGTTCACACGTTTCTAACGCGCATCTATCGCCTGCCTTATCAGTAGTGGTCAGCTGCTCCACTATACTCTATTCCAATTACGAAGTCCCTTTTGACACTTCTTAGAACGTAACTCTTCACGTTTCACATAATTTGAAATAATAATCATTTTTTGTTCATGTTCGTAAATCGTAAAGAGGTTCATCATTTAAAAATACACAATCAATCTAAATCATTATACAATTAATTCACACACACAATCAACATATTGTTTTTAGACATCGTGCTCAAAATAATTAATACTTTAATAGATAAATAATATTTTACTGCCGTTTTGCGTTTACGTTCCATAGTTTTATTTTTACTTTTTTTACATAGTGACGTGACTAAAAGAATCGTATAAAATCGATTATAGACAGATTATTTTCGCGAGTGAAAATCTGTCAATACTGCGTCCACCTCGATCACGACCGCCATTTTGTTTGTCTCTTCAGTACGAATGCAGAAGCCTTGTATACGATACGCGTGTTCAGTTTAGTTGATTTTGTGTCGTGTTTTTATTTCGTTCTTGTTATTGTAGTTATAACTGTTTGATAATTTTTTTGTTGTTATTAAGTTTTGACTGTTATTTGATTTGTTTTTTTTTTGTATTTATAAACACTATGGCCGAAACTGAGACCACTAAAAGAACAGTGATGCGCAGTCAAGCGCGAGAGTTTGTAGTATGCCTACAAGGTTACTTTGACAGAGATTGCCAGAATGGTGGTCCATTGTTGCCACTTTCACAAGTGACTAACCGAGTAAGTGCAGCTCCTGGTATTAGTCGAAAAACTGTTTCCCGAATAAGTAAGGAAAAACATGGTAAAGATTTAATGGAAGATAACAAATTAAAATCGCCACTTAAGAAAAAAGTTAGAAGATCGATAGTTACACATATCGACAATTTTGATAACGACGCCATTAGAAACCATATCTATGGCTACTATAGTAGGAACGAATTGCCGACTCTCGATAAATTGTCAAATACTTTACGAGAATCTGGACTGTTTCACGGCAGTAGAACTTCTTTCTGGAGGGTTTTAAAGAATGTTGGCTTTTCTTATAAAAAATGTGATAAAAGGCGGATTTTGATGGAACGTAGAGATATAGCTTTAGCCAGATTTAATTTTCTAAGATCAGCAAAGTGCATTGCCGTTTGGAATAATGTTATATTTCTAGATGAGACGTGGCTTTTTATAGCTGTAGATTCTGCCTGAAACGTCACCGACAGACCGGTTCGAGTGTTCGCTTCCTGATTCACTATTGGCCTTACTCTTCCCTCACTGCAGCCTGCAGCCGTACGACAGACGTTGCCGGTCGTTTAATTTATTTTGTGTTTGCTTATGTTGTTCTACCCTCAATTTTTCAGATTGCGTTTCGACGCAATTTTATGATAAATGATTCATTTATGTTTCTTGTACTTATCTCATTGGGCAACATATCATAATCATGTGAGTCCCATCGATCCACTTTCTAGCCACGCACCTCGTTTCATGTCCATTTTGAAAGCCGACGCCGGCGGTAGGGAATCGGCTTTTAGCTGATAGACTTCCGTCCTTAGTTCATTACACACTCTAGCGTAGCATAAGTCGACTTTATGCTTTCGATTTCAGTCTTCATCGTTATCATGTCCTTCAACAGTTTAGAACAGTCCAAATGATTCCATAAGATTGGTGGCAGTTTATCTAACTGTCTTGCCACAAAAACTGGGATAAGATCGGGCTCCGCAGTTTTAAATAAGTTTATAATATCTGCTACGTCACGCTCTTCTTTCCCTGTATTCTTTCGTAATATGTTTCTTTTGTCCGTTGGGATAGACTCAAACAAAAGTGTCTTGGAGTTCTTGATATCCTCACTTGTAAATGCCGACTTACAAATACGTACTAGAGTTTCCTTGTCTGCGACCGATATTTTATTTTATATATATGACAACATCTCGTCAATGACGATGTTACATTTATTGCACTTCACTACGTTCGTCATATTTATTGAAATGCGCTCATTAACGCTCATTAAAAGTTGACACGCCCAACTCGTACGGGTGCGTACACGCGACTGTTCTGAAAACTCCTGGTACATCAGCGTCTAACAGATTTTGATTTCGATATAGTACAAAGTAGTTGAATATGTTCTTACTCATAACTATTTTTAAACTGAAGTGACAACGTAACTTACCATCCACCTGATATATAGCTGCTGCGGTTCATGTTCACCTGCAGCTAACTTATAACAAAGAAGGCTACAAATATATGCATTGTTACCTCTTTAAGATCACCGCACTTCTGGGTTTTTTTTTATAGAAGAGGGGGCAAACGAGCATGCGGCTCACCTGATGTTAAGTGACTACCGCCGCCCATGATCAACCGCAACACCAGGGGGAATTGCAGGTGCGTTGCCGGCCCTTTAGAAAGGAGTAAGCTCTTTTCTTGAAGGTCCCCAGGTCGTATCAAATGTTCCACGCCTTCGAGTAGTGCTACCATGGAGGCAGGAATTAAAGAACTTCTGAAAGACTATAATGAATCACATAACAATATCTAACTATCCAGTGCCCACCGAGAGTAATGAATACTGATTAAAAAATATTACTTACAATTTGTTGTTTTATTTATTAAAACAGGTTGCAACCACTATGCTACCGTTAGTAGATATAATCGATTACTATCCAACATCGGTTAACAATCGATTACTGCGTAACAATTAAAATATTTATGTGCAACGATTTATTTCAACACCAAGGTTCATAAATATTAAAAAATATATCAAAATAGATTATAATAAATTAATTAGACATAAAAATGATACACCAAAAATTTTCCATCATCAACGTCGCTATACTCACAGTATCATAGTGCGAGCGAGTGAATAGATATGAAAGAAAGTATCGCACGCGTAGCTCGCCGACCGCTCGAATGAATTGTAAGAGGGCTCTTAAATAGAACAACTAAAAAGTAAGTTTACAGAGCTACCACATTTCTTTTTAGCTCACGCTTCAAAATGCCTTTGCATTATTTTTTTCTCAGGAATGGAGTATTTCTTCACAATGTTTTTCTCACAGCATACCATGCTCATATATCATCAACCACGTGGTAATTGAACGCCTAACTGAATTTTAATGATGTCATCGGGTATCGAACTTCAGTGGTTCGCGCACTACACTACGTCCGAGTGTGACGAACGCTCTGCGCTCAGGCTACACGGTGTAGTTCGTGAGTTAATAGAGTTTTTACTTAATTTACGCAGAAATAATTTATAGTCTGGAGTCATTGAAAGAAATAAAATATCTCTATATATTATTATTATATATTAACTCATTTTAATATTAATTCCATTCTTATTTTAGCCCGATACAATTTTAAGAAATTTGCCAAAAATCCGATAAAGGTTTTATCATGTCCAAGGTTAATTTAATTGGGTCTAACCCACAAAGGAAAAGCTCCTTCTAAATGGGCTTTTATAAAAAATGTATAAGAGAAAAATTGAATTTTTATGAGAAATGAAAAACGTCTCAACTATAAAGGTAATGCCTAAAATTGAAAAAATTTTTAAGAAATTTCTAAAGAAGTCTATCAGTTTGAAAACCGGTACCAAATTAAGTCACGATCCCAAAGGCTTATTGACAAATATCTTCGTAAGGTAACAAAATACTAATAAGAATTTCTTATTACAAGTCTCTGCTGATTTAAATTACTCTTTTTATTAGAATACGGGTGACAAACGAGCATACAGTCCGCCTGATGCTGAGCGGATGATGTGATCCATAGACATTTATTTACATTTATAATCAATTAAGAATCAAAATGCAAATACGGTGTCACTCTGAGGACTAAGGTGGAATGCCTCATTGCCAGTAAAAAGGGTCTACGATTCTCTACACTCACCATACGAAAATCAGCAGCATTAAGATGCTATTTTTACGTTGATATTCTGTGAAAGCGTGGTCCTACCGTGGTTGAGCTGACCCATTCGTCCTACAACCATAATATAGCTGCAGTACGGCTCTACACCGTGTACTCCTGTAATTGCTCGAACTACTCACAAAAAAAACCAAAACGTAACCTGCCTTGAAACGCAGGAGCTTGACGTTGAAATATGCTAGCCGCGGTTGTGAATGAAAAAAACTCCTGGCACATCAGCGTCTAACAGATTCCGATTTCGACATAGTAAAGAATAGGTGAATATGTTCTTATTCATAACTATTTTTAAACTGAAGTAACAACGGAACTTACAATCCACCTGACATATAGCTGCTGCGGTTCATGTTCACCTGCCGCCAACTTACAACAAAAAAGGCTACAAATATATGCATTGTTACCTCTGAGGACTAAGGTAAGATAGAATGCCTTAATAAGCCTGTAATTATCATTATCATCATCATTACAGCCCTTCATATGTCCACTTCTGAACATATGCCTCCCCCAAGGAATGCCACAAAGCACGGTCCTGTCCCACTGCATCCATCGACTTCCTGCATGTCTTACCAGGTCGTCACTCTATCTAGCGGGAGATCGCCCTAAACTAACCTACCGGTACTAGGCTGCCACTCGAGAATCTTTTTTCCCCATCGGTAGCCCGTTCTTCGATCTATATGACCAGTCCATTGCCACTTAAGCTTACTAATTCTTTAGGCTGTGTCGGTCACTCTGGTTCTATTGCGGATATCCTAATTTTTAAGTTTATCATGCAGAGAAACCCCGAGCATAGCCCTATCCATAGCTCGGTGAGTGACCTTGAGCATCCTCGTACGGCCAGCAGTAAAGGACCACGTCACAGTACTATAAGTCATCACTGGCAACACACAATGGTTGTACAGTCTCGCCTTCAGTTTTTTAGGTGTAGCTGACGAGAAGATGTGTCGTAATTTCCCGAACGCTGCCTAGTCGAATTTAATCCGTTGATTGACCACTCGGTCGAAGTTAAAATTACCTAGTCGGACTATTTGTCTCAGGCGCCTCTAACAGGCCGGCCTGTCTCCTCTTCTATTGAAAATTCCTTTTATCTAACACCAGTTGATATTAAAGAAATAACATGTATCATACGAAACTTAAAAAATAAAAGAAGTTGTGGATACGATGAAATACCCCCAACACTAATAAAAAAATGAACTCAAAAACTTGCGCCGCCCCTTGCCTTTCTCATTTACCAATGCTTTAATGAAGATGTAGTCCCCGATAATTTAAAAATATCAATAGTCAGACCAATATTTAAATCTGGAGATCCTACTTTGAGAAGCAACTACCGACCCATAGCTCTATTACCATCTTTTTCTAAAATAATTGAATCCGCTATAACAAATCATTTTTACTCATTTTGCGAGAAATTTAGTATAATCGATGACAGCCAAAGTGGTTTTCGATGTAACCGGTCAACTACCATTAGCTGTTTTCAAATATTCACAAAATATATTTTTTATTTTTTTTTTTTATTTATTTTATTTTCAAGGGAAATTTTTTTTTTAAATAAATAAATAAAAGAAGCATCATAAATACTTTGGTGAGTAGAACTATTGTGCAAAATATAATTTTGAAATATTTTACTAAGTTTCTTGAAGGAGGTCAGACATTCTTAACAAAAAGAAATACGCTGTTGGAATTTTATTAGATATGAGTAGGGCATATGATCGAGTACTGCCAAATAATTTACTTAACAAATTATACAGCATAGGTATCAGAGGGGTGGCCTATAACTAGTTTAGATCATACTTTCAGAACAGATTTCAGAATGTTGAAATACAACATACATGCCAACAAAAGAATATTGTTGAAAAAGTAAGATCAAGGAAAGTATCTGTACTAAAATCCATACCCCAAGGAAGTGTAATAGGATGCTTCATTTTTTTGGTATATATAAATGAATTGCCTAAAATTATAAAGGAAAAGAGTATATAATTTGAAACAGAAATAAATAATAAGTTAAACTGCATTCTAAGCGAAAGAGTGACATGGCTAAAAGACCACAATTTAGAATTAAATTTTAACAAAACTAAATTAATAATTTTTAGACCATATCAAAAACAACAGTTAAATATAAATTTTTTGATTAGTAATACAAAACTAGAGTGTGTACAAAATTTTTCAATGTTAGGAATTAAAATATACTGTAACCTAAATTGGAAAAGCTATATACAGGTTGTTAGTGTAAACACCGTTATTCTTGAAACCAGTGGTTTGGTTTCACTTATAGTACGTAAAATAAATTGTCCAGATTGATATATGTGCTAAATGAGTTAAAAAGATCCACAAATACAAATACAGCCAAAATGGCCTATAATGCCTATGCGCGCGCGTGGTTGTGCTACGGTATACCGTTGTGGAGAAACTGCACAGACATCCAAAAACTCTTTATCGCTCAAAAAATTGTATAAGAATTCTAGCAAATATTGACTCTAGGGAAAGCTGTAGAGCATATTTTATACAACACAAGATATTAACAGTCACATCTTTATACATATTAGAATCATGCAAATTAGTAAGAAAATACATAGATATATTTCAAAAAGCTAGTGATGACAATATAAAGAGATATAATAATAACTCAGGAAGAGAAATAAATTAATATTGCCTAAAACCACTTTCTCTTTATACAGTTCTGGACCATATTCAATGGCAGTTAAACTATATAATACATTACCCAAATATTTAATAGAAATAGAAGAATATAAGAAGTTTGTGATAGCACTAAATAGCTTTTTGATTAAGGGATGTTATGTTAAATTAAAGTAAATAAATAAATATAGAACATATACTAAATACTTGCAATGTATAAAAAATATTTAAATATTAGTATTAGAATTAAGGCATTAGAGCAAGCTAGCTTTATTTCATATTTTTATACCCTTGCTGGAAGCATGTGCTGTAATTTATCACACAAAACCACATGTAAATGCAATAAATAAATAAATATATCTAAATAAATATACTCGTCAACAACTTCGAGCTTAGTGCTCCCAACAACTACTGTGCATAAGTGCGACATGGACGTTACACGTTTTGTTCATGTTCATCTTAAGATCCACACATTGGGAGGTACTATTGAGGTCATTGAGCATAGTGTTTAGGTCCTCCAGCGATTCTGCCGTAAGTAATGTACTTGCCATTGACGTTAATACCGTATCCTTTCCAATCCAGTAGCTTGAACGTCTAACGTCTTCCAATGCAGCGGTGAAGAGATTCGGGGATATGACGTCACCCTGTATTACACCTCTCTGCAGTTGGACTGTACAAACACTTCACCACTTCGGTATATCGACAGTCAACTTGGCACCGCTGAAGGGACTGTAGCACCGCGACTGTAGAATCGAAGATTTTCTCATAGTCCACATACGCCAGGCAGAATGGCAGATTGTACTCTTCGGTCTTCTGTACAATTTGCCGAAGGGCATGTATGTGGTCTATGGTGCTAAAGCCTTTTCGGAAACTGGCTTGTTCGGAAGGCTGGAAGTCGTCTAGTCCGCGTGCGAGACGATTCGTAATGACTCTGGAAAACAGCGCGCAGACGAAGCTCAGAAGGGAAATTGGTCTGTAGTTCTTTAAGAGAGCGTTTTAACCTTTCTTATAGAACAAGATCACCGCACTTCTGGTCCACGCTTTCGGAGTAGTGCCACCATGGAGGCAGGAATTAAAGACCTTCTGAAGAACTTCCAGTACCGGTTTTCCACCCGCTTTCCGAAGTTCCACTGTAATTCCATCCTTGCCCGCCGCTTTTAAAGTGCTGTAGAGCCATTTTAATCTCACTCAGACTGACATCCGGGATATCATTGGAATAGTGTTGGATAAGACTTGCTCTTGGATCGTTACTCACACTTGCGTGTGGCTCCAACGATGACGTATACAGATGCCCATCCGGAAATAATGCTGCCAAATTTGGTCTTCAGCTTCGGCAGTTGGTTCTTTCTGGCATATAGTTCTCTGATAAATAGTTTGGAGCCCTGGTTCCGCTCGATCGCTTCTTCAATATGAGCAGTATTGAAGTTGCGTAAGTCCCGCCGCATATATTTGGAGATCTGACTGTTCGTTTGCCTGTATGCTATCAAATCTGCAGCTTCATTTCCCGTATAACAGCACAGCATGGACAGCTTGTCATTCATATCGTCCATTGTATTGCAGTCTTCTAGGCACTGAAAACGGTTTTTTAATTCGAGCTAAAAGTTTTCCGGACCCTGGATTAGATCACGAGGGGGACGAAGTGTTGACTTCATTAGATGGGACCTCTCCAACTTAACGTTTAGGTTCAGTGTGCCCCTAACCATTCGGTGATCGCTGCCAGTTTTCACCCTCGCGATCACTGAGATATCACTGAACAGTTGGCGTCCGGTCATCATAATGAAATCAATCGCATTTTATGTTGAACCGTCGGGGCTCAACCAACCGCTTCTGGAAGAAAGAGTTCATCATAAAGAGTTCCTCTTTCTTCATGAAGTCGGCCAGATGCTGAGCTCTTGGGTTGCGTTGCCCTATTCCAAATTTCTCTAACTTCATCTTCACTGCCTTCTCTTGTGCCTAGTTTTGTGTTGAATTCTCCTATCAATACCGTATAGTGATTTTTGGAGGAATGCATGGCTCTAGAGGTATTCTCCTCCTCCTCGTCATTATACTCGTTTCTTATATCCTTTAAATCTGAACAGAGCAGTGCGGGCCCTATTTTGGGGACAATTCTTCTTCTTCATCAGTCCATTACAATCCACTGTTGCACATGACCTTTCCCGTTGTAAAGAAAATTTTCCTTAATCGTATCGTAACAGGCGGATTAAAAATCGCAGTTCAGGATTAGTCACACCTTTGATTCTACTCTCCGTAGCCGGTCTGGGTTTTCACCTCTGACGTAGATGGTTATATTGTCGTCTATCAGAAGTCATAAGCACTTATTGACGTATTTCATAGACACCTCTTACAATACCTACGGGTCTAAATGCTCTTTCCGATCTACCCCATTCACTGGCGCTACGCAGAGATTTGCATTTTCTATTTATCGAATTTACCTCGGACTTGTCGTAACAAATCTATTAACAAAATTGCTTTTAGATAGATTCATTATAGGCAAAAGGAAAATAAGTATAGGTATAAAATAAAATTCATGGTGCTAATCAAATAGAAAATAACTAAGGTACAGGGAAAATCGTTTAGAGGAAGAGGAATATATGTATTTGTCATTACTTACCCTAATATTGGATACGAAATGAAGCGAATACACAATTTTATAGTTCATTATTAGCATAATATCGAAAAGCTGTTGCCGGTTTACGTAAGGTTCTTAAATGTTTTACAAGACGACATTGTGGTTAGAGAACTTGGCTACTATGCCATGAGACCTGAATTTAAGTCAAAACCTAAGCCACTATCTTATGAAAAAAGGAGCAACTTCTTCCGGAATTGTCGTATATATTTTTTCAGCCCAGTTCAGGCTACATGTCTTTGAAACTCTTTGCCTAATTACATCAGAAAAGCACCCAATAAGTAAGCTTTTAAGAACTCGATACCTAATAAATAATAATAATCTTTTAAAGAAAACGCTTCTTACATGAAATAAATTATTTATATCATATGTATTGCTAAACAGACGTATAATATTACTAGATACATACTCATTATATACATATGTATATAAATATGTATATATATCCGCCCTTTGTAGTATAAATAGTGTGGGGATGGATTGTGCACTTTCATGTTCGTCTCGCGTGTCAGTTAAAACCGTTGAAGGTACAGTGTCACAACAACGGTGCGGTGTTAAGCTTGTTACAACTTTGATGATCACGATTCGCATTTCGATGACAATATAATCAGGAGCATGAACCACACGTCAAAATGATAAAAATGCAGGTGACTGTCTGGTGCTGCTGGTTATTGCAGAATTAATTGCAAATCGAATCGCAGGAAGCTTAGCAAGTGTTATGGTCATTATCTCCAAAAATGGCTGATTGCGCCTTCGAAAAGCGATTCTTTCTTTCCATTATGTTTTCTTGTGGGTAATACTTCAGTATTATTGCATACTACCGAGCGAATGAAATATATGTTGCACTTGCATACCTTCGCTAATGAATTGCACTCCATTAAGGCTGAATAAATGGCTGGTTGAACTATATCGCAAGAAAGCCTCGGATAGCGGCTGTGCACATTCAGCGCTGGTGGCATTCTCTAGAGCAAACTCTATCCATCGAGTATAAGTATCTTCTTTTCTTTCTTCATTTCTTCTTCTTCAGATGTTTCTAAAAGCGGTTTAAAGGGATCTACAGCAAAAACTTAGAAGTGGCGTGCGGTAGCTTGTGTTTGCAGTAAACCGGCTGGTTTTCTGTCGTCTATCTTATATTTCTGGCAAAGTAACACTGATTAAATAATAACACTATGTAACAGATATACATCACGCCCACACAATGGCGAAAATACCTACACTATAATAGCCTACAAAATTTTAAAAACGAGCTAGTAGTTGCATATGATATGTAGCATCTGACATCTCACGTTGGTAATAAGAAATATTAACATTACCTATATCCTAAAAGGGGTATTTTTTAATCAAAATTAAAAATATCAATTGAGCAGTGACAGAAATTAACCTTAAAATTTAAAAAAGCTAAATATTTATTGTTACTCACTTGCATTTTTATCAATTATCTGCACTATTTTCTGACACTTATTATCAACAGTAACTAATAAATATATTTGAAAATGGGCCACGTTAAAAGTACCCTTACCCGACGAGCATGTATGCGTAGATATATGGATGTAAAGGAGGCGAAAGAGGTATGTCAGGATCGTGTTAAATGGAAGTCCGTGGTCTCTGCCTACCCCTCTGGGTGACAGGCGTGAGTGTTTATGCTTATGCTTTATGCAGTAACTAATAATATAGTTCACGCATATAAATCAGCCGGTAGATAAATAAAGCGAGACGTTGAATAAGTGAGCCCTGACAGTACACATTTCGGTCTCATTCCGGGCTAGTAAAATTTTAACTCAATCGATATAGTTTATGGATAATCTATACTAAAATGTTCAGGAGCTTTTTAAAGTTCGTTTTCAGGTATGATGACTATGAGGTCCCTAAAATAATCGTGGGGTGATTCTAGATCCCTTACAATATTCTCTAGCTCGGAGTACTTATGTATACATATCTGGTTCTCACGTACACCCTAACGTTTCTTGTAAGTAAATTTCCATATACAAATATCATAATTTGTTTCTTCCGTGCACGATTGGAGAGGAAGCGTATCGGCGACGGCGAAGCGTACATTTCATTCGAAGTAATATTCTTGTAGTCCATCGTAACGTCCATCACGCCAGACGATCACTTGGAGTCTTAAGTAAGACACACTACAACTGTGGAATTGCCTGTCTTCTATGAATAGAATAGATTTTTTTTATTCAATATAGATTATTACATAATACTTTTTGAAAGTCATTTTAAATATAGGTTATATCGGAATTTGTCTGCATTCCTCCCAGGTCAGTCACATGTTCAAAAAAATTGACGGATCCTCTGGCGAAAAAACTTCTCTCGTAGTGGATCCGCAAATTATACATCTCCATACGGTCAAATATAGCTTTTAAGGGTAGATTCGATAAAATTTGAATAAGTATCATCTTGCGAATAAAATAGTAATTTTATTACCCTAAATTTAGAGTACTTTTGGTTTACCGAAAATATAAAATATTTTTTATAAAAATATTTTTTACCAAAAATTACAAGAGTAAATTGCTATACTTCCTAAATTCACGGAATAAGACAGTTATCCCAGTTACATTTTAGCAGTTGTTATCGTATGCTTTGTTCAAAACGTAGGATATTTTATAGTACTACGTTCATAATTTCTTGTATTTTTGGGATATGTTTTCCTTTTTCTTTAGACATTTTTACAGTAACAATACTGATAATACCCAGTATTGGCTTCTCTATGTTTGTTATGGAAATAGACAAACGAAGTTATCTGAGAGTAAGAACTTAATACTAAAATTATTCGAGTGTTATATTTTGTTATAGTATAGCATGGTATTTGGTCAAATCCACTCTAATTCACGAATGTAATATCTTCCAGGTATGCATACATAATATAGATACATGTTATCTCTGTATAATATTATACCAGTTGCCAAGTTGGGGGGGCTGGTGACCTGTAATACGAGTCCCTGACGGGTACCAGTCTCCCACAAATGACATAATATTGTGAAAATAGAGATGTAACACTAATGTATCTTCCATGTATTACATATGTCGTTCTATTACAGTAATTTGGTGCTACAGCTATATCTTCAATCCTGGTGTTCTGCGTAGTCAGTTAGAGGGTCTACTATAACGAAACGATCGGCACTTTAAAAATGATTCAATTGATATGGTGGATGCCCCTAATACCAGCCACGCCCTTAATTCCAGCATTTACGTCTTCCCCCCCCCCCTCCATAGCTCGCACCTTGAGGCATAAAATAAAAGAAATTGCCCCGAGTCCCCGGCGCCCCTTTAATGCGAAGAATCTCCGGGAGTAAAACCGGCGACGAGGTTCGTCACCCGTCACGTTCTGTCACCCGGAGGGGCGAAAAGTGGATTGCAGAAGCCCGTCTGGCTACGCTGAATGTATGTGGAGCAATGAATGATAAGATGGATGAATTATGCGAAATGATGAATGATAGAGGAGTAGAAGTGCTATGTGTAAATGAGATGAAGGAAAGGGAAAGGATGCAACTGCACATGTTGGTCTTGTGTAGACACGACCGAGCGCGCTTGCCAGGGAGTCGGTATCATCCTTTCAGAAAGAATGTGTCAATGTGTGCAAAAGTACGAATGTATAAGCTCGAGGCTGCTATGGACACGAATGAAAATGGCCTTAAAGAAGCTGTTTGTGCTAGGGGTGTACGCCCCAGACAAGTCAAAGCCCACTTATATCCAAGAGCAGTTTTAGGACATGGTAAGGACGGTGTTGATGACATGTAAGAAAAATGAGAATATTACTATGTTAGGAGATTTTAACCGAAGGGTCTGGTTAAGAAACGATATTGGAAACGTTTGGAAATGAAAGTATAAATGAGAATGGTGATGGCCTCCTCACCGTATGTGTGGAAAAGAATCTTTTTGTGACGTACACTTTCTTTCGTCATAAGAAGATTCACATGTATACATGTAACAGAAACAGAAACTTTTTTATTCAATGTAGATTATAACAATACTTATTGAAAGTCACTTTTTTAATTTACCACTGGTTCGCAAAAAAAACCCCCGTCCTGGGAAGAACCAACAAGAAACCCAGCGGGCCTATTTTTTTTCCAATAATAGCTTACAATCATGTTTACAATTAACAACACAAGACAACTTAGAAATAGCTTGGTAGCGATCACCCTTCCCAGGGGTTATTATCATCCATAAATTCCTCAATATTATAATAACCCTTTTTATTCAAACTTAGTTTAATAAAATTTTTGAACTTTGCGTATGACAAATTTTGTATATTTTCTGGGATTTTGTTGTAAAAGCGTATACATCGCCCCAAGAATGAATTACTGAGTCGGTGGAGTCGAGTGACTGGTACTATAGCTTGGTATCAATGTTTTGAGAGGCCAGAGTTAATATATTGATTTCCTTAAATTTTTGTCTCAGTGACTCTTTTGGTTTTAAATTATATATTGCTCTAATGGCCCTCTTCTGCAAAATAAATATAATTTCAGTGTCAGTCGCGTGTCCCCATAGCAAAACACCATACGACATAATGCTATGGAAATAACTAAAGTAAACTATTCTAGCTGTTTCAACACTGGTAAGAGTTCTAATCTTTTTTACAGCATATGCTGCAGAACTAAGTCTGCTAGCTAGTTTTGATATATGGAGGAGCCATTGAAGCATTGTGTCCAGTGTGATTCCAAGAAAAATGGTGGTATCAACAAGACTAAGTTCCTCCCCATTTAAAATTACATTAGTATTGACATGTTTAACATTAGGAGTTACGAATTTCATACATTTAATTTTAGTTCCATTCAAATGCAAATTATTAACATTAAACCAATTGACTAACTTAGCTATAGCATTATTTACTTCGTCGTAATTTAATAACTGTCGTTTTAATTTGAAAATTAATGAAGTATCATCAGCAAATAATACTTATATCATGGTTATCCCCTACTATCTAAGGTAAGTCATTAATATATACAAGAAGAAGAAAGGGGCCGAGAATTGAGCCCTGAGACATGCCCATTTGTACAATCGACCCGGAAGTTCTCATACTATTGATGACAACTTTTTGCGTTCTGTCACTTAAATATGAAATAATTAATTTAAGAGCATCGCTTCTTACACCGTAGTGTTGAAATTTCCTGATTAATGTTTCATGGTGAACACAATCGAAGGCTTTGGATAGGTCACAGAACACACGCAAAGCATCCTGTGAATTCTCCCATGCATTAAATATATATTTAATCAGCTTAACACCAGCATCAGTTGTCGAGCGACCCCTTGTGAAACCAAATTGATTTTTATGAAGTAAATTATTTACATTAAAAAAAATTTAACATTTGATCAAGAATATTTTTTTCAAAAATTTTACTAAGTATTGGCAGTACAGAAATAGTTTTAAAATTAGCGGGGTTCAATGTACTACCAGATTTAAATAAAGGTATTACTTTACTATGCTTCATTAAATTAGGAAACACACCAGATTCGATACTATAGTTGAGGTGCGATTATATCTATTATAGACGCAATAACTTTAACGGAAATCCCCCACAGATCGGCGGTTCTCTTAATATCAATAGTCTTAACATATTTTACAATATTTTTTGATGACACTTTATGAAATGTAAAATTCTTTGTACACACATTTACATTTTGTTTAAGTAATGATTCGGCGACGGCAGGAGAATAATTCAGTGACTTAGTGGTTAAGATCGGAATATCAGTAAAATATTTCTCAAAAACCATTGCAACATCCTGATCTGATTTAGTTAATTTATTGTTAAAACTTAACTGGTGGTTTGAATTGCGAGAGTTGACCTTACCAGTTTCACTATTAATTATACTCCATGTCATTTTAATTTTATTAGAAGCAGTCTTTATTTTGTTGCTCAAGTACAATGACTTGGCTAAGGAGCACACTCTTTTAAATATTTTGGAATATTTTTTTACATATTCCCTAAATTCGACGCTCGGATTATATGACCTTTCATTGTAAAGTTCATATAACCTTTGTCTACTCTTATGGACTCCTACTGTCGCCCATTCATTAAATGCGTTGCGATTGTTCAAGGAGAATGTTTTAGGAGTAAAAGTATTATTAAATTCATTGCAAATGAGCTTAAATAATGATCCATACAAAAAATTTGGATTATTTTGGAATGAAAGTAATGGAAGTTTTTTTACTATGTTACTTCTAAACTTCTCCAAGCGATGTGCATTTACTGGAACAAACACTACTTTTTTATCTGCTTGCTTTTTTGTGAACATAAGGTAATGAAACTAATTGTCCACAGTGATCAGTGCTCAATTTTTGAATTATACATTTGTTGAACGGCTTAACATTTGTAAAAATGTTATCTATACTTGTTGCACTAGATTCAGCAATACGTGTTGGCTCCAAAAATAAATTAAAAAGACCATAAGATTTAAACAATGAGCTAAATTTGATATTGGTGGAGGAAGCTTCTAGGAGATTGATATTAAAGTCTCCACATATTACAATAGTTTTATTCTGTTTATTAGGCTTAGCGAAAACGTCCTCCTTAATTTTTTCAAAAGTATCATAGAAAGAACATGGGGGTCTTTAAACACTCACAACAATGAGGTGCTCAAACTCAACACATGCCATTTCTACAGTTCACTCAACAGAGAGGCTCATAATATCTTTACGTTCTTTACATGATAATAATTTACTAGCTAAAATTAAGGAGCCACCTCTTAAAATCGTTTCTCTATTGAAAGAACTGGAACTCTATTGAATCACCTGGTGATTACTGAAGTTAAACATTAAATTATGAGCTTTTAACCAATGTTCAGTAATACATAAAATATGAATATTGTTGCTATTTAAGAACAATTCAATTTCTAGCTCTTTGATTATCATGCCTTGTATATTCTGATGCACCAGGTGTAAACAATTTTTATTATCATTTTGTGGAGTTATACAACTGCAACTATTAAGGATTTGTAAGCTACATTCTAAATTATTTAAATTATTATAACTGCTAGAGATTAACTCTATTGTCTCATTTTCTAATTTAAATTACTTGGAACGGATTCCAAATTGCATGTCAAATCATAATGCTGCTCAATAGGAGCAGATGTCTGGGTAGGCAAGTCCTTGACTGAGTTAATATATAAAAAAATAAAATAAAATAATATTTGGATAGGTAATACCTATCTGTAGTCAAAAATTTCTTAATTAAATTATTAATATCTATATCTATATATAAATTAATTCTATTGGTATAATTGTTACAATTAAATGTCAAATTTAAATTATTGTTACATGATAAATTATTCATTAATAAATTTAAATCATGCCTTATTTTATTCTCCTGTTTTACCCTGTATATAAGGCAATGTAAACAAGATAATTTTATGGACATTTAAAGTATTGAGGTAATCAATACATTTTAATAATTGATTTTTGTTTACATTGCCTCTTCTCCCAACAAGAATTATTAATGTGCTATTAGGACAAAACTTACTAGTTGAAACTTTATTCATTATATGACTAAAAGATGCTCCAGGCATACAATAATTACTAATCAATTGTCCTTTTAAATGGTTATTTAACATCATGCCCAAATTTTACCTATGTCATCACAATACATAATAACTTTACGTTTTTTAATATTTAAACTACTTTTTAAGTTTTTATTCTTTGTTATGGCACCGTCATAGAGTGTTGGTGAAAATAAGGAGTCATTGCTATTTACACATATTGTCCCCGATGAACATGGTATAGAGGGTTGATTCTCACTCTGATGTTTTATTAAGGAGTTAAAGCGCTCCTCATTGTATTTACATGACTTTACCAGATCATTCATGGCCAATAAGTGTTCTTTTATCTCAACCTGAGCCGATGCATATTTATTTGAGATAATTTGTAAGGAGTTTTTAAGCGACAAAGCTTCAGAATTGAGACACTCTATTTCAGTCTCATAACAGTTTTTCATATTTTCCACCTCAATTGAATATAATTTAAGTTTATTAATTAATTCATGCTTTTCCTTACATATATTTATATGATTTTTGTGTTAATTTATTTTTTAATTAACTTTTGTACTTTCCTAACATATTTATTAATTTTTATATATTTCTTTAATTTTCTTCTACTGCATGTAATTCTTTCTGATGTTCTTGATGTGACAAAATCATCAAATCGATTATTGTGGAGGGATGCAATGTTTTTGAAGGTTTACATTCTATGAGCTATGAGCAATTAATCTGAGGGATTCCTCATATTCTGTCAAACTCATCGACTGTTCCCTGAAGCTGATCCCTTTCTTTTAAAATATTTGTATAGTCTTTATGCAAATTAACCATATCACTTTTTAGTTGACTATTTTTGGCAATTATATTTATTATTTCCTTTTCGTTGTCATCCCTTTCTTTAAGCAACAGCTCACACTGCTCCTTTGACGCCTTAAGTTCTAGAAGCGCCATTTGAAGTTGGTTCTCCATTTGGCGCGTTTTGGCGTTGCGTGTATTCATTTTACTATTATGTGTAAATAGCAAAAGAAAACAAAGAAAGAAAACCGAATAAACAGAGTAAGCTAATATCTAGATCTCTGGGTCTACTTACAGATCTCAAATTAAATTATCAGGTAAATAATTCAAATTAAAATCCGAAATAACACTAATTTAAAAGGTAACTCTTAAAATATTAACGGGATAACAAGAATTACAATGGGTTTGTTTGGCAGAAAAAAGCGCTAGCAAGCGCTTGTAAGCAAAATGGCGAAACTAAACAGTTTTCGGCCAGGACACGTTTGCTAACTTCAGTAGCGCTGACATAATCCGCCATTTTGCTTATTTAATTTGTTTGTTTTGAAGTAGAGTTTATAAATTGTTTTGTGCAATATTAGATTTAAGCGTTAGTACTCTTATTAGTTTGTGGTTTTAAGTAATAAGTATAATGACATGAATAGACATATACGTTATTAAAAATTCATGATTGGTAAGTTTTTAATATGAATAGTTTACAAACATATATTTAAATTAAGTTAGGTTCCCCGGCTAAAACTAACTTCGTGTCTTAGAGGAAAATAGCTACTTGCGATTTGACAGCACTTACCCCTTACGATCACCATTTTGCTTACAAGCGCTTTTTTCTGCCAAACGCACCCAATAACTTACAGAAAGTTCAAACGATGATCGTTACAGCTGTCACTTTTAGTTGAAACACAAAACACTATTTTAATTAAAATACTTATGACTTTTACTTATTTTACAAACACAATTAAGTCTTATTTAACAACTGTAACTAGAAATTGAGGTGGATATTATCAATTTACAATATTTAATTTTGCTAAAAAGTTGGGAGCAATATATTAGTATTAATATTTTAAAACTTGTCACTGGGGTGAAAAGTCTTCTGCCACAGAGAGAAAAGTCAATTGTCATGTGAAAGAGGTGATGATAGAAGTATGATAGTTTTCATAATTGTGAATAAAAGAATGAGGAGCGCAGTGGTAGATAAAATGGTTTACCGGGGGCTCGACTTAGGGACGGATCATTTCTTGGTCTTATGCCAAATTTGTGGTCTATTGAAGCGTTGGCGGCATCAGACATCTAAGTCTACCACTGCGTTACAGCGTATAAGAATAAATAAGTTACAAGATAAAGGCGTGAAAGAGAATTATAAATGTGGACTGAGGGAAAATATTAGGTATTTTAATGAATTGTGTATGAATGATTTAGACTTGAAGACTGTCTGGGATAATGTTAAGAGAGGTTTGGTCGATGCAGCCACCGAGGTATGAGGTATGAAGTGAGATACAGGCGGAAGTTGAAGCAAAGAAGAGAGCTACTAGCTAGACGATATATTACCAGCTTTGGTTGCGGCGGCATGAATGATGAGATTGAAAGAAAAAGGCAGACTTTAGACGTCTAAATAAAAAAGTAAAAGAAGCGTTGAAAGAAAAAAGCAAGAAAAAACGGATAAGAATGATAGAAGGATATCTGATAACTTCCAGGCAAATATTAAAATGTTCTGGAAACTCATAAGAACTGTCAGGGAAAATTCAAAACAGCCTAGAAGGAATGCTATACGAGACGTGAACAGATGTTTTCTTGGTGGCGAAGTTTTGAGTTTAAAGAGATGGAAGGAATACTTTGAAAGCGTGTTTATGATTGAAGAGTCGTCTGAATTAAACGAACGAGAAATTCCGAAATAAGTGAAAAGGGGCAAGGAGAGAAGTATAGATGAAATAATGAAAGCAATGAAAAGCATGAAAGCAGGTAAGCTGTGTATGATGGAGTATCGCTCGAGATGCTAAGGGCTGAAGAGGGAGTAGTGGCAGGTTTGCTGTACACCTTGTTTAATTTATGTTAGGAGTTGAAGCGGGTCCCCGAAGACTGGGGTAAAGCAGTTGTAGTCCCAATATATAAAGGAAAAGGGTCACAGCAGGAAACTACCGTAGTACCAGCTTGCTTAGTATTGTGGGTAAACTATACGCTAAGGTGTTAATTGAAAGAGTTATGAAAGAAACTGATAGAAAAATTTGTGATGTGCAAGCGGGATTTAGAAATGGAATGGAGTGTACAGATCAAGTATTTTCCATGCGTACGATTGCGGAGAAATTTTTCGCCAAGAACCAGAAAATTTTTGTGCGTCCATGAGTCCATGAGACTTGGAATAGGCTTACGACAGAGTGGACAAAACTGTGTTATGGCAAACACTGAACTCATTTGGGTAGAGTGCTAGTTTTATACAGGCATTGAGGTCTCTTTATAGGGACTTTAGTGCCTGTATCAAGATCTACGAGGTCTACTCGGACTAGTTTGGCATCCAGAAAGGTGTGTGTAGATAGAAGACAGGACTGTGTAGATTCTCCGTGCCTGTTCAACCTATTTTAGAGAGTTGTTTGCAAACTTTGAACTTGAAAAGTGTGGGTTAAGAATGGGCGCAGCGGTGAAGAGTTTCGGGGATATAACGTCACCCTGTCTTACACCTCTCTGCAGTTGGATAGGTTTCGAACTCTGGTTCTGTACTCGGATAGCCATCGTAGCCCTACTGTACAAACACTTCAGCACCTCGATATACCGACTGTCAACTTGGCACCGCTGAAGGGACTGTAGCACCGCCCAAATTTCGACGGAATCAAAGGCTTTCACATAGTCCACATACGCCAGGCAAAGTGGCAGATTGTACTCTTCCGTCTTCTGTACAATCTGCCGCAGGGTATGTATGTGGTCTATGGTACTGAAGCCTTTTCGGAAACCGGCTTCTTCGGGAGGCTGGAAGTCGTCGAGTCTGCGTGCGAGACGATTCGTAATGACTCTCGAAAACAACACGTAGACGCGGCTCAGAAGGGAAATCGGTCTGTAGTTCTTCAAGAGAGTGTTGTCGCCTTTCTTAAAGAACAAGACCACCGCACTTCTGCTCCACGCCTCCGGAGTAGTGCCACCATGGAGGACGGAATTGAAGAGCTTCTGAAGGACTTCAAGTACCGGTGTTCCACCCGCTTTCAGAAGTTCCGCTGTAATTCCATCCTTGCCTGGGGCCCTGCCGTTTTTAAGGTGCTGGAGAACTATTCCAATCTCGCTCAGACTGACGGCCGGGATTAGTGTCGGGTAAGACTTGCTCTTGTATCGTTACTCACACTTGCGTGTGGCTCCAACGATGATGTGTACAGCTGCCCATAGAACCTCTCAATCTCACTCAAAATTTCAGGTGTCCCGGAAACGATGCTGCCACACTCAGTCTTCAGCTTTGACAGTTGGCTCTTTCTGGCAGACAGATCTCTGGCAAAGACTTTGGAGCCCTGGTTCCGCTCGATCGCTTCTTTAATACGAGCAGTATTAAAGTTGCGTAAGTCTTGCCGCATGCATTTGGAGATCTGTCTGTTCAGTTGCCTGTATACTGTCAAATCTGTTGACGATTGCAGCCTCATCTCCCGTCTAACAGCCATGAGATTGAGAGTGTGATCGAAGAGTTTTTGTGTTCTTCTGCGGTGGGTCTTGCAGAACTTAGCTCCGACCGCATGGACAGTTTCCACGAGCTTGTCAATCATATCGTCCACTGCAGTGCAATCTTCTAGGCACTGAAAGTGGTTACGTAACTCGAGCTGAAAAGTCTCGGGATTCTGGATTAGAGCACGAGGGGGACGGAGCGTTGACTTCATTAGACGAGACC
The DNA here is from genome assembly GCA_907164705.1 of Parnassius apollo. Lineage (NCBI taxonomy): Eukaryota > Metazoa > Arthropoda > Insecta > Lepidoptera > Papilionidae > Parnassius > Parnassius apollo. The sequence continues at coordinate 8,009,560 of CAJQZP010001558.1, read as the reverse complement.
TCTCCAACTTAACGTTTAGGTTCAGTGAGCAAGTGGATGAGTTTGTATATTTGGAATGTGTGTGTAGCAGGAACGGCAGATATGATAAGTATGATAAGATATGACGAGTGGATGCAGTAAATAGTGAATGGTGCTCTACAATCTATTGTGAAGAGGCACGTAAGGTCATACATAATTCTGTGTTAATTCCTACTTTAATGTATGGTTAAAATAACTGAATAGATAAACTCTATTCCCAGTGATTTATTGAAGCGTGTGATGGGGAATACACATGTCCACTTTAAAAAGTGTGTACGGCGAGAAGGAAAACATCATGATGATGTAATTTTTCATAAATAAATTCCCAATTTTTAAGCTTTTACTTTACTTGTTAATTTTAATATATTTAAAATTAACAAGAAAATCTCTTATTTTTGAATTATTTTTTAAAATTTAATATCTGGAATGTGTCACCCAGTACATTTAATTATTTTTTGAGAAAGACAAAACAAGTAATAAAAATAATTAACTATAACTTAGTAATACTAATCGCTCGATCTTACACTCAATAAAAACCAAAATAAAAAATGAATAAACATTTTAAAATTTTTTTCAGAGTCGGGATTACCTAAGTCCCGAGTTCGCATCGTTCGATCTTACACTCAATAAAAACCAAAAAAAAAATTAATAGACATTTTTTATTTTTTTTAAATGTTTATTAATTTTTTTTATTAGATTTTTTGTGTCACGCCACGCCTTCTTCTTCCTAACATAACCTGACCAAGTCGGGACGCCCAAGTCCCGAGCTCGCTTCGTTCGATCTTACACTCACTAAAACACCAAAATATTAACTTTTATAATTATTTCGAGCTTTTCTAGAGCGTCAGAAAAACATATAAAAACTTTAAGTGAGATAAAAAATTAAGAGACAAACTTTTTTCAATGTTTCTTTTTTTTAATGTTCGTTCTTTTGTGTAGATTAAAAAATATATATAAACTTCGTTTAATGCTTTACAAAAAAGTTATGAACGATTGTATTCGAAGAAGTGCGTTTATTTACATACATTTAAAGTCATAAAACTATATGAAATCTTGAAGTGAGGTATTTTCCATATTTTTTTCCATAAATCCGCCATGAAGACGAAGGTTTTAAAAAAAATCATCGAAATCGGATCATTTTTTCGATTTTCTAGAGCCAAAAAACGAAGTGACCGCGATAGTATAAAATTACTAGGATTAATAAAAAATAAAATTCACATTCCAGATTCACTTTTACATTAAAAAATCATTCAATAACACACAACAACACAACTTCTGCCGGCCCTAGTTAATGAGCCACTGTTTTCTCATATTGCTCTACTTCCCAACATCATGCGATGACAACACATGCGCTGATTGATCGGTAAAGCTTCATTAGGCCTTCAGCTTGATTTATTGTAGCCATCTGGCAATGACATTTAGTTCCAGAGACATGACGATATTGTTTTATATTATAATTCATCCATTTTTATTCGTTAATTATAGCAAATCAGATAGATTGACTAATAACGTTCGGTCAATAAGTATGATAAAATAAATGATTTTTTCTACAAAATTACTAGTTCGGTACATTCAGGTAGGATAGTTATATAGTTCAGAATAAATTGACAATATTCCCAAAAATACTCAGGACGTGAATATTATTCAAGCAGCCATTATATCTTTTGAGTTTTTTTTTTTTGTAGTTGCATTTTACTTTAAATATTCTAACGTTGGAATCGATAGTGTGTTGGAAATTTTTAGAAATTTAAATGTCGTTAAAACTATAACATACATATAGTGTTCTTTTTACAAAAAGATCTAATAGCTATGATCTACAGTCCCTTGGAAGTATAATAAATTCAAGCCTCTTAGTCAACGCAATCAAATCATTGTCACAGTTGGAATATCGAGTGATATAGATCTATGTTTGGAAGAACATTTTTTCCACTGCAAAGTTAAGTTTATGTTTCAATGCGACTTACAATTTTCGATGCTTATCATACGTAATTAAGTTTATACAAAACCCTCAGGGCGCGAGTCCTATTCATACTTGTCTGGTTGTATTTGATATTTATATATTTGCTCGATTTTCAAATCTAATAAAAGTCTCGCCTAGTCGACAATAACATGTGACGTAAATAAGAAAAAAGCTTTTAAGTTAGGTATAAGAAACGTCAGCTATTACATCGTTGAGAAAGTCTGACATTATACAAAAGCTTTTGCAATTATGTACCTAACTACTATACGAAGATAAGAACATAACCACGTGGATCATTAGTTATATTTTATACGTCAATATAATCAAAGTTATACAAACTACTTCGCTAGTATATTACGAGTACTGAGAATAAATTTATTTTGTTACTTGGCTTTCTTACATACTTATACGTACATAAACACTAACGCTCGTCCCCCAGAGTGGTAAGTAGTGACTACGAACTTCCATTTGGCATGATCCTGACCTACCTCTCGGCTCGTTTACCTTTATCCTTTACCTATGCATACATGCGCATCGGTTAAGGGTACTTCTGATCTGGCCTATCTTCAATATATCGCCAACTTGGTCGGTAAACTTTCGTCTAGGCAGTCTCTTCCGGGCTTTTGGCTTTCTTGCATTTTCATCAATATTACAGTTCTTCACAAATGCATTGCTGAACAATGTTTTCTATCATTTACCATAAAATCTTCTTTAATTTTAATGAAATAACAATAAAATTCAATAAATCAGTCTTCTTTATTATCATTCATTCAATATTATTACAATATTAATTTCAATAATTGCAATACCATGTATGTAAGTAAATGAAAAATGTAAATAAATCAAATTTAAAAAGCCTAACAAAAGCCGGACGGGCCGGACACCGTCTAATTTGGCTGGACTCCGTCTAATTTGACCGGACACGCAACCAAAAAGCCTGACTGTGTCCGGCTTTATCCGTACGCCTGTAAACACTAGCTGAACATGGGCCTCATAACATAGCCTAAGTTACACAACATGCATTTTTATAGTGGCATTAAATTTTTTAACCAACTTTTTTAAAAATCCACTCACCTGCTTAGATAACCATGTAGTGGCGGTGTTAGAATATCCATTGGTCCATACCGTCCCGTGGTTGTCATAAGTGCTGACAGATGGAAAACAGGACATGAGCAGCAGTTTCATCCACACAACAACTAAAAATATCACCTATATAAAGCAATCTATGAAATATGCATATCTCCATCAGCAGACTTTTGATAGACTGTAACGGGTAATGGCATAAGATAACTCATCACAGGATCTTGCCTCATTCTCACAACGGGAGGTAATATAGAAAGGTTTCATTAACATAATCATAATCATTCTGTTTTAAATATTGTGTAAGTTGAATATTTCTTCTCCCATTGTATGCTTTTCTTTCATCGATAATATTAAATAACAGTTTTTATAGCTCTAATGTTGCATAAACGCACAAATGACACGCAATAATAATAACGTACTTACTTTAAAATACCATTCTTTAAAATACCTGCAAATACCTTGAACCTTAAACTGTTTTAACCGGCAACGAGGCATTCCATACTAGTCCTCAGGGGTGACAACGCATTTGCATTTGACTCTTAAGCAAGGATAGATGTAAATGTCAATTGGCCACAGAATCCACTTACCATCAGGTGTTCTGTTCTTGTTTGTCACTCTGGTTCTATAAAAAAAAAACTTGCAAAAACACGCACATTGCGTGGCTAGCTTCACCGCTTTAACGGAAATGTTAAACACGATACCATCCCCTTTGACGACCGAATAATAATTATTTAAGATAATTTATCGCAAACAAACAAAAACAAAAAAAAATTTAACAGCAGCTTTCAAGTGACAAAATGATACCAAATCGTTCACTCTAATGATACTGATGAAGAAGGATTAGCACCACATGAGGATAATAAAAAAGCACGAAAAAAAAAAATACAGCTTTTTGAAGGACTACAATAAATCGCGTTGACCTTGCCGTATTCTGTTGAACCTAAACTCAAATGAGAATATTTTAAAACTAGTTTTAAAGTTGATGATTTTCTTTTTTTGTGCTTATGCCTTTTTAAAAGGCAGACAACACACCAGCAAGTTCTCTGGTGTTGCAGTTGTTCATGGGGGGGTCAATACTCATCAAGAGTACCGCATGATCGTTCGTACCCACTTGTATATATATATATATATATATATATATATATATATATATATATATATATATATATATATATATATATATATATATATATGAGGCAATCGAAGAACCTCAAAAATTATTGCAGAGGAAACTGTCAAGAATTACAGAACGAACTTCAGAATTAACTATTAAGCTAACAAGATTTGCCAATTACTCTAATCCACTAGTATTCCACATCAAAGCCCATCCACACTGCCCATATTCTATTCAAAATAATAGATGCTTCGACTGTAAATTCTCAGCCAGCACTTCCTAGTCCTTGTTTCTACTGATTTCCGTTTTTAGGGTTCCGTAGTCAACTAGGAACTCTTATAGTTTCGCCATGTCTGTCTGTCCGTCTGTCCATCCTCGCTTAATCTCTGTGACCGTTAGCACTAGAAAGCTGAAATTTGGTACCAATATGTGTATCAATCACGGCGACAAAGTGGTATAATAAAAATTGTAAAAAAATGTTTTATTAGGGTAGCCCCTATATGTAAAGTGGGAAGTGATTTTTTTTTTAATTTCAACCCTAACGTGTGATATATTGTTGGAAAGGTATTTAAAAATGAATAGGGGTTTACTAAGATCATTTGTTGATAATGTCAATAATTTCGGAAATAATGGCTCCAAAAGTAAAAAAACAATGTGTCCCCCCCCCCCTCTAACTTTAGAAAATATGAAAAAATCTGAAAAGTAGAACTTTATAAGGACTTTCTAGGAAAATCATTTTGAACTTGGATGGAAACAACAGTACCCACTACCGGGAGCAGTTACAGGAGCGCGGAGCGCTGCTGGAGCGCGAACATAATGGATACCCACCTTTAAACTCATAAGTGGGAACACTTATTGTGACGGAAGGGAAACTACGGAACCCTACACTGAGCGTGGCCCGACACGGTCTTGGCTGTTTTTTTTTTTTTGGATTTGCATAAAATTACATAAATCATAACACTTTTCAACGCCAAAGAGGCGGTTCAAAAAGCCTTTAAAGTGTTCTCGATACTTTCGACTAGAATTTGTAGATCAGAGGCATTAATAGATTCCTTCGACACCCAATGAAAATGTTTGATAAAATTAACAATACCTATATTATTTTAGTAACAAAAAATATGTTTGAATTTTTCTGTATAAAATTAATATTGAATATTATGGATTTTTATAATTAAATTACGAAATACACAATTAAAATATTTAATTCTAAGCAAAGGCTAAGAAAAAGTCCTTCTTGTTTTCACTTGGAGTATTAGCGCCGTTTCTGTGACTATACTTTGTTGAAATTTAATTGTATCAATGTTAAACTTCAGAATTAATTTAAATCTAAACTTATCAATCTGCTTATTGATTTTATTCTTTACTTATTATGTATTATTGCATACTTTATAACTATGAACTTAATTAATAGAATCACTTTACGGAAATCCATTATATTAAAGATGTAAAAAATGTATTAGCTAAGATTCGTGAAATAAAATAGAATGATGTGTCTTAGTTTGAAGAACACTTCACGCCCTCCCTCAATTGCGTGTCGCCCGCCCTCAGTAAACTGCTGTCTACTTCTCCTGAGAATACCATTGTCACGTCTTCACTAAAACACGTTGCGTATCATCGACGGTGGTGTGTCTCTTAGTGTAGCGGTGTTGAGAGTAATGGTGATAGGATTAGCGGTGACGGGGATTGTGCGCAATTGAACGAGGGCGGGAGGTGCTCTTTAAACATAGTAAGACACATCATTTTATTTTATCACGCGGGTTTTAGGTAATTACTTTTGAACATCTTTACTATGAACTTAGTTTAGTATTTTTTCTATACCATGAAGTGCATCTACATAAACCTATAGCAGTATCCGTATGTAGTCAAAAATATGTTTCATAAAAGCATAGGAGCGTTCTGCTAAGGAATCCTTCTGGGTAGATATCACCCGCACTCTCTTGCCTATGCCTGTCACCAAATAGCAGTGTTTATACTGCTGTGCTCCTGTCTAAAGGCTATAAAGAGTCTATGTAATTACACGCTGTGAGGAATTCCATCTTACTACATACTATTTAAAGTACTACAATACAATACTACACCATTCGCGATTTCTGTGCGTTGTTGCCCAAATCCAATTGCAATCCCTTACTGATTTAATATCCGAAAATTTTAGACTATGAAGCGACCGAAAATCTATTTAAGTCTTCTATATAAACATTAACCCCTCAAAACATCGAATCCTCAATATTTCCGCACCATTTCCTTTCACTTTTTAATTTAGGCCAGCCGCACATTGTAAGCAATTTTCTATGTGAAAAATTATAACACGCGCCGGCAGACAATCTGCGGATACAATTTTTACTAGAGACTATTGGACGCAACACACGGTCAGTTCAACTGATCATTCCAAATGATCAGTTCAAACTAAAACTGTTGATATTTTTTAAAATTGTGAATATTCGATACTATATCGATCATTATAAACATAGAATACTACACAAGGTATTGTAGTTCTATGATTACAAATATATTAATATCGGAGTTTTACATATAAGTTTAATTATATATCTAAAGTCCGATATTTAAAAAAAATATTGTGGCCGTGGAAAACAAAAGTGAGATCTCCCGCCGGGAAAGGTATTCTGCCCGGGGAGCGGCCAACGCTCCATGTGATAATTAAGAGTTGTTCTATATGTACTGTTTATGATTCGGAACTTTGATAGTGCGATTTAGGCTTCGGTGTGTTTCGCTTGTGGCGCGACGACAGCGCCGCCACAATATCAACAGTTTTAATTTGAACTGATCAGTTGAACTGACCGTGTGTGGTGACCATGTAAGAAATTTACGGTACTGGCCGTCCGCTTCTAACACACGACGGATGCATGCAAACCGAACGTCAGAAATTTATCTTATCAGAACGTCAGAAGGCGCAAAATCTGTAGACACCACACAACGGCCGTCTATCATACGAATACACACAAATACAAACACACTCACAATGTATTCATCCAAGATGCCACTACCATGTAGTAACACTGCTAGGTGACGTGTTTTTTTTTTCAAATGTAGGTAAAGAGACTTTCCCCTCTTCCCGCCTTTGCTTTTTCATAGCCTCGTCCGCACAAGGCTGGTATATACATTTTATAATTTACTAAATATAAGCCGTGGGAGCTCAGATGGTTAACGCTTGCTGTAAATATAACAGAACGCGAGTAACCGGGTTCGATCCCCGCCGGCACCAATGAATTTGTTGATTGCAATTTTAAGTGCTGATTTACCACGTGCTCGGCGGTAAAGGAAAACATCGTGAGGAAACCTGCACGTTTTTTTTTTTTTATAGAATAGGGTGACAAACGAGCACACAGTCCACCTGATGGTAAATGGTTGCTGCGGCCCATAGACATCTACATCTATCTTCCATTACAAATCAAAATGCAGATGCGTTGTCACCCGCGAGGACTGAGATGGAATGCCTCATTTCCAGTAACAAGGGTCTCCGGTTCTCTACACTCACCATACGAAATACAGCAGCATTAAGCTACTATTTCACGCTGGTATTCTGTGAGAGCGTGGTCCTTCCCCCGGTCGAGCCGACCCATTCGTGCTACAACTATACTACTAATATAACTGCAGCATGGCTCTACCACGTATGTTTGAGGAATAAGAAAATAAATATTTCGAAGACATGTGAAGTTCGCCAACACCCATTGGGGAAGCGCGGCGGACACTTCCTTGCCCTAAAACCCTCTCAGAAATGAGGGGAGGCCTGTGCCCAGCAGTGGAACATGCTGCCCATTAAAATTAAAAGTAAAGTTACAGCCTATATAGGCTATAACTTTACTTTTAATTTTAATGGGCAAGCTCTTCGAAAGAGTCATCCAAACTCGTATGAGGCGCTATCTGTTTCCCACAGACGGTGACCCTCTTATCATTCCCCATCAATTCGGTTTCCCAGCGCAACACTCATGTCCCCAACAAGTTCACCGTATTGTGGAATATATCCTCAGCGGTTTTTATCCTCGTCGTCATAAGACAATCGCGGTCTTTTTCGACATAGCTAAAGCTTTTGATAGAGTCTGGCATACAGGCCTTATCTACAAACTGTACAAAATAGGTCTCCCCGATCGTCTAGTACGTCTCGTGGCCTCTTACTTAAAGCATCGTACCTTTCGTTTTAGACACGAAGGCACGCTATCTTCACAGCGCTCTATCAAAGCTGTTGTCCCTCAGGGCTCAGTACTTGCTCCTCTGCTGTACATCCTGTTCACCAACGACATTCCCATCCCGTCGAAAGGTGTTCAGCTCTCCCTCTTCGCAGACGACACTGCTATCTACTGCAAAGGTATCTCGCTACCTTTCATACAGAACAAGGTTCAAAAGTCAGTTGACGACCTAGGAGCTTGGTTCAAAAAATGGCGCATCGATGTGAACCCGGAGAAGAGCTCCGCCGTTCACTTCGATTATAAACGACGCCGTCTCAAAAACACTCCACCAATACGTATGCTAGGGACCCCTGTCCCCTGGCATACGACTGCCAAATATTTAGGTGTCACTCTAGACACAAGGCTCACCTTCAGGCCTCACGTCAAAAGAGTAACCCGTCACGCACGTTTTTACCTGAGTAGGCTCAACAGTATGTTGGGCCGACACAGTAAAATGTCCCTCAGAAACAAGCGTACCCTTTATAAGGTCTGTATACGACCAGTCATGTCCTACGCGGGCTCAGAGTCGCACTCCAACCATTTTATTCGTGAGGCAGCTTATGCAGCCCCACCTCTCACTATCGAGTCCGCAGGCCGAGAAACTCTCTCTCGGACCCGCCTAATAAACTATCAAACGACCTGAACTGCCTCCTGGCGGCTCAGGCCAACTCTAATTAAAGTAAATTATTCATAATTAATTTGCCTTCGTAGGCACTCCTTCAGCGGCTTGTAGCCGCCTGCGCCCTCTTTTCCCAAAAGAGGGTCGCTCCCGATACGGCACAATAAAGCTTAATCAGCCAGTTACCAGTCCCTAAAGGCGGTTTTTAGAGGGTATCACTTAGGTTCCCCCGGTAGGATGTGAGTCCCTTATAACCACGATAGACCGGCTATCGTGGTATGCGTAATGCATTTTCCGCCTCCCTGCGTATAGGGTAGCCCTTTAATTGCTTCGGGCGCAAAAAAAAATTAATTTTACTAAGAGTTCATTTCAGCCTAGCACTAGTTAATAATCTGAGTAGGTACCACACTCTAACCAAATAGCAGTGCTTGTATTCGTGTTCCGATCTGAAGAGTATAGAGAGCCAGTACGATTACATTATGGAGTGTAGAGGTAAGGAGTACAGACTCTGTATAAAAGTGTCTGTAGGGAAGCGTTAAATAAGGGTGGCGCCACTGTAGCTACAGTCTAAATTTTAAAGAACTATTTACAATTTTTTTATCGCACAGACTTTAACCATATTTTTTTATAATCACTCTCAACGTATTTTACGGCGATTTATCATACCCTGTAGCTACTCGAGCGCTGTTGTGGAGAGTTATTGAACTGTTATTTACTGCTTAAAGATGGACACTTTTTCAAATATTCTACTATGGGAGATTGTCCTCCGTACCTCTACACTCCATGAATTACATGCTACAATCCATTTCATCTTAGTCTTCAGAGGTGACAGCACATTACTCTAGACTCCCTTGTCTGAAGTTAGTTGCAGATATCAATGGACCGCAGTAGCTATTTACCATCCTGTGTCTTGTATGTAGTCACTTCAGTTTTATTTAACCCTTATGTGAGTGACGAGGTACCCGGGTGCCTTTGGCGTTTTCAAATTCTAAAAAAGTATGTTTTACGCCCTATATGTAGCTGTGATTTCCTGAGAGCTCTTAACTTTTTATAAATTCAATATTTATTTAATGTTTTGACCAAGTCTACTATTTACAATGTTTTGTGGAAACCAAAACATATTTTGAACTCACAATCGAGTAACGGGGTACCCGGATACCTCTTTGTGTTTTGTGTGGCTATGAGGAAAGTATTTTTAATTTCGTACAAAAATTAAATAATAAACATTTATCGAAGTATTTTATTTCTATAAAAATTACAAATTCTTTGTTCGTACAGTATTAATTACAGCTCTCGAAGCAGATGTTACATGTTAGACGAGTTACTGCATGTTCATCACAAACTGGTTTTCTGCAGTTAGTCCAAGCTTTTCGAGTTTTTCTTTGCTTGCGTTTGAGTTTTCTACATAGGTAACAACTTTCGACGACTACAACACGGCCTGTAGAATCTCTTTTAGTTTGACCTATAGAAGTAGCAGATCCAAAAGAAATTGACGGCCTAAGTTCTCGGCCAAGCACGTCCTGCATTGCAGATCTCACATGTAATTTTGATGTCACAATGCATTTTTTTGATCTCTCTTCTATATTTTTAACACACAGTTGTAGACTCAATGATTTCAAAAACTTTCTACGACTGTCACTCGAGACCAATTGTGGGTTATGTTCCATGTAAATAATATATGCTGCCAAAACTGCAATGTCAGTGATATTGTAAAAAAGTGCTAAAAGCCACCGATTTGTTCTGCGTTTTACGGTATATTCTGCTAACAGCTTATCCATGTTGTCCACTCCACTTTTGGTTTTATTATAATATAAAATTATTTCTGGCTTGGCAGTTTCCTTATTACTTTCAATAATTGGTGACATGTGCATTGATGACAACATTATTACTGCTTTAATCTTTTTTAGGTACGTAAGAGCACACAGTTGCCTCTTTGCTAAATGCGAAATTAGAAGAATAAACAGCCCTCTCCTTGTGTGCTTGCATATTTGCAGAAAGAAACCGTTTATTTTTCCTACCGTTCCAACTAGTGTCATATTCCACAAATTCAAGGAATGAGCCAGTTGACCCGACGTAAAAAAATTATCCGTAGTTTAACATTTAACTGAATTTTTTGCTGAATTTTTGCTGAATGCAGCCCTGAATTTTTATATTTAGCCACGAGATCTAATACAGTGCATTCTCCATTTGTTTGACGTATGCCATCACTTGACTTTCCTGTATATATTTGTCTATTTAGGGGGTAGGAATTATTTGCATCACAAGCTCAGAATATTTTTATGCCATACTTTTCAGGTTTTGATGGCATGTACTGAGTAAAGCGAGTCCGCCCACGATAATCATATAGCTGTTCGTCAACGGAATCAATCTCATTCACAAACGAAAAAACGTAGACGAAAAAAATGCAGTTTTTACGATGTATGGATGAAAAGTTATTCGTTCATACTTTCCGAGATTTTACCCGAATAATAATTATAAAGCACAAAAAAGGCTACAAAAAACCTGTATTTTGTAGCCATTGTAGCTGTCCCGATGTGAAAACCAAATTCCCGATTATTTTTACCTTCCGTCCCGAAATTTTACTTGCTAGACCTGGCAACACTACCGACAGCAGCTTCCAGTAATAATTTTGCCCTTGCTTTGCCTCCTGCCATTGCTTTTCCACTTTGCCAACGTGAATTCACTATTATATAAATAATATGTTTGTACACAACACACGCTACAATACGCACTCTGTTAGAAAGCTTGCGAGAATGTGATAATTTTAATGACAGGACGAAAATCAAAATAATTGATTGACGTGAACGAATGAAGGTGCTATGTATGTTACATAATACCTTCATTCACGGATAAGTGATGTCGTGTCATTGGACTATCGTTCGCTGAGTGGAAGAAAGTGTTATGTTCGTACATGTCACTTTCTTCCACGACAAAAAAACAAAACTTTTACTTTATTTATCAAGAACGTAGTGATATGGGCCCATACCTCTTTCATCCAGCACCATTTTCAATCTAAACTGAACATAACTCCTTTATCAACTTTATATTTTTGAAATACGTCTTAAGTCAATAGTTTTAGGGTCTAAATTCATTTTATAACGACATATCACCTTCATCTATGCAAAAAAAATACCAAAACCTGAAAATGCTACATATCATTTTCATCCACTTATGTCTTCAAATATTAAATGCAGATTTATTAAGTTTTTTTTAGTTCATAGAGTTTTATATATCGAAAACGTTCACGTACTAAGTGCAGCTGTAATATAGCTGCGTTAATAGTGAGTACGCCAATACAACCGAGGAAAGAGCAGGCTCTCTTAGAATAACAGAGTAAAATACCAGCATAATGCTGATGTGCTTCATAGAAGGAGCGGCGAGAACCGGGGATCCTTTTTATTGGTAACGAGGCATTCTATCTTAGTCCTCAGGGGTTACAAGTTACAGGGCATTTGCATAGAGTATGTAGATCACAGAACGTAGAACGGAAGTAGTAACTATTATCTAATCTGTGACAACCATATAATTCTATAATATTAAGGGCTCAGAAGGGCTAGAACCCAGAGCCGTAAAGCCAGTTAATAAAAAAATTATTCCTCAGTTCCTCACTCGCCATCTTTATTTAGTTTGATCGGTTGCTACCTGTATGCTCTTTTGCTTTTTAATAATTTCATCTTAGTTTTAAAAATGCCGAAAGTAATTAAAAGTGCTAAAAGGCAAACTATTCTTCAAGTTTATGCTTTTTGTGAAAAAGAAAAGGATGAAAACAAGCTGATTGTGCCATTGCAACAAGTTCGTGCCCGAGTTGCCGCCATGACCGGTATGTTTTTGGGGTGGCCAGTTACAAAGATTTAGATTAACTGTATGTAATTCGCTAAATGATATTAAAATATTTGTATGTAAAGAAGTATATATATTAGTAACGTCACATGTGTATTTTAGTAACGTCACTTACGTTACTAAATTATTCTGATTTTATTTACTACCAAATAAAATCAAATTGCATTTGTTTACTGATTACAGATGTATCCAAATCTACTGTAACCCGAATTTTGAGACAGAAAAGAGGGCAGTTCTGTTTCAAATTTGAATGTGCCCGGTCCATCAAAAGTATCAACACCAGGAAAAAAATGATCAAATCGCGATACGAAGATCAAAATGGATGATTTTGATGCTTGTGCAATACGACAAAAAATTATGTCATTTTACGCTGTACGAAAAGAAATTCCCACATTAAACAAATTACTTATCGAACTGCGAGATGAAATAAAATTTGAAGGTAGGAAGGAAGGAAGTACTACACTATGGAAAATATTAAAACGACTCGGATATAAATACAAAAAATTTCAATCAAAACGAAAAATATTAGTGGATATAGCTGCCTGGCGATTTAATTACTTAAATGAAATTAAAAATTACCGATAAGATGGAAGTTACGATGAATGGACAATAAATTATTATACATCAAGTGACAAAATATCTACTTACCAACGGATGGACTCTGTCCTGGTTTCATACTTATTGTATAAAAGTGATATAATCTTACGCGTTGCTAAAATAACTATAACATTTAGTTACTTTGACTCTTATAATTAACAAATTTTATTTCTTAAGCTTATGTCAGTTAACTGTTTGTACAAGAGAAATGTTTTGGTCAATAAATAAATTAAATTAAATAGATCTGTAATACACATCATGCCATCATCAGCATTGTAACCGGTCCACTACCAAATAAAAATTTTTGCTGGCAGAATTTCTGTGCATGTAAACACAGCACAATGGCAATTACCTATACGTGTGTAACGTGGTAGTCACGCTATAGCTACATTATGGCAGCACGAATGGGTCCAATGGACCAAGGTACTCGCTCAGTATCGTCGGTATTAAAATGAAGATCCAGGCGTTTCAATTTTTTATTCGTTTTGTTATAAAAGAAACGAAGTATTCCGTCTTAGTCTTGATTCTTACTAGAAAATAGATGTGGATGTATATCCACTTACCACCAGATGGACTGTGTGTTTACTGGTCACCATCATTCTACAAAAAATACACATTGGTAGAATTAGTAATATAAGGTAGAATATGTCTGTGTCTAGGCGTAGAATAGGCAGAGGCGAATCAACCTAAAGTCAAAGTAAGCAAGCATCGTCAACATTAAAAAAGGTCCACCGCCGAATGTAAAGCTGTGTTGATAGAATTTCAGTCACCTAATCATCAATTACAATGGCAATCTTACAAAGTTGTAGAAATATGTCTACGTCTAAATCTGTATTAGATAGAGCTGAAACTTCCTTATATTTCGGAATGAATATGATCGCAATTTGTTAGTTAAACTAAGACTTTTCGAATAGTGAACACCGTTCTAACAATCTTTCTCTTCGTACTACAAGTATGTTTATACTATCCAACAGAAAATTATTTTTTTATTATTATTAAATTGGGCTCACTCTTGACTTCCATCTGGCCCGAGGACAAAGATGAGGTCTACAATGCAGCGCGTTTGTCCAGGAGCAGCCTGTTAACATGCACCTTAAAGAGGTTAAGGTTATATGCCATCGGAAAAACAGATGAACAACATGGCATTTCACTCCTCGGCTGTGCACATTAGGAAAGATGACTTAAAGCTCGTAGTGCAAATATTCGAAATTTCTGTTACGGGTTACAGTTGTACGTTCGTGAAACTCTTCACTTGACTCAAGTTTCAATTAATAAATTTAAAAAAGTAAATTAAATTGGCCGCGTGTAGCTATAAAATCGTCAGTCACCTTGACAATTCGTCGATGTTGTTTTTGGTGTCATGCTGCAATTCATCTAAAAGGTAGAGATGGACCGAATATGATTATGCGGCCGAAAGTTCGGTAAAACTTTTATCGAGACGAATATTCGGCCGAACATTATTCGGCAGGTTCTTCTCGCTACCTAACCAATTTATGTCAAAACTTGTTACCGTAAAGCGCGCGGGATTAGCACCGCACCCTGCCCCTCGCTCCCCCGCCGCACCTGACATGTTATTGCATCATCAAGTACTGAGCACAGACTAACTAGTGGATTCTACCGAATGTATTATACGGCCGACGTATCTTGGCGAGTCTGAATATAGGCTCTGCGAAGTTTAGCGCATGAACACTCGTGAAGAAAACTGTTATTGTCATTTTTTTATATATACCAATGTACAAATAAAATTTCCCTAATACAGTGACCAAAAATATCAAAACACTTTGGAGACATTATAAATTAAAGATTCAATTTTGATACCTCACCTTTCGATAGGGGCAGATTTTATCACAAACACATACAATATTATTTACATTTAATACTTTTTATTTATTTACACTTATTATTATTTAATCACTGTCGCTGAGGGGGGAAATTCCTAACATAAAGTCGTCGGCCCCTTGTGTACCATGTGAGGTACTTGGCATAGGTTCATCTTCGTAATCGTCGCTCTCACTTTCAGACTCACTTTCTGAATCTGAAGCTGTATTAATGATGAATAATTGATCCGTCATTTCGTCAATAATATGGTCGCTCTTCCTATAGTCATGTTCGACCTCTTGCACTTTTCTGCATAAAGCACTCCATTCATTCTGACCCATTAAATTTACTTTTTCTTGTATGAGCTCCATTGTCCGGGTTACGTTCCAGTCGACGTTTTTAGCGGCTACGTGCCCTTTAATGGCAGCCCACACCATCTCGATGGGGTTTAAAGCGGGATGATATGGGGGTAAACAAAGGACATCGTGGTTGTTTTGTTTAAACATTTCATCTATTACGTATTTTTTATTCACGTCTTTGTTTTTTTTTATTAGATCGTAAAGTTGTGGTTTACGCATGTCCTTTTCATATGGTATACCCTTTTCTAATAACCACGATTCCATTTTTGCCTTCTTGTCATTAGATGTAGGGGCAGGATCCATTAATTTGTTGTGGTACGGAGCATTATCGATAACCACCACCGAGTTAGGGCTCAAATTTGGAATCAGTTGGGTCCGTAACCATTTCTCATAATTTTTGAAATTCATGTCATCATGATAGTCTCCGGTTTTGCTGCCAGATTTGAACATTAGTAGCGCGTTCGGAACAAACCCTGCTTCTGACCCAGCGTGTACCATCACTATCCGCTGACCTTTTGATATCGGGCGCTTTAGTCCTTGAGCGGAACCATCTGACCACGCCTTACCTTTTGTATGTGATGAGTGGGCATACGACTCGTCAGTGAATACAATTGGTCGCCCTTCGTCCCTGTATTTTTTCATTGCCTTCAAGTACAAGATCCTTTTCAGGCGAATGTCGGTCTTCTCTATAAGAACCATTCTATTGGTTTCGGTCTTTCGCCACTTGAAACCCAAGTTTTTGATAATTGTCTTTAAGCTCGTTTTACCACCTTGAAAATTTATATCCCGTTTGAGTTTCGCTAGTAATTTGTTTATCGTCGGCATTTCTTTTTCAGTTTTGTGGAAGTTGTGTATGCATCTTTTTTACTACTCCCTGGTCAAAATTATCCATATCAGTAATAGGTTTTGATCTAGACCTTTTTTTACCAGGCGTGCGGAATACTGAAAGTAAGCCCGAAATATTGCCTTCAGTTGCGATCCGCTGTACTGTGCGTTGGGACACACCAGTTGCGTTAGCAACTCTTAAATAAACTTTATCGACATCTTTTACGCCTTCTTCGTTTTCTTTTTTCATATATTGCGTTAAATCGTAAATAATTTTTCTCGCCTGGCGATTTAACACACTGTTATGTTTTGGTGGCATGTTTGGCGAATAATATAAGTGCTAACTGACACTTGCAAATAAAACAAACAAAACAAACTTAACACTATTAATAAAAACAAACAACAATAACAACGAAAACTTTTGTAACCGACTGTGCTCAAGACAGAGATAGCGACACGAACACGACACCAATGCTAACGTGTGACTGAGAAATATTACCGTGTACCGAGCATTGCCGAATAAGCACGAAGCTTTACGAAGTAACCAGAAAGGGATGTCCAACACGCGTGCCTGAGGGTGTTGTTTAATCGATTTTTATTCAAATCGATTAAAATTAAGACATAAAAATATATTTATTTGCAATTTATAAGGAGGTTCTAAATTTTCTCAAATAGTCGTTACTCAAGAAGACGTTAATAGATAATTGATATTTAAGTACATTATGTCTTTCAGCTGAGAAAATAATATGTTTTTAGTTTTTTTTTTTATTTAAGTCGAAATCTTGTTTATTATCAACAAAATTCACTATATTTGTAAATCTATTTCGTTTAATATCTTATATAAACAAAAATCAATAACTTCTAAATAAAACTAATCGATTGCGATATTTTATGACTAAAGGGTCGATTGTGTTTACTTATGGTCAATCTCTAGCCTAGACCACCGCCCCCCGTACGTCGCCTCATGCCACCATTTTGTTCCTTAAAAAAGCTATTGCGCAACCTTCTGCGCGAAGGTCGGACTCGCCAAGATACGTCGGCCGTATTGTACTCAGCAAATTGCCGGCACATGCTTATGTTTTGACTATTTTTGTGAGAAAGACTTATCTCATTGTGTCATTCTTAGTGAAAATTGATAATTATGCAGGATGTTAGTATAAACACCGTTATGATGAATATGAATTTTTTTTTATTTTTTTTTTTTTTTGCTGTAGCCAGGATGAAAGTATGAAGGAAAAGTTACATCACAGGTTATGGGTGTTTTTATTGGAATATTGTGTAGGTAACTAGGGCGGGCGGTAAACTTTACAGTGATTACGTCACTCAGGCGCATATTTTTTTATTTATATACGCATATTATATATATATATATATATATATATATATATATATATATATATATATATATATAATTTACATTACGGATGGTGTCGGATAGAAACTTTTTAAATTTTATGAAAGAAAATAGCGTTTTTTTAATTATATTATATTACCTATGGTTTTAGTGACAACGGTGTTTATACTTACACCTTATATGATAAAAATGAGTGGCAGAAGATCTACTATTTGGACTTATTTTAAAGAAACTGAACTAATGTAATGTAATTTTTCTTTGTTTGATTTCAAAAACATTTCATCAAGCTTTCTATTTTCTGTAATGGAAATTAATCTACAGTGCCTTAAAAACGTAATGCTATATAAGTACCCAGATTTAACCCATCTTTGCATGCTACCGAACGCGGCGATTTACGACGGTTTTTGAGTAAAATCAAACCCGATATTAACAAACTTGTTAAAAATCATCAAATTCATCCATTAGATTAGTTTTAAAACTAAAATTGATTACCTACCTATATTGTTTCTTTTAATTTGATTAAAATATATACTCTCACTGGTAATAATGTGTAGTTTAGAATCTAAGTTTAAACACCAGAACCAAATCATATAGCAAATCATAACTAAATTAAGTTTGTGATTTTTAAGTTTCTGGGGTATATAAAAAATTGGGGCGCTGAAAAATAATTGATTTTCAAATGGGGCTTAAAAGAAATAAGTTTAATAATCTCTGTCTTATCCATAAAGCTTTGACATTTTTTAAAACTATAAATTGATAAAAAAAAATTGTCTTTGATTATCCTAAATCTAATAACGCGATATTTATAGATCATATCCAGAAGGAGCCGGGCAGGACACTAGTTTTGCTAAAACTAATAGAATAGCGTTTTTAATAAATCAAATTTACCGACACGTGGTAGAGCCACGCTGCAGTTATAGTATGGTTGTAGCACATAGCATAGGTCAGCTCGACCAGGGTAGACCCACGCTCTCACAGAATACCAGCGTAAAATAGCAGCCTAATGCTGTTGTGTTTCGTATGGTGAGTGTAGAGGACCGGAGACCCTTCTTACTGGAAACGAGGCATCCCATCGCAGTCCTTAGGTGTGACAACGCGTCAGCATTTTGATTCTAATTTCAGGATAAATGTAGATGTTTATGAAGTGGACTACAGCTCCACTTAGTATAAGGTGGACTGTGTGCTCGTTTGTTACTCTAATTTAAAAAAAAATCACCTTTAGGTCAATCTTCGATAAATACTATCGTAGTTAATTTAACTATCGCAAACGACTTTGAAACTGCGAACTCTCAACTAGCCTAAATTAATTTACTGGTGTATCCTTGTGAATTCAAAATGGACGAAGTAACTCGATTACGTTAATTTAATAGCGATGTCCACTCACACTGTTTGGTTGCAAATAATTTTAACTGTTTAACTTGTGTACGTGAGTGCGTGACCTTACAATACGTCAACCATGGTTTTAGGCTTATTTTTTGCGTGACTTGAAATCTACGCAGCGCTCTGTTTTTCTTTCTTTATTGGTCTTAGATGAGATCATATAAATTTTATTCTCTTGATAAGTTTTAACCATAGCGAAAATGCACAGGTCATAATTATACTACTGCTAAATATACGCGTATAACTGCTTTAGTAAAATGTTTACTTTCCTCCTGTTGCTAACTCTAGTACACATCATACTTAAAAATGAAAGTATATAAGCCGACCAAATAATCGAGATATGTTCATTCTAAGCGCCGCCGAATAAATCCCTTGAATTGGTGATGCAGCTATAGTTCATAAAAGATAGCTTGATCAGTCAGTTCTCTACACTCACCATAAGAAACACAGCAGCATTGAGCAGTTATATTATTTTGTGAGAGCGTGGTCCTACCCCGGTCGAGCCGACCTATTCGTACTGCAGCAATAATATAGCAGCCGTATGATAGAGCTATGGTGGCCACATAAAAAAATATTATTGTTCATAAAAGATAGCTTGAGCTCAGCATGCCGACCTAATAAGTGCATGACCATAAAGTATGACAACAGGTACTGTCTGTACCACTAAGAAATTCAGGACTTCATAGGCGTGATTTTTACTGACAGCTATCGCAGAGATCAAGCTATCTTTTATGAACTATAATATTTTTAAGTGGCCACCATAGCTCTACCATACTGCTGCTATATTATTGCTGCAGTACGAATAGGTCGGCTCGACCGGGGTAGGACCACGCTCACACAAAATAATATAACTGCTCAATACTGCTGTGTTTCTTATGGTGAGTGTAGAGAACCGGAGATCCTTTTTAATGTTAACGACGCATTCCATCTCAGTTTTCAGGGATAACACTACAACTGCATTTTGATTCTTAATCGAGAATAGATGTAGATGTCTATGGCATCCACTTATAAATCCCGGCACGTAACTCTAGCGCTGAACGAAACGTGAAGGTGATAGCTGCGAACGTCGTACCAGTACGGCGGACGGAATGCGCCTGGAGAGCCAATCAGCGCGTGCAAACGATATGCACAGCCAATCATACGCAATAATGAGCAATTCGGCCAAATATGCGCAATAACGGTCACCGCTGGGCTTTCCTGCCGCGAGCTGTACCATTAGGTTGGTTGTGTGCTAGTCACCCTTCTTATATGAAATAGATAAACAAAGCAACACCTTTGGCTGCGTTTCGATTTCATGGCCGGTGACACAATGCCTTGGAGAACTTAATCATGGGTGTCACGTCAGTGAAGTATGTATTGTAGTGTCACAAGTAACGATCTGCTGGAAGATTTTTTACCACTACGACACCTACTAAATAATCAAAAAGTATGAGTAATGTATTAGTAGGAGAATCCTAACATGTATTTATAATTTAAAAAAACGTGTGATGAACACGTGGTGGGAGTGAAACCTTCAGAAAACACTGTTTTTTATATTCTATCTCTTTCTCTCACAGGCTAAATTCTACAGATGTATATGTTTGTCTCTTTTTAGTGTTGCTTTTTCGTTTCATCGTTCAGCGCTGGGGAAGTGCCAAGCTCTCAAAGAGTATCAACTTAGCATTCCATTTTTTGGTAGTCTTGGTGGTCTTGGAGACCGTCGACCGTCGAGTGGCATCACTTCCGCATTTTGATGCTTAATCAAAGGGTGGATGTGTTAGATGTCTTTGGACTACTCGTATACATATATCTTAATATCAACAATCTCTTTTACGTAGTAGAGCCATGCTGCAGCTATATTAGTAGGATAGTTGAGCTAAGGGTGACTGCGGGAAAGGGTAAAATGGCTGCTTAACTTTACTATATTTCGTGTGGTGAGTGTAGAGAACCGGAGACCCTTTTTACTGGAAACGAGGCATTCCATCTTAGTTCTCATGGATGACAACTCATCTGTATTTTGATTTTTGTAATCGAGGAAAGTGTAGATGTGTATCGGCCACAGCAACCACTTACCATCAGATGAAATGATAAGGGTGACAAACGATTTTCACTCTTATCCTATTAAGAAAAACAAGTCGACGGCGTGCTCGTTTGTCACCCTTACTTCTACAAAGAATGTAATTACTAATGATTTCTTAAATTTACGCGAACACTACACATTGAATAAAACTAAATTTACGGATTTTATCGCGTTTATTTCACTACTTTTACTTATTTTTTAATTCCCGACGTTTCGGGTGCTTTACAGCAACCATGGTCACGGGGGGACTGAGATGTTTGACGTCCCAATGTCATAGTTAGTCCGGCTACCTTCTACCTTCAGTTTTTGAATATTAATTTTTGGTCCGATTTACGCAAAACGGACCAAAAATTAATATTCAAAAACTGAAGGTAGAAGGTAGCCGGACTAACTATGACATTGGGACGTCAAACATCTCAGTCCCCCCGTGACCATGGTTGCTGTAAAGCACCCGAAACGTCGGGAATTAAAAATAAGTAAAAAGTAGTGAAATAAACGCGATAAAATCCGTAAATTTAGTTTTATTCAAAATGTAATTACTATCTTTAATTCAAATACTTGGGCAACTGATTTACTCGTGTACTCGTGGACAAAACTGTTTGAACCGGAACACGGTAGCCATAAGCTACGTCTTAAATTCAGCAGGCACTGATACAGTTCTGAGGTTGGTATTCAAAACATGTGTTCGCTCAAGCATAAAACAATAGTGAGTAAGGTAAAGTTGGCAGTTAATTAAAGGGAAATTATAAGTTGGTTGGTTAAAAATGTAGCTATACGATTATTTTCCAATTCAAAGCATAGGTAAGTATAGTAGAGAAGAAATAACGCACCAATGTATAACATGATAGACCTTCCTTCAATACCCTAAGATATTGATTTGAGGAATTTTAAGAGCTCAGACTAAATTGGGACGACTATTCGCCACAATTTACCATTGACAAAGGAACTAACGTCTATATCTTGTCAAATGGAGCCATGTGCCATTACAAGATTCAGAGTAATTACATAGGTACATAGTCGCAAGAGTAGTGCAATATGTCACATGACAGACAACCAATAAGAATGGCTATTGACGGAATGAATATGCGTTATTCGAATCTGCACGTGAATTCACCGAAACTCTGTGTCAATACTTATTTTTATTAATGCAATTGGCGGGTTATTGCATTTCTTTGTGATGAGTTTTACTCTTCCAGACTTTCAGATAGGCGACCCAAATACTATCAAACAAGCTTTATTTTATATTGGTATAAGAAGAATCTAGCAATAGTAGGTCATAGTCACCATGCGTTTGATAACTGTTGCAATTTCGGTATTGAGAATTATGGAGCAAGTGTACCGCCGTGTATTTCAAAATATTATCATTTCTCTTAGTTTCATGATGACACTTAAAATTGTATTTAAGAATTTTATTGGTTGATTTCTTTTTTATATATGTAATGGTTGGTTTCTCACCACAGCTAGAATTTACCAACGACTACACAGCCCGAATAGACGCCTAATGTATGTACTTCTGCATCCAAACCTGTCTGTCAAAAGTCTGAGGTAAGCGGTACGGGGGAGGCGGGTTCAAATGCACTCTAATTGGTTAAAATCAAGGTTGAGACACTTGCTAATAACCAAATAGTGATGGGAACTTTAACTAATAAATTTGGTACCAAGTCCAGATCAGTAATCAGTACCAGAATTATATCCTACTATAAATTTGTACAAAATAAAAAATAGTAATAAAATAAAAATATAGTAAAATACCTATATTTTTTTTCTTTTAAAGAATATTTTTTACTAAAACAAGCTTTCTTCACAATATTGAAATAATAATAGAATACTATTAAAAATAAAATAGCAATAGTTATTTAAACTGTTAAATTCACTTCCGTTTCCTACTCGTCTTGACACATGGTGTCTTTACATTAAAAACTGTTAAAGATGTTACTGTAAAAGATGTTAACGCTGTTAGTCTATGCGACTCTTACAGCTTCATCTGACTCAGGGCTCGCGGCCGCGAGCTAATTAAAAAAGGGAAAGGCAATGACGTGAGGATGATGATGAAATGGTTTATGATTTTGGTATTGTTACCAATCACCATGTCGCCTTTTTAAGCGTTGTTGAGCTATCTA
Organism: Parnassius apollo; assembly: GCA_907164705.1. NCBI lineage: Eukaryota > Metazoa > Arthropoda > Insecta > Lepidoptera > Papilionidae > Parnassius > Parnassius apollo. The sequence continues at coordinate 7,986,233 of CAJQZP010001558.1, read as the reverse complement.
ACCGCTGTCCGAGGGGAGGAGTGCGGACCCCCGTCTCCGACTGCTCAGCTCGTGTCGGTCAATGAAGTTGTTCTATTGCGATGAATAGATGTCATCCACGATCTCTGTTGGCGAGGACGATGACGTATATTTCTTTTACATGACATTGATATAATTGTATTAAATATGTATATAGCGCGCATGCTGTCACAGTTTTAACATCCATTGTGTTGCAAACGCGAGGTTTTAGGTGTGTTTTACGGGTTGTTAAAGAAAGAAAGATACGTGTCAAGAAGTAGGGCATGGTTTCGGTATCACTTGAAATTTGCGCATCACTCCGTTTGTCTTCTTTATTGGTCTGCGGATCACATACTGTACAAATGAATGACTCTATCATGTTCCTATATATATGAGGTATTAATTTTATTACCAAAGGTACACATACACAGTTTTTTAAAATAAAACAATTAAAATTTATTTACAACTTTATTTATATCTAAACATTTAAACACATATTTTTATCATATATATCGAAGAACTACCAATTTTATACCATGGCACATCTTACGCACTGGCTAACATCATTTTAACGTTATATGACCTTTATCTCCACCATTAAGATATTTACAGATAATGCAGTATGTAAATTCTGTGGGACGTCTACTCGCAATGTACATCATGTCCGAAAAAAACGTGACCGACAGAATAATCAATATTTTATAATCGGATCCCATGGTGTCGTGATTACGATTTCCCAATAAAAGCCGGCAAAGGTCTTAGACCATAGAGCATAGTATAACGTATATTCCGTTGAGAAAATTCTTTGCAATATGATGATGTGTCGTTGCAAAGCTTTTGGAAGATTTTAAAGACGACTTAACCCATCGGACAGTTGATGACTGAACTCAATTTATATCAGCAAAGTATTAACTTGATACACTAAATCGCTCCCTACTTTTGTTTCAAAATACACTTTAAGCCATTATGTCTAATGTTCCTTCGATTTCACAAAAACTCAACTCTCAACAATTCAACAAAAATCAAAAGCCATGAAATAAAACCGTAATAAATTCCACGCGGAAAAAGTCGCGGGAAAAAGATAGCAAGGAATAGGCGCCACCATAACCAATCACACATATTCCTTACACAAAATCAATTGTGCCAGCTTGAACAGCATTTTAGCTGCCTCCGACATTGGATAAGCCAAAATACTGTTCAAAGTGAAAGCAAAGCTTAAAAATCATTAAGTATACATTGAAATATTTACCTCCATTATCCGCACCGCATGAATAAAAGAAGAATTATTTCAAAGAAAAGAGTTATTTCAAAATGCACGGTGCTACGAAATTAATGCCGGTCACGCTCTTATCAAACGCATATTATAACTAACAATATAATAATAATTAACACTAATTATATCATTCAAATAAAAGCTAGTAAACAATTTATCAGTAATAAAGTAACTCTTACAAATGTCATAAATACAAAATTGCAATCAAATTTTGGTCACAGGACTCATAAAATGACTCATGAAACTCATATTTTTAGCAGCAACCTCAATATACTTGTGACTCATCATCATAAAAATTATGATAAATGTGAATCCCCCGCATTACCTACTGATTGTTCGCACTGTTACCTGCTGCTGATATTATATTGCAACATAGACTTACAACTATCTAATGGTAGGTAGTACTTAATATTTTTATAATAAGTTCTCCTAAAACCTATTATAATAATAACCACTGTCAGTAGTATATGGTAAAACATCAACCAAACTGAGATCAAGATTGATGCCATGCAATAAGATGCAATTTCACGTAGCATTGCGTCCGTGTTTGCGTCATTCGACTGTGCGTAGAGGAATAGTACAATATCATAATTATTGAGGTATCCTAATTCTGTCATCGACTTCTTTCTTTAATTTGACAAAATCTAGTAACTAACATAATTAACATGATATAAAACCAAAATATTTGTTTTAGTGTAATATTAATAGGTATCTTAAAATACGTAGTGACAGTTAAGGTTGTATGACCTAATATATATGTATATAAAGGTGGAAAAGTCACACTCGAAGTTTTATAATAATTTAACAAAAATGAAGGCCCTTTTAAAACAAATTTAATAATCTCGTACCTTCTATTATGTATAATGTTCTATTAACTTGTAAATAAATATGCAGGTTATTATACAACAAAAATATGCAATCAAAGCTGTATGTTATCAACAAGATGGCATTTCTCTTCAACAATAGTCTTTAAATATTTTTATGACGATCCTCTCTTTCTTCTAAATCCTATAAACCATTTTCTTTCTTTGTTTAATGTTTATTTCTCCTGTTCAAATAATTGAGATATTAATAACGAATAGATTACTGTTGATTTTAATACCTTTTGAAAAACAAACATAAGCAAGTAACATTTTATGAAATTTTTTTCAAAAAAGGTTTTATATTATTATACATTTCGTCTTGTAGCATAAAAACGCTGCTGTAATATGCCGAGGGCTTCTGCATGCAAACAAAGACATTGGTATATGAAAATTATTATAACAAGACACTTGTCATTGCCAATGCCATCTGTTGCAAGAATCATATGGATAGACATGATTAACCTGAGATCTCCTAGCTGTTCGTGTGAACATTTACACAAAGATCTATCTCAGATTTGTTTAATAATAATCCATCCGAGCACTTATTTAAATGTGCCTTATTACGATTTTATATCGTCAGATGTTTTTACGTCTAGGAAGTAAATGTAAGTAGTTTTCTTTGCGACGTTAATAAGATCTTGAAATAAAATGATCAAATTATATATAAAACTTATTTGAATCTGACTAGATACAAGAAATATAAAATTCGAAAAGGTAGTACACATTTTATTTATAAAAAAATATTTATTTTTTGGTTACTTAAAGACGTTAAACTTATATACCTAATTAAAATTGTGTTACCCTTTTTCACTAACTAACATTATAGTTTAAGAAATTTTTGACACTGACAAGTGTAGCGTTACAACTTATAACAAACTCTGCTTTACTTGTAATGCTAATGCATTTATGATTTTTATAATACATAAATATACATACTTTTATTTTACAAATATGAATAAAATTAAATCAATACATAATCTTTAAAAATAATATGAATATTCATATGTATTTAAATAGCCAACATAAAAACATATAGAAATATTTGACCATAGGTAACAAACACTCAATAATTAATTACAATTATGTGTACATGCGAAGATAATGAAGGTTCATAATTTTACAAACAATGTTGATATTTGGTGTGAAGGAGAAAAAACTAAATTTAAAATCTATTGCCGTTATAGAACAAGACATTATTCACTCACTCGGTAAAACGACGATATTAAAAAAGGAGTATGTTATCTTACTTATTTATTCTAAACTTAATTTTATTTCATCCTAATTTCTAGGGGTACCTTATTATGTACGGAAATATTTACAAGTATTTTTCGTTTTAAATTCATATATGAGATGCTCTTACTCTAGGTGCTTATATCATAATTAGCCTAAAATTAAAAATAATTTCTTAATTTCTAGATTTTTTACACTACTATGACATTTGTGCGTCAAATGCGAATTAATATATTTTTATAACTTTATTATATCTAAATCTAATATTTTACTTAACAGTATATTATAAAGTTAAAAACTTAATAATTTATGGGCAATAAGTGTAAAGCAATTAATAAAGATTTATGAAAATAAGCTTACGTTATATTATTTAAAATAACAAAATTGCGGCAACAATTGGCAAGATCAAACAATAAATAATATTTTTTTTGAAAATTTTAAGTGTGTTATAAATTTATCGTTATAGAAACTAAAACAATTTTTTTGTGAGTCGGTCTGTTCCTTTAAACGCGATACTACTCGATGGATTTTGATGAAACTTAGCACGGTAATAGCATAAGATCTGGAATATCAATAACATTTTTTTCATTAGGATTCAATTTTTCAACAACTGTCACGTAGCATGGTTGTCTTGCGAGTGGCACCAAAGAAGTAATAAGAATTCGTCTTTTTACTCATGTAATTTATTGAAATTCAGCGGGTTTTATAATTGAATATAACCAGTTTTACGGATTTTTTCGTCTTTAATTTTAACGTTTTTAATGCCAAAAAATTTTAATGTTTCGGGCACTCCCAGCACCCATGATCACGGGGGGGGGGGGACTGAGGTGTTTGACGTCCCGATGTCATAGTTAACGAAGGCTACCTTCAACTTCAATATATTAATTTTTGGACCAATCTACGCAGTACACGCTTACAGAATTTTGAAGTCTTGCAGTAGTATGCTTGGGTTTGGATTTAATTTTATTAATTAAAAGGAATCCCAAGTAGATGGTAGTTCCCAGCTTTTTTCTCTATTGAAATAGGATGTTTTTTAATTTTAATAGCCTCGCGAGTCATCCTTGGTAGGAATCGGTGTTCTTTTGCGAGGATTTGTAGTCTATCAAGTTTGATATAATGGTTGGGTCGATCCTGAACATGTTGACAAACTGCAGACTACCCGGAGTGTCTATCCTTCACATCAGGGTTTTATAATTTTTAACCTGTTCATAGTTTATCTTTGTTTATTTTATTACTCCTATTTTCATGCAGTCGTTTCTTGTCTGAAACAATTATTTGTATGAGCTACAATTAATTGTTCCGTGCAGAATTAATGGGGACCTATAAAAACGTAAACGAAGCCTATAAAATAATGGTAATGATACAATCTCAACGTGACTGAACGTTCATTTCATTCAATTTTACAGTTTTCAATTATCTACCGAGATGTATTGTTAATGTAATTGTATTCTTCATTAATTAGTCATTAAGGACTAATTTAAGCTGTGCGTTTAACTTAGCGACTGTTTTATAAAGCCAAATTTAGATTACATAATTTTTAATTTCACTTGATCAAAACATTAAATATAAACACAGCAAAAAATTTAAATACTAATAAAAATTATATTAGTAAATTATATACACTGTTACTTGCAACTGTAACTTCGTTGATGAATCAAGCGAATATTGCCGTGCTATTTAAAAGTACCTACATATTTTATTTCAAAATCCATCCAAACGGTGATTTGTTCAACTCATTCTTAAATTGTCTTTGTGAAAATTATAAAACCAGTTATTTAATCAAATAAAAAAAATCTATTTCCTTCAAGAATTCATTTCAAGAGTGATTCGGTCAGTTCGTAATTAACAGTAAAATAATATGGGTATAACCAGAAAGTTATTTATATCTTATCAATCGTTAATTACTTAGCTTAACTTGTTTACTTACTCTACTTACTCTATAATTCAAAAATATATTTCTTTCTTTACTTACCCCTACATAAATGATATTAAAATTAGTATTTGTCATAAGCAAGCCAATGAAATTAAAAGAAAATATAAGTATTTATTTAATTGTAATAAAACCTCATTAAAACTCATTTAAAAATACAAATTTACTAAAAAAATTAAGAACAAAATTGGTAATACGATAAAAGGCAAGTGAAAATTACACTTTAAAATAAATTAAAAACTTATCCATAGCAATATTACTCGTATATATATGGCCTAGGCGTATAGCTCAAACGAAGCGAGGCAAAATAGTAAGTTATTTAAAATAGTAATACCTGACACGTACATTATGTAATATTACATATTCTATATTATAATATTCCTATATTTATTTATTTATTTTTATTCTATAATAGAACATATTACGTGTTATGCTCATTTTAATATATGATTAAACTACGCAAATGATGATACAGTTCGACTTTAATACAGAAAGCAATCAGCACGAAGTATGAATAAACTGCCTACTTCCTCCTATTCCTTTACATAATATTACTAACGCATGATGTAACTCTTAACTTTGAGGGTAAGGATGTCGATACTATTAGTGTGAAATTAGCTTGAATATATTTTTACGTTACATACCACTGGGATCTATTTAGTATCTGCTTTATCCTTGTCGAATGAAATTCATCGTACCTTTACAAAAAAATAAAAAGGTAAGATAGAAAGGGGATATTTAGGGTAAATCAGTGTAAAACCGAGACCTTCCGATATAAATGTATATATAGCTGTTATTTTTACTTAGTTTATTGTAATGTACTGATCATAATATGTTTGAAAAAATAAATACCAAATTGAATTAAATTGCAAAATATGTATGAAAAAGAAAAAAAACTACAAGTTTGAAAAGCTTGGATATTTTAGCTTACAATTAGTTTCCTGCTGCTGCGACATTCAAACTTAACCAAATTAATGGTGCACTGTTCAGATTTTTGCTACAAAGAAAGTATTTGATATTGCAGTTTGCAATTATTATATGTAAATTCATGATTTTGCAAAGAAAATTAATTAATTTTCTATATATAAATAATGACAACATATTTATAGTATAATATATAACCTTAATTTATTACTATTAATGATTCGTCAGAATGTTTGTCTTATTACGACTGTGTGTGTGTAGTACTACTCTTAGTAAGGACTTACTATTTTACGAGTTTTAAATGAAACTACGTTCTACGGCGTTTTTATGGCGTTCATACTAACTTATTTTATATTGCCGACGTTTGGAGTATTTTACAGCATCCATGGTCAGGGGGGACTGAGGTGTTCGACGTCCCAATGTCATAGTTACACGTCGGGAATTTAAAAAAGTTATAATACGCGATAAAATCTGCAAAACTTAGTTTCATTTAAATATTTAATGTTCGCGTAAATATAAGAAATAATTATTTCACTTCTTAGATCTAGCCTTTTAAGTAAGTCATATAATAACAAGATATTAAAGAAGTTGTAATACCGTTCGTCCGTCGCGCCTTTTGTGGCATTTCGACAGCCAGATATCGCTAGCCGAGCAATGTTTTACTTAATTTGTATTTTTTTTTTATTATATGGGAATAGTAACTTGGTTTATACAAAATAAATATTTTATATATAATATACATTAGTGCTAAAAACGAAGTAATAAACTCGCTTAAATATGAAGGTCATTGAGTTGTACAAAACTAGAGGAGCAAACCACATTACCGCGCGTCGAAAAAAGTGTAACCACTATCCAAACGCGAAGACGTAGCTTTGAAACTAATAACAATTTTAAATAAACATATATCTATCTCACTTACACAAGTTGCGAAAACAATACCGTCGCTAAGATTAGATAAGACACACCAAACATGCAATGGCGGGTTGGTGTGGCTTACTATATGAAATTTAATCCAAAATACGCAATAAAAAAGGAGTTTTTTTTAAGCTGCAGTTAATTTATTTTATTTAAAAAATATATATTTTCTTATCAGCTGAATACAAGTAAGCATAACTGATGAAATAAAACATATTTTATAAGTATTTTTATTGATCTAATAAATCAAGCAAAATAAAATAGGTAATATAATATATATTTTTTTTAGGATAAGTGTGACAAACGAGCACACAGTCCACCTGATGGTAAGTGGATGCTGCGGCCCATAGATATATCTACATTCGATTAAGAATCAAAATGTAGATGCGTTGTCACCCCTGAGGACTAAGATGGAATGCCTCGATCCCAGTAAAACGGGTCTCCGGTTCTCTACACTCACCATACGAAACACAGCAGCATTAAGCTACTATTTTACGCTGGTTTTCTGTGAGAGCGTGGTCCTGCACCGGTCGAGCCGACCCATTCGTGCTACAACCATAATATAGCTGCAGCGTGGCTCTACCACGTAAAGTATTAATATAAAATATAAAATGTATACAAAAATAAATTTATAATCGATATAAAATTATTAAAATAAAATAGGTAATAAAATATAGTTATTAGACCATTCGTGAATAAACTAAAATAAGAATAATTAATTATTTTGTATGAAAGTTAAAAAATAGTTTTTATTATAATTTCCAATATATTTAAAATCAGAGGTAACAAATTAACTTACTCCATTAATTATATAGTCTCCCGTTAATGTGGGATAATCACAAAGGCGGAAAAGTGGCAACATATAACCTAAATCGCAATATATTAATTTTATTTTATTATTTGCGGTTTTTACGTTTATGAACTAAGTGTTTCCGCTTGATTTATTATGTTTTGTGACCTTGAATCGCACTCTTTCACTACGCATTTACTCATTTTTGTCGCGGATCGTTCGGCTCAAATCTGTCGGCGTCACATTTAACACTGAACTGACGTTAGCTAGGCATATGGCAGTAGCCATATGTGCAATGGCAACGCTTTGGCGTGGTAATTACTAATCTAGTGTAATATATAAATCAATGGCCACAGCGCCTAATTATCATCAAGTGTACTGTGTGTTACTATGTCACTCTTATTCTATGAAATGAAAAAAATACAATACCTAAACCATGAAAAAAATTGGCTGTAATGTATGTCGCATTGACTTGAACTGAACTTGAGATGAACTTGAATTTGAAAAATATATGAATATATAGAAAATATTTAAGTTAAACAATCTCTTGAAGAATAAGTAGGAGTATCATAAAAACTTTAATTTTGATGCAACAACGCACAATAATAATATATACATACAACCTACCAAATATAGAATCCAAACGATGGATCATAAACTTATGTATCACTGGGAATCAATTGCTTTTAAACAAATTATACATTATCTTAGTTTATATGCTATTATATATTATGAAATGAAATATTTCTAAATTATCTACTATTTACAGCTACTCTTTTACTCGGTTTCAATAGCAGTCGACTTCCAAAATTTACAATTTCCTTACAAATTAATTACCTTAAGCTTAAGCTAATTTAAACAATAGCTAGCGCTGTGCCTTCTTACTTAAAATGCTTTTAAAACGGTTAATTAGTATGTCGCCAAATATACACATGTATATATAGTATATAATACACATATATAATTATAATTTAATTATTTAACTATATAAATCCTAATCTAAAATGTAGTTTTAATACTTAATATTTAATTTGATGAGTGGCAAAGGAAGTCGAAATTCAGTATAGTAAAGAACTATATTCTGTTCTCTTAGACACGGTCGGCTTTGTGTCGCGCCGCCTCATCACGTGCCGATAAGATAAAAGGCGCCGCCACGACATCAAATGTCGTTACATACGGCTTACATCATACAGCACGAGAATTTGGCATTTTAAAACGAAGCGCTGTAGTGAACGTTTCTTTGCTACCTTGGGTTTATTATTTATATTTGTATTTTATTACAATAACCATAAGAATAAAATTGAATTCAATTTTATTCTTAGAATAGAAAAACATTTAAGTATTTAACAAACACGATAAAAAATAATAAATTAGCAAAAGTAACAATTAAATAGTTAATTAGCAAAAGTCTTAGACCATAAAATAAGTATTACATCGGGTCGGTAGATTACAAAACATTTAATTCGTTCATTTAATACGTCAGTTGAGCAATCGCTGTATTTTTAATACTATATAATAAGATATGTTGATGCCAAGATAAGTAAAATCCGTAAGAGGCTTTGAGGTTTTAAATTAAAAACATTGACATAGGCTGAGAATTTTCGTATAAATTATTTTGACACCAACAAAATACACACGTAAAACATCATGGTTCTCTTATAGATTTAAAATATGTTTTCCAATTCTTTACGTCGTTTCATGATTGTTTTACATGTGGATATTGATATTGTTGGCTGACGTGACATCTGTGACCTAATTTCTAAAAGTCATAAGTCGTATAATTTAGGTCATTATACTCAATTCTAAGCCATTTTGTAAGATTCAAAATAATTCTTTAATTTGGACAGGCGCATACAACATTTAAATTTTCAATATGCATCGAAACTTCAAATTATTATATTATAAATAACATTGGTTTAAAATTACAACAAAAATATGTCATTAATATAACGTTTGAGTTATTGGTACATTTGTTCTTAAAGAAATAAAGTATGATATAACCAAGAGGTACTTGTAAGACGAAAAGATTGTCTTTTACAATATTTAAATGAATATAGAAAGTTGGAAAATCCAAATGTGAATGCCTCACTCACTTATGTTTAAAATTAAAATTATAATTTTTTTAATACTGACGATCTTTATGCAATAAAAAGACAGTGAATCTGATCTACTTTCATTAATAACTTTTAAACGGTGTTGAGTTCAATAACAAAAATCAATTCCATATATTAAATACCTTATAATATATGGAATATTATTTAATACTATGTATCTCAATTATTTATTTTTTCTACATTTATATTAAATGAGAAGGCTCCGTGGCGCAGTGGCTTAGCAATGAGTGGCTGCGCTGGGGGTCGCGGGTTCGATCCCGCACGGATCAAATATTTGTGTGGCCTACAAATCTTCCGGGTCTGGATGTTTGTCCTTGTGCAGTTTATGTTTGTAAACTGCCTCCACGATACAGGAGAAAATCCTAGTGTACCGTTTTAAAAAAAGAAAAAAAAAGAAAAGAAAACTCACCGACGCACAAACCAACAGATGGCAAATCAAAAGTACAAGAACTATTTTATGTAGCGAAATTAAGATAACGAGAGTAGAGCACTCTCTCACGTTGTGAGGCGCGCAAAATAACGAATGCCGAAACATGATAATTATAATCTCTTTGCCACTTCATTTTTATATTATTCATTCATGTATTTACATTGAATCGACAGATTACAATAGATTGCAATATTTACAATGCATCTATATTTACACATGGTCTCAACTAACTAATGCAAAGAACTTAGAAACACAACCATAATTATGATATTATAATGCAATGAAACATACTGTAAGTTAATGAAATTTGCAAAAAAGTAAATACGTATAACATAAATTAAAAATATATATATAACCCCCGAAACAAAAAGAGCTGATAATCTTCAAACGCTCTCAATCAAGTCACCTTTCAAATAAAAAAAAACTACATCTAAATCGGTTCATTAGTTTAGGAGCTACGATGCCACAGACACATCCAATACACAGATGCACACGTTAAACAATTAATTAGAGATGGACCGAATATTCATTTCATATTCGGTATTCGGCGTATTCGGCAGCTTTACCGAATATTCGTATTCGGCCGAATATTCGGTTAAATCACCGAACATTCGTTAGAGTGGTACTCAAAGTGCCCAATGTATTGTATATGAAATGTACGAATTGAGTAATGCCATTTATTTAATAATTTTACTGTTAAAAGAATATGTTATATAAGAGTAAAATTTACTTGTATAGCGTTGCCACTTGAGGCACTTTAGATTTATTTCCAATTATAGCAAATAAAAAGCTTGATATTTTTTTTTTTGGAATCAAACAAAGAAACTTTAAATTAGTATAATTTCACTTTACTTTGGTCGCCAGTTTCTCTAAAATAAGTACAAATAGTAAATCTCCTGCTACTCATTTTTACCATATAATTATAAATTTTCGCCAAGAATAACACAACGAAATACTTTTTTTCTTACAAAAATAGTCAAAACATAAGCATGTGCAGGCAATTTGCTCAGATGATGTCAGGTGTGAACATGTCAGATGTGACGTGCAGCTATGGCTAAGGGTCCGGCGCTAATCCCGCATGCTTTACGGCAACAAGTTTCGACATAAATTGGTTAGGTAGCGAGGTGATATTACCGAATAATGTTCGGCCGAATATTCGGTTCAGTAAAAGTATTACCGAACTTTCGTCCGAATATACGTATTCAGTGAAATCTATATTCGGCCCATCTCTACAAATAACACCCCTCTGTTTGCGTCGGGGGTTAAAAACCAATAGTGATATGAATTAAACGCATTAAGCAAGAAATATTCTAGTACATATATACTATACGAATATATAATAATAAAATAATGCAAATATTATATTATTGTACATTAACATGAGCCATGGTATCGAATTGAAATTTACCCTATAATAAGCAATTATTACATAAAATAGTGTTACATATTCAACTTGCTACATATTGTTCGGGGATCGTACTTCACTCATTGTGTTATATACATCTTAAGGCTAAAATACGGCTAAACAATAGATGGCATATTCTAAGTTGAGGTGGATTTCTGTTTGGTTGTATGAAGTATGCGTATGTTCTTTCCTGCCTTACATTGTGTTTACCAATACAAGAAATACAATGTAAGACTTATTAATTGTTAGGTTGATTACACATGAAATCACAGGGCCTGTAGTAGATAAAATAAAAAAATCACAAGTGCATCACATAATAAAAATAATTAATATAATTCTGTCAGACGATCACCATTTTCTTAGCATTAACATTACCTTTCTACTTTATGATATTATATAATCGATTGTTTTTAAAAGAACAGTCGCTATAAGTTTTCAAATAATAGGATTAAAAACTAATAATATGGTATTGCAAACTACCTTTTGTAATACATCTATAATCACAGATATCACACTATAAAGGTTTTTCTCCGGTGTGTATTTTCGTATGACTTCGCAAATTACTTTTTAAACATATTTATATTCACAAATATTACACGACAGAGGTTTTTCACCGGTGTTTATTTACTTTATATTAAGTGTTTTCAAATTACTTTTTGTAAAACATTTATATTCATTCAGACATATGACACGAAAAAGGTTTTTCTCCGATGTGTTTTCTAATAAAATGGTATTGCAATTACTTTTTGTAATACATTTATATTTACAGATATTACACGAAAAAGAATATTCTCCGTTATGTATTTTCATATGTTTTTGCAAAGTACTTTTTTTTTAATAAATTTATATTCACAGATATTACATGAGAAAGGTTTTTCTCCGGTGTGTATTTTCATATGGTTTAGCAATTTTTTTTTATAATCACAATTATTACAATAGTACACTTGTTTAGCGACGATAACTTTAAAATGAGCCAAAATTCGACGTTTTTGAGATGTTTTAAATTCGCAAATATCACAAATAAATATTTCATTTAGTTGTGGTATTGGAGTTTGTTCGACTTGTGTCCGCACTGCAGTGGTATCTGAGTTCTTTTTCGTCTTATGACTGTGAGAAATGTATTTGGCAAGAATGTCGTTTGTTGAAAATTTTTTGTTACAACCATTACATTCAAAAATGTATTTCGTTATTGCCCCTGATGTTTTTTCGTAGGTATATTTACTCTCTTTTGTTTCATAATTTTCTTTTTTATAATCTTTGCAGAATGCTTTCCTTTTTCATTAATGGGTTGATTCTTTTTTCACTTTAGGGTTTAATTTAATAGTAGGGCTTTAAAAATCAAGGTTTCCTCTACGTACATCGTTTATGTTGCTATTATTCCTATTGGCAAAGTCAGAGCACATAGGCAGAATTAGCGATTAACTAGTTCGCCTTTCTTCTGGAACCCGTGCATTCTGGTCTCTCGCCAAGGCTGTCCAGGGGAATTTCTGTCAGCCATCTCTTCTTTCTCTGCACAGGGAAGACGACTCACTGGCCCATGCCGCAAAGGAGAAAGCAGATCTGCTAGGCTCTTTCTTTGCGTCCAACTCGACTCTTGATGACGGGGGGAGTACGCCGCCGACCATCCCGCAGTGTGAGTGCTCTATGCCGGAGGTGCGGTTCACACAGCGCTCGGTTCACAAAGCACTACTCTCCCTGGACATCCACAAGTCGAGTGGGCCTGACGGTATCCCCCCAAATGTGCTGAGGACGTGTGTTCCAGAGTTGACACCGGTCTTAACGCGTCTTTTCCGGTAATCCTACTCACTAGGCATAATCCCAAAATCATGAAAGACGGCTTTCGTCCACCCGTCCCTAAAAAAGGCGACCGCTCAGACCCACCCAACTGCAGGCCCATCGCCATCACCTCCTTGTTCTCCAAAACAATGGAGTCAATTGTAAACTGTCAGCTCATGAGGTACCTTGAGGATCACCAGTTGATTAGGGATTGTCAATACGGTTTCCGTCGTGGTCGATCAGCTGGTGATCTTCTGGTCTACAAGTACCTTACTCATACATGGGCGAAATAAAAAATAGAGCCCAAGGTGCAGGAATGGGCCGTTAGTTTGGACATTGCGAAGGCCTTCGATCGGGTTTGGCACGAAGCGCTTCTTTCAAAGCTCCCTTCCTATGGGCTTCCTGAGAAATTGTGCAGTAAGATCACAAGCTTTCTTGCAGATCGGAGCATCAAGGTCGTTGTAGACGGTGCAAGCTCCGATTACAAGCCTATTAATGCTGGTGTTCCACAAGGCTGCGTGCCATCACCAACACTGTTTCTTCTGCATATCAATGATATGCTGCAAATCGGCAACATTCATTGCTATGCAGATGATAGCACTGGTGATGCTCTGTACACCGGCCGTGCCAATATTTCGCGGAAAAACGTCTCCGAGTACCGGGACAAACTTGTGTCTGAAGTCGAGTCTTTGAACAAAGTCTCGGTTTGGGGGCGATTAAATCTAGTCCAGTTTAACCCTCAGAAGACACAAATTAACCGCCAAAAAGAACCCCTTTGTCGTATCTCCTCAGTTTCAAGGCACTCCCCTTGTTGCCTCAGCCAGTATCGGAATTTTGTTGACATATCGAGTGACGTGCAGTTTCGTGGTCACTTGGAAGAGAAGGCCAAATTGGCTTCTAAAAAGCTTGGCGTGATAAGCAGAGCGGGACAGTATTTCATGCCGGCACACCGCCTGCAACTTTACAAGGCGCAGATTCGGCCGCACATGGAATACTGTCCCCATCTCTGGACTGGGGCTTTCCAGTGCCACTTGACCGCTTCCAGCGCAGAGCGGCTCGAATCGTCGACGACCGATTGCTTTCCGATCAGCTATATTCATTGGCGCTGCGAAGAGATGTTGCATCTCTTTGCGTATTTTATCGCATCTGTCACGGGGAATGCTCTGAGGAATTGTTCGGATTAATCTCAGCCGCCAAATTTGATGAACGCACTACGCGGCAAACCTCCCGATACCATCCTCACCATCTGGATGCTTAGCGGTCCACCACTGCACGTTTCGCAAGGAATTTTCTTCCGCGTTCGATCTCTCTGTGGAATACTTTACCACCGGCGATTTTTCCGGACCGATACGACCTGGGGACCTTCAAGAAAAGAGCTTACTCCTTTCTAAAGGGCCGGCAACGCACCTGCAATTCCCCTGGTGTTGCGGATGTTCATGAGCGGTAGTCACTTAACATCAGGTGAACCGTATGCTCGTTTGCCCCCTCTTTTATAATAAAAAAAATCATAGCCATTTCATCATGTGTAATCGCCCTTATGTATGTATGAATTTGTCAAGTTCAAACCTCAGCAGTTCACTAAGACATTTCCCTTGCAAACAGATGTTGTTAAAATAGAAACGTATAAAATAATGATAAATTTAAAGATGATTCTTGGTTTTTTTTAACTTACTGAAATAAAAATAATTAAAACCTAACTGTCCAGCTATAGTTATTCCTTGGTTATTTATTGTTATACTACGTGTACACAAACATCATAATTTATATCTAATGCTTAATATAATTATATCTTTATAATACTTATTTTATAATAATATAGTTCTATCCGATAATAATTATTAAAATTTTACCAAAGGCGGATTGCCGACAGATAGTATAAAGTAATAAAATAATATTATAGTATAAAGTAACTAATTTTTTAAAAACTTAATATTACCAGCTCTATTATTATAATACGACTATTATCCACGTAAAATCGTTTGAAAAATAAAATTAAAACTAATAATTGAACGTAGGAAGTACGACGCAAACTAAATCGAATCATAACTTATTATATGAGATTAAATCAATTAAAAAAGCCAAAGTGTGCATCGAATTTTAAAAAAACATAAGCTGTATATAATGTAAGTAGTGTATACCTAAAATAGCGATAAGTCTAAAATATAGATCTATTCTTATAAGGCAGAATGTTACCTGTTCAAAAGATTTTGAGCCATATCTTTAAAGCGAGAAAGTAGATTTTTCTATTAATCGACACTGTAACAAAACTCATAGTCAAATTGCTTGGCGATGGCATCGATTAACTCTAACAAGAAGTAGACTACCAATGGAATTGATTGGGGAATTTATTATTCACATTAAATTTACAAGCAAATGAATCATACCTAAACTAATGTGGGATAGCGAAACATTTGAAACCCTATCGCTTATATTTTTGGTCGATTTCCCAGTTTTACCTACAGAAGTTTAATAATTAGGCCATCACAACAGTGTAAGTAACGCACTCAAAAGGAAACTTGTCAGCTTTATAACAGCCCGTTGTTTTAGCTGTGTACAGTATGTGATAGATATCCCATCGCCGTGCATAACGATTGGGTGATTCTATTTAGTCGCTGTCAATGTCAAATTAATGTTCGTTCCCCTTTGATAGATTATAAATAACGGGTTGGCAGCGCGATATTATGTGGGGTTATATAATAACTTGTAAGTACTTCCGTATCGCTATGCACGGTAACTCATGATATCGACAAGTAACTGTGTTGTTGCTGGAATTCTTTCGATACATAAAATAGATGGCATGGATAAGAATTACCGAGAAATCGATGTATGTTCTAATGGCATGATACTAAACATATCACGGCTATAAGACGAACTATATTGTAATAAAGTCCTTTATCATTCTTAGAGAGTCTTTTTAAGCACATCTCAACCGTCAAAACAAAAGGATATAAAGTAACAACATATATCCCTACGGTACCTCTATTCCTCTGAACTTGTTTCTTTGTTCAGGCGATGGTTGAGACTCGCGTAGACACTTTGTGCCAGTAATGGCTAGTTTAGACGATGCGAGCTGCTGACTAGACAGTATACAGCTACTCGGCTCTTCTACTCGTACGCCAGTAGCTCGGCTCGCCTTTGCTGTCCACACGACACTAGTAGCTGCTGTACAGTCTTGCGAGTTGCCGCGATGTCGAGTGAACGTGTTATAAAAAAAGCACTGGCCAGCTACTGGCGAACGCATCTAAACGATGCGGGCGACGGCCGAGCTGCTGTCATGTACGAGTTGCAGATGAGCATCAAAAAATGTTGAGGTATCTCGGACGCGAGCTACTGTCCAACTAGCACGTGCGAGTTACTCGTAAGTGACGTCTAAAGAGTGCGAGTTACTGCAGTGCAGCTACTCGGCAGGCTGACTCGTACGCTAGCTCGCACTGTGTAAACTAGCCATAAGGTGATGTCGCTGTTCCGCACCATGCTTGTAAAAATAAGGTACAACTTGGCCAAAACAATTAGGCGCATGACAGGAATGCTGTTCCGGCGCCCGCACCCTCCCTATATCCCCGCACTTCCCCCAGTGACCAATCCTGTTCCGGCGTTGCCTCCCTAGTTCTAATGACGTCTCAGCTGTCGGTCGCCTAATTGTTTTGGTCACGTAATATTTACTGTTACGAGAGTTTTAACACATTTTTATTAGTATTTCTTTTGTTTCCCAAATTTGATTATGAGATAATTTATAACGAGACTCATTTTCCTGTTTATGTGATATTCCTTCTCGTTAACTTAAATTTACATAAAAATTGATTTTATTGTGCCTTTTTCCTAGTATGTATATGATGTCAAATTTAAAACATACTACATACTTCTTACGATTAAAAGAAAGAGAGTTGTTATCATACGAACAAATCCAACTTTTATTACATATATTTATTAAAACAACAAAAAGTGTTTATTTGTATGGTGTATATAGAGGTTGATAATGTCGATATATACAACGGTATTAAGGGCCTTCAATTAGAAAAAAAATAGGTCGCAGAGAATACTTTTGCATGTCTTTTTTTAAATAAGATGTAATACGGCAAAGTGTAACTTATATAAGACTATTGTCGCTATATTAACTTCATAAAAATTAACGACCTTACTTTATGAAACAAATAAGCAGTTTCATGTTACGACATGAAAAATGTTTTTTTTAAATATATTAACAAAAATTTTCATGTCACAACAAGCTTTAAAAAACTATCATTTTATCACTCTCTTGACGAGTACGCCATCTTAGATGACTAATAAAGATATGCATAAAAGAAATGATATATATTAAAGTTTACACTGACTATAATTAAAAAGGATTATATCGTTACTCTAAAGTTCTTATTGATTAAGTTACCTGACTTACATGACGCATACAAAAAAATCTTTCATAATCTACAATAACACACAACGTAAAACATGTTTGACAGAAATACGAAAAATAGCATAAGCAAACAAAAAGTTAGTTAAACTTTGGAACAATTAGGAATTTAATGTTTATAACGAAATCACTTTTTTATCCTATGAACCCACAAGACGGGAACAAATAATAGTGGTAAAAAATAATTATTTGAAAACAGTTATATAATATATTCCAATACTCGAAAAATCCTCAAAATAAGTTGTAAGTTATATTAATTGTGCACAATAAGTTTCGTTTTTTTTTTTTTGTTTAATTTTGACATTTATAATTTTGAATTACTTTATCCTCTGAACTAACTACTATATTTTTGGCCGTAGCTCCAAACATCGCCATAATATTTACAAACTTTAAAAAAAATCTTACAAATTAAAATATAAGAAAATCTAACTTTAGGTAGCTTCCTCATTCTTGTCCATGAAGTTCTTTAAAACCCTGATAATATACCGGATGTTGAAATCGACAATACTTCGTTACCTTTGCCATACTCCAATGTAAAATTTAAAACTGCTTTATTTCCTCCTGCTTCACGCTACCCAACTCCTTAATCATTGCCTCCAGACCTTCTGGCATTCGGCCCTGGTCTAGCTCGAGGTTCCATTTGTAGTACTGAAAGAATAATATGATGTCGTATCAAGGCTTAATATACTGTTTGCTTAATGACGACTTTTCCTGGTAGTGACATAAAATTCGGACTTATGATGTGAAAAATAACGGATTACTATTATTTAGGTGGTAGAGCCATACTTTAGCTATTTAATAATAGTACCACGGATGGGCCGGCTCGATCACGCTCTCACAGAATACCAACGTCAAATAGCAGCATACCGACGAAACTGCATTTTGATTCGTAATCGAGGATAGATGTGGATGTGTATGGGCCACAGCATCTAATTACATCAGGTGGACTGCGTTCACGTTTGTTTGCGTGCACCCTTATTCTATACAAAAAAAAAACATATTTTGCCGTGTGGTGACTACGTAACAATGTCCACCACTTCATTTTGTAAAAAGCGATTATGGGAAATGCCAGAAAATACCTTATGGCTACCGATAAATAGAAGAGTCGTGGTAGCTCAGATGGTTAGAGCTCGCTGGAAATTTCACAGTACACGAGCAAACCGGGTTCGATCCCCGCCAGCACCAATGAAATTGTTAAATGCAATTTTAAATGCTGATTTACCACGTAGTCGGCGTTGAAGCAAAACATCGCGAGGAAACCCGCATGTCTGAGAAATAAGTGAAAAAATATTTCGAAGACATGTGAAGTTCGCCAACACGCATTGGGGCAGCGCGGTGGACAATTCCTTGCCCTAAAATCCTCTGAGAAATGAGTGGTGGCCTGTAACCAGGAGTGGCACGTATATAGGCTGTAACTTTAACTTTACCGATAGATATAATCATCTCGGTATAATCACCTCGTTTACGTCAGACGTAAAACAATCCGACCGGCGCGGCGTTGTGTAACATCGTTACAGCTGTGAACGTCTGGTACTCACCAAGGGTGACGATTAAGGCAAATCCTCCCTAACGGCAACTAACAATGGATGAGTGTTGGGTAGTTGTTAATATGAAAAAATGCGGTATGGAAAACATATTTCTTTTTCATCATGTATCCTCAGAGCAACAAAGACAGAAGATAGACGGAGCGCTGCGTACATTACAAGCAATGCCGAAAACATGCTCACATCTATCTCGTTTCTTTCTTTTAGAACCACTCAACCACATCCAGTGCATAGCGGTTCGAATAGTCGACGACCGAGTTCTTTCTGATCGGCTCGATTCGCTGGCGCTGCGTAGGGATGTTGCATCGCTTTATTAATAATTCCAGCTGCCAAAATTCACGAACGCACATCGCGTCAAAATTCACAATACCAACTTGTTTTACTACGTGTTTTGTTCCTCGTATAACTTCTCTGTGGAATTATTTACCAATTTCTCTAAGGAACAGGAAACGCGTTTTTATAATTTACAAAGTACAATTGTAGACCTCAAAGAGCAAAATTATGAGTTAAAACGAAGTGTGGAGCATATGTCTAACAAATATGACGATTTACTTACAATAATTGCTAATTTGGAAAAAGAAAGGAAAGAGGACAAACGGCGCATGGCTTTAATGGAGGATAGATTGGAAACTATGGAGCGTAAAATGCGTGCATCGGGGATTGAAGTACGAAATATTCCTAAATCAACGGGTGAAACAAAAGATTTTTTGTTTAACATTATTAAAAAGACCGGAAAGGCCGTTAATATTAGTATAGAAGACTCCGAATTGAAAGATATATATAGATTGAACTCCAAGGACAGTTCTGGTCCGATTATAGTGGAACTAAGCTCCGTTATCAGCAAGGAAAAAATACTTAGAGCGGTAAAAAGTTTTAATAAAAACAAACCGAGAGACGAGAAATTAAATACTTCTCACCTACAACTGCAACAACCAAAGAAACCAGTGTTTATATCAGAAACTTTAACTCAAAAGACTCAAAAAATATTTCAACTCGCAAGAGCATTCAAAAAGGCACACAGTTTTATGTACTGCTGGACTCTGAACGGAACTGTTTACCTACGCAAAGATGAAAAATCCAGCCAGATACGAATTAACAGTGAAGCCGATCTCGAAAATTTAAGGAAGACTCAATGACTAGAATTATCATTTATTTTTATTATTTATTTAAAATTTTACTGTTATTTAATATTTCCTTTATGTTACTTTATCATAGTACTAGCGGTTTACATTACACAAATACACTATAACACTTCATACATATTTTTACACTACAAAAATTATTTTTTTAACAAAAAATCCTCACGGAATTACCGTAAGAATGCTATGTTGTATAAAACAAAATTTGATATTTTGTTAACATTATTGCTTTCTTTTTTCTTCTATTTCGTGCCGTATACGGAAATAATTAAGAATAAATTCATTAATTTAATTTTAAACATATATTTTGTTAATAGTTTTAATTTATTTAATAGGTACAATTTATCATGCCTTCTATGCCTTCTAAATTACAAAAAAGTAATAGAACTTATCGGAGTCCATATTAATCACATTATTCTCTATGTTCAGAGCCAGATTAGGATGCAACAACTGTTGCAGAAATATTTTTTTTATTAAGCAAAACCAAATAACTTATATAAAAAGATGGCTATCAACGTAGAAAATTTAACAATCGATATTGATAACATCTCTGTGGCAAAATCATACAACTGTAGCACAGAACACTGTAATAATATTATTCAGAATGTCAGTTTTTCTAAATCTATAAATGTTTTAACTCAGAATATACGAAGCGTTTATAAAAACATAGATGGGTTAATAGCACAATTGGAAAGATTTACTTTTGAATGTGATATTCTAATTCTAACGGAATGCTGGTTAAGTAGTCACAAACCTCCTCCACTTATTGATAATTACACGTGTTATTTTTCTAAAAAAACCTTAAACCAAAATGACGGTATAATTATTTATGTAAAATCTGGAATAGATTGTATTGTGGAGGAGCCAGATTCGATTGGTGGTAACTTCCTTTTGCTAAAGACGGAACCAAATATTGCAATATTAGCCACATACAGATCGCCATCGTTTTATAGTATTGACAGCTTTTTAAACACAGTTGAACATGTTCTTCAACCCATTAAGGCAAAAAATATATATCTTTTAGGTGATGTCAACATTGACATTAAACCTAACAATGCCGATAAAAATAGCTTATCTTATTTAAATCTTATGGCAGAACTAGGTCTTCTACCAGGACATACTTATCCAACGAGAGTCAATAATTGTTTGGATCATGTCATGATTAAAACCTATTTGCCTGCCACAGTAGTTGTTCTGAATTCAACTGTTACTGACCATAGTTCTGTGCTTCTAAACCTTTCTTTTAATAACGACTATACTCATAAAGTATGCTATAATACAAAAATTGATTACAATGAAGTTATTAAAAATCTGTCTACAATTGACTTTTCTTTTATAAACACCAACTGCAATGCAGATAACGCTGCCTCACAATTAGTTGAAAAAATATCTTCGATAGTAAAATTTTGTACTCAAGAAAAAGTGTTTACTAGGCGGCAAAGAATTCTTAAGCCATGGGTTACACCCGGAGTTCTACGGTGCATTCGCCATAGAGATAAATTGCATAAAAACCTTAAAAAGGACCCCGATAATAACATTTTGGTAGTTTCGTATAAGCGATATAGAAGTTTTTGTAATTCTCTCCTAAGAAGGCTTAAATTTGAATATGAAAGATCTCTTCTTAAAAAGGCAAAAGATAATAAACAAAAATGGAAAGCTATTAAAATTATTACAAATCAAAATACTATTAATGCACCAGCAAAAGAGTTGCTGAATAATATAGATAATAAGTCTTGTACAATTGAGAGTATAAATGATTTTTTCTCAAACGTTGGTAAAAATTTGGCAAACAAAATAAGTCAAGACAAAACCGAAAACTATCGGTACAACTTCAATTTACCTTGTGTTGTCAATTCTTGCGTTCTCATTCCACCCGACGAAGCGGAAATAGAGTCTATTATTATCAACCTTAAAAATGACTGCGCTGTAGGCTGGGACTTTATCTCTAGCAAACTTTTAAAGCTTGCTAGATATATTCTTGTTCCGCCTTTAACTAAATTATTTAATATCTGTCTAGATCAGGGTATATTTCCAAAAGTTTTTAAAAAATCCATTATAACTCCAGTACACAAGAGTGGTTCAAAAGATAATATAAATAATTACCGGCCTATATCTGTATTGCCTGCTCTCTCAAAAATTTTGGAAAAAGTTTTAAATACTCGGTTGATGAATTTTTTAGAAAAGAATAATATTCTGTCACGTCATCAATATGGTTTCAGGTCGGGAAAAAGTACAGAAAATGCTGTTAGTGACTTGGTTGATTACGTTACCACTAAGCTAGATAATAAGCAAAAATGTATTGGTGTTTTTCTAGATCTAGCCAAGGCATTTGACACTGTTTCGATTCCCTCTCTCCTTGACAAACTAGAGAGAGTAGGAATTCGTGGTGTAGCGCATTCCATTTTTAAGGACTTTCTTTGTGATCGTGTGCAGTGTGTTAAGATCGATCGAATAGTAAGTTCTTATGACGCAGTTACATATGGTGTTCCACAAGGAAGCATACTTGGCCCAAGTCTCTTCTTGGTTTACATTAATGATCTTTGCCAACAGCCATTATATAATGGACAAATATTTACGTACGCTGATGATACGGCGCTGGTATTTTATGGAGAGACTTGGGATGAGGCTTGTAAAAATGCAGAAGTTGGAATACACAAGGTAAACTGCTGGCTAAGATTGAATTTACTTACTCTAAACCTGTCAAAAACAACTTTTATCCAGTTTAATATCAAGGAAAACCACACTGAAAATATATCAATCAAGCTACATTGCTGTAAATTACTGAAAGATCGACAATGTTCATGCCATATGCTCCATAAATCTGATAATGTCAAATACCTAGGCGTTATTTTAGATTGTAAAATAAACTGGCTTAGTCATATAGATCTACAAACCTCTAGAGTAAGGAAGCTAATTTGGGCGTTTAAACATCTAAGGTATGTGGCTGATTTTGATACACTTCGCGTAGTATATTACGCGCTTGCTCAGTCAGTAATAAACTATTGTATTAGAGTTTGGGGTGGTGCATACAAAACCCACATTTTGCGACTTGAAAGAGCCCAAAGGTCGTTGCTTAAAACGATGACTTTTAAGACGTTTAGATTCCCAACTAGAACACTCTATAGTGATTGTCAAGTTCTTACTGTTCGGCAGTTATACATTTTACAACTTATAAGCAGACAACATCTTGCTACTGCATACGACAAAGACAAAATAAAAGGAAAACGTACAATAGTTAATGTCTTGACTCCAACCGCTTTCCGCACGTCCTTTGCCAGGCGCCAACATGGTTATCTTAGTGTACATTTGTATAACAAAATAAACAAAATTCTTGACTTTTATCCACTTCCACTTTACAAATTTAAAAAGAAGGTAGAAAAATGGCTTTTATCATTAAATTATGAAGAAACGGAGGACTTGTTTAATGTTATAATGTAATCCGCTTGATGAATCCCGTTATTTTTCATTTTATTTATAAGTACATATAAAACACATGCATACACAAACGCAAAAAATACGCTTGCTGACACACACACGCACACGCACATGTACACACCCACACATACACACACACACACACACACACACACACACACACACACACACACACACACACACACACACACACACACACACACACACACACACACACACACACACACACACACACACACACATACACACACACACACACACACGTACACATGAACCCTAACACACTCAACACACAGATAGTACGTAAATTAAGTAGTAAATAATTTTTATACCTTTTGAAACATTCTTGTTATTTTGAACCTTTATTGTTAATTTATTAGGTCATAAAATTGGGAGAGGGCGCTGATTGCTGAGATACAGGTATAATTCCTAGTTCAGCAATCAGAGACTTCATATATTCACTGTATAATTATCAATAAAAGCTTATTATTATTTATCACAGGCGATTTTTCCGGACTGATACGACTTAGGGACCTTCAAGACAAGAGCTTACTCCTCTCTAAAAGGCCGGCAGTGCACCTGCGATTTCCCTATTGTTGCAGTTAGTCACTAACCTTCAGGTGAGCCGCATCCTCGTTAGCCCCCTCCTTTATTAAAAAAATATCATAATAGTCCACCACTGCACACTAAGGCGCATAAATGTGGGTGCCATAATGTTTGCAAATTAAATTATTTTGATGCATATTTAAGCGTAAGTGTGTGTTTTTACAATAAGTCGAGCAGTTTTTGCTCTGTTACGGTGTCTTTTTATTAAATGTACATAGTGCTTCGACTTTATTACTTTATTTGTTCGTCCGGGCTCGTAACAAATACATGCCAATTTTTAGCGAAGCTACAGTTAAGAAGTAAGTGGTAAAGCCGTGCTGCAACTATATTATAGTTGTAGCACGAATGGGTCGGCTTGACCGGGGAGGGACCACGCTCTCACAGAATACCAGCGTAAAATATTACGCAGCTTAAAGCTGCTGTGTTTCATATGGTAAGTGTAGAGAACCAGATACCCTTTTTACTGGAAACAAAGCACGATAACTGAAACTGTGCCACGTCTATTAATAAAATGTAGCATCTACACTTTATAGAGGTTCCCGAAATCCCGCATGCCAGTACGAGACTATAGGATTTAATTATACTTAGTGCTTACTTTATCGAGCTCCTTCCTAAGCGTGATGACGGCGCGCTCCCTGTCGGCCACCAGCTCCTCGAGGTACTGATACCGGAGTTTCTTCCGAGCACGGCATTCCCGCGCTGATTGTCTGCTGCGCTCTGAAATCATCGCAATAACATTATATATATATATATATATATATATATATATATATATATATATATATATATATATATATATATATATTATAACTATTAGTAACATAAGAGAGTGGTGCAGCGGTGTTATTTTGTATGTTTTTTTTTTTCTTAAAAATCTTATATTCAAAAATAAATTTTGTTAAAATCCACTTGAATCCTTATTGCCCCTTTTACTTCTTATTTCCTGTAGAAATAAGGTTAGCCCAGTATCGTCACGCTTTGCGGTCGGATCTGCGAACGCAAAGCGCAAATTTCGCAACTTTGACGAAGCTTCCAGTCGCCGGTTTGAGTATTTTGAAATTTTAGATCTGGTATAAACGAAATGATCTAATTTATAGTATACTATATGGTTACATTGGCCTCCGATAATAGATTGGCTTAAACGGTGGCCATAATATCATTCTACTTGTTCCCATAATACCCCCCCCCCCCCCCGCTCCTCTTAGCCGACGCGACGGGATGAAATGACGTGATAGATATCATTAATATACATAAGATATCAACACACAAGAGAGTTACTTGTTTGTGTTAATAACGTAAAACAAAAAAAAAACAATGAGGGAGACTAAAAACAAATACCAAACAAAAAGAAAACCTAAAGCCTATTTAAGTGAAATTGTAGACCAGTCATTAAAAATCTTAGTTATTGTACGAATTGATATCCAGACCTATTCGCAACTACACATCAGACGAAAAACGCAGGGTTTTTTTTAAAGTAAGGATGACAAGCGAACAAACAGTCCAACTGATGATAAGTGGATGGCTCTGGCCTTTATACATCAACACATATATATATATATATAATATATATATATATATATATATATATTTTATATATATATAAGCTTGCTTGAATTTTCTCCTTTTTAATGCGTTTATTAAAAATCCTTCAATTCGCAAAAAAAAATTGTGGGTCACTCATGGACAAAAAAACTATCCTATCTCTCAAGTTGGACGAAACAGCAGCACACGGTGTACAAATTTGATTAAAATCGGTTGAGTAGTTTAGGAGTCCATCGCGGACAAACAACGTGACACGTAAGTTATATATATTAAGATATATATAGATATATATATATATATATATATATATATATATATATATATATATATATATATATCTGTACGACACCTACGGGAACATATGATTTAGTGGAAATTCTTACACCGCCACTACACGGTACGTACATATCCTTAGTTAAAAATACAGATGCCTTCTCGCCCCTGAGGATTAAAAGGCCTTTAAACAGTGAAGAGTCTCCAATTGCCGTCACTTAAATACAAATTCAACAGAATTACGCTGCTATTTCACGCTGCTAGTACTCTATGAGGGCGCGGTCCTTCCGAGCCTGGAGCCGACTCTCCCGGAGCGAATCTCTGAAATCATTATGTAGCTTTCATATTGCAAACGTATAAAAACGTAAAGGGTACCAATATATAATTCAAATATAATGGTTAAACTAGAAAAGCATAGGGAATCTTAAAAAGTAGCCTAATATGACGCAGCTATGGTATCCTAGTATAACGCAGTTAAAATGAATGCACCGGCGAGCTTCCATACAAGCGCAATTGAATATCGATCTGTCAGAACGTCTGCGCAGAGGGAAGGTGCTATGTTATAGATTTATGCAGGTGAGCGACAAGGTAAAAAGTTACGTTGATAAAAGTAACAAACGATAAGCTACATATAATACACATCATCATCATTATCATCACCATCATCATTACATACGTGTATATTTAGTTATAACAGAGCGGAATCAACTGCTACCGGCAATATTTGCTCAAAAGGAGACTCTGGCCACTAATGATTGTTTTATTGAAAAGCCAATTTTTTTTAATTGAAATAAACTTATATTATTCGTATTTATTTATTTATTTATTACAGCCCAATTTATACGAATATATCATCAAAACAAAAATATAGAGAATTCCGAAAAAATTGATCGTCATAAAACGAATGTTAATAACTTTTGTGATCTAAACATAAAAATATCTAGTGTCGGTGTGTTACTTAGCATAACAAAAACCATTTGAAAGCATAAAAAAATACGAATGTTCAGCTCGTAAACGTTTTTTTCATTGGTTGTTTCTTACATGACTCCAATATTAAAAAATTGTTTGTCCGTCTATACTGAAGGCTTTCTTTCACTCTAAAACCAATCTATTGACATAATTTTTACACAGGTTGCACATATTAAACTTTGGTCAGCAATGGTATATTTTTCAAGCGATTCCAAATTTAAAAATGAAAAAAATGAAAATGAAAAATCTTTATTCAGTATCTTTTACATAGTAACATGACTTATGGCCGGAATCTCCTTTTAGGTATGATACTTGTGTTAGTAGACAAAGATTACAAAAAGATACATTGAGTTATAGAAAATGAACTTATGACGAAAAAAGATCTAGAGTTAATGTTCTTTACCTTTGTATATTGTAATAATAAAGAAATATAAAAATATTTTAAAAATCAATAAACACCATATACGTATATGTATGTGTGCGTATTGCATAATGGGTGTGAACTAGACATTTATTGCACCATATTTTCGTTTGAACCACTAGTTTGTACCTGCCTTTCGTTCTCATAAGGTTGACTGATGGAGAATGCCATATAATGCCATAGATACATAATAAATAAATAAAATAAATAATATATATATATATATATATATATATATATATATATATATATTTTTTATTTCAAAAGCTATATTAAGTAATATAAAAAAATCGTTACCTGTCCTCTATGACAATTTGCCTCAAAACGACTTCACTCATTACCAAAAAAAAAACAATAAATTTTAGAAATAAATGTAATTAATAAAGTAACAAACAAATTATAATATATCAGGAATCAACTTTAATCTGGGGCTTGCATGGTTATATTCGGAGCTACGGCACTCGAAAACACGGCCATCTTGGCAGATGGAATATTTTGAACTAATAATAACAAGCCATTATAGATTTCTGCTAAATTCGAAGCGAAATGCGCATGTCCACAGACATGCGTTCTATCCAATGTTCGCTAACATTAGGGCTGCCATCCGTCCGGGTTTCCCGAGATTTGTCCTAGTTTGGAAGACGTCCGGGGAGTGTCCGGGCGGGGTTTAAATTGTAGTCGGAGAAGGACCACGCTCTCACAAAATAAAATAACAGCTTATTTTTTAATATAGAATAAGGGTGACAAACGAGCACACAGTCCATCTGATGGTAAGTGGATGCTGTGGCCCATAGACATCTATATTTATTCTCGACTAAGAATCAAAATGCAGATGCGTTGTCACCCCTGAGGACTAAGATGGTATGCTTCGTTCCCAGTAAAAAAGATCTCCGGACCTCTACACTCACCATACGAAACACAGCAGTATTAAGCTGCTATTTTACGCTGGTATTCTGTGAGAGCGTGGTCCTTTCCCGGTCGAGCCGACCCATTCGTGCTACAACCATATAGCTGCAGCGTGGCTTTACCACGTATGTAGCAGCTTAATGCTGCTGTATTTCGTATGGTGAGTGTTCAGATTCGGAGACCGTTTTTACTGGAAACGAGGCATTCCGTGTTAATCCTGATGGGTGACAACGCATCTACATTTGATTCTTAATCAAATATGTAGATATCTATGGGCCACAACATCCACTTACCACCATCACCATTAGCTGGGCAATGTGCTCGTTTGTCATCCATATTCTATAAAAAAAACACTCCACTGTTTAACAAAGGAGACCTCAATCTTCTAACCTTACTCCAAACTAATTTTCTCCGTTTACTTTCCATTCTGACGGTCCTGAGGACTAAGATGAAATAACTCTTTTCAAGTAGAAAAGGGTTTCCAGTTCTCTACACTCCCCATGCGAAACATAGCAGCATTTAGCTGCTGTTTTACGCTGTTATTCGTGGCACAACCACAGAATAAATAATAGCTATAACCAAATTATAGCTGCAGCGTTGGTCTACCACCTAAAACGTATATATCATTGTGTAACTTTCCAATACTGTGCATGGAAATAAAAAATAAAATTAATAACTTAATTTTTCTTTATTTTTAAATATGTATATCAAAAAACATGATTTGATTTCTTTTGCCGTTTGCGTGTGGAGGCTGCTTGAGCGATACTATCACCCCATTGTATTTCGTGAGTGTCGTAACAAGTGACTATGGGAAAGGCCAGAGATCTCTTCTATTTAGTACATAACAGATATGAATACAGGGGTCAATATAAAACATTTTCGTACTCAGTGTACCTACACCTATCCCTACACCTGCAGAAAAAAACCAGGCCATGCTCCCAATCCCCGCGCATGTCCATATGCATAAATGCATTCTAGAGCATTCTCAGTTCTCCTATCGAACCGTGGGATGCGATGCAAGGACACTAACGACACATGCGTAGAAGCTCGCACGAATACAAAGGAACCTGGACGCATGCGCACCGAGCTTAACTTAAAATAGGTACAGCCTGACCCGGATTTTTCCTATTAATTTTACGAAAGGTATGCATTGTGATTATAGTTGACCTAGACCAGTCCTAGACCAGTCATACTCAAGAATAGAGACATATTCAAGAATTTTAGGAAAGAAAAATATTCACAAAATATTCTCAAGAACAAAGGCAACAAGCCGTGTCTTTTTTTGTTAGAAGCTTTGATCAACAATATCAACTAGATGTCGGGTCGGCGCAAGAAATCCATCTTAGTAAATAAGAGCGCACATGAGGTGATGCATGTGAGATGTATGTAGCTCGTATAGGCAATAACGGGAAAAAGAACTTTATTGGTTATATCTTAAGGTTGATTTCAAACTAAATGTTATTTAATTTATGTCTTTTCATAGTTTATATTCATGCGGACAGTATTTAGCTATGATTTTGTACGTGACCCGTTATGGGTCCGTTATCTAGTTGGTATTGTTGATCGAAGGTTAGAAGGATAACAATTTACGCAGCGACAGTGCTCTTACATCCATTGTGTACCCTAATACGTGATCACCCCTCGAACTTCCTTTCTCTGCCCGACTAAAACAGTATAATTGCTTACGAATCAGATGCAGTGTTAATGATACAAAATAATCCGGTTTCGGTGTGTCTTTCCTAGAATATTGGTGTTGGGAGTAGTGGTGTTGGGAGTAGTGGTGCTGGGAGTAGTGTTGCTGGCATTGGTGATGACGAGATTAGTGCACGCAATTGAAGGAGGGCGGGAGGTGCTCTTCAAACTAGGGAAGACACATCATTTTATTTAATTTAGCGGATGGTTGCAAAATAACTATTAATATCTTTATTAGTTGTGAGTATATCAATTTAGCTAAATCTTCATACAACATTCATACAGATTTAACATCCAAAGCAGCGAATATATAATAGTATTACGTACCCAAAGACTTAACAACCACAAGTTTATTTCACACAGTTGTATCATATTATAATTTATTCATGAAAACAATTTAACGGCTTATAAGTAAATGTACATCATTACAATAAGAAATCGAATATACAATTGAAATGGGAGAAAAATGAGCGTGGCCGTGTATACGATTCGGTATGCCCAAAGTAACCTCCCATTTAGTAACTGTTTGTAAGTTAGAGTTTTGTAACCGACTTCAAAAAAGGAGAAGGTTTCCAATTCGACTATATATTCTTTTTCTGTATGTATGTCACACGATAAGTATCTTCTCTAATAGTGAACTGATTTTAAAATGATTCATTTTTTATTAAGCCACCACACAGAATTAATTTTTATTTAAACAGGTTAGGTATATTATCTAACCTGTTTAAATAAAAATTAATTCTGGTTTGGTTCCCATATAAATCTGGATAAATAAATTTAACCCCTAAAGCTAAAGGTGGGGAAAAATCTGGGGCCGAAGTATTTAATGTAACTACAGTGTGAACTCCATGTAACATCACTCGATTTAACGACAAACTCTCTAAAGCGTCGAAATAACTCAGCTACACTCTATATAGCATTACACCCACTCTCAATAATTTCATCTATTACATAAATAAAAAAAGTACTTTTTAAGTAGCAAAAATTAGTAAAAACTGCACAGCTGTGTACGTTCTTTTGTACTTTTGTCGGTTTATCATCGTAGCCCGTTATAAACTCGAATGTCGGCCTCATATTTACCAAACAAAGAAATCTGTTGTTTTGTTTTGTTTACAATTTGGGATTGCTTACAAGTGTAGACTGTTGTCAGTAGAAGTCATGGATTATCTATACGTTATCATATTCTTATAGTTTGGCCGTTCAGAGAATGCGTTCCTGACACGTCGCGATTGAACTGACGACGTAACTTTGTAATGGCGTTGCAGTTACGATAAAAATATTTTTGCTGGTTGTTTACCGTTTTAACAATTGATGAGCATTAAAACAACATTATTATACCAATAATCAATGAATGTTATAATTTTGTGCCAAACTGAGTGTCAAATAACTTGGTAAACAATATTTTTCTAAATCTATACTGCGCTATTACAAGGTTATGTCAGCGCTTTATATTTGTAGTGCTGTGCTAACAATAACAGGCAATAACAGTATCGTAATCTGTTCTTATACAGTTATACTTTATAAAATAATACGTTTTGTTTTTCCTTTTAAGAATTTGAAAATAATGGATTATAAGATAACTTTTATTAAATATAAAAATAAAACTACGACCAAACCGAACGCGCGAAAGAAAGTAGCATTTTTATTTAGGTTGAAAATGGTAAACCCCAAATGGCGTTATGGGCCGCCATTTTGTGACGCTAAAACAGTCGTCTGTTGTCGTTTCGTGCGCATAGACCACGTTCTTCAAGTGTTTTCGATCTGTTTTTATTTGATTACCCGGCTTTCGTTTAATGGACTGTTTCTGCTTTTTAAACTGACATCGGCGCTATTTTGGACTTCGATTATGTTTTGTGTTGCGTTCTTTTTACTTTTGGGGCATAATATTGCCTAAACGTGGACAAACATTGAAAAGTGGAGCCCGTGAATTAATCATCAAGCTGCAAGATTACTTTGAGCGGGGGCGGCAAAATTGCGGACCCCTGTTACCTGTCAAACAAGTACGCGTCTCTCAGGCGCTTGGAGTTAGCAAACGAACGATAACAAATATTAATAAAGAAAAGTTCGGCTCTACTGGCACGGAAGATAATATTTTACGTACTCCGAAGAAGAAACGTAGAACTAAACCCGTGACAGATATTGACACCTTTAACGCCGATGCAATCACAAATCATATATATGGTTACTATTCCAGAAATGAATATCTCAACAGGATGGATCGTTGATGCTATCTTAAAAGATATTGGTTTTTCGTACAAAAAAACAGACAAAAGAAAATTTTTATTAGAACGATACGACATAATTTTAAAACGGATAAGTTTTTTGAGAGAAGCAAAAAAAATATTGATAACTTGGATAATGTCGTGTTCATTGACGAGACATGGCTAAACGCCAATCACACGGTTTCCCGTTCTTGGAGGGATGAAACACAAGCGTCGATCACGTCGAAAGTACCAATGGGTAAGGGGGGCCCGTCTGATAATATGCCACGCAGGTTCTGCAAAATACGGCTTTGTGGAGAACGCGTTACTGGCATTTCAATTAAAAACCACAAATGACTACCACGAGGAAATGAATGCCACTACATTTAAAGAGTGGTTCCAGAACGTGCTTTTTCCCAGCCTACCAGAGCCTTCTGTAATATTCATGGATAATGCCTCCTATCACTCGGTTCAAATACAGAAACCACCTACCCAAGCTAATAAAAAAGAAGAAATGGTGGCTTGGTTACAAGCAAAAGGCATTGACGCAAATATGCAGGTGCTAAAACCAGAGCTAATTAAATTAGTTAAAGAAAATAAAGCGGCAAATGTGCGATACGAAATCGATGAACTGGCTCTGGAGTACGGTCGGTTCAGAAAACCAATGTAACGCGATTGAGCTAATCTGGGCTCAAATAAAAGGTTACGCCGCCCGCCACAATACTTCCCCGCCATTCAGCACGAAAAAGATGATGACCCTATTAAAAGAAGCCTGCGGGGAAGTCACAAGAGATGACTGGGCAAAGGTTGTTGAGAAGATTTAGTCTTCTCAACAACCTGATTGTGTAACATTTTGACCGAGATATCAGGATTGATTCTGTTATTGATAATAATATAATTATACATGTAGGCGAAGATGATGATGAAGACACCACCTCCTCAAGCGAATCGGAGTCTGATTAATATTCTGTACGCACATTCAATTAAATGTACTTTATTGCATAGAAATACAGATTGTAACTTTGTAACAAAGAATAAATAAAACAATTTTATTATATTAATATTACCTTTTTTTGGTTTCCACTTAAATTACTAAAATATAAATTTTAAATGATTCCGCCAATTTAAAACGAAAATAATCTTAAAAATAACGCGGCGGTTCATTTTGGAGAAACGGTAACGAACTCAGTGTTATGTTGTGCCCATCACTAATCGTGGCTAACTGATAGGTGTCAGGAACGCATTCTCTGAACGGCCGAACTATAGTTGCATAACATGTATATCAGATTATACGCAATGGCGTTCAAATAACAATTGTTTTTATGTAATCACTAACACTGGTCTGATATAAACTTTTTTCTTTTTCTAATACAGATATTTCTTCGTTACATTTAACTCACTATAAAGTCAAAATGTGCACAGTCCCTTGAGTGCCGTTATATAGAGCTTACACTGTATTTACACGACAATATAGTTCTTACCCCGAGCTTTTAATATTCATAATACGTGGTATGTCAAGTAATTAAACTTTTAATAAATGTAAAAAGCTGAATTCAAAGTATGAATGCGTCGATACGCCTTTTTGCCGATACGAAACCGATACCGATGCTCTTATAAAAACATCGGCGATACCGATACCGATACGCTTATTGAATTCAAAAATGAAGGCAAAATAAAACACAAGACAGGTTATTGTTTTAATTAAAGTAAATAACAAATAATAGGACAAACTAAATAAAAGCGTTTAAAACTATAGACAGTTTCGTTTGCAACGAAATATACGGGACAATAAATTTTTTTACATTACATTTTTGAAGCGCGAAATTTGAAAAGTATCGTTGAATCGACCATACAAATATCGCCGATGCCGATATATCGGCATCGGTATCGGTATCGGATGCATCCCTAATTCAAAGAACTAAAAGGAATAAAATAAAATCCACATAATAGCTTCTGAAGCCGATGTTAAGAATTAACAAACTGAGTTCTATATGTCAAGATCTATAACTCTATTCATTTGAGGTCCGATCTACGCAGATTAAAATTAAGTACCCGGTTGGCCGAGCTTTGCTCGGTTTTTTTTTTAAATTACATTTAGATACAAATTACATACTGATGAATAATATTTTTTGATCTTATTGACGTAATAGAAAAAACTGAACTGGTTATTTGAATAAAAAATCATGAGTGCAATAAGTTTGATTAAAATTTTCGTATTTTTAAAAAATACTAAAAAAAGGTTCGAAATAATAGATTTTCTCACAAAAGAAAGGAACTTGAAAAAAAAGAAAAAAGCTATTTTTTCTTTTTTCTTAGAGGACCCGAACCAAGGAATTACGATTTCGCGACCGCTCGATATCCAATTGAGCTATTACGATCATTAACACAGAGTCAAAATTTACATTCTTATATTGTAGCAGTTTTTCATTGCCTGAAAACACGGACAAAAAAGACATTTTCAAAAAATAAATCCTAGCTAAATCGATTTATTGCCCCCGAAACTCCCAGGACATTAAATTTTATGAAAATCGTTATACTTTATATATATTTTTTTTTTATTATATATATATATATATATATATATATATATTATGCATGTATAATATGTATAGGATATTCAAAAGCTGTTAAGATGTTAAGTTAATGTTAAAGTCGTATATAGGCAAATGAGACAGTATAAACGTAAGCTTCATAGTGTAATATATGCACCAGAAATAACCACATAAACACAGTAGTGAAATCCT
The DNA here is from genome assembly GCA_907164705.1 of Parnassius apollo. Lineage (NCBI taxonomy): Eukaryota > Metazoa > Arthropoda > Insecta > Lepidoptera > Papilionidae > Parnassius > Parnassius apollo. The sequence continues at coordinate 7,950,706 of CAJQZP010001558.1, read as the reverse complement.
AGAAAACACTTAAAATTTTGTTAAAGGGGTCATATCTCTATAAATATTCACTTACCCAGTTTAGCCTTCATGTCCTGTTTATCGAGTTGCGCTTTTCTGCCAGGTCTTCGCCCGCGCTTTCCCCCCTCGCGTCGCTCCCCTCCTTCCGCCCCTGATGCTCCCGTCGAACCGTAAACCCCGCCGCCGAGGGATTCCTGCCGAGCGAAAATGTACCTTACTACAATTGGAACAAATGCGAAAAGCAACAGGAGCCCATCAATTTTGCAATATGCAACCACCTGAATTGCACCGATGCGCCGTAACGTTATATGAAAACTATTGCGATGTAGGCTATTACCCCACTTCAGGTAATCTGGTACCTGGCCCGGTCATACGAGCTTTATCGATTTCTGGGCCGTAATGATAGGTATCTCATGCTGGGAATTTGATAAAAGGAAACAGCGAACACTTGCTAAGCAACGAGTAGTTTGTTTGTATACCTACATAAATAAGAATTTATTGTTATATTTTATTGATAACTATGTTATGACGGCATGAAAAATTCATTCTGTGACGTGTTAAAAATATATCCGTACAAAACCTATAATATCTTATGGTACATAACCGGCAAATGGCGCTGTAACAATCGTGAAAATTGTCAAAATTGAGATAAAAACAATGGATGAGAACCTGCACGGGAGCTGCTTTTACGTAATGAGTATTGAAAGTTGTATATTTGAATATTTATCGAGTTACAAGCATTTTGAATAAAACTATTATTTACGGATTTTATCGCGTTTAATTACCACTGGGGACGGGCCCCCCCCCCTCGTGACCTGAGAAATAAGTTAAAGTGGTAATTAAACACGATAAAATCCGTAAATAATAGGTTTATTAAATGTGTAGTGTTCCCGTAAATTTAAGAAATCATTACAAGCATTTGCTAGATCAAACACCAACAAACTAGTCTCATTGTTTTTACCCGCCATATTCCACGGGCCGAGAGCGTAATTTTTCTATAATTACGTAGCGTACCTAGCTACATATATTAGCAGATTATTCTAAATTTAGAGAGAAAGCTAAAAAACTTTAATGGCAACTGCCCAATTGACAGCGAAGCGCGATTTGTCGACTCTCAATCCGTCTCTAAACACAATATCATACATTGCCGAAGTTTGGTTCATTTTCTCATCATTATATTAATACGTCAAAATAATCAATATTGTCAGCCTCGAGCACAGGCGCAGAGTAACCAGCCTCTCGGTGTTCTATTGGATGCATTCAGTAGTGTGCACACGAATTGCATGCCTCGATTCCCCATCCCTCTTTCTACCATAGGAGAACCAGGCGGCCGGCAATCTTTCACATAGTGTTACCAGATGTCTCGATTTATGCCAGGCGCCCCGATTTTCAAGGGTCTGGTGACACGTCCCAATTCACCCTTGAATGGGTCGCCAAAAGTCTCGATTTTTCACTAGCCTCCTCAGCGGTAGACCACTTTCTACCACAAGTCAATTTCTTCAAACGGTTATATTATTGTTTTCATTAAATAAAGTGACTTTATGCGTGGGATGCAGGGATTTTTGTCTGGGCGTACAAGTTTTAATTTGATATGAATGCGTGTGTGCTTAGTTTTATGGTATATTGCGATTTTTTTGAGCTACAAAAAAGACCTGTTTTTAGCAGTCTACAATGACTTCCGATTTGAAAACCAAATGCTCGATTAGTTTTACCTTCCGTCCCGAAATTTGACATATTGGACCTCGCAACACTACCTATATTCCATGCATTAGAACTAAACCATTTCTTTCGTCTTTCGTAATTCGTACAGCAAAGAAATGGACCGAAAAGTGGGTTTTCTACTGTGACGTAATACGCAAAAAATATTGGTTGAATAAAAGCAAAATCAAGAAACCTAACAGAAACCCAATCGTATTCAAGAAAAAATAATGTGGCATTTTTGGTGGGATACTGGAAGTAATCATATTTCAAATACTAACTAAAAATTAGACGTTGACAGCGCAACTGAACACTGAACGGTAAAAGCTGCAGTGTAATGCTAAAAATAGTCAAAAAAATGTCTAATGGACAAATGTCAACGTCTAATGGATATAAAAGTAACGTATAATTCCTCCACAAAAAATGCCCGAGCACACTTGATAAAAATTACACGAAACCAGTCATTAGAATTCAGATGGGAAATATTACCATATGCCCTTGATCAAGATATATATTCATTTAAGATCTCCCTCACTAAATGACAGTAGAAAGATACAGGTATTTGAGATAATTAATAATTAATTTAAGTAAGAAATAACGAACGATTATAAGTAAGTCCGATATGTGTAATTGTTTACAAGGCAACTCTCTTAGCCCTGGATTGTCTAATGCCGGCCACTTATGGCTTAAAGGCTGCGCAACATTCACATATTTAATCCATAAACTACTTATGAATACAATTTTATCACGTTTGCACACTGGCAGCAGAGAATAGTTTTATGTAAATTGTCTACACATATGACGCTGTTTCATCAACTGCTTTGTTACACACGCGTCCCCTTTATGCGCCTATAAAACTTCATAAGGCAAACAGACCTATCAGTAACATGTCAGGGTTCGTTGTCCCCGCATCATTGCAAGTTCATACGCCAATCAAATTATCTACTTTATTATTGCCAAGATATATACCATCTCCACAATCAATTTGTTACATACCTTTCTGCCTCTTCCTTGTAAAGTTAAAGTAGTTAATGGGCTACACTATACTATAAGAGAAGGATATCCCACAAGCCTTTTATTAGGGGTGTCCATCAATTACGTGCAGTGTTTTTGGGAGGGTCGAGCCGAATCTCATCCAATCTCAGGGGATCTCTATCATCAATAGGAGGGTCTCGCCAAATATCACGTAATTCTCTTCCGTAGAAAAACAGTAAAATTTCGAGAAAATCGGATTAAACTAAGTAAAATATGACTAAATCTTAAACGATAATATTTATCGCGGCGGTTATACGAACTCCACAAATTATATAAAATTAATTAAGCAATTTTTTTTTGTATAATTTCTGTCTATCACAGAGTAACGTATTTACCTAAAAATATACATTTCGAAAAATCACACCTGAGTTTTGGGGGGGTAAGGGGATCGAGCTATATCTCACATCTAAATCGCCTCACGTAATTAATGGAAACCCTTATCTTGGAGAGGGTTTTAGGGCAGGAAAAATCCGCTGCGCAGCCCTAACTAACTCGTTTTGGCAGACTTCACATGTTCTTTAATGTATTTTTTTTTTAATTTCTCATACTTTATGTTTGTTATATACAGACATTCCCATGCAGACTTTCTCGTGATTGGTTTTTACCACTCAATAGTGATAAAATGGCAATCGAACACGGTTTACTCGCGCAACTCGTGCCATAATTTTTCCTCAGTCTAAGCTACCGTAAAACCGCGGTTCACTTATTGAGTGGAGATGCTTTACTTTCTACTACTTTTTCACAAACCTACTAACTGCCTGTCGGCCTATTAAATAAAATATTCAAATTTTGTAACCATAAAAGTCAATGGATTAAAATTTGCATGATGTATATCTATAGTAACATATTATTGCATTGTGGTCGAAAATACCAAATTTCGGCTGAATCAAACAGCAGTAAGTGTTTCAAAAATTGATTACACATTTGAACCGGAAATACATACGAAAAAAAATCAAGTAAAACAAAACACAATATTAGCTTCTGAAGCTTCAAGATCATAACTTACAATTAGACTTTTTGTCATTTTTTGTCTTCCTATGTCGCCTCTTACGACATCCACGGCATGCTATGGGGTCGTGGTAAGGTTAGGTTACTCCGGTAAAAATGGTTAATCTCACGACCTCCCGGGGTGCAATAATCTCTACGGTTTTTTTAAAAATTATGTGCATCCGTCGCTTTGCGAAATCGACAAATATTAGATGTTGCTACAGTAAATGATTAATATAAATTTAAAAATTATTAAGAATTTCTTTCTTTTCTTTACTTTATATCAATTACATTTTAAAAGAGGGGTAGACAGAGACTACGGACTTCCATTTGGCACGATCCTGTCACACCTCTTTCGCCTCCTTTACATCCATATATCTACGCATACATGCTCGTCGGTTAGGGTACTTCTAACGTGGTCCATTTTCAAAATATCGCCAATTTGGTCGATAAACTTTTTTCTAGGGCGTCCCTTCCCAACTCGGCCATTCACATCTGCCATATAAATTTGCTTTGTCAGTCTTTCCTCATTCATTCTTTCTACATGACCAAACCACCGAAGCATTCCTTTCTTAATCCTGGTCACAACATCATCTTGTATACCACATTTATCTCTTATCACGCAATTTCTCACCCTGTCATTCAGATTCAACCCTAGCATATTCCTTAAAGACCGCATTTCTACAGCATTTATTCTCCTTTCGTGCTTTTTCTGCCACACCCAGCTTTCATTACCATACATTAAAGTAGGGACTAACACAGCATTATTAATTACCATACGTGCCTTTTTTTGACACATTCTGGTTCTTCATAATAGAGTGTAGTGCCCCATTCATTTTATTCCCTGCATTTACTCGTCGTTCTATATCCCTATCATATCTACCATCCCTGGTAAATACACATCCCAAATACACAAACTCATCCACTTGCTCAATTAACTCTCCTTCTATTCTTATTTCACATACCGTTTTGCTTTCTTCTCTTTCAAAAACCATCACTTTCGTCTTACTTGCGTTCACTTTCATTCCCCTTTCTTTTAATTTCCAGTTCATTAATGTAACCATCATTTGCAACTCAGCCGCCGATGACGCAAATATGACTTGATCATCGGCATACAAAAGGCATTTGACGGTTAACTCGCCCATTCTTAACCCACATTCTTCATCTTTCAAAGTTTGCAAACGTCTGTGTCAAAACTACACAGCCCTGTCTGACACCTTTTTGGATGCCAAACCAGTCCGAGTAGACCCCATTGATCCTGGCACAAGCACTAGAGTTCCTATAAAGAGACCTTAATGCCTTTATCAAACCAGCGCTCAACCCATATGAGTTCAGTGTTTGCCATAACACATTCCTGTCCACTCTGTCATAAGCCTTTTCCAGGTCCATGAACGCACAAAAAACTTTCTGGTTTTTGGCCAAAAACTTGATCTGTACACCCCATTCCCTTTCTAAAACCCGCTTGCACATCCCAAATTTTAAATAATAATTAGGTGAAAATTAAAATATCCGCGTTTTTATTAATTTATTAATTATTAATTAGTTGCGAAGAAATAGGTTTAAAGAAAGAGGTTTAAATATATCAAACGTATCATTATTAAAAACGCTATCTGTTAGAAATCACAACACTTTTCTATTCCAGTTATTTCCAGACATTCCATTCCACATGGATTGAGATGGACAGCCGCCACAGCACGGGGACCAATTATTTTATTATTACATTTTTTTATATTCTGCGTTAAGGAAATAGTAAAATAAAATTACTAAATAAAAAAGAAAATTATTAAAACACAATAAATAGTTCATAATTGGTTCAAATTTCGTTTGGGTTATAATTAGGTTTCAATAAAGAAATTGATGGGTGTTTACAAGGCTTATGTAGAAAGACAGAGCCTTCGGATTTTTAAACGATTATTCGATTGCAATGAGCAACATTTGTTTTTTAGAAAAATAAATAAATAAACAATTAGTGTGATATTTTTCATTAGATTACATAAAAGCATGTAGATATTTAACTACATTTAAACAATTTGCAGAGAAATAAATAATATAAATATTACATCTTATATTTATATATATATACACATATACAAATGTATAATTAGTATAAATAATTAGTCAATTTATATCTGTGAACAAATATACAATTAGAATAGTACATACATATTATAATAAATTCATATAATAGTTAAATAGTACGGTACATAATATATTTTGTTTATATAACTGAAAAACCACATTTAAGTTGTATACTTAAGTCTTTAAAATTGTTAAATCACTGTTAGTTATTTTTTTATATAAATGAAAAAAAAACGAAGGCAGAACAAATAAGTGTATTAGTACACGATGTCCTCGCTCTGCTAATTTGATTCGTAATCATCAATGGGTTGTTGTGAGGCGATTATAGAAATTGCCAGAAAAATGTTATAGCTTCTGATACATACGAGGTGTGTTCAAAAAGTAAGGTGACTTTATATTTTTATGAAAAACTATTTATTTATTCATCAATATTTATGTTGTCCCCTTCAAAGTAATCCCCCTCAGATATAATACACTTGTGCCAACGCTTTTTCCAATCGTCAAAGCATTTCTGATAATCACTTTCTGGTATAGCCTTCAGCTCTTTCAGCGATGCAGTTTTTATCTCTTCAATCGTTGCAAATCTTCGTCCTTTCATAGGTCTCTTCAGTTTTGGGAACAGGAAAAAGTCACATGGGGCCAAATCCGGTGAATATGGTGGCTGAGGCATGATTGTAGTGTTGTTTTTGGTCAAAAAACCTCTCACAAGCAAAAAGCGAAATCGAGCAATTTTGGAACAAATTTCGCTGACACACGTTTCATGCCCAAAATATCCGAAAAAATTTCATGGCAAGAGCCAACCGATATGCCAACATCCTCCGCAACTTCTCTGATAGTGATTCGACGATTTTCCAAAACAATTTTCTTCACTATTTCAACGTTTTCATCGGTTGTTGACGCGCTGGGGCGTCCAGAGCGAGGTTCGTCATTGGTATCTTCTCGGCCATCTTGAAAGAGCTTGTATCACTTATAAACGTTTTTTTTTACTAAGAGTAGACTCACCGTATGCCACTGTCAACATTTCAAGTGTTTTGGAGCACGTAATTCCATTTTTTACACAAAATTTGATGCAAATTCTTTGATCCATTTTTTTTGATAGAAGAAAATCGCCGAGCACACCAAAGTACGTCTGACCTTTGTAACTGTCAAAAATAAAAATAAACTAAACATGCTATACACTTCAAACTTGAAACATATGCTCAGGACATGTGTACCAACGCAACAAAATACAAAAATCGAAAATCGAATGTGCGTTGCCCGCGAAATTCAAAAAGTCACCTTACTTTTTGAACACACCTCGTATGTATTACTATCTCGTTTACGTCAGACGTTAGATACCCAGATCGATAACGGAGAGCACAACGTTGTAGGTGCCAGACGTCTGGCGGTGCAATCTTTCCTACAATGTGAGAGGTACATGTCCAGCGGTGATCTTTCATGAGCCAATGAAGAAGAAAGAAGAGAAAACATCACTCAATAAATTCAAATAAGATTGAACTTTAAGCGGACATGTATCGGTAATACACGCTTGTTAAGTTTCGGTTTCAATTTTGGTCCTAGTGTTACACCCGCTAAATACCGGTATTTTTGGAGTTGTTTTCAAATCAAATTACATCTGATCTATCCCTACATTTAAATCTATATATCTTTGCAATTTGAAAGAGAAATTTGCCACACAGTGTTTTATTTTTTCGATTATCTTCTGTTCTGTGGCTTAGCTGGAATTTTTAAATGTTGCGCAAAAACATAATTGCTTACGAAACCACACTATCTCTAGATTAATGTGATACAAATACAAATAAAAGATATAGGTAAGTTACTGTCCAACACAATAAAAAATTCTTAGTTTCATATTACGTGGAGATGTCCTCAATCGGTGTGAAAGTTGCCATGACACGGCAAGACTGAATGTCGAATGCGCAACTGCGTAGGTAGCCGATGTGATACGGCGTTCTGTGTGCGACGGTGCAACGGGTTTTAAGGTCACTTTGCTCTGATTTTAAATCAATAATGTAAGTTTATATAAAAAAAAACAACATGCATTAATGTGAAGTTACAAATGCATCATCTCTGTAATAGTATGACGTTGTTTTGCTCTTTTTGACTATCTTTTGTCATGTCCTATTAAAAATTCTTAAATTCGTAACAAAAAAAAAATTGGGTCACTTATGGGCAAAAAAAAACTATCCTATCTCTCAAGTTGGACCAAACTGCACACGGTGAGCAAATTTGATTAAAATCGGTTAAGTATTTTAGGAGTTCATTGCGGACAAACAACGTGACACGTAATTTATATATATTAAGATTTTAAGTAGGGGTTGTTTTTGTATTGTGCGACAATGATCCCTCGGTAGACATTCTATCAATAAATATTTTTGTGTTTACTTAAAAAAAAATGTGAGTATAATATATGAGAGCCGTGTTAGCTCAGATGGTTAACGCTCGCTGTAAATATAACAGAACGCGAAGAACCCGGGTTCGATCCCCGCCGGCACCAATGAAATTGTTAATTGCAATTTTAAGTGCTCATTTAGCACACGCTCGGCGGTGAAGGAAAACATCGTGAGGAAACCTGATTTCGAAGACATGTGAAGTTGGCGAACACCACAGAAATCTAAATAATAAGGTACCTTATTATTTAGATTTCTGTGACCAACACGCATTGGCGCAGCGCGACGGACACTTCCTTGCCCTAAAACCCTCTCAGAAACGAGGGGAGGCCAGTGCCCAGCAGTGGGACGTATATAGCAGGCTTTAACTTTTTTTAACTTTTATAATATATAAAATCATTTCAAACCTTGTACAAAGACATAATACTCAAACTAGGCTTTTGAAAATTCACAATAGGTACGCATTTATTTAATTATCGTAGGAGTAAAGTATTAATGGACTGATTTAATAACACCTCGGACAGTCAAAATGAAGCGTAAATGTTAAGAAACTCAAAAGTTAATAATTATTTACAACTTTGTAACGTTACAATGTAAAGATTGAGGCCTTAAATAAATTACCAGAGTTTGTTAACCTTCGTTGCAAAACTGCGTAGTTAATGTGAAATGTAAGCATTGTACTACGCCCTATCGATGGAAACATTTACCTACCACTTATTGATAAATGATAAACCAACAGTGAAACAACACAGATCTCCTAATTCATATTTATTAATGGTTTTAATTAAAGATTCACAATTCTCTATCGACTACAGTCTACTGCATTTACAATCAATATTGTAAATTAAAGTCGTGGTCGCAAAAACATAAGCATTTTAGAAATAGGGATGATTAACTCTCGCTAACACCGAACGTTAATAAAAATAGTCCAAAAATGTCAACCATGGTTTTAGCAGATATTCGTGTATGGTATGTTACATACGGTAATACATTATATTAGTGAAGAAACAAAGATTTCAACGTGTAGTGTCCATAACGTTTTACATGGAAGCTATAATGAAAAAAGTTAAGCTGGCTTTCCACTATGGGATATAATATATATTATATCCCGAAATATAAATTATATCCCGCGGAAATTGCGCTTTACACTGTGAGATATATCTTTTAACCAGTGTGTGTTCGTCATTAGACGAACAACGTAGCGGAGGCGCGGAAGGGTGTGCGGGGTACAGGAGGTGATATATAATATGAAAATATCGCTCGGTCGATCGAAAAAATATTTATAGTTCGGGATGTATATATTACATCTCAGTGGAAACGGTTCCATTTAAAAGTACGGTGAGCGATATTAATTTATATCTCGAGATGTAATATAAATTATATTATATCCCATAGTGGAAAGTCGGCTTTACTGCGGTTGAAACTCAGAAGAATGCTTACCGATGCGCAGAAACAAACCGGGCTAAATATTTCTCAAAGCTTTTCGGAAATGTTGCAACAAAATCCTGATCATAGTGCAACAGTTTTTTTTTTATAGGATACGGTGACAAACGAGCACACAGTCCACCTGATGGTAAGTGGTTGCTGTGGCCCATAGACATCTACATCTATCCTCGATTACGAATCAAAATGCATATGCGTTGTCACCCGTGAGGACTAAGATGGAATGCCTCGTTTCCAGTAAAAAGTGCTCCGGATATCTACACTCACCATACGAAACACACCAACATTAAGCTGCTATTTGACGCTGGTATTCTGTGAGAGCGTGGTCCTTCCCCGGTCAAGCCGACACATTCGTGCTACAACTACACTACTGCAGCATGGCTCTACCACGTATAAAGTTGACTCGATTTATAACAATGGACGAAGCGTGACTTCAATCACTTATTATTAAACGTTTAGTCGCATCAAAAATACGCCTGATAATTATTAAAACAGTAATTGAAGACTTCGACTGTGTAAAAATGTACCGAAAACAGGTAACTTCAAATATTATATACCCTATGTAACTTCCAAAACTAGGAAAATCTATGTGATACATGAAAAATCAATTAAGACGTTTAGGCTACTCAACGTGCAGCTGTAGAACGTGCTAAGGGAATAGGCATAAAAAAGTAAAGTTACAGCCTATATACTAGAGATGGGCCGAATATTCGTTTTATATTCGGTATTCGACATATTCGGCAGCTTTACCGAATATTCGTATTCGGTTAAATCACCGAATATTCGTTAAAGTGGTACTCCAAGTGCCCACTGTATTGAAATGTACGAATTGAGTAATGCCATGTCTTTAATAATTTTACTGTTGAAAGTATTATGGTAGTATAGTATATTTATGGGTAAAATCTACTTATATATCATTATGTTTTTGAGGCACTGTAGATTTATTTCCAAATATAGCAAATAGAAAGCTTGATAATTTTTTTTTGGAATCATACAAAAAACATTACTTTACATTTGTACATTTCACTTTATTTGGAGCGTTAGTTTCTCTAAAATAAGTCCTAATAGTAGATCTCCTGCCACTCATTTTTATCATATAATTATCAATTTTCACTAAGAATAACAAACAAAATACCTTTTTTTGACAAAAATAGTCAAAAAATAAGCATGTGCCGGCGAATTGTTCAGTACTAGATGATGCAATAACATGTCATATTGCGGAGTTAGGGGAAGGGCTAGACTGTGCGCTGTATGGTAATAAGTTTCGACATAAATTGGCTAGGTACCGAGATGATCTTGCCGAATAATGTTCGGCCGAATATTCGTATTCGGTGAAATCCATATTCGGTCCATCTCTACTATATACGTCCCACAACTGGGCACAGGCCTCTGAGAGGGGCCAGGATTTCTGAGAGGGTTTTAGGACAAGAAAGTGTCCGCCGCGCAGCCCCAATGCGTGTTGGCGAACTTCACATGTCTTCGAAATATTTTTTTTCTTATTCCTCAGACATGCAGGTTTCCTCACGATGTTTTCCTTCACCGCCTAGCACGTGGTAAATCAGCACTTAAAATTGCAATTAACAATTTCATTGGTGCCGGCGGGGTTCGAACCCGGGTTACTCGCGTTCTGTTATATTTACAGCGAGCGTTAACCATCTGAGCTATCACGGCTCTGGAATAGGCATATTCATACATAAATACAAACATATACTTCTCGAAAAACCACTCCTTAAATATAATTAGAAGAAAATAATTAAGGCAGAGATAGGCAGCATTTTCACCATTTATTTCATTTTTCTCATTTCTAGTTCAAATTGTTTCGTCAAAAGCGTTATAGGTCTAAAACGGACTGATGAATTATGATAGCAACAGATTTTATTTGTCTTGGTTTAAAAAATGAAATCCCGTATTTTTATTATTGAGACCGATAAAAAGTTGCCAACCTTACGTTTGTGATGTTCCTCGGGTAAGGCCTATGTTCAGCAGTGGACATGATGGGCTGTAATTATGATGATAGTGATAATGAAGCATATTGGAAAAGATATTTCAAATTATTAAGATAATAATATGAAAGACAATTTTTTTTCATTGATTTTTTTTTACATAACTGTATAATTTTTTTTACTGTTTAATATTTGTATTTTTATTTTTCTTTTAGTTAGTTTAGTTCTATTTATTTGAATATTATTAGTGTAAGATTCAGTTTATAATTAAAAAGAGGACTCTATCGCATTGGGTTCGACCTGTAAGGATAGATGTCTCAAGAAAAAAATATACAATGCCGATAGTGTAAACAACAAAATACACTAGGGCAAAGATAAAACCTTTGATATAATTTGTAAGGATAACATTCCAAGTACAGCGTCTATAACGACAGAAATCAAAACAATATATGCATTAGCAACAACATAAAGTGCAGCAACAATGTAGTTTGTGTTATTGCGAGCGAATATCAATATTACAAATACGCAATTACTGTTTCTCAGTTAGCAACAAACGACCGGTGATACGGATTACGGAGACCAACCGAACTGCGCGTCAAATGATGCTCATTGCGTACGACGTAGTAACTAGTAACTGTCATTTTGTAACCTAAAATAAAAATCGCTCAATGCTATTTATCTCTGTAAACACCCGTTTTACATATACCGGTTTCTTCACTACCCTATTATTAAACACGTTTTATAAAACATTCAAATGAGAAATTAATTTTACTCACGATTTGACAGGACAATCACGGTGTGTCCGCCTATGCGACTGCCTCAACACAAACTGGCAGGCGATGCGATGGCGCTCTCTCTGCGCAGAGCTAACGAGCTAACGACCGCACGTCTTGTCTTTTTTTTTTCAAATACAAAACTTTTTCGAGCGTCAATGGCGTAGAGAATCAAAATGCTTTATTCTTCGCGCAATGAACAACCATACGTACACCACAAACACACCGTATATGTGTTGTGTGTCGCAACAGTTTATTGTGCTCCTCCCCACCTTGGATGAAGTGACCTTATCGTTTAACTGCACTCAGTAACAGTGTATACTTACGGCCATTTTCAATGTATGTCGCGGGAATGAATAGCAAGTAAGTATTTCTCTAAAACTTTCCAATATTCTCAATTAATACGCAACAAACTTTTCCTTAATTTAAAATGTATCATACACACTTGCTCATCAGATATTGCCAGGTTATATTGAATGAATTCTAGAAACATTTTACGAGCATTATAAGGCTGGATTAAACTGTGGTGTTTTTGTTAGTGCTGGTGCATTTCTTATAAAATTTTCCACAAATTGAAGCCAGAATTCTCCTCCAATTCCAGCCCCTGAAAAAGAGAATCTATCTCGTCTAGATTTGTTAGTATTATTTAATCTAAAAAAAATTAAGGGCCTTCCTTAGCTCCAACGTCTTTGAGAGCATCAAATTTCTACTTACATTACTTATATTACAAAAATATATATATTCTTTTCTTTATTAACTTCTGCACAGCTAACATAAACGACAATGTACTCATTGAAAATGTATCGAATATATTATCAGTAAACAATGCAAAATAAAATCTATAGCATCTTCTTTTCTCTTTCATCTTCTAGTTTTCTTTTGTCAAAGTAAGGAGCGTATGAACATGCGTTAACCATAAAAAATGGACTGTAAGTGACAGGATATTTCAATTATGATAACTTGATTTTATAGAGAAGCACTCACTTTGAATAACAAACGTTAGTTCAAAAACTAACGGAATTCCTCGCATTTGAATATGATACGAATATTATTAATGGGAGAGATTTAACAAGTTTATAAAACTGGGTATTGAACCGCCAAACAGTTGTAAAAAGGAAAAAAATTACACTCTTTGAAAAGTTTATTCTGAATATATTTATTTATTTTTATTCTTTATTGCATCCACAAAAGAATACAAAGGGCGGACTTAATGCCTTGAGGCATTCTCTACCAGTCAACCCATGGAGTGGTGAGAATTTGATGTAGGTGTGGCAATAAGAGAACACTATACAAACGATAATTAACTACATAATATATACAAACTACTAATAAATAAACTATACATATATGAATATAATATGAAATAAGAAATGAATACAAATATATTTAGACATGTGGTGGCGACGTAAGAAATAGAAAATCCATCACTCTATATGGTCCCGTGGGTGAAGCAGGAGGCAACTATCAGCATGGCTTTCGATAGACAGCGGTATACTATCTCGTATATGCAAGATGAAAAACACACAGACCGGTGTCGCGAAGGAAGAGCGTCAAAGGTTCGTAACATCTGGAACTGCGATCGTCATCCGCTTGCTATGCGTGGCAATTAAATAAAATCCAGAAAGGACAAGAAAGGGCAGAAAGGCCCATGATCAGTGGTGATCGGTTCCGACATCATCTGTTCTGACAAAGAAAATAAACAAGACAATACAAAAGTAATACAAATTTCATGTTTCAAATTTTTCCAAGGAAATTTCTATGTGTTATATTCGCAACAGGTTATCCATTTTTTGTAAGTACAAGATTAAGAAGTAACAACAAATTTTAGTAAACCTAAATAAATAAAATTGTATATATACCACATAATTTTTTTACGTGGTAGAGCCATGCTGCAGTTATATTAGTAGTATAGCATAAATGGGTCGGGTCGGCCCGGGAAGGACCACGCTATCACACAATATCAGCGTCAAATAGTAGCTTAATGCTGCTGCGTTTCGTGTGGTGAGTGTAGAGAACCGGAGACCGTTTTACAGGAAACGAGACATTCCAAGTCTTCACGGGTGACAACGCATCTGCATTTTGATTCGTAATGGAGGATAGATGTAGATGTCTATGGGCCACAGCAGCCACTTACCATCAGGTGGACTGTGTGCTCGTTTGTCACCCCATCCTATAAAAAACCTACTTGAGAACCTATGATATTGATTAAAATAATGAGAGTGGTACAAAATCTGGGAAATTCAATATTCTAATTATTTAATATTTATACGAATACTACACATTGAATACACCACATTGAATAAAACTAATTTTATGGTCAAAGGTCATATAGGTCAAACAATGTTAAAAATCTAGAAAATTACTCGATTTACACAAAATAATAAAAATTTATCAGTACCTAGTAACTGATTTACCAAAAAAATTTTTTTTTGTATTTTATCATCATATATAGTTATGCACATATTAATTATCTCGTACAGATAATATTTGCATAATTATAAGCAATTCATCTTAGATAATCATAATTTCTTAAATTATACTAATTTATTTACAAAATAAGACAAAAAGATGCAAATCTTGAAATTCATTTATGTATTTTGAAATGCCAGTGGTCAACTTTGGTCTGTAATTAATATAAATTAGAAACACATTCAACAATAAGAAATTTGATTTTGATATTTGAACGATAAATTTTGCTTACTATTTTCGAAATTCTAATAACATACTTTCAAAGGAAAGTACCTTTTAGAGTAGACTTTTCTGTTAAGTTGTTAAACTAACGAGAAAAAAATACAATCACTATTGGGAATATTATTTAATACTGGATTGCTTAATTTTTAAGAAAGCAAAGTAAAAAATCAGTCTTAAAACTAATTTAAGATAACCCTTGACTTTTTGAGGCAGAGGAAATAAAATATTAATCTTTATATATAAAAACTACGTGTCACGTTGTTTGTCCGCGATGAACTCCTAAACTGTGTGAAGTTTTTCCAACTTGAGAGATAGGGTGGTTTTTGAACCGATAAGTAAAACCCTTAATTTTATTATTGCGCATTTAAGGATTTTTTCAGGAAAGTCGTCAGAAAGGGCAGAACAACGTCTGCCTGGCCGCTGGCAGAATGTTAAAGTATTATTACGTTAGCCTGTGGAAATCCATTATGAAGTGCGGAATAATTAATTTACTAAGAACTAAATGCATTTACAGTATTCAGAAAAATAAAAAGATATGACCTAATTTTCAAATCACGAGCTAGGAGGGTTCCTACAATCGGGTGCACTGCAACCATTGAAATGAATATTGAACATCAACACTATTATCAACCCAACACTGGAAAATGCGCAGCAAACAAAACATCATCAAGATAAGTGTAGTCTGTGCGATGAGTAAAAAAAATATGACAATTAGCTTACATTGAAACTATATTTTCGAGGAATGTTGGATACCACGAAAACATGACAGACTATGTGAATAATAAGGTGAAATAGCATAGACTGCATGAGACAATAGATGCCAAGGCACAACATGTACCTGCAATCTCCACCATTAACTAGAGTGAACGTGTGCGTGCAGACACCAGCAAGGCCTCTTCTTAATTTTATAGACAGTTTGACACACTGCTATCTCCAGTAGAGTAGATTTTATTAATTGGAAAATGTAGACAAACGACCACACAGTCCACCTGATGGCAGATGGATGCTGTGGCTCATAGACATATACATCTATCCGCATTTATTGGAAAACAAAATTAAATGAAATCAAATTGCAGATGTCACCCCTGAGCACTAAGATGGATGTCTTGTTTCTAGTAAAAAGGATCTCCGGTTTTCAACACTCACCATACGAAACAAAGCAGCAATAAGCTGTTATTTCACGCTGGTGTTCTATGAGAGCGTGGTCCTTCCTCGGTCGAGCCGATACATTCGTGCAACTACTAAAATATAGCGGCAGCATCGCTCTATTAGGTCTACATGGTGACTTTGAAAAATAAATATTATAGGCCCCAAAAAGGATCCTTGTGGTAGCAGTGAAGGTTTTTCTTTATTCACTGCCGACTATAAACCTATTTAGTAATGCGCAAAATGGCATACATAACTTGTGAGATATGGGCTTACTCATCAATCATCACAATAGGCAGTTAGGTGGCTAGTGGCTACGCGCAATGTTCCAATTGTTTTTATGTAAATTTATATCTTTTTTTTTTGTTGCTATCCTCAAATTACTCTATGAATATAGGTTATGTACGCCTTAATAAGTCTTCCAAGGGAAATTTTACTAAAAAATCAAAACTTTTACTTGAGTCGTATAAAGTACTTATTAATATTATGTATTACAACAGAATATAAAAATCTTCCTTAACTTAATTTTGATTGTTTTAACACTGGATGCTTAGAGAGACAGCATGGTCCGCACGGTGGCACCAAAGTTTACAAATTCTTTTAGGACCATACAGTGCCTAAAAGAACTACCGCAAAGTGTTCAAAATTCTAATGTCGGTACTGTTTTCGTCAATACTCTAGCAATAAAACGCCCTAAATTAATATTTTAAGGGCACGTTCCGCCATATAATGTACAAATACAGCAGCAGTGCAAAATTATTCAACTAGAAATCATTAACAATTCTCAAACTTTAAATGCCTAAAAAGTTAAAATTACCGTAACGAAGATAAATAAATTAAATGCTCCAATCTCGATTCCACATATCATGAAGTGCTGCGTAGTTAAAACCGATACACTCAACTGCGCAGCTGCTGTCCTAGGTCAAAACAGTTTACGACGTAAAAGAACAAACCAAGGTGAAACACGTCTCACGCCGTCGTGTGGCAATTTGAATGCAATTTAAAACGTAAAATACTACTTTAATTTGAAATTAATTATTTTTTTTTAAATACGCGAACACGTTACTATCCAGCCAGAAGTACTCTCTGTAATCATCGATCTTAGATAAACCGAAATGTTGGAAATTTATAAAAACCACAATTATACTATGCTTAAACAATTAATAATAGTGCTTTTCCAAATAATACTCCTTCACGTAATAATATTATTTTTATTTCTGAGATATGAAGCCTTTATGTCGTTTTATTTCACCGCTGAACAGGTGATAGTAATCAACACAGATTTTTTTATGTGGTATAGAGCCTTGCTGCAGTTATATTAGTAGTATAGTTGTAGCTCGAATGGATTGGCTCGACCGGGGAAGGACCACGCTCTGACAGAATGCGTTTGTGTTAGTGCTGCTGTGTTTCGTATGGTGAGTGTAGAGAACTGGAGACCCTTTTTACTGGAAACGAGGTATTCCATCTAAGTCCTCACGAATGAAAACGCATCTGCATTTTTATTCGTAATCTAGGATAGATGTAGGTGTCTATGGGCCACAGCAACCACTTACCATCAGGTGGACTATGTGCTCGTTTGTCACCCTATCCTATAAAAAACCTATAAAATGCAAGCGATGAAATTTAGGCGAATGTCTTACCAATGGTGCTATGAAGAATCTATACATTATTATCATCAGCCAGCATGTTTTTTTTTTAAGAAGAGTGGGCAAACGAGCATGCCGCTCATGCGGTAAATGACTACCGCCGCCCATGAATAACCGCAACACCAGGGGATTTGCAGGTACTTTGCCGGCCTTTTAGAAAGTAGTAAGCTCTTTCCTTGAAGGTCCCTAAGTCGTATCGGTCCAGAAAAGTCGCCGGTGGTAAACAATTCCACAGAGAGGTTGTACGAGGAAGAATACTCCTAGTAAAACGCACAGTGGTGGACCGCCAAGCGTCCGGATGGTCTTTTCCGGTGCGTTCGTGAAATTTGGCAGCTGAAACTAATCCCAACAATTTCTCAGAGTACTCCCCATGGTAGATAAGATAGAAAACGTAAAGGGATGCAACATCCCTACGCAGCGCCAGTGAATCGAGCCGATCAGCAAGAACTCTGTCGTCGAAGATTCGAATCGCCCTGCGCTGGATGCGGTCAAGTGGAAGAAGCTGGCACTGGGGTGCCCCCGCCAAGAGATGAGAACAGTATTCCATGTGAGGTCGAACTTGAGCTTTGTAAAGTTGCAAGCGATGTGCCGGTATGAAATACTGTCTCGCTCTGCTAAGCACGCCAAGCTTTTTAGAGGCCAATTTGGCCATCCCCTCCAAGTGACCACGAAACTGCACACTACTCGATATGTCGAAGCCGAGGATTCGATTCGATGCTAGCTGAGGCAGCAAGGGGAGTGCCTTCAAACTGAGGGGTTCTTTTTAGCGGTTAACGCGCAAACTTGTGTCTTATGGGGATTGAATTGGACTAGATTTAGTCGCCCCCAATCCAAGACTTTGTTAAGCAAAGGCTCGGCGACGATTTCCCGAGAAATATTGGCACGGCCGGTGTATAAGGCGTCACCAGTGCTGTCGTCGGCATAGCAATGAATATTACCACGCAGTGATAGCACGCAGCCTTGTGGCACACCAGCGTTAATAGGCTATAATCAGAGCATGCACCGTTTACTACGATCTTGATGCTCCAATTAGCAAGAAAACTAGTAATCCAATCCTACAGAAACCTGATATCCATCCGGATGAGAGGTCAGCAGAAGGCCCAACAGGGAAGGTGTATGATCTTCCCACAGAAATCTTAAATTATATTTATTTTAATACGTGGTAGAGCCATGCTGCAGTTATATTAGTAGTATAGTTGTAGCACGAATGGGTCGGCTCGACCGGGGAAGGACCACGCTCTCACAGAATACCAGCGTGAAATAGTAGCTTAATGCTGCTGTGTTTCGTATGGTGAGTGTAGAGAACCGGAGACCCTTTTTACTGGAAACGAGGCATTCCATCTTAGTCCTCACGGGTGACAACACATCTGCATTTTGATTCGTAATCGAGGATAGATGTAGATGTATATGGGCCACAGCAACCACTTACCATCAGGTGGACTGTGTGCTCGTTTGTCACCCTATTCTATAAAAAAAAAAAAAAGATTTCTGTGGATCTTCCACATCTGGAATCCGCGTAGGCGAAGTAACCAGTTATGTCAGACCATGATGTCATCTGGATGACTGGCGGTCCACAACCGTGCGATTTAAAAGAAGTTTTCTTCCTCGCACAAATTTCTTGTGGAATCGGCTACCACTAGAGATTTTTCGGACCGATACGACTTTAAGGACCTTCAAGAAAAGAGCCTACTCTTTTTAAAAGGTCGGCACGGTGGTGATACAGTTGTTCATGGGCGGCGGTAATCACTTATCATCAGGTGAGCCGTATGCTCGTTTGTCCCTCTCGTATAAAAAAAACATATGTCAAAGCAAAGTTATAAACAGAACTCTCCGCATGATCGGTTAAACGTGTTACTCGTAACGTGTTGCTCTCGGTTACCGAGCCATTCGGCGTGTTGGGCGTTAAAATCGCCAAGGATCACGATCTCTGCGGATGGGATCAGCTGTAGCACGGAATCTGTAGCCATTTGGACGTGGTCGATGACTGGGTCTGTTTCGGTATAACCGCTATGTGACCTATAGAGGCAACCGTAGACGCGGGGATGATCGCCGCTGTCTACGCGCAGCCGTAGGACGGACAGGTCCGTACCTTCAAGACTGCCGAGGCGTCGAAAACAGATGTCCTCTCTGACGTATACGCAAACTCCAGCCGGGGCACAAAGGAATGTGCTAATATGTACCCCGGGTGGAGAGATATGAAGTATCAGTTGGAAGCTCTTCCAGATCGACTCCATCTATACTAATCTAACGTATTAATTATTTTGTTAAATTTAAGATGCCGCAGGGTGGCATTACTTTTAGTTAAATTTCAAAACCCACAGTGATTAGATTAGGATAACCAATTCTCCATATTATGGCATCTTTTCTTCGTCTTTATTTCTGCCAGTATGGAATGTCTTAAAGGCGGGTAAAAATATAAGTTTTTATATGTACATTATGTACGAGTACGACCATGCTTGTGTAAGCTTGTCTTTACCTCCTGAGAACAGTATAGAGTGTGTGTGATTAAGTTGATTCGAGAATAGTTCAAATTCATAATTGGACCCGGTAGATGGCGCTGTTTTCAAGATCCAGAAATCATCCGTGAGAAGCCGGGGCATATCGCGAGTTTAATTATAAATTGTAATACCCACGCAACGCTCACTGAATAATAGGTATGTAGTGTGATATATTCCCTACATCACTGCAGACCCTGATATCGTGATCTACAGTTGCGTAGGGCGGAGGGGCGAAGGCGTGGCATGGAGCGGAACTTTAAGGATCAAAGTCAGCTCTAAGCCTTACCTTTTCAAATGATGTAAAAAATATTAAAAACAACAGTTAATTAAAATATTACGAAAGTCAGTTGCCAGTTCTGAAAATAGAAATAATCAGCACACACGCACTTGCCAACGGTAGAGGTAGAGTATGTAAAAATACATTGTAATTGTAGTTTATTTTATCTATATACATATAAATAAAATTATAGTATCTGTCTTTAATATTGAAATAACTGGCTTATAATAAACTCAAGGTGTTATTACACATTTAAAAAAAATTTTTTTTTAATTTTTGTCTGTCTACCTATTTCTGTGTCTGCCCGAGTTAAGCTTCGAAATAGCTGAACCGATGATAATGAAACTTGACGAACGAGGGTAATACCAGAAGGGAAATAAGCTACATTCTGTTCGAATTTGAATTCTTTTTTTTTTTCAAAACAAAAAAGTATTTATAAAATAAACGGTCTTTAATTTGGCGCGGGATCGAAACCGCCGGGCGCAACACCGCTGTTACTATAATTTTCGCTAGCAACAACTTTGCCAAGGCAGCGTGTATATTCATTAAGTCGTGTAGTGGCAGCGCAAGAGTAGCCACAACCCCATATCATCCCGTGGGAGTCGTAAGAGGCGACAGAGGGTTGCCAACCCGCCTGTCAATGGCAATCACAGGAAATCTCTCCTGTATGTATTGGGAGGCCTATGTTGAACAGCGGACTCGTCACTGTCGTGAACTGCACTTGACATTGTTAACATTATTATCATCCATGTTTGTCATAAAGCTTTAAGCGATTTAAGCTTTATAAAACACAAAGCCTATCAGCTTTTTTGTAAGATTAGTGGGGCTCATTTTTTGTTTATAAGTCAAGCCTGGTTTGAGGCAATGAGGGTTTGCCTAGAGCTTGACTAGACTAGAGGCTGATCTTTGCAGGGCATGCAGCAGAGTATATTTATTTATTTATTCCATTTCACAATGTTTTATTTTTTTAATCTAATAAAAATTAAAATTGACAGTTAATTGAAATGAAAAAAAAGCTCGCTCTCAAAAACTTGCAACGATTTTCTTTTTTTTTAGTTTGAATTTTTATTCAAATTTATAAACTACGAAACTATTACATGTTTGACTTTTTTCTTACACTAGTAGTAGAAAAATATTGGAAATATAGTCTACTTATCATTCAAAACAAGACTTAGAAGTTTTGGAAGTCCACGAATAAACTCAACGTTGCACCTAGTCTCCCTGAAGCAGTAAATGGGGTTAGTGACATGAAGCAAATTGTAAATCTTTTCAGGGATCAGTTTGTGGTCACGTCACCCTTAGGGCCGTCGTCACACCTCGTATCCAATACTGAGACCAAGCGTGAACTCAAAATGGTGGCAGGTGACAAAATGATAGCACGTGTTATTAGGGGTATGGTTCCGGTAATACGATGTCCAGTGTGACACTGTCCAATAAGCAAATGTGCATACGTATCGTTTTGGCACTATTATTTAATGTTTATGTTTCGCATTCCTACTTGCCTGCCGACTTAATGAGAACTTCAGTTGTCCCCATTGTAAAAAAAAACTGTACTGGTGAGTGGTGACGTATCGGAGATCGAACTACAGACCAATATCCTTGGCAACGACAATAGCCAAGATATTTGACAGTCTACTTAATTCTATTTTATAAAACCACTGTGTGCTACATGATGGCCAGCACGGTTTCACGCGTGGTCTATCGACAGAAACAGCAATAATGAGTTTAAAGCAAACTGTCAAATATTCCACGGACAGGCGCACACCGGTGTACGCCTGTTTCCTAGATCTGAGTAAAGCTTTCGATCTCGTCCCGTACGACATCTTGTGGCGTAAGTTAGAAGGCTTAGGTTTACCTGACGGATAAACCGATTTGCTTAAGTATTGGTATAGTAATCAAGTGAACTATGTTAGAAGGGCGAATGAGTATTCCGAACTGTACCGAATGGAGTGCGGGTGAGGCATAGCTGACATCGCCGTGGCTCTTCAACTGGTATATGGACGCACTGATTCGAGAGCTCAGCAACATGCGTGTCAGCTGCCATATCGGCAAGGTGTGTGTGAATAATATCAGCTACGTGGACGATATGGTTCTGCTGGCACCTTCAGTTAGTAAGCTGAGAGCTCTACTCGGTGTTTGTAAAAAATTCGCTATCTCACATGGTTTACTATACAATACCGAAAAGTCGTATTTCATGGTATTTAAAGCTGGCAGTAAATGTCCTAGTGTGGTACCACCTATAAAGCTCTATAGCAAACCACTATAAAGGGTCTAAAGTTTTAAATATCTTGAACATATTGTGATTGACAGTCTTAAAGACGATGAAGACATTTAAAGAGAACGTAGGGCACTGTCGGTCAGGGCTAATGTGTTGGTGCATAGACCAATTACACCAGAGGCCTATAGTGCCCTACGTACTCAATACAATAAGGCATTCAGGGCGCTGTTGCGGCTGCTGCGCTACTGTAGCGCGCCTGCGATGTTTGCACTGGCGGGTGTGGATAGCTTTGGTGCAATAATCCGGAAAAAGACCGCATTGTTGCTAAACACAGTGAGCGGCAGCGGTCAGTGTGCTGAGTGAGATTGTCGACAGTGGGGACTGTCCACTGATCAAGACGTATGATCTCCAGGACTATGTCCTGTTTAATAAGTAAGTAGGTAAAAATAAGTATAAATTGTATTTCTAACATAGATGTAAGTTTTTCTCTACTAATAATTTCTATGGATTCAAGTTGTTCGAAATAAATAATTTTATTTTTATTTAAAAAAAAACAGTTGGATCAAGAATATCGGTGCCAGACTTGAAATGTTTTTTCTACTGATCGAACCCTATCCAATAAAAAATCAATTTGTCAATATATTTGTCATAATATCAATTTTACAAAAAATAATATCATTATTTTCATTAAAAAAAATTGGGCAAATTATCAGCCATCAGACAAACAAAGGTTCGTTATTTAACTCTACATATTTTACATACATACTCTACATATTAACTTTACAAGCATACAATATAATTTTGTACCTATACCTGATGATCAACACCTTTTTTTATAGGATCGGGTGACAAACGAGCACACAGTCTACCTGATGGTAAGTGGTTGCTGTGGCCCACTGTGGATACATGTAGGTGATGTATCCTCGATTAAGAATCAAAATGCAGATGCGTTGTCATCCGTGAGGACTAGGATGGAATGCCTCATTTCCAGTTATAAGGGTCTCCGGTTCTCGATACTCACCATACGAAACAAATCAGCATTAAGCCACTATTTTACGCTGGTATTCTGAGAGAGCGTGGTCCTTCCCCGGTCGAGCCGACCCATTCGTGCTATAACTATACTACCAATATAACTGCAGCATGGCTCTAGCACGTATACCTTGGAAGCAGTCAACGCTTGTACTATGTATTAACTGCTTTGCCAATTATACGCTAAATACTGATAAGGAATACAAAACACTGTTCCGCATATTATTAAATACGTTACGACCGATAGTCGTTCAATACGAAGTACTTAAAGAGTTCAGATAAGCGATTTTCGTCCGCTCATGAAACATCGTTATGGTGAGTCTGAAGAGTGAGCAACAAAGGTGTGCCCATGTGTCATCCAGACAGTCATATAAATGTTATCAATATTGCGTTGCAAGACAGCAAACTAAAGCAACATGCACGCAATCTAAAAACGATTAAGTCGGCTATCTTATCTTTTGAAATGATACAAGAGCAATGTTGGAACGACCTAAGGAAGGGCCGAAGGGAAGATTCATAAGCGCAACTTTACTTCACATTAAAAACAGCAGCGAATTTACGCTTAGGCTGAGGCCTAAGCGTATTCGCGTTCATGCCATGAAGCCTTTCAAATTGATTGAGGAGCGCGAAAATTTGACTAGACTTCAAAACTCCAATCCTTTTATAGTGGAAAGAAATGCCAAATCGGTTTTGGAGAATAAAGAGGAGTCAGATTATAAAATTGAGTTTTGCTTTCTATGAAATAAAGATAATATTTCACGACTAAAATAATAGTTAATAATGTCAAATTGAACGTAGCGCAAAATTTTACTACCGATTGTGTAAGTAATTTTCGCAAGGCGTGCAAGTAAAGTAACATTACCAACGTTTACCATCAAATTTTAAGGTTCATAATCGCTTCTTCGTCCGTTCTTTGCTGTATAGCTCAGAGGAGGCTAAACCCTGCCTCGCTAGGTGTATAATACGTCTACAATACGTATATAATACATAATTATATGGACTCACGGACTGCAGACTTGCCGGAACGTTGAACATGTTCAAGATCGTCCCCGCCATTAAATTAAATTTGATAGACCATATTATATCCTCGCAAAAGAACACCGACTCCTACCAAGAATGATTCGAGAGGTTATTGCAATTAAAACATGCTAATTTCAATAGAGAAGATGGATGGTGCTACCATCTGCTTGGGATCCCATAATTAATAGAATTAAATACAAAAACCCAAGCATACAACTGCAAGACTTCAAAATATTGTAAGCTCATTCTGCGTAGATCGAACCAAAAAATTAATATTCTAAAACTGAAGGTAGAAGGGCTAACTATAACATCGGGACATCAAACACCTCGTTCCCGCCGTGGCAACTTTTAACTGGGTGCTTCTTAATTCTGGAATTAATTTTCTTAAATTAAACGCGATAAAATCCGTAAAATTAGTTCATTTAAGGTGTAGTGTTCACGTAAATATAAGAAATCATTTAGTCAGAATGTGTCAGAGGCACGTATGGCAATTTACAATGCTGTGTTTAGTCGTATGGTAGTGAAAGTTGAGTGTGACGGATAAAACCTGATGAATGATAATTTCATATTTTATAGATTAAGGGTGACAAATGAGCACACAGACCATCTGATGGTAATTAGTGCTGTGGCCCACAGAATCTACATTTATCCTCGATTAAGTAGCAAAGTGCAGATATGTTGTCACCCCTGAGGTCTAAGAAGGAATGCCTTGTTTCCAGTAAAATGGGTCTCCTGTTCACCACTCACCATACGAAACATAGCAGCATTAAGCTGCTATTTTACGATGATTTTCCGTAAGAGCGTGCCTCTTCCCCGGTCGAGCCGACCCATTCGTGCTATAACCATAATATAGCTGCAGAGTGGCTCTACCACGTATAATATTGATAAATTGTAGCATGAGAGAAAAAATGTGGTTTGCAAGAAGTTTTTATCAGGATTAAAAAAGAAATGCTTCCGTAGTTTGGACATGTAGAAAGAACGAAGAAGGAAATGATTGTCAGGGTCGGCCAGGGATGCGCCCTTGACGGCAGTTCACCGACCAAATTAGCGACATTAAAAATGGGCAAAATTATGTGTAGGTACCATTACCGACGAGCATGTATAGATACGTGGATAATATATGGATGTAAAAATGACACTCTGTAGTTTCTGCCTACCCCTCTGGGTAACATGCGTGATAGTTTATAATTTATATTATGTTATTGTACGAAACGCGTGGAAAAATTATGTAGGAGGAACGCAAATATTCGTAACAGCCTTTCTTAATTCACCGCTGGATAGAGTACTTACTTTCCAACAATTTAACAACTGATAAGCATAACATGAAAGATACGCACCTACCCTACTTACCCATACTCAGTACGTTCGGCTTGCGGGTTAGTGAACTCAGATATGAAACACTGACCCTGACGCTGGTGCCCAGCTTATATAATCTGTCGCCATATTGATCGTCAGAGCCTTCGCAGTTAATCAGCAGGAGGCACCAAGTCAAGTACAGGTAAGTTTGATAATCAGACAGCTTTAGTGATCAGTTTGTTATTTAAAGGATTGTTTATGAACCAATGATATTGCGTACATACCGCCACCTATGTTAATATCAAGAAAACAAACTGAAATATTCAAAGTAAAGAAGTCACTGAAACTGATGGTAGATGGCACTACAAAGTTTTAAATATTCAATTATTAAAATAGTTTTCTCTAAACTCTATACATGCAAGTAATTATTATTTATTTAATGTATATTATTTATTAACTATTTACAATAGAACAGTAATAAATCAAGGCAATGGCGTACACAGTATACACCGCCATCTATCTATGTTAACATCAAATATGACAAATTCAAATATATATATGGAAGAACTTATTCAAATTGGCGTTAGATGGCAAAGTAAAATTTTTCTTTTATTACAAAATGATTAATATTATAATAAAAAAACTTTTAATATAAACGTATTAAATTACGACTATACCTAAGTTATTTATACTCTAAGGTCTATACTCTATAACCGCAACTATATTATTATATAACTATCTAACTTTAACACAATTCCTTCATAATATGAAATGTGTATTGACTATTTAGAAAAAGTAAAATAAATGAATATGAGATGGTGTACACACTGTCAATTTCTATATTAATATCAAGAAAAGAAATTTATCTAATTTATATTTTCATTTAAAAAAATATTTAATTTTTATCTTTTTAAAGCAATAAGATGATAAATGAAAAATACATAAAATAATTCATGTATGGAATAATAAAAAAATACCAATAACAAAATAATGAAAGTAATAATTTTGTTCTCTCAAAATGCAAACATTATTCATTGTGTATGCCCATTCCATTGTTTCAAACTAAATGCTGTCATACTTAAGGTACGAGGGTGAATTGAAAAGTACTCGGCCTAACCAAGAAAATAAACACATACTAAATCAGTTATATTTTTATTTTTCTACATAATCACCATCAAGTTCAATACACTTTTCCCACCTCCCCTTCCTAGCATTTAGACCGTTGAAAAAAAATGATTCTCCCTTAGAGTCAAAATATGCGTCTACAGCTGCTTTGACCTCGTCGTTTGTCGAAAATCTTTGACCTCCCAAGTGCTTTTTTAGGTTATGGAACAGAAAGAAGTCTGATGATGCCAGATCAGGTGAATACGGCGAATGCGGTAACAGTTCAAAGCCACAGTTGTGAATTTCAGCCATTGACTGTACTGACGTGTGAACACGGGCGTTATCTTGATGAAACAGGACTTTTCTTCTGAGCATTCCACGACGTTTTTCTTTTATTTCCTCTCGTAAACGACGTAGTAAGGTGCAGTAGTAATCAGAGTTTATAGTCTCACCCCTTTCAAGATAATCAATCATAATCACACCTTTCGAGTCCCAGAATACTGAAGCCATCACCTTATTTGCCGACAAAATCGACTTAGCCTTTTTAGGAGGTGGTGAACCAGGTCTTCTCCACTGTTTTGATTGTTGTTTTGTTTCCGGTGTACAGTAATGAACCCATGTTTCGTCCATAGTAACAAAACGATTCAAAAAATCATCTGCATCGGCTTCAAATAACTGCAAACAGTCGCGTGAAATAGTCAATCGCGTCCTTTTTTTGTTCAACTGAAAGCAGTCGCGGAACCCACCTCGCAGACACCTTCTGGAAACCCAACTCGTTGACAATAATGTTTTAAGTTCGTTCATAAGAGATGCCTATAATCTCGGCTATCTCTCTAATTTTTAATCTGCGGTCTCCCATTATTAAATCAAGTACTTTTTTTTAATTTTCGTCAGTAGTTGACGTCGAAGGCCTTCCAGAGCGGGGTTCATCTTTCACACTCTCTCTACCACGCTTAAATTCTGCTATCCATTTTTTGACGGATGAATATGACAGAGCACAATCGCCTAATGTACTGACCATGTCATCATGGATGGCTTTTGATGATAGCCCCTTCTTATGGAGGTACTTAATGACGGCACGCTGCTCGATTTGCTCCATTCGCGGAAATTATGTCCGATTACTTTGTTAATAAATTTATAAAATCATAACTAATTATCGCACACGTTTCGAACTTCACACAATGAACTAGTCTGAACTGAACTAAATAATGTAGGTAGATTTGATTTTTAGAATTGAATGGATCTGTGTTAGGCCGAGTACTTTTCAATCCACCCTCGTAATAACATAATTTAAAGTGTTAACAGTTACCCTCACAGTGTATAAATTCTCTCAACAACATAATATTTATTGCTAAAATGTTTTTATTTTTATTTATTTGAGATATGTACTGGTAAAAATTATTATTGTATTTTTAACCTACTCCACATGTGTGACCTACTGAAAATATCAAAACTGATAATAAATGCTATCATTAATAAAAGATCAACAAGATGTTTCTTGCATACAAAATATCCATTTATAATTGAGAAACTATATTATTGTTTGACATCCAATGCCATGTATGTGAAAAAGGATAATTGAAAGGTACACAAAAGTGGATTCATTGTTTCATGCAGTTATCCTGTAGTTTTTTATTCAAGTAAATGTGACAAATGAGCACACAAGTCACATGATAGTAAGAGGATGTCTATATAATATATAGACATATCTTTAAAATACTATATAAAGTCCATCAACAGACAAATTACGGTAGTGCATTTTCCCTCCTGCAGCCCTCTGAGAAATGTGAGAAGGCCTGTGCCCAGAAATGGAATGGACATAGGCTGAAACTTTGCTTATACTGTAATTTTAAACCAAAATAAAAATTATAACTATATTTATCATTCATATTTCAAACACCAAAAAAAAATGGTACATTCAAAAGCCATTTTATGAAGGGTTTGGTGGGTTTAAATTTCTATAAATTCTAACCAGGTAGCTAGCTACACATATTGATAGGCTTTATACATTATATACATACATATTTTTTTAAACTTTTTAAATATTTTTATAGCCATGAGTACAAAAAAGGTTGCAGTCTACATGAGCCAGGGACACATGTAGCCAGTAAACATGTGTCAATCATTCATTTCTCGTGACCTAATCATTCTAGTACAATTCGTCACGCATACTGGTACATTCAGATCGATCATTCAAATGGATCATTTCGGACTCCAGTACACCCTACACTAAAAACAATTCATTCAGATCATTAGGGATTCGGTTGATTTTTAAGTCATTCACAATTCACACCAATCAGGAGTTAAAAAGGTTCCGTCACTTGTTTGTGATTGTTTGTACCGGAACATTCAAAAACAGAAGAATTAACCATCAATACTTTTAAGTGTACCAGCTCCAACGAATGAATCATTCATGATTGACACATCTATAGTAACCAGTTTTTAATCCCCGATGGAAACAAAGGGTGATAAATAAGTTTGTAGTGTGTATCTCTGTATCTATCTGTGGCATCATATCTCCCAAATGAATGAACCAATTTGATAAATTTTTTTGTTTGCAAGGTAACTCAATTGAGTGTTTTAGCCAATTCAAGAAAATCTTTTCAGCTGTGTTAAGATCATCTGCTGTTTTTGTTACACTGGTTTCTAAATTTTTAATTTAAGTTATTAATGGAGTATCGTATAGCCATATGTATATACTATTTCTACAAAATGTAGAAGTATAAAGATTTTGATAAATATTAAAAAATACCAGAAAGAAATATATCTCAAGTTCAAAAATGATCAATGGCAATTTATTTAATGTGTTCCTATTAATTCCCCTCTATAAAGTGGATATGTCAATTTCTCAAATTAAAAAAGTCATCAGTCGGCCATGATGAAAGTCTTCATCTTGTTGTGCAATACTACAACTGGACCTCGAACGGATTTTATTATCAATGAGGAAATAATGTCTAGATTAAAATAGACAAGGAAGTGATATTTTGATATTGTCATTTTTTAGGTTTTTAGAAATCTATTTACTTTAAAAGCGTCATATAGTACCTATTCATTACCCAAAGTTCACCATACATAGTAAATAATATTCGGCCTCATTATAAACAAACAACTAAGAAAAAGGGAGTACTTACATTATGAGATTCCTCCTCCAAAACCGCCATGGTTTCGAAATCAATATTCATTTTGTGCTTAATACCTGCCACTTCAAAGCTTAGATATGGTAAACCCTGCTTTGGGAAACAAATAACAAAGAATAACAGTAAATATGTATCAAAGTCAATCCTTCGCTAAGGTATTGTTTACAAACTAGCAAGGTCATTTGACATATTTTGGTAACATACCATAGCATAACGTCATGTGACGTCAGACGAGCGAGTATTGATCATGATGGTTAATATAGCGCATAGCGCCATATTATAGCGCGCTATCTCTCCATAACACATAGCGCGTGATATGTAAGTAGTCGCCATGGCGCTATTGCGCTTTGGCGCTATTAAGTATTAATATCTAGCGGCAACTAGTTCTAGCAGCAGCGCTGTCGGGATAGAACATGTGACGCAAATTTGATCTAGTAGCGCGCTATTCATCGCGCGCGACCTAATTTAGTGTTAGACGTTGTTTAGTTAGTGTATACTGTATATTTATAAGTGACACAGTTGTCTGCTATAAAAGAAACCTAACTAATTTTTTTAAATGTCAATAAAATATAAATATATGTGTATATATAGTGTATATAATAGTGTATGTAAATAGTTGATTTTTATAAATACAATCAATAACATTTTTAATACACCTTTATTTGATTTATAATTTATATTAAGGTTAATAACGTTTACATAAATTATAATAAAAAATAATTAATTTTATTTGGTTTTAAAAAGCACATGCCTTAAAAAAATTTTAGGATTATAGAAAGTCGTAAGCCTGAAAGGTATGAAAAAGCGTTCATTGGTTTTTCTTTACCGCTTTATTTTATTTTAGTCTAAAACTCGACTTATTATGAAATATTGTTCGTATATAGCAGGCGGTCTATTCAATGAAAGACATATAATGTAACGTGCTACGAAATATAGCGTGCTGCTAAACTTAAGGTGCTTGCCTCACGCTTTCTTATAAATAGCGCGCTGTAACATAGCGTATTTAATAGCGCGCTATTAAATTTTTAGATTTGTAATCGTTTTGAACAACTTTATTGATCACGGATTTATAATGGTGCGTACACACCGGACTAAGGAAACTTACGCCAGAAACAACATTCGGGATCGGCTGCAGCAGTCGCGCGTTATATTTTATCAAACTATGATAGTTTGAAAAATCTATCGTTTGGACTTGAATGCACCACGAATTAGGGTTCAACATGAAAGACAACGAAGAAATTTTGTTTTATATACACTTATTAAATTTTCTAAACAAGAGATATTATCAATAAAATGATTAATAAAAATATATCTTCTTTTCTCCATTCTTTGTTTTCCTCTATCACTTATTTCCCACTGTAAATGGTTTGCGTTAGTTACACGAACTATTTTCTCGTATCGTAAATTAAGTCCGTACACCCTGCTATCTCTCTTCAACTACCACTGAACGTTAGTTTGTTTCGTTGGCCTAATTTTTTGTGTGACTAATTTTTCGATTTCGATCCTTTTGATCTTACGAAGCTAAGCTGTGGATTGCATTATCGGCAAACGCCAACGAACGGTTGTTGGCATTCACAAAGACATTCAGATAAAGCCAACGAAAGTTTAGGAAACCAATTCGTTTGCCTTCATTGACCTGGTATGTATGCAGCGTAATAATTCGGGGCTATTTTCCTTGATACAGATTTTAACGCAACGTTTACATACTCACCAGCATGGACGAGTAGACATAGATTATGTTTACTAAAGCTAGTTTGCATTGGTCAAGTAGGCGAACGAGTTGAGTAGCGAGCGATAAATTTTTATATTTACTTTTTTAAGCTTCTGCGTATTAATCTCTTCTTGCCATCCATTTTCACTTGTCTTTATTTCTCTCAAATAAATCTTCGATTTCACTCAACAATATTTATTACGGTTTCACGATCCACCATTTAATTCACAAACTGGGTACAGTACTTTTACCAAAGGTTCTGGGCCCAGTTACTTTACCAATTTAAATGGTGTAGGGCGAGTCGAGTAATGTCACAATTATTAGGCCCAGCTTGCTAGGCCCAGCTTGCTAAGCCCAGCTGCTGGCGTAACGTGAACTATGCTTTAGGATAGTAATAGACGAACATAGTATGCGAGTGCGAGAAAAATATAGCAATATATTATTATTATTATTATTACCAAGTCAATATAGCAAAATAAAAAAGGAAAGCAAATCTTATGACTCTGTAATCAATTTTGAATGACAGGCCGCCACAAATCACATCGCAGTTACATAAAACTAGTTGCTCCGCGTCGTGTGCCATTTCTCAAGTGATCGTGATAGTCAATTAAGTTAAGCTCCGACAAAAGCCGAATTGCAGTGTATTTTCATGTAAAAAACAACCAAAACCGTAAAATCTACAAAAGGACAACGTGACTTTTCATCTGTGAATACTTTTAACATAATATTATCGATAAACTCGTATTTTCTGAATATTTTCGTAAAATACCAAGTATTGCCAGCATAGTTCATAAAGTAAAAAAATAAGCGATTTTAAAATAAATATAATTTACTTCACAAAATAAATATATTATCGAAAATTTATTTCATATCAAATAAATCAGTTTATGATTAAAAATAATCATTACATTAAGATGTTTACTGGATTTCGTCAAATGATTTAAATACTCAGCTCAATCCCAACACCATTCTGAATATATTATAGTTTAGCATAATCGATAACTAGTCTTTATCGAAATATACAAAATAAAGGCCAAATAAGTCGAATCGAAACATGGCACTTCGTGGCAAATGTAATAAATTTTTGTAAAATTAACTGGTATCACTGCTACCGAAAGTCCTGCAATGTAGTGATGTACGCCACAACTTTAGGTATCCATAAGTTAATTAATCCATTCGGATTTGTCGGCCGAACAGGTTTTTATTTTTTCTTTAGGTTTTATAATAAAGTATTTCAAAAAGTAGTGAATTTTATTGGTTTAATAATAATAATAAAAAAGTCTTTGATATTAAATCAAGTTACACTTTTTGAGCGTAGTGACCGATAAGAAAACAATTTTTTTCTCTTATTGAATAAATGAGAAGTTAATATTGTTTAAAATACTTTTAATATCTTACAATACACGTAGGTTATTCAGGAATTTTTATCATTCAGTTAGCAGCTAGTGTACACGCATACGTCTAGTCGCACGCACACAAACACCGTGCCGAACTCTGCCGAGTGCCGAACTCTGCCGAGTGCCGAAGTCTGCCGAACTGAAACGACGTTAGACGATGCACGGCTTTCAACGCCACACCTCCGTGCCCGTCGGAGTGGGGAGTGTGAGGTTTTTTCGTTACGGAATTTCTGGATTCGGTCCCCGCGCTCAAGGCCCGCGATAGAAGCTATGCAATAGCTTAAAAATAAATAAAAATAGTTTATTCGGTAAATGATCATGCATAAATAATAAGCAGCAATGAGGTTTCCATTTAAGTATAAAAACCTGTGCTAGGAGACTGCACTCTTCCACAGCACTTACATTACTATTTGCATGATCTTTACATAATAATTAACTATAAAAAAATAAATAAAAAACAAATAATATTTACGCCAAAGGTATATAGGGTACACTCTAGGGAGTGAGTGTGAGCACGTGAGTGTGTGTGTGTGTGTGTGTGTGTGTGTGTGTGTGTGTGTGTGTGTGTGTGTGTGTGTGTGTATGTGTGTGTGTTATAAATAAATTAAGGTTTTTCACATTACTGAAAAGAGCCTCAGTATCATCATTGCTCTTATGAAGATATTTGGTTAGAACATATTTGCAATTATGGTAGTTAAAGGGATGAATTTTTATGCTTTTATTAATGGTGTTGTATAGAGTCGCTGACTGTTTTACATTTTGTTTTACGTTTGTCCTTCTTTTGGCTACAATACAACGGTTAAACTTTATACCTTTAAGCAGTCTTGGAACTGAGTATAGGATGTACGGTTCCTAACAGTAATTACATTACTTATGTATAAATTTCTATGTGCCCTTTCAATTTCTAGAAATTTGGTTTTTGTAGCTCCACCCCATACAGGATTATAATATACTAGGATAGATTGAGCCAACACAATATATATTTGGAAAGTAACTTTTTCGTCTTAGTGTTTTAAACACCCATGTATGTTTCCAAAGTCTATTCCTGATTAATTCAATGTGTCTATGCCATGACAAATGTTCGTTAATTATGACTCCTTAATACTTGGTCTCAAGCACCTTACTAATTAATAAACAGCTGCAATTAGTACTTAAGGGATCATAGCATGTGTGAAGTTTAATTTGGAAATTAATATTAGGCTGAGTTCGAATATAATTTGTAAAACATATATAACTAGTTCTCAAAGTATTTAAAGTAAATATTAGTGTTCCGCCACTTAGCGATTGAATCTTGGGTACCTAAACGGACTAGCACTATTTGCTCCGAATATTTTGATAAATCATATTTCATACATCAAGTTACCAATAAAAGAAGGTTAGCCGATACTGCTGTAGCAACCTAGAACTTGTGGGAGGTAATGTCTAGCTGTAATTATATCAATAGGTTAAATAGGTTTTTTTATTATATTTTTATTTTTTCACCATTGATAGCAATATTATTCTTTTTGAAAATATTTTAGAATTTCGACAAGTTTACACAATAACAACTTCTTATATTTACGCGAAAACTACACATTAAATGAAATTAATTTTACGAATTTTCACCCCGCTAAATTTTGACTTTTGATTTCCGACGTTTCGGGTGCTTTACAGTACGAACTTAAAGGTCGTACCTTTGACAAAATGCGGCATGTGCTGTGGCAGCGTAGCACAAAAACAACCGTATCTAAGCAAACAGACTGTAGACCAAGGAAAATTAAACTAAAAAACGTTTTTATTGAACCTTGGTCATGGGTGAAATGAAAATAAGCACTTGATGAAATACCATGCTAACAGCCAAAGGCATTATGGTTATGTCGATTACGGGTTTGACATTATATCCGATAATTTCGGTGAAGCTACTAACGCATTAGTGTTTTATTGCTCGGTATAAACACAACTTGGAAAGTACCCATAACAAACTTTTTGATTAAATTTGAATTAAAATCTGAGTTTAATCACTCTTTCAAAAATTATAATTATATTTTATAATTATAATTTATAATGGCCAGTCCATTACTTTATTTACTAATAAAATCATAATTTTATATCACACTAAAAAAACCCTTCACTGGTGGCCGTATGAGGAAGCTCAGAGTCGCTCAGCGAGCGAGAGGGATTTCTGCGTGATAAACTTAGAAATAAGGATATTCACAGTAGAAACACAGATACCGACATAGTAATGGTAAGCATAGTAATAGTAATAGTAGATTAGTAAGCGGAAGTGGAAATCGGCTTGCCATATAGTTTGAAGAATCGACAACCGATGGGGGAGGGGAAAGGTTCTCGAGCGGCAGCTTCGTACCGGTGGGTAAAGTGCAGGGCGACCCCCCAATAGATGGAGTAACAACCTGGTAATACATGCAGGAAGTCGATGGATGCAGGTGGATCAGAACCGTGCTTTGTGGCACCCCTTAGAGGAGACCTATGTTCAGCAGCGGTCTTGTGAAAAGCTGTAGGTAATCAATGAAAAAATCACTTTTACCAACGCTGAACTTATGCGAACGAATGTTTTGTCTATCGACAGAAAATATCGACATAGTCCTAGCCTTACGTTGTTTACACATGTAGACAGCAGCACCAGTGTATCAACTTGTGTACAATTTGATAGTATGAGTAAATAACAATAAACACAAACACAAATGCTGTAGTGTGACGAAATTCAATTTTACATTTGTATTGAAGTATAGTATGGCTGGCGTGGCTCCTAGATGTTTTGTAATTTTTTAGAGTATAATAGCTATTATTATCGGTAAGCAATTATTTTCCTAAATGGTTACTTGTACTGTGAGTGACTGTGTGTGACATTTCTCGGGTAAATTCTTAAGACATCACCTATAATAAGACCCGTCTATTTTTGGTTATGTTATATACTGTTTAAAATATGGAATTTATTCAATTACTTTATTAATTTTGATATTTTGCAAAAAGAAGTCACGTTGTTAATAATTTGCATGAATTTGGTAAATAAAATTTTATACAAAATATTTTACATGTACATACATCAAAATTAATGTCGATATCTATCTTGAATACTTATATATAATTAATCGATAGACTGCCCACACAACAAGAAGAGGAATGTAAATTTATGCTCGATTTGCGTTATAAATGTAATTTTATTTTAACATTTGTCAAACAGATTATAGTGTCTTTTTGAAAAAACAATTCTTGTTCTGGGGAAAATGTAATTTTATTTTGCCGTTTGTTAGACAAATTTCTTCCGAATTTTATAATTAGAAAAAAAAATTGTTGAGATAAAGTGGGTGGTTTAGTTGGAATCCAAAGTACAACAGCTCAACAATTTGCAGCAAACATTTTCTTGCGAAGTATAATTAAAAGAAATAGTAGAATAAAACTAATTTTTATTAAAAGGAGCCATTTCTACTTTATTTGTACCAGTCAGTATAATAAGACATCAAAATTTTACTTCAAAAACTTCTGAGAAATAAAGATTTTTATACTTTATAAAACTGTAGTACATTAAAATTGATCATCATTTATCGACCGAAAAAATGTATAAGCTTACTTAATCACCCGCACCTCATGGTCACACTAGTAAAATATTCATAGCATCACGCTATTTACCACAAGGGGTTGAGTGGGGCTTTGGATTATATTCCACCACAATGATAAAGCTTAGCGTAGTTAGGTATGAATATTAAAAAATGCTTCTGAAGCGCCGCTAGACGCCGCGCATGAGACGCGCGGTCCCGTGTGCCAGACTAAATTTCATAGTATATGATATTGAGGGCTTAATAGCGTGGTTCAAAACCTACAGTACCAGTCGTAGAGAAGAGGAGCTCGTGGTTAAGTAATAGCTGTGCGGATCAATAGATTTGCCGTGGTCACTTAATAGATGGGTGACCGTTTTCTTTACATACATATGGACATATAACATAGATTGTGAGAATAAAGAGGGCATATGTATCGTCAGACACTTTATTTTTTCAGTGACAGATGATAGAGAGAGAGAGAGAGTAGCCTCATAAACATATTGGTATTTAAACAAAGCAATCTTATTTAACTGATTGCTACAAGTTTCTGTACTAAAAATTATTAAATTTACATTCATATTTAAGTCGTATGTAATATTCTATAATATATTTAACTGTATATTATTAAATGTTTGTTATTAATAAAGGTAATACTTAAAATATGAAAAACAAAACAGCCATTATGTACTCCGTGTCCTCGTTTTTATTTCACCAAAAAAACATTTTATAAAACATATAAAATACAAATAGGTGTTTACTTAATTAAGTATCTACTTATTCATATTAGATTAAAATTATATTGAAAGAAAATTCCGAGGACACTGTCTATGGCAGTAAATATTTCTTCGAAAAGTCCAAAATACAATTTTCCTAGCTGATTCTTGGAGTCTCTGATTCTCTTTAGAGATTATTTTAAAATCCTACAAAACGTACGTAGGTGCTGCTTGTTTTCGGGAACATGTTATATCAACATTTTTTTTATTTAAGAATAGGTTCGTGCGCTAAATTACTTTTTTAACCTTTATACCCATCTTTCTTAATAATCATTTTTCGATAGTCCTTGTAAGTAAAATGTACATCACTAGCGAACGCACACTCAAAATTCAAAATTTGTCTCGCGTTTACGGGCTGTCAGATGGTCTATACGCTAATATATTTTAATTTTTTATGGTCCGTACGAATAACACGAAGTACATACATAATGACTGCTTCATTTTTTATATTACTTTTAATAATTAAAAATATTTAATAATTAATAATTAAATACATTTTGGAAATTTATTTTAACATTAGACTTAAATATGAATGTAAACTTAATGATTTTGCTTAGAGACGCGTTTGCAAATCAACCAAAATTATGGTGTTTTTCGGTAGATTTTGTGACAAAACTAAACCAAATCAAATATAAGTAAAAACTACCATGTATAGATTGGTTGTTCATCTGAACGTATGTAACTCTTTTGTTGAAAATAGTAGTTTTTTATATTGTAAAAACGAACATTCGTTGCCATTTTCTACAAAATTAACGATACCGGCTTGAGTTTCATGTTTTGGTCTATTATCATCATATTTAAAAAAATTAAAAAATACTATAAGATGACAGACATATTCAATTAAAAAACCATGTGTTTATTTTTTATCAAAATGTCACAAATAGTCGTAGAAAAAATAAAAACTGATGTATCGCCTGTTTGCAGCGGCTCATTCTGAAAAGATCGCTGTACATACACAAAATATTAGAAAATAACAAACTGGAAACATAAGTACTTGACAAGTGATAAAATTATTATTTTTATACTCACAGTTTTTTATTTAGCTAAAAATAAGTAGGATATATAAACTTACCTCTGGACTTGATAGAGAGACCTGAAGGTAACTACTACTGCAACTCCTGGACGAGAGGAACTAGGTGTGCCGAGTTTGCGCACATTTTGTTGGTTATGATGAGACCTTACCTCCGGACTTGAAGGTGTGACCTGAAGGTGTACTTTCGTGACCGCTATTTGAACTTCTTGCAGAGTAAAACTAGGTGTGCCGAGTTTGGGCTTATTTTGTTAGTTATGATGAGACCTTACCACCGGACTTGATTGAGTGACCTGAAGGTGTAATCAGGTGGTTACATCTGGAACTCCTAGACTAG
Source organism: Parnassius apollo (assembly GCA_907164705.1). Lineage (NCBI taxonomy): Eukaryota > Metazoa > Arthropoda > Insecta > Lepidoptera > Papilionidae > Parnassius > Parnassius apollo. The sequence goes on along the minus strand of CAJQZP010001558.1, from coordinate 7,911,512 downwards.
TCGAACTAGGTGTGACGAGTTTGCGTTCGTTTTGTTAGTTATGATGCAACCTTATCACCGGACTTGATGGAGTGACCTGAATGTGTAATTCAGTGATTAAACTGAAACTCCTAGACTAGTAGAACTAGGTGTGCCGAGTTTGGGTTTGTTTTGTTAGTTACGATGAGACCTTACCACCGGACTTGATTCAGTGACCTGAAGGTGTAATCAGGTGGTTACATCTGGAACTCCTAGACTAGTCGAACTAGGTGTGACGAGTTTGCGTTCGTTTTGTTAGTTACGATGCAACCTTATCACCGGACTTGATGGAGTGACCTGAATGTGTAATTCAGTGATTAAACTGAAACTCCTAGACTAGTAGAACTAGGTGTGCCGAGTTTGGGTTCGTTTTGTTAGTTACGACGCAACCTTACAACCGGACTTGATGGAGTGACCAGAAGGTGTAATTCAGTGACTAAAACTGGAACTCCTGGACTAGTAGAACTAGGTGCGCCGAGTTTGGGTTCGTTTTGTTAGTTACGATGAGATACGTTACCACCGGACTTGATGGAGTGACCAGAAGGTGTAATTCAGTGACTAAAACTGGAACTCCTGGACTAGTAGAACTAGGTGCGCCGAGCTTGGGTTCGTTTTGTTAGTTACGATGAGATACGTTACCACCGGACTTGATGGAGTGACCAGAAGGTGTAATTCAGTGACTAAAACTGGAACTCCTGGACTAGTAGAACTAGGTGCGCCGAGCTTGGGTTCGTTTTGTTAGTTACGATGAGATACGTTACCATCGGACTTGATGGAATGACCCGAAGGTGTATTTCGGTAACTAATGCTGGAATTCCAGCACGAGTAGAACTGCTAGGCTAGTAGAACTAGTCTGCTAGTCTAGGAGTTCCTGTTGTAATCACCGAATTACACCTTCAGGTCACTCCATCAAGTCCACAGGTAGGTAAGGTCTTATTATAACTGACAAAACCAGTTCAAAGTCCAGAGCTAACATCTCACTACCAGTAGAGGGCTTCCAGTGCCAAGCAGTCTCTGGAGCAGGTATTCGTATTTCGTATCTAAGTATATTTCTGAGGTATAAGAAATGAAAAACAAATTCAATCTTTCAAATTATCAAAATAATTTCATTTGACTACGATTCCCACAGCCAACCGTGCGTGCACTTGCGTGTGTGACTTTTGTCGATGTAGTAGTGCGATTCTATACCTATAAATTTTGTAAACGCGTCCTTAAATCATTAAGTTTATATTCACATTTAATCTTGCAGGAATAAGTAAAATGAGATCGCTTTGTTTAAAGGCCAGTATATTTATGAGGCTAATCTCTCTTTCATTTGTCAAAATCCAATGATCTTAACAGAGAATGGCCAAATACGTAGTAGATATTAAAGTGTACCAAGTGTCTGAGGATAAATATGCACTCTTTATTCTCTCAATCTATGTTATATGTATGTTAAGAAAACGGTCACCCACCTATTTTTTTATATAGAAGATGGGGCAAACGAGCATGCGGCTCACCTGATGTTAAGTGACCACCGCCGCCCATGATCAACCGCAACACCAGGGGAATAGCAGGTGCGTTGCCGGCCCTTTAGAAAGGAGTAAGCTCTTTTCTTGAAAGTCCCCAGGTCGTATTGGTCCGAAAAATTACCGGTGGTAAACTATTCCACAGAGAGGTCGTACGCGGAAGAAAACTCCTTTTGAAACGTACAGTGGTGGACCGCCAAGCATCCAGATGGTGTGGATGGTATCGGGACGTTTGCTGCGTAGTGCGTTCATGAAATTTGGCGGCTGGGATTAATCCGAACAATTCTTCAGAGCACTTCCCATGGTATATGCGAAAGAAAATGCAAAGAGATGCAACATCTCTTCGCAACGCCAGTAAATCGAGCCGATCGGAAAGCACTCGGTTGTTGTCGATTCGAGCTGCTCTGCGCTGGATGCGGTCAAGTGGAAGGACCTGGTACTGGGGAGCCCCAGCCCAGAGATGGGAACAGTATTCCACGTGCGGCTGAACCTGCACCTTGTCAAGTTGCAGGCGGTGTGCCAGCATGAAATACTGTCCCGCTCTCCTGAGCAAGCCAAGCTTTTTAGAGACCAATTTGGCCTTCTCTTTCAAGTGACCTCGAAACTGCACGTCACTCGATATGTTGACGCTGAGGATTCCGATACTGGCTGAGGCAACAAGGTGAGTACCTTGAAACTGAGGAGATACGACAAAGGGGTTTTTTTTAGCGGTTAACGCGCAAATTTGTGTCTTCTGGGGGTTCAACTGGACTAGATTTAGTCGCCCCCAATCCGAGACTCTGTTCAGCAAAGACTCGACTTCAGACACAAGTTTGTCCCGGTACTCGGAGACGTTTTCCCGAGAAATATTGGCACGGCCGGTGTAAAGAGCATCACCAGTGCTGTCATCTGCATAGCAATGAATGTTACGGGTTTGCAACATATCATTGATATGCAGAAGAAACAGCGTTGGCGATAGCACGCAACCTTGTGGAAGACCAGTGTGGAGTACCAGAAAAGACGCGTTAAAACCGGTGCCAACTCCAGAGCACACGTCTTCAGTACAATGGGAGGGACTCCATCGGGCCCACTCGACTTGTGGATGTCCAGGGAGAGGAGTGCTTAGCGAACCAAGCACTGTGTAAACTGTACTTCTGGCATGGAGCACTCACACCGCGGGATGGTCGGCGGCGTACTCCCCCCGTCATCGAGAGTCAAGTTGGATGCAAAGAAAGAGCCTAGCAGATCGGCTTTCTCCTTTGCGGCATTGGCCAGTGAGTCATCCTCCCAGTGCAGAGATGGAAGAGATGGCTGACAGGAATTCCCCTGGACACCCTTGGCGAGAGACCAGAATGCACGGGTTCCAGAAGTAAGGCGAACTAGTTTCTCGATAATTCTGCCTATGTGCTCTGACTTTGCCTTGGCAATGACTTTTTTGAAGGACCTAGAGGCGGAATTATACATACTTCTTTTTTTAGAGCGCTGGTATTTACATCCCGGGACTTTGATGCGTCAGCCCAGGCTTGGTAGCATCTTCTGTAAAATAGCATCACTCTATAAGCAGGAGCTTATAGAGTGTGTTATAGAGCTATTTTACAGGAGCAACCAAACCATGGCTGAGATTTGCCTCCAATGGGCACCACAGAGGAAGAAATAAAAAATTCCATACACTGAAGTACCACATCAGCGACAGAATCCGCAACAACGTTGGGATGGTCCGGCGAGAACAAACCCGCCCCCAAGGGTAGGATGCATAAAAAGACCGCATCCTATCCCAATCGGCTGACCTATATTGCCAAACACGGCGGCAGCCTGCAGAATGCAACTGCGATTTCAGCGTGAGTGGCACCACACACCGGACAAGACAATGGTCCGAGGAGCCTAAAGGTGTGTCGACGGAAATCTGATATCCGTCCGGGTTAGAGATCAGCAGAAGGTCCAACAGGGAAGGTGCATGATCCTGCACATCTGGAATCCGCGTAGGCAAAGTAACCAGCTGTGTCAGACCATATGCCAAGGCAAAATCATGAATAGATCTCCCCGCATGATCGGTTAAACGTGAACCAAGCCAATCGACGTGATGGGCGTTAAAGTTGCCAAGGATCACAATCTCTGCGGAGGGGATTTGCTGTAGCAACGAATCTGTAGCCATTGGGACGAGGTCGAAGTGTCGGTTTGTTTCGGCATTATCGCTATGGGACCTATAGAGGCACCGTAGACGCGCGGATGGTCGTCGCTGTCTACGCGTATCCAAAGAAAGGACAAGTCCGAACCTTCAAGACTGCCGAGGCGTCGAGAAGAGATATCCTCTCTGACGTAAACGCAAACTCCAGCCCGAGGCACAAAGAAGTGTTCCAGTTTGTACCCCGGGTAGGAGAGATACGAGACATCAGGCGGAGAGGATACCTGCGTCTCGGCCAGAAAGAGCAGAGCCGGCCTCGCCGTCTCGAGATGGTAGTGGACGGCGTTTAGGTTAGAGTGAAGTCCACTGATATTGCGGAAATTCACGGATAGCGTGGCAGGGGTCGCCTTAGTCTTGTTGCTCCGTTTGCCCCGAGTACGCAGGGCAGCCTGAAAACCCATGCTCAGGAGTGGAGTAACTTGGTCGTGGATGCTCATCGAGGGATTCTCCAGGGGTGCTGGTACCCTCCTGGAGTAGTCTCATATTTAATTCCGCTACCATCTTGATGGGGGGGGGGGGATTGGGCATCCGGCACTCACCAGACGAAGCGCGGAAGCACACCTTCCATTTCACGCCGGTATTCTGTGAGGTCGTGGTGCCACCCCGGTTTGAGCCGGCCCATACGTGTAACAGCAAAGCTGCCGCGTGGCTCTACCACTGTTAAAGTAACTAACTGGAGCAAGTGTAACTTAATCTCAAAGATCTATTTATTGATTCGCGCAGCTATTACTTAACCTCGAGCTCCTCTTCTCAACGACTAACACTTTAGGCCTTCGGCTCACTGTCGTCGGCCATTAGGCATCAGGTATCAAATACTATGGAATTTACACTATCCTGGCATGCGGAACCACACGTCTCATTCGCCTAACTACGCTAAGTTCTATCATTGTGACTTGGGAATATATATAATCTTTGGGAAAATAACGTGATGCTAAAATGTATAATGTGTGAATGTACGAGTGTAATAGTGAGATGCAGTTGTTTTGTTTTTTACAACTAAAATAATATTATACACAGTTCATAAGTACAGTGAAACATTAATCTGTATATGATTTTTCTGTACACCGCAGTTCGCCGTCTTTTGAGCGCAAAAATGTTAATATTATTTAGTGTGAGAAGGTACTTCGCCGACTTCTATAACAATAACATGAAGATGAGTCATAGTGAATGTTTGGTTAGTACATGGTGTTCGGAGGAAATGTTATTTTTTATTTTTGGAATATAAATATAGTTGTTATATTACAAATGTTAAATAAGTTCGTTATATCACTAATTGCTACCAAAACACAATTAATATGTTTCATTAAGACCCTAGCGGGTCAACTGAATGACAAATTTAAATTAATGATTCATACAAGTACAATGTGAAAGGATGTGCAAGCGGGTTTTAGAAAGGGAATGGGGTGCACAGATCAAGTCTTTTCCATGCGCATGATTGCGGAGAAGTTTTTGGCCAAAAACCAGAAAGTTTTTTGTGCGTTCATGGACTTGGAAAAGGCTTATGACAGAGTGGACAGGAATGTGTTATGGCAAACACTGAACTCATATGGGTTGAGCGCTGGTTTGATACAGGCATTAGGGTCTCTTTATAGGAACTCTAGTGCTTGTGTCAGGATCAATGGGGTCTACTCGGACTGGTTTGGCATCCAAAAAGGTGTCAGACAGGGCTGTGTAGCTTCCCCTTGGCTGTTCAACCTATTTATGGACCGGTGTTTGCAAACTTTGAAAGATGAAGAATGTGGTTTACGAATGGGCGAGTTAACCGTCAAATGCCTTTTGTATGCCGATGATCAAGTCATATTTGCGTCATCAGCGGCTGAGTTGCAAATGATGGTTACATTAATGAACTGGGAATTAAAAGAAAGGGGAATGAAAGTGAACGCAAGTAAGACGAAAGTGATGGTTTTTGAAAGAGAAGAAAGCAAAACGGTATGTGAAATAAGAATAGAAGGAGAGTTAATTGAGCAAGTGGATGAGTTTGTGTATTTGGGATGTGTATTTAGCAGGGATGGTAGATATGATAGGGATATAGAACGACGAGTAAATGCAGGGAATAGAGTGAATGGGGCACTACACTCTATTATGAAGAACCAGAATGTGTCAAAACAGGCACGTATGGTAATTCATAATGCTGTGTTAGTACCTACGTTAATGTATGGTAGTGAAAGCTGGGTGTGGCAGAAGAAGCACGAAAGTAGAATAAATGCTGTAGAAATGCGTTCTTTAAGAAATATGCTAGGGTTTAATCTGAATGACAGGGTGAGAAATTGCGTGATAAGAGATAAATGTGGTATGCAAGATGATGTTGTGACCAGGATTAAGAAAGGAATGCTTCGGTGGTTTGGTCACGTAGAAAGAATGAATGATGAAAGAGTGACAAAGCAAATTTATATGGCAGATGTGAACGGCCGAGTCGGGAAGGGACGCCCTAGAAAAAAGTTTGTCGACCAAATTGGCGATATTTTGAAAATGGGCCACGTTAGAAGTACCCTTAACCGACGAGCATGTATGCGTAGATATATGGATGTAAAGGAGGCGAAAGAGGTATGTCAGGATCGTGCCAAATGGAAGTCCGTAATCTCTGCCTACCCCTCTGGGTGACAGGCGTGAGTGTTTATGTTATATATGTTTATCATACAAGTACATGTAACAAGCTTGATGAAGCTCCAATGTCTTGCAGCTGCACTTCCATAACTAAAACTAACACAGTAAAATATTTGGGTATTATTATTGATGAAAAGCTTCAGTGGAAACAACAAATAATAGCACTTGGTAAAAAGATAAAAAATATGTTTTTACGCTACTAAGGTTTGTAGCAAGTCCAAAGATACTGTTACAAGCTTGCAGGGCTCTCTGTGTATCCTTAATAAGTTACGGTATCTATTCATGTGTTGGGGCTTGTAAGACGATTTTAGTCAAAGCGGAACGTGCCCAACGCTGTATTTTAAAAGTAAGTAACGTAAGTTGTTACTTCCGTATCGTTATCCAACTACACTGGTGCATGAAAAAACCCGAGTACTAAGCGTAAGAAAACTTTTTATTTATCAGTGCATACGTAATTACCATCGTATAACTGCACCATATATCAAAATACAAAGAAAAGGACATTTAAATACACGACCCCCATAACAAGAAGTGTTTTTGCAAAAAGACACTATAATCTGTTTGACAAATGCTCGATTTGCGTTATAAATAAAATTACATTTATAACGCAAATCGAGCATTTATTTTCATTCCTCTTCTTGTTGTGTGGTTAAGTCTATCACTCGTGATAAATATCGACATTAATTTTAATATAGTTGCGTCAATCCCTAGCGTACATGTAAAATATTTTGTATAAAAATGTACTTAACAAATTCATTCCGCCTGTGGCACCGCTCTCGAGCGGTCGCATCCAGGTAGTCCGCGCTTTCGTCCTTGTACGGTAGTGCTCTCTCGCTCTCGCGCCTCCGCTGTCCTGCTCGCGCTGTACAGCGCCGACGCACCGGTGAGTCTTTCACCGCTAAAAGTTCTTGCCCCCCTGTCCTCGGGCGGGGAGGTTTGACTGTCCTACGCTTGTTACTGTTATTTACTGTTATCTTTATTGTTATTTTTACTGTTATACTGTATTGTTAATTTTTGTTATTTTCTTGTTATTCTTTGTTTCTTGCATTATTATTATACGTGTATATTGTCTCGTAGTACGTCTCGAGTTGAAGTCCCTGTTCTACCGAGAACAGGGACCCTTCCCAATCATTACCGATCTTAGCTCTACTGCCCCAAAATTGCCACATATAGCCTAACTGAGACCCTCGCCGCCGTCATAAACCAATATGGTTTAAACAACAATGAGACGGTCCTCGCCGCCATCGCCACCATCTCCGCCCAGGTTCCCCCCCCTGCCCCTCAGGCACTCCAACCGCTGCCCGTTATCGCGACATACTTAGAAACAAGAAACTCTTTTGCCCCCCCTAGAGTCTTTTTCCCCCCTAGAGATGGAGTACGCATGCTCCGAATCCTCTGCGCCGGCCTCCCGGAAGAGGCCCGCCACCACTTCAGGCACCGGCTCATCGGAGTCCTGTGACTCCGACGGAACCGGGGAGTCTACATTCACCACGGTGAATTCCAAGCGCAACGGTAAGCGCGCCGCGTTAAAACGCACCCCCCTATCTCAGCGGCCCCTGCCGCTCCTACAACCTCCGCAGCCCCCGCTGCCACCTCTGACCCCGCAGCCCACGCCGCTGCCGCCGTCCCACTTATGTCACTAGACATCCCCACACCGTCCAAACCAGCCTCTCGTTGTGCTCCAGTCCTTGCCAAGAAGCAAGTCCCACCCCCTGTATTCCTAAGAGACAAGGCAAAATTTACCCAACTCTCGAAAACCTGCTACGACGCAGGAATCAAATATGACCATGCCAATAACCTTGGGGAATGTATCAAAATCATCCCTAACTCAATCGAGAACTTCCGGCAACTCACCAGGCTATTCACAGCCGAACGAGTATCATACCATACCTACGCCCTTCCGGAAGAGCGAAAAGTTAGGGCCGTCATCCGCGGCGTCCCCTTTGAATTCACTAACGAGGAAATCCTTGAGGACCTTAAGTCCCAAGGTTTCCCCCGCCGTGCACAAGCCGTGCACAAAATGCACAGTAGAACGGGCAAGAGGTTCAACCTAGCCCTTGTCATCCTAACCAACGTGCCGGACGCAAAAGCCATCTTCCGGCAGGTACGCACAGTTTGTGGCCTGTCGAGAGTGAAGGTTGAGCCCCCACATAGGCGCGGATTCCCGGCGCAGTGCCACCGCTGCCAACTATATGGTCATGCGGTGGCCAACTGCTCCGCCCCACCCGGGTGCGTTAAGTGCCTCGAACCCCACACCAAAGAGTGCCCCCCGGCCCAAAGACGCCGAATCCCCGCCCGCATGTGTCCTGTGCAAACAGACAGGCCACCCGGCTAACTACAGGGGCTTCCCCTGCGCACCTCAAACTCGCCCCAGTAGGCAAGCTCCACCGCCGGTCGATGACCGCTCATTCCCGGCCCTCCACCAACAGCCCCGTCAGGGTCTTTCTCAGCACATCCAGGGCTTCTCTCGGCCCTCTCAGGGTCCCCCTAGGCCCCCCTCAGGGCATAATTCGGCCCCCTCCAGGCTTCTCCAAGCCTATGCAGCCTCCAGTCTTTCCCTGAGGCCCCTAAAAGGCAGACCCACCGCGGACAACCTCCTACCCCCAAGAATCAGAGCCCACAGCTGATGACTACAAAACACTGTATTCCGCTATTAGGAATATTGACATTAGGGAAATCACTGTAGTAGCACGCAAACTGCGCGCTGCGAAGTCCTCTCAAGAACGTCTCCTCACTCTTTCAGAGCATAATAATCTTCTGTTAGCGTTGTAAGTTAAGTTAATTAACTTAACTTCAATGACAGAGCAGTTTGCTCTACCAAAATCTCACGGTCGTATCAAACCTAAGGGTTTATCGCTTGTATCCTTTAATATTCGCGGTTTGAGAAATAACCTCCCAGAGCTTAAGCTCTTACTTCGAAATCGTGAAGCCGATTTCCTCCTCCTACAGGAAACTAATCTGAAAACTAAGGACACTAAAGGCCTTTCTATTAAAAACTTCTCTCTTCTTCGTAACGACAGACCCGACCGCCGAGGCGGCGGAACGGCCATCTATTACAAGAAGACACTTCACTGCTCGCCCATTTCTACTCCGCAGCTTACCAACATGGAAGCCACGGTATGCAGGCTAGCTATGACTGGACATCAGTCCATCCTCATAGCCCCCTGTTACATCCCTTCAGGAACCTATCCCCTCAAAAAAGATTTTGAGGCCATTTTATCCTTGGGCAATTCAGTCATTATGTTTGGAGATTTTAACTCAAAGCATACTGAATGGACATGCCGCACTACGTCCCCTAGTGGCAAGATACTGCTCGATATCACGCAGTCTCTTGATATTACCGTCCATAGTCCCCTCGGTGTTACTCACTTTCCCGATAACGCCGATCACGCCCCCCGATGTACTAGATTTTGCGTTACTCCAAGGAGTTTCTCTCAACCTCAGAGTAATCGAGACACTAGACGATCTAGGATCCGACCACCGACCAGTCTCCCTCATTCTTGGCCATCAGCCACCTCCCCCAACACACACGAAAACCTTCACTAATTGGAAGGGATTCAAGGAGTCTCTAGCTAAAGCTCTGGACTCACAGGAGCCACCTCCCTACCGTCGGACTTAGACAGTCCCGAAAAAAATCGACACCGCGGTCGATTCACTCTCCACCCTTATCAAATCCTCCCTTAAAGAGAACGAAATGGTCGTCCCGGTTGATAACAATAGTGGGCTTCCCCTACATATTAGCAACCTATTAAAAGCCAAAAAAGCTGCTTTCCGGAGAGCAGCAAAATATCCCACTCCCGAATATAGGCGCGCAGCCAATCGTCTTCAACGAGAACTCCGTTTCCGCCTCTCTGAATTTCGAGACCTCGAAAAGAGTAAACTCATGGAGAATATCTCTCCATCTCATACAGCGTACTATCAGATGGCTAGAGCCCTCCGCATAGACGCTATCACCCACACTCCCCCTCTCTCCCGTCCCGACGGCACGGTTGCCTTCGAGGACGAGGAAAAGGCTGAGTGCTTTGCAGATAGCATTGCCGCACAATGCTCTCCTAGCTCTCAACCCGTCGACCCCTCACACGTCCAGGCAGTGGAGGATGAGGTCCGCCGCCGGAACTCACCCCCTACAGCCTCCGAACCTATCTCTGTGTCCAATGATAAGATTTCATCCCTCATCGAAGGACTTAAGCCTAAAAAGGCTCCGGGCGCGGATGGCATCTCCAACCAAGCCCTAAAACACTTTCCTGAGCAGGTGTTAACCTTTTTATCTATTATCTTTAACGCCTGCTTCAACCTTAGTTACTTTCCCACTACGTGGAAAGAGGCAACTGTGATTGGTATTCCCAAGCCAAGCAAGCCTCTCAACTTCCCCTCCAGTCATCGCCCCATTAGCCTCCTCAAGGCAATGGGCAAGCTCTTCGAAAGAGTCATCCAAACTCGTATGAGGCGCTATCTGTTTCCCACAGACGGTGACCCTCTTATCATTCCCCATCAATTCGGTTTCCGAGCGCAACACTCATGTCCCCAACAAGTTTACCGTATAGTGGAATATATCCTCAGTGGTTTTTATCCTCGTCGTCATAAGGCCATCGCGGGCTTTTTCGACATAGCTAAAGCCTTCGATAGAGTCTGGCATACAGGCCTTATCTACAAACTGTACAAAATAGGTCTCCCCGATCGTCTAGTACGTCTCGTGGCCTCTTACTTAAAGCATCGTACCTTTCGTTTTAGACACGAAGGCACGCTATCTTCACAGCGAACTATCAAAGCTGGTGTCCCTCAGGGCTCAGTACTTGCTCCTCTGCTGTACGTCCTGTTCACCAACGACATTCCCATCCCGTCGAAAGGTGTTCAGCTCTCCCTCTTCGCAAACGACACTGCTATCTACTGCAAAGGTATCTCACTACCTTTCACACGGAACTAGATTCAAAAGTCAGTTGACGACCTAGGAGCTTGGTTCAAAAAATGGCGCATCGATGTGAACCCGGAGAAGAGCTCCGCCGTTCACTTCGATTATAAACGACGCCGTCTCAAAAACACTCCACCAATACGTATGCTAGGGACCCTGTCCCCTGGCATACGACTGCCAAATATTTAGGTGTCACTCTAGAAACAGGGCTCACTTTCAGGCCCCACGTCAAAAGAGTAACCCGTCACGCACGTTTTTATCTGAGTAGGCTCAACAGCATGTTGGGTCGACACAGTAAAATGTCCCTTAGAAACAAGCGTACCCTTTATAAGGTCTGTATACGACCAGTCATGTCCTACGCTGGCCCCGTTTTTGCCCATGCCGACCCTAAAATTATTAATGAACTCCAAATAGTTCAAAACCTTTTCTGTCGTCGAGCTACGAACGCACCTTGGTACGTCCGTAATGCCGACCTTCATCGGGACCTAGAGCTCCCCACAATTCAACAATTTCTCAAAAAACTCTCTGAGAACTTCTTCAAAGCCTCAGAGTCGCACTCAAACCATCTAATTCGTGAAGCAGCTACTTATGCAGCCCCACACCCACTCGGTATCGAGTCCGCAGGCCGAGAAACTCTCTCTCGGACCCGCCTAATAAACTAACAAACAACCTGAACTGCCTCCTGGCGGCCCAGGCCAACTCTATTAAATTAACTCATAATTACTCATAATTAATTTGCCTTCGTAGGCACTGCTTCAGCGGCTCGTAGCCGCCTGCGCCCTCTTTTCCCCAAAGAGGGTCGCTCATTATAAGGCACAATAAAGCTTAATCAGCCGGTTGCTTGTCCCCAAAGGCGGTTTTTAGAGGGTATCACTTAGGGTCCCCGGTAGGATGTGAGTCCCTCATAACCACGATAGACCGGCTATCGTGGTATGGGTAATGCATTTTCCGCCTCCCTACGTATAGGGTAGCCCTTTAATTGCTTCGGGCGCAAAAAAAAAATTCATTCAAATTACTAATAACGTGACGTTTTTCTTTAAAAATATCAAAATTTACAAAATAATTGAAAACAATCTATATTTTAAACAGTATATAACATACATTTTAACCACAAATAAATGCGTCTTATTATTGACGTCTTGAGAATTTATTTGTTAAATGTGAAATTATGAGGGTTATTTCTATTATTAACATCACAATGACTCACACAACAAGTAACCATTTTGGAAAAAAATTATTAACTAATAGTAATATTTATTATACTATAAAAATTACAAAATATCTAAGAGCCTATTTCTTGCGTGCCGACTTGTCCCGACCTGTCATCATAGATAAATAAACCTGTCATTCAAAATCGGTCACAGTCATGAGATTTGCTATCCTTTTATATTTTGCTATATTACCATAAGGAATTTTCTTCTCACCTGCCATTGAAGTAATATGTACTAGAACAGCTATCTCAAACAAAAAATGTGCTCTGTGTTCGCGCGGTTGTTTTTTATCATAGTATAAACATAGGTAGAATGACCCGTAGGTAATAGTAGATTGTATTGTTAAATAGTTAAATTATATCGAATATTTAAATTTTGTCATTTATTTTGTATATTATATTTGCTTATTGAATATTGAATATAATATTACATAATATTATATCACAATTACATTGTAATGATATTTTTATATGAATATTTTATAAGGTATCTAAGTCAAATATAAAAAACATACTATATGTATGTTTAACAAAACTTATTAACATAACATTTAAATTACAAATATATTTATTTAAATTAGTATAAATGCTGGGCACGCGAGAGTTAAAATGGACGAATTTATTCCACTTTGACTTTGATGTGGAAATCTAAAAATAAAATAAAAGAATAATAAGCAGATTTAAACATGAAAAATTTTGCCAAATCATAATAACTTATAATATAAAAAAATGTGTATAATAATATATTCCTCCTATACTTAAGTACCAACAAAAATGTCGCATCTCAACATATTAATTTAATAATCTATATTCCGTAACACGAGATGGCGTCTTAGGAATAATTTGTTTTATTATTAATACATAATAGGTTTTTATTGATTAAGTATCTCATTAACCGATGAAAAGTAATTCCTTGGTTTTACTGACATTTCTTGAATTATTTGTGCAATATCTAAGTACACACGACGGCATATTTTTATCAAGAGATTTTTTTTTTAATCAACACAACACGTGACAACTCTACAAGCGCCTAGCGAGTGACTGATTAAAGTGCGGTGTATGCACCGCAGTTGAGTAGAACAGAGTAGCTGAATGCAGTGTCGCCTCTAGTACGTGGTACATAATAGCTCAATGTCACCTGCACACCCGTCTATTACTATCCTAAGTCTATGAATTTATTAATTCGGGTCACAGACTAAATTTGGGTCCATCGTTTATATGAGTCGAATGATTTATGAAGTCGAATAATTCGAAAGAATCCTTTATAGGTAGTAGCGTACTATAATTATTATAATTTAATAGCCGCTCTTTATTATAATATTATATTATAGTCTATATTCTAGTCTATTTATCTATAGTCTATAGCATAGACTTCTTCTACGATCTGTGATCTAGTCTATGTACGATCTACACATCACAGATTACAGTCTGTCACAGACAAATTATTGAATAATTCTTTTCTTGCGTACTTGTGTACTATGTGGCCTTATAATAAAAAATAAAAATTATTTTGCTTAGTGTTGAATTTTAGAATGTGCACAGCGTGCGGTGTTGCGATAGTGCTCTTAAATAATCGTGTGCTACTGTTATATTAATGAAACAGATCAAAATGCGTATCGGTTTTGTGATATATTGGTGCGTTCTTGCATTTCATCTCTGTGAAGCTGATGATACAGAGAGGACAGAGTCAAAAGAAAACGGTCGAAGATCACAGTGGGGACCTGGTTCTCGTAGTGGCTCATTTCTGAGCGATGCGGTCGCATCGGTGTCCAACGATCAAAGTAAGTACAGTATTATTTTATTAACACATTAAAATTTCTCGGCTAATGACACCTGTTTGTGTCCTTCACTTGGTTCGTTGTGACATCTATTACTAGAATTGTGATTTATGTTTGTGATAATACTATACGGTTTCTCATTTGTAGACTAAGGTTAAGCCCGCGACCTTTAAACCATCTGTTTGCTTTAATTGAAATAATTACAATAGTTGTTATTCGATAACTAGCTTTACTGGCTACATATACCGTGTAAATGATTTAAACTATCACTTAAAACTTGGTGGCCAATTTTTATATGCACATATACAAAAACAGCTAACACACTGCTACTTGCCACTACCCAGATGAAATTCTAGTCAGAAAATTATCCCCTTTGTAACTGGCATCATTTAAATAAAATATATTATTCATTATTTTTGTGGTATTTTATTTTTAACTAGAGATTCACCCCAGCTTCGCACGGGTGATTTCTCAATCGCGACAACACCTGCTGGTTCCAATTGTATATCTAAACCACTCAAGGACTCGCTCAAATGCAATTTTTTTTTTATTAAAATAGGTCCAGCCATTTTTGAGTTTTAGCGAGATTATTGGATTGCAATTGATTTATATATATATATTACAAAATAAATGTGAATAATAATAATATAATAATAATAATAAAAGCCTTTTATTCAGACAATGTTAGTTCATACTTTTTTCCATATATTTTTTTTAGGCTAATTTAGCTTCAACTTCCCTGTCTGTGTGCCTCTTTTGACAAAGGCCTCCAACTGTGACCATTTTTCTCTGTCACCAGCCACTCTTGTCCATGTGCCACCTGCAACAGCCTTTATTTCATGGATGGTCTTCCTCGTTTCCTTCTCCTGTTTCTTGTGAACCAGAACATTATTGTTTTTGACCATTTTTTTTTTGATTTTTATATATAGAGGTTAATATATTACAAAATAAATATTGATAAAGTAATTAAAAATATATTTAATAAACTTTATAAGTTATTAGTAGTATTACAGTTACCAGATATCAGTAGATGTTTCTGTTAACAAGATTGTCTCATATTAATAACTCCCCAGATGTAGCACAAAATGGTTAGTAAGTTTATAGAATTGTGATCAATTTCAAAAAAACAGTATGTATTTAAGTTCTGTTACTTAGTAAAATGTTTATCTTTAAATAAAAACCAAACAAATAATAATAAATCTTATGTACATAATTATTACAGTGATTGCTGTGTAAAAAATATTCCATATCCCCATATCACCCTGTGGGTGTTGTAAGAGACTAAAGTGCAAATCTGAAACGGTATTGGGCAGTAGCACCTCCCTGACAACAATTGTTAATAATAAAAAAAAACTGTAGTTGTCAATCCGCCTATAAGGCAATCTGTAGGGGAGGCCTTTGTTGAGCTGTAGACTTGTGATAGTATATATACATAGTAGTAGATATATACATAGTATACTATAATACACAATAGAATGGCTGTCAACTTTATTTTGTACAAGGTTTGGCGTCGCCAAACCCAATTCGCTTTGACAGACTGAATAAATTTACACATTTTAGACTTTTGATTAATGTTCAAGATCATCATTAAAAAAATCGTTTAAATTTTAATACATAGTTATTTGTAAATAGGGTAGGCAATTGGGTTATTCGTCAACTCGCCCGACAAAAACTCGCCCGATCGGGCGACTTGGCACATTCGGAATTTACCTAATATTTCTGTCGTCAACTCGCACGCTCGTACAAAGTACAGCCAGGAAAAAAAATTTAACTAAATTTTAAAAACGACTTCTAATAAAACCTCCGAAATGGCTGAAAAAATTTTGTCAGGACTTTCACTGCCAGATAA
This sequence comes from Parnassius apollo, assembly GCA_907164705.1. Taxonomy (NCBI): domain Eukaryota; kingdom Metazoa; phylum Arthropoda; class Insecta; order Lepidoptera; family Papilionidae; genus Parnassius; species Parnassius apollo. The sequence continues at coordinate 7,895,475 of CAJQZP010001558.1, read as the reverse complement.
CTGAAGGTATAAGGAGTAACTTAGTCTTATTTTTATATAAGAAAAAGAATTGGGTCTTTCGCAAAACATTCAAATCCATGAAATTCAATCGTAATAAATTTCACGCGAACGAATTCACGGGGAACATCTAGTATTAAATAAAAATTTAGACTAAATTTTAATGACGACTTCAAATAAAACACAAATTAACATCTCAAAAATATAAAAGCATGTTACATCAAATAATAATCAAAGTCAAAAAAAATTATATAATTAATCTCAAAGCTTGTTTATTAGGTAAGTATAACTATAAAAATATGATCAACATAAAAAAAAGAATCAATAATATTACAAAAGCATTTGGCTTGTTATTATCTAAGTATAAAAATGTGATCAAAAATATAAAATATAATCGGCAATATCACTAAAGCATTCTAAATATAAAAATCAATAATTTCACAGGAGCATTTGGCTTGTTATAACTACTTCTTACAACATACATAAAAAATTGTCAGTATAATCACAGATCACAGTTTTTGTTCTTATTTATTTTCAAATCAAAATATTCAAAAAAACTATGATATAAGACTTTCGATATATAATTCAATACTTATGTTTCCGAGTCTGAGTTCGGTAATTGTGGTAGCGATATATTTATCAATAGCACAAGTTTCTTTCTGTTTTATCGTAATATTTGATCCTTTTAAGTATAAAGTTTGATAATAATTATCTTCTCGTTGTAAGATAGTCAAAAAATTAACAATGCTTTTCGGTTTACTCTTTACTTTTTTGTTTACAGTAGCATGCCAGCTCTCAACCATATTTGTGGTATGGTGATGATATGTTACTACATTTTTTTTGTTTGGCATCGGTGTGACATGGACATTACACATGACTTTTGTTTTGTCCATGTTCTGCATGAATTCCATGCACTCCGGTTCTGTACTCGGATAGCCATCGTAGCCCTTAGACCATTCAACTAAAAATTATTCAGATTAAACTAACTACAAAAAATAAAAACATAATTTCTAAAATATTTTTATTACTACATTTGATTTGTCAGCAAAAAATGAAGATTCCCTTAACCATGTTTCTACAAAATAATTATTAGATTGGACAATTGTTTCATCGTTGGGGCATTGAGACAGAATTGTACATTCTGTACATTCAACAACCACTGTCAATAAGTTCTTTAGGTAAATGTGCCAAAACAATACACCTTTTTACATGTTTTCAAGACAGTGTAGATTTTGTTATGCCTACTTCGTCAGCCTTTCGCCACAAACTTCTACAAAAATGAAAGAAACACCCACAAATGCAAGTATCTGGGAATACATCTGTGATAGTATATTTACGAGTATAATATTTTTTGGATCGAACTGATCAGCGAAAACAACACTTTATAAGTTATTTTATTTTTGTTTGGCAATAATGCATAAATCTCAGGTATGATGTTAGTATGTGTTTCACTGCTTCCTAAATCAACATGTAAGGTTTACAATTGCTGGAAGGGTTTTGGACAAAATTTAAAAGTTCGTCACATAAAACTGTCAAATTACAATTTGCTAATATTGTTTCACAATTATCACTAGCGAAAACCAACATTCTATTCTTCGAGCTGTAGTAATCAGCTAATAAAAACTTTTGAATTTTCGCGGGCACGAAATATATTTTGTATTTTTATTTTTTATGTGTATATATATCTATTTCAGAATATAAAACAACAATATTTAGTCAGTACCTTTATTTTAAGTTGTTTTTAAAATTTAGTTTAAATTTTTATTTAATACAATTTCGTTTTATTTGAAGTAGTTTTTAAAATTTAGTTTATTTTTTTCCCTGGCTGTACTTTGTACGAGCGCGCGAGATGACGACAGAAATATTAGGTAAATTCGAAAGGCGCCAAGTCGCCCGATCGGGCATTATTTTGTCGGGCGAGATGACGAATAACCCCGGCAATTTGGCATTTCTCAAATAATTTGCATGCGAAATTCGGAAACGATTGTAACATCAAAACACATCTCATGTTAACATTTATACGTGTGAATTGACATGTTAGTGACATTTTAGTGGCTACACAGGCTCCGCCCACTCTCCCGTTCTATTATGTATGTATTATAGTATTCTATGGTTTACTATGTTAATTATTAACCGACAGTCAGCTAAGCTAATGATTTCTAATGAGACCTACATTATGCTGTTGAAAATAAACATTCTGAGCCAATTACGATCTTCAACCATGGTTCCCGGGATTGTCATAAGAAGTGACAGAGGGAAACAAATCAGGAGATGGGCAGCATCTTCCTAATAACAACTAAAAATAAAAAAAAACTGTGGTGGCCAACCTACTTGCCAAGCGTGACAACTAAGAAATTCAGGGCAATCTATGTAGAAGATGTGTGATGACATATTCAGTTATAGACTTGATATGTTGTAATGATGATGATGATAACTGCTCAAGTTCTCATTGAACCGGTCATTGACTAATTTCACTCAGTTGAGCAGGCCTCAAGAAAACTTCAATGCTAATGTATGTGGTAGAGCCATGTTGCAATTATATTAGTAGTATAATTACAATGTCCTCCAGACCGAATTTCAGCCACGGAGGCTAGCCATTGGTGCAGGACAGGTTTATAGTGCCCAAGTGTATGCGTAAGCACAGGTGCACTCTCTATTCCCTTGCTCTCGTAATTTGATGGGTACGGTAAACCGACACGACCGAGAGAGAGATCAGGCACAAGACAAACGGTTTTACGTGCTTTCCGAGGCACGGAGTTGAGACAACGCCAACTTCCTGACTCCGGGCAGCTACTGAAAATTTCTTGACAGGAAAACTCAATAATTGATTTTTTGGCCCAACCCGGGATTTGAACCCAGGACCTCATAATCAGCAGTCGCACTACTACAACCACTACACCAATGAGGTATTGGTAGTATAGTTGTACTACAAATGGGTCGCCTCGACCAGGGAAGGACCACACTCTCACAGAATACCAGCGTAAAATAGTAGCTTAATGCTGCTGTGTTTCGTATGGTGAATGTAGAGAACTGGAGACCCTTATAACTGGAAATGAGGCATTCCATCTTAGTCCTCACTGGTGACAACATATCTACATTTTGATTCGTAATCGAGGAATGGATGTAGCTATCTATGGGCCACAGCAGCCACTTACCATAAGGTGGACTGCTTGCACGTTTGTCACCCTATTCTATAAAAAAATGTTATGCCTTGGAATCAATTTTTCATATTATTAGTTTCATTAAGCAATCCTCTTTTTCATCATCACCAGCTCTTAAAAGTCCACTGCTAGAAATTAGTCTCTCTTGTAGCAGTTTTTGATTATTTTCAGCTGTTATCTGGGAAATGCGGCTGCCTATCTCCAGTTTCAGTTTCCCTCTGTCTATATCATATAGGGTAGTGAAATACACTTAGGTTGCCTCTATGTGGTGAGCTTGCTTGTTTTGTTTTAATTTGAGCTTTTCTTGAGACAAATATTATTCTCAAACTTAAAACTGAATGGTTGTAATTTACTTACTCTGACATTGACATCCTTGTTGTCATATTATACAGTTAGTAAAATACCAGTTGCTGACTTCTGCTATCAGTCAATAAAACAAGGGAAAGGGAAATTTTACTATCAACATTCCATGGTTACACTAACCAATTTGTAATGTTTTTGTTGAATAAAATAAAATTGGTGTCTTCAAAGTTCAAATGGAAAAAATTGAGTCTTCGACAAGTAGCTATTGATAATAACCCTAAATAATATAAATATTATAGTATAGAATATTTTTTTATTCAAATAGATTATTAAGTAATTCTTATTGAAAGATTTTTTTTATTTTACCACTCGTTCAAAAAACCTCTGTCCAGGAAGAACCAGCAAGAAACCCAGGGGGACTTTTATTTTAAATAAATTTTACAATGTGAATGGTCTGGTGATGTGATGGATCTTTCTGCCAGTCTATCTGTCCGGGTTAATCCTCCCAATGGCTGCATAGATTGTAGTAAAACAAGTAGATAGAGAGTAATGCGAGGAGTGAACTAGGCCATATTTTATTCAAAAAATTTTATTCAGTTGAAGCTGGGGTATGTTTTTTTTTTATAGAAGAGGGGGCAAACGAGCTTGCAGCTCACCTAATGTTAAGTGACTACCGCTGCCTATGATCGACTGCAACACAAGGGAAATTGCAGGTGCGTTGCCAGCCCTTTAGAAAGGAGTACACTCTTTTCTTGAAGGTCCCCAGGTCATATCGGTCCGGAAAAATCGTTGGTGGCAAACTATTATGCTGGCATGTTGCTAGTTTGTTTATAAAACAACCAAAATTGTCCTGTTTTTGGAAATAATGACGTATACTTTGGGAAAGGTTTGAAATTAAGTCGCCTGAATTAAGGGGTATGAGTTGGTGGGGAGAGAGACGGGGGAGTTGTGGAGTCGCCCCCACTTTGACGTGCTTAGTTTTTTTTTTATAAATTTTAAATATCTCATTTTGTGGTAATGTTTTTGTGATGTTTTTGACTTTAAACCTGATTAATGGAGTGAGAGGGTTAGTGGGAGGGAAGCTCTGGGCCACTCTACGTAGCGCAATCGAGGGAAGCCCTAGTCGACGGAGCCCTGCGCTTCTGAAAGTTTTATAAAAAAATAACCACAAAGGGGTTTTAGGCGCTCTATTAAGGGTCTATTTGCTCACTCACTTGACCCCGCCATCCTCTTCTAACCTAACCTGACGGAGTCAGGGTGCCCTAAGTACTGAGCTCACTCTTACACTCAATAAAACAGCAAAATATTAACTTTTATAATTACTTTAAATTATAAACATAATTTATACCTACAACCATTTGTAAAAAAGGATTCAGAGGGGTAGCGAAGTCGTCAAAAAACAGGTGGAGGCAGATAAAATTTAGGTTACGTTAGGAAGCAAATTCACGAAAACTCGGAAACAACGGAATGACGTAAAGTATAACTGTCACTGTCAACAAGATAGCTGACCTGGCTATTAATTTTACGCATTTTTAGATGACTTTGACAGATTCAACGTCAAAAACGTTAGAATTTAGTTAAATTTACGTTCCATTTCACATTTAGTTAGTGACTAACAAATATTTTTAAAATACTTCAATGCTGCTCCGGCAGCAAAAATCGCATGGGGGTGCTTCAGATAAACCTCCTTGACCCACATAGTAAATCGGCTCTTAAAATTGCAATTAACAATTTCATTGGTGTCGGTGGGGATGGTTGCTCGTGTACTGTGAAATTTACATTGGGCGCTAACCATCTGAGCTGAGCATGGCTCTATAGTAAAAGCTTTTCCCAAAAGGAGTTATTCTTATTACAGTTTTTTGTCAAAGGTTTGGTGAGTGATATTCATTCCCAATAAAATATAGTCCAGTACTTGACTACTAATAGATAATAATTAAGTATTGTTGTTTTTAGTTGTATATTTAAGTACTAAAATTAATTTTAAGTTTATATTATTTATTACTAACAAAGTATGGAGCTTGTATCTGAATAAAATTGTTTTTTTTTTTTTTTTTTTTTTTTTTTTTTTTTTTTTTTTTTTTTGCACCATAATCAATTAAAGGTCTACCCTGTACGTAGGGAGGCGGAAAATGCATTACGCATACCACGATAGCCGGTCTATCGTGGTTATGAGGGACTCACTGTCCTACCGGGGACCCTAAGTGATACCACCTAAAAACCGCCTTTGGGGACAGGCAACCGGCTGATTAAGCTCTATTGTGCCTTATCATGAGCGACCCTCTTTTGGGAAAAGAGGGCGCAGGCGGCTAAGTGCCGCTGAGGGAGTGCCTACGAAGGCAGATTAATGTCAGATATTACAATAATTTTATTTAATTAGAGTTGGCCTGAGCCGCCAGGAGACAGTTCAGGTCGTTTGAAAGTTTATTAGGCGGGTCCGAGAGAGAGTTTCTCGGCCTGCGGACACGATAGCGAGAGGGGGGTGGGGCTGCATAAGAAGCTGCCTCACGAATTAAATGGTTTGGGTGCGACTCTGAGGCTTTGAAGAAGTTCTCAGAGAGTTTTTTAAGAAATTGTTGAATTGTTGGGAGCTCTAAGTCCCGATGAAGGTCGGCATTACGAACGTACCACGGTGCGTTCGCAGCTCGACGACAGAATAGGTTCTGAACTATTTGGAGTTCATTTAAAATGTTAGGGTTTGCGTGGGCAAAGACGGGGCCCGCGTAGGACATGACTGGTCGTATACATACCTTGTAGAGGGTACGCTTGTTTCGAAGGGACATTTTACTGTGTCGGCCCAACATACTGTTGAGCCTACTCAGATAAAATCGTGCGTGACGGGTTACTCTTTTGACGTGGGGCTTGAAAGTAAGCCCTGTGTCTAGAGTGACACCTAAATATTTGACGGACGTATGCCAGGGGACAGGGGTCCCTAGCATACGTATTGGAGGAGTGTTTTTGAGACGGCGTCGTTTATAATCGAAGTGAACGGCGGAGCTCTTCTCCGGGTTCACATCGATGCGCCATTTTTTGAACCAAGCTCCTAGGTCATCAACTGACTTTTGGATCTTGTTCCGTATGAAGGGTAGTGAGACACCTTTGCAGTAGATGGCAGTGTCGTCTGCAAAGAGGGAGAGTTGAACACCTTTCGACGGGATGGGAATGTCGTTGGTGAACAGGATGTACAGCAGAGGAGCAAGTACTGAGCCCTGAGGGACACCAGCCTTGATAGTTCGCTGTGAAGAAAGCGTGCCTTCGTGTCTAAAACGAAAGGTACGATGTTTTAAATAGGAGGCCACGAGACGAACTAGACGATCGGGGAGACCTATTTTATAGAGCTTGTAGATGAGGCCTGTGTGCCAGACTCTCGAAAGCTTTGGCTATATCGAAGAAGACCGCGATGGTTTTATGACGTCGAGGGTAGAAACCGCTGAGGATATATTCCACAATGCGGTGAACTTGTTGGGGACATGAGTGTTTGGCTCGGAAGCCGAATTGGTAGGGGATGATGAGAGGGTCGCCGTCTGTGGGAAACAGAAAGCGCCTCATACGCGTTTGAATGACTCTTTCGAAGAGCTTGCCCATTGCCTTGAGGAGGCTAATGGGGCGATGGCTGGAGGGGAGGTTGAGAGGCTTGCCTGGCTTGGGAATTCCAATCACAGTTGCCTCTTTCCACGTAGTGGGAAAATAACTAAGGTTGAAGCAGGCGTTGAAGATAATAGATAAAAAGGTTAACACCTGCTCGGGAAAGTGTTTAAGGGCTTGGTTGGAGATGCCATCCGCGCCCGGAGCCTTTTTGGGCTTAAGTCCTTTGATGAGAGATGAAATCTCATCATTGGACACAGAGATAGGTTCGGAGGCCGTGGGGGGTGAGTTCCGGCGGCGGACCTCATCCTCCACTGCCTGGACGTGTGAGGGGTCGACAGGTTGAGAACTAGGGGAGCCCTGAGCGGCAATGCTATCTGCAAAGCACTCAGCCTTTTCCTCGTCCTCGAAGGCAACCGTGCCGTCGGGACGGGAGAGAGGGGGAGTGTGGGTGATAGCGTCTATGCGGAGGGCTCTAGCCATCTGATAGTACGCTGTGTGAGATGGAGAGATATTCTCCATGAGCTTACTCTTTTCGAGATCTTGAAATTCAGAGAGGCGGAAGCGGAGTTTTCGTTGAAGACGATTGGCCGCGCGCCTATATTCGGGGGTGGGATATTTTGCTGCTCTCCGGAAAGCAGCTTTTTTGGCTTTTATTAGGTTGCTGATATGTAGGGGAAGCCCACTATTGTTAGCAACCGGGACGACCCTTTCGTTCTCCTTAAGGGAGGATTTAATAAGGGTGGAGAGTGAATCGACCGCGGTGTCGATTTTTTCGGGACTGTCTAAGTCCGTCGGCATGGAGATGGTAGAATCCTGTGAGTCCAGGGCTTTAGCTAGGGACTCCTTGAATCCCTTCCAGTTAGTGAAGGTTTTCGTGTGTGTTGGGGGAGGTGGCTGATGGCCAAGAATGAGGGAGACCGGTCGGTGATCTGATCCTAGATCGTCTAGTGTCTCGATTGCTCTGAGGTTGAGAGAAACTCCTTGGAGTAACGCAAAATCTAACACATCAGGTGAGTGATCGGTGTTATCGGGAAAGTGAGTAACACCGAGAGGACTATGGACGGTGATATCAAGAGACTGCGTGATATCGAGCAGTATCTTGCCACTAGGGGACGTAGTGCGGCATGTCCATTCAGTATGCTTTGAGTTAAAATCTCCAAACATAATGACTGAATTGCCCAAGGATAAAATGGCCTCAAAATCTTTTTTGAGGGGATAGGTTCCTGAAGGGATGTAACAGGAGGCTATGAGGATGGACTGATGTCCAGTCATAGCTAGCCTGCATACCGTGGCTTCCATGTTGGTAAGCTGCGGAGTAGAAATGGGCGAGCAGTGAAGTGTCTTCTTGTAATAGATGGCCGTTCCGCCGCCTCGGCGGTCGGGTCTGTCATTACGAAGAAGAGAGAAGTTTTTAATAGAAAGGCCTCTAGTGTCCTTAGCTTTGAGATTAGTTTCCTGTAGGAGGAGGAAATCGACTTCACGATTTCGAAGAAAGAGCTTAAGCTCTGGGTGGTTATTTCGCAAGCCGCGAATATTAAATGATACAAGCGATAAACCCTTAGGTTTGATACGACCATGGGATCTTGGTAGGTTAGTTTGCTCAGGCATTGGAGTTAAGTTAATTACGTTAACTTAACTTACAACGCTAGCAGAAGATCGTTATGTTCGGCAAGAGCGAGGAGACGCTCTTGGGGGGACTTCGCCGCGCACAGTTTGCGTGCTATAACTGTAATCTCTCTAACATCTATATTCCTAATCGCGGAGTATAGCGTGTTGTAGTCGTCTGTTGTGGGCTCTGCCTCGTGTGCGTACGAGGTTGTCCGCGGAGGGTCTGCCTTTTTGGGCCCCCAGGGAAAGACTGGAGGCTGTATTGGCTTTGAGAAGCCCGGAGGGGGGCCGAATTATGCCCTGAGGGGGCCTAGGGGGACCCTGAGGGGGCCTAGGGGGACCCTGAGAGGGTCGAGAGAAGCACATTGTTATTTATTATATGGGGTATTTATATAGTATTCTCATCTGGTTGGGCTGAATAAGTATATAAAAGGAAGTGATAAATGCACATGTGTATATATTAAAAAACTAACATAAATAAATAAAAGCCCAACCAGATGGAAGCCCTCGGCAGGGGAGACCTAACGGCCGAGGGTCAGGGGGAAAGGGAAATAAAGCGGCGGTATCGAGGAGCATCACCTTCTGCATTTGAGCCGAGAAAGGTCCGTCACTAAGTCCCAGTCACCTCAGATGACCTGAGAGGCTGACCGGAGTCAGCCCATTTGCAGAGAAATAGGTAGGAATAATTTCGGTCAGCAGACCACCCCATACGTCGACCACTTCGTGAGCCAGGTCGAGATATTTTGTTTTCTTATCTGATTTGGCTTCCACTAGGTTCTCGTCATATGAAATGGTAATGTCGACCAAAAATATCCTTGACTGTGCTCAGCTGATCAGCACAATATCAGGCTTATTCGCAAGAATAGTCCTGTCCGTGATCATTGCCCAGTCCCAGTAGAGCCTGGCACGGTCAATTTCGAGCACGGCTTTCGGCAAGTACTTATAATAAGCAGTTTCCCGAGACCGTATTTTAGAGCGAGCTCCTGCTGTAAAATCCTGGCTACTAGGTTGTGCCTGTGCAAGTACTCAGAGTTAGAAAGCGCCGAACAACCAGAGATGACATGCCTAAGTGACTCACGGGGATGGCGACAACCTTGCAGATGTCGACGGTGCCATCTTTAGGATGTATCTCCAACAGTTGTTGGTCTTAATAACCTGATCCTGTATTGCACAGACAAAACCTTTGGTTTCCCCGAAGTGGTCACCAAAGCGTAGCCAGTGAAGGGAGGCAACTGTGTCTACGAAAGGCTCATGAAGAGCTTTGTAGAACCTCCCTAGAAGCTCCTTCTCCTTCCATATGGTCTCACGGTCGGAAATGCACTGTACTGCTGGGTCTTGCCATTGCTCGTTGGCTAAGGATAGAGGAGTTAGCCCTTTATCACACGAAATGATGTCCCTATAAAATGGATCATCCGATCTTGCCGGGAAATAATTACAGAGTCTGCACACTTTGCGATTATGCATGGTGAGAAGGCTTAAAAAGCCACGCCCACCATGTTTCCGCTTCAAGTACAGCATAATTACTGATGATCTCGGGTGATGCATCCTGTAGAATATTATAACAGTGCGGACTTTTCTGTTCAAAGCATTCAGTTCGGTCTGAGTATGCCAAAAGTAAACATGAGAACAAGCATGACCCAACCATTATTAATGCCTGAGGAAAGGCTGCTAAGAACTTATTCTTATCTTATTATTAATGTGATGAATGTTGATGTGGCCCAAGATGCTTAAGTGCACTAGCTAAGCTAATCAAGAGCATATTCACTCTTACCTTGGTCTCCTACAAGGTAAGAGAGAGTTCTGGAGAAAAGCTCAAATTAGCGCATAAAACCAAAGCATGTTCTGTACTTTAAGTCTCTTAGCTTGCCTTAAAACTTGCATGTATAACCGTCAATGTAATAAATACTTTACTTAATAATTTGAAATTCTACCATTGATGATCACATATTGTATACACATAGTAATAGTGAATTCACCTATAAAGTAACATGATTATAGAAAATACTCAACTAGGTCAGAGCCTTGCTTCAAACTATTAAATGTGATGTCGACCACAAGATGATGATCTTACAGTGGCTTAGCAATGAGTTGCAGCACTGAGAGCCTTAGACTTGAATCCTGCACAAAACGAGTATTTGTGTACCTACAAATAATTGTTTTGGGTCATTGAGCTATTATGTACTATGTACTAGAGGCGACACTGCATTCAGCTACTCTGTTCCACTCAACTGCGGTGCATACACCGCACTTTAATCTAGTCACTCGCTAGGCGCTTATAGAGTTGACACGTGTTGTGTTGATTTAAAAAAATCTCTTGATAAAAATATGCCGTCGTGTGAACTTAGATATTGCACAAATAATTCAAGAAATGTTAGTAAAAACCAAGGAATTACTTTTCATCAGTTAATAAGATACTTAATCGATAAAAACGTATTATGTATTAATAATAAAACAAATTATTCCTAAGACGCCATCTCGTGTCATGAAATATAGATTATGAAATTGATATGTTCAGCTGCGACATTTCTGTGGGTACTTAAGTATAGGACGAATATATTATTATACACATTTTTTTTTGTAGAAACATGTAAGTTATTATAAATTGGCAAAATTTTTCATGTTTAAATCTGCTTATTATTGTTTTATTTTATTTTTAGGTTTCCACATCAAAGTCAAAGTGGTATAAATTCGTCCATTTATAACTCTCGCGTGCCCAGCACTTATCTACGACTTTTATTCTAATTTCAATAAATATATTTGTAATTTAAATGTTATGTTAATAAGTTTTGTCAAACATACATTAAGTATGTTTTGTATATTTGACTTAGATACCTTTTAAAATATTCAGATAAAAATATCATTAAAATGTGATAGTGATATAATATTATATTAAATAATCAAATATAATAGACAAAATAAATGACAAAATTTAAATATTTTTCTCGATATAATTTACCTATTTAACAATACACTCTACAATTACCTGCGCGTCATTCTACCTATGTTTATTCTATGATAAAAAAAAAAACAACCGCGCGAACACATTTTTTGTTTGAGATAGCTGTTCTAGTACGTAAGTACATATTATTTCAATGTTTTGGGTCTAGATTTTTGTCCTTGTGAAATTTATATATTATGTAAACTGTCCCCACGATACAGGAAAATCCAAGTGTGGAAATTAAAAAAAAATATCTTATTTTATAACGAATCAGAGATTACCATTAGTAAGGCCCAGAAATTTCCATTAGAAGTGCCGTTGGAATTGTATTGAAATATAAAAATCGTTAGGATTATGGATGGTATATTTGACCTTGTCGTATAGTAATTGTGCTTTGATAAGAATGGACGCATAATGCGAATATGACATTCTAAATACATGTATAAATGAAAGTTGGGCTACTTCAAGAGTAGCATTTACATTAAATCTTTTTATTGTTTTTCTTTTCCGAAAATATCCTTTTACTTCAGCTTTATTACAAAAAGTAGCATAACATTAGTCTCAGGCTGTTTTGCATGCCTCATAAGCGAAGTGTTGAGGTTGTGCTCTACTATCACCTAATGGAAATCCAGTAATTTTCTGAGCTAAAAATGTCTTTATTTTTTTACTATTGCACTTTTAGAATAATAAAAATACACATATATCGAGAAAAATCACTCGTTTTCATGTTTCTATTATTTTCAAAAGTAATTTTCTGTATTTAGTGTAAAAACAAACTTATTGAAAAAAAAATTCGAGGGTGTCTGGGATGTCTGTATGTGTGGATGACGCACAATTACGGTCGTTAGAATTAATGTATCAAAATAATTTATTTTTATTAGGTTTAGAATCTCAACGCACAGGTTCATTTAAAAATCACTGGGTAATTTGGTCTCGTTTAATTGTAATTAATGAAAATATACAAAGCAACTGGTACTTTTCTACAAAAAATATTCTCATGGATCTCTTCTTTCGTCTCAAATATGTAAAAAGAGATATTTTTCTTTTTATATAATCAAATGAGATTATGAGCACTTTTAGATTTTCCAAACTTTTTATGAAAGTTCCACGGAAGAAATACGCGTGAACTGGCATTCAACAGCAAATGTCAGATCTCACGAAACTGGCATTGCCATTAGTACCTATGTAATTACTCTAAGGGCGCTGCGTGTATGGGATTTACATATTTCTTGACAAAGACTTTTTTATTTAAAACCTATCAATAAACCACGTTTTGTAATAAGACTGTTTTGTAATTTTTTATTATTTAATATACGAGGGGTGATCCAAAAGTAAGGCTCAATTTACATTGCGGCGGAATGGAATGGAGCGGAAGCGTCAATATCGCCGCGAAGCGCGGAAAGGTGCGCAAATGACACGTGCTTAGTGCGAATTTTATTCCCACTTATCACTTGTCACTGCCTGTTCACACGCACTAAGCACTTGTAATTTGTCAGTTGCACTTGCCACTCGCACTTGTCCCTTCTCAAAATGTAAACAGGGCCTAAGTAGTACAGTCGAAGATTGACAATGAAACTGGAAAGTAGGTATTGTTGTACGATGGAAGTAAAACTCACAGGTCACAATCTCAAGCTTAGAATACGAAGGGTGATCCAAAAGTAATGATAATGAATATATTAAACACGGTGATTATAGTTAAAAATATTTTATGTTTCTACATGGTCTGATAACAAGTCAATGCATTTAGTCCACCTTTTTTCTAAACCCCGAATTCCTTTAGAAAAAAACAACGTAGCCTAATACCTAAAAACCTTTCTATACGAAAAGTTTAGTAGGTACGTTAGTGTCGGCTCTGAATCTGTGCTTATGAAATTCAAAACATTAACGAAATACATTATATGATCTGATAGACACATGCGGATAACAATGTCACATTTTTTAAGAGATAAAAGAAGTTGAAGAAGAAAGTATTAAAGGCTATCATCATCTCTGACAGGCATCAAAGAAGTAAGACTGGTTAGACTTGATTTAGTAGGTAATGTTTCACTTGTTTTTCGGTAGTTATATTTGTTAGCCGAGAGGGATTTTTTTATCTTTTCGGACTCAGAGGGCTCTTGTTCCTTTGGTCTTGAATGTATATATGAGGACTGATGATAATGATCAAGCACACCATATCAAAGGTCACCTAAATCTGGACAGCTGGCGTGAGAACAGCCAGAACGGCATATTGAGAGAGTTTTGGCGGGAACTTGGCCTTAGACGGATTGTCGCTCCTGTTTTGTCGCTTGAATAATGGTTTGCGATTTTGTGAATTAAGTGTCCGCGCGTGTGAAATATTAGAGAAAACGACGAGACGAGTGCTTTGATGTCGATATAAACCTCAAGTTATTATGATCGCTTGGGCGCCTTATGAACTTGAGTGTCTGTCGTCATCAACTGTCCGCTAGGTTGAGCTGTCGTCAAAATCTCCTAATGTCACGCATCAGCATATTCTGAAGAAAAAGAACATAGAATGAAGATTCCAAAAGAAAGGATAGGCTCAGAAGGTCTAGAAACCAGAGCCGTAAAGCCAGTTAATTAAAAAAAACTGCATGGTTGATTGTAATAATCCTGTGATTTTATCAGCCCCTTTTAAATGATTAATAATATGTGATAGAAAAGTACCAGGAGAACAGAATCTTGAAGCAGTTACGTCACAAACAGACAATTCAGCGGTAGACATATCTGAGTCACACGCTCACTATCAATGACAGACGCGAACACGCGAATGCGGCCGGGATCGCTTCCCATTCCAACTATTTTAGAATCAGTAAGGTGTGTGGCAACGACCACACGTGATGCAGATAACAAGTATTTAAATATTCATGTATGCTTAGTTGCCTCGTTAGTAAGTTACTATGAATTGAGTTTGCAACTGTTTTATTATACAAGTAGATGTAAAATTACCCTGGTTGTAAAAGTAGATACAGTGACCAGCCAGGACATAGGTGATATGAGGTATCACTTTGAATAAAACTATTATTTACGGATTTTATCGCGTTTAATTACTTTAATTTATTTTTATTATTATCCCGACGTTTCGGGTGCTTTACAGCGCCCATGGTCACGGGGGGGACTGAGATGTTTGACGTCCCAATGTCATAGTTAGTCCGGCTACCTTCAGTTTTTTTAATATTAATTTTTGGTCCGATTTACGCAAAACGAGCTTATAGTATCATGAAGTCTTGCAGTGGTATGCTTGGGTTTGGGTTTAATTTTGTTAATTATAGGATCCCAAGCAGATGGTAGCACCCAACCATCTTCTCTATTGAAATTTGGATGTTTTTTTAATTTCAATAGCCTCGCGTATCATCCTTGGTAGGAATCGGTGTTCTTTTGCGAGAATTTGTGGTTTATCAAATCTAATGTAATGGTGGGGACGATCTTGAACATGTTCGCAGACTGCAGACTTCCCGGAGCGTCGGTGCTTCACATCAGCTATATGTTCCTTCACGCGGGTGATAGATCTCTTTGTTTGACCTATGTAAGAGAGACCACATTCACAATCTAGCTTGTACACACCTGCATCTTGTAGAGGAATATTACATTTAATGGATGGTAAAAATTGACTAATCTTCTTCAGCGGCTTGTAGTATGTCGTTAATGGACGCTCGCTTCAAGATGTAGCCAATCTTGTCCGTGACTCCTCTAACATATGGTAGTAGAGCAGGCGCGCGCTCGACTGTGGCCGGCTTCACTCGTTCACTGTGACGTAGGCGCGGGACCCGAAGCTTGTTGTCTTGCAATACTTGCTTGATGTGCTGAAGCTCCGCAGCCAGATATTTTCTGTCACAGATCCCTCGTGCTCTCTGAAACAAAGATTTACCCACGGTAGCTAACTGTGAAGGATGATGGTGAGATTCACCTTTTAAATATCGGTTGGTATGGGTCTTTTTCCTATACACAGTGTGACCAATAGTGTTATCAGGATTTCGGATGACTAAAACATCTAGGAAAGCTAAAGAATTATTTGCCTCTAACTCCATTGTGAATTGTATTTTAGAGTTTATGGAGTTAAGGTGGTCTAAAAATGCAGTTACTTTGTCAGATGGTAAAATTGTGAAAGTGTCGTCTACGTACCGCTTGTAGAACCTTGGATTTACAGGAGCAGTAAGAAGGGCTTTCTCCTCAAAGTCCTCCATGAATATGTCGGCGACTATGGGAGACACAGGTAAGCCCATCGCCACACCATCTACTTGCTTGTAGAACTCCTCCTTCCACAATAGATAGCCAGATGTGAGGCAATGTTCAAGTAGTATTGCATATTCTTGAGGCATGTTATTTTCTTCTAGCTTCCTAGTTACAATTGAGATGCAGTCCACAATAGGTAGGCATGTAAATAGTGACTGAACATCAAAACTGACCATAGTTTCATTGTTAGCGAGATGTAGGTCTTTTATCTCACTCACAAAACGGTATGAATCCTTTGTGTGTGCTCTGGTATGTCCTCTTAGTGGTGATAGTATTTTTGCTAAGTATTGTGCCAGCTTATAAGTTGGTGAATCGATCTGGCTCACTATGGGACGTAGTGGAGCGTTTGGTTTGTGTATCTTCGGTAACCCATACAACCTCGGTGGTTTGGCACATGATGGTATTAGCGAATTATAGTCGCCGACAGTCGCCGAATTATATTATTATAGTCGCCGACATATTCATGGAGGACTTTGAGGAGAAAGCCCTTCTTACTGCTCCTGTAAATCCAAGGTTCTACAAGCGGTACGTAGACGACACTTTCACAATTTTACCATCTGACAAAGTAACTGCATTTTTAGACCACCTTAACTCCATAAACTCTAAAATACAATTCACAATGGAGTTAGAGGCAAATAATTCTTTAGCTTTCCTAGATGTTTTAGTCATCCGAAATCCTGATAACACTATTGGTCACACTGTGTATAGGAAAAAGACCCATACCAACCGATATTTAAAAGGTGAATCTCACCATCATCCTTCACAGTTAGCTACCGTGGGTAAATCTTTGTTTCAGAGAGCACGAGGGATCTGTGACAGAAAACATCTGGCTGCGGAGCTTCAGCACATCAAGCAAGTATTGCAAGACAACAAGCTTCGGGTCCCGCGCCTACGTCACAGTGAACGAGTGAAGCCGGCCACAGTCGAGCGCGCGCCTGCTCTACTACCATATGTTAGAGGAGTCACGGACAAGATTGGCTACATCTTGAAGCGAGCGTCCATTAAGACATACTACAAGCCGCTGAAGAAGATTAGTCAATTTTTACCATCCATCAAATGTAATATTCCTCTACAAGATGCAGGTGTGTACAAGCTAGATTGTGAATGTGGTCTCTCTTACATAGGTCAAACAAAGAGATCTATAAAAACCCGCGTGAAGGAACATATAGCTGATGTGAAGCACCGACGCTCCGGGAAGTCTGCAGTCTGCGAACATGTTCAAGATCGTTCCCACCATTACATTAGATTTGATAAACCACAAATTCTCGCAAAAGAACACTATTCCTACCAAGGATGATACGCGAGGCTATTGAAATTAAAAAAACATCCAAATTTCAATAGAGAAGATGGTTGGGTGCTACCATCTGCTTGGGATCCTATAATTAACAAAATTAA
Source organism: Parnassius apollo (assembly GCA_907164705.1). NCBI lineage: Eukaryota > Metazoa > Arthropoda > Insecta > Lepidoptera > Papilionidae > Parnassius > Parnassius apollo. The sequence continues at coordinate 7,878,258 of CAJQZP010001558.1, read as the reverse complement.
ACCCAAACCCAAGCATACCACTGCAAGACTTCATGATACTATAAGCTCGTTTTGCGTAAATCGGACCAAAAATTAATATTAAAAAACTGAAGGTAGCCGGACTAACTATGACATTGGGACGTCAAACATCTCAGTCCCCCCCCGTGACCATGGGCGCTGTAAAGCACCCGAAACGTCGGGATAATAATAAAAATAAATTAAAGTAGTTAAACGCGATAAAATCCGTAAATAATAGTTTTATTCAATGTGTAGTGTTCGCGTAAATTTAAGAAATCATTATGAGGTATCACTTCCGAGGATTTGTATTTGTTAGGAAAATTAAATGCCGTGGCAAGAATATACCAATGACATATTTTTAGAAAGATTGCTCATACCACGTTAGGTAAATGATAAGCGATGCGGGTTGACAAGCGCATTTTCGATTAACCTTTAGGTTAGGAAACTCGGCCTTAGGATTCGGCATATTCGTATTTTCCACATTGCATGCCGTGGCAACATTTAATTAAGACGACACTTAAATATAAACCTACCTGTAATTTGTAGAATTTGTAGTATTTACATTGTGTTCAGTGGTTAACGCTCGCTGTAAAAAGAGCCGTGGTAGCTCAGTGGTTAACGCTCGCTGTAAATATAACAGAACGCGAGTAACCCGGGTTCGATCCCCGCCGGCACCAATGAAATTGTTAATTGCAATTTTAAGTGCTGATTTACCACGTGCTCGGCGGTGAAGGAAAACATCGTGAGGAAACCTGCATGTCTGAGGAATAAGAAAAAAAATATTTCGAAGACATGTGAAGTTCGTCAACACGCATGTGGGCTGCGCGGCGGACACTTCCTTGCCCTAAACCCTCTCAGAAATGAGGGGAGGCCTGAGCCCAGCAATGGGACGTATATAGGCTGTAACTTTACTTTACTTTACTTTACATTGTGTTCGTGTATGTCTTGTTGGTTGTCCTAAATAAATTAAAAAAAAATATTGGAATGGATTTTCCATCAACAAACGGTCTCTTGCAAAGAATGTTTTTGAGATTGACTTGAGTGAATAAGTTACCATTACACTTGAACCTCTATTCTAATATTTACATTTAGCATATAATATAAACTGGTTAATCCACCGGTACTTCAATTAGCCTGTTTTCTATAACCAATGAGGCATTACTCCATAAAAGCTCGAGGTTAGGGTTATAGTGCTAATCTTATTTCATTCTCGATAATGATACCAATGAAAATGAAATTGAAAGTATGACGGTTGTGAATATATTTACGCCTTACGAGTACGGATAAAAAGTATACGATAAAAAGGTACTAATAAAAGGACTTCCTATACTAATAGTTACAGCCTATTTACGTTCCACAGTTGGGCACAGGCCTCCTCTCATTTCTGAGACGGTTTTAGAGCAAGGAAGTGTCCGCCGCGCTGCCCCAATGCGTATTGGCGAATTTCACGTCTTCAAAAATTATTATTTTTTATTTCTCAGACATGCGGGTATACTATACTAATAAATAGGTATTTTATCTTTGTCAAAGGATGACAATGCACTCGCATCATGAGCGTTCATAACAGATGTAGTTGCATGTCCACTCTTCCAAAGTTGTTAAACAGCCACGGGACTAACACATGCGTGACCACTGTGATCTCTTTTGCTTTTATATCATTCTCGAAGCCTGGCGACTGCAATAAGAAATATCTTTGTATCTGCTATTTGAAATGCCGGGAATAAAAATTACGTTTCCCTCGGCGTTTGTTTATTTCTGTTAGCTAAACAGTTTTTAGTTTTGTTTTCGTCGGTAATTCATTAGAGTTATAATAGTGCTGCTTTATTTTACATTCCTCTTATGTGTATATGACGGTACTGATAAACAAGGACAGCTAAAAATCTTTGTAGATTATTTTCTTTACAGTTTATCATCTACGATTATTGGTGGTTTGATTTGTGGAATATTGATCATTTTTTTAAATCCGCTGTTGCACATGGTCTTACTTCTAGGGGTTTTTACCGATTGAGTATTTTTATATCTGTCAATGTAATGTTATTCAAAATAAAGGTCATTTAGATATTACAAATATTTTATTTATGAAGAGGACTATGTAAGCAGATTGTCAGCGTGATAGAATCTGCAACAAAAGCACTAGGACTAGAGTAAAAGGCATAGCTTATTGATCCGTTACAATCCGTATGGCCGATAAAGATGTAAAAAAAAGATGTCATTATTATATTATATTTAAAGGTTCATATGTGTAAGCTAGCTTGTTGTGAATGCAAGTACTCTACAAAAACGTTTATACCCTAATAAGGAGAGGTTCCAAAGGCGTTAGTAAGTCATGAACGTAAACATTTCACCTTGGCAAGCACCAAGCGCACCGGCAGCCGATTGTCCACATTTCTATATCTGTCACGACATTGCGATTTATTGCACTATTATATTTTGTATGAACAGCTGGCTTCTGAGGGTGTCTATATTATAATAGACTATACGAATGTTGACGGCACGTTGTATTGTTGTATTGTTGGCATAAGATAGTCTATCATCCTATGACGTGGATACCAGTCTGCATTGCCATTGCTATCCCATGAGGGTTACTTCGGACAACCGTATAAAACCACAGATTATGTCTTATACAATTACCAAAGGAATACTTTCAACTTGGGAGCGGTGTGTGTTCAGATTTGGTATGTTCCATGATGATTATTTAACCTTCAAGTTTTACCTACAGAATTGTTTCAGTCCTTCAAAATCCACCGTTAAACGAACGGTTGAACGTTAGTATTTTCGTTTCAAAGACGTGGTCAGGAAACCATGTAACTGAATATAATTTACAATAATTGGTTTTTATTTATTCATTTACTCGTTATTGTACACCAAAATACCATCGTAAAATAGCAGCTTAATATAACACGGCAGGTGTTACGTATGGTGGTGAGTGTAGAGATCCGGAAACCCTTTTTTTACTGGAAACGAGGCATTCCATCTTAGTCCTCAGGGGTGACAACGCATCTGCGTTTTGATTCTTAATCGTGGATAAACTGCTCATGTCTATGGACCACTACATCCACTTACCATCAGATGGACTATATGCTCGTTTGTCAATCTTATTCTATAAAAAAAGAGTAGAGTACGAAATTAAATGTATATTACGTACACCCGGCTTTCTTATACTCTGAAAGTGATCTCTTCCACACAATCTTTGCGCAGAGGTTTGGTTAGGTTAAATAAAGGGGTTGTGGAAAAAAATATGTTAGTATTGTATATATTAACATAATGTAGATACTTATGTCCAAATATCTAATTTCTTATAAAGTATTTAAATGAGAAGAGTACAAAAAGGTAAAATGATTTATGTAAAAGCGTTCTAAGTAATACGATTTAAAACTTTTGAAAGGATGAAGAGATTTAGCACTACAGATGTGGAGAGGTAAAGAGTTCCACAAACGCACAGCGACGATAGTGAAGGATTCCTTAAAAAAGGAGGAAGAGTACACAGGAGTAAAGAGAGAACGATTAACTTAGAAAGATAGGAACTGTTTATGGAGAGGGAAAGATACTCGAAAATGTCTTTTAAATAATGAGGGTTTTTATCCTATATTATCTGGCTATTTCCGACTAAAGCGAAATATTCGGATTACTTCTGGACACTGACTTATGACAAGTGCATTAGTGTTTTTTTTAAATCTTTCAATTTGTGGCTTAAGCTATAACTCCAATTTTAGATCCCTGTCTTTTGCCGTGTTTATTAAAAGTGTAGTAAGGTAAACATAGTTTTGAAGAAATTTCGAGCATTTGATTCAAAAGCACTCCGCACTCTAGCTTATCGTTTCTAACTCTTGCGAATGACATAGTATAATAAAAATCTAATTTTCATTTTTCGTACAGAGTTCATTTATCATTCAGAGTTTTTCATACAGATTCAGATTGTATATAAAATTGAAACTTTTTTACGTGGTAGAGCCACGCTGCAGCTATATTATAGTTGTAGCACGAATGGGTCAGCTCGACCGGGGCAGGACTACGCTCTCACAGAATACCAGCGTAAAATAGCAGCGTAATGCTGCTATGTATGGTATATGCGTATGGTGAGTGTAGAGAATCGGAGACCCTTTTTACTGGAAACGAGGCATTCCATCTTAGTAGTCCTCTGGGGCGACAACGCATTTGCATTTTGATTCTTAATTGAGGATAAATGTGGATGTCTATGGGCCACAGCATCCATTATAATACTTGGACAATAGATGGGGAAATCTGAGGTCTGTAGTACAGTTTTGACTAACGCAGGCTTCAGGACTCAAAAATAATTGTAACTATAATGTAATGAATGTTAATAAATTTCATTAGTAAATAATAAATACTTACCATCAGGTGGACTGTGCTCGTTTGTCACCCTATGCTTATAATGTCGCCTCTACACGTTGGCCAACACAGTAGCGAGTGGAGTGGCGAATATATTGGCCGAGAGTTGGTGACGGCGTCCACACGTTTGAAGGTCGTTCAGTTTACTTCGGTTCGGGCTGTGCGGACGAATTTATAAGCACCGTGGCGCAGTGGCTCAGCAATGAGTGGCTGCGCCGAGCGCCGCGGGTTTGATCCCGCACGGAACAAGTATTTGTATGTCCTACAGATAATTGTTTCGGGTCTGGATGTGTGTCCTTGTGCAATTTATGTTTGTAAACTGCCTGCGCGATACGAGAGAAAATCCTAGTGTGGGGTTAACGTTTTTATAAAAGAATTATAAAATAATAGTGGTTATTAATGGGGCTGTAAATAGATATACGATATACAATTAGCTTTATTTATTTTTTACATGCATCATAAACTGGAATAAATACCATTAATAAGAACTTAACTTATTTTAAAGTTAAAGGAGTTATAATCGATTAGTCTATGTTTTAAAATTGGGTTTTGATTTTAAAGTTTAGCAAAATATGTACCTACTTGCATTTCTGTCAGACATTTGATGTATATAAAAAACACCATATAATTTATTTGGTAATTAAATTATTTTTTGAGAAAGACAAAAACAATAGCAATAAATATAATTGACATTGACTTAATAATAGGTACTAATTATAACTTAGAACATAAATGAAAAACTCATGACGAGCAAAGTGGCTCAGGACCATGCTTTGCGGCTGTCTGTGGAGGAGGATGTTCAGTAGTAGACTTGTGAACAGCTGTAATGATGATGATGATTCGAAATCTTGCACGATTAAATTATAAGAAATCGTCGTTTTTTTATATAGGATAGTGTGACAAACGAGCACACAGTACACACCTGATGGTAAGTGGTTACTGTGGCCCACAGACATCTACATCTATCCTCGATTACGAATCAAAATGCAGATGCGTCGTCACCCGTGAGGGCTAAGATGAAATGCCTCGTTTCCTTTAAAAAGGGTCTCTGGTTCTCTACACTCACTATACGAAACACAGCATCATTAAGCTACTATTTTACGCTGATATTCTGTGAGAGCGTGGTCCTACCCCGGTCGAGCCGACCCATTCGTGCTACAACTATACTTCTAATATAACTGCATGGTTCTACCACATATAAACGATGTGCTTCATTTTTTTTTCATTTTAAAATTGTCCTCGTAATAATCTGATTGTAAATAAATGTTCATTATTTGTTTTGATAAATAGCTTATCGATTAAAACAAATATTTAAAAATAATTAAATCGCGCTAATTAAAGTAGAAGTTGAAATTAGCACTAAAAGGTTAATAGGGGCACCACCCTACAAAGCGTGAATACGAGTATAAAATTTAAATCAGGTGCGTGTAATCACTCCTTCCCCGGTCGAGCCGACCTTCGTGCTGCAACTATACTTCTAATATAATTGCATGGTTCTACCACGTATAAACGACGTGCTTCATTTTTTTTTTCATTTTAAAATTGTTCTCGTAATAATCTGATTGTAAAAAAACGTTAATTTTTTTTGATAAGTAGCTTATTGATTAAAACAAATGTTCAATAATAATTAAATCGCGCTAATTAAAGTAGTAGGAATGTTTAAAGTTGAAATTGGCACTAAAGGGCTGGTAATGGGGGCATCCACCCTACAAAGCTTGAATATAAAATTTAAATCAGATGCGTGTAATCACTCTGGGAGCTTGTAGCAAACTAAACGCGCGGCCAACGTGTGAACGCGGCGACCAAACTCTGCCAACAATCCTTTGATTTTTGTAAAAAACCGACACCACACGGATCTCGCGCCAACTTGCGGGCCATCGTTCCAATACATACCAATGAAGCCCAAACACCCCGTCTACACGTTGGCCAATGCTATTGGCCACTACATTCGCCACTGTGTTGGCCAACGTGTAGAGGCGCCGTAAGAAAGAACCACCAGTGTACAGCGACCACCAAAAGGACGAGAGCGTGAGTTTGCCGAGCTCGCCAAAAATGGAGCAGATTACATCGTTAAAATGACGCTTAGCTCGATATTGTTTTTTTTGCAAGCATGTAATAATGCGCGATACGATAAAATCATTCTATTCGTAAAACTTATCTGGGATTATTTAGGTTAACGTGTTGCGATTTCCTGTGAGGGTATTCAAATATGAACAACAGTTTATTGTATAAATATTATTTATAAAGCAAGTAACTGTAAATTTTCAGTTTCAATTATTTCGAGTATTTATTTCAACTACCATAAAATTCATTAAGTTCTTCAAAGATGATAAAGTCTGTTAATCTAATGCTGCTGTCTGCTATACGCTTATAGTGATTGATTAATCGATTCAGCAATTAATAATATACGAATTTATTCATTAATAGATATCTGGGTAAAATATGTATTGATAGTTATTTAAATAATTTTATTTGAAGTTTGTTTTCGAATACCTCTTCAATGTTGATTGGCCATCAGTTGATCATTAACCCTAGAATACTAATGTTAGTCAATTCGACTAATACTGCACTCAAATCTTGCTGTCTCTTTCTAATGAATGCGCCGCGCGACTTGCTCATTCGTGTCAACTCAGTCGCCGGTCGGACGTTTACGGGAGTAACGGTGGCGCGCCGGTAAGTACAGCCATTTTGGAAATAATTCCTTTTTGTTAGTCGATATGACTAATGATTAGTATTTATGTAACTTTTGCGATAAATGTCTTTGTATTATTATCGTGAATTACTAACTACTTTGCGAGCCATACAGTCAAACTTCCTTATTAACTATAGTGGGTACCTTGCGTTCTAATAAAAAAGAAATACCCAATGAGATGGTTAACACCAGAACTAGACCTATAGGGACATCAATGTTTTGCTATGATGGTCCTTTGACCCTGCTATTATACAAACCAAAACCAAACAAGATCATTTATTTGTTATCATCCTGTTCAGAAGAAGGAACTGTCAACCAAGAAACCAACAAGCCACATATGGTTGAATTTTATAACCAAACGAAAGACGGAGTCGACACGTTTGACCAAATGTCTGCAAACATGTCCTGTAGCCGCAAGACGAATCGATGGCCTATGTGCATCTTTTATGGGATGTTGAATAAACAGCTACGTTATTTATTGTGAAAATAAACTAAATGCCAATGAAAAACCTTTAAATCGAAAACAATTCATGAAAGAATTGAATACAGCCCTTGATAATCCTTACATGGAGAGACGTCTAACTAAGCCGATATTGCATAAAAAATTAAGAGCTAACATTCAAGACTTGGTTCCAGATAGTTCAGGAGAAAGTAGCACTAGTTCTAATGAAGCTTCTGGATTGAAAAAAAGGAAGATTTGTAGCTATTGTCCGTATAAAAAATATCGCATGACCAAACCTATGTGCTCAAAGTGCACCAAAAATATATGCGGCGAACATAAAGTTGAAATATGTGTCAACTGCAATAAAAACTGATAATATTTTTTATGTATTCATAAAACATTATTCTATAATATTTAAGTTTATTTAGAGGAGGTTAAAGGTTTTTATTATTATTTTTTTTAAAGTTAATGAGACTGATGTTTGGATCTCACGAAATTAATTCATAAATACTTTAACTGTGTTGATTACTTAATAAATACTTTAAACTAACTTTGCTTTTTATTTTAAATAAGATAAAATAAACCAATAATTAAAATAAGAAATAATATATATGTATTTATAATATATAACTATTATTAAGTAGGTTTATATAGGTGTTAGTCGAAACGACTAATAAGTATTTCCGTATAAAAAATATGATTAGTATTCTAGGGTTAAACACAACATGTTGGTGTGAATGTAAAATCATATATGAATTTGATTTGAACCATATATTTGATATATAAATGTATTTTAATTTTCAATTTTAAATACAATTTAGACTGACTTATTTTTCAGTCGCGCCGTTCCCATTGCTTTTCAACAGCACCCATGGCCTTATGAGGACCCGCAAAAATTAATTTTCTTTAATGAATTCTATTTTTAAAATCTATACCTTTATAAAATATGCTTAACCTTGACTTCATTGCTAAATATGTTGAATATCACGGATGTTTACAATAAAATTAACGAATCTACATATATGGCGTCACTTAAGGGTTCCAAGAACTATCAATGATAATCTTTTGGTAATATTATAGTAACAGAGTTTTGCAGTTTAACAAATATAATTTTCCTTATCGTCGTTTAGACTTTCCCTATTGCTGATATTGCAAACATTGTCCTCGAATAAAACCAAACTAACTACACTAACAGGAACGTGTTGCCAACTTGTTTATATACACCGGAATTTATTATCAATAGAAAATTTTTAAGGAAAGTATTTAATAAACGAAATACAACATAAAACAAAAAAAAAACCTAATAAAATCAATGTTATAAATTTAAAAATCATGCGTTTGGAAATTGTTACGGTACGTGGAATAGTTGTGTTACTCTGGTGCAATGACAAACTAGTACAAATAATACAGTTCAATAGAACTGCATTATTTTTACTGGTCTATTTTAATCATGTTTTACCAAATAAATTAAATTAAATTTCTGACTTTACATAATATATTATGATAGGTAAACGGTACTGTACTGTGAGCTCTTACTTTCTTGTTAATTACAATTTTGTGGTCTACACCACAAAAAACTACTTTTTTATGCCAAATGCTATGATAAAAACTTCGCCAAGATAAATACTTACTTGAACAAGTAAGCATTGAACCAATTTCAAATTAAAGCTTTTCCATAACGCGTTGGGTGCTACAGAGCGTTATACTATCATCATTACATCATTATAACCTATCAAAAACCCACTTCCGAACATAGATCTCACAGGACTACTCTGAACATGGTCTGCCAAGGCTGTCTCCCAAGTTCACAATTAAGCGTAGTTGTCATGCGACGGTTTGGCAATTGCAGTTTTTATTGATATTGAATTGTTTTTAGGAAAATGCTGCTTAATATCTGAAGCTTCATTTCTGTCTGTCTTCTTACAACACTCATGGGATGATACTGGATGGATACTTACGTAGCAACTTCGTAACTACCATTCTGTAACACGCGTGTTACTACGTGTACTGGCTTATAGTACAAGAGCTAGAAACGTTTTCGGGAGTGATTTGTTGTTGAAAATTTTAGTTTGAAGCTTATAATAGTGTTGCGGTACGTCAGGCAATCGGGAGAGGTTGCGTGTACCTGTGCGCATCCTTTTGGTACAGGTAAAAATTGCACTTTTTGAAATTATTTTATGACAAAAAATTTTATTATCATAATTTTTTTATGTCCTTATAGCAACAAAAATTTATATTTGCCAGACAATGTGATACCGCTAACGTGCAACGCTCATTTAACAATAAAAATATTTCGGAACCATTTAGAAATTTTATTATGATACAGTTTTGTAATCAAAAAATATTAAATCTATTTGCGTAAAAATCGTATAAATTCGTTTGTTTACATTGATTAAAACTACTTTTACGGATTTTATCGCGTTTTTTAAAACGCGATAAAATCCGTAAAAGTAGTTTTAATCAATGTATAGTGTTCACGTAAATATAAGAAATCATCATTTCGTTTGTTTAATTAAGAGACAGAACACATTGTCTCGGTAAGAATAGGTGGGTTTGAAGAGTGCAGCAGCTATTTCGAAGAATGATTAATTTTTTTTTTTTATTAATAATAATAATAATAATCGTTTATTTCCAATTACAATGGTACATAAAACAAAAAAAAATGCTTAGGTTATTGTCTTAACTCTATGATACAATTATTGTAAAAATTGACCATTGTGAGAGAGCGGAACCTGTAGGATACCCTGTGTTACAGTGTTCCGACCCCCGCACACTCGGACTTGATTCATATATTTCTAGTACCATAATTGTTAGTATGATTAATTAATAGGCTTAGATTGCATTTTAGGCAAATTTTTTAGATGCAGACAGATAGTTGCGGTGGAGGGCGTCAAAGATAGAGAAAGACAGTGAGAGAAATAGGCGTAGCGTTGAAATTACTCTTGTAACATTTTTATCCCACCATGTTACTGTTTTATGATAACAATCCGTTATCGTCGTGAGTTCCAACATAGTGTCTAGTAATAGTTGTAATAGACGGCTTGTTTATGTTACTTCTCGTGAAAGAAATTTTATATTTTAGTACCATTCGTATTAGTTATAGTATTAGTAACCTCTGCCTACCCCTGGAGACTACGGATTTCCGTTCGGCACGATCCTGATACAGCCCTCTCGCTTCTTCCACATCCATATAACTATGCATATATATTGGTCAGTTAAAGGTATTCTAATTACAAACTAACTGACGACTGCAAACTACCAAATTAATTTGGTCCATCTTTATATGTAATCCCGCCCATTTTGGTCGAAAAACTTTGTTCCAAAAGTCTCTTGCCAACCTGCCACTCACTTTTGCAGCATAATTTTGCTGTCACTCTTTTCTCATTCTTTCTTTCTACGTGTAAAAACCATCAAAACATTCGTACATACGACGTCGTATCGCATTCTTACCTTACTGCAATAAGGTAGATATCAGGTATATAATATTTTTTTCATTAAATATATAGAAGATTTTTTATATATTTCCTATCTGAAAACCAGTCGTACAAATTTTTTTTGCGACGTTTCTGTCTCCTATACTATAAGCATTAGGCTATTAGCACTTCGGGTCGCAGAATTAATTACCGCATTCAGCAAATATTTGTATGGCGCACAAATAATTGTTTCCTGGTCTGAGTGTTTGTCCATATTCAATTTATGTTTGTAAAAAGTCTTCAATATGCAGGTAGACATTTATAGTTTTTTTTTTTCAAGAAATAAAGCTGCGGCGGGTAAAAATGTATTTCTAATGATAATTACGCAAATTTTAATTCCAAGAATACTCGAATTCCGTGTGATTCTCCTTGATTTTTTTTTTGAAGACACGGTCATTAGCCAAGTACTCGGCTAGTCGCTATCAACTAGGGTGTAAAGTCTTCAGAAACAGAATATAATATAAAATCTACCAAATCAAATGTTTGAATAATTTCTCCGTATGAAGAAGCCTATGAAGTGAAGCGAATTTATAAAGGGCTGTATTCAGCAGTAGACTTCTATAGGTTGTAATGTATGTATGTATTAAGAAACGCACTTTTACCAGGCCTAGGAGTCCGTCTGAGTAGGTACCATATTCTTACCTATTTCTGGCACCAAATAGTTGTGCCTGCACTTCTATGTTCTGATCTGAAGACTATAGCGAGCCTACATAGTCCCCAAGGGTAACCACGCATGATTAGCCTTTTTTTGTTTAAAGTTCGTTGCAAATGTTCATGGGCTTCACTTCAGTAGCGACTTACCATCTGGTGGACTGTTAGTTCGCTTTTTACTTGGATTTTATTTAAAAAAAACCCACATGTACTGTTTTATCTGGTTTCTATTAAGCTCGTGGGGTTATTTGCATTCTATTAAAACATATAGCTAGAAGAACCGACAACCGATGGGGAAAAAGGTTCTCTAGTGGCAGTCTCGTACCGGTAGACGTAGTATAGGGTGACCCCCCACTATATGTAGTGACGACCTGGTAAGACATGCAGGAAGTCGATGGATACAAATGGCTCGGGACCGTGCTTTGTGGCGTTTCTTGGGGGAGGCCTATGTTCAGCAGTAGACTTGTGAAGGGCTGTAATGGTGATGATAGGCCTATGTTTAGCAGTGGACTTGTGAAGGGCTGTACCTGTAATCATGATGATGAAGACATAAATAGCGGTTTTTAAAATTTTTATCTCACTGTCTGTCTGGTCTAATCTTCGGATGCTGAAAACTTTAAGAACAGACGGAAAGCAATGCCCTGAGGGATCTAGGCGTTATTTTATCCGAAAAAGTTAAACATTTTTTATATAAAAAAAAAATAATGACATAAATGATCTTTAGCTGTCTTAAATCTAAAGAATTCTACATCAATAGATCCTATCTAGACGGAGCCTGGGCGGATGGCTAGTATATTATAAAAATGGAATATTGATATTATCAGGGCTTAGAATTATATTTAAAATGTTTAACTTTGTAAGAGTTCAAATGTTTACAACATTTGGTAAATCAGGCGCCTAGAGGTTTTATGATGTATTGTTACAGGCTCACAATTATAATAAAACGTTAATGCTGTACGTTTAGTTGGTGGTACGACCGACATGTGCTTTATATGCCATCTGTGGTCATGGCCGTTTCGTGTATAATATAAACATAAGCCTGTTGTACGAAATAATTGCTGGGAGCAGTCTCGCCAGAATCGGTAATGTCGCTTATCGGCCATGGATTTCAGATCAAACGTTGGCTTTAGTATATTTAATGGAATATAAACATTTTTTTCTAATAGAATATTTATACGTGGTAGAGCCACGCTGCAGCTACATATTATATTATTGTTGTAGCACGAATGGGTCGACGCGACCAGGAAAGGACCACGCTCTCACAGAATACCAGCGTAAAATAGCAGCTTAATACTGCTGTGTTTCGTATGGTGAGTGTTGAGATCCGGAGACCCCTTTTTAAAGGAAACGAGGCATTCCATCTTAGTCAACGGGGGTGACAACGCATCTGCGTTTTGATTCTTAATCAAGGATAAATGTGGCAGTGGTCCTCATGGGCCACAGAATCCACTTACCATCAGGTGGACTGTGTGCTCGTAGAGTAAAAATGTCGTCGAGATAAAAATGGAAATTTCCGCGAGTCGTAATGGTCGAGACGAAATTTTCACGAGTCATTAACTTTTAATCTGAAATGTTTCTTGAGTGCTTAGAGAATCACTGACATTAAAAAAAAACAATATTTTAAACCTTTTCGGTAATTTCCCTTTCGAGTAACATTTTTTTACTTTACCATTAGCGCGTAAGAGGTCACTGCTAGACATTGACCCCTGCCGTTATATTGAAGATTTGCCATAAAGAGTGGTGAAGCAAATACCAGAAGTATCCTATCTTTGTGGCTCCTCCGTCACCGTTCTGGATATTTTACGTTTTATATTATACAAAATAGATAGTTATAATGCGGCGGCACTGTAATCGCACCACGGATATGGATCGAATAACAACCGAAACCTAAATGCTTATTGGTCGGCTCGAAAGAGGCAGCATCACGCTCTCACAGAATACCAGCTGGCAAATAGCAGGTTAATGCTGCTGTGAGTGTAGAGCAACGGAGACTCTTTTTGCTGGAAACGAGGCACATCATTTTTGTCCTCAGGGTTGACAACTTATTCAGCACTTTGATTTTTATTCGAAGAAAGATGTTGATGTCTATGGGCACTGCAATAAAATAATCCGTAGTTCGGTGCTCGTGTCAGGAAACAAAGCATTGATTTTCAGCTCTCGCCCGGAGTACGGTCGTATTTTCGTCATCTTATTGCACTCGCAAATACAGAGCATTCATACGTGGTAAAGCCATGCTGCAGTTATATTAGTAGTATAGTTGTAGTACGAATGGGTCGACTCGACCAGGGAAGGACCACGCTCTCACAGAATACCACCGTAAATGCTGCTGTGTTTCGTATGGTGAGTGTAGAGAACCGGAGACCCTTTTTACTGGAAACGAGGCATTCCATCTTAGTCCTCACGGGTGACAACGCATCTGCATTTTGATCTGTAATGTAAGATAAATATAAGTGTCTATGGGCCACAGCAACCACTTACCATCAAGTGGACTGTGTGCTCGTTTGTCACCCTATCCTATTAAAAAAGAGACTCTTAGTCTTTCTAACCTTCTCAGATGCCTAAAGGTAGGCGTTGGACTAACTACCAAAAAGAGCACTTTTATAACACATTTAGACCCGAAAATCAACAGTTCAAAGTTTTAGCAATAAAACATCATCACATCCCCTTCCCCATAAATTGCCTCATCGGGAGTAATTTGTTATAGTTGCCTGGCATGCTTGACTGGCAGGTTAGTAACTAGTTTTTTTTTTATTATTTTCACTTGTTATCATCAGGAGGACGCCGCTGCAGATGCTGCCCATTTTCTATTTTAATTTCCTTCGGTCGCCTCTTACGACACCCACGGGACGAAACGGGGTAGTGGATATTCTGACATCGCCACTACACGGTAAGCAATAATATAAACTTTCTTTTTCAAACAATGTTGGATCCGTCTCTGCATTCACGCGGACTGACCACACAGCGCAGTCGGTAACAAATAATCTACTAAGAATTTTACAAAATCTCAACTACCTAATTCATTAGCCGTAAACATTTAATTGTTGAATATTAGTAGCGCTGCCTTCCATTGTAATACGCATCTCGTTGCAGCCGACAATCTTACACAGAGCGTCGTGCTATGTAGCCAGGGTACCTCTCTTCGATGTGTGTTTTTGATCAAGTAATGGCTCCAGGCTTCATATTTTCTGCTTTGGGTGGAGTGTAATCCCGGCTATGTAGCTAGTATAAATAATTATTTTTTGGATTTGAATGAGCATTCATGAGCCGTAGTATGATTGGTTAAATTACATAGTCTATAAGACAATGAAACTGGCACGTGAAATTACAAAATTAAATAAATGTTTTTAAGGTGAAGTGGGCGCCAAAAGCAGATTTTTCACGCTTTATAGGTGCGACTGGATGCTGTTTGATCGGCCCGCGCGCTATTTAATCGCACAATATTTATTTGATATTTCTTTTTGAAATTATGTATACTTTTTTTATTAAAAAATAAACCCATAATTCACTCACGTATTTACTGGTGAACACATAGCCTAAATTTAATTGAAATTGATTTCATTACATTCGATTGAAACAGTTTTTCACTTAGTGGACGTACCTAAAATTGTAGATTTTGAGGAGCGATCTTTTTGTATGGAGCAAAAATGTGTCAATCGTGTTTGGCCAACATAATTCACTAAGAAAATTCTTTAACTATAAATAAATAAATAAATTTATTCACAAGAAATATGGTACAAGGATGTTCTTATAAAATAATAATGTATTACATATTTCACCAATTTTGGTACATGAAAACTTATTTACTTATCAACTTATTGTTAGAATATACAAAATTTAAGTAAAATTAAACGTGCGTAATCACTTTACAATATTTAATATTAATCCTTTAAAACACAATCAAATAAGAAACAGCGTTTAACAGACAATAGAAACGTTCTTTTATTTTTAGCAGTTCATTTACCGAATAAAATTGTTTTTCTAGAAGCCACTTTAATAAATTACGGATAAATCGATTGTAATCTAGTTGCCTTATTTCATTTGGGATTTTATTAAATACTTGAATAGCCATCACATAGCAATTTTTTGAGTACAGGCTTCTTTTTAATGAAGGTAAAATAATTTTATCTGGGTATCTGGTACTTATATGTTACTGTATCTTTTAACCAATTAAAAAAAGAGAATACTTTTTTACGAATATTGAAAGTTCAAAAATGTACATGGATGGTAGCGTAAGAACACCCAATTCTTTAAATAGTTGTTTGCAAGAAACTAGTGGCCCGACGCCACAAATTGCTCGTACACAGCGTTTTTGTGCTATAAACGCACGATTTACATCAGTCGAGTTTCCCCATAATATGAGACCATATCTTAATACAGCAGCGACAAATGCATGATATGCTATAAGGGAAGTGTTTCTTGACGAGATTGAAGTTAGCCTTCGCAAAGCAAAATTAAATTTAAATATTTTTGAACAAACTTTATCTATGTTATTTTTCCAATTACAATGTTTGTCCAAATTGTTACGTAAAAATGTTTGGTACATTCAGTAGCAGTAATTTTTTCACCATTATACTTAATATCAAGTAATTGCGGTTTACTTTTAACATTGTAGAATTGCATAAATTTAGTTTTAGATAAATTTATACTTAGATTATTGTAATTTATCCATTTGACAACATTTACTATAGTATTATTTATTTCATTCCATATTCTTTATTATTAGAATGAAAATTTATTTTCGGTATTCAAATAGAAATGTCGTCAGCAAATAATATTGTATTATTTGCTGACTCTATCTCTTCCTCACACCCTCGATACCATTACTAATATCATTAATAAATCAATCACCAGCTCTACCTTTCCCAGTCAATGGAAAACAGCATTAGTGCGGCCTATCCCAAAGAAAGCCAACCCAAGCAGTGTCAAGGAGTTAAGACCCATTAGCCTCTTGCCTTATCTATCTAAAGTTCTGGAAAAAGTTGTATATAATCAGGTCTATACATATTTGGAAAGACATAATATTCTGCCACAATATCAGTCAGGTTTCCGCAAAGGCCGTAGTACTTGTACAGCACTTGTTGATGTTGTGGACAATATACTAGCTTCTAGAGATCAAGGTAAGGGGACGGTTCTTGTTCTCCTTGACTACTCCAGGGCATTTGACAGTATTAGCATTAACATGCTCCTTTCTAAAATGTCTTATTATGGCTTCGAAAATAGTACAATTAAGTGGTTTCACAGTTACCTCTGTGGCCGACATCAGATTGTTGAGCTGCACAAAACGGATGGTACAGGTACTATTCAGTCACACCCTCTACCTGTTACTAGGGGTGTTCCACAGGGCTCCATATTAGGGCCCCTCCTGTTTATTTTATACTGCAGTGATTTGATTCATGTGATTAAAAACTGTAAATATCACATGTATGCTGACGACCTTCAGCTATATCTGTCATTCCATCCTTCAGAGGTTTCCGATAGTATAAATAGGATTAATCAGGACTTGGAGCGCATTGCACAGTGGTCTAAAGTGAACTCGCTTATTCTCAATCCAGCTAAAACAAAATTTATGATATTAGGATCTGGATACCAAATTAAGAAAATAACTGACAGTCAACCCAGAATATTATTGGAAGGAGAAATCATTCAGCAGGTAGAAGAGGCTCGCAATCTTGGCCTTAAAATAGACGGCATGTTGCAATTTGAGAGTTATGTTTTAGATGTGGTGCGTTCTTGTTTTTATAGGTTAAAGGTACTTTACAAGATACGTGATTACCTAAGTTTGAATTTAAGAGTAACCCTTTGTGAGACTCTCATCTTGTCTAAACTAAATTACTGCATTTCGGCCTACGGACCCTGTCTCTTAGCGAAAACAATGAAGCTCCTTCAGCGAGTACAAAATGCATGTGCTCGTTTTTGCTTTAATATCCCTCCGAGAGCACATGTTTCTCCTTATTTGGAAAATAGCAAACTGCTTAACATGTCATCAAGGCTCAAATTGCACTTTGCTACTTTACTATTTGGAGTAATTAAAAACAAAACTCCCGAATATTTATATGAAAAGCTTACCTGGTCCAGTGAACATAACTTTCACTGTACTCGTGGCGCTAAGTTTTTACTTACTGTTCCAGGACACGTCACGGCTGCTTTTCGCGGCAGTTTTCGCTACCTAGCAACAAAGTGTTGGAATAATCTCCCACCCCCCTTTCGTGAAATTCAATCCAAGGTTAATTTCAAAATGCGATATAAATTGTACCTTCTAGATAACAAAGAAAATACAAAGTAACAATACAAAGACTGGTTGTTGATACACTAGGTAGGTGGTTTGCGTTATTATTATTTTACTTTAATTTTTGATGGTTCCCTATGTTCTAAAGAATAAAGTACGTAATGAAATTCAATTTCTATTATATTATAATTGAAATTGAAATAGATGACCGTAGTGACTTATTCTCTTTGTAGATTACATGTACAAGCAGTTGTTGTTGTTGTTTTTGTTATTCGCTCGTGAGAGCAGGCAAAGGAACTATGCCATACAGCCTTGTCTTTGTGTATAATTATCCTTCGTAATTCACTGCTTCAAAACATGTTGATGCGTCACATGGTGCAGCCCTTGGGAGATTCTGATGGCAACTTGAGCCAGCAGGCAGCAGACAATTGGCGATGGTATCCAAAGATGCCTATGCAAACAGCTTATCTTGAGAATCCATCTCCATCAGAGCACTTGTTTCACAGCTTCCACTAATAGTTCACATGCGCAGACACTTAATACACAAAATCGCATATTGGTCAATGATGTACACCATTGTCCAGGAATTAGCTCTATAACATAGTATAAATATTTTTAATTTATTATTATTATTCCTTTCATTATTCTATTATATACTATTGCCAACATAGTTAAAAGTAATATATTTATCTATTTATTTTTCATTATTTATCGTTTTTCAGAATATTATCTTTATATTATATTACATAAACATATACATTTAAAATATCTTTAGTTTTTTTTTGCATTAAATCTGTCTGACAGCTGCTCGTATGTTTTAGATTAGTGGTCCCGACAGAATAACAGCGCTGCGGCTCTTTGCTGTAGCATAATGCTGAGTCGGGTCCTTTTCGTTGCTGCAATCCAACATAAATTTAAATACTTTTTATAAATACTTTTTACTATTAATTGTTTATTTTTTGTGTTGAGTTAATTGTTTTTTTTTTATGTGTTTGTATTAGCGTAGCAACGAATAAAGTTATTTTCTTTCTTTCTTTCTTCTTTCTATTATGTTTGATGTAATTTGGTAGGTCATTTATGTAAATTAAAAACAGTAAAGGACCTAAAACACTCCCTTGTGGCACTTTCATAATGAATTTAAAAAAATGTGGATTCGTAGTTTATAATGACAAAAAATTGCTTTTCTGCGCGCCTATAAAGCGTGAAAAATCTGCTTTTGGCGCCCACATCACCTTAAGGCAAACGAAATTCGCCAACACGCATTGGAGCAACGCGGTGGAGTCTTCCCTTCTTGTAAATCCTCTTAGTAAAGAGAGGATTTTGAGGAGGAGGATTCGCCACAAGAGGATTCACATGTATACTTGAGAAAGAGGTGACGATAGAAGCATGATAGATTTCATAATTGTGGATGAAAGATTGAGGGGCGCAGTGGTAGATACAAGGGTTTACCGGGGTTCTAACGTAGGAACGGATCATTATTTGGTTTTATGCCGAATTAATGGTCTATTTAGGCGTTGGCGCCATCGATCATCTGTGTCTAGCACTGCGTTACAGTGTATTAGAACAGAAAGGTTACAAGATGAAGGTGAGAGAAACAAGTTCAAATGTAGACTGAAAGAAAATATAAGTGGTTTGGATGAATTATGTATGAAAGAGTTAGACTTGGAGAATGTATGGCAAAATGTAAAGAAAGGTTTAGTGGATGCAGCTACCGAAGTATGTGGTGTTAGTAAGGGGAAGAATGAAAGGAAAAATAATACGTTATGGTGGGATGATGAGATAAGTATGGAAGTTGAAGCAAATAAGAGACCATGGCTAGATTTACTAGCAACAAAGGCTGGTAATTCTAGCGGTACGAATGATATTGAAAGAAAACAGGCAGTCTTTAAACATCTTAATAAGAGAGTAAAAGAAGTAGTTCAAAGAAAAAAGCAAGAAAAAACGGATAAGAATGATAGAAGAATATCGGATAACTTCCAGGCAAATATTAAAATGTTCTGGAAACTTGTAAGAACTCCCAGGGGACATTCAAAACAGCCTATGATGAATGTTATAAGAGACGAGAATGGCTATATTCTGAAAGATGAAGTTTTGAGTTTAAAGAGATGGAAGGAATATTTTGAAAGCGTGTTTATGAGTGAGGAGACAACGTGTGTACTAAGTGAAGTAGAAACTCCGAAAGAAGAGGAAAGAGGTAGCGAGATAACTATAGATGAAATAATGAAAGCAATGAAAAGCATGAAAGCAGGTAAGGCTGCCGGATATGATAGAGTTTCACTCGAAATGCTAAGGGCTGGAGAGGAAGTCGTGGCAGGCCTGCTGCACACCTTGTTTAATTTATGCTGGGAACTGAAGCGGGTACCGGTAGACTGGTGCAAATCCGTGATAGTCCCAGTATATAAAGGAAAAGGCTCGCTGCAGGACTGTAAAAACTACCGTGGCATCAGCCTTCTTAGCATTGTAGGAAAACTGTATGCTAAGGTACTGATTGAAAGGGTCATGAAAGAAACTGATTGAAAAATTTGGGATGTGCAAACGGGATTCAGAAAGGGAATGGGATGTACAGATCAAGTCTTTTCCATGCGCATGATCGCGGAGAAGTTTTTGGCCAAAAACCAAAAGGTTTTTTGTGCGTTCATGGACTTGGAAAAGGCCTATGACAGAGTGGATAGGGATGTGCTATGGCAAACACTGAATTCATTTGGGTTGAGCGCTGGCTTGATACAGGCATTGGAATTTCTTTATAGGGACTCTAGTGCTTGTGTTTGGATCAACGGGGTCTACTTGGACTGGTTTGACATCCATAAAGGTGTCAGACAGGGCTGTGTAGCTTCCCCGTGGCTGTTCAACCTATTTATGGACAGTTTGCAAAATTTGAAGTAAAGAATGCGGATTAAGAGTGGGTGAGTTAACCGTCAAATGCCTTTTGTACGCCGATGATCAAGTCATTCTTGCGTCGTCGGCGGCCGAGTTGCAAATGATCAGATCATTAAAAGAAAGGGGTATGAAAGTGAACGCAAGTAAGACGAAGGTTATGGTTTTTGAAAGAGAAGAAAGTAAAACGATTTGTGAAATAAGAATAGAAGGGGAGTTGATCGAGCAAGTAGATGAGTTTGTATATTTGGGCTGCGTATTTAGCAGGGATGGGAGATATGATAAGGATATAGAACGACGAGTGAATGCGGGAAATAGAGTAAATGGGGCCCTGCACTCTATTGTGAAGAGTCAAAATGTGTCAAAAAAGGCACGTATGGCAATTCACAATGCTGTGTTGGTCCCTACTTTAACGTATGGTAGTGAAAGTTGGGTGTGGCAGAAGAAGCACGAGAGTGGAATCAACGCCGTAGAAATGCGGACGTTAAGGAGTATGTTAGGGCTGAATCTGAACGACAGGGTAAGAAATTGTGTAATAAGAGAAGAGTGTGGTTTGCAAGATGATGTTGTGACCAGGATTAAAAAAGGAATCCTTCGGTGGTTTGGTCATGTGGAAAGAATGAACGAGGAAAGAGTGACAAAGAAAATTTATGTTGCAGAAGTGAATGGCAGAGTCGGAAAGGGACGTCCTAGGCGAAAATTTATCGACCAAATTGGCGATTTATTGAAAACGGGCCAAATTAGGAGTACCCTTAACCGACGAGCATGTATGCGTAGGTGTATGGATGTGAAGGAGGCGAGAGAGGTATGTCAGGATCGTGCCAAATGGAAGTCTGTAGTCTCTGCCTACCCCTCTGGGTGACAGGCGTGAGTGTTTATGTATATGTAAAGATAGGAGACGGTGGTTAGTATATATGCTGTTCATTTTAAGTACCGTGGGTATGCTAAAATTGTGCCTCTAAGTTGTGCCACTATAATTTCTTATATGCAGTGGATATGCGATAGAAATACGAAAATGTAGTCGCAGTAGAAATCATTCATAACACTTTTCTTCGTATGAATAAAATGTAGCTACAAATTACGAAGGTACAAAGAAACAATTGCTATTAGGAGCTTGGTCTCAAACTGTTTGCATCACACCGTAGTAATTGATCTCAATGAATGATGTTAAATGGCTCGTACTGGAGCTTGGGTTCTTTGTACCAGTACGTTGATTGTTTGTTATTTTCGCGTTGATTTATTGCGCGTGAGATTTTTCCTGTGGCCTCACTTCTCTAAGTATTTAAGATGAAGTTTTTCTTGTTTTGTTTTACCCGCTTGGCACTTTTCCGTAACTAATTTCAAATTTTTTGCATAGTGCTCTGTGCAATTCTGATACTTTTTTTTAATTTCTGACCTCGAAATGAACTTAATAGTAGGTATATCTACACCTGAAGATAAATTGCTACTGCTACCCTTAGACATTTGCAATCAACTTCATACGAAGAAAGGAGTTTTTTCTATAGATTAAAGGACAACAAAAATTAGGGTGGGGTCAGTTACAAAAACAAATTACATGTTGTGTCTGTTGCTTATAATATTTGAGCTTCTATTAATTAGTGTAAATTATAATCTCCTGAAATATACACTAATTTCAATGTATACGAGGGGTGATCAAAAAATACGGGACGTTGTCTTGGTAAAACAGCACTCCAGCCAGCAGTTAGTCGCGTCTTTTTTCCTTAAAAGTCTCCCAAAATCTTCTTATTTGGACTGCGTAGTAAATGCCCAAATATTTGGCTCCCTTTTCCAAATATTCCACAATGATTATTCCTTCAGCGTCCCAGAAAACGAACCATTCCCACTGAACTTGACACTATGAACTTCTACGGTGTCGGTGTGAAGGCTCGTTTCCAAACTCCATGGACTCTCGTTCATGGCCACGAAACTTGGAAAAAAAATTTTTCCTGATTGCTTGGAAATTTTTGAGATACACTCTCGAAATGTCGACCTGTTTTTTCTTTTTCGTCTATTAACATTTGCGGTACCCAACGTGCCATTTTCATATGCATTTCGTTTGCAAGGATTATTTGAACATTACCATATGAGATCCCTGTGACCTCAGCTATATGCTTGATGGTTACTCTTCGATCTGCCAATACGACATCTTCGAGATTTTTCACGTTATCTTCAGTGAGGGATGTGGATGGGCGTCGTTCGCGATGTTCATTTTCCGTAGATTTTCTGTCCAGCTTATACTCCTTGGTCCAGCGTGGAACTGTAGAATATAGAGGAGGAGAGTCCCCCCAATGTTTCTACCAAGTCGTTGTGTATGTTTTTACTTGACTTTTTTTTTAAACAGAGGTATTTGATGGCAGTCATATTATATTCGTCGTATGGCCATATTATATTCGTAAATAATTCGTCACTTCGTGCAAAATCGCAAGCACATCGGCTCGTTGTAGATAAACTCTCGCACAATAAAGCGTTTTATCGCGATGAACTTCACTTGCGCGACCACACTTCAGGCTCACCGACAACGTGCGTAGTGGACGTGTAGAATTAAATCAGGATTTAGTATGTGAATTTTTTGTAGTAATGAGAAAATAAATAATTTGATAAGACATACTTCGCGGTAACGCGAATATTCGCGTTACCGCGATGCGTGTGGCCGCGGAATAAGAAATATTTATTTATCCACTTATTTATTTTATAAGTTACAAATGTTTGGATAAATAAGTATTAAGATTTCGTTAAAATTTTCTATCAATGCTTTATCTGATATGCACTCAAACAATTAAGAACAATTTCATTACAACGGCGTATTCGTGACAGCATAATATACACGTCGTTATTTCAACTATGTAACACGTTGAAGTAAACCCCACGTTTTTCATGACATTGTATCATTACCAAGTGCATTGGCGATCTAGCAAGGTTTTTAGATCTGTCTCGATAATAACTTATAATATAACAATAGCAAAATCGTCGTTATAACAATCAAAATAGAGTAGAATTTAATTATTTGATAATATTTTGGCACTTGGTTACAAGATGAATTGACTAGGTGTTGTTTTTAGAAATGCCTTTATATCCGGCAACTGTAGTCGGAGTGTTACATATATATATTTTTATTTTTAAATTTTGATTGTCTTAGACGCTGAGATTGGATTGCTTGGTCACGCGTCCATCGGGTTTCATTGCCGGCGGTATTTGTATTTTAAGACACGATTAATTTGGTGAATTAATTTTAAGAGTCGTTAGGTTAAATACCAGTGACATCATACAATCGAAATAAAACGAGCTGAAATGTTTATAATGATGAAACATCGTACCCACTTTAAATTATTTCAAATGCTAGATGATTTAGTGCGTAGATGCGGAAGTAAATCGATGAAGTAGATATTTTTTTTAACTTAATCTACCCCTTTTTTAAGTTTCATTTTAAGACTCGTGTTTGGAACTGAAAAAGTAGGTAACATTAAATAAAAGAAAATAATAAAATTTTGTCAATATGGATAATATTTAGTAAGACCTTCCACGCTGTTCCATTGGTTCCGTGGAAGTTTTATTCAGTGAGGGTAACAAAAGAGGACACAGTCCAACCTTATGTTAAATGGATGTTGTGCCCCCTACACACTTACATCTATCCTTTATTAAGAATATTGTTACTCATGATTAAGATGAAACGTTATACTAGTTGTAAGGTTTCTGGTTCTTGCCACGCACCAAATGAAACACTGCAGCATTATGTTAAATATATATCACACCGAGTGTTTCCTTTCTCGGTTGCGACGGCTTATTCATGCTGCAGCCTTAAAACTTGGAAAAAAAAGAAAAAATTCATGTACTTGAAATATTAGGTTTATATAATATTAGGTGTAGACCTACCTACACCTAATATATATCGGCTGTCCCAAAAATATCACGTCAGAGTGACATGGAAGATAGGTTAGCCTTAAATCTTGCAGTTAAAAAAATTACCTTAGTAAAAGTTTTTTAGTTTTCGAGAATACTCAATTATTTTATTTTCTCGAAAATCTCTGCTTTAAGTTAGTGTTTCTAACAATGGTAATTTCTACGTTTTTTTTAAAATAATTAATGTGTTATACTTTTTCTAAAACTGTGATAAATGCGATAATGAAGAATGGCAACTGTAGCAAATATTTGCCCTGCTGTGAGACAATCTATGGGATACGGTAGACTTGTACAATGTAACTCTTCCATATCGAAAACGATATTTCTGCAATTATTTCTTCTTCGGCTGCAACGCGCCAGGAACCAGCTAGTGTAGTGTTCTATAAAATTAATTTAGAGTCGCGGCCTGAGTCTGAACAATCACGGCTTAAAGGGATGCATAAAGCTTTTATGTAATATATATATATATATATATATATATATATATATATATATTTTGTGTATAACAAAGAGGACGTTTTCATAAATATCATAGAATGTTAATGAACCAATAAAAACGTTTCATGTGTCTACTTTGGCTTCTTAATTGTGTAGACATGAATTATAGCTGTCTGTGCACTTTGTGCTAAAAACTCTGAGAAGCAACAATATCTTAAATCTTAAAATATCGACGCACTTTCGTGAATGATCTTTGCAACAAAACATTTTTTACGATTTTGTATGATGTGCCTCACAGCCTGCCAGTTAGGAGTAGCCCACAGACATCTGAAATAGCTGTTATAAACACAAACATTTAATTTTATTAAGTGATAGAAATAATGTCATACTCTTTGAGAAAGTTATATAGATCGTTGAAATTTAAAATCACTATTCTTTATGAATATATATATATATAATAGAATAATTTTTTATTCAATATTGATTACATGTTGTAATTTTTATTGAAAGTCATTCTTTACTTTACCACTGGTTCGAAAAAACCTCTGTCCTGGGAAGAACCAGCAAGAAACCCAGCGGGATTTAAAAAAAATAATTTTACAATGTCAATGGTCACAAAATATTAGATTAGATATTAAGTTTACCGTAAGTATCTATTTTTTGCCGTAAAACTTTCCACAGACTATTAAAGTCACAGCTCACGGAGTCGAACTGTCGAACTGTCGATAGGTAATTAATTTGTTAACATCACAATCTCTACTCTGTGCGACTGTTTGACCATAAAATATTATGTTTGACTATTGACATTGGCAGTATGAACGCGAACAATGAGTGTTTTATTTTATTTTGTTATATTTATAACACATACATTATATACATTTTGTCTTTCTGCATTTCCTTTCCATATAAACTTTAAAAATGCTAAATGTAGAGGTGCGATATGCTTAAAAAGGGGTGCTAAGTTTTCTCTTCACGTATTAATATATATGTATGAATTTTCTAGTTTCCGAATAATCTCACTTTATGTGAATAATACCACCTATTGGTCCACTTAACAAGCCATTAGTCCATTTATAGCAATATGAATTTCACGTAATATCATCAAAAGTCAATAAATCAACGTTGCCATCCATCATTTGTTCCAATCCCAACGTGTTATAATTCAAAAGCCAGCGTCGGCAACATGCTTTATGTTTATTCGTCTTTATTATACATATTTCAGACATAATGAGAGCCGTGGTAGCTCAAGTTTAAGATATATCATACATGGTTAGTTTGTGGCTCCAACATCAACGTGTTGCTGATGTTATTTATCAGGGCTGAAAAAAATTTGGCCCTCATCGGTGCGTAGTAAGGGTTATTACTTATGGTCTACAAATTTTTTGTATTGGTTGTGGCACATTCGTTATTAATTTACTCTAGAGGGTGCTCTGAATCCCAGCAACGTAAAATAATACATATCACGAAATTATGATGAGTGTACTGGTTATTTTATGCTAAAGCCGCAAACGTATAGAATAAGATTATATTTTGTTATAGATGATTAGCTTATTATATATTTTTTGTAAGATGCGTGTTTGTTTTTAACCGGTTTCAGAAAACTTGAAGGTGTTTTTCGTTCGACTATGTTTTTAAGTATGGTGACCGATTCCTCTAATATGGCCGACCAGATTTAAATGATTCGTTTTGTTGTCATGTTTGTTGATTGATTTTTTTTTTTATTAAATAGGTGGCTTCTGTTCTGTGTTGAAAAATAGGGGAGGAACTTATAAAATGTAGTTATTTAGGCGATATTTTAGTGGTGCTATCTTGAACTTGTTATATCCATAGTCCATTCAAAAGGGCTAAAAATATTTTTTTTTAATAGGGTGTCAACGAGCACACAGTCCAACTGATTGTAACTGGTTGCTGTGGCCCATAGACAATAGACATCTACATCTAACCGCGATTACGAATCAAAATGCAAATGCGATGTCACCCGTGAGGACTAAGATGGAGTGCTCCTTTCTCGTAAAAAGGGTCACCGATTCTCTACACTCAACATACGAAATACAGCAGCCAATTTTTTTCACTTACACTATGCTGTCTTTGCACCGACTTCAAAAACTATTACGTGGAAAACATTTTAATCTTCCAAGTTTTGATGTCGGGTTTTACTTATGAATAAAGAAATAATTTTTATAAATAAATTTCCTTTCCTTTTTCTTTCCTTTCTTTATACCTTCGGAATTTCTTACCGGTCAGAGGAACCTATTTAAACAAAAAGTGACGTTTGGCAAATGAAATGGAAAAAAGTTTTATTCATCATTAAAGCTTTGAAGACAAGTGTGCTGAAAACCTTCGAAACTTGGAACCAGGCACTCGTATCCGAAACCAATATTTATACAGAACACTATCATCATTAGTCCACTGCTGAACATAGATCCAGAGCCATCTGCTTCCATCGACTTCCTACATGTCTTACCAGGTCGTTACTTCATCTAGTTAGGGGCTACCCCATACTTCGCCTACTGGTATGAGACTGCCATTGTAGAACCTTACAGAATACTCATTACTTATTTATTTAATAACATATTCTTGAATGTTACTTGGAGTACGAGAAGATGAAGAGAGAGAAGAGTGCTTTCTATATTTGAACTTTTACGGCTGTTTGAATACCAGCGTCAAATAGTAGCTTAATGCTACTGTGTTTCGTATGGTGAGTGTAGAGAACCCGAGACTCTTTTACTGGAAACGAGGCATTCCATTTTAGTCCTCACGGGTGACAACGCATCTGCATTTTGATTCGTAATCGAGGATAGATGTAGATGTCTATGGGCCACAGCAACCATTTACCATCAGGTGGATTGTGTGCTAGTTTGTGACTCTATCCTATAAAAAAATTTTTTTTATTATTTATAATTTCATGGATCTACGCTGAATACTTCTGACAGTAACCGGAATGTTCGCTAGCTTGAAGCAGTCATAATATAACCAAAGATCCTCGTAACAATGGAAGGTACTGTTTTTTTTTTATTTCGACGTATCACTTATTGCACATTTCCAATCCATTGTTCACCTTCGGACGTTATCGCTAAATTCAGAACTAACAATTGCTCGCGTTGTAACACACTATATATATACATAATATATATGTACGTGCTCCGTAACGAGTATGTTTTAAAAATGTGACATTGAAAAGTTATACGTATCGTGTTGTAATTCTGGTCAAGGAAAGTTTTTAAGAAAATATCTCGAATAACATTTTTATAAAACAAGTTCTCGAGAAGCGTATAAAGTAAAATAAAACCGTACAATCGAATGCCAAGTGTCAGCGAACCTATCCCGAGAGGAATAATTGAATAATTTGTTTTTCAGAAATAAATGTACCTTTTGCCCGAAAGTGTTGACAGTAACTTGCCGTATTATGTTTGTATTAAAATTGAAGAGTATATTGCTTTTCTGTTATAAAATTTTTTTCTGTGATTATTATATTTGTGCGTAACTTTAAATATACTGTATGATACAATATAGATTCTTATAAGGAATCATGATTTGTGTTTTAATACTAGTATCTATATTATTGTTTTAATAAGTATAAGGTGGGAAACGAGCACACAATTCACACTAAATTTCTTCTTTCTTTGTTGTATATTTGATTACAAATCAACGCATCAACGTCGAGGATAGTCTGGACTGAATAATTTTATAATAATATAATTTTAATTAAGTAGAAGTTGCGTCGATTGTTGATTTGTTCATTTTATTTAACTTTAAGACTGTGAAACTGTAGTGAATGGTTATTTAGGTATTCACCTGATTTAAGATGGTGATGTGGTCTTAATTTGTGATTCTTGAGGGATTCCTATTCATCATATCAAATGGTGATGGATAAGCCCATAAATGAAAGATCCTTCAATTTTTTCTCTTTACAAATGGTTTCCGCAGTTTTTATTTTAATTTTAGGTGCTCATAATATAAGCGCCGAGAATACCTTTATGTCGAGCAAATTAGCCGGTTGATCCTTAATACCAGTTCTTTTTTTCTTTTTTGGGATAAAACATATTACTACCACGGAAAGCATCATCGGCGATTTTTTTTACAGCTTTTTTATTTTTTTAGTTTTCTGCTTAAATAAAACTTCAACAATCCATTCTCCTTCGCCTCATCAACGCCTTCCTCCCTTCAGACAGAAACTAGGAGCCAGTTTAGCAAGTATACTTTTGACGTAACATTTCATCTCTTCAACTCATAGCCATAACAAAAGCTGCATCTGTAGTCGTTGTAATTGGTTACATTTTCATTAACCAATAGTTTGCTAAATAACTATTATAATATCCATACTCTGTTCTGTTAATTGCTTTTTATAATTCTGTTGTATGGCGATGGCTTGTTTACCAGCTACCTGCGGGCCGGAATACTCGTGATCATAATAATTATATCCTCTACACCGAATTCCGGTCACGGCAGCCAGTCTCAACGGAGACTAAGTATCTGCGTACGACAGAATATTATATTACCTAAGTGTATGCACAGGTGCAACTACTCAATCCCTCACTTCCATAGTCCGAGAGGGTAATCCAACATGACCGGAGAGTTATCAGGCGCAGGACCTACGGCTCTACGTGCTTTCCGAGGCACGTAGATGAAACACTTCCAATTTCCAGACTCCGGACTGCTACTGAGAATTTATTATATTGACAGATAAACGCAATAACTGATTTTCGCCCGTCTCGGGCTCGAACCCAAGACCTCATGATCAGCAATCGCCATAGAAACCGCGTTTGCGACCACAACACCAACGTGGTAGCTTATAGGTTATTTCATGGGGGAGACTTGTAATTATTTTACATTCATACTCTTTTCTTAAATGTTTTTCTAACTCTGTTATTATTATAAAGTAAAAATATTGTCACATTTTATATTTTTCATTGATTACCTTAGGTAAAGTACATGATAAAGTAAAGAAATATATAGAAAAATAACAATAGCCTTCGTGAAATCACCGCGATGCATCATGTTTTATTACATATTACGGAAATGTGGCACTGACCTAGAAGATCGCATTAGATCTCTGTTTTCAACGGCCTACAATTTCATTTTTAAATTCGTACAACGTTTCTTTATATTACGGATTAAAACTTCTCGCAATGAAGGCTTGTTCTGGCGATTTCCTTTACAACTATCTTTCGTTTTTCCCTCTATGATACTGTCAGGCTTTTAATTATGATAGGATTGAACTAATTATTTACATTTGAATCATATACGTGGTAGTGCCACAGCTATATTATGTATATGTATATTATGATTGTAGCACGAATGGTTCGGCTCGACCGGGGTAGGACCACCCTCACACAGAATGGGAAAGTAGACAATTTTTTTTGGAGAATGTGTCTACTACAAATTGTGGCGTGATTTAATGATATGCATGTCGATTTATTCCTTATAATCTCTAGATTACACTAGTAATATAAGTTTTACCATATCTAATGGGACTACTGAGAAATTAATAATCAAACGACAATCTCATTATAACCTAAAATCCATGTTATATGATATTAGCTAATACTTTTAGATATAGAAATAAACACAAAGTTTTTTGTGGTATCACTTTATAGTAAAATTAAATATATAATATACAAATACATACATATATTTTTTTTTTTTTTATTTTTTATGCATATAATAAGTTATCTTTGTAAAAATAATTTTGCAAAACGCTTCATCGAATTTTTTTCACACTACATTAAGAGGATTGTGAAGCTGTAAATTTTCATACAAAAAGCGATAACGTTTTCCCACCAGTAAACATAGCCCAATTTTCATAATTTTTGGAAATGTAGATATAACAAAAAACTAGGTCCGTACGTTTTAATGTTAAAGAAATATTACGTACAATATAAGTTATTAGCATCTAAATATCTATATTTTTGACTTAAAAACTTACTCGAGCGTTTTTATTATTCTTAATTAAACTAAACTGATTTACTAAAAAAGAAAAACGTACAGACCTAGACTGAAGTATATTAAATCTAATGAGGCCAAAATTATCTCATTTCGTAAAGGTTTAGGAAGGTAAAAATGTTATCGCCTGAAACAATACTTCAATAAAGAAATGTAGGCAATTGTTCCAAACTTAATTCTATCGCACGATGAATTTTAGTGTGGTTGTTGTATAGATTCGGTATAGTATATGTATAGATTTGACGGCTACGTGGCGCAGTAGCTCAGCAATGAGTTGTAGCGGTGAGAGCCGCGGGTTCGAATCCCGCACGGCACAAATATTTGTATGGCCTACAAGTAATTGTTCCGGATCTGGACGTTTGTCCTTGTGCAATTTATGTATGTAAAAACTGCCTCCACGGTACAGGAGAAAGTCCTAGCGTGGGGGTAACTTAAAAAAATAATAATTAAAAAAGATATTATTATAGCCTAGGGAGAAGAAAGTATTACCGAAAACCTGCACAAATTATACTTCTTATGAAAAAATAATATCTGTGAATAACTTCATTAGCTATTAGTCTTTTTATGTTAGAGTCTTTATTGAATAATGACTGTAACTTAAAAATATTTCGAGATTACACTTAATTAGGTAGGTGAAAAAATAAAAAAGTAACAACTTGTGGAAATTATTTTTTTATTACTACATATTACTTTATTACACTCTTTCTCGAGCTGCCAAATTTCTAGGTACTTGAGGGTCAATCAGCTTTGGTAATAAACACTGCAAATAATATGAGTTACGTTTTGGCTGCATTTTTCTGCCCTAAAGTGGTCATCGTACTTAATTTTTTCATACGCTAAAACATGTAGCGATCATACTACGAAAAAACAAAATTGCCTACCAGTGTAATTATATGTAAATATATGTAATTTTCCCTAGACCTGATAATAGTAATCATGACTTCTTTTTAAAATCATCTGTCCTTCTCGAATCGAACAAAATTTGATCTTTTTTCAGTTATGGCCTCCACAAGTGGCATATTAGAAGCAGAAATAGGACATTTGACTTCAAATATAGAGTCGTCTCCAATAAGTCCATCGGGACTTACCCTTAAATAATAATCGTCTTAATCCGGGGAAGGACACTTTCACAGAATACTAGCGTGAATAGAGTTCTCTTGGTGGTAAGACTTTTTGGAAAGAGGGTGAAATTGATTTTTAATGGAGGATAGATGTAGATGTCTATGGGCCCAAACACTAGTGACGTGTGCTCGTTTGTACTTTTAAAAAAATCAATAAACAGTCCACACACCAAAACCTTTAGATTGCCAGTTGTGTGAAAATTCTCGTATGGCCTCCGATTCATGATGGTTTCCATATTTGGTTGCCGTATTTCCTTTGAAATGAGTATACAGTAAGGGCGCAGTTTGCGATTTTTCCAAATTTATATGCAGTTAGCCTTTTTCTCCGTTCAGTGTATCACAAATCATTATCTCTTTGACCACTAGTAGCCAATTCTATTTCTTTTATTTCGTCCTCGTTTTTTTTTGCAAAGAAGCCAAAAACTCTTCTTTCTTTTCTTAATAACATGATTGGCATTGATTTTTATGTCATTTTTGATGTTTTTAATTTTTTCCACGTCAGTGATGTCTTCGTTCTTCCAATGTTTCACGGCGCCAACTACTGCTTTTTTATATAGAATAGGATGACAAACGAGCACACAGCCCACCTGATGGTAAGTGGTTGCTGTGGCCCATAGACATCTACATCTATCCTCGATTACAAATCAAAATGCAGATGCATTGTCATCCGTGAGGACTTAGGTGGAATGCCTCGTTTTCAGTAAATAGAGTCTCCGGTTCCCTACACTCACCATACAAAACACAGCAGCATTAAGCTACTATTTGACGCTGGTATTCTGAGAGAGCGTGGTCCTTCTCCGGTCGAGCCGACCCATTCGTGCTACAACTATACTACTAATATAACCGCAGCAGGCTCAACCACGTAAAAGCGACTCAAAACATTGCTCACAACTCTTTTTCTTGTGTAACCTTATTAGTTGTTAGTTTTCTTCCCCAACTGCTTCAATTTGGAACAAAAATTTCTGAAAAAACGATTTTTGCATTCTACTTTTTTAACCATGAGGTTAGAACCGTATGGCATAGTAATCAATAGTCCATTTATGATACCAGAGTCACCGTCGCCAATCAGCATATGTCATATTTAAAGCGATGTTTTTCAACGCTTTTTTTGTAAGCCTTCCACTATTATGCCTTCTTCCATCGATGTAGCGCTGTTCCTCCTCTAATCGCTAATATCCTTTCGACGAATATTAGGGGTACATCGTCCCGAAAAATAAATAGAATGATAATAGTTTAAAAAACATATTTTATAGCTAACTAACGCGGGCAAAAGCTAGTTTACCTTTAATTCGGTTCATTGTTAAAATTTAGATTAGTAAATTAGTAATTAGAATTAGTAATACGAACAACATTTTCTAACGGACTAATATTATTACTAAACAAGTGGTAAAATTGAAAATTTTGTACAACCGACTTCAATAAAACTCAATTACAACATATGTCATGGTTGAAATGATTTCTATGACATTTATATGGGGCCAAATGTGAGACTTATCGAAGAAAAAATGAATAGGTATTCAAAATCGGTCGACGATGGAGAAATCAGTGAACATACGAGTACATAAAAAATAAAATAAAAGAAAAAACATACAGCCGAACATAGAACCTCATCCTTTTATGAATTAAAAATCAACATCAGCTATTCCATAATTTTATATTTTGGCGAAATAAATTTCGGTCTATCCTACCAATCAAAGTATGATCACAGAATGAATAATATTACGTATGATACCTATGTACAATAGTATGTTATGTGTTACACCTGTTGATTTTAGAAGTTGGCGTTACCCATCCTTTCCATTTACGAAGAAAATTGAATTTTTGTTCGTTTTGTTGATAAACTCGACGTTCGACTTCTTTGTCGACTTTTTTCTTCTTCGTCTATAATCTTTATTTTCCATTCTAAAAGGTGTAAATAAATTTTATTTGAATGAATATAATACTCATCATAAAAGCTGGCATTTGCTTTTGGCAGATTTAGATAGGTAGATACTTACATATAAACAGCTCACTTCTATAAGGTATATGTAATTAGTACCTCTACTAAATGTCTACACACATTATACAATAACAATAATAAAATTGCAAAGAAACGCAAACAAATTGAATAATTATATCACTTGTCGTCAAATACATGTGTATGTAGTACCCGGATGACCCAGCTTAGCTCGGTATTTTTTTTTGGAAATTATATTTAGATACAAATTACATACTGATGTAATAATATGAATAATATTTTTCGATCTTACCAACATAATAAAAAAATGAACTGGTTATTTAAGCAAAAATCATGAGTTCAATTAGTTTTAATATAATGTTTTGTATTTTTAAAAGAAAATACTAAAAACTGGCTCGAAATAATAACTCAAAGAAGGGAACTTAAAAAATGTCTTGAGCTACAGTAATCTTCAAAACACTATTCGTATTCTAATATATATATATATATATATATATATATATATATATATATATATATATATATATATATAAAAGAATTGCCGACGTTCTTCGATCAATTATATAGTATATTATTGATCGGAGCCGACGTTATATTTGAGTTTGTCACGCCCGGAGGGAGGCAAAGCGAGCGTTATGAATTAGCGTTTTTGAAAATACCTTCTCGCGTCATGTATCGGCACTTCACAACCCTCTTATTTTTCAGATATCATGATTGCGGTTAGATTTTCATAAAATCTTTAGGCAATTTAGTGTAGTGAATTGGTATCTTTTTTGTGTTATTATAACCATTAAATTATGTCATAAAATTTAGTGGACCCAAAAACGATTTTCTTCTTTGGAATACTTATATAACTTCGATGACAATGTAATAATATTGTGAGCCATGAAGCTGATATGCTGATAACTGACCCAGATGTTGGCCCTAGCAACGGATGTAAAATCTTGATTTTAATAAATTTTATATTAATATTTTAACTAATATTGTAACTTTCTTTTGTTTTCTTAGATTGGGATGCATAAATATACTTTAAATATGGTGTTTTTTTCTTGGGGTTTCTTTTCTTCGCCTCTTCCACATCCATATACTCTACGCATACATGCTCGTCGGTTAAGGGTACTCTTAATTTGGCCCATTTTTAGTGTATCGACAATTTGGTCGACAAACTTCCGCCTAGGACGTCCCTTTCCGACTCTTCCATTCACTTCTGCAACATATATTTGCTTTGTCAGTCTTTCCGCATTCATTCTTTCTACATGACCAAACCACCGAAGTATTCCTTTCTTAATCCTGGTCACCGCATCATCTTGCAAACCACACTCTTCTTTTGTAACATAGTTTCTTACCCTGTCACTCAGATTCAGCCCTAACATACTCCTTAGCGACCGCATTTCTACTGCATTTATTCTACTCTCGTGCTTCTTCTGCCACACCCAACTTTCACCACCATACGTTAAAGTAGGGACTAATACAGCACTGTGAATTGCCATACGTGCCTTTTTTGACACATTCTGACTTTTCACAATAGAGTGTAGAGCCCCATTTACTTTATTTTCTGCATTCACTCGTTCAATATCCTTATCATATCTTCTATCCCTGCTGAATACACATCCCAAATATACGAACTCATCCGCTTGCTCAATTAACTCTCCTTCTATTCTTATTTCACATACGTGTACAGCATGCCTGCCACCACGTCCTCTCCAGCCCTTAACATTTCGAGTGAAACTCTATTATATCCGGCTGCCTTACGTACTTTCATGCTTTTCATTGCTTTCATTATTTCATCTATACTTATCTCCCTATCTCTTTCATCTTCTTTCGGAATTTCTATTACATTTAGTTCACACTTCTACTCACTCATAAATACGCTTTCAAAATATTCCTTCCATCTCTTTAGACTCAACACTTCATCATTTAGGATACAGCCATTCTCGTCTCGTATCGCATTCAATCTAGGCTGTTTTGAAAGTCCCCTGGTATTTATTACGAGTTTCTAGAACATTTTAATATTTTCCTGGAAGTTATCCGATATTCTTCTATCATTCTTATCTGTTCTTTCTTGCTTTTTCCTTTCAACTAATTCTTTTACTCTCTTATTTAAACGTTTAAACTCTGCCTTTTTTCTTTCATTCTCATCATTCTTACCGCCAGAATTACCAGCTTTGGTCGCTAGTAAATCTAGCCATGCTCTCTTCTTTGCTTCAACTTCCATACGTACCTCATCATCCCACCATAACGTATTGTCTTTCCTTTCATTCGTTCTCTTACTAACACCACATACTTCGGTAGCTGCATCCACTAAACCTTTCTTAACATTATGCCACACATTCTCCAAGTCTAACTCATTCACACACAACTCATCCAAATTACTTATATTTTCTCTCAGTCTGCATTTGTACTTGTCTTTCACATCTTCATCTTGTAACCTCTCAATTCTTATACGCTGTAACGCAGTGGTAGACACAGATGTACTAATGTAAAAAAAATTAGTATTATTATAATAATAAAACACTGTCATTTGCATACATATATTGGTAATTGGTATGTATGTCATTCAACGTTACAAGAGCACGTGTACGTGGATAAGGCAGAATTTACCTCCGTTTAAAATTATACATACGCATATACATTTTAACCCAAACAGTGCTTAATTTCGGGTATGTTCTTTTTATAAATCTCTAGTGACAAACGAACTTGTAGTCCATCTAGTAATACTGACTACAGACGGACTAACATCTAGTCATCCGAGATCGCAAGGCCGGTTTACATTTTGAGAAGTGACAAGTGCGAGTGGCAAGTGCAACTGACAAATTACAAGTGCTTAGGGCGTATTAAACACAGCAGCATTAAGCTACTATTTTACGTTGGTATTCTGTGAGTTAAAAACAACGCGACAATACGTTACGACGGTTCGTTTTGATGAAACTGTAATTCTTTATTCCAGTTCTGCTGGAGGCGTGCAACAACGAACCAGTGTGCCTGCAAGACCGCGCCGGCTTGGAGGCAATAACCCAACTCCATCGCCAGCTGGATGATGACGCCAATGGAAACGTCGACCTGAGCGAGAGTGACGATGTAAGTCCTATACTTTTTGAATTAAAACTTCTTTACGCACGTTTGACTTGGGGAGTAAGCTGGCGAACGCGTGACGAAAGCTTTTCGAAAAGTGTGATCGGGTGAGGCGAACGGGAGTTGAGTGGGGGATATAAGCAAGAAAATTGCGCGCGCACATTTTCTTTCTCTCTTTCTCTCATAGCTCATAGTTATTTTTCGTAATTTTATTTCGTTTTGAACAATTTAAGGTGATTCCTCAAAAATTTTGTGGTTTTTCTAATTAACATATTTTTTTAAGTTTTATAGATTACAAACCAAAATTTTGGTATATGATTTTTTGAAAATACGATATCAAGTAATTTTCTCGATAGAAAAAAATTGTAAAGTAGTCTCTAATTATTTACATTTCTCGATGACGCCACAATATTCTTGCGATTAATTCCATGGAATTATTTTTAAGGCAGAGTAAATAATCATATTATCTAAGTTCTCATAAACCAGTTTCTCAATCCATAACGAAGTTTTGTTAAAATAAATAAAAATGTTGTTTGGCGCTTACTTAGGTTTTTTCCGAGCGCTTGCTGGGTATGGCTATCTCATAATTTGCGTACTATGAAGTCTTTTACATCACTTTCATTTTGACACTCCCGTCGTCCGTTAGCTTCACCGACAAAGGAATAAGCCACGCCCCCAAAACTTCGATTCATTTTCAAGGTATCCTCGTAATGTATTAATATTTTGTTCAATACATTAAATATTCTATGTTTAAAGTGAATAAAATTGTAAATTCATTCTAAAGTTTATGTTTTGTAAATTTTTGGGTGAATAGTAACAAATTATGGAAGGAAGCTGATAATAAATTTAAATATTTGTAAAAATTAATATATGTATATGTATATACATTGTATGTGTACAATATATGTATATGTATATATATTCATACATATATATATATACATACAGATGGAGCTAAAGAAGTTTTACTTCAGTCGTGTGGTCATAAGCACACTCGTTTTTTTTTAATGTTTAACCAGATCTTGGTTGTCTAAATCTTAATCTTAGATCTTAATTGCTTATCTTCGTTAACTGACAACTGCAGTATGTTTCTATTGCTTATAATCTCCTAGTCATCATTTACAAACGTTAAAGGAACGTGCCGGGTTTTTAATGAGTTAATTTTTCCTTCAATAGTAGCTTTGAATTGCGCTGGATTGCGCCTTAAGCGCCATTCGTTGACCTCACTCATATGTTTCAATAAAGACGTTGATAAAATGCGAATAAATATCATAAAATAAAAGTTTGCAATGTTCACGTATAATCACTATCAAATGTTGATGGTGATTTTTATATGTTATGGTGATAGTACAGGATAGTTGAACTACAGCGGTGGTTTGTCTCAACTCACGCTAGATATGGTATGGTACGGAATGACAGTTGCTTTACGTTCGTCACTGATTTGATAAATTTTTCTTCCCATCTTTTGTTTGCTACAAATTTACTCTGGCATTTCTCTCAGTCAATAGAAGAACCGACTTTAATGATCGCAGAATTCTATAATATATCTAAATAGAAAATATAAATATATCTAAATAGAATTACTAACGCAGCCGAAAATTGCAAGTCTAATCAACTTCCTGTAACTCGGAAGTGAGTTCCGTTTTCGGAATAATTAACTACATAGAATAATATTATTTGCAACATCTTTGCCCCTATAATTAATAGAACTTTTGGCTTCTTTTCAAGTATTTCCTTCAGACGCAACAAAATATATATATAGGCGCAATTATTTACTATTGTTGAAGTGGAATGTGTTGCGGCTGGTTTTGTCACGTTTATTGTTTATTTTCTAATATTTTATAGGCAATATTTTACAGTAAATAATATTACATTCTCACAAGAACTCTGATATGTATAACCGCAGTAACATTATAGGAGGTTGTTTTTATTACTGAAATTTAAATATAGCTAATATACCGCATAGGAGTAGCGAGCGCTCATATATTCTTATCGCAGCAAGAACAAATGTTTACCAAAAAAGCATGTTATTGGTTAAAAATTATCAGGGATAAAAATGCGTTATAAACTGTGCAGTCAAAGCAGTGGTTTACTCAGAATCATGACTATTTTGCTGCAGGCTACTCTGGTCACGTATTCCCCAACATTCCTGTTCCATATTTGCACACCGGTCAAAAAACTTTATTATACTATGTTTGTGTAAAAAGGGTTATTGTTATATTAAAGAATTTATGAATGATAATAAAGGGAGAGAGGAAAGGTGATCGCTACCTAGCTATACTACATAGCTATTTGTTTTATTTTGATTCAAACTACTTTTACGGATTTCGCGTTTTGTTTTGTTTCGTTAATTGTAACAATACATGATTATAATCTGTTTTTTTCTAAAGTCCCGCTGGGTTTCCGCCTGGTTCTTCCCAGGACAGAGGTTATTTTTCGAAACAATGGTAAATTAAAAAGAAGATAATTTCAATAAATATTATAATGAAATTTATATTGAATAAAAAAGTTTCTGTTTCATGCACTTGTGCAATTTTTAATGTCTAAAATTTAATGTTTAAAATGGCTGACCCGGCGGAAGTTATTCTGCCCTTTCTGGTTGGTGGCGCGATGAGTTTCATTTTCATGCATACACTTTTCTATAGACTTATTATACGTTAAGTAGACATGTGTCAATTAGTGGTTCAACGAATACGAATACGAATATTCGTATTCGCCGAATAGTAGACATTTCTCTCGATGACGGGGGGAGTACTCCGCCGACCATCCCGCGGTGTGAGTGCTCCATGCCGGAAGTGCACTTCACACAGCGCTCGGTTCGCAAAGCACTCCTCTCCCTGGACATCCACAAGTCGTGTGGGCCTGACGGAATCCCCCCAATTGTGCTGAGGACGTGTGCTCCAGAGTTGGCACCGGTTTTAACGCGTCTTTTCCGGTACTCCTACTCCCTAGGCGTAGTCCCAAAATCATGGAAGACGGCTTACGTCCACCCGATCCCTAAAAAAGGCGACCGCTCTGAGCCGTCCAACTACCGGCCAATCGCCATCACCTCCTTGTTCTCCAAAACAATGGAGTCCATTGTAAACTGCCAGCTCATGAGGTACCTTGAAGATCACCAGCTGATTAGTGACCGCCAATACGGTTTTCGCCGTGGTCGGTCAGCTGGTGATCTTCTGGTCTACCTAACTCACAGATGGGCGGAGGCAGTAGAGTTCAAGGGGGAGGCATTGGCCGTTAGTTTGGACATTGCGAAGGCCTTCGATCGGGTTTGGCACAAAGCGCTTCTTTCGAAGCTCCCTTCCTATGGGCTTCCCGAGAAATTGTGCGATTGGATCACCAGCTTTCTTGCAGATCGGAGCATCAAGGTCGTTGTAAACGGTGCAAGCTCCGATTGCAAGCCTATTAATGCTGGTGTTCCACAGGGCTGTGTGCTATCGCCAACGCTGTTTCTTCTGCATATCAATGACATGTTGCGTACCCGTAACATTCATTGCTATGCAGATGACAGCACTGGTGATGCTCTTTACACCGGCCGAGCCAATATTTCTCGGGAAAACGTCTCCGAGTGCCGGGACAAACTTGTGTCTGAAGTCGAGTCTCTGCTGGACAGAGTCTCGGATTGGGGGCGACTAAATCTAGTCCAGTTTAACCCCCTGAAGACACAAGTTTGCGCGTTAACCGCTAAAAAGAACCCCTTTGTCGTATCCCCTCAGTTTCAAGGCACTCCCCTTGTTGCCTCAGCCAGTATCGGAATCCTCGGCGTCGACATATCGAGTGACGTGCAGTTTCGTGGTCACTTGGAAGCGAAGGCCAAATTGGCCTCTAAAAAGCTTGGCGTGCTCAGCAGAGCGGGACAGTATTTCACGCCGGCACACCGCCTGCAACTTTACAAGGCGCAGGTTCGGCCCCACATGGAATACTGTTCCCATCTCTGGGCTGGGGCTCCCCAGTACCAGCTTCTTCCACTTGACCGCATCCAGCGCAGAGCGGCTCGAATCGTCGACGACCGAGTGCTTTCCGATCGGCTCGATTCACTGGCGCTGCGAAGAGATGTTGCATCTCTTTGCGTATTTTATCGCATCTATCACGGGGAGTGCTCTGAGGAATTGTTCGGATTAATCCCAGCCGCCAAATTT
This sequence comes from Parnassius apollo, assembly GCA_907164705.1. Lineage (NCBI taxonomy): Eukaryota > Metazoa > Arthropoda > Insecta > Lepidoptera > Papilionidae > Parnassius > Parnassius apollo. The sequence continues at coordinate 7,836,989 of CAJQZP010001558.1, read as the reverse complement.
CGTGAACGCACTACACGTCAAACGTCCCGATACCATCCACACCATCTGGATGCTTGGCGGTCCACCACTGTACGTTTCACAAGGAGTTTTTTTTCCACGTACAACCTCTCTGTGGAATAGTTTACCACCGGCGATTTTTCCGGACCGATACGACCTGGGGACCTTCAAGAAAAGAGCTTACTCCTTTCTAAAGGGCCGGCAACGCACCCGCAATTCTCCTGGTGTTGCGGTTGATCATGGGCGGCGGTAGTCACTTAACATCAGGTGAGCCACATGCTCGTTTGCCCCTTCTTCTATAAAAAAAAAAAAAAATTACCGAATATTCGTATTCGGCGAATATTTAAAAACTTTTGATTTTGAACGCAACTCTAATTGGCAAATAAAATAAAAAATATTCTAAAAAATACATATAGGTGCATATCAGCCACAACGACGGCTACAAAAGGGCAGGGGAGTTGTTACTCATTTTAACACTCAAACAACTGAAAGATTCCCAATAATAATAATAAAGCCTCTTTATTCCTTAATAGAAAATATTTACAATACAACAATTATATGTACGCTTAGAAAATAAAATAAAATATATATTTCAATTAAGGACCCCCCTTTGGGTAAAGGCCTCCTCCATCTTTTCCCACTCTTTTCGGTTCTGTGCTATTTTTAACCAATTTTTTTCCTGCTGTCTTTTCAATCTCATCGACCCACCTTTCTTTCGGTCTTCCTTGCTTGCGTTTGCCTGTTGGTCCTGTCCACATGGTTACTCGTTTAGTCCATTTGGTATCTGTAGATCGTGCTACATGACCTGCCCACTTCCACTTCAATTTTTGAGAGTAATGTAATGCGTCTATCACTCTCGTTTTCTTGCGAATGTCATTGTTTTTGCAAATGCAAAAAGAAAGATTCCCAATAAGCTTACAATATACCGAAACATGTTTTGTTTCAAGATGTTGAAAATAGATGATACTCAACATATCAAATGTTGAAGAGATTACATAAACAACACATAGCGATTCAAGATGTTTTACCATCTCTGCCAAATTGTCGTCATGAAACAAGGCACTTTTTAACGTTAAGGCTCTTATGAGCCAAATTATTGATATTCATTTCTCGTGACTGAATAATTTCAGTACATTTCGTTTCGTCACGCGTTCATTTCGGGTTCCAGTACCCTACACTAACACTACTAAACTACGCTACCGGAACATTCAAAACCAGACGAAAAAACGATCAATACTTTTAAGTGTACCAGCTCAAACGAACGAATCATTCATGACTGACACATGTCTAACGTAAAGCTAAATCATCTTTAGGACTAATAGAACCATCAGCAGTCATAATGATAACAAATAAAAAAAATAAGAAGTAAAAATAACCCTTTTTTCTCTTCAGTAAGCAGATGAAAAGTTGTCTATATGTTTTACAAATGGTCATTTACTGCCTCCATACAAAATTTCATGAAAATCTTTTTGGTAGTTTTTGTGTGAATCTCACGATTTTTCTACTGAAAATATTAAATGTATAGATCTAGATATACCCTTATAACCTAGTAATAGTGGATGAAATGTCTTAATGTAACTTATTATAAAGGCCCCCCCCCCCTTAAACTTGTGATATTGCTTGGTCAACTCAAAATAGTTAAAAAAAAGTTTTAAAAAGTAAAAACCTAAGAGCTAAAAATAATAAGATAATTTTATCATAACTGTTTTTTTTTTTTGGGTAGTCTGTTATTTATGGACAGCTTTGAATTATCGTGCTCTGCACTTAAACTGTATTTGAGTTCCCATTACATATATTATTTGGTTGTGTTGGTGTTATCGGCAATGCTGTTTTCTCGTGACTTACAGAACCATTTTGTAATGGTCGAAATGTGTTTTCGTTATGTTGTTAGAATTTTTTGCTTGTTGCTGCCGACTTAAAGACAAAATAATAGAAAAAGCCGTGGTAGCTCAGATGGTTAGCCCTCGCTGTATATTTCATAGTACGCGAGCAAACTGGGTTCAAGGCCCGCCGGCACCAATGAAATTATTAATTGCAATTTTAAGTGCTGATTTACCACGTGCTCGACGGTGAAGGAAAACATGGTAAGGAAACCAGCATGTCCGAGAAATAAGAAAAAAATATATTTCGAAGCTAAGTGAAGTTCGCATTGGGGCAGTGCGGCGGACATTTTTTTGGCCTAAAATCCCTCTCAGAAATTAGGGGAGGCCTGTGCCCAGCAGTGGGACGTATATAGGCTGTAACTTTAACTTTTTCAACTTTAATATAAAAATAAATGACTATAAGATAATAAATCTAAACCCCTAATATGACAAAAAGTTTCATAAACTAAAGTCAATGGCCAACTCCGACTCAAGGTTAAAACATAAATGTCAGATGCATACAAAAAATTAAACATTGTAGCCATACAAAGGCGCATTATGCCGGCAAATTGCGGCACCATTCATTGTAATAAGGCATTTAAAGATTTATCTTATTCTTCATTAGTTTCAGTATTTTATAAGCATTTAAAATTTCGTGCCACAAGAAAATAAATTGCAGTTGCTACCTCTTAGGCTGGGTCCACACTTGATAATCTGAAGTATCTTTATCAGGAGTGTCGTATCGATTATTTGTAGTGCTCTTAATTATGAATGATCATTTCGACTTAACGTCTTCTTTATCGTATCAAAAAATGAGTACACCCACTTATGATGAAATTTTCAAACGCTACTCAATTTTCAGATGTGGTGTAGTCTCGTGTTGTCAGTGATTTGATCTCGTAGTGATAGAGACAGCTCGATGTTTAACGGCATCTTAAAATTGAGCATCGTTTGAGTATTTGGATATTAATTATTAATCATATGGTATCATATCAGCGATTTCTCTACCGATTCTCGTATATATATTCATATAGAAACTTTTTAAGACTTTGTAAGGATATGTAGTATTTATTCCATTTGATGATCGGTGAATAACCGAATTAAGGGCCGCGGCGTATCAGGTATCACATCGCATCGTCGTATCTTTTTTTTATAGCATTGGGTGACAAATGCACACGGTCCACGTGATGGTATGTGAATGCTGTTGCCCATAGACACCTACATCTATCCTCGATTACGAATCAAAATGCAGATGCGTTATCACCCCTGAGAACTAAGATGGAATGCCTCAATTACAGTAAAATGGGGCACCGGTTCTCTACACTCATCGTACGAAATACAGCAGCATTAAGCTGCTGTTTGACGCTGCTTTTCTTTGAGAGCGTGATCCTGCCCCGGTTGAGTCGACCCATTCGTATTACAACTATAATATAACTGTAGCGTGGCAAATATCAAAATACACCCATTCCACCAATCACGATCACGAGTTTTTAACAAACTCTTCTTTTTACTGCTTCGTTGGTTTAGTGGTTCGTAAGCGCAAATGCTAATCATTTTGTCCTCGGATCGGGCCAATATTAGTTTTTGGGATATTCTTATTCAAGAAATTCTTAGTAACAGCGAGGAGTTAAGAAATTGGCCGTGTTTCACCCTTGAATCTCGGAAAATACGTAAAGCCGTTGGTCTTGCGCCTAACCTCCCTACAGTCGTGTGAGATTGTCGATTGCCATTCCATCGGACTATGAGAGTAAGGGAATTAGTGTACTTGTACACTATTATATATATATATTACCCTGTCGTTCTTGTTCTGCGCAAAAGATTAGTCTCCGTTCAGAATTCCGCGGAACCGGAACTCGATCTAGAGGATATAAAAAAATTAACAAGTATTATATTTTTATCAACCAAATGATTCATGTATCACAATATACTCGTATTATTATGGTTTAGTACCAAAAATACACATGATCTGGTTTCCATTAGTGGCGGTGTGGTAAACTCAATATTTTTTTTAATTAACACTGGAAAGGGCAAAACAACGTCCGCCGGGCCTGCTGGTATTTTATAAACATAGCGTATTTTCAACATCTTTAACGTGTCAAGTAAAATTGTTGCGGATTCAATAGCCTTTCTCTTTGTTGTCCTGTTTAAAAACTAGTACCAAAGTGAGAGTCCAGTGCTGAACATGGGCCTGGTAGGGAGGATTTGTCTTAATTTTCACGCTTGGTAAGCGGCTTAGTGATCACATGATCGTGGCCTTTGATGCTGACTATGCCTTCACAGAATATCTGCGTTAAATTGTTGCCTAATGATGCTGTGTTTAGTGTGGTGAGTGAGGAGAACCGGAGAACCGTTTAACTGGATACGAGGCATTTCATGTTAGTTCTCAGGGGTGACAACGTAACAGCATTTATTTCTTAATCGAGGTTAAATGTAACCATGTCTATGAGTCACAATATCCATTTACCATCAGATGAACTGTGTGCTCGTTTGTCATCCTCTGTCTATAAAAAAAAACAAGAAACACAGTGCACCTGATGTAAGTGGAAGCTGTGACCCATAGACATCTACATACATCTCATCATTCCTCATTAAGAATCAAAATGTAAATTGACAATGTATATCTTCGATCAATTATATGATCAAATATATAGTAACAATGTATATTTTCGATCAATTATATGATCGAAGATATACATTGTCACCTCTTAGAAATAACATAAACACTCGTTACCAGTAAAAAAGATATCGGGTTCTATATACTCACCATACAAAACACTACTAGTGCTACGGCAATTGCAGCTTAATGTTGCTTTTATATACAAATAGTGTAAGTATTCTGTGAGAGCGTGGTCCTTCCCCGGTCGAATCCATTCGTGGCAATCATAATACATATAGCTTCGCCGTGGCTCTACCACGTTAAAAAGGATTTCGAATTGCTAAAATATGTAGTTTTAAAATATATATGTTATAACTGCTAGTAAATTATATATATTGTGCTAGTATATTATTATTTACGTTTCACATTTGTAATTAATTTGACGGCCTCTTGGCTCGCTTATAACTAGCTACACCTGACTTCCTAGGCAGGGATCCCAAGAATTTTCTTGTGACAAATGGCGCTTTGATACTCTTACGGCGCGACGCCTGTCGAATGAATTTTGCGATGGATTCTCTTACAAAAATGCACACTTTTTCATGTAATTTTAATTTTTATTAACTTATAAGATTTACTTATTTATATTTACTTGTATGTCGCTTTTGTGGTCACGAGTTTGGATTTTTTGTGACCACGCTCATAACTTATGAATATTTCTTTTGGTTTTTTTTCTAATTATAGCTTGGTAGCATCACCGATACTTCGAAAGATGTAGGCATATAAAGTACAGAAATACGCTTTTACACAAACGCTAGTACTCGTCCTCTACCTGTATCCTATGTAACTAACGCTTTTGCTATAAATTTGGAAGAAGATTAGGATCTAGTGACAAAATCATCGCAATCAAGCAACCGCATTTGAAAACTAACTAGTGCTTCGGCTTGATTTATTCCGTCGTCTTTTTCCTTTAATAGTCTACATTATATAATTAAGAGCCTTATTCTCGCCAGTATGACCACGTGCTGGGCGTGTATAAGTAAACATCGTGAGGAAACATAAATGTTCGCACGTGGTAAAGCCATGCTGCAGCTATATTAATTGTATAGTTGTAGCACGAATGGGTCGGCTCGACCGGAAAAGAACCGCGCTATCACAGAATACCAGCGTCAAATAACAGCTGAATACTGCTGTGTGTCGTATGGTGAGTGTAGAGAACCGGAGACCCTTTTTACTGGAAAAGAGGCATTCTATCTTATTCCTCAAAGCTGACAACGCATCTGCATTTTGAATCGCAAACGAAAATAGATGTAGATGTCTATGGGCCACGGCAACCACTTACCATCAGGTGGACTATGTGCTAGCTTGTCACCCTTTTCCTATAAAAAAATATATTTCGAAAACATTTAAAGGTTGCCAACAACAAGAGCAACAGTAGCAGACTTCCTTGTAGTATAGGGAGGAAAATGTGAAAAAATTGTGCCGACAAGGCTGTAACTTTATTTTTTTACTTTTAAAATGTGAGTACTTACAAGGCAAGAGTGAACAGTTTTTGTGTTGTGATAAGTCAGTGCGATTTACCATCTATGTCGGTCGGGCACAGGGCAAAGCTTATAATTCTCTAATACGCATCTATTGAAGGCCATGAGATCTGTTTTTTATATAGAATAAGGGTGTCAAACGAGCACACAGTCCACCTGATGGTAAGTGGATGCTGTGGCCCATAGACATCTACATTTATCCTCAATTAAGAATCAAAATGCAGATGCGTTGCCAGCCCTGAGGACTGAGATGGAATGCCTCGATTCCAGTAAAAAGGGTTCTCTGCACTCACCACACGACACGCAGTAGTATTGAGCTGCTATTTTACGCTGGTATTCTGTGAGAGCGTGCTCCTACCACGGTCGAACCGACCTATTCGTGCTGCAACCACAATATAGCTGCAGCTTGGCTCTATCACGTTAACCTACTACTCTTCCTGGCGTTTCCCGTAGTCGCCACTTACGATTCCCACGGGACGATAGGTATGGGAAGTATATATTCTCTTACGCACATAGAAATATAATTGTTAAATGATAATTATATCAATTGTAATAAAGATATTAATTTGCAACCATGCTCTTAATTAACTACAATGATGTGTCTTACCTGGATGGAAGATCACCTCCCGCCCTCCCTCAATTGCGTGCACTAATCCTGCTACCACTTCTCCCGGCACCACTACTCCCAACACCACTATTCCAGGAAAGACACACCATCGACGATAATAGGACACGTGTTTCGCCTCTACACGAGGCATCTTCAGGTGATGTAGACTCTACGGCGGCTGACCGCTAAGTGTCTTGATAATTATATGGCATTACTTATAATACATTTTGCTTATTTCTTTCGTTTCAGTTTCTTCGTGAAGAGTTACAATATGACAGCGGCTACGAGAAGCGCCAACGCGCTTTCCATCACAACGACGATATGCACATCTCCGTTAAGGAGCTGTGGGAGGCGTGGCTCCGATCGGAGGTATACCTTTCCATACTGCTGCAAATTAGTTTTTAAAATTATGGGGCAGTTTCGAATTATTATCGGAGATCTTTTCTTCTTGCTTTATCGATATTTTCGCGGTTTTTATCGGATCGTGTATCTGAGAAACCCTACACTATAGGCCTTTTCAAAAAATTGCGCCATGCAGTTTGCATATTTTAAAAGTAATTTCTGCACTTTGGAGAGACAGGTTACCGCAGAGTTGACATGACAATTTCAATATACTATTTTTAAATTGATACGCCGCTATACTACTTTTTTTAAATATATACGCTCAAACTTCGTTGTTCATTATTTAACTGAGTGGATACAGGTGAGATTTACATTCGGATAAACAGTTTGCACTTCCTTACAGTTTCTTCAGCGATGTACCACTAATATTTTCATTTTCTAATATTTCACTTTGATCATTCTACGAGTAAATCTTGATTTTTTCTTAGACATGATATAATATACTTTACATAATGATTTCTTATATTTACGCGAACACTACACATTGATTAAAACTATTTATACGGATTTTATCGCGTTTAATTTTAGTTTTAATTCCTGACGTTTCGGGTGCTTTCCAGCATCCATGGTCACGGGGGACTGAGGTAACAGATGTCCCGATGTCATTGCTAAAACCGGAGTACCTTCAGCTTTTTAATTATTGTTTATGGTCCGATCTATGCAAAATGAACTATGTCTTGAGGTCTTGCAGTGGTATGCTTGGGTTTAGTCTTAATTTTATTGATTATAGGGTCCCAAGCAGGTGGTAGTACCCAGCCTACTACTTCTCTATTGAAATTAGGATGTTTTTTTAATTTTAATAGCCTCACGTATCATCCTTGGTAGGAATCGGTGTTCTTTCGCGAGGATTTGTGGTACCCGAAACGTCGGGAATTAAAAATAAAATTAAACGCGATAGAATCCGTAAAAGTAGTTTTAATTAATATACTTTAATGATAGTACATACCTAGTTATCTCTAATTCTTAAATAGTTGATTTTTAACGACTTAATATAAGTGTAATTTAAAATTTTTTTTATTGCCACTTAATTTTTTAAGTCTTGCTGAACGTAGACGTCTCATAAGAGGTCTTAACGTAATCGCAACGTTTGGCACGCCGCGCCGATTGCCGGACGTAGTGTGTATACAAATTTAATTGTGCATCCCAAGGCTTTAAACCGTTGTTGGCTACTTTGCAATATTGTCATAATCTACTGAAAACAACGTGATCTGTTATTGTAGTAGGGTCGCGTCGTGAGAGACTTCGCAGTCGTGGGTTCCAAGTTTGTATGCAAGACGAAACATTTATGCCAAAACAAGATTGATGCATTCGAGTATGTATGTGGTTTGAATGTCTCCGTGTCTATAAAACTACTTTGTAACCTATTTTTTTATAGAATAACGATGACAAGGGAGCGTACAGTCCACCTGATTGTAAGTGGATGCTCTGGGCCATAGACATCTAAATCTATCCTCTATTAAGAATTAAAATGCAGATGCGTTGTTACCCCTGAGCTCTAAGATGGAATGCCTCCTTTCAAGTAAAGGGTTACGAAACAAAGCAGATTATGCTGCTATTTTACGCTGGTATTCTATGCGACCGTGGTCCTTCCCCGGTCGAAACGATCCGTTAATGTGGCTCTTTTATTACGTAAAAAATATAAAAACTTTAAACTTTACACCATAATTTAATTACTTTTAGGTTCACAATTGGACCACGGAGCAAACGGTCGAGTGGCTGTCCCAATCGGTTGACTTGCCCCAGTACAAAAATATCTTCCTACAACACAGGGTCACTGGAGCGACTTTACCTAGGTAATTTTTTTATATTTAATTAACTTATATACACATATCCTATATTCGCATTGTTATTTTTCACGGAATTCAAAAAAAAGGAGGTGGTACTCAATCTGAATGTGTATGTTTTTGTAATGTGTGTAACCTAAAAATTTTTTTTTAGGTGAACCGATTTTAATGATTCTCTTTTTATTTAAAAGCTGATGCTTCTCATGATGTTCCCATATAAATTTGATCAAGATCTGACCAGTAATTTTTAGAGTTATGCTTAATAATGCATATTTGATTGGCTTGGACTATATTGATCATGTTCGCATTTTATTTATATTGGAGTCAGCTGTACAAAAATGTTCATCCTTCCACTTGTTTGATTATACTGTTAGACATGGACCATTAATACCCTTTCATTTATAAACATGATTATTACAGCCCCTCTATCCACAGTTAAATATTGGACCCCCCATAGATTGCCATATAGAGGGTTATTTGCCATGGCCGCTAAGCTTGGCAGATGGGTTGCCAACCGCCATTTTAAATTTTTTTTTTGCTGTTATCAGGAAGATGTTGCTACCCATCTCTTCTTCTGTCGCCTCTTACGCCACCTACGGGATTATATGGAGTAGTGGATTCTCTGACGTAGCCTCTACGGAGCACAGTCACATTTGATGTAATCAATGTCGCACGTTAGAATAACAAATCTTTAACTACCTTCAAACAAAACTGCAGATATGATATAATTATACATGTTTTTTTATACAATTCAAACTCAAGACACAATAGTGAGCGCTCTGCTATCTGCTGTCTGTCATCTGTCAATATTAGCCATATGTAGGTTTTGTAAAGGTTATTCAAATATCGGTTAATCGATATTAAAACTAAATTATAATGAAGGTTACATAACATTATTGGTACAGTTTTATTTTGTTCAATTTACAGTAGTGTCTAAAAAGAAAGAATTAAAACAATCTGTTGTTTGATATTTTACGTCGTACGCGATTTTACTTTTAAAACTTCTTTTAAAGTTTGTCAAACGTCAACGAACATGGTCTCCCCCATAGATTGCCTAGTAGGGAGGACATTTGCCATAGCTTCCAACGCTTGGCAGGCGAGTTGGCAAATTCAGCTTTTTATTTTATAGTTGTTATGATCTGGATTTGACAAACCAGGAGATAAGCAGATGGAAGAAGTTGCTGCCTATCTCCTGGTTTGTTTCCTCTCCGTCGCCTGTTACGACACCCACGGGATTAAACGTGTATTAAATCAACAATCACGTGTATTAAATGTAGAATTTTGTTTTGTAACTTCTCAGCTCAAACATGGGTGTCGGATTCTGGCCCAGATTTAACTGCCGTGAAATAAAATGCATCCAAAATCGTATACGCTTTCTTCATAATGAATAAAAGATGAGTCGTGATTTGCAGTGTATAAATGATTCGAAAACCGTACAATATAAAGTGAAAATTATGCTATTTTTGGTCGTTCAAATTTAAAACACTGTACTACAGTATCAGGCTAGGGGTCCAAATACATTGACAACCACCGTTTTAACATCTAAAGGTGACAAACGAGCACAAAGTCCCCTTTTTGTTAACTGGGTACTGTGGCCCAAAGACACCTACATCTGACACTAAGAATCAAATTCAGATTCATATAGTACATGAGGGTAATATGGTCGGTGATTCGTTTAATATGATCACTTTCTTATCAAAAACTACAGCTATAACAAAAGTTTGTATAGAAGGCTTTATGGTATGATAGCTCTTCATCAGTCAATCAAACAATAAAGAGTCAAAAGGGCGCTACTTTATCGACGCCATAATGACAGTTGATATTATAGTAAATATTTAAGTCAATTTTAGTATTGTGTATAATGATTTCTTAAATTTACGCGAATACTTTTATTGCGTTTAATTAACTTATACACCCATGGTTATTTATTATAGGAGAAGGGTCACAAACAAGCACACAGTCCACCTGATGGCAAGTGATTGCTGTGGCCCATAGACATCTACATCTATCCTCTATTACGAACCAAAATGCAAATGCGTTGTCACCTGTGAGGTCTAAAATGGAATGCCTCCTTTCCAGTAAAAAAAGGTCTCCGGATATCTACACTCACCATACGAAACTCAGCAGTATTAAGCTGCTATTTTACGCTGGTATTCTGTGAGAGTGTGGTCACTGTGGTCCTTCCCCGGTCGAGCCGACCCATTCGTGCTACAACCATAATATAGCTGCGGCGTGGCTCTACCACGTATAGAATTAATTAAACGCGATAAAATCCTTATAAGTGGTTTTGTTCAGTGTAGTTCGTTTTTTTTTAATTTGATTTTTCGAATTGTTCCTAAATTTTGCCAAAGCTTGTTTGCTATTTTTTCTTTACATATTAGTTATAGTATATGCCTTTGTGTTTTTGTCTCTGTAGACCATATTACCAACACGTACCTTAATAAATGGTAGGACTTCTTTTCTGCCCAGGAGTCCATCTGGTTAGCTACCCTCTTAATTATTAATGCCACCAAACAGCAGTACTTGTACTGAAGAGTTCTCGTGACCGAATTGTTCGAGTATATTTCGTCACGCATACCGGTACATTCGGATCGATCATTCAAATGGATCGTTTCGGGCTCCAGTGCACTACACTAAAAACAATATTCGTTCAGATCATTCGCGATTCTTTTTGTTTTCGACTCATTCACAATTCACACCAATCACGACTTAAAAAAATTCCGTCAATTGATTTTGATTGGTTGTACCGTAACATTCAAAAACAGATGAATGAACTGTAAATACTTTTGAGTGTACCGGCTCAAACGAACGAATCATTCATGATTTACACATGTCTACTGTGAGACATTACATCTTAGAGTCCATCCTCAGAGTTGACAACGCTTCTGTAGCTTTTTTTGTTTGAGGTTGGTTGCAGGCGTCCATGGCCTACAGTCGCCACATACCATCAGATGACTATTCAGTTGGCAATGAAATAATATATATTCATATACCCTTGTATTCTGAGATGCAATGCCCCGTTAACACTAAAAAGGGTAGTTCACATGATAAAAGAAAACTTGTGTTGCATCTCGATTTTCTTTCGCATCTACCACGGCGAGTACTCCGACGTAATGTTCGGATTAATTCCAGCCGCAAAATTTTATGAACGCACATCGCAGCAAAACTCCCGATATTATCCACAACATCTGGATGCTTGGCGGTCTCCACTGTACGTTTCACTAGGAGTTTTTTCCGCGTACGACCTCTCTGTGGAATAGTTTACCACCGGCAATTTTTCCGGACCGATACGACTTAGGGACCTTCAAGAAAAGAGCTTACTCCTTTCTAAAAGGCCGGCAACGCACCTGCAATTCCCCTGGTGTTGCGGATGTTCATGAGTACGGCCACGTAGTTACTGAACATCAGGTGAGCCGTATGCTCGTTTGCCCCCTCTTCTATAAAAAAAATAAAAAATCTTCTATAAAAAAGGAGAGGGGGTCCTTTAAAAAAAGCTTGTTCTTGTCATCCACCACACGAAAATGACAGTCTTTAATTTTACGCTTGCTTTCCCATTAGATTACTTTTATTTCAGTAGCTTTTACACATGTAGCGAACATGTGCAGTACACTTTAAGCAGTATATCATTTAATATAAGACTCACAATGTGTATTGTATATTGCGGTCACATTAACTTGACGCATCGCTGGAATGCGAGGCCCCGCCCGCTAGCCCCCGCACTCCCTTAGCTCGCCAGGCAGTCGTCAGTATGGTTAGCATCTCTGTTACACTGTTGTAAATGACGTCATCAAAGCCATGCGTCAAATTAATGTGACCGCGTTGTAGATGATCTAAACATCAAACGATCAATTAGCTGACCAATTAATAACTGTGAATTCCCATGGATTTTGCCACGATTATAATCTGTCATGTTTCATAGAGACCTTTAATAGTATAATTTATTAAGATCTTGATTAAAACTATTTTTACAAATTTTATCGCGTTTAATTTATTTGATTTTTATTGGATTTTATCGCGTTTAATATATTTTTAATCTATTTATTGGAATAAAAAATCAGATTCTCCCCTAATGAGGCAATCTTTGGCGCAGGTCTATGGTCATTTTAATGTACTATTTTGAAATTTCTTAAAGTTTCATATGGTCTTTTAAAGATGGACTTCAGGCTAGTTAAGTGTGATCAGTTTGTCAATTGCAGTAACAGACTTTTGACGCTGAATTCTTTCGCCAGTCTTGGTGTTTTATGTTTGTCGTAAACGGTTACACCGTCAGCTACCGGAAGTTATGAGATCCTTTAGTATTTCCCACAGTAGTCTCTTACGATAGCCGCGGAAGTAAATGGAGTGAGAGGATCCTCTTACGTCTCCACCACTCGAAAATGTACATAATATATAATAATATGATATATTTTAAAGAGGATACATTGAAAATGAATGGTAGTTTTGGTGGCGTGGCTTATTCCTTTGTCGGCGAAGCTCATTATGAGATAGCCATACCGAGCAAACGCTCGGAAAAAAACTAAGTAAGCGCCAAACAACATTTTTATTTATTTTAACAAAACTTCGTTATGGATTAAAGAAATGGTTTATGAGAACTTAGATATGATTATTTACTTTGCCTTAAAAATAATTGCATGAACTTATTCGTAAAAATATCGTGGTGTCATGGAGAAATGTAACAAATTAAAGCCCTACTTTGCAATTTTTTCTATAATCATAAATCATATACCAAAATTTTGGTTTGTAATCTATAAAATTTAAAAAAAAATGTGAAATAGAAAACCACCAAATTTTCGAAGTATCACCTTAACCTATACATCCATCACCGTTATAACCTATTACCCCGGCAACAAATGTTGGCCAAGACTCAGCCAACGCGAGCGTAGGAAAATTGATACAAGGCGAGTGCTACAGTCTAATCGTTGGTCAGAGGCCAATTCCAAGGACAATGTTCACGAGTTTTTGTGGAGCTATCCACATGTTGGCCGTAATTAGTCGTCATTGAGAGTTGGTATGATATGGACGACGTAAAAGTTATTGCAACTTCTGCTAATTACTTAATAAGTGCATATAATTATGTCAGTGTACTCCGCAGTAAAGTTAAGAAAAAACTCGAAAGATATCCTCGTTAATATAGTGAATTTGTCGAAATTATTTTAAAGTCACCACTTAATTAAATCGATATCTCACCGCGACGGACGCAAAGCTGTAACTGACACGGCCGACTAACATGTGGACGCGACTTGCCGACTGCAGGCGAGCGCCTTTGATTTGTGCAGAAAAACCGTCACTGTTCCGAATAATGGCGGCAAGACACGCCAAACGAACCGTATACACGTTGGCGTTCGCCTGCACTCGGTCAGCTAGGCGAGGTCTGTACGTTGGTGCTCGCCTTCGCTCGGCCAACATGTATAGCCGGCTTTAAAATCCACTATTGAACATTGGTTCCCCCAAAGATCGTCTCATAGGGCGATTATTTGGCGACCGCAGTTTTTTATCTTTAGTCGTTATTAGGAAGAGGCTGCTGTCCACCTCCTGATCTGTTTCCCTCTGTCGCCTCTTACGACACCCACGGGATGATATGGGGTAGTGGATTTACTCCGCCGCTACACTCTAACTCATATATACTGCATTCTATTTTATTTGTTCTATTTTGTCTGTAGGTTGGCAGTCAATAACATGCAGTACCTGAGTAATGTGCTAGGCATCAAGGACCCCATACACAAACAGAAGCTGGCCTTGAAGGCTATGGACGTCGTGCTCTTTGGACCACCTAAAGGTAGGTTCTCCCTTAATTCTGGTTGGTACGATTCGTACATTTGCGTGAATCTTTTATATTTATTTCAAAATAAGTTTAACTTAAGTCACAGAAAATTCTTAATCTCTTATTTACGAACGACGATTATATTACACGTGGTATAGCCACGCTGCGGCTATATTATGGCTGCATCACGAATGGGTCAGTTCGACCGAGGTAAGACCACGCCAACACGGAATACGAGCGTAAAATAGCAGTTTAATATTGCTGTGTTTCATATGGTGGGTGTAGAGAACCAGAAACCCTTTTTACTGGAAACGGCACTACATCTTAGTCCTCAGGGGTGACAACATTATATTGTAAAGAAGATACAACATTAACAACTACCTAATTACGGTTATTCTGCCATATTATAGGTATTTATGCCATAATAGGTAATTACTAATTATTTTACGCATTACCTATTTCGGCACTAATGTTTTCCGGTCGGAAGGGTATAGATAGCCAGAATAATCTCAGGATGTAATACAACAGTGGATGCACTGTTGCACCCAATATTGCGCCCGAGTCAGAGGGTAAAGAATAAAGAGTCAGTAACATTTATATTGAAGGACAAACGGTAAGGCGTTTCATGTTTGTTATCACAGGTGACAAAACATATACGTCGCCATTGTTATTTGAAGTTGTTTGTTGATGTCTATGGACTGTTAGCCCGTTTCTTGCCTCTATATTTTGAATAAAACTCACCCCAAGGTTGTTATGTGTTATAAAGTGTGCCTTATCAATTTGTTTAGCTTCTAAACAATACGAATTTAATAACAGGCCCTTAACCTGAATGAACAAGAGTTGTTTCTTCTTTCCCACATTTAATTTTACGCGTAAGACCGAAAAATTACTAATAATTTGTATACTTATCACACGAAAAAGTTTTGTTTTTAAACTTAGTCGGTTTTCCGTTTGAAGCTTTTAAATTATGCCAATAAGATGTTTATATTAGTCAGTATGAAACTTCAATAACTGGTAATATCATACAATTTCTATATGAAGCACCATGATTGCAAACTACCCTATTATATACAGCACCACGGGTAATCAGTACTGTCTTTCAAACTAGCGGATGTGTTTTAGGTCCACTTATTGATAGTGGATAGATCAGATGATGCCTTAGATGACAGATTAAAGTGCCTGTTTCCTGTTCACTTTGTAGACAGGGATTTGAAAAAAAAAAGATTTTGCCTAAACTAGCCCCACCAAATCCAGAGGCATTGTTTGTAATAGACCTCAGATTGAACGCGTAGCGCGTACCTATATTATGACATTTAGTTGTCCATTAGTTTTTAGAGTTCATTGGAGCCCGTCCTGCGAATAGGGTGGCATTTATACCCTTATTTGATTTATTTAATTATACTTTATTGCATTAAAATTGCGGCCGCCACGAACGACTGAAACACCAGGGGAATTGCAGGTGCGATGCCGGCCTTTAAAAAAAAGAATAGGCTTTTTATTGAAGATCCCTAAGCCGTATCGGTCCGGAAAAATCTCAGGTGGTAGTCGATTCCACAAGGAAGTTGTGCGAGGAAGAAAACTTCTTCTAAATCTCACAGTGGAGGACCGCCAATCATCCAGATGGTATGCATGGTATCGAGAGTTTTGTCGCGATGTGTGATGGTGAAATTGAGCGGCTGGAATAAGTCCGAACGATTCGTACAAGTATTTTATGTCTGGCGTAAACAAGTTGGTTATACTGCCATCTGTCGGAAGCCGTAAGATCTTACTGACATTTTCCATAGTCGCCTCTTGCGAAACTTGGAAGAAATGGGAGTGATGATTTTTTTTACGTCGCTACCAAATGGTAAATAATCTATTGGGAAAAAAAAATGACTAAATATGTCGTAGTAACCGACATAGCCCAACGGATTAGTAAAATGAAGTGACAATAGGTCGGCCATTTAGCTCAAACAACCGACAACCAATGGGAAAGAAAGATTCTTGAGTGGCAGTCTCGTACTGGTAGACAAAATGTAGGGCATCCCCCCACTAGATGGAAAGACGACCTGGTAAAACATGTAGGAAGTCGACGGATGCAGGTGGCTCAGGACCGTGCTTTGTGGCATTCCTTGGGGAAAGACTATGTTCAGCAGAGGACTTGTGAAAGGCTGTAATAATGATGATAAAATATGTTATCTATTTTCGGAGATATCATTTACATACTTTAAAAAAACATGTTGATATACTTCTTCTTTTAAAATTTGTCAAAATATCCAATTTAACAAATTTTGAAAGAAGAATTTATCAGCTTATTATGATGATACTCTAAAATACACAAAATATACAAAAGGCTTGCTTCGTGATGAACGTAACTTTTTTAGTATCGATAAAAATGCAAAACCAACTAACGACTTAATGCTTATGCGATAACAACGATTGTGTCACATTGTGATCAGTAAATTATTATTTAGTCATAAACAATGTGTATTGAACCGAAAATCGAAGAATTACCGTGTAGTGTCGATGAAAGGATATCCACTACCCCATATCATCCGTGGATATCGTAAGAGGCGACTGAGAGAAACAAATCAGGAGGTGGGTGTCAGTGTCTTCTTAATAACGACTAAATATAAAAAACTGTGGTGGCTAACCCGCTCGCCGAGCGTGGCAACTGTGGCAAAAATTCCCTATGAGGCAATCTATGGGTTTCCTATGTTCAGAAGTGGACTTGGATAGACTAAAACGCTATCGGTAAAGTGTATCGTAATAGTTCCTCAGGGCTGAACACTTCTTCTAAATTTGTAAGCGAGCAACTAGAGTCTCTGTTTCAAATTTTCTATCAGAAAGATCTAGGTTACAAATAAAATAAGGTCTAAGGGATGTGCTGGAAAAAAATAGGGTGTAACATGTGAACGGAGTGGAAGCCTATGGCACTGATATTTTACGAAAAATAAATTTATCGTGTTCTAATTACAAAAATGAAAATCACAAAAACTAAAGCCGATAAATTGACGTTGTGGTCGAGTTGAGTGTTGTATATTTACACTGTAAAAAGTTCAAAGTGAATTTAGTGTTAAACTTACCACTACTACTATCAACTAGTCACTATCGGTAAGAGTACATCAAGGTCTTCGGGCGAGTTGGTTTACATATATACGTATAGCATGTTTTAAATATCGATGTCGATTTAAGAAATGCTTCAAGTTGGTCTCACTCTTCTTACTGAATGACAATAGATAGTGACAGGTGTAGGGATAATTCATACTTAAGGAAGCGATAACCAACGATTTTAAGTAAGGCCGATAAAGTGCAATGTAATAAGCAGTAACCACCCGAAATAATAAATACATTCAATTCATATTTTACCATTTAGTAAGTACGAGTGTCTTGTTCGCTGTGGTCCATATTTGTCACAATTACCCTACTTAATATTGCTAATATCATACACAAACAAAAAACCACAAAAACGTTCAATTAACATCTCCATCAATCTGTAAATAGATGAGACATTACCTCCACCCTGTTACGGCTTCTAGCAACGTCATATATAAGGTATTTTATTATTTTATAAATTTACAATATTAGAGTTTAAAAAAAAACTTTATTACCACGTATTAACCGTGAGTCGCGTTGATCCAAATATAAAATTCGATTACATTCATACATCATATATACAGGTCAAGTTAATAAAGATATGTTGTAACAAATAAATTTGTGTTTTTTTTTCTAAATAAGGGTGACAAATGAGCACACAGTAGACCTGATGGTAAATGGTTGCTGTAGCACTCAATTAAGAATCAAAATGCAGATACGAAACACAGCAGCATTAAGCTGCTATTTTGCGCTGGTATTCTGTGAGAGCGTGCTTTTACCCCGGTCCAGCCGACCCATTCATGTTATAACCATAATAGGTGCAGCGTGGCTCTACCACGTACAAGAGGTTAAAATCATTTAATACTTTTGCTGCTAGTAACGGTGTTTTCTTTTCTGTGTTACGGTTCAAAGGGTAAGAGAGTTGATATGACATTCATTTTTATAAGAGCCATATTAGATTTACCTTTATGTATATTATCTAGGTATGAATGTAATGAAATTGTAAAATTCAGTTTTCACTCAATTCTAGATGTCTGAAAAATATGAAATTTTGCAGACGTTAGTAATATAATGAATAAAGTTTTAACTAGTAAGTTTTGTCCTAATAGCACATTAATCATTCTTGTTGGGAGAAGAGGCAATGCAAACAAAAATCAATTATTAAAATATATTGATTACCTCAATACTTTAAATGTACTAAAAATTATCTTGTTTACATTGCCTTACATACAGGGTTGGCCACAGGAGAATAAAATAAGATATGATTTAAATTTATTAATGAATAATTTATCATGTAACAATAATTTAAATTTGACATTTAATTGTAAATAGTATTAAGCTCATTTGCAATTAATTTAATAATACTTTTAATTCTAAGAAATTCTCCTTGACACAGATCGCAAGGCATTTAATGAATGGGCGACAGTAGGAGTCCATAAGAGTAGACAATGGTTATATGAACTTTACAATGAAAGGTCATATAATCCTAGCGTCGAATTTAGGGAATATGTAAAAAAATATTCCAAAATATTTAAAAGAGTGTGCTCCTTAGCCAAGTCATTGTATTTGAGCAACAAAATAAAGAATAATAAAATTAAAATGACGGAGTATAATTAATAGTGAAACTGGTAAGGTCAACTCTCGCAATTCAAACTACCAGTTAAGTTTTAACAATAAATTAACTAAATCAGATCAGGACGTTGCAATGGTTTTTGAGAAATATTTTACTGATATTCCGATCGTAACCACTAAGTCACTGAATTCTTCTCCTGCTGTCGCCGAATCATTACTTAAACAAAATGTAAATGTGTGTACAAAGAATTTTACATTTCATAAACTGTCATCAAAAGATATTGTAAAATATTTTAAGACTATTGATATTAAGAGAACCGCCGATCTGTGGGGGATTTCTGTTTAAGTTATTGCGTCTATAATAGATACAATCGCACCTCAACTATCTATTATTTTTAATAGTAGTATCAAATCTGGTGTGTTTCCTGATTTAATGAAGCAAAGTAAAGTAATACCTTTATTTAAATCTGGAAGTACATTGGACTCCGCTAATTTTAGACCTATTTCTGTACTGACAACACTTAGTAAAATTTTTGAAAAAAATTATTCTTGATCAATTGTTAATTTTTTTTAATGTAAACAATTTACTTCATAAAAATCAATTTGGTTTCACAAGGGGTCGCTCGACAAGTGATGCTGGTGTTGAGCTGATTAAATATATATTTGATGCGTGGGAGAATTTACAGGATGCTTTGGGTGTGTTCTGTGACCTATCCAAAGCCTTCGATTGTGTTCACCATGAAACATTAATCAGGAAACTTCAACAATACGGTGTAAGAAGCGATGCTCTTAAATTAATTATTTCATATTTAAGTGACAGAACACAAAAAGTTGTCATTAATAGTATGAGTTCTTCCGGGTCGATTGTACAAATGGGCGTGCCTCAGGGCTCAATTCTCGGCCCCTTTCTGTTTCTTGTATATATTAATGACTTACCTTACATAGTAGGGGATAACCATGATATAGTATTATTTGCTGATGATACTTCATTAATTTTCAAATTAAAACGACAGTTATTAAATTACGACGAAGTAAATAATGCTAGAGTTAGTCAATTGGTTTAATGTTAATAATTTGCATTTGATGGGAACTAAAACTAAATGTATGAAATTCGTAACTCCTAATGTTAAACATGTCAATACTAATGTAATTTTAAATGGGGAGGAACTGAGTCTTGTTGATACCACCATTTTTCTTAGAATCACACTGGACGCAAAGCTTCAATGGCTCCCCCATATATCAAAACTAGCTTGCACACTTAGTTCTGCAGCATATGCTGTAAAAAAGATTAGAACTCTTACCAGTGTTGAAACAGCTAGAATAGTTTAGTTATTTCCATAGCATTATGTCGTATGGTATTTTGCTATGGGGACACGCGACTGACACTGAAATTATATTTATTTTACAGAAGAGGGCCATTAGAGCAATATACAATTTAAAACCAAAAGAGTCACTGAAACAAAAACTTAATGAAATTAATATATTAACTCTGGCCTCTCAATACATTTATGAAAATGTAATGTACGTACACAAAACATACATACACAAAAATAAAAGTAGTTTTGCGAAAATAAGTGATATTCATTCTGTAAATACTAGGAGCAGACACGAGCTAGTAGTACCAGTTACTCGACTCCATCGAGTCAGTAATTCATTCTTGGGGCGATGTATACGCTTTTACAACAAAATCCCAGAAAATACACAAAATGTGTCATACACAAAGTTCCAAAATTTTATTAAACTAAGTTTGTATAAAAATGATTATTATAATATTAAGGAATTTATGGATGATAATAAAATTAATAACCCCTGGGAAGGGTGATCGCTACCAAGCTATTTCTAATTTGTCTTGTGTTGTTAATTGTAAACATGACTGTAAGCTATTATTGGAAAAAAAATAGTCCCACTGGGTTTCTTGCTGGTTCTTCCCAGGACAGAGGTTTTTTTTTTTGCGAATCAGTGGTAAATTAAAAAAGTGACTTTCAATAAGTATTGTTATAATGTACATTGAATAAAAAAGTTTCTATTTCTATTTCACGTGTTCAGAACCGATGACAGTACAATAATTTCATGATTGTGACGAATTATTCTCGCTAGGATCATCACAGTTCGTAATCAATGCTTGCTGTTCAAATTTTATAAACTGATATTATTAATTCTTAAAAAGCCTGACGATGCACGTGTCGAATACAGGCGCTTTGTTAGCTCTTTATTTGAAATGAGCAGCAGGGGTAGTTTACAATCGATGGACTGCGTGATAGTATTTCTTTATTTTATGCTAGTATAGGGTGACAAACGAACACGCACTACATCTGACGGTAAATAGCTACTGTGGCCCATAGACACCTACATTTTACTTATTTAAAAATCAAGTGACAAGGCAAGACAAATGAATGCATTTGACACAGTCTGCCAGAAACTGCGGCTAAAGCAACTGGAATCCATCAATATCACTGGCAATGCTTTGAAAATGTTCGAGTATTACCTAAAAAGTCGTTCACAAATAGTTAAATTCGGCACTCACCAAAGTGACGCATTACCCATTTGATGTGGCGTCCTACAGGAATCTATTCTAGGTCCCTTGCTCTTTTTAATATACATAAATAACATTCACGAAATTAAACTAATGGTTACCTTATCTTATACGCTGACGACACTTGCTTATTCTACTTCGGATCCTCCATTCATAAAATTATCTCACAAACCCAAGACGATTTAAATTCTTTATTAGCATGGTTTCAATTCAGTCTTCTGACAATAGAATTAGTGATGCAACGAATTCGAATACGAATATTCGTATTCGCCGAATAGTAGACATTTACCGAATATTCGTTTTTGGTGGATACTAATCACGAATATTTAAAAACGTATATTTTTGTACACAACTCTAACTGGCAGACTGAAAACGCGCGTCGTCGGCGCGTAAAAATACGACGTGTGCATAGGCCCTATGGCCCAACTGCACAAGGACAGGGGAGTTGTTATTCATTTGGATACTCAAACAACTGAAAGATTCTCAACAAGCTAACAATATACCGAAACATGTTTTTTTTTTCAAGATGTTGAAACTAGATGGGACTCAACATATCAGATGTTGAAGAGATTACATGAACAACGCATAGCAATTGAAGATGTTTTACCATCTCTACCAAATAGTCATCATGAAATCACATCAAGGCAATGGGCACTTATGAGCCAAATTATGGATTTTCTGGCCAATTTTGAAGAAGCTACTAAAGAGCTAAGCAAAGAATCAACGACATAATCTCAATTTTCAAGCAATCCCAATAATACGAAGTCTTAAATCTTGCCTCTGATCCATTGGCCTTTTATTTGGCAAGAAGATGTCCATTTCCCAAGGCTGAAAAAAATCGCCCAAAAATATTTTTCACTGAAACCATGTACCGTCGCCTCAGAAAGGCATTTTTCAACGGCTGGGAACATCCAAACTGAAAAAAGGTATCGCCTAAAACCAGAAAATCTACAATTTTTTTTTAAAATAAAAATTTGCCCGTTGTAAACTTTAGTTATTAAAACAATAGAAAATCGTCAAAAAATAAATTAGTTTTTCAATATCATGGCGAGATATTCGTATTCACATTCGTTGCATCACTACAATAGATATCCTCAAAACATGTTAAGGCAAAAATAAAATAATTCCCCCATGTAACACACTACAATTAACAATGTGACTCTACAGCAAAAAACCTGTGAAAAATATCTCGGTCGCAGAATCATTAGCTCACTTAAAAAAAACTCACATTGAACACATAAAACTAAGCTCTCAGCACTTACAGGGTCACTACGTAACATACTTCGTTGCAGCCCACCAAAATTGCGGCACACTAATTGCATAGTGAAGCCTGCATCTACTTTATTTGATTGAAATTTGGGGTAGTGCTGCAAAAACAAAACTATCAGAACTTCAAATTTCCCAAAATAAACTCATAAAATACTAATCAACTATCCATATTTAACATTAACCTGTAAAATTTATATAGATACAAAAATAATGAATATCAAACAACTATATATTTACCATAGATGTATTATCATCAGAAAAATTCTTACTCAAAGTATTCACACAAACATAACACTCACTCAATATAAACAAATCAGCCAACGTAGCACACGCCGAGCTAGCTTAGTAGTCTTACCCAAAACTAGAACTAACTATGGCAAAAAAATGTTTGCTTTTGAAGGAGCACAGCTTTATAATAGAATACCCTTTAGTATTAGAAATCTACACTCTTTCAATGAATTCAAAACTCAACTTACTCTGTATATAATTACGGATCGATCACTTCTGGAGAAATGGTGGTATTGAATGGTTATATCTTGTTTGTAACTGATGACAAATTTTGTGTAATTTATTAATGTGTTAATATTGGTGTCAAGAGAATGACATAATATGTCTTTATTGAGAAAAAGTTTCTTTACCTTATACCTTAAATGCAGATGTGTTGTCACCCCTGAAGAGTGCGATATAATACTTCGTTTTCAGTAAAAAAAGGACTCCGGTTCTCTATACTCACCATAAAATACATAGCAAAATTAAACAGCTATTTTACGCTAGTATTTTGTGAGAGTGTGGTCCTACCCCGGTCGAGCCGACTCAATCGTGCCACAACCATAATATAGCTGGCTCTACCACGTATAAAAAATAAAACTATTTTTTGTAAAAACAATGAAAAACAAGAATAAAAAAAAAGAAATCGTACTTTGCGCTTTAGGTGATGACATGCATAAACAAATACCAGTTTATAGTTTTTGCGATCCTCTATGAGGTACGAGTATGTGAACATAAGACTCGTAGCCGAACACAATGTCTCGCCGCAAGTTATTACCGGTCATAGTGCGTTATTAAATCATACTTAACAGCTACCACACGTTATATCCAGGCACGGACAATACATATGAACTGATGCGCTTAAAAATCTTATTTTTCCCCATTGATATTTCGAAACTATGCTAAGCCTTATAATGCCCCAGGAAAAATTTTTAGTACACAAATTGGCAGGACCTGCGAAGAGGTTATTTTGTAAATCAAAAAACTGGTCCATTCGGACACAAATCAATATATTGTAGTTGAATCCTTTTTAATAAATAACAATTAGTAAGCTCTCCAATATTAGACGCTCGTCGTCATAATATGTATAAACATTCGTATGAAAATAAGTCAATGTAATCCTTCTGCGTCAAATATCAGATCAACTCAATTGTCATAACTACTGCATAGAAATTTAGTTTCATTAAGACTATATAGACCCAGCCAGCAGCATTACAGCATCAAGTTCAACTCATATTTTTATTGGCATCGATATTTCAAACATTTGCAAAATTTTATTTTTAAAACTGTCTGAAGTTGCTCCAAAAACACACCATTCCTATCTTTTTTTTTAGTTAATAATAAATGTATGTACATAAGTACAGGCGCATCTTTTGTGTCGTAGGCCACACGTCTTCTGTTTTTATGTTGTGAGAATGGATGAATCCTCCTTGATTGAAATACTAAACTATTATCGACGTCTGGCGTAGTTTGGACTGTAATCTAGTTTGGACTATATCTATAGCGTATATAGACTTAAAAAAAAACTCTAGGATATAAGACGTAAGATCTGGAGACCCTTTTTACTGGAAACGAGGTATTACATCTTAGTCCTCGGGGGTGACACTGCATCTGCCTTTTGAATGTTAATCGAGGATAAATGTACATGTCTATGGGCCACAGCATCCACTTAACATCAGGTGGGCAGTGTCGTTTGTCACCCTGATTCCGTATATAAAAAACCTTCTTGTTGTATTCAAAAGAAACATGTAGTACGTGTGTCGTAAAGAAAAATTACGTCTCTCTCGATGTATCAACAATTATAGTTGTCTTTTATTTAATACACCAAAGTGCCGCCTATTAGAATCGTGGCCTTAATGATTAATGTAGACTAACGAACGTTTTGTTTTAGGTCTACACAAATATCAGTATTTATTATTATTCTTATAGAGACTTTAGAATTTTTGATACATAAATTTAAAACGAATTAAGCTTATAATTACGTGATGGAGCCACGCTGCAAGCTGATCTAGCTATACATAACCGCAGCACAGATGAGTCGGCTCGACCAGAGTAGAGCTACGGTCTCACAAAATACCAGCGTGTTGATACAACATATGTTATATTAATAATGCTGTTTTGTTTCATATGCTGAATATAGAAAATCGGAGAACCTTTTTAATGATAATCAGGCATTTCATCTTAGTCCTCAGGGGTGACAACGCACCTGCCTTTTGATTCTCAATCGATGATAAATGTAGATATCCATAGGTCATAGCGTCCACTTACCATGAGGTAGACTATGTGCTTACTTTCACGGTTCTGTACCCGAAGGGTAACCAACGGGACACTATTACAAAGCCTCCGCTACCCTTCCGTCCGTCCGTCCATCCATCTGTCTGTCAGCGGGCTGCATCTTATGATAAGGAATAGGGAGACAGTTGAAATTTTCACAAAATGTGTATTTCTGTGGCCACTATAACAACAAATAAAAATAGGAATAAATTAAAAATTTAAATGGGCTCCCCTACTACAAACATGTTCTTTTGACTTTCTTTTTTTGCTCGATCTTAATAATAAAAAAAAATAAACAAGTAGACGCTTGAAGTGCGTTTGTACTGCCACATTCGAAAAAAAATTATAATAAAATAAAATTGTATTTAAAAATGTAAAAGGGTTTCCATACAGGAGACGTGTATTAAATCTTGAACGAAGGTACAGAACCGCTCGTGCCCGAGTCCGACTCGCACTTGGTCGGATCTATTAACCCTTTTCGTTTTCTTTCTAATTTCTTAATATGATAAGGTAAATCTCGGTAGATAATCTGTTGGACAGACAAATTATCTAATAATGATTTATTACACATTATAAGCTAAAGGTTACTTGCTCATAACGATACTCAACTATTTTCTAATATTCTAGATGCATATCAAAGTATATTTTAAAATCTTATCAAATTTTTGTTGTTACAACATATAGTAATATAATGAGGTCGGAATAAAAACTTGTATAACTTGTATAACATGTATTCTTGCTGTTTGTTTACACTGGTATCGTTAGTTTAAAGTTTAAAAATCTCGTTTATTGTCGCAAATGTGGTTACTGCATTATTACATCACGGTTGTTAAGTGATTTAGCTTCATTCAGTGACTAGTATTGTTCGAATGTCAGCGGTTGTGAACGTTCCATTTATTTTTATTTTAATGGCTTGATATCGATAATTTTGCCGTTTCGGTAAAAAAAATGATTTTGTCCTTGAGTAGATTTTGTGGTGGAAATTATACAGGCCGCTCAGTGAAACGGTTGGTGAATATGATATAATGTAAATTTGGTTCTTTTTTTCTACGTGATGAAAATATTATGGTGTTTGAGACTTGGTTCGCCTTGGCTGCTTCGTATTTTGTTTATTTGCTGCATAGTGTACGGTTTTTGGATTTGGATGATGACGGTAATTAAACTGCGGCGTTCTTTAAGCACATACATTATTTTCGTGCATGCATCTTGAATGTTTTATAAAACGTGTTTTTACGTCGCATTATTTTAATGTAGTAGATTGATATTCATTAACATCATCATCATCATCATTACATCCTATTAAAAGTCCATCACTGGGCTTAGGTTTCTCCCTTAGATTTAAATTTAATTTATAATCTGTTGCAACCAAAGTTTTATTATTATTTTGGGTTTTTATCAGGAAGATGCTGCTGCACAAACCCTTTTTAATTTCCCTCTGTCGGCTGTCACGACACCGACGAGATTAAATAAGGAGTTGATTTTCTTAAGCCGTCAATAGAGAGCGATATACCATTGTGATCAATAGGAATATTTATGATGATATAGAAAATATATTAAATTTTTGGTTGCCCAAATCTTATACTCACGAGTAACTTATATTATATTATATTAACAAACTTAATTTAAAGTTTAGAGAACCTACATATTAGTTATCGCTTTATCTTCTTTTCTCTATAGCACCGGGACTCATTTTTTTATAACACGATTCAAAGAAGCAGAAAAATAAAATACAAAGACTAAAAATGCTTTCAACACAGTTTCACAAAAAATATTAAAAAATATACACATAGAACGTAATAAACTATTCAAAATACTTATTTTTAAAGATTCGCCCCGGCTTGGCACAGGTGATTTGGATTTTATCTTTTGGATTTAATTGGATTGAATCTCGGCAACATATGCATGTATTAACGTGTAAATCTTCCTCTTGAACCATTGTCTATTGATGAAAAGCGCATCAAAATCCGTAGCGTAGTTTAAAAGATCTAAGGGTACAGACTGCGGGAAGCAACTTTGTTTTATACTGTGTAGAGATAGAGATACGTTTAAACTTCAGTACTCATTAGACCAATACGCTGAGCCAACGTAATCAGAACACTAGCATAGGTTTTATTCCGTGACATCTAACATTGGACAGTCGGTCCTAAATTTCGGACACATCAAAAGGATGTTTGCGTGATGACGCCAATACGTTCACACGTTGGTCCATTTAACACCACATAAAGAAAAGTAAATAAATGGGGCGAACGTAAAATATAAATAATACAACATTCTAACAGTTTTTATGTTTAAAATCTACTTGTTAATGACACAAGACACAGTTAATTCCAAAAATAATAATTTTAAAGCAGAAGGTACTCTGGGTTATCTCTGACGTCGGGATGTAATCACCTCAGTCCCCCGTGACCACGGATGCTGCAAAGCCCCCGAAACGTCGGGAATTAAAAATAAGTAGAATTAAACGTGATAAAATGCATATGAATAGTTTTATTCGATGTATTATAGTTTGTTCGCGTTATTATAAGAAATCATTATGTTAATGACATATCATATCATGACGGTATGAGGTTTTAAAACCTTTCTACTGAATCATTGGTTACTAGACTTAAATCCTGTTAGCAGAAATCAATTCAAAAATTTTACTTAGTACTACTGTCTTCTAGCTTTGCATGCCGAACTTATCTCGATCCATAAATTCTTCCGTGTAAGTAATCGCATCCGATGAATTTACAGTGCAGCGCGGTGACTTAAACATTGATTTCGTTCTATTTTATAGTTTTCTATTAGCGTTAATGATTGTATAGTCACCTAGGCTTGGCTCCGCTGGTATACATTCACTATGATACACGTTGTTACTACTTAAATTGTGCAGTTGACATGTAATATACAGTGCCTTTATCCCAGCTTCTCGAGCTACTGACTCGACGAATGGAAAAGCATGATGCCGAGTTAGGGGTATCCTATTGTATAACCTTTTTGCTACCCTGTACTTATACAATCCGATACATTTTTACCATATCCTCTCCATTCTCTTTAATTTAAGGTGGTATAAAAATGCGATATGCTGGGTGTTAAAAGTAAATTTAGGCAATGGGCAACTGCAAGACATGAGTTAAATAAGCACCATTGCGGTAACGAACTCACCTGCTTACTGATTACGACAAACCCCTTTTTATGATTTATAACACTCCTCGCTATTCTTTAATTCTTTTTCTCTCTGTCGACTATCTGATAACAGACGCTCGACGGGTCTTCACCTCTTTTGTTGTTGTCATTCCACGAATTCGAAGTCGAACTAAACGGTTTGCTTCGTCTTTCTTAATGAGTGCAATAATAGATCGGTATAATTTGCCAGCGTCTGTCTTTTTATCCGATTACAATTTTGGTGTTTTCAATACAAGAGTCAATAGGCTTTACCAGTCAGGGCTTCATCACACCACACACCACCAGACATGATTGTAGTCAACCGCTGGTTTATTTTAAGTAAAAAATCCTACGTACAGCATTAGACTATATTCATATGAATGGTTGGACGTCGCCATCAATTCTTTTATTTTTTAAAGTGTGACGTCATTCAACGAAGAAGATATTTGCTTCATTAATGAGCCGCGGTAGCATAAGGAATGGTATCTAATCCACGTCAGCATATATGAAATTGTTGATTGCAATTTTTATTGCTGACTGTCTGTAATCGGATACGCGATGCTTATATATTTTATTAAACCCTATTAATAGTAATTGATTTATAATTTTGGTGTTTTCGCATGTTGCGATTTATTTTCGATGACCTTACAGGTAGTATTGTGACTTTGTATAGTAACTACTTTGCCAATGTCGCTCGCAGGTCATTAAGTTGAAGCATTTTAAACGGTCGTAACAGGAAAATGAAAATTATTCACAAATGACACTTTGCGGTCGTAATCTATAGCATTTGTGATTTTATGGCCGATTATATATTTATTTTTAGTGTTCGTTTTTGTGTTTAAACATGTTAATAGAAAAAACATGTCTATGTTGATAGTTCAAGAGACTGCCATTTTATGTAATAGGTCTTTACCTATGAAGTAGCTGTTCTGCAGTACTGGCCATTTCAAATCAAAATAATTTTTGTTTGGCAAAGACTTATATTTTCAAATTAATTTTATTTTAAAAACATGGAATTCTTTTTTCACGATTAGTTATTTGTTTATTGATTGGCGTTATGTTTTCAATGCATATAAATATTTTGGATTGATACGTTAAAAATTCGAGTAATTATGGAATATGAGTACCGTCGTGGCAGCAACGCGGTACAAGCGGCACACAACATTAACGGCGTTTACGGATCGAATACCACTAGAAGTTAGCACGTCTCCAACCAGCTCTGGTCAATCGCACGTCCCCGCTGCTCCTCCACTACATCGCGCGACCTTATACTGTACAACAGACGGTTTACAAGTTACAAGATCTGGGGCTGGAAGCTCTCCGTCATCCGCCGCACTCACTAGGGCTTGCGCCTACAGACTTCTACTTTTTCCAGAATTTGTATTACTTTTTGTCGGGAAAAAATGTTCAATAACCACCAAGAGACTCTCATCCAACTGATTTCTTCAAGAAGGGCATAAATAAACCGCCATTGCATTAGCAAAGATGCATCGATTACATGGGTGATTATTTTGAATAATAGAAATAAAAAAATAGAAAAAATAATACGTTAACTTATTTTTTTTAAACAGAAATTTCATAGGTAAAGACCTAATATTACTGAAAGTATTACAGGCGAAACAAAATGAATTAAAGGATGATGTATGAATTCGATAAATATAACTTAAAGATTTAAAAAAAAAAACTGAAATAAAAAGAGCTGTTAATCTTCAAACGGCTAAAAGATTTTATTGCATCATAGCTAAGATCACTGTCTATCAAGTCACCTTTCAAACAAAAAAATCTAATTCTAAATCGGTTCATCCATTTGGGAGCCACAATCCCACAGACAGACACACAAATACACACGTCCCTTTATTGGGGGGGTTGCTGCTGGACATTAACCTCTCCGCTCTCTCAGTGAAGGCAGGATTTGCTTCATTCGCCATTTATGTTAATCGCTTGACTGACTGATTGTCAACTGTCCGGAAATTGACCTCTTCAAATGTAGTATGGATTGGCATAATAATTTGTTGCTCACTCACGCTCTTCCAGTTATTGTCTAGATTTTTTTACGTTGCCACTATAAAGGTCAAACTTATACCAAATGAACGTTACTTTTGTCGCTGTCCACTACCGGTTTCTGTGACCCGTCGTGGATCTATATCAATCACACAATACATAAAAGTGCATTGTACATCTAATATTTTTATCTGTATGTACATATTAGTTACACTGCAGCTGTAGTATGTAGTTCAA
The DNA here is from genome assembly GCA_907164705.1 of Parnassius apollo. Taxonomy (NCBI): domain Eukaryota; kingdom Metazoa; phylum Arthropoda; class Insecta; order Lepidoptera; family Papilionidae; genus Parnassius; species Parnassius apollo. Next base: position 7,806,070 of record CAJQZP010001558.1, on the reverse strand, counting down.
GGATTAGAATTGGTCGGATAAAGTATTTCAGTCACCAGAACCGGAGACCCTTTTTTGATAGCCAGGCGTAAAACCCTATTCTGGGTTGGCAACACATCTGTATTTTGATTATATTATTCAAACATAGACGTGTCTTGCGTCGACGCACTGTGTGCTAGTTTGGCATCGTTGTAGAAAAAATGTATCGTTGCTGATCTACACTGCTTCCGTTTGATTTATCTCGCAAGAGTCCACCGCTGGACATGGGCGGATGAACGATCGCAGTGCCAGACGTCTCGCACCTTTGACGCTTCTGCCCGTCGACATCTAATATATAAAAATAAATATTTGTTTGTTCGTATTTTATGCGCTGCCGTACCGTTCATCAGATTGCGGTAAAACTTTGTCAACTTATTGCTTGCATTTGCGCGAAGGTTATAAGCATAGGACAATTAGCTTATAGGTGGTGCTGTAACTTACCGACTAATTTATTTGAAAATTATATATCATTCAACTTCAATGAATGTATTATCATTCCTAATTAAACAATATTACTCTTCCAAATTTAAAGCGATATTCCCACAAATATATCTTTTGTCGCAGCCTCGCGCCGGGAACCAGCTAGTTCTTAATAATTTACGTGTGACGTAAACGAGATTGTTATATACCGCCATCTATTGGCAGCGATAAATTTTTTTTTGCGTTTCCCGTAGTCGCATCTTACAACACACGAGACGAAATCTGATGATGGATTCTCTTACTTACTACCACCACCACACGGCATCATTTTGACTTCCATATTTATATATTAAATAAATACTTTTCCTTTACTCAGAAGGCAGTAGATGGAAGGACTGGCTACTGGCGTCGTTGCTCCTGGGCGCGGTCGTCGGTGGGTGGGCAGCGTTGCGAGCCGGCCGCGCCAGTCGAACTCAGGTGCAGAGGATGCTACGCGATATGGAGCAGCTGAGGAAGGCCGAGATGGCGCTAGACGACATGCAAAAGGAGCTAGAGAAGGCTCGCATAGAACAGGTGCTCGCATATCTGAATTGACCCTCCTTTATGATTTATATTTACGCGAACACATTGTATGAAACTGGTTTTTGTCAATGATGATTATTGTTCATTTTCATTTCTCTCTTCTAATTCTTTGTAATTTCTCAATTACTTGTTTATTTTTATTTATTTATTTATGCATTCATGCACAAAGTAGTACATATGGCGGACTTAATACCATAGGGCATTCTCTCCCAGTCATCCATTAGGCTAAACAGAGATAGACATTATGGAGGCGGTGCAGCAATAATCAAATAGAGAATTATATATGAATTAATAACGTAGAATTTTACTGAGGGAAAGGCCAGTATCATTCATAGTCTACGAAAGATGGGCTTTTCTTTTTTGGTTGGTTCTTTTTTCGATCCATCTTTTATTCGGCCTTCCTCTGCCCGTAAAGCCAACATATTATAAGCGTAACGCCATTTCCGGCGACTGCGTGCGGTAAATCGTTTCTACAAGAACACTCTTGCCCATCTGTGGTCTATTTAACAAATGGTAGAAAAGTAGACTAGTAATCACCCATTTTGTGATATTTTCTTTAATGAAATGTTGAACGTGCAGGCAGTGTACAATGTAAATATCTTATCATCTTCTGTCTAATATAACTTTTATCAACCTCATTAAACGAAGCTATCATGATTTTGTTCACTGTTTGCTATCCCAAATTAAACTTAGGTTAACTGTAATTTAGTGTTCATCATTGTTATCGTGTAAGTTTAATAGAAATGTATTTAAAAAAAATGCTTTAAATTTCTAAATTACAGGAAAGCGTCACAACCGAAAAACGTAACTTGGAGAAGAAACTAAGGGAAGCCGGAGACACTCCGTTACTGAATTCTGCCTCTTCGGACCTGGAGATGTCGCAACTCAAAGCTGAAATAGAGGTGAGAATGAGAGAGAGAGAGAGAAAGAGAAGAATAATACTAATTACCTTTACATCTACTGTGAGTCATATTTAACTGTATAAGTATAACCACTTGAGTAAAAAAACCGACCAGAGACAAAGCTTCTAAGGAGCGTTCAAAATTTTTACCTATTTTGGTAGATCCTGTGTCAACAGGAGAATAAAAAACAAAGGTTTTATTGGCTTTTTATTATGTTCCTGTGATAAAATACTTGGTTTACAGACGAATAAAACTAAACATTTTATTTTCATATTTATTTATGTTTGAGCAATTTGTTGTGTCTTTTAGTTAAATGGTAAATTTTAAGTGTAATGTAAAGTTTATATCTTGAGTAATCTAAAATGATGCACTCACATCGCATATATACGCTTGCACACGTTTTAGTAGGTATATCACTATCAATATTATCAATGATTATTTCGGAATCAAAATATTCCCGAAATTGCGGCTCAGACAATTCCACTAATGCGATAAATTTGTTGACGTATATGTATAAGATATCTATCTACCACATTAAAAATAGTAATTAAGTACTAATTAGTAATTATGTACCTATTTAATTACTATATGCTTCACGTATATAACTACGTGTATAATAGACGCTTGTGAGAATAAAATACAGTTAGACTAAGGTACAAATAATACAGCAACCCCTTAGACCGGATATGGTATTGTCTACTGACCGAGTGCTGCAAGAAATTAGTCTCAGAAACTCAGAATGCTTTAGTCTGTTCGCTACGATAGTTTCGGTACACCCGGAGGCGCAATTTTTATTATGATTTTATTTCATTATTTTTACCGTGTTGTCAAATATTTTTTTCTATTCTAAAATAGAATACTATATTACTATTTTATTCTTGAGGTATAAACACAAGGTAGGTAGCAATGAGAATTTAAATGAAAGATATGAATAGGTAGGTAAACAAAAACGAAAGTAAAAAAGACACTATTGTTCATCACTCGAAGTGTCGAGTCATTGCCACCTGTATTTTATAATTAGGCATTCAATGTCATCATGTTCTGAATCCATGCTATAGTCGTAGTTTTGTTCACTCAAAATTTCATCTTGAGGCACTCCACTTTCCTCCCAAGGACGAAAAAACATTTTCTGTATACGTATCAGAGTCAACAAAATAATCTTTAACTACGGCGTTTCGTTTTAAAATGCCAAATTCAATTTTACCTGCGGGTGTATGCGGCACGCGGCAATCTTTGATCTTGTGCCGTACGAGTCTACAGACTGTACGATGTATATATTCTTAAACTCTTGGGAATGGAATATTAACCAACCCGAAACTGTTCTGGTATTATATTAAAACCAAACGTGGAGGTTCTGGAACAAATTCAGCTATGTGACAGACGGTAATACGGTGATACAAAACTGTAATGACATATGCAACAGCTTTGCATCTTACTGCTTATCTACTACCTCTAATTTTGGTGTCCCCTGTGACATAAATGCTGACGAAAATATATTTAGTACGTTGGATTGGGGAGGAATCGATTGTTTTTCAACTCTACGTCTTAACCGTAAGCAAATTTATAAAAATTTTGTCAATATTGATGTAACGAACTCCAAGGTGTTAGGTTTTATTTATCAGGAATACTAGAGTATTTAAACGCCCTTCCTCATAAATTGCGCTATACAATGGCTTGGTCAGCCAAGATCGATCCTTGAGTATGAAAATCTGGTCTGGCGTCCACATTATACTACTCACATACATCGTATTCTTCCAAAAAAAAAAAAAAAATAGTAAAACACTTCGTGTTCTCACACTTCTGACGTGTAATATTGAGCCCCTACAAGGACCTACTAGGGTTTCCAAGAATGCAGAGCTTGGACAACCGTAGGAATCTACTGGACCTATCCTTCTTTTTCAAGATTATTCGGTATCAGTTGCCTTGCACTCCTAATTAAATTTAGTTTTAAAGTTCCGTCTCGAACGCCTCGTAAGCCCATTGAACCTCTCTTATCAATTTCGCAAAACAGTCCTGGGAGCCGATTCACCGGTCTCCAGGATTTTTCAACTATATAACAAGTGTGGTGAGTCAATAGATGTTCATGTTATGTCTCTAGTTAAGTTTAAGGCCACACTATACGATATATTATTTAAATAACTAGGTGTAAGTCATTGTTTTATACACAATATTATTTTGTTCTATCCTAAGTTTTTGTATTTTTATTTTATGTATATATAATTACTAGGTATTTTAGTGACTTGAAGCATGCGGTGGTATATCTTTAATTGATTGTGCAATTAGTATCCAAGTTGATGTGTGCCTACCATTTCTACATTGTTGTAACAATCGTTGGTGCACTTAAATAAATAATTACTTAAATAAAACTAGTTTTTACGTTTTTTTTTGCGTATATTAACTTATTTTATATTGCCGACGTTTGGAATACTTTACAGCACCCATGCTCACGGGACTGACGTGTTCGACGTCCCAACGTCATAGTTAACACGGCTACCTCCGGGTTAAAATTATTAATTATTGACAAACAACTACAAAAATTAATAATTTAAAAACTAGTTTTATTTAAATGTGTAGTGTTTGCGTAAATATAAGAAGTCGATAAATAATTATTATTTATTTAATTAATTAATTATTATATACGTTATATTATTGTATAGCAGGACTGCAAAAACTACCGTGGTATCAGCTTGCTTAGTATTGTGGGTAAACTGTATGCTAAGGTGTTAATTGAAAGAGTTATGAAAGAAACTGATGGAAAAATTTGGGATGTGCAAGCGGGTTTTAGAAAGGGAATGGGGTGTACAGATCAAGTCGTTTCCATGCGCATGATTGCGGAGAAGTTTTTGGCCAAAAACCAGAAAGTTTTTTGTGCGTTCATGGACTTGGAAAAGGCTTATGACAGAGTGGACAGGAATGTGTTATGGCAAACACTGAACTCATATGGGTTGAGCGCTGGTTTGATACAGGCATTAAGGTCTCTTTATAGGGACTCTAGTGCTTGTGTCAGGATCAATGGGGTCTACTCGGACTAGTTTGGCATCCAAAAAGGTGTCAGACAGGGCTGTGTAGCTTCCCCTTGGCTGTTCAACCTATTTATGGACAGTTGTTTGCAAACTTTGAAAGATGAAGAATGTGGGTTAAGAATGGGCGAGTTAACCGTCAAATGCCTTTTGTATGCCGATGATCAAGTCATATTTGCGTCATCGGCGGCTGAGTTGCAAATGATGGTTACATTAATGAACTGGGAATTAAAAAAAAGGGGAATGAAAGTGAACGCAAGTAAGACGAAAGTGATGGTTTTTGAAAGAAAAGAAAGCAAAACGGTATGTGAAATAAGAATAGAAGGAGAGTTAATTGAGCAAGTGGATGAGTTTGTGTATTTGGGATGTGTATTTAGCAGGGATGGTAGATATGATAGGGATATAGAACGACGAGTAAATGCAGGGAATAGAGTGAATGGGGCACTACATTCTATTATGAAGAACCAGAATGTGTCAAAAAAGGCACGTATGGTAATTCATAATGCTGTGTTAGTCCCTACTTTAATTTATGGTAGTGAAAGCTGGGTGTGGCAGAAGAAGCACGAAAGTAGAATAAATGCTGTAGAAATGCGGTCTTTAAGGAATATGCTAGGGTTGAATTTGAATGACAGAGTGAGAAATTGCGTGATAAGAGATAATGTGGTATGCAAGATGATGTTTGACCAGGATTAAGCAAGGAATGCTTCGGTGGTTTGGTCATGTAGAAAGAATGAATGAGGAAAGAGTGACAAAGCAAATTTATATGGCAGATGTGAACGGCCGAGTCGGGAAGGGACGCCCAAGGAAAAAGTTTATCGACCAAATTGGCGACAATTTGAAAATGGGCCACGTTAGAAGTACCCTTAACCGACGAGCATGTATGCGTAGATATATGGATGTGAAGGAGGCGAAAGAGGTATGTCAGGATCGTGCCAAATGGAAGTCCGTAGTCTCTGCCTACCCCTCTGGGTGACAGGCGTGAGTGTTTATGTTTATGTTTTTATATACGTTATATTATTGTACATACATATTTACACTTTTTTATATTTTACGTGACATTTACTCCGTACTAATGGTGGATAATATAGCGCTTAGCGCCATATTATAGCGCGCTATCTTTCCATAGCGCATAGCAGGTGCTGTATAAGTAGCCGCCATGGCTATGGTGTTGTTAATATCTAACGGCAATTAGTTTTCGTTAGCAGCAGCGCTGTTGGGATTGGATGAGTGACGCAAATTTGCTCTAGCAGCGCGCTTATTCATCACGCGCGACCTAATTTAGTGTAGGACGTTATTTAGTTAGTGTACACTGTTTATTTATAAGTGATCGAAGGACACGGTTGTTTGCTACAAAAGGAGCCTAACTAATGTTTTAAATGTAAAGAAAATATAGATACAAAATTGTATATAATAGTGCATGTAAATAGTTGATTTTTGTATATACAATCAATAATTTTTAAACGCTTTAATTGATTTATAATTTAAATTAAGGTTAAATAACATTTACATCGATTATAGATAGTCGTAAGTCTCAAAAGTATGAGAGAGTGTTAATTGGTTTTTCTTTACTGCTCTATTTTATTTAGTCTAAATGCGACTTATTACGAAATAATGTTCTTATGTAGCACGCAATCTATCCAAAGAACGACATGTAATGTAACGTGCTACGAAATTTAGCGTGCTGCAAAATAACATAGCGTATTTAAAAGCGCGTTAAAAATTTATAGTTTTTAGTCTGTAGCGTGCTATTGATTTATAGTCGTTTTGAACAACTTTACTATTTTTTAAATCAAACGTGAAACGCAAACAAGCACACGCGCGACGTGTACACCTTGAGTTTGAGCACTGGCCGAGTTTCTTTTTATATATGTTTTCAGTTTTTGTTTGTTAAACTTAATTATGTGTGTTCGCAGTCAGATAAACAATTTTATCAAAAGAAAAATGAGTCATTTTAATTCAACTTTACTTAGTAACTCATATAACTATAACAGTAATTCCCCATTATAGATTTTATTTTTCGAAAATGGCATTAAAATTATTTTAAGGCCCCAGTCTTGTAAAAATTAGTGTTCTCGCAAAATTTACAGCAAAACAAATATTCTTTTATAGTATTTAAAAAAGAAAAAGTGATACATATTTTACATTTATTTAAAGTGTATGATTTGATATTTTCGAAACTGTTTTTTTTTATTTTTATTTTGGTATTTAAATTAATAGCTCTATTAGGCGTTAAACATGCCTATGTTTGGGTTACATGCGTAAAAGGTCTTATTAAAGCCTCTGCTATGTACAAACTCTAACAATATCAAGAAAAGTATTCAGATCACATTTATTTACATATTGTCTACAATAATCTGATCTGATCACTTTTTTTGTAAATGCTTTAATTTTCTTATTTGAGGAGCTTAAAAAAGTTGTAATTTCATGATTTTTTTTACTGCAACTATCAATTTTTTTCTATTAGAAGTATAAATGTAGCAAAGTCGTACTTAAAACCACATAAAATAGAACTATTTTCAAGTAAGTTAGAAATTAATAAAATTAAAAAAGTATATACATATTTTCTCGGCGTTCAGCTTTGAAGCAAGCTATTGCAGCTTGCTTCAAAGCCAAATATAAATTGGCTTTTAAAAAGACAACTCGCTGCAGAGAATTTGAAACATCCCAATGTTAAGTTTTTACATTTACGGGACTTTTTTGTCAAAAATTAATAAGGATGTACACGCACACGCACACGCACACGCACACGCACACGCAAACGCACACACACACGCAAACGCACACCCACACGCACACGCACACGCAAACGCACACACACACGCAAACGCACACACACACACACACACACACACACACACACACACGCACGCCCGCACACACGCACCACGCACGCACGCACGCACGCACGCACGCACACACGCACACACGCGCACACGCGCAGGCGCGCGGAGAGAGCACGCACGCACGCACACACACACACACACACACACGCACACACACACACACGCACACGCACACACACACACACACACACACACACACACACACACACACACTTGTTGTTTTTGTTGTTTTATGCATATTTTTTAAATTTTTTTTATTTTGTCTTTAATGTTTTTAATCTTTTTTTTTTGTATTTGTAATTTTATTATATTTAATTACTTTTTACGTAGTTTAAAGGTATAAGTCAGGTAAATGGGGAGCCTGCTACTTTGGACTCCCGCACAACACCTCAGGGAGGAGGGAGCGGCTGAAAAACAGCTCTGTATGAGATCTGTATCTCGTTACAGACAAAGCTGAACCGTCTCCTTTTGTCTCAAATAATTATAATGTTATTTTGTTTTAACGTGAATGTAACTGTGTGTTTTAGAGGCAATAAATTTATTTATTTATTTTATTTTATTTTTGCAGTGTAGCTCAACGTTACTTTACCTCTCGCTCGCACGGTTGATCTCTTTCCCTCTCGCAGCTCTTATGGACTGAGCGGAGCATATCGTGAAAGTGGTTCTACTTAAATATATATTATTTTTATTTAATTATTATATTAGTTCTAGTTTTAGTGTTTATATTGGTATTAGATTAATTGACTTGGACTTTTATATTTGGTATGTTTTATATATTTTAAGTTAATTTAGTACCAAAAAAAAAATAAACGGAAAAAGATGGATAGAAAAAAGAAGAAATATCCTTGTGTCAGTAAAAATAGTAGTAAAAGTAGTAGTAAAGTATAAAATGTACAAGGTAGAGGCGAAATTTGTATGAAGAGGCAGTTTTTATTTTCCTTTGGTTGTATATACCCTTTTTAAACCTACACCCCGTATAAACATTACTAAAAACGACATTTATGAAATATAAAAGGGTAAAAAATTATATTACCACGACAAAAGTAAAATGAATATTTTTGGAAAAAAAATTAATAAGATATATTTAATGAAGTAGAGCACCTTCACGTGCGATCTCGAACGTATTTATGCACGGGGGAGAGCGCCCCCTCTAATGGCTGGGAATGTAAAACAGCAAAGCTAGCCTTAATAAGTCCAATAAAACACGCTCGTGTGAACCGCGTGTATTGTACAGCAGACTTAGTGGAGTGCGCTCGCACAAGGTCGCGTCGCCCCCTACCCCTCAAGGCCCCACCGTTGCTCTGCACAAGTACATTCGTTTCCCAACTGTTAGACTCTCTTTAAACCGTGCCTTAATCTAATAGTGGTGTAGCTATTGTAGCGTGGCTGTATGAAGCTTTGCCCCGGGTTTCTTTACTCATGTGGTTGTTATAACTACGAAAGCTAAGGCATATATTCACAAACATTACTTTCTTTAGTATACAATCAACGTTAAAAATATAACTTATGACTAAAAACTGGCTTGGTTTTGAGCCTTTGAGACCACTACATGATGGTGTCAACTAGTCAAGTATCCTTAATTGTCTTTTCATTATTACGATTTATTGTTACAAAGCATTTAGAGCATATTAACCTAAACTCCACAGATGCTAAGAGCAGAATTGCGTCGCGCTGAAGGTGAGCTGGAGGATCGCTGCTGGGCGCCGCCTCCAGGATTACAACAATGGCTGCAGCTTACGCACGAGGTTGAGAATCGTGCGTACTTACGCAAGAAGCAACAAGCCGATCTGCAGTTGCAACAGGCAAGGGAAGCCGTAAGTGTTTCCCTTCTTTCCTTTTCGTTTCAACCTCTTAATAGTGATTATGATAACGTTCTCCCGGCTGTAATATTATAATTATGTTATCGATGGAAATGCGGCACACCACTATGCCTTTCCTATTTATTACCTTCTTGTTCCTTATTGCCTTACCTTTTTATTTCATATTATCCTAGGGGGCGGACCGCATCAAAGTATTGATGATTGCAATTACATTTTTTAAACGTTCCGGATCAAACGATTGATAATACCTACGACCAAAGAGTATAGTAATGTCCGACGATCGACATTACCGAGCGGGTCTCACAGATCACTGAGTACTGAAACTCGAAATGATCAATTCAACCAATCAATTTGAATAATCGTCCCGAATGACACGGTTCGTAAGAGGAATCAATACTTGAATAATCCGGTCACTAGAAATTAATGAATGACACATGTCTAGATTGTAGTGTTAGTGAGTGCATATTATCGATGTCGTTCCCAAGTGCCACGACTGTCTGGAATTTAAAATAACAATTACGTTGCAAAATGGCATTCGATCCTGCCATTGATTTGTCGCAAAGGTTATATCGGATACGAGTAGGTTTATATAAGTTAGTATAGACCATTTGTTGGATTATTGTATGTCCTCAGCTCAGTTATTAACTTTTAAAAGTACGAGTATATATCCGGAAATCGTTGAAATCGGCAAGAAAAACATCTCAACATTATTAGAACAACCAATGAACCACCTAAATTTTGATCCTAAGGTGGTCACGATTTTAGTATTTTATTAGCTTCTGCCCGTGCCTCTTTTCAAGTAAAAAATTGAATAAGAAACGCCTTAGTGTTCATTTTGAGTGGCTTTTATTTCCCAGTGAAGTGTACTAATCGACATATTATGATTTATAACTTATGTGCTAAATTCCAACCTATTTAAACAGATTAAAATAATACATGATTAAATAACAAACATTCAAACTAATTTTAAAAACTTTTACATATTATATAACATCAGTATAGACATGATTTAATGTATTATTTTAGTGTGAGAAACTGCGTAAGAAGCGATCTAGCCTGGTGGGTGCTTTTGTTTCAACTCACGGCAAGTCCATAGACGAGGTCGACCGATCGATCGTCGAAGCACGCACAGCACTGAATGAAGTCACTCAGGAATTACAAGTATGATAAATTCATTGTTTAACACTCACACCAATAATAATTATGAACTCCATGTCTAGCTTGCCTAACCTACGTGTCTTCATAGATATAGTGCATCATGTTATCTTGAATTACATGTTTCAAATAGGGACTTGGTAACGCAGTACTGCAGCAAGCACTGCCGGACCGCGAGTTCGAACCCCCGCAAGGAATTATTGTTTCTTGGCTTATGAATAATTGTTTTGGATAAAGATGTTTGTTCGGGTACGATTTATATATCTAAAACCAGGCCTCTGTCATTCTTGCTACCTGCGTGAAATAATTACCTACAATCGTGACGCGCCCCTGACTGCACACGCAGTCAGGACTAGGCTAGCGCGTCTAGGCGAGTTAATTTTAAAGTTAGTGTAGTTTTTCTAACTACTTGTTGAAATAGTTTTTGTTAATTATTTAGTATATTTCTGGCTTGATACAGGCATTGGAGTCTCTTTATAGGGACTAGTGCTTGTGTTAAGATCAACTGGGTCTACTCGGACTAGTTTGGCATCGATAAAGGTGTCAGACAGGGCTGTGGAGCTTCCCCGTGGCTGTTCAACCTATTTATGTTCAGTTGTTTGGAAAATTTGAAAGTTGAAGAATGCGGGTTAAGAATGGGTGAGTTAACCGTCAAATACCTTTTGTACGCCGATGATCAAGTTATTTTTACGTTGTCGGCGGCTGAGTTGCAAATGATGTTTACATTAATGAACAGATCACTAAAAGACAAGGGTATGAAAGTGAAAGCAAGTAAGACGAAAGTTATGGTTTTTGAAGGAGAAGAAAGTAAAACGATATGTGAAATAAAAATAGAAGGGGAGTTGATCGAGCAAGTAGATGAGTTTGTATATTTGGGTTGCGTATTTAGCAGGGATGTGAGATATGATAAGAATATAGAACAACAATTGAATGCAGGAAATACAGTAAATGGGGCCCTACACTCTATTGTGAATTCAGAATGTGTCAAAAAAGGCACGTATGGCAATTCACAATGCTGTGTTGGTCCCTACTTTAACATATGGTAGTGAATGTTGGGTGTGAATGAGAGTAGAATAAACACAGTAAAAATGACCGCATTTTTACTGCCTTTAATCTATTAATGAGTATTTTAGGGCTGAATCTGAATGACAGGGTAAGAAATTGTATGATAAGAGAAGAGTGTGGTTTGCAAGATGATGTTGTGACCAGGGTTAAGAAAGGAATGCTTCCGTGGTTTGGTCATGTGGAAAGGGTGACAAAGAAAATTTATGTTGCAGAAGTGAACGGCATAGTCGGAAAGGGATGTCCTAAGCAAAAATGTATCGACCAAATTAGGAGTACCCTTAACCGACGAGCGAGTATGGGTATATGGATGTGAAGGATTTTTTATTTTTTTTATAGAAGAGGGGGCAAACGAGCATGCGGCTCACCTGATGTTAAATGACTACCGCCGCCCATGTACAACCGCAACACCAGGCGAATTGCAGGTGCGTTGCCGGCCCTTTAGAAAGAAGTAAGCTCTTTTCTTGAAGGTCCCCAGGTCGTATCGGTCCGGAAAAATCGCCGGTGGTAAACTATTCCACAGAGAGGTCGTACGCGGAAGAAAACTCCTTGTGAAACGTACAGTGGTGGACCGCCAAGCATCCAGATGGTGTGGATGGTATCGGGACGTTTGCCGCGTAGTGCGTACACGAAATTTGGCGGCTGGGATTAATCCGAACAATTCCTAAGAGCACTCCCCATGGTATATGCGAAAGAAAATGCATAGAGATGCAACATCTCTTCGCAGCGCCAGTGAATCGAGCCGATCGGACAGCACTCGGTCGTCGACGATTCGATCCGCTCTGCGCTGGATGCGGTCAAGTGGAAGGAGCTGGTACTGGGGAGCCCCAGCCCAGAGATGGGAACAGTATTCCATGTGCGGCCGGACCTGCGCCTTGTAAAGTTGCAGGCGGTGTGCCGGCATGAAATACTGCCCCGCTCTGCTGAGCACGCCAAGCTTTTTAGAGGCCAATTTGGCCTTCTCTTCGAAGTGACCACGAAACTGTACATCACTCGATATGTCGACGCCGAGGTTACCGGTACTGGCTGAGGCAACAAGGGGAGTGCCTTGAAACTGGGGAGATACGACAAAGGGGTTCTTTTTAGCGGTTAACGCGCAAACTTGTGTCTTCTGGGGGTTAAACTGGACTAGATTTAGTCGCCCCCAATCCGAGACTCTGTTCAGCAAAGACTCGACTTCGGACACAAGTTTGTCCCGGTACTCGGAGACGTTTTCCCGAGAAATATTGGCACGGCCGGTGTACGGAGCATCACCAGTGCTCATTCATTGGTTATAAATGGGTTTGCAAATCATTGATATGCAGAAGAAACAGCGTTGGCGATAGCACGCAGCCTTGTGGAACACCAGCATTAATAGGCTTGTAATCGGAGCTTGCACCGTCTACAACGACCTTGATGCTCCGATTTGCAAGAAAGCTGGTGATGCGAGAGGTCTGCCAGGATCGTGCCAAATGAAAGTCTGTAGTCTCTGCCTACCCCTCTGAATGACAGGCGTGAGTGTTTATGTATGTGTAGTATATTTAATATATAAAATAGTTTAAGTTTTGATGTAATTTATATATATATATATATATATATATATATATATATATATATATATATATATATATATATATATATATACAGAATGGGTCCCACATATATGCAATAAATGAAACCATATACTTGTTATCGCCTTTGCTGACGATATACAAAAAATAAACGTAATCGGTCCAGTAATTAGGTCAAAAAGTAGAGTTTTAATTTTAAGCAAATTTGAACTCTCTATAGAATTGGGTCACTAAGTCAATGATTCAATGAACTTGAATCCTTGAACATTAAAAAGCGACGTTGCCACGCAGTGCAAACTATTGGTATTGTGACATATCGACAGCGGTGTCTTTTGTCGGCGTGCCACCCGCGTACAACGTTGTCACTCTTCCAAGGGGTCAAGGTACGTTGTCTAAACAGAGTGTTCACTTTTACTGAATTTATTTTAATATTTATTTTGTTTGAAAATTTCACTTTTTTATTTTACTTATTATATATATATATATATATATATATATATACACACAGAATGGGTCCCACATATATGCAATAAATGAAACCACAATTAATACTAGTCCGTAGAAGTGTAGAAAAATTAAATATTAAATTAAAACCCGTAAAATAAAAAAGTGAAATTTTCAAACAAAATAAATATATATATATATATATATATATATATATATATATATATATATATATATATAAAGATAACGATGGGATGCCCGGAATCAAAGTGTTTTCAGACGAATCTGGTGAAGGTTTGATTACTATACGTTAAAAATAAATGTTTATAGATTTTCTTGCCTGTCTGTCCTATTTGAAATATTTTATTAACTATTATTTAAATTAATATAATCTTAATTTAAGAAATACATTGTTTAATTCATAGTCTTCGTGAGTTATTTACTAATCTATACTTGTAAATAATTTAATCCAAGCGAATCCAGTGCGGATCATTGGTTATAAATGTCCATTAATAGAAAAATTTCTAACTATCAGAATAATATAACTAACGATTTAATTAACATCGTAATAGTATATCGTTATTAGCAGGTTTTTGTTATTTGTATTGTGCATGTTGACGCAACGGGCTCGATGAACCGCCATATATAATCCCATTCTTTATCCGTACGGACTATACACAATAATATTGGCAGAGTTCCATTTTCAAAATTTGAACTTGTTTTTTTTATTATGTCGTTTAGTAATGACCAGTTCTAAAAACTTTCAAGTGTCACCCTCGTAATTGCGGCGAAAGAAAATCGACTAGCCCATAATATATTCCCGTGGGTGTTCGTAGGAGTCGACCGGGGGAAATGAAACAGATGGACAGTAGCATCTACCTGATGATAAATCAAAATAATAAAACTGCTGGTTTTTTGTATAATAAGGGTGACAAACGTTCACACACTCCACCTGATGGTAAGTGGATGCTGAGGCCCATAGACATCTACATTTATCCTCGATTAAGAATGAAAATGCAGATGCGTTTTTACCCATGAGGACTAAGATAGATTGCCTCGTTTCTAATAAAAAGGGTCTCCGGTTCTCTACACTCATCATACGAACCGTGAAAAGAAACCATGTGACAGTGTGGTTCTTTCCCCGTGGAGCCGACCCATTCGAGCTACAACCGTAATGTAGCTGCAGCGTAGCTCTACCACGGGTAACGTACACGCCTGCCAAGCGTGGCAACTGTGGTAAATATTAAGCCAATCTATGAGGGATTCCTATGTTTAGTAGTGAGCTTTTTATAGGCTGTAATGAATAAATGAATGATATAGAAAGTTGAAAAAAGGATGAGAATCCCTACACTAGTATTGGCTAGGGTTTTTTTCACTATTTAACATGTTCATATAATCTTTTTTATAAATTTTTCTCAGTCGATAGCCACCGATAAATGTTTAGTTTACTAAAACTGCTACTACGAAGTTTAACGCCGGCAGACATCACACATTTGTACATTAAGTTTTGTTTAAATATCTAAATTGAGTATAAATATAAAAAAGTTCTTTAATAAAAAAAATCGGAACTATAAATACGTGAACTTGCCTCCTATATATTATATTATATATATTTATATTTCCCTTTCATTCTAACTTTTGTTTATCCTTAGGAGCGAATGCACCGATGGAAGCAGATCGAGCGCTTGTGCGGCTTCAACATTATAAACAATAACGGATTGCAATACCTGGAAAGCACTCTCTACAGAGCTGCTAATGGAAGACCG
The DNA here is from genome assembly GCA_907164705.1 of Parnassius apollo. Taxonomy (NCBI): domain Eukaryota; kingdom Metazoa; phylum Arthropoda; class Insecta; order Lepidoptera; family Papilionidae; genus Parnassius; species Parnassius apollo. The sequence goes on along the minus strand of CAJQZP010001558.1, from coordinate 7,790,488 downwards.
ACCGGGAGGGGTAAGTTTGAAAGTTATAGCTGGCAGAGATGTTCGTACATCGTACGGTAGGCCACATAATGTATTCGCTAATATGGAACGATAAGATTGTTTGATTATCCATTTTTATTTGTGTGAGCTTAAGTGTAATTGTGTAACTCCGGTACAGTGGCGAAGCCTCCATAAAAGCCGGGCTTGCCTTATTGAAACTGAATCAATCAATAAAATAACTCGTAAACTGTTTCAAACTATTTCAAATTTCCCGCGCACTCCACTGTTCGACACATGTCGACCGATGACCTCGTATTGCCTTATCGATACTGCTGTTGTCATAAAAAATGAGTTTTATTAGAGCGATTAGTTGTCTCCCTCTCCAGCTTTTTACGGAGCTTTCGAGAAGACGTTCGCTCTCTTTCTAACTTATGGCAAAATATTCTATAATGAAATATAACTACGATTGTATATATAGCAATTAGTATAGAGATTTAAAACCAGGCTTTAGGAATGAAGTTGTTAAAAGCGGAGGCGCGCGGGCAATACGTTTACAAGTTCATTTCATATTTTAATGTTTATTTATTCTGTTTGTTTAGCTTAAACGATTTAATATTGCGAGTTCAAAATTTACGCTTTTTTAAAGATTTTTAATGAAAATTGAGGATAATAGTGTTCCTTGTGATGAATTGAAGTGTGTTAAGGACGCGTTTGCAAATCAACCAAAATTAGGGTGTTTTTCGGTAGATTTTGTGACAAAACTAAACCAAATCAAATATAAGTAAAAACTACCATGTATAGATTGGTTCTTCATCTGCAAATGTCTGTAACTCTTTTGTTGAAAATAGTAGTTTTTTATATTGTAAAAACGAACTTTCGTTGCCATTTTCTACAAAATTAACGATACCGGCTTGTGTTTCGGTACATGTTTTGGTCTATTATCAACATATTTAAAAAATTTAAAAAATACTATAAGATGACAGACATATTCAATTAAAAAACCCTGGGTTTATTTTTTAACAAAATGTCACAAATAGTCGTAAAAAAAATAAAAACTGATGCACATTTTTTCACATATTTTGGTAATACGGATGAATCATAATGCATTGCAATAAGGGCTATTTTATTGTTGGTGCCTGCTTTGATTTATTGTACAAAGATTTCGATGAAACCACAGTCCGCACTCGGCCGCCGTCGTGAGTGGACACTGTATCGCCTGTTTGCAGCGGCTCATTCTGAAAAGATCGCTGTACATACACAAAATATTAGAAAAAAACAAATTGGAAACATAAGTACTTGACAAGTGATAAAATTATTATTTTTATACTCACAGTTTTTATTTAGCTAAAAATAAGTAGGATATATAAACTTACCTACTACTGCAACTCGTGGACGAGCGGAACTAGGTGTGCCGAGTTTGGGCTCGTTTTGTTGGTTATGATGAGACCTTACCTCTGGACTTGATGGCATGACTTGAAGGTGTACTTTCGTGACCGCTATTTGAACTTCTTGCAGAGTAAAACTAGGGGTGACGAATTTGGGCTCCGTTTTGTTAGTTATGACGAGTCTATACCTCTGGACTTGATGGAGTGACCTGAAGGTCTAAATCGGTGATTGCAACTGGAACTCCTAGACTGGTAGAACTAGGTGTGCCGAGTTTGGGTTCGTTTTGTTAGTTACGATGAGACCTTACCACCGGACTTGATAGAGTGACCTGAAGGGGTAATTCAGTAACTACTGCTGGAATTTCCGAACGAATAGAACTAGGTGTGCCGAATTTGGGCTTCGTTTTGTTAGTTATGACGAGTCCATACCTCCGGACTTGATGGAGTGACCTGAAGGTGTAGTTCAGTGATTACAAGTGGAACTCCTAGACTTGTAGAACTAGGTGTGCCGAGTTTGGGTTCGTTTTGTTAGTTACGATGAGACCTTACCACCGGACTTGATTGAGTGACCTGAAGGTGTAATCAGGTGGTTACAAATGGAACTCCTAGACTAGTAGAACTAGGTGTGACGAGTTTGGTTTCGTTTTGTTAGTTACGATAAGACCTTACCACCGGACTTGATGGAGTGAAATTCGGCACACCTAGTTCTACTGGTTCAGAAATTCCAGCAGTAGTTACTGAATTACCCCTTCAGGTCACTCCATCAAGTCTGGTGGTAAGGTCTCATCATAACTAACAAAACGAACCCAAACTCGGCACACCTAGTCCTACAAGTCTAGAAGTTCCACTTGTAATCACCGAACTATACCTTCAGGTCACTCCATCATGTCCGGTGGTAAGGTCTCATCATAACCTACAAAACGAACCCAAACTCGGCACACCTAGTTCCACCAGTCTAGGAGTTCCAGTTGCAATCACCGATTTACACCTTCAGGTCACTCCATCAAGTCCGGTGGTAAGGTCTCATCGTAACTAACAAAACGAACCCAAACTCGGCACACCTAGTTCTACCAGTCTAGGAGTTCCAGTTGCAATCACCGATTTAGACCTTCAGGTCACTCCATCAAGTCCGCAGGTAGGTAAGGTCTTATTATAACTGACAAAACCAGTTCAAAGTCCAGAGCTAACATCTCACTACCAGTAGAGGGCTTCCAGTGCCAAGCAGTCTTTGGAGCAGGTATTCATATTTCGTATCGAAGTATATTTCTGAGGTAGGTATAAGAAATGAAAAACAAATTCAATCTTTCAAATTATCTAAATAATTTCATTTGACTACGATTCCCACAGCCAACCGTGCGTACACTAGTGTGTGTGTGACTTTTGTCAATGTAGTAGTGCGATTCTATACCTATCCATTTTGTAAACGCGTCCTTAAAGTGATAATCGGAGAGGAAAAGGTAAAATATTTAAACTTTGTTGAGATAATCCACAAGGTCAAGAGTGTATTTCAGACGTATCAATTATCGCAATTAAAAAACAGTTATTGCTACAATTAAAACGTTCACCAACGTTTTACGTGGACGTAATTAAATCTTTCCTTAAGAAAGCGAGACGCTTCCACATATCTTATCTCTTATCCATTAGAATGTAAATAAATTGTTTTTTTTTTTTAATTTTGTACATAGTTTGTACTTTGTTCATGTTTTACTTTTGTTCATGTATTGTATGGTAAATATCTTTTTCTTTCGCTTAAACAGAAACCCAAACGGCTTTCTTCAAAGCCACCGAAGTTATGCAATTGCTGATGTGTAATACAATCTATCTAGCAGTAGTATCTTCTGTGTGCTTTGTTAAACACGTCCTCGACAGCACTGAATATAAAACTGAAGCGTGGAGACAGATCAAGATTGGTTGCATTTTTATAAAACTGCTAAAAACAACAATCTATATTTTTATCAATTTATATCTTGAGCTCTAGCTTCGCCACTGTTCCGGTAGGAATCAGAGTAGGCTTAAAATATTATCTCATTTATAAATGGGCCCTTTAGAAAGGAGTAGGCTCTTTTCTTAAAAGTACCTACTTAAGTCGTATTGGTCTAGAAAAACAAAACTCGCGTACTATAAAGTTAAATCATTCACTTACCATCAGGTGGACTTTGCGCACGTCTGTTAGCGTGTTACCCTTATTTTTTTGTAAATAAAATATCTGGAGGAGGAAACATGCATGTCTAAAAAACGAAAAGTATTCGGCATGTGACGCCAATTCGCCCTATGGGCTGTGTATTCACTGTCAACATTTGAGCAATACACGCAAATTATTGGTTTTTATGTCTGCTAGCTTACTCCCGAAATTGTTTTTGAATTCGATTCAATCTTACATTGTTTCCAACCTACAGGCTTACTCCCGAAATTGATTACGAATTCGATTTGGTTTCTTGACATTGTTTCAACACGGATTTTAAAAGCTTACTCCAGAACCAATGCGAATCGAGAAACACGATCGAGTCACGATCAAGCGATATCAGCGCCGTTAGGCATAACGTGGTAAATGTTTATTCGGATATCATTTTAATAAATTAAAAATTCACTCCTCAAATGTCCGTCTAGCGGCGGACTGCTGAAGATTTTCGTTCTGACAATTCCAATTTCAGTCACCATTTCATTGTGCGCTAGCTATAAAACTGATTGATCGATTGATTCAAAACTTGATTCTGTCGGAAATGGATGGACTGTTTGGTTCGTCATTGCTCCTGTGTCTCTGAGACTGCATCCTCACCCACCTATATCTCATGTGCTGTGGTTATTGTACTATATCTTGTATTGATTAAAACTATTTTTACGGATTATATCGCGTTTAATTTACTTTATTTTTAATATCCGACGTTTCGGGTGCTTTCCAGCACCCATGGTCACGTGGGACTTAGGTGACTGACGGTTCGATGTCAGTGTTAACCGGGAGTACCTTCAGCTTTTTAATTATTGTTTTTGGTCCGATCTACGCAGAATGAATTTACTGTGTTTTGAAGTCTTGCAGTGGTATAATGGGGCTTAGTTTGAATTTTATTAATACTAAAAAAAAAAAAAATTTTTTTTGTTTCAGTTCGCATGAGCAGCTCTCAAGACGACCTGAGTGTCGGTGATGACATCTCTATATGCGGGTCCGGTAAGTGTGACGATTCATCCATCTTCCACGAACACTTTGACTAGAATGGCCAAACAGGAAATACACATTGGGACAAACGTTTGACCAACACATAACGCGATACGCAAATTAGGAGTTTTATGATTTTATTTTATTTTATTCAAATTGCTTTCGTTTATAAAACTAATATATAAATAATTATTATAGTACATTATGACAATGTTTTATAGTATTATTTTATCTATGTGACCTAATTATAAACAATAACATATATTTTTATCCAGTTAAATTTGTTTAATAAAATCTAAAAATATATAGTAGTTTAGTGTATCAGATACATATATTAATAATAGTAAGAATTATTTTGCTAAAAGCTTGCATAAAATGCCAGGTCTTTATTCCGAGAGATGGCAAGTCATATTTGTTGTCCAAAGTTAAAATTGTGATGTTTTTAAAATAAACTTTAATGTTTAATTAATTATAACAGGTAACTAATTGCACACATGGAAAAAGCTGCGCGTTGTGAAAATAGAAACTACGACTAACCTGTTATTTACTGAAAAAAATCTAGTTTTAGTAATTATCCTCAACTGCCACGTTACCGCACATTCATTTAGCAAGATCCGACATTTTAAACTATATGATTTTAGCCGTCAAACCAGAAAAACAAAAAGTCATCGAGCAATCAATTCTTATCAGTTTGGCTTGCATTCAAATAAAGAAGCATATAAAAATAAACGAACCATAAAATATTTCAATTCGCTTAAACTTCTTACATATTCAAAACATAAATTTTAATTACAACCGTAACAAAATAATATTATATTAATTCAATAATTTCTATTTTATTAACTTCCCATTTGAAGACTTTAGTAATTGGTGTGACTTTTGAAAGCCTGAAATTTCTATTATATTGTCAAATATGTTTGTTTGTTGATGCTTGTGAGTGCGTGCGGGCGCGCTCGCTTGTGTGTGTGTGTGTGTGTGTGCACGCGCGCGTGTGTGCATGTGTGAACGTGTGTTTTGTACGTTTGCACGTTCGCATATTAGTTACCTTTGAAATCTTGTGTGCTTGGAAGAAATGATTATTGTCTTTGGGCCATATTCATTTGAGGCTTAATTGCATAAATACGTTATAAAGCTTTTTCAATTGGTATTTTATCATCAGAACCAATTTGGTAGCTTTGTAAATTAAATAAAAACTTATAATTCCTCAAATGGGAAGTTAATAGTGAGGAGAGATGAAATCGCAACCTATATATATATATATCTATATTTTAATGTAGAAATATGTTTTGGAGTATAATTTTGCACATACTAAAACTTTTGAAGACATTGTAAATATTATAAAATTTATATTATATGTATTAGAATAGAAAATATGAAGCTGTGACAAAAATGTAATGCTTTGATAAAGATATTTTTGAAGCACTGTACTTAAAGGCTTATATTTTCATTGTTTTATTCATTTATTTATATATGCTTATAGCAGTTCGATATTACTTTATTTAAGAATCAATATCTTTCATTTTAATTTGCTTTTGGTTTGCCTTTTTTCGACCATAGGAATGCTTCACTTAGGCCGTTGCTTGTGGAATATATTAATACACCACAATAATTTTCATAATTACAAATAAAATCATCATGTATATAGATGTTTGTATTTTGCCGTTTTGGATGTGTACCCCCGGGTTAGGGCCTCACAGACGGCACGGCGTGTCAAGGAATTTTTTTTTCATGGACAAAAGATTTTAATTTTATCCACGACCATATTTTAATGATTTTAGCATTGACATTTCTTTGCTTTAACCTCTCAACCCTTAAGCGGTCGCATGCGACCGCGGCCATATTCCGTCAAATCCCTAGCGGTCTCATGAGGTCGCACCCATCCACAGCGCTTTAATCCATTAAAACTTAAATATAGAGACTACTTTTCTATGAAGAAGTTTGGCATTATATAATCAATATGAAATACTCTATCCTCTAGTGCAATAAAAAAAATTGTGAATATTTATTTATAATCTACGTTTATTTCGTACGCCATTTTCGCGTGAATGTTATTGTGTTGATTTTTGGATTTTTTTAGTGTTTTAGTATAGTGTTTTATTATAAAATTGTAATAAAAGTTTTTGTGTGAATATAATTTAACTATTTACGTAATTAATTTCGAGTAATATATAGAAATAATTGTGATTTTCACGCTGCCGACATTCGCTTGGTATGTTTTCTTTTTGTTATGAAAATACAATAAAATCTTTTTGTAGTGAAGTAATACCTGACTATTGTTTAGATCACAAGATTATAGATAGATTTTATAATGCTAAACTTCTTCATAGAAAAGTCGTCTCTATATATAAGTTTTAATGGATTTAAGTGCTGTGGGTGGGTGCGGTCGCTTGCGAGCGCTCGGGATTTGCCAGGCGCATGCGACTGCACGGGATTTTTAAGGGGCTTGAGGGGTTTAACACGAATTGGCTGAAACGTCTCGCGCAACTTCGGCAAGCTGCTGCACGTCACGGCATTCCACGGGATGCCGCGGCACGCGGCACAAGCTACTTCATGTTGTTAAAGGAATGTGACTGCTAAGTATTTGAAACACGGCCGAATCTAGCCCGCGGCGGCAATCTCAGCCACGAGCGCGAGCGCCCGGTACACGAGCGCGTCTTACCGAAGTGTGCCTTGCGACGCCGTGCCGTCTGTGAGCGCAGACCCTTCTATTGCCTGTTATTGACGCAAAGGCGTATTATCCTTGTTACAATGCATAATATAAAGCACAAAAGACAAAGTTATAGTATAAAAATAAATCATCTATCATTTTTATTTTCTAATAATAAAAGAATTGCTTGTAAATCTTTTTAACAGATAATTTATCTTTTCCTAAATGCACAAGTGATTGTGAAAGTTCAGTACAAAGAAAAAAATTCTTGAAAGACTTTTTATTGCGTAAGTTCAATAGAAAACACTTGAGCCGTTTTCGATAACATCAAGAATTTACGAATGATGGAACAATATACCGTATAACATTTATACTAATTTGTTGAATACAAATTATTTACAATATTTTTATGACAATATTTTGTTGTCATAAAAATGCGCCTTGAAGTACTTATTTTAAACTAAGGAAACGTTAAATAAGTATTGTAAAAGATAAATCTAGAGGTACCAACGACTTGATGAGTTTAAACAGACATCCATAACATAATTTATGGATGTCCGTTTAATACATTATTTGCCGGATTTCCTTGCTAAAATCTACATAACTGCTTGAACCATCCTAAGTAATTTATTTTCTCATTCATTTAAAAACATTTTAGTCTTTAGTCTCAAATTATAATAACAAATCGTACTTACTTTTATATTACTTAATTGTTTAACATGTTATTTGAGGTCGTAGCATACGTTTCGTGATTTTATTCATACTGAATAGAACGTGTGAATTCTTTCTACGAGATTGAAAAAGATTTTTCAATCAAAACTTTTTTTTATGTTTTACTAGCTGGCCAGGCAGGCAGACGTTCTGCCCTCTCCGACGATCCTTTGTCCTATAAAAAAATCCTTAAATTCCTAATAGAAATATTGAGGGTCACTTATCGGGATTAAAACCATCCTATCTCTCAAGTAGGAACAAACTGCACACAGTGTGCAAAATTTCATTGATATCAGTTCAGTAGTTTGGGAGTACATCGCGGACAAACAATGTGACATGTAATTTTTAAATATAAAGATTTTTATCTGCAAAGTTCCTTGAAAGCTGTGTTTACTTCCTCTACTTTTTTTTCGTATTTTTATGAACTACACCATCATCTATTTCCTCGTTTTTAAAATTACAACCTCTTTGTACAAGGCGATACCGCAGTCACTTGAGTAGAAAAAATTACATTTATTATAGTATATTTACATTAAGCACTACCATTGTTTCATGCTTACGCCTGTCACTGTTACACACAACGACACTAGACCCACACAGAATGGGACAAACACTGTTAGGATTACGAATGGGGCGCGTCGCATCCGTAGACGGGCACGACGGGTTCCAGCACACACCGCGTACACCCGCGTTCCTGGGCGGTTCTCACCGCCCAAACCATCAACCGCCACGCCCTGAGCAGTCAGAGGGGGGGGGCCGCACTCCCCCCCCCCCCCTCGGACAGCGGTTAGATAGCTCAATAACGCCTAAAAAGGCGACATGGTGATTGGTAACAATACTAAACCATAAACCATTTCATCATCATCCTCACGTCATTACCTTTCCCTTTTTTAATTAGCTCGCGGCCGCGAGCCCTGAGTCAGATGAAGCTGTAAGAGTCGCATAGACTAACAGCGTTAACATCCAGAAACTAGAATAGAACAACCGCGAGACCTGAGTCGGATGAAGATGTAAGAGTCGCATAGACTAACAGCGATAACATCCAGAAAATAGACTGTCACTGCTAAGCAAACCTTCTAGTTATAAACAAAGCCCATCACGCCTCGACCCGTCCGATGATTATCCCGCTATGCTACGACCTTTACCTTTTTCAATCTTAAAAGTTTTTAGTTTCAAGTTATTTTTACTAGTAATTTACCAATTTTTACTTCTATTTCAAACTTATTAGGATATTAGTTTTAACAAATGACCTTATTTAAACGCTGTTAGTGTTATTTAGAGCTCAATTTATTTTATCTTAGGGTTAGACCTTATTGTACTTAAGATCTATTGAATATTTTAAATTAGTTCAAAATTACCACCTCAGGTTACGTTTACTCGATTAAAAATTAGAGTAGCAGCTAGAGAGCAACATTTCACGCTGGTAATTTATTATAAGTTATATGAATTAAATTATATGCCATTATTGTACAGCCATCTATAATTATTGATGCGTGTAACTTATTATTTGCAATAAAATCATATTATTTTTGACGACAAAAAAACATTGATAGGATAAACGATCATGTTAATAATTATTTGTTTCATCATAGTTAATGACATGAATACATAAGTTCCTGAAATATATCTGTAATAAATAACATCTGTTACCGTTTATGTAAACAATGAATGTGATACAATAATTCCTCTGTGAAAATAATAATTGTGATGTATTAAATACGAATGTATTTTTGATATAGGTATATTAATGAGGATTTTTTTTTGGGCAAGGGGGGCCTTTTTAGGCGTTTTGTATGTAGGGTATTGTGCCTAGTTTTTTTGTGGTGGTGAAATAGAGCCTTCCGCTCACCAGATGTCGCCAGTTGGGACTGAGGTGAAGTTATATTACCCTGTCATCCTCTAAGTTGCGTTTTAAATAAAAGTTTTTCGGTTTGTAGTATATTTATGTTCATACAGCAATGCTTTAGTAATGTTCTGTTAGATTTTTTAACTCTCCTTTTATGTTTTATATTTTTAGAAATGTCCGTATTTTGATTTATTTATTTCTGATCTAATTAAAGTTAAATATAATTGAAATTTCAAAATGTCATAAAGTCTATCAAATATTTCACCTCATTCTAAATTGGCGCCGCCCTGGTGGACAAAAAGTTTTGGAAGCCCTCATTGATAATATATTTATCACATAATATTATCATTGATGGCGAGTGACTATCGACAAAATTTTCGTCCTATACTGTTAACGTAGTAAAAACAAAATAGTAAGCTTTCTTCTAAGAAATATACCGAACGCCGCTAATATGTTTGCTTGCCTGACACGTGCCAGTATGGACTCGTACGCACGAGCTAAGTCGGAAAGATCGGGCTGAGTCGGAGACGACCTCCGCCGCGCACCGCAATCACCTTTGTTTGAGACTTTGTTGGCTTTTAATAAAATTTTACTGGCAGTCTTTTTTTCGTTTTATTTTTTCTTTTTGTAAAATAAATATATGCGTTGGTTTAAGTAAATTAGCTTTTTATTAATAGACCATATATATTACTGTATCTATACATAGATACATACCTCATAAGTGCATTAATTATAATATCACATCTGATCAAATTAATTAAATCTGAGCTAAATGCTTAGTGTTAATTTACTCGTTTTGTTTTTAATTTATTTGGTTTTATATATAACTTTCACAAACATTATAGGAAATCAACCGTATTATTTACAAATATGATGCATAGCTATTATGTTTGAAAATATTTTAACTACTTATAAAACTAAATGAGACTTAGCTGTTAAACAAAAAGACAGTGACAACCCTGAAACAGTAGGCATTTAAGTCTCGCGCGGCGCAGGAGAAATCCTACTATTCTGTTTTTTACTATGCTGTTTATAATAGAAAGTAGAAAGAAAGAATTGTGAAAGCTATTTTATTGACTAATTAAATAAGAGCAATTGTTATGTATCGCATTTTATGAAATAAATATTTTTCGAAAATTTACTGTGTCATCACAATCGATATGAAGCTTTCAGGCTTTATGTGCGATTTTATTTTCGCTTTACGTCATGTATACGACATATAAAATTGCGCAAAGATTTTCCTTTCACTTATGTCTAACGCACTAGGAACTACCAAAAGCATGTATGACTTATTGTTAAGTATTCCTTGGTAAGGTCTCCATATATATGCGTTTTTTTTTGGGATATGGGTTATCTAGCTCCATTTACATATATGAATTCACATTACGATTAATTTGAATTAGGACAATTCAGTGGCATAGTAATTGATAGTTTTGGAACTTCAACTACTATAGTCCTAAAAAGCACACGTGTAAATATAATCACCAACACATATTTATTAAGGCTTTATCAGTGTATATATTTATATTCATTCCATAGCATTCATTGTCATTTTAGCGAATATGTCATTGTGTATGTAATATTTCTCATTTTAATAGTACACATATAGTTCTCTTTTGCACGTTTGAAAGCTTTTGACGATTGTGATATTGTTTTATTTCTCCCACCTTAGCTTCCCCTCAGTGTTGCAAACTTTAATTTTAGTCATAGAATAAAGCTGCTTTATAATGGCAACATTCCTTCTATACAGGTAAGAAATTATAATGTATTGACATAATTGCTTTTTATTGTTTACCATTAATATTTTAGGAATGCTTATACCAATAACATGAAAAACAATATCTCATACATGCTTTCGGTTTAAGATACGTAACAATATTACTAAAATACAAAATACATAATTAAAATATAACTTTGGATAAATCTAATATTAATATAACATTTATTTTTTAATTCCAATGTAACAATTTACGGCCTTACTCATAATCGTCTACCATCGTTTACTTATCTCTATACCTGTCTCTTTCTATTGTCTTTTAGTGACGAGAGAGAGAGAGAGAGGGAAAGTCAGTGAGATGTCAGCATTTTAAGGTTCTATGAGTAAGGCCGCCAATTTTAAAAGAATATAATATAATGATGGATGGAATTACACCTGGATAAAGTTAACTAGACAGGTTGTAGGTTGTCAGGTGACTAAGTTTCACCTGTTTATTGGCAGAGGTAAATGAATCTTAGGCCGTGAATGAAAATAGAAGATCTCCTACCGGGTAGTGTTCAACCCAGGGAGCGGCCAATGCTCCATGTTGTATTTCGGAGCCATTCTATATATACGGCAGTACATTCGGAACTTTGATAGCGATTTAGGCTTTGTTGAATTGGTGGATGGAATGTGGTGCGACACAAAATTAAATTACTACATCTCGTTCGCAGTGTCTTAAGAGTCGAACATAGGGCATCCTGTTTTAGATAGCGGTTAAACCATCTAGAAGAATAAACCCTCACTTTTGAGTAAGTGATGATAGATTATACGTATGAATATTCATACGTGGTAGAGTCATACTGCAGCTATATAAGTACTATAGTTGTAACCACGAGTGGCTCCAGCTCGTTCGTGGAAGGACCACGCTCTCACAGAATACCAGCGTAAAATAGCAGCTTAGGAGACCCTTTTTACTGGAAACGATGCCTCATTTTCATCTTAGTCCTCACGGGTGACAACGCATTTGCATTTTGATTCGTAATCGAGGATAGATGTCTATGGGCCACACCAATTACGTTATCCCATCCTATATAAAAAAAGAATATCATTTGTATCAGTGCCATTAATTTTTCAGTTGCTGATAATTTCGGCTGGCGCGAGGACTCTTCGGGAAGCGAGGAACACGATGCACCCCACTATCCACTAGATCTGAGACTCGCTGAAGCCAGGTAAGTCAAACTCTTTTGTTATTGACTAATTAGATATTGGGCGTTGGGCATATACAACATGATGTAACAAAAACCCTGTGGTTCCCGTTAACTGCGTTATCAGAATCAGTATTCAAGCGTATAGCTATAATTTTTTTTTCAAAAACGCATTTAAAAAAGATTAATTTAAAAGAAAAAAAATTAATTTGCAAATTGTATGTAGTTTTATTTCCTCTAATTCACACGAGTATCGGTAATGCGGGGTCTTTGTCAATCCTCTTACTCCTCGGCCAATGCAGAGATAATAAAACCACATACAATTTTAAAATTATTTTTTTCATTAAAATTTTTTTTAAATGTGTTTTTTTTTTGAAAAACAAAATTATTTCTATATGCTTGGATACTAATTCCGATAACGCATTTAACGGGAACCACAGGGTTTTTGTTACATGGTGTATATAGATATATATTTTTTTTTCATTAAAATAATTTTTTTTAAATGTGTTTTTTTTGAAAAACTAAATTATTTCTATATGCTTGGATACTAATTCTGATAACGCACTTAACGGGAACCACAGGGTTTTTGTTACATGTTGTATATAGATATATATATTTTTTTTCATTAAAATTATTTTTTTAAATGTGTTTTTTTGAAAAACAAAATTATTTCTATACGCTTGGATACTAATTCTGATAACGCACTTAACGGGAACCACAGGGTTTTTGTTACATGTTGTATATAGATGATCCATATTTACTCATAAAAATCCACTGCTGAACATATAGTGGGATTTGCCATAGGTACCACTCTTAGCAAGCGTGTCGGCAACCGCACTTTTGTATTGCTTTGAACTTTTTATCAAGAAGATGCTGCTGCCCATCTCATGTTCCATTCGCCCTCTGTCGCATTTTAAGACACCTTTGGGACGGTATGGGGCAGTGGACATTCTTTAAAGGCCAATCAATACACGGTTCTACAGAAATTGCATGAGCAAAAGTCTCTTTTTTTTTAATTTTTTTTTAAAGTGATTGCTTGACTTTATTATTTTACTATGTTTTTTCCTGTTGCATTTGCCTCTGTCGCCTTTTACGACATCCAAGGGCTGATATGGGGTAGCGAATTCTCTTTCTGCGCCACTACACGGCTACAGAACGTAGATGTTATTAATTTACAAAATAAAATTATGAACACCATGTATTTGCACCAAAACACCACACCTGCTTGTGGTAAAGCTAATATATGGAACAGTTATTCAAAGAAAATAAACTTTAGCTATTGAAAGTGATTGAGAGTAATTTAGGAAATATTTATTACGTTTTAAATTAAGGAATTCTGATTTAATCAAACTGTCAAAGCTCCAATCTAATGGGGATCGCGGAAAAACAAACATAGCATTTAGTTCTACATTCATCGTAATATTGTCGATTCTTCTTAGCAGTCATTATCATTATATAATACGTAATAATACGTGGTAGAGCCATGCTGCAGTGATACGTGGTAGAGCCATGCTGCAGTTATATTAGTAGTATAGTTGTAGCACGAATGGGTCGGCTCGACCGGGGAAGGACCACGCTCTCACAGAATACCAGCGTGAAATAGTAGCTTAATGCTGCTGTATTTCGTATGGTGAGTGTAGAGAACCGGAGACCCTTTTTACTGGAAACGAGGCATTCCATCTTAGTCCTCACGGGTGACGACGCATTTGCATTTTGATTCGTAATCGAGGATAGATGTAATATGTCTGTGGGCTACAGCAACAACTTACCATCAGGACTGTGTGCTCGTTTGTCACCCTATCCTATAAAAAAAAAATCATCATCACTACAATTTACAACCTATCTCATAAAATGTTATTTAAACTTACAATCTTCTTATTAGTGGACATATTATATTATAGAAAAACTAGCTTGCCAGGCAGACGTTGTTCTACCCTTTTCGACGACCCTTTGTCATATCCTATTAAAAATCCTTAAATTCGCAAAAAAATTGTGGGTAACTTATGGGCAAATAAACTATCCTATCTTTCAAGTTGGACCAAACTGCACACGGTGTCCAAATTTGATTAAAATCGGTTAATAGTTTAGGAGTCCATCGCGGACAAACAACGTGACACGTAATTTATATATATTTAGATTAGTGGACATACTATATAGAAAAATTGGTAATTATATACATTTTTATTGCAATGAAATTCAATGTATTGCAGGTTGCAGTTGGAAGAGCGCTTAGCACAAGAAGCACGCGAGAAAGCGCGGGACGATAGGCGGGAAGAGGATAGAAAGTCTCTGTACGAGAGATCGAGAGGGTCCTATGGAGATGTACGAAAGAGCCCCATGGATGATAAGAAGAAGGAGCCGGTGCAATTCGTGCTCGGAGGAGATAAGTGAGTAATTGATTATATCGTACGTACTTTTACTGGAAAATATTGGTGACCTATGAGAACAGACTTATCAGCGACTTTATTACAGCTCATCACAAGTCCACTGCTGAACATACGCCTCCTCCAAGGAACGTCACTAAGCACGGTGCTGAGCCACCTGCATCCATTGACTTCATGTATCTCTTATCAGGCCGTTACTCCATTTCCATTTCACACGAGGCTTCTGCTCTAGAACCTTTTTACCCAACGTTTGCTGGTTCTCCGAACTATATGGCCGGCCCATTGCCCGCTTCTGATGTAATTCCATCCTCGCCCGGATTCTCGTTTTCTAGATGCTTGAGTGTCTGATTTAGACTGACGTTTTTTTTTATAGAATAAGGGTGACAAACTAGCACACAGTCCATCTGATGTTAAGTGGATACTGTGGCCCATAGACATTTATCCTGATTAAGAATCATAACGCAGATACGTTGTCACCCGCGAGGACTAAGATGGAATGCCTCGTTTCCAGTAAAAAGGGTCTCCGGATCTCTACACTTACTATACGAAACACAACAGTATTAAGCTGTTATTTTACGCTGGTATTCTGTGAGAGCGCGAAAATTTTCTCGTATATAAATCCTAAATAAATCATCATCATCATCATCATTACAGCTCTTCACAAGTCCACTGCTGAACATAGGCCTCCCCGAAGGTATGCCACAAAGCACGGTCCTGAGCCACATTCGACCTCCTGCATGTCTTACCAGGTCGTCACTCCATCTAGTGGGGGGTCGCCCTAAAGTGTTAGCTAAAGTTAGCGTGGTCCTTCCCCGGTCGAGCCGACCCATTCGTGCTACAACCATAATATTGCTGAAGCGTAGCTCCACTACGTATAACGACACCCGGGACGTGACGTTCGGGATATCACTGGAATGGTGTCAGATGAGACTTGCCATTAGGTCGTTACTTTTTTTTTAAACTGAATTTGATATCAAGGGGATGCTGTTGCCCATCTTCAAACTTTGTTTCCCTCTGTCGCCTCTTACGACTCTCACGGGACTATATACTGAGCTGGAGAGAGGATATTCTTACGTCTCCGCTAGATGGCGATTAGGTGTACCTAATACTAAGCCTAAAATGGAAAAAGAACTTTTAAGCAATGAAGCATATTATATAATATCTACGCTTAAATATATGTAGTAATAAATATACTAATGTAATATTTGGTACCCATCTTATTCTGTACGTCATAGTTATTCGTATTTACGAGTAGTAAAGACATTATTTATCGTAAGTCGTTTACGAACAATATATAAAACGTTGAATTTTTTTTTTTAAATAGACTACTTTTTACCATTATCATGTTTCTTAAATTTATTAATTCTTGCAGCGTCAATTGGACTGGGGAAGATTTAACACGGGCAGTCCATTCCCAATCTCAACCCCAGTTGCGAGCCTCCATGCGCAGCATAGCTGGCGCCCCCCTCCCGCCTCCCCGGCGACCAATTTCCTCAGGACAAATTGTCCGCTCCCGCAGCACGGACATAGTCCCCACAAATCCAGATGACCTCAGACCTACACCTAGGAACCCTTTCTCCCGACAAAAGGCTTTACCCGAAGGCGGCCAAAATTCGGATGTCGCCACACCATCTAGCAATACTCCTCCCGAAGAAGAATCCACCGACTCATCTCTTATGGACGACGAGGGATTACCGAAGCCGAGGAAGAGGCGTATACATCTTCCTTTCGGCAAAAAAGCAAAGACTCCCGCGTGACATGAACCGAATAGGGGTCGAGATTTACTGCGCTGTCCACACTGCCACGAGCAGGACTTTAAGAGTATAAACTTTTTCGGTTACCATCGCGCATTTTCTCGGGCCAGATTCTAGCATGATGTCGGTCTTACCAATATTCTATTTATTGACTGAGTGTATCGTTTAGAATAAGTAGCTCAAAGTTTGCTTTTAGCGGCGTTACTGATACAATGTATTTTTATCGCACGTTTTGTTTTTGCACATCCTGTATTGATTAGGCATAATATTTTATTTGAAAATAAAAATAAACATAAAATAATTTTATAGTAAGTACTTAAAATTACTATTATTTCATCGAATTATATACATTACCTAGATTGTTTGTAATCATGTCGAATTTAAAATGAGAGTTACAACACCAATATAAAATGATAAACGAATTTAAAAAGAAATCTCAATAACATGACTACTTTTTATAGTTATTTTAATGTCAATTTCGTAAAGATATTTGGAGTGTTGTTCGTATTTTAGATTTTGGATTCCCAATTCTCTGTTTGACGTCCCAAATTTTTAAAGAAACTT
The DNA here is from genome assembly GCA_907164705.1 of Parnassius apollo. Classification (NCBI taxonomy): domain Eukaryota; kingdom Metazoa; phylum Arthropoda; class Insecta; order Lepidoptera; family Papilionidae; genus Parnassius; species Parnassius apollo. The sequence continues at coordinate 7,773,163 of CAJQZP010001558.1, read as the reverse complement.
TAATTTATAACATTATACAAAAACTATACGAGAATTGAATGCATGCCGTGTATATTTAAACTCTTGAATTATTATTCATATTATAATATTTATATTAATTGTTTTTGAAAACTTCTTTAGGCACGTTGTCACTTTTGGGATGGGGAAAAAGCACTGAACTCGCGTGACCATAGAATACTATAATACACAATAGAATGGCTGTAAACTTTATTTTGTACGAGGATCGGCGTCGCCGTGAACACACATACAAGCAATTACGTCGTATTATCAGTTATCACTACTACAAACCCGATTCGCTGTGTTGATAGACAGAGCGAAAGTCTAATGTGTAAAAAACTTTTGATTAATGTTTTTGACACATAAATATTTCTTTATTTTTGTTTCTAATATTCGCAAAATGACTTACTGGTTGTAAGATATGTCTACTTTATTTAAATTTCATTTTCCGCTGTTCTTTCGATACTTAATTATTGCACAATTTGCCTTTTTTTTTAAATAATTTGCATGCAGCGACGCTTGACACGAAAATTGTGTTGACATTTATAGGTGTGAATTAATATGTTAGTGACATTTTAGTGGTTACACGGGTTCCATCCACTCCGCCGTTCTATTATGTATGTATTATATTCTATTATATATGTATATATTCTATGCGCGTGGCCGTCACGCTCAGATATGTAAAATTGATGAAAGTAATGTCGAAAATCCAATTGATAATTTTTTATAAAGATATATTATTATATTATATGTTATAAATTTTATATTAAAAAAAAATTATAAACATATTTATAATGTTTATAAATTCTTTTAATATAAAATTGTTTATAAAATTATATACATATATTAATTATTACATTATATTATTATTAACATATAATTTTATAATGTTACAAACAAATTTCTTTTAGAGAGTTTGTATTACATAGATAATTATCATTCTTGTTTATGTAAAACAGTACAAACTACAAACAATAAATAAATAAAAAATAAATCTTTCTCCTAAAAATATTTCTTATCAACCCAAAAATAATGTTTACAAGTTTGTGAAGTGAAGAAGTTATCACTTCTGACGTGCAGTTACGACTGACAGTTTTTTTTTTTTTTTTTTGTAAATTGTAACAGTTTTACAATTATTTCTTTTTTACGAAAAATCTCCAGATCTTCCAAACTCCTAATTTTATACAACGGCTATAATTATTGAATTAGTATTAAGAGATATTGGTAGAACACGTTGTTTTACTTTAGATATGCAGTTTTTTGTTCGGAACATCTTTACAAAACGAAAGATTAAAATAAAACAGAAATGAGATCTTATATTTATATACAGTCTTAAATTAACATCAGGCTGTTCTGTTACTATAAACACAATATAGTTTTCGCGTGTGATAAATAATACATTTTTAAATTAAAATTTTATAACAATCTTATATTAAACGTGAGTATTAGTGTAATTTTATAATGTCCCATTTACACTGCAAATTTCTTTTATTAAAAAATGGCTATATTGAATGCTATTAGTCTCCTGTAATAATATATTATTCATAATTTGAAGGTAACTGTTACACGAGGCTGAACTTGTTATAGATTATCTTTAAAGCTGGTGTATATAGTACAAAGGTTTTGACAAGTAATTATTGAATTGTTTATATCATAGACATTTTTGAACGGTGGAAGTTATAAGTTTGACTTTTCTAAAGTATTTGCGGTCGCTTATTTTGTATTCAATATTGAATGTTGTTCCTAATAATTGGGCATCTTTATGTGGTGTTTACACCAGTAATAGTTTAAAACTCAACTCGCAACTCCAGAGCAAGCATATTATACATCGTTTAGAAGGAGTATGACAAAAAATGTCTTAACTTTATTGCATGTAACAGGCAAGAAACTTGTGCGGTGTAAATGGGCCTTAATGAAGTTTGTATTCTTTATATTACATTTAAAAATTCTTAACCGAATGAGTTCAAGTTGGTTGTGTTTGAAAAATCATTATCATGAAATGTTAGATATTATTTTATTAATCGCCGAAAGAGTCGTATAGCAATACCATATCGCATCATTCCCTATGTTTGCGTATTTATGAGAGCGATATAGTTCCCTTTAGTTTATGCAAAGTACGCGCGAGCATCCTCACCTATGAAGCATACATTTGTAATCGCAATTTAATAAATCGCTATGTTTTAAACCGAAGATTTATTAAAATATACGATTACTGTCTACTTGTATAATCGAGTTGCTTGCGTAGTAATATTCGCATTGCTTAATTTAAAAGTAAGATCCATCACGTAAACAATCGATTCAAATAATTTTAAGACTTATTGGTGCTAAAAGAACGTATTTCAGACTGAGGGACAACGCGTTGAAATTACAATAATTTTGCAAACTACCCTACGTTTGTAAAATTTCTTGCCAGCTTCATACCTAAGTATTGTTTTATAACATCTAGTATTATACTAGACAATATTTTTAGCAATTTATATCTATACAAATAAATGAAATTTAATTGTCTGTAATGAATAACAGCTTTTAACTAAATGCATAAGAAATTTTTCTTTCTGTCCATTTGCTCCGGCTATTCTCGGAAATGGCTGGACCGATTTTGACGGTACTTTCACTCACAGATAGCTGATTTTATAAGGAGTAATTTAGGCTACTTTTATTTAAAAAAAAAATAGGGTTCACAATAAAGCCCATGAAATCCAATCGTAATAAAATCCACGCGGGCCAAGTCGCGGGGAACAGCTAGTAGTAAATAAAAGTTTACCGCTTGAAATGTGTAACGTCTACAATATCTAACGTAATTAACGCACACCCTAAAACACCCCAATTAGTATATTATGTTATAATCATAATACATACACTGAATTTTTAGTTAAACATTTTTATTCAGTGATTAATTCAATAATTCCGGAAGAATCTTGTGGTCACAGTACAAATCCACGAACGCAAAGACTTTAACGTGCTTGAAATAAAGTTCATTTTTCTTTATTTTTATTGAATGACAGAATTAGTAATAATACAAATAAAACTGCACTCTTATAGTCTTATTGCCTTAAGTTACGGTCCATTTCAGTTTGTTTTGACTGTACAGATTTAGTGTGACTGTAATTTACGTAGTTTTAATTATTTTTGGGATAAAAAATTACCTGTATTCAAAATGAATCGATTCAGTAAACGATTCTGAACAAACTACTTTCTCAAAGTGCGTTAATTATGTTACGTATTGTATACTTAAATCGGTACTTAAATTTAAAGGCGTTATTAAAATTGTCAACCTTGCCTCAATTGTATGAAATTATTAATAAAACGTTACACATTATCATTTGGGAATTTATATTTATCATATAATAATAATTATTATTAGAATAATTATCCCCAAAAAGAATTAAAAATGGACCTAAATCTTAAACCGATCTGTTAAAATAAAATATTATGTATATTTTGTATAGCTTACATCTGAGTCTCACCGTTGTATAATGAAAAGGCAAATCGTGATAAATATTGTTATTTCATTGAAAGATAAATACATAAATTGGTCCTGTTCTAATTTTATTTTATTATGTCCTTGATCGATTCAAAACAATGAGTTTTTTTACGCTATATTCTTAGCCGCCTGCTTTATTCTGCAAACACGAATGCCTATACTCGTATAAACTTAGAAGAAACATGGACGAGATTGCTACGGCACCCTGTATTTTCTATCCAATCATTGCAACGAAAAATACCAAGGGAAAGAATGAAAGGATAATATAATAATAATCATCATTACAGTCGTTCATAAGTCCAGTACTTAAGCACTTTTTGGTTTAATTAATTAAAATTAAACCAAAAAATATAATAATAATAAAATTAAAATATTTTATTTAAAAGCAGGAATATTTTGTATTTTTATAGGATAGGATGATAAACGAGCACACAGTCCACCTGATGGCAAATGGTGCTGTGGCCCATAGACACCTACATGTATCCTCGATTACGTATCAAAATGTTCACGGGTTGTCACCGGTGAGCACTAAGATACAATGCCTCGTTTCCAGTAAAAAAGGTCTCCGGTTCTCTACACTCACCATACGAAACATCGTATAAGCAGCATTAAGCTACTATTTTACGCTGGTATTCTGTGTGTTTATGTATACTATACATAAAGAAAACCTAAAGCATATTTTCAATGAAATCCACTGTAGTATACACTGGACCGAAATACAGAGTGGACCAACACGTATAACTCATATTCTGTTAATTATGCACACATAAAACATGAATCGTGTCAACTAATCCTTACGTCCCCCTCGCACCAGTAGTTGTCACGCTGTAACTGGCTATCCGCCGAATGTATTTTTTATTCCTGTATTTATGACAGTATTTCAAGTCCGTACATCTCTTTTATACAGTAGTAATGGTGACAAACGGACAAACAGTCCATCTGATGGTAAGTGTAGTCTGTGACCCAGATATACCTAAATCTATCATGAATAAAGAATCAAAATATAGAGCATTGTCAGTTATCACCCCCGAGGACTAATATGGAATGTCTCGTTACTAGTATGAAGGGTCTCATGTTCTCTACATTCACCATATTAAACGCTGGAATTCTGTAACAGCCTAAACTTCTTTGGTCAACACGACGCATCGTGCTAAAACCATAATATAGCTACAGCGTGACTACCACGTGTGAAACAACTTGCCTTTGCAATGTGCAAGTTCGGTCTCACATGGAATACTGTTCTTATCTCTGGGCCAGTCCACCCAGCGGCAGTTCCTTTCACACGTCTGGATGCAGCGAAGAACAACTCGAAACATAGATAACAGTTATTTGTGATCACACAAGCGTTGCGAAAAGATCAATCGAAAAGATGCATCTCTTTACATCATTATTACAGCCCTTCACAAGTCCGCTGCTGAACATAGGCCTCCCCTAAGAAATGCCACAAAGCTCGGTCCTGAGCCACCTGCATCCATCGGCTTCCTGCATGTCTTACCAGGTCGTCACTCCATCTAGGGGGGGGGGTCGCCCTACACTACGCCTACCGGTACGAGGCTGCCACTCGAGAACCTTTCTTCCCCATCGGTTATCGGTTCTTCGAGCCATATGGCCTGCCCATTGCCACTTCAGCTTACTGATCCGTTGGGCTATGTCGGTCACTCTGGTTCTACTGCGAATATCCTCATTTCTAAGTTTATCACGCAGAGAAATACCCCGAGCATAGCCCTCTCCATAGCTCGCTGAGCGACCTTGAGCGTCCTCATACGGCCTGCCTTCCTTTCCTTTACATTATGGAGTGTAGAAGTAAGGAGTACAGACTGTGTATTAAAGTGTCCATAGAAAACCGTTAAATAAGGGTGGCGCCACTATAACTACGGGCTAAACTTTAAAGAACGCACCGAAAAATATAAGTGGGATAGACGACTTTTTCGAGGTTATATTTACTAAATAAAATTATTTTAGATTTTAGAGCTACTAAGCAGTTTAGCAGCATACTTCAAACCGCTGACAACTGCTAATTTTATTTCATCCCAGTAGCTACTCCAGCGCTGTTGTGGAGAGTTTTTAAACTGTAATTTACTGCTTACAGATGGCCACTTTTTCAACTATTCTACTATGGGAGTTGGTACTCCTTACTTCTACACTCGATAATATTATATTGCATCTACCACAGAGAGCGCAAGAAGGAATTGTTCGGACAATAATTCTAATCGCTAAATTTCACTATTCCACCTCGTGATCATATTCGTAATCGATCCATAACCATCTGTATATTTGAAGGTCAAACACTCCAATTAACCGGAAGTTTTCTTTCACTCACAACTTCTTTGTAGAAATATAAGCCATTTTTGCGGACCGATACGACATAGGGACATTCAAGAGCCTGTTCCTTTTTAAAAGACCGACAACACACCTGCCGTTTTTATTGTATTGCAACTGTTTAGACTCTGCAAGCCAAGTCACATCCGAATGGGCTTGGCGAACCGACGATATAACGCGTATATATATATACCACAAAGCTCGGTCCTGAGCCACCTGCATCCATCGGCTTCCTGCATGTCTTACCAGGTCGTCACTCCATCTAGGGGGGGGGGTCGACCTACACTACGCCTACCGGTACGAGGTTGCCACTCGAGAACCTTTTTCCCCCATCGGTTTCGAAATATATATATATAATTAGAGATCTCTTTACGGTAAATGTTGATCAGACGCGACTTCACGCGAGCACTTTGTTGATCCGAAAACGCATGTTGATCCGGTGCCTTTTGTTGATCCAATATGCATCTCTGGTAACTAATGTGGCTCCGACCGGATCAACATCTTCACTCACGAGACTGTTTGCTAGCATTGGCCGAAGTTGATCCGATATACAAATCCACCTTGCGATGGTTACGGAAAATGTTGATCCGATTTAAATGAGCCAATCAGAGCACAGCAAACGATAAGATAAACGATCTGATTGGCTGTATGCAGCCGCGACGTTGCCGTTTCGTATCTTTGGCGGTACAAGCTACAGATTAAATGCGTGTTATGTAATGCATTCAGGGTGCTGTTTGGTCTACCTCGTTATTGTAATGCGCCGGGTTTGTTCGCGGATGCGCGTGTCGATTGTTTCTGCACCACCATGCGTAAACGATGCACATCCCTGGTGCGCAGGGTGCGGGCCAGTTCCAATGGTATCCTGAGGGCATTTTCTGATAGGTTTGAGGTCAGTACCTGAACCATTGTCATATGGTGCAAGTGCTAAGTAATCGGGCCTGTCTTATATATAGGTTTAAAATTAGGTAAATAGTTTTAAGTTTTAAGAAAATTAGTTTTAAGATTTGTATTATTACTAACCACTATGATCCTTGTGGTCGAAATAAACGACTTTTTTTTAACGAATTACTCGACAACGCCCCTTCTTGTAGCGGAAGTGGTGGCAACGGCGACATAAGGTATTCGTCTGAGTACGTGTTTGCGATCGTGCGTGTGTGTGTGTGTGTGTGTGTGAGAGAGAGAGAGAGATAGAGTGCGTGCGCGCACGTGTGTGTGTGTGTATTTGTGTGCATATGTGTGTGCGCGCGCGCGTGTATGTGTGTGTGTGTGTTTGTGTGCATATGTGTGCGTGTGCGTAAGTGTACGTGTGTGTGTGTGTGTGTGTGTGTGTGTGTGTGTGTGTGTGTGTGTGTGTGTCTACGCCTCCACATCTACCACCGCACCCCTCTCTAAGCTTTCGTTCTCCACCTCCGCTACCTCCGCCTCCACCATAAACTCTGCTCCATCCGCCCCAACAATAAACTCCGCTCCCTCCGCCGCCACCACCACGCGCCGTCACTATTCTTTCCGCCTCCAACACAATTCCCCGTTTCCACTATTACTGACTTAACCACAAATTTCTCTCCTCCGCCTTCACTACATACTACGCTGCATTCACCTCCGCCTCCACATCTCCATTCTCCGCCTCCGTTTTCTGGGCGCGCGCGCACACACACACACACACACACACAAACACACACACACACACACACACACACACACACTCAAACACGCACTCAGACGAACACACACGCACGCACACCCACCCGCACGCACGCACCCGCACGCGCATACACACACAAACACGCACTCAGACGAACACACACGCACGCACCCACACCACACGCACGCATGCACACGCACGCGCATACACACACGTGCGCTCTCGCGCACTCACATAAATACAGACACACACACGCACATCTAAGCACACACACACACGTACGCACGTACGCACACACACACACACACACACAGCACAAACACAGACACAAATTCACACACACATACAAACACACGCGAGCGCACACATACATAAACGCACGCGCGCGCACACACACACATACGCGCGCGCGTTGCTCACACACACACACACACACACACACACACACAACCGCATATACACTCACACACACGCGCGCGCAAGAACGAACACACATACACGCACAAGCACATACACAAACACAAAACAACGGTGGACACACGCACGCACACGAACACACATGGACGCACATACACCCACACACGCGCACACTCAAACTCGTATAAAAACACACTCACACAAAAGCACACACACACAAACACACACGCGCGAACTAAATGGCACCCCCCACCCTTACACACATACACACACACACACACACACACACATACACTCGAGTGACAAATAAATTTGTAATAAAGTACTATCCATCATCTTCTAATTGATTTATGACAAATGAATAAAATAACACAAATTCACTCACACGATAACAAAAACTCGAAAAAACATCTTTCCACAATAAAACCTGCCAAAGTTTGATCCACAAAATCAGCAGATAACGAAGTAGCCTACTGGGTGCTCTGTCACACACAGAACGCGACGTTGCCGCTTCGTGTTCGAGTACCTATTCGTCACGAACACACACGCACGCACACACGCTCACACGTTCTAACTTCTCACTGGATCAACATTTATCGTGAAAGGATGATTATATAATCATCCTTTCACGGTAAATGTTAATCCAGTGAGAAGTTAGAACAATTGTTGATCCACCTATTTGACGTGTTTGCTCAGCTCCTCGTCACATAAACTGATATACTTTGATCCATCCTTGATGCGCATGTGACGTCGGTGGACCTCCACTAACAGGTTTTCAATATACTCGTCAGCGATTTGACCAACAATTGTTGATCTATCAACGGTCGAAAAAAATCATACTGAATATGATTTTTTAGATCCAGAGTATATTTAATTTATATGCGACATTTACTTAGACTAAGTGGATCCGGAGCCATAATTGACGAATAGGTACTCGAACACGAAGCGGCAACGTCGCGTTCTGTGTGTGACAGAGCACCCAGTAGGCTACTTCGTTATCTGCTGATTTTGTGGATCAAACTTTGGCAGGTTTTATTGTGGAAAGATGTTTTTTCGAGTTTTTGTTATCGTGTGAGTGAATTTGTGTTATTTTATTCATTTGTCATAAATCAATTAGAAGATGATGGATAGTACTTTATTACAAATTTATTTGTCACTCGAGTGTATGTGTGTGTGTGTATGTGTGTAAGGGTGGGGGGTGCCATTTAGTTCGCGCGTGTGTGTTTGTGTGTGTGTGCTTTTGTGTGAGTGTGTGTGTTTTTTTTGCGAGTTTGTGTGTGCGCGTGCGTGTGGGTGTATCTGCGTTCATGTGTATTCGTGTGAACGCATGTGCGTGCGCGTGTGTGTGAGTGTATGTGTGCGTGTGTGCTCTGTTGTGTTTTTTTAGTACGTGTGTGTGTGTGTGATGTGTGTGTGTGTTTGTTAGTATTTGTGTGCGCGCACGTGCGCGCGCGTGTGTGTGTGTGTGCGGGTGTGTGTTAACTGTTCGTGTGTGTGTGTGTGTGTGTGTGTGTGTGTGTGTGTGTGTGTGTGTGTGTGTGTGTGTGTGTGTGTGTGTGTGTGTGTGTGTGTGTGTGTGTGTGTGTGTGTGTGTGTGTGTGTGCGGTTGTGCGTGTGTTTGCTTTTGTGTGTGGGTACGAGTGTGTCCGTGTGTGCGTGCGTGTTCCACTGTTGTTTTGTGTTTGTGTATGTGCTTGTGCGTGTATGTGTGTACTTGTGTGCGAGTGTATGTGCGGGTGTGTGTGTGTGTGTGTGCTGGCGCGCGCGCGAATGTATATGTGTGTGCGCGCGCGTGTATGTATGTGTGCGCGCGTGTGTGTTTGTATGTGTGTGTTTTTGTGGTCTGTGTGTTTGTGGTCTGTGTTTGTGTGTGTCTGTGTGTGTGTGTGTGTCTGTATGTGTGTGTGTGTGTATGTATGTGTGTGTGTGTGTGTGTCTGTAGGTGGGCGTGTGTGTGTCTGTATTTATGTGCAAGAGCGCGCGTGTGTGTATGCGCATGCGTGTGCGAGCGTGCGGGTGTGTATGCGTGCATGCGTGTTCGTCTGAGTGCGTGTTTGTGTGTGTATGTGTGTGTGTGTGCGCCCGGAAGGAGGAAAGAGGAGAAGAGGAATTTGTGGTGAAGTCGGAGATAGTGGAAACGGGGAATTGTGTTGGATGTGGAAAGAATAGTGATGGTGCGTGGTGGTTGCGGCGGATGGAGCGGAGTTTATTGTTGAGGCGGATGGAGCAGAGTTTGTGGTGGAGACGGAGGTAGCGGAGGTGTAGAACGAAGGATTAGAGAGGGGTGCGGTAGTAGATGTGGAGGCGTAGGTGGCAGAGGTGGTGGTGGGTGCACTGGAGTGCAGTAAAGTGGGTACCACGTGAGGGCAAGTGAGGCTCATATAAAGGACAGTTGGTTACAGCGAAAAACAGTGTGGCTGGTAAGTGGATATCGATACTGCCCCTAAAGATGTTACTACGAGGTTGTTCATTTTTCCGAATATCAGCTTGGATACCTATTGGTACTAGAGACAAAGTGAAAATAACTTTTGTTTTGCGACGGTTTCATCATAACTAACAAAACAAACCCAAACTCGACATACCTAGTTCTACTAGTCCAGGTGTTACAGTGTTAGTTACCGAAGTACACCTTCAGGTCACTTCAGCAAGTCCGGAGGTAAGGACTCATCATAACTAACAAAACGAGCCCAAACTCAGCACACCCAGTTCTACTAGTCCAAGAGTTCCACTAGTAATCCCGAATTACATTTTGAGGTCACTCCATCAAGACCGGAAGTAAGGTCTCATGATTATATCTCATGTAATAGTTCGATTCTAAACCTATCAATTTTGTAAACGCGTCCTTAAAATCTTGATTATGAAGATGTAGAAAACACGTTAACTGGTTTATGGTAAACACACACACACACACACACACACACACACACACACACACACACACACACACCCACACACACAAACACGCAAGCGCGCACGCACGCACACGCACTCAGACGAATACCTTATGTCGCCGTTGCCACCACTTCCGCTACAAGAACGGGCGTTGTCGAGTAATTCGTTAAAAAAAGTCGTTTATTTCGACCACAAGGATCATAGATGTTAGTAATAATACAAATCTTAAAACTAATTTTCTTAAAACCTATAACTATTTACCTAATTTTAAAACTATATATAAGACAGGCCCGATTAGTCAGCACGTGCACCATATGACAATGGTTCAGGTACTGACCTCAAACCTGTCAGAAAATGCCCTCGGGATACCATTGGAACTGGCTCGCACCCTGCGCACCAGGGATGTGCATCGTTTACGCATGGTGGTGTAGAAACAATCCACACGCGCATCCGCGAACATACCCGGCGCTTTACAATAACGAGGTAGACCAAACAGCACCCCGAATGCATTACATAACACGCATTTAATCTGTAGCTTGTACCGCCAAAGATACGAAACGGCAACGTCGCGGATGCATACAGCCAATCCGATCGTTTATCTTATCGTTTGCTGTGCTCTGATTGGCTCATTTAAATCGGATCAACATTTTCCGTAACCATCGCAAGGTGGATTTGTATATCGGATCAACTTCGGCCAACGCTAGCAAACAGTCTCGTGAGTGCAGATGTTGATCCGGTCGGAGCCACATTATATATTATATATTTTATGCCGAACTTGTAGTTTAAATTATAAAGTATTTGTATTTTATGTTTCATTTCATTTGAAGGTTTCACATCTGTCGCGTTTGAGCTGCACGCATGTTTTTTTATAATACATAATGACCCACCGCTAAATCGGAGGGCCTCAAAGAAATCTAGAAAATTGCAACAATGCAACAATAGATACAATACACAACATAACGACACACCGCTAATATAGATAGACGATAACATTATCCAACGTATCATTATTTGTAACACATTACGACTCACCGCTAAATCGAAGGGCCACAAAAATTCAAGATATTTGCAGCGAATATCAAAATCGATGATGAATTATATTAACCAAAACATATAAGTTGTAGCATTTGTGAAGACACTCTTATAGCGCGTTTTTAAAAACTAGTGGCTACATCTATTAAAAATCTTAAGAGCTAATAGCACCATTCATAATTTTAACGGCGTGAAGCTGATGAAGATTAAATAGACTCACTAATTACAAAAATATTTATTTCAATTTTACCTATTACGAAGTTAAGGTTTGGCCGTTCTTCACTGCTTGTTTATTCCATAAGCACACGACACCTTCGTACCTTGTTGAACAAAACGCGTAAGCGACGCCGTTTCGGCGGCGTTTACGACTTTTTTCTCGCGAGCATTGAGCTATAATGCTTTGTATCTCATTTTCTCCCTCGTTAAATCTCGTGAATTTATGTGTCTGTCTCTTTTTCTTTTGAAAATTTCACTTCAAAAATGACAACGCCTCTACATTGCTATGGAGCAGTAACGTTAAATTAATCTTTGCGTTGGCATGGTAAACAGTAAATGCTATTGAATGAGGCTTGCAAATAGTTTTTTTTGCAAGATTTGCTAACAATAGCACTCTTTTTGCCTTTAGCTCTTGGGCAAATACAGCATCTACGCTTAATTTTTGGGGCATTAGGGCCAGCTTCATCTGATTCAGCCAAAGACTGCTCTTTGTCAATGAACTTGCACATTATTGCTTTTATATCTTTGGTCAATGTAGGATTATTTTCTCATCTTTGGGAAATACGAGGGCGGCACTGAAAATTTCGGGAATTAAGGAAGTGACACAACATTACCATTTAAAAATGTATTTATTGCTTTTTGAAGTTTTCTCCGCGAAATTTGACACATTTTTCCATACGATGGAACCAATCATTGAAGCAACCATTCCATTCGGAAGTTGGGGTCTCCAAAATGGCCGTTTTGTAGGCGTCCACAGCTTCTTCAGGTGATGAAAATCTCTGTCCACGCAATTTATTCTTTATTTTAGGGAAAGTATATAAATCATTAGGGCTTAGTTCGGGGATGTACGGCGGATGGTCTAATAATTCTATGTTTTCTTGCTCTAAAAACTCTTTTGTTCTGTGTGCGGTGTGAGAACTCGCATTGTCGTGATGGAGGATGATGCGGCGGTTGCAGTTCTCTTTACGGAGTTCAGAAACGACCTGTGGCAAACAAATGCTAGCATACCATTCTGTATTAACCGTTCTTTGTCCCTCAAGAGGAATAGTCGTAACATGGCCGGTTTTGGAGACAAACGTGGCAACCATTTTTTATGCAACACTCCGTGAACGAACAATTTTTGTTGGTTTTAACTCATTTTCGAACACCCAAACTCGTGACTGGTTTTTTGTTTCGGGTTCGTATGCGTATATCCAGGATTCGTCACCTGATACGATGTTGTATACAGGATTCTGCGTGGAATCTTTCGATAATTCTGACGCACCAAGTAACGCGAGCCGCTTTTTGCTCTTCACAGAGCGAATGCGATATCCATCGGGAAAACAACTTTTTTACACCTAATTGTTCATGCAAGATTATTTGTATTTGACTCATGCCAATATCTAAAGTTGCCTGAATTTCGGGGTATGTTACATGTCGATCTTCCTCAATCAGCTTACGCACAGCATCAACGTTTTCTTGGGTGACTGCAGTTTTTGGACGACCTTGACGGGGATCATCACTGAGTTTGATACGTCCACGTTGAAATTCAGCAAACCAGCGATAAATTGTGGTTTTGGCCCATCCAAATGCAGAAATCATCCGGTCAACACACTGTTTTTGTGTTAAACCACTTCGAAAGTCATAATAAATCATCGCTCTTGAATTTTCTCGAGTCAATTCGATTTTCTCAACGACTAAACAACTTTGACAAAACCTTGTGACAAGACCGAGAATCTTTTTTAAAATAAATAAATGGTATTCGATTTTTAAAACCAAGGAGTTTTCAATTAAAAAGATTTTAATATGACAGGAACAGTGGAAATATTCCATTCCCGATAGGTACTTTTAGTGCAGCCTAGGTATGTGGCTTTATAAGAGTCATTGCAATAGACCTTGTATAGTTACGACGGCTCAATTTTTTATTCCGAATAGATAGAACCCAGAGAACATAATCATTTGCAATTGAAATGATCATTGTAGCACCAAACATTGCGTTAGGCCATCTTCGTGTTCTTACGTGCACATAAATAATTTGAACACTTGAAATCCAATCTTCTCCTTCGGCTTTGGTGATGTTATACAATTCTATATTTCCGGTTTTTTAGACTGCTCATTTACTGACATGTCATGGTACATGAAAGAAAATAGAACTACGATCTTGTTTTTTTGGTACGTGTGATACCAATGTTTTGTCACGTACAAATTCGAATAATGATGATTCAACGGGCCTTGTCATGTAAGGTAGAAATTCTCGTGGAGTTTTTCTCTCGTTTTTACTCAATGTATGCCTACATATGTTAGCTCTTTTTTGTAAAAAAATATCCAACAAATCGACAAAAGTAAACCAACTATCTCCAGTGACCAAAGACATTTAAGTATGTAGTAATAATAGACCGGACATCAGCAACAAAATTGTCGTCTGTAACTTTTGTCCTATAGGATATATCTCCGATTTTTGTCATTTAGTCTTAGTGACATCACCGAAAGGTCAAGACGCATTCGTTTCATAAATGTAAAAATATTTTTAAAGAAAATATGCCCGGTTGTGCATTAAGGTATAGTAAGTCACGATATGGAGCAAAAAATTAACATGATTTCGGTTTATTATCCTAAGAATAATGTATATTTAGCAAATATACATTTAAAGATTATTTGGTAAATATTATTTACCAAATAATCTTTAAATTTTATTATTTCTGGTAGATTGTTCCAGAAGAAAGAAAAATTATTGAAATAAGTGCCCTCTGTTATCCAATAACGTCACTATTTACAAATATGTTAGTAATTGACGACGTGCTTTTTATACTATATTTAGAAGCGTCACCTAATGGGAAATAGCTAATAAATATTTTCCAGATAATTTTTCAGCGTAGTATTGCTATTTTTCGCTAGAGGGCGTAACACACGCGCGAGCTCACAGTTCATTTTTGTTTAATACATACAACGGTTCAGTAAACTGTAGAACATCTTAAATTGGCACTGATAGTGAAGAATTTCTTTGAGTTAGAGGTGTTCCTGTGTATATAAATGTATTGTACAGGTATCGAGATCTTGCGTCACACAAACATTGCACTTTCAGTCTGTACGTTGATGCGTCAGCCCAGGCTTGGTAGCACTCCTGCTTATAGCATGATGCTATTTTATAGGAGCGACCAAACCATGGCTGAGATTTGCCTCCAATGGGCACCACAGAGGAAGGAATAAAAAGTTCCATACCCTGAAGTACCACATCAGCGATAGAATCCGCAAAAACGTTGGGATCGTCCGGCGAGAAGCAAACCCGCCCCCAAGGGTAGGATGCAAAGAAAGACCGCATCCCATCCCAATCGGCTGACCTATAGTGCCAAACACGGCGGCAGCCTGCAGAATGCAACTGCGATTTCAGCGTGAGTGGCACCACACTCCGAACAAGACAATGGTCCGAGGAGCCTAAAGGGGCGTCGACGGAAATCTGATATCCGTCCGGGTGCGAGATCAGCAGAAGGTCCAACAGGGAAGGTGCATGATCCTCCACATCTGGAATCTGCGTAGGCGAAGTAACCAGTTGTGTCAGATCATATGCCAAGGCAAAATCACGAACAGATCTCCCCCCTACGATCGGTTAAACGTGAACCGAGCCATTCGGCGTGATGGGCGTTAAAGTCGCCGAGGAT
The DNA here is from genome assembly GCA_907164705.1 of Parnassius apollo. Taxonomy (NCBI): domain Eukaryota; kingdom Metazoa; phylum Arthropoda; class Insecta; order Lepidoptera; family Papilionidae; genus Parnassius; species Parnassius apollo. Next base: position 7,757,529 of record CAJQZP010001558.1, on the reverse strand, counting down.
CACGATCTCTGCGGAGGGGATCTGCTGTAGCACCGAATCTGTAGCCATTTGGACGTGGTCGAAGAGTCGGTCAGTTTCGGCATTACCGCTATGGGACCTATAGAGGCGCCCGTAGACGCGCGGATGGTCGTCGCTGTCTACGCGTAGCCAAAGGATGGACAGGTCCAAACCTTGATGTCTGCCGAGGCGTCGAGAACAGATGTCCTCTCTGACGTAAACGCAAACTCCAGACCGAGGCACAAAGGAGTGTTCCAGTTTGTACCCCGGGTAGGAGAGATACGAGACATCAGCCGGAGAGGACACCTGCTTCTCGGTCAGAAAGAGCAGAGCCGGCCTCGCCGTCTCGAGATGGTAGTGGACGGCGTTTAGGTTAGAGTGAAGTCCCCTGATATTGCAGAAATTCACGGACAGCGTGGCAGGGGTCGCCTTGGTCTAGTTGCTCCGTTTGCCCCGAGCAGTTGTAGTCTTGAGCGGAATTTTGCCCCCCCCCCCCCCATAATACGCAGGGCAGCCTGAGAACCCACGCGCAGGAGTGGAGAAACATGGTTGAGGATGCTCAGCGAGGGATTCTCCAGGGGTGCTGGTACCCTCCTGGGATAGTCTATTATCATTTAATTCCTCTACCATGTTGATGGTGGGAGGGGGGGAGAATTTAGGCCTCCGGCCGCCTGCACTCACTAGACGAAACGCGGAAGCAGAGCTTCCACTTCACGCCGGTATTCTGTGAGGTCGTGATACCACCCCGGTTTGAGCCGGCCTATACGTGCGACAGCAAAGCTACCGCGTGGCTCTACCACTGTTACCACTGGGTTTTCTTTACCGCTTGATTTTATTTTAGACATAATGTAACGTCATACGATATATAGCGTGCTGCAAACTTACGCGCTTGCCGGCCTTCACGCGTTCTTATAAATAGCGCGCTAAATTTAATAAAAATTAAATACGCTACATAGCGTATTTAATAGCGCGCTAGTTTATAGTCAGTAGCGTGCTGTTAATTTATAGTCGTTTTGAACATCTTTAACTAGTTTTAACAGCAGCGCTGTTAGGACTGGACGTGTGACGCAAATCTGATCTAGTAGTTTTATTTTAGAAATAAAATATTAGTAATCTTATTAATTAACATTGCTAATATTCCTTTTAACCACTCCTGGTAAGCTCGAAACACTTGAAACATTGTATATTTATAAATTATCTTAGGACATAGTTGTCTGCCACAAAAGTAGCCTAAATAATGTTTTTAAATGTAAATAAATTATAGATACAAAGTGTATATAATAGTGTATGTAAATAGTTAATTTTTGTATTTGCAATTAATAAACTTTTAAATACGCCTTTAATTGATTTATAATTTACATTAATGTTAAAATAACGTTTACATCGATTGTAAATAGTCGTAAGTCTGAAAAGTATAAAAGAGTGTTCATTGTTTTTTATTTACTGCTTTAATTTCATTTAGTCTAAAATGCGACTTATTACGAAATAATGTTCTTATTTAGCACGCGGTGTATCATACAAACGACATTTAATGTCACGTACTACGAGATATAGCGTGCTGCAAAACTTAACGCGCTTGCCGTCCTCTTACACACTTTCTTACAAATAGCGCGCTATAACATTGCGTATTAATAGAGCACTAGATATTTATAGTTATAGTATATATTTATAGTAGATTTATAGTAGTTTTGAACAACTTTAGACTGACGTCCCGATGTCATTGGTAAATCGGAGTACCTTTAGTATGGAGTGTAGTGGAGTGTTAAAGTGAGGTAAGGAGTACAGACTCTATATAAAAAAGTGTCCGTAGGTAAGTGCTAAATAAGGGTGGCGCCACAGTAGCTAGTCTAAATTAAAAAATACGTGTGGCACTCGGTGACTGCCGCGGTAAAGCTATTGCATAGCATTTTTTATCAACTTATGCAATTATAATTATTTATTTATTTTATTTATGCAGTTAAGGCTTTGATATTAAATCAAGTTACACTTTTTGAGCGTGGTGACCTTATCGGTCACCACGCTCAAAAAGTGTAAGCTTGATTTAATATCATATTAACAATTTTAACAAGATAAGATTTAACAGAAAACAATATTTTTTCTCTTATTGAATAAATGAGAAGTTAATATTGTTTAAAATATTTTTAATATCTTACAATACATGTAGGTTATTCAGGAATTTTTATCATTGAGTGAGCAGCTAGTGTACACGCATACGTCTAGTCGCACGCACATAAACACCGTGCCGAAGTCTGCCGAGTGCCGAAGTCTGCCGAACAGAAACGACGTTAGACGATGCACGGCTTTCAACGCCACACCTCCGTGCCCGTCGGAGTGGGGAGCGTGAGGTTTTTTTTCGTTACGGAATTTCTGGATTCGGTCCCCGCGCTCAAGGCCCGCGATAGAAGCTATGCAATAGCTTAAAAAAACTTTATAATTTTTTATTTCATAGACTCACCATAATTCTTTTTACGATAATTATTTTATTGCTTTCAAAATTTTTCTTTTCAAAACCATTCTCGATTTATTGTAAATCGCAGTAAAATATTTTGAGAGTAGCTACTCGAGCGCTCTTGTGGAGAGTTTTTGAACTGTTATTTACTGCTTTCAGATGTACACATTTTCAACTATTCTCCTATGGGAGATTGTCCTCCTTACCTCTATACTCCATGACCTTCAACTTTTTTAATTATAGTTTATGGTCCGATCTACGCAGAACAAAATGAATCATCTTCAAGTGTTGTAGTGGTATGGGTTTAGTTTTAATTTTAACCTTTTGAGCGCCAAAGTCGGCTATACTTGACCAGCACCTACGGGCTCGAGAGCCAACGACGTCTATAGTTGACAAAAAATCCGGCCCACAAAAATATGAAATATAGATACTGGAAAATTATTACTGATATTTTAATTCTACACTCCTGAAAAAAGAATAACCCAGCAACATGTGAGTATAAAAAACAAGTCTCCTAGAGCCACAAGTACTAAGAAACTTTGAACTAAAAAAATGGATTTTTATCTATAATCATAAGCAAATACCATGTCCAGCACGCCAAAGTCGTCTATGTTTGACCGCTAGTGTTGTAATGCGTTGGGCATTTTATTGAAAACTATTCAAAATTAAACACAAAAGTTGTTTTTTTTTTAAATTATTATTGATATTTGAATAAAACAGAAGGTAAGAAACATAAAACTATCATCAGCTACATAAATAAAAGAAAATTTCATCAAATCAATTTCGCATAATAAATCTAATATCTCAACTCTGGCGCATCCTTAGCGCGTCATCGATTATCAGTTCATTGGACGCCGTGGTCAAGGATAGACGACACCCTGATGACGTCATAAACGAATAGCGGAAAAAGTAGTGCAGTGCAACATGAACGATTCCTCAGAACTCATTCGCATTTTGGAAAGCGTCGATGATGATGATTTTTTTTATTTTAATATTATAAAATTACAAATAACAAATGTTTGTGTTCTGCTTAAGGTATGAAGAGCAATTTTTCATTTTGTGTTGTGCGATTTTCTTTCTGAATCTCAAAATCTTCTGGTAGTATCAGCATCATATCAAACCTCCATTGTCATATAATAAAATATTGTTTTTTTCAATATAGATTACAAGTAATTCTTATTGAGTCAATATTTTACGTTACCACTGGTTAGAAAATAACCTCTGACCTGGGAAGAACCAGCAAGAAACCCAGCGGGACTTTTTTTTAAATAAATTTTACAATGTCAAGGGTCACAGAATATTTACAAAATTTATTTTAGAAACAGCTTGGAAGCGACCACCTCATTCCCAGGGGTTATTATCAACCATGCATTCATTTATATCATAATAACCCTTTTTATACAGTTTTTGTTTAATTAAATATTTAAACTTGGTAATAGAGAGACCTTGTATAATTTTCTGGGACTTTTTTGTAATAGCATATACATTGCCCTAAGAATGAATTTCTCTGAGTCGAGAAACTGGTGAAGTCCAGTCGCGGAGCGCGAAGAATTTCGCACAATGACCTTTTTACCTACTGAAAGGGGTCACAAACATTTTTGTATTTAGTGCGGTTTACATGAAATATTTGAAGGAGAAAGAAAATTTACCAACTTATGAAATATAGTTATTATTATTATATAAATCATTTATTTAGATTTTATATTACAAGTAATAAAACTCTAGACAAGTGTCTACTAATTTGGCAGAAAAAAAAATAAAAATAATCAAAAATCAGAATCCGATTCCTCTATATGGAGTAACTGCTTTCCGAAGACGTCTCGCCTGTCACATTTATCACAAAATAATCAACAGTTTTGTCTACATTATCATCTAGTCTAGCTAATTTAGATTCCTCTTTTTTTACGTGACTGATGCAATTTTGCCATTTTTCTAAAAATAACACGTTTGCGTTAAATTTTGAATAGTTTTCAATAAATCTATGCCTAACGCATTACAACACTAGCAGTCAAACATAGACGACTTTGGCGTGCGTAGTATTTCCTTAGATAAAAATCAATTTTTTTTTAGTTCAATGTTTCTTAGTACTTGTGGCTCTAGGAGACTTGTTTTTTATACTCACATGTTGCTGGGTTATTCTTTTTTGAGGAGTGTAGAATTAAAATACCAGTAATAATTTTCCAATATCTATATTTCATATTTTTGTGGGCCGGGTTTTTTGTCATCCATAGACGTCGTTGGCGCTCAGAGCTCGCAGGTGCTGGTCAAGTATAGGCGACTTTGGCGCTCAAAAGGTTAATAATTACAGGTTCCCAAGCAGGTGGCACACAGCCTCCTTCTCCATTAAAATTAGGATGTTTTTCCAATAGCCTCACGTATCATTCTTGGTAGGAATCGATGTTCTTTAGCTAGGATTGTGGTGTGGATACGGTGTGAAAACCCCGAAACGTCGGGAATTAAAAATCATTCAAATTAAAAGCGATAAAATCCGTAAAAGTAGTTTTAATCAATATCATATAAATGTCTATGCGCTTGAATTATAGTATTTAAAATTTAAGGGAAAGTTTATGGTGCCGAAAGCCAAATATTTTTGCATTTTTAAGCAGTAGTTTCTTTCTTCCTAAACAATCCTAGATTCAGAGAAGACGCTCTGGATAATTACTAGTAGGTGCTTCCTTCCCGACCGAACTATTGCCTAATATTCGGTATATGACCGAATATACTATCTAAGTCACAACCCTTGTCGATAATCTTCCAATTATGGAGTGTAGAGGGTAAGGAGTACTGACTCTGTATAAAAGTGTCCGTAGGAAAGCGCTAAATAGGTGGCACCACTGTAGCTAGTCTAAATTTTAAAGTACTTTTTATAATATTTTTGTATTATAGACTGACCATAATTCTGTTTACAATTATTTTATTGCTTCCAAAATTTTTACTTTCAAAATCACTCGGTAACGTATTTTACGGTGGTTTATCATACCCTGTAGCTACTTGAGTGCTGTTGTGGAGTTTTTGAACTGTTATTTACTGCTTGCAGGACATATTTTCAGCTAGCTAAATATTAGCGTGCTAAAATTCAAAACGTGATTTCTCACTTTACAAAAAATATGTTTTATGCTATATTCGAGCAAAAACAAATTTATCCTCATAGAAAAAATTAAAAAATACAGATCGTTCGATCAAAAAAGGTTTTTATCCTTTGACAGTCGCCTGGAAGCTTTGATTAGAGAAGAAAGAAAGGACATGACATAAAGATCGTTAGTTGTAGGAATGTAACGAAATATCGGCGTCTCCTTTTAGCTTATAAGTATATTCGTATGTAAAAAAGGACAACAGTAGTTTTATCATTACCGAATATGGCAACAATTTTTTCGCTGCGGCCGGGCGCCATGTTTTGTCACAGTCAATGACAACTATACGAGTATCAGTTGTCATTAGCTTGCTACATATTTATTTATCTATGGTTGTCATTGTGACTTTAGTAAGGTGAGTGTGTTTTTTTCATATGTTTCTTTCGTGGAATTCGATTATTACGAAATTTCTTATTCTATTCCTCGGGACCTCTAAATCGGGTTAAAAAGTATCCTATATGTTAATTCAGGTAATAAACTACTTGTGTGCCAAATTATTACATTCAAACTGGTCTGATGCTTTTCAAACTTTAGCATTTATTATAGTTTGATTGGGTCGGCTTTAGTAATCTGCTGCACGATTTAAGTGATTATTTTAGCTTTATTTGACAGGCAATGATGCTATTGATTACCATTTAGCTGCTTTTTATGCCGGAAATCTTGTCGTGATATCGATAGTTAAAGTTTTGAGGTTATATCGAGTTGTCTAGACATTCGGTACTTGATTTTGATAATATTTTTAGTCTAGGAGGCTTGTTAGGGTTAATCTTAAACGTATTACACTGTTTTTAGATGTCGGAAATGCATTTTGAATTAATTACGATAAAAACAAATTTCACTAAAAATAGTGTAATATGTCAATTTGTTCTCGTATTATGAAGTAGATTTCCGATACTTGATTTTTTAATTATGTTTTCAATTTAGGAGGATGGTCAGGGTTAAGCTCGAACCATTTACACTGTTTTTGGATTTCTGAAATGCCTTTTGAATTAATTACGATAAAAATAAATTTCACTAAATTATTTCATTAAATTACATATAACGAAAAGCAAATATGTCAGTTTGTTTTTTTAACACAGATACACTCATAAAAAAGTTAATCACTCGGACCCAGAAAATCCATTTGTGGGACTTATATACAACAAATTGAGTTGCAGTGGAGGTTTATCAGAAAACAAAATTATAACAATTCACATTACATTATTTCATTTACCACTCTAGTGGCAGAGTTAAGAGCAACTAGACTTTATAGATAAAATAGGTTGAATTGGTTCTCAAACCGAATTAGCACACCCCGACTCCACGTAGACTTGTCTGCCCTACCCCTAGAGTGTTTTTGTAAAGCCGTAGGCACGGAGGGAGAGCAGCCCCCGCCCGCTGTGCCTGTGATTTGCTACGCAAGGGCGAAGGACTGCTCTTCCCGCAGTGCCGAAGCCGTTGCAGAAGTAACTGCGTCAATATTCCTGTATAAAAAATGAGGTTATGATTTTACAAAAAAAAGGGGGGTTTCCGGCACTTCCCCCTTTTAGGGGGAGGTTCCTACCCCAGCCCCCCCATTCGCGAGCGATATATTCATATGGTAGATTACTAAAAGAATCATAAAAGGGGGGGGTCCGGCATTTAATAATTTGGGGGGGGGGGAGGTTCGTACCCCTCCCCCCATCTACCCGCCCACTCTGCGACCATAAATTCGTGAGACAGATTACTAAAGAAATACCGTTTGATTAGTATGATGACTGAGCCTAATTTATTGTCTAACAAACAAACAAAAATTCTTTAATTAGTATTTCTTGTTTAATAATTAGGATTAAAAAGGAAATGATTTTAACATTAATCATAGATAGTTACATTATAAAACCAAAAAAACGACTGCTTATAAGTAATAAACTGAAAACATAGGTGTAACTTGTAATATAATTCAGTAATATCCTTTTGATTTCTTTATTTTGATACCCCTATCGATAGGTTGAGTAAAAAAAAAAATAATGACCTTCAATTTGGCGCCAAAAATCCGTCATATTGATTTAAAAAACCTTATCTAAGAACTAACGGGTGTTTGAGACGAATCACACGTGTAGCAGCCAGGCTAATCGGCAATAAATAATATATATACCCTGCTGCTACCATAACACAGAAGGCGAAGAAAACATTTATTTCCTAACTATCCCCGGCTACTGAGATACTGCGGGCTGCATATTGATGCGACATAATTTGACGTATATATTTAACGTTCTAATAACGAAACAAGAAACAGCCGCAAATATCATTCAGCGCCACATCGTCTTCACACGCCGCTATCGTTATGTATCCGTCGACCATTTTGAAGCCGTTTCTTCAACGCCGCAGCTCGCTTCTTCTTGCTGTTCCGGAGCTGTGTCCCACGCCGCCGCCGCTCGCCGACTACACCTGCACAACTTTTATAGCCCAGTCCAAGGACGTAGATACGAGAAGATAACACGAGTCTCACGCCGGCAAAAAAACGTACATAATAGTTGTATTTTAAATAATCTTTATTGGTCATAATGTATTGTACTGTAATTGGCTAGGCAAATAAAAATTGTTACTATTGGTTAACTAACGACATAGCCGGACATATAAATATAGGCTGGGTCGACGTAAAATTAATTCCATATTCCACATTCCATATTCCATATTCAATACTTGATACACCAGTCGTTTGCACATAAATAGTAGTTTCATTTCTCCGCCACTAGACCACTCGGAGTCTGTTAATAGTGGACCGCTTATCCCCACTATTACAGTGGTGACCCCGTTACGAACACCTAGAAGGAAGATCCCGTTACGAATACCTAGAAGGAAGATCCCGTTACGAAAACCTAGAAGGAAGGTCAGAGAGGACATATGTTCTCGACGCCTCGGCAGACATCAAGGTTCGGACCTGTCCATCCTTTGGCTACGCGTAGACAGCGACGACCATCCGCGCGTCTACGGGCGCCTCTATAGGTCCCATAGCGGTAATGCCGAAACTGACCGACTCTTCGACCACGTCCAAATGGCTACAGATTCGTTGCTACAGCAGATCCCCTCCGCAGAGACCGTGATCCTCGGCGACTTTAACGCCCATCACGCCGAATGGCTTGGTTCACGTTTAACCGATCGTGCGGGGAGATCTGTTCATGATTTTGCCTTGGCATATGGTCCGACATAACTGGTTACTTCGCCTACGCGGATTCCAGATGTGGAGGATCATGCACCTTCCCTGTTGGACCTTCTGCTGACCTCTCACCCGGACGGATATCAGATTTCCGTCGACGCCCCTTTAGGCTCCTCGGAACATTGTCTTGTTCGGAGTGTGGTGCCACTCACGCTGAAATCGCAGTTGCATTCTGCAGGCTGCCGCCGTGTTTGGCACTATAGGTCAGCCGATTGGGATGGGATGCGGTCTTTCTTTGCATCCTACCCTTGGACCTACCCGACCCTACCCGGGTTTGCTTCTCGCCGTTGTTGCGGATTCTGTCGCTGATGTGGTACTTCAGGGTATGGAATTTTTTATTCCTTCCTCTGTGGTGCCCATTGGAAGCAAATCTCAGCCATGGTTTGGTCGCTCCTGTAAAATAGCATCATGCTATAAGCAGGAGTGCTACCAAGCCTGGGCTGACGCATCAGCGTCTCGGGATGTAAACACCAGCGCTCTAAAAAAGAAGTATAATTCCGCCTCTAGGTCCTTCAAAAGAGTCATTGCCAAGGCAAAGTCAGAGCACATAGGCAGAATCGGCGAGAAACTAGTTCGCCTTCCTTCTGGAACCCGTGCATTCTAGTCTCTCGCCAAGGCTGTCCAGGGGAATTTCTGTCAGCCATCTCTGCACAGGGAGGACGACTCACTGGCCCATACCGCAAAGGAGAAAGCCGATCTTCTAGGCTCTTTCTTTGCGTCCAACTCGACCCTCGATGACGGGGGGAGTACGCCGCCGACCATCCCGCGGTGTGAGTGCTCCATGGCGAAAGTGCAGTTCACACAGCGCTCGGTTCGCAAAGCACTCCTCTCCCTGGACATCCACAAGTCGAGTGGGCCTGACGGAATCCCCCCAATTGTGCTGAGGACGTGTGCTCCAGAGTTGTAACCGGTTTTAACGCGTCTTTTCCGGTACTCCTACTCCCTAGGCGTAGTCGCTTGAGGATCACCAGCTGATTAGTGACCGCCAATACGGTTTTCGCCGTGGTCGGTCAGCTGGTGAACTTCTGTTCTACCTAACTCACAGATGGGCGGAGGCAGTAGAGTCCAAGGGGGAGGCATTGGCCGTTAGTTTGGACATTGCGAAGGCCTTCGATCGGGTTTGGCACAAAGCGCTTCTTTCGAAGCTCCCTTCCTATGGGCTTCCCGAGAAATTGTGCGATTTGATCACCAGCTTTCTTGCAGATCGGAGCATCAAGGTCGTTGTAGACGGTGCAAGCTCCGATTACAAGCCTATTAATGCTGGTGTTCCACAAGGCTGCGTGCTATCGCCAACGCTGTTTCTTATGCATATCAATGATATTGCAACCCGTAACGTTCATTGCTATGTGGATGACAGCACTGGTGATGCTCTGTACACCGGCCGTGCCAATATTTTTCGGGAAAACGTCTCCGAGTACCGGGACAAACTTGTGTTTGAAGTCGAGTCTTTGCTGAACAGAGTCTCGGATTGGGGGCGACTAAATCTAGTCCAGTTTAACCCCCAGAAGACACAAGTTTGCGCGTTAACCGCTAAAAAGAACCCCTTTGTCGTAGCTCCTCAGTTTCTAGGCACTCCCATTGTTGCCTCAGCCAGTATCGGAATTTTTTTGGGGTCGACATATCGAGTGACGTGCAGTTTCGTGGTCACTTGGAAGAGAAGGCCAAATTGGCCTCTAAAAAGCTTGGCATGATCAGCAGAGCAGGACAGTATTTCATGCCGGCACACCGCCTGCAACTTTTGCAGACATGCGCCTTGATGTTTGGCCGCACATGGAATATTGTCCCCATCTCTGGGCTGGGGCTTTCCAGTGCGAACTCCTTCCACTTGACCGCTTCCAGCGCAGAGCGGCTCGAATCGTCAACGACCGATTGCTTTCTGATCAGCTATATTCATTGGCGCTGCGAAGAGATGTTGCATCTCTTTGCATTTTCTTTCGCATATACCATGGGGAGTGCTCTGAGGAATTGTTCGGATTAATCCCAGCCTCCAAATTTCGTGAACGCACTACGCGGCAAACGTCCCGATACCATCCACACCATCTGGATGCTTGGCGGTCCACCACTGTACGTTTCAAGAGGAGTTTTCTTCCGCGTACCTCTCTGTGAAATAGTTTACCATCATCGATTTTTCCGGACCGATACGACCTGGGGACCTTCAAGAAAAGAGCTTACTCCTTTCTAAAGGGCCGGCAACACACCTGTAATTCCCCTGGTGTTGCGGTTGATCATGAGCGGCGGTAGTCACTTAACATCAGGTGAGTCGCATGCTCGTTTGCCCCCTCTTCTATAAAAAAAAGGAAGATCCCGTTACGAACACCGAGAAGGAAGACTTCAGTATATATAAAATCAGTGTAATCAAGCCGTCATTATGGAGCGAGAAGCGAAGAAATCCGACACATATACATCAATTCTCGAAGAAATTCGGAAGTTATCATTCGAAGTCGCCGCGCTCAAAGCTTCCCAGCATCACACCTGTTACCAGCAACAGTACAACCAGCGCAATTAGCAACACCGAAGATTACGTTTTCGTCGCAACCGCTCTGCAAGTAGAAGTCGAACAAACTCAAGAACAAGATCCCCTTATTGCTACTATCATCGACGTTTCGGGTTCGAGGCAAGAAAATGCACAACACCGTGTACATTCAAAAATGAAAATACGAAGTACAGATACGGAAAACTAACTAATACGCATCATTACGAATCTCCTAGGTGTGAGTTGTTTGTGGTTAGCAGTGGCCACATATAATCGCCGGTACGACATACTCCGCCGATCGTCGAGTCCGCTGATTCCGTGAGGCGTCGAGGTCACCGGCCCCTAGGTAGATTCTTAGGCGCTCCGTTCGAGTTTTTTAGTGCCTAGTCGCGTTTTCGAGTGCCACCATTTGCACTTCCCCCAACCCTTTCATTAGGAAAGGGGTCAGCAGTGCCCCAAGTGCCTGTACCAACAGCATACATCACCCCTACCATCGCGTCGCGCGTCAGCCTGCTGTTGTTGGTAACACATAGATAGGGCCCAGAAGAATGTGTTTTAGGTAGTAGGTTATAGCGATGTCGGACAAGGGGGAACCGCCCCCTCCGCGTACAAAAAAACCACCGGACCGAAAAGGTGTACTGGATCCACCACTAGTTGTTAGGGATCTAGTGAATCCGGAGCGCACTAGAATAGTGTCATCCTTCTTGCAGATCCCAACAAGAAAACCCGTCTCGCCGCGGAAGGAGCCCGCACCGGGCGTCGCGCTCACGCCGGCCGTGTCTGAGCACACGGTCAGGCAGGAACCATCGCCCCAGCAGCAGCGGGCGAAGAAAACGGCCAGACGCCAATCTCCACCTGAGACCGAGGCCTCTTTGTTTGAAAAGAGGCAAAGAATCGGCTCCAACCTATCTTCTTCCGATGTGGCAACATCCTCATCAGAGGATGAAGACCACCATCAAGCGACGACGAAGAGGGTGCATAAATCACCGCCGAAGTCGCCCTCACTACCACAACCCCCCCTCTCCATGTCACCGGACCGGCGTAGCCATGACTCGGCCCAGTACGAGCAGGGGGGAGAAGTTTCTTATAGCTGGGGGTCCACCACGTATGCGACCCTTGCAGCATCCGCCGGCCGATCATCGCCAGTGACGATAACCAATCCGTCCGGGCTTTCGCAGGACGATGGCCAACGGCCATCCACCAGCTATGCCCATATGGCAGTAGCACCAGCAGTGCCACGACCGTAGGCGGCGGCGAAGCCAGCTGATAAACCTGCTGACCAGGAGAAATCCAGATTACCCGCCTATAGTGGCTGAATGCCTCCCGGATTGGAAGAGGCATTTTAAGGAGCTCAACAGAAAGTTGGGCCACCCTCCAAATGCCCGTCCATTCGGGAGAGGAGTACGCTTCACGCCGCAGAGTGCCGACGAATTTCGTACCATACAGAAATACATGGTCGAACTCTCTAAAGAATTACCAAATCTATCGTGGTTCTGCTATACGCCGGAGGAGAACAAGCCCACCAAAGTGGGCATCCGGGGTCTACCAATTGGCACGGACACCAAATCCATAGAGGAAGCTATTAGGGCAAAGAGCTTCCCCATCAAATACGTTAAGGCGATTCCACCACGTAGGGGCAGACCTGGCTGCCTCTTCTTCGCCCAACTAGACCACCTTGAGCCTGGAGCAGCTGCGGGACTTACACAAAGTTGACGAACTCCTCTATATGAGAGAGGTCGTCATCGAGGCCTGGCAAAGGAAAGCAGGACCAGCTCAATGCCACCGATGCCAGGCTTTCGGGCACGCCTCTGCCAACTGCTACAGGCCAGTGAAGTGTATGCGCTACGCCGGGGAGCACATAGCGAGCCTTTGCCCTCGGGGTAGAGAAGAGGAACCCAAATGTGCCAATTGTGGCAAAAACCACACGGCAAATGACCGCCGCTGCCCAGTCCTGAGGACGACTGCTAGGAGGCAGGGGATTACTTTGCCGGGGCTACTCCCGGAGGACCCGAAAAAGATCCCCCAGAGTCGCCCAAGAGCAGTTACAATCCGAGAAGACGGGTGGGCCACCGTAACAGGAAAGGGCAGGCAACCAGAGTAACACCTATGGAAACGGTGGAAGCCGTGGAAGCAAGGGCAACCATCAGGGCGACTCTACAGCCCCCCCGCCAATCCCGCCACAGAACGGCAGCCCTCTAGAAGGAGGAGGCGGGAGAGGAGCAGGAAGAAGTCGCAGCCTCCTCAGGCTGTCACCTCTACCCCGACACCAGCAGGACCAGTAGCCTCACAGGCGCAGGTTACTCGCGAGATACCCAAGAAGAGCGTGGGTAGAGTGCCAGAAAGGGCTCTATCAGAAAATAGAGCCCGCTCTACACACAGAGCGCGCTCTACCTACAAGCAAGGAGTGCAAAAAGACCAATGCCCGAGACCAGTGCCAACGCCTTTATATAGGAGAATACCATCTGCCGGATTCGAAACAGCAGACGCCATCCAACGTTTGGTTGGCATTGCTATCGAGGTCGGCAGTCAAGTCCTGGCCGACATAAGAGCCGGGACCGACCTGATAACGCCGGTTATGAAGGCGCTGGAAACCTACTGGCCCGGCATTACGGAGGAGAGTAATCTGCGCCTCCTCTATTGGAACCCGGACGGAATACAGCAGAAGCTGCATGAAATCCGCACAGTAGCCCAACAACAGGACTTACATGTCATCTTGCTGGGAGAGACAAAGCTAAATCCCAAGACGCATTTAAAGCTGCCAAATTACCACCTATACAGAAGGGACGAGGTCACTTCTCAAGGGGCCGCCTATAGAGGGACGCCGGTTCTAGTGAGGAGGGATATCGTCCATCAAGAACTGGATTTACCTACATACCAGACAATACGCTCTATCGGCATAAAAATGGAGGCGGCGGGCGAGGAACTTAGGACCTACGCAGCATGCCGCCCGCCATTTTGCTCCTCAGACGTTCGGACGATAATGGAAGGCGAAACCCCCACCATCATCGCCGGGGACCTAAACGCCAAACACCCGGCGTGGGGGTCCAGAGTGATCACACCGCCGGGTCATGCACTATATGAAGACGCGGAGATAAACAACTATGACGTTTTAGGTCCCGAAGAACCAACACACGTTCCGACAGATCCGCGGAAGCGTCCGGATGTATTGGACATCGTGCTCTCTAGGAACGTCAACTACCCGATAGTGGTAGAGGTGCTGTACGACCTGAACTCACAGCACCTCCGGAGTCTGATCACCCTTGGCACAAAGGCGGTGACTACGATGCCCAGAGCATTCAAGACACGTATCAACTGGAGGCTCTACTATCAACACCTGCAGGAGAGAGCTCCAGTCCACCATCCTATAAGCACAGCGGACGATGTAGAGGCCGCTGCTACCAGAATCAACAAAAACATCCAGGAGGCCCTCCACGCGGCCTCTATGATCGTCCCGATCACAACAGCAAGGCGAGACGATCTTCCGAGAGAGAAATGCGTGCAGATCAGGCGCAAGAGAGCGTTGAGGAAGCTCTGGGTGCGTACTCGCTACCCGAGACTGAAGACACAGTTAAACACCTTGTCGGAGGAACTGTCGGTTGCAGTCCAGGCCTACAGAGGAGAGGCCTGGGATCGGCGCATATGGAAGGCGGATGAGCACGATGCGTCGCTCTATAAACTGAACCGACAGTTGACCAAAGCCAGACCTCCCGTCTGCCCGCTGACCAACAGCGTGGGTGTACGCTGCTACGATGCCAAAGGGCAGAGCGGATATCCTAGTAGAGCACTTCGAGGAGCAATTTATGCCGAACCCAGCAAGTGCGGAGTTCATGGAGCTTCATGCCCGGAAGGAGAGTCGCGTACAGGAGTTCCTGTTGTTGCCCGCGCTACCGCTTGCAGGAGAGTGGTTCATCTCCCCCGCTGAACTGCGGAGGACAGTAACCCGCCTGCAACCGAGGGAGCCGCCTGGGCACGATGGGATTACCAACGCTGCACTCCGACAGCTACCCAATAGAGTCCTAGTAAAGATTGGTCGACTCTACAATGGGATATTGCGGACATCCCACTTCCCAGAGTACTGGAAGAAAGGCAAAGTTATCGTCTTGCCGAAACCCGGGAAGGACAGGCGTAGAGCTGCCAGCTACAGGCCGATCACGCTTTTACCGCACATAGCTAAACTGCTTGAAAGATTGCTGCTGAAACGTCTCCGTCCGTGCATCCAACTTCGGGCGGGTCATTCCACAGTCACACAGTTGACTAGAGTGCTGCACCTGCTTGCGGCAGAGTACAACTGAACAATGTCCCAAAAATTGAATAAAACACAGTACTCAATGGTGAGAATAGGTACCAACCAATTTTATTCGCCCAGACTACATGTAGTACAGAAAAATCAATATATCATGATACAGAAATTTTAATACGCCATCTAGCGCCGTTGCTTTGAACTTACATAACACGAACATTGTTCGTGGTTATGAAAATAATAATTAATCGGGTCTTAACATTCCGGCCGCCATGGACGAAGTCCCTAATTTACAATTTTTACAGGTTTTTAAGAAACTTATATTATAAACAAAGGCTAGTAAATTAGACTCTAATTTCAAATTAACGTGAAATAAAAACTAAAAATTCAATAGAAAATAACAATAAATGAATACTGAGTCTATGAATGAATTGTCACATAGCAATATAGTGATTTTACATGTAAGCCTTCTTTTGAAATAGGATAAACAAAAATTTTAAATCAATCTTAATTTAATCACAATCTTTAGGTAGGAATACTAATTTAGATACTGGTCGTTTCATGATGTTGCCCTTATATTTTAAGCTTACTACGCGCGTGAGACCGTCCAAGCCTGTGTGTTTATCAGTGATGATACCTAGTAGCCACCTAGCTGGTGGAAGATCATCTTCCTTGACCAATACTACACTTCCCACGTGTGGTTCAGGAACTTGGTAAGACCATTTATAACGATGGTGGAGCTGAGTTAGGTACTCTTGGGACCATCTACGCCAGAAGTTCTGGACCATGCGTTGTGTTAAATTCCATCTACTCAGGGTACTAATGTTTGAATTTTCGTAATTCATATCTGGTACGAGGACAAGGGGTTCGCCTACTAAAAAGTGACCCGAAGTAAGGGGATTTGGATCATCAGGGTTGTTCGATACCTGACAAATGGGTCTCGAGTTAAGGCACGCCTCAATTTGAGATAGCGTGGTAGTCAGCTCTTCAAAAGTAAGGGTGCTATCTCCAATTACTCGTTTTAGATGGTATTTGACAGATTTAATACCTGCCTCCCACAACCCTCCAAAGTTTGGAGAGTGGGGAGGAATAAAGTGCCAATTAGTACCATTTGAGGCCATCCAGTCCTGTATTTCTGCCACGACAACGGACCTTTCTGCGGAAAACAATTTTGTAAGTTCCTTAGAACTGCCTACAAAGGTAGTGTTATCGTTCCACAGGTCAGAGACATGGCCTCTTCGAGCGACAAATCTTTTGAACGCAGCCAAGAAGCTCTGTGCAGTCATGTCGCTGACCACCTCGAGGTGTATGGCTTTTATTGCCATGCACACAAATAAGCATATGTAGCCTTTTGTTGAGCGATAACCACGACCCTTTGTAGTCCTGACGCGAATTGGACCCGCGTAATCCACTCCACTCTTGTGGAAAGGTCTGTGTGCGGTAACTCGTGATGATGGTAGCTGACCCATCATCACGAGTTACCTGGCTTGTTTGTGCCGAATAGCGAATGCAAGTTACGCACCTGCGAATAAATTGACGCACGAGACTTTTAGCGCCAATTATCCATTATCTACTCCTAAGATAATTGAGCATGATTTGAGGCCCTCCATGCATCGTTTTAGAGTGAGCCTCGACAATAATCAAATTTGTGAGGGGTGACTTGTGGGGAAGAATGATGGGATGTCTCGTATCTTGATCGACGTTTGCCCTCTGTAGTCTTCCACCAACTCTAAGAATTTGGTAAGTGTCCAAAAAGGGATTCAACGAGGTGAGTTTACTTTTTTTTCCCAAATTTCCTTTCCTTTCTAGGTCTCCGATGTCTTCGCTAAAATTTCATCGCTGACACATCTTGATACAGGAAAGTAACGACTTGTTGATTTCTTTTACTGTTAATTGTGTACTAATCTTTTTCCTTTCTTTTTTCAGGTTTCTTCCAGCGTAAGACTCTCCGGCAAAACGATACGACTCGGGTAAGTTTTTTCAGGGAGGAATATTTCGATAGCAAATTGTCTTCTTCATCATTTGCTGTAGTCATGTAGCTCTTAATTTTTGGTTTCCTTTCTTCTAGATTTGTGTCGGTTATATTCCGGTCGTAATTTATTACGTCGAACCGTAACCAATCAGGGCCTTGACGCCAAAGCTGGTTTTTAACAAATTCTGATGGCATTAATCCTCGCGATGCAGGGTCTGCTGGGTTCTCCTTTGAGGCTGCATGTGACCACTGGTCAGCATCCAACACTGAAAGTATCTCAGAAACCCTGTTTGCGATGAATGTTTTCCATCGACTTGGATGGCTGCTGAGCCAAGCAAGAACTATTGAGGAATCGGACCAAGCGTGTAGTCGTTCCTTAGGTATTTTTAGTACATCCGATACTTCGTTCAAAAGTTTCGCTAGCAACACCGCACCGCAGAGTTCTAGGCGAGGGATTGAGATTTGTTTTATCGGGGCGACTCTCGTTTTCGAAGTGATCAGGTTTACGTGAACCGTTCCCTGAGCGTCCACTATCCGCGTATATACTACTGCTGCATATGCCGCATTAGATGCATCTGAGAATCCATGCAAGTCGCAGGCCTGATCGTTTTGCTGCGAATAAATCCATCGAGGGAATCGCATCTCAGCTAATTTAGGCAACCCACTGCGGAATTCTACCCACGCCTTAAGTAGGGATGGCGGTAGTTCCTGATCCCAGTTGATTCAGATAGCCACGCCTTCTGTATAAAGATCTTCGCAGTGGTGATAGCCGGTGCCAACCAACCTAACGGATCAAAGAGCCGAGCAATGTCAGAGATCATTATACGCTTCGTCACCAAAGATTGAAGCGGTGGGAGGTCGACAGTACACTGAAATTCGTCTGTGTCTCTGTTCCATTTCAGGCCGAGAATTTTGATCACTTCGTCTGTTTTCAAGAACAAGGAATGATTTGATTCCCTGGTATCAGTCTGAATTTCGTTCAATAAGTCCATGCTATTACTAGACCATTTTTGAAGTGGAAATCCACCACAATTCAATAAAGCAGTCATCTGGTCATAGATCTGAACGCCTTCGGCTACCGTATAGCAACCTGACATCAGGTCGTCCATATAAAATTCGTGTAGCACTTTCGGCGCTGCTAACGGAAATTTGGAACCTTCGTCACGGGCTAGTTGTTGAAGACATCGAACTGCCAAATAGATTGCCGATGAGGTGCCAAAGGTAACTCGCAAAAAGCAAAGATGCTGAAGTTCAGCATCTGGACTTTCGCGCTAAAATATGCGCTGAAAATCTAAGTCCTCATCAGCTACTCTTATTTGCCGGTACATCGTGACGATGTCAGCTACTAGAGCGATAGGGTAGCATCGCCATCGCATAACAATATGCCGAAGTTCCGGTTGAAGTGCGGGGCCTACCATTAACTCGTTGTTAAGGGATACTCCGTTTGAGTCTGTACAAGATGCGTCCACAACCATACGCACCTTTGTTGTGGTCTTGTCACGACGTACTACGGCGTGATGTGGGAGGTATACTGCTTTCTTCACAAGTTCGTTAGAACTCACTACTTCTATATGACCGGAACTTACATCCTCTTTTACAACCTTCGAGTATGCGACCTTAAGTTCTGGGTCCTTCAATAAACGCTTTTCCAAACACAGAAAACGTTTGTACGCTATATCCTTTATATTACCATGTAGACATAGTGGATCTCCCTTTCTGAATGGTAATCGCACAATATACCTACCTGTCTCATCACGCCTTGTAGATTGAGTAAAGAATTCCTCACATCTCTGCTCTTCTTGAGACAAACGGTAGCACAAGCCAAGAGATGGTTCGGACTCCAATTCCCAAAATCTTTTGAGAAGTTCGTTCTCGTTGGTTTGTATAGTGTGCAGACTTACAACATTCATGCACGTTTCACTACCAATGACCTCTCCCTTATGATTGGGTATTCTGCCAGATAGGACCCAGCCCAGTCTCGTGCGTTGAGCAACTATTGAATCAGACGGGCCCCTGATTATACCTTCCATTAGAATCTGACTATATACCTCGGCCCCGAGGAGCAAGTCAATTTTATTTGGCCTATCAAATGTAGGATCCGCCAACGTATTTGACGGGAGTGCTGGCAACACTTGAACAACGACCTTACTACTTGGCAGCAAGGTTGTGAGTCTGCTGAGTACGTGAGCTTTAACTGTAATTGTAAAGCTTGGGTCAAGACGGGACTGAATTTTTATAACAACAAACGACTTTGAAGCTAAAGTCGCTTGGTCACCGCCAAGACCTGATACAAGACTGGCCCCAGGAATCCTTTTGAGTGCCAACATTTGTACAGCAGATTCTGTTATAAACGATGCCTTGAGACCCCTGATCTAAAAGAGATCTCAGGACAAGGGTAGAATTCGTTTTAGCGGACTCTACCTTTATTAGGGCGGTAGCCAATAAGACTTGCCCAAGCATGTTTGAAACACAAGTGACAACTTGTGGAATTGATGGCTCACCACTGGTCTGTGATAGATTTGACTTAACTCTCTCAGCTCCCTTCACAGACTCATCAGCTATGACAATCTTAGCATCACTAGCTGTTTTTGGATTTTTGGGATGTAGTAGACTGTGGTGTTTTTTCTTGCAGAGTCGACACCGTGTTGACGCTGTACACTGATAAACCGAATGATCTGAACCGAAGCAATTAAAACATAAACGATGAGTTTGGACGAACTCACGACGTGCGTCGACGCTTTCTTTTGAGAATTTTTTACAATTAAACAACTTATGATTTAGAGTACAAAAGGCACAAGTCACTAAAGTAGTGGCAACATGAGTACAGTTCGCCTTTTCGACCCTTTGAACCCTGGTATCCAAAAACTCTAAAGACCGAAATCTACTTTGCAAAAACTCCTCAAATTGATTAAGACTAGGCAAATCCTGAACAGAATCAGAAACCCTTTGTTCCCATTGCTTGCGGGATTCGGGATCCAATTTTTGAGTAATGAGAAAAATTATAATTGTGTTCCAGTCACCAGTTTTAACGCCAATATTTTCTAGTGCATGTAAGCATTCTTTAGTGGTATCTAATAATTGTTTAATGGCACCCGCGGACTCTGATACTAAAGCCTTTTGGCTAGTTAACCTCTTTAAAATATTATTAGCCAAAAATCTTTTATTGTTATAGCGACCTTCTAAATGTTCCCAACAGACCCGATAATTATCCGATGTTATTGGAATATGTCGCAATAATTGTTCTGCTTCACCTGTTACACTACTTTTAAGATAATGAAGTTTTTGGACATCGTCGATACCAGGCTTCTTGCGTACTAAGGAAGTGAATAAATCACGGAAGCTCACCCACTCTGTGTATTTCCCAGAAAATTTGGGCAATGTAATTTTCGGCAAGGTAACTGAAGGTTTCTCGCTAGCTGTATTAACAGGTTCTACAATATTATTAGTACTATACTTTAACAATGTTTCCTTTAATAATGTTTTATATTCTAAATAAAGTTCCTCAGTTTGATCATAAATATCCCCTGTGTGATAAATAGATTTTTCTAAATCCTCTTTCTTAAGTTCATATACAATTTTACGATGATTTTGAGAAAACACGTCCAATTGCTCTCCAAAGATTCTAATCGCGTTTCAATATATGATTTTGTAATTCTTTCCTTAGGGAATTTTTTGAAATTTATTTGAGATTTTTTAATTTTTGATGCAATATCTTCTTGAACTTTTACATAATTCTCAGCCATTATTCACAAAGTTTACAGTTATAAATGAATATAAACAAAAAATATTTAAAAACCCGATAGTAATATTCAAAAAAATACTGAGGAAATAATTCAATACACACGCTCACTTAACATTAAATACAAGCCCCTGTAGATCGACAACAAAATTTTACAAGTCCAAGTTTACACGAAATTATTCTAAGTCTTTTTGACTTGTAAAATTCGCTCTGAAAACCGGCATGGATTCCCCGTAGGTACACTTTTGGCGAAATTATTCTAAGTCCTACACTTGTACACTTGTAACTTTTTACTCACTTCACATGCACTACCTTTGAAAACTTTACAAGTCTAGTTCCTCTTGATAATAAGGTTCAAATTTGTACTCACGGTTTAATCTTCACATAAACTCACACGTCACGTCGATGGCTCCCGGCGATGCTCCTCCCCCTCTGCGCCTGCTGCGATCCTTTGGGTGTCACAGGGGAACTCCGCCTCCTCAGCAGTCTGTTCCGGTGATGTCCCAAGAGGGCACCTCCCCCCTCTACGTATGCCCGCGATCCGGTGGGTGTCACAGGGAAACTCTTCCCCCCTCAGCAGGCCGCTTCGGTGATATCCCACCACGGGCTCCGCCCCCCTTGCCTCGATGAATGTCCCAGGGGGCTGTTCCGCCCGCTGTATAACATCCACTGATGCGATTGCACTTGCGCCGGCACCCGTTGCGGCCAGAAATAGCACCATTGACAGCAAGCCACTGCCCGTTCGGCGCCGCAATGGACTTTGTACAGGTCAACTTCACACCGCCTCAAACCGGCAATCGAAGGACCAATGAACAATGTCCCAAAAATTGAATAAAACACAGTACTCAATGGTGAGAATAGGTACCAACCAATTTTATTCGCCCAGACTACATGTAGTACAGAAATATCAATATATCATGATACAGAAATTTTAATACGCCATCGAGCGCCGTTGCTTTGAACTTACATAATACGAACATTGTTCGTGGTTATGAAAATAATAATTAATCGGGTCTTAACAACAACCGAGGCCGCATATCGTTGGGCGTCTTTCTCGACATTGAGAAAGCGTTCGACCGGGTGTGCTATGCACTCAGGATTGCTATATAAACTACACGAACAGACCAGTGTCCGTCCTGCTATGTTGCGGCTAATGGCGTCTTTCCTGGAAGATAGGAATTTCTACGTCTTCATAGAGGACGCCGAATCCGCAACACGTACCATCAGAGCCGGCGTTCCTCAGGGCAGCTGTTTGTCTCCAGTCCTGTACGGCTTATACCAACGATGTCCCTACACTGGCAGGAAGGCTGCAAGAGTGGGAGGACGACGTGTAGCTGGCGCTATATGCGGACGATAGCGCCTATTTTACCTCGTCCAGAAGAGCCCATATAGCCACTGCCAGAATGCACCGTCTGCTGGACCTGTTGCCATCATCGCTGAATGAGTGGAGGATGGTCGTCATCGTTAGTAAGACGACCGCTCTGCTCACTCGCCGTCTCAGAAACTTACTACCTCCGCTGATCCTCAATGGCCAGAAGATCGCGTACAAAAAAAGGCCGTGATCTACCTTGGGTGCCGGATCGACAGGACGCTGCGCATGACCGCGCACGTCAACTTCGTCGTCAACAGGCGATGCTCCGTCCAGTCCTGGCATCCAAGCTGCCAACGAGAACCAAGCTCCGGATATACAAGATGTATATCCGGACTATCATCACCTATGCTGCTCCGGATTGGTACGCGCTTCTGAGCAACCCTCTGAGGCGGCGACTGCAGGCTCAGCAGAATCTGTCATTAAGGACGATCGTCGGAGCAGGTCGCTACGTCCGGTATGACGTCATAGCGGCCGATCTGAAAGTCGAGACCATCACCGACGTCATGGCCCGGCTGGCGCGCGGCATGTTCGACCGCGCCGATAACGGGCCACACAAACACCTCAACGGCTTTGCGCCGTTGCACACTCGGCCCCCGGACGGGCGACCTCTTTCAAGAGAACTCCTCTCTATATCGATTAGAGAGTCGAGTAACAACCCACAATGTCGCTGATAGCCAACTTTGACTTTTTACCGGACAACGTCCTTTTTCCCGTAGTTAACCGACTACGAGAAAAACTTTTCCTGACTGCGGATTAACCCGCAGTAACTAACTATGCCTAGAAATAGGCTCCAAGGACTGGCCCATAGTCATGGGCCATGAGGAAGATCCGGGTAATGGGCGTATACCCCGAGGCCCGATACCTGCATGGCATGTAAACGACAACCTGCATGGCATACCTACGGCATGGCATGTAGACGACAACACGAACTAATACGCTTGCTGCGACGGGATCCAGCGTAACAGCAAAGTCCTACCGTCTTTTCGTCACCGATAAAAAAGAAAGCTTACTTTCTTTATCGACACCGGAGCGAATATCTCAGTGTTACCGCCGAAACAAAGGCAGAAGTTGAAGCCAATGGATTTTCAACTCCTATGCAGCAAACAATACGGTGATTCCTACATATGGAGAAAAAACAATGGAGCTGGATTTAAACCTACGCCGACCATTCAAATGGAGATTTATTGTCGCTAAAGTCAGCAAACCAATCATCGGTGCTGATTTTCTTCAACATCACCACACAGTTGATCGTCGACATCAAAAATAGAAGAATCATCGACGGGAAAACCAATCTTGCATCTCAGTCTTTCGTCCAAGCAACCAATCTGCCCACAATAAGAAGCATAGATGTTCAACAATCGTATCACAAGATCCTCGAAGAATACCCTGGAATCACAAGAATAACTACAATGAAATTAACACCGAAGAACGACATTGAGCATTTCATCGAAACCAATGGACCATCACTTCATTACCGTATTGCGACTGGATGTGCACCACACCTATACGAACAAGTTCGAAAGGAATTCGAAAACATGATTGAGCAAGGAATATGCCGTCCACGCAAAAGCCCTTTGGCATCACCACTTCACATTGTACCGAAGAAGAATGGAGAATTAAGAGTTTGTGAAGATTACAGAAGACTGAATTCTATTACCACTCCTGACCGCTACCCAATACCGCAAGTCAAGGATACTCATAGTCAGACAAGACTATATTCTCCACCATCGATCTCAACCGAGCTTACCAACAAATAAGAGTACGCGATGAAGACATAGATAAGACAGCAATAACTACCCCAATGCTATTATTCGAATTTCCAAGAATGACCCCAGGATTAAAGAATGCTGGTCAAACCTTCCAAAGATTCATACACGAAGTACTTCAAGGACTGGATTTCGTTTTCGCATTCATTGATGATCTCCTTGTTGCAAGCCCTGATAAAGAAACGCACGAAACCCATCTACGCACCGTGCTACAGCGATTAGAAGACAACGGAATCACTATCAACCCTTCGAAATGCATATTTGGCCAACAAGAAGTTCAATTTCTTGGTTTCACCGTCAGCAAGGAATCAAACCGCCTGCCGAAAAAGTCAGAGCAATCATCGTTTATGCGAAACCTAAAACTATCGAAGAGCTAAGGCGTTTTCTTGGAATAATAAATTTTTACAGAGAACACGTACCTAAAGCCGCTGAAATCCAAGCACCACTTCACGCCTACCTTCACAACACGAAGAAAAAAGATAAAACGTCAATCGGATGGAATGATGAAGCCACGAAGGCATTTGAAGCTTGTAAAGTTGCGATCCAAAATGCAGCTTTGCTCGCTCACCCATCACACGAAGCAACCCTTGCTATCTTCAGCGACGCGTCCGATCTCTCAGCAGGAGCCATTCTCCAACAATACAGCAATGGGAAATGGCAACCACTTGGCTATTTTTCGAAGAAGTTCTCCGATACTCAACGTAACTACAGTACATTCGACCGAGAGCTACTCGCTATTAACATGGCTATCAAGCACTTCAGATAAACGTTCGAGGGTCAAAACCTGATCGTTTTTACCGACCACAAGCCATTAACATATGTACTTCCGAAGAAACCATCGCTATCGGAAACACCACGACGAGCAAGACAACTTATTTTCATAAGTGAATTCACGACCGACATACGTCACATCAGTGGAAAGGCAACGTAGTCGCCGACGCACTCAGTCGCATACCAATCGACAGTATATCGTGCCCTACATCAATCGACTATCATAAGATCGCCGAAGCACTAGACAGAGATAGCGACAACATAAAACATCTATCGAAGTAAAGTAACTTGTCCATCAAGCAAGTTACAATGCCAATGACGTATCTACCTATCTACTGTGAAGCCTCAACATCAACCATGCGACCATACCTACCAGAAGAATGTCGTCGCGAAGTCTTCAATACACTGCACAACATCAGTCATCCAGGTGTTAGAACAACAAGAAAACTCATCACCAAAAAATTATTTTGGCCTTCAATGCAAGTGGATGTTGGCAACTGGGCGAAGCAATGCATTCAATGCCAAAAATGCAAAGTACAAATGCATACATCAAGTAGCCTAGCTACATTTCCACCCACGGAGAGATTCGAACACCTGCACGTTGACATCGTTGGACCATTACCTACTTCACCGCAAGGACATCGTTAACTCGTAACAATGATCGACAGAACAACAAGATGACCAGAAGCAATACCTACCGATGATACTTCAGCCGAATCCGTCGTGAAGATAATTTATGAAAATTGGATTACTCGTTTCGGATCACCTAAAACCATCACAACGGATCAAAGAAGAAACTTCGAAAGCAACCTATTCCTCAAACTTCTTCAAACTATGGGAATACAGAAGACACGTACAACAGCATACCTTCCTCAATCAAACGGAATAATCGAACGAATAAAATAAACGAATGGCATCGTACATTGAAGACCGCACTCAAAACTCGTTTATCTCAACATACAAAGTGGATTGATGAGCTACCTACAGTGCTACTCGGACTACGAGCAACACCGCGTGCAGACACTTAGCGCCGCTCAGCTAACCTACGGCTCCAGCATAAGACTACCGTGTGACTTCTTCACTTCAACATCGTCAAACAATCAAGAAATGGATTACGATTTTGTAACTCAACTTCGAGAATCAACAAAGCCTTATCGTCGAAACGCACATCATCACACGGAAATAATAAATCAGTATTCATTCATCAAGATTTGAAAATATGCAAGTTTTTGTGAGAAACGACTCAGTGAAAAAACAATTTCAACCTAAGTACCTAAAATGGACCGTATAAAGTATTAGAGCGAAATAGCAAGACTTTTAAATTACAAATACCCGGAAGGAAATCTACAATTATATCGATCGACCGACTAAAGCCTGCCTATATTATTAACGAGGATACTTCAGAGGATTCATCATCGTCACAACCACCAGCGACGAAGTTTGAAAATCCATCATCTACATCAACCCAGATTAAACCTATTTTAAAAATTACGAGACACGGGCGAGTCGTCAAGCCTCCGGTACGCTTTCGCTAGGGGGAGAGTGATGTAGCAGCCAGGCTAATCGGCAATAAATAATATATACCCTGCTGCTACCATAACACAGAAGGCGAAGAAAACATTTATTTCCTAACTATCCCCGGCTACTGAGATACTGCGGGCTGCATATTGATGCGAGATAATTTTTTTTAAAGAATATTAGCAATGCTATTAACATTACTAATATTCCCCTTAACCACTCGTGGTAAGCTTAAATCACACATCAATAATAACACAGGCAGTGTTAGGAGTGGTTCACACCAGTAGTCGAATGGCGGATTCGAATCCACGACCTTTTTGAGTTTGCGGTCCGCGCCCTGCCATTAGGCTCCTGTCGCTTTTACGTATATATTTAACGTTCTAATAAAGGAACAAGATACATTGAACAAGGATCGCCCGCCGACCGCTCGCCGACTACGCGCGCGCGCTTTTTTTGCGCCTGAAGCAAACATGGGCAACCCTCCGGAAAGCGGGGGAGGGAAGCGGTGAATGCTCATAGCATACCACGCAGCCGGCTGCGTGGTTATGTGGAGACTTTTACCCACTAAACACCGCCTTTTAGGGACTGGCTTAAAGGTCTAACTGGAGATCTCTAAGCCGTATACGAACGCAACCCTCCTTGGCAGAAAGGAGGGCGCAAGCGGCGAAAAGCCGCTTAGACGACTGCCTAACTAAGGCAGATTAAGGGATGTGTTATGTAGGCTTGGCCTGAGCCGCCAGGAGGCAGTTCAAGTCAGCCGAGAGCTTGTTGGGGGGGGTCCGAGAGAGAGTTTCTCGGTCTGCGCACACTATAGCGAGTGTGGATAGGGGCTGCATAGGCAGCTGTCTCACGAATGAGATGATTTGGGTGGGACTCTGAGGCTTTGAAAAATCTCTCAGAGTGATTTAAGGAACTGCTGGATTGTTGGGAGCTCTAAGTCTCGGTGTAAGTCGGCATTACGGACATAATAGGGCGAGTTAGTGGCCCTACGACAGAATAGGTTTTGGACTATTTGAAGTTCATTTATAGCTTTGGGCTTAGCATGTGCGAAAATGGGGGCCGCGTAGGTCATGACAGGTATGCAGACCTTATATAGGGTTCGCTTGTTACGGAGGGACATTTTACTGTGTCTGCCCAACATGCTGTTGAGCCTACCCATGTAAAGCGAGTAACCTTCTTGATATGGGGCTCGAAAGTGAGCCTTGCATCAAGGGTCACGCCTAGGTATTTGGCTTTAGTTTGCCATCGGACAGGGATTCCTAACATCCTGATTGGCGGAGTGGTGGTGAGACGACGACGTTTATATTCGAAGCAAACGGCGGAGCTTTTCTCCGGGTTTACGTCGATACGCCATTTTTGGAACCAAGCTCCTAAGTCGCTTACTGACTTTTGGATCTTGTTCCGAATCTGTGGCAGTGAGTTGACTTTAGAGTAAAGGGCTGTGTCATCTGCAAAGAGGGCTAGTTTAACACCATTCGACGGGATAGGGATGTCGTTGGTGAATAGTATGTATAGGAGGGGGGCAAGCACAGAGCCTTTAGGGACACCGGCTTTGATTTGACGAGTAGAGGATAGCATGCCTTCGTGTCTAAAGCGAAAGGTACGATCCTTCAGATAGGAGGCTACAAGGTGAACGAGACGGTCTGGGAGGCCTAAGTTATACAATTTGTAGATAAGGCCCTCGTGCCAGACTCTGTCGAATGCCTTGGCAATGTCGAAGAAGACCGCGATGGTTTTTTGACGACGAGGATAAAAACCGCTGAGGATATATTCCACTATGCGGTGAACTTGCTGGGGGCACGAGTGTTTGGCTCGAAACCCGAATTGTTGTGGGATGACAAGAGGGTCGCCGTCTGTGGGAAACAAATGGCGCCTCATGTGCATGAGAATGACTCGTTCGAAAAGTTTGCCCATGGCCTTGAGGAGGCTGATGGGACGGTGATTGGAGGGGAGGGAATGCCAATGACAGTTGCCTCTTTCCAGGAGGTGGGAAAATAGCTGAATTCGAAGCAGGCGCTGAAGATTATGGCCAATAAGGCGATCACCTGCTCCGGAAAATGTTTGAGGGCCTTGGTTTGAGATGCCATCCGCACCAGGTGCTTTTTTGGGCTTAAGTCCTTTGATGGTAGATGCAATCTCATCTTTGGACACAGTGATAGGGTCAGAGGCGGTAGGGCGGGCGAGTTCCGGCGACGGACCTCGTCCTCCACTAGTTGGATGTGTATGGGGTCAGTGGGTTGTGAGCTGGGAGAGCATTGAGCGGCGACGTTGTCGGCGAAGCACTCAGCCTTTTCTTCGTCTTCGAAGGTAATAGAGTCGTCGGGACGAAACAGAGGGGGAGTATGCGTTATAGCGTCTATCCGGAGGGCTCTCGTCATCTGGTAGCACGCTGTGTGGGAGAGAGATTTTCTCCATGAGATTGCCCCTTTCGAGGTCTCTGTAATCTTGGAGGCGGTAACGGAGTTTGCGTTGAAGGCGTTGGGCCGCGAGTCTATATTCGGGAGTGGGATAGCGTGCAGCTCTACGGAGGGTAGCTTTTTTGGCTTTTAGCAGTGTTACGTGCTTGAGGTTCGTGACAACTAAAAATTGCCGATAGAATTACCTAAATTAACACTTTAATTTTCTTTACACAAATTAAAACTTTAAACACTAATAAATAAGCACACTGATTCACTTTATTCCGCTCCGAAGCTTCGCTTGTCTCGCCAAATTCAATACTTCCCCGATCGCATCTTGCAGCGCCCTTATATAGGGCTCTTCCACGAAAACATCCAGAATATTCGAGTAAATACGTGCGCCAACCTACCAAGCGCAGAAAGTTCAAGTGTGGGGCTTCCAGAAAGCTTAGTTCTTCAATTCGATACTAGATGGCGCTGGCGGTTGAAAGATTAGTGATTTGTGATTTTTTCTGGAAAGCTCTCTCCTCGCTTTGTTACCCGACACTAGATGGCGCTAGTGCCAGATGTCAACTTAGCCGCGCAACAGTTGCTAATATCTAGGGGAAGACTAGTTTTAACAACCGGGGCAACCTTTTCATTCTCTTTAAGAGAGGATGTTATAAGTGAGGTGAGATTTTTGACCGCGATGTCTATTTTAGGATCCGACCACCGTCCTGTATCTCTCCTTCTTGGCCATCAGCCATCTCCAACTCCCGCTTCCAAAACCTATACCAACTGGAAGGCCTTCAAGAAGTCTCTAGCCTCGGCTATACTCTCCGGACCCTCCCATAACCCTTTCTTCAGACGTCCTCGACAGTACGGGGAAAATAGACATCGCGGGAAATAGACGCGCGCGCGCCGGCCTGCACAACTTATAGCCCAGTCCAAGGACGTAGATACGAGAAGATAACACGAGTCTCACGCCGGCAAATGAAACGTACATAATAGTTGTATTTTAAATAATCTTTATTGGTCATAATGTATGTACTGTAATTGGCTAGGCAAATAAAAATTGTTACTATTGGTTAACTAACGACGTAGCCGGACATATAAATGTAGGCTGGGTCGACGTAAAATTCATTCCATATTCCACATTCAATACTTGATACACCAGTCGTTTGCACATAAATAGTAGTTTCATTTCTCCGCCACTAGACCACTCGGAGTCTTTTAACCTTTTGAGCGCCACGCCAAAAACGCATTACCGTGTCCTGTACGCCAAAGCGAAAATTTAACAAAAATACCTACGAAAAAAATACTTGATAAGAGTTGATATATCGATAACACAAAATGACTTGATTTTGTTGGTTGTTTATGCAATAAATGACTCTATAATCTGGTATGTTTTATTTAATCTTGTACTGTCTTCCACTTTTTTTTATACAGTGGAGCCCCAGTAATCCGGCCCCTGGCCAATGCGGCGCCCCCTATAATCCGACATTGTCTATTACATACATGTATTCGTTAATGCACGATTGAACAAGTTACAACTTGTACGCATCATCATTATTGTGCTCGACGCGTAGGGTATTATTTTGATTCTGATTGTTTAGTTTGACTACATACATACATGAGAGCACAAATTATAAAGTTGCATGAGAGAGGATAGCGGTGCGGCCTAGCGTGTGTTTATTGTTTATTCATTGTGTTTTACGTATACGTACCTAGTAATGTCGTCTCAAGCTCAGAAGCGAAAACACAAAACACTGACAATTAAAGAAAAATGTGATATTTTAGACCGCCTAAATCGTAATGAATCTTTCAGTAGTTTAGCAAGTGAATACGGCGTAGGCCGATCTACAATTTATGACATTAAAAAAAAAAAACACGAGAAGATTAAACAGTTCGTGTCAACTACTGACTGTGGGCCAGGCAAGAGACAGACACTCAAAAAAGCTGAACATCCAGAAGTGGAAGAAGCTTTATACATGTGGTTTCTTCAGGAAAGAAATAGGCATGCGCCTATTTCGGGACCCATGTTGGCCATGAAAGCTAAATATTTTTATAAGGAAATAATAAAAAAAGATGATTTTTTGGCTAGCAGGGGATGGCTAGAACGTTTCAAAAGTTGTCATGGCATACGTTTAATGACTATTACAGGAGAGAAACTTTCTAATGATGCCACCTGCATAGAGTCATTTAAATTGAGATTTTTGCAAAAGGTGAAAGATTTAAATGTTAACCCGTCACAGGTGTACAATGCAGACGAATCAGGGCTTTTTTTGCGTGTATTACCTAACAAAACTTTTGTTTCCTATGACGAAAAATCTGTACCTGGACGAAAAGTAAGTAAAGAACGTGTAACCATACTACCACGTGCTAACGCTGCGGGTACACACACGCTAAAGATAGTGGTCGTTGGAAAATCTAATAAACAGTACACTATTATGGACAAAAAGTGCGTGAATGACAAAAGATCTTTTCTAAAAAGTGGTTTGATGAATGCTTCGTACAAGAAGTTATAAAATGGTTGAAAGATCATAATTTACCTCAAAAAGCGTTATTGCTTCTTGATAACGCTCCCGGTCATCCGTCTGAAGAAGAACTGACAACTGAGGATAAATGCATCCCTGCGATGTTTCTTCCGCCAAACTGCACTGCACTGATTCAACCTATGGATCAGCATATCATTCAGTTTGTAAAGCAAGATTAGAAGAAAAACCTACTTCTGAAAGCCGTATCAAAAGACCAGCCAATAGAAAAAACGTTAAAAGAATTTAATATTAAAGACTTGGTTTTTGCTCTTTGTCAATCGTGGAATGCATTACCTTCATC
This sequence comes from Parnassius apollo, assembly GCA_907164705.1. Lineage (NCBI taxonomy): Eukaryota > Metazoa > Arthropoda > Insecta > Lepidoptera > Papilionidae > Parnassius > Parnassius apollo. The sequence continues at coordinate 7,725,713 of CAJQZP010001558.1, read as the reverse complement.
AACTATTACATCGTCTTGGAAAAAGTTATGGCCAGATATAGTCGCCACTCCTACCAACGATCCACAAAGCAGTGTACCTTCGGAAGTAATAGAGCAATTTGCTGCTGAAACACAAAAGTCCGGAAAATTTGGAAACCTGGTGCCATGGAATGGATAAAGAGGAAAATATTTTTCACGAAATGTCTGACGTAGAGATTATAAAAGAAATTTCTAGTTGTACAACAATAAATCAGGAAGATGACGACGAAGTAATTGCAACTACTCCGTAAGTGAAAGCAGAAGATGCAATTAACGCCTTTGAGCTGGGTTTGCAATGGGCTGAAGAAAATGGTGCATCCTACAACGAACTTCTGCTTTTGAGAAGACTGAGGGACAAAGCTTTAATTTCGCGTTTCAACAATCTTAAACAAAAAAAAAAAATTGATGAATATTTTCATGCTTCTTAAATTGATTGATTCATAAAGTTTGATTATTTTAGTACATATGTACATTTGTTTGTACACAATTATTTCCTAATGTAAAGTTATTGCATGTTTTTTGGTAAATTTTATAGCATTAATGACGTTAATTTTATAATAAAACGTTATCTTTCTATTGTGTTGTTTAATTTACTAAATTTGACAAACATAACGAACGAAGTATGATTTGTAATCTTATCATTGGATCTGTGATTTGTCGGATTACAAGGTACTCTTTTGTAAAAAAATTCGGACTATAGGGTGTCTTAGGCAGTACTTTATAATCCGACAAATTCGATAGTTCGACACAGCCCTGCAAAGTGTTTGTCGGACTACCGGGGATCCACTGTATGTACTTTGTAGATAAATAAAAATAAATAACAATAAAATAGTAAACCACAACACTACTCTTCATCGTGATGACGTCACTGTCACGACTGGACGACAACGGCGTAGCTGACCTTCCTTTTTGAAACTTTCTTAGAGATGTAGCCGTGTCGCACGTTGTGTATCGATTTGGGAATCGATCTAACCAAAATATACAGAGATCGACGCAAAATATTCTGTGTCGCGGGAGGGGGGTTTGATATGATGCTGATGCTACTACATGATTTTGAGATAATCATAATTGCAATCAAATGGTAAAATTGCTCGTCATATCTTAAGAAAAATTAAAACGTTTATTATATACAATTTTCCACTATTCGTTTATGACGTCATCAGGGTGTCGTCTATCCTTGATCACGGCGCCCAATGAACTGATAATCGATGACGCGCAAAGGATGTGCCAGTTATTATGCGAAGTTGATTTGATGAAATTTTCTTTTATTTATGTAGCTGATAGTTTTATGTTTCTTACCTTTTGTTTTATTCAAATATCAATAATAATTTAAAAAAATAACACGTTTGCGTTTCGTTTTGAATAGTTTTCAATAAATCTATGCCTAACGCATTACAACACTAGCGGTCAAACATAGACGACTTTGGCGTGCTGAACATGGTATTTGCTTAGATTTTTTAGCGCCACATTATCGATATTAAGTATAGTGCGCAGCACTACGTCAAGCCGCAATCTTTGTGCCCTTTCTTTTTTCTTTAGTCAAAGCCTGGAAGATTCATATTTGACTAAAGAATATACTATATGAAAAAATTATATTATCACGATGCAGCGTTTAGCATCTGCGGAGAGGTGGTCTATTGATTTTACCGAGATAAAAAGGTCGTAATTAGTTTTTTAATTTATAAAAATATATATTTTTTTGGATTCCCAACAATCCGATCTTGAGTGACAAATCACATTTTGAATTTTAACTTCCCAACTGTTCTCCTTTGGGAGATTGTCCTATTTGCCTCTACACTCAATGCTTCCAATCTTTAAAACGTTATCGATAAAACTGACACCCTCCTTGGGGACAGATGGTCGCCTTCCCAGTGATAGAACAAGTTATCGGATTCTAGAATTACCGTATTTTCCCCCCTGTATTCGGACCTCAGATAATTCTACAATACACAAGCGCAATTCGTCATCTATTTTTCCAACCCCAGGATCTTCTCGTCAGTCCGCAGTTTCTATGTTGCCAGGTCTTATCGTCATAATTGGCAACTGAACCTTCACCAGTTTCTTACCACCCTCTGCCCCACCGTAAGTCGCCAAAGTAGCCAGGAACAGGTAAGCCGCCGGGGATTGTGGGTTGTTTGTACCTTTCGTCATGGAAAGGTATAATACCATAGTTGTACAGTGTAGTGATGCGACGTACGAATATCCACAACCCATATTGTCTCGTAGGTATCGTAACGATAGTGTGCAATAAACCAGAAGATTGACCAGCAGCATTTTTCAGTTTACAGCAAAATCATAATAAAAAACTAGGCTTGCCTAGCGTGGTCTAAAATTAAAAAAAATATCAATATTTCACTTTTATTTTATAAAATGTGTACAAATATCCTAGTAGCTGGTGTACGCGATGCAACTCAGTTACGATTCGTATTTAAACAACTATTTCATTACAAGCCATCCTCCCAATTGACATTACAGATGTTAACAATATATTACAAAGGTTCAAAGTTAATGCTAACCACCTATATGTATATATAGACACTCATTAAATTAAAATCGATTACATTTTCATAACTAAAATACAGTCTCAGAGATAGTTAATTATACTGTAACTTGTCAAAATAACAAAGAAAACTAAGCAGCAAGTTGCCTGACCGTATTTTTTTAAATATAATTATTACTATGCAGTTTTTAGTAATTAAAATGGCATCCCCAAATAAAAATACCTTCAGTATTGTGATTCATTCGGACACTTAAAAATTTATAAACATTAACTTATTGAAGGCAACATATCTTAGAGAAGGCGGAATATTCTTTTAAATATTACAATATAAATTGGTTAGAAATCTCGTCGTCGTTTAAAGGAATGTGTAAGGAAGTTTAACTCCAAAACCAAAATTAAAAATTAGCAACTCTCAAGGATAGAAAAATATAACAACATTATTAAATAAATTGTATGTATCTTGTATCACTAAGAAATTGTAGCGAGTTTTCATAATCATTGGACGGCCGGCGAGTTCGTAACCAATGGCAGTTGATTTGGTTACCAGCAAACAAAAAATTACCATAGACATAGGACTATTATTTTTAACTGTCAAGGCAATGGATTTAATAATTTACACCTGCGAAGGCCAAAATTACAGCAGCAAATTGTCAATGTTAAGACAATGATGCAGACTCTATTGGCAAAACCGTTCGAGTTTACCAGTTGCCAACGAGATTGAACCTTAGAAACACAAGCATCATACAACGCAAGCATCATACATTTGTGACCTAAATTAGCGCTATTGTTGCTTGCACTCTGCAGGAGTTTCTTGCTGGCCCTTCACATGTTTCTTTCCTCTTCTCCTTGGAGCCGGCTCCTCATCGTCACTTTCTTCCGTTGAGCATTCTTCCTCCTCCTGATTATGAAGCCACGATTAGAACCACAATAACTATACTCTTCAAAAATCAGATTCTCATTTCTAAATTTACCTTCAAAATTTATAATTACGTGAATTCTGCAACCATCTGCATTCAGTAATCAAACTCGCCAAATAACTAATGCATGCAAAAATAAGGATTTTGAAAATAAATAAAACACATTTGAATAAAAAGCATACAATTTTAATGTCATCAATGGGACATCATGCCAAAACATTAGCCAGAACCAGTATGTATGTATGTAAAAATCTAGCTAATCAGCTGTTATGTATTAACGACTATGCTAACTTCAATAGAAGATTACATAAATAAAAAATATATGTCTAGCCGACCTAACTGCTGCTAGTCATCAGTAATTATTATGAGACAAAGATCACAGTTTGCAATGTTATAAATAAACTATACAAAATGCATTTTGGCACCAAAGAGAGATTCGAAAGATCTTTTTATTTAGTAACATTACTAAACATCACTGGTTTTCGCAAAGGAATTTTCACAGTTGGAATGACAGCATCAAAATTTCATACAGTAGGAAACATAAATAATAGCCTTAGAGAACATTAATATCACATGAAATTTCAAGTACAAAAACGAATACGTAAAATCCGTAAATAAAAATACACATTACAATTATTAATATATTATAATAAAATAAAAACGAGAATTGTATAACTAATCTAGAAATGCAATATAGTATTGTAACAGACATTTAACAAGTAACATGCATTACATAAGGCACCATTTGTTCTCGCAATTTAAAAGGCCCTTTGAGGGTTTAAATTAGATCTATAACATATTTATCAAGTCAAGGGATAAATCATGCATAGAAAAACATTATATGCGAGAAATTCCTAACCTTAACATCTAGCGCACAAATACTATCAATTTATAAAACTTGACTAAACTGACGCATAAAAACAAACTAATGTCCTGCAATAAAGAAAAGATCATAGAAATCCTAATTCACACTCGGAGAGTATTATTAGTTTTTTATTACTTAACGCATGTAATAGGAATTTTTTTTTGGTACATTCGATTTTTTTAGATATGATGTAGTAGATATGACGATGTTAGCGATTAAAGCACAAAAATTTTGTGTGCAAATAGTCCTTAGAACTTAGATCCAACCAACTTGGACACTGGCGTTGATCTAAGTTTTAGACTGCCTTTAAAGGTTTAATTATATAATGCTAGCGAGAGGAATCTTGCATCAATCCTCCGCATCTGAAACCTCCTCCGTTCCAGAGTCCTCGTCTGAATAAGAATCCTCCTGAAATCAAATATACCGCATTTGTTGGTGCAGCAAATGGGATCCAACCAGACGTAGACGCAAGAGAGACTACATTCATGAATGTATTTGTAAGTGGACTGGTTTATTACTTTGTTAGCCTACACATGCACACATCACACGAAACTAGTTATGGGTTACCAAGCTCACAGAAAATTTGTATAAATGTATTTTTAAATTATTAATTAAAATTAAATGTAAGTTTTCTTATTTGATATTCTGTAATTTCGTAGATTTTAATAGTTCGCGTGGATGACTTATTCAAAATTAAATTCAGACTAGATTAATAAATTGTGAAGCAGTTGTTAAACATTACCTTAAAGAGCTTAATACAAACTTACCTATCCCTTTAATGGTAATAATGTTGCAAAAAGCAATTTCATTATTATTTTATTTCATTATTATACTAAAACATTTAACTCACTGTAGTCAACTATCTAATATTAGGAACCAAGGTTACATTTACACATAATATTAGAATAAAAATCTTAATATATTAAAAAGTCTATTTACATCCTAATATTATGTTTTATTTTTAGAAAAGATGAATTGACTTACTGTACTGTCTTTTAGCTTTTTAAGCAACCATTTCAAATATCTCTTACATGCAAGATTATCATTAAATTTCTAGTAATACTGTGCTTACAATATCTGACTGATATCTTAATATAACTGTGTCTTCGTCTGATTGGATGTATAGGGATATTTTATGATAAGCTGCAAGACTACCATGCAAGAAAAGCTAACGACTAGAGAATACGAGATGGCTGTAGAATTCACTTATATTTAAAGCAAAGAACCATGCGCATATTTACTAAATTGCGATATAATATTGTTTTGTGTATTACAACACTTTTTATCTTGGAACTAACATACAATTTGTCATTGGATGATCACATTGCCAGATTTCAATTGTTTGTTTACTAATCTGGGATTGATGCAACCATCATATGACTTTCTTATGTACTCATATGAATTTCTTAATAAGTAAATCAGAAGTAAGCAAGACTTGGGTTTGTGTGATTTTTCCTACTATATGGTTTTTTAAATAAATTTTGGTATAGGCAAAACATAAATTTTTTTTTAGCTTACCAAAATTGACCAGTGCTCAGATAGTGTTGACTCTCATAACTAATATTATACCCTAAATCACCCAGTATCTAGTGTAGTACATACTTGACTAGTACAGACAAAAACACATACCTCCTCCTCGTAGTCGTCATCATCATCGTCGTCGAGCCCCTCGCCCGTGTAAATGAGCACCGCACGGGAAACAACTCGCTCACGAATGTAGTGGCCAATCTCGAAGTCCGCCGTTAGAAGAGCCTGGATGAAAATTTATTTCTATTGTGATAGTCAAATTAATAGCATATATTTGTAACAGTTGAAATGAAATGGTAGTCATTTCATGCCTTTCAAGCTAATTTTTGGTATTAATTTTATTTATTTATTTATTCTTTGTTTGTACAACAATTACAAAAAGGCAGACTTAATTCAACAGAGCATTCTCTACCAGTCTATCTGCAGGCTAAGCAGAGAAAAAATGAGTGCAAAGTGCAATCAGCTAAGTTAAAAATAATATCAAATTAGTTTTAATTTTATATTAATAAATATTAAATTAAAAAGTATATACATCCCACAGCTGGGCAAAAGGCTTCTCATTTCTGAGGTTATGTAGCAATTAGTCCACCATGCTCCCTGTACAAGTTGACAGACTACACATGTCCTTGAAACATTTTATTTCTCAGACATGTAGATTTTGATTTATTTTGAAACTTTTACAACAAAAATGAGAGAGAGAGAGAGAGAGAGAGAGAGAGAGAGAGATTCCCAACCTTGGCTTGTGAGTACTATGGAATTAAATGGAGTAAATGGCCACCAGGTATTCCTTATAGTGGTTTCATCACTTTTTGTTTCATTTATCTGATATGATTTGTGACTGAGACAATGGTTTAAACTGTACAGTATCCAACTCACCTGGATATCAGAATCAGGATCCTCTGGAACAGCTGGTGGCGAGAAGAAGTTAAAGAATGAATCCGCTTGCACTGACTTTGTGACAATACGAACGGAGCCCCGCGACTTGTGCTTTTGTTTCTTCTTTATAGTCTTTACTGTTACATTCTTGCCCTTCTTCCAGTTGATTTCACAACCCTACAAATTATTGATTAAAAGAATTAAATACAATTATGTAACTTATCGATTTATTTTAACAATTAATAATTTTATATCAATGTTACACAATAATAGGTGTCTATGATTGCAACTTTGACTTTAGGTATTTATGAAATGTTATGTTGTTATAGGTAGTGCTAGATGAAATCAAGCTAGGTTAACACAATTTTTATAAATTATCCATTTTATTGCCTAACCAAAGCTTTCCACAGCAATGAATGGACATTGTCAAGGAGGTTTGATTGACAGCATTATTGCTGACAGTGACTATAAATTTATAATGGTCTACCGGGAACACATATGTTTTGTTGCTTCTAAGGTTTTGGACATTGTTTCTTTATGCCATGAAGTCAAAAATTATTTTACACCTTACATTAACCAGCCAAAATTAGGACAACCTAGTTGGAGACAAGTAAATGCCTGAGTCATAGTTATTTTAATTATAACATTGTTGAAAAAACGTAGGTAATTTGAAGTAAAAAACCCAGCCTTACAAGTTCATTTTAACAAATATGAATTTTATGAAACCAAAAGTCGTAAATAGTAAGTAATAAACTAAGAAAATACAAAATTATTCACTAAAGTGATACAAATTTCAATGGTTGTAATTATGAAGTAAAATAGTATATTTACCTTGCAAGAATAAATCTCAGGTCCTTCAAATTCCAATGGGTTATCATCATCGGGTTTGCATTTCATAGCATACTCCTTAGTAAGAACTGTGTTAGTGAAGTACTCATTGGGCGCAAAATGAAACTCTAGGGTAAAGCCAAATGGATCTTCATGCATTTGCACTGTTAACAATAATAACTTGTCAATGTTTTAGTCATTAAATGAGCTCTAGTAGTTCTATATAAAAATCAATTTTGTTTCCATAAAAAAGTTTTTCATATCTGAAATGCCACCATGATCAAACAAAGCATGTCACCTAAAGCAATGCAGCATCTAAATGTGATGCAGCCACATAATCTAAGACTGCTGATGAAAGTCTCGTGTGCTTTGGCAATAGAAAAAATAATAACAGTAAATGAAAACACATTGGCTGTCCTACTTTAGAAGTTGGTAAATATTTTTATGTATACTCAAATTAAACCAACCTTTAATATCCTGCAAGCATTTGAGAATAGGTTCATCATGTTCCTGCATCATTTCACTCAGCATTGACACGTTTCTGAATATGTTATACCAGAAGTCTGGGATACCCTTAACATTTGGATCCATTGCAGGTCTGAAACAAAAGCTTGATCTTAATAATGTTTTCTTTTTTCTACACAAGGCAAAACATCACAATGGTATAAAACCTCAGTTGGTGATGCATGTTAACAAATCAATCATGATTTTCAGAAAATTGGTGTAAAATGTCATCATGTAAACATTACCTATATTCTATAAACATATTGTTTTTATTCCAAATTATAATTGTTATTCCAAATATTTTATTTATATAAAATAATAAATAGATAGCACTTTTTCTAAACGAAAAAAGAATATCATGATCATTACTAAAATACTAAATAAAACTAACTCAGCCGGTGCAGTTTCATCGCCAGTCTTGTTTTTGTCTTCACCCTCTGTGATGGCAGCTTTCTGAACGGCACGCGCCAACTCCTCCTCTTCAGAGTCATCGCGCCATGGATTCTGGCATTCTTCATCAGTTGGCTCATACAAACCATTAACAATCTGTGCTCTCTGCAAGGAAAGATGACTTTATTAATGTAATATGCAATGATTTTTAAAAGTTTCTCATACTTGAAGTGTTCACTATGACGGTTAAACGTGATATGTTAAAAAAAACACCTTTAATATCTAATGAATAAATAAATTTGCAAAAATTAAGTCGAACTAAGGTTGATCTTGACAATTCTTAGCCAAAACCCTTCATGAGATGTGGGATATAGCTTATTTTGTTATATTTTTTTTTTATTAACTTCATATAAAAGCTTATTACCTTTTCAAAGAGTGGCTTGTACAGCTTTTCATATTTGCATTCAAGTGCATGCACCTCACTGTAGAATTTGGCCTCAATGTCCACGAAGTCTTTCTGCAAGGAGCGGAGTGCGCGAATACGCCGGCGCACATTGGGAGGGAGAGAAGCCAGGGTTTCTGCATGAATGCGATTTGTGATTGCAGCTAACATCTCATTGCGAGTCATACCACTGTTGAGAAAACATTAATAAGAAAACTTACATATTATTATATTCAGACATTAGTCTAAAGTTAACTTTTCCCTTGTTGGGCAGTGTACGAGCTGCTGTGCTGTACAATCTTAGAAGTTGATAAAATTTATAAAGACTTGAACTGATTATTTAATAACAATCCTCCTGTTTCTAAGCAAGTTTTTGGAGCAAGTCCATCGCAATGTTTTAATAAGTGTTATATTATATGTATGTTTAAGAGCTGATGGTAGCAAGGCATTTTATCTAAGTTCTCAGGAGTGTAGGTGTCTATACGGGCCAAGGCATTTACTAAATGTCCAGAAACTTTTAACTTATCAAATACAATTTTTTTTAATTTGCAATAATGCTAAATACGTAAACCTTTTATTTTAATACTTTGGATTTTGATTCAATTACAAAGTCTTACTGACATATATTCCTAGAAACTTCATTACTTTTCAACAAATAATAACAACTTGATATAACATAAAATTTTGTATTTCATACATAATAATTTCTTACTGGTATTGGTTGCATTTAAATGCATTTGAAAACAAGCTTTCGATATTTTTTTATTCGAATAGGGGATAGAATAATAAATATCGATAGTCAGTCTTTTTTATAGACTAAGGGATAGAATAATAAATATTGATATCCAAAGCCCATTCACTTCACAATAACAATTTGGAGCTATTAGAAGCACAATCATAATAAGAGATATAACAGCTATAGTACATCAAGTAGAGCATGAAGTGACTCACCGGTCCAATGACCTGTAATCTTATACTAAAATTAAATCAGGTTTTAGTAAAGATGAAACTGAATAATGGGTGACAAAGTTTTGGACGAAAATAATTTTGCTACTTTTTAAATTTGTATTGGATATATAAATTTATATATTTTATTAATAAAAATAATATATTCTTAAAGGAAACAAGTTACTTTCAAACAGCTTATATCAAAATACAGTAGATTTCACTTATAAAAACGATGTAGGGACCCAGTGTTATTTTCTCACTATATCTGGAAGTTGCTATATTATATCCACAGGTAGGAGAGGAAGGACAAAACTTGACATTAAGGATGCATGAAAATAATATTTATTCTCCAATAATACTTTTTTTTCAGAGCATTGCATAACTTCAGAGCAGTTATAATATTGTTGACAATGTAGAAAGCAAAATATTTAATTATTTGCACATGTTAATAATGCTTTCACCATTCTCAAACCTCGAAATAACATTCACTTCAGCCATAAAAACATTCTTCTAATGGGTGCCATGATGAACAAAGGATCCAACTTCCCAAATATTTGTTTGTTGACTTGTTTATTGAGTATAATATCATGACATAATTAAGTCCACTTTCTAAAATAGTTTTTAGGTTATTTTTTTTTAAGTTAGCGAACAAATAAAGCTGGAGGCTAAACCTGGCAAATATGGTGGGTGAACAAGCAACTCTAACTAACTCTAAGGTTTGTCATGGTTACAACAAACTTGTGACATGGTGCATTATCCTGATGAAAAGAACTTTTTTATTTTGCATTTGAGACAATTTTTTCGCGATTTCCTCCTTCCAATGCACTAATAACGACATTTAATATTCGCTATTGATCTTTTCGCCTTCTAAAGATAGTCTATATATACCATGCACATCCCATAACAAGGATGCGATAACCTTTCCAGCCGAAATTTGTTTTTGGTTGTTATGGGAGGCTTTCATTGGTTGCTGTCTCACTTGACTGCCAATACTGGAGTGTAGTGGTAGATCCAAGTTTCACAAAAAGAATTTATTCATGCAGTATGTCACAATTGATGAAAATTTGCTATTGTGACATACCGCATGAAAAAAATCTTTTTGTTCCACTTAAATAGCTCTAAACTGCGCTCTGAGGCTTCAGCACATTGATGCTTTTGGTCAATGGTGAGCAAATATGCAGTACCCACTTGGAACAAAGCTTTCTCATAGACAAATGGTAATGTAAAATGGTGAATGTACTACCTTTCAATATGTTGAAGTTGTCGGCTATCTCTTGCATTTTCATTATACGGTCTTCCAAAACAATTTTGTGAACTTTAACTCAGTCACCATAACTAGTCAAGCTAACTTTTTACTTCAACAGTACTTTTCTTTATTAAAAAACAATGTTTAATTAGCACTCGAAATTCTTTGTTTGTCCATTGTTAAAAAAAAATTCAAAGTCTGTTCCCTTTAAAAATTAAAATAATTTTTCTCTAAAAGCACCATCTATACGTCAGGCTCGGGACTTATTGACCGATGTAACAGATTTGGTGGAATATTATGAAACATTTTTTAACAGAGCTGGTAATAAAGTTAAAATTAAAACAATACATATTCGATACTGTTAATTTAGGTCCCATGATATTTATTCAAAAATGTGAGAATCATATTATTTGAAAAACAATTTCCAAAACCGATTAACAGAAATAGGAGTTATGGATCAAATTCCAGCCTTCATGTAGCAAATGTCGTTCATTTGTGTACTTTATGCCTGCCTAGTATATGGTTTGTTGTCATTTCCTTTGCAGTTTTTGGTAAGTACCTATTGTAAGCAGTAGGTGACTTTGAGAGTCACAGATTCATAAAAAGTTCTAAATATGAATCACGTCATGAGCATGGAATATAATTTTTTTATATGATAGGGTGACAAACAAGCACACAGTCCACTTGATGGTAAGTGGTTGCTGTGGCCCATAGACATCTACATCTGTCCTCGATTACGAAACAAAATACAGATATGTTGTCACCCATTAGGACTTAGGTGGAATGCATCATTTCCAGTAACAAGGGTCTCCAGTTCTCTACACTCACCATACGAAACACAGCAGCAGTAAGCTACTATTTGACGCTGTTATTCTGTGAGAGCGTGGTTCCTCCCCGGTCGAGCCGACCCATTCCTGCTACAACTATACTATTAATATAACTGCAGCATGACTACCACGTAAAAATTTTTTTTATATATTAAGCATCCAAGTATTTGAATCATCATCATCATCACAGCCTATCACAATACCATGGCATCTTTAATAGATAGTTGCTAAACATGGTCCTCAGCCACTTTGCTTTTAAGAGTTTTTGTCTTCTCAAAAAATAGTGCAAATATAAGGTGTACTGAACAACAAATGTCTACAGAAAAGCAATAACATTTTTTCAATTTAAAAATCATTTGTATAACTTCCTTACGCTGTAGACTAGTCTCAAAATAAGTTATGTCCTAATTAATGTTATTTATTCCAGTTTATGACAACCCTGATTTAGTCAAGTTGTCGTGAGTTGAGTGTAGTTTTAGTTACGTTTACATGGCTGAAATTGGTACATAAAAACCTGACATTTCGCACTTCATATACTGGATGACCTTTTTTACAGTCTGGAAAAAAATAAGGTGTAACATGTGAATGGAGCAGAAGCCTATATATAGCACTGATATTTTACATAAGAAAATATTGAATTAAATATATTAATTAAAATCTATCGAAATTTAAATCATGTCCCATCCCACTTTACGAACGGCAATAAAACAATAAATTTAGTAGGCATCTTTGACCTTGTGACTTGACAGGGTCACAGGCGTTGGAATTTAAATAATTCAAAAATTTTATACTTTCGCGGTCCACAAATCACATAATATAATTTTTTTAGCAAAGCGAGCTCGGGACTTAGGGCATCCCGACTAGGACTGGTTAGGTTAGGAGATGGCAGGGTCTTTTTTTATAAACCACTCAGAAGTAGGAGCCCCGCTAAGAGGGGCTCCGTCGGCCGGGTCCGTTAAATTGTAAAAAATTAAGTTGACTAATAATCTACGGTTTAACTATATCACTAGTGAAATTGTAATATCACGGCTTTGACAATATAATTTGGTAATAGTACTATTGAAATCTATGTAGCTGTGCAAACTTTAAATCGTTGGAATGTAAACCACAAAATCTACTTCTGTGTAAAAATTGGATTGAAAGTGTCTCATGCATGATTTTTAAAATTGCCGAAGTTCTCATTTAACTATGTGCAGTAGCACTTGCCCTCAATTAACACTGGGACTAACGTACGTAACACGTGTTTCTTGTCAGTCTTAATATAATAAGGTTTGCTACTACATTTACAAATAACTGCCGGTAAAAACTATTTTAACACTTTAGAATTGATTGTTTTCTATATTGGATCAGTCACTATGGTAACTGCTTAACTGTCTAACCTTTCTTACTCTTTTTTACGTACCTTTTCATCAAATGTTGGGCAAGTTCACCGCCGCCGACTATTTCCTCCTCTCCGGATTCCACTTCAGAGGTAGCGTCACCAGCTCGTTCCACCGAACCCATATTGTATCTAAAAACAGTTCAGTTTTACATATTCGCGCCACGTTGATTGCATATTATACCGGGTTTGAAAAAAGAACTTGACATTAGCGTTCTCACTAATGAGATTTTATAAAAATCTTGTAGTAATATAATATAAAACCTTGTTAAAATTAAAACGTTAGTATAAATTGTTCTTTTCCTGAACACATAATGCGCAGTAGTTTGCAAAATCATTCCGGCCGCAACCACATGGCCGTCCAATTTTTCACTGAATTTTAGATTAGTTACTAATATTAATACTGTATAATACGCACCTGCGCCGTTAATTAAATAAAATATAAGTGAGTTATGATTATAAAAACTATATTTTATAAGTTCAGCAGCAATTAAACATACCTCTCTGCAGACCACAGTACGAAAAGAAAGATGGCGGCGCAATCTTAGTACGGTTACGATTGTGCGAACTAGAACCGTAGAAAGAAACCATAGAACGAAATTACGAGACCATAGATTACTGACTATGTGGTTTTTTTTTTTTTTTTTTGGATAAATGGTTTTTTTTTATTTTTTCCTTACTTTTAAAGAACGAAACGAACGATTCAATGAAAAATAAAAATGAATAATTAAATCAGTGTTGCCAACTCAGATTTTCAAATAGACGTGGGCCAGATAAAAAAAATACGTAGATGTAGATTTAGTACAATTTTGTATGTGGAAAGTTCGTAGTATGAGGAGAAGGAGAACAAGCTCTGTATAAAAAAGTGTCCGTAGAAAAGCGCTAAATAAGGGCAGCGCCACTGTAGCAACAGTGTAAATTTTAAAGAACTTTTTATAATTTTTATTGCACAAACTTCACCATAATTCTTTATATAATAATTATTTTGTTGTTTTCAAAATTTTTATTTTCAAAATCAACGTATTTTATGGCGATTTATCATTAACTGTAGCTACTCGAGCGCTGTTGTGGATAGTTTTTGAACTATTATTTACTGCTACAGATCATGAAGGTTAGACAGAGAAACCCATAGACAAATTGACGCCTTCTTTCGCATTCGCGCACGAAAAAGATAGATTTATTCATACGTCTTGCATAGAAATGAGACAGAGTGGTGTGATTGTTGGTCCCTTTCTCCGTGCCGATTTTTTTGTTTAGCAAACTACACTTTGCTAAACAACTTTGACAGTTCGTAGCGATCTAGTCAAGTTATGCAGGGGCCGGAGGACGTTTTAAAATACTAATTTATTAATTAAAGATGTTTAATCACTACAAGAACTCGCTTAAGATTAACTTAAATTTTCTATCCTTAAAAGAAAATGGATGAGAGCCCACACAGGAGCTCGGCAGTTTCCGTTTGCCCACTCAGCGTATGCCTGTCGTCCGCAATCAGAATATTCTGTTGATGCGGACATCTTGGTGGGTCTCGCCACCCGTAACACTTTCCTCCTCAAGTTCGAAGTTCTCGTTTACAGGGGAACTTCGAATACAAAAATTGAACAAGTCTAAATGATAGTTATGAACTAAGACACAGGTTACAATAATAATTAACAGTCCATACAATAAAATGGTCCATAGACTAACACTTTTAATCACCACAGTTGTCTTTTCACTTTCACTATTTTTTATTTCACGTTTTCTTAATGCAACTGACAGAAATTTGAGGTCCGCAAGATCTATTCCTTCTAGGTTGAGCTGCACCGGGGCTGACATCTCAAGAGATAGGTTTATCACATGTAGGTTAATAATAGGTAATATAAGGGGTGAAATGCTTTCAATTTCCATAGGATTTCTTGTTCGTCTTCTTGCTATCATTGATTTTAGCTGCACAGTTACCGTCTAATGTTAAGATATATGTGCCACGCATCTTCTGTCTTGCTATTTCATTATTGCTGATCTCGGAAAGTAAAGTAGACTCCTAAGCATTGATAATCCATCTGTTAGGTTGTATAAGCTGCACCCTTACGGCTTCCAAAGTAACTGGAACTTGGATGCATGAGGATATATTTTCAGCATAAGTCATGAGGTCTGTGATGCAATTATCCTTAATTAGTTGGGATGTGTCGTCCTCAGGGCAGAGGAAACTGTATTCATCGACTTCCTGACAAGGATGAGTAAGCAGTCTAATTTTCGACCCTTTCATTAAAAGGTATGGAAATTTACGAGTAGGTAAAATGACAGATGTACGGTTATGGGATAATACAGGTAAGGGATAGAGCTTATAATAAATATAATAGTCTTTAGTGACGAGAGGTATTTCCAAAAGATAAGTTATTTGATTTCCTTTTAAATAAGCTTTCACCATTATAGTTTGCTCTATTTTAACTAAATTTTCTAATGTAGGAGGGTATATAAGATTCTCTAATTTACTAATTTTTTCGAGTAGAATTAACAGTATTTTAGACTCTATTACAGACTGATGTAAAATTCCTAATCTACTCAAAGCTAAAGTGGTTACTATCTCGTTCAATTTGATAAGGATAGCCTGAAAGTTATGAATCAATAAGTTATATGTACTTATAATCCGTGTCTCAATATGACTAATACGTTCTCTTTCGACTATATTGCTTAAGTATATGATAATGCTATAATATCTCTATTAATTTGGATTAGATTTTCATTTAATTTAAATGTAGAGTTGGTCAGAGCTTGTGCTATTTCAGTAATCAACGTCATCCTGTTGTCGTTACTATTTTGTTTAACTAGAATTTTTGTAATTAATTTATCGTATCTAATGGCATCATCATTATTGAGATTTCCTGTGATTACTTTAATTAAGAAACCTAGTGGGTTAAGTATACCGCGTCTTATTCGAAAAAAGGAGTTATTTGTTCAAGCTTATTAATAGTGTTACGAGCTCAGGGTTCGTGACCTTAAAAACTGCCGATTGAATTACCAAAATTAACACTTTTATTCACTTTACACCAATTAAAACTTAAAACACTAATAATTAATCACACTGATTCACTTTATTTCGCTCCGAAGCGTCGCTTGTCTCGCCAAATTCAATACTGCCCCGATTGCGGCTTGCAGCGGGTTTAAATACACTTTACACAGAAACATCCAGAATATTCCCGTAGATACGGGCGCCGATCGACCAGACGCAGAAAGTTCGAGTGTGGGGCTTCTAGAAAGCTTAATTCCTCTGTGCGATACTAGATGGCGCTGTTGGTCGAAAGTCAAGATTGATATTTTCTAGGAAGCCCTCCTCGCTCTGGTCCCTGACACTAGATGGCGCTAGTTCCAGGTACCTGACGTCAACTTAGGCGCGCAACACTGCCCCCTCCTAAGACATGCAGTCCCGAGCATTATCGGCCCCATTATAACGCGCCAGGCGATCCACATGGGCCATCTTAGGAGTCCCTCTTGTGCCTTTCTGTATCCGGTAGGTTACATTGTTGATCCTGGTTACAATCCGGTACGGGCCGTCCCATTTAGCTTGAAGCTTAGGAGATTTCCCTTTGCTGTGGACTGAATTGTGCAACCACACTAGTGAAACTTCGTCGAACCCTTTATTGCTCATTTTGCGGTCATACCGGGTTTTCATATCTTTCAGACATTGCTGGCCCGATTGTCTGACGTGCTCATAAATGTCATTAATTTTGTTCCGCAAGTCATTTGTATAATCGGTTATACTACGTGGGGCATCAGGTGGTATCCTGGTGATCAGGCCTGCAGGCAGCCATAATTCTCTTCCAAAGTTTGCGAAAGCTGGTTTCACTGATGTACTTTCATGAACAGCGCTTCGATATGATAACAAAAACGGTTGTATATGCTCAGTGGCGAAGCTAGAGCTCCAAGCTAGGGCAAGCCCAAGATATAAATTGATAAAAATATAGATTGTTGTTCTTAGAAGTTTTATAAAAATACACCAATCTTGATCTGCCTCCACGCTTCAGTTTCATATTCAGTGCTGTCATGGACGTGTTTAACAAAGCACACAGAAGGCATACCACTGCTAGATAGATTGTATTATATATCAGCAATTGCATAGCTTTGAAGAAAGCCGTTCGGGTTTGTTTAAGCGAAAGAAAAAAAATATTTACATCCAATACAATACATGAACAAAAGTAAAACACGAACAAAGTACAAACAAACTATGTACAAAATTAAAAAAAAACACAAATTATTTACATTCTAATGGATAAGAGATAAGATAATATAAGTGGAATCGTCTCGCTTTCTTATGGAAAGATTTAATTACGTCTACGTAAAATGTTGGTGAACGTTTTAATTGTACCAATAACTGTTTTTAATTGCGATAATTGATAAGTTGTATTATCTCAACAAAGTTTAAAGATTTCCTCTCCGATTATCACTTTAACACACTTCAATTCATCACAAGGAACACTATTATCCTCCATTTTCATTAAAAATCTTTAAAAAAATTTGAACTAGTAATATTAAATCGCTTAAGATAAGCACACAGAGTAAATAAACATTGAAACGTGAAATCCGCGCGCCTCCGCTTTTAACAAATTTATTTCCAAAAGCCTGGCTTTAAATCTCTATACTAATTGCTATATATACAATCGTAGTTATATTTCATTATAGAATATTTTACCATAGGTTAGAAAGAGAGCGATCGTCTTCTTGAAAGCCCCGTAAAAAGCCCACGCGAGCGAGGGAGACAACTATTAGCTCTATTAAAACTCATTTTTTATGACAGCAGCAGTATCGCTAAGGCAATACGAGGTCATAGGTCGACATGTGTCGAACGCACTCCGCGCGGGAATTAGCGGGAAATAATTTGAAATAGCTTGAAACATTTTACGAGTTATTTTATTAGTTGATATTATTGATTTATATTATTGATTGATTCAGGTTTAATAAGGCAAGCCCGGCTTTTCGGCTTTAATGGAAGCTTCGCCACTGTATATGCTTGTCCCAATCTCGTTGCCGGTTGTCTACAACTTTTGCCAGGTACCACTCCAATGTCTGATTAGATCGTTTTACCATTCCATCAGATTGGGAGTGATAAGAAGTCGTTCTTGTTTTATGAGTACCCATAACTCGGCAAGTTTCCTGGAATATTTGAGACTCAAAATTCCTTCCTTGATCGCTGTGAATCTCTAAAGGTACTCCAAAACGACAGAAGACTTCATGAACTAGTTTATCTGCAACTGTTGAAGCTTCTTGTTTTGGAATGGCGAAGACTTCTGGCCACTTAGTGAAGTAATCCATTTCAACCATGAAATACTTGTTACCGCTTTCACTCTCCGGAAACGGCCCCGCCACGTCAATGGCTATTATCTCCCATGGTGCACCAATATTGTACAACTTCAATGCACCTCTACTACGAGTCTGAGGTCCCTTTACAGCCGCACAACTTGTACATTTGCGACACCAGTCCTCGACATCGTTTCGACAGTGGACCCAGTAAAACCGTTCTCGGATCTTCAGTAAAGTTCGTTTAACTCCCAGATGGCCTCCTGAACAATCATTATGGTACAGCTGTAGAACATCCGGTACTTTAGCTTTAGGGAAAACCATTTGCCAATGACAGCTGTCTCCCCGAACATTTTCCCATGTACGGCACAGAACTCCATCCTGAAGCAGCAAGCTATCCCATTGGGCCCAATAGCTTTTAGTGGTCGAACTCATCGCTGAGACGTCGCTCCACTTGGGCTTGGGAGTACTAGCCTTCATCCATTCCAGAATCGGCTTGATGTCCGGATCTTCCTGCTGTGCATATTGTAAGCTGTCCTTCCACTCGTTGCTGAGGTGGTCTGTCCCGAGCATCCTCACGGATACCGCCTCGTTACTCTCTTGCCTAGTACTGTT
The DNA here is from genome assembly GCA_907164705.1 of Parnassius apollo. Taxonomy (NCBI): domain Eukaryota; kingdom Metazoa; phylum Arthropoda; class Insecta; order Lepidoptera; family Papilionidae; genus Parnassius; species Parnassius apollo. Next base: position 7,706,564 of record CAJQZP010001558.1, on the reverse strand, counting down.
CTCGCAATCATCAGGATAAGGTCTTCCTGACAATGTATCTGTGTTGCTTCGCCATTTTCCGCTGCAGTGTCCGATAGTAAAGTCGTATTCCTGCTGCTGCTGGGCGGTGCTGCAAGTCGCACTACCCTATCGAGATCGATCACCTTCCCTTTTTAAAGATCGCTTAGGGCAGCTGGATTGAAGATGGCCCCTTTCTCCACAGCCGTAGCAACTTGGGCTTTTAGGAGCTGACTCCATATGGGTGCCTATTGGTGACCATAATGAAAGATGAAATCTTTTATTAATATATTTATTATAGCGGAACGTGCCATACAGTTGGCGGGCAACTAGTGACTGGTTGAAAAATCTTATTCACTACATAATATAGTTACAATACAACATTGCGAAGTTTACATGTGTGTGCGCAGCACACCTACAATACTTCCCCCTTTACAAAAAATGAATACAAAAAACTTAAAACTATACAATGAATATAAACTTAAAACTAACAACAAAAACTTGCTAATGCGCTTGTGCGCAGGGCTGTACGGAGACCCCCGCGAAAGGGGGTGGCGGCCGCGGCGGGCGCGGGCACATGCTGCAGACTGGTGCTAGAAGCACCTATCATCTGACCCATATTCTGGCCCGATATCGGAACGCCTGTCATTAACACCTGATGACGAAGCCAGCTTTTGAACTTCTTATTAAACTTTACCCAAATAGTGTACAGGATTATCGCCCCCATAAAACTGGCTATCACATATAACCATGTTTGAAAATTATCCACTTTATTCTCTACAGTATTTTGAGCCTGAGAAACAATAACTGGTTTTTCTTGAAAATTACCCATAGTAAAAATCGTAAAACTTATCGCGCTAATGCTATCGCAAAGGAAGTATTTCGAATGAAATTATATTAAATACATTATAACTAAACTAGCTACCTGGAACCTATATGAAAGTGCAGTATACGAAAAATACTGAACACGATACCTCTACAATTACATTCAATTTAAATAATGTAACTTGAATATCCTGAATGAAAATATTATGCACTTGACAATGCAAATAATACTTTCACATCCATAGTAACTAAACCTGATTATCATTTAGACATGTAATTGTATAATATATATTTTATTAACACTAGCTTATAAATCGTGAAGGTAACTTAACAATCCGACCACTTCGCGTTGTTTCACGGTTATCGGGTTGCTCGGGCCGGGTAACAACGACGTCAGCGGTGTGGACGGTGGTAACGGAAACCGTACATGCGCAGGTGCCACATCCGCTGCGTTGTCGGCGTTACTTTGGCGTGGCGTTGCTTCGTTACCATCACATTCCTTTAATACATATGCAGGCTTTAATCTGTCGATAGAAATATGTACCTGTCTATCGGGTAATTGAATTAGGTAAACTTTTGAGCCCCTTTTTATCACGCGGTATGGACCGTCGTAGGGTGGTTTCAAAGGTTTACGTATTGAATCGTCCCTAACAAAGACATATTCACAGTTACGTAAGTCCTTGTGCACAAAAAAACTATGACAGTTACGTGAATCGTCGGATGTAGGCTTATAACTACGAATAGTATCTCTAATCTTATCCACTAAACAATAATCATTGACGTTACGGTTGTTCGAAGAGCCGTCATAAAAGTCTCCCGGTAGACGTAAGTTTCGTCCGAACGTTAACTCGGCGGCGCTAACCCCTGAGTCACTGCGGGCGGCCGCGCGAAGCCCAAGTAATACTGTGGGTAGCTCTTCCACCCAGGACCCATGTGACAGGCGAGCTGAAAGTGCTGTTTTTAAAGAACGATGCCAACGTTCAACTGCGCCATTGCTTTGCGGATGATAAGGAGTAGTTCGAATTCTATTAACCCCCAACATTTTTAACAGCTGGTTAAAAAGACTACTCTCAAACTGGCGACCTTGGTCGCTAGTTAACTTTATCGGACAACCGTAACGACAAATCCAACCTTCATATAAATGTTTGGCAACAGTTTCTGCCGTAATGTCTCGTAACGGAAAAGCTTCAGGCCACCTGGTCCTCCTATCGATTATCGTGAGTAAGTATCTATAACCATCTGGTGAGATCTCAAGAGGGCCAACGATATCGACGTGCACATGCTCAAAACGCTCTACTTCCGGAAACTTAGTCAGATTCGATACGTATGTCTGTTAACTTTAGAACGTTGACATTGTATGCACGTTTTTGCCCACAAAGAAACATCACGATTCATACTAGGCCAGAAATACTTTTTGGCTAACATCTTTCGCGTAGAACGAATTCCAGGATGGCTCAAATTATGTAAACTATCAAAAGCTAGGCGTCGAAACTTTTCCGGTAGGTACGGACGAGCTGTATCAGTAGACATCTCACAAAAAATAGACTTATTTAACATAGGTATAACTAGTTCCTTTAACAAAATATTATCGGTATTTAAACCAGACATAACATTCATGATATAACTGTCGCTACGCTGCTCATTTGCAATGTCATCGAAATTCAACGCAGTTGGCATAGTCACGGCTTCGATGCGCGATAAGGTGTCAGCTACGATGTTATTCGTACCGGTTATATGTCTTATATTTGTAGTGAACTCACTTATGAAAGCTAAATGTCTCGTTCTCCGAGGCGTTTCGCTTTCATCGCGTCCTACCTTTTGAAATGCAAAAGTTAAAGGTTTATGGTCCGTATACACGGTTATTTCTTGCCCTTCAAATAATTTCCGAAAATGTTTTATAGCTAAGTATATAGCGAGCAACTCGCGATCGTATGTGCTATATCGCTGTTGGGTGGTGGTCAATTTTTTTGAGAAATAGCCCAATGGTTTCCAACTATCTCCTTCCTTTTGTTGCAAGACTGCTCCCACGCATGTATTAGATGCATCAGTCATTAAAGCGAGTGCGGAACCCACTCTAGGGTACGTCAATGTAGCGGCCTGTGTGAGACCTGCCTTACATTGCGTAAATGCTTCGTTCGCACTATCCGTCCAGACGATGGGAGTCTTATCATTTTTCTTTGAGCTTTTAAGATATTTATTTAATTCTGTTAGATATAAAGTTGCGTTGGGAAGATGAGCTCGATAAAAATTGACCATACCGAGAAAACGTCTTAGTTCTGCAACAGTTTTCGGCTTCGAAAATTCCACAATTGCCTGAACCTTATCTTGCAACGGCCTGACGCCGTCGGTACTAATCTCGTGTCCTAAAAATTCTAGTTTAGTTTGTCCGAAACGACATTTTGCCAAATTAATTGAAATTCCATATTTATTAAGCCTTTTAAAAATAATTTCTAAATGTTGCCTGTGTTGAACTTCGTTGTCACTAGCTATAAGTAAGTCGTCTAAATAACAAAAAACAAAATCAAGACCTTGAAAAATGGAGTTCATAAAGCGCTGGAAGGTTTGTGCTGCTCCGCGCAAACCGAAGGTCATTCGAGGAAACTCGAAAAGTCCGAATGGTGTTATGATAGCGGTTTTCTCCACGTCACCTGGTGCGACAGGTATAAAATGATAACTTCTATTGATGTCTAATTTTGAAAATATCTTTTTATCCGGAAGAATAAAAGTAGAATCGTTCAAGCGAGGAATCGGGTATCTGTCGGGCTTTGTTATCGCATTCAGCTGGCGATAGTCCCCACAAGGTCTTATATCTCCATTCTTTTTAGGAACTACATGGAGCGGACTAGCCCACGCACTCTTTGAAGGACGACAGATGCCCAGTTCCTGCATGATGCGAAATTCTTCTTTAACTTTTTTATACCTGTCAGGTGGCAACGGGCGCGCTTTCGCGTGCACGGGCGGGCCAGAGGTCTCGATATAGTGGACGACATCGTGTTTCGCAGTTTCTCGGAATGACGCTGGTTTAGTGATGTCCGGATACTTTAACAATAAATCCTGATATGGATGATTTACATCAATAGTTTTAACACTAGGTTGAGATACATTGACAACAGATGCCGAAACATTCAATTCTGTAGTTTTATCTATTAATTTACGCGCGTTTAAATCAACTAATAGTTTGTGGTACGCTAAAAAATCGGCGCCCAAAATTGGTTGTTTGACATCTGCTACAACGAATTCCCAACGATAAGGTCGGCGTAAGTTTAAGTTTAACACTATTGTCTTGGTACCGTAAGTTGCGATTTCATTGCCGTTAGCTGCGTATAATTTATATTCACTACACTGATTTAGACGATCTTTTCTCACGGCTGGTAAAACAGACACATTGGCACCGGTGTCAACTAAAAATCTAAGTCCGGAGTTACTGTCTGACACACACAAACGATTGAATGGAAAAACGGTACAGACCTGAAGACCCTCGGACTGTACCTCGCTGCTCAGTTTTCCGGCTGTGTTGTTTTCCACGCGCAAGGCTTCGTACACCTGTTGGCCTTTTCTCGGAACCTGTAATGGTAAAAGCATAAGTAGTTCTCCTTCCGGGGACGGCAGGGACTGCTACGGCGCCTGGACTGTGAACGACGCCGGTTGCGATCAGGGGCGAGGGACCGCGACCTCTGCTGATCGATCCGGTCCACGGTAGCCTTTATTTTAGCCACCTCAGCTCTCAACAGGGCCAAGTCATAGGCGGTAGTAGATGCTGGCGCTGGCACGGTGTAAGTAGCGGTGGCGGCATAGGAAGGCCGCACAGCCTCCATGACGTTATCTGCAACTGCTGCTAGGTTGTCCAGGTCCTTGGAGTCGGACACAGTTAGCACGGCTCGGACTTGTGTCGGAAGACGACCCTGCCACAAGACGCGAAGGGTTTCATCAGGAACCTTGTCAGTAGCGAGCTCACGCATCCGCCGAAGCATCTGAGATGGTTTCTGGTCGCCCAGCTCTAGCTCGCTCATAAGCTTCTCGATCTGCCTCGACATTGACTCCTCATAGATGTGGAGTAGCCGAGCTTTGAGTGCGTCGTACTTGTAGGTAGGAGGCGGGTTGAGTAATATGTCCGTCACTTGCGCGATAACCTCCTTACTTAGCTTAGACACGACCAGGTCAAACTTCGCCTCATCACTCAACCTCTGAGGTGCGAGGATAGCTTCCGTGCGTACGAACCATACGCGTGGCTGGTCCGTCCAAAAGTCTGCGAGGCGAGACTGTAGGGACACTGCATCTACACCTGGCGCCATAATGGGCGGTTGCGCGGGTGGCTGGATGTCTTGAACGGGTGGCACGTTAACAGGCGGCACGTTCTGTGACGTAGGCGGAAACGGCGCACTCATGTTACTATATCTATTGTCCACCGATCACAACCACGCGAATATTGCCCACTACTGCATTAACATCACATAGACCACTTCGGTCATCTTGATCACGTCGGGGTCACCAGTTTAGGAGCTGACTCCATATGGGTGCCTATTGGTGACCATAATGAAAGATGAAATCTTTTATTAATATATTTATTATAGCGGAACGTGCCATACAGTTGGCGGGCAACTAGTGACTGGTTGAAAAATCTTATTCACTACATAATATAGTTACAATACAACATTGCGAAGTTTACATGTGTGTGCGCAGCACACCTACAGGCTGTAATTTTTATTATGGTCGCGAATCGTAACTGCTGCAAACTCCCTAACGTGAGGGGAACGATGATCCTGCCGTCGCCAGGCGGTGCCGTTAGCTGCACTACCCTCTCGAGATCGATGAACTTCCCTTTCTACAGTTCGCTTAGAGCCCACTGCTGCAGGTTTTCATTGATGCGCTGCACGCGATCTTTAAGCTGCGCACGAAAGACGTGTTCCAGGTGAGCGTAGCCATATCTCGCCTCCAATGCCTCAAGGAGCTGCTCATAAGTCACTTCCTCACCGAGAGCTTCCAGAACAGTTAAGGCCTGGTCGCGCAGGCCTAGTGTGAGAGCAGTCATGGCCTGACTTTTATTCCAGCCGTTCGCCTTCATAACAACTTCGAACTGGATTTTGTAGGCCGACCAGGAATAAGTCCCGTCGAACGGCGGCACTTTGAATCCACGTACTGAAGGTGTTGTAGTTGCCACGGGGGCTGTTATTCCATCCCCAAGTTTGAGGTCGTTCAGCGTTTTTTTCATTTCAGCCATCACTTTGTTCAATTGGTAGATTCGGGTCTCAGCTTCCGACAGGCGTTTGTCATACTGAGCAACCTTATCCTTCAACTCCCTTATCTCTTTTCCGAAGGTAGCGTGAAGGTCGTTCATGAGGAGCATCTGCTCTACCTTATCGCGTTGGAGCTGCTCTTCTAAACGACGGGCCTGTTCCTCCTGCCGGCGGGCTTGTTCCTCTTGTTCACCACGCAGCTGCTCTTCCAATCGGCGGGCCTGTTCCTCCTGTCAGTGGGCCTGTTCCTCCTGCTGGCGAGCCTGTTCCAGCAGCGTCATCAAGAGAGCACTTAAGTCAGGTGTGCAGGTGTAGGAGCTGCTGACGGGCCAGCCTCCGTGGTTGGCAGTTGGCCCTCCGACGTCTGCGGCGTTGCATCACCAAATCTCCTCTGGTCCGTCTCCTGCTAGCGTTGACTTCGGGTACAGACACCCTCTGATTCCTCCTTCGGTAAAATCGGCATGATTTGATCCCACTTCTGACACCAATTGTTACAAGCTTAGGGTTCGTGACAATAAAAACTGCCGATTGAATTACCAAAATTAACACTTTAATACATTTTACACCAATTAAAACTTAAAACACTAATAATTAATCACACGATTGATTCACTTTATTTCGCTCCGAAGTTTCGCTTGTCTCGCCAAATTCAATCCGAATCATTACTTAAACAAAATGTAAATGTGTGTACAAAGAATTTTACATTTCATAAAGTTTCATCAAAAGATATTGTAAAATATTTTAAGACTATTGATATTAAGTGTATATCGTATAGTGGCAAGATAAACGAATATTTTATAGATTTCATAGCTGAAAATCGTCTTTACCAGTTTAATCAAGTCCGAAATCCTTTCAACAAAACTCTTGACCTAATATTAAGTAATAAAGAAAGTACATTTATAATCAACGAAGTTAGAGAAAGCCCTTATCCCTTAAGCCACATAGACAGACATCACCCACCCCTAGAAATCAGTATAAATTTTACTCCAGTTTCACACCTAGAAACAAACATAAACGAAAGAATGAATTTTTATAATGCAGATTACAGCATTATTATCGAGGAGATGGAAAAAATATCTTGGAATGAAATTTTTATTACATGTGGTGATGTTGATGAAATGTTAAAAGTCTTTTATTGCAAGCTCCGCGAGATTATAGGTCGGCATATTAGGAAATATAAGACAGGAAATAGTAAATATCCGCGTTGGTTTTCAAAAGACTTAATAAAAAGATTAAAAGAAAAAAATAAATACAGAAACTTATATAATAAGTATAAAAACCCTCTTGATGAAATCTCGTTTAAATTACTGCGTAAAAGATGTGAAACCTTAATAAACTCATGCTATAAAAATCATATTAAAAATGTAGAAGAAAATATAATTAGTAATCCAAAATATTTTTGGTCATATTTAAGGGAGATAAGAAATAATAAAAGTGAATATCCTTCGTATATGACATTAAATGCACAAATTTTTTCCAATGGTACAGACATATGTAATAGCTTTGCAAAACATTTCTCAAGTATATACTCTGATTATCCTATAGGCAAAGAAAATAAGATTCCTAACATTGAATGCGTTGGTATTAATCAAACTTTATCTAATATACATATAAGTGTAGAGGAAGTAGAATCAAAGCTTAAGAAACTTGACAGCAATAAAAGCGCTGGTCCCGACAATATACCGCCTTTCTTTGCTAGGAAATGTGCAGCAGCCCTAGCGCGCCCTTTAAGTATCATATATAATGCTTCCTTGAAAGAGGGTTTTTTTTCCAAGCGCTTGGAAGGAGGCTAGAGTTGTGCCTGTTTTTAAAAGCGGAGATAGGACCGATATAACAAAATACAGGCCCATATCAATACTATCCGTATTCCCAAAGGTGTTTGAGGCTATCATCTGTCCAATTATAAATTGGCACATGAAATCTATACTAACTGATAGGCAGCATGGATTTTTGAGAGGAAGGTCCACAGAGTCAAATCTTTGTGAATATATTGATAATTTATGTGTGTCTGTGGACAAAAACCTTCAAGTTGATGCAATTTATACAGACTTCTCCAAAGCGTTTGACGTCGTGAATCATTCCATACTAATAAAAAAGCTTGAATGTTATGGATTCCACAGCTCCTTTTTAAAATGGGTGTTTTCTTACTTACACAACCGAAAGCTAAAGGTTGTAATAAATGGATTTCAATCTGAGGCATTTATAGCATATTCAGGTGTGCTACAGGGCTCACACTTGGGGCCAACTCTGTTCAATATTTTTATAAATGATGTAGTAAATTGTTTCCTGAATAGTGATTTACTTCTCTTTGCAGATGATTTAAAATTCTTTAAAGAAATAAAAACCGTTAATGATGGAAACTTACTACAAAATGATATTAATAGGCTGGTCTCCTGGTGCGAGCTTAATGTCCATGAAAAATGTTACCAAATATCTTTTAATAAAAAAATCCATCCAATTTTTAATGAATATAAAATTAATGATTTTGTCATAAAAAAGACAAATGTTATTCGTGACTTAGGTATTTTAATTGACTGCAAATTAAGATTCACTACGCATATGGATGAAGTTATAAAAAAATCATTGAAATTTTTAGGATTAATTAAACGGGTAACTAAAACTTTTAAAAATAAAAAATCCAAAGTAATTCTTTTTAACTCATTTATTCTTAGTAATCTTGAATATTGTTCTTCTGTCTGGAATCCACATTATCAAACACATATAAATAGGATAGAACGAGTGCAAAAGAAATTCCTTAAGTACCTTTATTTCAATAATAACAAAATACACAGGCAATTAACTTACATTGAAAGACTAGATAATTGTAATGTGATTTCATTAAATGATCGAAGAGCGCTTATGGACATGTGCTTGTTACACAAAACCGTTAACAATAAAATTAGCTCGAATAATCTTTTAGGTAAAATATCATATGTTATTCCTAGACCTAATTCTAGAATAAGAAATTATAGTTTATTCAAAACTAGGTATTGTAGAACAAATGTCGGACTATCAGCTCCAATTAATAGAACTTTAAAAACTTATAATGTAATTTCTAAATTAGTCGATCTTGACATATTCAACGATTCTTATACCACTTTTAAAAATAAAATTAAAAAACATTTTTATAACAAAATTAAGATAACCTCATGAGTTATTGTAGAAAAAAAAGAGAGTTTTTTTTTCTTTGTTTGATGTATTACAATAGGTTATTTTATTATCCTTTCTTCCTTTTTCAATAATAATAATGCGTTACTTATTATTTTACTTTAACATGTTAAGTTAGCCTATAAGTATGATATGTACTAAACTTCAGATTAATCTATAAAATTTGTAAACATTTTTTCATTGTACAATATCATGTTGGCTTCCTAATAAATAAATAAAAAAAATAAAAAAAAAAATAAGAGAACCGCCGATCTGTGGGGGATTTCTGTTGAAGCTATTGCGTCTATAATAGATACAATCTCACCTCAACTATCTATTATTTTTAATAGTAGTATCAAATCTGGTGTGTTTCCAGATTTAATGAAGCATAGTAAAGTAATACCTTTATTTAAATCTGGTAGTACATTGGACCCCGCTAATTTTAGACCTATTTCTGTACTGCCAACACTTAGTAAAATTTTTGAAAAAATTTATTCTTGATCAATTGTTAATTTTTTTTTAATGTAAATAAATTACTTCATAAAAATCAATTTGGTTTCACAAGGGGTCGCTCGACAACTGATGCTGGTGTTGAGCTGATTAAATATATATTTAATGCATGGGAGAATTCACAGGATGCTTTGGGTTTGTTCTGTGACCTATCCAAGGCCTTTGATTGTGTTCACCATGAAACATTAATCAGGAAACTTCAACACTACGGTGTAAGAAATGATGCTCTTAAATTAATTATTTCATATTTAAGTGACAGAACACAAAAAGTTGTTATTAATAGTATGAGTTCTTCTGGGTCGATTGTACAAATGGGCGTGCCTCAGGGCTCAATTCTTGGCCCCTTTCTGTTTCTTGTATATATTAATGACTTACCTTACATAGTAGGGGATAACCATGATATAGTATTATTTGCTGATGATACTTCATTAATTTTCAAATTAAAAAGACAGTTATTAAATTACGACGAAGTAAATAATGCTATAGCTAAGTTATTCAATTGGTTTAATGTTAATAATTTGCATTTGAATGGAACTAAAACTAAATGTATGAAATTCATAACTCCTAATGTTAAACATGTCAATACTAATGTAATTTTAAATGGGGAGGAACTGAGTCTTGTTGATACCACCATTTTTCTTGGAATCACACTGGACGCAAAGCTTCAATGGCTCCCCCATATATCAAAACTAGCTAGCAGACTTAGTTCTGCAGCATATGCTGTAAAAAAGATTAGAACTCTTACCAGTGTTGAAACAGCTAGAATAGTTTACTTCAGTTATTTCCATAGCATTATGTCGTATGGTATTTTGCTATGGGGACACGCGACTGACACTGGAATTATATTTATTTTACAGAAGAGGGCCATTAGAGCAATATATAATTTAAAACCAAAAAGAGTCACTGAGACAAAAATTTAAAGAAATTAATATATTAACTCTGGCCTCTCAATACATTTATGAAAATGTAATGTACGTACACAAAAATAAAAGTAGTTTTGCGAAAATAAGTGATATTCATTCTGTAAATACTAGGAACAGACACAAGCTGGTAGTACCAGTTACTCGACTCCACCGAGTCAGTAATTCATTCTTGGGGCGATGTATACGCTTTTACAACAAAATCCCAGAAAATATACAAAATTTGTCATACACAAAGTTCAAAAATGTTATTAAACTAAGTTTGTATAAAAAGGGTTATTATAATATTAAGGAATTTATAGATGATAATAACCCCTGGGAAGGGTGATCGCTACCAAGCTATTTCTAATTTGTCTTGTGTTGTTGATTGTAAACATGATTGTAAGCTATTGTTGGAAAAAAATAGTCCCGCTGGGTTTCTTGCTGGTTCTTCCCAGGACAGAGGTTTTTTTTTGCGAACCAGTGGTAAATTAAAAAAGTGACCTTCAATAAGTATTTTTATAATCTACATTGAATAAAAAAGTTTCTATTTCTATTTCTATTTCAATACTGCCCCGATCGCGGCTTGCAGCGGGTTTAAATACACTTTATACCGAAACATCCAGAATATTCCCGTAGATACGGGCTCCGATCGACCAGACGCAGAAAGTTCGTGTGTGGGGCTTCTAGAAAACTTTTTTCCTCTGTTCGATACTAGATGGCACTGTTGGTCGAAAGTCAAGATTGACATTTTCTAGGAAGCCCTCCTCGCTCTGGTCCCTGACACTAGATGGTGCTAGTTCCAGGTACCTGCCGTCAACTTAGGTGCGCAACAATATTTAAATTCTTAATATATTCTAACAATGATATCGGTTACTAGGGCTTTTTGAAAACGTGGCTTATCTTTACTACTTCTTTTATTAGTACACTTTTGCATAAATAGTGTCTCCGAGTTCTATTTTAAATTCTGTTTCTCTACCTCTCTTTTCAATAATTTTTTCTTTCTTTTGTGTGGCTTGTTCTGTTAGATATTTATAGAGGTATTTAGTACACTTTAGATGTTCTTTAACTAACTGTTGTAAATACTGTTTTTCAAAATCTACGTCGAATAAATGCCGTAAGTCTGTGTGTCCCAATAAGACTTCAAAAGGTGTTAAGCCTGTGGTAGAGTGTATGATATGATTGTATGCCATTATTGCGTATGTCATTATGGAAGAGGCGTCTGTATATTTGTGTTCATATTTTGCATATCTATATATTTCCAGGGTGGTTGAGTGAAATCTTTCAATTACTCCCATAGAATTTGGGTTATTAGGGGTGCCAATATGAAGTTCTATTTTATAAAAGGAAAGAAATTCTTTAAGTAAAGCATTATTAAACTTGGATCCGGGATCTGAACTTATTTTGTGGGGGACATCGTAAAAAGAAAAATATTTAAGAAGAGCTCTGATGACTTCGGGAGTCGATCTGTTAACTATTTCACAGGTCTGTCCTAATTTGCTGAAGGCATCAATTATTGTTAAATAATAGTGGCCTTAGACTTTAAAGAGATCTATGAAAATTTCTTCAAGGGGTTTATTTTGGGTTTGCGTCAATTGGAGTTTAGGCTTTATAGGGTTCCGATCGTATTTCATACTTTTACGTGTGTCACATAAATTTATGACTCTGGCTATGATTTGGGCCATATTATGCCAAAAGTATGAGCGTTTTATATGCAATAGGGTTTCTTTAATACCACGATGGCAAGTTTTTCCGACATGATATTTCTGGACTATGTCCTCTTTGTTCTTTCTCATTATCTACGTATACGAATCTTTTGGTGCATTCTAAAAATTGTACAAGTTCCTTTTTCAATAAGAAAATTACTAATTCCGCGAATTGTTTACGGCGTTCTTTATTTTCAAAGTAAATGAAGTATTTGGTTCTATTCCTAATATATTCTTTCAGAAATTGTTTTACTAAATCTGGTCGGTTTAAAGGTAAGTGTACTTCTAGGAGTCTTTGTTTTTCTCTAGATACGTTTTTTACAGATAGTTTATCTATGTTCCAGCTGAACACTAAAATTTGATTGGGCTTAGTGTCGATTGCTTCCTGTAAGATTGGAATTCCCTGTGATTCAGTGTCTTGTCCTGAATTTGCGGTTTCTATACTAGAGGGTTTTTCAGAAGCTATGGTCTACGGTATATCAGAGGTATGGAATAATCGGATCTTATTGATAGGGTTTTTTTCTGAATCTGTATCCGTTATAACAATAGCCTTCTCAGAGTCTCTATCTGAAATGGACATTGATTCCGGAGGTGGTTGCCTAAATGTCTTTTTTTGTAATTCGTCTAATTCTTTAACGTCTTTTATTAAGTTCTGAATTTCCTGATTTCTATCTTCGTCTTTATCTATATTTGCATGAGTGTACGAAATTTCCTTTTTATCTATGGCATTAATTCTAATTCGCGACAGAGCGTCTGCGTTGGAGTTCTGCTTACCACTTTTATGAACAATACTAAAATCATATTCGGCTAGTCGTAAGCGCCATCTAGTCAGTCGGCTATTTGTTTTTAAGAGAGTTTAACCAGGCAAGAGGTTTATGATCGGTGATGATCGTAAACTTTTTGCCATAAAGATATGGACGGAAGTGTTTGATAGCCCAAACTATTGCTCGTAGTTCCTTTTGGGCTACACTGTAACGTGTTTCGGCATCTTTAAGGGGTCGACTAGCATAAGCAATGGGTTTATCTTGTCCTATAGATCCTTGTGGAAGGACAGCACCTAAAGCAAATTCTGAAGCATCTGTAGTTAATATAAATGGATTTTTAAAGTCGGGGTATTGCAATATGGGGGTATTTGTCAGAAGTTCTTTACATTTTTGAAAGGATTCTACATATTTACTGTCGTCAATAGGCATTGAACGTTTTCTTTTTCCAGCGTGCTGTCATGGGTTGAGTTACTTTAGCGAAATCTTTTATAAAACGTCAGTAATAGCCTAAGAAGCCGAGGAAGCTTTTAATCTCAGTTGTGGTCTTTGGTAAGGGATAATTTAAAACGGATTAAATTTTTTCATTATTAGGTTTCAGTCCATCGCAAGTAATCGTATGTCCTAGGTACAATACTTCTTTCCTCAGAAATTCTGATTTGTCTAGCTGCACTTTTAGGTTTGTCTATCGTAGTCTGTCAAATACGGTTTCTGTTTTCGGTCTTATCTATATCTTTCTCAGATACTTCTATCTGATGATAACCACTAGCTAAGTCAAGTGTGGTAAAGTAACAACTACGTCCTAATTTGTCAAACAAGTCGGTTCTGTTAGGCAAGGGGTATTTGTCGTCTATTGTAATTTCGTTAAGTCGCCTGTAGTCAATAACTAATCTATATTTCTTTTTTTGAAAGGATTCTACATATTTACTGTCGTCAATAGGCATTGAACGTTTTCTTTTTCCAGCGTGCTGTCATGGGTTGAGTTACTTTAGCGAAATCTTTTATAAAACGTCAGTAATAGCCTAAGAAGTCGAGGAAGCTTTTAATCTCAGTTGTGGTCTTTGGTAAGGGATAATTTAAAACGGATTTAATTTTTTCATTATTAGGTTTCAGTCCATCCCAAGTAATCGTATGTCCTAGGTACAATACTTCTTTCCTCAGAAATTCTGATTTGTCTAACTGCACTTTTAGGTTTGTCTATCGTAGTCTGTCAAATACGGTTTCTGTTTTCGGTCTTATCTATATCTTTCTCAGATACTTCTATCTGATGATAACCACTAGCTAAGTCAAGTGTGGTAAAGTAACAACTACGTCCTAATTTGTCAAACAAGTCGGTTCTGTTAGGCAAGGGGTATTTGTCGTCTCTTGTAATTTCGTTAAGTCTCCTGTAGTCAATAACTAATCTATATTTCATTTCGTTACTTGCATCGGTATTTTTCGGAACCAGGTGCACTCCAGGGTGAAAAGGATTGTCTAATTATATAATTTTCCAACATTTTTTCTACTTGTTTATTTATTTCGTCGTTTATAACTTGTGGCTATAGGGTCGGATAAACATTGAGGCTTCATTATGAGTTCTAATTTGATGGTTAACGTCATTTGTAAAAGTAAGTGGTAATTATTCTGAGTAAATTATGTCCTTATACTGTAAGCAAAATGTACGAATACTATTTCGTTCTTCTTGGTTCATGTGGTCTAATCGTAATTTATTTAGATTTTCAGTTAAAATTTTGTCTACTTCGATATCGTTCCTGTTTTGTAAATTATTAACTTCGACTTTTACGTTATTATGTTTAGTCACATTAAAAGGTTTAGTTATAACTAATGTCATTTCTTTGTTGTAAAGTATTGTTACGAGCTTGAGGTTCGTGACAATAAAAATTGCCGATAGAATTACCTAAATTAACACTTTAATTCACTTTACACTAATTAAAGTTAATAACACTAATAATTAATCACACTGATTCACTTTATTCCGCTCCGAAGCTTCGCTTGTCTCGCCAACTTCAATACTTCCCCGATCGCATCTTGCAGCGCCTATAAATATAAATTAGCACCGAAATATCCAGAATATTCAAGTAAACGTGCGCAAGGTACCGTGAGTTCGAGTTTCAACTTCTAGAAGTTTAGTTCTTCGGTTCGAGACTAGATGGCGCTAGTGCCATCGACTTAAGCGCGTAACAGTATTTTGTATTACTGTTGTCGCGTAACCGTTCTCGCATTTAACAAGAGCACTGGGCATTCTAACGCCATCACAAAATTTGGTGTAATTTGATATAGCTTCTTCGTTTAATAAATTGGTTGGTATTAAATAACTCTTTGTTCGCAACGCGGGGCTAATTTAATTTCGTTATTCGGATTATAAATTATGGGTATATTTGCGGAATTTGTCTGTAATATTTGGTTTTTCATATCGATTTTGGAATCTAATTGTTTAAGTAGATCGCTTCCGATAAGTCCGTCATAACGGCCGTCTACATCGTACACATAAAACTTATGCGTCTGATCACTATTGAAAATCGGAAATAGGAGTATAATTATTACTTCATCGTGTAAACTAGATGCGTGTGTATGTACTGATAAATTCAAATGGTTCGTAACGTTTAAAATTGGCAAAATAATCGTTGGTTTTAGAGGGGCTTATGAAAGATCTAGAACTCCCAGTATCGATCATAAACTTAGCATTAATTTCGGGTATTACTATATATGGTAATTTTAATTTAGGGTTACAATTTATGTGTATTATCTCTGGGATTGTTTCCAGGCTTCTATTTGAAAATTTTCGCTTTCGTGTGGTAATTCTGGTTCGTTATATTCGAGTATTTCAGGGTTCTCGCAACAATTAATTTCATCTTCCGTTTGCATGTGATCTACGTCATGATAAGAGGTGTCATCATAAGTGTCGTCACAGTCTTCGTTAAGCGCGTATAACTCGTTCATACGAAAACCTTGAGGTTTCACAGGTGGGGCTGTACGCATGCTTACATCGGTCGATTGAAATTGTGGTCGTTGTAAATTAGGTGGTGGTCTATAACAAGTGGGTTGGGGACCTTGGTTAAAGTTTAGTCTATAGCCAAACTATGGTGTTACACCTAATTGCGGCTTATATCCTGTGGGTCGTTGAGGAGGTTGTGGTTTAATTGTTGGGGTTGCTGTGTTGGCAATTTAATTTGCTTGCTTGGTGGTATTCCAAATTTAAATCTTGGTTGAAATTGCATATTTTGTTGGGGTTGAAATTGTTGAGGGGATTTATTTTATTTATTTATTTATTTAATATATTATTACATTCATTAATTACACATTACGTTACGGTACAATCATAAGTTTATAGAAACTTTACCGTGTACCGGTTGAAATTGAGGTCTCATGTTTGGTGTGCTTTGGGGTGTGTTAATTTTAAAACCTTGCTGTGGTATTTGTGTATTTTGTGAGAAAAATGGTTTTATTGAAAATTTGTCAATAAAGGGATTTTCAGACACTGGTTGAGGTTAATGTTGGGCGTTGTTCGGTAATCGTAACATTTTATTTCTCGCCTGATGGAAGAAAAAATTAACTTCCTCAAGCACTACGCTCAAAGCACTTTCTAAGATATCGCATCCTTTTAACCGTACAATGCGCAACAAATCCTCGGGTAAATTATATAAGAAAATATTCATAGACATATGATTATATATAGTGATTTTACTCTTACGAAGGTAATGTCTAGTATTCTATTAACTTTCGCAATTAACGTACTCTTTATATATTGGATTCTATTGCAGAAATCGAGATATGATTCGCCGTTATTAATTTTCAAAGTTTCCAATTCGATCATTATACACTCTTCGGACCGTGGATCACAGAAATGTTGCTTAAAAGTTAATTTTAATTCTTCCCAGATTTCAATATCTGGTCTTTTACTAATAAGAGCGGCAGCTCTGCCTACTAACTTTGACGTAATCACTTGAAATATGTACAAATCTTGTTCCGTATTTCCTATTTCTCTACATAAGTGTATAACATATTCACATTTACGAATGAATAAATTAAGTAAATTTTCATCACCGTGAAATTTTGGAATAATACCAGAAAGTTCCTTGGGAATCTGTGTAATTTTAGGCATTTTTATTTAATTAATATTTTTATTAATTTATAATTAATTTAGTTCAATACTAATATGTAATTCAGAATTTTGCGTGATACTTCTCAAATGAACAAACATTAATCTTTCTATTTTTGTTATGTTTTCCTAAAAACATAAATATCAATTGTTTATGTTTTTAGGAAAAGGTTTTTAAAGAAAAAGAAAATTTATAAAAGTGATTATTTCCAATTTTATTTTTTTTTAATTTTGATTTGTTTTTTAACATATTTATTTTAAACAATTTTTACGCGTGCCACAAAAGGCAAAACATGTGGAAACAAATATTGACTCTGTATCCATCTGTCTGTACCCATGTTTTAGCGAAATAAATGATTTGATTTGATTTGATAATAAAAATTGTAATAATATTTTTATTTTATTATTTATATAATATAGAATTTAATTTAATAAACTTATTTCTAAATAAAAGAAATATATAATACGCACTTCAAATTTTTGAAAAACGCTACCACTTCCTAGACACATATAATTAAAATAGAATAGGATTGGAAAGTGCAAGTGGAATAGCGATTGGTTCTACTCACATACTGCCCATGTCCCTCCGATGAGTCTTTAGTTCTGTAGCGTGACGTCCTCGCTGCTTTTCTTCTCGACGAATTTCTTTGGTTCGTGGATTTTCGTTGAAAACGTTAGAAAACGTTCGTCGTAATTTACTGAATTTAAGTAAAAGCGACGTGAAAATCCTACCGGCTGCGCCAGTCAAGTTATGCAGGAACCGGAGGATGTCTTAAAAATACTAATTAATTAATTAAAGATGTTTAATCGCTACAAGACCTCGCTTAAGACTAACTTAAAATTCTATCCTTAAAACAAAATGGATGAGAGCCCACACAGGTGCTCGGCAGTTTCCGTTTGCCCACTCAGCGTATGCCTGTGGTCTGCAAACAAAATATTCTGCTGATGCGGACATCTTGGTGGGTCTCGCCACCCGTAACAATCTAAGGAGTTTACAAGTTGGTTTAAGTGAGAAAAAAGTGTTTTGTGAGCTTAAGATTGGTGAATCTTCTTCAGTTCAGTTCTAAAAAGAATTAAAATTTATATCTAAATATGTTTAAAAGTCATAAAGATTAGTATAACCTAAAACTACGTTATCGTCCTTTCTCACTCAAGGCCACGCTAATCATTTGCCTATAGGTTTCTCTGTCTACGAAATTTGTACATTATTCAACTAATTGTACTCATAAACAACTAATTTCGCAGTCACTACTCACCGACGTCAGCGCCGCTATGAATTCTACAACTTTCAAGGACATGCTTTAGTACGTAGTGATCGTTCTCCTGTTCTCTAACCGTCATGGCTTTTGATAGACACATTTTCAACTATTCTCCTATGGGAGTATGGGGTATAGATGTAAGGAGGACAATCAAGTCCTAATAGAAGGACAATCAAATCCTAAGGGAGCATGGAGTATAGAGGTAAGGAGGAGAAGTAGATGAAGTTAGTTGAATAATGTAGAAAATTTCTTCGCGGAATGGGTGAGAAAACTTTCATGCTCCGTAATTTTTAAATTTTTGAAAAAAGAAGCATTAAAAATTCGAGTAATATTTTATTGTGCGTGGATCTGCAAGTGGTTTAGCATCTGATCGGAAAAATAGATTGAAAATGACTTTTATTGAGTGAACTATAGGTCAGCCTATTGGGATAGGATGCGGTCTTTCGAGAGGTCTGCGAGAAACTAGTTCGCCTTCCTTCTGGAACCCGTGAATTCTGGTCTCTCGCCAAGGCTGTCCAGGGGAATTTCTGTCAGCCACCTCTTCCATCTCTGCACAGGGAGGACGACTCACTGGCCCATACTGCAAAGGAGATAGCCAATCTGCTCCGAGACTCTTTCTTTGCATCCAGCTCGACTCTCAATGACGGAGGGAGTACGCCGCCCACCATCCCGCGGTGTGAGTGCTCCATGCCGGACGTGCGATTTACACAGCGCTCGATTCGCAAAGCACTCCTCTCCCTGGACATCCACAAGTCGAGTGGGCCTGACGGTATCCCCCCAATCATGCTGAGGACGTGTGCTCCAGAGTTGGTACCAGTTTTAACGCGTCCTTTTATGTACTCCTACTCCCTAGGCGTAGTCCCAAAATCATGGAAGACGGCTTTCGTCCACCCGATCCCTAAAAAAAGCGACCGCTCAGACCTGTCCAACTACCGGCCTATCGCCATCACCTCCTTGTTCTCCAAAACAATGGAGTTTATTATTAACTGCCAGCTCATGAGGTA
Organism: Parnassius apollo; assembly: GCA_907164705.1. NCBI lineage: Eukaryota > Metazoa > Arthropoda > Insecta > Lepidoptera > Papilionidae > Parnassius > Parnassius apollo. Next base: position 7,687,123 of record CAJQZP010001558.1, on the reverse strand, counting down.
CCTTGAGGATCACCAGCTGATTAGTGATCGCCAATATGGTTTTCGCCGTGGTCGATCAGCTGGTGATCTTCTGGTCTACCTAACTCATTCAACATCATATTGGCCGTTAGTTTGGACATTGCGAAGGCCTTTGATCGGGTTTGGCACAAAGCGCTTCTTTCGAAGCTCCCTTCCTATGGGCTTCCCGAGAAATTGTGCGATTTGATCACCAGCTTTCTTGCAGATCGGAGCATCAAGGTCGTTGTAGACGGTGCAAGCTCCGATTACAAGCCTATTAATGCTGGTGTTCCACAAGGCTGCGTGCTATCGCCAACGCTGTTTCTTATGCATATCAATGATATTGCAACCCGTAACGTTCATTGCTATGCGGATGACAGCACTGGTGATGCTCTGTACACCGGCCGTGCCAATATTTCTCGGGAAAACGTCTCCGAGTACCGGGACAAACTTGTGTCTGAAGTCGAGTCTTTGCTGAACAGAGTCTCGGATTGAGGGCAACTAAATTTAGTCCAGTTTAACCCCCAGAAGACACAAGTTTGCGCGTTAACCGCTAAAAAGAACTCCTTTGTCGTATCTCCCCAGTTTCAAGGCACTCCCCTTGTTGCCTCAGCCAGTATCGGTATCTTCGGCATCGACATATCGAGTGACGTACAGTTTCGTGGTCACTTGGAAAAGAAGGCCGAATTTGTCTCTAAAAAGCTTGGCGTGCTCAGCAGAGCAGGACAGTATTTCATGCCGGTACACCGCCTGCAACTACAGCTACTACCTACCCAGGGTTTCGTACCACTGTAGACTATGAATTTTGACCTGCAAAAATTGTTTTTTTTTCTCCTGCTTATTTTTCTTAGTTTCATACCGTAAATTAAAGTACTTTTGAAGTAATGTTTTTAATTCAATCTCGAAAAGCTTTTTCATTACTCCACTCCATCGCAGCCATACGTGCAACCCCGCGGCACTCATCGTGCACAATGAGACAAACGTAGTGTGGCCGCTTCAACGCGATAATTCGCGCGTTAATCCTTAGATGTACCGCCACTCGAGTTATCGGCAAACGGAAAACGGCATTGTTAATGCCGTTGTCAAATTATCGCGTTAATTCGTGGCCACACCTACATTCAACGTCCATCAACGCGATAATTAACGGCATTTCTCCTTAGTGTGGCCGGGCCATTACAATGTAACCAAACAGCATATATTGCGAACAAAGTGTACAAAATACACATCAGAGGTCGTAGACAGAGAAACCTATAGACAAATTGACGCCTTCTTTCGCATTCGCACACGAAAAAGATATAGAGCGGTGTGATTGTTTCTCCCTTTCTCCGTGCCGGTTTTTTTGTTTAGCAAACTGTACAGTTTGCTAAACAACTTTAACAGCGTAGCGATTAAAGGAGTTTACAAGTTGGTTTAAGTGAGAAAAAAGTATTTTGTGACCTTAAAATTGGTGAATCTTGTTCAGTTCAGTTCTTAGAACAATTAAATTTTTTATCTAAATGTGTTTAAAAGTCATAAATATTATTGTATAACCTAAAAATTCGTTATCGTCCTTTCTCACTCTAGACCACGCCGATCATTAGTCTATAGGTTTCTCTGTCTACGTCAGAGGTGGTCTAAGTCTTTTGCTCACATAAATTGGCAAAAAAAAGAGAACAGAAACAGACGGAATATGGAGTGTAGAAGTAAGGAGTACAGACTGTGTATTAAAAAGTGTCCATAGAAATCCATTAAATAAGGGTAGCGCCACTATAACTACGGGGTAAATTTTAAAGAACGCACCGAAAAATATTAGTGGGAGAGACGACTTTTCGAGGTTATATTTACTAAATAAAATTATTTTTGATTTTAGAGCTACTGAGCAGTTTAGCACACTTAAACCGTCGACAACTGCTAAGTTCATTTAATCCCAGTAGCTACTCCAGCGCTGTTGTGGAGAGTTTTTGAACTCCTACAGGAAACTAATCTCAAAGCTAAGGACACTAGAGGCCTTTCTATTAAAAACTTCTCTCTTCTTCGTAACGACAGACCCGACCGCCGAGGCGGCGGAACGGCCATCTATTACAAGAAGACACTTCGTTGCTCGCCCATTTCTACTCCGCAGCTTACCAACATGGAAGCCACGGTATGCAGGCTAGCTATGACTGGACATCAGTCCATCCTCATAGCCTCCTGTTACATCCCTTCAGGAACCTATCCCCTCAAAAAAGATTTTGAGGCCATTTTATCTTTAGGCAATTCAGTCATTATGTTTGGAGATTTTAACTCCAAGCATACTGAATGGACATGCCGCACTACGTCCCCTAGTGGCAAGATACTGCTCGATATCACGCAGTCTCTTGATATTACCGTCCATAACTCACTTTCCCGATAACACCGATCACGCCCCCGATGTGTTAGATTTTGCGTTACTCCAAGGAGTTTCTCTCAACCTCAGAGCAATCGAGACACTAGACGATCTAGGATCAGATCACCGACCGGTCTCCCTCATTCTTGGCCATCAGCCACCTCCCCCAACATACACGAAAACCTTCACTAACTGGAAGGGATTCAAGGAGTCCCTAGCTAAAGCTTTGGACTCACAGGACTCTACCATCTCCCTACCGTCGGACTTAGATAGTCCCGAAAAAATCGACACCGCGGTCGATTCACTCTCCACCCTTATTAAATCCTCCCTTAAGGAGAACGAAAGGTTCGTCCCGGTTGCTAACAATAGTGGGCTTCCCCTACATATTAGCAACCTATTAAAAGCCAAAAAAAGCTGCTTTCCGGAGAGCAGCAAAATATCCCACCCCCGAATATAGGCGCGCGGCCAATCGTCTTCAACGAGAACTCCGCTTCCGCCTCTCTGAATTTCGAGACCTCGAAAAGAGTAAGCTCATGGAGAATATCTCTCCATCTCACACAGCGTACTATCAGATGGCTAGAGCCCTACGCATAGACGCTATCACCCACACTCCCCCTCTCTCCCGTCGCGACGGCACGGTTGCCTTAGAGGACGAGGAAAAGGCTGAGTGCTTTGCAGATAGCATTGCCGCTCAATGCTCTCCTAGTTCTCAACCCGTCGACCCCTCTCACGTCCAGGCAGTGGAGGATGAGGTCCGCCGCCGGAACTCACCCCCTACGGCCTCCGAACCTATCTCTGTGTCCAATGATGAAATTTCATCCCTCATCAAAGGACTTAAGCCCAAAAAGGCTCCGGGCGCGGATGGCATCTCCAACCAAGCCCTAAAACACTTTCCTGAGCAGGTGTTAACCTTTTTATCTATTATCTTCAACGCCTGCTTCAACCTCAGTTATTTCCCCACTACGTGGAAAGAGGCTACTGTGATTGGAATTCCCAAGCCAGGCAAGCCTCTCAACCTCCCCCTCCAGCCATCGCCCCATTAGCCTCCTCAAGGCAATGGGCAAGCTCTTCGAAAGAGTCATCCAAACGCGTATGAGGCGCTATCTGTTTCCCACAGACGGTGACCCTCTTATCATTCCCCATCAATTCGGTTTCCGAGCCAAACACTCATGTCCCCAACAAGTTCACCGCATTGTGGAATATATCCTCAGCGGTTTCTATCCTCGTCGTCATAAGACCATCGCGGTCTTTTTCGATATAGCTAAAGCTTTCGATAGAGTTTGGCACACAGGCCTCATCTACAAGCTCTACAAAATAGGTCTCCCCGATCGTCTAGTTCGTCTCGTGGCCTCCTATTTAAAACATCGTACCATTCGTTTTAGACACGAAGGCACGCTTTCTTCACAGCGAACTATCAAGGCTGGTGTCCCTCAGGGCTCAGTACTTGCTCCTCTGCTGTACATCCTGTTCACCAACGACATTCCCATCCCGTCGAAAGGTGTTCAACTCTCCCTCTTCGCAGACGACACTGCCATCTACTGCAAAGGTGTCTCACTACCCTTCATACGGAACAAGATCCAAAAGTCAGTTGATGACCTAGGAGCTTGGTTCAAAAAATGGCGCATCGATGTAAACCCGGAGAAGAGCTCCGCCGTTCACTTCGATTATAAACGACGCCGTCTCAAAAACACTCCACCAATACGTATGCTAGGGACCCCTGTCCCCTGGCATACGTCCGCCAAATATTTAGGTGTCACTCTAGACACAGGGCTCACTTTCAAGCCCCACGTCAAAAGAGAAACCCGTCACGCACGATTTTATCCGAGTAGGCTCAACAGCATGTTGGGCCGACTCAGTAAAATGTCCCTTCGAAACAAGCGTACCCTTTACAAGGTCTGTATAGGACCAGTCATGTCCTACGCGGGCCCCGTCTTTGCCCACGCAAACCCTAATATTTTAAATGAACTCCAAATAGTTTAGAACCTCTTCTGTCGTCGAGCTGCGAACGCACCTTGGTACGTCCGTAATGCCGACCTTCATCGGGACTTAGAGCTCCCAACAATTCAACAATTTTCTAAAAAACTCTCTGAGAACTTCTTCAAAACCTCAGAGTCGCACCCAAACCATTTAATTCGTGAGGCAGCTTCTTATGCAGCCCCACCCCCCTCTCGCTATCGTGTTCGCAGGCCGAGAAACTCTCTCTCGGACCCGCCTAATAAACTGTCAAACGACCTGAACTGTCTCCTGGCGGCTCAGGCCAACTCTAATTAAATTAAATTATTGTAATAACTAACATTAATTTGCCTTCGTAGGCACTCCCTCAGCGGCACTTAGCCACCTGCGCCCTCTTTTCCCAAAAGAGGGTCGCTCATGATAAGGCACAATACAGCTTGATCAGCCGGCTGCCTGTCCCCAAAGGCGGTTTTTAGAGGGTATCACTTAGGGTCCCCGGTAGGACAGTGAGCCCCTCATAACCACGATAGACCGGCTATCGTGGTATGCGTAATGCATTTTCCGCCTCCCTACGTATGGGGTAGCCCTTTAATTGCTTCGGGCGCAAAAAAAAAATGGTAGACAGAGCTACCTGTAACTGATCTGCAGGCATGATCGATGTTGCAGAAACATCGATGATTACATCGATATTGGCATCGATAGCTCAACATCATGTTCGATGTTTATCCTACTCAAAATATCGATGTTGAACATCGATATTTTTGCACTTGTATAATATTTTGCACACATTTAAAATTACACACAGTCATCATAATTCCGCAATGGTTCACAAGAAACTGTTACACACATATCTTAACCACTTCTTGTGATACGATCTATTATAGAGAAAAAAACTTTCAGATCATTCCAAGTCGACCAACCGTAGTTTCTACGAGAAAAGTAAATCGCAGTAACAACTACGAACCAATGCGTGTAATGCAAACAAATGATAACACAAGTGCCTAAGTGTATAAACGCTTGGAAATAACTCCGACCAACCAAAAACTAACCAGTGTACCTCCTTAATTCATAAGCCTGCACCGGACTAATGTGTCTTTTCAACCAGCTACGCGGCATGGTCTGGTACGATATTGTTATTTCGACCAGCTTCATACAAATCCAACCCTCATCATCAAACATTCATAAGCTTGAACCGAACGGATGTATTCTTTCGACCAGCCGCGCGCGGTATGGGCCGGTAAGAGATTGTTCCCGTAAAGCAGCTTTTCACAAACCATTTTTCTCACATTAATTCAATTCAAACAAGCAATTTTGTTCTACAGACATGTTCTTTATGTTTTATTATTAATGAAATAAAAGAAATTAAGAAACAATGTACCTTATCAAAATCAGTAATTCAAAACAATTGGAAGAAGTGAACAAATATTTATTTCATATGTCATACAGTCCAATATTTTTCTGATTGATTGAAGACGTAGTAATTTTGACAAAGAAGTACCTTTCAACCTTTATCTCTGTTGATTAAGAGTTGAGCCAGCTTTTGAAAATAACCTTTTAATAATCGCTGTTAAAACATCGATGTTTTAATTTTTAACATCGATGCTCGATGATCATCGAACATCCCTACTCATCTGCTTCCTAGGTTTTTAAAATGTTAAAAAACTGACTGTGACTGCTGACTGAACTGTGGTTTGGATTTACAGTATCACACTTTAATCACTTTATCATATTTTTTAAACAATAATACAATTGTATTGTTTCTTGTTTATTTGTTTAAGTGGTGGTGTGGACGCTAATTTTGCGGCCTTGGCCTTTGAGACTTGTTCAAAGAGTAGAATAATATGGTACTATAAGTTTTTATCATATTATTTTGTTATTGTTAATATGTTTTAATTGCAGTAATAAATAAAAAATGCCACCTACTGTGCAAACTAATGAGCCAGAGCGGGAGAAGCGCCCGCAAAGGACTGGTGAAAGAAGGTTTGTGAAATCTGAAGATGTATATTTTAGAGACAAATGATTCTTACATATAATTTTACATTAAATATTTCTAGGTCTGAATTGGTGACGCGTGTTAAATATTGCAATACGTTACCGGATATCCCTTTTGACTTAAAATTCATCACATACCCGTTTCCATCTACAAGATTCATTCAGTACAATCCTACTTCGTTGGAGAAGAACTATAGATATGAGGTGCTAACTGAGCATGATCTTGGAGTGCATATTGATTTAATTAATCGTGATATATACCAAGGAGATGGTAATGCAACGTTAGATGTTGCTGATGAGAAGCTTCTGGAAGATGATGTCCTAACTCCCCAAGATTCTAAAAGATCTCGCCATCATGCCAAAAATGTGTCATGGTTGCGTCGCTCCGAGTATATTTCAACTGAACAGACTCGATTCCAGCCCCAATCAATGGAAAAGGTAAGTTGTTGGCATTTTATTACAATCTTAGAATAATTTTCTTATGAACTATGAATACCACATGCTTGAGCAGCACAGCAGACCAGTTGTTTTAAATAGTACAACAGAAATGAGAGGATGTAACATTACTACTTTATACATACATAACACAACTGAATAATTCCACATATTATAATAATAAAGTCTAATCTTGAAGATACAGTAATAACTATATATTTTTGTACTTTTTGTAGAATAATTGAATTAATTATAAATTTGAAAAAATAAAATTGAAAAAAAAAATCTTGCAGAGAATACATATTTTAATAAAACAGCTTATGAATAAGATATTGCTTTGTGTATCTGTTGGGTAAATGTTAAAACTCTTCATACTGCATAAGAATGGCCATTCTTGCATTTGTTGTTCTCAGAACTATGATAGAATTGCTAAGAGTGCTAATAATGATTTTCCATAACCAGTAAAAAGGGAATAATTCTTTACACACACTAAACACAACAGCTGCTTTAAGCTACTATTTTATGGTTGTATTCTGTGACATGTAAGTCCTCACTGGTCAAGCCGACCTATTCGTGCTGCTGCCATAATATAGCTGCAAGGTGGCTCTACCACATTAAAATATTATATGTCACTATTTTAAATGTATTTACTGTGCAAGTATACTATTTATTATTTCATAAACAATGTAAATAATTAATTATATTTTAATAGGTTGAAGCCAAAGTAGGTTACAATGTCAAAAAGATATTTAGTGAGGAGACACTCTATATGGATAGAGATAGTCAAATTAAAGCTATTGAGAAGACATTTGAAGATAACAAGAAACCTATAGAGAAGCATTACAGTAAACCTGGTGTAACACCAGTTGAAATTATGCCAGTATTTCCAGATTTTGAAATGTGGAAGTACCCATGTGCTCAAGTTATATTTGATACTGATCCTGCACCAGCTGATAAGAATATTGCAGGACAGATTGAAGCCATGTCTCAGGCTATGATTCGGTAAGATTTTCAATATTTTTCATCCACATGTACTAAAGACTGTGTATGTTTTTTTTATTATATTACTTCTACTTCAATAATAATAATATTGCTAATGCTAATAATATTTCTACTTTTATTGGGAAGATATATGTTTGAATGCAGTTTAGGAGGAGGTCTATGTTATAGCAAATGAAGATTATTTAGAATTAAGTACAGTAAATATATTGTGGCTTCCTTGTGGGTTTACAACTAGATGACCTTGATTGACCTTGACCTTGACCTTGATTATAACCAGCTAGTATTTATGGCTAAGGGCTGCTACTAAACATTTAACTAGAATTTAGTCAAGCGTTCAAATTCTCTACAGACAATTATTGGCATGGATTAGATAGATAGGTAACAACGGGCTGTTTTTACAAAACTCCAAGTCTAAGCAGGTATTTTGCATGTGGGCAGGAATAATGTAATTATTCGAGCTATGAAATTTCCCCGAAAAAGTTCTACAGTCCTTCGATGTTGCAAACAACTTTGGGAAGTGGTCCCGGAGTGGCGAGATGTTTAGCCCTGTATGCAGTGACCTTCTCATGTCAGCAACACGTGGGTCGCCGTTTCTTCCTCCCCATATACATTCCCAGACATGTACTATCCGTAACACCTATGGTAAATAAATGTTTGTTAAAAGAGCCATGTCCCGTGATAGCGCTTGTTACTATCCTAATCTGTAGCTTGTCAACCAACCTCATTAGAACCTTGGTCTATTGGTAAGGATTATAATTAATTGCTTTGGCCCTGGGTGTTTTTCCATGTGCACTTCATGCGTGTAACACACACAATGCAGGAGAAATTAAGGATAATTTTCGTATCAAATAAATATGCTTTGTAACTACTAGAGATGGGCCGAATATGGATTTCACCGAATACGAATATTCGGCCAAAAGTTTGGTAAAACTTTTACTGAATCAAATATTCGGCTGAACATTATTCGGCAGGATCACCTCGGTACCTAACCAATTTATGTCGAAACTTGTTACCGTAAAGCGAGCAGGATTAGCGCCGGACCCTGCTCTTCACTGCCCCGCCACACCAACCATGTTATTGAATCATCTAGTACCGAGCAAATTTCCGGCACATGCTTATGTTTTGACTATTTGAGCATCGGTTGTAAAGATGCAAACCATATGAAGCGACTATATTATTATGAATGCTGGGTTGAGAGCTCGAAACAGAGCCATCTCACAATGCAGTGAGGTGCAAACTTAACTGAGTTGTACATCATCTCATCACATACATGTGTAATTTTTTTACATTTGTTTATGTAATCTACTATTGCCTTTGGCTTTTTTAGGGGTGTGATGGACGAAAGCGGTGAACAATTTGTGGCATACTGTCTTCCAACTGAAGAAACAATCCAGAAACGTCGTCGTGATGTTACAGAAGGCATACCATATATGGATGGTGACACTTATGAATATAAAATGGCTAGAGAGTACAATTGGAATGTCAAAAGCAAGGCTTCTAAGGGCTATGAAGAAAATTACTTTTTGGTAAGTTTCTTATTATATTAAATTAATGTATTTCATTTAAAATGGTAAGTGGCTTCCGTAGCTTAAGTACCTGCAATGATGCCAGATGCCGTACCACCTCTGTGGACTAAGATACAATGTCTGACAGTCTGTAACTATGCTTCTATATTCTTCAGACCAGCAGTTTACTGTGTTATCAAAATAGCTGAGAGAGTGGAACTGGTGGAGTTTTTTGCTGGTTCTTCCTGGGACAGAGGTTTTTTTCCAAGCCACTGGTAATGTTTAAATGACTTAATAAGTATGCTTGTAATCTATATTGAATAAAAATGATTCTATTCTATTCCTATTCAGATAATTTCTGGACCCAGGCAGAAAAGGAAGTCCCTGATTGAATTCAGGCTCTCCTCAAATAGCTTCTGATTGGAAGTTTTAATTCTTCAATACGTTAGAAGCTCCAACATAGCACCAGCTTCGGAGCTATTTAAAAAAATACCTAAAAACAATTATTACTTTTTATCAAGTTTACTTTTTATAACAAGTAAATACATAGCCTTTCTGAAACCAGCTCCCGCTCTAAAAACAAATAATGTACTGAATTTTCACTTTCTAGATGTAGTATGTTCCACAACATTTGTAAAATCGCAACTGGAGTAGCGTGAGTTCTGGTACACTTTTATAAAGGTTATTTCTTATATGAATATAATATGAATTTATCTTTTCAGGTGGTTCGCAATCACTGTGTATACTATAACGAATTGGAGACACGTGTACGTCTCTCCAAACGTCGTGCTCGAGCCGGTGCAGCTGCTCAGGCGCTTACTAGGCTTGTGGTCACTCATCGCCCACTGAGTGCCGCAGAGCATCGCATGCTCAGGCTCAGGGAGAAACAATTGGAGCCTCCACAGGTAAACATAATAGATATAATTAAAAGTTTATGACTATAGTATGGAAGGTACAGCAATTCTCATTTTGTGAAACATAGAAGTTGGTTGATCCATCTCATATCTATCAATACAACCCATTACAATTACACTTCTGAACATGGGCCTCCCCCAAGGATGCCTCCCTCAAGGCCGCCCACAAAGCATGGTCCTGAGCCACCTGCATCATGTTTATCATCATTATCATCACTACAACAACCCTTCATAAGTCCACTGCTGAACATAGGCCTCCTCCAAGGAATGCCACAAAGCACGGTCCAGAGCCACCTGCATCAATCGACTTTCTGCATGTCTTACCAGGTCGTCACTCCATCTAGTGAGGTTCATCCCAAACATTCTATCAATTTAGCTTCTACTTGTCTTAATGTAGAGACGTGAGCCGCGGTAGCTCAGGGGATTAGCACTTGCCTTATTTTATTCTCCTTTCGTACAAATCGAGATTGATTTGTGCAGGAACCACTGAAATGTTTAAGCCTTTTTAATGCTTATTTACAAAATGCTCGGCGTTGAAAGAAAATATGACTAAACTTGCATTTCTTTGTCTGTGACAAAGACGTGAAATTTACTCGGAAACGGTAGACTCATCTCTGCCCTAATAGAATGAGACAAGGCCATACAGTGGCATTTATAGACAGATAGATGATTCGTAAAACACGAAATAAGTTATTAATAGCATAGCATACTGCTAAGAGCTATATCTTCCAGACAACCTTTATTTAGGCTGTATAATATACTTTATTGTACTTAGCCTGATAGTTTTTAAAAGTATAAATTTTATTTAAAGGATGAAGATGAAGAGGAAGAAGAGGAAGAAGAAGATGAAGATGACGAGAAGCAAGAGCAGAATGAAGAGAAGGAAAGGTAAGCCTTAAGCATTGCTTTACAGGCTATTGTTATTTATTTTGATGGATCACGCCAAATGTTCATTTTGTGGCTACCATTATACGATGACTGGCCACCTTTGCCTATTTTCGTACAATCTGTTAATACTAGAAAATTAAAGGCTTAAATAATGGAGGACTAGTTGTGTATGTGTGTGTGCAGGTGTGTATAACTGTCTGCATTAAATAATCCATCACCCCTTTCTTAACACGCTATAGCTCCAGCTATTATAGCTGCAGCACGAATGGGTTGGCTTGAAAAGGATAGGATAATAGCAGCTTAATGCTGCTGTGTTTCGTATGGTGTGTGTATAGAGAATTTGAGACCCTTTTTACTGGATAAGAGGCATTTCATCTTAGTCTTCAGTAGTAACAACATATATATGTTATTGGTCACACCCGATCTCAGGCCAAACTTTTCGTCCTTGGCCGAATCAGCTTATCCTGTGTGAGTGAGGATATACTAGTCTAGCCCAGGACAAGTTTCTAGTTTGGACTCAATACTTTAGGCTCAATTAGTTTGGACTAGGCAGAACTGGGTAAATGAATGAGCTTATTCAAATCCAAATTCAAATATTTTATTTTCAGTAACTTAGTCTATTACAAATATTAGATGTGGGAACTCTCCTTTAGGCAAAACATCGCCTGTGGTGGGAAGAACCGCTCTTTTTACAGTTACATAGAAAACTAAATTACAACTTATACACTACAACAAGCAAGTTTACATGTAATGGTAATATATTTTTTTTATTGTTTCCTTCTGCTCGTGTGTGTGTGTGTGTGTGTGTGTGTGTGTGTGTGTGTGTGTGTGTGTGTGTGTGTGTGTGCGTGCGTGCGTGCGTGCGTGCGTGCGTGCGTGCGTGCGTGCGTGCGTGCGTGCGTGCGTGCGTGCGTGCGTGCGTGCGTGCGTGCGTGCGTGGTGCGTGCGCGTGCGTGCGTGCGTGCGTGCGTGCGTGCGTGCGTGCGTGCGTGTGTGTGTGTGTGTGTGTGCGCGTGCGTGCGTGTGTGTGCGCGTGCGTGTGTGTGTGTGTGTGTGTGTGTGTGTGTGTGTGTGTGTGTGTGTGTGTGTGTGTGTGTGTGTGTGTGTGTGTGTTTGAGTTAGGTTGTGCGTAAGTGTTGTGTTATATAACTAATATTTGTTATTTAATATTTTCAAATTTTCAATTACTCTCCTTAAGTGATAGTATTGGCGATAACTGGAACCTGTATGCGCTATAAGACCTATGGGTACCAACACGTGTTAAAGATATGTTAGTTTTTAAGCATCAGTTCTGTCTCTGTGTAACTTATTGATTTTAGCCATTCCAAAACCGTTTTCTTACATTTTTTTTATTAAGGGGAAATATGTTAAAGATTGAGGCAGACTGCATAGAGTACTGCCGTCTTGCAAAGTCAGATTTCAATGTGGGAACTAAAGCAACTTTATACTTTCTTCTCTTGGTGAGCAATTTAGCATCAAATGGAAGAGATTTGTGCATTCTAAGAACAATGTCTAATATGTATAGTTTCCTAACTGATAGAAGATTAGCTTCCCGATAAAAATCTTCAGTGGGGTATCTATATGGTTTTAGAAGCATTACTTTTATCAGCAACCTTTGAGCTCGTTCCAGACATAGTAGAGCAGTTTTAGCAGCTGAGCCCCACGCTGATATGCAGTATACCAGTATGTATTGTGCTAGTGCAACATATGTTTCAGTAACTCTTTACTCGCAATATGACGTAAAGTTTTAAAAATCCAGATCAGCTTTCTCACTCTTTTCATGGTCAATTCTACATGCAGGTGCCAAGAAAGACGCTGATCGACGAGAACCCCAAAGTATTTAATTATAAGCGACTTTATCTATTATAGTACACGAGCAGTCATTATAAGACGGGTCACCACACTTGTGAATTTTTATGTTAAAGTTTGAAGGGGGTTGAGTTGTGATGTTTTTACTGAAACAAATATATTGAGTCTTAGCAGCATTTAAAGTCAGGAGGTTTTTGTCTAACCAGGATGCTATCTTTGCCAGGGCATTTTCTGCCGATATTTTAACTTCACGCCAGGATTTGCCAGAGAACGCGATAGCTGTATCATCTGCGTAAGAAAATACAGTACCATTTGATAGTTTTAGAAGACAGAGATTATTTATATACACCAGGAAAAGCGTTGGTCCCAGCACACTCCCCCGTGGGACACCAAATGTTAAAGTGGCTTCCTGGCTAGTGTGATTGCCTATTCGAACACGCTGCTTTCGATTAGTAAGGTAGTCTTTGAATAATTTGAGAGGAGTAACTCTCACCCCTACTTCCTCTAGTTAGTGTTAAATAGTAACAGGATGGGCACCGACACTGTGTCAAATGCCTTCTTAAGATCGAGCAATACTCCCAGACACTTGTTTCCAGAATCCACTTCTTTTACTACTAGAGTTGTAAGAGCCTGAATAGCATTTTCAGTCGATAAGCCTCGTTGAAAACCAAATTGATTTTTTGCTATGATGCTATATTTTGTCAAGAATTTTGTGAGTCTAATGTTGATTAATTTTTATAGAAGCTTAGACTAACTGATGAGAGAACGGAGATCGGTCGGTAGTTACAGGGGTCACTTTTGCTGCCATCCTTATATATAGGTGTTATTAAAGCCTGCTTGAGTACTGTCGGAAAAATTCCCTGTTCGAAATACAAGTTGGCCCATATGGGAAATAATTGGCGCAATTTCATTTAGAGCGAGCCTTAGAAAAGAGGTAGGGATATTATCCCATCCCGGTGAGCTACTTATATGTGAAGTTGTTTCTATGAAGACTTAACAACTTCACATATTTCAGCACAATCAGTATCATATATACAGACAGACCAATGATGACACCTGTTTTATGCTTGTGCTATGATTCACTGACGGAGAATCTGGAGTTATAATTTTTTCTGCTAGCTCTTTGCCAATATTTGTAAAATAGGTGTTGTGATATCTACCGATGCTTGTGGAAACGAAGCTGCATGCAGGAGTTCAAGGTTATGGGTTTTGGGGGACTTACTTTGGGTTATTCCGTTTATAGTATCCCATAACTTTTTAGAGTTATTTTGAGCTTTGGTCAGCTGGTCTTGATTATAGTTCCTTTTCAACTTTTTTTAAAATACAGCTGCAGTAGTTACGGTACCTTTTATACTTTATTTTTAAAGTTTCATTATATGGGTCAAGTTTTAGCCTTCTTTGCATGTCATTTCTGCTTCTGATGCAGCGTAGCATACCTGGAGTAACCCAAGGTTTTAAGATCCTTTTGTTCGCTGAGGTGAAAGTAATAGTCGTATTTAATTTTAAGCACTGTTGAAGTTTTTTTATTAAAAGTTCAGTTATAACATTAGGGTCACTGTATTCGAATAGATCAGGTAATTTAGTTGTTTTTAATAAGTCTAGGGCTTTGTCATAATTGATTTTAGTTATCGTTTTGTTATTTATTATTAGTTTATCAGGGCAGGATATTTTTAAAAACATCATACTATGATCAGTGACATTGACATCGAGTACAGCAATAGTGACATTTTGATGTGCGTGATTGAGTTTTAGTATGAAATGATCGAGACAATTAGGTCCTCTCGTTGGAATAGAGTGACCTGGAGGGAAGCCCTGTGAAGTTAACTTATCCAGATAATTGTGTCTATTACTGAACGCAGTAATAGACACAATTAGGGTTGTTCGTCCAGTTCCAGGTGAGTACATAATGAGTCAATGAATTGCTCGGCTTTACGATTAGAGGGTGCGCGATAAATACCAAGAACTGTAAGTTGAGGTAAAGATATCTGCAAGTAAGACGCATGTTTTAAATAGACCTCGGATACGTTGGCTGCCAGAGTGGTTTTGACATAGGGGACTACTCCATCAGATTGATTTAGAATTTAGATGTTTAGATGTTTGAAAAGAATAATACCCTATTATCTGAGGAATGTGTTTATCAGAGTTCAATTTGCATTCACTAAGGATGATAAGATCAGAGTTGAGGTCAAGGATGGATACGTTTGCTTGAAAGTCATCAAAATTGGCATATATACTTCTAATATTTTGGGATATTATCGTAAAATCTGTATTTTGTACTGTGATGATATTCTTAAGATCCCCAATTTTACATTCAAAGTTAAAAAACGTTCCAGAGTCATCTATTGCGTTAATGTTATTGAGAACGTGATTCATGTTTTGTTTTAAAACCCGTATTATGTCTTACAGATTTCACAATTGTATATGGTCTGAGACATTGAGTGTAAAGGCGTGTAGTAAGGTTTTTGACATTGTGTGTATTTTTTTGTTTATAAAAGTGTATGTTTGTGAATGTGTAATGGTTGAGATCTTTAAAGATTGTTTTCATCTTTCTTGTTTTTAACTCTATAGATGTCTTTTATATCTGCCTTCGTAATGGCATGGCCAACTTCCTCCGATAACTTCACTACCATGTTTAACAGTTCGTTCTCACTTTCATTGGCAATTTTCGGAGCATTTAATTTTTATATTTGATTTTCTATTTTCTCTCTGAAGGTCCTCAAATTTGTCTTCCAAAAAAGTTATGTATTCTCTATCTTTCTTAGCTTGAAGCTTGAATCCGTCTAATTTCTTTTTCAGCTCTTCATTTTGGGCAGCGAGTAATGCCATCGATTTTTCAATATTGTTGTTAGTTTTCTTAATGTCAGCTAGGACTGGGGTAATTTTCATAAATTGGTTTCCTTGAGCAGTCAGCATTGTCGAAATCATGGTTTTGATTTCTTCTTTGAAGTCACTAAATTCACAGTCCAGTTCGTGACTGCATTTCCTTTTCGCGCGCCGGCTTACGAAATTCGGTGGAGTGATCTCTACCGTAAGTCCAGGAATGTTAGTTTCAGAGAGTGATTTATTCATCGCATGTTCCATTTTACTATTTAGACGAGACAATTATACACTCGTAGATGCACTTAAAAAACCAGTCTCGTAAGTGATGACGACAAAAGCAAAGGCCCGTCGTAGCAGTTAGTCGAAGTTACCTAGCGCGTAGCAGGGGTGGAGCTCGTAGCGACCACCGTAGCACTGGTGCAGATGTTTGCGGTGCAATATTGGAGCGAGATCAAATATAATAGTCTGTTTTGTTCTCGCGGGGGTGATTAAGGTCCCTCCGCTCGCTGATGTTTGCCGTGACCGAGCGATGCACTTATTTGATTTATTTTTACTTGTTTATAGGAATTTCGTATATAAGCACTTAGATTTACTAGCTTGTTTAGCGTATTAGTTAAGTACAATTTTTAGAGCGACGCGACACACGTTTGCTCGCATATGCGTTCTCGGACGAAGAGCTTAGGTTAGGTTAGTTTTCTTTTTTCCTCTACAGAGGTTTCTTACCATCTCTTGTGGA
Source organism: Parnassius apollo (assembly GCA_907164705.1). NCBI lineage: Eukaryota > Metazoa > Arthropoda > Insecta > Lepidoptera > Papilionidae > Parnassius > Parnassius apollo. Next base: position 7,670,728 of record CAJQZP010001558.1, on the reverse strand, counting down.
TGTTTATTGTAATGTTTTTACTTTATTGCTCTGCTAATTGATACAGATTAATTTTTGTAAATTATGTTTGGTTAGGTTAGATTAGGTTAGGTCATGTAATGATTCAATAGGTTCTGCCTAGACCAAAATAGATTGTCTTGGGTTAAATTAATATATCCACTGACACTTGTACAATAAACCGATTTCGTCTAGGACAAAATAGTTTGGACTGAAATTGGGTTTGGCCTTTAACATATACATTTTGATTCTTAATTGAGGATGAATATAAAGGGTTTTTCAACAAGAACTTTGTTTTCTAAAACAAAATAAAACAAAGAGTTTAGATTATGAAGATGATTCAAATTTTTATTGTATTACGAAGAGAAAAGTTTGGCAATTATGAATGAAAAATGATATCTGGCAAATGTCGTGACCACGGACATCTGTCAGCGTGGTCGTGGTGGACCACGACCACGCTGACAGATGTCAATTCTTTCATCAAAGTTTTTAATCACTTTTTGGCAAAATGGCGGGGCTATTTCGTTAATCACGTCACGGATATTGAGTTTTAAGGCCGCGATCGATTCGATTGGCTCCGTATAGACTCTGTCCTTAACATAGCCCCACAAAAATAATCCAGTGGTGTTAAATCACACGATCTGGCTGGCCTTTTAACAGCTGAATTTCGTGAAATTATGCGATCGGGAAATTTGGTTTGCAATAAATTGATCATTTCGTTGGCTGTGTGACATCTGGTACCGTCCTATTAAAACCACATGTTTGTGATATCGATGTTATCAATAATAGGCCAAAATTGAGATGTTAACATCCCGCGATAGCGTGATCCATTGACGGTTACCGCATTTCCAGCCTCATCTTCCAAAAAAAAAAACGGCCCAATCACGCCTCCAGACCACATAGCGCACCATACAGTACACGTTGAGCATGCAAAGGCTTCTCAATAATCGCTAGGATTTTCAGAAGCCCAAATGCGGCAATTTTGCTTGTTGACGTACCCTGACAAGTGAAAATGGGCTTCGTCTGAAAAAATGATTTTTTCAGAAAAACCAGCGGGCTGTTCCTGAATGAATTGAGCGAATCTACGGCGATGTGAATGGTCGGTCAGCTTCAATTCCTTCACCAGTTGAAACTTGTAAGGCTTCAAAGCCAAATCCTTACGCAAAATTCGCCATGTGGTGGTTTTGGATAACCCCAATTGTTGAGAACGTCGAGGAATTGACAAATTTGGACCTTCTTCAACACTGTGGCTCACGGCTGCGATGTTTTCGGTTGAACGACCCGGTCGAACACGCGTTGGTGTTGGCACATTTTGTACCGAGCCTGTCGATTCAAATTTAGCGACCAAATTCTTAATAGCGGTCTCAGAAGGACGATTATGTTGTCCGAAAATATCACGAATTTTACGAAACTTAACTTTAACAGAACCACCATTTTCATAGTGGATTTTAATTATTTAATGCGATTTTCGAGCGAAATTGAACTCATTGTAGCAATTGCCAAAGCATCTACTACGAATAGGTCAAAAAACTAAATGTCAAAACTGTCATGTTGTTGGTGTTGCCCCAATTGAAAAACAAAGTTCTTAATTATAAATTCTTTTCTTTTCTATTAAAAAAATATTAATTAATAATTCTAAATAAATTCCTCAGCATATTAAAGCACTTTCTTTACCAAGATATAAAAAAGCCTCAATGATTTTCTTGCAGAAAGTACCTTTTATAGCGTCAAAGAATTTCTAGATTGTAAATTTAATGAATGAACTACTGTAATTTCACTGAGTATTGAGATTTTATTCTATTTAAAAATAATTAATAATTATCTGACATTTTTCTTCTATTACACCATTAGCTATTGATAAAAAAATTGAAGCCGAAACGTAATATATTTTTTAATAAGTAAATTGCAATTTATGTAAATTTTGGTAATAGTTTTATACAATTTATGACAATATAGTAACATGTTGTACTGTGTATGTATTCATCCGAAAATAAAAATCATCTCCTATTTTAATAATGGTGAAATATGAAAAAAAAACTGATCTTTTTGATATTAACATTTATTAATTTTTTTAACAATTTTTTGACTTTTTAGATATTTGACATTTATATAAACATTTACCTACATTTTAATAAAAACATTGACATGGAATATTTATTGTAATCTAAAAATTTGACGCTAAAATATTTTTGAATAGGTACTCGTACATAATTCATTTTCTTCAATAACTTAACTTCACTAAATTGTATTAATATATTTTTTTTGTTTACTTGTAAAAGATTGCACGCCATTATCATGGTAGAATGTAAGGTCTCGTTAATAACTAATAACACATATTATTATGTACTACATTCTAGCAATAAATAAATTTGAATTTGAATTTTATGGGCCTCATTTTATGTGGCCACTTACCATCAGGTGAACTGTTTACTTGTTTGTCATTCTATATGTTCTATAAAAAGAAAAAAAAAATAGTCTAGTGGATTTCATAAGATGCGACTTTGGAAAATGCCAATAATCTACTGACTATGTAACAATCATGTTTAAGCCAGAAGTAAAATACCCAGACAGGTGACGGGGGGAGCGTTAAAAGTGCGAGACGTGCCGTCACGCGATCTGTTTACTTTTGTTAAGGTAGTGAGATTTATCATCTAGGGTAGAAGTAAAACTCACGGTCCACGGTCTGCGGACCAGAACGAAGGATTTTAATAGCCTATTTATACGACAAAGTTTACGTACATTAAGCTACTTGTTTTTTTTTTACGGTTTTTGAAGTGCTTTTTTATTCATGTTGGCTAACATTAGTTCGTAAATAAAGATTCTTTTTATTGTATATTTTTGTGTATATTTATTTTGCGTCTTGTCCGCTAGTATTTCCATAATTCTGCAAATAACCTTATAGAAAATTGAGTTTAACACTCCTGGTTTGGCGTTTCATGACCACTCACCACCAGGTGGGATTCTACTGACACACTCAAGCACTGGTTATGTATCTGCTATCACTAGTCCTTATGTAAAAGCATGATGATGATGATAATTACTGTCCATGTATCTGCTGGCACCAGTTCTAATGTAAAAGCCTTCCTATAATGCGATAGACTCATGTTCAGAAGGATGGATCATACATCAACCCTGTTAGTAAGCAATATAAAAAATGTGTAAGAGGTTGAAAAATATTTTTTCCAATTTTTTTTTAACAAAAATTGTTTACTGTTTGTTTTGTTTTCAGGTCCCGCTCTCGTTCTAAATCAGGATCCAAATCTCCGCAAGGCTCAGAGAGATCGAAGGGATCGAACAGGTCGAGGTCTGGATCTCGGGAGAAGTCGAGATCTAGATCCAAATCCAAGTCAAAATCTAGAAGCCGGTCGCGTTCCGGATCCGGCTCAAGGAAATCTAGATCTAGATCTGGTTCTGCACAATCTGGATCTGCTAGGTGGGTTAGGATTTTATGTATAATATGTTTTGCATTAAAACAAAACAATTATTACATGTGAAGCGATATTATTATTTTTAATAGTTAAAAGTAAATATTATATTAACAGGTCAGGATCGGCCAGGTCCCGCTCTGGTTCTAGAGCATCTTCTAGAGCTTCGTCCAGAGCAAGTTCCAAGAGTGGGAAAGGATCAAGGGCCAGTTCCGCCAGCGGACGTGGTTCTCGAGCCAGTTCAAAAAACAGTGATAAGGTAACTTTTAATACTTTTCTCAACCACCTATGTAGGTACAAAAGTTTTCTACACTTGGCATAGTAATAATTAGTTGAAACTTTTTTTATTTCAGTTTAATATGGTCTATAACTATCGTAATTTAAACTTATTGCACAGATATCTTGATTTAAAAAGATGCTCAATTTCTACTTCATCTTTTACGCACTAACATTGTCGTCATTGATTTAATAAATGTTACTAGTCACTTAGAGGGGTTAATTCTCAACTATAGGTCTGGTGAATTGTGAACTTTGATACTTCTTGAAATAGTATATACTCAATTAATTTCTTAATCGAATGGATTTTTAAAATAATTTTATTAATCAATGTAAATATTTTAATTTAATCTCTCGGAAAAAAGTCGAGTTCTCGTTTGCTTTAAGCAAGAAATGTTATATTTCAATGTAATCATCATCATCATCATCATCATCACAGCCCTTCACAAGTCCACTGCTGAACATAGGCCTCCCCCAAGTAATGCCACAAAGCACGGTCCTGAGCCACCTGCATCCATCGACTTCCTGCATATCTTACCAGGTCGTCACTCCATCTAGTGGGGGGTCGCCCTACACTACGCCTACCTGTACGAGGCTGCCACTCGAGAACCTTTCTTCCCCATCGGTTATCGGTTCTTCGAGCTATATGGCCGGCCCATTGCCACTTCAGCTTACTAATCCGTTGGGCTATGTCGGTCAATCTGGTTTTACTGCGGATATCCTCATTTCTGAGTCTATCACGCAGAGAAACTCCGAGCATAGCCCTCTCCATAGCTCGCTGAGCGACCTTGAGCGTCCTCATACGGCCAGCAGTGAAGGACCACGTCTCTGATCCGTAAGTCATCACTGGCAACACGCACTGGTTGTACACTTTAGTTTTCAGAGATTGAGGTATACCTGACGAGAAGATATGTCGTAATTTCCCGAACGCTGCCCAGCCGAGTTGAATCCGTCGATTGACCTCTCGGTCGAAGTTGGACTTACCTAGTCGGAATATTTGTCCCAGGTAAACGTACTCGTCAACAACTTCGAGCATAGTGCTCCCAACAACTACCGGCATAGGTGGGACATTAAACATAATCTTTGTTTTGTCCATGTTCATCTTAAGACCTATCCGTTGGGAGGCACTATTGAGGTCATTGAGCATAGTGCTTAAGTCCTCCAGCGATTCTGCCATAAGGACTATATCGTCGGCAAATCGAAGGTGAGTGATGTACTCGCCATTGATGTTAATACCGTATCCTTTCCAGTCCAGTAGCTTGAAAACGTCTTCCAAAGCAGCGGTGAAGAGTTTCGGGGATATAACGTCACCCCTGTCTTACACCTCTCTGCAGTTGGATAGGTTTCGAGCTCTGGTTCTGTACTCGGATAGCCATCGTAGCCCTACTGTACAAACACTTCAGCACTTCGATATACCGACAGTCAACTTGGCACCGCTGAAGGGACTGCAGCACCGCCCAAATTTCGACGGAATCAAAGGCTTTCTCATAGTCCACATACGCCAGGCAAAGTGGCAAATTGTACTCTTCAGTCTTCTGTACAATCTGCCGCAGGGTATGTATGTGGTCTATGGTACTGAAGCCTTTTCGGAAACCGGCTTGTTCGGGAGGCTGGAAGTCGTCGAGTCTGCGTGCGAGACGATTCGTAATGACTCTCGAAAACAGCACGTAGACGCGGCTCAGAAGGGAAATCGGTCTGTAGTTCTTCAAGAGAGCGTTGTCGCCTTTCTTAAAGAACAAGAGCACCGCACTTCTGCTCCACGCCTCTGGAGTAGTGCCACCATGGAGGACGGAATTGAAGAGCTTCTGAAGGACTTCAAGTACCGGTGTTCCACCCGCTTTCAGAAGCTCCGCTGTAATTCCATCCTCGCCTGGGGCCCTGCCGTTTTTAAGGTGCTGGAGAGCCATTCTAATCTCGCTTAGACTGACGTCCGGGATATCATCGGAATAGTGTCGGATAAGACTTGCTCTTGGATCGTTACTCACACTTGCGTGTGGCTCCAACGATGATGTGTACAGCTGCCCATAGAACCTCTCAATCTCACTCAAAATCTCAGGTGTCCCGGAAACGATGCTGCCACACTCAGTCTTCAGCCTTGACAGTTGGCTCTTTCTGGCAGACAGATCTCTGGCAAAGACTTTGGAGCCCTGGTTCCGCTCGATCGCTTCTTTAATACGAGATATTAAAGTTGCGTAAGTCTCGCCGCATGCATTTGGAGATCTGTCTGTTCAGTTGCCTGTATGCTGTCAAATCTGTTGACGATTGCAGCCTCATCTCCCGTCTAACAGCCATGAGATTAAGAGTGTGATCGGAGAGTTTTTGTGTTCTTCTGCGGCGGGTCTTGCAGAACTTAGCTCCGACCGCATGGACAGTTTCCACGAGCTTGTTATTCATATCGTCCACTGCATTGCAATCTTGTAGGCACTGAAAGCGGTTGTGTAACTCGAGCTGAAAGTTTTCGGGATTTTGGATCAGAGCACGAGGGGGACGGAGCGTTGACTTCATTAGACGAGACCTCTCCAACTTAACGTTTAGGTTCAGTGTGCCTCTAACCATTCGGTGATCGCTGCCAGTTTTCACCCTTGCGATCACTGAGACATCACTGAACAGTTGGCGTCTGGTCGTCATAATGAAGTCAATCTCATTTTTTGTCGAACCGTCGGGGCTCGACCAGGTCCACTTCCTGTGGGGCCGCTTCTGGAAGAAAGAGTTCATCATAAAGAGTCCCTCTTTCTCCATAAAGTCGGCCAGCTGCTGGCCCCTTCGGTTCCGTTGCCCTACTCCAAATTTCCCTAACTTCAGCTCACCGCTTTCTCTTGTGCCTAGTTTTGCGTTGAAGTCTCCCATCAACACCGTGTAGTGGGTTTTGGAGGAATGTATGGCTTTGGAAATATCCTCATACATTTCCTCCACCTCTTCATCGGAATGTGCCGACGTTGGTGCGTAAACCTGTACGACCTTCAGCGAATACCGTTTGGTGATTCTGAGTATCAGGTACGCGACCCTCGTCGACACACTCTCAATCTGTACAACGTTGTTGACGAGAGACTTGTGGACGATAAATCCGACACCTCCTTGGGACAGATGGTCGCCCTCCCGGTGATAGAACAAGTTGCCGGATTCGAGAATCACCGTGTCCTCCCCCTCTCTTCGGACCTCGGATAATCCTATAATACTCCAGCGCAACTTGTCTATCTCTTCTTCCAGCTCCAGGATCTTCTCGTCAGTCCTCAGTGTGCGTGCGTTAAATGTTGCCAGGTCGAGTCGTCGTAGGTGGCAACCGAACCTCCACCGGAGATTCTTAGCGCCCCCCTGCCCCGCCGTTACCATGGTCGCCACCGTAGCCAGGAATAGCGGGGCCGCCGGGGACTGGGGGCCGTCTATTTGTGTAATTGTTCATGGGGGGGTATATTGCCATAGTTGCCACGCTTGGCGAGCGGGTTGGCAACCGCAGTTTTTTTTTGTCGTACAGTTGCTGTTATCAGGAAGATGCTGCTGCCCATCTCCTGCCTGTCTCCCTCTGTCGCCTCTTACGACACCCACGGGAAGATATGGGGTAGTGGATATTCTTAACCGCCACTACACGGCACTGTTTTATTTAATATGAAAGGCATGTTATTGAATTAAATTCTACATTGGTTACATGTTTATTTATATCCTTTATTTCCTGATAATAAGCAAAAATATTTCAAATAAAGTAACTTTTTGACCTTCGAATGTCGCACGCTTACTTCGTGCTGGACGAATATGCATGCAGCGGAGAACAGAGTTATAAAAGCCCTATAACGTCGGATATCCTTCCATTACAGTCCACTGCTGAACATATCCCTCTTTCATAGATTGCCCAATGGAGGGATTTTGCTATAGTTGTCACGCTTGGCAACCGTTTTGTGTTATATGTGAGGCTGCTAATAATGTAGATATCGAGATCGCCCAGTCGGTGACCTTATCAACAAATGAAAAAGTGGTCTTAGACACTAAGTAACCTGTTTCATCAAGTAGCGTCCCGCCATCCAGTGAGGATTATCTTACTGTTTACATGCCGGTACGGGGCTGCACACACCTTTTTACCTGACTACCCCAGAAGGAGGATAATGTTTTACGAGAGTATGTATCTATGTACAGTCCGTACGGATAATGAATGGGATTGGAAATGGCGGCTTATCGAGCCCGTACCGTCAACATACACAGTGCCAATAGCGAAAACCCGCAAATAACGGTTTATCGTTATAACATTATATATGGTTATTTTAATATAACCGGCCAAATTTTCAGAGATGGTTCAGAGTAAGTATATAGGTTAATGGTGAAGAAAAATTAATAAATAAAATCTCAAACATTTTGTCCTTTTTTCAAATTTTTTTTCAAATTCAAATTCATTTATTTGCCAGAATGTATGTGTACAATAAAGTATGATCTTAAATTATGAATAATGGCCCATTTAAATTCTACCATTTTATATGGTGTGCAAATATTTAATTAGTATACATGCAAAAAAAAATTACAAGTGGGAATTCAATTAAAATGTCACATTGTTTAATGGTTGTTCTTAAGTGTTAATGTCCATACTTTCATTTTGTTTGTAATTAATTAATTATTAGATATGTATCAATATTACTGACTTCGGATTTATTTTCCACTAAAAGACATAAATTCGTTTAGATCGTATAAACATTTTTCTTTTAACCATTGTATTAACTTTTTTTTAAACGTGGTTAAAGGTAACTCTTTAAAGTCGTTGGGTATTTTGTTATACACCTTTATAGCATTTACGTAAGAGTTCCTTTCATACAATTTGAGCCTGCATTGAGGTAAGTATAATTTATGTTTATTTCTAGGAGCTACATTTCGTTCAGTTACATCTATTTGCCTTTCAAAGTGTTCAGGATGCTGTTTTACAAATATGCATATTTCTTTAATGTACAAGCACGTTAATGTTAAGATATTGTACTTTTTAAACAAGGGCTTACAGCTATCCGTATACCCTGCTCCATAGATTGCACGCACACATTTTTTTTGTACTCTAAATACTTTTATTATATCTACTGAATTGCCCCACAATAAAAGACCATATGATAGTACTGACGAAACATATCCGTGATATGCACATAGAGCAGCATCAGTTGATACCGTGACTCGTAATCTCTTTATTGCGTAGACAAATCTGTCGAGTTTGTCACAAACATAATCGACATGTGTTTTCCAGTCGCAATTTTGATCCAACATTATACCCAGAAATTTAGTACTTGCTACTTGTTCGATGATCTTATCATTATATTTAACATTAATATTCAATAGTTTTCTCTGGCATGTCTGAAATTGGATCATTTTAGTTTTTTCCATATTAATCTGTAAATTATTACAATAAAGCCAGTCTATTATGTTTTTGATTGCTTTATTTATCTCTGTTTCATATGTATCTGCATTTTCGCATTTCACGATAAGGGTTGTGTCATCAGCAAACAATGATTGTGTTATGGCGAGTGATATTAGGGAGATCATTAATATATATGAGGAATAAGAATGGTCCCAATACACTGCCTTGTGGCACGCCAAAGTCATTTATCTGATTTTCGCTTCTGTAAAACACTTTTTTGTTTTATGACTTTAGATATTTCCACACATTGTTGTCTCTCACATAAATAGTTTCTCAACCAGTCGTTAGCTTTACCTCTTATCCCATATTTTTCTAATTTGTGTAAGAGCAATTTATGGTCCACGAAATCGAACGCCTTGCTCATGTCCAGGAAGATTGCCGCAACTGGAAGGCCATCATTTATAGCCTGGGTGACAATTTTAATCAAATTAAAACATGCTAACGAGGTTGTACTATTCTGTTTAAATCCAAATGTCTTCTCTTTAAGCAAACGATGACTTGTCGTGAATTCTTGAAGCCTTCTCATCATAATCTTCTCGAATATTTTTGACAATATGGGTATCCGCGTGACTGGCCTATAATTATTCATTTCGTATTTTTCGCCTTTCTTAAAAAGTGGCTTAACGATTGATTTTTTCAATATACTTGGGAAGGTACCTTCTTCAAAAGACATATTAATTAAATAACATAGCGGTTGACATATGTATCGTGCAGATAATTTAATTGCAGTGGTTGTTATGTTATCAAATCCTACTGCGTTCGTATTGTTAAGACTTTTAACTATCCGAAATATTTCCATAGCATCAGTATGTTTAAGAAATATTGTATGGATATTATTAGTCGTGATAGTTTTGTTTATTTCCTCAACATTATATTTAAAATTATTGTTATTTATCAAGTTTATATAAAAGTGATTAAATATGTCACTTATTTTCTTTGGGTCGTCATATATCCGATTATTTTTTATTATTCTGTCAATTTGTGTTTTCGTATTATGGTCGTCAATATTTTCATTAATTACCGCCCATGTGGCTTTACATTTATTTTTATTATTGTCGATATATTTCTTGTATTTACTTGTATCTGTCTCGATTTATATATGCACTTTTTAAGTATGGAATTATATGATTTATATTTTTTATTGAGTATTTTTCCCTTTGTTTTATCATATTGTTGACTAAGGTAGAGATATCTTTTCCTTATACATGATTTTCTAATGCCCTTTGTCAACCATTTATGGTTCCCTTTTTTTAGTTGCCCTTTTTATTGTGTGTATTGGGAAGCAAAGATCAAAAAAAAGTTTAAATAAATCATGAAATTCAACAAACGCCTCTTGTAAGTTATTTTTTTCGTATACAGTTGAGAAAGTAAGAGACGATATGCAGCTACAGAACTTATCCATGTTTTCTTTACTATAATCTCTAACATCCTCATACCAACTGCATATTTCATACGATTTGGTTGTTTTGAGCGCAAGTGTTTGTCCCGTTTCGTGATCAGATAAGGCCAGGTGATGTACCTCGGCTTTAACTTGCTTGATGTTGCTTGCTAATTGATCTAGACATGACAATTTTCTTGTTGGTGTTTTAATGTGCAACTCAACGTTAAAATTTTTTAATATACTTTGTAACTCCTCACAACTCTTTTCGGTTTTAAGATATCCAAGTTCCAGTCACCGCAAAGAATAATTTTTTTATGCTTTTTAGTAATTCTTGCTAGTAACTGTTTTAGCTTTTCAAGAAATATTTGTGGATTGCTATTAGGAGTTCTATATAAACAGATAATCGTAATCTTATTTACTTCTACGCCACAACATTCAAAATTAAATTTACATGTCAAATCATTAATATTAGTAACGTTTTTATATTTCAAATTGTTATTTAACATTATACATACCCCTCCTCGTTTACTGTCCCGTGAATAAGATGCAACTAGTTTGTAACCTGGTATTTTAAAAAGCATTTCTGTACCTTTTTTAAGGAAAGTTATCTATCTTTGAACCTTTTTGTGAAAACTCTCGGATTGCAAATGTTAGTTCCTCAGATTTATTTATAGCGCCGGCAATATTTTGGTGAAATATTCTAAAATTTAATTCCAATTTAGGGACGAAAACATTTATTTGTTTCTAAATGCAACTGTGTGTCAGGTTGTTCATTTAAACACTGTATTGATTTTTTAAAATAGTAGGGTATTGTTCCCTTCTTATAAGTTTCGGTATTTACCGTTTGCTTTTTGTTCAAAGAGGCAGTAGCAGAGTTCAATTCCTGGCGGTTATTACCTGAATGTACATTTTTACAGGACTTAAAGTAGAAAGGAATTGTGCCCTTCTTTGGAATAATTTTGCATTCTGTTTTAGCCTTTTTCATAAATAATAACATATTTTTGGCACATAAAAAATTATTTTTATAATAGTTTGAGTCAATCTTAAAATTAATTTTTTTACGTACATCTAATAAGTAATAATATTTATTATACGGATAGTCCCATTCTGTATTTATAAATGAGCAATTTTTAAAGTTGTTACATATAACTTTTAAATTGTTATTTAACATATTTTCATTTAAATATCTGTTCTGTAAAACATTAAATACTAATATTTTAGTTTTTTGAAAGTATTTGAGCATTGTTACTAATTCTATTATTATTTTGTTAGGGTTAGTATCGTTTTCTCCTATACATATTATTAGATAATTATCTTCCGAAACCTCCAGTTTATAAATAGGTTTAAGAATTTCCTCCGTAGTGGCATATGGTTTTGTAGTTGAAAATATCTGGTAATTTTTGTACTGAGTATTATTTCTTGATTGTATAAGTAGTTTAGCCAACCCTGTGAATTGTTGTCCTCCGAATATAATTAATTGGGATTTTGGCTTGTTTTCAATAGGTTTAGGAAGTTGCTGATTACTGTTTACTTTGTTTTCTTTATGCAGATTTAATAAAGCGCCATCTGTTGTGTATTGATCGCACTTTTTAAAATTAAGTTTGTGCACTTGTGATGACAGGCTACCTATGGTATTAGAAGTAGCTAATTCAGTTGTGTTTCCTTCACAAGATTTTGTCTCAAGATCAGTGAAAGTCATATCCAGTTTCTTTCCCTAAATAATGTTAAGATTTTTAACCTTACAACTTTGTTTTTTTATAGTTGAACTTTTTTTGTACTACTTGGTGTTACGCTACAAATTTTTTTATAATTTTTTTATGGTATTTTGTTGTTTTTATCTTTTAAATTCAAAGTGCGCGGTAATGCATTATTTTAAATGGTTTTAATGCGCACGCACCTTTTTTTTTGGTCGATTGGTCCGTAAAAACGTCGTTACCCATAAATCACACTCAGTTTGGGATAATTTCACCAAACATTTATTTTATTTTATCAATATTTCTATTTTAATAAAGTCGCAAAATTTAAATTATTACACTCCATTTGTTCGAGAAGTTTTAAACAATCGATTCGCCGTTCCTAAGATTAGCTCAGACAGACAGACAAACGAAAATTAAAAAAATGGTTACTTATGTGTCAATAGTATCTAAATATTTTATACAAAATTATTAACAAACAAAATCAACATTAATTATGAAGAAAACTCTCAGAACGCATACTAGCTCACAAATTAGCACCGACTAAATTTTTTGTAGTTTATGGCATTTTGTTATCATTGATTCCAATGACAAGTTGGAATAAAGTTATAGAACTTTAACATCGGGTGCAGTGGCGTAGCAAAGGGGGGGGGGGGGGGGCGGGGGCGGGCCGCACCAGGTGTCACCTTTTTTGGGGTGACACCCACCCGGTCTCTCAACTTTAAGAACAATGTACAAACAAAAAATAAATAAATCGCTAGCACAAAAATTCTTTTTCGGGGATTCCTCCACTCTCTATGAATAATTCGGACTCTAACTCTATGTATAATTCGGAGATTCCCGCAAAAGAGCCCGATGCTGTCGTAGGGGATTCCCCGTCCCATACTCGCGATCTTTGACGTCTCAGTTGCAACATTTCTCATTCGTTTGGTGAAGTAAGTGTGTTGTGTGTGGTTGGCGTGAATTGTTAAACGTGTATTAGTAATAGATAATAAAAAGAAAAAAAAATATTTAGAAACTTAAATGCTGTGAAGATTAAAAGATTGATTGATTCATATCGAATAATTTACAGCTAAGATAATTTTATAATTAAATTAATTTCCTAGTACATCTATGGACGAAACCTAGAGGATTATGCAAAAATGGCTAATGTCATATCAGTCATTTATGCGTGAGTACGTATGGACTAGCACCATAAAGTCAACCTGGGCTGATTGAGTGTCTCTCGATTTTTTAAAGTTTATTGTAGAATGGGATTTTACAGAATCTCTTCCAAATCTTATGATTGCACTGAAATTGTTCATGACGGTTTGCGTGTCCGTAGCTTCTTGTGAGAGGAGTTTCAGTAAATTAAAATTAATAAAAAACTATTTGCGGGCAATAATGACCCAATCGCGCCTTAGCAATCTTGGTATATTAGCCATCACGAAGCAATACAAAATATAAATTTCGATGAAGTTATTGCTGAGTTTGCAGCTGTCAAAGCTTGGAAGAAGAAATTTTAATTGTATAACAATTCCTTTTCTGTCTTAGTTATTATTGTGTTTTGTTATTTCTTCAGTATTATAAATAATAATGGTCCATGCCCTTTATCATATAAAATTTATTTCTTTTTCCTTTCGATGGGGTGACACCACCAACTTCCGCACCGGGTGCCACCCAAGGTAGCTACGCCACTGATCGGGTGTGAGTATATATTATAGCGAAAGTATGTGAGAGCGAGAGGTGAATAGAGGCGACCCCATTTTCAATCCCATTCTTTAACCACACGGGTAGTATTTCTATTTCTTGGGCACGCTCTGTAGCCTAAATGGCTTGATGGATTTTAACATATGGGTTGTTAGAATCATCTTAGTTATTTAAGTGACGTAGGATATAAGACTTTCCTATTTTCATTAAACTTTTTTACGCAGTCCTTTTACAAATTACTGTTTTAACCTTCGTACTTATTCCACTTGAGCTTACTGATCCTTCAACTTGTTTTATAATTATTGTTGTTTAAGGGCTCAAAAGCAAGTTCCAAAGCAAGTTCTCGCGCCTCCTCGCGGGCCAGTCGCAGATCTTCTAGAGCATCATCACGCGCATCTTCCAAGGCTTCCGGTTCTAAAGCTTCTTCTAGAGCAAGCTCTAGGAGAAACTCTGGATCTGGAAGTGGTTCAGAAAGGTCTCGTAGCGGTTCGGCTAGTGGATCTAGACAGGTAATTTAAATAAAGAAAATTGATATATGTAAAGAAAAGAAATAAATAAATTATTATGTTGAATCATAGCTAATTAACTTTGATTGATTGAGCCGAGCTAGTATCCGCAATTCCATGTTAAGCGAGTATTTTGCGTGGGACAGGACTATAATTAATGTTCGTATAACCTGAGCTCCTTTTAACCTCTGTAATCTGAGGTACTTAGCTCTGCAACTGACACCCACTGAACAACCGAGAGAGAATGGTGGCTGCTGTTTCCTCGCACCCAATGCAGGCTCTGCACAAAGGGCCATTACATCTAAAGTAAAGAGTTGCTTGTTAAAGAAACCGTGACATGTTATGGCACCAGAGACCAGACTAATCACAGGCTTGTTCAGTTTGAGTAACTTTTTGGTAATGTTGGTATTAATTGTAGGTAGAGCTTCCCTAGCAAAAAACAGTTTTATTTTGTTTTATTTAGAAAAACAGTTTTATTCGGTAAATGAACTGCTAAGAATAAAAGAACGTTTCTATTGACTGTAAAATGCTGTTTCTTATCTGATTGTGTTTTAAACGATTAATATTAAGATTGTAAAGTGATGCATGTTTATTTTTGCTTAAATTTTTGTATATTCCATAACATACATTACACATTATAACCATAAGTTAATTAGTAAATAAGTTTTCATATACCAAAATTGGTGAAATATGTGAATCATTATTATTTTTATAAGAACATCTTTGTACCATATTTGTTGTGAATAAATTTATTTATTTATTTATTTATTTATAGCCCACCTGCATTCATAATGGTTAATCCAGACCTGTGTATATTGACGTACCCTTACGATGTTTTCATTCACTGCCTAGCATGTGGTAAATCAGCACTTATAATTACAAATAACAATTTCATTGGAGACGGTGGGGTCGAACCTGGGTCGCTCTCGTACTGTGAAATTTACATCGAGCGCTAAGCCCTTAATCTATGATGGCTCTTTAATTACATGTACTTAAATAAAAAATAAATTAAAGTTGAATTAAACGCGATAAAATCCGTAAATAATAGTTTTATTCAATGTGTAGTGTTCGCGTAAATTTAAGAAATCATTAAGAGTCTATTAACTTTATATCTTGAATGGTTTTCTGCCCGATTCTAATATTTTTTCTAAATTATGTCATCACTAATTGTAAATATACATTATATTCCATGTATTTCTTCCCAGGGCTCTCGAAGTGGGTCTGCATCTAGTGCTTCTTCGAAACACAGTGGCTCTGATTAAAAGAAGTGAGAGGATTAAGTGAATCTGCGTTTAGGTGTATGTAATGTGAATAAATTTAATAAAAAAAATCTTCCCCACCTCGCAAGTATTTTATTTATTTCTTCTGAAAGTACTGTTGTGATTGAACCTTGTTATATTTAAATTACAAGCTGTAACACCCTATTTCACAACCTGAGGGGTTGAATTTTTAGCTTTCTTATTGGATGTCAATGTCGAGAAAGAAGTATATATTATGCCAAATTTCAATTGAATGAGGCGTATAGTGTTGGGGATCTCGTTATGAATGAGTGAGTGGTTGTTTGTTTTTATATATACACACATATACATTCGATTACATGTGAAGTATGCATAAATGCATTTCAACTGCGCGGTCGGCTCTTCAAGACAAAGAATAATATAATCACCATGTTTTACTTGACCAAGATATGAGAGGTCTAACGAGCGCAATAGCACGTCTTCATTATCTGAATAATTTTTGTGTACATATTTTTAATCCCCGCCACCCTTTCCGCAGCGGTCGCGCGGCAGTTAGTTGAGATTGTACAGTAAACCGCTACCACACGAGGATATTGTGTTCTCTGACCTCTTTATATACTGGATGACGTTTTTACCGTCTGGAAAAAATGGGGTGTAACATGTGAACGGAGTAGAAGCCTATGGTACTGATATTTTTCAAAAAATAAAAACAATAATTTTGTTATTTTGAATTAAATAAATTAAAATCTATCGAAATTCAAATCATATCCACCCTAGCCTGTGACCCTGCGAAGTAACTAGGTCAAAGATGCCTAATAAATTTACTGTTTTATTACCGTTCGTAAAGTAGGATAGATATGATATAGATTTCGATAGATTTTAATTAATTCATTTTTTTAATTCAAATTTTTTTTTGTAAAACGTCAGTGCCATAGGCTTTTACTCCGTTCACATGTTACATCCTATTTTTTCCAGACAGTAAAAAAGGTCACCCAGTATGAAATTGTCACCAGAAATTGTGTCATTGTAATTTTGAGAATGTGTCGCGCTCGCGCCTTACCGCGATTGAAACAAGTCAAGAGTTGAGTGAAGTGTGATATCCTGGAACTGATTTAAGTGTACGTACGCTGAACCACGTTGCGAACCTGTTGTGTTAGCAGATGAAGACGAGGAAGGCGAGGTTGCCCTCACCAGACCTACAGGTAGGTGGTACGTGCATCCCGCCCATTTTCCTTTACTCCTATCGTTGTTTGTATCAATTACAGTCCATGAAATATCGAAGAAACACGCACGTTGCTGGCGCGACGAGTGTTGTTTAGGAAAAATTGTGTAGAGGTAGGAAAGCTTTTTATTCAACAAGGGATTAAAAGATCCTTTGTTGAATAAAAAGCTTTCCTACCTCTTTTAATGCCACTACGATATTTCCTAATCTCGTTTATTAAATTCACAACATAATTACTAAGATATTTAGCTATTAATTACTAATAGTTTAATAAACATGAGGGCTGTTTATAGTTTTGTGCACACAACTAAGTGGTCCTACTTTTAAAGTTTTCTTTCAAGCGAAGAAGAGAATGCGGGAAACAGAAAATTGTCGAATATTCCAAGCAGTGACCACATTGTATTTTTGTAAATGCATGATGTGGAAATATTCTGTGATAGTGTTATTGTGTACCTTTACAGCCCTTGTAGAAAATTTAAGAACTGTAGTTTTAAGACGTTAATATTTTTTTGGCATTCCTTTTGTCGAAATTTTTATTAAGGAAATATTTGCATCCTCTGCTATGTTCCGGTATCCTTCATACCAGTATAATTCGATTGAGACAATTCATGTTAGTCCTCCAGCGGGACAATACATTTGTAACCTATGTTTCAAGTTCGATAGAGTCGTGCACAGTGCATGCTCTGCAGAAGCCACTTATATAACCATCTGAGATGGTTAGCTTCATCATTATCATAATTACAGCCCTTTACAAGTCCACTGCTGAACATAGGCCTCCACCAAGGGATGCCACAAAGCACGGTCCTGAGCCACCTTCATCCATCAACTTCCTGAAAGTCTTACCGGGTTTACGCACCAACTTCGGCACATCCCGATGAGGAGGTGCAAATGCATGAGAATATTTCTAAAACCATGCATTCCTTCAAAACCCAGTATACGGTGTTAATGGGAGACTTCAACGCACAGCTACGCCTAAGAAAAATCGGTGAGCTGAAGGTAGGGAAATTTGGGATAAGGCAACGGAACCCAAGGGGCCAGCAGCTAGCCGACTTCATGGAGAAAGAGGGATTCTTTATGATGAACTCTTTTCTTTCAGAAGCGGCCCCACAGAAAGTGGACCTGGTCGAACCCCGATGGTCCGACAAAAATCAGATTGACTTCATTATGACGACTAGGCGGCAAATGTTCAGTAATGTCTCAGTGATCGCGAGGGTGAAAAATGGCGGCGATCACCGAATGGTTAGAGGTACACTGAACCTAAACGTTAAGTTGGAGAGGTCTCGTCTAATGAAGTCAACACTCAGTCCCCCTCGTGATCTAATCCAAAACCCCGAAAAATTTCAGCTGGAGTTACAAAACCGTTTTCAGTGCCTAAAAGATTGCAATGCAGTGGACGATATGAATGACAAGCTCGTGGAAACTGTCTATGCAGTCGGAGCTAAGTTCTGCAAGACCCGACGCAGAAGAACACAAAAACTCTCAGATCACACTCTTAATCTCTTTGATGTTAGACAGGAGATGAAACTGCAGTCGTCAGCAGATTTGACAGCGAACAGGCAACTGAACAGACAGTTCTCCAAATGCACGCGGCGGGACTTACGCAACTTCAATACAGCTCGTATTGAAGAAGTGATCGAGCGGAACAAGGGCTCCAAAATTTTTGCCAGAGGTCTGTCTGTCAGAAAGAGCCAACTGTCAAGGCTGAAGACTGAGTGTGGCATCATCGTTTCCGGGACATCTGAGAGTTTGAGTAAGATTGAGAGGTTCTATGGGCAACTGTACACATTATCGTTGGAGCCACACGCAAGTGTGAGTAACGATCCAAGAGCAAGTCTTATCCGATACTATTCCGATGATATCCTGGACGTCAGTCTGAGCGAGATTAGAATGGCTCTCCAGCACCTTAAAAACGGCAAGGTCCCTGGCGAGATTAGAGTTACAGCGGACCATCTGAAAGCGGATGGAAAACCGGTACTTGAAGTCCTTCAGAAGATCTTTGGTTCCGTCCGCCATGGTAGCACTACGGAGGTGTGGAGCAGAAGCACGGTGGTCTTGTTCTGAGATTTGAGATGACGACGCTCTCTTGAAGAACTACAGACAATTTCCCTTCTGAACCGCGTCTACGTGCCGTTTTCGAGAGTCATTACGAATCGTCTCGCACGCAGACTCGACGACTTCTAGCCTCCCGAGCAAGAGGCTTCCCATAGACCACATACGGCAGATTTTACAGAAGACCGAAGAGTACAATCTGCCACTTTGCCTGGCGTATGTGAACTATGAGAAAAGCTTTGATTCCGTCGAAGTCAGGTCTCGTCAGTTATACCTCAAAACCTAAAAACGAGACTGTACAACCAGTGCGTGTTGCCAGTGGTTACTTATGAATCTGAAATGTGATACTTCACTGCTGGCCGTATAAGGACACTCAAGGTCGCTCAGCGAGCGATGGAAAAGGCTATGCTCGGGGTTTCTTTGCGTGATAAACTTAGAAATGAGGATATCCGCAATAAAACCAGAGTGACTGACATAGCCCAACGGATAACTAAGTTGAAGTGGCAATGGACCGGCCATATAGCTCAAAGAACCGACAACCGATGGTGAAACGGTTCTCAAGTGACAGCTTCTTACCGGTAGGCGTAGTGTAGGGTGACCTCCCACTAGATGGAGTGACGACCTGGTAAGACATGCAGGAAGTCGATGGATGCAGGTGACTCAGGACCGTGCTTTGTGGCATTCCTTGGGGGAGGGCTATGTTCAGCTGTGGACTTGTGGAGGACTGTAATGATGGTGGTGATGATGAAAATAAACAACAAAACACATTCATAAATTGAACGTATTAGCGTATTAGAGAAGGTAGAACCTACCTATTCATTAGTTAGAATGAAAATTTGTGGATAAATGTAAAATATTATCCATTAAACTCAATTT
The DNA here is from genome assembly GCA_907164705.1 of Parnassius apollo. NCBI lineage: Eukaryota > Metazoa > Arthropoda > Insecta > Lepidoptera > Papilionidae > Parnassius > Parnassius apollo. The sequence continues at coordinate 7,650,998 of CAJQZP010001558.1, read as the reverse complement.
TCACTAAAATCCAAACAAAAAAACGGATTTGCATCTTAAAAACCGGATTTATAAAACTGGAAAATCCGGATTTTTCAGTTATTTTCGAATTTCGAAGAATCCGGATTGCAATCACTAATTTCAATATATGGTAAGTAACACAGCAATTCATTTAATAACAGTTTCATATAAAAAAATATTTGAAGGAATATAATCACCATATTGAGCTTTTGCGAATTCATCCCTTTAAAATAAACAAAACGCGCGTTACGTCAGTTAGTTCTAAAAGAAATGTGACAGTGGCAGCCAGAGATGCGTCACCTTTCTTGGGCCGGTCCGCTATTTTGTTTTAATTCGGGTTCGGATCGCGCTTGCGTGTGTACGTCTCGGGTAATTCATAGCATTCACTGCCAAACTACCAATATATATTTCAGAAAACCTCATCCCCATCATCCCCCTCATCCCCATTAATAATAAGTATGATGAGATGAAATTTTTTTAAATATAATGTTACCGAGCTTGAGGTTCGTGACATTAAAAATTGCCGATAAAATTACCTAAATTAACACTTTAATTTTCTTTACACAAATTAAAACTTAAAACACTAATAATTAATCACACTAATTCACTTTATTTCGCTCCGAAGCTTCGCTTGTCTCGCCGAATTCAATACTTCCCCCATCGCACCTTGGAGCGCCTATAAATACACCTTAGCACCGAAAAATCCAGAACATTCAAATAAATACGCGCGCCAATCGACTAAGCATCGAAAGTTCGAGTGTCGGGCTTCCAGAAGCTTAGTTCTTCGTTTCGACAACAGATGGCGCTGTCGGTTGAAAGATTAGTGATGTCATTTTCTGGAAAGCTCTCTCCTCGCTCTGTTAGCCGACACTAGATGGCGCTAGTGCCAGATGTCAACTTAGCCGCGCAACAATATGATAAAAGCCTAACGTCGGTAAATAGCTTGAGTAATGACATAGGTATACTAAAATCTTCACTGGCAAAGTTGGAGCATGAAAATAATGTTAGAGACCAATGCGCACGGCGTTCCAATATTGAAATTTGTGGCATTCCCGAGAAGAAGAATGAAAATCTTTTCGAAATTTTTATTGAGAATATATCGAAGCACGTTAATTTTTCTTTTACCAAATCAACTCAATACAAAGTTTATGTTAAAATGATTGAAACAATCAATAATAAGTTTCTGCGTCACTTAAAGCGATATGATTCTTCCGTTGACTCCTTTATTGATAGCTTACACAGTTATACACTCGAAAAACGCCGTGATATCAGAGATCAAATGTTGTTGTACAAATTTCTACATAATATCATCGACTCTCCCCTACTTTTAAGCAAAGTGAATCTTGCGTGTCACCGGTTAGGTGCACAAAAAAAGCCTCTTTTTGCATTACGTAAAGTAAAACGAAGTATGCTTCTAATAATTTTGTATCTCGTACATGTAAAAATTTTAACTTAAAATATTGTGAACTAGATACACCTTAAATATAATAGTTATAAAAAAATATTGTAAAACTTAATTTATAATTGGTAGCTTCACTATAGGTTGTGTGTATTGTATTACTTTTATTTTATGCATAGTACTTAATGTTTAATTATAAATACCATTTAGTTATTGTTTTTCCAATCTTTAAACATATTGTGGTTGCAAGCTTTTAATATGTTTTAGATATCTGTGGAAACTTCATTGGTTTTAGGATTACTTTTATATGTTTTATAATGTATTTTTTATTGTACTGTATGTTTCCCTGAAAAAGCAAATAAATAAATAAAATCCCCAAAGCCAAGCGTCTATTCTTCCTAGCCAGAGAGCTCTCAGTACTTCATCGATATAACTATTGCTGGACATCTTTCGGGAAAGTTTTCCTTTGTAAAGAAGATGGATCTCCAATAATTCGTATCACCTCAGAAGTTTGACCTTGTAAAACTTAAAAAGGAAAAGTGACTATATAGTTAGGCCTGTTTTATTTAATTTTTCATGCTTCATTTCTCAAGTAATATATAATTTAAACATAGGTTATACTAACTCGTTAAGACATCATTTAACACACGTCGGTCATACAACACTCCATTTTTACTCATTCTTAACAATTATACAATGTCACAACACTCATACAACATTTCATCATTTTTCATTCATACTACACATCAAGCTACACTACACAATAAACAATTGATCCTATTGTTGAATAGGTATTTGTTCTATCTGTTATTATTGAATCAGTATTATTATTTTTACAGATTCCACAGTGAAGGCTTTGTTTCTTTACATAGCATGTACGTTTCAAGGAGTATGTCCTTAAATAAATACCGGCCAAGGCATGCCAAATGAAGATGTCTCTAATAGCATTGATTCGTATCGTCCGGCTAGTTCGTGCATCTGCAGTGTTGAAGAAGTTAAAAATTGCCTACCTCGTAACAACCACTTAATAGTTTTATCTCAAAATAACCTAAGTGTTTTTCGTAACATAAATCAAATAGAAGTATTATTAGCAAGTCTTAACTTTAACGTCGATATAATAGTACTTACGGAGTGTTGGTTAAAAGGTAACTCGGATCCACCGGCTCTTAAGCACTATAAATGTTATCATACCTTAAAAATAGTACTCAAAACGAAGGAGTTGTAATATACGTCAAAGACTCAATTACTAGTGATGTAGTAGAACCACCATTTTTTGATGCAATCTGTCTAATTGTTAAATTGACAAATCAGACTTGTATAATAGCTATCTATCGCCCACCCTCTAATCGGAACATAGATAACTTTCTTATTAACTCCCTTAATAATACTATAGAAACTCTTAAGGAATATAAAAATATATATCTGACTGGAGATATAAACATAAATATCTTAGAAGCTAACATGCACTCTAACGATTATCAAAACCTTCCAGCTTTTCATGGATTTCTCCCGGGGCACATGATCCCTACCCGAGAACAGAGCTGTTTAGATCACAAAATATTAAAATCAGAACAAAAAACATCAGCAGCTGTTATTCGTACAACCATAAAAGATTATTATTCTACTATTTTTAGCGTTAATAAAATAAATCAAATATCAAAATCTTTACTAAATCAAAAAATTATAGATTTTAATAGTATTGCAGCTGATTTAGAAAATACCGATAAATACAGATTCTATTTTGGAATCTGAGGATACAAACAAAGCTACGGAATAATTAGTCTCTAAAATTACGAATGTAACATAAAATAAACATAACGAATTTAACAAATATGTGTTTACAAACCTAGTAAACGATATCTTTGTACTTCTGTTATTATGACAATCCTCAAAGCACACAAATTCGAGTAATTAGTTTTTGTCATTTTTGGTTTTTAAATTAAAAAAAAATGTATGTTTAGATAAAGAAGAGAGAGGTTTCCAAACACAGGTATTACTTGCTTAAATGGAGATCCCAATCGACTATGTCATTAATTTAAGTTTTGCAAAGAAAAATATTTTTTTTTATTTCTCACATAGAATTCACATATACATTGCCCGAAATTTGTGCTCTAAATTAGGGAATTTACAATTGTTTACAGTCACGACTACAAATGAAAAAATATGTCAAAGCTGACATTTGACAGTAAGCCTACGGCGTTGCCTCATTGAAATTAGGTAAATAAAACAAAAAATCTAGCCCATATCGAATCGGAGTAACACATTGGATAACTTATAGAGACACAAATTAGAATAAGATTTTTTCACTAGCATTGCAAAATTGCAATAATTTATACATTATCACACGGCATCTTTATTGCTTTCAAAGTAAACTACAATTTTAAAACCATAATGCTATATTATTATTATTGTTTTAGTTGAGTTTTTACCGTTAAATTTGGTATATCGTTAAGTTTTTGTTGTTGAATCTGTCATATTAGTTTTACTGTGACGGTCATTACTAAATCGACATGAGTTCAGGAGAATCTGGTGAAGGACCCGGTCCTTCATCGTCAAGTGGAAAGAGACGTCGCCGACCCATAATAAACGTAGCAGGTGGAAGGCTACTTTACTGGCGTGAAAGCCCCTGTGGGTAAAGAAAAGCGATTAATAATTGTACACGTTGGCAATCAAAATGGATTTTTGGAGGGATGTGATTGGGTATTTGAGTCATCATCTACTGGTGACTACCATGAGAGTATGGACGCTCTCCATTTTGAGGACTGGTTTAAAAAAGTAATAGAAAAACTGCAAAGCGGCAATGTCATAGTTATGGATAACGCTAGTTACTACTCCAGACGTTTAGAAAAAATCCCAATAATGTCTTGGCGAAAACGAAATATGCAGAAATGGCTAGAATCCAAACAGATCGCATACGTGTCCTAGGAGACAAAGACCCACTTAATGGAAAAAATAAAGACAGTTAAAGATAACTGTCGAAGTTACGTCACCGATGAGACGGCAAAAGAGATAGGCATCACAGTGGTAAGGTTACCTCCTTATCACTGTGAGCTTAACACCATTGAACTTGTGTGGGCAGATGTGAAAGGGTACGTTGCTCGAAAAAATACAACTTTCAAGTTAACAGATGTTAAGAATTTACTTAAAGATGGTATAACTCAAATCACGCCAGATAAATGGAATAACTGTGTACAGCATGTCCTTCAGGTTGAACAAAAAATACGTGGCATGGATGATAGAATTCACCTAACTGCAGATCGCTTTATAATTAATGTTACAGACAGATCATCTGAATACATATCAAGTGAAGATACGAGTGATGATTGCACCGAATAAAAATAAAGTTCTTATATAATATTGAAAATAAAGTTTTATCTTTTGAATACGTACGTACTTATTCGGTGTCGTTATCACTCGAATCTTTATATGTGTTATAAATTAATGCTTTTTGTTGTTCAATAAATAAAGTACTTTATAACAATAGATGATCTTTCTTCTGCAGGATCTTTTACATAACTTTTTAATAATAGTTAATAAATATATATTATATCAATCATTATAAATAAAGTACTACATAAAAATGTGCCTATATATTGAAGGTTTGTAACCCCTGGTTAAACGACCGAAAGGTCATTGTCCGTTTTTCTTAATCGATTTGGCACATACTATAGTGGGTCCGGGTTGCCTTACACTTCGCCTACCGGTACGAGGCTGCCACTCGAGAACCTTTTTACCTTATCGGTTGTCGGTTTTTCGAGCTATATGACCGGCTCATTGCCACTTCTGCTTACTAATCTGTTGGGCTATGTCGGGCACTTTGGTTCTACTGCAGATATCCTTATTTCTAAGTTTATCACGCGGAGAAACCCCTAGCATAGTCTCCATAGCTCGCTGAGCGACCTTGAGCGTCCTCATACAGGCGGTTCCATATCATCACTGGCAACACGCACTTCTTGTACAGTCTTGTTTTCAGGTTTTGAAGATGTGTCGTAATTACCAGAACGCTGCCCAGCCAAGTTGAATCCGTCGAATTATTTGTCCCAGATAAACATACTCGTCAACAACTTCAAGCTTAGTACTCCCAACAAAGACGGTTAGCTTGTTTGGTACTAAATTATAATTTAAATTGAAAATCTTAAAACTTCAGAAAAAAAGGCTAATGATCTTCAAAAGGCTGAACCGATTTTGATAAAATATGTCTTAGAAGCATCGCTAGAAAACCGGCTTTTAAATTAAAAAAACCGCATCCAGATCAGTTCAACTACTTCATTTTAAAAGCTACGGTGCCAGACACACACGCATAGCAGTCAAACTTATAACACCCTCTTTTTCGTCGAGGGTTAAAAAATACTCGTGCAACTCAAACATTTGTTACAAATTCAGTTCCAGTGTCACATATTAGCATAGCATACGAGGTACCATTTCAAAGGAAGTGAAACAAATTGGATAGATCAAATAATTTATTAGTGCCTCGAAAGTAAAGGTTACGTTCAAATACAAAGACATGCCTTAGTTCATTAAAAAATATTGCATACAATTTCTACACGAATATGGGTCCTATTTGCAGTAGGCAGTAAAATTCATGCTCGAATTTTTCAAAAATTATTTATTGCACATAAATATTTTCCAATGTACTTTTTTAATACATTACATTTAAAATAGATTTTGGCAACTAGTCTTAAATTATTTTGTATTACATTGATTATTATAATCCTGAAAAAAATGTATATAAAAATTTTAGTAAATGTGAAAATCCTAAAGTAATTGTAAATACAATATTCAAATAACCAACCCAACATTAAATCTAGCCAAAATTTTGATGTTTACATTAAACTCTTGTACTTTGAGTAATTTTAATAATAAATGATATTGTTTTCGTACTATTTTTGACAATACTCGTAGTATAAAAATATCGATATTTTGGTAAAAGTTTGTCCAAACCAAAGCCACGTTTATTTTAATGTAAAGTATGTTTTTTTAAAGTTATTTTTGTTTTTTAATCAAGCTTCTTTTATATTTTAACTTTGTTCATATTTGACTTAATACATTAATAAAGGTCAATACTCTTAATTTAATATATTTTAATAATTATGTTATTTATATTATATTATTACTCAATATATTTAACAAATATGTATAGTCTACTATTTTGAGTTCTACCATATCTTTTTATTAAATATGAAATTTGTTTCTTGGGTTATTGCAATAAATTTCTAATGTAATAGTATATTCGAAAAAATACTGGAAATGTTTTAAATTATACTGTTTTACCATACTCCTAATTGTTATCCAACAGGAATATGTTTACAAGATCTATGTTACATTTAACATTGCCCCTGTCCAAAGGAAATGCTAGATTTTTTAGTAATTTCACTGTTGCTTAATACAATTACGAATTCATAAGGAATTATTATAGTTCCCGTTAGCTATTAGGTTTTTAGGCTTTAGGAGGTTTTTCGCCTTAGTTTTAGTGTTCAAGAACAGATCTAAGTTTAAGTAGAAATCAAAAATATATAATAATAAGTAAGTGATAAAAATGCCACTTCTGAATTAAATTACTCAAGAACTAGGATAGAATAGGATACTCACGAAATTTCGGATTCTAAGTTTTCAAGGGGCCTTATTCCACGTGCATAATTCTAAGTATACTTTTTGAGTTATAATATTAAATTAGAAACCATTAGATCCAGTAGTAAAAAAATATTAATACAGATTAAAACATTAACTTTAGCCCTTTTATATTTATGTGATGTCGATTTAAACTCTATGTTAAAATTAATTTTCAAAATTGTAAATATTTATAAATTAATTCTTACTCAGTTCCTCTTGTACGATATTGAGGTAATGTTCCGTGAAGACGGCTTTGTTGTGCATTACGTATCGCAGAAGTGTTCCCGATACGATCGTCAGTTCGCGGGTGAAGGCAGACAGACCAACGGGTATCTGACGCGAACCACCCGCACAAACTAGGATCATTTTTAGAAAGTCGAGAATTCTTTGACCTGGAAACGAAGTTACGAAAACGATACAAGCAACGTTTAACAAATAAATTACAAGGTTGTCAAAGTTTAAAAGTGGGCGAGTTTTACGTTTCGAATTTGTGCAAAAACAGAAGTTTATGGATTCTGGATTGGGGTAAAAAATATCGATTAATATATCGACACCAGACAAATCGATAATCGATGATGTCGAACAATTTTTATAGATTAAAGAAAATTACACCTGCCCATATTTACTATCATCAATCAAGCCTATAAATAGTAATTTATCTCTTGATATGAAGTCTATTTTAGTTTTGTGTGACCATAGCTCCTAATTACAAAACAAGGCGTTCAACAAGCAACCACAAGCAAGTGGTAATATAAGTGACTCATGGTAATATAAGTTTAGGTTAGGGTTTGACCTCTGTATTTCTTGTCTGCAAATGAATTGCGTCGAAAATAGTATTAGTAATATCGATAATATTGTGTTGGCAATGTTGTAATATAGACAAAAATATCGATTTTTTATATAATCAGTATTATCGGTCTGCCGATATATCGATTATATGTCTTATTCAAGCACGCAGTCCAGCTGGAAGTCCACAACTTCAGCCACAGTTTTCCACAGGGTAATCTGGAATAAGTACCATGTGGGATAACTGAAAAGGCGATGGCAGCATGAGAAGTTTTGACCAAGTACTGGCGACCTTAAAAGACCAATGTCTTTTTGACAGTGAATATCGCACTGGAAGACTTTGATATTTGCAGATGGCAGAATAACCATTAAGGCTTCTTCCATATAGGCTGCAGTGCTTCGGGTGAGATTTATTTGGCAATGCGTTCTTTAGCCCGCTTGTTGAGTGCCATTACAGAATAATCTTTTTATTTAAAAACATCGATACGAAATTATTGAAAAAGTAGGCAGTGATAAGAACACCAGCGACATGGCAGATTGTTACCAAAAAGATTTAATTTCAGGCATTTCATCTTCATCCTCGGGGGTGATTAGGTAACTGTATTTGAATTCTAAATCATGACCTGTTTTTTTTTGGACTTCAGAATCCACTTGTCATTAGGTGAACTGAGTGCATTTTTCGTCATTTTTTAATTTTTAATTTGTTATTCTTACATTTGTGTTCTACAGTAAAATGAAACGTAACAATTACAAAAAGCCTACAATTTATTTTAATTGACTATTACGATTAATCTTAACCCCTTCCCCGTCCCATTAATCAAATTAACATTTCTATTGTTTAAACTATTGTGTGTGTTTCATGGACAGGGAACCTGTTAACAGTTTAATATACTTTATAATAATAGATTACACTGTTACACAAAAGTTTTTATCTTCCAAAAATTTAGTGTATCCTTAAAATTCAAACATTATATGCGAATAAAATTAAAGAGCCAAGATTCAATGGAAACCCAGTTTCTCTGTGTTTCTATTGAACCAATATTATCATCGCTCAAAAGTTCTGCTGCATCCAAGACCTTTTTTATGTGTCAGCAGCTATGCAGGTCTAGGGAAAGAGACCAGTATCACTGCGACCTAAAAAATCTATTGTGATCGCTGCTATGGCTATAGTTCACTGCTAAGCCCTATGTCTTCAATGAATAGAAGGAGTTGCTTAGTTGTGAGCAGTATCACTTCTTCTGGGCAGAGTACATAGTTTCCCAAATGAGTGTTACGTTTGCGCATTAAGGGTCCACAATCAGTAAGGATGTGCAAAGGCGTTTCTTCCGTTATGGAACAGAACCGACACAACAGTGGTAGAGCCACGTAGCAGTCTTTGCTGTTGCACGTATGGGTCAGCTTAATCCGGGGCGGTACCACGACCTCACAAAAGACCGGCGTGAAGTAGAAGCTTTGCTTCTGCATTTCGTTTGGTGAGTGCCGGTGGCCGGAGGCCCAATTCCCCCCCCCCCTAACATGGTAGCGGAGTTAAATATAATACTAAGAGTTAAACATAACATACACAAGGGTACCAGCACTCCCGGTGACGGAGAATCCTTCGCTGAGCATCCACGCCCAAACTCCACTATTCTTCCTGAGCGTGGGTGCACAGGCTGCCCCTCGTATTCTGGGGGGGGGGGGGGGGACGGAGCAATAAGTCAAAGGAACCCTGCCACGCTATTCGTGGATTTCTGCATCAGGGGACTTCATTCAAACCTTAACGCCTTCCACTACCATCTGGAAACGGCGAAGCCGGCCTTGCTCTTTCTAACCGAGACACAGGTCTCCTCTCCGGCCGACACTTGACACTTCATGTCTCTCCTACCCGGGGTACAGATTAGAACACTCTTGTGCCCCGGACTGGAGCTTGCGTGTACGTCAGAGAGTACACCTGTTTTCGACGTCTTGGCAGCCTTGAAGATACGAACCTGTCCATCTTATGGCTACGCGTAGACAGCGACGACCATCCCCGTGTCTACGGGTGCCTATATAGGCCGACACAGACCGACCAGTCCAGATGGCTGCAGACTCCGTGCTACAACAGGTCTCATCCGCAGAGATCGTGATAATTGGTGATTTTAACATCTACCATGCTGAATGGCTTGGTTCTCATTTAACCGATCATGCGGGTAGATCTGTTTATGAGTTTGCTTTGGCATATGGTCTGACACAACTGGTTACCTCGCCTACGCGGATCCCAGATGTGGAAGATCATGTACCTTCCCTGTAGAACCTTCTGTTGACCTCTCATCCGGACGGATATCAGGTCTGTCGGCTCTGGCGGCACTCACGCTCCCATCGCGGTTGTGTACCGCATGTTGCCGCCGTGTTTGGCATTATAGTCCCAATGGACGGGATGCGATCTTTTTTTGCATCCCACCCTTGGAGGCGGGTTTGTTTCTTGCCGGATGATCCCAGAGTTGTTGCTGATTTTGTCGCTGATGTGGTGCTACAGGGAATGGAACTATTTATTTCCATCATCTGTGGTACGTATCGGAGGCAGAACCCAGCCTTGATTCGGTCGCTTCTGTAAAATTGCATTACATCGTGAGTGTTACCAGGCCTGGGCTCGCGCATCGACGTCTCGCGATGTAAATACCAGCGTTCTAAAAAAGAAGTATAATTCTGCTTCCAGGTCCTTCAAAAGTGTCATTATTAAGGCAAAGTCAGAGCACATCGGCAGAATTGGCGTGAAACTTGTTCGTCTTCCTTCGGCAACACGTGCATTCTGGTCTTTCGCCAAGGCTGTCTAAGGGAACTTCTGCCAGCCATCTCTTCTTTGCGTCCAAATCGACTCTTGATGACGGGGGAAACACACCGCCGACCACCCCGCAGTGTGAGTGCTCAATGCAGGATGTGGTTTACCCAACGCTCGGTGCGCAGAGCACTCCTTTCCCTGGACATCAACAAGTCGAGTGGACCTGATGACGTCCCTCCTACTGTGCTGAAGATGTGTGCCCCGGAGTTGGCACCGGTCTTAACGCGTCTTTTTTGGTACTCCTACTCCCTAGGCGTAGTCCCAAAATCATGGAAGACATTCTTCGTGCACGAAACACGTCGAAGCGATCCCTAAAAAGGGTAACCGCTCTGATCCGTCCAACTATAGGTCTATCGCCATCACCTCCTTGTTCTCTAAAATAATGGAATCTATTATTAATAGCCAGCTCATGCGGTACCTTGAGGATCACCAGCTGATTAGTGACCGCCAGTACAGTTTACGTCGCGGTCGCTCGGCTGGTGTTCTAGGTTACCTAACCCATAAATGGGCGAAGACAGTAGAGTCCAAGGGGGAGGCATTGGTCGTTAGTTTGAACATAGCCAAGGCCTTTGATCGGGTTTGGCACAAAGCGCTTCTTACGAAGCTTCCTTCCTATGGGCTTCCCGAGAAATTGTGCAATTGGATCACCAGCTTTCTTGCTGATCGGAGCATCAAGGTCGTAGGAGACGGTGCACGCTAAGATTACAAGCCCATTAACGCTGGTGTTCCACAAGGCTGCGTGCTGTCACAAACGCTGTTTCTTCTGCATATCAATGACATGTTGCAAATTGGTAGCATTCATTGCGATGCAAACGATAGCACTGGTGATGCTTTATACACTGGCCGTGTCAATATTTCTCGGGAAAACGTCACCGAGTACCGGGACAAATGACAATGCCCATCTGTGCCCCAGAAATGCCCAGATTAAAGTAGTATATTACAAGATTGCTCTAATAAATAAAAACTAGAATTATGTTGTTAATTTTAAATCATATGAAGCACTGGATAAAAAACAAAAAAAAAAAATAAGACGTTCAATTGACATTGCGGTACGCATCATCGTTTCAATCATTAATGTATGCTTTATTTATTACGGTCTGGAATCACGCCCTTTGGTCCATGTATATTTATTATTATAACCTTTACGAGCACTTAATAAAGTTAATAAGAACTGAGTAATAATTTAGTTGAACATTTCGCAAGTGCGAAAATACAAATACAATATATTTTTTTAATGATTTTGGCATACTTACGGACAATCTGCCGCACTTTATGCTCCGGATCGCCGACAGATAATATTTGGGATCTTATAAGCTCTTTTGTATCTGCACTCAGCCCATCTTGGTTGAGTCCTTCTAGCAGTTGCTCCGTAAACAAAATTACTTCCTCGGCCACAGATGGCAGTATGGATTTTAGTTCTCTGTAATATTTTAGAATTAAAAAATTAATTGACAACGTGATATGAGTTATGGTTAATGTTAAGTTACATAACTAGGTTTAACTAACGTAAACTTCTATCCATTCATTACACCCAACCACAAGTCTATTGCTGAACATAGGTTCAGCAATAGACTTGTTTAATTAGATTTTTATGAACATAGGTTCAGCAATAGACTTGTGGTTAGAGGCCTATGCCTCCCCTATAGATTGTCTCATAGGGAGGATATTTGCCATATTTGTCGCTTGGTAAGCGGGTTGGCAACCGAAGTTTTTATTTTATTCAATTTTTACTAGGAAGGATCAGTTTTCGTCACATTTTTTGTATTGGGTGATTAATGAGCACACAGTCTACCTGATGGTAAATGGCTGCTGTGGCCCATAGACATCCACGTTTACCCTCAATTAGGAATCAACTAAGATGGACAAAGATGGAATGCCTCAATTTCAGTAAAAAGGGTCTCCGGTTTCTTACACTCACCATACGAAACACAGAAGCACTACGCTGCTATTTTACGCAGGTATTCTGTGAGTCTGGTTCTGCCACATAAGTAGATAAACGGAACAAAGATAAAGCTTCATACAACCGCGCGAATCAGCTGCACTACTACAAATACGCGGGGTCATGTGTGCATATGAAGTAGATAAACGGAACAGAGATAAAGCTTCATACAACCGTGCGAATCAGCTGCACTACTACAAATACGCGGGGCGTGTGTGCATATGAAGTAGATAAACGGAATAGAGATAAAGCTTCATACAACCGCGCGAATCAGCTGCACTACTACAAATACGCGGGGCATGTGTGCATATGAAGTAGATAAACGGAACAGAGATAAAGCTTCATACAACCGCGCGAATCAGCTGCACTACTACAAATACGCGGGGCATGTGTGCATATGAAGTAGATAAACGGAACAGAGATAAAGCTTCATACAACCGCGCGAATCAGCTGCACTACTACAAATATGCGGGGCATGTGTGCATATGAAGTAGATAAACGGAACAGAGATAAAGCTTCATACAACCGCGCGAATCAGCTGCACTACTACAAATACGCGGGGCATGTGTGCATATGAAGTAGATAAACGGAACAGAGATAAAGCTTCATACAACCGCGCGAATCAGCTGCACTACTACAAATACGCGGGGCATGTGTGCATATGAAGTAGATAAACGGAACAGAGATAAAGCTTTATACAACCGCACGAATCGGTTGCACTACTACAAGTACGCGGGGTCATGTGTGCATATGAAGTAGATAAACGGAACAGAGATAAAGCTTCATACAACCGCGCGAATCAGCTGCACTACTACAAATACGCCGGGCATGTGTGCATATGAAGTAGATAAACGGAACAGAGATAAAGCTTCATACAACCGCGCGAATCAGCTGCACTACTACAAATACGCGGGGCATGTGTGCATATGAAGTAGATAAACGGAACAGAGATAAAGCTTCATACAACCGCGCGAATCAGCTGCACTACTACAAATACGCGGGGCATGTGTGCATATGAAGTAGATAAACGGAACAGAGATAAAGCTTCATACAACCACACGAATCGGTTGCACTACTACAAGTACGCGGGGTCATGTGTGCATATGAAGTAGATAAACGGAACAGAGATAAAGCTTCATACAACCGCGCGAATCAGCTGCACTACTACAAATACGCGGGGCATGTGTGCATATGAAGTAGATAAACGGAACAGAGATAAAGCTTCATACAACCGCGCGAATCAGTTGCACTACTACAAATACGCGGGGCACGTGTGCATATGAAGTAGATAAACGGAACAGAGATAAAGCTTCATACAACCGCACGAATCGGTTGCACTACTACAAGAACGCGGGGTCATGTGTGCATATGAAGTAGATAAACGGAACAGAGATAAAGCTTCATACAACCGCGCGAATCAGCTGCACTACTACAAATACGCGGGGCATGTGTGCATATGAAGTAGATAAACGGAACAGAGATAAAGCTTCATACAACCGCGCGAATCAGCTGCACTACTACAAATATGCGGGGCATGTGTGCATATGAAGTAGATAAACGGAACAGAGATAAAGCTTCATACAACCGCGCGAATCAGCTGCACTACTACAAATACGCGGGGCATGTGTGCATATGAAGTAGATAAACGGAACAGAGATAAAGCTTCATACAACCGCGCGAATCAGCTGCACTACTACAAATACGCGGGGCATGTGTGCATATGAAGTAGATAAACGGAACAGAGATAAAGCTTCATACAACCGCGCGAATCAGCTGCACTACTACAAATACGCGGGGCATGTGTGCATATGAATTAGATGAACGGAACAGAGATAAAGCTTCATACAACCGCGCGAATCAGCTGCACTACTACAAATACGCGGGGCATGTGTGCATATGAAGTAGATAAACGGAACAGAGATAAAGCTTCATACAACCGCACGAATCGGTTGCACTACTACAAGTACGCGGGGTCATGTGTGCATATGAAGTAGATAAACGGAACAGAGATAAAGCTTCATACAACCGCGCGAATCAGCTGCACTACTACAAATACGCCGGGCATGTGTGCATATGAAGTAGATAAACGGAACAGAGATAAAGCTTCATACAACCGCGCGAATCAGCTGCACTACTACAAATACGCGGGGCATGTGTGCATATGAATTAGATAAACGGAACAGAGATAAAGCTTCATACAACCGCGCGAATCAGCTGCACTACTACAAATACGCGGGGCATGTGTGCATATGAAGTAGATAAACGGAACAGAGATAAAGCTTCATACAACCGCGCGAATCAGCTGCACTACTACAAATACGCGGGGCATGTGTGCATATGAAGTAGATAAACGGAACAGAGATAAAGCTTCATACAACCACACGAATCGGTTGCACTACTACAAGTACGCGGGGTCATGTGTGCATATGAAGTAGATAAACGGAACAGAGATAAAGCTTCATACAACCGCGCGAATCAGCTGCACTACTACAAATACGCGGGGTATGTGTGCATATGAAGTAGATAAACGGAACAGAGATAAAGCTTCATACAACCGCGCGAATCAGTTGCACTACTACAAATACGCGGGGCATGTGTGCATATGAAGTAGATAAACGGAACAGAGATAAAGCTTCATACAACCGCACGAATCGGTTGCACTACTACAAGAACGCGGGGTCATGTGTGCATATGAAGTAGATAAACGGAACAGAGATAAAGCTTCATACAACCGCGCGAATCAGCTGCACTACTACAAATACGCGGGGCATGTGTGCATATGAAGTAGATAAACGGAACAGAGATAAAGCTTCATACAACCGCGCGAATCAGCTGCACTACTACAAATACGCGGGGCATGTGTGCATATGAATTAGATAAACGGAACAGAGATAAAGCTTCATACAACCGCGCGAATCAGCTGCACTACTACAAATACGTGGGGCATGTGTGCATATGAAGTAGATAAACGGAACAGAGATAAAGCTTCATACAACCGCGCGAATCAGCTGCACTACTACAAATACGCGGGGCATGTGCGCATATGAAGTAGATAAACGGAACAGAGATAAAGCTTCATACAACCGCGCGAATCAGCTGCACTACTACAAATACGCGGGGCATGTGTGCATATGAATTAGATAAACGGAACAGAGATAAAGCTTCATACAACCGCGAGAATCAGCTGCACTACTACAAATACGCGGGGCATGTGTGCATATGAAGTAGATAAACGGAACAGAGATAAAGCTTCATACAGCCGCGAGAATCAGCTGCACTACTACAAATACGCGGGGCATGTGTGCATATGAAGTAGATAAACGGAACAGAGATAAAGCTTCATACAACCGCGCGAATCAGGCCAAGCTGAGCAATAAGACCAAGGTGATCCCTGCCACGCTATCCGTTAATTACTGCAACATCAGGAAGTTTGACTCCAACTTAAACGTCATCCACTATCATCTAGAGACGGTGAAGCCGGCCATGCTCTTTCTGACCGAGACGCAGGTGTCCTCCTCGGCTGATACTTCGTATCTCTCTTACCCGGGACACAAACTGGAACATACCTCAGAGAGGACATCTGTTCTCGACGTCTCGGCAGTCTTAAAGGTTCAAAACCGTCCATCCCTTGGCTACGCGTAGGCAGCGACGATCTTCTGCGCGTCTACGGGTGCCTCTATAGGTCACATAGCGGTAATGCCGAAACAGAACGACTCATCAACCACGTCCAAATGGCTACAGATTCCTTGCTACAGCAGACCCCATTCGCAGATATCGTGAATCGCGATTCTTGGCGATTTTAACACCCATTACGCCGAATGGCTCGGTTCACGTTTAACCGATCATGCAAGGAGATCTGTTTATGACTTTGTAACTACACTTAGTATAGTACCTATGTAAGTGAATTGTGTAGCCAGTGGCAATCGGGCCGGCACTGTTGTTACACGCATAATAAAAATCTAATTAAACGCTGTCTATTACAAGGACCTATTTTATTTCCAACACACTACACATACATCAGTTAAAGTGGTGTCCCCGACATGATTTGACGCGTTTCGGACTCCTCGAAGATAGTGAGTAACGTTGACTTTAGCAGATCGTACTTTCTCAGCTGGAGGATTCACTAGGATATCCGAGACTTGTTGTACGACATTCTTGCCCAGCTAGGCAATAACCAGATGGTACTTAGCAGCATCCGATAGCTTCTGGTTGCATAGTACTGATTCGGTCTGTATGAACCAGGTGCGTGGCTGATCCTCCCAAAATTCCGGGATTCTCAACGAAACCGTTATTTGAAATATTTCCGCTTCCGGTTTCTCTTTCTTGGACGTTATTTTCGACGGTATACACTACACAGACACAAAACAGCACAGCTCTGTATCACTTCGGGGTCACCACTGTAACTGATGTATGTGTAGTGTGTTAGAAATGGAATATGTCCTTGTAAGAGTTAGCATTTAATTACATTTTACAAATTACACATATATCAGTTAAAACATTGCCTTGGCATATGGTGTGACACAACTGGTTACTTCGCCTACGCGGATTCCAGATGTGAAGGATCATGCACCTTCCCTGTTGGACCTTCTACTGACCTCTGATCCGGACGGATATTAGGTCTCTGTCGATGCCCCTCTTTGCTCTTCGGACCATGGTTTGATCCAGAATGATCAGGTGGTGCCACTCACGCTCCCTTCGCGGTTTCGTTCTGCACGCTGCCGCCGTGTTTGGCATTACAGGTCGGCGGATTGGGACGGAATGCGGTCTTTCTTTGGATTCCACCCATGGGTTTGAGTCTCGCAGGATGATCTCAGCACTGTTGCTGACTCTGTCACTGATGTGGTGCTACAGGGAATGGAACTATTTATTCCATCATCTGTGGTACTCATCGGAGGCATATCTTAGCCTTGATTCGCATCTGTAAGACTACATTACGCACTAAACAGGAGTGTTATTAGGCCTGGGCTGACGTTTCGGCGACTCGGGATGTAATCGAAATGTAATTCCGCCTCCATGTCCTTCGAGTCATTGCCAAAGTAAAGTTAGAGCACATATGTAGCAATATATATATATATATATATATATATATATACATATATATATATATATATCATCTTCCTTAGGGAATCCGTACATTCTACTCTCTCCCCAAGGCTGTCCAAGGGAACTTCTGCCAGCCATCTCTCCTATCTCTGCACATGGAGGACGACTCATTGGCCCATGAAGCAAAGGACAAACCCAATCTGCTAGGGTCTCTCTTTGCGTTCAAATCGACTCTCGACGACGGAAGGAGCACAACGCCCACCATCCGATCATCTCGCGGTATGTCTGCAGCAAGCTGGATGTACTGTTCACACAGCGCTCGGTTCGCAAAGCACTCCTCTCCCTGGACACGCGTCGGACCCCCCGACACGGTTCTAACGCGTCTTTTCCGGCACTCCTAATCTCTAGGCATACTCCTAAATTCGTGAAAGACAGCTTTTGTGTACTTCATCCCTAAAAAAGGTAAACACTGTGATCCGTCCAATTACAGGCCTATCACCATTAACTGCCAGTACTCGCGGTATCTTGAGAAACACCAGCTGAGCAGTGACCGCTAGTACAGTTTCCGTCGGGGTCACTCAGCTGGTGATCTTCTTGATCACCTAACACACCGATGAACGCATGCGGTTGAGTCCAAGAGGGAGCCCTTGGCGGGTAATTTAGACATAGCGAAGGCCTTCGATTGGGTTTAGCACAAAACGCTTCTCTCGAAGCTTCCATCTTATGGGCCTCTAGAGTAATTGTGCAATTAGATCGCCAGCCTTCTTACAGATCGGAGAATATAGGTCGTAGTAGATAGTGCATGCTCCGATTACAAGCCCATTAATGCTGGTATTCCCAAAGGCTCCACGCTATCACCAACACTGTTTCTTCTGTATATCAATGATATTGTTACGAGCTTGAGGTTCGTGACAATAAAAATTGCCGATAGAATTACCTAAATTAACACTTTAATTCACTTTACACTAATTAAAGTTAAAAACACTAATAATTAATCACACTGAATCACTTTATTCCGCTCCGAAGCTTCGCTTGTCTCGCCAACTTCAATACTTCCTCGATCGCAACCTGCAACGCCTATAAATACACATTAGTACCGAATCATCCAGAACATTCAAGTAAATACGCGCACCGATCGACAAAGCGCCGAAAGTTCGAGAGTCAGCTTCCAGAAGCTTAGTTCTTCTGTTCGATACTAGATGGCGCTAGTGCCGTCGACTTCGGCGCGTAACACTGCCCCCTCCTAAGACATGCTCGTCCCGAGCATTATTGGCCCCATAATATCGCGCCAGGCGATCCACATGGACGATCTTAAGAGTCCCTCTCGCGCCTTTCTGTAACGGCTCCGCAATGTCAAGGGCTGTCCTATCCCATGGTGCACCAACATTGTACAATTTCGGTGCTCCTCTACTACGTGTCTGAGGTCCCCGCACGGCCGCACAACTTGTACATGTACGACACCAAACCTCGACATCGTCACGATAATGGACCCAGTAAAACTGTGCTCGGACCTTCAGCAGAGTTTGTTTAACTCCCAGATGGACTCTTGAACGACCATTATGGCACAGCTATAGAACATTCGGCACTTTAGCCTTAGGGACAACCATTTGCAAACGACAGCTGTCTCCTCGACCACTGTCCCATTTACGGCACAGAACTCCATCCTGAATCAGCAAGCCGTCCCACTGGGCCCAATAGCCTCTAGTAGTCGAACTCATCGCTGAGACGTCGCTCCACTTAGGCTTGGTAGCACGGGCCTTCATTCATTCCAGAATCGGCCTGATGTCCGGATCTTCCTGCTGTGTATGTTGTAAGCTGTCCTTCCACTCGTTGCTGAGGTGGTCTGTCCTGAGCATACTCACGGATACCACTTCCTTACTCTCCTGCCTAGTACAATGTTTGCAATCTACAGGACAAGATCTTCGTGATAATGCATCTGCGTTGCCATGAGATTTCCCGCTGCGATGTTCGATCTCAAAGTTGTATCCCGGCTGCTGCTGGGCGGTGATGTTAGCCGCACTTCCCTTCTGAGATCGTTCACCTTCCCTTTCTAGGGTTCGCTTAGGGCAGCTGGATCGAAGATGGCCCCTTTCCCCACAGCCATAGCACCTAGGGCTGTATCCTTTATTGTGGTCGCGAACTGCTGCAACCTCCCTAGCGTGAGGGGAATGATGTTGCTGCCACCGCCAGGCGGTGCCGTTAGCTGCACTACCCTCTCGAGATCGATCAACTTCCCTTTCTACAGTTCGCTTAGGGCAGCTGGATCGTAGATGGCCCTTTTCCCCACAGCCGTAGCACCTAGGGCTGAATCCTTTGTTGCGGTCGCGAACTGTAGCTGCTGCGATCTCCCTGACGCGATGGGAACGATGATCCTGCCGCACGGCTTCTACCTCCAGTGCATGGTCCAAGGTGTCCTTAAGCGTCTCGTGGTGCCCGAGCCTCACAGCAGCTCTGACCTCAAGGTCGCGGATGCCGTCGATGAATGTCTGAACCAGGTTCCCTTCAATGAGCGCAGGTACAGACTGGTATGCTTTTCGAACCATTTTCTCCACCTCAAAGGCCCACTGCTGCAGGTTTTCGTTGCTGCGTTGCACGCGATCCTTAAGCTGCGCGCGAAAGACGTGTTCCAGGTGAGCGTCACCATATCTCGCCTCCAATGCCTCAAGAAGCTGCTCGTAGGTCACTTTCTTACCGAGAGCTTCCAACACAGTTAAGGCTTGGTCGCGCAGGCCTAAGGTGAGTGCAGTCATGGCCTGGCTTTTATTCCAGCCGTTTGCCTCCATGGCGGCCTCGAACTGGATTTTGTAGGCCGACCAGGAAGATGTCCCGTCGAACGGTGGTACCTTTCACCCACGTAGCGAAGGTGTAGTAGCTACTGCGGGGGCTGCAATTCCATCTCCAATTTTGAGTTCATCCAGCGTTTTCTTAACTTGGTTGATTTGGGTCTCAGCTTCCGACAGGCGGTTATCATGTTGAGCAACCTTATCCTTCATCTCCCTTATCTCTTTCCCGAAGGTAGCGTGAAGGTCCTTCATGAGAAGCATCTGCTCTTCCCTATCGCGTTTGAGCTGCTCTTCTAAGCGACGGGTCTGTTCCTCCTGTCGGCGGGCCTGTTCCTCCTGTCGGCGGGCCTGTTTCTCCTGTCGGCGGGCCTGTTCCTCCTGTCGCGGGCCTGTTCCTCCTGTCGGCGGGCCTGTTCCTCCTGCTGCTCTCTCAACTGACTAGCCTGTTCCTCCTGTCCGCGCTTCAGCTGCTCTTCGAACCGACGAGCCTGTTCCTGCAGCATCACCATCAGGGCGCCTAAATCAGGTGCTGCAGATGCAGAAGCTACTGACGGACCGGCCTCCGTTGCCGGCGGCTGGCCCTCCGACGTCTGCGGCGTTGCACCATCAAATCTTCTCTGGTCCGTCTCATGCTGGCGTTGACTGCGGGTACGAACACCTTCCGTTTCCTCCTTAGGTAAAATCGGCATGATTTTATCCTACTTCTGACACCAATTGTTACGAGCTTGAGGTTCGTGACAATAAAAATTGCCGATAGAATTACCTAAATTAACACTTTAATTCACTTTACACTAATTAAAGTTAAAAACACTAATAATTAATCACACTGATTCACTTTATTCCGCTCCGAAGCTTCGCTTGTCTCGCCAACTTCAATACTTCCTCGATCGCACCCTGCAACGCCTATAAATACACATTAGTACCGAATCATCCAGAACATTCAAGTAAATACGCGCACCGATCGACAAAGCGCCGAAAGTTCGAGAGTCAGCTTCCAGAAGCTTAGTTCTTCTGTTCGATACTAGATGGCGCTAGTGACGTCGACTTCGGCGCGTAACAATATATTACAAATTGATAACATTCATTGCCATGCAGATGACAGCACTAGTGATGCCCTATAAACCAGCCATGCAATATTTCTCGGGAAAACGTCGCCGAGTACCGGAACAAACTTGTGTCTAAAGTCAAGTCTTTGCTGAACAGAGTCTCGGATTAGGGGCGACTAAATCTAGTCCAGTTCCATCTTCAGAAGATACACGTTTACGCGTTTACCGCTTAAAAGAACCCTTTCGTCGTATCTCCTCACTTTCATGGAACTCTCCTTGTTGCCTCAGCCAACATCGGAATCCTCGGCGTCAACATATCGAGTAATGTGAAGTTTAATAGTCACTTGGAAAAGAACGCCATATTGGCATCTAAAAAGCTTGGCGTGCTCAACAGAGCGGAACAGTATTTCATGCTGGCACACCGCCTGCATTGTAAAGTACAAGGCGCAGGTTCGGCCTCGCATGGAATAATGTTCCATTTCTGGGCCGGGGTTCAGTGCAAACTCCTTCCACTTCGTCGTTTCGAATCGTCTACGACCGAGTCCTCTCCAATCGGCTCGATCCATTGGCGCTGATAAGAGATGTTGCACCCCTTTACATCTTCTATCGCATCTACCACGAGTAGTACCCTGAGGAATTGTTCGGATTATTTACAATCGCCAAATTTCACGAACGCACATCGCGTCAAAACTCACGATACCATCCTCATCATCTGGATTTGGCAGTCCAGTTTTACTAGGAGTTTTCTTCTTCTTTCGTTCGACTCTGTGATATCGTTTACCACCGGCGATTTTCCCGGACCGATACGATTTAGGGCCTTTCAAGAAAAGAGCTTACTCCTATCTGAAAGGCCGGCAACGCATCTGCAATTCCCCTGGTGTTGCAGTTGTTCATGGGCAGCGGTAGTGACCATCAGGTGAGCCGCATGCTATTTTGTCCCATATTCTGTAATAAATATCTGTTATATGTCGTTCTTTAGGGGGTAAAGCCATGCTTTAGCTATATTATTATGGTTATAGCAAGAATGGGTCGGCTCGACCGGGGTAGGACCACGCTCTTATATAATACTAGCGTAGAATAGCGGCTTAATGCTGCTGTGTTTTGTATGGTGTGTGTACAGAACTGGAGACCCCTTATATTGGAAACGAGGCATTTCATGTTAGTCCTCAGGGGTGACAACGCATATGCATTTTGATTCTTAATCGAGGGTAGATGTAGATGTCTATGGGTCACAGCAACCATTTACCGTCAGGTGGGCTGTTTGCTCGTTTGTTACCCCTATTCTATATAAAAAATTATTCAATATATATTGACCATAATATTGGGTAAAAGTATAAAAATAACAAATGGATATTATTGTTAAATCAATTAGTTTGATTTCCTTTTTAAATTCTTTTAACATGACTCTATGCTAAAATACTCAAACTGAACTTGTAGTAATGCCTTATTTATAAGGAAATTTATATTATTAATAATTTTAATCTGAAGGTTGCCGTGGTTAACTATGACATTGGGACATTGAACACTTTAGTACCCCCGTAACCATCGGTTTTGTAAAGAGCTCGAGACGTCGGGAATATAAAATAAATTAATATACGCGATGAAATCTGTAAAACCTAGTTTTATTTTAATATGTAGTGTTCGCGTAAACACGTACTCACATGTCATTGGAAGTATTGTCAAGAATAATGTCGATTTTGTCTTTGAGTTGTTGCTTCTGCGAGAGTGCTGAAGGATCCTGACCACACGAAGGACTAACCAGTATAATGGACGCGATGCATATAAGTCGGTACACCTGCGTGCCCAGTTCGGAGAAGCGTGACGCATCAAGTGCAATTGTCTATGGAAGAAGTATTAAGATTTAGATATAACGGAGAGATACACTGTGTGTATAAATATACACGCAAAAAGTACAGAATGTTTGAGATATATACATGGTTATTTTGCAATAACCGGACAAATTTCACTTCTACTTTACAGAGAAGGTTAAGTCAAGTATAAGTAATACAGGCAAATGGTGACAAAAAGTTAATAAAAAAATCTCAAACATTCTATCCTTTTTTATCTTTTAAATTCAAAATGCGTGGTAATGCAACAATTTAACTGATTTACTGCGCACGCACACATTCGTAAGGGTCGATCGGTATGCAATACGTTATTGCCCATAAATCATATTCAATTTGGGATAATTTCAAATACAAGTGGAAGCCTTATTTACTCGTATTTTCAAAAACTGCAATAACTGTAATCATTATTTATATAAGTATATCCTTTCAACTGCGGAGACTCTAACCGTCACACTTCGTTGACTGCGGAGCTGTTTAATAAAATTTAGGGCTCATTGGGCGCAATCCGTTTAAACGCAAATTTCTTGAATTTGGAATATCATATACAATAATATATATACATTTCTGAATTCTCTATGAAATTTCCTATAAACGAGTACATAAATTTAATAAAGTCCTAAAGTAATTAGTGTAAGTAAATGTTGAGTGAAGTCAAAATTGTCATATTTCTCGATGAAACAAAGTTTTTTAATAGTTCAATTTTGTTTTATTTTAATCTTAAATCTATTGTTTACAATATTTTATGTGCAAAATCATAGGCTACAACGCGGCCACATTAACTTGACGCATCGCTGGAATGCGAGGCCCCGCCCGCTTCCCCCCGCACTCCCTTAGCTCGCCAGGCAATCGTCAGTATGGTTAGCATCTCTGTTACCGATACGCGCGTCGATATTTTGACTAGTTTTCTGTTTCTATTGTTGTTATTGGATATTTTGTTAAGTTTTAGTTATTGTTTAAGTTTGGCTGTTTTTGTTAATTCTGTTACGTTTTCGTTATTGTTTAAACTTGGACTGTTTTTGTTAATTTTGGACTATTTTTGTTACTACTCATTTTTTAACATGGGCAAAACTATACACAGTGAAGGGAAAAATCTTGTGTTGAAAGTGCTGCAGTTTTTCGAGAATGAGAAGAAAAATAGACGCTTTTGCATACCTATAGATCAGGCTGATAAACGAACCTGTGCAGCAACTGGAATATCAAGAAGTACTCTTACTCGTATAAAAAGGGAGGCCAAAAGGCATGTGTCCCACCGTCGGGTTCTTCGCCCGACGCTAGTCCAAGCACTAGCACGGCTCCAACTACTAGTACGGCCACAAATACTAGCACCGTTCCAAGCACTGACATTTGTCCCAGTCCAAGTACTACAGACAATCCAATGAGGGAAACAAAGTTATCACCGGGTAAAAAGCGTATACAATCAGCGAAAAAATTGTCGTGGATGATTTTGATATTTGCGCAATACGCGATATCATTAACAGCTTTTATACTGTAAAAAAGGAAGTACCCACGCTTAAAAAAATCTTGGAAGCTGTTAAGAGAGATCTTAATTTTCAAGGTGGAAGAACTTTCCTTAGAAATATTTTAAAAAATCAGTTGGATTATAAGTTTAAAAAATGTAAAAGTGCGCGTTCGGTGCTAATTCAAAAAGCCGATATAGCCGCATGGAGAGAACGCTATCTGCGCCGAATGAAAGAGAACAATGACCTCGGCGCAGGTAAAAAATCAGTTATCTACCTGGATGAAACGTGGATCCATTCCCATTATACCGTCAGCAAATGCTGGCAAAACAGCACAGATAGCAGCGTGAATAAAAATTTTAACCCGGGTCAACGGTGGATTCTGGTGGGTGCTGGAGGAGAAAACGGATTTATCCCAGATGCAGATTTGTTATACAAATGCAAAAGTACTACTGGCGATTACCATCATGAAATGAATACCGAGAATTTTTTGAAATGGTTTAATGAAAAGCTGATAAAAAACTTGCCCCCAAATAGTATAGTCGTCATTGACAACGCGCCTTACCACTCAACGCAGTCGGTGAGGGCGCCCACAAGTGCAACGTTAAAAGGAGACATGCAACAGTGGCTGCGTGACAACAATATTCCATTTGATAAAAAAATGAGAAAAAGAGAACTACTAAAAAAGGCAAAGCCGCCCAAGCAATACATTGTCGATGATTTAATGAAACGACATGGCCATGAAATTGTACGTTTGTCACCCTACCATTGTGACCTCAACCGCATTGAATATGTCTGGAATTTGGTCAAACAGAGGGTGGCATACAAGAACGTAGACCAACAAGAAAGAAAAATTGAAAATCTCACCAGAGATGCAATAAACTCCATCACAGCATCAGATTGGAAAAAAGAAATTAACCATGTCGAGAGACTACAACAGGTCAGTTCGTAAATAAATTATAAATCTAAAGTATGTATGTATTTATGTTTGTATTGTGATGTTAAATAAAAAATATAAGTACTTTTTTGGAGGTACATATTAGTAATTCTTTAAATTGATACAATTATTTTGTGGTAAACTTATAACACTATTTTATTTATTTTCAGGAATACTGGGAAAAAGATGGCCTGGTTGACGACGTACTGCAGCAACTTGTAATCGATCTTGGAGAGGAGGAGTCATCCGACAGCGAGATCGAAAGTGAAGAAGAACGAGATCGAAGTGAAGACAGTTTAGACCATGATATTGTACCAATTATTTATAGTGAAGATGAATTTTGAATAAATATTTATCTATCAACATAAAATATTGCAAGATTAACAAATAAAACCTATGGTCCAAAATCAAAAATATAGTTTTTATTTAGCTACATGCTTTTTTTGCGCACTGTACCTGACCGCTAAAATGACGTCATCAAAGCCATGCGTCAAGTTAATATGACCGCGTTATACAATACAATTTTTTATCATAAAACGCATTAATAATAAGCTTACAAGAACCCACAACCAACTTACACCGATTCAGAATGTAGTTCGGACCAGATGTGGCATGCATTAGTCAATAAAAATAGTATTTTTTATTTCTTTAAAAATATATACTTAAACTCATGAAGAAAACATGTGGTTTTTTTTTGCCAGGACTAGTTGAACCTCTCTTTTTACTTACATGATTCAGTCATCTTTAAATAGATCTTGCTAAGTTTTACAAATTTCGTAAAGTATTTCATAAGTATTCTTAAACGCCGATATTAAAATTTTAGCCGTAAGTGCCATATTTATTGAAAAATTAATTACTTTATTTGAAAAAACAATTTTCAACAGCACTTGTAGAGAAATAAAGGTTCATTCATTCCTTTAAAAGCCATAAAACCATTCAAGGGTCACTCGTGCCGATGTAGAGTCTAAAATAATGTTTTTTGTAAACAATACTCAATGCACCATAATAGTGTCGAGTGACAAAGCCGTTCATAGGCGCCGCGAGGTGCGCGGCGGTTATATTACATTTCCAATTACCAAAATAATCAACATATTTCCTTTAACACAAATAATATCTACGAAATAATAAAATTTAAAATAAATATATCTCTCCCTAAAATAAAAAAATATATTATGGATATATATTTTTAAAGAACCCACTTCTTATGCTCCAAAAATATGCCACAACTAAAGTCCGATTTTGCACTTTTTTGTGGATCATGTACTAGTTCATTAAAACATTTTTTATACGTGGTAGAGCCATGCTGTAGTTATATTAGTGGTATAGTTGTAGCACGAATGCGTCGGCTCGACCGGGGAAGGACCACGCTCTCACAGAATACCAGCGTGAAATATTAGCTTACTGCTGCTGTGTTTCGTATGGTGAGTGTAGAGAACCGGAGACGGTTTTTACTGAAAATGAGGCATTCCATCTTAGTCCTCACGGGTGACAACGCATCTGTATTTTGATTTGTAATCGAGGATAGATGAAGATATCTATGGGCCGCAGCAACTACTTACAATCAGGTGGACTGTGTGCTCGTTTGTCACCCTATTCTATAGAAAAAAAAAACACACACAAAATAAAAAGGTGTATTCGTTTCAACGATGAGAGCCGTGGTGGCTCAGAAGAGCCCCGGTAGCTCAGATGGTTAGCTCCCGCGTTAAATTTCACAGTACCCTCGCAAACCGGGTGCGATCCCCGCTGGCATCAATGAAATTGTTAATTGCAATTTTAAGTGCTGATCTACCACGTGCTGGGCGGTGAAGGAAAACATCTTGAGGAAGTCGGACTGTCTGAGAAATAAGAAAAAAATAATTCGAAGACGCTCGCCAGAAGTTCGCCAATACGCATAGGGGTAGCGCAGCGGGCACTTCTTTGCCCTAAAACCCTCTCAGAAGTGAGGGAAGGCCCATCAGTGGGACGTAAATAGGCTGTAACTTAACTAACTTAACTATTTCAACGATGATAGTCTGAAATAATTAGCTGAATAAATTATAGCCAGGCAACAATAAAAACTAAATGGATGGATGGATATAAGTATAAAATTGAATAAATATATATACATGGGTCCTCATTTCTTTAAAAGGCTCCTGGTACTTGTTGGATTTACTGTATCTACAGTACTATTCATTTACGAATGGTACTGTAGGTAGCAGCAATCTTGCTCTAGATTGAAACATAACGCAACGTTACACGATTTGCAAAACTGAAACGTACGTAAAAAATAAATCAAATAGAATTATTTTTTTTATTTTTTTTTAATTTATGAATTTTGCAAAGTAAATACAGATAAAATGTACATGTACAAAAAACCGATATAAGGAATATGTGTCTGAGGTGACCTTAAGAACCACAACCACTTTATATTAGAATAAAAAAAATTTAATATTAAATATTAAAAAGCATATGTAAATACTTTCTACTTTTCTTTTTTAATAAATTGTTTAAAAAATTCCGAAGTCTTGTGTTAACATACATGGCATATCCAAATGCCACATCAAATTTTTTATAAATCATCGAATGAGTTTGGAATCAACCAAGCTCCGTTTATCTGCTCGAGGGCGCTAGATTCTTTACGATTCTAACAATTAAACCGAATTTGAACGTGATGAAGTATGGCAAACTTTAGTTCCTTTTTTCGCCACCCGCAAAACAGAGAACTAGAATTCACTACTGCGGGTGTCTCAGTAATGGACACTATTGCACTTTATCCTCATTTTAATGTACTAAAACTGTGAATGATGAACAATTTACACATATTTTAACACAAAACTGACACTAAAATTTTACGTACATTTTAAGTCAAATTTCCGCAACCAGCATGTTAGTTTTAAGATAGCGGTTTGCTTCGTACAAATTAAAAAACGATTTCACACGTACTTAATGAGATAAAACACAAAATTAGATTACAAATAAGAAGGTTGCTTACCCAGGCATTGTTTTAACACAATTCACCACACAATTAATATAAATTAGTACAAAATAATTGCTAACAATTTTGTTGTTAGCGCGCGTCAATAACACTGATGGCTGACTCAAGGGACGGACATGGTATACATAAAAAATCCTACTAAAGTGTATAAGCTGTGGGGTTTTTATGCTAACCTTATTTACCCTGTACATATCGACATATGGTAGAATGAGTTAGACATAGTGCGTAATGCTTTATTTCGACATTAAAAGAGCGGGTAAAAAATGTCCAGCACTTGGACGTCCGCAGTCAACGGAGATATTTTTGCGTCCAAGTGTTGTAGTTTAGTTTAGTTTACGACGGGCTGTTTTCCGCAACTCCACGTCTAAGCGCGTATTTTGCGTGTGGGCAGGAATAATATGCTTATTCGAGCCATGATATCTCCCCGAAGAAGCTCAGCAGTCCCCTGATGTTGCAAGCAACTTCGGGGAGCGATCCCGGCGTGCCGAGATGTTTGGAGAGCCCTGTATGAAGCGACTTCTGGACATGTCAGCAACACGTGAGCCGCCGTTTCTTCCTCTCCCATGCATGCCCTGCACAGGGGGCTATCAGTAACACCTATGGTGAACAAATGTTTGTTAAAAGAGCCATGTCCTGTGATAGCACTTGTTACTATCCTGATCTGTGGCTTGTTCAGTCCCATTAGAACCTTGGTTAGACGACTGTTTATTTCAGGTAGGGCCTCCCTAGCTCGTCTACAGTCTACTAAATTTTTCCAAAGCTGAGCGTGTAATTTATTGAAGTATCTACGTACCAGTGAACGAATGTAGCCAAAGGGGATTGGTATTATTGGTTCTGGCCCTATAGTTGCTAGGGCCGATCCCCTTCTGGCCAGTTCATCTGCTGCATTGTTGTCTCTAGATCCACTGTGTCCCTTGATCCATTGCAGAGTCACATTGTTGTGCTTACATACCTCATTCAATCGTTGATGGCACTCGTATATCAGTCTTGAGTTCGTCACATTGCAACTCAGAGCTTGTAGTACCGCCATACTGTCAGTCAGTATTCTGATGGAGAAGTCTTTCACCTTCCTAGCATCTATTGCTACGGCCGCTTGGATGATGCCCATGCATTCAGCCTGGAAGACTGTGTTGTGGGTACCCAGCAGTATGCATATGTGAATATTAAGGTCTTCAGAGAAAGCCCCAGACCCCACACCTTCATTTGTCTTAGAGCGATCCGTGAAAACTTTGAGCTCTCTTGGACCCAATCCTTCCAGATGGTCAGTTTCCTTCAATTGTATCCTGTACTTCTTATCGAATACAAATTGTTTTGGGATCCTATCATACTTGGCTTGTAAGGAATTTTTAAGTAAATTCTATCGATTATATCTGTATGGGGGACTCTACTCGTACTTAAAAGATTTAGGGTCTTGAGTCTAATGGAAGCTAAAGTTGATTATTGTTGTATATGTATATGAAGCAGTGTTAGCTCCAGCATAGCATCCAAACCTACTGTTGGTGTAGTCCCTGTGCAGCCCGTGGCAGCCATACAAGCTAATCTCTGGTAACGCTGAAGCTTTTGTATAGTGGTGGCTTCATTGGTTTTGGTCCACCATACCAGAGAGCCGCATGTGATCATGGGCCGAATTACAGTTTTGTACAGCCACAGTATAATTTTTGGCGTTAAACCCCATCATTTGCCAATCATGTTTTTGCATTGCCAGATAGTTAAACTAGCTTTGCTGATTTTGTTTTCTATGTGTTTGTTCCAGTTAAGTTTACTGTCCAAGGTAAGACCTAGGTATTTTACCTCGGAAGAAATTTGGAGTTTTGTGCAGAAGACTTGGAAGATGATAGTTATTCAGCATTCGTTTTTGTGTAAACATTACTATAACCGTTTTATTTGGATTAACGGTTAGGTCATATTCCCTGCACCATCTCTCCACAATACGGAGAGCCGCTTGGGTCAGGTCGCACACAATGCTTGCTGTCTTACCAGAGACCAGTATTGTCAGATCATCTGCATAACCGACTGTGTAGAAATGGTTAGCGTTTAATTTGATGAGTTCATTAATGACCATATTCCACAGGAGAGGTGAAAGAACCCCACCCTGCGGGCATCCTTTCATGATCTGAATTGTCTGAGATTCACTAGCAATCTTTATTGTTCGTGTACTGAGCATGTTTACTATCCAGTCAATCAGTGCCGGTTCAACATTATGTCTACTTAGGGCACCTTTTATGCTGGAGAAATTTGTTCTGTCAAAAGCACCTTCTATGTCTATGAAGGAGCCTAGACATATTGCTTTGTTTTGGATGGCCTCTTCAATCTTTGTTATTACCTGGTGAAGTGCCGATTCTGTTGATTTACCTAAGCTATAGGCGTGTTGTTTTTCGTGTAGCGCTAAGTTAATTAGCGCCGACCCTCTCAACTCCCGTTCTCACATTCTCTCCATCGTCTTTAGGAGAAAGGATGTGAGGAGGTTGTAGGATTTAGGGTCTGTATAGTCGTGCTTACCTGGTTTGGGTATGAACGTGAATTTCACTTCCCTCCATCCCCTAGGAACATATTTAAGAGCCAGACATGCTCTCATTATGGCAACAAGTCTGACTATTAGGCCTTTACCCCCCCCCCCCCACTGTAGAAGTGCCGGGAATAAGCCGTCAGGTCCTGCTGCCTTATAGGGTTGGAGACTATGAATGGCCCAATGGATTTTGTCCATCGTCACCACTCTTTGTGCTAATTCCCATTCTTCTTTTGTTGGTGTCAGTGCATCTTCATGCCGGTTCACCCTTTCAACTACACAGCAACCTGGGAAGTGCGTATCAATTAGGATTGGGTGATGAGTAGGGTTTGAGTAGATCCCGGCGTATTCTGTTTAGCTAGGATTTTCCTTATCCGATTTGCTTGTTCACAGGTTTCTATGCTACCACAGAATTTGCGCCACCCTGTTGAGCGTCGATACCTGATACATTTTTTGTATTCAGACTTAGCTTTCTTATATAGAAGCCAGTCTTCATCCTTTGAGGTATTCATTGCCCTATTTAGGGCTTTTCTTACCTTCTTATGTTTCCTGTCTAGTTCTTTACCCCACCACTGTTGCTTTTGCTCAGCATGTTTTGGTGGAGTGATTACTGGACATGATTCATGGTAGCTATCGATCATGGCTTTAGTGACAGCTGCTACCTGTTCTTCTAGGAGCGATTGATCTGCTATGGTATTAGTTCCCCCAACACCCGCGAGCGAAGACGTCAGCCTATTGAGGTATTTTGTTTTATCCGTCGAGCGGGGATTTCTCCGTGGTGGTATAGCGGGGATATCGACCAAGTGGTAAAAACCGATTCGATGCCCTGAGACCCACTTTGGATATTGACGAGGACCTTATCAGCGTCATCAAGGTCTTAAGGGATGAGGGCAACAAGTTTTGTGGCAAGCAACATATGGGCCGAAAGTCGCAGTTCTCCGATGAGACACTTCAGCTTATGAAAAGAAGGCGTGAGCTAACAACAACATCGCCATCGGAACAGGTGACACTAACCAGGCTTGTGAGGCAAGCTGTGAAGCGGGACCTGCGTCGCTCTAATGCAATTGTTGTACAAGCGGCAATATAGCGAAACTAGGAATCCAAAATCTTTGCTCGGGAGCTTGGAAGAAGTCACATCGCAAAACTCTAGACGCATGATGGCAAAGTCCTCACGTCAAAGTCTAGGTTCTCTCTGAGATCAAACAATATTATGGCAAACTATATGCCTCACATAAGCCACAACCGCTTGGGACCGTGGGGGTGACGAGGAGATATTTATTTAGTTGATAATACTGTTATGACAAAAACAAAAATTTGACTTTTAATGAAAAGACATTCTGATATACCTTAGTTTACTCATAAAGCAACCCTGTCCTTTCCGTTATATGCCTTTTGTTATATCTAAAATTAAGATTATTACTAAATAAATTGAAGTGACAATGGAACTCATGGCCTGTATATGTTAAGTAGCTGCTGCGATTCACAGACGACAGTTAACTCTATACACAGGCAGAAAAGAAGTCCATCTTGTAAGCTTTCTAGTTTTTGACTAATATACTTATGTATATAAATTTCTGCAATCGCGAAGATACATACCTCTGGATAATTTTTAGTGCTATCCCACTCTAATAGCTCCAAATAGGCTTTGGCCAATGTTTGTGCTGTGACGTTCCTAATAATATTAGGGTCAGTAACTGGTATGCTAAGACCCGTCTTGTCTATGTGTCTCTGTAACCATTCTCTAGTGTACTGTAGACCGTCTGTTAAAAAAATAACAATTGAAATGTAATTTTCTCTTTAATTTACTACCGTACCTAAGATTTCCATAAAATACTATTGGATAGGTGATTAAATCCACTGTTTAGGAAATTTATAAAAATGATAAATTTAATTGAGAATATTATTAATATATAGATATAATAAATTTGAGCCAGGAAGAGAATGTACATCATTTCATCCCATAGGTATCGTAAGAGACAATTATGTAAAATGCCAGAAAAATGTTATTGCAGCAGCATTATACTTCTATTTCATGCTGGTGTTCTGTACGAGCTCGGATTTTCTTTAGTGGAGCTGACCCATTCATACTGCAACCATTATACAATGTAGCGCGGCTACGTAAAAATATAAACTGATACTATACTTTAAATAAAACTTTTATCTAAAAAGAGATCTTATTTTACCTTCGGACACTTTAAGCAGCTCATCAAACTTTGCTTTCTCATACTGCACACTCTCCTTCTGTACGTGTGGTCGTATCATCGCTATTAACGTGTTTGCCAAATCAAGCTTTAACACTTCTAGCGTTTCTAGGATTGCTCGAAAAATATCCACCTGTAAATTGGTAAACAAAATAATATTGGTTGTTTAGAGGCCTTTGATTCTGATTACGTAAGAATAATGGCGGTGTAAGAATATCCACTACGCCATATTGTCACAGAAAGGAACAAAGGGAAGTAATAATAACTGAAAACAAAAACAAAACTGTGGTTGCCAACCCGCACGCCGTGTAGCGACTATGACAAACATCCCCCCAATGACGGATTTCCATGATCACCAGTGGACTTTTATAGGTTGTAAGGTATGTATTGCCTTTACATGATGTTTTTTTTATAGAATAGGGGTAACAAACGAGCACACAGCCCACCTGATGGTAAGTGGATGCTGTGGCCGTGTGTGTGTGTGTGTGTGTGTGTGTGTGTGTGTGTGTGTGTGTGTGTGTGTGTGTGTGTGTGTGTGTGTGTTGTGTGTCTACATCCACCATCGATTAAGAATCAAAATGCATATGCGTTGTCACCCCTGAGGACTAACATGAAATGCCTCATTTCCAGTAAAAAAAGGGTCTCCGGATCTCTACACTCACCATACGAAACACAGGAGTATTAGGCTGCTATTTTAAGCTGGTATTCTGTGAGAGCGTGGTTCTTCCCCGGTCGAGCCGACCCATTCATGCTACAACCATGATATAGCTGCAGCGCGATTCTTTGGAACGAGCTGTACTGGCCTCTAGCTAGGACAGTAAGTTTCTCTAACATTCTAATTTTATGTAAGAAAGAATATTTAAGTACAGATGTGTTTAACAGCTCGTTCAAATGTCAAGCTTTTCCGGGTCTCTATTTATTATATATAATTTTTGAATTATTTTAGTGGCTCATATCCAATATCCATAGGTATCTTGTGTAAAATTAGAATCGTTCAATATTACGCATTTATCAAGACGAATAATCTTGTCTCCACGTTAAAAGAAGTATTTAGTTTCTGTATTTATCGATCGGCATAAATTTTGGTGAAATTTATTATATATTTTGACTGAATTCTGTTTCTCATTAAAGAAGTATAAGTAATTATAAGTTACGACGTAAATTCATAGAGGTCACCCACAAGGATAGTTCCTTGTCATCAATCACAAAATAAAAATTATTACCCTTACACAAAGTTTGACCTTCATTTTTTTTATAAAATCGAAGTAGAAAGCAAACTACAGTTCATCTGATGTTATAAGTAGCTACTGCAACCCCACGGACACATGCAACCAACTTCAAATAAAGACGGCTACAGATGCGTTGTCATCTCTGAAGACTAAGATGAAATAATACATCACAGCCTGTAATTATCCTGGTTCCTATACCCTTTAAGCAATGGCGAAGCCTCCATAGAAGCCGAAAAGCCAGGCTTGCTTTTTCAATCTGCTAAATCAATAACATGAACTATTAAAATAACTCGAAAACTGTTTCAAACTATTTCAAATTTCCCGCGCACTCCTCTGTTCTACATAGGCCTCGTAGCATATATGTAACGTCATCACTTGGCAGTTTGCTTTCAATTCGAAATACACTGATTCGTGTTCTCTCAGTCTCAAAGCGAACACGCAATGGACTGTCAAAATTAATGAAAGCAAGGAGTTGAT
Source organism: Parnassius apollo (assembly GCA_907164705.1). Lineage (NCBI taxonomy): Eukaryota > Metazoa > Arthropoda > Insecta > Lepidoptera > Papilionidae > Parnassius > Parnassius apollo. The sequence goes on along the minus strand of CAJQZP010001558.1, from coordinate 7,615,967 downwards.
TTCAGCTATTAGTCGTCTCTCTCGCACGCGTTGGCTTTTTACCGGGCTTTCGAGAAGACGATCGTTCCCTTTCTAACCTGTGGAAAAATGTTCTATAATGAAATATAACTACGAAATGTTTATATAGCAATTACTATGGAACAAAAAGCTGGACTTTGCTCTGAAGTTGTTTAGAAGTGCGCGGGAGTACGGGCGATCATTGACTTATATATTACTAGCGTAAGGACCGGGCCGACCGAAAAACTAAAACGGACCAATGGATTGGCCCTAAAATTACAGTTTAGGGCCAACGCGAATCGCGAATCGTGGTGCGCGCGCAGGACAGATTTGCCTGTCACAAATATGTCTAGTTGCGTAGTAAAAGAATGCAAAAATTACGATATAAAGATAAAAAACAAACATGGGATATCGTATCATCGGTAAAATAACCTTATATTAATTTTGTTACAATTAAATGATTATATAAACGCATTTTTTGCCTTATTTTACAGTTAGTTTAGTTACATTACCAAGATTAGGCCAGGGTTGGATTCAGACCCTCAAAAATATTGTACATGGAAAATAAAATTATAATATTTAAAAAAAAATTATATCACGTTTGACGTTTCATAATTGTTTTTTCCCATGTACCGTGATTTTGGTGTCACGCGTTTAGTTTATCTATATGTTTCGTTTTTGACGGTTTTATTTTTATTTCTGTTTAATTTTTGTCTAAAGAACTTAGTATAAGTTAAATTTTGAATATTAGTACCTAATATATTTTATATTCAATAAGGGTAAAACAAAAAGAGTACAAAAGAAAAGGATCGATCGATCATCGATTGATGAAAAAGGGAGCTAATTCTAATATTATTAAAAAAACGCGGTACTCGTGTACAATACAGAAATTCTAGATATCGTAGGGTTAATAAAAAATATTAAAATTTAAAAGGACCCAATAATTATACAAGTCGACCTATAGGTAAAATTATGATATTTTCGCTTAGTATTATTACGATACTGTGTACTACAAACTATGAAGTAATGGTACAATTAGAATAATTATACTACAAAATCCGACCCTGGTTACGTCGTGTTTTGATATGACGTTTGTATTATGACAGATGCGCTACTTTTTCTTGTATGAAAAATTTATGAGTAAAATATTTAGATAGGCCTATCCTTCCTTTTGAAATCTTTGCGGGCAATACGTTTGCAAGTTCACTTCACATTTTAATGTTTATGTTTGTTTTTGTTGTTCTGTTAAAAATTTGTGCTTTTTCAAAGATTTTTAGCAAAAATGGAGGATAATATTGGAGTATATAGTGTAGATCAGAGTGTATATATAGAGGAGTGTTCCTTGTGATGAATTGAAGCGTGTTAAAGTACTAATTGGCGAGGAAAAAGTAAAATTTTTGAAATTTGTTGAGAAAATAGACAAGGTTAAAAGCGTCTTTCGGACTTATCAATTATCGCAATTGAAAAACAGTTATTGGTACAATTAAAATGTTCACCAACATTTTACGCGAACGTAATCACATCTTCAAAGAGATACCTTTCAATTTAGAATATAAATAATTAGTTTTCTTTTTTTTTAATTTTGTACATAGTTTGTTTGTACTTTGTTCATGTATAATATTGTATGTAAATATGTTTTTCTTTCGCTCAAGCAAACCCAAACGGCTTTTTTCAAAGTCACCGAAGGTATGAAATAGCTGATATGTTATACAATCTATCTAGCAGTAGTATGCCTTCTGTGTGCTTTGTTAAACACGTCCTCGACAGCACTGAATATGAAACTGAAGAGTGGAGACAGATCAAGATTGGTGTATTTTTATAAAACTGCTAAAAACAACAAAACCATATCTTGGACTTGCCCTAGTTTGGAGCCCTAGCTTCGCCACTGCCTTTAGGCTAGAACACAGCAGTGCACGCACTATTTGGCGGCTAAATAGGTGTACCCAGACAAATTCCTAGTCAGAAAAGAACTCCTACCAATATTTCCGATTCGTATGTCAAGTATGGCCGTCAAATGTGGATTCATACATATATCTTTTCGCCACTCAATTTTACAAACACATTAAAACTGGTGATTACATAAGTGATGATTTTGTGATTTATAAAAGCTATATCTAGTTCATGCATGCGTAAGACTTTCAAAGACAAGTCTTATTTTTTAAATTGATCTTAAGAGGATACCCTGAAAATGAATCGTAGTTTTGGGGGCGTGGCTTATTCCTTTGTCGGTGAAGCTAACGGACGACTGAAGGAGTGTCAAAATGAAAGTTATGCAATGACTCAATAATATGCAAATTATGAGATAGCTATACCGAGCATCTGCTCGGAATAAAACTAAGAGCTAAAACATTTTTTTAACAAAACTTCGTTATGTTTTAAAAAATGGTTTATAAGAACTTAGATATGATTATTTACTATGCCTTAAAAATAATTCCATGAACTTATTTGTAAAAATATTGTGGTGTCATGGAGAAATGTAACTAATTAGAGCCTACTTTGCAATTTTTTCTATCGAGAAAATTACATGATATCGTGTTTTCTTTTTGTGCAATTCAAGGTCATATAGTCAAAAATCATATACGGAAATCTTGATTTCTATAAAACCTAAAAAATATAATATGAAATAGAAAAACCACCAAATTTCGAGGAAGCCTTATTGTATGTGAATGTTATTACCTTAATAATAATAAAATAGAAAACTGTAATATTAGGTATAAATAACTTACGGTGTCCGTCAGCTTCGTGATATTTTGTATCATTTCATCTCTAGCCGGTGCTGCCAGCTTTGCCATTAAATCAATAACAAACTTGGCATATTTATCAAAGTCGAGGCTATTGTTTTCGGCTTGTTGTTTGATGAAGTCACCATCCAGAACTTCTTCTATCATTTCTTTGATACGTGTGTGTCGCGGAAGAAGAATAGAAAACAATCCCTGAAATTTAAGAAATATATTTTTATAGTATCCACCACAGATCACACAGGTCAGTGGGGTCCGAGGTGACTTTCTCCAATCATCACCATCATCATCATTACAGCCATTTGAAGTCCACTGCTGAACATAGACTTTCCCATAGATTTCTTCACTTGGCATAGGTGTAACGCTAGCAGGCGCGTGTTGATAACTTCAGTTTCTTTCGCTGTTATTTCTCTGCTATATATAAGACACAGCTGCTAATCACTCGCTTTGTTTCCCTCTGTCGCCTTTTACGACACACACGAGAAGATATGGGGTAGTAGATATTCTTACATAGTTATGTATTGAATACGATTCACTATTTACAATCACACACTAAAAATACAGCAATGCGAAAAGCCGAGGCCTGCACAAAATGGAGGGCTAAGTTAACAGCGCTCCAAAGGCACTAAACTACTTACACGACCTTCAGTCTTGAAGAACACGACCAAGAAGACACTTAAAGAAAACTACAAACATAAATGAAATTAATGTTAAGACATATGACATAACGTCGAGATATGTTATTCCTAATTTAGTTTTCTAATAGCCTGACCCGGGATTCGAACCCAGGACCTCATGATCAGCAGTCGCACTACTACAACCACAAGACCAACGAGGCAGTCGGCCAAAAAATCAATTATTGAGTTTTTCCGTTAAGAAATTCTCAACAGCTGCCTGGAGTCAGGAAGTTGGCGGAGTCTCCTCCCCGTGCCTAGGAAAGCACGTAAAACGGTTGATCCTGCGCCTGTTCTTCCTCCGGTCGTGTCGGTTTACCGTCCCATCGGACTATGAGAGTGAGGGAATAGAGAGTGCACCTGTGCTTGTGCATACACTTGGGCACTATAACCCTGTACTGCGCCGATGGTTATAGTCTCCGTTGAGGCTGGCCGCCGTGGCCGAAATTCGGTCTGGAGGACATTATTATTATTTTGTAATAGCATTAAAAATTGTAGAAAGTCAATTTGGCTAACTGTAACCAAGCAGATCAACCACAGGGCTCTTTTCTTATTGTAATAATATTTATATTACATTATTATTAAAATATATTTTCTATTACCCAAAAATTATATAATTTAAAAATAAATTCCAATCTCATCATCTCTTACAATCTCATGTTATCCAAAATAAAGGAAAACACAGTGATAAATATCTGGGTAATAAGTTATGCTAGATAATATCATGTTATTAATCAATGAATGCATAACTTAGTGACCAGTATAATGCAGTATATGATTATAAAGGTGTGGGTTTGAATCTCAATTGCATCAGGCATCTTTAGTTGGTTGTGTTGCTAACATCATGGTTTTAAAAAAATTTATGAGACACATGGGTTACTGCGACAACCTTTGTGTTAGTATATCTAAACAAAATATAAAATTGAAAGTGTCGGGCAGTAATATAAAAATAAATGCCTTTTATTTAGCTCAGGGAGTTATTTACATGGTTTTTGATGATTATATCATAATCTACTCCTGGAAATTATACTACAATAGTAAAATTATATTGTCCGTGCAATTGGGATCATAAGTCACAGCTCGGCCTCAGCCCGGCTAGGGCGGTGAGCATGTTGCGCGGGCCCAACGCCATTATCGATACGAGGGTGGATTGAAAAGTACTCGGCCTAACACAGATCCATTCAATTCTAAAAATCAAATCTACCCACATTATTTAGTTCAGTTCAGACTAGTTCATTGTGTGAAGTTCGAAACGTGTGCGATAATTAGTTGTGATTTTATAAATTTATTAACAAAGTAATCGGACACAATTTCCGCGAATGGAGCAAATCGAGCAGCGTGCCGTCATTAAGTACCTCCATAAGAAGGGGCTATCATCAAAAGCCATCCATGATGACATGGTCAGTACATTAGGCGATTGTGCTCTGTCATATTCATCCGTCAAAAAATGGATAGCAGAATTTAAGCGTGGTAGAGAGAGTGTGAAAGATGAACCCCGCTCTGGAAGGCCTTCGACGTCAACTACTAACGAAAATATTAAAAAAGTACTTGATTTAATAATGGGAGACCGCAGATTAAAAATTAGAGAGATAGCCGAGATTATAGGCATCTCTTATGAATGAACTCAAAACATCATTGTCAACGAGTTGGGTTTCCACAAGGTGTCTGCGAGGTGGGTTCCGCGACTGCTTTCAGTTGAACAAAAAAGGACGCGATTGACTATTTCACGCGACTGTTTGGAGTTATTTGAAGCCGATGCAGATGATTTTTTTAAAATCGTTTTGTTACTATGGACGAAACATGGGTTCATTACTGTACACCGGAAACAAAACAACAATCAAAACAATGGAGAAGACCTGGTTCACCACCCCCTAAAAAAGGCTAAGTCGATTTTGTCGGCAAATAAGGTGATGGCTTCAGTATTCTGGGACTCGAAAGGTGTGATTATGATTGATTATCTTGAAAGGGGTCAGACTATAAACTCTGATTACAGTAGTTAGGTTGTACCAGTTCTGGCGCACGACGTTCGTCGACTCACAATCCTAAAAAAAAAAAAAGGTTTTGGCATGCTCTGATCACGAATCTGCGGTCCATTTTTGCGTAGGATGCACGGTTCCGGAGATGAGCAGATCAATTAACTCTTATCTAATTGATATCCGCTACGAGCCTCAACCGTCATTAGAGCTCCATTGTCCTTATCTACTTATCTATTGTTGATTGACTACCGTCATTATCTATTATTCGTCAGCGTGTGGGTCGGCTTATGCTATTGTATTATACTCCTTTGTTCCTATCTACAACACTAATCTGAATCATCAATAAAACACATTACCTAATTTTGTTAAAATTTTTATTTATAAAATACAAAATCTTATTACTTATTATCTATAAAATAGGAGCGAAACATCTCATCCACTAAAATATCGTACAATGTGTTCTCTGTAAATATACTCGTAAAATTATGCATTGAACATCCCTGAAACTTATATAGCAAATACATTAAGCAATATTCGCCACAAACTAAAGTCCACTCATTCTGAATCCTATCAACATTCCAGTTCCATCTTTTACAATTTCTTTTAAAAAAACTCTAGATGATATCGTACAGGTGCCCGTCCGAATGAATCAAAATATTGACCGACGTCATTCGTATCGATATATAAAGCTACCCAATGTGACCCTGGTTTATCATCTGTATCCAAATTGCATATTATATACGTTGGTACGTGGGTGTACATGGGTAGTTTATTGGCAGCATAAACATTATTTTCTAGAGTGGTTTGAATCCTTTTCAGATGTTGTTGTACATCTAGTGTATCCATAATATTACTGCTATTAGTAGATTATTACAGTACCAATCTACTCAATGACTAATATAGGAATGATCAATTATAGTGATATCTAAATATTAAATTGCTTTCTTTGTGTTATACAAAACGTATTTGAGTCAACAATACACTGAACAAGACACGACAGGAAGGACGTAGGAATGTAGAGATAAGCAACAGAATGTAAGGTAAGCTTGTTGACGCATAAAGATACTATCAATTCTACTGCAGAAATTCTTTAGATTAGAATTATTACTCACTGGTACTATATAAGACCAAGCAACTGCAGTCATGGAGTTAGTGTATGGTCGTTTGACCGCAGTGGATCTATCAATACTACGTTTGTGTTACTTCAACGCATCAAAGGCCATGGATGTAAGTGTTTATTCTATTGACAAACTTACTTTTCTTTCTGTTATTTTCTTACGTGTGTATGATTTAGTGTTAACAAATTATATTTAAATATTATGTGTGTGTATATGGTTAAGCCGTGGTAGCTCAGATGGTTAGCGCAAAATGTAAAATTCATAGTACACGACCCGGGTTCGATCCCCACCGGCACCAATTAAATTGTTAATTACAATTTTAAGTGCTGATTTACCACGTGCTCAGCGGTGAAGGAAAACATCGTGAGGAATGCATGTCTGAGAAAATTTCGAAGGCATGTGAAGTTTGCCAACACGCATTGAGGTATCACAGCGAACATTTCCTAGCCCTAAAACCCTCTCAGAAATGAGAGGAGGCCTATGTTCAGCAGTGGACTTTAATAGGTTGTAACTTTAGCTTTTTTAACTTTTATGATTAAGTGTTAACAAATTGATATTAACATGATAACTGTGTTGTTGCAGAAATCATTGAGCTTCGATGAAAATACCTATAAACAGTATTACTACTCGCCACTCTCCCCTCAAGAAGAGAGTGATGACATCGTTATTAATAATAACACATGCGATGGTGGAAAAAGAAAATCGCAATCGATTGATCATTTTTTTGAAGCTGAATCAAAAATAAAAAGAGGAAGCTGTTATCATCAACCGTAGCACGAGCCGCTAGAGATGGTGTATCATACATTTCTACTAATTCTGACGACGGAGACCAAGCGACGCATCTCATCAAAATTGAAATGTACGATATGAAGAAGCTATCCAAGATTCCAACTACTGATCATTGGAAACATGCTTCCACGAGGATTAAATATTACGTAAAGACTAATAAGGATAGCATCTACGACAACACAAACGCCCTCGTATACAATATTACAAAGACAATAGCAGAAAGTGAAAAAGTTAAAAAATACTTTTTTTAACAATGACAGTCATTAGCTGATCATTAGTGAATGTGATTCTGTTTACTTAAATTACAGGAAGACAAGAGCAGAAGAAAGAGATGAGTGTGGCATACGTGTACAGAACACATCATTGAAGAACAAAACTACAACACTGAGTGGAGATGAAAACGAGAATATGCAGTACTCAAGAGCTGAATGTCCATTCTTCGGTTCAAAATCTAGCCGGTTGCTCAGTTTCGAAAACTGGCCTCTCGTTATGCAACAGAAACCTGAAGATCTTGCAGAAGCCGGTTTCTTTTATACTGGCCATGCAGACAGGACCAAGTGTTTCCATTGTGGTGGTGGCTTAAAAGATTGGGAAGATGATGATGATCCTTGGCAGCAGCATGTTCAGTGGTTTAGTCAGTGTGCTTATGTAAAATTTAAACTCGAACAGAGTTTTGTATTAGATTAAATAGAATATTTATAAAGAAATAAAAAATAATATATTGCATACAATTTGTTTTATTTAATTTTATAATGTTTCACATAGTTACATACACACAAAATGCATTACACATAACTCACAAAATCTAACACACAACACATATTATTACCTTAACTACATTCAAATCGTACTTCTAATCTTACACTACCATGCTTTATGAGATTCCAATGAGCTGATGAGTTGGCTGATAAATCAGGAGTTAAGTCAAATGCTAATAGACAGTAACCTTTGGCATACTGTTCACAAGAGATTCCATTTCCTTCATTAAGAAAGTGAATACCAGTTCCCGAGAATAGAGTATGATATGCTGATGTAAATATGCTATTATTAAAAGATGGTTGCCAAGCTTTTGAAGGTATTTGTTGACCATCAATATATAAGCTGAAAGAATTAATACCATAGTTTTCGAAGTTAAATGGATTTTTAGTAAGGGAACCATTAAATGCAGAATTGTTCACAAATCCAATTATACATCTTTTGGGTACCTGCCCTAAAAATATATTATCAAGAGTTTTTCCTTGAACACCCGATGGAATTGTTAAAACTTTTACTTCAGCTCGAGTAATAGGATATTTAGCAGTGGTAGAAGCTAAAACTTTTTGATGTGCGAGTAATACACTTGGATTAATTCGTGCTCGTCGAACAATAAGAGTTGCGTCCGTAATGCAAACTTTAAACTTTACATCGTTTGACCCAGCAATTAAATTAAAGCTCTCTCTCGATCGAACCAATTTAACACTCATTTCAACACCATTAATTAAAAATTTATCTTGGTTGAAAATGTCACCGTAAAGATGACCAATCATTTCTATTTCCTTACTTTCACTAATCAATTCCTGTCTTTTAACAAATCCTATGTTTTTACCATCCGTAAATTCCGGAATTCCAGGAATTTTTTCATTATCAATTATGACTGTACCTTCATTATCCCAATGTATTTTACCTTTACTTGTTTCAACTAAGTTTAATAATAACTGTCCTTTTTTTATTATAAGTTTTTGGTATTAAACTGAGTATTTGAGCTGGTGTGTAAAGTGGATTTTCAACATTTTCTTTACTTTTGATGGATCGATTCTCCTCCAACAAAGATTCAGCATCAACTGAAGTTTTTAGATCTCTATCTTTATTTTTAAAACCAATTTTAGACTCGTTTGAATCTTCATTAGATGTATCAGAATAAATTGGTAATCTGAGTGGTTGACGATCCTCTTCGGTAAAATGAAGGTACACTGACATTATTTGATATTACAAACACTGCAAAGAGCAGTGTTTGTAAATATAACATCCATTTCTTTCGGTCTTCCATCTTACTATTCATAATATTTTGCATTTCAATATCTAATCGAGATAAACTACTACTCGTATTAACCTTATTTTCTTGTTTTAATTTTTCAATCAATCCAGGTTCGATAAGTATCATTTTCTTTGCATTTTCCATGTTAACTGGCTAGTCCACTCACTAATCCACTCAATATTGCTCCTAATATTATTGGTAAGGAAGCCCCTCCTTTTTGTATAATTATATTTTTTCTTAGTTTATGTTTACACTTACGCACTAGTTGACGGAGTATATTTTTGTGTTTATTCAATTTTTTGTTTATCTTGATCTTTAAGAGGTACTTTTCCTTGTAAAACGTTATGAATACACTCACAAATACAGTTAATTTCTTCTTCATCACACGTTTTAAGTAATGCTATTTGATATTTTGGTTTAAGCGTATGCAAAGCGTTTAGCAAATGTTTATGCGTTGTGAGTCGACGATGCATCATTTAGCAATGATTTGAAATGTTTGATTCTTGGTGTATTTAAACTCTTTTGTGGGGACGTAGACTGTGCAGAAACCATTAAATGGGAAGACATTCGTCTTGATACGACAAAAATCATTGGTATTCTGTTTTAAATCTACCATTAAATATCCATGCGCCTCTAGAGTTGCATCCCTGTAGGCATCTTCAATAAATTTTGGGTTATCTGGTGACACTTGTCGTGCTAAATATCTTATTTGAGTTTTATCTCGAGGGTTTTTAAAATATATTATATAACTTGAGTTTAAGGATATGTCTCTTTGCCCTGTCTCTTGCCTGTCTATCTGATGAAATAAATTTTGTGTTAAATAAAATACACTAAGATTCCTGTGATGACTACCTTTTGTAAATATATCCACAATTCTTCCATCGGACTCTCTCATTAGATCATCAATAATAACAAGATGTGGGTTTTCACTGTCAAACATATTAACATTTGGAATTCCTTGATGGTAGTTAACATTTGGTAAATTATATAAAGGTTGCATTTCATCAAAGCACCATGTGATCTGATTAAAATCACAATTACATATTTCTGTAACTGATTTTATAAAATTCAAAATTTGACTTCCCACATCCACTTGGCCCCGCCACAATAGCAGTAAACGGATGGATAAAGTGAAACATTACACACGTCTAAAGTTCTAAGGGGTGAAATAAAAAATGAAAGTGTTGGTGTTAACAATTAATATATATTGCAAACATTATATAAAACAGAATGATCTGTATACTATTTCTAACACAATTAGTACATCATAATTTTACAATCAACTCAACCTCAAATAAATGCACACATACACACGCAAATATAAAAACTATCAACACTTAACGCAGTTTATAATGACCCCAAGCTAATGTTTCAATATTATTATCTAAAATATGCCTCTTTGTGTCATTATATGATAAACCAATCTTATTTAATTTTTGTGTAAAAATTGTGTGTTTAATTGATTTAAATCTAAGCATACTATAATATTGCACTTTTTTATTAAATAGAGAAGACTTATAATTATCCATGGTCATCTTTTTTAGTGATACATTTATTTACCCCTTTTGCCTTGGCTATAGTCTTATTCTCTAAGTTAAAAGCGTACATTTTGGATCGTAAACCCACAAATTCTTTCATGATTTTACCATTATTTTCATCTTTAAAAAAACCTAATTTCTTTTTATTTAATTTTGGATATTCAAAAATATTATTTGCATCATAAGCTGAGGTATCAAAGTATGATGAAAGGTCAGGTTTTATATCAGAGTAAAAATCATCTGTAAATATATGATATATTAAACTATCCGTATCTGTATACAATAATTTGATTTTACTAAACTTTTTAACCATATAGTTATAATGAAAATCATACATTAATGTTTTTGAAATATCTAAAATGCAAAACCCTAAATAAATTGGTTTGTTATATATTAACTTTGTTTTTCGCAACTGAACCGCAACTAGGTTTTCCGAAAATACTGAAAGACTATGAAATTGTGGTTTAGCGATTAGATCTTGAGCACCTAAAGCTTTGCCCTGGTTCTCCCAGTGTGTAGCTAATTTTATGTTAACCCTTTTTTCAATATTCTCCATAGTCTTTCCGAAGACTGAATTATTCATTAATTTATAAAAATCTTTTTCGAAATCTGATTTTGCTAACGTTCTTAATTTTGTGTTTAGATCTATGTACATCTTCAACCAGCGAGACTGTTTAAATTTTAAAACTCTATGAATTTTAGTTAATTTAACCCCCATTTCTATGCACTGCTTTAAATTTCTGTAATGAATTACATATTTATCTTTATTATTTAAATTTGGGACTAGTTTATTTTCATTAATATTGCCTGCACAAATGTTTTCGGGGCATAAAGGAAAGTCCGAATGTAAATCATGAAGTTCATCTGGATATTCCAAATCAACTTCTAAAATAAAACCGAAGTTCGATGTCTCAGACACATTAAATTCTGTATTGGATTTACCCATTCGAATCCACCAGTAGGAAGACATTGAGACATAGCCCAACCATATAAATTGTTGGCATCAAAATATGTGATATATGAATTTGGTTTCCCTGCATCATAATCCCCCATATATTTGTTATTAGCTCTAGCATAACGATTACTACATTGAGATACACCACCCCTGATACCTGATCTAATAAATGCAATTTTCTCATAATCTGTTAAAAGTTCTAATTCTATTTTTGTATATTTTAACATTGCATCCCAACTTAAACCGGGTGCTGTGTAATAATGGGCAGGGTCTAAATCATAAGTATTAATACATAACTTTCTAAAGTTTTCAAATACATCGGTTAAAAGTAAAACGTCTGTTTTTAAATACAGGTTTGAATAATCTAGCATATTACAACACCCAAAGTGTTCCCAAACATCTTTAGCATGATTGTAATCATCATTTGAAATATGGGAATCTGTGAGCGAGCTATAAAAAAATTTTGTTCGGGGAGCGATGTTAGGCTTAAACCATTGAGTTATACAACACTAGAGGAGCAAACCACATTACCGCGCGTCGAAAAAAGTGTAACCACTATCCAAACACGACGACGTAGCTTTGAAACTAATAACAATTTTAAGTAAACATATATCTATCTCACTTACACAAGTTGAGAAAACAATATCATCGTCGTAAGATTAGATAAAGATAGACACACAAACATGCAATGGCGGGTTGGTGTGGCTTACTATACGAAATTTTACCTAAAATACGCAATAAAAATGAGTTTTTTTTAGCTGCAGTTAATTGTTTTTATATTAAAAAAGTAAATTTTATTTTAAAATCTTTATTACGTCCCCTTAGAAAAAAAGGGATACAAAGCTTATCAAATGAATAGAAGTAAACATAATGATGAAATAAAACGTATTTTATTGGTTCTAATAAATCAAACAATATAAAATAGGTATCTAATAAAATATAATTAATATAAAATTTATATGAAATTATAAATAATATAAAATTATTAATATAAAATAGGTAATAAAATAAATTTAATAGATAAGAATAATTAATTATTTTGTATGAAAGTTAAAACGTAGTTTTTACTATAATTTCCAAAATATTTAAAATCAGAGGTAATAAATTAACTTACTCCATTAATTATTAGTCTCCCATTAATGTAGGATAATCACAAATGCGGAAAAGTGGCAACATTGAACCTAAATGGCAATATTCGATAATTTTATTTAATTATTTAAGGTTTTTTACGTTTATATGAAAACAAGAACTAAAAATTATGTGTTGAAAGTGATGCCGCTTGATTTATTACGTTTTTGTGACCTTGAATAGCATTCTTTCACTACACATTTACCCATATTTGTCGCGACTCAACTCTGTCGGCGTCACATTGAACAATGAACTCACGTTAGCTAGGCATATGGCTGTGGCCATATGTGCAGTGGCAACGCTTTGGCGCGGTTATTACTGATCTAGGGTTATATAAATCAATGGCTTAAACTATCATAATTAGTCATAAGTTCATATGGATAAACGCCTTTCCGTTTTAAACGAAAGAAATCTTCATCATTAGGATAATTTCTACGTAATTCTTGAAATTGATCATTACTGAGATTTTTGGCCAATTCTTCTAATTTACATGATAAAAACTTAAATGAATCTATGAATCTTAATATAATTTCGTGGTTATTCATTTTTAATTTTTTGGAAAAGGATATATATTTTTCTTTATTTTGAGGGATAACTTCGACTTCACCATCACAAAAGTTTAACGCGTGAACAATAAAATGAGCATCATAGTGACTAAGGTTGTGTAAAAATATTGGTATATAACGAGGTTTCCTGAACTTCGAGCTACATGATTCGTGAGCAACACCTATAAAACTACCGGTGTACCAATCAAAATCATAAAAATGTTCTGCTAACTCTGTTTCACAAATATGACAAATGGTTGCATTTGAAATTTGGTTTTTGTCTTCATTTGTTAGCGGAAGTGGAGGATATTTTTGAAGTCTATTTATTTCTTTGAGATTGTTAGATAAACTTTCCATAAACACTTGTGCACAGTTGGGTCCGCAATACGTTACATATTTTGATAATTTATCATCATATGAACATTTTATATAATAACCAAAACTATGTACTTCATGTTTCTGAATATTGTGTGTGAAAGGTTTGGAAGGATCGTTAGAACATGATTCTATTGGTTTTAAAAATGCTTCAAAATCAGCATAAACTACGAATTGTATCTTCAACTTTTTTTCATAACTATCAAATTTAATTTTATCATTTGAAATAGGTTGACCAAACCAATTCTTTTTTTTAAAAGTTTCACTGTTTGGTAATTCTGTACAAATGTGGACACAATCGTATTGTTCACGGTTATTTAAACTTTCCTTAGATGGAAAGTGAAGTAGACATGCTTCGCAAATGTACATGATGTGACCGTCTTTTGAAATTTGTTTACTAACTAACCGCGATAAATTTTTTATGTAACAATAATGATTTTTTGTATCCTTGGAAAAAAATAATAAATTGATATGTCTATCTTTACGACACTTTGTTAAAAATAATGGAATAGAATTACATCGTTTTTCTTTATTATATTCTAACCCAAAAAAATTAATACTAATATCATTTAATTTCTCTACTTTTGCTATGTCAGAAATTTTAACTGGAAAGGAAATACCATTAAATTTAAGTTTATTTGCATGTTTAACGTACGATGATACACGATCCGCGTCTTTGTTTACGGGATATAACGCCGAGAGTAACGCCCATTTAAAACAAAAATAATCCTTGCTTTTTTACATTTATAACAGCCTTTTTTAATTTTATGTCACGAGGAAGATCTATGTATGAAGTACCGCGTAGGGGGGTTAAATTTATTAACATTCATGTCTATAGATTTTATGTTTTTTAGACTCCATCCACTATCTTTTTTTTCAAATGCACTAATTTTAGTAGTAATTGTATCATTTAAAGATGAAAAAAATATTTAAGTCATCTCCTTGACAAATAATATAGTTAAGCGTTTGAAAATCGAACGTATCATGAATATCTTTAGTTTGTTGAACAAAATCAGCATGCAATATGAAGTTTACTTTAAAAATTATGTGTTGATGAATACACTCTTGTATTAAAAATAAAATATCATCTTTAATAGAATTTAAAAATAGTTCAGGAGTTTCAAAATTTACCAATGTCGAACTATCTACTCTACACTTGATTTTATAAGTTAAAATCCTATTTCCAAAAGCAGATTCAATAACACTAACGTTTGATAAAGAATTATGTGAATTTAAAAGATTATTTTTGTGAACATTACTTTTAAAATGATTAGCTAAATACCGTTTCTTGATAAATATATGACACGTTAGACATTCCACTTGATCTTCGTTACTGATACTGTTCCCTGCAGAGGTAGGCGCTTCTGCTTCCGTTGTTGGTTTTTTGATGATCTTGGGTTCTTTGCTGCTCGTTCGCTTCGTTCCTCTTCCAAGTTGTAGTGGTTGACTACTAAAATGTTTAAATTTATTAAAAACTGTACAAGACATTGTGTAAATTATGATCGAAATGAATGTTTATTTTACTTACTTAAACTGTGTTTCAACCATCGCACAGTGATTATACAACTCATCATCATACGATGAATCGAACAGTTGATCCTTCTCCATTTCATCACAAACTTTAGACAATTCCTGATTTAATTCGCTGTTGAATAGTTCCGTATTCTCTTCCATGGTTGTGGAGAAGAAAGCACTGGTGCACACTTCACTGAAGTTTGCCATCCTTATAGTAAAGAAGAAAATAGGTAGCAGAGTAAGTAACAGTTCAGTGTTGGTAGACCAACTGATACCCAAATTTCAAATAATGTCCGATATTTAAGTCTAACAAAGGATTAGAAATAGAATATAATGAGTACACGGAAGTAATTTAAGTAAACAGAATCACATTCACTAATGATCAGCTAATGACTGTCATTGTTAAAAAAGTATTTTTTAACTTTTTCACTTTCTGCTATTGTCTTTGTAATATTGTATACGAGGGCGTTTGTGTTGTCGTAGATGCTATCCTTATTAGTCTTTACGTAATATTTAATCCTCGTGGAAGCATGTTTCCAATGATCAGTAGTTGGAATCTTGGATAGCTTCTTCATATCGTACATTTCAATTTTGATGAGATGCGTCGCTTGGTCTCCGTCGTCAGAATTAGTAGAAATGTATGATACACCATCTCTAGCGGCTCGTGCTACGGTTGATGATAACAGCTTCCTCTTTTTATTTTTGATTCAGCTTCAAAAAAATGATCAATCGATTGCGATTTTCTTTTTCCACCATCGCATGTGTTATTATTAATGACGATGTCATCACTCTCTTCTTGAGGGGAGAGTGGCGAGTAGTAATACTGTTTATAGGTATTTTCATCGAAGCTCAATGATTTCTGCAACAACACAGTTATCATGTTAATATCAATTTGTTAACACTTAATCATAAAAGTTAAAAAAGCTAAAGTTACAACCTATTAAAGTCCACTGCTGAACATAGGCCTCCTCTCATTTCTGAGAGGGTTTTAGGGCTAGGAAATGTTCGCTGTGATACCTCAATGCGTGTTGGCAAACTTCACATGCCTTCGAAATTTTCTCAGACATGCATTCCTCACGATGTTTTCCTTCACCGCTGAGCACGTGGTAAATCAGCACTTAAAATTGTAATTAACAATTTAATTGGTGCCGGCGGGGATCGAACCCGGGTCGTGTACTATGAATTTTACATTTTGCGCTAACCATCTGAGCTACCACGGCTTAACCATATACACACACATAATATTTAAATATAATTTGTTAACACTAAATCATACACACGTAAGAAAATAACAGAAAGAAAAGTAAGTTTGTCAATAGAATAAACACTTACATCCATGGCCTTTGATGCGTTGAAGTAACACAAACGTAGTATTGATAGATCCACTGCGGTCAAACGACCATACACTAACTCCATGACTGCAGTTGCTTGGTCTTATATAGTACCAGTGAGTAATAATTCTAATCTAAAGAATTTCTGCAGTAGAATTGATAGTATCTTTATGCGTCAACAAGCTTACCTTACATTCTGTTGCTTATCTCTACATTCCTACGTCCTTCCTGTCGTGTCTTGTTCAGTGTATTGGTGACTCAAATACGTTTTGTATAACACAAAGAAAGCAATTTAATATTTAGATATCACTATAATTGATCATTCCTATATTAGTCATTGAGTAGATTGGTACTGTAATAATCTACTAATAGCAGTAATATTATGGATACACTAGATGTACAACAACATCTGAAAAGGATTCACCCCACTCTAGAAAATAATGTTTATGCTGCCAATAAACTACCCATGTACACCCACGTACCAACGTATATAATATGCAATTTGGATACAGATGATAAACCAGGGTCACATTGGGTAGCTTTATATATCGATACGAATGACGTCGGTCAATATTTTGATTCATTCGGACGGGCACCTGTACGATATCATCTAGAGTTTTTTAAAAGAAATTGTAAAAGATGGAACTGGAATGTTGATAGGATTCAGAATGAGTGGACTTCAGTTTGTGGCGAATATTGCTTAATGTATTTGCTATATAAGTTTCAGGGATGTTCAATGCATAGTTTTACGAGTATATTTACAGAGAACACATTGTACAACGATATTTTAGTGGATGAGATGTTTCGCTCCTATTTTATAGATAATAAGTAATAAGATTTTGTATTTTATAAATAAAAATTTTAACAAAAGTAGGTAATGTGTTTTATTGATGATTCAGATTAGTGTTGTAGATAGGAACAAAGGAGTATAATACAATAGCATAAGCCGACCCACACGCTGACGAATAATAGATAATGACGGTAGTCAATCAACAATAGATAAGTAGATAAGGACAATGGAGCGCTAATGACGGTTGAGGCTCGTAGCGGATATCAATTAGATAAGAGTTAATTGATCTGCACATCTCCGGAACCGTGCATCCTACGCAAAAATGGACCGCAGATTCGTGATCAGAGCATGCCAAAACCTTTTTTTTTTTAGGATTGTGAGTCGACGAACGTCGTGCGCCAGAACTGGTACAACCCTTCTACAAGTGCGCCAGAACTGGTACAACCTAACTACTGATTGCTACTGCACCTTACTACGTCGTTTACGAGAGGAGAGAGGAAATAAAAGAAAAACGTCGAGGAATGCTCAGAAGAAAAGTCCTGTTTCATCAAGATAACGCCCGTGTTCACACGTCAGTACAGTCAATGGCTGAAATTCACAACTGTGGCTTTGAACTGTTACCGCATCCGCCGTATTCACCTGATCTGGCAACATCAGACTTCTTTCTGTTCCCTAACCTAAAAAAGCACTTGGGAGGTCAAAGATTTTCGACAAACGACGAGGTCAAAGCAGCTGTAGACGCATATTTTGACTCTAAGGAAGAATCATTTTTTTTCAACGGTCTAAATGCTTGGAAGGGGAGGTGGCAAAAGTGTATTGAACTTAATGGTGATTATGTAGAAAAATAAAAATATAACTGATTTAGTATGTGTTTATTTTCTTGGTTAGGCCGAGTACTTTTCAATCCACCCTCGTAACAACAAATGAATCATCGAAGGCACGGCATATTTATTTTTAATATAACTTGTTACATTCCAAACATTTGTACTTATAGTTTTTTAATACATAGATACCTAATTAATAATTTATTTTAATCATTATTACTGTTATTTTATCACAACAAAATAATTCTAGTATAGGTAATATTAGAAATACAAAAAAGCTTCAAAACTTTTTTGGTTTATAATTTTTTTTATATAGAAGAGGGGGCAAACGAGCATGTGGCTCACTTGATGGTAAGTGACTACCGTCACCCATAAACAAGCAACACCATGGAAATTGCAAGTGCGTTCTCGGCCTTTTAGAAAGGAGTGAGCTCTTTTCTTGAAGGTCCCTAAGTCGTATCGGTTAGGAAAAATCGCCGGTGGTAAACAATTCCACAGAGAAGTTGTACGAGGAAGAAAACTTCTAGTAAAACGCGGGGTGGACCGCCAATTTCCAGATTGTGAGGATGGTATCGTGAATTTTGACGCGATGTGCGTTCGAGAAATTCAGCGGCTGGAATTAATCCGAACAATTCCTTAGAGCACTCCCCGTGGTAGATGCGATAGAAAATGCAAAGGGATGCAACATCCCTACGCAGAGTCAGTGAATCGAGCCGACCAGAAGGAACTCGGTCATCGACGATTCGAACCGTTCTGCGCTGGATGTGGTCAAGTGGAAGAAGCTGGCACTGAGGTGCCCCGGCCCAGAGATGAGAACAGCATTCCATGTGAGGCCGAACTTGCGCTTTGTAAAATTGCAAGCGATGTGCTGGCATGAAATACTGTCTCGCTCTGCTGAGCATGCCAAGCTTTTTAGAGGCCAACTTGGCCTTCCCTTCCAAGTGACAACGAAACTGTACACTATTCGATATGTCAACGCCGAGGATTGTGATGCTAGCTGAGGCAGCAAGACTAGTGCCGTGAAACAAAGGAGATACGGATTATAGAGATAGAGATTATTTTTAGCTGTAAACGCACAAACTTGTGTCTTCTGGGGATTAAACTGGAATAGATTTAGTCGCCCCCAATCTGAGACTTTGTTCAGCAGAGACTCGACTTCAGGCACAAGTTTGTCTCGGTACTCGGCTACGTTTTCCAGATAAATATTGGCACGGCCGGTGTATCACCAGTGCTATTGTCTGCATAGCCATTAAATGTTACCAGTTTGCAACATATCATTGATATGCAGAACAGTGTTGGTGATAGCACGCAGCCTTGTGGAACCAGCCACCAGCGTTAATGGGCTTGTAATCGGAGCATGCACCGTTTACTACGATCTTGATGCTCCGATCTGCAAGAAAACTGGTGATCCAATTGCACAATTTCTCGGTAAGCCCATACAAAGGAAGCTTCGTAAGAAGCGCTTTGTGTCAAGCACAATCGAAGGCCTTCACTATGTCCAAACTAACGGCCAATGTCTCCCCCTTGGACTCTACTGCCTCCGCCCATCGGAGTCAGGTACAATTATTTCACACATAAAAAAATACTTAATTTGATATCTCTTAAAATTTTGATTTAAAATCGGTTGCCACATTTTTTTTTGCTTTAACACCATTTTACTACAAACCTAGTGCACAAAACGAACGGTATGGAATAGGGTTGCCGCCTTTTTTTTGAATAAATATAGTAGTTTTCCCAAAAAGGATGCTAAAATATAGTACTTTTCAGAAATTCCGGAGAAAAAAGTATACATTTATTTTTAATCATTATGTATTTTTCCATATATATTTGATATTGCTCTTGGCTTTGGCCATCAATGATCTACACCTTACCTTTAAAATAATTATAGGAGTCATTAATTTAGATTAATATAAAAATAAATTAACAATTAATTTTTAATTAAATTAATACTCGCTCTTTTTCTTTCTTCTCTCAAATTTTACAATCATGATGGAAAAAAATTATTTACATAAAACTTCTTATTCCAGACTTCCAATCACAGTTAGTATAAAAAAGCGCGGCAGTTGAACTAAAGATAAAAATATAGTATTTTTTGTACTATATTATTTTTCTATAATATATAGTACAATTGGCAAAAATATAGTATGATACTTTATATCATATAGTATACAGATATGGAATAAGCTGATAAGTTGTTACATGAAATAAATAGACCTCTTTTGCGAGAATTTGTGGTTTATCAAAACGAATGTAATGGTGGGGACGATCTTGAACATGTTCGCAGACTGCAGGGAAGTCCGACGCTCCGGGAAGTCTGCAGTCTGCGAACATGTTCAAGATCATCCCCACCATTACATTCGTTTTGATAAACCACAAATTCTCGCAAAAGAACACCGATTCCTACCAAGGATGATACGCGAGGCTATTGAAATTAAAAAACATCCAAATTTCAATAGAGAAGATGGATGGGTGCTGCCACCTGCTTGGGATCCTATAATTAACAAAATTAAACCCAAACCTAAGGATACCACTGCAAGACTTCATGATACTATAAGCTCGTTTTGCGTAAATCGGACCAAAAATTAATATTCAAAAACTGAAGGTAGCCGGACTAACTATGACATTGGGACGTCAAACATCTCAGTCCCACCCGTGACCATGGTTGCTGTAAAGCACCCGAAACGTCGGGAATTAAAAAATAAGTAAAAGTAGTGAAATAAACGCGATAAAATCCGTAAATTTAGTTTTATCCAACAAAAATTGTTCGTTCATGGAGTGTTGCAAAAAAAATGATGGCCACGTTTGTCTCCAAAGCCGGCCATGTTAAGACTATTCCTCTTGAGGGACAAAGTACGGTTAATGCAGAATGGTATGCTAGCATTTGTTTGCCATAGGTCGTTTCTGAACTCCGTAAAGAGAACTCCAACCGCCGCATCATCCTCCATCACGACAATGCGAGTTCTCACACCGCACACAGAACAAAAGAGTTTTTAGAGCAAGAAAACATAGAATTATTAGACCATCCGCCGTACAGCCCCGACCTAAGCCCTAATGATTTCCATACTTTCCCTAAAATAAAGAATAAATTGCGTGGACAGAGATTTTCATCACCTGAAGAAGCTGTCCTGCTAGGCGTCCCTACAAAACGGCCATTTTGGAGACCCCAACTTCCGAATGGAATGGTTGCTTCAATGATTGGTTCCATTGTACGGAAAAATGTGTCAAATTTCACTGAGGATACTTCGAAAAGCAATAAATACATTTTTAAATAGTAATGTTGTGTCACTTCCTTGATTCCCGAAATTTTCAGTGCCGTCCTCGTATCAAACTTTAACCTAATTTATATATTATACAATATAAATAAAACTTTATTTTAGAGAAAGGTCCATAAATTGGTGAAAATCTAAAAACAAATTAAAAATCATACATTTCAAAAACAATATCAAAATTACTTATTTAATTTTTTCATTTATTATTTCATCTATTTTATATTTTAATGCTAATGCATATGCAGGCAGATCAGTGTCTTAATAGTGGAGAGTCCCACCTATCGGCTAAAGCCCAAAGGATGCTATTAAGAGTATCTAATACGAAAAAAAAGTGAGGTGCATCTCTTTCGCATTATAACATAGAAGTTGTCCATATGTGTCTCTGGAAACATAGTATATGTACTACCTATGGTGAAGAGCTATTCCCATCAAAATCTTAAACGCATTGTTGTATTAAATGCGCAGTACACTATACATGCGCTGCATGTACCCAACCCAAATTCAACATGTATATAAGGTTTGACAGTACATTTTGAAGAGCATTAACTTAAAAAAGTTTTAACATATTCAATTTTTGTATAATTAATATTATAATTAAGATAACTTGTTTGAGTATTAGTATTATTTATTTATAACAATACTTCAAGATGCAGTAGAATATTCCATGTAATACTTATACGAAATATAATACGAATATAAAGTGAAACCTCTTAACAGTAAACAAAAGATGCTGATGTCATGATTATGCGCTTTTGTTGTTTGCTACAGTGAGTCATATTTTATTTCATACCTGTTTCACATCCTCTAGTAAAATAAGTGCTTGTTTGTATTCAGGGGGATCAGAATTCAGCTGTTCCCTTAGTATGTCGAAGTAGGCTTTGTGCATGGTTTCTTTGACTAACTTTTGATAACTAGAAAAAAATGAAACATGTTAAAATAATAACAGTTTTAAAGTAATCATTACTGTAATGCATTTTTTAAATAAAATTACTAGTAAATGAAGGGTAGGAGGCCTTTTATGATGAGTGTTTTAAGCAAATGACATTGTCAAGAAAAACAAAGTTAATTGCAAAAAGATATGTTTTAATATGATTTCTTTATAAGTTGTGTATTATTTCTTTTCTTAAACAAAATTTAATAATAATTAATGCTGACTGCCATTGAGACATCTTTATAAGTAAATACAGAGTATAGTAACAGCTAGGAAAACATCAATTTTCTAACAGAACTAATGCTAGAAATTTTATAATACATGTCAATATAATTTTTATATACATAAGACTAAATTAAAAGTTTTGTGATTTATTTTATAAATGTATTATTTATATACCTGTTGTCTGGTGGTTCAAAAGGTTCCAACTTAAAATCTTGATCAACAGCTATCTCATGGGCTAGTGCCATATTCTGCATGCCATGAGCTGCTTTCATTATATCCTCAAGTGTTACAAACTTAGGAGGTGAGGCACCAGTTATTGTGGACCCCCTTACTCGAAACTGAATAGGCTCACTGGCATAATAACTGTTTCCACTAAAATTTGTTAAATTATTAAAAAATAAATAAAATGATATTTTAACGTACAATTATCCTTAGTAGAATCATATGCTTATATTGGTTATTGTTTATAAAAGAAAATTAGTACACAGCCACAGATATTGCTGTTACTGAGGGAAAAACATACTTTACTTAACTACGAAATAAAAAAAATTAGACAAACCTTGATCTAGATCCAGTAGATAAAGGTTGAGATGGAGTCCTCGTACCCTTATCTCCTTTGTCTCCCAATTGGGATTCAGAGCCACTTGGACCGTAGCGATCACTCATCTTGGAATACAAATATTAACTGATCCAAATACAATATAAAACCTTTTTCAACCCATATATGGCAGGTAGCTCAATGGTAAGTTGATAACCTCATATCATCTCAAAGCGGAACCACCTTGAGTCATAATACTATAACCTTTTTTCGTAACAAAGAAACACAGGTATTGTATAATTTTTGTTTTTAAAATATACCTTTGACATTAACATTGGATATTTTAATGTTTTTATTAAAACTTCGGTTTTAATGAGAATTATAATTAGGCAAATAGGGTGTTACCTTGTTTTCGTTTACTTGTCAATTTGGTATTGTGAAATGTCAAAATCTTTTTGTTTTTTGGGTTCTATGCAGTTCTATGTTCCAAAATAGAACCCAGTGTACTGTCCAATGCAAATGACGTCATGAATCGACGCTATACTGGTGATTCGTTCCAAAACATAGTGGGTGCGTTTGGCAGAAAAAAGCGCTAGCAAGCGCTTGTAAGCAAAATGGCGATCGTAAGTGGTAAGCGCTGTCAAATCGTAAGTAGCTATTTTCCTCTAGGACACGAATTTAGTTTTAACCGTAGAACCTACCCTAATTTAAATATATGTTTGTAAAGTATTCATATTAAAAATTTACCGATCATGAATTTTTAATACATACATATTATAATCACGCCTCTTTCCCGTAGGGGTAGGCAGAGACCACTTCTTTCCACTTGCTACGATCCTTACATACTTGTTTCGCTTCGTCTACTTTCATTATTCCCTTCATACATGCTCTACGGTTTAGGGTACTCTTAACCTGGCCTTTTTTCAAGACGTCCCTAATTTGGTCTAGAAAAGTCCGCCTAGGTCTACCCCTTCCAGCACTTCCATTCACACTCGCCTTATACACTTTTTTCGTCAATCGTTCTTCATTCATTCTCTCGATGTGGCCAAACCATCTCAGCATACTTTTCTCAATTTTTGTCACTACATCTTCTTTCAGACCACAACGTTTCCTTATCTCACTATTTCTTATCCTGTCACTCAGTTTAACTCCTATCATACTTCTTAATGCTCTCATATCAACTGCATTTATTCTACTTTCATGTTTCTTCCGCCATACCCAACTTTCACTTCCGTACATGAGTGTCGGAACCAACACCCCCCTCATGCACAGCCAAACGAGCCTTGTTAGACACTTTCCGACTGCTCATAAAGGAGTGCAAAGCTCCATTCACCATGTTTCCTGCATTCACTCTTCTTTCGATATCACTCTCACACTTTCCATCTTTTTTTAAACTTTGACCCCAGATACACAAACTCTTTTACCTGTTCAATTTGTTCATCTTCAATCACGATATTGCAGTCTGTCACTGCCTCATCTTTTTCAAACACCATCACTTTCGTCTTCTTTACATTCATCTTCATTCCTTTTCTAACAAAAGCTCCATTCATAGCAGTTACCATCTCCTGCAACTCCTCGGCCGAAGACGCAAGTAATACTTGGTCATCCGCATAGAGAAAACATTTGACGAGTAACTCATTCATTCTCAACCCACTTTCATTCTCTTTTAAATCTGTCAAACAATTGTCCATGAACAGATTAAACAGCCACGGTGACGCTACGCATCCCTGTCTAACACCTTTTTCGATAATAAACCATTCAGTGTATGCTCCGTTTATCCCGAGAATCCCTATAAAGAGATTGCAATGCTCGTATGAGGACACTGATCACACCGTTCATGGACAGTGCTGACCACAATTCATTCCTCACCACTCTATCATAGGCCTTTTCTAGATTCTACGAAGGCGCAGTAGACTTTCTTGTTTTTAGCCAAACACTTTTCGGCTATGCACCGCAAGGAAAAGACCTGATCCGTACATCCCATTCCCTTTCTAAATCCCGCTTGTGCATCCCATATTTTCTCGTCTTTTTCATTCACAACACTTTCAATCAACACTTTCGCATACAATTTACCGACGACGCTAAGAAGGCTTATACCACGGTAATTTATGCAGTCCTGCCGTGACCCTTTTCCCTTATACAATGGCACGATTACGGCTTTGCACCAGTCTTCCGGCACTTGCCCATTTCGCCAGCACAGATTGAAAAGGCGGTACAGCTGACTAGCCACCAGGCCCTGTCCAGCCCTCAGCATCTCGACGGTAATCCTGTCATACCCTGCAGCCTTACCTAATCTCATACTTTTCAACGCTTTCACTATTTCATCCATGCTTATCTCATTTTCATCAACATTTTTATATTCGTTTCCGTGGAAGGTGGCAGATGCTGTACCTGCACTTCCTCTCTTTCAAACAAACTTTCAAAATACTCTTTCCATCTCTTTATAATGCTCCCATCTTGACTCCTGAATGTACTCAGCTCATGAGTACAAATTGTACTCATGAGCTGAGTACATACCGAGGTAAAAGTTTTTCCTCTGGCTGTTTTGATGGTTTTCCAGAAAAACTTAATGTTTGACTGGAAATCTTCAGTGAGCCTCCTATCGAAATCATCTTTTCGTTCTTCTTTCTTTCTAGACACAGTTTCTTTCGCTGCTGTTTTCAATCTTTTATATTTAATTTTTAATAACATGTATATAATGATTTCTTATATTTACGCGAACACTATACATGATTAAAACTACTTTTACGGATTTTACGTCACGGGTCACGTCCCCCGTGACCATGGGTGCTGGAAAGCGCCCGAAACGTCGGGAATTAAAAATAAAAGTAAATGAAAAGTAAAAATAAACGCGATAAAATCCGTAAAAGTAGTTTTAAACATGTATATGTTTATTTATGTCCATTATATTACTTAAACTAATATTGCACAAAACAACTTATAAATTCTACTTCAAAACAAAAAAATTAAATAAGCAAAATGGCGGATTGTGTCAGCGCTACTGAAGTTAGCAAACGTGTCCTGGCCGAAAACTTTTAGTTTCGCCATTTTGCTTACAAGTGCTTGCTAACGTTTTTTTCTTCCAAACGCACCCATTATAATGTCAATTAATGACGTCATTTGCATTTGCCAGTGTACTGGGTTGTATTTCGGAACATACCCTTTATTTGACAGCTGCTTACTGCAAAGTTTTTTTTAAAGTGTTAGGGTGACAAGCAAGCGCGATCGGACCCAACATAAGTAGGTATCGATTAAATGCTTGGAGTAATTAAGTAATTACATTCATAGTACAATGCTAGTAATTTTGTGATTGACAGTTTGTGTAATAACCATCTATGTAAGAAATGAAACTTCTTTTCATATTCCCGACGTATTCAGTAATTTGCTGTGGTGTTTACAGAGGTGGATTATCGTTAAAGCAAACTAGGCACCCAAAGGAGCGCGCGGGGAAGTTTTTAAACGAAAAAAAATAATAAAAAGTGTGTTTCACCGAATGGTAAGTTATCACCGCCGCCCATGAACATCCTCAACACCAGGGGAATTGCGGGTACGTTGCCAACTTTTTAGAAAGGAGTAGACATTTATCTTGAAGGTCTCTAAGCCGTATTGGGCCGAAAAAATCGCTGGTGACAGTAAATTCCATAGTATAGTCGTGTGAGGCTGAAAATTCGGCGTAATTTGCACAGTAGTGGACCGCCAGCCATCGAGATGATAAGGATAGAACGTAAGATGATGGAATTCAGCAGCTGAAATTATTGTGAACAATTGCTCTGAGTACTACCCGTGGTATATGCTGTAGAAGATGCGTAGAGATGCAACGTCTCTTCGCAAGGCCTGTGGATCAAGCCGATCGGAAAGAATTTGGTAGTCGACGATTCGAACCGCTCTCCGTTGAATACGGTCAAGTGGAAGGATCTAATACTGGGGTGTCCTGCCCCAGAAATGAGACAGTATACCATACGGGGCCGACACTGCGCTTTGTAAAGATGCAAACGGGGGCCGGTATGAAATACCGTCTTGATCTAGTACTAGAACTACTAGCACACCAAACGAGTGACGTGCAGTTTCGTGGTCACTTGGAAGAGAAGGCCAAATGGGTCTCCAAAAAGTTTGGCGTGCTCAGCAGAGCGGGACAGTATTTCATACCGGCACACCACCTGCAACTTTACAAGGCGCAGGTTCGGTCGCACATGGAATACTGTTCCCATCTCTGGGCTGGGACTCCCCAGTACCAGCTCCTTCCACTTGACCCCACCCAGCGCAGAGAGGCTCGAATCTTCGACGACCAAGTGCTTTCCGATCGGCTCGATTCACTGGCGCTGCGAAGAGATGTTGCATCTATTTGTATTTTCTTTTGTATATACCATGGGGAGTGCTCTGAGGAATCCCAGCAGCCAAATTTCGTGAACGTACTACGCGGCAAACGTCCCGATACTATCCACAATTTAAACAGTCACAAATACGAATACATTAAATAATAATGCCGATATATTATTAAACAAATCTGACCCTAAAACTTCAGTTAATTATGTTAATTCATTTTTTGTAAATATAGGTAAATCTTTGGCAGAAAAACACCACGTTAATAAAAACTTTCGTAGCATTTTTCCTACAAACATATATCAACACTCCATGGTACTGTTACGCGCCTAAGTCGACGGCACTAGCGCCATCTAGTGTCAGAGATGAGAGCGAGGGGAGCTTTCCAGAAAATGACATCACTACTCTTTCAACCGCCAGCGCCATCTGTTGTTGAAACGAATAACTAAGCTTCTGGAAGCTGACTCACGAAATTTCGGCACTTTGTCGATTGGTGCGCGTATTTACTTGAATGTTCTGTATGATTCGGTACTAATGTGTATTTATAGGCGCTGCAAGGTGCGATCGTGGAAGTGTTGAATTTGGCGAGACAAGCGAAGCTTCGGAGCGGAATAAAGTGAATTAGTGTGCTTAACTATTGGTGTTTTAAGATTTAATTTGTGTAAAGAAAATTAAAGTGTTAATTTAGGTTTTTCTTTTTTTAATAGAAGAAGGGGCAAACGAGCATTTGGATCACCTGATGTTAAGTGACTACCGCCGCCCATGATCAACCGCAACACCAGGAGAATTGCGGGTGCGTTGCCGGCCCTTTAGAAAGGAGTAAGCTCTTTTCTTGAAGGTCCCCAGGTCGTATCGGTCCGGAAAAATCGCCGGTGGTAAACTATTCCACAGAGAGGTTGTACGTGGAAGAAAACTCCTTGTGAAACGTACAGTGGTGGACCGCCAAGCATCCAGATGGTGTGGATGGTATCGGGACGTTTGACGTGTAGTGCGTTCACGAAATTTGGCGGCTGAGATTAATCCGAACAATTCCTAAGAGCACTCCCCGTGATAGATGCGATAAAATACGCAAAGAGATGCAACATCTCTTCGCAGCGCCAGTGACTCGAGCTGATCGGAAAGCACTCGGTCGTCGACGATTCGAGCCGCTCTGCGCTGGATGCGGTCAAGTGGAAGAAGCTGGTACTGGGGAGCCCCAGCCCAGAGATGGGAACAGTATTCCATGTGCGGCCGAACCTGCGCCCTGTAAAGTTGCAGGCGGTGTGCCGGCATGAAATACTGTCCCGCTCTGCTGAGCACGCCAAGCTTTTTAGAGGCCAATTTGGCCTTCCCTTCCAAGTGACCACGAAACTGCACGTCACTCGATATGTCGACGCCGAGGATTCCGATACTGGCTGAGGCAACAAGGGGAGTGCCTTGAAACTGAAGGGATACGACAAAGGGGTTCTTTTTAGCGGTTAACGCGCAAACGTGTGTCTTCTGGGGGTTAAACTGGACTAGATTTAGTCGCCCCCAATCCGAGACTCTGTCCAGCAGAGACTCGACTTCAGACACAAGTTTGTCCCGGCACTCGGAGACGTTTTCCCGAGAAATATTGGCTCGGCCGGTGTAAAGAGCATCACCAGTGCTGTCATCTGCATAGCAATGAATGTTACGGGTATGCAACATGTCATTGATATGCAGAAGAAACAGCGTTGGCGATAGCACGCAGCCCTGTGGAACACCAGCATTAATAGGCTTGCAATCGGAACTTGCACCGTCTACAACGACCTTGATGCTCCGATCTGCAAGAAAGCTGGTGATCCAATCGCACAATTTCTCGGGAAGCCCATAGGAAGGGGAGCTTCGAAAAAAGCGCTTTGTGCCAAACCCGATCGAAGGCCATCGCAATGTCCAAACTAACGGCCAATGCCTCCCCCTTGAACTCTACTGCCTCCGCCCATCTGTGAGTTAGGTAGACCAGAAGATCACCAGCTGACCGACCACGGCGAAAACCGTATTGGCGGTCACTAATCAGCTGGTGATCTTCAAGGTACCTCATGAGCTGGCAGTTTACAATGGACTCCATTGTTTTGGAGAACAAGGAGGTGATGGCGATTGGCCGGTAGTTGGACGGGTCAGAGCGGTCGCCTTTTTTAGGGATCGGGTGGACGTAAGCCGTCTTCCATGATTTTGGGACTACGCCTAGGGAGTAGGAGTACCGGAAAAGACGCGTTAAAACCGGTGCCAACTCTGGAGCACACGTCCTCAGCACAATTGGGGGGATTCCGTCAGGCCCACTCGACTTGTGGATGTCCAGGGAGAGGAGTGCTTTGCGAACCGAGCGCTTGTGTGAAGTGCACTTCCGGCATGGAGCACTCACACCGCGGGATGGTCGGCGGAGTACTCCCCCCCGTCATCGAGAGTCGAGTTAGACGCAAAGAAAGAGCCTAGAAGATCGGCTTTCTCCTTTGCGGTATGGGCCAGTGAGTCATCCTCCCTGTGCAGAGATGGAAGAGATGGCTGACAGAAATTCCCCTGGACAGCCTTGGCGAGAGACCAGAATGCACGGGTTCCAGAAGGAAGGCGAACTAGTTTCTCGCCAATTCTTGCCTATTTGCCCAGACTTTGCCTTGGCAATTACTCTTTTGAAGGACCTAGAGGCGGAATTATACTTCTTTTTTAGAGCGCTGGTGTTTACATCCCGGGACGCTGATGCATCAGCCCAGGATTGGTAGCACTCCTGCTTATAGCATGATGCTATTTTACAGGTGCGACCAAACCATGGCTGAGACTTGCCTCCAATGGGCACCACAGAGGAAGGAATAAAAAGTTCCATACCCTGAAGTACCACATCAGCAACAGAATCCGCAACAACGTTGGGATCATCCGGCGAGAAGCAAACCCGCCCCCAAGGGTAGGATGCAAAGAAAGACCGCATCCCATCCCAATCGGCTGACCTATAGTGCCAAACACGGCGGCAGCCTGCAGAATGCAACCGCGATTTCAGCGTGAGTGGCACCACACTCCGGACCAGACAATGGTCCGAGGAGCTTAAAGGGGCGTCGACGGAAATCTGATATCCGTCCGGGTGAGAGGTCAGCAGAAGGTCCAACAGGGAAGGTGCATGATCCTCCACATCTGGAATCCGCGTAAGCGAAGTAACCAGTTGTGTCAGACCATATGCCAAGGCAAAATCATGAACAGATCTCCCCGCATGATCGGTTAAACGTGAACCAAGCCATTCGGCGTGATGGGCGTTAAAGTCGCCGAGGATCACGATCTCTGCGGAGGGGATCTGCTGTAGCAACGAATCTGCAGCCATTTGGACGTGGTCGAATAGTCGGTCTGTTTCGGCATTACCGCTATGGGACATATAGAGGCACCCGTAGACGCGCGGATGGTCGTCGTTGTCTACGCGTAGCTAAAGGATGGACAGGTCCGAACCTTCAAGTCTGCCGAGGCGTCGAGAGCAGATGTCCTCTCTGACGTAAACGCAAACTCCAGCCCGAGGCACAAGGGAGTGTTCCAGTTTGTACCCCGGGTAGGAGAGATACGAGACATCAGCCGGAGAGGATACCTGCGTCTCGGTCAGAAAGAGCAAAGAGCCGGCCTCGCCGTCTCGAGATGGTAGTGGACGGCGTTTAGGTTAGAGTGAAGTCCCCTGATATTGCAGAAATTCACGGACAGCGTGGCAGGGGTCGCCTTGGTCTTGTTGCTCCGTTTGCCCCGAGCAGTTGTAGTCTTGAGCGGAATTTCGCCCCCCCCCCCCAGAATACGCGGGGCAGCCTGAGCACCCACGCTCAGAAGTGGAGAAACATGGTCGTGGATGCTCAGCGAGGGATTCTCCAGGGGTGCTGGTACCCTCCTGGGGTAGTCGATCATTATTTAATTCCGCTACCATGTTGATGAGGGGGGGGGGGGATTTGAGCCTCCGGCCACCTGCACTCATCAGACGAAACGCGGAAGCAGAGCTTCCCCTTCACGCCGGTATTCTGTGAGGTCGTGGTACCACCCCGGTTTGAGCCGGCCCATACGTGCAACAGCAAAGCTGCCGCGTGGCTCTACCACTGTTAAAAGGTAATTCAATCGGCAGTTTTTATTGTCACGAACCTCAAAAAAATAAAATCCTGCCGATTTTACCTAAGGAGGAAACGGAGGGTGTCCGTACCCGAAGTCAACGCCAGCAGGAGACGGACCAAAGAAGATTTGGTGGTGCAACGCCGCAGACTTCGGAGGGCCAGCCGCCGGCTGCAGGCCCGTCAGTAGCTCCTACATCTGCAGCACCTGACTTAGGTGCTCTGATGGTGATGCTGCAGGAGCAGGCTCGCCGACAGGAGGAGCAGGCCCGACGACAGGAGAAACAGGCTCACCGGCAGGAGGAACAGGCCCGCCAGCAGGCGGAACAGGCACGCCGATTGGAAGAGCAGCTGCGGGGCGTACAAGAGGAACAGGCCCGTCGGTTGGAAGAGCAGATGCTCTTTATGAAGGACCTTCACGCCACCTTCGGGAAGGAGATGAAGGAGGTGAAGGATAGGGTTACTGAACATGACAACCGCTTGTCAGAAGCTGAAACCCGAATTGAGAAATCTGAAACCCGAATCGACCAAGTGAACAATCGCGTTGACAACGTGATGGCTGACGTGAAGAAAACGCTGGACGATCTCAAACTTGGGGATGGAACTACACCTTCCGTAGTAGCTACAACACCTTCAGTACGTGGATTCAAAGTGCCGCCGTTCGACGGGACTTCTTCCTGGGTGGCCTACAAAATCCAGTACGAGGCTGTTATGAAGGGAAACGGCTAGAATAAAAGTCAGGCCATGACTGCTCTGACACTAGGCCTGCGCGACCGGGCCTTAACAGTTCTGGAAGCTTCGTTGAGGAAATGACTTATGAGCAACTCCTTGAGGCATTGGGGGCGAGATATGGCGACGCTCACCTGGAACACGTCTTTCGTGCGCAGCTTAAAGATCGCGTGCAGCGCATCAATGAAAACCTGCAGCAGTGGGCTCTAGAGGTGGAGAAGCTGGTGCGAAAAGCATACCGGTCTGTACCTGCGCTCATTGAAGGGAACCTGGTGCAGACATTCATCGACGGCATCCGCGACCTGGAAGTCAGAGCTGGCCTTGGCCTTGGCCCATGCACTGGAGGTGGAAGCCGTGCGGCAGAATCATCGTTCCCATCGCGTCAGAGAGATCGCAGCAGCTACAGTTCGCGACCGCAACAAAGGATTCAGCCCTAGGTGCTACGGCTGTGGAGAAAAGCGCCATCTACGATCCAGCTGCCCTAAGCGAACTGTAGAAAGGGAAGTTGATCGGTCTCGAGAGGGTAGTGCAGCTAACGGCACCGCCTGGCGGTGGCAGGATCGTCGTTCCCTTCACGCTAGGGAGGTTGCAGCAGTTACGGTTCGCGACTACAATAAAGGATACAGCCCTGGTGCTATGGCTGTGGGGAAAGGGCCATCTTCGAACCAGCTGCCCTAAGCGAACCCTAGAAAGGGAAGGTGAACGATCTCAGAAGGGAAGTGCGGCTAACATCACCGCCCAGCAGCAGCCGGGATACGACTTTACTATCAGACATCGCAGCGGGAAATCTCATGGCAACGCAGATGCATTGTCAAGAAGACCTTGTCCTGAAGATCGGAAACATTGTACTAGGCAAGAGAGTAAGGAAGTGGTATCCGTGAGGATGCTCAGCACGGACCACCTCAGCAACGAGTGGAAGGATAGCCTACGACATGCACAGCAGGAAGATCCGGACATCAAGCCGATTCTGGAATGGATGAAGGCCCGTGCTACCAAGCCTAAGAGAGCGACGTCTCAGCGATGAGTTCAACCACGAAAAGCTATTGGGCCCAATGGGACAGCTTGCTGATTCAGGATGGAGTCCTGTCCCGTAAATGGGAAAATTGTGAAGAAGACAGCTGTCGTTTGCACATGGTTGTCCCTAAAGCTAAAGTGCCGAAAGTTCTACAGCTGTGCCATAATGGTCGTTCAAGAGTCCATCTAGGAGTTAAACGAACTCTGCTGAAGGTCCGAGAACATTTTGGGGTGTCGTGAAGCCCGTGAGGGGACCTCAGACACGTAGTAGAGGAGCATCGAAATTGTACAATGTTGGTGCACCATGGGAGAGAATAGCCCTTGACATTGCGGAGCCGTTACAGAAAGGCGCAAGAGGGACTCCTAAGATCGTCCATGTGGATCGCCTGGCGCGTTATTATGGGGCCGATAATGCTCGGTACGAGCATGTCATAGGAGGGGGCAGTGTTACGCGCCTAAGTCGACGGTACTAGCGCCATCTAGTGTCCGAGATGAGAGCGAGGGGAGCTTTCCAGAAAATGACATCACTACTCTTTCAACCGCCAGCGCCATCTGTTGTTGAAACGAAGAACTAAGCTTCTGGAAGCTGACTCTCGAACTTTCGGCACTTTGTCGATTGGTGCGCGTATTTACTTGAATGTTCTGGATGATTCGGTACTAATGTGTATTTATAGGCGCTGCAAGGTGCGATCGTGGAAGTATTGAATTTGGCGAGACAAGCGAAGCTTCGGAGCGGAATAAAGTGAATTAGTGTGCTTAATTATTGGTGTTTTAAGCTTTAATTTGTGTAAAGAAAATTAAAGTGTTAATTTAGGTAATTCAATCGGCAGTTTTTATTGTCACGAACCTCAAGCTCGTAACAGTACTTAATGACACGGACGAACATGAAATAGAGACAATTATTTTAAATATGAAATTTGATTGTAGCGTAGGTAGAGATAATATTTCTACTTTATTTCTAAAAAGGTATAGACATTTACTTGTTCCTCCCATTACATATATAATATGTAACCTTTCCCTTAAAACTGGTAAATTCCCCAAGTGTTTCAAACTAGCTGCAATTCACCCTATTTACAAGAGCGGTGATGTAGGCTGTGTCAATAACTATAGACCCATTTCCATTCTTCCCACTTTGTCAAAAATTCCAGAAAAAGTAATCAACAAGCGTTTGACTGATTACTTAGAGAAACATGATCTGTTATCATATTGATAATATGGTTTTCAACCAAAACGTTCAACTGAGGATGCAGTTCATGAACTAACAGATTTCGTTGTTACAAACCTTGACCGTAAAAAGAAAGTAGTTGTTATATTCCTTGAAATAGCTAAAGCGTTTGACACAGTTTACGTCTCGCTCTTGTTGAATAGGCTAAAAGATCTTAGAATAAGAAATACACAGCTGAAACTTTTCTCTGACTACTTAACTGATCGATATTAGAGGGTAAGGATTGGTGGTTGCTACAGTGATGACCTTCCCATATCATATGGTGTACCACAGGGTAGTGTGCTTGGTCCCACGCTGTTTCTTACATATATTAATACACTATGTAATCTAAAAATTCACAATGGGAGGATCATGGCCTTTGCGGATGACTCGGCTCTTCTTTTCCAGGCAGATACATGGTCTGAGGTATTTAACTTCGCACAAAATGGGTTCGATTTAATAACTAAATGGCTAAAAGAATCTAAACTTACATTAAATATCGATAAAACAAAATACATAGCATTTACTACCCAAAACATCAATGTAAGTTAGAATAGTTCCATATTACAGCTTACTGCTGCTCCCAAATTGAAAGCCCTTGCTCCTGTCCTACCCTGTCTAGAACGAATTGCATAAAATATCTTGGTGTAATGATAGATAACACCCTAAGCTTTCACCTTCATATTGGCCTCTTAAGTACAAGGATACGTAAGTTAATTTATATTTTTAAAAATCTACGTCGTGTTGCTGACTTTAATGTAAGAAAAGTGGTATATTTTGCACTGTGCCAATCATTGTTGACATATTGCATTACCATCTGGGGAGGGGCACCTAAAATGACCATATTGCAATTAGAAAGGGCTCAGAGGGCACTATTAAAAGTTAGCAATTCTCTTCCATTCCGTTGTCCTACAACTGACCTTTATCAACATTGTAAAGTCTTATCTGTTCGTAAATAGTTTATATTGCACACTACGCTGCTACAACATTCTCTTATACAGTATGAAGGAAATATGTAGTTTGTCCCAGTAAGCTTCTAAAGACAAAATTTTCGCATAAACATTTCTGCTTCCTGGGAGGTTAACTTTATAATAAATTGAATAAACTTTTGTCAAAATCACTCTCTACCCAAACATGCATGTAAACAAAAATTACAGAAGTGGTTGCTAAATATCGATTATACGGCTGCTGAAAATTTACTGAGAGTATTATCCTAAAAATACGTAACCCTACACAAATGAGTGCACACACACAAAAACAAACAAACACACACACTATTACACATATAGAAAAAACTTAAAAAAACATATAGAATCTTTCCTTGTTGAAATATTTCTTATTCTTGTATTTCTATTGTAGTATATTTGAAAATGTAATACGTGCTATCCGTTAGGACGAGGGCCTGGTGATCTATAACACAGGGATTAACCTAGTATGGACACCAGTCTCTCACAAAGGTCAAAATTATCTACAACCGTATTATTTAAGAAATAATGTGAAATTATATACCTTTGTGAAGAGAAAAATAAAATGATTTATTATTATTATTATTATTATATGGGGTATCTATATAGTTTTCTCATCTGGTTGGGTTCTATAAATATATAATTTTAAGTTAAAATGAAAAGATAGAATAGAGAATACAAATAAAATAATAGAGATATACATAAATATCAATAAAATAAAATTAATACAAAAAATACATAAATAAATAAGATCCAACCAGATGGAAGCCCTCGGCAAGGGAGACCAAACGGCCGAGGGTTAAAGGAAAGGGAAGGAAGAAAAAAAAAGGAAAGGGAAAGAAACCGACGGACGATGCGGGCGGTATCGAGGAGCACCGCCTTCTGCATTTGAGCCCGGAGCAGTCCGTCACGGAGTCCCAGTAGCCTCAGGTGACCCGAGAGGCTGACTGGGATTAGCTCAATCGCAGAGACGTTTTGCAGAGACGACTACAGGAATAATTTAGGTCGGCAGACCACCCCACATATCGATCACCTCGTGAGCCAGGTCCAGATATTTTGTTATATAATATTTTGCGTCTAAAGTGTCTTTTTCAGAAATTTGTAAAGGTTGCATAGAAGTTTTGGGAGGCAGCGGTAAATTCTGGGAAGGATTGACCGAAGGATGTTTTTGACGAAGGCCTTCAAGAGTTTCGACATTACGAGGAGCGAGGATGTGCTAGGATGAGAATAGAATACGGGATGCATTTTTTAAGTCGCCGTCCATTACTTTTGATTCAACCACTTTTTTTAAATCAAATTTAGGATAAGGTCGAGAGAAATGAGTATTAATCGGGTAATCCAAATTTTGAAAAGAATTTTCTTTTAGTTGAGACGTAATTGATTTATTTATTGTTTCATTAAAATGAAAATGGGAATACGCGAATGTAAATAATTTTTGCCAACTTTTTTCACAATTCGTTAGACAATTTTGAATAGTGAATGATAATGCTTTAGCAAGTTGCATCCTTGCACCTCTGGGAATTCTTTTAACCACTTGTACGTTACTATACAAATTGTATAATTGTTCCGAAAAAAGTAAAGAATTTGTGTCATTAGGTATTTTTATTTTTTTTGTGGGTTGTGACATTCAGGTGGGTGCTTCATGTGTTTGCTATACAAATTTCAGGGATGTTAAATGCGTAGTTTTACGAGCATATTTACAGGGAACACACTGTACAACGATATTTTAGTGGATCAGATGTTTTCCTCCTATTTTATAGAATAACCAATAACATTTAGGAAATAAAAATTGTAACAAAATTAAGGAATGTGTTTTATTGATGATTCATATATATTCATATATATAATAGCATGGTAGTTATGAACAAAGAAGTATAATACAATAGCACTGATAAGCAGGGTGTAAAACGAGTAATAGATGAGAGTGGCAATGCCGGTGTTCAAGGAACAATAGATAAGAGGAAAGGCTGAACAATGGAACGCTAATGAGGGTGCAGGCCCACCGGATGTCAATTAGATATTATTTAATGGATCTGCACATCTTCAGAATCGCGCATCCTACGCAAAAACGGTCATAGATTCGTGATCAGAGCACGCCAAAAACTTTTTTTATGGGCTGAGGATGGTGAGTTGTACCAGTTCTGGCTCACTGAGCTAACTACTATAGTCTCCCATCGGTTGGCGGTTCTTTGAGCTATATGCCTGAGCCATTACCACTTCAGCTTACTGAACTCTTAGCACCTTAGGAGAGTATATTAGTAGCACTAGAATTTTGGCTTAGAGAATCACTAAAGCTGGGCAATTTAGTGGTTCTCTAAGCAAAAATTAAAAGCAATTCCATTAATTTTCATATTAATTTAGTAGTAAGGTGATAATGGTATGTACATAGATTCTCACTAAAAGTTTTCGCTAACTCGTTTCTACTAATATACTTTTCAAAAATGTTGGTCTCTCAAATCTGCAGCTCACGTGTCAACAACAGAAAGGAATTATAACTTATTCACTCAACTTTAGAACACTCTAAATGTAATGTTGTGTTACTTATATAAATATTATCTTAAAGAAATTATTTTTTGTAGGTTACACATATACGCACAGACTGCACTCTTTCATTTTCCCCTTCGCATCTAATTGTAGTAGTAGTAGTAAGAGTATACAAATAACAAACAGTCAGTGTTGAAGTTACACGAATTTGCACAAAAAGATTTATAACTTTGTAGCAGAGCTCATAGCAAAGGAAACAAATGTCGTTTTTCACAGATAAAAATTATATATTTTGAATCAGGATGACTGAGTTTGCCCTAGGCTAGACATAAAACGTTTGCGTAGTTATTAAAAAATCACTAATAAAGACTTTACTTTTTAAGTCAGGATCACTGAGTTTTTGTAGAATAAGGGCGACAAACGAGCACACAGTTCACCTGATGGTTAGTGGATGCTGTGGCACACAGAAATCCACATTTATCTTTAATTAAGAATCAAAACGCAAATGCGTTGTCATCCCTGAGGACTAAGATGGAATGCCACGTTTTCAGTAAAAAGGGCTCCGGACCTCTACACTCACTACATGAAACACAGAAGTATTAAGCTGCTATTTTACGTTGGTATTTTCTGAGAGCGTGGTCCTTCCTTTATCGAGGCGACCCATTCGTGCTACAATCATAATATAGCTGCAGCATGACTCTACGATGCATAAAGTTTCTCTAAGGCTACTTATAAACACTTTTGTAATAAAGTTAGGTTTAAATAAAATAAAGCACTTAACTGTCTATCGGCAGAATTTAATTAATTGCTATTTTAAGTGCTGATTTATCACGTGAGTGAATGAAAACATCGCGAGGAAACCCGCATGTCTGAAAAATTTAAAAAAATGAGGACATTTGGGGTCCAACATCATACATCGGGGCAGCGCAGTGGAAACTTTCGTGTCCTAAAACCTACACGACGATCACAGTACTAGACGTTACGACCTTTGACGCTTTTCTCCATTGGTGTTCAATACACAAAAATACCCAGACTTTACGCCATACATTTACGAGATCATCATTGTCATCTAGCAGAAATTATGAGATCTCTCTTGGATTTAGCTTCCTTGGGATATCGTCTATAACGACGAGAAGTCATGGGATAACTAATAGATTCTCCCACGCCACCACCACAAGGCATAATATAATACATTTTATTTAGATGGTGCAATTGTTTGTTAAAACTTCCCTTTCAGATGCCGAGATAATCTCTACTTGGTGTACTTTGCATCTTATTTAAAGAGCAAGGTTTCAAAAGAAATAATACAAATGTCATAGATTGGTGATGGGGTGACGTTACTAAAGCTAGGTTAACAGTTCAACTCTTACCAACTCGCTTACAAATAGCGATATGGGTAGATTATGGATATTTGTTCTGGGAAATATAAGTAAAAAGAGAGAATGAAGATAAAATACTCATTAATAATATTTCGTGAGCGCAAGAAACCCCGCGCGTAAAGCATATTTTATATGAAAACAAAAGAAGCGCAAAAGTCGCGGAGGCAATTTAACTCAAAGAGAATTTAACTCAAATAAGTATATACAGGAAAGAGAGTCCTCTGACAACATTTTAATGCTGACAAAATTGAACTAGTAGTTCCGCGCCTCCTACAAATTGAATCCGAACTAATTCGCTAAATATATATAGCTATATTATTTATATAATATATTGATTCGCTTTAAAACATTATGTTTTTTAATTCGTATACATACTTACTGAAACAGTTTTTGCCTACTCTTTTGTAATACTAATTTAAAGTTTTAATATTATTAAAAGTAGGTAAAAAGTTTCAATAAGTACACTTGTATCTATATATAAACAAATAGGGTTATTATTGTAATGAAACTTTCTGTGTATATTACTCTACTCTATGATGGCCCGGCCACACTAAGGAGAAATGCCATTAATTATCGCGTTGATGGACATTGAATCTAGGTGTGGCCACGAATTATCGCGATAATTTGACAACGGCATTAACAATGCGTTTCCCGTTTGCCGATAATTCGAGTGGCGGTACATCAAAGGATTAACGCGCGAATTATCGCGTTGAAGCGGCCACACTACGTTTGTCTCATTACGTACGGTGAGTGCCACGGGGTTGCACGTATGACTGCGATGGAGTGGAGTAATGAAAAAGCTTTTCGAGATTGAATTAAAAAAAAATTACTTCAAAAGTATACTTTAATTTACGGTATGAAACCAAGAAAAATAAGCAGGAGAAAAAAATTTTTTGCAGGTCAAAATTCATAGTGTACAGTGGTACGAAACCATAGATATAATACGAAACCCTGGGTACGTGTATTTAATTCGCACTTGACCAGTATTTATGATTAGCTTATTAGTTATTATTTCATTAAAATATATTTACGTTTGTCTTATTATTTAGCTTAAACCATTGGACATCTTTCTAGAGCAATTTGGGTGCGGGAAAAAAAATAAAACATAAATAGATTTACAGTGTACGTTTCCTGTGCATTTTTAGCATCCACCATCTTCTTTTTCTTTGTATTTTTTTCTTTGTTTCTTTTTTTATTTTATAAACTATTAACTATATATTATATTTGTTTATTTTTTATATTATAGAAACACAGCAGCATTAAGCTACTATTTTACGCTGGTATTCTTTGAGAGCGTGGTCCTTCCCCAGTCGAAACATTTTACGCCGTTCAACGGAAAATTTAACGCAAGCAATTAATGTTAAAAAACTTGACCGTTCAAGTGTAGCCACTCATTTTATCGCGTTAAATTTAAGGCAATAATTGTTGCGTTTATGGGCATTGACGTTGCTCGTTATGGCCCGGCCACACTAAGGAGAAATGCAGTTAATTATCACGTTGATGGACGTTGAATGTAGGTGTGGTGGTGAATTAACGCGATAATTTGACAACGGCATTAACAATGCCATTTCCCGTTTGCCGATAACTCGAGTGGCGGTACATCAAAGGATTAACGCGCGAATTATCGCGTTGAAGCGGCCATACTACGTTTGTCTCATTGTGCACGGTGAGTGCCACGGGGTTGCACGTATGGCTGCGATGGAGTGGAGTAATGAAAAAGCTTTTCTAGATTGAATTAAAAAAATATTTCAAAAGTACTTTAATTTACGGTATGAAACCAAGAAAAATTAGCAGGAGAAAAAAAACAATTTTTGCAGGTCAAAATTCATAGTGTACAGTGGTACGAAACCCTGGGTACGTGTACATAATTCGCACTTGACCAGTATTTATGATTGGCTTATTAGTTATTATTTCATTAAAATATATTTACATTTGTCTTATTATTTAGCTTAAACCATTGGACGTCTTTCAAGTGCAATTTGGGTGCGGGAAAACAAAATAAAACACAAATAGATTTACAGTGTATGTTTCCTGTGCATTTGTAGCATCCACCATCTTCTTTTTCTTGTATTATTTTTTTCTTTTTTTCTTTGTTTATTTTTTTTATTTTATAGGATAGGGTGACAAACAA
The DNA here is from genome assembly GCA_907164705.1 of Parnassius apollo. Lineage (NCBI taxonomy): Eukaryota > Metazoa > Arthropoda > Insecta > Lepidoptera > Papilionidae > Parnassius > Parnassius apollo. Next base: position 7,574,413 of record CAJQZP010001558.1, on the reverse strand, counting down.
GCACACAGTCCACCTGATGGTATGAGGATACTGTAGCCCATAGACATCTACATATATATCCTTGATTACGAATCAAAATGCAGATGCGTTGTCACCCGTGAGGACTGAGATGGAATGCCTCGTTTCCAGTAAAAAGAGTCTCCGGTTCTCTACACTCACCATACGAAACACAGCAGCATTAAGCTACTATTTTACACTGGTATTCTGTGAGAGCGTGGTCCTTCCCCGGTCGAAACATTTTACGTCGTTCAACGGCAAATTTAACGCCGTTCAACGGCAAATTTAATGCCGTTCAACGGGAAACGACGTTGACCGTTCAAGACCACTCATTTTATCGCGTTAAATTTAAGGCAATAATTGTTGCGTTTATGGGAATTGACGTTGCTCGTTAGTGTAGCCGCAGCATTAGTGTAGCCGCAGCAAGAATGAAACAAGAATGCCAATTTATATAGGATGACAATTATTTCATTTTTATTTTAAAATTGTGCTAGTTGCCAGTATCATAATTATCATATTTATCGATTGATTTTGACAAATATTATCTACTTTTATGTTAAAATGATAATTTATTATTACTAAAATCACCAATATAATTTTTTTTGCAATTACTTTTATTTTGTAAGTAAATTTCAATTTATTTTCCAAAGTAGTGACATCTGTGAATCCATAAGACCAACTCTAACTATAAACACAAATTTGTTTGGAAACAAACTATGGATGGTGCCACCTTCAATTGAATTTTTGTTGTACGAGGCAACTGTCCTACGCCTGATTTAACTTCCGTTGAGACTGAACGAAACTAGCAGCTAATTTGCCTACGCAAACGTAGTGGCGTAGACGTAGTCGCTCGGCGAAGTGGATTATTTTTCTAAATATTTGTATTTAAACTGAGATATTTCACCATTCGTTTCGTTGCTGACTGTGGCAAAGTATTTAAATATGATAGTACTATTTTTTAATTTTATATATATGATTATTTATTACCATGTAAAATATATTAGTTACGTAGTAGTAAGAGATTTTCAAACTTTGATTTTTGTTCTAGTTTACGATGGCAACTATTTTGAAAAAGATTTTAGACTAAAAAGGGTTATGATCAAAATTTGAATGTCATTTGGTATCGTTGCTTTAATTATGCAAATTTTACGCTTGTGTTTCTTAAAAGTTTTATTTTACCTTATCGGACCAATTCCGCTCCTGATGCAACCACTACTTAAATAGAAAAAGCATTGCTCTATCAGGTATTGCACATGGACGTATGAATTTTCCCCCGCACACTTTCTGGTTGTCGGGGCCGTGTGTAACTCCATTTCGATCATTTAACTACCCTGTAGTCGTGTAGTGAACAGAAAAAGAATAAGGAAATAAGCAGATGAAGTTATATTGAATATGAAAAATAAAATCACAACCAATTTGTCAACATATTCCAGACGGTTTTTTCAATGTTACAGTATTACTTTGTAAATGTCGTGCGTGTATTGTGCGTGTGATGTGGGTACGGCGGACATTTCCCTGGCTAAATTGTATGTTTTTCTGATAGGATTCTATTATAACTGTTAATCTATAAAGGTTTTGATGAATGACTATACATAAATATGTTTTTTGAAATGATTTTACCTATGTTGCGTACCTATGCACATGGTAACCCAGAAATGCGTCTAATTAAACGATAAATAATAAAAATAATTACAGCCAAATAATTTGTGGGTACTATATGGAAGGTCAACAAAATCAAGAAATTGCGCCGCTTTTTCACTTTTTTCCCTAGACTACTCCAAATAAAGAGTTATGTTTATGGATATACGTTTGTTAGATGGTTATGTTTTTAAATGATAGTACCTGGATGACCGAGCTTTCCTCGGTATTTTTTTTTGTAAAAAAACTGAACTGGTTATTTGAATAAAAAATAATGAGTGCAATTAGTTTAATTTAAATTTTCTTTTTTTTTTTAAATTCCAAAAAAAGGGTTCGAAATAATACATTTTCTCACAAAAGAAGGGAACTTAAAAAAAGGGGAAAAGGCGGACCGCAGACAGGACGTGAATCAGGGCACTAAGATTTCGCGACGGCCCAATATCCACTTGAGCTATTACGATCATTTTTGCAGTGTCAAAATTTACCTTCTTATATTGTAGCAGTTTTTAATTGTCTGAAAACACAGACAAAACGACATTTTATAAAAATGAACCCTAGCTAGATCGATTTATTGACTCCAAAACCCCCTGGACACTAAACTTTATGAAAATCGTTGGAGCCGTTTCCGAGATTCCGATTATATATATATATATATATATATATATATATATTTTTTTTTTTTTTTATTATTAAGATAGAAAGGTATAGGCATTACTAGTCAAACACTCTTGTAAAAATAGTGTATAGTACAACAGTGTATAGGTACGACAAGATAAAAAATAAAAATTGCGGTTGCCACACCGTGGAAACTATGCCTATGTGGCTTGTGTTCAACAGTGGACTTTTGATAGGCTGCGATGTTTAAATAATAGTTTATTTAAATTTAACTATGGGCGAAGCTTAAGTTTGCTCAAGGAATGCGTCATTTGATCAAGCAGTACCTACGCTAAAATTCGTATGGGGAATACGTATGGGGAGTGTAGAAAACTGTTTTACTGGAAACAGAGGCATTCCATCTTAGTTCTCAGGGGTAACAGCGCATCTGCGTTTTGATTCTTAATCGAGGATAAATGTAGATGTCTATGGGCCGCAGCATCCAATTACCATCAGGTGGACTGTGGGCTCGTTTGTCACCCTAATGTTAAAAAAGAGTTGGCAACCGCAGTTTTGAAATTTCAATTTGTGATTAGGAAGACGCTGCTGTCCATCTCCCGGTTTGTTCCCTCTGTCGCCTCTTATGGCACCCACGGTACGCTATGCGGTAGTGGATATTCTTAAGGTGTGTCCAAATACGACGCGCAAGGTCGCGCGGCAGCTACGCGCGGCATTCGCGAGACACAAATTGCCGCGCGAGTACTTTAGACCTACTGCGCGGCATTGCGCGCATTTTTATTGGGGAAAGGTAGAGGTCGCCCAAAATAAAAACATATTTTTTTTATATTTTTCCAAAGAGTAAGCCTGTTTTTATAAGTTTGAGAGGCATTTGGACTAGCTACATGTGTTAACTTTCTGTACTGTAAATATAATAGAATGCGATTATTCTCTGTTTCGTTCCCCTCTGTAAGAACTGAAAATTTTCATTTGCAATTTTAAAGCTGCTTCGGTGCGATTTTTTTTCCATTTCATCCCATAGATCTTCTCCTACATTATTAATATGAACCAGTTTTTTCCGGTTGCTCGGAGGGCTTGAATTGAAAACATCGATTTCTATTTTATTTATCAAAACTGCATACTTGTAGAGATGGTATCTGTGTCTATATTGGCAATATATGGTCAGAAACACATAAGTGTTTATCAGAATCGTTATACCTGAAGTTCTCAACACCTTTTTTATACGAGCACGTCTGGTGTGTGAAGGGAAAATTCTTCCTGGAATTCGGAAATGCGTTATTTGTATAATATGCATAATTTAAGTTGATATAGTTTTGATAAAATAAGATTTAATTTCATGGTCGTTATTAATATGGGTATCGTTGAATATTGTTTAGCACCACCTGCTAGTATTTTTTACGTTCGAGTAGTCTTCGAAATTTCATAAATGTAGTTCTATTTACGGTGAACGTGTAAGAAGAATTAAATTTGTGAACAGGATTAGAAATCTATATAAGACGGGCAGCTGCGTCTTTCTGATCGTAGCTCAAAGTAATAAAGATATGCAGTAAAAAATAAAAATGATTTCCGAAACATTTTATTACTTCTCAGATATGCAGCTTTCTTTGCGATGTTTTTCTTTACAAATTTCTTTTTCTTTTTTTAAATTTATTTTGGATTTCGTTTATAAATATTTTAAAATATTTTATTTATTTTAATAAAACACGTTAATCGTATAAAATAGAAATTAACATCTAAAGGAAGGAAAATACTTAACCCTCCTTGTTTATAGTTTCGTAATTTGATAAAAAGTATCCTATAAGTTGCCCCGAGTCCCTATCTACCTACACACAACATTTCATGGAAGTCTGAAGTAGTTTTCGCGTGAATTTTGAATAAACAGACAGACTGACAGACAAACATTTTAAAAACCACTAATTTGGCTTCAGTGGCCTTATTCAGTGGCTTTATTTAGCCCCCTGGACTTGTTTTTTTCCAAAAATATTAGAATTAAAGACACGGCTATTCTACAGATTTATCAAATGTATAGATTGTTTACGTCTAGCATCCCATCACTATAGGAGCCATATATTTCAATAAGACGAATTGCTGTTGCGCTATCCAGTTTACTTAATAAAACATGTCCGTCTACACACAACAACCGGCGAACCAACATCACTAACCGTTCGACGTTCGCGGCATGTAGCATGCGGCTGCCGCACGCGGCCGTCGTCCAATTATAGCGCGGCTAGCCGCGCGGGCAGCCACACTCGAATGTCGCGCTATATTTGGACACACCCTTACAATATTTGCGAATGAATAAATATATAGTTTAACATATAAATAATTATAATATTCAGATATTATTAATATAAATATATAGTTTAACATATAAATAATTATAATATTCAGATAAATACAACCGTGGATTAAGGAAAAACGTCATATTTTCACGACACTATTGTGTTTTTACCTAAATAAAATTGTTTACTCCCTGCTGGATGTAAATTTATTTTGAAGAGTGCCAAATCGGTAATCCGGTCGTATCTCACGTTAACCACTGAAGAGGATCTGTAAAGATCTGTTCGAGTAAGTGAAATAAATAAAGGTAAACAACAAACTCGTTACGAGCTAAACGCAATCTTCTAATTAGAGAATCAGTTCAGTTCACCATTTCGGCGGCGAATACAAAGACGGGACCTGATATAAAATGCAAACCGTGAGCCAAAGAATCTCATTAACGGAGCGTAGTCGGCTTAAGAGCTGCTAAATTAAGGACGAATCGAAGCGACCGAACAGACTAACTAACCGTTAGACTTTTTATTTATCATTAAGCTGAAAATCTTGACGTTCTGAAAGTTAGATATTCTGTTCAAACAGTAGCGGGTATAACAGTATGTGGACTAGTGCTATAAAAAGGCACCGAAACAGCATTGAAATGAATGTTTGACAATCACTGCCAATATTGTAACGGATAAAGATCGGAAAAGAGAGAAAATTCATCCAATCTTCACACGCGAAACATTAGATTTCGGCTCACAACGAACTTAGCCCTGTTTGGATTAGTTTTATCTGGCTATAACATTGTAATACTTTCTATTCGGACAAAAAAATAACAAAAGAAGCTATATTATCGTTAAAAATCACAATTAAAAGTGATAGGGAAAGACCGAATGGACAAATAAATACAAAAATTACCTTGTTTTATAAAATGCCACGCAACAGACGTTCTAGTTCCCGGAGCAACTGGTGGGAATTTGGGGTCGGGGCCTTCGATCAACAATACCAACTAGATGTCGGGTCGGCGCAAGAAATCCATCTTAGTAAATAAGAGCGTACATGAGGCGTGAGCTCTTGAGCACGTGAGTGTAGCTCGCAAGGCAATAACGGGAAAAAGAACTTTATTTGTTATAATTTAAGGTTGATTACACACTAAATGTTATTTAATTTATGTCTTTTCATTGTTTATATCCATGCGGATAGTATTTAGCTATGATTTTGTACGTGACCCGTTATCTATGCTTCATAAAAAATAGCTTGATCTCTGCGACAGCTGTCAGTAAAATCACGCTTATGAAGTCCTGATTTTCTTAGTAGTACCACAGTATAATAAAAACATACAGTAGGACGACGCCTTTGATCTCGTGGTAATAATATATATATATATATATATATATATATATATATATATATATATATATATATATATATATATATATATATATATATATATATATATATATATAGGGGGTCATTGTAGAAGCGTGCTCGTCGCGACCCCTACCAGCCCTTTTCAGGGCTGCAATTCTACACAGCTACGCACCCATGCAAACGAGGGTTAGGGCGTCCCCCCAAGGCGACGCACACCAGCTCGTCCCCGTTGGTGTGGAATGCAGCACGCAAAGCGGCGATGGGGACCACCACCCGTCACGCATAGCCCGACACGGCGGAAGGTGGAGGACGGAGTGCAGAGTTGGCACGTGGAATGTTAGAGGGGGCATGAGAGATAAGACGAATGAGTTGATCGAAATAATGAAAGAAAGAGAATTAGATGTCGTGTGTATGTCGGAGACCAAACGGAAAGGCAGTAGTACTGAAGAGCTCCTTGGCGGGACGTTAGCTATATGGTCCGGAGTCCCGGAAAGCGAGAACGCCTGCCAGGGAGTGGGAGTGCTGTTGTCGTCCCGGTTGGTCGATCTTATGACTGAATACAAGGTTGTGAACTCAAGACTTCTCTGGGTTCACTTCAAAATGGGACTGACGAAGTTATTCCTTTTGGCTGTTTATGCGCCGGTAGCTTCGTCGTCCAGGGCTGAGCTGGAGGAGTTTTGGGAGAATGTAAGAGAAGTTCTAGATTTGGTTAAGGGAAACGAAAGAACTGTTATATGTGGTGATTTGAATGGATGGGTAGGTATCGCTCGACCAGGATACGAGTCGGTGCTTGGAAAGTTTGGCGATAAAAGGGTTAATGATGCTGGCAAGCTTATACTGGCTGTATGCAAGGAAAAGGGTCTTCTTGTGACAAACACTATGTTTAATCACAGGAAAATCCATATGTACACTAAAGAAAGAAAGAATGAGAGAAGTATGATTGATTTGTTCCTGGTGGATGACCGACTGCGAAAACAGGTGATGGATACACGAGTGTTCAGGGGTGCTGACCTGGGAACGGATCATTATCTAGTAATTACTAGATTTAGGGGTTTGTTCGCGGGTTGGCGCTGCCGGACGGCAGTAACAGAACCACAGTCGGTCTGTCGCATCCGAAGCTGGAAGCTTCAGGAAGCGGATACTAGGGACAAATATCACACGAGGGTAGCCGAAAAGCTTGACACCATCGATGGCAGGAAAGAATGTATGGAGAGAACATGGCAGAACCTTAGGGATGGAATGGTAAGTGCAGCAGAAGAAGTATGTGGTACGACAAAAAGAGGTAGTAGTAAAAGAAGAGATGCATGGTGGAATGATGAAGTGAGAGAAGCTGTAAAAAAGAAGAAAAAAGCATGGTTAGACTACTTGGCCTCTAGTAACGATGAGCATATGAGAGAGAAGATGAAAGAAAGATATAAGCTGCAGAAAGTTCATGCGAAAACATTGATTGAGGAAGTACGTGAAAGGTGTAGAATAGAAGCGGACGAGAGGTTGTCGCACAACTTTAGGGAAAACTCCAAACTCTTCTGGAAAGAGGTTGGAAGGTCCCGGAGTGGTGCGACAGCCTTAAGAATGAACAAAGTGCTTTCGAGAACCAATGACGTCCTCTCAGAAAAATCGGACGTCATGCAGCGATGGAGTGAGTTTTATAGAGAAATGTATGCGTGGCATGATCTTAGTGAAGGATCCGGGGGTGACGCCGTGACTGGCACGCCAGACACGGACCTCGATGACACTGAGGTCATCAGCATGAAAGAGATTGAACGTGCGATTCGAAGTTTGAAATGTGGTAAGGCTGCGGGACTAGACAGAGTTACTGCTGAAATGGTCAAGTACGGTAGGCCTCGCGTCTGGGACAGCTTCCATCTGCTGTGCAATTTGTGCTGGCGGACGGGAGATGTCCCGGATGATTGGCGATCCGCGGTCATTGTGCCTTTATATAAAGGTAAAGGTTCACATTTTGACTGCGGGTGCTATCGGGCGATCAGCTTGACCAGTTTAGCAAGTAAAGTTTACTCGAAAGTTTTGACACGTAGGATGCAAGAGAAATCGGAAAGATTCTTATGGGAGGCACAATGCGGATTTAAACCTGGAAGAGGATGCACGGATCAAATGTTTTCTCTCCGCATGATCACGGAGAAGCTTCTGAGTGTTAACCAGAGGATTTTCTGTGCTTTTGTGGATCTGGAGAAAGCATTTGATAAGGTTATAAGGAAGAAAATGTGGGAACTGTTGCCGGGATATGGTGTGGATGGTCGATTGTTAAGGGCTGTGCAGTCACTTTACTATGACTGTAAAGCCTGTGTGCGGGTAGGGCATGACCTGTCACCCATGTTTAGCGTCCAAGCGGGCGTAAAACAGGGTTGTGTCATGTCTTCCTGACTGTTCATACTGTATCTCGACAGCTGTTTACAGAAGCTGAAAAATAGCTGTTTGGGTGTGAAATTGGGTGACATAAAAGTTAATTGTCTGCTGTATGCTGATGATGCAGTGCTTATTGCACCATCAGAAGCAGAACTGCAGGCATTAGTCACGTGTATGAAAGAGGAATGTGAAATTAAAGGTCTCCATTTGAATGCTAATAAAACTAAGGTTCTGGTATTTGAAAAGGACGAAGAGAGAACGAAATGTGAAATATGGGTAAATCAGGAATGTCTAGAACAGGTAAATGAAATTGTATACTTGGGGAGTGTTTTCAGCCGGGATGGAAGATGTGATTTAGATGTGGATAGGCGTGTCGCTGCCGGAAACAAAGTCAATGGTGCCCCGAATGCATTAGTAAAAAGGCAAGGCGTGGTGAAGAGTACACGCCTTGCAATATACATACAATACACAACGCAGTGTTGGTACCGACTTTGTTATATGGCAGCGAAACCTTTGTATGCCAGAAGAAGCATAAAAGCAAGTTGAACGCAGTGGAGATGCGATCTCTTCGTAAAATGTGTGGCGTTACCATAGCCGACCGAAAGCGAAACGAAGAGATTCGCAATATGGCAGGATTGAAAGATGACCTTATCACAAAAATTGATAGGGGCGTACTCCAATGATTTGGGCACGTTGAACGAATGAGTGAAGACCGAATGGTGAAGAAAATATATAGAGCGAAAGTAAATATTAAAAGGTGTCGAGGTAGACCGAGACTAACTTTCGAAGACCATGTGAGCAAATTGCTCGAAGAGGGGAGGGTCAAGAGTACTCGGATACCTAGACGTGCATGTATGAAGAAGTTAATGAACCTGAAAGAAGCGAAAGAGGTATGTAAGGATCGTGACACTTGGCGATCTGTTCTCTTTGGCTACCCCGTTAGGGATTGTGCGTGAAGATAAGTAAGTAAGTAAAGTATATAATATATGGATTTGATTATTGGTTTATTGGACATTGAATTATTGGTTTATTTTATAACTGATTCACTTTAGATTACACAACAAAAAATGTAATTGAAGAAATATATCGACTGCCGTCCGTTTGTCTATGCGTCTGTGAGTCTTCTCGCTTAATAGAAATGTAAGTGATAAATTGAGATATATAGTATTAAATAAGATTCCATATATTCTAAGGAGGTATTGATTTTTGCTATTGAACTGAACACCTTTTAAAAGTTATTTATTTTTTTCATCAAAATTAAAAGAAACGCTCATGAGGCGTGCATTTTGGATTTTCCAATTTTTTTTTGCGCCCAGAAGCAATTAGAAAGGGCTACCCCGTTACGCGAGGAGGTGGTGAATGCTTTATGCAAACCACGACAGCCGGTCTGTCGTGGTTATGTGGGACTCACTGTGACTAAACCCTAACCTAACCACTACCCTAAGTGCACCCACTAAACGCCACCTGTGGGACTGGCAATTGGCGGATTAAGCCTCTTTGCCGGATCGGAAGCGACCCTCTTTTTGGGAGAAATGGGCGCAGGCGGGTACGAGCCGCTGAGGGAGAGCCTACTTAGGCAAAATTTAAGAAGAATCGGCCTGAGCCGCCAGGAGGCAGTTCAGGTCGGTTGAAATTTTATTTGGCGGAGTATATCCGAGAGAGAGTTTCTCGGCCTGCGGACTCGATAGCGAGGGGGGAGTGGGGCTGCATAAGTAGCTGCCTCACGAATAAAATGATTGGAATTCAAATATTTACTACTACTATAACTATATGGACACCTGTTTTGTTACTATATAATCGATAAGAAAAAAAACTATAAGGATATAATAACTAATTCATTTCTAAATCAGGAATTATAAATGGGAAACTGACAAATATTTTCGGTTTTTAGATTTACTGGTTTTCAAAATTCTATTATTGAACTTAATTATGTAAAAAATTCTCGTCCTAATAAATAATTTTAACAAATAATTTATTGGGAAGCATGCACATGGCTTAGTGTTGAACTCTATTAATCTCAAATGCTCAAACAATTTGAACCCAATGTTTCCAGTAAAAGTAAAAATCGACATCAATTCTGTTTCCAAGCTATGTATGTAATCCACAAAATCATCTGGAGGGACTTGTAGTCCTCCGAAGCGATCACGGCTAGTATTATAAGCTCTCAGACGGATGTATAAATTTCTCTCATTTGATTCATCGTCATATGATGATTCTTTAGGCTTTCGAAAGGTTTTCCTACTAAATCAAGTCTTCCAATAACTTCCAGCCATAATTTGCATCTAAAATTTTTAAATACAATACTTATTATTAAATTTTCATAATTATCACCCACAAACCTCAAAATTGACATCCCTAACATTAAAAAAATGATCCACCATCTTGGATTTAAAAATAAATTCCATTTTCGTTATCCCAAGAAACCTCGAAATTGATACCCATATGATATCATTAAAAATGTCCGCCATCTTGAATATGAAAATGGATGCCAGTTTCGTAATAAGCACCCCAAGAAACCTCGAAATTGATACCCATATCATATTATTAAAAAAAAATCCGCCATCTTGGATATGAAAATGGATGTCAGTTTCGTAATAAGCACCACAAGAAACCCCGAAATTGATACCCATATCATATTATTAAAAATGTCCGCCATATTGGATATGAAAATGGATGCCAGTTTCGTAATAAGCACTCCAAGAACCTCGAAATTGATACTCATATCATATTATTCAAAAAATGTCCGCCATCTTGGATATAAAAATGGATGGCGTTTTCGTAAGCATCACCCCAATAAACATTGAAATTGACATCCATATCCTACATATATAAAAAAATGACCGCCATCTTGGATTTAAAAATAAATGCTATTTTCGTAATTAGCACACCGACAAACTTAAAAATGTACCCCTAAATCTTAATATTTTATAAAAAAAAACTTCGAAAGATCGAAGACGAGGCACTATAGTATGGTCTAAAACCTTAGCCACACGATTTAGATGAAGAAAAATCAGTAATGTCCAGCGACTATATAGTACCTATTTTTTTACGTCCGCCATTTCTTTTACGTTGGCTATTTGGCATGACATGACAAAATATACATAATGTAAAAAATAATAACAATATTTATTTACCTTTCTTCGGTGTGCGGAATTTGGTGAAATCGCAGATCTTTATTTATGCGAGATGACTTGCAATCTCTCACAGCACACGTCGTATGAACCATTTTAATTATAATTATCAACACTAAATTTCAAAATTATAAAAGCAAGCGCGCGTTAACCCTGGAAGTCGTGTCCCGAGCTACTAATACGATTGGAATAAGCAGATCGGGCTCGTTCTTCCCGCGTCTCACCCCGCACACCCCGCACACCCCGCACGATTGCCCCGTCTAGGCGTCTTCGTCGGACGACTGTATGGATTTATAGACTGTGGTAGTACAGACAGTACCTGTCAATATCATACTTTATGGGCATGCACTAATTAGGTCGCCTATAAAGTATGACATTGACAGGTACTATCTGTACTACTAAGAAATTCAGGACTTCATAGGCGTGATTTTACTGACAGCTGTCGCAGAGATCAAGCTATCTTTTATGAACTATAGTTGGTATTGTTGATCGAAGGTCGGGGCAGAATGAAATAGTGTCGTATACTCGTATACCATATTGCTAGCATTTAAAATATAGCGTGAATCACCGGAAATTTGAAACTTACGATCTTGCCCCTTCACTGATCTTAGCCCAACGCACCTTATTTTTTAATTAAGTTTATTGTTTGCCTGTCTTTCATTATTTTAGTACCTTCGTCATCAATAAATCCTTTCACAAGTCCTTTGCTGAACATAGGCCTCCTCCAAGAAATGCAACAAAGCACAATCTCGAGTCACCGGTATTCATCGATTTCCTGCAGCTCTTACCAAGTCGTCACTCCATCAAGTGGGTGGTTGCCCCAAGCTTCACTTACCTTTACGAGGCTGCCACTCAATAGTCTCTCACCGGTTGTCGGTTCTTTGAGCTATATGGCTGACCCATTGCCATTTCAGCTCACTGATCTGTTAGCGCCTAAGGGGAGTATATAGTAGAACTAGAATTGTTGCTTAGAGAACCACTAAAGCTGAGTACTTTAGTGGTCCCTAAGCAAAAATAATAAGCGATTCTATTTTATATTTATTTAGTAGTAAGGCGATAACGGTATGTACATAGAATCGTACTAAATCAAGCAGTACTAATCACTAAAAGCTGTCGTTTTTACGTGTAACTAATGTACTTTTCGAAAATGTCGCCCTCTGAAATCTACACCCCGCGAGTCATCGCCAGAAAGGAATTATGCCATCAAAAACATAGCTTGTAAAACATACAAAGTCTCGCAACTCAGTTCTTCTAACGTAAAAAGTTGTGAGATCCATGTAATACCAAGTCGGTTAATTTATTCAGTCCCTACTTAAGGGTCCTTCTGTTTTAAGGTATTACGTAATTAGTTAACCTAACAACATATAAAAATCTTTTCCTTCCTTGCCTTCTACTTATATCCACAAATAAGTTATAGGGGGGTCGAAAATGGCCTTAACTACTTCGAGAAAAGTACGGTACGGCCGTGCCGCTTTTTTGCTCGACTTGGCGGGGGCACTGCCGTGCCCCCAGATAATTTTTTCACTTAACATTAGAAAACTCTAAATGTAATGTTGTTTTACATCTATAAATACATTTTATCTTAAAAAGATTGTTTTGAATAAGTTACATTTATGATTTACCCTCCGCATCTAATCAACAGTCAGTGTTGAAGTTACACGAACTTGTACAAAAAGATTTATAACTTTGTAGCAGAGCTCATAGCAATGGAAACCAATGTCGGTTTTCACAGATGAAAATTATATTTTTTAAAGCAGGACGACTGAGTTTGTCTTAGGCTAGACATAAAAACGTTTGCGTAGTTATTTAAAAAAAAATCACAGATTAAGATTATGCTTTCTAAGTCAGGATGACTGACTTTTTACAGAATAAGGGTGACAAACGAGCACACAGTCCACCTGATGGTAAGTGGATGCTGCGGTCCATAGACATCTAGATTTATCCTCGATTAAGAATCTAAGTGCAGACGCGAGGTCGAAGTCTAAGATTGAATGCCTCGTTTTCAGTTAAAAAGGGTCACCGGATCTCTACACTCACCGTATGAAACACAGCAGTATTATGCTGCTATTTTACGCTGATATTCTGTGAGAGCGTGGTCCTTCCCCGGTCAAAGCGATCCATTCGTGCTACAACCATAATATAGCTGCAGCGTGGCTCTACCACGTATGAACTTTCTTTAAGGCATTTTTTGAAAAACTAGGTTGATATAAAATAAAGCACTTTACTGCATTATCTGCAATATTTAATTAATTCCTAATTTAAGTGCTGATTTAACACGTAAGTGAATGAAAACATCGCGAGGAAACCCACATGTTCGAAAAATTAAATAAATCGAGGTCCAAAATCATGTACTGGGGCAGCGTAGTGGACACTTTCTTGTCCTAAAACCTAGATGACGATCACAGTACTAGACGTTTTGACCTTTGACGCATTTCTCCGTTGCCGTTCAATACACAAAAATACCCAGACTTTACGCCAGACATACACGAGGTCACCATGGCCATCTAGCGGAAATTAAGAGATCTCTCTCGGATTTTGCTTCCTTGGGATATGGTCTATAAGGACGAGAAGACATCGGATAACTGATAGATTCTCCCACGCCGCCAACATAAGGCATAATATATTTTATTTAGATGGTGCAATTGTTTGTTAAAACTTCCCTTTCAGATGCAGACATCATCTCTACTTGGTGTACTTTGCATCTTATTTAAAGAGCAAGGTTTCAGAAGAAATAATACAAATATCACAGATTTGTGGGTAGTATGGTGTGACGTTACTAGAGCGAGGTTATCAGTTATACGCTCACCAACTCGCTTACAAATAGCTCTATTGGTAGACATTGGATATTTATTCTGGGAAATACAAGTAAAAAGAGATAGAGATAAAAATACTCATTAATAATAATTCGCCACCGCAAGATACGCCGCGTGTAAAGCATATTTTATAAGAAAACGAAAGAAGCGCAAAAGTTGCGGAGGCAATTTAACTTCCATTAGACAGAACGTAACTAGCAGCTAATTTGCCTACGCAAGTACGTAGTGCCTCTGCGGAGCAATTCCACTCCTGATACAACCATTACATATATAGACAAAGCATTGCTCTAACGCGTATTGCACATGGACGTACGAATTTTCAACGCACACTTCCTGGTTGACGGGGCCAAGATGCATTCAGGAACTTTGACTACTTAACCACCACATAGTCGTGTAGTGAAAAAAAGAATAAGGAAACAAGCAGATGAAATTATATTGAATATGAAAAATAAAATCACAACCAATTTGTCAACGTGCTCCAGACGGTTTTTTCAAAGTTACAGCATTACTTTGTAAATGTCGTGCGCGTATTGTGTGTGTGATGTGGGTACGGCGGACATTTCTCTGGCTAAATTGTATGTTTTTCTGAAAGGATACGATTATAACTGTTAATATGTTAAGGTTTTGATGAATGACTATACAGAAAAATGTTTTTAATTTATTTTACGCATGTTTTACAAATGGGAATCAAGGAATGGGTCTAATTAAACGAATGAGAATATTTCTTATAATAATAAAAATAATTACAGCCAAATAATTCGTAGGTACTATAGGGTCCGCCAAATAACTTTTTTTTTAAAATGCTATTAAAAAACAACTACTAAATATTTTTTTCAAATTTCTTTTTTTATTTGAAAGTACAATCCTTCCGGTTAATGATGGAAAATAATTTCATTCAAATGGCTGCCTCGGCTGGCCATGCAGTAGCCTACACGATCGGTCCAATTTTTGAGTACATTATCGATTGTGTGCAGCTGTATTTCACCAATGGCCTTACGAATATTGTCCTTTAAAGCGTCAATCGTATCTGGCTTGTCGGCGTAACACTTATCTTTAACGGCACCTCACAAATAATAGTCCAACGGTGTCAACTCGCAGCTCCGAGGTGGCCAAACGACATCAGCTCTGCGGCTGATAATGCGATTTTCAAAAACAGGGCGCAAAACATCAAGTGTAGCGTCGGCTGTGTGGCACGTTGCGCCGTCCTGTTGAAACCAAATGTTGCCAATATCCTCCTCTTCAATTTCTGTGAACAAAACTTCGGTCAACATAGCCCGATAATGATCGCCATTGACTGTAACGGCCACACCTTGCTCATTTTCGAAGAAAAATGGCCCAATTATGCCTCTGGACCAAAATCCGCACCAAACAGTGACTCGTTTTGGGTGCACCGGCTTTTCGATGAATACGTGCGGGTTTTTTGTGCCCCAAATGCGACAATTCTGCTTGTTTACATACCCGCCAAGTTCGAAATGAGCTTCATCTGAAAAGATGATTTTTTTGGCAAAATCCGCATCTTCTGCAAGTCGATCGCAGGCCCACTTAGCGAAGCGAAAACGCATTGGATGGTCAGTTGGCTTCAACTCCTGAACCAATTGGATTTTGTACGGCGTCATACCAAGGTATTTACGCAAAATTCGTCTCAATGATGTCTCCGAAATGTCCAATTGTTGAGAACGACGGTGAACTGATGTTGATGGCGTTTCACGCACACTTTCGGCCACAGCAGCAATATTCTCGGGTGTACGCACTGTTTTTGGCTTTTCACGCGTTGGTTTATCGATGAGGATGCCAGTTTCTTTCACTTTTTTCACAAGGTAACGAACATACGGGGCTGACGGTGCTTCATTTCTTCCAAAATCCGTACGCAATTTTCGCACACATTCTGAAACATTACCATGATTTTCAAAGTAATGTCGCAATATTTCCCAGCGTTGTTCAAGCGTATTCGTTCAGCGGAAGGATAAAACTAATTATCTGTCAAATTAGACATGAGATAAGTGTTGCCATTCACGAAATAAGCACTAGTTGAAAAAAAAAAGTTAGATGGCGGACCCATTATATGGAAGGTAAATAAAATCAAGAAATTGCGCAGCAATTTCGCTACTTTCCCTCAACTACTCCAAAAGAAGAGTTATGTTTTCAGGTGTAAGTTTGTTTGATGGTTATGTTTTTAAGTGATTAATATACATCAGATTCCGATGATATCCCGGACGACACTATTTCGATGATATCCCGGACGTCAGTCTAAGCGAGATTAGAATGGCTCTCCAGCACCTTAAAAACGGCAGGGCCCCAGGCGAGGATGGAATTACAGCGGAGCTTCTGAAAGCGGGTGGAACACCGGTACTTGAAGTCCTTCAGAAGCTCTTCAATTCCGTCCTCCATGGTGGCACTACTCCAGAGGCGTGGAGCAGAAGTGCGGTGGTCTTGTTCTTTAAGAAAGGCGACAACGCTCTCTTAAAGAACTACAGACCGATTTCCCTTCTGAGCCGCGTCTACGTGCTGTTTTCGAGAGTCATTACGAATCGTCTCGCACGCAGACTTGACGACTTCCAGCCTCCCGAACAAGCCGGTTTCCGAAAAGGCTTCAGTACCATAGACCACATACATACCCTGCGGCAGATTGTACAGAAGACTGAAGAGTACAATCTGCCACTTTGCCTGGCGTATGTGGACTATGAGAAAGCCTTTGATTCCGTCGAAATTTGGGCGGTGCTACAGTCCCTTCAGCGGTGCCAAGTTGACTGTCGGTATATCGAAGTGCTGAAGTGTTTGTACAGTAGGGCTACGATGGCTATCCGAGTACAGAACCAGAGCTCGAAACCTATCCAACTGCAGAGAGGTGTAAGACAGGGTGACGTTATATCCCCGAAACTCTTCACCGCTGCATTGGAAGACGTTTTCAAGCTACTGGACTGGAAAGGATACGGTATTGACATCAATGGCGAGTACATCACTCACCTTCGATTTGCCGACGATATAGTCCTTATGGCAGAATTGCTGGAGGACTTAAGCACTATGCTCAATGACCTCAATAGTGCCTCCCAACGGATAGGTCTTAAGATGAACATGGACAAAACAAAGATCATGTTCAATGTCCATGTCACACCTATGCCGGTAGTTGTTGGGAGCATTATGCTCGAAGTTGTTGACGAATACGTTTACCTGGGACAAATAGTCCGACTAGGTAAGTCCAACTTCGACCGAGAGGTCAATCGACGGATTCAACTCGGCTGGGCAGCGTTCGGGAAATTACGGCATATCTTTTCGTCAGGTATACCTCAATCTCTAAAAACTAGATTGTACAACTAGTGCGTGTTGCCAGTGATGACTTACGGATCTGAGACGTGGTCCTTCACTGCTGGCCGTATGAGGACGCTTAAGGTCGCTCAGCGAGCTATGGAGAGGGCTATGCTCGGAGTTTCTCTGCGTGATAGACTCAGAAATGAGGATATCCGCAGTAAAACCAGAGTGACCGACATAGCCCAACGGATTAGTAAGCTGAAGTGGCAATGGGCCGGCCATATAGCTCGAAGAACCGATAACCGATGGGGAAGAAAGGTTCTCGAGTGGCAGCCTCGTACCGGTAGGCGTAGTGTAGGGCGACCCCCCACTAGATGGAGTGACGACCTGGTAAGACATGCAGGAAGTCGATGGATGCAGGTGGCTCAGGACCGTGCTTTGTGGCATTACTTGGGGGAGGCCTATGTTCAGCAGTGGACTTGTGAAGGGCTGTAATGATGATAATGATGATACATCAGATATTATTAGCTAAACACTCTTGTAAAAATAGTGTATAGTACAACGGTGCGTTATAATAAATTATGTTCTTATGTAAAATTATAATTTTTTTATTTTCAAATAAAATTAGTTATTTAAATATTGCAACATTCTGTACAACAGTATGTTTTACTTTAGAGTATAATGTAAATTGCACATATCTGTAAGAGCGGCAACTTTTTTGCGTTTAATTAGTAGGCATGATTTATTGGCCTTATTGATTCTGGCGTAGTGATTTTTTTTTGTAAAAAAGATAAAGTTTATGTTATGGTAAGCGCCTACTTTAAAAAAAGAAGGCTACAGATGCATTTTCACCTCTGAGAAATAAGATGGATCTCTATTGTCCATACCCTTCAGACCGGTACACAAGAGTACACACAATTCTGTTTGCTTCATCATCATATTTAATAATGTTACGAGCTTGAGGTTCGAGACAATAAAAATTGCCGATAAAATTACCTAAATTAACACTTTAATTTACTTTACACAAATTAAAACTAAAAACACTAATAATTAAACACACTAATTCACTTAATTCCGCTCCGAAGCTTCGCTTGTGTCGCCGAGTTCAACTCTGCTTCGATCGCATCTTTCAGCGCCTACTTATATAAATTAGCAAAATATCTAGAATATTCAAGTAAACACGCGCAAGGTACCGAGAGTTCGAGTTTTAAACTTCAAGAAGTTTAGTTCTTCGGTTCGAGACTAGATGGCGCTAGTGCGCCGATTTGAGGCATTGGAGCGCGTAACACTGCCCCCGCCTAAGACATGCTCGTCCCGAGCATTATCGGTCCCATAATAACGCGCTAGGCGATCCACATGGACGATCTTAGGAGTCCCTCTTGCGCCTTTCTGTATCCGGTAGGTTACATCGTTGATCCTGGTCACAATCCGGTACGGGCCGTCCCATTTAGCTTGAAGCTTAGGAGATTTCCCTTTGCTGCGGACTGGATTGTGCAACCACACAAGTGAACCTTCGTCGAACCCTTTGTGGGTTTTCATCTTTTCAGACATTTGCTGGCCCGATTGTCTGACGTGCTCATAAACGTCATTCATTTTGTTCCGCAAGTCATTTGCATACTCGGTTATACTGCGTGGAGCATCAGGTGGTATCCCGGTGATCAGGTCTGCAGGCAGCCGTAATTCTCTTCCAAAGTTTGCGAAAGCTGGTGTCACTGCTGTACTTTCGGGAACAGCGCTTCGATATGACAACAAAAACGGTTGTATGTGCTTGTCCCAATCTCGTTGCCGATTGTCTACAACTTTTGCTAGGTACCTATCCAATGTCTAATTAAATCGTTCTACAATTCCATCAGATTGCGGGTAATAAGAAGTCGTTCTTGTTTTATAAGTACCCATAACTCGGCAAGTTTCCTGGAATATTTGAGACTCAAAATTCCTTCCTTGATCGCTGTGAATCTCTAAAGGTACACCAAAACGACAGAAGACTTCATGAACTAGCTTATCAGCAACTGTTGAAGCTTCTTGATTTGGAATGGCGAAGACTTCTGGCCACTTAGTGAAGTAATCCATCACAACCATGAAATACCTGTTACCGCTTTCACTCTCCGGAAACGGCCCCGCCACGTCGATGGCTATTCTCTCCCATGGTGCATCAACATTGTACAACTTTAATGCACCTCTACTACGAGTCTGAGGTCCCTTTACAGCCGCACAACTTGTACATTTGCGACACCAGTCCTCGACATCGTTTCGACAGTGGACCCAGTAAAACCGTTCTCGGATCTTCAGTAGAGTTCGTTTAACTCCCAGATGGCCTCCTGAATAATCATTATGGTACAGCTGTAGAACATCCGGTACTTTAGCTTTAGGGACAACCATTTGTAAATGACAGCTGTCTCCCCGAACATTTTCCCATTTACGGCACAGAACTCCATCCTGAAGCAGCAAGCTGTCCCACTGGGCCCAATAGCTTTTAGTGGTGGGACTCATCGCTGAGACGTCGCTCCACTTGGGCTTGGGAGCACTGGCCTTCATCCATTCCAGGATCGGCTTGATGTCCGGATCTTCCTGCTGTGCACGTTGTTAGCTGTCCTTCCACTCGTTGCTGAGGTGGTCTGCCCTGAGCATCCTCACGGATACCACTTCCTTACTCTCTTGCCTAGTACAATGTTTGCAATCTTTAGGACAAGGTCTTCTTGACAATGCATCTGCGTTGCCATGAGATTTCCCGTTGCGATGTTCGATCTCAAAGTCGTATTCCTGCAGTAGTTCAATCCACCTCGCAACTTGTCCTTCTGGATTTTTAAACTGTAATAGCCATTTTAGTGCAGCATGGTCAGTTCGTAAGTGAAATTTTCGCCCCAGAAGATATTTGCTAAAATGCTGCAACGACTTTACAACAGCTAGCAATTCGCGTCTTGTGACACAGTAGTTCCTTTCCGGTTTTGACAACGACTTGCTGAAGTACGCTATCACGACCTCTTGGTCACCATTCCGTTGAGACAACACACCGCCAAGTCCTATATCACTTGCGTCTGTGTCAACTATAAATTCTTTGCTTGCATCAGGGTATCCCAAAATAGGTGTTTTGCACAGACGGTCCTTGAGCTCCTGGAATGCGATATTGCAACTTTCATCCCAGCAGAAATGTCGCTTCTCCTCGGTTAGCTTGTGCAGAGGTTTGGCTATATCCGCAAAGTTCTTCACAAATCGCCGGTAATAGGAGCACAAACCCAAAAATGCTCTAACCTGCGTCTTGTCTTTTGGAACCGGCCAATCCTTGACAGCGGCGATTTTCTCTGGATCTGTGCGGATACCTTCTTCCGACACTACAAACCCCAAAAAGTTAACTTGCCGTTGGAATAGTGAACATTTCTTCGGGCTCAACTTGAGGTTGGCACTCTGAATCTTCATGAGCACGCGTTCCAGGTTTTGAAGGTGTTCCTCAAACGTACAGCCTACGATGATGATGTCATCCAAGTAGACCAGACAGGCATCGCCAATTAGCCCGGTAAGTACAAGTTCCATCAGCCTTTCAAACGTTGCTGGAGCATTGCACAACCCAAACGGCATTACTTTAAATTGCCACAGACCCTTTCCCGTCGAGAACGCAGTTTTCTCCTTGTCCTTAGGGTCAATTTCAACTTGCCAGTAGCCACTTTTTAGATCCAGCGTGCTAAACTACTTTACTCCTGTAAGCATGTCCAGCGTGTCATCAATTCTTGGCAAGGGATAGCTGTCCTTCTTCGTAACGTCGTTCAGACGGCGGTAGTCAACACAAAACCGAATGCTGCCATCCTTCTTCTTCACCAGCACCACTGGTGAACACCATGGACTAGAGGAAGGTTCAATAACACCATCCTTCACCATTCCTTCAATCATGGTTTCCACTTCCTTTTCGCGTGCTACCGGCAATCTTCTTGGCCGCTGACGGATAGGCAATTCTTCTCCTGTGTTTATTTTGTGTTGAACTAAGCCAGTCTTTCCTATGTCAGCATCGTTTGATGAGAATACATCGGCGTACTCGAGTAACAACTTCTTCGCCTTGACCAATTCGTTCGGGGACAGAACACTGCGACAGTCTTCCAAAAGTGTGGTCACTCTCGTTTCTGAATCCTTGCTGGGGGTCCCACTCGATATATATTGGCACTGACGTAACCAATCCACTTCCTCACAAGTACCAACCAGTGTGCCTTTTTCTATAATCTGTTCCCGGTCGCAAAGGTTCAGCACACGTACTCCTGAGATGTCAGTGGTCCTGACCAAGGTTCGAGCTACTTTCCATGGAAGGTCATTGTTTACCCTTTCCACAAGTACACAACGGTGAGCTTGCCCAGCGTTTCGAGGAAGACTAACCGGAACAATCGTTTCCGATCTCGGCGGAAGAACAATCTTCTTAAAGCTGTACACGTTCCCTGGTAACGCACCTTCCATAAAAAGTTCCTCCTGTCCACATTTCAAAACACCTTGCTTAACGTCGATCTCACAACAATTATTCCTCATAAAGTCTAGGCCTAGGATGCAGTCGTCCATTATATCAGCCACGATGACATTATGCAGGTAGATCACGTTGCCTAGCTTCAACTCCATCTCCTTCTCTCCACGGACGGGTATACGCTGACCGGTGGCTGTTACCAAATTAATGCGTTCTCGGTTGTATGCGGAGTCCCCAAGGAACTGACTTATAAGTTGGGAACTAACAACCGTACGAGAGGCTCCAGTGTCTATGGTCAGTTTACACGGCATTCCGTTGACCTCGCCCTTGATGATTAGACTGTTCCCATCATGGGTTTGTGAGATCGAGATCCTTGGGGCTCTTTTAACATCAGCCAGCACCCGCCCCGCAGTTCTGGCTTTTACTCGTTTCCCTGCTGCTGCAGGGCGGTGCTGTTGGCCGCACTACCCTCCTGAGATCGTTCACCTTCCCTTTCTAGGGTTCGCTTAGGGCAGCTGGATCGAAGATGGCCCTTTTCCCCACAGCCATAGCACCTAGGGCTGTATCCTCTGTTGCGGTCGCGAACTGTAGCTGCTGCAACCTCCCTGATGCGATGGGAACGATGATCCTGCCGCACGGCTTCCACCTCCAGTGCATGGGCCAAGGCGTTCTTAAGCGTGTCGTGGTGCCCGAGTCTCACAGCAGCTCTGACTTCAAGGTCGCGGATGCCGTCGATGAATGTCTGAACCAGGTTCCCTTCAATGAGCGCAGGTACAGACTGGTATGCTTTTCGAACCATCTTCTCCACCTCAAGGGCCCACTGCTGCAGGTTCTCGTTGCTGCGCTGCACGCGATATTTAAGCTGCGCGCGAAAGGCGTGTTCCAGATGAGCGTCGCCATATCTCGCTTCCAAGGCCTCAAGAAGCTGCTCATAGGTCACTTTCTTACCGAGAGCTTCCAACACAGTTAAGGCTTGGTCGCGCAGGCCTAGGGTGAGTGCAGTCATGGCTTGGCTTTTATTCCAGCCGTTCGCCTCCATGACGGCCTCGAACTGGATTTTGTAGGCCGACCAGGAAGAGGTCCCGTCGAACGGCGGCACTTTGAATCCACGTAGCGAAGGTGCTGCAGCTACTACGGGAGCTGTAGTTCCATCCCCAAGTTTGAGGTCGTTTAGCGTTTTCTTCACGTCAGCCATCACGTTGTCAACCCGATTGTTCACATGGTTGATTCGGGTTTCATGTTCTTCGATTCGGGTTTCAGCTTCCGACAGGCGGTTGTCGTGTTGAGCAACCCTATCCTTCACGTCCCTTATCTCTTTCCCAAAGGTAGCGTGAAGGTCCTTCATGAGGAGCATCTGCTCTTCCGACCGACGAGCCTGTTCCGCCTGCTGATCTTCCAACCGACGGGCCTGTTCCTCCTGTCGGCGGGCCTGTTCCTCTTGTCCGCTCTGCAGCTGCTCTTTCAACGGACGGACCTGTTCCTCCTGTCGGCGAGCCTGCTCCTCCTGTCGGCGAGCCTGCTCCTGCAGCATCACCATCAGAGCACCTAAGTCAGGTGCTGCAGATGTAGGAGCTACCGACGGGCCTGCAGCCGGTGGCCGGCCCTCCGACGTCTGCGGCGTTGCACCACCAAATCTTCGCTGGTCCGTCTCCTGCTGGCGTTGACTTCGGGTACGGACACCCTCCGTTTCCTCCTTAGGTAAAATCGGCATTATTTTATCCCACTTCTGACACCAATTGTTACGAGCTTGAGGTTCGAGACAATAAAAATTGCCGATAAAATTACCTAAATTAACACTTTAATTAACTTTACACAAATTAAAACTAAAAACATTAATAATTAAACACACTAATTCACTTAATTCCGCTCCGAAGCTTCGCTTGTGTCGTCGAGTTCAACTCTGCTTCGATCGCGTCTTTCAGCGCCTACTTATATAAATTAGCAAAATATCCAGAATGTTCAAGTAAACACGCGCAAGGTACCGAGAGTTCGAGTTTTAAACTTCAAAAAGTTTAGTTCTTCGGTTCGAGACTAGATGGCGCTAGTGCGCCGATTTGAGGCATTGGAGCGCGTAACAATAACTATAAAATGAAATAATATTCATGTGGCTAAACTACTGAATCTTGTTAGTCACATAATTTATTAAAGGAACCCTATGCCGTCCTGTACATATTTAGTTCTCAAACAAGGAAAGGCGCTTGCTCAAAGCAAATTCTAATGGATGTCTCATTTTCTAAGTTAAATGTATATCACTAAAGTCGGTTCCTTTCTTTTTGAACAATAATTTACTCATTTTCTTTAAAGTGATAACAGCATTTTCATTATCATCAGTTTTATCATTATCATCTTCATTTAATTTGTGTGTTTCAAAATACTACTTGATCGATTTCGATAAAAAAAAATTCAATTCCGAAGAAGAGTTATTTTTAGTTTAACCGACGAAAAAAAACGAGGAGGGTCATAAGTTGACGCGTATATTTTTTATGTATGACCAAGCATAACTTGACCACGCATAGTTTTTTTACAAAGTAATAATTCTTTTATTGGATAGGATATACCTCGAAATTGGTCCAATATAATTTTGGAAATAAATTCTACCCTCTGGGTGGGAAAATAAGGGTAATTTATTGTTTACTCACAGATTTTAATCCTAACTTGTGTATAACAACATTACATAATAATTACGTTACATTACAAAAAAACTCCCGATAATTGAGCTTTAGACCCGTCTGTCTCCTGTGTGCAGACCACTCAGCCTCTGCATTTCTACTAAAGCTCGTTTATTGTGAGGTTTGTGTAATACCTTATATGGTTCTAGATCATTGATTAAAACTACTTTTACGGATTTTATCGCGTTTTATTTATATTAATTTTAATAACATAGTACTAGTACCATAGTAATAGTAGTTTTAATCAATGTGTAGTGTTCACGTAAATATAAGAAATCATTATGTAAACCAGTACGGACTGGAAATAGCAAATAAAATACGCCGATTAGAAGATCTAAAGAGCAAGCGCGCAAGATACATAACAGCTTTAAATTTCTTGAAGAGATGCAGAGATCATAATCTCATTCCTACGTGTGTCAAGATATCTACTAAAAAAGACATTCGAGGAAGCGCTAAGATCTTAAATCAGGCGAGTAAAAAGTTGTTAATAACGGTGATTCGGCAAAAACGTACCGATCTATGTTTCATAAATAAAACCATAGACAAATCGTCCAGTGAATTAAAGACAGTTTTATCGACATTTGATTATAAGAATTGCATGGAAACTTTAGATAAACGCGAAACAACTAAATACAATGAATGCAAAAATAAACATATTGATAAATACCAAAAATTAACAACTAAATCAAATGTCCAACATCAATGGCAACGTAAGAACGAAACGACCACAGACACGAATAGTAAACAAGGCGTGGTCTATAACCTGTCAAAACAAACTCTGGACGACGCCACATTAAAAGTTTTAGGAAGAGGTTTTAATTACGCAATTACACCGCGAAGAATCCCGTATGAAGACATTATCTGTAGTGTTGAGGATTGTCTGTATAAAAATAATATTGGTAATGAAGATTTAGAGGCCATACGCCAAGACATTTCGTCTATGTTACGTCGAAGTACAGCGCCGTACAACCATTACATCAGATTTGATAGACCACAAATCCTCGCGAAAGAACATCGATTCCTATCAAGGATGATACGTGAGGCTATTGAAATTAAAAAACATCCTAATTTCAATAGAGAAGGAGGCTGGGTACTACCACCTGCTTGGGATCCTATAATTAATAAAATTAAAAATAAACCTAAGCATACCACTGCAAGACTTTAAAATAAAGTTAGTTCATTCTGCGTAGATCGGACCAAAGGCAATAATTAAAAAGCTGAAGGTACTCCGGGTTAACTTTGACATCGGGACGTCAGTCACCTCAGTCCCCCGTGACCATGGGTGCTGGAAAGCACCCGAAACGTCGGGTATTAAAATTAATATAAATAAAACGCGATAAAATCCGTAAAAGTAGTTTTAATCAATGTATAGTGTTCGCGTAAATATAAGAAATTATTATGGCTCTAGATCAGATAAAGTAATACCCTCAAGTGTTTTACTCTACTCAGAGCCACATATGCCTGCCTTTGGAAGCCGGCTGCGTGATATCATTTGAGCATTCACCACCTCCTATCCCCGCTTTCAGGAGGGTAGCCCTTCTTTGTTTCTGTGCGCAAAAAAAGTCGTGTGCCATTACGCAAGTGATCGTGCTTGTCACTTGAGCTCCGACAAAAATTGCAGTGTATTTTCATGCAAAAAGCAACCAAAACCGTCAAATATACAAAAGGACAACATGACATTTCATCTGTGAATACTTTTAACATATTGTTACGAGCTTGAGGTTCGTGACAATAAAAATTGCCGATAAAATTACCTAAATTAACACTTTAATTTACTTTACACAATTAAAGTTAAAACACTAATAATTTAAACACATTAATTCACTTAATTCCACTCCGAAGCTTCGCTTGTTTCGCCCAACTCAACACTGCCTGCCCTCGCATCTTGTAGCGCCTATATATTTAAATTAGCAAAGAAATATCCAGAATGTTCAAGTAAACACGCGGAAGGTACCGAGCGTTCGAGTTTCGACTAGGCGCTGTCAGTTGAGCGATTTGTGATGTCATTTTCTCAATGCTCCCCTCGCTCTCGTTCCTGACACTAGATGGCGCTAGTTGACTTATTCATGCAACACTGCCTCCTCCTAAGACATGCTCGTCCCGAGCATTATCGGTCCCATAATAACGCGCTAAGCGATCAACATGGACGATCTTAGGAGTCCCTCTTGCGCCTTTCTGTATCCGGTAGGTCACATCGTTGATCCTGGTTACAATCCGGTACGGGCCGTCCCATTTAGCTTGAAGCTTAGGAGATTTCCCTTTGCTGCGGACTGGATTGTGCAACCACACAAGTGAACCTTCGTCGAACCCTTTGTTGTTCATTTTGCGGTCATACCGGGTTTTCATCTTTTCAGACATTTGCTGGCCCGATTGTCTGACGTGCTCATAAACGTCATTCATTTTTTTCCGCAAGTCATTTGCATAATCGGTTATACTGCGTGGAGCATCGGGTGGTATCCCGGTGATCAGGTCTGCAGGCAGCCGTAATTCTCTTCCAAAGTTTGCGAAAGCTGGTGTCACTGCTGTACTTTCGTGAACAGAACTTCGATATGACAACAAAAACGGTTGTATGTGCTTGTCCCAATCTCGTTGCCGATTGTCTACAACTTTTTGCTAGGTACCTCTCCAATGTCTGATTAAATCGTTCCACCATTCCATCAGATTGCGGGTGATAAGAAGTCGTTCTTGTTTTATGAGTACCCATAACTCGGCAAGTTTCCTGGAATATTTGAGACTCAAAATTCCTTCCTTGATCGCTGTGAATCTCTAAAGGTACTCCAAAACGACAGAAGACTTCATGAACTAGTTTATCTGCAACTGTTGAAGCTTCTTGATTTGGAATGGCGAAGACTTCTGGCCACTTAGTGAAGTAATCCATCACAACCATGAAATACTTGTTACCGTTTTCACTCTCCGGGAACGGCCCCGCCACGTCAATGGCTATTCTCTCCCATGGTGCACCAACATTGTACAACTTCAATGCACCTCTACTACGAGTCTGAGGTCCCTTTACAGCCGCACAACTTGTACATTTGCGACACCTATCCTCGACATCGTTTCGACAGTGGACCCAGTAAAACCGTTCTCGGATCTTCAGTAGAGTTCGTTTAACTCCCAGATGGCCTCCTGAACAATCATTATGGTACAGCTGTAGAACATCCGGTACTTTAACTTTAGGGACAACCATTTGCAAATGACAGCTGTCTCCCCGAACGTTTTCCCATTTACGACACAGAACTCCATCCTGAAGCAGCAAGCTGTCCCACTGGGCCCAATAGCTTTTAGTGGTCGAACTCATCGCTGAGACGTCACTCCACTTGGGCTTGGGAGCACTGGCCTTTATCCATTCCAGAATCGGCTTGATGTCCGGATCTTCCTGCTGTGCATGTAGTAAGCTGTCCTTCCACTCGTTGCTGAGGTGGTCTGCCCTGAGCATCCTCACGGATACCACTTCCTTACTCTCTTGCCTAGTACAATGTTTGCAATCTTCAGGACAAGGTCTTCTTGACAATGCATCTGCGTTGCCATGAGATTTCCCGCTGCGATGTTCGATCTCAAAGTCGTATTCCTGCAGTAGTTCAATCCACCTCGCAACTTGTCCTTCTGGGTTTTTAAACTGCAATAGCCATTTTAGTGCAGCATGGTCAGTTCGTAAGTGAAATTTTCGTCCCAGAAGATATTTGCTAAAATGTTGCAACGACTTTACCACAGCTAGCAATTCGCGTCTTGTGACACAGTAGTTCCTTTCCGGTTTTGACAACGACTTGCTGAAGTACGCTATCACGACCTCTTGGTCACCATTACGTTGAGACAACACACCGCCAAGTCCTATATCACTTGCGTCTGTGTCAACTATAAATTCTTTGCTTGCATCAGGGTATCCCAAAATAGGTGTTTTGCACAGACGGTCCTTGAGCTCCTGGAATGCGATGTTACAACTTTCATCCCGGCAGAAATGTCGCTTCTCCTCGGTTAGCTTATGCAGAGGTTTGGCTATATCTGCAAAGTTCTTCACAAAACGTCGGTAATAGGAGCACAAACCCAAAAATGCTCTAACCTGCGTCTTGTCTTTTGGAACCGGCCAATCCTTTACAGCTGCGATTTTCTCTGGATCCGTGCGGATACCTTCTTCCGACACTACATACCCCAAAAAGTTGACTTGCCGTTTGAATAGTGAACATTTCTTCGGACTCAACTTAAGGTTGGCACTCTTAATCTTCATGAGCACGCGTTCCAGGTTTTGAAGGTGTTCCTCAAACGTACGGCCCACGATGATGATGTCATCCAAGTAGACCAGACAGGCATCGCCAATTAGCCCGGTAAGTACAAGTTCCATCAGCCTTTCAAACGTTGCTGGAGCATTGCACAACCCAAACGGCATTACTTTGAATTGCCACAGACCCTTTCCCGTCGAGAACGCAGTTTTCTCCTTGTCCTTAGGGTCAATTTCAACTTGCCAGTAGCCACTTTTTTAGATCCAGCGTGCTAAACCATTTTACTCCTGTAAGCATGTCCAGCGTGTCATCAATTCTTGGCAAGGGATAGCTGTCCTTCTTTGTAACGTCGTTCAGACGGCGTTAATCAACACAGAACCGCATGCTGCCATCCTTCTTCTTTACCAGTACCACGGGTGAACACCATGGACTAGATGAAGGTACAATAACACCATCCCTCACCATTCCTTCAATCATGGTTTCCACTTCCTTTTCACGTGCTACCGGCAATCGTCTTGGCCGCTGACGGATAGGCAACTCTTCACCTGTGTTTATTTTGTGTTGAACTAAACCAGTCTTTCCTATGTCAGCATCGTTTGATGAGAATACATCGGCGTACTCGAGTAACAACTTCTTCGCCTTCACCAATTCGTTCGGGGACAGAACACTGCGACAGTCTTCCAAAAGTGTGGTCACTCTCGTTTCTGAATCCTTGCTGGGGGTCCTACTCGATATATATTGGCACTGACGTAACCAATCCACTTCCTCACAAGTACCAACCAGTGTACCTTTTTCTATAACCTGTTCCCGGTCGCAAAGGTTCAGCACACGTACTCCTGAGATGTCAGTGGTCCTGACCAAGGTTCGAGCTACTTTCCATGGAAGGTCATTGTTTACCCTTTCCACAAGTACACAACGGTGAGCTTGCCCAGCGTTTCGTGGAAGACTAACCGGAACAATCGTTTCCGATCTCGGCGGAAGAACAATCTTCTTGATGCTGTACACGTTCCCTGGTAACGCACCTTCCATAAAAAGTTCCTCCTGTCCACATTTCAAAACACCTTGCTTAACGTCGATCTCACAACAATTATTCCTCATAAAGTCTAGGCCTAGGATGCAGTCATCCATTATATCAGCCACGATGACATTATGCAGGTAGATCACGTTGCCTAGCTTCAACTCCATCTCCTTCTCTCCACGGACGGGTATACGCTGACCGGTGGCTGTTACCAAATTAATGCGTTCTCGGTTGTATGCGGAGTCCCCAAGGAACTGGCTTATAAGTTGGGAACTAACAACCGTACGAGAGGCTCCAGTGTCTATGGTCAGTTTAAACGGCATTCCGTTGACCTCGCCCTTGATGATTAGACTGTTCCCATCATGGGTTTGTGAGATCGAGATCCTTGGGGCTCTTTTAACATCAGCCAGCACCCGCCCCGCAGTTCTGGCTTTTACTCGTTTCCCTGCTGCTGCAGGGCGGTGCTGTTGGCCGCACTACCCTCCTGAGATCGTACACCTTCCCTTTCTAGGGTTCGCTTAGGGCAGCTGGATCGAAGATGGCCCTTTTCCCCACAGCCATAGCACCTAGGGCTGTATCCTCTGTTGCGGTCGCGAACTGTAGATGCTGCAACCTCCCTGATGCGATGGGAACGATGATCCTGCCGCACGGCTTCCACCTCCAGTGCATGGGCCAAGGCGTTCTTAAGCGTGTCGTGGTGCCCGAGTCTCACAGCAGCTCTGACTTCAAGGTCGCGGATGCCGTCGATGAATGTCTGAACCAGGTTCCCTTCAATGAGCGCAGGTACAGACTGGTATGCTTTTCGAACCATCTTCTCCACCTCAAGGGCCCACTGCTGCAGGTTTTCGTTGCTGCGCTGCACGCGATCTTTAAGCTGCGCGCGAAAGACGTGTTCCAGATGAGCGTCGCCATATCTCGCTTCCAAGGCCTCAAGAAGCTGCTCATAGGTCACTTTCTTACCGAGAGCTTCCAACACAGTTAAGGCTTGGTCGCGCAGGCCTAGGGTGAGTGCAGTCATGGCTTGGCTTTTATTCCAGCCGTTCGCCTCCATGACGGCCTCGAACTGGATTTTGTAGGCCGACCAGGAAGAGGTACCGTCGAACGGTGGCACCTTGAACCCACGTAGCGAAGGTGTTGTAGCTACTACGGGAGCTGTAGCTCCATCTCCAAGTTTGAGTTCGTCCAGTGATTTCTTCATGTCAGCCATTACGTTGTCAACCCGATTGTTCACTTGGTCGATTCGGGTTTCAGCTTTCGCGATTTGGGTTTCAGCTTCCGACAGGCGATTGTCATGCTGAGCAACCCTATCCTTCACCTCCCTTATCTCTTTCCCGAAGGTAGCGTGAAGGTCCTTCATGAGAAGCATCTGCTCTTCCAACCGACGGGCCTGTTCCTCTTGTCGGCGGGCCTGTTCATCCTGTCCGCCCCGCAGCTGCTCTTCCAATCGGCGTCCTGTTCCGCCTGCTGGCGAGCCTGCTCCTCCTGTCGGCGAGCCTGTTCCTGCAGCATCACCATCAGAGCACCTAAGTCATGTGCTGCAGATGTAGGAGCTACCGACGGGCCTGCAGCCGGTGGCTGGTCCTCCGACGTCTGCGGCGTTGCACCACCAAATCTTCGTTGGTCCGTCTCCTGCTGGCGTTGACTTCGGGTACGGATACCCTCCGTTTCCTCCTTAGGTAAAATCGGCATGATTTTATCCCACTTCTGACACCAATTGTTACGAGCTTGAGGTTCGTGACAATAAAAATTGCCGATAAAATTACCTAAATTAACACTTTAATTTACTTTACACAATTAAAGTTAAAACACTAATAATTTAAACACACTAATTCACTTAATTCCACTCCGAAGCTTTGCTTGTTTCGCCCAACTCAACACTGCCTGCCCTCGCATCTTGTAGCGCCTATATATTTAAATTAGCAAAGAAATATCCAGAATGTTCAAGTAAACACGCGGAAGGTACCGAGCGTTCGAGTTTCGACTAGGCGCTGTCAGTTGAGCGATTTGTGATGTCATTTTCTCAATGCTCCCCTCGCTCTCGTTCCTGACACTAGATGGCGCTAGTTGACTTATTCATGCAACAATATAACCATCATTAAAGATCGTATTTTCTGAATAATTTCGTAAAGTAGCAAGTTTTGCCAGCATAGTTCATTAAGTAAAAAATAAACGATTAAAATAATTATAATTTATTACACAAAGTAAATATATTAACGAAAATTTATTTCATATCAACTAAATCAGTTTGTGATGAATAATAATCATTACATTAAGATGTGTAGTGGATTTTGTTCAAATTCTTTAAATATTCAGCTCAATCCCAACACGATTCTGAATATATTATAATTTATTTAATCGATAACTCTTCTTTATTAAACTATTATACAAAATAATGGCCAAATAAAACGAATCGAAACTTGCCACTTCGTAGTAAATGCATGTAGTTTTTGTAAAATTAACTGGTATCACTGCAACCGAAAGTGCTGCAATTTAGTGATGTACGCCACAACTTTAGTTATCGATAAGTTAATTAACCCATTCGAGTTTGTCCACTGAACAGATTTTTTATTTTTTGTTTAGATTTTATAATAAAGTATTACAAAAAGTAGTAAACTTTTCTGTTATTGGTTTAATTATAATATACAAAACATAATATATAATATATAAAATAATAATAATAACCACGAAACGCGCTCGAAATCGATGTCGAGGCGGCCGGAGGTCGTGGAACCAAGGAACCACTCCTCATTGACGCGGTCATTGGCAAAGTGGTTCAGCACAACCGGCGGAACTTCTCCGCCGCCTGGATAGATTACAGAAAGGCATTTGACTCGGTGCCCCATACATGGCTAAAGAGGGTCCTCGAGCTGTACAAGATTGACACACAAAGCATTTCCGACCGGGAAACCATATGAAAGGAGAAGGAGCTCCACGGGAGGTACTACAGGGCTTTACATGAGCCCTTCGTAGAAACCGGTGAAACCGAGGGTTTTGTCTGTGCAATACAGGATCAGGTTATTAAGACCAACAACTATCGGAGATACATCCTGGAGGAAGGCACCGTCGACTTGTCGCCATCCCGGGGAGTCACTTAGGCATGTCATCTCCGGTTGTTCGGCGCTTTCCAACTCTGAGTACTTGCATAAGCACAACCTAGTAGCCAGGATTCTACACCAGGAGCTCGCTCTAAAATACGGTCTCGTGGATCGGAAACTGCCTTATTATAAGTACTTGCCGAAAGCTGTGCTCGAAAATGACCCCGCCAGGCTCTACTGGGACATCATCACAGACAGGAAAATTCTTGCGAATAAGCCTGATATTGTGCTGATCAGCTGGGCACAGTCAAGGATATTTTTGGTCGACATTACCATTCCGTATGACGAGAACCTCGTGAAAGCCGAAACAGATAAGCGAACAAAATATCTGGACCTTCCTCACGAGGTGATCGATATGTGGTTGGTCTGCCGGCCGAAATTATTCCTGTAGTCGTCTCTGCGAATGGGCTAATCCGAGTCAGCCTCTTGGGTCATCTGAGGCGACTGGGACTCCGTGACGCACTGTTCCGGGCTCAAATGCAAGAGGCGGTGCTTTGTCCGCCGGTTTCTTTCCCTTTCCCCCTAATCCTCGGCCGTTTGGTCTCCCCTGCCGAGGGCTTCCATCTGGTTGGGCTTTTATTTATTTATATAGTTTTTATGTATTTATTTTATTTTATTGTTATTTATATATATTCAGCATTTTCATTCACGATTATATATTTATGGAACTCAACCAGCTGAGAAAACTATATAGATACCCCAAAATAATAAATAAAAATAGTTTATTCAGTAAATGATCATACATTAATTATAACCGGGAGGTTAGGAGACTCCCCTCTTCCTTAACACTTTTTTGTAGAGGGGGGGGGGCAAATAGCATGCGGCTCACAAGATGGTAAGTGACTACCACCGCCCATGAACAATCGCAACACAAGGGGAATTGCAGGTGCCTTGCCGGCCTTTTAGAAAAGAGTAAGCTCTTTTCTTGAAGGTCCCTAAGTCGTATCGGTCCAGAAAAATCGCCAGTGGTAAACAGTTCCACAGAGAAGTTGTACGAGGAAGAAAACTCCCAGTAAAACGTACAGTGGTGGATCGCCAAACATCCAGATGGCGAGGGAGGTATTAGTATTTTTATTAAAATTTTATTTAAGACTAATTAAAGACAACTGGATAAAAGGTCGTTGTATACAATATTAACAAGGGGATTAGGTAGCATCTGGTCCTCAATACGGGTAGTTTCCGACGAAAATATGTTGGCTGTTGGAACAAGTTACCTGCTGAAGTAATTTAAACTTTTAATCCTTGTTTGCGGCATAAAGCTGTTGAATGTTCAATGGAAGTTTGCACTGTGTCATGGACAGCTAACGAATGCTGTTCGATTTTCGATTTTATCAGAAATTAAAACACAGCCAGGTAATTTCGACTACATTTTAATTCCGTCATTGATTGAAAATATTCCTCTTTATCTTTTAATTCATTATAAACGAGATAGTTTAAAAGTAAGTAAAGTTACAGCCTATATACGTCCCACTGCTGGGCACAGGCCTCCCCTCATTTCTGAGGGGGTTTTAGGGCAAGGAAGTGTCCGCCGCGCTGCCCCAATGCGTGTTGGCGAACTTCACATGTCTTCGAAATATTTTTTTTCTTATTCCTCAGACATGCAGGTTTCCTCACGATGTTTTCCTTCACCGCCGAGCACGTGGTAAATCAGCACTTAAAATTGCAATTAACAATTTCATTGGTGCCGGCGGGGCTCGAACCCGGGTTACTCGCGTTCTGTTATATTTACAGCGAGCGTTAACCATCTGAGCTACCACGGCTCTAACGAGATAGTTTATCATGTAGGAATATCCACTACCGCGTATCTTCTCATGGGTATCATATTCTTTCAATCTGCAAACCTGGGGCACCTACAACCTACCCTAGGTTTGCAGATTATCAATAGTCCGATAGATTAGGCGATAGATGGAGTATCCACTATCCCAGATGATCCCGTGGATGTCGTAAGAGGTGACAGTGGGAAAAAAACCAGAAGTTGGGCTGCAGCGTCTTCCTAATAACAAAAAAATTAAATATTAAATTCATTGTAAAAAAAACTGCTTTGTAGCAGTTTTTTTATTGCCTGAAAACACGGACAAAAGGACATTTTCTAAAAATAAATCCTAGCTAGATCGATTTATTGTCCACGAAACTCCCTGGACACTAAATTTTATAAATATCGTTGGAGCCGTTTCCGAGATTCCGATTATATATATAAACCATGAGGCTTTCACAGGAAGTCAGCAGTTTATGTTCATGCTCGTTATTGTCAATATTTCAAAAATTCGTTAATGACCAAAACCCTTTCTTCATCCTACAAACTTTTATTCTTATTAATTATTAAGTTATTAAATTCATTGTAATATTAATAGAGAAGTTGGCTAGGTACCTACATTTGCTTTCAGAACTAGAGACACCACTAAAATTAAAGTAAAAAAGGGTTTGGGTTTAGGATATCAGAGATTTAAAATGGCAGCCGTCGACCAGCAAAGGTCCTAACTAGAACTGATGAAATAAATGCAATATCTTTAGCCGAAATGAACGATACCTCGTATCTAATGTTTGCTACCAATCGATTGAGTGCCAATTTTTTTTTAATTCAAATACTCAGAATACTAAATTACTTAGCAGATACAGTGAAGAAGCTGTTCTTCGGTTGCTTTGCGTTCTTCTGTTCATCAAAGTGTCAAAGTATTTAAAAAAAGAACTGTGTAAATATCAAAAAAGATTCCAATGCTTATATGCAATATTTATAAGTCTGTACCAGTCTGTACGCTGTAAATGAAGTAGGTATTTTCATGAAGTTATTTTCTCCGTAGCTGTAGAGTTACGATTGCGTGAGAAAATTAGATGCTAGTTCTGTCTGCGAGGAAGTTTTATTGCAATTCAAACTTTCGCGCGCTTTTTAATGATTTGTAATCCAAGAGACAAGAATGTTGCATAAAAATTTGTTTAATAATTAGGACATAATAGTACGTCTTGTATTTTTTTATTATATTCATATTGATGTTCTTATTTGCAATGTTATGTGGTGTCGGCGTGATCGATTGCATTACCCCATTTTGTGTCGTGGGTGTCCTGAGAGGCAGCTATGTGATGTTTCAAATAGATCGCGGTATAATGGACAGACCTTCGTGCAGTGGACTTTAGGGCTGTACTGAATGAATGAAAAAAATGGACAGCGCAAAATACCCTCACCAGTGCCGGGAAGCTGCATCAATGGTGCATATATCGGGGTGCTTTGTCAATCCGCCTGCCAAACGTGATGATTAGGGGAAATTATAGTCGTAGACATTGTAAAGATATGTATTTTTTTATAGAAAATAGGTGACAGACGAGCACACAGTACACCTGTTGTAAAGTGGATGCTGTAGCCCATAGAAAGACCCTATACTTCGTCTACCAGTACGAGGCTGCCCCACGAGAATCTTTCTTCACCATCGCTTGTCGGTTCTACGATCTATTTGGTCAGCCCATTGCCACTTCAGCTTATTAATCCGTTGGGATTTGTCAGTCACTCTGCTTCTACTGCGGATATCCACATTTTTAAGTCTATCACGTAGAGAAACCCATAGCATAGCTCTCTTCATAGCTCACTGAGCGATCTAAAGAATCCTCATACGGCCAGCAGTGAAGGCCTACGTCTCAAACCCAAAAGTTATCACTACAAGCTACATCTACCCTCGATTAAGAATCAAAATGCAGATGTGTTGTCACTCCTAAGGACTACGATGGAATATCTCGCTTCCAGTATAAAAGGTTTCTATATATTCACCATACGAAATAGAGCAGCATTAAGCTCTTATTCTATGAGAGCGGTAAGCCGACTCTTTCGTGCTACAACCATAATGTAGCGTCACAGTAGCCTTTTTGAGTCTATTGTTGCGTACAACGCAAGCCACAATTGCTTGGTAGATTTCTCCATTTTCATTACGTAAGACAAGCCATCTCATTGCGATCTTTATCAGTAGTCGTTCTTTATAAAAGAGGGGGGCAAACGAGATTAGCGATTAGCAGCTTAACTGGTGTTACGAGTAAGTCTAATTATTATTTATGTTTCGATTTTTTGGGAATGATTTTTCGCAATCGCTTGGTTGGCAAAGACATCTGTAAGTATATGGAGAAAGGGTTGGCTAAAGTAAATAGTATAAAATAAGTAAACTATTACATCAGTGTTGTGGTTTCCATAACTTTTGTGCTGTTGGACGCAATTTTACTTCCTTTATCAATTTGTTTGTGTAACTTATATTCATTTTTGGGACTAAATAAATTATTACTATTATTTACTTTATAGGTATTTGAAGCTTTTTCGTATGTTTCCTTATTGACTTGAACTGAGCTATGAAGTCAGGAATTGAGCCTATTAGGTAAGTGCGTGCAATAATTGGTCAATGCGGTCTATTCAGATCGTCATTAAAATTATTAGTGCAACTTTAAGCAACTACTAAAATGGTATTTTTTGTGAAAATCCATTATCGATACGATCGTATTGTTAAAACCAAAATTCGCTTTAGTTCGTTCGGTGTGAACGTTATCTAAAGCAACACCGACACGTTAATTTATTTATTTATTTATTTATTTAATCGGAAATCCCTCGGTTAACAAAAAACAGAGTAGGTAGAAAACAATTAAACAATAGGAAACCGTTTATGGGTTTTCGCAAATAGATTCTTTGTCTCACGACTTGCATTTTATATTCAGTCTCCTTTTCGTATTCACCGATTATCGAACTAATTTTAAAATGATGAGACAAAGACAAATTTTGAAACGATTGTTATTAAACTTACTTTTAATTACCTTTTTGTGTGTCGTTTTCATAATTTCTTTTAGATTCCAGAGAAGCGTTTTCGGATATACGAATTTTCCAAAAACTTCGTCGAAATCTGACATTAATTTCATAAGATTGATATGATAACATGTAAAGAAGTTGAAACATTTTTATAACACCCCTCTATAGCTTTACCTTATAAGAAATGAAAAATGGTTGGTTGGTTCTTATGCTCACCAGATGTCGCTAGTTGGTAATAAGGTGAACTTATTTACGCGTCTGTTATCGCGTAAATCCATAGCGTATACACAAAACAATGCCTCAGTCGTGCTATTTAATATTTTACACGATTTTATACTCTGTTTTTAATCCTTCTAGGAATATTTGTAATTTATAATATGACTAATATTTCACATTTCTTCACAAATTTACTTCCACTATAAAATCTCTCAAATCTTTTGCCTCATTCCTAAGTGGCGTAGTCCGAGCGGCAGAAAAAATCTTGGATCAACCTACGAAATATTTCCTTTCTTCAACATTTACTTTTACTCCGAAAAACTTAAATAAGTCAATAAATTTAAAAAAAATACCTACGTCCGTATTTTGATCTTGGGACAGACAGACCGACACCAAGGTAATTCCGTGAGTCTCCATTTTCCGAATTTTACAGTTCTGTGACAGGACAACTATAAGCTAATATAGAATAATTATTTAATAAAACTTTTACTTTGATATACTTTAATAAAAGAATTGAAATACTAAAATATTCAAATATTTAGTATATTTAAATTCAAATATTTTTATAGTTATTAATCAAAGTAAAGACTGAACTTAACTCATATCGCCGTTGGCGAGACAGAAAGTTTGCAAAGGTAAATAAGTAACCGTGTCTGTGGTGGAATTGGATTGCCTCATTTACTTTTATTTTAGTGTAGTGCGAAGAAAAATATTCTCCTTCAATTTTCACAATTAAATGCTTATAAGAAATAGGTAAGTATATTACATAAATTAAGTTCAGGTATTTGTGAAAAGCATTAATAATGTATCTTATTATTAAACTCTATGATCGTCATGTTATCCTGGTCGATAACAATCGCCATAATTTTTTTCATATATGGAGGTTATCAACTATAAAGGCTGTTTTTATAGCGACAAAGTGACGCGCATACACAAAGACACGCGATATTACTTATTCGAACTCGTTGCAGGCTGTGGAGATAAAAGTTCCAGCCTATATACGTCCCAAACCTGTGTGCAGGTCTCCTCTCATTTCTGCGAAGGTGCCAAAATAGGCTAAGACAAATTGTCTAAGAAATACCGATAATTCTAAAGCAAGCTGACTTTACCACCATGTACTCTTGAACAACATTTGACTCCGTCTGTAGTTGCAAGCTATACTCTGTAGTACGAAAGCGTTACTCTGGTGGAAATCGTAGTTGGCTTCGTTTCGATATTTGGTTTCGTTGTATTATGTATCGATTACAAGCTGATGTGTTTAAACTGAGTTTTAAACCAAGGATTCACTCAAATACTCACAAAAATTTCATCAAAATCGGTCGAGCCATTTTCGAGTTTTTGCGAGACTAACGGACAGTAATAGATTTTTGTATATAGAGATTTTATAACTTTTGTGGAAACATATTATCACAAAAAGAAGACAACACTATACAGAAGTGATTGCCACCAGACTGCAGATCACAAGGTCACGACGTCATTAAGTAGACAGTAGTAGATAGTTGAATATACCGTTATCGTTACAGCCTAACAAAAGTCCACTCCTGAACATAGACTGCCACCTGCTGGACTGCCTCATAAGAGATACCCCCTTACCATAGCTGTCATGCTTGGCATGTGAGTTTTATACGTGGTAGAGCCACGTTGTAGCTATATTATGGATGTAGCACGAATGGATCGGCTCGACCGGAGGACCACGCTCTCACGGAATACCAGCGTAAAATAGCAGCTTAATACTGCGATGTTTCGTATGGTAAGTGTAGAGATCCAGAGACCCTTTTTTACTGGAAACGAGGCATTCTATCTTGGTCCTCAGGGGTGACAACGCTACTGCGTTTTGATTCTTAATCGAGGATACATGTAGAGGATGTCTATGGGCCGCAGTATCCATTAACTATCAGGTGGACTGTGCGCTCGTTTGTCACCCCTAATGTATGAAAAAAAAAAAGAGTTGGCAACCGCAGTTTTGAAATTTCAGTTTGTTATTAGTAAGACGCTGCTGTTCATCTCCCGGTTTGTTCCCCCTGTCGCCTCTTACGACACCCACAGGACGCCTCGTGGTAGTGAATATTCTTACATTATATGCAAATGAATAAATGTATAGTTGAACATATAAATAAATATAATATGCAGATAAATACAACCGTGGATCCGGGAAAAACGTCTGTGTTCATGACACTATTCTGTTTTTACGTAAATAAAAATTTTTGCTGGACGTAAATTCATTTTGAAGGGTGTCAAATCCGTAATCCGGTCGTATCTCATTTTAACTACTGAAGAGGATCTGTAAAGATCTGTTTGAGAAAGTAAAATAAATTAAGTTAAACAACAAACTCGTTATGAGCTAAACGCAATCTTCTAATTAGAGAATCAGTTCGGTTCACCATTTCGGCGGCGAATACAAAGACGGGACCCGATATAAAATGCAAACCGTGAGCCAAAGAATCTCATTAACGGAGCGTAGTCGGCTTAAGAGCTGTTCACATTAAAGACGAAACGAAGCGACCGAACAGCTATTAGACTTTTTATTTATCATTAAGCTGAAAATCTCCACAAAATGTAATGAAAATAAAACTACTTTTCAACGTGAGAAATTGAAATTCCGTTTCTGGGACGTATTTTTTTAAATCGACTTATAGATATTTTTAATATTATGAATTTGGCAGTTACATACTGTTTGACGTTTATGTTTTGTAAAATTATGTTATGTGGTTTCACCGTTGTAGTTGTGAAACTTCATCTTCACACAGCATTGTTCGAGCCCGTTTCATGGCAGACTAGTGGAAGGATAGAGGCTTCCACGTGAGTTATCCACCTTGAAGGCCAAAGGAAAGCGACAACCAATTAATCAAGGACTACTGTGCCTACATTAATTAGTGGCAGTGATTAGCAAGATAAAGTCAAACTTATGATGGATCAAATTGCAGTTCTCTCGCTGCTGGCTGATTCTCCACGAAATTGGTCCCACCCGTGTGCTCGGGTCTGCGCGTATGACGTGAAGATTAGCGCGGGAAAAACCGCCCTACCCAAGAACTTGTGTGTATCGACAAACGGGGTCATATAGGGCTTGTGATGAAGCAAAAGCTATTGCGAATTAGTTGCGCTTCAATGTTGGTGGGGCAAACAAGTACATACCTATAGGAAAATCCTGGCTTCGTACCACACTCTACTGAACAAATTTGCATGCCGGCAATCCAGAATAATTATCGTTACATTAATTTCACTTAAAGTTATATTATAATATACTGTAGATTATATTCCATAAAAATTAAAAAATAAGTATAAAATAGGGTGTGAATATAAAGTTTAAAATTTTATGATGAAAGTAACGCATAATTGAAAACCCTTTTAATATTCTGCGAAACATTGATTACAAAAAAGCAGACTAAGTCTTGAACAGAACACAAAGATAATAATCATATGAATAATTATTTATATTATTTGAGAATAATAAAATGGTCATTCTGTCTCAATTAGTTGATTTATAAGTTAGAGATAGAGTTTAGAACTTTTAAACAAAAATGTACAAATTCGCAAAACTGCCGTTCACTCGATGTGCTAGAAACAATAAGGATAATGTCAATATTATAACTGGCAGGTGCACTGTACAACGTGCTGGGAACTTTTTAAAAAAGGTTTACCTACTTCGAAGTGGAACTTGAAATAAAATAAAATTTAAATCGTACACCAATATTTCATCTATATTTATATGCAAACTTATTTTAGTAGGTATGTACTCCTTACTTTATGTAGGTATGTAATTGTGTAATAAGAGAAGAGTGTAGTTTGCAAGATGATGTTGTGACCAGAATTAAGAAAGGAATGCTTCGGTGGTTTGGTCATGTGGAAAGAATGAATGAGGAAAGAGTGACAAAGAAAATTTATATTGCAGAAGTGAATGGCGGAGTCAGAAAGGGACGTCCTAGGCGAAAATTTATCGACCAAATTGGCGATTTATTGAAAACGGGCCAAATTAGGAGTACCCTTAACTGACGAGCATGTATGCGTAGGTGTATGGATGTGAAGGAGGCGAGAGAGGTGTGTCAGGATCGTGCCAAATGGAAGTCTGTAGTCTCTGTCTACCCCTCTGGGTGACAGGCGTGAGTGTTTATGTATGTATGTATGTACTCCGATATGAAATAATATTATTGCACTGATAACTAAGATAACGTAGAAAATAAATATTTTGAAATTGCATTTTGATATATAAAATGCAGAGGGGTGTTTTCTTCGTTTTTGGTCGAATTCACGTTAAAACGATTCAACAACGAATACAGTTAGTATTGATGACAGTGCAACAACTTAACCATTTATCAACGGCTGAATCGCCTTTCCAGTCGTGCGGACAGAGTGACCACGTGCTTCGTCTCTCGATCAATCTTCATCTTGCAACGCCTAGTCAGTGCTCGTATCCGTTACACCATCCACTCCGTTATACCTTCTACTCTAGTTGTATATCCTTATAATTCAATAATACTCTTCGATTTCGAAAATAGATCATTGTTAAAAAAAGTTATAGCTTGTTTCGAAAAAAATTTAATACGAAAAATTTATTTTACATTGTCAAACCTACTAATAATATTCCTAAACATATATGTGCGTATATTTGCTTGTTCCTCTTCATTTAACGGAAAGGCGTTCCTATATTATCGTTCATCCGATTATGATGAATCTTTGGGAAATTGTTGTTGTTGTATTACAAAACGTGGTTTATTGATAGTATCGGGTTTAAGCTATAGGTATACGTTATTTATTATTGATGTTTTTGTTGATATTATCAAGAGCCGTGGTAGCTCAGTGGTTAATGCTCGCTGTAAATATAACAGAACGCGAGTAACGCGGGTTCGATCCCCGCCGGCACCAATGAAATTGTTAATTGCAACAAAACATCGTGAGGAAACCTGCATATCTGAGGAATAAGAAAAAAATATTTCGAAGACATGTGAAATTCGTCAACACGCATTTGGGCAGCGCGGCGGACACTTCCTTGCCCTAAACCCTCTCAGAAATGAGGGGAGGCCTGAGCCCAGCAGTGGGACGTATATAGACTGTAACTTTACTTTACTTTTACTTTTATACGTTATTTTAACTAAAGGAGTCAATTAGCAGAATTTCGATATTGAGTGGGCAGCAGCGTCTGCTTAATAAGGACTAAAAATAAAAACTGCGGTTGGCAACACGCTTGCCAAGCGTGGAAGCTGTTAGCAAATATCTCCCCTTTGAGGCAATCTATGGGAGACCTATCATCAGCAGTGGACCTTAATAGGCTTAACGGTAACGGTAACGTTCCATTCACACTCATACTTTACATTCTAGTTCGCAGATTCCCACGGAGCGTCTTTCGTGAAACAGATTTAGTTTGAACCTGAGGCTAATTATAAACTATATTTTGTAGTAAGGTCGGTGAGGTTTCGTCGGATGACAGCTGAAGAACGGACTTGTTTTTCGAAAATCAGAAATTTTACCAATCTACGACCATATTCCCAATTCCAGTTTTACTGTTTACTGATAACCGTACCTGGGCAAAGCTGGTCATTATTTAAAATGCTATAAAAATAAAATATAAAAGAGACTGCAATGCATGCCGGGTACTTGCAACAAGTTCTTAAAAAATATTACTCTGAAGCTCTGAACAGGTTTCCTTTTTTTGTGATCTATCTACTGAGGTCTTTGACGTCCCGATGTAATAGTTAGTCCGATCACCTTCAGTTTTTGAATATAAGTACTCATGAAATTACGTATATTACAAGTGAAGCCGAAACCATGCTCAACGTCTTACTACTTGACACACATACGCGCACAAGCCTTTCTTCATTTCTTCATTATCTGCCCGTATAAGTCCACAAATGGAAGTACACACACATATGCGCTTAAAACCATGTGATTAGTTGCAAATGATTTTAGATGCATACGCTATCGTGTTATTACAGCAAGTGTAGCATGTTCTGATTGCATTTTTCTTATTGCAAACATTTTTTTTCGTTGTTAACAACGTACTAATATAAAACAGGTATAAATCTAGTAATATAAAAATAAATTAAATATCGTGTCGTTTTCAACAGTGAAAACAGTGAAGGGTTACTGACG
The DNA here is from genome assembly GCA_907164705.1 of Parnassius apollo. NCBI lineage: Eukaryota > Metazoa > Arthropoda > Insecta > Lepidoptera > Papilionidae > Parnassius > Parnassius apollo. The sequence continues at coordinate 7,530,483 of CAJQZP010001558.1, read as the reverse complement.
GATAGGTCGTACGTTATATAGGGTTTTATTGGTTTCCTATTAGCGCTGAGAGTGAGTTGTATATATCTGATTGATAAATGGCAACACGCTGAAACATTTATTAGAAGTTGTAAGTATAACGCACTGACAGAGTTCTTCTCTTATTTAAAGATGTAGATATTGTCCTTATTTTTCGTACCTAAGAATATAAAAGGAAATGCTCTTTATCGGCACAATAAAAAATGTTGATGTAAGTGCTGCTACTTTTCCAAAATTTTATTCATTTTTTAAATTTGACGCAAATAGACCAATATTGTTTCGATGCTAACGTCGAAAGCTGCTGCTAATTCAGCCATAGATTGAGAATCATTAGGTTCCAAAAAATAGACTTCAATCAAAAAAAATATCGTTTTCGGATGACCACGGGGCTCATTTTTAAGTCGAAATTTCCAGAACGGAAGCGGGTAAACCAATAACAGGTGGTGCGTTCATTTGTAGTATTCGCTCCGTAAACGTCGTTGATATTGCGTGCCGCTTGTGTCGCGTTGCTACCACAACGGTAGATACATATATTCCATAATTACTCGAATTTTTAACGAGTCCATGATGAAAAAGATTTAAATGCGATGATAACATAACGCTAATCAATAAACGAATGACTAATTTTGAAAAAAGAAATGACATGTTTTTAAAATAAATTTAATTTGAAATTAGAATTCTTAGCCAAACAAAAATAAATGGCCAGTACTACAGAACGGCAATTTCGTAGGTAAAGATCTATTATTATTATTTTTACTGTGTACTCGACTGTTTAGGATTCATAAAAAATATTTTGTGAATATATGAATTAGAAGAATTATAAATGTTTTTTATAATTTGTATTTAAAGGTAATAAAACCATCCTAAAAATTAAGCTCAATTGGGTACATTAAGGCACAACAGATTTAATAGTGATACTAAGTTCCATAGTCACTTAAGCAATCTCCGAAAGAATGTACACGACAAATGAAAGACAACCACTGCCATATTTGTAATGGGTAAAGATTGGATGAAATTCATTCCATCTTCACTAGCGCGAGGAAACATCGGATCTCGGCCTACATCAATTTTAGCTCTGTTTGGATCAGTTTTATCTGGCTATAACTTCATAAAACTTAGTATTCAGACAAAATAATAACAAATTAAGCTATATTTCTCGCTAAAATCACAAATAAAGGTGTAATAAAAGTGATAGGGAAATACCATAAGAACAAAAAAAGAGCGACTGGCGGAAAGAATCTTACGATCTTGCCCCGTCTTATCCCATCGGACCTCATGGAGTCAGATTATACAATTCCCAATTATCGTAGGCAAACAAGCAAAGCCGCGAACAACAGCTGTGTTAATTAAGCTCTTTCATTTGATACCCAACACCGCATTATAATTTTTTTAGATCATGTAATATAATATATTTAATATCTAAAATCATGATCTAAAAAAACGGCATTAAATTTAATGTAACATCACATAGCCTATAATCGGCGGACGATCAAGACGCTTCCAAAGTAATCTCATTTGTCAAATTATGATTAGTATTTTGGAAGTTGTGAGGGAACGGAAGAACATACCTGTACACAGGTCAAAATCATAACCCACCTTTTTCCGGACCGTAATCGGGTAATAATAGAAGTCTTAAAAAAGTAATTTAAACATTTTAGATTAAATAAAAAGTATACAAACACCAAACAAAATTATTTTCTTTCTTTCTTCAAACTAAAGGAAAGTTAAAAAAATATTCATGGCATCGAAAATCTACAAAAATTATTAAAGAAATAGCTATGTAGGACTACGTAAAAGCTAGCTTCTCAAACCTAACTGATGCTAGTGGTTATGGGTAGATGAAGTTTGCCCAACTTAAGTAGCAAAATTTGGGGCCAGCATGGTCACGTTCAACTTGTTAATTAGTTTCGTTTTATTTTATTACCTATAATTTTTTATCGATTTCTTTAGTTCCCTGTCAAAATCCCCAAATGGGCATAAATGCGTGGAGACGTGAGATTTTTTTGTCGGTACGAGCATAGATTACTATAATACATACATAATAGAACGGGGGAGTGGGCGAAGTCCGCGTAGCCACTAAAATGTCACTAACACGTCAATTCACACGTATAAATGTCAACACGAGATGTGTTTTGACGTTACAATCGTTTCCAAATTTCGCATGCAAATTATTTAAAAAATGCCAAATTGCACCCTATTTACAAATAAATATGTATTAAAATTTAAACGACTTTTTTTAAAAGTGATCTTGAACATTAATCAAAAGTCTAAAATGTGTACATTTATTCAGTCTGTCAACACAGCGAATCGTGTTTGGCGACGCCAAACTTCGTACAAAATAAAGTTGACAGCCATTCTAATGTATATTTATAGTATTCTATGGGTACGATACAGCAATATTATTTTTTATACATTATGGGTGACAAATAATCACATATCCACCTCCAGGACAATTTCTTTTTAATTTTTATCCGCTATGATTCGTGTGTACGTGTGGTTGTGTGTTGTGTGGTGTTGGTGAGGCAAGATGGTAGCGACTGTGGTGCAGATCTCGAGGAATCATGAGGAAGGGTACAAAGAAACAGCCCTATGTTTCTGGCTACGATATTCGTTGTTATGGCAGCGACTATGATAGCAGGAATTATGAAGAATCTTCAGCGGAGGTTCAATTGTAAACATCTAAGAGTATCCTAGTATTAGAATGGATTCCGGAGATCTGCAACAGTAATTCATATTATAAAATTTATTTTATTTTATTTTATTATTAAGGCACACAAACAAATTAAAGACAATACAAAACACGTTTACGGTAACAAAAATATTATAACTAGTCTATAATCCAATAAAGTGTGTAAAAAATTATTGTTCTTCGAGTATATTATTAATTTTAAAATCATACATAACGCTTAAGCATTTTTTATAATGAAATGAAAAGCTTAGAACCCATAATCTGGCTAGTTTCAAGGCGGCGCAATTTTGTATGCATATCGACGAGCGAATCAGGGAATGGAAGTCACTTTCGGAATATAGAACAGTTGTTTTATTTGATTTAAAATTGTCATTAGTAAAATATATAATCATAAATTTAAATTTAAACGTGCTCTTAAACAATTTATATATTGCATGGTACACATACAAGAAACAATAATAAATGTTGAGTCAAGTACTATTATTTATTCTGTGGTTGAGTGCGAATAAATTAAGTAGGTACTTACTCGTTTAAATATTAATGCAATACGTATTTTATTACACAATTATATATATATATATATTATATATATATATATATATATATATATATATATATATATATATATATATATATATATATATATATATAAATGTGTAATTTTTAATGTCCGTTTTTTTTTAAAGATTTGTTCTTTTGCTCAGGTAGTAAAGCAAGTATATCTCGCATTATGTTAATCGATCCTCACCTTGTATAACCTCATGGGGAGGAGCAGCTAAAACTACACTGCTACCACTGGAACGCGCTTAAAAACTGTATTAAAATTCGCGACATTCCGCCTATCTAATTCCCGTCCCTTTCGTTCACAGCTAGTCATTCGTTATGAGTACGTTACTAAAATAATACTTAAAATTGCCCTACAGAAGAGAGATCAATGATAAAAGACGCAATGAGTGACGATATAAGTGAGTGAGTGACGCTAGTAAGTGAAACTAGCATTAGAATGCGGCATTCTTTAATGCATGTATACGGTTACATAATTTGATACGGAAAAGTTGCTCATTGTAATAAGTTAATTAATATTGTTACGAGATTGAGGTTCGTGACAATAAAAACTTAAAACACTAATAATTAATCACACTGATTCAATTTATATCGCTCCGAAGCTTCGCTTGTCTCGCCAAATTCAATACTGCCCCGATCGCGTATTGCAGCGCCTATAAATACACCTTTTTCAGCGAAACTTTCAGAATTTCAAGTTAATACGCGCGCCAACCGACTAGGCGTCGAAAGTTCGAGTGTAGGGGGCTTCTAGAAAGCTTAGTTCTTCAATTCGATACTAGATGGCGCTGTTGGTTGTAAGATTAGTCATGTCATTTTCTGGAAAGCTCGCTCTGTTACCCGACACTAGATGGCGCTAGTGCTAGACGTCAACTTAGGCGCGCAACAATATCATAAGTAAATATTAATCATAGTATATTTTACCGAAATTAACCCGAATTAGTTAGCATGTTTTCCATTTTATATAAAAAATATTTGTTAGTGTTTTATAACTACATACGCCTGTGCTACAGGTTTATTCTAATTCAGGTACCTGTTATTGTAGAATATTTAAATTAAGAATTGTTGAAATTAATTGTACAGTTTATTGAAATTATAATAATTATTATTATATTATGCCGTCAGTTCACAACTTACATAATAATTTTAATATTATATATATATATATATATATATATATATATATATATATATATATATATATATATATATTATATATATGTATATATTGTTGCGCGAATAAGTCGACGTCATGTATCCGGCACTAGCGCCATCTCTTCATCATCATCTTTCAACCGACAGCGCCATCTAGTCTCGGAACGAAGAACTAAGCTTCTAGAAGTCGATACTCGAACTCTCGGCCCCTTGCGCGTGTTTACTTGAATATTCTGGATGTTTCGGTGCTAATTTGTATTTATAGGCGCTGCAAGATGCGATCGGCGAAGTATTGAATTCGGCGAGACAAGCGAAGCTTCGGAGCGGAAAAAAGTGAATTAGTGTGATTAATTATTAGTGCTTTAAATTTTAATTAGTGCAAAGTGAATTAAAGTGTTAATTTAGGTAATTTTATCGGCAGTTTTTACTGTCACGAACCTCAAGCTCGTAACAATTGGTGTCAGAAGTGGGATAAAATCATGCCGATTTTACCTAAGGAGGAAACGGAGGGTGTCCATACCCGAAGTCAACGCCAGCAGGAGACGGACTAAAGAAGATTTGGTGGTGCAACGCCGCAGACGTCGGAGGGCCAGCCACCGGCTGCGGGACCGTCAGTAGCTCCTACATCTGCAGCACCTAACTTAGGTGCTCTGATTGTGATATTGCAGGAGCATGCTCGCTGACAGGAGGAGCAGGCCCGTTGGTTGAAAGAGCAGCAGGAGGAACAGGCTCGCCGACAGGAAGAACAGGCTCGCCGACAGGAAGAACAGGCTCGCCGGGAAGAGCAGATGCTCCTCGTGAAGGACATTCACGCTAACTTCGGGAAAGGGATAAGGGAAGTGAAGGATAGGGTTGCTCAACATGACAACCGCCTGTCGGAAGCTGAAACCCAAATCAAGGAAGCTAAAACCCAAATCGACCAAGTGAACAATCGGGTTGATTACGTGATGGCTGACGTGAAGAAAACGCTGGACGACCTTAAACTGGGGGACGGAATTACAGCTCCCGTAGTAGCTGCAACACCTGCGCTACGTGGGTTCAAGGTGCCACCGTTTGACGGGACTTCTTCCTGGTTAGCCTACAAAATCCAGTTCGAGGCTGTTATGAAGGCGAACGGCTGGAATAAAAGTCAGGCCATGACTGCTCTCACACTAGGCTTGCGCGACCAGGCCTTAACAGTTCTGGAAGCTCCCGGTGAGGAAGTAACTTATGAGTAACTCCTTGAGGCATTGGAGGCGAGATATAGAAAGCGCCCTAAGCGAACCCTAGAAAGGGAAGGTGAACGATCTCAGAAGGTAAGTGCGGCTAACATCACCGCCCAGCAGCAGCCGGGATACGACTTTACTACCAGACATCGCAGCGGTAAATCTCATGGCAACGCAGATGCATTGTCAAGAAGACCTTGTCCTGAAGATCGGAAACATTGTACTAGGCAGGAGAGTAAGGAAGTGGTATCCGTGAGGATGCTCAGGACAGACCACCTCAGCAACGAGTGGAAGGACAGCTTACAACATGCACAGCAGGACATCAAGCCGATTCTGGAATGGATGAAGGCCAGTGCTCCCAAGCCCAAGTGGAGCGACGTCTCAGCGATGAGTTCGATCACTAAAAGCTATTGGGTCCAGGGACAGCTTGCTGCTTCAGGATGGAGTTCTGTGCCGTAAATGGGAAAATGTTCAGGGAGACAGCTGTCATTTGCAAATGATTGTCCCTAAAGCTAAAGTACCGGATGTTCTACAGCTGTACCATAATGATTGTTCAGGAGGCCATCTAGGAGTTAAACGAACTCTACTGAAGATCCGAGAACGGTTTTACTGGGTCCACTGTCGAAACGATGTCGAGGACTGGTGTCGTAAATGTACAAGCTGTGCGGCTGTAAAGGGACCTAAGACTCGTAGTAGAGGTGCATTGAAGTTGTACAATGTTGGTGCACCATGGGAGAGAATAGCCATTGACGTGGCGGGACCGTTTCCGGAGAGTGAAAGCGGTAAGTATTTATGGTTGTGAGGATTACTTCACTAAGTGGCCAGAAGTCTTCGCCATTCCAAATCAAGAAGCTTCAACAGTTGCATAACATAGTTCATGAAGTCTTCTGTCGTTTTGGTTCAAGGAAGGAATTTTGAGTCTCAAATATTCCAGGAAACTTGCCGACTTATGGGTACTCATAAAACAAAAACGACTTCTTATTACCCGCAATCGGATGGAATGGTAGAACGATTTAATCAGACATTGGAGAGGTACCTAGCAAAAGTTGTAGACAATCGGCAACGAGATTGGGACAAGCACATATAACCGTTTTTTTGTGTCATATCGAAGCACTGTTCACGAAAGTACAGCAGTAACACTAGCTTTCGCAAACTTTGGAAGAGAATTACGGCTGACTGCAGACCTGATCACCGGGATACCACCTGATGCCCCACGCAGTATAACCGATTGTGCAAATCACTTGCGGAACAAAATGAATGACATTTATGAGCACGTCAGACAATCGGGCCAGCAAATGTCTGAAAAGATGAAAACCCGGTATGACCGCAAAATGAACAACAAAGGGTTCGACGAAGGTTCGCTAGTGTGGTTGCACCAATTCAGTCCGCAGCAAAGGGAAATCTCCTAAGTTTCAAGCTAAATGGGACGGCCCGTACCGGATTGTGACCAGGATCAACGATGTAACCTACCGGATACAGAAAGGTGCAAGAGGGACTCCTAAGATTGTCCATGTGGATCGCCTGGCGCGTTATTATGGGGCCGATAATGCTCGGGACGAGCATGTCTTAGGAGGGGGAGTGTTGGGAATAAGTCGACGTCATGTATCCGGCATAACGCCATCTGTGTCAGGGACGAGAGTGAGGGGAGCTTTCCAGAAAATGACATCACTAATCTTTCAACACGCCATCTAGTCTCGAAAAGAACTTTCGGCCCCTTGCGCGTGTTTACTTGAATATTCTGGATGTTTCGGTGCTAATTTGTATTTATAGATGCGATCGGGGAAGTATTGAATTCGGCGAGACAAGCGAAGCTTCGAAGCGGAATAAAGTGAATTAGTGTGATTAAATTAGTAGTAGTTTTGAATTAAAGTATTAATTTAGGTAATTTTATCGGCAATTTTTATTATCACGAAGCTCAAGCTCGTAACAATATATATATATATATATATATATATATATATATATATATATATATATATATATATATATATATATTTTTAGGTTTGCGATCCTATAGACATCTGGTTAAAGGATATGGATATGGATATTTCATATTTGACGGGGAGTATCGTCTGGGTGCATATTATACATCTGGTCACTACCTTGTTGGTGTAGTGGTCATAAGCATGACAGCTGAGCATGAGGTCTTTCTGTCAAGAAATTCTTAGTAGCGACCTGGAGCCCGGTATTCCAAACCCGTTCCTCGAAAAGCACGAAAAACAGGTGGTCCTGCACCTAATTTCTCTTAGGACATATCTGATTACCGTCCCATCGAACTATAAGAATGAAGGAACAGAATGTGCATTTCTGTTTGCTCACAAACTCGTGCATTATAAGTACTGATACTCCTATCGTACGGAAATGGTTAGTCTCGGTTGAGACTGGACTTTATGACCGAAATTCGGTCTAGAGGAGGTTATATATCTGCTATAAACGAGTATCTCATGTGGGTATCATCGTCAATCGGTCTGCCAGAAGTGACAAAGGAAATCCTAGGAGAAAGAAATAGGAAGAGGCCTACAAGTAGTGGACTTCCACGTTTTAGTGAAGTACACCAGATCTTTCCGACCTTTCTCATAGCCTCTTACGACAACCATGGGACGAAATGAGGTAAGGATTTTATTTGCTGTACTGCCACCATAAGGCAATTACTTAATATTTATAGGGTTATAAATATCAAAGTCATCAACAACGCTACAACTTACGTAATTTAGAAGTGTTTTATGCATAAATGAAATTGGCCAACTTTACTAACAAAATTTGCGGTAAGTGCGGTCGCGTTCGATTTGTTAGTAAGTTTCGGTTTCACTAATTTCTACTCGCAAACAAGGTTTTTTATAATAATAATAATAATGGGCGTTAACTAACTCATTATTTGCATATAACAATCTGGTAGTCACAATTCTACACCAGCAGCTCGCTCTGAAGTATGGTTTCGTGTATCGGAAACTGCCTTATTAAAATGACAGGCTCTACTGGGACCGGGCTACGTCAAAGTAGGACTGTTTTTGCGATTTATTCGCATTTAACATTGTGTTGACAGAGCGGCCACAATCAAGAATATTTTTGATAGACATTAAAATTTCGTATGACGAGAACCTCGTGAAAGCCGAAACTAGCAACTACAAATAGCTCAGATTATAAGTGCTCATTTAAAATTTCATGCTGCGCAAACAATCCGTTGAAATTGCTATTACAATTTCGAGTGCTGATATGCCATACGGTTGGCGGTGAAGCAAAATATCATGAGGAATTCTGTATTTTTTTTAATAGAATTTGAATGGTAAACAAGCGCACAGTACAGTAATGGTAAGTGGATGGTCTGGCCCATAGAAACCTAAATCTATTCTTGTTTATGTACATGTATTGTCACCCTTAAGGACTAAGACAGATTTCCCGATTTCAGTAAACAGAGTTTCCGGTTCTACACTCATTATAGGAAGCACAGCATCATCAAGCTGCTAGTTTGTATGTAAGCGAAATAAAAAAAATATTTTTAGTACATACACTTTAAATGCACACGTATTGGGAAAACATGTTAAATTATTCACTGCATTTGCATTAAATAAATTATATTTCTCGAGGGCCTTTTATGGTGTCTAAGAATCATTGCAACTATCGATGAGTTTAATGTTGCCTATATACTTTTTTACTACCAAACTTTTTGTTGAAATTCTAATGGCGTGGCTTGGAAAAGTGCTTTAAGTTTTAAATAGAGTGAATTTTAAAAGTAAATCGCCTAGAATTTATAAAAAGTTTCTCGAAGGATTTCCAGTTGCACTTCCGCGTCTATTCAAAGGCTTAGTGGCAAACTTTCCAAGCGTTTCGAAACTTCGCTCAATACCTAAGTAGAATAAGTGTTTATTTGAAAAAGTGAGAATGATAAACCAGTAATCGTTACAGAGTCGAAACGTTGTCATGGTGTCATAGCCCGGGGACAGAGAGCTTCCTTAAAATTTTTATACTTAGCGATTTTAATTCACGCTGACAACCCCATTAAAATTCGTATTAATGATTATATAGTACAACCAGTATTTATATTATGTACTTAAAACTGAAGGAAATCATGTAAAATTAGGATGTGCAACAATTTACAACATACTAACTCATCATAGATTTTTCCAAGTTTGCAAGATTTCTTGCCATTGCTTATGGATATGCATAAGAAATAGTTTAAAGTAATTATTGTGAACTAAATATAGTGAAAATAGGCTGTTAAGCTAATTCAGTGCGCTATACGGTCTTTGTTTGCATCACCACTTACTCCCTTATTCACTCAGGTGGGATAAAGTCAAGCATTTAATAATATTATTGCGTATAGCGATTACTTGAGAAAAAATGTAGCTATAATTTTAAATAGCTCTTTATGGGAACAAAAAAATACGAATTGCTGCATAACTGGAGCATCTTTTAGTGACAATCTAAATAAAATTATAGTTGCTAAAGCCCAAATAGTACAATAAAAATTTTTGTTGGTAGAAGAGACAGTGTAAACAGCCAACATTAAGATACTATATAGAACTTCGAGCTTAGTGCTTCCAACAACTACCGGCATAGGTGTGGCATTAACATTAAACATGATCTTTGTGATTTCTTATATTTACGCGAACACTACACATTTAATTAATACTAGTTTTTACGGATTTTATCGCGTATATTTAACTATACATACTACACATTTACATTATCCGACGTTTCGAGCGCTTTACAGCAACCATGGTCAAGGGTTGTCATAGTTAACAGCGGTTACCATAGATTAAAATTTTACTTTTGTTCCGATCTACAAAGTATGAACTTATGGTATCTTGAAGTCTTGCAGTTGTATGCTTGGATTGGGATTTAATTTTATTTATTATAGGATCCCAAGCAGATGGTAGCACCCACATTCATTTTAAGACCTATCCGTTAGGAGACACTATTGAGGTCATTGAGCATAGTGCTTAGGTCCTGCAGCGATTCTGCCATAAGGAATATATCGTCGTCAAATCGAAGGTTAGTGATGTAATCGTCATTGATGTTAATACCGTTTCCTTTCTAGTCCCGTAGCTTGAAAACATCTTCCGATACAGCGGTGAAGAGTTTCGGGGATATAGCCGAATCTAATATAATATTTAATATTTTTATAATTTTCATATTTTCAAAAAGTTCTTTCTCCCGATTATATTTTACCAATAAAAAGGCAGAATAATATTTTAAGAAAGAAAATTTGAAAGTTTGCAAGAACGGTATTAAAAATGTTTTACACAATACTTTGAATATTGATGGACTTCAATTAATACATTGAAAAGTTTCGGGAAGTTAAATCAAACTGAGATTTAAGCTGAATACAATCCACAGTACGATTTAATTATCGCTGATGTGGTGAAACCAACCGATGGTGCGCGAACGGTCGAATAGGTAGAAAAGTTGGGCGAAGGATTAAAGTTTAATCTCGAAAAGTTTTGATATATAACTCTTTTTTGAACGTTTATTTCATCTCGACACAGAATATTTACAATGCGCATCTTTATTATTAATAATTAATTTCTATATAAAACCGTCTAAAATTACGTCAAAATTAATATTTTACACAATTAAAAATACATTAATAAGCATAAAGTTAAAAATATAAAAAGTAAATATATAAAATTATTTAATTAATGTAGAGACTCTTGAGTGCTGAAGATATATTTTTACATTTTTTACTTTTTTTTACTTTTATAATGAATACTTTCGCTCCGGTACATTCACAGCTAGATTTCCTACGGTGTAAAAATTGTACCGACGATACGCTGTTTAAAGGTAAATGGGGATTAAATATACACATTAAACGATGCTGTAGTAAACGTATTTCGGTTTCACAGCCTACCGTAGAAATTCATGACTCTTTAATAATACTAATGAGAAAAAAAATAACTTTTGTACAATTTTCATAGTAACCTACCGGTGGTTAAAAGAATTTCCAGAGGTGCGAGAATGCAACTTGTCAAGCATTGTCATGCACTATTCAAAACTATTTTACTAATTGTGAAAAGAGTTGGCAAAAATTATGTATTTACATTCGCGTATTCCCATTGTCATTTAAATAAAAAAAGAATAATCAATCAGTTCAAATCAAAAAAAAAAAAAAATCAGTTACGTCTCAACTAAAAGAGATTTCTTTTCGAAATTTAGATTACCCAATTAATACTCATTTATCTCGACCTTACCCTCGATTTGATATAAAAAAGTAGTTAAATCGAAAGTAATGGATGGCGACTTAAAAAATGCATCCCGTATTCTATTCTCAGACGACATCCTCGTTCCTCGTAATGTCGAAACTCTTGAAGGCCTTCGTCAGAAGATTCTTTTGGTCAATCCTTCTTAGAATTTACCGCTGCCTCCAAATACCTATGCAACCTTTACAAATTTCTGAAAAAGACACTTTAGACGCAATCTTGTCATTTCGAATGGCTCTGCCGGCGGCATTGACGGGATTACGCCTCAACATCTCAAAGCTCTTTTAAGCACGTCTGCTGGTGATGCCGGTAGAGCACTTCTTAATGACATTACAAAATTATGTAATTTTATGCTTTCTGGTAATGTCAATCCCAATTTCATTCCCTACTTACATGGGGTAAGATTGTGTGCCTTGAAAAAAAAAGGATAACGGTATCCATCCTATTGCTATTACTGTTAGTTCCACATTTCGACGCTTAACTTCAAAATTAACTTGCAGGCACATGATCTGACCTCCATGATGTTTTATATAACAACGTAATGATATCTCTCTGTAAATTTCCCACCTTTGCATGATTGAAGGCAGCATGTTGGTGGGCGAGACAAACGTGATCGAAAAATGCATATACTCAACGTGAACTCAAATTTGATCGCTTTTTAAGAGGAAGGTTTCCAGGTTTCCAATCTAAGTTATATATAAAATTTAATTTCACGCCTGTCGTTGAAAAATAATTTTACCTATATGCACATATTGTTATAGATGATAAAATTATTTAAAAATATATATATATATATATATATATATATATATATATATATATCTTGAAGTCTGTCTATCTGTCAGTATTTGCCGATGAACTGATTGTAAGGACACTTCACGAACAGAAGGAGTGCAATGCCAGGAGTAATACCAGCTATATTTTATGTGAGAATCTCAGACAGTTCAAAAAAATGGATAATTAGTAAAACAAGATGTAATGAAAACTCGATTTTCAAAACCGGAGTGAAAACAATAACTTCCCCGTTTTTTGAAAATCATTGATTTTCATAGCGGAAAGTAAAAAATTCATTAAAATCGGTCGGTCTAGCCATTCTCAAGTGATGATCTTCATACATGCATTACACACAAATTGCACAAGGACACTGCCTTGCGGCCCTGCGGCACCTCGACCAATCGCTTAGCTTCGGAGTCGTCCATTGTGAGGCAGTCTGCAGTTCTGTTAAAAAAATATTGGATTTGTGGGTTTGAGATGTATTGGGGCAGACACAAGAAAGGCTTTCCGCCTATCTTGGTCATGCAGATCTCTTATCATTGTTTAATGTAGGGTATGAAATAATAATGTCTTGTCCAGACCGAATTTCGGTCACGGCCACCAGTCTCAACGGAGCCGATTATTGGAGCAGGAGCAGGAGAGGATTATTGTGCCCGAATGTATAAGGAACTACAGGTGCACTTTGTTCCCTCATCAGTACGATGGTACGGCAAACCGAAGCGACCGGAAAACCCAATAATTGATTTTGGCTCGACCCGGTCTTCGAACCCTGGACCGCATTATCAGCAGTCGCGTTAATGATCGAGGTGGTATATACTATATTACCTCGTTGGTCCAGTACAGCGTGTTCACATAAGTACATAAGCAATAAATGTTGCTATTGTATTAGCGTGTTATTAAAAACTAATTTTCCAGTATAATTATGTAGTAATATCTCAAAACATTTTAATTGTTATTACGAACATGAACATTAAATTACCAACCTAATAAATAATAATCAATTACCCGCTTGACCGATCATTTTAAGCAAGAGCAAGTCATTTTAAGAAAATCGATATATAAGTCGTTTTAATTTGCATCATAAGACGTATTGGTATTCATACAATAAATTATAGTCATGATTGCATTTGTGTTATATGCTGCAGTTAGTTTAAATATTTGAATTTAAAATAAGAATGTAAATATGCTATATAGGTTTATAAAATACTAATTATATCTGGTTTTTAGGTTCTCTACAACTGTTTTCAAAATGCTTTACTAGACGAATTCCCAATCCAAGAAACAGTAAATATTCCACAAGCAAGTAAGTATTAGTAATGTTGATCCAAATGTCTAATTCGTGGATAAAAAAACATAGAATTCTATCGACTCTAAAACATGATGATGCTAGTGAACTTGATTAAAAAGAAAATCTTTATGGATTGCCAAAGGTTTGTTTTTAATACAAATTTAAGTCGAGATAATGAAGGTAAGACTAAATGTATTTTTTTTTCAAATAGTCAAATAAATAATGTAGGTGTACATGTATCTGCAATCCACAGATGGTAATAGGTATATACGAGTAATAAGTAAATATTTAAAATCTTTTACAGAGATTTAACGAACGTCTGATGAATGCAGTTGAGTTGCAATTCGATGTGATGATGATACCCCATCCATTAAATCATGTATCACTACGTAAAAAGACGTAATATTGGTTTCAGGACTGTTACGTCAGGTACATTATAGCCCTTCATAAGTTCACTGTTGTAAAAAGGCTTGAGCCAACTGGATCCATTGACTTAATGCATCTTTTATCAGGTCGTCACTCCATTTAGTGGATGGCTCACACTTCGTTTACGGGTATGATGCTGCCACTCGAGAACCTTTTCTCCATCATTTGTCGGTATCATCGGTTCATATCGTTGGCCCATTGCTACTTCAGCCTACTACTCCGTTGGACACTATATCACTTACTCTGGTTCTACTGCGGATATCCTCTTTTTTAAGTCAATCATGCCGAGAAGCTTTTTTAGACGACATACAGTAAAAGACCACGTCTTAGATCTATTCATATATGCCATTACTAACAACACCCACTGGTTGTATGAAAAAATTTGTTTTCAAGTTTTAAAGTAGAAATACGTGACGAGATGTGCGGTAATTTTTTAAATGTTGTCAGCTAAGTCGAATTCGTTGACTGACCTCTCCGTCGAAGTTAGCCTTTACTTCATAAATATTAGTTAGAGCTTTCGTTACTGCTTTTTTATACAACCTCCTCTTAACAAACTTTGGGAGGGTTTAAATATTAAGCAATGAAGATTAATTGTAATGTTGAATCGATTTGCAAAGGTCAAAGACAAGTGATCATGTGTTTTCACTGATCCTAAAGACACTAAGTATGTTTTTTATTAATAAATAAAAGTGCACAATTTTGTTGGCGTAAAGAAAACTCATTTCGTACTGTAGATATCTTAAGAGACGAATTTGGGAAATGTCATAAATATCTCTTGGCTTCCAGTAGATGCCGGATTACTCATTTCATTGATGGTAGACTTGAAATACACAGATGACGAGGAACAGCGTCAAAGGTGTGAATACTTGATACTAAAGCGCTTACTGCGGTGATAGTAGTGAACCCTCTTTACTACAAGGGAGGTCCAGTCACGAACATTTTTGGGCCAATAAACATGATGAAGAATAAGTGAAATACTTTCATAATAATATTGGTTATCTATTTTTAGTTAATAATGGTTTTAGTGATAGAGCCACGCAGCAGCTATATGATATGTACAGTACGAATAGGTCGACTCGACCGGAGTAGGACCACGCTCTCATAGAATACCAGCGTAAAATAGCAGCACAATGCTGCTGTGTTTCGTATGATGAGTGTAGAAAACCGGAGACCCTTTGTACTGGAAACTAGGCATTACATTTTAGTCCTCAGGGGTGACAACGCATCTGCATTTTGACTCTTCATCATCATCATCATTACAGTCCTTCACAAGTTCCCTGATGAACATAGGACTCTCCCAAGGAATGCCACAAAGCACGGTCCTGAGCCACCTGCATCCATCAATTTCCTGCTTGTCTTACCAGGTTGTCACTCTATCTTGTGGGGGCCACCCTACACTACGCCCACCAGTACGAGGCTGCCACTCAAGAACCTTTTTTACCCATCGGTTGTCGGTTCTTTGAGATATATGGCCAACCCATTATCACTTCAGCTTACTAATCCGTTGGGCTATGTCAGTCATTCTGGTCCTACTGCTGATATCCTCATTTCTAAGTTTATCACGCAGAGTAACCCCGAGCATAGCCCTCTCCATAGCTCGCTGAGCGACCTTGAGCGTCCTCATACGGTCAGCAGTGAAGGACCACGTCATAGATCCATAAGTTATCACTGGCAACACGCACTGGTTGTACAATCTTGTTTTCAGGTTTTGAGGTATACCTTAATATATTCCTAATTAAAAATAAATGTAGATATCTATGGGCCACAGTATCCACTTAGCATCGTGTGGACTGTGAACTGCTCGTTTGTCAACCTTATTCTAAGAAAAACAACTGTATATTGCAGGAGTCAGAGACCCCTCTTTTGTTCCGCCTCTGACTAAAGGAGAGACGAAAATTTTTGAGGAAATGCCCAATGTTGGTGATGGACTATTTGGAGTAGCGCGAAGAACCAAGCCCAAAATATTGGCTGATTTCTGTCGTCTCATCGTAGATAAAATTGTAAAAAATATTATATCATTAGCGGTGTGTTGATTATAATCGTCGTGAATCGACAAAGTTTAATTTTACAATAAAACCAATAGTAATAAAATAACCATTCATAAAGCACTGATTTTCTATTAATAAAGCGGATTTTATTGTGAGGTATTTCTTTTTAAAAAGCAATTATTTTTATTTTTAATTACCTACATGGGAAGTATTAAGTTGTATGTCTAAACTAGTAAGAAGTTGTATGTCACGAAACTCTTTCCTCCGTTTTTAATGTTAATTATAATATATCGTTTTTATATATATTGCTATCTGTATGCTCACAACCAATTTATAACTTGAATATTGTAACTTCTCATTAAGTGAAATGTATATTTCTTTTGAGAATAAAATATCTTTAACCATATATTGTAATATGTCTACCGTACCTCCATAATTGCGAAAGTTTAGACTGTTCTTGTAAAATCGATAGGTAGAGAAGATAGGCTTTGAATATCTGCACTTACGTCCTGGTATTTGAAGTTAAAATACTGAAACTAATTGTGACGACGCTGTCGTTGTGCTGTTATGATTGTGTAGGAATAATCCACTCGCGCTTCAGCGAATATCCCCGATGCGCTGCGAAATGAGGCAGCCCCATTCGCATCTGAAATGCATCATTGTATTGCACGCGCAATGCACTGTACTGTTGTTGAGAGTAATTAACCCAGAGTTTGCTCGTGTATAGGGATGTGCAATAAGCATTAAACAGCAGACGGATGATTTGCTATGATTGGATTTCCTGGTAGTTTTAATTTTTTTGCACGGAACCCTAGTTCCTTTTCCAAAATAAACTTAAAATAAGTTACTCCTTATAACATCAGCTATCTGCCTGTAAAAGTTTCGTCATAATAAGTCCAGCCATTTCGGAGACTAACCGGAACAAAAAGATAGACGGTCAAAAATTATAAACAGTAAAAAGCTATTATTTTGTCATTATAAACAGTTACTTCAATTTGATTTATTTGTATAGATTAAATTATATTTAACCTCTTTATTATATAAGTTGAACAGTAATGATACGCAGAAGAAATATAAATGTAAAATACATATTTATCTAGAGTTAATTAAGTCTCATTGCTTACAAATTGCTGCCACGGGATCAACTTACAAAACAATTAAAAGGTTTAAGAGTTTAAGAAACATAATAGTATAGTAAAGTTGGGATAGGGTGTTGCTATAGAAACGGAATAAATTGGAAAGTGTACTAATGTTATTAAATTCTAAAGAAATTATTAATAAAGGTAATATTATATGTGTATTCCTATGGGAAGACCTTACTATTGGTTTGAATACGATATATCTATTCAATACGATACTAAATACTGCCATCTATTGGAGATCATGAACAGCACCACGGCTTCAATGATTGTAAATGTGAATACACGTGTATGTGAATACACGGCTGAATTGTATGAAAATAAACAATTTATAATAGAAACTAAATATACATATAAACATATATATACAGTTTAATTAATAGTTGAAACGATTGTATTGATGAGAAAGTATCAAGATAATCCTTTTATCTGAAGTCTAACTTTTGCGTCCGTCGGTTTCCAAATCATTGATTGGATTCACCCTATTAGTAATAATTAAATCAATTACTTACGGATTGTGTTCGCCTTGAATTTCAATGTGTTGTTAATTTATGAAAAGTTTTTATGGTCATTAAAATTCATATTAAATTACAGTATTAACAAATGCCAGAATGGTTAATTAACAAGCGAAATAAAAAAACATAATTTTTTTAAATACACCTACCAATTTTCCCACTTTTTATTATTTTTGAGAGTTTGGGGTTGGTAATAATAAAAACTGCCGATTGAATTACCAAAATTGACACTTTAATTACCGAAGACCAGTTACAACTTTAAACACACTAATAATAAAAATAAATTGTATTCCTGATCACTTTATTTTGCTGTTATATCGCTTCGAAGTATTCGCTTGATTTGCCAATTCAATACTGACTCGGTCGCGGTCCTTACCGGCCTAATGTAGGGCCTCTTTGACTGAAACATCTAGAATGTTCGAGTATATGCAGATCTCGACTGACTGGGTGTAGAAAGTTCTAGCATGGTATTTCTAGAAAAATCACGACTCTCGCAGTGCTGCTTCTCGATACTAAATGGCGCTAGTGGTAACTCGCCATGTACCAAGCAATAATTATGGCACGCAACATTATTACATTGTCATTCAATTCTGAGCTTCTTTTATGTTGAAAATTTCAAGTCTCTGGTTCTAACCCATCGGGAAGTAAGTTTAAAATCAATTAATAAATTCGACCCGAATAGACATGGTGAACAAAAGATATTAATAATAAATAAATTAAACGTTTAGACATGGAAAACAAACACGGAATTGAGTTGAAAAACGTGGTAAAATTTCTTATAATGAGTGACCATTTTTGCTAGTGCTTTATGAACGTGGTGCAGATGGTGAGTCACACATTTTTAAGATGTATAAACATATAATATTAGTACTGTGTGTGTTTGCCGTGTTAATCAGTTATTTGTCAATGGATAGCATACGGTGTATAATAACTACGATGGATAAAATAAATTAAAGTAATTAAACGTGATAATATCCGTAAATAATAGTTTTATTCAATAGGATGGATAGTGCCAGAAAACGATAGGTGCTCTGAAAATTTTCACAGGTATCCACGTAGCTGGTGAAAGGTAAAGCTGATTATTTTGTCGGTTAACGAAAGATCAAATAATCAATTGTTCGTAATGAAAATTAAGTTAAATAAAGTAAAATATTTTTCTACTACACCATCTCTCAAGGGAGTATATTCAGTTGTCAGTTGTCAATCGTGTAATGTCAATTTTTACACCATTGTTTGTTTTGTACACAATCTCTTTTAGTGATTTGTTTTAAGTGAAAATAATTAACTACAATGTATGTAAAATAATTAGACCGGACCATTAATACCGTACAAAGTGCAACGAAATGTCCGAAACATCTGATACTGCTATAGCTGAGTGACGATTACGGCGAATTCGGGCTGAGAACTATTTGCTTACCAGAGGACTGTTTACTCCCTTAATTTTTTATAGAATAAGAGTGCTAAACAAGCACATAGTCTATCTGATGCTAAGTGGATACTGTGGCTCATAGATACCTACGTTTATCTTTGTTTAAGAATCAAATCAGATGTGTTATCGCCCCGGAGGACTAACATGGAATGCCTCTTTTCCAGTAAATAGAGTCACCGGTTCTCTACACTCATCGTACACAATATAGCAGCCTGATATTTTAAGTTGATATTCTGTGAGAGCGTAGTCCCTCACTTAATTTATTTGCTGTCAACTTTCACAGCAATATAACGAAAGTCAATAAAACTACAACCAGAACTGAAGTTACATAGTTAAAGTATTTGTTGTGGTTTTAACTAAATAGGGGTATGTGGGACAAACTAATATAACAAAGTTGATCTTGATATTTGTGTTATTCCTTTCATGACTGGACTTTCTAACACTATTCGTTCTTTATTTATTTTGTTAGAAGAAAAGTATTGGTTTATAAATAAGTTTACGAATGGATTTCAAGCTGATAAAGTTATCACAAATAAGAATGAAATTACCTATCTCTTTGCATGGATAAATGCAGATAACCTACAATACATTACATACGACCTAGGGACCTTCAAGAAAAGAGCTTACTCCTAAAGGGCCGGCAACGTACCTGTAATTCCCCTGGTGTTGTGGTTGTTCATTGGCGGTAGTCACTTAACATCAGGTAAACCGTATGCTCGTTTGCCCTCTCTTCTACATATATATATATATATATATATATATATATATATATATATATATATATATATAGAGATCTCTTTACGGTAAATGTTGATCAGACGCGACTTCACGCGAGCACTTTGTTGATCCGAAAACGCATGTTGATCCGGCGCCTTTTGTTGATCCAATATGCATCTCTGGTAACTAATGTGGCTCCGACCGGATCAACATCTTCACTCACTAGACTGTTTCCTAGCGTTGACCGAAGTTGATCCGATATACAAATCCACCTTACGATGGTTACGAAAAATGTTGATCCGATTTAAATGAGCCAATCAGAGCACAGCAAACGATAAGATAAACTATCGGATTGGCTGTATGCAGCCGCGACGTTGCCGTTTCGTATCTTTGGCGGTACAAGCTACAGATTAAATGCGTGTTATGTAATGCATTCAGGGTGCTGTTGGGTCTACCTCGTTATTGTAATGCGCCGGGTATGTTCGCGGAAGCGCGTGTCGATTGTTTCTACACCACCATGCGTAAACGATGCACATCCCTGGTGCGCAGGGTGCGGGCCAGTTCCAATGGTATCCTGAGGGCATTTTCTGATAGGTTTGAGGTCAGTACCTGAACCATTGTCATATGGTGCAAGTGCTAAGTAATCGGGCCTGTCTTATATATAGGTTTAAAATTAGGTAAATAGTTTTAAGTTTTAAGAAAATTAGTTTTAAGATTTGTATTATTACTAACCACTATGATCCTTGTGGTCGAAATAAACGACTTTTTTTTAACGAATTACTCGACAACGCCCCTTCTTGTAGCGGAAGTGGTGGCAACGGCGACATAAGGTATTCGTCTGAGTACGTGTTTGCGATCGTGCGTGTGTGTGTGTGTGTGTGTGTGTGTGTGTGTGTGTGTGTGTGTGTGTGTGTGTGTGTGTGAGAGAGAGAGAGAGAGTGTGCGCGCGCGCGCGCGTGTGTGTGTGTATTTGTGTGCATATGTGTGCGCGCGCGCTCGTGTGTATGTGTGTGTGTGTTTGTGTGCATATATGTGCGTGTGCGAATGTGTACGTATGTGTGTGTGTGTGGCGTGTGTGTGTGTGTGTGTGAATGGGTGTGCATGTGTGCACTGTTGTGTTTGTGTGTGCGTGTGTGTGCGGCAGTGTACTTATGTGAGTGTGTGTATGCGTTTGTGCGTGTGCGCATGTGTGCATGTTTGCACGCGCGCTTGCGTGTTTGTGTGTGTGTGTTTACCATAAACCAGTTAACATGTTTTCTACATCTTCATAATCAAGATTTTTAAGGACGCGTTTACAAAATTGATAAGTATAGAATCGAACTATTACATGAGATATTATCATGAGACCTTACCTCCGGTCTTGATGTAGTGACCTCAAAATGTAATTCGGAATTACTAGTGGAACTCCTGGACTAGTAGAACTGGGTGTGCTGAGTTTGGGCTCGTTTTGTTAGTTATGATGAGTCCTTACCTCCGGACTTGCTGAAGTGACCTGAAGGTGTACTTCGGTATCTAACACTGTAACACCTGGACTAGTAGAGCTAGGTATGCCGAGTTTTTTTTTTGTTAGTTATGATGAAACCGTCACACAAGAAAAGTTCTTTTCACTTTATCTCTAGTACCAATAGGTATCCAAGCTGATATTCGGAAAAATGAATAACCTCGTAGTAACATCTTTAGGGGCAGTTTCGATATTTACTTACCAGCCACACTGTTTTTCGCTGTAACCAACTGTCCTTTATATGAGCCTCACTTGCCCTCACGCGGTAACCACTTTACTGCACTCCAGTGCACCCACCAACATCTCTGCCACCTACGCCTCCACATCTACCACCGCACCCCTCTCTAAGCTTTCGTTCTCCACCTCCGCTACCTCCGCGTCCACCACCGCCTCAACAATAAACTCCGCTCCCTCCGCTGCCACCACCACGCGCCGTCACTATTCTTTCCGCCTCCAACACAATTCCCCGTTTCCACTATTACTGACTTCACCACAAATTTCTCTCCTCCGCCTTCACTACATACTACGCTGCATTCACCTCCGCCTCCACATCTCCATTCTCCGCCTCCGTTTTCTGGGCGCGCACGCGCACACACACACACACACACAAACACACACACACACACACACACTCAAACACGCACTCAGACGAACACACACGCACGCACACCCACCCGCACGCATGCACCCGCACGCGCATATACACACAAACACGCACTCAGACGAACACACACGCACGCACCCACACCGCACGCACGCACGCACACGCACGCGCATACACACACGTGCGCTCTCGCGCACTCACATAAATACAGACACACAAACGCACACCTAAGCACATACACACACACGTACGCACGTACGCACACACACACACACACGCACAAACACAGACACGAATTCACACACACATGTAAACACACGCGCGCGCACACATACATAAACGCACGCGCGCGCACAAATTCACATACGCGCGCGCCCTCGCACACACACACACACACACACACACAACCGCACATACACTCACACACACGCGCGCGCACGAACGAACACACATACACGCACAAGCACATACACAAACACAAAACAACAGTGGACACACGCACGCACACACGCACACACTCGTATCTACACACACAAAAGCAAACACACGCGCAACCGCACGCACACACACACACACACACACACACACACACACACACACACACACACTCACACACACACACGAACAACAGTTAACACACGCACGCAAACACTCACACACACACACACACACGTACATGCGTTCACACGAAACACATGGACGCACATACAAACACACGCACGCGCACACTCAAACTCGTATAAACACACACACACACACACACACACACACACACACACTCGAGTGAACGCTACAATTAATTTATTTGTACACATTTTTTTTTAAATTTGTAAAACACTAAAATTAATTTGTAATAAAGTACTATCCATCATCATCTAATTGATCTATGACAAATGAATAAAATAACAGAAATTCACTCACACGATAAAAAACTCGAACAAACGTCTTTCCACAATAAAACCTGCCAACCAAAGTTTGATCCACAAAATCAGCATATAACGTATTTTCTTACCTTATTACTATAACGAAGTAGCCTACTGGGTTCTCTGTCACACACAGAATGCGACGTTGCCGCTTCGTGTTCGAGTACCTATTCGTCAATTATGGCTCCGGATCCACTTAGTCTAAGTAAATGTCGCATTTATATTAAATATACTCTGGATCTAAAAAATCATATTCAGTATGATTTTTTCGACCGTTTATAGATCAACAAATGTTGGTCAAATCGCTGACGAGTATATTGAAATCCTGTTAGTGCAGATCCACCGACGTCACACGCGCATCAAGAATGGATCAAAGTATATCAGTTTGTGCGACGAGGAGCTGAGCAAACACGTCAAATAAGTGGATCAACAATTGTTCTAACTTCTCACTGGATCAACATTTACCGTGAAAGGATGATTATATATATATATATATATATATATTTATAAATATATATATACACATATATATATAATGATTACGCGAAACGCTTAGAATACCAAGTTAAGAATATTTATTGAACCCTTTGTCGCCTCTTATGACACCTATGCAACGGGTGTTACTGCACGCTACGCCACTACGCGATGAACTAAAACATGGAAACAGATGGGTAGCATCTTCCTGATTACAACTGATGGTAATAAGAAGCTGCGGTTGCCTACCTGACTACTAAGCGTTAAAATTATGCAATCTAAGAAGGAGTGGACTTTTTATAAGTTGTGATGTATGATTAAATGAAATATAAATTATAATATTATTTATTATATAATGATTAAAACTTGATCACGAAATTGATGACGAGGGTATTACTAAATGATGTATAAATTAATATAAAACGCGTAGGTGAAAGAATTAATTCTAAAACTTTATTAATTTTACGGTGGGCTGATACGAAGCCAGGCGCGACGAGCTGTAAATTATGGCAGCTATTAACTTAAAATATTCTCGCATTTTTGTTTCTTATAAGACTTGAGAAGAGATAATTGAAGTAAAGTGACAATATTACCATCTTGCTGCTGAGTTGCGAAAAGATGTCAAAGAATATTTATTAAGGCAGTGCGTTTTAACATTTAGAGTTTCATCAGCATTTACTACCAGGTGGGATTGTAGCTGACCCGGCTTATAATAATAATAATATAATAATATATTATTACCAGTATTTTTACTTTATTTTCTGCTGTTATTTATTATACGGCCCCCTAGAAATCTTTATGAATATTATTCATTTTCTTTTTATTTGTACTTTTTTAATTATTATTATTATTTTTATTTACATATGTATATTTTTAAGAACGATCCACATGATAAAATTACATACACTACCATATACTAACCATATACTTCTACATCTTTCATTATACATATTTACAATTTCTTTTTTAAAACTAAATTACTTTACAATGAACATAAACTACTACATATATACTGTTCTGTATGCTTTACAGATCCGTATGCAGAACATTCTTGTGATTATATCTAGTTTCTTTTTTATCTGAAATCTGGTTGCAGTGAATCCGGAAGCCCCGGAAGCGTATAGTACTGTAGGTTATATGACTGTTATATGTGTAGCTGTTCATGAGATCTTTTGAGAGGTTGGATTTATATTTTGTTTTATTTTTAATGCTATCTGTCCACTTGCTATCACAAGAATGTCATCTGCGTAGGCTTCCATAGCCTGCTCAGATGCTGCTCCACTTCCTGCTAGAGTGGATCCAACAGATTTTTTTTTATAGAAGAGGGGGCAAACGAGCATGTGGCTCACCTGATGTTAAGTGACTACTGCCGCCCATAATCAACCGCAACACCAGGGGAATTGCAGGTGCGTTGCCGGCCCTTTAGAAAGGAGTAAGCTCTTTTCTTAAAGGTCCCCAGGTCGTATCGGTCCGGAAAAATCACCGGTGGTAAATTATTCCACAGAGAGGTTGTACGCGGAAGAAAACTCCTTTTGAAACGTACAGTGGTGGACCGCCAAGCATCCAGATGGTGTGGATGGTATCGGGACGTTTGCCGTGTAGTGCGTTCACGAAATTTGGCGGCTGGGATTAATCCGAACAATTCCTCAAAGCACTCCCCGTGATAGATGCGATAAAATACGCAAAGAGATGCAACATCTCTTCGCAGCGCCAGTGAATCGAGCCGATCGGAAAGCACTCGGTCGTCGATGATTCGAGCCGCTCTGCGCTGGTTGCGGTCAAGTGGAAGGAGCTGGTACTGGGGAGCCCCAGCCCAGAGATGGGAACAGTATTCCATGAGCGGCCGAACCTGCGCCTTGTAAAATTGCAGGCGGTGTGCCGGCATGAAATACTGTCCCGCTCTGCTGAGCACGCCAAGCTTTTTAGAGGCCAATTTGGCCTTCCCTTCCAAGTGACCACGAAACTGCACGTCACTCGATATGTCGACGCCGAGGATTCCGATACTGGCTGAGGCAACAAGGGGAGTGCCTTGAAACTGAGGGGATACGACAAAGGGGTTCTTTTTAGCGGTTAACGCGCAAACTTGTGTCTTCTGGGGGTTAAAGTGGACTAGATTTAGTCGCCCCCCAATCCGAGACTCTGTCCAGCAGAGACTCGACTTCAGACACAAGTTTGTCCCGGCACTCAGAGACGTTTTCCCGAGAAATATTAGCTCGGCCGGTGTAAAGAGCATCACCAGTGCTGTCATCTGCATAGCAATGAATGCTACGGGTTTGCAACATATCATTGATATGCAGAAGAAACAGCGTTGGCGATAGCACGCAGCCTTGTGGAACACCAGCATTAATAAGCTTGCAATCGGAGCTTGCACCGTCTACAACGACCTTGATGCTCCGATCTGCAAGAAAACTGGTGATCCAATCGCACAATTTCTCGGGAAGCCCATAGGAAGGGAGCTTCGAAAGAAGCGCTTTGTGCCAAACCCGATCGAAGGCCTTCGCAATGTCCAAACTAACGGCCAATGCCTCCCCCTTGGACTCTACTGCCTCCGCCCATCTGTGAGTTAGGTAGACCAGAAGATCACCAGCTGACCTACCACGGCGAAAACCGTATTGGCGGTCACTAATCAGCTGGTGATCCTCAAGGTACCTCATGAGCTGGCAGTTTACAATGGTCTCCATTGTTTTGGAGAACAAGGAGGTGATGGCGATAGGCCGGTAGTTGGACGGGTCTGAGCGGTTGCATTTTTTAGGGATCGGGTGAACGAAAGCCGTCTTCCATGATTTTGGGACTACGCCTAGGGAGTGTGAGTACCGGAAAAGACGCGTTAAAACCGGTGCCATCATAAAGTGCATCTCTACTATCGGTATCATCGGTAGTGTATCTCTGTGGAACAAAACCATATTGTCTATAGTTCATTTTGCATCCATGTCCAAGTTGCCATATTAGTTTGTTAATGAAGAGCTTCTCTAAGACCTTTCCCAATATTGGTAGGAGTCCATTAGGACGATATGACTTTGGAACTATGTAATGTACCCTGTTAGGTTTTGGTAAAACTCGGAAAATCGCCTTTTTCCATATAGTTGAGAAGTATTCTATTTTGAGATACTTGTTATATATTTCTTTTAATATTTCCGGCTCGGTCAAATATGCCCAAATATAAAATAATAATATATAGAAAATGTCTGTTGTTCGTCCGTCATATTCAGGGGATTTTTTTGACTCATATTACCAAAGATTATTTCTAGCGCTGTTTCTGTAAATTTAATAATACCTTCTGTTTCTTTATTTCCCTGTATTTCATATATTATTTCATTGGCTTCCGTCCTTGGCTTAGTTTGTTCCAGATCATCCATTTGAGTATCATCTGATGGGAATAATGTGTTAGCTAAAAGTTTCGCAGAGCATTCAGGGGTCAGGGTTTCGGTTTCATTTGCTGCATTTACTTTTAGAAATACATCCGCTTTTGCCTTGTAATTTTTCTTTACTACTCTATATATACTCTGCCATAAGTTATTTTTGTCTTGTACAGAACGTCTTACAACTGTACGTTATGCTTTACGTTATCAGTTTTTTTTATCACTCTTTAGCTTTTAAGTAGTCTTCTATGACGATCAGCCTCCTGTTTTCGTTTGCATAACTAATTTTGCGTCTTTTCCGGGTTACCTCTTTCTTTTTCTTACTGAGTTCTTGTGTCCATCATGGTGTCCTTTTGGGTATATTTTTGGTAAGTATTGGTATTGCTTTCCCATATACTTTTAGTATTGTTTTTGTGTATGCGTCTATACATTTTTCGAGTTCTTCTGATGTATCTATATTGGCCACTACTTAGCATTTCCGAAGTTTCCAATTTTTGCTTTTGTATATTCTCAAAGGAGTTCCAGTTCCAGTCTTTATAGGGGTTGAAATTTCGAGTTGACTTTTTTTATACTATTTTCTTTTCTGTCTTCTGTGCTCCATTATGATCTAATAGCAACATGAATTCTGATTTATTTCCCAGTTTTTTAAAAAAATCTTGTGTAGGAAATTTATTGTGCAGGTAACCTCTACTATGCTTTTGAATTCTCTGGTGCCTCTCACGACACCAAATGTTGACATTACTCCAGTATTGACAACGTGCATATTTAGTTGTGCAAGTGCATATATCACAACTTATACCCTTCTATCCTCCACTTCACAACGCCATCAGGGACTTTTGGCATTAAAGTTAGGAGTTCATTTTCAGTTTTGAGGATATCGATGTACTACATTTTCTGTAACAGTATCTGGGTTCACACTGTATATTATGTTTTGATATACGATATTACCCTTCTTTTCATCAGTCGTAATTTTTTGGATTACCCCATATTTACATGTCACATGGGATTTTGCTCCTACATCCGGTAGAAGGAGGACAGATATTTTTTAATATATATAATACACTCTTGAAATGAAACTACTGAAATCTAGAATTAAGAATGTCTATAATTTAAAATAACGGGTACGTACCACCCTCTTAGCTATTTTTGTTAAAGTCATCGAACACAACACATTTAAATGAAACTAGTTTTTAAAGATTATATCGCGTAAATTAACTTATTTTATATTCCCGACGTTTCAAGCGCTTTATAGCACCCATAGTCATGGGGGGCTTGAGGTGTTCGACGTCCCAATGTCATAGTTAACCACATCTACCTCCAGATTAAAATTATTAATTTTTGTTCCGATCTACGCAGAAGTATCTTGAAGTCTTGTAGTTGTGTGCTTGGGTTGGGATTTAATTTTATTAATTATATGATCCTAAGGACATGATAGCACCCAGCCCTCCTCTTCATTGAAATATGAATGTTTTTTGATTTTAATAGCCTTGCGAATCATCCTTGGAAGGAATCGGTGTTCTTTATCGAGGATTTGTGTTCTATCAAATCTGATGTAGTGACGTGCGATCTTGTACATGTTCACAGACTGCAGTCTTCCCGGAGCTTTTATCACCAGACGGATTGTCAGTTCGTTTGTCACGTTAGTTTTTTAAGAAATCTTTTTTTCCTGACGTACGTGAGAGTTGATACAAATGAGAATGAATACAAATAGTAAGAAACAAAATATATGTCTATAAAAATATATTAAAAAACATTGCGAAATCATCTCTTTTTACTTATGTCAAATTCAGAGCAAGCCTGTGTTAGTTAACTGTGGCAAGATCTAAGTGCTTCACTTTTTACGCTTTTCTTTATAGATTACATTACTACAAAAGGTATTACTTAATCTTTTTTGTCCGTCTCATCATGTCAATGCGTTTTACCATCTTAAGCTGAATCACCACTAATTTAACTACTATCAGGTGGGATACTAGTCAGATATATAATAGTTAATAAGCAGATTACAAAGAAACTCTATTTGTTAACATATCATTTTAGAGGTTCGCTGTCTTAAAGCGAAATTCATTTAGATTTAGTTCTGTTTGTCTATTCTAATGCAGCATCCTAAATACAAGAGTGGAATAAAATAATTCGTATATTCTTTATTAACAGTTTACTCTCCACATAATACACACAACAGGTAACAATCGAAATGTTCATATGTGATTCACGGGGCAGTTATCATCACGATGATTCTCATTACTACCACGCATTTGTTTCATTAAACGACTTCAAATAGGAGTAGGTAATCAATTCGACTGTATATTGTTTTTTTATGCGTGTTACCTCAGTACGTTTTTCTAGGTGAACCGATTTTGATAATTCATTTTTTAATTGAAAGCTAATGTTTCTTGTGTGGCTTTGTATAAATTTGATCAAGATCTGACAGTAATAGTAGGTTTTGAGCTATCCTTATAATGCGTATTTAATTTCGAATATATTGACGATGTTCTCATTTTATTTTTATATTGAATTCAGTTGTACAATTTTTTTTTAATTTCACCGCTTGTTAACACTTACATCAACCATTTTTATTGTGCCGACAAAGAGCATTTTGGTTGACCATTTTAAATTCTTGGTAAGAAAATTAAGGATAATTTCTACATCTTCAAATATGTAAGAGAAGAATTCGGTCAGTCCGTTATACTTAAAACTTCTAATACATGTTTCAGCGTGTTGCCATTTATCAATCTAATATATACAACTCACTCTCAGCACTAATAGGAAACCAATAAAACCCTATGTAACGTACGACCTATCCATCACTAACCCTTCACTTTTTCACTGTTGAAAACGACACGATATTTATTTTATTTATTTATGTACGTAGTTCACAATGAAAGAAAAAAATGCTTGAAATAATTTTATTACAATATACAACATGGTAGGCACATATGTGTACATCAATTTGTTGATTTATACTTATATGCAGATAAAGAAGGAATGAAGAAAGGCTTGTGTAAGTTGTAAAACGTTGAGCATGCTTTCGTCTTCACTGGTAATGTAATGAGTTCTTATATTCCAAAACTGAAGGGGGCCGGGTTAACTATGACATCGGGATGTCAAATACCTCAGCCCCTCCGTGACTATATGTACATTAGGGAATCAGTCGGGAATTTAATAAAAATTAATGAAACGCGATAAAATGTGCAAAATTAGATTCATTTAATATGTCCGTAATGTTTTGTCTATCTTTTTTTATTGGTCAAGGATTGCCTTCTAAAGTCAGATATAAAAATACTTTCTATTTATTTGATCAGTTCCAGTCCAAAAATGGGGAGCAGCGTCGTAGGTGTGAGACTTCTGGTACTGCTATCGCTAATCCGCATGCCCAGCATAAAGATTACGGCAAATCTTTCCTACGATGGAATAAGCCGACGTCCAGCAAATAATTTCAATGGGGTAGTAATTAAATAACATTTTTATACTCGTATAAGACAATGAACAGAAACTTTCATACATATATCACAAAAGAGGAAACCTGTTCAGTGCTTCAGAATAATATTTATTAAGAACTTGTTGTAAGTACCCGGCATGAGATGCGATGTCTCTTTAAAATTTTATTTTTATGGTATTTTAAATAATGACTAGCAGTAACCAGCTAGGGTTATCAGGTCCTTGGCCTCAAATTGGGGATCTGGTTTCTGGAATTGGTAAAATTTCTGACTATTGAAAAACAAGTCTGTTCTTCAGCTGGCATCCAACAAAACTCAACCGGCCTTACTACAAAAGGCAGTTTATAATTAGTCTCATTAGTAGTAGTTCAAACTAGAATCTGTTTCACGAAAAACGTTCCGTGGAAATCTGCTAACTAGAATGTAAAGTATGGACCGATACCGTTACCGCTACAGCCTATTAAGGTCCACTGCTAAAGAAAGGCCTACCCCATAGATTGCCTAGTAGGGGAGAGGCCATTTACCACAGCTACCACGCTTGGCAAGCAGGTTTTTTATTTTTAGTCGTTATTAAAATAACGCTGCTGCCCACCCAATATCGAAATTCTGCTAATTGACACCTTTAGTTAAAAAATGTTTTGTGATACAACAAGAACAACAACAACAACACCATAGTTTCATCATAAGCGGATGAATTATATAGGAACGCATGTGCGTTAAACGAATACGAACAAGCAAATATACGCACACATACCTAGGTGGATTGAAAAGTACTCGGCCTAACACAGATCCATTCAATTCTAAAAATCAAATCTACCCACATTATTTAGTTCAGTTCAGACTAGTTCATTGTGTGAAGTTCGAAACGTGTGCGATAATTAGTTGTGATTTTATAAATTTATTAACAAAGTAATCGGACATAATTTCCGCGAATGGAGCAAATCGAGCAGCGTGCCGTCATTAAGTACCTCCATAAGAAGGGGCTATCATCAAAAGCCATCCATGATGACATGGTCAGTACATTAGGCGATTGTGCTCTGTCATATTCATCCGTCAAAAAATGGATAGCAGAATTTAAGCGTGGTAGAGAGAGTGTGAAAGATGAACCCCGCTCTGGAAGGCCTTCGACGTCAACTACTGACGAAAATATTAAAAAAGTACTTGATTTAATAATGGGAGACCGCAGATTAAAAATTAGAGAGATAGCCGAAATTATAGGCATCTCTTATGAACGAACTCAAAACATCATTGTCAACGAGTTGGGTTTCCACAAGGTGTCTGCGAGGTGGGTTCCGCGACTGCTTTCAGTTGAACAAAAATGGACGCGATTGACTATTTCACGCGACTGTTTGGAGTTATTTGAAGCCGATGCAGATGATTTTTTGAATCGTTTTGTTACTATGGACGAAACATGGGTTCATTACTGTACACCGGAAATAAAACAACAATCAAAACAGTGGAGAAGACCTGGTTCACCACCCCCTAAAAAGGCTAAGTCGATTTTGTCGGCAAATAAGGTGATGGCTTCAGTATTCTGGGACTCGAAAGGTGTGATTATTATTGATTATCTTGAAAGGGGTCAGAATATAAACTCTGATTACTACTGCAACTTACCACGTCGTTTACGAGAAGAAATAAAAGAAAGACGTCGAGGAATGCTCAGAAGAAAAGTCCTGTTTCATCAAGATAACGCCCGTGTTCACACGTCAGTACAGTCAATGGCTGAAATTCACAACTGTGGCTTTGAACTGTTACCGCATCCGCCGTATTCACCTGATCTGGCACCATCAGACTTCTTTCTGTTCCCTAACCTAAAAAAGCACTTGGGAGGTCAAAGACTTTCGACAAACGACGAGGTCAAAGCAGCTGTAGACGCATATTTTGACTCTAAGGAAGAATCATTTTTTTTCAACGGTCTAAATGCTTGGAAGGGGAGGTGGCAAAAGTGTATTGAACTTGATGGTGATCATGTAGAAAAATAAAAATATAACTGATTTAGTATGTGTTTATTTTCTTGGTTAGGCCGAGTACTTTTCAATCCACCCTCGTATTTAGGAATATTAAAATTAGGTTTGACATTGTAAAATAATTTTTTCATTTTGAATTTGCTTCGAAAGAAGTTATAAATTTGATTTTTTTTAAATGATGTATTTTCCAAATCGGAGAGTGTCATTGAATAATAAGGATAGTATGTATAACTAGAATAGAAGGTATAACAGAGTGAATGGTATAACGGATACGAGCACTGACTGGCGTTGCAAGATGAAGATTGATCGAGAGACGAAGCACGTGGTCACTCTGTCCGCACGACTGGAAAGGCGATTCAGCCGTTGATAAATGGTTAAGTTGTTGCACTCTCAGCAATACAAACTTTATTCGTTGTTGAATCGTTTTAATATGAATTCTATCAAAAACTAAGAAAACACCCCACTGTAATTTATTTATTAAAGTTCAATTTCAAAATGCTATATTTATTTCATATCTGTATATACTATGTACTATATATATTTCATATCTGGGTACATATCTAAATAAAATAAGTTTATATGTGGATAAAATATTGGTTTACTATTTAAATTTTATTTTATTTGAAGCCGCGCTTCGAAGTAAACCTTTTTTATAGTTTCCTTCGTTCCTTTAGTTCACCTGCCAGTTATAATTTTGACATTATCTGAATTGTTTCTAGCGCATCGAGTGGAACGGTTTTTTTTTCAAATTTGTACAGTTTCGTTTTATACATATAGTGTCTAATATCTTTTAGAGACAAATTAGGAAAATTAACCAATTGAGCCAGAATGGCAATTTTATTATTATTATATAATATATTATTTTTATATATATTCTATATCAGAATTAATTATTTCTTCTTTTTTATAGAATAAGGTTGACAAACGAGCACACAATCGACCTGATGGTAAGTGGATACTGTTGCCCATAGACACCAAGATTTATCTTCAATTAAGAATCAAAATGCAGATGCGTTGCTAGCCCTGAGGACTGAGATGGAATGCCTCGTTTCCAGTAAAAAGGGTCTCCGGTTCTCTACACTTACCATACGAAACACAGCAGCATTAAGCTGCTATTTTACGCTGGTATTTTGTGAGAGCGTGGTCCTATCCCGGTCGAGCCGAACAATTCATGCTGCAACCACTATATACTAATTATAGTCTATTAGAGTCTACTGCAGAACATATCCGTCCCCATAGGCTGTCTCATCAGATATTTTGCATTAGTTGTCGCACTTAGCAGCCGAGTTGGCAACTGAAGTTTTTTTTTAAATATTGTTGTTGTTATAAGGAAACACTGCTGCCTATCTTCTGGGTTGATGCCCCTTTTAACACCCACGGGACGTTATGGGGTGTTGTATATACTTCATCTAAGTAAAGGTGTCATATCGCCACTTCACGGTCATGCATGAAACATCAAATAATATGTTAATTCCGAATTCATAACATTAAAAATTCTCCGTAGTAAATTAAAAAACCATGTTCTACAAACGAAATTTTAATTCTTTAAGTTAAAAAAAAAAGTTTTATTTGCATTTCATTTTGTGTAGCTTAATGTTAGATGAAAAGTCTATTAGTTGTTCGGTCGCTTCGTTTCGTCTTTAATGTGAACAGCTCTTAAGCCGACTACGCTCCGTTAATGAGATTCTTTGGCTCACGGTTTGCATTTTATATCGGGTCCCGTCTTTGTATTCGCCGCCGAAATGGTGAACCGAACTGATTCTCTAATTAGAGGATTGCGTTTAGCTCGTAACGAGTTTGTTGTTTAACTCAATTTATTTTACTCTCTCAAACAGATCTTTACAGATCCTATTCAGTGGTTAAGACGAGATACGACCAAATTACCGATATGGCACTCTCCAAAATAAATTTACGTACATTAGGGCGCAAACAATTTTAAATTACGTAAAAGTCAATAGTATCATGAACATAGACTATATAGGTTGTATTTATCTACATATTATATTTATTTATAATTCAACTATCATCAGGCCGTAAGAATATTTACTACCGCGTTATCTTTTTTTTGTGATAATATGTTTAAAAAAGTTATTAAATCTCTCTCTCTCTCTCTCTCTCTCTCTCTCTCTCTCTCTCTCTCTCTCTCTATATATATATATATATATATATATATATATATATATATTTTTTTTCTTTTTAATGAATTGCTGTCCGTTAGTCTCGCAAGAACTCGAAAATGGCTCACTTTAAGAGTACGTCACTAAAAAACATTCTTTGTAGTTGATAACCTAAATATATACTTAAAAAAATAATGGTAGATTAATTATTGAATATTTATTACCATCATAGAGTTTAGTAATATGATATATAATGATTTTCACAGATTAATGCTTGAACTAAACATATGTATGTCCCTCCTACCTATATCCAACAGAGAAAATTGAAGAAGAATATTTTTCTTCGGACTATAATAAAATAAAAGTAAATGAGGCAATCCAATTCCACCACAGACACGGTTACTTATTTACCTTTGCAAACTTTCTGTATCGCCTACGGCGATATGAGTTAAGTTCAGTCTTTACTTTGATAAATAACTATAAAAATATGTGAATTTGAATACTAAAATATCAGGATATTTTAGTACTCGAATTTTTATCTGAAAGTAATACCTTTATTAAAAAAATATCCTATATCAGCTTATAGTAGTCTTTTCACGTAACTGTAAAATTCAGAAAACGGAAACTTTCGGAATTACCTCGGTGTCGGTCTGTCTGTATAAACGTAGGTAATTTTTTTTAATTTATTGAATTTTTATGTTTTTCGGGGTACAAAGAATAGTTGAAGAAAAAAAAGATTTTGGGGGATGATCCAGGACTTTTTCTGCCGCTTGGCGACGTAACTGAAGAATGAGGTGAAAGATAATTACTAAAAGAAATTATGAACATAAGTACAGAATAATGGAAAATTACACATAAAAAATATAAATTTAAAAGTTAAGAATGGGAAAGTGAAGTAAGTTTAATAACAATTGTTTCAAAATTATTCCTTGTCTCATTATTTTAAAATTAGTTCGATAATCTGTGAACACGAAAAGGAGACTGAATGTAAAATGCAAATCCTGAGACGAAGAATCTCATTAACGTGTCGGTGTTGCTTTAAATAACGTTCACATCGAACGAACTAAAGCGAATTTTGGTTTTTAACAATACGATCCAAAATTTTATCTGCGAGTCGTGTAGAATTAAACTGCAGAGGCTAATATGTCCCATGTATGTTCTCTGGAAGTAATGGACTTTCAAACAATTAACCGTTTAAAAAGTTGTTTATAGTTCCACTAATAATGATTAATGACGATCTGAATGGACCGCAATGACCAATTATTGCATGCACTTACCTAACAGGCTCAGTTGCTGATTTCATAGCCCAATTGAAGCCAAAATAAGGGATCATGCAGGAAAGCTTCAATTATAAAGATAAATAATAATAATAACTTATTTAGTGTCAAAAAGTAAAGTTTACTTATTTTAAATTTTACTTATACCAACTTTTTCTCCAATATTTTTCTCATTTGCTGATTGAGGGACGAGTCTTTGCCAACTTAGTGATGGTGAAAAATCATTCCCAAAAAATTGAAACTTAAATAATTTTTTTAAAATAATTTCTCGTTTGTCCCTTCTTTTATAAAAAGGACTACTGACCAAGATCGTTTTGAGATAACTTATCTTACGTGATGAATGTGGACAAATCTTGCAAGCAATTCTTGTTAGATAGCGCGTTGTACTCAACAATAGACCCAAAAAGGTTACTTTGACCTTGTATTTTGTAGGCCGAATAAGTGGCTTGACCAGAGAAAACGCTCTCATAGAATGGAAGTTTAATGCTGCTGTATTTCGTATGGTGAATGTAGAGAACCGGAAACCTTTTTTACTGGAAACGAGACATTCCATCGAAGTCCTCAAGAGTGACAACGCGTCTGCATTTTGATTCTTAATAGAGGATAAATGTAGATTTCTTTGAGCCCCAGCATTCACTTGACATCAGGTATTATTTATAAAAATCACCTATTAATACATACATATCTTTACAATGTACACTACTATAATTTCATCTAAACGTCACGTTTAGCAGGCGGATTGACAAGAACCCCGACGTACGCAGCATTAATGCAGCTTCCCGGCACGGGTCAAGGTATTTTACTCCTTTTATGCTGTCCATTTTTCTTCATTAATTCATTAGAGCCCGTAAGTCCACTGCTGAAACATCCTATAGATGCCTCTGATGACACCCACGACACAAAATGAGGTAATGGAATCTCTCACGCCGCCATCACATTACATTGCAAATAACGTCAATATGAATGGAATTAAAAATAAATTATAAGACGTAATATTATGTTTTAGTTATTAAACACAGTTTTATGCAACATTTTTGTCTCCTTGATTACAAATGATTAAGAAGCGCGGGAAAGTTTGAATTGCAATAAAACTTCCTCGCAGACTGAACTAGCATGTAATTTTCTCACGCAATCGTAACTCTACAGCTACGGAGAAAATAACTTCATGAAAATACCTACTTCCTTTATAGCGTACAGACTGGTTCAGACTTATAATTATTTTTTTATACTTTGACACTTTGATGGTCAGAAGGACACAAAGTAAGCGAAGAACAGTTTCTTCACTGTATCTACTAATTTAATTGAGTAAAAATTTTTTGCCACTCAATCGATTGGTAGCAAACATTAGATACGAGGTATCGTTCGTTTGGGCTAAAGATAATGCATTTATTTTATCAGTTATAGTTAGCGCCTCTATAAAGACATTGCCAAAGACTGGAACAACTATCGGATCGACAGCTGTCATCTTAAATCTCTGATATTTTAAATCTGTGCCCAAACATATTTCAACTTTTTTTCTTCAATTTTAATGGTGTCTCGAGGTCTCAAAGTAAATGGAAGTAACTAGCTATCTTCTCTTTTAATATTACCATGAATTTAATAACCTTATACTTGATGAGAGTAAAGGTCTTTAGAAAAGGTTTTGATCAATAACGAATTTTTGAAAATTTGGCAGTAACGAACATATAATCATAAACTGCCGACCTCGTGTGAAATCCTGATAGTGTATAAAGCGTTTGTCGAAATCTGTGTACCATGCTGCAAACATCACTTGCGGCAGTGTATTGTAATTTTCCACAAGTTATATAATCTCTTAGTTTAAAATTAATTTAAAATTTGAACATGTTGTAACTGGTTACATAATATGTGGTCAAAAACTATACGAAAATTGTCGTACAGTTTTTTACAATTCCTTATATTAATTTACTTATTTTTACTACACAATTACTGTTATTTATGGTTTACTTAACTTAGTCTATTTTTATAGAATAACGTTGACAAACGAACACACAGTTCATCTGATGGTAAGTGAGTACTCTGGCCCATAGACATCTACATCTATCCTCGGATAAGATTTAGATGTCACTCCTGAGAATTAAGATGGAAAAAGAGTCTATGACAGAGGCACTCACCATACGAAACATAGCAGCATTAAACTGCTATCTTATTGTCTAGCTATATTTTTCACGCTGGTATTCTATAAAGCGTGATGTTTCCCCGGTCTAGCCGACCTATCCGTGCTCTAGCAATCTGCACCTACAAATCTTCTACGTAAAGTTTACTGATATTTATATTTAGTCTCATGACACTACGATATATATGATGATATAATTGTACTTAAAATAAACATAAAACATAATGAGAGAGAAAGAATAGAGAAAGATATTTTTATAATAAGGCTAATAAATAACAGCTTATTTTCAAATACTTTAAGCCTTGCTGCGACCGGGGAAGGACCGCGATACAAAACTTGCATTTAATAATGCTGTTAGTATGGTGAGTGCAGAGTAACGGGGACTCTTTTTTCTGATATCATGATCTTAGTCTTGAGAGGTGACAAAACATCAATTGATTTTTAATAGAAGATAATAGTAGGTGTCTATGGGCCACAACACCTATTTACCATCAGTTAGACTGTGCGCTTGTTTGTTAGCCTTATTCTATAACAAAAAATTAAAAACACTGTGTCAAATCTACGTTCACCACCCATATACCTAGCATGGTGAGAATTTTCCAAGACATTGCCACAGGCCTCACGGGCTGTTGAATATACGCAAAGCTTAAATTTGGCCAAGGAATGCGTCATTTGGTTCATAATTTACAGGGGTGCATCCTGCAGTTCATGAAGTTCTGATAAAGTAAAGAAATATAAATGCAATTATGTGCATGCAAAATAAATACCATTAGATTTAAATGAACGTTATAATTTAACCGTTAACCGTTACAGCCTATCAAAAGTATTCTGCTGAACACAAGCCCCCACTGACTGACATAGGGCATAGTTGCCATGCTTGGCAGAACTGTTGGCAACCCCAATTTTTAGTTTTTATTTGTTATTAAGAAGACGCTGCTGCCAAACTTCTGGTTCGTTTCCCACTGTCACCTCTTACGACATCCACGGGATCATCTGGGGCTGGATACCCATCGCCTAATCTATCGTGCTATTGATAATCCGCGAACCTAGGGTGTCCTACAATGAAAGAATACGATACCCACGGGAAGATACGGTGTAGTGGATATTCCTACATGATAAACTGTTATCTTGTTTATAGTAAATTAAAAGAGAAAGGATGATATTTTAAATCAATAACGAAATTAACATGTAGTCGAAATTAACTGGCCGTGTTTTAATTTCTGATAAAATCGAAGAGCATTCGTTAGCTTCCCATGTAACTGACGTAAAACAGACACAGTGCAAACTTCCATTGAACATTCAACAGCTTTATACCGCAAACAAGGATTAAAAGTTTAAATTATTTCTGCAGGTAACTTGTTCCAACAGCCAATATATTTTCATCGGAAACTACCCGTATTGAGGACCAGATGCTACGTAATCCCCTTGTTTATTTTGTATACAACGACCTTTTATCCAGTTCTCTTTAATTATTCTAAAGTGACGTTTTAGATATTTATATAGATTGAATTTAGTAATTTATTTTTATCAGCTTTATTTCATTCCTTTTATTTATTTACAATTATAGTATTAAACTAATTCTAATACTAAAAACCTTAAAATATATATTATAATAACTAAATTAAATTATTAAAAAAAGAGGTCCTTTAGGCAAGGTTCTGCAGCAGCGTTTCCCCGTTGAATAGCTAGACTAATTCTTTGTCCGAGGTAACTGCCAGCTCTTCGGTCTCCTGTGACGTCGATTAACCTTTTTGCTATTTCCTTAAAAAAGGCTTATAGCGCTAGGACCTCACGGACCAAGGGTCTCAACACCGAAAGGGACAAAAATATATTCGGAGCCTAGACCCCTGTATTTGCAAACTTTAGCCTTTTCTGCCGCTTCACAAGCCGCAACAAGCTCTGTTGTTGGTTTCACGTAGATGGGAAGGGGCCAGCGTGTCTAAACAGATTGCATCCCATACCAGCACCCGACCCATCCTCCATGGAATCCAACTCATACCGTCCGGTCTCTTGACATCGTCTCTTGCAATACCAGACGGCTCAAGTAGACTTGGCACGTTGACGGTGGCAAGAGACCGGCGTATGATATCGTTAGGTGCTGCATGTCTCGAGAAGCGACCTGCACTTTTTTGGCATGATAGCCCGTGATATCCTAGCTTGATATATATATATATATATATATATATATATATATATATATATATATATATCCTTATTCTAAAGTAAATTTGTAATAATAAAAATTAGTCGTAGGACAAAACAAAAAGTTTGTAGCTCCTACTAGAAACAGTCCTACAAGTTATTACCTATTCATGATGAATTGTTACCTCATAGACCCGTCGGTAACCCTTAGCCTAAGCGCCTAATGTACTTTTAAGTCTACGCGAGCATCCTGAGTAATCCTCGATTACCGCTGGTAATGCTAGGTCTGTTGACTGAAAATTTTAATGCACATTAAAATAAGTATCACCTGCTCGACGGTGAAGAAAACATTGTGAAGAAACCTAAAAACTAAAATATTTTAAGGACGTGAAATTAGACAACACGCAATTGAACAGCGTTACGGACTAAATACTCCTTAACCCTCTCAGTAATGAACTGAAGCCCAGCAGTAGACGTATAAAAGCTGTGCCTTTACGTTTTGAAATATAATGTTAGAAAAATAGATAAAGCAGAAACTCCTCTTCAGAAGTGAATATGTTCTTATCTAAGTCGATCGATTTTGTTACGAACAAATTAACTAAATATAAAAATGATGATGAAGAAAACGCTGTTGTTACTTTGAAGAAAACGAGTAAATTAGTATTAAAAAGGAAAGGAGTTGACTTTAGTAATATATATTTATGTTAGAAAATGGCACATCCATCAGAATTGACTTTGAGGAAGCGCCTTTTATTGTTTGAGAACTCGGTATATACAGGATGACATAGGGTTCCCTATAATAAATGATACGACTAACAACTTACAGTAGTTTAGCCACATGGATATTATTTTATTTTATAATTATTAATAACGATTTAGATGAAGAAAATATAATTGCGCGTACACCTGTGTGCCGGTCAGAAGGGTATAGAGAAGAAGAAAGATGAAGAATAGAGAACTATTATAATTACCAACCATATTTCGCCGAGGTGACAACGCATCTGGAGCCTTTTTATTTAATGTTGCCACATACCATAAGATGAACTGTAAATTAGTTTGTCATTTTTACAAAAAAAAAAAAATCACTACACAAGAATCAATTGTGCTAATAAGTCATGCGTACAAATTAAACGCAGAAAGCAACGTTTCCACTCTTACAGATAAGTGCAATTTACACTAAACTAAAACATACGTTCAGATGGAATGTTGCAGTATTTAAATAATTAATTTTGTTTGAAAATTAAATTTTTATAATTTTGATATAAGAATATACCATAAGCGCACTGTTGAACTATACACTATTTTTACAAGAGTGTTTAACGAGTAATGCCTTTAAAATCCCTTTCATAAGATATATAAGATATAAGATATATAAGATAATAACACTTAAAAACATAACAAACTTACACCCGAAAACATTACTCTTCTCTTGAAGTAGTTAAGGGAAAAGGGACCTTCCATATAGTACTCACAAATTATTTGACTGTAATTATTTTTATTACTAAAATAAATTATTTGTTTCTTGTTTTTTTTTGTCTCTCTAATTCTTCATTTCTCGTAAAATAATTTTAAAAATACATTTCTGTACAAGCAAAGCATTCATTAAACTCTTTACAGATTAACAGTTATAATCGAATCCTTTCAGAAAAACATACAATTTAGCCAGGGAAATGTCCGCCGTACCCACATCAAACGCACAATACGCGCATGACATTTACAAAGTAATGCTGTAACTTCAAAAAAAAAAAAAAAAACCGTCTTGAGCACGTTGACAAATTGGTTGTGATTGTATTTTTCATATTCAATACGATTTCATCTGCTTGTTTCTTTATTCTTTTTCCTTTTTCAATATGTGACTACGTGGTGGTTAAGATTCAGAAAAGGAAGAAGAGACAAATTACCTATACATTGAGTTATACCTGGCCCCAAAAACCAGGTGCAATACGTGATAGAGCAATGTTTTGTCTGAATAAGTAATTGTTGCATTAGGAGTGGAATTGGCCCGATTGACGTAAAATAATGCTCTTAAAGAAAACAAGCGTAAAGTTAACATAATTAAAGCGATACGATACGATACACGTAGCAGTTTAGGGAACACGAAATTAAAAGGTGGGTTTAAACCCGCTGTTTGACTACTGTCGTGATCCACTCCTAACAGAAACATTTAAATGCTCTACTGAAAAAAGGAAGATAAGTAGTGTTACGAGCACTACTAGTATTCATGCCTTAAAAAAAGTGCTGTGT
Organism: Parnassius apollo; assembly: GCA_907164705.1. Lineage (NCBI taxonomy): Eukaryota > Metazoa > Arthropoda > Insecta > Lepidoptera > Papilionidae > Parnassius > Parnassius apollo. The sequence goes on along the minus strand of CAJQZP010001558.1, from coordinate 7,488,206 downwards.
TTCGTATAGTTGGTAACGAAGGATTTTTTACCATTACCAAGAGAATTTCAATCTTTAATCTTATCCGTTTCTGGACCGAAATCTTTTCTTTCTGTTTCCTTCGTCAAGTAGGATAAAAATCAAAATTTCAAAATCTGTGATTTGCTTAGGATTTATGATATACTTTACGGGGTAATAAATAATAATATATGAGAAAAAGAAACAAATAGTTCTATCATATTTAAAAACTTTGCCACTGCCAGCGAAGAAATGAAAGGTAAATTATCTCAGACTAAAAAGAAATATTTAAAAAAGTAATCCACTTCGCCGAGCAGAGGCACTACGTTTGCGTAGGCAAATTAGCTGCTAGTTACGTTCTGTCTCAACGGAAGTTAAATTGCCTCCGCGACTTTTGCGCTTCTTTCGTTTTCTTATAAAATATGCTTTACACGCGGCGTTTCTCGCGCTGAAGTGATATTATTTGTGATTGTTTTTATCCTTATTCTCACTTTTTACGTATATTTCCCAAAACAAATATATATAATCTGCCCATAACGCTATTTGTAAGCTAGGTGGTGAGTATAGAACAGATAACCTGACTCTTATAACTGCACGCCATCACCAATCTGTGAAATTTGTATTAGGAATCTTCTAAAACCTTCCTCTTTGAGCCTTGATGTACAGGGTTCACCAAGTGGTGATGATGTTGTCATATTTTATACGCGGTAGAGCCATGCTGCAGTTATATTAGAAGTATAGTACGAACGGGTCGGCTCGACCGGGGAAGGACCACGCTCTCACAGAATACCAGCGTAAAATAGTAGCTTAATGCTGCTGTACTTCGTATGGAGAGTGTAGAGAACCGGAGACCCTTTTTACTAGAATCAAGGCATTCCATCTTAGTCCTCACGGGTAAGAACGCATCTGCATTTTGATTCGTAATCGAGGATAGATGTAGATGTATATGGGCCACAGCAACCACTTACCATCAGTTGGACTGTGTTGCTCGTTTGTCACCCTATCCTATAAAAATATATGAAATAGAAGTTTAAACATTTATATTTAAATATTAAAATTCGAAACCTACATTAAAAATTTGCAACATCTAAATAAAATATTATTCCTTGTGATGGCGACGTGGAAGAATCTGTCACTCATCTCAAGTTATCCCATAATTGTCGTAATATACGACGTCCTTAAAGACGAAATTCCAGGGAGATCTCATGATTTCTGATAGATGACAATGGAAATCTTGTTTACGCCAGGCGTAATGGGTATTTTAACGTGAATGTCAACGGAGAAAAGCGTCAAAGGTGCGAAAGGTCTAGATGGTTGTCTAGGTTTTAGGACAAGAAAGTGCCTACTGCACTGCTCCAACGCATGATGGCGGACTTGACATTTCTTCATAATGATTTCTTAAATTTACGCAAACACTACACATTGAATAAAATAAATTTACGGATTTTATCGCGTTTAATTAACTACTTTTACTTATTTTTAATTCCCAACGTTTCGGGTGCTTTACAACACTCATGGTTACGGGGGACTGAAATGTTTGACGTCCCAATGTCATAGTTAGCCCGGCTACCTTCAGTTTTTTAATATTAATTGTTCGGTCGAATCTACGCAAAACGAGCTTACAGTATCTTGAAGTCTTGCAGTGTTATGCTTGGGTTTGGTTTTAATTTTGTTAATTATAGGATCCCAAGCAGATTGCAGTACTCATCAATCTTCTCCATTGAAATTGGGATGTTTTTTTTTAATTTCAATAGCCTCGCGTATCATCCTTGGTAGGAATCGGTGTTCTTTTGCGAAGATTTGTGGTTTATCAAATCTGATGTAATGGTGGGGATGATCTTGAACATTTTCACAGACTGCAGACTTCCCGGAGCGTCGGTGCTTCACGTCAGCTATATGTTCTTTCACGCGGGTTTTTATTGATCTTTTTGTTTGACCTATGTAAGAGATACCACATTCACAATCGTCTGGAATTAAAAATAAGTAAAAGTAGTTAATTAAACGCGATGAAATCCGTCAATGTAGTTTTATTCAATTGAAATTTTTTCGTTTTTTCATTTCTCATACATGTAGGTTCCTAATGTTTTAATTCTCTGCCGAAAACGGGATCAACCCCGCGTAGATTCTTGGTAGCTAAGGGGTAAACAACGAAATGCTTTGTTTTATTTCAACCTATTTTTTTAATAATTACGTAAAAGTTTTTATGTCTAGCCTAAGAGAAACTCAGTCATCCTGACATAAAAAGTGTAGTAAAACTAAAATCTATCTATCTATCTATCTAATCTGTAAGAAACGACTTTGGTTTCCTTATTGCTACGAGCTCTGTTACGAAGTCCCAAATCTTTTTGTGCAAATTCGTATTATACAATATTCGTATTTTGTCAGATACCGATATATCTTCATTGGTTTATGCTGTAACCTTCTCAGTACCGTATTTACATTTTATCTGCAGATGCCTCGAATATACACTAGAAGTTCAACGCGGGCGACTTCGAACAAGAAGCACTGGAAATTGCTATTTAAATAATAAAAACCTCATTAGATACCTTTATCTCATCTCATTAGATATTTATCTCATTGGATAAAGTTTAGAACTTATTAAGTTTCACGGGAAACTTTTACTCTACGTTCCTTTTCCAGGTCTAGTCAACTTTGCTTTACTTTTTCCGATTTAATTTCCATACTCTGTTTCAATTTAACTCTCTTAGGGCCACCCCTATTTATTGACACACAACCTACACACACACACACACAAATCTGCACTCAAATTAATCTAACAAATATAACAACTTACTTAACTACAACATTCTTCGCCATACGTCTTACGTGCGCGTGGGCGTGAGCGTGTGCGTGTGCGTAAAAATAAATAAATAAATAGTTTTCTTAAAGATAATTTTTAAAAAGCCACAGCAGGGGATGCTATACCTGCCTCTGTTTTAACAGAATATCCAACTTTATGAGGGTATTTAGGCAGCGTTTAGCCCTTACAAACGTAAACTATACCTACCAGTGCAATGTGCATATGTTTTGGAAGTGGATTAGGGTTAATGTAGAATATATAGAAAAGGAAAAATAACTTAAAACCTTTCATTCTGCGAACTTTCTGACCTCTCCTCTTATATAAAACGTGTCGGCGTTGCGCTTTGCAGGAGAAAATTCTAGCGTGGTGTAACATACATATACATAAACACTCACGCCTGTTACCCAGAGGGGTAGGCAGAGACTACGGACTTCCATTTGGCACGATCCTGACATACCTCTTTCGCCTCCTTTACATCCATATATCTACGCATACATGCTCGTCGGTTAAGGGTACTTCTAACGTGGCCCCTTTTCAAAATATCGCCAATTTGGTCGATAAACTTTTTTCTAGGGCGTCCCTTCCCGACTCGGCCGTTCACATCTGCCATATAAATTTGCTTTGTCACTCTTTCCTCATTCATTCTTTCTACATGGCCAAACCTCCGAAGCATTCCTTTCTTAATCCTGGTCACAACATCATCTTGCGTACCACATTTATCTCTTATCACGCAATTTCTCACCCTGTCATTCCGATTCAACCCTAGCATACTCCTTAAAGACCGCATTTCTACAGCATTTATTCTACTTTCGTGCTTCTTCTGCCACACCCAGCTTTCACTACCATACATTAAAGTAGGGACTAACACAGCATTATGAATTACCATACGTGCCTTTTTTGACACATTCTGGTTCTTCATAATAGAGTGTAGTGCCCCATTCACTCTATTCCCTGCATTTACTCGTCGTTCTATATCCTTATCATATCAACCATCCCTGCTAAATACACATCCCAAATACACAAACTCATCCACTTGCTCAATTAACTCTCCTTCTATTCTTATTTCACATACCGTTTTGCTTTCTTCTCTTCCAAAAACCATCACTTTCGTCTTACTTGCGTTCACTTTCATTCCCCTTTCTTTTAATTTACAGTTCATTAATGTAACCATCATTTGCAACTCAGCCGCCGATGACGCAAATATGACTTGATCATCGGCATACAAAAGGCATTTGACGGTTAACTCGCCCATTCTTAACTCACATTCTTCATCTTTCAAAGTTTGCAAACACCTGTCCATAAATAGGTTGAACAGCCAAGGAGAAGCTACACAGCCCTGTCTGACACCTTTTTGGATGCCAAACCAGTCCGAGTAGACCCCATTAATCCTGACACAAGCACTAGAGTCCCTATAAAGAGACCTTAATGCCTGTATCAAACCAGCGCTCAACCCATATGAGTTCAGTATTTGCCATAACACATTCCTGTCCACTCTGTCATAAGCCTTTTCCAAGTCCATGAACGCACAAAAAACTTTCTGGTTTTTGGCCTAAAACTTCTCCGCAATCATGGAAAATACTTGATCATTCCCTTTCTAAAACCCGCTTGCACATCCCAAATCTTTTCCATCAGTTTCTTTCATAACTCTTTCAATTAACACCATAGCATACAGTTTACCCACAATACTAAGCAAGCTGATACCACGGTAGTTTTTGCTGTCCTGCTGTGACCCTTTTCCTTTATATATTGGTACTATAACTGCTTTACACCTGTCATCCGGTACCCGTTTTAATTCCCAACATAAATTAAACAAGGTGTACAGCAGGCCTGCCACCACTCCCTCTCCAGCCCTTAGCATCTCGAGTGATACTCTATCATATCCAGCTGCCTTACCTGCTTTCATGCTTTTCATTGCTTTCATTATTTCATCTACACTTATCTCCATACCCCTTTCCACTTCTTTCGGAATTTCTAGTTCATTCACGCTTTCAAAGTATTCCTTCCATCTGTTTAAATTCGAAGCTTCATCATTCAGAATACATCCATTCTCGTTTCTTATAGCATTCATTATAGGCTGTTTTGTATTTCGCCTGGCAGTTCCTACGAGTTTCCAGAACATTTTTATGTTAGCCTGGAAATTATCAGATATCCTTCTATCATTCTTATCCGTTCTTTCTTTCTTTTTCCTTTCAACAACTTTTTTACTCTCTTATTTAGACGTCTAAATTCTGCCTTTTTTCTTTCAATCTCATCATTCATACCAGAAGAATTACCAGCTTTGGTTGCTAGTAAATCTAACCATGCTTTCTTCTTTGATTCAACTTCCACCCGTACCTCGTCATCCCACCACAACGTAAGGTAAAAAATGAAATATAAAAATAGACCCTTTGGTGCAATCTATGGTATAGGTCTGTGTTCAGCAATAGAAATTTTTTTTCAAAGTCGAAACTTTTTATTTAATTAAGGCTTGTTTAAAGCCCGTATGAATTCAAAATCTAAATTGTTTAGCTAAAATCAGGGTTTCTCAGAGAAAAATCGGCAAAAAAGCTCTATTCTTATTTTTTAAACAAATTTAATAAAATTTTAACATTGAAAAAGAATACTATGTCAAAGGTGTTTAAATATTATTCAAATGTCAGAAAAAATTCATAGCAAAAAGTAATCTTTTTTATAAGATTCGTAGAGGGGCAATACGTTTGCAGAAGCAAATTAGTTGCTAGTTCTGTCAAAAAGAAAGTTAAATTGCCTCCTTGACTTTTGGGTTTCTTTAATTTTTGTCGCTAACAGAGTTATAGCAGAGAAATTATACTCAAACATAATGTGTAATACATATACAAATTTCGGGAGGTTGATGCGACAATTATAATCAACGAAAAAATTAGACGACCAATTTGGTGTTCACCAGCTCAGTTATGGTACAATCCATCAAACTGCTTAAGCTACAGAGCGTGCCAAAGAAATAAACATATAAACATACCGTTACTGTTACCATTACATCGTATCAAAGTCTTTTGCTAAACATAGGCCTCCCATATAGATTGCTTCAGAGGAGGATTTGCCATAGCTAGCATAAGTAGCAACAGATTTTAAGTTGTTATTGGGAAATCGCTTCTGCCCATCTCCTGGTTTATTCACTCTGTCGCCACTTATGACACCCACGGAACGATATAGGGTAGTAGATATCTTTACGCCACTATACGATACATATCTTTATGCACTTAAAAACATTAAATTTCTTCTGGGCTGTGGGCTAAAAATACGACGGTACCGCTAGCACTAATTGCGACCATTAAAACGTATCAACAACCTATCATACCTGTATACCTTTTTAGTGATTGTATCATCCCCATTAAATATGTAAACGACTATGCTATTCGTTCTATTGGTTATTGCCAAGAGCTGAAGTGTTTATTCTTATAAAAATTGATATCTATTCTGTGGCTATTTGAAAATTATCTGTACAAGAACTGTTTTTTTATTTTTAGGGTTCCGTAGTCAACTAGGAACCCTTATAGTTTCGCCATGTCTGTCTGTCCGTCTGTCCGTCCTCGCTTAATCTCTGTGACGGTTAGCACTAGAAAGCTGAAATTTGGTACCAATATGTGTATCAATCACGCTTACAAAGTGGTAAAATAAAAATTGGAAAAAAATGTTTTATTATGGTAGCCCCCCCATATGTAAAGTGGGAAGTGATTTTTTTTTAATTTCAATCCTAACGTGTGATATATTGTTGGAAAGGTATTTAAAAATGAATAGGGGTTTACTGAAATCATTTTTTGATAATGTCAATAATTTCGGAAATAATCGCTCCAAAAGTAAAAAAACAATTTGTCCCCCCCCCATCTAACTTTTGAACCAAAAGTTTAGAAAATATGAAAAAAATCTGAAAAGTAGAACTATATAAGGACTTTCTAGGAAAATCATTTTGAATTTGGATGGAAACAACAGTACCCACTACCGGGAGCAGTTGCAGGAGCGCGGAGCGAACATAATGGATACCCACCTTTAAACTCATAAGTGGGAACACTTATTGTGACGGACGGGAAACTACGGAACCCTACACTGAGCGTGGCTTGACACGCTCTTGGCCGGTTTTTTATTTTTTTCTATTAAAACGCTTAAACCAATTACATTAACTAAAGGCAACGTATTCATTCTTCTCGCTCACAAATTTTAGGAATTCGGACAATATTACCATCAACCGCAAACAGATCGACAGCAAACCGACATTGTTCCGGAGGGAGACGAGTCGTGGCTAGCTATCCCCAGTGGTGGCAAGGCACGCCAAACGAGCCGTATACACGTTGGGGCCCGCTTGCACTTGGCCAGCTAGTAAAACGAGACAAGCAATTGCGAGGCTAGACGAATGGGCAGTCTATACGTTGCTATTTGACTTCTTTTGGCGAGCTAGGGCCAACACGTATAGAGCCGGCTTACGATGTTAGCATACCGGTTAACGTAAATGTAGGTTTCAGATGTGGTTAAACTTTTACAGATAAACCACATCTAGTAATAATTAAAGCGGCGGCTTATATTTTTTAATTTATATTTTTTATGTAGTGTAGCCTCCACAAAAAGTACATATTAAGCCGGCAATACATGTTGTTTTTATTTATATTTTTTATGTAGTGTAGCCTACACAAAAGTACATATTAAGCCGGCAATACATGTCAAATACGTTGTTATCCCTCAGGACTAAGATGGAATACCACGATTCAAGTGAGAAAGGACTTCGGTTCTCTACACTCACCATACGAACCAAAACAGCAGTATGCTCTTATTTTACGCTGGAATTCTGTGAGAGCGTGGTTCAGACCCGGTCAAGTCGTCCCATTCGTGCGATAATATAGCTGCAGCGAGACTCTACCAATTAAAAAAATTATACCAATTCTACAATTTACCTAATTGCTATTTTAATAATGTTAGCATAAAAAATCAGTTTTAGTTTTGAAGAATATTTACATAATAACCAATTTGCGAAAAAAAGGAAACCAAGATTCCTATTCCAATCGCGTATCGCATTCATCGCTCTACATGCATAATTGCACTATATCTAGACACTCTAACGAGGAAAAATTAACAACTCTAACAAAAACAAAAAAAAAAAAAAAAGAAATTGATAATTTTGTTATTTTTGCCTAGCAAATAAAACTCAAAATTGTTGAAGGGTTTCAAAAAGGATTGGTTCACAACGGTAGTCAAACGGAAGACCTTTTATCTTTGTAGGTCGAAACCAGGCTGCGCTTTCAATATTTAATTTTTCTTCATATATTTATTTCATTCTTAGTTAACTATTACTTATTTTCCACTTTACTTTTCGGCATTTTAGCTATTTATTATATAATTGTGTCATTTCTTTCACGTACACGGCTCGCATATATAGTTGAACAAGATAATGACCAATATAATATAATTTATATTATAAGTCTCTTATATGATCTCTTGTAGTATTTAGGTGTATCATTGTCAGTTAGAGATTGAGGCTCACAATGTAAGCACAACAAAATTTAAATTATACATAATATAATGGGTTTCAAAATTGTATTGAGCGAAGTAAATTTAAATAAAAAATTCTCATAATCCACAAAAAATATCATATTCACAGAAAATAATCACTAGTAAAAGTTAAAAGCATATGATGGTTCAATAAATATAAAACCAAAAATATTACATTTAATTTTAAGATATACGGAACAAAGTAGATATTGTAATGCAACGTAATTATGATTATTAACGTTTGTTACGTTCAGACAGATCTTTGTTTTAAATTCGAATTTTTTTTTGACCTTTGTTTTAAATTCGAATTTACGTATATGGAAACGTTTGCGATTACATCGTATTATAACCATTTATCTAATAATTTTAACATAACTTCTACGAAATATTAATATAATATGAATACAGTTAAGATTTAGTTATCTGAAAATGATAGTTTTAAGTATTTTTAAATTTACACAAATGTTTAGAAAGTTTAGTTATATTACGTATATATTATTTACAAGAAAAAACGCATTGGCTCTTAAAAAATTAACGTTTTTAGAAATATTTAACGTTAATTATATCGTATATAAAAATAATTTAAGTAATCACTGTAACAGTTAACTAGTTTATACGCATAAATGACATTAATATATTAAAATGTTGAAAAAGCAATTTTAATTTATTTTAATATAACTTTAAGTTTCATTGCCTTTAGAAAATAAAAAAAAACTAAACCTTATACATAACCATAACCAAGTTTACAACACCTCAAAATTGTATACATTTAAATAAAATACTACTACATAAAAATGAGCCGTGGTAGCTCAGATGGTTAACGCTCGCTGTAAATATAACAGAACGCGAGTAACCCGGTTTCGATCCCCGCCGGCACCAATGAAATTGTTAATTGCAATTTTAAGTGCTGATTTACCACGTGCTCGGCGGTGAAGGAAAACATCGTGAGGAAACCTACATGTCTGAGGAATAGGACAAAAAAATATTTCGAAGACATGTGAAGTTCGCCAACACGCATTGGGGCAGCGCGGCGGGCACTTAATTGCCCAAAAACCCGCTCAAAAATGAGGGGAGGCCTGTGCCCAGCAGTGGGACGTATATAGGCTGTAACTTTACTTTTAAATAAAAAAAACAACTCTCTGTTTTTTTTATCTACGAAATGAGAAAAATTATTTGATGATGAACTATGGTAAATTTAAGTATTTACAAATGTAATATATCATATAATTTCATTTATTTTTCAGGACATAGTAATAAAATAATAACAGAATAAAAATGAATTTAAAATAATCTCATGCCTTAATATTGCGTCCTTACATATGAAATTAGTGTTTTGTCGTATTGAACAATTTGATCTGAAATGTCTCCTCTTTGGTTAAGAATTCCAAATTTAAATTTATAAATTCATTTAGCTGGTACATTTGAGTTTTGAAAACAGTCATTCATTTGTTTTTTTCTCATTATTTTTTTCTATGGCGTCGCTTATTACCGCACAATGGAAAACATGAAATATGGGTATATTTACGAGTACGAGTTCTACCGTGGCACCGGTGCTGCAGAAACAGCTCGAAGGAATAATGATGTGTACGGCGCCGGTGTCGCAAAAGAAAGCATGGTATGTTTTTGGTTTTAACGTTTTCGTTCTGGAAATTTCGACCTTCAGAACCAACTCCGTGGACGGCCGGAGATGAAAGTGGAAAATGAAGAATTAAAAGCTATTGTGGAAGCGGATCCATCATAAAGCACTTCAAAAATAGCTGCAGGCTTCGGGGTAAGTGATAAAACTGTATTAATCCACTTGAAGCAATTCGGGAAAGTAAAAAAACTTGAACAATGGGTACCTCATGAAATGAGTGAATCGAACTTGCAAACACGCGTCGACTGCTGTGTTACTTTGCTTATCCGACACAAAAATGAAGGGATTTTAAATCGAATCATTACTTGTGATAAAAAGTGGATACTGTACGATAATCGGAAGCGCTTGTCGTAATGCCTGAACCCTGGAGACCCAGATAAATCCTGCAAACAAAAATTGACTCAGAAAAAGTTACTTGTGAGTGTTTCGTGAACTAGGGCCGGTGTCATTCACTACAGCTTTCTAAAATCTGGCCAAACGATTAAGGCAGATATCTATTGTCAGCAACTGCAAACCATGAAGGAAGAACTAGCTGCTAAGCAACCGAGATTAGTCAATCGCTCTAGACCACTGCTGCTTCACGACAACGCAAGACCACACACTGCACAACAAACAACTACTAAGTTAGATGAGCTACAATTGGAATGTCTGCGACATCCACCGTACTCCCCGGACCTTGCTACAACAGATTACCATTCTTCGGAACAGTGTCAGTTATTCTGCACAAATCAAGGGCAATCGCCTGCATTCGGCAAGTAGTGTCCACATGTTAGTCGGCCATGTCAGTATGTTCACTCATTCAAACTGGACCAATATGTAGACTGTAGCACTCGCGTTGTATCAATGTGCCTACGCTTGCGTTGGTTGAGGCTTAGCCAACATGTATTGCCGGCTTAATATGTACTTTTGTGGAGGTTACACATGACACAATTATATAATAAATAGCTAAAATGCCGAAAAGTGAAGTGGAAAATAAGTAATAGTTAACTAAGAATGAAATAAATATATGAAATATTGAAATGTGATAACAATGTATGGAAATGAGAAGAGTATTATTATTGTACATTTTTTTTTTTTTTTTTTTTTTTTTTTTTTTTTTTTTTTCCCCTTCTTTTTGGTTGACTAGAAAAGTCGTATAATGACAAGTGACTAAAAGACTTAATAAATTAAGTGACTGAGAAATTCTACTATATATATATATATATATATATATATATATTTTTTTTTTTTTTTATATGTAGAATAAGTTAAGATCTCGAAGGGCGAACTGTAGGGCGACCCCCCACTAGATGGAGTGACAACTGGTAAGACATGCAGGAAGTTGATGGATTCAGGTAGCTCAGGACCGTGCTTTGTAGCATAACTTGGGGTAGGCCTATGTTCAGCAGTGGACTTGTGAAGGGCTGTAATGATGATAATAAAGTTAAGAGCAGTATAATTAAAGTCATAGCAAGTGTAACACGTTTCCTTTTTGCATTGAACAGCTTCCAACCTTACATTTAAATAAGCCAGTTATGTAATCTGCTGATATTGTTAAATATAAAACTATTTAGACGGCATCATGAGGGCAGATATAAGATAATTGCTGCGTTATACATACATACAAAAATGCAATTTGGTTTCTTTAATATCGGTTATATAACAACAATAAAAAATTATATAAAAACTTTTATATATAAAAGGAATAAGGAGATCTTTCGCTGGGCATGGCGTTCAGCATAGAGAGAGTGCAACGCTCAATGTGATAGAACGGAGCAGTATTCCTGAGTAGTTCTGAAACTTCAATAGCGTGATTTAGGCTTCGGTTTGTTTTAAAAAGGTTTTCGATCCTATACACTCACCGTACGAAATACAGCAGCACTAGGTTGCTATTTTAAGCGGTTACGGTGTAATGCAATCATAATATGATGCTGCTGAGTGCCTCGGTCTGTGGCGTAAGTAAGTTGCTAGGCATCTGTTAGAAATATGCTGCTAGTCATGGACTAAAAGAAAATGTAAGCGAAAATAAATTTATGATCTTTCAGGCCAGGCAAAAGTCCACTTAGAGATTCCGCCTATAAAATTGAATGAAATCTCTCTGAAGAGAGTAGAAGCCTATATTTAAAGTATACAAGGACAGCATGCATTTATAGTGTTCTTACACTGTATGTTTTTAGAATGTGTAGCAAATAAAATTTTCAGAAAATATACACGATTTCTGCGTACTAGTCGCGTATACTTTCTAACGCTGATTCAGTAAATTAGCTAAGAGATTATACAAGGCTGGAACCGACATGTTCTGACGTTGTATACATTTAGGATTTAAACGCGTAACAAGTATTAGTAAAGTATACAAGCTCAGATCATCGTAAAATATTTTATTACATGTACTGCGTAACTTTTTTTAAATTTTTGTGGAGCAACGATAGCGCCGCTACATCACTTCCTGCTCGAATCGGAGCGGAAATCGATAGTGCTGTCCAGTTTTCGTCGAATTGCAGGAGCCAAGAGTTGCCTTATAATCTGCGTTGAGTCCAGATGAAGGTAAGTATCTATGAATGTGCCTTGAAGTTGAGGAGAGCAGTAAGGCTGCGATCCGTGCCAAATATCGTAGCACAGAAAGCAGCTTAATGAATCATAAAGCGATTTTCCAATGTTGTAAAGAACCTTTAGAAGCTAGGCTGGCTTGCAGGAGATGAATACTGCAGACGATCTTTGCTCAAAAGTGAATGAAGGATTCTGAAGGAAGATTATAAAAGCTTGAAGTTAAAATTTCTGCTGGTTGCAAATTGTATGTTCACAGCGCGTCGGGCTAACCACTTTGGCCATGAAAGAAAAAGGGAGATCGCCTGCTGGGCAAAATGCACATCCCGGGGAGCGGTTAACACACTCTATGGTAACGGAAAGCTAGTCTGTATACCAGAGTAATTCGGAAACTTCGATATCGTGATTTAGACTTCGGTTAGTTGCGTTTGTGGCGCAACGATGGCGACGCCACAGTTAGTTACAGTATTTTAACTTCAAATACCAGGACGTAATTGCACATACACTAAGCCTATATATATATATAGCGTCGGGCTAACCACTTTGGCCATGAAAGAAAAAGGGAGAATGCCTGCTGGGCAAAATGCACATCCCGGGGAGCGGTTAACACATTCTATGGTAACGGAAAGCTTACCAGATAATTCGGAAACTTCGATATCGTGATTTAGACTTCGGTTAGTTGCGTTTGTGGCGCAACGACGGCGTCGCCACAGTTAGTTACAGTATTTTAACTTCAAATACCAGGACGTAATTGCACATCTAAGCCTATATATATATATATCTGTCGATTTTATAAGAAAAGAATATACTAAACCTTTCGTAATTATGGCGTTACATATAGGTAATAAAAAAATTGCTTTTTAGAAGAAATAGCTTACAATAAAATCAGATTTTTTTAGTATAAAATCAATATTTTATGAATGATTCTTTTAATAATATTTGTTTTATTGTAAATTTAAACTTTGGCAATTCACGCCGATTATAATCAACATACTACTGATAATAATATGATTTCTGTAAAATTCTTATCTACCACGAAATGTTAGAAATCAGCTAATATTTTGCAAATATTTTGTAATTCTGCTTCCATTGGAAGCCAAGCGATCTTTATGGCATTTCCTCTATTTGTCTCTTACGATATCCACAGTACGAAATGAGTTGATCTACGTCAACACAACTTTGTACGTTTAATTATTAACTATAAAAAAAAAAAAAAAAACATTAATCTTCTTTACTTAATATTTAAACCATCTCAAGTTTATTAAGAACTGTTTGTATAAAAAAGTAGTAACAAAAGTTGTAACTAACAGTCATGAAGTAAAGTCCAACTTCGACGGAGAATTCAGTCGACGAACTCGACTCAGCTGGGCAGCATTTATGAAATTACCGCACATTTCGTCACGTATTTCTACCTCAAAACTTTTAAACAAGATTGTTCTCGTACAACCAGTGGGTGTTACTAGTGATGACATATACGAGTAGATCTAAGACGTGGTATTTATTGCTGTTTGTATAAAAAAGCTGAAGGTTGCTCAGCGAGCTATGGAGAGGGCTATGCTCGGAATTTCTCGACACGAAAGACTTAAAAATGTGGAAATCCGAAGTAGAACCAGATTAACTGACATAGCCTAACGGAGTAGTAATCTGAAGTAGTAATGAGTCAACGATATAGCTAAAAGAACCGACAAACGATGGAGAAACATGTTCTCGAGTGGCAACCTCGTACCCGTAAGCGAAATGTGAGTTGCATCTTCACCCACTTGATGAAGTTACGACCTGGTAATAGATACAGGAAGTCAATGTATCCATTTGACTCAAGCCTATGTTCAGCAGTGAACTTGTGAAGTGCTGTAATGTACGTAGCGCAACAGTTATGAAACATTTATAACGTCTGTTTTTTTATATAGAAGTGGGGGCAAACGAGCCTACGGTTCAACTGCTGTTAAGTGACTACCGCAGCCCATGAACAATAGCAACACCAGGGGAATTGCAGGTGCGTTGCCGGCCCTTTAGAAAGGAGTAAGCTCTTTTCGTGAAGGTCCCCAGGTCGTATCGGTCTGGAAAAATCGCCGGTAGAAAACACCTAGCGAAACGTACAGTGGTGGACCGCCAAGCATCCAGATGGTGTGGATGGTATGGAGAGGTTTGCCGCGTAGTGCGTTCATGAAATTTCGTAATGGTACATGATTTAATGGGGTATCAGCATCACATCGAATTGCAACTCAACTGCATTCATCACGCATTATTTGAGTCTTTGTAACAGATTTTAAATATCTCCCTTTTACTCGTATTTGCTTATTATCATCTGTGGCACGCAGATATTATTATTAATTGAAAAAAAAAATGACAAAGATCGTTGACGTACTAAGCAATCGCATTGAAACTTTAATAATCTTCATTTAGAGCTTACCTTCATTATCTCGAACTACATTTGTATTAAAATCAAACCTGTATTGGCTGTTTTCATCCTTTGGTAATCCTTAAAGGTCTTTTTTTGAGTCAAGTTGACTAGCATTATCATGTTTTAGTGTCAATAGAATTCTATGTTTTTATCCACAAATTAGACATCGAGATCAACGGTAATTTTATACTATCGCGGTCCCCTCGTTTTTTGGCTCTAGAAAATCGAAGTATCATCCGATTTCGATGTTGTTTTTAAATCTTCGTCTTTATGGTGGATTTATGGAAAAGAATATGGAAAATGACATCAAGATTTCATATAGTTTTATGACTTTAAATGTGATCGATAAACGCACTAAAATTAAACTTAAATAGACTAACTTAAATAAACGCACTTCTTCGAATGTAATCGTTCATAACTTTTTTTAAATAATCAAATGAAGTTGTTATACATTTTTTTCATAATTTACACAAAAAACGAACATTAAAAAAAAGAAACATTGGAAAATGTTTGTTCATTAATTTTTTATCTCACTTAAAGTTTTTATATGGGTTTCTGACTTTAAATGTTATAATAAACGCTCTAAAAAATCGAAATTATTATAAAAGTTAATATTTCGGTGTTTTATTGAGTGTAAGATCGAACGAAGCCGGCTCGGGACTTAGGGCATCCTGACTCGGACAGGTTAGGTTAGAAAGAGATGGCGGGTCGAGTAAGCGAGCGAATACGCCGAACCAATAAGCAGGGACTTAAAACATTATAATTATCAGAATTTTTAACGTTATAATAACTTTATAATGGTATCATTACTTCAGCAAGCCAAATCGTTTTCAATATTTAGTATAAAGTTTAAATAGAGAAGAAATTGTGACAGGTTTTTTTCGCGACGTTGCCGAACCTATTCATTTTCAAAAGCGCGCGAATCTGTCCGACTTACGAGGTAGGTGGAGCCTGGGATCCAATTGGTATACTAGATAGCTCGGACAGATGGGGAATTTCCCGCACCGCACGAGCTCCAGAAGCGAAATGGCAACATTGACATTTGCAAATAATAAATATTAACTGCTTGCGGGTTACGACGATTACCTAATAAAAATACCTAGATAAATATCATATTACTTATATTTATTTATTTTTTAAATTGATTCTAACTTAGTTACAAATATTGGAAATGGGTCGTAAAAATTAATTGCAATATTATGTATATAAGTATGTACATGAAAAATGTAAGAAATGTTCAAATTTTAAAAGCCTAACAAAAGCCTGCCGGGCCGGACACCGTCTAATTTGGCCGGACACGCAACCAAAAAGCCTGACTGTGTACGGCTTTATCCGGACGCCTGGCAACGCTAGTCACGGGAGAGATTAAAGTGTTGTGGTCGCCAAACACGGTCAGTTCAAACTAAATCTGTTGATATTTTTCTAAATATTTAATTTTCGATATATCGATTAGTAAACTTATATATAAACCTTCGATATGGATATATTTGTAATTATCGATATATCGAAAATTCAATATTTAAAAAAATTACAGTTTTAGTTTGAACTGATCAGTTGGAATGATCAGTTGAACTGAACTTGTGTGGCATCCATTAGACGTCTCAAAGGCAAAAATAACATAATGAATCGAAAAAACCAAAAATACCTTACAATATTTGTTAATTTTAATTCGAAACATTTAATTTTTTATAGTATATAAAAACTATTAATTAATATTATTATTAATTAGTGTTACTATTATTCTAATATGTATAACTAAACTTAAAATATTAAGTATTTCATTAAGCAATATTATTGTTTTTTATATAATGTAAAAGTTAAAATATTTATTTTTATTTTTATTTAGATTATTATTATTTAATGTTTAATGTTTTTATTTTAATTTAGATTATTATTATGTAACACTATTGCTACAATATAGATAAAAAATATTAACTGGAATTACTGGTTTTCAGATTCTTATTTCTTATTATCTACTCGTATAAATAATTATAGTATTAGTTTTGCAGCAATTTTTTTGTGTTTTGTTTTCTTAAAGCATTGTTAGCTGGCACCAACTTATAAAAATCTAATTTTAATAAATGAAATACCTCGTTCAGTTATTTTTTACTTTTTTGAAATTGGTTTAATTTTTTTAAACTACTTTTTTATATCGTAATTTTTAGTTTTAAGTTGTAATAACTATTTATTACAAAAACTATTTAAGTTTTACACGTTTTGGTCAATGTCATAAAAACTAGTGAACTTATTATCACAAAATCGTTATTATTCCCTAAGTTGACTACTAATAAGTGTGAGAAAATAATCTCTAAGTTAAAATAAATAAAAAAAGAATGATCGCGATCCGAATACTATTTTCGAAGAAATCCTTGAACAAATATACGAACGTACATACACCTATAAAATGTTGTATATTTGTTTGGAATCCCAAATAGATTATCGTATGTCAATATTTTGTAGTTCCTATAATTTTGCATACATAAGTTTCGAATTGATAATCACCTTTTTTGAAGTCAGTTAAAATTCAAACCGACTTTACGCTTAACATAACATATCTTGAAAACTACTGAAGTGATTTTTATGAAAATTGCAATGGTTAAGCAACAATGGTTAAAAAAAGTTGAAAGATGCTTAATCTAATAAAAAAGGGGTCGGCTCGACCGGGGAAGGATCACGATCTCACAGAATACTAGCTTAAAATAGTGAATACAGCGTAAATTACTGGAAACGAAGCAGTCCATCTTAGTCCTCACGGGTGACGCATTTGCATTAGGATTCGTAATCGAGGATTAATGTAGATGTCCATGGGCCACGGCAACCATTTACCACCAGGTGGACTGTGTGCTCGTTTGTCAACCTATCCTACAGAAAAAAAAAGTATTTCTTCAAGCGTGAAATGGAAAATATGCCATCTACCTCAAATGACATACAAGCTCCTGCAGGTTCAAGCCAGTGATTCCTTAAATTCTAGCTATATTGAAAAACGTGTACATAACATTTCAACTTTAGAAAGAAGGAGCGATCCAATTGGTGAAATAACCATCTTTTATTTTTATATTTTTAGAAGAACCGCTTCTAAAGTCGTCGGGAAGTGTTTTGAAATTTTGGGAAGAAATTTGAAGCCGCGAGATTCAACTACTCGTATTTAATTAGTTTGAAAATCTTAAAACTTAAAATCAATCAGAGATGTAACACAGGTAAATCTCGCGACAAGCTTATATACCATATAAATTGTGTAATGACGTTATAAGTTGATAGTAAAAGTTTTAAGGGAATAGTTTTATTTTATTATTTTAAGCACATTTAAATTAAAGCTTGAATTAAAAAAATACTTTTAATTTATTTTTAGCGAAGAGCTTCGAGCCTAAGTATCATATATAATATCTCTGAAGTGTTTTGCGATGGATCCGCTTCCACAATAGTCTTTAATTCTTAATTTTCCACTTTGGTCTCCGGCCGTCCACGGGGTTGGTTCTAAAATTTGAAATTTCCAGAACAAGAACGTTGAAACCAAAAACGTACCGTGCTTTCTTTTACACCCTATACATCATTAATCCTTCGAG
Source organism: Parnassius apollo (assembly GCA_907164705.1). Taxonomy (NCBI): domain Eukaryota; kingdom Metazoa; phylum Arthropoda; class Insecta; order Lepidoptera; family Papilionidae; genus Parnassius; species Parnassius apollo. The sequence goes on along the minus strand of CAJQZP010001558.1, from coordinate 7,469,790 downwards.
CTGTTTCTGTAGCACTGGTGCCACGGTAGAACTCGTACTCGTAAATATACCGCTATTTCATGTTTTCCATTGTATGGTAATAAGCGACGCCAAAGAAAAAATAATCAGGGAAAAACAAATTAATGACTATTGTCAAAACTCAAATGTAATTATGTACAAAAAAATAATGTACTCAAACTAAATGAATTTATAAATTTGAATTTGGATTTCTTAATCAAAGAGGAGATATATCAGATCAAAGTGGTCAGTCACCACAAAACGCTAATTTTATATGTAAGAACCAAATATATAATTATCATTAAGGATTTTAATAGTGTCGTCGAATTTAAAGCATAAAGTTTTAGGCAAGCTCTCTGTCCCCGAGATATGACAGCAAGACAATGTTTCAACTCTGTAAGTCTGTAACGATTACTGGTTTATCGTTCTCACTCTTTGAAATTAACACTTATTCTACTTAGGTGTTCAGTAAAGTTTCGAAACGCTTGGAAAGTTTGCCAGTAAGCCTCTGAATAAAAGTGGGTAAGCAACTGGAAATCCTTCGAGAAACTTTTTATAAATTCTAGGCGACTTACTTTTAAAATTCATTCTTTTTAAAATTTAAAGCTTTTTTCCAAGCGGTATGTATTTATATAGGCACCTTTAAAGTAATTTCATCGATATATGCTTTTCAGACAATAGGTTCTCCAAAAATTTTTCTAACGCAAGTACGGCGAACAAATCGCCATGTTTAATCCAATATGGCGATAAAAACTGTTTAAGGATTAGAAAAAGAAAGAACGACCGTTTTTATTATTTATACAATATCCTTTTCAATGCGTTGTCACTTGATTACATTGCTTTTTGTTATCATAGATGCTTGACTCGGAGTTGTAATGATGCATTCTACTGGCGAGCTCTTAACTTAACTAAATCGTGTTTCGCGCTGATTGCTCTAATTGTACTTGACAAGGCAGCCGATCGTATAAGCTTTGTAGGAGGCATGTTTCAACCGTAATCGCATTTTATTCTCTTTATTTTTTCATATACGTCTATTACAAAATCAAATCACTCCATTCGTAATATTATTAACGTGATAGAGTACGATACGAGAATTCATCGCCCTACCATGTGACGTAATGGTGACGTAAGAAGCAACTTACCAAATGCCAGAAAAATATTAAGAATTTCCATAGATTATGGTATAACCATTTTGTTTACATGATACGTAAAACACTAAGCCGGCGACGGCAGATGGCAACTTTTACGACGAAGAAAAATTGGATGAAAATATGTTTTTTGTTATTTCAATTAAACGTTTAAAAATGGAACCTTTTCTTTCACCCTGGATCACGAGCAATTTTCAATAGCCAATTACACTTAAAGAAGAAAGACAAGTAAGTGCCTGAATATTTTTATTTGTTGTTATAATGATTATAATTTGTTAATTGATATAAATTTGCAGAACTGATAGCTATCCAGTATTAACAATTTCTTACTATAACGACTCACTGTACTGAAATCGACCAGATGAACATCATTCATCAATAATAGTTATCGACGAGTATGTTTACCTGGTAAAGTTATCCTAATAAGTAAGTCCAACTTCACCCGAGAGGTCAATCGATAGATTAGTTACATAGAGAATTAACTTGGCTGGGCAGCCTTTGGCAGATTACGAAACATCTTCTAGTCACAAATGCCTCAAAACATTGAAACGAGGTTGTACAACCAGTGTTTGTTGCAATGATGACATATACATCTGAGAGGTGATCATTTCCTGCTGGCCATATGGGGAAGCTCATGGTCCCTCAGCGAGCTGAGGGCTGTTAAAAGTTTCTTTGCACGATAAACTTCTAATTGAGGATATCCGCACTATAACGAGAGTAACTGACAAAACCTAACGGAGCAGTAAGCTGAAGTGGCAATATGCCGGCGCAGCGACAGGTGATTTAGTGGAAGAACTTATACCACCCCATATAGGTCCGTGGGTGTCGAAAGAGGTAAAATAAGGAAACAAACCTGAAGATACTCAGCAGCATCTTTCTAATAACAAGCATAAAAAAACTTTTGGTCAATCCAAATGTGCCTTAAGCGCTCGTGTTATACATCAATTCTTTAAAGTATATTAAATACACATAAGTTTTCACAAATAACCTATTACTATTACATCTAATTTTCCTATAACTTTATGTCAAATTAAACTAAACAAAATATAATTAAACAGCCATTTTCATTGCATTGCTTCTCACGCGATAGATGATATTAAAAAATAGATTGAATTGAACATTTGATATTTTCAAAACTTATCGTGTTTACCCCTTCATGCGGAATTAATAAATCGACATCATAAAGCCACTAAAACTACTTTTTTAAATGTAAAAATAGCAATTATTCGCTTAAAAAAATAAGTTCAAAAAACATTTATCTTTCTGACAATGTGTTTTTTATATCATTTATATGTTCAATATGATTTTTAGGTACGAGATCATGCGACAAAACGTTGGATTCTTGATTTTTAGGCGCTAGTTGATCATACCTTATTACTTTGCGCTTAAGGCATGCAATAAAAACTGCAGTTACCAACTCGCCTGCTAAGCGAGGCAACTATGACGAGTATCCCCCTTATGAAGAAATCAAAGTGGAAGCCTATGGTCAGCGACTTCAGTTGACTGTGATAGGCTGTAAGGAATAAATAAATGAAACCGTTAAAACAATAGAGCTTAAACACTCATATACTTATAATTTAAAAATAAACATTAAAGGAATGTGTAGCCATCTACTCGTATAGTACATCTCACACTACCACATTTATTATGGTTAAAATATATAAAGTTGCTTCTCATTTATTAAAAGTGTTTAAGTATTTAAACATAAACAGCTGAATATACTTTTACAATAAAAAAGAGACATTTCCCATCCGTTGGTATATAAATAAAAGTATGATTTAAAAAAGTACTAGACGTTGTATAGAAACCGTACAAATACGTTAAATCAATTAAATATTTGTTGTTGTCTTTCATAGTGGTTTTCATTTTACTAAAATTCTGAATGTCAACAGTAGAAATATACATTTTTATGCACGGAAAACTTTTAGTTAACTAACTTTATTGTTTTAAAATGATATATTTATAGATTCATTATTTGTTTTGATAATAGTTGTTAGCGTCAGTCTAAATTTATAGCAATAATTATAGTTATAAATAAAATTAAATAGTATGATAAATCAATATAACATCGATATCTTTCTGTTCAAAATATTTCGAAAATAAAAGAAAGTTAATAATAAATCATTGGTAAAACGGTCTATTCCTCGAAATCAGTTTTTCATTTGTTTTTGTAAAATAAATGGGGAAATTGATAATCCCTGCTATTTTAATATTGGCTCGTATTGGTACAACGCAAGTTTTTTACACAATCAAATTTGTAATCGTTGAGTTTGTTCTCAATTTATACGTTTTTCCTCTGGAAGATAAGTAAAGCCGATAAAAAATTGCGACAGTTTCTCTTCAGTATTCAGTATCAATGTACAGAGGCAGAGTTTAATATTTAGCGATTAAACGATGCTGACTTAACTACGTCAAATAGACAAAATTTAAGAACCAAGAAAATTGTGTACCATATGAATGACTTAAAATAAAAACCACGCTTGCCAACCGCCTGCCAAGCAGTTATGGCGGAGTCGTATTGACTTTTGATTAGCTCTAGCACTCCGGAATGAATAATGAATGATGAAGTGAGAAGAACAATCTGACAAAATGCACAGTCACAAACTATTACAAAATATTTTTTTTTATAGAAGAGGGGGCAAACGAGCATGTGGCTCACCTGATGTTAAGTGACTACCGCCGCCCATGATCAACCGCAAACCAGGGGAATTGCAGGTGCGTTGCCGGCCCTTTAGAAAGGAGTAAGCTCTTTTCTTGAAGGTCCCCAGGTCGTATCGGTCCGGAAAAATCACCGGTGGTAAATTATTCCACAGAGAGGTTGTACGCGGAAGAAAACTCCTTTTGAAACGTTTCGAAACCGCCAAGCATCCAGATGGTGTGGATGGTATCGGGACGTTTGCCGTGTAGTGCGTTCACGAAATTTGGCGGCTGGGATTAATCCGAACAATTCCTCAGAGCACTCCCCCGTGACAGATGCGATAAAATACGCAAAGAGATGCAACATCTCTTCGCAGCGCCAGTGAATCGAGCCGATCGGAAAGCACTCGGTCGTCGACGATTCGAGCCGCTCTGCGCTGGATGCGGTCAAGTGGAAGGAGCTGGTACTGGGGAGCCCCAGCCCAGAGATGGGAACAGTATTCCATGAGCGGCCGAACCTGCGCCTTGTATAGTTGTAGGCGGTGTGCCGGCATGAAATACTGTCCCGCTCTGCTGAGCACGCCAAGCTTTTTTAGAGGCCAATTTGGCCTTCCCTTCCAAGTGACCACGAAACTGCACGTCACTCGATATGTCGACGCCGAGGATTCCGATACTGGCTGAGGCAACAAGGGGAGTGCCTTGAAACTGAGGGGATACGTCAAAGGGGTTCTTTTTAGCGGTTAACGCGCAAACTTGTGTCTTCTGGGGGTTAAACTGGACTAGATTTAGTCGCCCCCAATCCGAGACTCTGTCTAGTAGAGACTCGACTTCAGACAGAAGTTTGTCCCGGCACTCAGAGACGTTTTCCCGAGAAATATTGGCTCGGCCGGTGTAAAGAGCATCACCAGTGCTGTCATCTGCATAGCAATGAATGCTACGGGAATTTAGAATAGCTTTTAATTTTTTTTATTCATTTATTCACACAAAGGTAAGTGCATTATTTTTGCTATTCTCTCGCCAAACTGCAATCAGTTTGTCGGCGAGTACACGCTCTTAAAACTATATATCATTATGCAACATCACCTACAAAAACACAATTAATTACAAAAAAAAAAAAAAACAAAAAGAAAATATAACCTTACCTTATATTTACCTACTACAATTTCATAATATTTAAAAATTATTAAACTAAAAAATAAACAACGGCAGCAATAAACAAATCAAATAAATCAAACATAAAAAACGATTAACAAAAGTATGCAATGATCACTGGATATTGTCCAAACAGACTTCCATTTTAGAAGCGTTAAAATGAATTTCTTTTCAAAAGCAAAGCTAGTCCGAGCACCACAGATAAGTAGTGTAGACAAGAGTTGCTCCTATTGTTATCATAGAACCTGATAAGAACTAAATTGTACAAGAAAATTATCATACATTGGATTGCTAATAGTACTAAATATCGTTACATTTACCTGAATAGGGAAAAAATAAGAATAGACTCGGACTGCTTTCGACTCTTGTCTTGTTATTAGATCGATTTCTTTGCTTTAAAACAGCACAACAGTGATTTCAATAAAAACTTAATTAGATTGTCGATTAAAATTAATGTGAAGAGGATACCATGTCTTATCGATATATGGGACATGAAAAAGTCTACTAATGTCCGACGTATAAACGTAAACACATACGTATGCAAACACAGAAATATGTAGTAGAGCTCTACGACACTACTACAACTTTAAACGGGAAGTTAACAAAGATTTCGTAATTAATAGAACCAAGCGTTACTTTGCGAAAACCGCTAAGTGATTTTAGTGATCGGCAACCACAGAGTCTATTTGACCTAAAGATGCCTCATGTAGAGGCGAAATATTAACGGTGGTGTGTCTTTCCTGGTGTGGTGTTGTTGGTACTGGTGGTGCTGAGATTAGTGGTGATGGAGATAGTGTACGCAATCGAGGGAGGGCAGGAGGTGCTCTTCGGACTAAGTAAGACATTTATTACGCGGATATAAGCAAATACATTTTTAAGATCTTCAAAGGTTTTGTAAATTGGCGCTTAATTTAATTATTGCTTTCGTAAACTGCTATTTTTTCCTTGTTTTAAAATACAATCAAACAAAAATTATTCAGATGCATTTTTCTGAAAACTCGCAACATCATAATATATCACCGATGAACAATGGAGACGCGCGTCGTACGTGACGATAAGAGATGATGTTTAAACGAAATGTATAATTTTTACAAAAGTAAACTGAAGTAGTGATGAAAAATTCCATCATTTTATAGAGTCCTACTCTATAAATGAAGATGGAGTGACGACCTGGTAAGGCATGCAAGACGTCGATGGATGCAGGTGGCTTAGGACCGTGCGTTACGGTATTCCTTGGGGGAGGCCTATGTTCAGCAGTGGACTTGTGAAGGGCTGTAATGATGATGATGATGATGATGCATTTTTAATATTATTTTCATGGTTTACTTAGGTTATTCGTTTTACTGCTGTACGTCGTACTTATAGACACAGACTGTTAACATTAGCGCACTCCTAAGATTTTAAACATCCAATAATTTCACAACACGCCTAAGAAGCTTTCATAGTAAAAACATTTTTTCGATATTTTAAATAATGTAATCAAAGGTCAAATTGATGTATGAGTGCCGTGTAAAGTAAAGATAAAGTGATCACTCTCCGTACGACATCCCAGTTTACTCTTAAAGCTGATTGATCGCCTAATAAGGTTTTAGTCGTTTGTTTATACAAAATGCAATAACCATCAAACCAAGTAAGAAACTTAATCTTTTCTACTACAAATATGAATCGGTAATAGTCATATTTGTAGCAGAAAACAGTTTGCGCGGTGAGGTAGTTAGTACCAACTGCGTGAACGGTTTTTTTGCGGTGTATTTTCTTCTGAAACCGAGCATTTTTTTTAATAGGATAGGATGACAAACGAGCACACAGTCCACCTGATGGTAGGTGGTTGCTGTGGCCTATAGACATCTACATCTATCCTTTATTACGAATCAAAATGCAGATGCGTTGTCATCCGTGAGGATTTAGGTGGAATGCCTCGTTTCCAGTTAAAAGGGTCTACGGTTCTCTACACTCACCATACGAAACACAGCAGCATTAAGCTACTATTTTACGCTGTTATTCTGTGAGAGCGTGGTCCTTCCCAAAAACCAACGAGCCAACCCATTGGTGCTACAACTATAGTACTAATATATATGCTTCCACGTAAATATATTGAACGGTAATTAAATTAAAAATATTAAACGGTAATTTGAGAAATCACCGTTTAATATTTGACACAACGAACTTGACTTGGTCGTGTATCATGAACTTTAAGGCTAGCGCCCAGGCGCTAACCTCCTACAGATCTAGACTGTTAATTTTAAATAATAGTGTTAATAACGTTATTTGATAATAACTAATACTCGCTCTCTGAATCACTGATACCCGTGTCTACAAGTAAGTTTAAAATGCTTATATTAAACGTGGTTAACAACTCCATTCAAATAATGGATTCAAACCCATAACTTTTCGAGTGTGCAGTTTATTCCCTTTATTAGAATATTATTTAGAAAACTAGTATCTACACAAATAAATTAAATTGAAGTGTGTGTTTGTAGTGTCAACTTAAAAAAAAAAACAATTTTTTTAATTTTTTGTTTGTCTTTCTCTCTGTTTGTCCCAGATAATCTCGGAAAGGGCTTAACCGATTTTGACTAGACTTTTACTAGCAGAAAGCTAATGTTATAAGGAGTAACTTAGACTGCTTTTATTTTAGAGAAGAAATTAAAGCTCTGCGAAAAAAAATCCGTAAAATCTTAATAAATTCCACGTGGACGAAGTTGCGGGGGACATCTAGTCTAGTAATAAATAGAAACATAGCGTTGATCATGGATCACATTAAAGTCAGAAGAGTGGCCGTTCAAGAGGTAGCTCTATTTGTCTTCATCTCGTGTCAGGTTAAGCGAGGCGTTTCCACTGTAACGCTGCAATAAAATCTATACAATTGAATGATATTCAATACAGCAAAAATCATCGACAAAGACAAAAGGCAGATAAAAAATAAAATGAATTCGTGATCGCAGAACCAGACATCTCTCACCTTAGATGATATTCAAGTACCTATCTACAAATAATTTTTTATGTATCTGAAACGAAATGGTTATGGGCCATATGTCAAAAGTCATATTTAAGAATTTTCTTGTATCTCAATATATTATGCTCTATCAGTATACTATTAAAAATCGTACTTAGACTTCAGTTTCAAAAAACATAATTTGATTTCATATCGAAATTATATTTCATAGTAATTTTGACGTTGATTTTTTAATTTAATAAAAATTTAACATAAAATTTAACATTGCTAACATTCCGGTTAACTACTCCAGTTGAACTTTAAATGCTTGTTATCTAAAGACAAGAATCTAATGGCTGTTTTGAACCCACGACTTTTGAGTTCGCGGTCCGTACCAAACCATTAGTCTGCTGTCGTTTCACTTTCACGTCCTACTACAAAACAGAACTTGACTATGGAAAGTCAAACTACAATAGCTCATATTGATTGATTACTTTGATAACAAAGTAAACTTCAGTTAAATGTGTTCAATAATTTCAATATCAACGTATTATGGTGCAAAATTAAGCTTGGCAATCAACTGCTTATTTATTTTTATAGAATAAAGGTGGCAAACGAGCACACAGTCCACCTGATGGTAAGTGGTACATTTATCTTCAATTAAGAATCAAAATGCAGATGCGTTGCCAGCCCTGAGGACTGAGGAATGCCCCGATTCCAGTAAAAAGGGTCTCTCGGATATATTACCTTTTATTCCATGAGTACAGAAACTTAGCGTTGAGCGTGCAGCTGGGTGAGGTGTTCGGCGTGCACGAGAAAGACGCTGATATATCACATTATAGGACAATCTATAAGTGTCACGGTCGCTCAAATTATGTCCGCTACGCTGCACGCCCTCACTCAACTCTCTCTATTTAAACCTTAGAACAAGACCTCGGCAGGACGTACGGCGGCATGACTAACATACGCCGTTGTAAAAGAATGCCTTGAGACACTTTTTTATAAAACTGAAGTAAAAAACGAACTTACAGTCTAACTGACGATAAGTGGCTGCTGCAGTCTGTGGACACTTGCTGCTATCTTCAAGCTAAGAAGGCTACAGAAGCGTTGTCAGCTCTGAGGACTAAGATGGAATGCCTCCAGTCTGTAATTATACTGCATCTCTATAAAATACTGCAAGCACTGCTATTCGGCGATGGAAAAATTTCAAAAGCGTTAAATTGGCCATTTGTCTACTCTCGTGAATTTCTTCTAAGCAAGCATATTAAGCTTACTAGGGTCACTTAACCGAAATGTTAGTTATATTTACTTTACATGTATTCTTTTATCGCACGCCTCACGCGCGAGAGTGCGGGAGTGCTTTACTCTAGACGTGCCGCTATGTGACGATTTTGCAATATAAAATTGTTATTATGTCTCAATTTGGTTCATTGTTGTCTACGTCTATAGACTATACCATCTTTACCACAATCACTACAGTCCTTTATAGTTCTCTACCCATCGTTTATCTTCGTAAAACTTCATAAGCGTTTACTTATAATATAAATTGAATAAATTAATATAAAGCAATATATTACAAAAAATCGACTTCACAATTAAGACATAATAAATAATCAGAAAGTATTAACGATTAGGTGGTAAAGCCAGTCACGAAATATTTGAGGAACTAAGCTCTCTAGCAAATCAAGATTATTGATAGCATCATGCCTGTCAGTTCTCTCAAAGTTAAAAGAGAAAAATAATTAAATTAGGCAAATAGAAGAAAACGTTACCAACATTCCACATTTTTGAAATTAAATATATTAATGTATAATTATGAAATAAATAACGATGATTTAATATAGAAATAACTGAAAATAAACACAGAAATCTCAGTATATTATAAAAAAGATTTTATAAGTAGCACTAACTTGTCTAGTTGAAGAGCGATCGCTCAATCTGTGCCCACGTGCGGCCCATCCATCAATTAGACCCACTTTTAGCATTGATGCGCACGGCACGATAATTTCACTTTTCCTTATTTCTTTTTTATTTTATACTCGTAACTTAGTTGTTTATACAATAACTGCAAAGTTTATGATGCTTTTATTCTTTCCCAAATCCAAATTTGCGTCTAAAAATTTGTGCAATGCTTCAATAATTCTTTATATATATATATATATATATATATATATATATTTTTAATTAAATACAATATATATATATATATATATATATTGTATTTACAAAAAAAAATTGTGGGTCACTCATGGGCAAAAAACTATACTATCTCCCAAGTTGGATAAAATTGCACACGGTGTACAAATTAAATTAAAATCGGTTAAGTAGTTTTGGAGTCCATCGCGGACAAGTAACGTGACACGTAATTTATATATATATATATGTATATATATATTTTTATATATATATATATATATATATATATATATATATATATATATATATATATATACTTCTATACTAATAATAAATCTGTAGAGAGGCCAATTCTGTAGATGAAATATATTACCAAAATAACTATCAGGGGGTGATTAGTGATCGATACTGATGCCAAAAATGCAAACAGTAAAATTTTTGTCTGTCTGTCTGTCTGTACTTGACGGATTTTAACGAAACTGTGTACAATCATTCTTCATACTCCTGGGCAGGTTATAGTATACTTTTCATCACGCTACGATCAATAGGAGCAGAGCAGTGAAGGAAAATGTTAGGGAAACGGGAGAAATTACTCCATTTTTTAAGCTTCCGTCGCATGTGCTGCCTTTAAAGCTACACAGAAATCATATATAACGGAAATGTTCTCCTTAAAATTATATAAAAATTATCCCACGACAGCATATGTCTAACTCCCGACAGATTAGCAGTTCGGAGCTTTCTGATTATATTTATCTACTCTTACGTTTATAACACTCTCACTCATCCCTAATTAAAAAAGTTAATATTATTATCTATTCAATAAAAAGAATCATAGAAATCGGTATAGAAACACCAAAATTATATATGAAATAAGCTAATAAGCGCGTGAATACTGAATCATGCTATAAGGATTATTTTTGTGTAACGGTCACCGTGCTCGACGCGGCTCGCGGCGGGAGGTATAAAAAGGTGGGGGGGGGGGGGTCCGAGTGCGAGCTTCTTTCGATGTCGCGAAGGCATTTGACAAGGTCTGGCACGACGGCTTGATTTACAAGCTGTACAAACTAAACGTGCCTGATAGGCTCGTTCACATCATACGAGCCTTCCTTTCGAATCGCACTTTGCGTTATCGAGTGGAGGGAACCCGTTCTTCGAAACGCTTCCTCAAGGCCAGGGTCCCTCAGGGCTCCAACATATCTCCCCTCCTCTTCACACTCTACACGAGTGATATCTCCAAAGACCCGGTGGTGAACACTGCACTCTTCGCCGACGATACGGCACTTTATGTGTCAGAAATATACTTTCATTACAGCTCCAAAAAGCCACCAATCGCCTAGGTGAATGGTTCCGTCAATGGAGAATAGACGTGAATCCCGAAAAGAGTGTATCAATATACTTTCAACGGAATACATCAGCAGGTTTTAAACCAATAACTATTTCCCTATACGACCGCCCAATCCCTTGGGAAAAAATTGGCCAAATACCTAGGCGTCACGTTCGACTCCCGCATGAGTTTCGCGACGCACATAAGTGTAGTACGCAACAGAGCCAAGTCAATAATTGGCCGTCTACACCCGCTCGTTAACAGCAAGAGTAAGCTGTCGCTAAGACATAAGCTCCGGCTGTACAAAACCTGCATTAGACCAGTTATGTCATATTCAAGTGTAGCTTTCGCCCACACATATAAGACCCATATTTTAAAACTCCAAAGAGTATTATTTCAAAACTTTTTCGTCCGAAAAGCCACCGGTGCACGGTAGTATCAACGGAACTCTGATTTACACAATAATTGTGAATTACCATCTATCTCCGAATATTTTAAGGAGATGTCCCAGCGCTACTTCGATAAAGTAGAAACCCACCCTAACCCGCTTGTGACAAACGCAGCTAACTACGTTCCGATAACAAACGTCGCGTCCTATCTCCGCAGACCGCGAAACGTTTTAATAGAACCACCTCAACCGCTCGATCCAGTCGACCCAAACGTCGCGGGCACATCACACAACGACACTACACCCACACTAAATGGGACAAACATTATTAGGACAACGAATGGGACGCGTCGCACCCGCAAACGGACACGACGCATTCCAGCTCACACCACGTACACACCGTACACCCGCGTTCCTGGATGGTTCTCACCGCCCAGACCATCGACCGATACGAGCTGAGCAGTCAGAGACGGGGGTCCGCACTCCCCCCTCGGACTGCGGTTAGATAGTTCAAAGAAAAACGCTTAAAAGGCGACATGATGTTTGGTAACAATATCAAATCATAAACCATCTCATCATCATCCTCACCGCATTGCCTTTCCCTTTTTTTTAATTAGCTCGTGGCCTTGCAGGCCGCGAGCCCTGAGACAAGATGAAGCTGTAAGAGTCACATAGACTAACAGCACTAACATCTAGATAGTAGTAGTGCGAGCTTCATACAATATTTGGCTATTGATGCGAATAGACGTTCAGAGTGTTCGACCTTATTGACAGACAATAATTGATTTTAACAAACCGTGCTTATCAGCGCGACTTTTAGTCTACTCTTACGTTTAATAATTTATTTTTAGATTTCTTTGGTTGTTATTTTATAAAATAGGTATTAGTTATTTTGGTAGTGTTTAAATATTTCTTAGTATAAGCTTAATTATAAATTAAACTTTTTATTTTTTATTTAGCTGTAGTTTTAAATAGGTACCTAGATATTAAATAGGTTATTTTATTCTATTAGACGTAGTTTAGGTTACCTACTTATATATTTTTAAGAATTTAATTTTGGATTTAAGGATTTATTTAGGATCCGTTTTATTATTTAAGTAGGCATTTAGATTTTTTTAAGTGTATGGTAGCTTTTTTTTTTTAGGATAGGTACAAACAGTCCACCTGATGGTAAGTGGTTGCTAGATTAATTATCTTCTTACAATAAAATGCAATCGTTTTGCCTATTTCCTAAAAAGGTCTGTTCTCTACTCCATAGAAATACTTAGCTACTTTTCGCTGTTTTAGGCATAGTTAGGATCTCTAACGTAGATTATTTTGTTAGGTAACTGAATGCCGTCGATTAAAAATAAAATACACAATGCCACTTGCCTTCGTTCGAAGATCCACCGGAACCTTTGAAGTCACTATTTTTAGGGGAACATGTACAATCTAAACAGTTCTTAGACAATATTCGCATTTATAATAGTGCGTTTTAAATGACATCCTTTGGTGCTCAACAAATCTCAGAAGGTCCTTTCATGACTACTTTTAAGATACAAGGTCAGGTTTACCATTAAATAGGATCCCTTTTGCCTGAAGACCAACCTAAGTTTCTTCAAATATATTTTGTATCCGACTGCAACGAACAGTCGAAAATAAGAAATCAATATTTCCCCAATTTAAATACTGAACTTATTTCACAACTTCTGAACATGTTGCATCAGGTTAATTCGTATGTATGCAGTTTTAAATCGGCATTAGAAGCTCTTCCTCAAGATGGTGATAACAATTATATAATTGTTATAAATGCCGATAGGCGTCCAACTCAGGAACACCCTGGGCGTTATAACGTTCCATCCACGAACTAAGTTGCTGTAGTATTGGTTGACCAGGAATGTGGTAGGCGTGATATCGTTATCCGTTCCAGGGACAATCGTTTGCAACGTATTTACGAAATCACAGGGCTTACGACGGTTTGCAATATCCTTTGATATACTCTCGAGGGGAAGATGGTTATAATTTCGCTTTATATCAAACTGATCCGCGTACAGGCGCACCTAATTATAATAATAAGATGTCATACCTTCAATTTTATTGTTACCACTTGCAAGTGAGATGGAATAGATTTGTATACTTTCAACGTTTTCGTGGCTTATTCAATCAGTTTATTGTTGACATGTACGCAAAAATTGAAACCGAAAGATTAGTTTATATACGATCTAATCAAAGGCAGCTGCCCGCTGAAGAATACGTGCACCTTCGCGACGCCATGCAGCAAGATAATGATACGGTGAATATGGGCCGTTTAGTTATTCTACCCTCTTCTTTTACTGGTGGTCCAGGCTACATGCACGAACGTACTCAAGATGCTTTTTGTTACGTAAGAAAATATGAACGTCCCGACTTATTTATTACTGTTACTACCAATCCCAAGTGGGATGAAATCACTCGGGAGCTTATTGATAGTCGGCAGGAGGAACAGGCCTGCCGACAGGAGGAACAGGCCCGTTGGTTGAAAGAGCAGCAGGAGGAACAGGCCCACCAGCAGGAGGAACAGGCCCGCCGACAGGAGGAACAGGCCCGTTGTTTGAAAGAGCAGCAGGAAGAACAGGCTCGCCAGCAGGAGTAACAGGCTCGCCGGCAGGAGGAATAGGCCCGCCGATTGGAAGAGCAGCTACTGGGCGGACAAGAGGAACAGGCCAGTCGGTTGGAAGAGCAGATGCTCCTCATGAAGGATCTTCACGATACCTTCGGGAAGGAGATAAAGTAGGTGAAGGATAGGGTTGCTCAGAATGACAACCACCTGTTGGAAGCTGAAACCCAAATCGCGAAAGCTGAAACCCGAATCGAGAAGGCTGAAACCCGAATCGACCAAGTGAACAATCGGGTTGGCAACGTGATGGCTGACGTGAAGAAAACGCTGGACGACATCAAAACGGGGGATGGAATCACAGCTCCCGTAGTAGCTACAACATCTTCGCTACGTGGGTTCAAAGTGCCACCGTTCGACAGGATTTCTTCCTGGTCAGCTTATAAAATCCAGTTTGAAGCCGTTATGAAGGCGAACGGCTGGAATAAAAGTCAGGCCACTACTGCTCTCACACTTGGCCTGCGCGACCAGACCTTAACTGTTCTGGAAGCTCTCGGTGAGGAAGTGACTTATGAGCAGCTCCTTGAGGCATTGGAGGCGAGGTATGGCAACGTTCACCTGGAACACGTCTTTCGTGCGCAGCTTAAAGATCGAAGAGAAAAGCATACCGGTTTGTACCTGCGCTCATTGAAGGGAACCTGGTGCAGACATTCATCGATGGCATCCGCGACCTTGAAATCAGAGCTGCTGTGAGGCTCGGGCATCACGAAACGCTTAAGGGCGCCTTGGCCCATGTACTAGAGGTGGAAACTGTGCGGCAGGATCATCGTTTCCATCGCGTCAGTGAGGTTGCAGCAGCTACAGTTCACGATCGTAATAAAGGATACAGCCCTAGGTGCTATGGATGTGGTGAAAGGGGCCATCTTCGTTCCAGCTGCCCTAAGCGAATCCTAGAAAGGGAAGGAGAACGATCTAAGGAGGGTAGAGCGGCCGACAGCACCGCCCAGCAGCAGCAGGGAAACGAGTAAAAGCCAGAACTGCGGGGCGGGTGCTGGCTGATGTAAAAAGAGCCCCTAGGATCTCGATCTCACAAACCCGTGGTGGGGACAGTCTAATCATCAAGGGCGAGGTCAACGGAATGCCATGTAAACTGACCATAGACACTGGAGCCTCTCGTACGGTTGTTAGTTCCCAACTTATAAGTCAGTTCCTTGGGGACTCCGCATACAACCGAGACCGCATTAATTTGGTAACAGCCACCGGTCAGCGTATACCCGTCCGTGGAGAGAAGGAGATGGAGTTGAAGCTAGGCAACATGATCTACCTGCATAATGTCATCGTGGCTGATATAATGGACGACTGCATCCTGGGCCTAGACTTTATGAGGAATAATTGTTGTGAGATCGACGTTAAGCAAGGTGTTTTGACATGTGGACAGGAGGAACTTTTTATGGAAGGTGCGTTACCAAGGAACGTGTACAGCATTAAGAAGATTGTTCTTCCGCCGAGATCGGAAACGATTGTGCCCGTTAGTTTTCCTTGAAACGTTGGGCAAGCTCACCGTTGTGTACTTGTGGAAGGGGTAAACAATGATCTTCCATGGAAAGTAGCTCGAATCTTGGTCAGAACCACTGACATCTCTGTAGTACGTGTACTGAACCTTTGTGACCAGGAACAGAATATCGAAAAAGGCACATTGGTTGGTACTTGTGAGAAAGTGGATCTGTTACGTCGGTGCCAATATCTATGGAGTGGGACCCCCAGCAAGGGTGCACAAAGGAGAGTGACCACACTTTTGGAAGACTGTCGCAGCGTTCTCTCCCCGAACGAAATGGTCAAGGCGAAGAAGTTGTTACTCAAGTATGCCGATGTATTCTCATCAAACGATGCTAACATAGGAAATATTGGCTTAGTTCAACACAAAATAAACACAGGAAAAGAATTGAAAGTGGAAATCATGATTGAGGGAATGGTGAAGGATGGTGTTATTGAACCTTCATATAGTCCATGGTGTTCACCCGTGGTGCTGGGAAAGAAGAAGGACGGAAGCATGCGGTTCTGTGTTTACTACCGCCGTATGAACGACGTTACGAAGAAGGACAGCTATCCCTTGCCAAGAATTGATCATACGCTGGACATGCTTACAGGAGTAAAGTGGTTTAGCACGCTGGATCTAAAAAGTGGCTACTGGCATGTTGAAATTGATCCTGAGGAAAAGGGGAAAACTGCGTTCTCGACGGGAAAGGGTCTGTGGCAATTTAAAGTAATGCCGTTTGGGTTGTACAATGCTCCAGCAAAGTTTGAAAGGTTGATGAAACTTATACTTACCGGGCGAATTGGCGATGCCTGTCTGGTCTACATGGATGACATCATCATCGTAGGCCGTACGGTTGAGGAACACCTTCAAAACCTGAAACGCGTGCTCATGAAGATTCAGAGTGCTAACCTCAAGTTGAGTCCGAAGAAATGTTCACTATTCAAACGGCAAGTTAACCTTTTGGGGTATGTAGTATCGGAAGAAGGTACGGATCCAGAGAAAATCGCCGCTGTCAAGGATTGGCCGGTTCCAAAAGACAAGACGCAGGTTAGAGCATTTTTGGGTTTGTGTTCCTATTATCAGCGATTTGTGAAGAACTTTGCAGATATAGCCAAACCTCTGCACAAGCTAACCGAGGAAAAACGATATATCTGCTGGGACGATAGTTGCGATATCGCATTCCAGGAGCTCAAGGACCATCTTTGCAAAACACCTATATTAGGGTACCCTGATGCAAGCAAAGAATTTATAGTTGACACAGACGCAAGTGATTTAGGACTTGGCGGTGTGTTGTCTCAAGGATGAATGGTGACCAAGAGGTCGTGATAGCGTACTTCAGCAAGTCGTTGTAAAAGCGGAAAGGAACTATTGTGTCAGAATACGCGAATTGCTAGCTGTGGTAAAGTCGTTGCAGCATTTTAGCAAATATCTTCTGGGGGCGAAAATTTCACTTACAAACTGACCATGTTGCACTAAAATGGCTATTGCAGTTTAAAAATCGAGAAGGACAAGTTGCGAGGTGGATTGAACTACTGCAGAAATACGACTTTGAGATCGAACATCGCAGCGGGAAATCTCATGGCAACGCAGATGCATTGTCAAGAAGACCTTGTCCTGAAGATTGCGAACATTGTACTAGGCAAGAGAGTAAAGAAGTGGAATCCGTGAGGATGCTCAGAACAGACCACCTCAGCAACGAGTGGAAGGACAGCTTACAACATGCACAGCAGGAAGATCTAGATATCAAGGCGATTCTGTAATGGATGAAGGCCAGTGCTCCCAAGCCCAAGTGGAGCGATGTCTCAGCGATGAGTTCGACCACTAAAAGCTATTGGGCCCAATGGGACAGCTTGCTGCTTCAGGATGGATGGATTTGGATTCTGTGCCGTAAATGGGAAAATGTTCGGGGAAATAGTTGAAACGATGTCGAGGACTGGTGTCGCAAATGTACAAGTTGTGCGGCTGTAAAGGGACCTGACTCGTAGTAGAGGTGCATTGAAGTTGTACAATGTTGATGCACCATGATGACGAGAGAATAGCCATTGACGTGGCGGGGCCGTTTACGGAGAGTGAAAGCGGTAACAAGTATTTCATTGTTGTGATGGATTACTTCACTAAGTGGCCAGAAGTCTTCGCCATTCCTCAAATCAAGAAGCTTCAACAGTTGCAGATAAACTAGTTCATGAAGTTTCTGTCGTTTTGGAGTACCTTTAGAGATTCACAGCGATCAAGGAAGGAATTTTGAGTCTCAAATATTCCAGGAAACTTGCTGAGTTATGGGTACTCATAAAACAAGAACGACTTCTTATCACCCGAAATCTCATGGCATAGTAGAACGATTTAATCAGACATTGGAGAGGTACCTAGCAAAAGTTGTAGACAATCGGCAACGAGATTGGGACAAGCATATACAACCGTTTTTGTTGTCATATCGAAGCGCTGTTCCAGAAATTACATCAGTGATACCAGCTTTCGCAAACTTTGGAAGAGAATTACGGCTGCCTGCAGACCTGATCACCGGGATACCACCTGATACCCCACGCAGTATAACCGATTATGCAAATGACTTGCGGAACAAAATGAGGACATTTATGAGCACGTTAGACAATCGGGCTAGCAAATGTCCGAAAAAATGAAAACCCGGTGTGACCGCAAAATTAACAACAAAGGGTTCGACGAAGGTTCACTAGTGTGGTTGCACAATCCAGTCCGCAGCGAAGGGAAAATTCCTAAGCTTCAAGCTAAATGAAATAAAAAGAAAATAAAAAAAACCCTTACCGGATTGTGACCACGATCAACGATGTAACCTACCGGATACAGAAAGGCGCAAGAGGGACTTCTAAGATCGTCCATGTGGATCGCCTGGCGCGTTATCATGACGGGACGAGCATGTCTTAGGAGGGGGCAGTGTTGCGCACCTAAGTTGGCGTCAGGTACCTGGCACTAGCGCCATCTAGTGTTGGGGACCAGAGCGAGGAGGTCTTCCTAGAAAATGTCAATCTTGAACTTTCGACCAACAGCGCCATCTAGTATCGAACAGAAGAATTAAGCTTTCTAGAAGCCCCACACTCGAACTTTCTGCGTCTGGTCAGTCAGGCGCCCGTATTTACTGGAATATTCTGGATGTTTCGGTGTAAAAGGTGTTTTTAAAGCCACTGCAAGCTGCTATCGGGACAGTATTGAATTTGACGAGACAAGCGAAGCTTCGGAGTGAAATAAAGTGAATCAGTGTGGTTAATTATTAGTGTTTTAAGTTGTAATGGGTGATCGGTAATAAAAGTGTAAATTTTGGTAATTCAATCGGCAGTTTTTATTGTCACGAACCTCAAGCTCGTAACATTATTAACTGTGATTGCAGACGCACAGTATTATTGTGTTCATGGTTACATTTATACGAGTAGATAGATTTTATACGTGGTAGAGCCATGCTACAACTATATTGTGGTTGTAATACGAATGGGTTGGTTCGACCGGGAAAGTACCATGCTCTTACAGAATACCGGCGTAAAATAACAGCATAATGCTGCTGTGTTTCGTATAATGAGTGTGGAGAACCGGAGATCCTTTTTACTGTAAACGAGACATAACATCTTTGTCCTCAGAGGTGAGAATGAATCTACATTTTGATACTTAGTCGAGGATAGATGTAGATGTCTGTGGGCCACAGCATACACTTACCACTAGGTAAACTGTGTGCTCGTATGTCACTATTGTTTCATAAAAATAAAAGTAAATAAACAATATGTTTTATAATACATCGTCGTGGTCAAGAATCCAATTATTCTAGACATTATTTTTCATTTAACCAGTTCAATACCACTCCGCACTGTTATTTTCCATACTGCCCTGCTCATCTTCTTTTTTGAAACGTTTTTATTTTTTTTTTAAAACGGTACCTCCACACTAGGATTTTCTCCTGTATCGTGGGGCCAGTTTATAAACATAAATTTCACAAGGACAAACATCCAGGACCGGAACGATCACTTGTAGGCCATACAAATACTAGTTCCGTGCGGGATTCGACCCGCGGCCCATAGCACTGTAACTCATTGCTAAGCCATTGCACCACGGAGCCATCGAACATTCTATTACGTTCTGTTAAATTATTTTTTATATTAAATAAATATTAATAAGGTATGGTGGGTATGCCAGAAGAAGCATAAAAGCAAGTTGAATGCAGTGGAGATGCGATCTCTTCGTAAAATGTGTGGCGTTACCATAGCCGACCGAAAGCGAAACGAAGAGATTCGCAATATGGCAGGATTGAAAGATGACCTTATCACAAAAATTGATAGGGGCGTACTCCAATGGTTTGGGCACGTTGAACGAATGAGTGAAGACCGAATGGTGAAGAAAATATATAGAGCGAAAGTAATATTAAAAGGTGTCGAGGTAGACCGAGACTAACTTTCGAAGACCATGTGAGCAAATTGCTCGAAGAGGGGAGGGTCAAGAGTACTCGGATACCTAGACGTGCATGTATGAAGAAGTTAATGAACCTGAAAGAAGCGAAAGAGTTATGTAAGGATCGTGACACTTGGCGATCTGTTCTCTCTGGCTACCCCGTTCGGGATTGTGCGTGAAGATAAGTAAGTAAGT
Organism: Parnassius apollo; assembly: GCA_907164705.1. Lineage (NCBI taxonomy): Eukaryota > Metazoa > Arthropoda > Insecta > Lepidoptera > Papilionidae > Parnassius > Parnassius apollo. The sequence goes on along the minus strand of CAJQZP010001558.1, from coordinate 7,449,365 downwards.
AAGTAAGTAAATATTAATAACATTCTATTGTATTCCTTTCTGATAGTTTGCATGTCACAAAATATCAGCATTCTAATGCATTTCACTAAAGCCGAAAACTAAATTCACAACGAGGCATTCCATTTTAGTTATCAGGAATGACAACTCATTAAAAATTTAATTCCATATCCAGGATATATTATGTGATTACCGATCAGGTAACTTAGTTCCCACGTCCGCCACGTAGCGGATCCTAAATTTTTCTCTCTGTTTTCAAAATTATTACCCTACGCTAGAAATTTTGTAAAGTACACAAAGATAAACGCAAAGAAAGACCCCGGAAGCTGCGACTCATAGCGCCACAACAAAACGCTCAGTCACTACTCTATATCACACAAATACAGCCAGGGCAAACATTTTCAGTCGTCTTCAAAAAAGAATATTTTTATAAAAATTTAAGTTTTTTTAATGTGTTACGCAATATCTTCGTCAATTGTAAACCAATTTTGATATTTTTTTTAATTAAATAAGTTTTACTTCCGGGTGGTTGGATAATAAAAATAAAAAAGTAAATAAGAAGATATGATAAATGTGGCTAAATAGGGGTAACTTTTTGATGTAACTATTTTGACGACATTGAGATTGTAATATTCCTTATGATATTCCTATGTTAAAGGTTAAAAATTTACTTTTGAGAAAAAGTAAAAGCCTACTTCAAAGTATAAATTAAAATCACACTGAGTCGGGGCTTTAACTCTATACACTACGGCTTAGCACCGACTTCAGAATGTGAAATTTATTTCTTCTATGTAGTTCTTAGAAGTAAAAATATTTCAGAAGCTACGCTAATTATAAATTATATATATTTTAGTATAACACATGTTTTTTTTTCTAATAGTTGAGCTAGGTAGCTATAATATAAACCTTACCAATAACAGTCGAATAATGCCATCGTTAAAAAACATTTGTATGCTACAAAAGTTTTTTAACGATGTCGTTATTCGACTGTTATTGGTAAGGTTTATACTGTAACTTTAAAAAAATCTGATATTTAATTAATAGGTATCTATTTTTATTGTTGCCTGTAAAAATTAAATATTAAAACGTTAGTTACCACAGTACCTAACATGCTAAATTCCATGGAAGAGTTGCCTCATTTGTCAGTATAATATTATTTTATAAGATTATTTCATTACAATGCATTTTATTTATGAAGTTTGTATAATTTTAAAAATATTTTAAAATTGTCAACCATGTCTGTTAGTGAAATTATTGTTAACATACATTGTTAACGCTTGGCTCATGTCCAACATAAAGGAGAAGAGCTGTAAGTACTTTTCTCTAACAAGCTTTTAAGTGCTGGCAGCGCATTGGAGCGCCGAGTATAATTAAATCAATTTGAGAAAATCATGTTCGATCAAATTCTTGATTTACTATATGCTAAATTGTAGACACAAGTTGTGTATAATTTTAAATTCAAAAAATAAAAAAATAAAGCATACATGGCTCCTTAAAGTACCAGAAGCTTGTAAATGTATTTTAACACCGAAATACACAGTTAGCAATTCCCATGAATTTTGATTCAATCGTTTTTGTATTTCATAAACAACTTATGAAGAGTCTGCTACCAGAATAGAATTTCATGCAACTTTGTTTATTATTTAAGCCTGTTTTCCTTAAGACTAACAGTAAGACGGAGCGCTGCGTAAATTTCAAGTGATGCAGAACCACATATTACCTCCGTAATCTCTGTGCAGAACCTATGGTCAACTTCTTTTTTTTTTAAAGAATATTAACAATGCTGTAAACATTACTAATATTCCCCTTAACCACTCGCGGTAAGCTTAAATTGCTTGTGTTACGAGTGGGTCACGACAGTAGCCGAATGGCGGATTCGAACCCACGACCTTTTTGAGTTCGCGGTCTGCACCATGCCATTAGGCTACTGTCGCTTATCTTGACTTCTTGACACGTCCATGCACACATCTTTCTGCTTTTTTTATTTACCAGCCAGTGTATATATTATTACCTAAAATTATGTTGCAAATGATTTCAGATGCGTGAATATGTGTATGAGTGCGTGAGCTTACAATAAGTTGAGCTTGGTTTTGGCTTCATCTAAAATGTACACAACTCTCCACAAAGGAAGACCTTTTTTATGAAAGATCATTCTTTTTTATGAAAATTCTTCGTGGATATCTTATTGTCAGTTAGTAAATAATAAAAATATAGAAAAGTAAGATTACAATTATAATTCTGATGATTTCTTTGGTTTTTTTTTCACTTGGTCCTTTTTATATTATTTTTCTCTTACCAAAATATATATTTAAGGCTATATATATTATAAATATACTAGCTTGCCAGGCAGACGTTGTTCTGCCTTTTTCGACGACCCTTTGTCATGTCCTATTAAAAATCCTAAAATTCGTAAAAAAAATTGTTGGTCACTCATGGGCAAAAAAACTATCCTATCTCTCAAGTTGGACCAAACTGCACACGGTGTGCAAGTTTGATTAAAATCGGTTAAGTGGTTTAGGAGTCCATCGCGGATAAACAACGTGACACGTAATTTTTATATATTAAGATTTAAGCCCTTAAAGATTACCTCAAAAGTTGGATATTTTGTCTTAGTTGCCACGCTGGGACAGCGGAATGGCAGTCTAGGTTTTATTTTTTAATTTTCTTGTTGTTATTAGTAAGAGACTGGTTTAAAGAGTTACTTTAATATACTATGTAGTGTGTTACAACTTTGTATTGACTGCAGAAGAAACGCAATTATGCAAGCAGGTAACCCTGATAAACTAGCATTTATAAAGCTAATTAGAGTTTTTTGTTGTTTTTTAAAACAATTCTATCGTTTCACGAAATTAACTAATTTATAAACTAGAGTATTGTTTGCTTCACAAAATTCGGGCAGTCAGCAAACACCTGACCCGACCCCTGACATCTGTCTAAATAGGAGTTTCTTTTGTCTTTGAAATACTTAAAGCGAATTCCAGCGTAATTGTACTACGAGTAAGTCAAGTTATTAACATTGAATGCCTGAGAGAAAAGGCCCTTGTCGAGCAACTAATAAAAAATACTGGCATTACCCTTCAATCTGTGCTATCATCTCAATTATACATTAAGGGTCAAAACACATTTTTTTATAGGATAGGGTGACAAACGAGCACACAGTCCACCTGATGGTAAGTGGTTGCTGTGGCTCATAGACATCTACATCTATCCTCGATTGCGAATCAAAATGCAGATGCGTTGGCACCCGTGAGGACTAAGATGGAATGCCTCGTTTCCAGTAAAAAGTGTCTCCGGTTTCTACACTCACCATACGAAACACAGCAGCATTAAGCTACTATTTGATACTACTATTCTGTGAGAGCTAGGTCCTTCCCCGGTCCAGCTGCCGTTTTCGTGCTACAACTATACTACTAATATAACTGCAGCATGGCTCTACAACTATTGTATAAACCCCGAGGAATGTCATGGAATGTCGCGTTAATCGATACTAGTAAAAGGGGTATTCGGTACTACACAATCACAACAGAAGTTATGATGCTTGCTTTCGCTCTTATTCTGTGAGAGTTTGAATCTGCTCGTCTGTCGGCTCGAGCTGACTCATTCGCCCTGCAGACATAATAAAGCTGCTGTCACAGATGGCTCACATCTTGCACGTTTCCATGTCCTCGCCAATCTATATTATACATATTATCCTCATTTTTAAAGATTTTCTTAGAGAATCTTTCATCGAAATCAGAGACTTTACACGCGGCAGAGCCATGCTGTAGTTATATTAGTAATATAATTGTAGCACGAATGGGTCGGCTCGACCGGGGAAGGACCACGCTCTCGTAGAGTACAGCGTAAAATAGTAGCTTAATGCTGCTGTGTTTCGTATGGTGAGTATAGCGAACCGGATACCCTTTTTACTGGAAATGAGGAATTCCATCTTAGTTCTCACGGGTGACAACGCATCTGCATTTTGATTCGTAATTGAGGAAACATGTAGGTATCTATGGGCCGCAGCAATAACTTAAAATTAGGAGGACTGTGTGCTCGTTGGTCACCCTATCCTAAAAACTTTAATACCCTCACACCGTAACGGTGCTTTATTTAGGTCAAATACATAATTTATTTAAGACATAAATTGATCAGGCTATTCAATTTAAATGTTTCTTTTTATTTCGCATCGTGAAGTTATGTAAAATGTAAATCTTTCACTACTTAATCATCCAAGGTTTGCATACAGATCAGTTCCGCAAGGCATAGCTAAATAGTTGGCAATATTACGATGGAACTATGCGAGAAAATTATAACATGGCTACATGCGAGTATAACTCTGAAATAACGTGAATGCCCGCGCTTGCAATATTACATATTTTCGCTCAGCGTGCTGCGGAATTTCACTGGTAAACCAGTTGATTGTTGACGAAAAATGCGTGTATTTTGTTATAGAATATAAAAAACGTGTTGAATACATTTTTTGTGTCGCTTGTCCAAAAAAATATTTTTATTAAAAATCGCTTCAAATAACAACTGCACATCATACCTACTAGCACTTATGAACTAAGTTTTATATTTTTTATTGTATTTGAGAGATTTTTCCGTGGTAGGGTAGGACTATACTCTTACAGAATACCGGCGTGAAAAGCAAAATAATGCTGCAGGTTTTCGTATAGTAACGTAGTTATGGATGTCTATGGACTGCAGTATCCACTACTACAGCACCTCACACTCGTATAGTGAGCAGCGCTGCGTATATTGTTGTAATGTTATGGGTGTCTATGGACTGCAGTATCCACTACTACAGCACCTCACACTCGTATAGTGAGCAGCGCTGCGTATATTGTTGTAATGTTATGGGTGTCTATGGACTGCAGTATCCACTACTACAGCACCTCACACTCGTATAGTGAGCAGCGCTGCGTACATTGTTGTAATGTTATGGGTGTCTATGGACTGCAGTATCCACTACTACAGCACCTCGCACTCGTATAGTGAGCAGCGCTGCGTACATTGTTGTAATGTTATGGGTGTCTATGGACTGCAGTATCCACTACTACTGCACGTCACACTCGTATAGTGAGCAGCGCTGCGTATATTGTTGTAATGTTATGGGTGTCTATGGACTGCAGTATCCACTACTACAGCACCTCGCACTCGTATAGTGAGCAGCGCTACGTACATTGTTGTAATGTTATGGGTGTCTATGGACTGCAGTATCCACTACTACTGCACCTCGCACTCGTATAGTGAGCAGCGCTGCGTACATTGTTGTAAGGTTATGGGTGTCTATGGACTGCAGTATCCACTACTACAGCACCTCACACTCGTATAGTGAGCAGCGCTGCGTATATTGTTGTAATGTTATGGGTGTCTATGGACTGCAGTATCCACTACTACAGCACCTCACACTCGTATAGTGAGCAGCGCTGCGTATATTGTTGTAATGTTATGGGTGTCTATGGACTGCAGTATCCACTACTACTGCACGTCACACTCGTATAGTGAGCAGCGCTGCGTACATTGTTGTAATGTTATGGATGTCTATGGACCGCAGTATCCACTACTACTGCACGTCACACTCGTATAGTGAGCAGCGCTGCGTACATTGTTGTAATGTTATGGATGTCTATGGACTGCAGTATCCACTACTACTGCACGTTACACTCGTATAGTGAGCAGCGCTGCGTACATTGCTTTCATAAGTAAATATAAGTAAAAAATATTAAAATTCAATAATTACAATTTTAAACAAAAAGTAAAAACCTACTTCGAATTGCTAAAAAAGAAGTTATTATTTGCAATCCTTACGCGTGGAATTTTGTCTTCAAATTTATATGGGACTACCCTTAAGGTGTAACCTATTTAATAAAATAATCATTAAAATCGGTTCTTTAACTGCAAAAATTTTATAAGAAATTCTTTAAACAATAGCCCAATATGACACTTTTCCCCCTGTTTTCCACCCGTAGGGGCGGAAGTTTTTCTTCAAAATTTAATGGTGCCGCCTTGAGGTAAAGGTTATTAAATAAAAAAGGAATTATTAAAATCAGTTTATAATATGCGAAGATAATACGTAACATACGTTAAAAAAACATAAACTCGAATCGATAACCTCCACGTTTTTGTAGTGGTTAAAAAGAAATTTAAAACACGCATCAATAAAATCAAAAGCAAAAAGTTATATTAACATTTGTATTCTATAAAGTGAAGGTTTGATGCAGAAGCCTATATTTGTTAAATAAATATATCTATCAATAAAATACGATATATTTTTATTACAAAAGTATATGGAAACCCACAAGACAAATATCGAATATAATACATTATGATTTATATAATATTGATAATAGAACTTTATTATATAAGAGTGGACTTAAAAACTGCGTTGTTGTGAAAACACTAGGTCATAGTTATGAAATATTTCTTATTTACTTTGAATAATATTGGCAAGTTATGAAATATTAGTTAGTTGTTGTAAAATAGTATTAGTGATTTAACACTACGCTTTTATTACGAACTATGGTATTCCTATTGAAAATACTATATAATAGTATGTATCATAATTGTATTCTCATCGATTCTTAATACGTCTAAGAAAGTAAAAATTATGCCATCAAAACATAAATTGTAAAAGAAAACCAAGTCTCGCAACTCAGTTCTTCTACCGTAAAAAGTTGTGAGATCCATGTAATACCAAGTTGGTTAATTTATTCAGTTGCTACTACATTGACTACATTGACTGCCTCTTTGGTCTAGTGGTTGTAGCAGTGCGACTACTGATCATGAGATCCTGGGATCGAATCCCAGGTCGGGCCAAAAAATCAATTAGAGTTTTTCTTTCAAAAAACTCTCTGTAGCTTCCCGGAGTCAGGAAGTTGGCGGTGTCTTACCCCCGTGCCTCGGGAACCACGTAAAGCCGTTGGTCCTGCGCCTGATCTCTCTCCGGTCGTGTCAGTTTACCGTCCCATCGGATTATGAGAGTGAGGGAATAGTGCACTTGTGCTTGCACATACACTTGGGCACTATAATCCTGTCCTGCGCCGATGGCTATTCTCCGTTGAGGCAGGCCGCCGTGGCCGAAATTCGGTCTGAAGGATATTATTATATTATACATATACAGGTACAACGATACATTCACTGCAAATGTAACTTTGTAATCTTATATATTTATAAAGGATTACAAAGTTATTTATGCAGTTGATGTATCTATAAAACTGGACCGAAATTGCAAAATATTTTAGTTCTTCCTTAACTTTTACACTAAACACTAATTGTATTCGAAGTTTGAATCTTCTGTGTTTGCTAGAAGTGTCTTAGAATTTTGATGATCGGTCGGAAGCGCCAGAAAAATCTAAAAAATTTCAATGTATGGCGCTATAACCTAGTTAGTTACGTTCGAGCCAGACATACTGGCTACACTCAGCAACGTCAAATGCGCGAGACGTCTTTTAATACGATCCTCAATCTGTCTGTCAACCGTGACAATTAAAGCAAGTCACTGTTACAGTAGAGATAGAGTCTTGCAAAACGAAGAAGATAAGATATTTATTTTGCAAAATTTGCTCATTATTTAGTGAGAGAACTTGCTGATCCCCACCAATTTTTTTCGTTTTGATCGAATTCGTGGGATAACTCCGCCTCACCTACATCTTAACCGAAGGCAATATTTGCGTCTACCACGTTCTTTTAAGAAACAACTACGAGCCGTGTACTATTGTAATGATTTGGGGTATATATAGTATAATTCAGTCATTGTTGCAAGCAGTCAGTGAGTGTGTGACAAAATTAAGAAAATTTGACTAGTTATAATTCTAAAATTACTGGTTCTAATTAAATGAAATTTGAAATAAACCGTGTTTATACAAATTCTGCCTGGTTACTGAAAATTCAGGCTTCTAGTTTTATTCACAACGAAGTTGTATGAGGTCGAAAATGGCCTGAACTGCTTCGAGAAAAGGATGGTCCGGCCGTGTCGGTTTTATGCTCGACTTGGCGGGGGCACTGCAGTGCCCCCAGATTGAGGCGTCTGGAAGAAGTTGAAAAAGTAGTATAAAATTCAATTACATTAATTAATTCATGCATATGTTACCGCCAATCTACATAATCCGGTATTGTATAGAATACCGAGGTATTGTATAGAATAACTGAAACATTCAGGCAATGTATAAATATTATTTATTTCACACTTTACCTAGGCATTCTATACAACACCGAATGTTTAACCGGCAATGAATTTTGTGTATGTATACCGGTAACGGAATAGCGAGAGTGCAGGCCACGGTTTGTCTGAGAGAAATAAATGTTATCATTTTGAGGTTAGGTCTATGGGATTTTCTTTTTAATTTTTGGGGCTTTTGTTTTTTGGGGTTTGGTTTTGCTATTAACAACGGTGTATTATTATGTATTACCTTTCCATGGGAGTGGTGTCGGGTGTAGAAGACACTTCCTGCTCTCCCCCCATTCCCCCCTCTTGCTTAATGATTCCTAATTTTTACCTGATTGATATTTAATTGAACTATTTGTTTGTAATTCCTTTATGTTACCTTTATAAACAATTTTAATCCGCAAAGTTACGCCTGATTCTATCAATTATATCACACAATTTTAAGTCAAATTTGATTGAAGTTCTCAGCGAGTTGATTTTCAGTAAAGAAAATATGTTTTTATTTGTTCACATTTTGTATCCTGTATATTATCTAGGAAAAGTATATACTGATAGCCGATGGAATACTTATTTTATACATCGCCTCAGCAAACCCGGCATTACATGGAACGACTAGATATTCTATACGATGACTAAATTATATGCATTGCCGGTGATACATACAAAAAATACTCTTTTTAATAAAGAACGATATATATATATATATATATATATATATATATATATATATATATATATATATATATATATATATATATATATATATATATATATTGTTGATTTTAAAGTAGTTTTTTCTGACGGTAGCACAGCCGATACATATCCAAACCTTCAAATAATGAAGGCCATCTGTATGTTGTCAAACACATATAGTAAGCTTCAGTCTAGGTGAGGGAGACCCTACCATCTAGTAAGTAATATGTATGACGCACATAAGGTATGTATGGTAAATGTAATAAAACTTAACTCCATTCTTATTTTATATTATACCATATTGGACATATGAGTTAATTTTTGTGTGATATTATTAAAGTTGATATTTTATTAAATGGGAAACAAAACGAAAATAGATTTTTCAATATAGATTATTACATAATAATTATTACAGCTTCTTATAAGTCCGATGGTGGACATTAACCTCCCTCAAGATTTAGTACAATGCTCTTCAGTCACCTGTATCTGTCAACTTCCATGTCACTTCAACTAGTATTTATTAGTATTAACTAATATTTAGCGCTTGTACGAAGCTATAGCTCAAGAACCTTACGTCCACATCGGTTATCGATTCTTCGAGCTATAAGGCCTGTTTTGTCACTTGAGCATTATCATTTTGTATTTATTTACACAGAGAAATGACATTATTATAACATGATAATACTTATTAAAGTCGTTTTTTATTGACAACTAATTCGTAATGCCTTTGTTCAGAGAACGAATTCACAGTTCATTGATAGTGACTACTAGAACCAACAGATATCATTACAGCCTATTAAAGTCCATTGCTCCCCCTATAGATTGCCCCATAGAACCCCTGTGTCGTATCTACTCAGTTTTAGGGTACTCCGGTATGTATATACTCGGCGTTGACATATCGAATGACGTGTAGTATCGTAGTCATATGGAAGAGAAGGCCGGTTTCTAAAAAGCTTGGCGCGCTCAGCAAAGCGGGACAGTATTTCATGGCGGCACACCCCACATGGTTTCATGGGGGGGGGGGGGGGTATTTTCCATAGTTGCAATACTTGGCAAGTGAATTGGCAACCTCAGGTTTTTATTTTTAGTCGTTGTTAGAAAGACGCTGCTGCCTATTTCTATATATCCTGATTTTTTCCCTCTGTCACCTCTCACGACACCCAAGGGAAGATATTATGTGATAGTGTATATTCTTACACCACCACTACATAGTACATTCAACAGATAGCTGAAGCTCAATTCAAATAACAAAGACTATGGGAACATTGGCACACCTAAAGATAAAGATGGATCACCCCAGATCTACGTGGCCGAGCCATGCTGCATCTATATTAGTAGTACAGTTGTAACACAAGCAGGTCGACTCGATCGGGAAAGGACCACGCTATCACAGAATACTGGCGTGAAATAGCAGCTTAACGCTATTGTGTTTCGTATGATAAGTGTAAAGAATCGGAGACCTCTTTTACTGGAAACAAGGCATTCCATCTTAGTCCTCAAGGGTGACAACGCATCAGCATTTTGATTTGTAGTCGAGGATAGATGTAAATGTCTTTGGGCCACAACAACCACTTATCATCAAGTAGACTGTGTGCTCGTTTGTTACTAAAAAAAAAAAGATTACAGATACAATTTTCGAATAGATTTAAAGCACGAAACATCAATAACATTTAAAATAAAGCATCGGACCGTCCTAATTAAACAAACATCATTCAAGACTACATAATATATTATATCTACGAAGTGATTTCAGCTGTCAAAATAATTGCGTCCATTAATTAATTGACTATATGCTATGGCACGAACGCCGTCTCAGCAAACTTGCAAACGTCATTTCATGAACGACAATTCCTACAAAATATGCGTAGGTATGTATATTATCATTATATAGTAGTAACTCCATAGCTCGATGAGCTACCTTCAGCTTCTCACTCATAGGGCAACTAGTGAATGAAAACGTCTCAGATCCATAAGTCATCACTGGCAACACATTGGTTGTACAATTTTGTTTTCTAGTTTTCAGGTATACCTAACGAGAGGATGTGTTGTAACCTCCCGAACGCTGCCTAGCCAAGTTGATTCCGTCGATTAACCTCTTGGTCGAAATAGGGCTTACCTAGTCGGACTTGTCAAATTTTTATATTTGGAGTCGAAAATTTGTCAAAAATTTCGAGTTTATGTATTTTGCTCCCAACAACTACCGGCATAGTTATAATATGGAAGTTACACTTGATCTTTGTTTTGTCCATGTTCATCTTAAGACCTATACAATGTATAGGTCTTAAGATAAATGTAAATATATATATGGGAATCCAGCGATTCCGCCATAAGGACTATATCGTCGGAAAATCTAAGGTGAGTAATGTAGTCGCCATTGATGTAAATACCATATCCTTTCCAGTACAGTAGCTTGACAACGTCTTCCATTGCAGCGGTGAAGAGTTTCGAGGATATAACGTAACCCTGTCTTACACCTATCTGCATTTGGACAGGTTTCGTACTCTGGTTCTGTACTCGGATAGTTATCGTAGCCCTACTGTACAAACTAATTCAGCACTTCGATATACCGACAATAAACTTGGCATCGCTGAAGGGACTGCGGCATTGTCAAATTTCGACGGAATCAAATGCTTTCTCACAGTGTCATCGTGGCTGATTATATCTTCAGATTTTTTATCTCCTCAGATTTCTGTACAATTTGCCGAAGGGTATGTACCGGCTTATTCTGCTCCACGCCTCCGGAGTAGTGCCACCATAAAGGACGGAATTAATGAGCTAACCGACATAGCTCAAGGGATTCGTAGGCTGAAGTAACAATGGGCCACCCATATAACTCGAAGAACCGACAACCGATGGAGAAGAAAGGTCCTCGAGTGGCAACCTTGTTCCGGTCAGCGAAGTGTATAGCGGTCTCCCCTAGATGGAGTGACCACCTGGTAACTTTATTATTATATTAAATAAATGTTCACATATATACAGATACACTTAAGTTCCGAAATTTCATTCCTTTTTTGTCCTAAAAGAATGTATTTTGCTGAAAGCTTCATCTTTTGGGAAACATCACAACAACAAGTCTCTTCCAGAGTGATCAGAAGAGGCTCTATAAATCATTGGAGCGACCAATAGTAAGTGGAACGGGCCCAGCACCAAATCAGGCCGACACGGTCGCATTCTGGCGCAGTCTGTGGTCAGAGCCCGTAAACCACAACGAGGGCCCTTGGACGGAAGTTGTGGCGAGTCAGTGTGCGGGTATTACGCCCATGGACCCCGTCATCATAACGCCGGATGACGTAGCTGAGGCGGTCCGTAGAGCCCCGAACTGGAAAAGTCCGGGGCTTGACGGGCTGCATCACTACTGGCTGAAGGGGTTCATGGTGTGTCACGCTGTGCTCGCCCGACAGTTTCAAGAGGCTCTCAACCAGAAGTCGCTCCCAAGCCTCTTCACTACTGGGATCACTCATTTGGTTCCTAAAGGTCAGGATGCCACAGACCCGAGCAAATACCGCCCCATCACGTGTCTACCGACCATATACAAGACACTAATATCGATTTTGAGCGCAAGAATCGCTCGTCACCTGGACTCTAATCAGGTGATGTCGCGCGCTCAAAATGGATGTCGGGGCGGCGGTCGTGGAACCAAGGAACCACTCCTCATTGACGCGGTCATTGGCAAAGTGGTGAAACGCAACCGTCGGAACTTCTCCGCCGCCTGGATAGATTACAGAAAGGCATTTGACTCGGTGCCCCATACATGGTTAAAGAGGGTCCTCGAGCTGTACAAGATTGACTGTACAGTTCGAGACTTCCTCGAGCAGTAGTATCCTCTGTCATCTAGGCGAGCGGATAACGGCTGCGGAAAGTCGCATAAGGATAAGGAGGGGTATATTCCAAGGCGACTGTCTGAGTCCAATCTGGTTCTGCCTCTCTTTGAACTCTTTCGGTACTTTACTGGAGGGCTCCGGGAGGGGATTTCAGCTTCGGAAAGGAGGTACAAAAGTAACCCACCTTTTCTATATGGATGACCTCAAGTTATTCGCCTCCAGTCGCTCCTATCTTATGGAATTGCTAAACATCACTTGTGAATTTAGCAGTTCTATTAGAATGGAGCGGGGGTCCTCGCAGATACCTGGGTATGTCACAGAACATCGGTATCGATAAGGCTGGTATGAAACAGTCAGTTTGCGGCGTATTTTATGCACGCTTGACCAAAGTGTTTAACAGCCTTTTGTCCGGTGTGAATAAGACACATGCATATAATGGTTGGTTCATGCCTGTTCTCATGTATACATTTGGCATACTCAGGTGGAGTCAGACTGAACTTAACGCCCTGGATAGAAAAGTCCGCACTACAATGACGTCCCATAGGATGCATCATCCGAAATCGTCGGTAATGAGGCTGTACTTGCCGCGAAAGCATGGTGGGCGTGGCTTCCTGAGCGCGCTCACCATGCATAATCGCGAAGTGTGCAGCCTCCCTCATTACTTCCTGGCGAGATCGGATGATCCATTCTATAATGACGTCATTTCTAGTGATAAAGGACTTACCCCTCTATCCTTAGCCAACGAGCAATGGCAAGACCCAGCAGTACAGAGCATTTCCGACCGGGAGACCGTATGGAAGGAGAAGGAGCTCCACGGGAGGTACTACAGGGCTCTACATGAGCCTCACGTAGATACAGGCCTCCCTCAACTGGCTACGTTTCGGTGACCTCTTCGGGGAAACCGAGGGTTTTGTCTGTGCAATACAGGATCAGGTTATTAAGACCAACAACTATCGGAGATAGGGGATCCCGGGGTGTCACTTAGGCATGTCACCTCCGGTTGTTCGGCGCTTTCTAACTCTGAGTACTTGCACAGGCACAACCTAGTAGCGAGAATTCTACACCAGGAGCTCGCTCTAAAATACGGTTTCGTGGACCGGAAGTTGCCGTATTACAAGTACTTGCCGGAAGCCGTGCTCGAAAATGACCGCGCCAGGCTCTATTGGGATCGGGCCATCATCACAGACAGGACTATTCTTGCGAATAAGCCTGGTATTGTGCTGATGGACCGTGCACAGTCAAGGATATTTTTGATCGACATTACCATTTCGTGTGATGAGAATCTCGTGAAAGCCGAAACAGATAAGCGAACAAAATATCTGGACCTGGCTCGCGAGGTGACCGACATGTGGGGTGGTCTGCCGACCGAAATTATTCCTGTAGTCGTCTCTGCTAATGGGCTAATCCCAGTCAGCCTCTCGGGTTATCTGAGGCGGCTGGGACTACGTGGCGGACCGCTCCGGGTTCAAATGCAGAAGGCGGTGCTCCTCGATACCGCCCGCATTGTCCGCCGGTTTCTTTCCCTTTCCCCCTAACCCTCGGCCGTTTGGTCTCCCCCTGCCGAGGGCTTCCATCTGGTTGGGTTTTTATTTATTTATGTATTTTTTACGTATTTATTGTATTTTATTGATATTTATGTATATTTATCTTTTCATTTTAGTTTATAATTATATATTTATACATCCCAACCAGGTGAGTAAATTATATAGATACCCCAATAATAATAATAATAATAAATATTTCAGGCAATATTTACATTACATGATGTTAATTAATGTAAATAGAGGCCTATTGACCTTATTGACTAACATACATATTTATTATAAAAAATTAAAAAGACGTTAATGGCTAATTGTGTAAATTAAAAGAGCACTTACATGACTGCAGGATGGCACGTCTAACATAGTTTCCCAGGTTCGTTTAGAAGCTGCGCTAGTTGCATATTTTTCATTTGACTGCAACCATAATTAAGTAAGTATTAAATTAAACCTGCCAAGGTGTCTTCTCATCGTCACTTTAAAAATATACATACTTTTATTAAAATATTCGAATCTTCATCACCCTGAACCGTATCAGATAAATCTGATTGTTGATTTTCTTTGTTTACTTGTGTCTGAAATTAACAATATAAATTTGGTAAACAAGAATATAAAAATCAAAGGAAGTAAATTAGTAACTACATTTAAATACATTAAAACCAAAATTGTAGGTGACATTATATCTGAACATTTATTGCCGTGTAGTGGCGGTTGAGAATATCCACTACCCCATATCTTCCCGTGGGTGCGTAAGAGGCGACAGAGGGAGACAGGCAGGAGATGGGCAGCAGCATCTTTCTGATAACAACTGTGTTATAATAAAAAACTGCGGTTGCCAACCCGCTCGCCAAGCGTGGCAACTATGGCCAATATCCCCCCATGAATAACGACGCAAAGGTTCTATGGGCAGCTGTACACATCATCGTTGGAGCCACACGCAAGTGTGAGTAACGATCCAAGAGCAAGTCTTATCCGACACTATTCCGATGATATCCCGGACGTCAGTCTGAGCGAGATTAGAATGGCTCTCCACCACCTTAAAAACGGCAAGGCCCCGGGCGAGGATGGAATTACAGCGGAGCTTCTGAAAGCGGGTGGAACACCGGTACTTGAAGTCTTTTAGAAGCTCTTCAATTCCGTCCTCCATGGTGGCACTACTCCGGAGGCGTGGAGCAGAAGCGCGGTGGTCTTGTTCTTTAAGAAAGGCGATAACGCTCTCTTGAAGAACTACAGACCGATTTCCCTTCTGAGCCGCGTCTACGTGCTGTTTTCGAGAGTCATTACGAATCGTCTCGCACGCAGACTCGACGACTTCCAGCCTCCCGAACAAGCCGGTTTCCGAAAAGGCTTCAGTACCATAGACCACATACATACCCTTCGGCAAATTGTACAGAAGTCCGAAGAGTACAATCTGTCTCTTTGCCTGGCGTATGTGGACTATGAGAAAGCCTTTGATTCCGTCGAAATTTGGGCGGTGCTACAGTCTCTTCAGCGGTGACTAGTTGACTGTCGGTATATTGAAGTGCTGAAGTATTTGTACAGTAGGGCTACGATGGCTATCCGAGTACAGAACCAGAGTACGAAACCTATCCAACTGCAGAGAGGTGTAAGACAGGGTGATGTTATATCCCCGAAACTCTTCACCGCTGCGTTGGAAGACGTTTTCAAGCTACTGGACTGGAAAGGATACGGTATTAACAAGTGATAGGAAGGTGAGTACATCACTCACCTTCGATTTGCCGACGATATAGTCCTTATGGCAGATTCGCTGGAGGACCTTAGCACTATGCTCAATGACCTCAATGGTGTCTCCCAACGGATAGGTCTTAAGATGAACATGGACAAAACAAAGATCATGTTTAATGTCCATTTCACACCTATGCCGGTAGTTGTTGGGAGCACTATGCTCGAAGTTGTTGACGAGTACATTTACCTGGGACAAATAGTCTGACTAGGTAAGTCCAACTTCGACCGAGAGGTCAATCGACGGACCCGGATGGGCAGCGTTCGGGAAATTACGACACATCTTCTCGTCAGGTATACCTCAATCTCTGAAAACTAAAGTGTACAACCAGTGCGTGTTGCCAGTGATGACTTACGGATCTGAGACGTGGTCCTTCACCGCTGGCCATATGAGGACGCTCAAGGTCGCTCAGCGAGCTATGGAGAGGGCTATGCTCGGAGTTTCTCCGGATATCCTCATTTCTGACTCTCTCTGCGTGGTAGACTCAGATATGAGGATATCCGCAGTAAAACCAGAGTGACCGACATAGCCCAACGGATTAGTAAACTGAAGTGGCAATGGGCCGGCCATATAGCTCTAAGAACCGATAACCGATAGGGAAGAAAGGTTCTCGAGTGGCAGCCTCGTACTGGTAGGCGTAGTGTAGGGCGACCCCCCACTAGATGGAGTGACGACCTGGTAAGACATGCAGGAAGTCGATGGATGCAGGTGGCTCAGGACCGTGCTTTGTGGCATTACTTGGGGGAGGCCAATGTTCAGCAGTGGACTTGTGAAGGGCTGTAATGATGATGATGATGATGATGATTGCTAATGATAGCAATTATAGAGGTGTAACAAAATTATCAAAATCCTTTAATAAATAAAAAACTAAAAAAAATAATTTCCGGAGACCATATATTTGAGTAAATATATGTGTAAATTTTTCATTTAAAAAAATTTAATACAATTAAAAAATTAGAAAAATATTGTACAAAAGTAGCTTTTAAATATTTTTAAAAATTATAGCCGAGTGTTATAACATATGCTGTTCCAATTTTCTAGGTAACAGAATGCATTTTTAATTTTTTCTCAAAAAAATTATCAAGAGAAAAATTTTGTAATTTTAAATTACTTTTCTTCCCTTGGAAATAAAACATCGCATGGAAATACGAAATAACAAGTACCTAACAAAAGTTCATACCTGTACCAGAGAACAATCTGCTATTTCATTTAAAAACGGTGTGACTCCTTGTCTCAGTCGTGTCGTATCCCTGTAATCATGTAATCGGTTGATTTGAAATGGAGGTTACAAATCTTTGCTTTTTCAAAAAAGGGTCTTTTTTAGTTCCACGTTATTTAACCACTTATTACGTTCTGTTAGATTGGAAGGAAACCTGCAAAAAATTAAGTTTTTATAATTTTTTTAAAATATAAATTTATTTTAATTGTGATGTTTTAGTGTATCGTCATTCGTGTAAACAACGTTTCGAAATTTCATGCAAATCGAGATTCGAGAAAATATTTTCCGTTTGAAATTAAAATGAAAATACGTTCACAATGTATGGTCACCCTAGCCGTAGTTATAATACAAACATGAAACGTTAAGTAGTAAGCAAATAATGAAGTGAAATTGGAAATACCGAACCATAATTAACATCTCAACCAAAATAACAATTTGTCTATCCAGAAATTAAAGTCGAAATATCACTAAACAATTTCACATGACGCGCAGTATTTGCATGGTGTTTTGTAATTACGAATGAAATATAATATTACAACCTGGATGCCATTCACTTTTGCAACCGCGTACAATACATTTAATGACCATTTTACTAGTTTTGCCTCTGGATTATTCTAAAATTCAATAACAAACTTGCAAAATGAACATAAACATCTGTCATTTGCAGTAAAAATTATTTGATAAATAGATTTTGTGTTGACATATAACGGCTTTTAAGAATTATTATAAAATAGGGAAAATATTGGGAGGCTAGGCAAATATCTATAGTTCATCGTAAATCTTTATTTAGTGTTTAAAAGAATGACGATTTTCACGCAAACACTTGCGTGAAAATCGGTTTAGTCAAGTTTTTTTATCATTTTTGACTTATAATTCTTGCCATACAAACAATTAAACTTATATGGAAATTCATAATCGCTGTCAATGGGGTAATATCAGCCGTCACGTTGGCTATCCTGTAGGGAAAACAGGGGTTATTTGAGGTCATTTGGTTATTCCTAATGTTGATATTAGGAGTGTGGGTTCCAGTTTGTCTATACTTCCGTGTCAGCAACTACTTAGCTACAAATGCAATTTCAATTGGTTTCTGCTGGTTGTTTTCACTATATATAACTCTATTATTTATGGCCATTACTTCCACAGATATTAACTATACTCTTTGGGTATCACTTTAAAGTTATTCCATCGTTGGTTTCAAGTGGTTTTGTTTTAACTTAAAGTGGTTTCTGTGAAATATCCCTTTTAATTTAATAATTTAGAAGAGTAATTTTATGGCGAATTAATAAGACTTGATA
Organism: Parnassius apollo; assembly: GCA_907164705.1. Taxonomy (NCBI): domain Eukaryota; kingdom Metazoa; phylum Arthropoda; class Insecta; order Lepidoptera; family Papilionidae; genus Parnassius; species Parnassius apollo. The sequence continues at coordinate 7,430,909 of CAJQZP010001558.1, read as the reverse complement.
TAAATATTCAAGTAAGATGGTATTTTGACTATGAAAATAATAAAATCTATAGAAATGTTTTTAACAACTCTGAAAATGATTTTAATTGCCTCATGTCAGATGTTCAATTCGCGTGACAATTTATTTCGACTATAAAATAATATAAAGTATAAATTAATTTGAGTGCAGCCGGTTCAGGAGAGTACTTTCTGGCAACCTGTGGGAGGGTGTATATCTGTCTATATGTGGACCCATGTCTAACTTGTGATGGGCTGCAATGATGATGATGATAATAAAAATATTAATATAGTCAGAAATGATAAAAATCTTGCCTGTTAACCGTTTAGTTTATTTTTACAATATTGCAAACACAAACAATGATTATCATCAATTTTTTGTGCAATTTTGCACTACCATTAAATAGTATTTCGATTTAGAATATATATAGTATTAGAATTGTTTCTATTTAAGCATATAACTTAGAAAAATAATGACGGAATACAATAGAAACTTACTCTCCTGGGTCTCATACATAAGTTATATCGGCTGGTAAAAAAATGATTTTACATAGTTCTTACAAATTTTCGGTGACATTACAATATTTTTACATCAGGTCAGGTATTCTCAAAAAATTTAGCAACTTCCTTCCGTTCCTAAAAATCTATAAAAAGTCTGTTGATATATGAGATGTTTTGCAATAATTTTATGCGTAAAAGAATCCAGAAAATCTTTTTGGCTTCGAACAAATGAAAACGAAAAGTCGTCGATTAGGAACAGCCTCAAAAGTGCGACATATTTACTATCCACCTACCAAGAGTGTCGAATTTGGCAAACTATGTATATGCTATGAATGTACTATGTATAAACTATGAAAATGCTTTATTGGTAAATTTTAAGTAAGAAGCTAGGAAGCTAACAACAAACACCTACTGTTTGATCAGCACCAAAAGATTATACATGAAAAGATTTCTGAAAAAAAAAATGGATGCACGGTTGCGATAACACTTATTTATATTGATATTCAAGTTTATTTCATTCGTGTATAAAATTTCTAAAGTTATTATTTAGAAAAACATCGTATGACAATAAACTACTCTATATCATTCTGCAGATGTTATACAGGGTTATTTATCAATTTACGGCTAAATTTGCAGAGCAGGTACAGAATAGGTAGTACAAGCGAATGGTGATAAAAAAAAATCAAACATTTTGTCCTGTTTATCTTTTATATTCAAAATGTGTTAAAATGCATTATTTTAACTGATTGTCATTCATAAACTTGTAGAGCCTACTATTTTATTACGCACGTACACATTCTTAAGAGAGTGTTGAATTCGGAAGCAGTCGATGGCGTTCGGCCAGTTCGGCGCTCGCACTCAGTTACAGATAATTTGGTAGAGGGGGAGATGTTGGGAGAAGGGACGGAGGGGTGTGTTGTTTTGGAGGATGGGGGTTGGGCGCAGCTTCCAAGGTGGGTTGTACCTATTCTGGTTATAAGTGTAGAGGACTTTGGTAAGGCGTAGTCCTTCCTACCAGCTTTAGGCGTAAGTAGAACTTTGACGATTGTACATCGTTTTGGAATATATCCCTATGCAAAATTTTTGAAAACTGAAGATTTCACCAGATTAGGAAGAAGGATATCGATACCTTTCTGTGGTTAAGAAAAAGGGTAACAATTACTGTAATTTATAAATACACTAGCTTGCCAGGCAGGCGTTGTTTTGCCCTTTTCGACGACCCTTTATCATGCCCCATTAAAAAACCTTAAATTCGCAAAAAAAAATTGTGGCTCACTCATGGGCAAAAAATTATCCTATCTCTCAAGTTGGACCAAACTGCACACGGTGTACAAATTTAATTAAAATCGGTTTAGTAGTTCAGGATTCCATCGCGGACAATCAACGTGACACGTAATTTATATATATTAAGATAAGGTATCTTGCAATGAAAATGTCAATGATAAGGAGGGAACGATAATTCGTTTACTGTGTAGTGGCGGCGTAAATGAATTCGTTACGCCGTTATGTCTGCGGTATGTTGTAAGAGGCGACTATGGAAAATACCAGAAAATCTAATAGCTATCAACATGTAGCGATGTAAACATATCTGTTACGTCAGAGCAGACATAAAATACCCAAACCAGCAACGGGCAGCAACGTCAAAGGTACGAAACGACTTGTATGATCCTCAACCTGCGTGTCAACCGTGACAATTATTGCAAATCACCGCCATATTGGAAGAGAAACGTGTCTTGTAATAGAATTTTACAGAAAAAGAAGAATAGATAATTTTTTTGACATTATGGGACATACTTTACATCCTTGCAAAGTTATTAGTTCTTGCAAAGTTGTGGGTGTTCCCATCAATCACAGCGATAGCCAATCTCCGAAACTTCTGTTTTTGAATATAGGCATCTCCAAAGATCGCTTCACAGGGAGAATTTTGTCAAAGTTATTCTTACACGGCCACTACGCGGTGTACCTAGTTATAATGCATATTCGTGGACTAAAACTCCCTATCAACATTATTACCTTTGGCAATATCTGTGTCTACCGCGTTTCTTAAGATGCAACTAATTCGAACCGAGTACCATTGCAAAGATTTAGAGTGTATAAATATTAAAAGTGAAGAATGATATGTAATGGTAAATGTTTAAAGTTTTTAGATGTCGGGTAATACCTCCTCTTACTTTTATAAATATAATATATTTGTATAATAACCTCCCCTATATCTGTCCGTAAAAGTCTTTTGCTTAAAATGGACCCCTACTATTACAGCTACTATCAACACGCTATGTGGCGTGTGTATTGTGAATGTGGTCTCTCCTACATAGGACAAACTGAAAGAGCAATTAAAACACGCGTTGAAGAACATATAACTGATGTGAAGAATCGACGCTCTGGGAAGTCTGCAGTCTGTGAACACGTACAGGATCGACCCCGTAACTACATCCATATTGATAGACCACAAATCCTCGCTAAAGAACATCGATTCCTTCCAAGGATCATTCGTGAGGCTATTGAAATCAAAAAACATCCTAATTTCAATAGAGAAGATGGCTGGGTGCTACTATCTGCTTGGGATCCTATAATAAATAAAATTAAATCCCAACCCAAGCATATAACTGCAAGACTTCAAGATACCATAGGTTAATACTGTGTAGATCGGAACCAAAGTTAAAATTTTATCTTTGGTAACCGCTGTTAACTATGACTTCTGGACGTTGAACATCTCAGTCCCCCCGTGACCGTGGGTGCTGTAAAGTGCTCGAAACGTTGGGTATTTATTGTTAAATATACGTCATAAAATCCGTAAAAACTAGTATTATTTCAATGTGTAGTGTTCGCGTAAATATAAGAAATCATTATGTAAACCAGTACGGACTGGTAATTGCAAATAAAATACGCCGATTAGAAGATCTAAAATCCAAGCGCGCAAGATATCTAACAGCCTTTAATTTCTTGAAGAGATGCCGAGACCATAATCTCATTCCTACGAGTATCAAAATATCAACCAAAAAAGACATTCGAGGATGCGCTAAGATCTTAAATCAGGCTAGTAAAAAGTTGTTACGGACGGTAATCCAACAAAAACGCTCCGATCTATATGACATAAATAAATCCGTAGACACATTTTCCAGTGAAATAAAGAAAGTATTAACGACGTTTGATTATAATTTTTGCATGGAAACATTAAATAAACGCGAAACCAGTAAATATAACGAATGCAAAAACAAACAAATAGAAAAATATCAAAAATTAATGACCAAATCAAATATCAAACATCCGAATCAATGCCAGAACCAAAAGCAACCATTGACAAACACAGATCATAGATTAATCGCGTTCTATAATCTGTCAAAACAAACACTGGATGATGCAATAATTAGGGTTTTATTCAAGGGGCCTCAACTTTGCGGCAACACCACGCAGATTACCGTACGAAGAAATTATTTGTAGTGTCGTGGACTGTTTATTTAAAAAGAGGTTTTGGCGGGAACTTGGCCGTAGAGGGATTGTCGCTCCTGTTTTGTTGCTTGAATAATGGTTTGAAGTGGATTTTGATTCTTAAAAGTGATGCAATTTTGTGAAGTAAGTGTCCGCGCGTGTGAACTATTAGAGAAAACGACGAAACAAGTGCTTTGATGTCAATATAAACCTCAAGTTCTTTTGATCGCTTGGGCGCATTATAAACTTGAGTGGCTGTCGTCATCAACTGTCCGCTGGGTTGAGCTGTCGTCAAAATCTCCCAAGGGATTCGCAATGTGACACATCAGCATATTGTGAAGAAAAAGAACATAAAATGAAGATTCCAAAAGAAAGGAAAGGCTCAGAAGGTCTAGAAACCAGAGCCGTAAAGCCAGTTAATAAAGAAAAGAATTTATTTAAAAACAATATGCGGAAAGAAGATTTGGAGGTGATACGTCACCGAATTTATAGCATTAAAGAACCTACACAATAAACCAGAATTCACGATTCTCCGCGCAGATAAGGGAAACGCCACAGTAGTCATGCATACGTCAGATTGTAATTCTAAAATACAAGAACTTTTGCCGGATGTAAGCACTTATAAAAAGGTTAAAAATGACCCAACAAATAGCACACTAAAAACAACTAGTGACATCATAAAGAAACACTCCGAAAAATTAAATCTGGACGTAAAATGGATAATAACTACGTTCGCCAAATCACCAAAGTTGTATCACCATAGTGAGCCAAATCAATTCATCAACTTACAGATTGGCTCAACACTTAGCGAAAATACTCTCACCGCTCAGAGGACGTACAAGAGCACACATAAAGGATTCCTACCATTTTGTCAGCGAGATAAAAGAACTACATCTGGCAGACAATGAAACTATGGTCAGTTTTGATGTGCTGTCATTGTTTACATGCTTACCTGTTGAAGACTGCATCTCAATTGTAACTAGAAGGCTGGAAGAAAACAAAATGCCCGCAGAATATGCAGTATTACTCAGACTGCCTTACATCTGGCTACCTATTGTGGAAGGAAGAGTTCTACAAGCAAGTAGATGGTGTGGCGATGGGCTCACCTGTATCTCCCATTGTCGCCGACATATTCATGGAAGAGAAATACAAGCGGTACGTAGACGACACTTTCACAATTCTACCTTTAGATAAAGTAACTGCATTTTTGGACCATCTTAACTCTATAAATTCTAAAATTCAGTTCACAATGGAGTTAGAGACAAACAATTCTTTAGTTTTTCTAGATGTGTTAGTAATTCGGAATTCTGATAACACCTTGAGCTATACTGTGTATAGAAAAAAGACCCATACAGATAGATATTTAAACGGTGATTCTCACCACCATCCTTCACAGTTAGCTACCGTGAGTAAATCATTGTTTCAGAGAGCACGAGGGATCTGTGACAGTAAACATCCGGCTGCCAGCAAGCAAGGCGTCAAGCAAGTTTTGCATGACAACAAGCTTCGGGTCCCGCGCCTACGTCACAGTGAACAAGTGAAGCCGACCACGGTCGAGCGTGTACCTGCTGTACTGCCATATGTTAGAGGAGTCACTAACAAGATTGGCTACATCTTGAAGCCTGCTTCCATCAAAACATACTTCAAGCCGCCAAAGAAGATTGGTCAGTTTTTACCATCAGTCAAGTGTAAGGTCCTTCTGCAAGATGCAGGAGTGTACAAGCTTGATTGTGAATGTGGTCTCTCCTACATATGATAAACTAAAAGATCAATTAAAACCCGCGTTAAAGAACATATAACTGATGTAAAGAATCGACGCTCTGGGAAGTCTGCAGTCTGTGAACATGTGAAGGATCGCCCCCGTCACTACATCATATTTGATAGACCACAAATTCGCGAGGCTATTGAAATCAAAAAAACATCCTAATTTCAATAGAAAAGATGGCTGGGTGCTACCATCCGCTTGGGATCCTATAATAAATAAAATTAAATCCCAACCCAAGCATACAACCGCAAGACTTCAAGATACCATAAGTTCATACTGTGTAGATCGGAACAAAAGTTAATTTTTTATCTATGGTAACCGCTGTTAACTGTGACATATACATCTCGGTACCCCTGTGACCATGGATGCTGTAAAGCGCTCGAAACGTCGGGTATTTATAGTTAAATATACGCGATAAAATCTAACGTAAAAACTAGTATTATTTCAATGAGTAGTGTTCGGGTAAATATAATAAGTCATTAAATAATATTATTCTCAATTTAATTTTAGATTATTAATTTATAAATATAGTACAGTGTCTCAAAACGCTCAAGAAAAATAGTTATTAAATATCTTATTGTTTTTTCAATTAAAGCTTACGAAGATACAAGTTTAAATATAGATAATATAGAAAGAAATGTAGCTAATGAAGAAACAACTTTAAATATAGATAAATAAGAATGAAATGTAGCAAATAAAGAAAATACGTTAAATATAGGGAAATGTAGCTATTTAGGAAACAACTTTTAACATAGATAATAAAGAAGGAAATAAAAATAAATGAAAACTTATTATTACATATTACGATATATGGGTTTCTAGAAGTGGCAGCAATCACTATGCAATTCCTTATTATGATCCGAAAATTGATTCATGTTCAGTTTTCTTCCGCGTACGACCTCTCTGTGGAATAGTTTGCCACCTGCGATTTTTCCGGACCGATACGACCTGGGAACCTTCAAGAAAAGAGCTTACTCCTTTCTAAAGGGCCGGCAACGCACCTGCAATTCCCCTGGTGTTGCGGTTGATCATGGGCGGCGGTAGTCATTTAACATCAGGTGAACTGCAAGCTCGTTTGCCCCCTCTTCTATAAAAAAAGAATCGTCCATGAGAATGGCTGGCAACCCTATAAACTTATTAATTTATCTCTTTCGCACCCAAATATTTATTCTCTATTTCTCATCAGCCTATAATGTTTTATCGTTGGGTTATTTCTATTTTAGATTTTGATTAATTAGGATTTGCTTTGATCGCCACGTTTAATAGAAATAATGGTGATTCCGGCACCAGACATCTCACACTTTTAACGCTACTCTACATCACGTCACTCTACATGGTTCGTGTATTTATGAGTAAAGATGAATAAGTGATAATCATTGTGCTATAATATTTCAATTAACTACTTTAATATATTTGCACTAAAAACGTAAATATGAAAAGGGGTCCAAGTTCGGTACAGGCGATTTAAGTATTGATGAGTAGTGTCAGTGCGTGATACAAATGATACTTTGGTCCTTAAAGACTAAATTTTTTCATGAAATTGGGATTCTGGAAATTACAAGTCTCGAAATGGTTCGTGTAATACACTGCCGGTCCTTAACATTTTTTTCCTAACTTGACTGACACACTATCTACTAAGATCTAGATATGATTTACATTTGTATTTTGTTTACTTTCATTTGTTTTTATAGATTCTTGCAATTATATCAATAACCACTTTAAGCTTTTACAAATTTTTTATTATTATGGAAGCAGCACAGAAATTAAAAGTTGGAATAAGTGAAAGATTTCAAGTCATTCAGAAGGTCGTAGATGGTATTGACTATTTAAAAGGAATTGGTGGTGATGTACTTTAACTTCTCCAAAACGGAAATGAAATTTAATTGTGCAATTTGAATGTGCAGCCTAGAAGTTTATAACAAAATCAGTTATAAAATAAAAAAAACTACTGTTTATTAAATGATAATGATATAATTTTCATCCTAGCCTAAGCCTAAGTGGACACTTCTCACACTGGCTTTCCAGGGGACTGGTAGAAAATGACATATAGCAATATGTCCGCCATTTGTACCTGCAATAAAGTGCTAATGAATTAAATAAATATTTTTGTTAAAACGTTGGTGTAACTCTAAATCTCAGACCCACGAAGACCAAGAAGAACAAACAAACAAAGAAATACAGCAAAACCATGCTTGATTTCTAAACACGATCAACAACATGCCCATATCTTTTTTCCCTTCACTGCCTGTAGTAAATACTCAAATACACCTAACCTCGGCAATATATTATGTTGCTCAAGCCGCAGCCAACGCGAGCGTAGGCAAATTGATATAAGGTGAGTGCTACAGCCTACACTTTATTTGGGTGCCCTTTGCTCGTTTGGTCAAGTTCGAAAGAGTCGTTCACATCAAGCCAATGTTCACGAGTTTTTGTGGAGCTATCTACACGTGGGCCGTAATTAGTTGTCATTGAGAATTGGAACTATATGGACGACGTAGAAGTTATTGCACCTTCTGCTATTTATTTAATGAGTGCATTTAATTATTATGTCAATGTACTAAAGTTATTAAAAAGCACAGGCAGAAAAGAAGGTGGTGGATGCTGAGTATTATAATTAAAACAATATCTCACCGGGACGGATGTCAAGCTATAATTGACATGGCCGACTAACATGTGGACGCGACTTGCCGAGAGCAGGAGAGCACTTTTGATTTGTACAGAAAAACCGACACTGTTCCGAAGTGTTGGAGTCGTAGCGAGCGATACTGAGTACATACGGTTCATTTGACGCGCTTTGCTGCCCCAAATGAACCGTACACCTTGACGCTCGCCTGAACTCGACCAGCTAGGCGAGCGTCGACGAGCAATGGTGAGGCTGGACAAATGGACTGTCTATACGTTCGTGCTCGCCTTTGCTCGACCAACATGTATAGCCGGCTTAAAATTATATTGTTGGTTACAAGTGATTTGTGTGCGTGTTTTGACAATTAGTTCAGTATGGATGGTTTCGACATCACTTGAAATGTACGTAGTTCTCCTTCCTATTTTGGTGGTCTAGATCTTATTATATAAAAAGTTTATACACTATAATACAAACGTATGCCTGTGTGTTATTTTATATACATAAAGTTCAAGATATCTCTAACTTAAAAATAAATATTTCTTAGATACGCAGGTTTTCACGCGATGTTTTCCTTCACTGCAGGGCATGTGGCAAACCAGTTAAAATTGCAATCAACATTTCATTAGTGCATACTGGCTGAACGGATCTGGAGAATTGACCGAATAGTAACTCAAGCTAAATAACTGCTCTAACGGCAAGTTTTAGAGAAGTATGAGAACATGATAGCCTAAATTAGTATAAATAAGTTACTTAGTTTCTAAGACGGATAATATTTTTATAAATTAATGATCATTTGCTTACGAAAATTAATATTAAATATAGCTGATTTGAGAATTGTATCACTTCACGTAAGGAAGGAACTGAGATATTGGTCTTACAATTATGTATACCACGCTTTACTAGATAAAACTGTTTGATATACTTTGGTCATCTATAAGTTCATATTAATTTACACAGGATACAAGGATAATTATTTAATAATATTTTATGTATTTGACACAATTAGAAAAAGTACTGAATCTTGGAATTTCTTCATAAATCTAATTGCGTTCAAACCCGTTGAAAGCACGTCGTCTTGCAACTATTTGTCACGTACTACGAGTAAATACACTCCGTCTTATATGGGTAACAAATAACACAGAAACATTGTATGTATAGTATTATGTGCTTGTATACATTAATGTTAAAAGCTTGAACATTTAACAAAAAATAGAAATTTACCACTGTCGGAAAATGCTGAATCAAACTTAATCAAACCGTTAATATAATGCTTTTGTGAGTAATAACGTTTCAACACATTGTTTACGAAAGCTTCTTCCATGTACTCTCGATGTTGAAAGTAACTTTTAATAGGTTAAACTTTTAACATTTACAAAAATTCTGTTCTTGAATTCGACGAGATTTGACATTTATAATTTTTGTGCTACATTAATTAATACATTTATAAAAATAATAAACTATATCCTCCTCGACTATAATAAAATCGACTCCTAAGAGTCAGTATACATTAATGGGGGTAATGTATTCGATATTATCACAAAGTACCAGAAAATATACAAGGTCTCTCTATTATCAAGTTTAAATATTTTATTTAACAAAAACTGTATAAAAAGGATTATTAAATGAATACATGGTTGATTATAACCCCTGGGAATTAGGTGATCGCTTCCAAGCAATTTCTTAAATAAGTTTGGCGTATTGAAATAATTTCAAAATAAATCAAAGTAATTGGTAGTGGAATCTCTTACAGCGCCGTCGCCGCTACATGGCTTGAAGTAAAACCAAACAACAAACATGTAAATTTCTCTTCCATTAAAATGCGGATCAAAAGATCTTATTTCTTGTCTATTGTATAAACAGAGGTTTTGACATGGAAATAGGATTGTCGCCGATGCAAATTGCTGAATAATCTGCTTGTTGAAATGCCATGACAATGAGGCAGACCGTCATTGTCATTTGCTTCGGTCTCTCCAGATGTGCTGTATTGATTTTTACCATTTGCTTATTTCCTCTACCATTTGCTTATTTCTAATGACAACTTAAGCAAATACAACCTTAATTCAATTGAACTACAAAAAATTAAGAAATTATTAAGTGTAAATATGTTGTGGGATCATTATGACGTCTGTGTAAATGATAAATAAAAAGTACTTCATTTATGCTTAAGCATGAATATTTTTAATCAAGCCCCTTCATCAGTTAGTCTTTTGTTGACCCACCGGGAAAGCCTGACGATTTTTTTTATATAGTATAAGATGACAATACGAAACACAACAGCATTAAGCCGCCATTTTAGGCTGGTATTTTGCAAGAGCGTGGCCTTTTTCAGTCATGCAGACTGCTATAGCTGTAGTGTAGCTCTACCATGTCTTCGCTTCTTCGAGATATGCTATAATTGGCTACATATGTTGACTGTTACTTCAGATTACAGATCCGCTGGACTATGTCAGTGGGTTTTCTTATCACTTTAGATTTTAATATGCGTAGAGTATCTCCTATAATCAGTCACTCTCTATCTCTCTCTATCGCTCTCTGAGTGACTTTTATCTTCCTGATACGGCGAACAGTGAAGGATTTTTAGTTCCGTAAGTCATGGCTGGTAACTTAGTATTTGTTTAGTTGTAAAACAAAATGTGCCGCAGTCATTAGTTAAAATTAATTTTCGGTGCAATATATTTTTTCTATTACATTACTAAGAGACAACTTCAAATATTTTATTGAAAATATAAGAGTCTTAGGGATATTATTTATAATCTCACCAAGAGAAAGTCCTCTTAATATATTCCTTAAAAGCATGTCACTCTCGAAACTATTTGTCATGTGCTAAGTGATTTCCTTACAGTACTGCAACATGTTTCGTTCCGTTGATTCATCGAACGTCAGCACGTATATACTCTACGTGAACATAAAATACTTATTTTTAAAAAATAATATGATAAATATAAAGAAAACAGGTATCTACTGAAAAAGGCAAAAGATGGCATTTAATTCAAATTAAATTTGTTAAGCTAAATCATTTCGCTTTAACACCATCGGTTACATAACCTCTTAAATTCAGGTGGAATCGTAGTGAAGCACGAGCATATAAATGTTAAAAATGTAATTTTTGTTAATTGTATAAGGTTATCGCTTAGTCAGCGTAAAAGTATTACGACAAAAACTATTAGACTTTGATTGAAAAGATTTCTTTTTAATTGAAAGACCGTAGACTGCGCGAGAAGAAGCAGAATAACACTAAGAAATTCATGGACGAAAGGAAGGTGAGCTCAAACTTCATGATGCACGTTCTGCACTCTTCACATATCTAGGTTAGACCTTTATATATAGGCTATACCGTAGTGGCGGTGTAAGTACATTCACTACCCCATATCAACCCGTGGATATCGTAAGAGGCGACGGAGGTAAACTGAACCAAGAGATGGGCAGTAGCACCTTCCTAATAAGAGATAAATAAAAATAAAAACTGTGGTGGCCAACCCGCTTGTTAAGCGTGGCAACTATGGCAAATATCCCTTTAAGGTGGCATCACATTACGCAGTGGATATATGGTAATCAGTAATGATATATATTCTATATTCATTATCGTCACCTTATTAAAATTGTTTGTAATTAATTTATATGAATATAGGCATTCAATCTTAGTTCTTGAGGATGACAACGCTTTTGCGTTTTGATTCTTAATCAAGAATATTGATATAGGTGTTCATGGGCCACAGTATCCACTTACTATTAGGTAGATTGTGTACTCATCATCATCATCATTACAGTCCTTCACAAGTCCACTGATGAACATAGGCCTCCCCCAGAAATGCCACAAAGCACTTTCATGAGTCACCTGTATCCATCGAATTCCTGCATGTCTTACCAATCCATATAAGTACGTGATAGCTGCAATACCATAACTTAATCTGAAGGGTCTTCAACGGCTCGAACAGAACGCCGAAAGATTGCAGCATAATGCACTGCGTTTGTATGATGAATAATGAAAACCAGAGCCTTTTTACTGGTTATAAAGCATACTTTTAGTCCTTAGTGGTAACGATGTATCGGCGATTTGATTTAATGTAACGGGATGATAGATGTAGATGTCTATGGGCCACAGTATCCATTTATTATCAGCCTAGATTGTAACTAAGAAATAGCGATAAATTGCGCAATCCATAAATTCTTCATCAGGTTTCACTTAATATTTTTACTATATTTTTAAATATAAATCTTTTTTTCTAAACCCAATGTTTTACAAAGAGTCGCTAATATGGCTTGTACTTGTGATTTCAACACCTCGAAAATATGATTGTGATCATATTTTGATAAAATAACATTAGTAGATTTTTTATTTCAATGACTATGCATAACATTTAAAATATTTGAAGTGCTTTTCTCGAATAAGTCATTAATTAAGTTTTATTGCCGTCAGGTCGAACGCGCAAAACACTGTCCCGGCTTATTGGTAAAGTAAGCTGCCTTTTTTTCGCAAGCAATCGAGCAGTTAGATCGTAGTTGAAGCCCAAGACCACAGCACACTATTACCACAGTAAGCCTGTGCTATTACCCTCGGGCTTATAATTATATCTATGTAAGCCGTGTGGTAGCGGTGTAAGAGTATCCACTACGTCACGAAGGTGTGGTGAGAGGCGACAGAGGGAAAGGGATACAGGAGGTGGGCAGCAACATCTTCCTGATAATAATTCAAATTAATAAAAAACTGTGGTGGCCAACCCGCTTGCCAAGCGTGGCAAATAAGGCAATCTATAATGGCGGCCTGTGTTCAGCAGTGGACTTTAATAGGCTATAATGAATGGATGGATGTTAAACCAAGTTTTATTCTTAGACCGTAAATGTACACTTTAAATAAATACTTATTCTACTCTACATATATACTCTACGTATATCACACATGTCCTTTATAGCGTATTCGTAAATCGAATGGATGGAACTGTCAATCGGTTCAAAACGAAGCAAATCTCTTTGTTCGAAGCCTCCCCAAACGCAGTCTTTCATTTTTATTTAAAGCTTTACAGCAAAGTTTTTTCGTTTTGCGGAATTCAAATGAAGTTTTTCGGTCTTGTTGTAAACGACACGTTTCTTCAAAATCGTTACTGTTGCAAGATAATATTTTTGAATTTTGAGCGCGTTTATGAATTTAAAAATGATGTTTTTTGCCATGAGATCGTTCTGGTATTTTGCCGTAGGTGCCTCAACACCCTGGGGATGAAAAGGGTAGTGATGGATTATTTAACGCAGCCACCACATGGCGAAATACATACATATAAACATGCAACCAAGTACATGACGATGATTAAAATTACAAAAGGCAGTTATCTTAGAGGTAAAACATTATAGTGCCTATCACACTATCAATATTATCTCGCGATCCGTGCAATGGCATGTAATGAATACCAGCGAAAAATACCTTTGAACCGGAGGCCCTTTTTACTGGAAACGGGGCATTCTATCTTAGTCTTCAGGGGTTACAACGCATGTTAATTATGCTTATTAATCGAGGATAAATGAAGATACCTATAGGCCACAGCACCCACTTACCATCAGGTAGACTGGGGGACTGTACGCTAATTTGTCATTCTTATACTATTAAAAATGGCCGTTTAAGAATATACACTATCCCATATTATGTCGTGAGTTTTGGAAGAAGCGATAGAGAAAAAAACCAGGAGATGGGCAGCGTCTTCTGAATAACAAATAAAAAATAAAAAGTCGCGGTTGTCGACCCGCAATGGAGCTACTATGGCAAATAACGCCTCATTTTTCAGCTTTTGACAGGCTGTAATGAATGAAAATAATAAACTCTTTCTAGCATTTAAGCACATGATGTTGACAATATCGCTATTATATTGACGTGTGTCCGGACGATATTGTGACACGTGATCCTGGGGGCGAAGTTCAAAAAATATTAACTGATGAACCTTTGATTATATACAGAACCTTTGATTATATATAGACAGGTGTCTATATAATCAAAGTGATGAACACAGCTAGCGTAGTGATTTATATACTCTACGCCCAACAACGTATCGGAACATGCAGAGCGCTGATTTTTTCGGTCTCTGACCGCTTCCAAAGCTTCACAGATCACACACAATTATGTGGTTCTCGTTTGAGTTTAATTTTTGGGTTTTATGAGAAATGTAAGACAACGCTAAAGTCAGTAAATAGTTCCTTGAAAGAATTTCATTATATTCTTAAGTGATTGCTGTAATAAGTCAAGTTATCACCGAAGACGCAGATTAAGACCATTTCTTGCGTACGAATCAAATGTCTGTACTAGTATCATTTTGAATTACTATTATAAACAACCTATATTAGGATTAGAACCCAACGCTTTTATCTATTATTACTTTTAAACGTAATCGCGAACGCGAGCTGCTTTTATTCTGATATCCATTCAATTGTGACACAATAATCCTACTCGGTGTGAAACCCTACTCTTAATGTTGTCCTAACAATAATATCTCGATAGCAGGATCGTTATACGGTTTTGATAGTGTGAAATGTCTCAATGTTACTTATTTCTATTAGGTTTCTTTTTATAGGATAGGATGACAAACGAGCACGCAGTCCACCTGATAGTAAGTAGTTGCTGTGGCCCATAGACATCTACATCTATCCTCGATTACAACTCAAAATGCAGATGCGTTGTCATCCGTGAGGACTAAGGTGGAATGCCTCATTTCCAGTAAAAAGGGTCTCCGATTCTCTACACTCACCATACGAAACACAGCAGCATTAAGCTACTATTTGACGCTGGTATTCTGTGAGAGGTTCTTTCATATTTTAATTTACTTCAATATTTCCCACGTCTTTAACAATGCGCCAGTGTAAGTCGGAGTGATGTGATGATTTAATTGTTATGCGGGATTTCAAACTTCTAAAGCTTTATTAGAAAAGTCCTGTTTTACAATGGTCATAGAAGAGCTCAAAAGAAAGGATAGGTTATACATATTTATTTTGTTCTGATCAAGATATCTCCTAAACACTAAAAGTTTTATTAAGTACCAGTCTTTAAGCACATTGCTGCAATTTTTCCTAATAAAAATAAATTCCTCTAGGCCGTTCAAGTCCGACCGTCGTGGGTATGGTTGTTACTTATTTTAGGGCAAAAGTTTGTCCTGGATTGTGTCCAAATTACACTATTCTCAAACTACATCTATGCATGAAAACGCAATTTTACCGTATTTCCTTAAGAAGATGTATGTGTATGTGTCAAGCTGATTTCAAAACGTTTTCAAGATTTTTCATGTATAATCCTTATTTTATTATTGATTTTAATAATAAGGGATTGTATTAATTTTATCAAAAATGTAGTATATAGTAAGTGACATTCCTTAACCTTTTAAATAACGACCTAAAAGAAATTGAATGAATCTAGTCATATAAAAACAATATTGTTTGCTTATTAAGTCTTCAAGCCAGTCAACGTCTTGATTTCTTAATAAATATGTATGTTGTCACGAGATGTCTTTGAATGAGTTTTGATCGTGTGCTATATTTATATTTACTCACAATATTTACAATTTCAATGTACGTTTAACACTTTTTTCTATAATGCATACACTTATATATATATAAATATATATATATATATATATACATATATATATATATATATATATATATATTAAAATTTTTAAAAATAATTTTTTATTGACTTAAAAATTTGTTAGTGGTAAGCCAACACCCACAGAACGATAGAGGATAGTGGATATTTTTACGCGGCGTAAGTGTTACGCAAATTCGTGGGATAAAACTCCCTCTCAACATCAACCTCTGGTAATACGAGTATCTGTGTCTACTTATTTGAACCGAGTACCATTATAAATATTCGTAACATATGAATATTTTAAGTGAACAATTGTATCTAATGGTAAATCTTTGAAGAATATTATAAAATATTTACCAACTATATTTACGGCTCATTAAATTGAATATAGTAATAATTGAACTAAACTATCATTTTATATTTTTCATGACGTTTCTATGGTGGGAAATTTTTAATTTTTAATCTTTTTACATAGTTTAAAAGTAAGTTACTTTTTATTTTTTTTTTATAATATTGTAAATGAAGGCAAAATGTACTTTTTCTATTTGATAACAGATGGCGTTATTTTGAAAACTAAAATGTAGATCGTCGGCGTAGTTTCAAATTATTAAAAAAAGGTTAAAACTAATAAGAAACTTTTTTTATAAATTTGGTATTTATTTAAAAAAAAAAAACGCCAGTCATCCTGCATACTTGTAACTAACAGAATCATACTAATATATAATAGAGAATTAACATCTAAAGCAAGGAAAATACTTAACCTTCTTTTTTGAAGTTCCGTAATCGAATAAAAAATAGCCTTTAAATTGCCCCGGTTTACTAACTCTACTCTAACATAACTCTACTATAACATTATTACTTGTTAATACTTTTATACAATTATCGACAATTTACAAATTTAAATTATTCTCAAAACTTTAGCAGACCGTAATATATGCGTTCGCCTAAAAGACTGTCTGAATTTAAATCCTGATTTAAATACTTTAAACGAAAAATTTCTTCAAATACAGAGATTAACGAAATTGAAACGTGGTCTTCACGTCAACGTGTTCGAATACCGCACGAAACAATTATTTGTATGTCCTACATTACATAATTATTGTATCTCCCTTCTTTATTATTTGTATGTCCTACAAATAATTGTTACGGTTGTGGTTCTTGTGAAATTTATGCATAAACGGTCTCCACGATACAGGAAAAAATCCTAGGTATATTACATGGAATGGAATATTACAGTGCTCGTGATTTGTCTACGTAATAAAACAGTTTATACTCTGAAGCATCAACAGGCCGACCATCGATTACGACTGAGT
The DNA here is from genome assembly GCA_907164705.1 of Parnassius apollo. Taxonomy (NCBI): domain Eukaryota; kingdom Metazoa; phylum Arthropoda; class Insecta; order Lepidoptera; family Papilionidae; genus Parnassius; species Parnassius apollo. The sequence goes on along the minus strand of CAJQZP010001558.1, from coordinate 7,413,724 downwards.
GGCGACGGATATATTTTTCATCTTTCTCCCTTCTTTATCATCCGACAAGAGCCCACTACTGAACCGAGGCCTTACCTATAACAATCGCCATATATGTTACGTACTTGATATTTTGTTCGTTAAAGACTAACAAAATTTGTTTTTACTCGGATATAGCTAAACAAAATTGAAATAATCGACTAATATTATAGTGGCATAGATTAAAATGAAGCCAATTGTGCATAGAAAACATTTGTAATCATTCGTAAAAATATGCGACTTCGTGTAATTAATTACCAATGAAGATTATAATAATAAAAGAATGTCGCGCGCGCGTGTTGGTTTTCACTAAGACGTTGAGTCAATGTATATTATATTAATAAGTGAATATATAATAATAAAAAAGAAAATATGATTGCTTTTAGACTTCTCCTTTTGGTAAGTCCTTCAGACCGAAGTCTCAATGAAAATTGGACATCTGCGGAAGACGGTAGAGTGTCCAAGTGTATGTGCAAGCAGAATGCACTCTCTATTCCCTCACTCTCACGGTCAAATGGGACGCTAATTAGACACGACCGGAGAGAGATCAGGCGTAGGACCAAAAGCTTTATTTGCTTCCCGAGGCGCGGGGTTGAAATACCTCAAACTTCGCCCTTCTACTGAGAATTTCTTGACAGAAAAACCCAATGACTAATATCGGTCCTACCCGGGATTCGAACCGGGGATTACATGATCAGAAATCGTGTCAACAAGCACTAGACGGAGGTAGGAGGAGGTAGTCAAACTCCATTACGTCCATTTGGTAAGTACAACATTTAAGTATGTGCAGTATTAATAAAAATATTCATGTCTACAAAGTTATCAAACTTAAATCAATATTAAATTTATAAAATTTAATTAATAACCTTATTTTACAAAATGTAAAGTTATAACTTATTTGAGTAAAGTGTAATTTTCAGAAGTCTGGAAATAGCTCCTCTAACTTTTACAATTATAAAATATTTAATATTATAATACCTTCTTCATCAGTCCGTTAGAGGCATCCTTTACTTAACATGGGACCCTCCTATTATAGCCATAATAATCATGTTTAGCAGGTGGATTGACGATCCTAGTATTTTTTAATAGGATAGGATGACAAACGAGCATACAATCCACCTGATGGTAAGTGGTTGCTTTAGCCCATAGACATCTACATCTATCCTCAATTATGAATCAAAATGCAGATGAGTTGTCACCCGTGAGGACTAAGATGGAATGTCTCGTTTCCAGCTAAAAGGGTCTCCGGTTCTTTACGTTCACCATACGAAACACAGCAGCATTAAACTACTATATTACGTTGGTATTCTGTGAGAGGGTGGTCCTTTCCCGCTCAAGCCGACCCGTCCATTCTAGGACTATACTACTAATATAACTGCGGCATAGCTCCATCACGAATAAAAGTACCAGATATCTCGAGATAACTTTAGAGAAGTATGAGTACGTGATCGACTCGTACCCTGAATTAGCAGCTTAATGATACGTTAGTCTAAATATGTTACTTAGTATCTAAGACGGATAATATTGTCATAAATAAATCAAAGTTTGTTTTAAAAAAATGATATTAAATATCATTTGAGGATTGCATCACGTCACGTAAGAATGGAACTGAGATGCTGGTCAAACCAATATGCATACTACACGGAACTAGATAAAACTGTTTAATTTACTTTGGTGATCTATAAAGTACATATTAAGTTATACAGGATGCAAGTTCTTTAACAATATTTTTTATATTTGACACATCAGAAGTAACGTTGATTCTTGGAATTTATTAATAAACCAAATTGCGCTCAAACTCATTAAAAGCACGTCATCCTGCAACTACTTGTCACGTACTACGAGTAAGTACACTACTCCGTCTTATTAGGGTACCAAATAACATAGACACATTGTATGTATTGTATTGTATGCTTGTATTTATTAATTTCAGAAGCTGGAATATTTAAAAAGAAAAAAAAATACCACTGTCGGAAAAGGCAGAACCATTGTCGAATCAAGTCGACTAATTTTAAGCTTAAGTGGCTTATAAAGATAAAATACAACACAGCTTTTTCCACGCACTCTCGAAATTGAAATAAACTTTTGATAGGTTTAACTTTAATCATTTATAAAAGTTTCTGATCGTTCATGAATTTGACGAGACTTGACAATGACAATTTTTGTGCTGCATTCTGCATTTTGCAGTTATAAAAATAATAAACTCTATCCTCCTCCTCTCTTATAAACTTTACTCCACGGAGGTAGTATTCCATTAATTTTTTTATTGGATGTGGTGACAAACGAGCACACAGTCCACCTGATGGTAAGTGGTTTCTGTGGCCCGTAGACATCTACATCTATCCTCGTTTACGAATCAAAATGCAGATGCGTTGTCACCCGTGAGGACTAAGATGGAATGCTTCGTTTCCAGTAAAAAAGGTTTCCGGTTCTCTACACACAGCATACGAAATACAGCAGTATTAAGTTACTATTTTACGCAGGTATTCTGTGAGAGCACGGTCCTTCCCCGGTCGAGCCGACCCATTCGTGCTACAACTATACTACTAATATAACTGCAGCATGGCTCTACCGCGTAAACAATGGGGGCAATGTATATGATTTTACGACAAAGTACTAAAAAATATACAAGGACTTTCTATTATAAAGTTTAAATGTTTTATAAAAAAAACTGCATAAAAGATATAATTATAATAAAAATAAATACATGGTCCATAATAACCCCTAGAAATTAGGTGGTCACTTCCAAGCTGATACTTAAATGAGCTTCGCAAGTAATTTGCCTTTGTTTTATTGTAAAATTTTACTTTGAAAAAAGTTCCACTGAACTCAGTGAAACTCCAAGAAACTTCTTGGTGGTTTTTACCAGGTCAGAGTTTTTTCCAAAACACTGGTAACAGCAAAAAAAAGTTGCTGTTGCCACTCCTTTATTTAGCTTTCCCAGAATCGTCAATTTCGACACCCGCAAGATAATATGGGGCAGTGGAATCTCTTACGCCGCCGCTACACGACTTAATATACAACCAAACAACAAACATGTAAATTTCTCTTCCATTAAAATGCGGATCAAAAGATCTTATTTTTTGTCTATTGTATAAACAGAGGTTTTGACATGTAAATAGGATTGTCGTCGCCGATGCAAATTGCTGAATAATCTGCTTGTTGAAATGCCATGACAATGAGGCAGACCGTCATTGTCGTTTGCTTCGGTCTCTCCAGTTGTGCTGTATTGATTTTTACCATTTGCTTATTTCCTCTACCATTTGCTTATTTGAATGACAACTTAAGCAAATACAACGTTAATTCAATTGAACTACAAAAAAAGAGCCGTGGTAGCTCAGATGGTTAGCGCTCGCTGTAAATTTCACAGTACGCGAGCAAACCGGGTTCGATCCCCGCCGGCACCAATGAAATTGTTAATTGCAATTTTAAGTGCTGATTTACCACGTGCTCGGCGGTGAAGGAAAACATCGTGAGGAAACCTGCATGTCAGAGAAATAAGAAAAAATATTTCGAAGACATGTGAAGTTCGCCAACACGCATTGGGGCAGCGCGGTGGACACTTCCTTGCCCTAAAACCCTCTCGGAAATGAGAGGAGGCCTGTGCTCCGCAGTGGGACGTATATAGGCTGTAACTTTACTTTTACGTTTACAAAAAATTAAGAAATTATTAAGTGTAAATATGTTTTCGGATCATTATGACGTCTGTGTAAATGATAAATAAAAAAGTACTTCATTTATGCTTAAGCATGAATATTTTTAATCAAGCCCCTTCATCAGTTAGTCTTTTGTTGACCACCCAACCAAGCGTGGCAATTTTTTTAAAGTATAAGGTGACAATACGAAGCACAACAGCACTAAGCCGCCATTTTAGGTTGGTATTCTGTGAGAGCATGGTCCTTTTCCAGTCGTGCAGACTACTATAGCTGTAGCGTAACTCTACCACGTCTTCGCTTCTTCGAGATATGCTATCGGCTATCTATGTTGATTATTACTTCAGCTTACTGATCCGCTGGGCTATGTCAGGTAGATTAGTTACTCTTGTTTTTCTGTGGGTTTTTTATCACTTAAGATTTTAATTTGCGTAGAGAATCTCCTATAATAATCTCTCTCTCTCTCTCTCTCTCTCTCTCTCTCTCTCTCTCTCTATCGCTCCCTGAGTAACTTTAACCTTCCTTATACGGCGATGATATGAAGGATTTTCAGTTCCATATGTCATGGGTGGTAACAAGTATTTGTTTAATTGTAAAACAAAATGTGCTGAAGTCATGAGTTCATATTCATTTTCGGCGCAATATATTTTTTCTATTACATTAATATAAGAGAAAACTTCAAATATTTTGTTGAAAATATAGTAGTCTTAGGGATTTTCTCTATATCTATTCTATCTATAAGTAGTCTAGTCTATTTCTAAACCCACCAAAAGGAATTCCTCTCAATATATTCCTTAAAAGCATGTCACTCTCGGAACTATTTGTCATGTGCTAAGTGATTTCCTTACAGTACTGCAACATGTTTCGTTCTGTTGATTCATCGAACGTCAGCACGTATATACTCTACATGGATATAAAATATTTATTTTAAAACGCATTGTCTGTCTTTTTAAAGAGCTAAGCCAAAATTAAAAAATAATATGATAGATATAAATAAAACAGGCACTTAAAAAGGCCAAAAGTGGCATTTACTTCAAATTAAATTTGTTTAGCTAAGTCAGTTCGCTTTAACACCATCATAACCTCTTACCTTCAGGTGGAATCGTAGTAAAGCACGCGCATATAACTCTTAAAATATAATTTTTGTTAATTATATAAGGTTGTCGTTTAGTCAGCGCAAAAATACTACGACAAAAACTATTAGACTTAGATTAAAAAGATTTAATTTAATTTAAATAATGAAGGTACGGCCATCAATTATCTCTTAGAGACAACATTAAGGTGTCCCCCTATCCGATTTTCATCATGACAGCAATTTCCAAATAAATATCTATAGTAGTACGTGATAGCTGTAATACTATGACTTAATCTGAAGGGCTCTCAACGGCTCGAACAGAATGCCGAAAGATTGCAGCATAATGCACTGCGTTCGTATGTTGAAAAATGAATTTTTACTGGTAACAAGGCATCCTACTTAGTCTTTAGGGGTAACAATGTATCGGCGATTTGATTTAATGTGACAGGATGATAGATGTAGATGTCTATGTGCTACAGTGTCCATTTATTATCAGATGGTCCATGTGCTTGTGTGTCACCCTTACTTTTATGAAAAAAACATTTCTCTTATTTATCAACATGTAGTTTTTTTAGTCCAATACTGAAATCTTTTGCATTCGAAAAGGTTAGCCGCAATAGTAACGCTTGGCAAGCGGTTTGGCACGTGGATTTTAAATAATATCACAATAATCAAATACGCAGGACATACGTATACGTAGATATATTGCGTAGGTGAGCTCGGATGTTGCGTCAAAGTCAAAGGAACCAAAAAATAAAACAATGTCTGTGTTCGAGAAATCTTCGTTTTCATTTTAGTTCGAACATACTCTGACCAACAGGAAACATATTCTATTGTTAGATATCTTGCTAGGCTAACTTAACATAATTCCCAATAACTAAAAATGTGTAATGAAAACTATACCCCGTATCTTTCCGTGGGTGTCGTAACAGGCAACAGAGGGAAATCAATTAGGAGATGTGCAGCAGTGTCTTTCTTATAATGACTAGAAATAAAAATAACTATTGTTGCCAGTCTGCGTGTTAAACGTGGCCACTACGGCCAGTGTCCCCTATGAAAAGCAGTAAAAATATGAAAATAGTGTGAAAGGAGAAATACGCCAATTTTTTACCAAATGCCACTATCACCTGCATATCTGATTAATTGACAAGATCATAGATATCTTGCCGAATTACTTTTGCCACTCCGGTTGCAAGAAGCAATTCAAGTGTTTTGGCTTAGCGTTGGAACTTGGTGGATTTTTGAGCATGAAATTTGTTTTGTGTTTTTGCAACAAACATTGTGGTGTAAGTGTGGTGTTGTGTGTAGTGTAGGTGGCTATGAGATTTTTTTTTCAATAACATCTTAATTCTTTTTCGTAACAAACATTTTTGGAACAGCAGCGGCACAGTGGTAGGTGGAAAAAAAGTGAATTTTTTTAAAAAAGAAAAGAAGTGTTATTTTTAATGTTTTTTTTTAATATAGTAGACAAGGTAAAGCAATAATGAAAAAGGACGAGGTAGAGGACTATGTCGAGGACAAGGTACAGATCGAGGCTCTGGAAAAGCATGTGAGAGCAATGATAAGCTTGTAATACCAGTCACTAGACTCCACAGAACTAGTAATTCATTTATGGGGCTTTTACAACAAAATTCCAGAAAATGTACAAAATTTGTCATTAAACAAGTTTAAATGTTTTATAAAAGAAAGTTGTACAAAAAGGGATACATAAACGAAAATAACCCTGTGGGATTGAGGTGATCGCCACAATACTGGTTCTATAAAATATCATACAAAAATTGTACAAAATAAATTTATTGTAAATTAAAATATGTTTAAAAAAAGTCCTACTGAGTTACTTGCTGGTTCTTCCCAGGACAGAGGTTTTTTTCCAAACCAGTGGTAAATAAAGAAATGACTTTCAATAAGTATTATACAATAATCTATATTGAACAAAAATCATTAATTTCATTCATTTTATTTCATGACATATAGCTACAGTGGGGAAACGCTGTCGATATTGAATGCCTCTTTGTGTTGCAGAAAAGGGCTGTTCGGATTATTTATGGTATGAGGTCAGTCAGTCGATGTTGTGCTAACCCTAGCTAAAGTTGGCCACCATCTTTGCGATTCGTTCGCCAAGCACACTCGATCTCAGCGTTTTTGAGAACGTATTTAGCCAGATTTGTTTTATTTTGTATTAATTGTATGCAAAATATAATTTACAAGTTGGTTGTCTAATGTTTTGAAAACTTCAGGATTTCACCTGTTTTTGTATGGGTAAAATTGATTGCATCGTGAAATATATTTTCAGATTTAACAATGCGATTTGGTTGAAAATACACCGCATGCTTTTAATTTATAAATTGCAATATAAATTTACAGATGAACATTTATTTATTTATAATTATATAAAAGTAAATGAAATTTCCTTTACGAAAGTGGTTACATTTTTGGTCTGCGTAATGAAGTTTTTATGTAATAACAGCCTAGATTGTAACTAACAAATAGCGATCAATTGCGCAATCCGTGAATTCTTTATCTGGTTTCACTTAATATTTTTACTATTTTTTTAAATATAAATCTTTTTATAATATGGACAAATATATCAAGAAATTTATTAAGTTTAGGGATATATTGAATTATCATACACTTATCGATCTTATTTTTTACTAAACCCAATATTTTACAAAGAGTCGCTAAAATGGCTTGTACTTTGTAATTTCAACACCTCTAAAATATTATTATAATCATATTTTGATGAAATAGCAAGTAGTTTTTTCTTTTTTCAATGACTATGCATTACATTTAAAATATTTGAAGTGCTTCTCTCGAGTAAGTCATAAATTGAGTTTTATTGACGTCGGGTCGAACGCGCCAAACACTGTCCCGACTTATTGGCAAAGTAAGCTACCATTTTTTTCGCAAGCAATCGAGCGGTTCGGCCGTAGTTTAAGCCCGAGACCACAGCGCACTATTACCCTCGGGCTTATAATAATATAATATGTAAACTAAGTAACACTATGTAAACCGTGAAATAGCGGTGTAAGAATATCCACTCCTTCCCGAAGGTGTGGTAAGAGGCGACTGAGGAAAAATGACACAGGAGATGCGCAGCAACATCTTCCTGATAATAATATGAAACAATAAAAATATTTATTATTTTGAATTATTTTAATAAGATCTATAATGGAGGCCTGTGTTCAGCAGTGGACTTTTATAGACTATAATGATTGGATGCGTGCTAAACCAAATTTTATTCTTAGACAGTAAATAAACACTTTAAATAAATACGTATTCTACTCTACATATTGAATAGGTATATTACACATGTCCTTTATAGCGTATTCATAAATCGAATGGATGGAACTGTCAATCGGTTCAAAACGTAGCAAATCTCTTTGTTCGAAGCCTCCCCAAACGCAGTCTTTCTTTTTATTTAAAGCTTTACAGCAAAGTTGTTTTGTTTTGCAGAATTCAAATGAAGTTTTTCAGTCTTGTTTTAAACGACGCGTTTCATTAAAAATCTTTACCGTCGTAAGATAATATTTTTGAATTTTGAGCAGGTTTGAGAATTTAAAAATGGTATTTTTTGCCACGAGATCGTTCTGGTATTTTGCCATTGGTGCCTCTTACAACACTCTAGGGATGGAATGGGGTGATTATTTAACGCAGCCACCACACGGCGAAATATAAACATACCTATATGTATACCTATAAGTATGTATGTTTAGATCAGTCAAGTAAAAAAAAGACTTTACAGCTTATTTATAGTCATTATTAAATAAGATCACAAATGACAGTTGTCTTACAGGTAAAACATTATAGTGCCTATCACACTATCAATATTATCTCGCGATACGTGCAATGGCTTGTAATGAATACCAGCGTAAAATACCTTTGAACTGGAGGCCCTATTTACTGAAAACGGGGCATTTCATTTTAGTCTTCAGGGGTGATAACGCATGTTAATTATGCTTAATAATCGAGGTTAAATGAAGATATCTATAGGCCACGCACCCATTTACCATCTGGTGGACTGTGGGACTGTGCGCAAATTTTTCATTCTTATTCTAATAAAAAATGGCCGTGTAAGAATATACACTACTCCATATCATATTGTGAGTTTTGTACCCCATATCATGTTGTGAGCAACAGAGAGAAAAACCAAGAGATGGGCTGCGTCATCCTGCGTCATCCCGGGTCATCCTGCGTCATCCTGCGTCATACTTATAACAAATAAAAACTAAAAAATCGCGCTTGCCGACCCGCAAAGCGTGGCAGATCACCTCTCTTCAGCTTTTGACAGGCTGTAATGAATGAAAATAATAAATTCGTTCTAGCTTTTAGGTAACATTGATGGTATTGACAGTATCGCTGTAATATTGACGTATGTCCGGATCCTGAAGAAGAAGTTCAATAAAATTAACCGATGAACACAGTAAGCGTAGTGATTTATATACTCTACGCCCAAAAACGGATTGGAACATGCAGAGCGATGATTTTTTTTGGTCTCCGACCGCTTCCAAAGCTTCACAAATCCCACACAATGATGTGTTTTAGGTTTGATTTTTGGGTTTTATGAAAAATGTAAGGCAACACTTAAATCAATAAATAGTTCCTCAAAAGAATTTCTTTATATTCTTAAGTGATTGCCTTAATCAGCCAAGTTATCACCGAAGACGAAAACTATGATCATTTCTTGCGTAAGAATCAAATGTCTGTACTAGTATCATTTTGAATTCAAATTATAATTAACTTATATTAAGATTAGAAACCAACGCCTTTGTCTGTTATTAGTTTTAAACGTAATCAAGATCGCGAGTATTAAAACAAAAGCTGCTTTTATTCTCCGTTTAAGTAGAGAATCGGGCGTGACTGTTTTATAAAAAATTAAAATATATTTCTTTCAATTCCTAAACATTTTATATTTTTTTTTTTTTTCTTTAGTACAATTAACCCACTCAGAGCGAAACCCTAGTTGCAACATTTTTCTAATAATAATATCTCGATAGCACGATCACGATCCAGTTTTAATAGTGTGACGTGTCCCCATGTTACTTATTTCTACTACTTTCTTTCGTATTTTTAATTTACTGTAATAATTCCTTATTATATATTTTATTTATTTAAAGGGGATAAGTCACTCGCGTCACTAGGCTTCGACAACCTAATCCTAGGTCCATCCTACATATGTCTCCCGGGTGGTGCTAAATGCGCGACAAGCCGAAAGTATAGAATCAGCTCCTCACGTGGTAGCGGTGTAAAACCATATACCAACCCATGGTTTCGCAACATGAGACACGAAATAAAAGAAATGGCTCAGAGTTCCACTAGAGTTCACCATGTTCGGGGTCCTACAGGATATAAAGACCTTAAAACTGTTAACGGTCAGGAATGCGCAACTTATAGAGAAGCATGTGAAGCTCTGCATCTTTTAGAAAACGATAATCACTGGGATGAAACCATGGAGGAAGCTGTGCAGTGCCAGTCACCAGCCAAAATTAGGGATCTTTATGCAACTCTCATATCATCTTGCGGGCTATCTAATGCACATGAATTGTGGGACAATGCGACACGCGAACATGACATACAATGAACACATTTGTAATGAAGCACTTGGAAAAATTGAAGATAATGTAATGGATATGGTAGGCAAAAAATTAAGCGACTTTGGAATGGTAAGCCCTCAGTGAACAACCGAAAATGAACTAAGTGATGAAATTATAGGTGAAACAAACTACGATATACCAGCTTTGCAGCAACAAGTAGCCGAATTTGTACCCCGCTTGCTTCCTGAACAAAAACGAGTTTTTGACAAAGTATTAGGACAAATTGAATCTGGAAATGGTGCACTTTTCCTTTTAGATGCCCCTGGAGGAACTGGGAAGACATTTTTGTTAAATTTATTATTAGCGCAAGTACGGAAAGATAAAAACACTGCTGTCGCCGTAGCTTCCTCCGGTATAGCCGCCACGCTGCTAAGCGGGGGCCACACTGCACATTCTGTTTTAAAACTCTCTCTAAATCTAGCCCAGGAAGAATCACTGATTTGCAACTTTAGCAAAAATAGTGCACGAGGTATAATGCTACGACAATGCAAACTTTTAGTGTGGGACGAAAGTACAATGTCGCATAAAAAAGCTGTAGAAGCACTAAATCGAACGCTCCAGGATTTGCGCAGTAATACCGATGTAATGGGAGGATTGGTGGTTTTACTGGCTGGTGACTTTCGCCAAACTTTACCTGTCATTCAAAAGGGCACACCTGCAGATGAAATTAAAGCATGCCTCAAGTCGTCTATTTTATGGAACAAGGTGACAAAATTCAGTTTAACTACAAATATGAGAATTATAATATCAATGGTGGAAACTATGCTGACACACTATTAAAAGTTGGCGATGGGCTGTTGGAAACGGATGCTGAGGGCTGCGTTAAATTGACGAGAGATTTTTGTAATTTAGTACAGAGTCATTCCGAATTAATTGCGAGCGTTTATTCAGATTTAACGAACAACATGCATGAAGACAAATGGTTATGTGAAAGGGCGATACTTGCACCAAAAAATAAGAGCGTTAACAGAATAAATTCAGATATATTAAGCGAAGTAGCAGGAGAAATAACAGAGTATTTGTCAGTAGACACAGTTATGGACACAGAACAGAGCACTTCATATCCCGTAGAGTTTCTAAATTCTCTAGAGTTGTCAGGTGTGCCCTCACATAAGCTTCAATTAAAATTAGGCTTCCCAGTCATGTTAATGCGAATTTAGATGCTCCTCGGTTATGTGACGGGACAAGGCTGTGTGTGACACATGTTCGACGGAACATAATCGGTGCTACAATTTTGACAGGCGTAGGATAAGGTGAAAATGTTATTATACCACGGATCCCTATAATTCCCACAGATCTTCCTTTTCAATTCAAAAGGTTGCAGTTCCCTATTAAGCTCAGTTTTGCAATGACAATTAATAAAGCGCAAGGGCAAACGTTACAGGTAGCGGGGGTCAACTTAGAAAAACCGTGCTTCTCTCATGGTCAACTGTATGTAGCATGTTCGCGTGTGTCAAATACCCAGAATCTCCACATTCTTTCCCCGAATGGAAAAACATGTAACACTGTGTACAGTAGCGTTTAAAATAGTGTTCAGTTAGTTTTTTTTTCCAAAATTCCCACAATCAATTAATCAGAATTTCCACAGATCTTCCCTTTCAATTCAAAATTTCCTATTTAGCTCAGTTTCTTTTCAATTCCAAATGCTGCACCTCTGACGGACCTATTAAGCTCAGTTTCCTTTCAACTCAAAATGCTGCATCTCTGACGGATCTTTTATTTGGCTCAGTTTCCTTTCAATTTAGAAAACTGTATCTTTGAAGAATCAACTTAGCTCAGTTTCTTTTCAAAAGTCTGCATCCCTGACGGATAATTATGCTCAGTTTCCTGTAATTAAAAAAATATCCCATGGAATAAACACGCTATTTTCATGCTTTCCTATACGCTGCGATTCAAAACATTTAAATAGGCTGACGAATCAATTTTGCTCAGTTTCCTTTTAATGGCTGCATCTCTGACAAATCTATAAAACTCAGTTTTCTTTTAATTCAAAAGGCAATGGATAGTTTATTTCCCAGTGACCATGCGGGCGAAGCCGCGGGTAACAGCTAGTGTAAAATATTTTTTTTTCACAAATTTAAGAAGATGGACCCAGGACTCGCTATTCATTTTAGTATACAATTATAAATTATTGTAACGCTCTTTTTGTTCATATGAAAAGTAGAGAAAAATCTTGATAAAAAATTGGTAGCTAGGTTGCGTTTCGGAATGACTGAACATGATATGGGGAGTAGGTATCATCCTTTCAGAAAGAATGAGCCAATGTGTGAAAGAGTATGAATGTGTAAGCCCAAGACTGCTATAGATACGAATGAAAGCAGGTTTAAGAAGAAAGACTGCCTTTTTTGTTTGTGCTAGAGGTCTACGCCCCAGACATGTCTAAGTCCACTTATATCCAAGAGCAGTTTTGGAAAATGGTAAGGATGGTGTTAATGAAATGTAAGGAAAATTAAAATATTGTTACGCTAGGACATTTTAATGAAAGGGTTGTGATGAAGAGGCTTGGTTATGAAAGGATATTTGGAACGTTTGGTGATGAAAGTATACATTAGAATGGTGAAAGCCTCCTCGCCGTATGTATGCAAAATAATCTTTTTGTGACGAATACTTTCTTTCGCCACAAAAAGATTCACATGTATTCTTGATAAAGAGGTGATGAAAGAAGCATGATAGATTTCATAATTGTGGATGAAAGAATGGGGAGCACAGTGGTAGATACAAGGGTTTACCGGGGGTCGAACGTAGGAACGAATCATTATTTGGTTTTATGCAGAATTAACGGTGTATTCAGACGTTGGCGTCATCGGACATCTATGTCTACCACTGCGTTACAGCCTATTAGAACAGAAAAGTTACAATATGAAGGTGAGAAAAACAAGTACAAATGTAGACTGAAAGAAATTTTAAGTGGTTTGGATGAGTTATGTATGAATAAATTAGACTTGGACAATGTATGGCAAAATGTTAAGAAAGGTTTAGTGGATGCCGTATTTGGTAATACCGAAGTATGTGGTGTTATGTTGTGTATATGGTATATTAAAATGTTCTGGAAACTCGTAAGAACTGCCAAGGGGCATTCAAAACAGCCTGTAATGAATGCTATAAAAGTCGATAATGGCTATATTCTGAATGTTGAAGTTTTGAGTTTACGAGTGAGGAGACAACGTATGAACTAAATGAAATAGAAACTCCGAAAGAAGAGGAAAGAGATAATGGGATATCAAGCCGACCCATTCGTGCTACAACTTATATATTTAATTTTTATACATGGTAGAGCCACGCTGCAGCTATATTATAGTTGTAGAACGAACAGGGTCGGCTCGACCGGGGTAGGACCACGCTCTCACAGACTACCAGCGTAAAATAGCAGCTTAATACTGCTGTGTTTCGTATGGTGAGTGTGATCCGGAGACCTTTTTTACTTTAAAAGAGGCGAGGGGTGACAACGCATCTGCGTTTAAATTCTTAATCTGCGTTTAAAGTCTATGGACCCCAGCATCCACTTACCACCAGGTGGACTGTGTGCTCGTTTATCACTCTTATTCTATAAAAAAATACAGCTGTAATATAGCTGCAGCATGGCTCTACTACGTAAAAATTTATTCGTAATTGTATTAAATATTTATTATTTAACCCAGGATTTCAAATTTCTAAAGCTTTATTAGAAAAGTCTTTGTTTAAAATTGGTCATAAAAAGCTTCTAGGAAAGGATAGGCAGCACGTATTAATTTTGTTTTAATCAAAATTTCTCTTACAGATTAAAATAATTTATTACGTGCCAATTTTAAAGCACGTTTCTGCAATTTTTCCTAATAAAAATAAATTCCTCTAGCCTCTAGTGATCTCCCTGGGTATGATTATAACTTATTTTACGGCAAAAGTTTGACCCCGGTTGTGTTTAAATTATAATTCTCATCGATGCATGAAAAAGCGATTTTACCGTATTTTTAGAAAATGTTTAAATAAATAATTTTAAAAATATTTTGAATACAGTTGCTCAAAAATAGCGTATTGCAGCGACGTATAGCGTTCGAAATGTGGGCTATTACATACTCGAGCTTTTTCTTTACCTTTTCCGAAATCGTGCGTTCTCTTTCCCAACTGTCAAAATAATGTCTAATGAAAAGAAAAAGAAACCAACCAAGAATTTTCTAAAAAAATTCATCGAAGTTTTTATGATTCATGCAAATTTTTCTAAAAAGAAGCGACTAATTTGTTTCAATATCAGATTTAATGATTTAATTAAATGAGTTAGATTAAGTTTCATTTCATTTCATCCGATTAAATTTCATTTTCATTTCATATCAATAAAAATTACTGAAGACTTGGTTGTATGGGCATAGTTCCCTTTGCCTACCCAGAATGGGTGAAGAAAACAAAAAAAATCTCTGCTTTTATCACCACGTACGTTAGTACTCTTATTATAGTTAGTTTGTGTATATCACTGACCTCTATATATATACAATTGTATAATATATAGTGGTCAGTGGCTTATATTCTTTTACGGTTGATGCCATTTTCCAAAATTGTTCTTTGCGAGTTTAGTTGTTTGTTGCACAAAATGAGTAATTTCGGCAATATTTTATTTGAATTAACACCAACGGAACTCAGTATAATTGTACAAAATGCTTCGGAGAACATTTTACCGGAAAAGTCAAAAAGTCGCTACATATCTACATACGACGAATTTATTGCTTGGAGAGAAGAGAAAAAAGCAAATTGTTTTTCAGGAAATGTTATGTTGCCATACTCCTCCGAACTCTCAGCAAAATCAACTCTCACCTTCGGCTATGCCTCGGCTCGGGTAGACCTTTGCCTGAACTCTTTGTAATGACAGGCTTTCCGTACTCGTAATGAAATATACTATAAAAAGTTTTTTTATGAAAAAGATTTCTTACACTTTATCACTATGTTTTACTCACACACCACTACTCTGTATTATAGGAACACACAAGGAGGCTAAGACTGTTTAAATATACATCATAATGAAAATCCAAATGATACCGCGTTTAACTCAGCGATAGTGCCATCTAGGGAGAGCAGGAATAACTAAATTTACATACAAAGTTTGTTAGCTAAACATTCCGTCGCCCAAGGACGATTACAGTCCTTTATAAAAAGTGAACATGAAACAAAACAAAAGAATAAAACAATTCAAATTCTTATAACTAGTCGGAATCATTCAGGGGCAGAGGGCACAATTTTTAGATAGGCCTCTTTAAAAATATTATCCTTGATAATATTTTTCATATATTACCAGGGGATAAAATATTGTAAAGACACAACTCTTGTGACGCCATCTGCACCTGGGTGCTTCCGAATGATTCGTCCCAAAAGCCACTTTCCAGGACTAAGTTTATCATCTTTTACCAACACGCCAGTGCCAATAGCAAGTTCTGGCTGACTCTTATTTCATTTATAACGATGTTGCAACGTTGTCAGATACTCATTTTGCCATCCTTGCCACAAACCCTGTACCATACGTTGAATAATATGCCACCGATGTAAAGGGCTGACTTTAACATCAATTAAAGGTGGTTCTGGTACACCAATTAATGGTTCCCAAACCAGAAAGTGCCCAGGCGTTAAGGGAGGTTCATCAAGTGTAGAATTTACTACGGTAAGTGGACGAGAGTTGACACAAGCTTCGACTTGAGTTAAAAAAGTAGAGAACTCTTCGTAGGTCAGTAAGGTTTGTCGAATTACGCGTTTCAAGTGTCCTTTAATGCTCTTCACTCCATATTCCCAAAGTTTCCCGAAGTGAGGCGCGCTAGGGGGTATAAAATTCCACTGAGTTTGGTCATTAGCTAGTTGTTCAGCAATTTCAGAAATAATTGCAGATTTTGCATCTCTAAAAGCAAGATCTAGTTCACGGGCTGCGCCCACAAAATTTGTACCATGATCACTCCAAATTTCATTGCAGTGACCACGGCGAGCAGTGAAGCGTCGAAAAGCAGCTACAAACGCAGCTGAAGTGAGATCAGTTACCAATTCTCGATGAATGGCTTTTGTGACGGTGCACACAAATAAGCAAACATAAACTTTACAGGTTTTTCTACATCTACCAGAGTACATTTTCATTGTAAAAGGTCCATCGAAATCGACTCCACTTGCCAAAAATGGACGACTTGGTTTAACACGAAATTTAGGGAGATTTGCCATAAATGGGACAGAAGGATTAGCCCTTTGTTTAAAACATGGTATAAATTTAGTGAGGACAGTTTTAACAATACTTTTGACTAATTATCCAAAATTTTTGTCTTATAAAGTTCAAAGTAAGTTTATGCCCTCTATACAGAGTTTTCAAATGAGCGTTCAAAACAATAAGTTTAGAAAGACCACAATCGTTACTCAAAATAATAGCTTTTTATAGTATCTGAAATCTCTGCATTGGCAAGTCATCCACCCACATGAATAATGTCTTTGTCATCTAGATATGGGTTAAAAACATATAGTTTGCTCGATTGGTGAACTCGTTTACCATGTGCCAATCGAGAAATTTCATCACTGAACGAAACCGATTGAGACATCTTAATACATCTATTTAGAGCATCGTCAAGCTAATCTGAACTCAAATAAACGGGTTCGTCAACTGGTATCCTATATATTTTAAGTTTACACAGTTTAATAAAACGTAAAAAATAAGCAGTGACACGTATCAGTTTCGAAAGTGTCGAGTATCGTTTTAAGTAAGAAATAACAGCATCATTTACAAAAACATTAATATTTGTCTGTACTTTAGTTTTAACCTTCATTTCTAAATCCGTTGCAGGTACAACGTTATCTAAATTAACAACAACATCGATTTTGTAAAAATTGTGGGCCATTCCACCATAGTTCAGACTGCTGCAAATCTGATGGGTATACTCTACGGGAAGCTAAATCGGCTGGATTATTCGCTGAACTAACATGATGCCATTGGTTCATCATCATCATTACAGCCCTTCACAAGTCCACTGCTGAACATAGGCCTCCCCCAAGTAATGCCACAAAGCACGGTCCTGAGCCACCTGCATCCATCGACTTCCTGCATGTCTTACCAGGTCGTCACTCCATCTAGTGGGGGGTCGCCCTACACTACGCCTACCGGTACGAGGCTGCCACTCATCGTTCATCATCATCATTACAGCCCTTCACAAGTCCACTGTTGGACATAGGCCTCCCTCAAGTAATGCCACAAAGCACGGTCCTGAGCCACCTGCATCCATCGACTTCCTGCATATCTTACCAGGTCGTCACTCCATCTAGTGGGGGGTCGCCCTACACTAAGCCTACCGGTACGAGGCTGCCACTCGAGAACCTTTCTTCCCCATCGGTTATCGGTTCTTCGAGCTATATGGCCGGCCCATTGCCACTTCAGCTTACTAATCCGTTGGGCTATGTCGGTCACTCTGGTTTTACTGCGGTTATCCTCATTTCTGAGTCTATCAAGCAGTGAAACTCCGAGCATAGCCCTCTCCATAGCTCGCTGAGCGACCTTGAGCGTCCTCATACGGCCAGCGGTGAAGGACCACGTCTCAGATACGTAAGTCATCACTGGCAACACGCACTGGTTATACACTTTAGTTTTCAGAGATTGAGGTATACCTGACGAGAAGATGTGTCGTAATTTCCCGAACGCTGCCCAGCCGAGTTGAATCCGTCGATTGACCTCTCCCAGATTTGTCCCTGGTAAACGTACTCGTCAACAACTTGTGTGACATGGACATTAAACATGATCTTTGTTTTGTCCATGTTCATCTTAAGAACTATCCGTTGGGCGACACCATTGAGGTCATTGAGCATAGTGCTAATGTCCTCCAGCGATTCTGCCATAAGGAGTGTATCGTCGGCAAATCGAAGGTGAGTAATGTACTCGCCATTGATGTTAATACCGTATCCTTTCCAGTCCAGTAGCTTGAAAACGTCTTCCAACGCAGCGGTGAAGAGTTTCGGGGATATAACATCACCCTCTCTTACACCTCTCTGCAGTTGGATAGGTTTCGTACTCTGGTTCTGTACTCGGATAGCCATCGTAGCCCTACTGTACAAACACTTCAGCACTTCAATATACCGATAGTCAACTAGGCACCGCTGAAGAGACTGTAGCACCGCCCAAATTTCGACGTAATCAAAGGCTTTCTCATAGTCCACATACGCCAGGCAATGTGGCAGATTGAACTCTTCGGACTTCTGTACAATTTGCCGAAGGGTATGTATGTGGTCTATGGTACTGAAGCCTTTTCGGATATCGGCTTGTTCGGGAGGCTGGAAGTCGTCGAGACTGCGTGCGAGACGATTCGTAATGACTCTCGAAAACAGCACGTAGACGCGGCTCAGAAGGGAAATCAGTCTGTAGTTCTTCAAGGGAGCGTTGTCGCCTTTCTTAAAGAACAAGACCACCGCGCTTCATCTCCATGCCTCCGGAGTAATGCCACAATAAGGACGGAACTGAAGAGCTTGTAAAGGACCTCATGTACCGGTGTTCCACCCGCTTTCAGAAGATCCGCTGTAATTCCATCCTCGCCCGGTTTTTTAAGGTGGTGGAGAGCCATTCTAATCTCGCTCAGACTGACGTCCGGGATATCATCGGATTAGTGTCGGATAAGACTTGCTCTTGGATCGAAATAATACTAGTTTTTACGGAATTTATCGCGTGTATTTAACTTTTTAATTACCCGACGTTTCGAACGCTTTACAGCACTCATGGTCACGGGCAGGACTGAGATGTTCAACGTCCATATGTCATAGTTAACCGCGGTTACCATAGATTAAAATTTAACTTTTGTTCCGATCTATGCAGTATGAACTTATGGTATCTTGAAGTCTTGCAGTTGTATGCTTGGGTTGGGATTTAATTTTATTTATTATAGGATCCCAAGCAGATGGTAGCACCCAGCCATCTTCGCTATTGAAATTAGGATGTTTTTTGATTTCAATAGCCTCGCGAATCATCCTTGGAAGGAATCGGTGTTCTTTAGCGAGGATTTGTGGCCTATCAAATCTAATGTAGTGACGGGGGCAATCCTGTACGTGTTCACAGACTGCAGACTTCCCGGAGCGTCGATTCTTCACATCAGCTATATGTTCTTTAACGCGGGTTTTTATTGATCTTTTAGTTTGTCCTATGTAGGAGAGACCACATTCACAATCAAGCTTGTACACTCCTGCATCTTGCAGAGGGACATTACACTTGACCGATGGTAAAAACTGACCAATCTTCTTCAGCGGCTTGAAGTATGTTTTGATGGAAGCGCGCTTCAAGATGTAGCCAATCTTGTCAGTGACTCCTCTAACATATGACAGTACAGCAGGTACACGCTCGACTGTGGACGGCTTCACTCGTTCACTGTGACGTAGGCGCGGGACTCGAAGCTTGTTGTCATGCAAAACTTGCTTGACATGGTGGAGCTCTGCAGCCAGGTGTTTACTGTCACAGATCCCTCGTGCTCTCTGACACAAAGATTTACCCACGGTAGCTAACTGTGAAGGATGGTGGAGAGACTCACCGTTTAAATATCTATCACCGTTTAAATATCTCAACGATTTCCGTCGACGCCCCTTTAGGCTCCTCGGACCATTGTCTGGTCCGGAGTGTGGTGCCATTCACGCTGAAATCGTGGTTGCATTCTGCAGGCTGCCGCCGTGTTTGGCACTATAGGTCAGCCGATTGGGATGGGATGCGGTCTTTCTTTGCATCCTACCCTTGGGGGCGGGTTTGCTTCTCACCGGATGATCCTAACGTTGTTGCGGATTCTGTTGCTGATGTGGTACTTCGGGGTATGGAACTTTTTGTTCCTTCCTCTGTGGTGCCCATTGGAGGCAAGTCTCAGCCATGGTTTGGTCGCTCCTGTAAAATAGCATCATGCTATCAGCAGGAGTGCTAACAAGCCTGGGCTGATGCATCAGCGTCCCGGGATGTAAACACCAGCGCTCTAAAAAAGAAGTATAATTCCGCCTCTAAGTCCTTCAAAAGAGTTATTGCCAAGGCAAAGTCAGAGCACATAGGCAGAATTGGCGAGAAACTAGTTCGCCTTCCTTCTGGAACCCGTGCATTCTGGTCTCTCACCAAGGCTGTCCAGGGGAATTTCTGTCAGCCATCTCTTCCATCTCTGCACAGGGAAGACGATTCACTGGCCCATACCGCAAAGGAGAAAGCCGATCTTCTAGGCTCTTTCTTTGCGTCTAACTCGACTCTCGATGACGGGGGAGTACTCCGCCGACCATCCCGCGGTGTGAGTGCTCCATGCCGGAAGTGCACTTCACACAGCGCTCGGTTCGCAAAGCACTCCTCTCCCTGGACATCCACAAGTCGAGTGGGCCTGACGGAATCCCCCCAATTGTGCTGAGAACGTGTGCTCCAGAGTTGGCACCGGTTTTAACGCGTCTTTTTCCGGTACTCCTACTCCCTAGGCGTAGTCCCAAAATCATGGAAGACGGCTTACGTCCACCCGATCCCTAAAAAGGCGACCGCTCTGACCCGTCCAACTACCGGCCAATCGCCATCACCTCCTTGTTCTCCAAAACAATGGAGTCCATTGTAAACTGCCAGCTCATGAGATACCTTGAAGATCACCAGCTGATTAGTGACCGCCAATACGGTTTTCGCCGTGGTCGGTCAGCTGGTGATCTTCTGGTCTACCTAACTCACAGATGAGCGGAGGCAGTAGAGTTCAAGGGGGAGGCATTGGCCGTTAGTTTGGACATTGCGAAGGCCTTCGATCGGGTTTGGCACAAAGCTTTTCTTTCGAAGCTCCTTCCTATGGGCTTCCCCAGAAATTGTGCAATTGGATCACCAGCTTTCTTTCAGATCGGAGCATCAAGGTTGTTGTAGACGGTGCAAGCTCCGATTGCAAGCCTATTAATGCTGGTGTTCCACAGGGCTGCGTCTATTGCCAACGCTGTGTCTTCTGCATATCAATGACATGTTGCATACCCGTAACATTCATTGCTATGCAGATGACAGCACTGGTGATGATCTTTACACCGGCCGAGCCAATATTTTTCGGGAAAACGTCTCCGAGTGCCGGGACAAACTTGTGTCTGAAGTCGAGTCTCTGCTGGACAGAGTCTCGGATTGGGGGCGACTAAATCTAGTCCAGTTTAACCCCCAGAAGACACAAGTTTGCACGTTAACCGCTAAAAATAACCCCTTTGTCGTATCCCCTCAGTTTCAAGGCACTCCCCTTGTTGCCTCAGCCAGTATCGGAATCCTCGGCGTCGACATATCGAGTGACGTGCAGTTTCGTGGTCACTTGGAAGGGAAGGCCAAATTGGCCTCTAAAAAGCTTGGTGTGCTCAGCAGAGCGGGACAGTATTTCATGCCGGCACACCGCCTGCAACTTTACAAGGCGCAGGTTTGGCCGCACATGGAATACTGTTCCCATCTCTGGGCTGGAGCTCCCCAGTACCAGCTTCTTCCACTTGACCGCAGAGCGGCTCGAATCGTCGAAGACCGAGTGCTTTCCGATCGGCTCGATTCACTGGCGCTGCGAAGAGATGTTGCATCTCTTTGCGTATTTTATCGCATCTATCACGGGGAGTGCTCGGAGGAATTGTTCGGATTAACCCCAGCCGCCAAATTTCGTGAACGCACTACACGTCAAACGTCCCGATACCATCCACACCATCTGAATGCTTGGCGGTCCACCACTGTACGTTTCACAAGGAGTTTTCTTCCACGTACAACCTCTCTGTGGAATAGTTTACCACCGGCGATTTTTCCGGACCGATACGACCTGGGGACCTTCAAGAAAAGAGCTTACTCCTTTCTAAAGGGCCGGCAACGCACCCGCAATTCTCCTGGTGTTGCGGTTGATCATGGGCGGCGGTAGTCACTTAACATCAGGTGAGCCGCATGCTCGTTTGCCTCTCCTTCTATAAAAAAAAAACCGTCAGGGCTCGACCAGGTCCACTTCCTGTGGGGCCGCTTCTGGAAGAAAGAGTTCATCATAAAGAGTCCCTCTTTCTCCATAAAGTCGGCCAGCTGCTGGCCCCTTCGGTTCCGTTGCCCTACTCCAAATTTCCCCACCTTCAGCTCACCGCTTTCTCTTGTGCCTAGTTTTGCGTTGAAGTCTCCCATCAACACCGTGTAGTGGGTATTGGAGGAATGCATGGCTCTGGAAATATCCTCATACATTTCCTCCACCTCCTCATCGGGATGTGCCGAGGTTGGTGCGTAAACCTGTATGAACTTCAGCGAATACCGTTTGGTGATTCTGAGTATCAGGTACGCGACCCTCGTCGACACACTCCCAATCTTTACAACGTTGTTGACGAGAGACTTGTGGTCGCCCTCCCGGTGGTAGAACAAGTTGCCAGACTCGAGGATTGCCGTATCCTCCCCCTCTCTTCGGACCTCGGATAATCCAATAATATGCCAGCGCAGCTTGTCTACCTCTTCTTCCAGCTCCAGTATCTTCTCGTCAGTCCTCAGGGTGCGTGCGTTATACGTTGCCAGGTCGAGTCGTCGTAGGTGGCAACCGAACCTCCACCGGAGATTCCTAGCACCCCCCTGCCCCGCCGTTACCATGGTCGCCACCGTAGCCAGGATTAGCGGGGCCGCCGGGGACTGGGGGCCGTTTATTTGCGTCGTTGCTCATATTTGCCATAGTTGCCACGCTTGGCGAGCGGGTTGGCAAACGCAGTTTTTTATTATGTTATTGTTGTTTTTAGGAAGATGCTGCTGCCCATTTCCTTTCTGTGTGATCTTGCCTTTGGTTACTATTCGTAAATGTCAAAATCTCTGAAGTGCGATTAGCAACAAATGTGGTCCATGTATTAGGTGACTTACGCAGCTAAGCCAAAACTATGGTCGAATCCGTCCATGCATATACATTTTCATCAGGGATATTTAATATAGTCTTAACATGTTGTATCATTTTCGCCAAAAGAATTGCACCATAGAGCTCGAGACGGGGAAGTGAAATTTGTTTAACGGGAGCAACTTAAGATTTAGCCATAACCAGATATACTTTAACAACATCATTTTTCCAAACTCTGAGATACACTACTCCAGCATAAGCGGCACAGGAAGCATCACTGAATCCATGCAGTTCTTGTTTAATTGTGCTGTTAGAAACTCCAAGCCATTGTGGGAACTGAATGGGTTCAGAGTGCGCAAAACGTTCAAGATAAGTTATCGATTCTTTTTCAGGTCATGAGGTAGTTCTTCGTCCCAAGCTAAGCCAGCTAACCACAACTTTTACATAAACATTTTAATTAGGATTATTTCTGGTGTTAGCCAACCTAGAGGGTCAAAGGTTTATTGCAATTGTGGACAGAACATTTCGTTTTTGTGACATTATCATCAGTAAAATTCATGTTTATCTTTAATTCAAAATTATCTGTTTGTGAGTTCCAGGTGATACCCAAAGTTTTCAGAGTATCTTCAACCTTTATATTTATTGCGTTTTGTGATTCTTTATCATGATCAGGAATTTGTGATAACACTAATTGACTGTTAGATGCCATTTGTGCAAAGGAAAACCACCGCGAGACAACAATTCAGTAAGCCTTTTTTTGCAAGAGAACAGCATCTTCTTCATTAGAAGCACCAGTCATTAAATTTTCCATGTACAAATCATTTCTCAATATTTCAGATTCCACAGGAAAATCATGTTTTTCATCTTCAGCAAGTTGGTGAAGCGTACGAACATCTAAGAAGGGCGCACAAGATGTTCCGTAAGTCACGGTAAGTAGTCTATATTCCTGTATGGATTGTGTTGGAGATTCTCGCCATAGTATTCACTGGTAGTCCACATCATCTTTAGATAATAAGAAGATAATAATTTCTCAATATTTCAGATTCCACAGGAAAATCATGTTTTTCATCTTCAGCAAGTTGGTGAAGCGTACGAATAGCTAAGAAGCGCGCACAAGATGTTCCGTAAGTCACGGTAAGTAGCCTATATTCCTGTATGGATTGTGTTGGAGATTCTCGCCATAGTATTCACTGGTAGTCCACATCATCTTTAGATACTAAGATCTATCATCATCATCATCATCAGATCAGATCAGTGATATCTATACATTTTTTGAATATCAGCGACTAAACAAAATTTATGTTGTCTCCACCGAGTAATTAAATCTCTGACATCTTGTTGCAACGGATATCCAATCAAAAGCTCTTCATTTAACGATTTCCCTTTTTCAGGTTTAGCACTTCCGTCAAAGACAACTCGTAGCTTCGTGCTCAAGCTCGTCGGCCGAAGAACAGCGTGGAGAGGTAAGTAGTGAAGTTTATGTGTTTTCTTTTAATTTTTAAATACGGTTATCATATGAGGTTCTGACTCATATTGCTTCATAAATTTGTGATAGTCTTCCTTGAAGTCAGCGTTACGTGTGAAACGTTTCTCCATATGCTGTAAGCGACTAACAGCAAGAGGTCTAACATCACCAAGGTTTGTGGGAGAATCATCCTTGAACGGTAAACACACAATGTTACGTCCGTCATCATTGCGCGTGTGTGTGGATTTCAAATGCTCTTCACATTGTGCTTCTAATTCAGTCATCGGCTTTTTGCAAGTTCTCTTCAATTTCCCAGAATTGTCTGAGTAACTGATCTGCTTCGAATTTAGTGTGAGCAACTATCATATTGTGTTTCTGTGTAGCAGTATCAGTTTGTAAAGCCTTGCCAGAGATCAACCAACCCAGACGAGAGTTAAGTACGATCAGAGAATTGTACTTGTGTAGTCCTTGTAGTAGTATGTTAGCATGCACGTCGGCACCAATTAGAACGTCAATAGATCCTGGCTTGTGAAAGTTTGGATCAGCTATATCCAACTGCATATACGAAGGCCAAATATCTTGGGGGGAATTCACGTGACGGCTACAATGAAGTGAGTTTCTTGAGTACATATGCATTTACTTAGAATGTGGAGGATTCGCATTTTGTGGAATGTATTGTAAGTTTAACCATAGATTTTGTAGTTACCACTAATGAGTTTGATATATCAGAGATCCTGCCAATAACGGCAGTGCGATTAAGATTCAATAACTGTGCTGCTGCTTCAGAGATGAATGAGCCCTGTGAGCCCTGATCAACAAGAGCTCTTAGTGTATAGATACCATTGTCCCTTTTTTTTAACATGGGGAAATGCCTACGCATACCCGCCTCCCGGGGGGCAAGGACGGGTTATGTCGGACTCGCACCGACTAAAACCCCATGGTGTTCCACCTTCGTCGCATATTGGCAGGGCTACGGGAACGCTTTCGCACACTTCCGCGGCCCTACCAGCGACTGCCGCCCCATGGCAGCACCTCTTCGGGTGAGGAATATTCCTCCCCGTTCTCCTTCCCAAGTAAGGCGCACCAGAACACATGGCACGCCTTCCCCCACGGCCTCCAATTACATCTGCGCAACAGACGCCCCCGCGTCAGATGCGCGAAGGCCATGGGGCCAGGAAAAACGAGCACTTAGAAGTACTAGCCTCCCGACCCCAGCGGCGGATCTGGTCTATGGCTCCGCCGCCAACCAAGATTCGGCTGCAGAGGATAGGGAGAGCGGCGCCTCGCAATACCGACAATCCTCTCCCCCCGCAGCCCCATCACCACCGCATCAACGGTGCGGCCCCGTTTGAGTCGCGGAGGATAGGGCGAGTGGCGCATCGCCATACCAACACTCCTCTTCATCCGCGACTCCACCTCGGCTGCAACGGTAGAGGGTGCGGAGTCCCCACTCGCTGCAGTCCACCAGCACACATCCGAAGTGGGCTCCCCAAGTCCACTCGGAGTGGCCACTTCAGGCCGGCCCTTCACCTCTGGCCAGCCACGTGGGTTCCTCTTTGTTCATCGTGGGAGACCAAGCCACGGCTACTAAGCCCCCCGCCACGACAAGGCGGGAACCCGTTCGGGGGGGATACCATTGTCCCTGGACTCAACCTTTATTTCGGCTGTAGCTAAGATAACCATTTCATCATTTGTTTCAGCCTTCAAGTTTACACGGAGGTTGCAAGAAGTACTAGTAGTAGATGTATTTTCCTTTAGTGTAGCGGTATCCTTTTGAGCTTCATCAGAAGTGTTATTCTTGGGAGAGGTTGTGAAATGTAGTAACCTATGATGTCGACGTCCACATTTTTTACAGTTTGTACTCTGTCTGCAATTGAACACGGTGTGACCTTTGACCAGGCAATTGAAACATATATTGTTTTTCTTTATAAAATCTTGGCGTTCAGAAACCGTTAATGCAGAAAACTCTTTACAGTGGCAAATGTAATGATTCTGTGAGCAGTAAGTACAAGCGTTTTCGACTTCAGTAGCAAAGCTTTTAACTGTAGTTGTTTTTGGAGTATGTTGAACAGATTTCGGTGTGTCTTTTCTAAATATTTCTCGAGGTTGTGAAAGATTGACCATTTCCATTGTTCGGAATCGTTTTTCTAGGAAGCTGTTTAGGTCGTCATATGTGGGAATATTTGTTGAGCTTTCTAGTTCCCAAAGCTTGTGAGATTCAATGTCTAACTTTGAGACTAGAATATGAACGACTATTGCATTCCATTAATCAATCTTCAAATTCTTTAGAGATTCTTTAGAGACATTGGCTAGTAGTGTCTAGTAAATCTTTGATACCTTTTGCTGATTCAGTTTTTAGTCTTTTCTGAGTTAAAAATCGATTTAGAATAATATTTACAATCATTTGCTTATTCTCATATCTTTCATTTAGTTTTTTCCATGCGTCATCATAGTTCGCTTCAGTTAAAGAATAATTTTCGAGTAACTGTTCGGCTTCTCCGGTTAAACTAGATTTTAAATAATGATGTTTTCGATTTTAGACAAGCGATCATCAAAATGTATCAAGGAAAGAAATAGATCTCTGAAGCTCATCCACTGATTATAATCACCAGAAAATTGACTTAAAATTTTGAATTTAACTTTAAATAATGTTCCTCTGTTTGTTCAAAATTATCGTCAATATCGAAATCATATTCGGTTTTCAATGTCTCACTGTCCAACGATACAGTAAGCAAATCATAACTTTTTGTGTAACAAGCCCAATATTCATGTAATGTCTCCATGCGCGTATCTAAATAACCTCTTGTTCGTTTATCCTTTGAACATTTCTTCGTATTTGTAAGTAATTTCTCGATTTTAGTTGAATTTTGAATCATAATAGCTACATGTTGTTTTGCAAGTTGATCCGCCATATTGAATGATATTCGGAAATGTAAATTGATGAAAAAGTTTAATTTAGACAAATATCACTATTTCAACGCAGATACTAAATGTTCATCACTCAATGTTATGTTTGTTTGGTAAGTTCAAATCTACTAAGTCTATCTAAAAAATGGAGCAAATTTTTTGTCAGTCTTTTATCACACAAATTCAACAAAGTCTTTTTTCAATCAAATTTTTCTAAGTGTTTTTATTACGCGAAATCGGTTAAGTCTTTTTTATTTTTACTCTTTGTAATAACACAAGTCTTAGACGCCCTGTTATTGCACTATATTCGAAACTTGCACTTTACTTACAGTTTATTCGGCAGCAGAAGGACCATTTGGTTAATGAAACTCTCACACTTTATCACTATGTTTTACTCACACACCACTACACTGTATTATAGGAACACACAAGGAGGCTAACAATGTTTAACTATACATCATAATGAAAATCCAAATGATACCGCGTTTAACTCAGCGATGCCATCTAGGGAGAGCAGGAAGAACTAAATTTACTTACAAAGTTTGTTAGCTAAACACCCCTGATGGCTTTAATCAGTGATGTCACCACAGTCTAAAGGTCCAACAGTTTAGTCATATAATAAATAAGCAATTTACACATTAATAAAATTTGCCATTTCTTGAGGGCGTAAGATAATCCATCACCCCATTTCATCCCGAGTCGTAATGAGTGACTATGTGAAATGCCAGAATTTTTTAATAATATCCGATAGATGGCGACATAACCACTTTGGTATCTATTCAATCTGCCAAGCCTATTGATTGAAACAAATACTACCTGTAACACAAGATACACCTATGTTCAGCGATGGATTTTTATTGACCGATGAAAAAGAAGAAGTTTCGTAAGAGGCGACAGAGGTAAGCTGAACCAGGAAATGGGCCACAGCGTTTTCTTGATAACAGCTGAATAAAAAAAACTGTGGTTGCCAACCCGCTCGCCAAACATGGCATATATGTCAAATATCTCTTTGAGGCAATCTGTGGGTTCAGCAGTGGACTTTTGATTAGCTGTAATGTTAATGGATGTTTGTAATTAATAATTAAATAAAATAAAAATATATATTTTTCGTTTATAAGCTTTGTTTTGTTATTTACATAATATGATCCCCAAATATCATCATACGTAAACAAACCTTTTATGTAAGCCATTATCGGCAATGTAATTAAAATCTTATATTTGTTAATCCCTTTATATTGTTCTTGCATATACATATATTATTCAGGCAATGTAGTTACTAAAACGAAATTGCATGACTTACTTCACGAGATTTTTTTTTCATAAATAGTGTTACGCCTGTCATCGCCGATGGTGTAGGTAGAATCCAAATGAAGAAGATATACTTCGAACGTATTTCAACCATGGCGATAACTTTAAATACTATCAGATTTTATAAATACACACGTAAAACAGATAACAACATTCATGCAGTACCTACCACTAAAGTCCTCCAGACCAAATTTCGGTCACGATGCCTAGTCTGAACGAGGACTAGATATCTGCGCAGCATAGGATCTGCGCAAGAATCCAATTAATCGTTCTCATAGTGGGATGAGACGGCAATCCAACACAACCGGAGAGAGATCAGGCACAGGATAAACAGATTTATAGGATTTAGGCATGGGGGTGAAACTTCGTTAATCCTTAGTCCGGACTGCTACCGAGAGTTTCTTATCGGAAAAACCCAATAACTGATTTTATCACAACCCTGGATAGGGTAGAAAACGAGGCATTCCATCTGAGTCCTCAGGGGACGACATGCGTCGAAGGTGACGAACGTGTTTGCATTTTGATGTCAAATCGAGGATACCCGTAGAATTTACCCTCTGCGTCACAGCATCTTCTTTACATCAGGTTGACTGAGTGCTTGTTTTGTCACCCTTATTTTATAAAAATAATTCTGCAGGCTAAACTAGAAGCTCCCGGCAGGCCACATAATGGGATTCCCAGAAAAAAATGTTTCATCATTATCATCATTACAGTCCTTCACGAGTACACTGCTAACCTCAGACCAAAGCACGGTCTTGAGCCACCTGCATCCATTGACTTTCTGCTTCTATTACCAGGTCTTCACTTTATCTAATAAAAACTCTCTCTCTCACTCTCTCTCTCTCTCTCTCTTTAAAATAATTTCTTTGTAGCTTCAACCAAATATATGTCTTATAGAAAACTTAAACCTAGAAATGTTTGGCTGAAAATTTTTATTTGGTGGAGAATGCCTTAATGCCTTAATTTCGCCCTATTTATTATATATTTTATAATGGGGGAATGAAATAAAGAATAAATAAATAAAAGTTCATAATAAACTTTGACAGCACTTAAACCAACTTCAATCATTATAGGAATAAAATACAGTAGTAATACCACCGGTATTTTCTGACGAAGTGATTGAGTTGGCAAATTTTAATTTGATTATTCTTCTCTTAAAGATTTTTATTAACAAGTGGATTAATTTTTGGCGATTATGAATAAAAAATATCTTAAGAACTTCATGAATGACGATTTTATTCAACTATAAATAAATGAGCTACTGTTAAACGTTTAGTGGCAGTGTTTAGACCGTGAGCCCTGAGACCGACGAATCTGTACAGCATCTTTCTGATAACAATTCAAAATTATAAAATTACAGCTGACAACCTACCTGCCAATGTGGCTACTTTGGCAAAATAAGGAAATCTATGGAGAAGGCTTATGTTCGGCAGTGAACTTTTATAGCTGTAATGGATGTAATAACTTTAAATGACAGTACAGATCACAAAATGACCTTTTAGTTAATACTTTCGTTTTAGTTTTCTGGTTACACGTGGTCGGACCACAATGCAGCTATATTATGGTTGTAACACGAATGGGTCAGCTCAACCGGGGTAGCACAACGCTCTCACAGAATACCAGCGTAAAATAGCAGCTTAATGCTGCTGTGTTTCGTATGATGAGGGTAAAAAATCGGAGACCCTTGTTACTACAAACGAGGAATTTTAGTTCTTGGGAATGACAACAAATCTGCGTTTTGGTTCTTAATCGAGGATCAATGTAGATGTCCATGGGTCGCGGCACCGACTTACCCTCAGATGGATTTCTTGCCCGTTTGTCATCCTATTCAATACAAAAAAAAAAATAGCGGCAATTCTGCTTATTGCAGTTTCCATTTAAATGGAATTTTGCTTCGTCAGACACGCACGTCACAGTAAGGTGGAAACGCTCTATCATTTATTGTTTGTTGGTGATTTAGTGGATTTATTTTGTTCAGTATCTTTACTCTCAAAAACTAACTACATTTAACAGGCTTTGCGCTGCAACTCTGTCTTTATAAATAAACTCGGCGCCGTCTTTTGATGTTTAATGAGATCTCGTTTTGAAGTTAAGAGTGATGGATCCTAACGAAGGTCTTTGCTTTTTCTATCGTCCCTTCATCTCTTCTTTTATAAAACTGAATTGACAAGTGAACATTCAGTCCATGTGATTTTAAGTGGCTGCCTGGACCACTGCAACCAACTTTAAACCAAGAAAGCTACAGATACGTTGTCTCCTCTGAGAACTGAGATGGAACTCCTCAGTCTGTAATCAACTATTGGATCTCTATATCCTGTATATCGGAACACAACAGTCCAAGTACTGTTTATTCGCGGCAAAAATAGGTAAGAGGGTGGCACTTACCTAAACGGGATCCTAGACAAAAGAGACATCATCATCAATATACCCGTAGCCAGACACTTCTATACATGCCTCGCCCGTTGTATGAATGATTAGAACTATTCGTTAAATGTTAGCTTTTTGTAGTTTAAAGTAAAAAAGTAAAGTTACAGCCTAGATACGTCCCACGGCTGGATGCCGTCTCTCATATCTGAGTTAGTTTTAGGGCAAGGAATCGACCCGGCCTACTCTCGCTTACTCTGCGAGTAACTTATTTACTTTGTTAACTGTTAACATATTATAGCAAATGATATTAACACACTTTTATTCACTTCGCGTATATCTGTCTATCTAACGAAATCTTAAAGTGTAATTTTTATCAATTTGTAGACAGCCGATTTACTTGAAAATTTCAAGACACAAACTTATCTTCGGGCGCACATGTGCTTGAACGCTGAGCCACCGAGATACCTATATGTTTGTCTGGTTGTTTGTTGCTAAACCTACTCAAAAGTAGTATTTTTAAAATAAATAAATACCTACACCATACTTGGACGCTTAAATTGACTAGATAATGAAGTGTTGTTTTTATATATGTTTTTAGTCTTTTTTTTTTAAATAAACGTTAGAATGTTTTTATAATAGAAATGTTAAAATGGTAAATAATATTAAAAAATCATGGATATTATATGCATTTATATGCTTTATAACATACACAAGATTTCAAAATTTCTTCAGTCATATAGTAATCAACGCTCCACAATTCTTATTTTTTCTTATACGTCATCGTTAGATAAAACCTACGTTAAGGCGTTATGGGTGCGAAAAAGTTTTCCACTAATGGTACGACTAGACAAAGAGTAGGAATGTTCTAAACTAGGAGAACGAATATCACAGAAAGAGACAAATAACAAGTATGTTTTTTATTTGTCTTTTTCATTATTCCCAGTTATAATCATAAGTTTGTGTGGGTAAATGGATGTAAACGAGGCAAGAGAGGTGTGTCAGGATCGTGCCAAATGGAAGTCTACGGACTTCTCTGCCTACCCATCTGGGTGCTTGGTGTGAGAGTTTATGCTTGTTAAAGTCCATTACTGGACATGGACAATGATTTCAATGAAATCTGTAGGAATCGTTACTAATCCTCCTTTCTAGTAAAATGGGTCAAAAAGTATTATCAAGCTGCTATTTTACAATGATATTCCGTAAGAGCGTGATACTATCCCGGTTGAGCGGATCTATTCGTGCTACAACCATAAAGTAGAAGCGGCCTGGCACTACCTCGTATAAAATCTCCCGTTGTAAGAAGTATTTACCTAAATTTACACACAGCTCCGTCCTAAATTTTACACACAGTTCAAGGAGTAAGGACCAGAGGGGAAGCTTCCTAACAACGTCGAAAATTTATACACATTTTGATAGGGTTGTCACATGATGAATGTGAAAAATTTAAGAAAAAAAAAATAACAATATTATATAGTATAAAACAACATGTGATTTCATTGTAACTTAAATTAGTGTAACTTAAATTGAAACTGCAAATTTTGTATATTCTGCTAATTTTCGTGGTATTATGTGTTATGGAATCTTGCTGTAGGATAAAGCAGCGAATATTGAGAAAATACGTGCAACTTATGATTAAAAAATGCACGAATCCCTTCGAGAGAATTTTAAGGAAATAGGTATTCACAGAAACTTTATATTATATATTTATATCAATACCATTTTCCTAAGACATCGTATTCGTTAGTACAAAAAATCAGGTGGTGGTAGTAATTTCTCTGATAGTGGTAGTGGGCAATGGTGGTGGTAGTGATGGTGGTAATAACTGTGGTGGTGATGCTCGTCGTGTTGGTGGTATTAGTGGTGGCAGTGTTGTTGGTATTCCACTTCCCAGCACCACCAACGATATTAGAAGCACCACCACCAACAGCAGCACCACTACCATCATCGTCAGCACCACTAACACTTACATCACCTTCATCATTGTCTGATCATTGTATTATTTTCTCTCGAACCTTTACACATCCTGTACAACTGGTAGGCATGAATTTATACAGAACACTAATTAATTACCTATATTCGTATAAATCTATAATGTCTTATTTTATAATAAACAATCTATAAACTTAACTCTAATAGCAATAAAATAAAATAAAATATTGTTTTCTAAAATCAAGAAGTATTGTTCTTCCATATATTTAAATGCGCACGACTAACAGCCCTTTCATGGATACTCTGACTGAGCCAGCGCAAACCGGTTTGCAGGGTTGCCGTTTTACAAATTTTAATGTCCCTAGATTAACAGAAAAAATCTGCCAGAAACAGGATTTTTCTTTTTCTTAAAATCGGCTAGATGTCCCTAGGTATATTTTCGTGGTACCGTTGGGCTAATTAAAAAATCTTTCCAAATGGTCAATGAATACCGAAAATCTATATCTATAAATTCAGTAAAACCTTAAAAGGAGCGGACTCTATTTCATGTAAATTAGTTATTTATAGTGTAGGTAAATAATATGATAACAAAAGCAAAAATTATTCATGTACAAAATAAAAAAATATTGTAAAAAAATAAATCTTAAATCTTTAAACCACGTTTAAACATTAGTCATCTTATTAAAAATAAAACAATTAGCTCAGTACGTTCTCGTACCTAAATTTCAAAATTAATAGCGAAGTATGGATCCCGATCTTCAAAAAGAACTTCAGCGGAAGTTGAAGCTTCGCCAATGTCTCCAGTTCCCATTTTTTTTGTCTTAGCCTTTATCGAATTGGTTGACAACATCCTCGGGAATATCATTCGCATTTCTATTTTTTAATCCTTAACTGATTTCTAAACAGAAGAATGGAATTGAAAGTTTTTTCTGATAGCTTGTTTCGCAGTTTGCTTTTAACTACATTCATAGCACCAAATACGCGTTCAAATTCTGCATTTGAGTGCGGTAGTGATAATATTACTATTGCAAAATTACATAAATCTTTGAATATGTTTACTCCTGCTGCATTTTTTTATGTCGAAACCTTAGACCATGGTCTAAGGTCGAAACAGATGAAAGTGAATGAACGACTTCGAATTGTTAGTTTATGTTCGGGAATTCTCTTGAAATTATATTATATATACAGTGTTACCAACGGTAGATTACAAAATTGGACATGTGATAAATGACTTATTTGAAATGAATTACTTTATAAAAAAAGTCGCCATCTCAAAAGTCCAAATGTCGCTAGAAGTCGCTAAATAATTTTGCTCACGCACACATCGCTGCGCTATGTATGGTTGTATGGGTATAGTCGCAGCGAGTCATTTGTATGTAGCTTCCCCTCTGGTCGGTTTCCTTACTCACGTAGCTCCGTAGTCGATTTAGATATTTTACGTTTGGTGTAAATGAGATGGTTATACCGCTGTCTATCGGAAGTCTAATTGTCTTTTGTTTATCGGAAGTCTAAATGCATATGGTAAGCATTTAAATACGCATAATTTGTTTTAATTTCTTATGTTTTGTTTTTTAATAAATACTTATCGTTGCATAATTTAATATTTCTTTTGTTCGTTGGTACGAGTAAGTAAAAGTAAAGTTACAACCTATATACGGCCCACTCCTGGGCACGGGCCTCTGCTCTTTTCTGAGAGGGTTTTAGGGCAAGGAATTGTCCACCGCGCTGCCCTAATGCGTGTTGGCAAATTTCACATGACTTCGAAATATATTTTTTTCTTATTTTATTATTTCTTATTTTTATTTTCTACACGTGCAGCCTGTGGTCGAATTATTCACAGCGGACTGTCGACACCTTACGTGTCCAGTATAATAATGGCTTCAGGCTTCAGGCTTTCTAATGGACAAGCGATAAGATAAGATAAGTGGAATCGTCTCGCTTTCTTATGGAAAGATTTAATTACGTCCACGTAAAATGTTGTTGAACGTTTTAATTGTACCAATAACTGTTTTTAATTGCGATAATTGATAAGTCTGAAATACACTCTTAACCTTGTGTATTATCTCAACAAAAGATTTACTCTTCGATTATCACTTTAACACACTTCAATTCATCACAAGGAACACTATTATCCTCCATTTTCATTAAAAATCTTTAAAAAAGCATAAATTTTGAACTCGTAATATTAAATCGCTAAAGATAAGCACACAGAGTAAATAAACATTGAAACGTGAAATGTACTTGCAAACGTATTGCCCGCGCGCCTCCGCTTTTAACAAATTTATTCCAAAGGCCTGGCTTTAAATCTCTATACTAATTGCTATATATACAATCGTAGTTATATTTCATTATAGAATATTTTGCCATAGGTTAGAAAGAGAGCGATCGTCTTCTCGAAAGCCCACGCGAGCGAGGGAGACAACTATTAGCTCTATTAAAACTCATTTTTTATGACAGCAGCTGTATCGCTAAGGAAATACGAGGTCATCGGTCGACATGTGTCGAACAGGGGAGTGCGCGGCAAATTTGAAATAGCTTGAAACATTTTACGATTTATTTTATTAGTTGATATTATTGATTGATTCAGGTTTAATAAGGCAAGCCCGGCTTTTCGGCTTTAATGGAAGCTTCGCTAATGCGAAGATGCCCAGATTAGTTTCCCTCAGTCTCCTCATTCGCTACTCACAGAATGATATGGGAAGTGGATATTCTTATATCGGCACTAAAAAGTGTGACTCTTAGGAGTAATAAATTTCGATTTCTCTGGGCTAAAGCATCCACTTACCATACGATAGACTGTATTCTCGTTTGTCACCCTTATTCTATACAAAAAATATCTATGTCCAATAGTGGACTTTCACAGACTGATTAAGAAGTAGTATTCGAACTCGGATTGCTCACTAAATAAAATCCCCATTACAAAAAGATAGCCTTCCATAAAGAGATTACTAAGAGTAATATCGAAATTTCCCAACTCAGAAATTATAATAACAAACATATAATGTAAGGATTAAAAGGATTAATAAAGAAGTGGAACTTCGACTGCCCGCGTACTATTAACTTAAAGTCGAGTGCTATTACCGAATTTAACGAATACCTTTTATTAAAATACATTTCAAAGCGAAATTGAGAATCATCTCTGCTGGACATTGACTTCTCCCATAGGATTACTAAGAGTAATATCGAAATATCCCAACTTTAAAATTATAACAAACACATAATGGAAGGATTAAAATCTCTCTAGTTTACATTTCACCGTTAATCCGATTTTAAGTTACGTAAGGCTTAGATAAATGCATGTACTTACATAAATGGTGTGTAAAGGTTTCGTAAATATAATATCAATTATCATGACTTTTTAACTCTTTTAAATATTTTAAACTAAATAACTCTGATAATATAATACCCATCCATCCATTACGATCAATATAGTCCACTGTTGATCATAGGCTTCCCTCCTAAACTGCCTTGTGAAGATTTGGCATAGTTGCCACGCTTGGCGTCGGAAAAACTGAAATATAATACTATTATATTTGTAATATATTATTAATATTTTTTATAAATATAAATTACTTTGTCTTTAAGACTTAAAGATGTCTTTCTGTCCCACAAAAATAAAATTAAAGTCGATTTGTCGCACCTCTTACTAAATAGGCTGTCCTCTTTTCCTTTTTAAACTAATGGGTGACAAGCTGGCACTCAGCCCACATAATGATAAGATGATGCAAGGCCCATAGACCCCTCTATATCAATTAGATTAAAAAGGTTAAACGGATCTCCAGTTACATAATCGTCGAAACAACCCATTTGTGCAGTTCCCCACACAATACATTGCAGCGTATCCAGTAGCATTTCATGTCGTATAATTTTGTATATATCAATTGTTATAACCTAAAAAATAGATTAGTAGCAATTCTATTCGCCTTACTAATACTCCCACTCAACCTAAAAACTTAAAGTGGTTATGAGTTTTTGTGACTGTAGTTAAATGGCGGATTCGAGTTTGCAGTACGTATCCTTAACCTAAATTAGACTACTACTTCACTTTAGATACTTTGGTGGAGCTCTAATACTTACTGAGTTATATTGCTTTACAATAAAACTAACTTATACTTAAAATTACAATACGCTTATATCTAAATTAAATAAAAGCATTTGTATATAAAAGAAATGGACGATTACTTAAGCTCTAAATAGTCGTCTGTTGGTTTTAAGAACATGTATTCCATTCCATAACTTCTGCGATAAAGCGGCTTATCTCTCTGTCAACCTATTACTTACTTGCGAATGTAGCAGCATGTGACTGTTCATACTTGGTACAACGCTGAACATGAACTAAAACTGGAATTTGATTAATAACTTACAACCTTTCATCAATTATGTTTACATTTCATCATTATAATCATGACCATCTTCATCATAACGACCAACCAGCATGATGTAGTCTACTACTGGATATAGGCCTTAGTGAAAATTTCTTTTATTATTTATTCTGGTAGAGTTTACCAGTGTTGTTTTTGATTGGCATCGAATGACGATCTTGATATGTGAGCATAGGCTAATTGTGTGTTTATTGTTTTAATCCACGTAAAATAAATGCTTTAAAACCGCTTTTAAAAAATCAAGAGAAAAGTATTCGTACAATGTACGCATACAAAATAGTAGAAACGAAACTAATTAACAAGTTGGACGCGGCCGGGCTTGGCGCAGTTTAGTTTGCAGAACAATTATTTTTGGCGAAAACTCGTCTTAATTATAAATACTACGAACTAATACAGGCGATTACGATATCGATGTTTTAGTCCGGTATGAAGATCAGTTTATATCTATATTTGTATCTATATTTATTTTGCTTTTTCTTATAAAAATGAGTTATTATAACTAGGTATGGTTACTTTTTGTTGCAATAAATAATTACGCGTTGAGAGACTCAGAAGGTGCTTATTGCAAGTAGATGTCATGTGTACATATCTTACGCCGACTCAACACGGTCATCTAGCCAACTCTACACTGTGCCATTTCGTAACGTTTCCTGAAACTTTATGTCGAATTACCTCTAAACGCAAGGAAGATAGCTCTTTGTGTAGCCAACCAAAATGACGATCTATATAAATAGTTAATTAAAAATAATTGGGAAAGCATACAGATAGTGATAAGTAAAAATTTAATTAAAAATAATGAACTTTTTATTTTTAATTCGTAAATTTTTAAAAGTAAAAAAGTAAAAAGGAACGCAATTTTTTGCGAAAGGTGATAGGAAAAACTTTTAAAATTCAGCAGGAAGGAAGTGGGAAATAAAACAGTAACTTATAACCGGATCGTCCTTGTGAGTAATGTA
Source organism: Parnassius apollo (assembly GCA_907164705.1). NCBI lineage: Eukaryota > Metazoa > Arthropoda > Insecta > Lepidoptera > Papilionidae > Parnassius > Parnassius apollo. The sequence continues at coordinate 7,375,330 of CAJQZP010001558.1, read as the reverse complement.
ACGTATAACAATTTCTTATCAGAAAAATTCCAGTCCAGCCGTCAATTTTTTTAAATATTAGTAGTACAGTTGTAGCACGAATGGGTTGGGGGAAGGACCATGCTCTCACAGAATACCAGCGTAAAATAGTGGCTTATAATGCTGCTGTGTTTCGTATTGTGAGTATGGAGAAACGGAGACCCTTTTTAAAAGAAACGAGGCATTCCATTTTAGTCCTTACGGGTGACAACGCATCTGCATTTTGATTTGTAATCGAGGATATATGTATAAATTAAAAATAATAATTAGTCGATTTTTTTTATTTTTTTTTTTAATTAAGGGGTTTAATAAAATGGTTTGTTAAAGATATTGAAGAGTGGTGTTGGAAAATGGGTTTGTTTGGGGGGAGTGTGAGATTTTAGGTATAATGAAGGATCTTGCTAAGCCATTGGAGGTTATATTCCCCCTTAAAGCGTTCGTTATAATATGTATTTTCTAAGCAACGTAGTCAATAGTTTCATGACACATTAATAAAAGAAAGCTTACTAACAGATAAGCAACAAGGCCCACACCCATACAAAATTAGATAAATAACAAGTTCAACTTTGTTTCATTAGTTTGTCCTTCGAACCCCTATTTCAGTAAGAACATAGCGTGTGCTTTAACTAGCTAACTTTTCGATAAACAAACTTTTGTTATGAACTCGCTTTCTGTTGACTTTCTTCTTCATTAATAGAAGTAACCAATAATTCCTATTCGTGCTTTTAATTTGATTATTTTATATTTTCTTCCAAATAATTCGGCTTCTAAACAAAATTGTAAGTCATGCTGATTTTGAACCGATTTCAAGATTATCCTATATAAATCTTATATTGTTATAGGTTTTAACAATAAGAGATGATTTTGATTTCGTCAAAAATACATGACATTAATTAACCGTTATTTCTATGCTAGTAATATATAAGTCAATATTTATATCACCTTCAAATAACGTTATGAAGTAGACTGAATGAACCCTAATGAAAAATAAACGATATTGTCTAACTTATTAACTCTACAAAAGTCAATGTCTTGGTTTTGTTAATAAAATATAATTATTAGCTTGAATTCTAAGTTAACTAATTCACAATAAACTTTACTAATTTTCTTTGCCACGATCTTTACAAAATGAATTTATTTTAATTATCGACCAGTTTGTGCTAAGTAGCTCAGTCAATTAGCAGAGCTATTATTTACGCTAAGCTACAAAGTATTTTAGCAATTGTAATAAAATAACCGTTTTTCTGTTTCTCAAAGAAAATTCGATCAAATTCATGATAAAATGATAACAAAATGCGCGAATACATGCTTGTATTCGGTATTTGGCTAATGTAAAAAAAACATGTCATCTATGTAAAATGACAATTTATCCAGTACCAGAAAAAAAATTCAGCTGTAAACGTAATCATGTCGCTATTCATAGATCATGAGAGTACCAGCATGTGTGCAAGGGTCTATGATTTTATTTGTATTTATTTACATTTTGATTGCCGTGCTATCATAATCATCGTTCGAACCGTCGGCGACCGAGCTCTTTCCGATCGACTCTCTTTCACCGCGAAGATATTTTGCATCTCTTTGCGTATTTTGTTGCATCTACTACGGGGAGTGCTCTGAGGAATTTTCGAATTAATTTCATCCGCTCAGTTTCACCACCGTATATCGCGACAAAACTCGTGATATCATACCATCTGGATGATTGGCGGTCCGCCACCGTGCGATTAAGAAGAAGTTTTCTTCCTCGCAAAACTTTTCTTGTGGAATCGACTACTCCTAGCTATTTTCGGATCAATACGGCGTCAATAAGAAGAGCCTATTATTTTTTTAAAAAGCCGGCAATTCACCTGCTATTCCCCTGGTGTTGTAGTTGTTCATGGGTGGCGGTCGACACTTAACATCAGTTGAGCCGCAAGCTCGCTTGCCCTCTGTTCTATAAAAAAATCGTAAAGAAATCCATCTCCCTATTTTTCATATCAGGAGTGCCTTAAAAATAAACTAAGGAAACGACCCGTAAGAGTTGTGGCATCTCATTTTTATACCAGACAAAAATACCTAGAACGAAAAATGGTATCGCAATGGATAAATACCAACAGTACTGCGATCGCCAATCTAGCTGGAAAACATGGCGATTACGATAATACTGTGTTTGAAAACCTCAGCAGTGAATTGGTTACGGGCTGATGAGAAATACTCAATAAACTATCACCATTATGAATAAAATAAAAATACCTAAGTTTAAAAATTTTATTTCAATTTACTTAATTTCACTTTATATTTTATGATGCATGCCATTACTTTCACATAACACTCCCATGGGCAAGTAGATAAACAATTAAAAAAATAGTTGAAATTTTTAATTTGAGTATATGTAGGTTTCTTTAAATTTCTTTCAATTTAACCATTTCACTGTCCCGTGAGTCACATATGAACGTCTCCAGTATATACACAGTAATCTATGAATGGACGTTTCGATTGTTTAACTAAAGTGCTTTTTTCGCGGACAGAAAAGAAGTGAACTAATAATAGTAATAAAATTATATCATTTTGACTTATAAATTCTTCTAAAATTACAGTACATGTGGCAAAATCAAGCAATAAGTTTTTTAATAAAAAAGTAGTTTGGAGATTTTGAATTGCATTTAAGACTCTTTTTTCGAATAAAGGTTATTAAATAATGGTAACAAGGATATAATCAAAAATATGTTAAAGAGTAATATTTTCTGTACATACCAGGTGCAAGACGTTTGGTCGGACTAATACGGCTTATGGAGGAAGTGGCATTTTACACTGATATGGGTAAGAGCTAAACAAATCGTATTTATATTATGCATGCATTTTTGTGCTTTTAAATTGTATAAAATATTTATTGTATTTGATCTTTGAACACAAATGAAAGAATGATTTAAAATAACAAAAAAAATCGTATACCATACAAGACAATTAATTATTTTTATAAAATACGTTTAATTGCTAATCTGCGCTATAACTTTTATCAGAACTGTTCAGTACCTTATATTTTAATACAAGAAAATTTTATATTTTCAGTTACTCGTTTATAAAATGAACTTAACGTATAATTTACTACGTTTCGAAGTGGTAGGATTTCTTTTTTTCCTTACAGTCCATTTGAGCAGATAACACTTCTTAACACCTTCATATAGCAGTGTTCGCATTACTGCGTTCCGATCTGAAGGATGTAGAGAGCCAGTATAATAATTAAAGGCTGTGTGCATTTCATTTTAGACCACAGAGGTGACAACGTACGTGCAGGTATACATAGAGTAGCCACTTGCCATCAAATGGGCTGGAAGTTTGTTTGTCATTACATTTTTGCAAAAGAAAAACTTTCGAGATTGCTGGCTTCTTTTTTAGCTTAAAACTTTATAATTTATCAAACGACCTATGTAAGTTAAACAAACTGTATTTGAAAGGTCGAAAAATTACGTGGTAGAGCCATGCTGCAGTTATATTAGTATTACTTACTATAGTTGTAGCACGAATGGGTCGGCACGACCGGGGAAGGACGACGCTTTCACGGAATATCAGCGTCAAATAGTACCTAAATGCTGCTGTGTTTCGTATGATGAGTGTAGAGAACCGGATACCCTTTTTACTGGAATGAGGCATTCCATCTTAGTCCTCACAGGTGACAACGCATCTGCATTTTGATTTGTAATCGAAGATAGATGGGGCACAGCAACCACTTACCATCAGGTGGACTGTGTGTTCGTTTATCACCATATCCTATAAAAAACAACCTAAGTTAAACAAACTCAATTTGAAAGGTCGAAAAAACTGCATCACTTGATTATTATAGTAAATAAACATTGGATTAATACCAAGAGCAGAGTCTAAATCTCGCAGTAATTTGCACATGTAACACAGCGCCAATGAGTTGACACTATATTTTTATTTTAACAGTGTATCGAAGAATTAAAACTCTGACTTGAAAAAGATTTGACAAAGACAAAATTGAAATAATTTCTTTTCTTTATAGTTTATTGTATTCGGGTTAACTTTTATAAGTTTAATTACTTGACACTTCTTAGTGAACTACACAGAATAAAAACTCAAAGTGACAAACAAGAAAGTTGTCTATAGAGTAACATAAAAAAACAACCTTTATTTATTCACAAGAGTGTAATATTTTTCAAAATTTAAATGGGTCCATACTTGAAGTATGTCTTTTTTATGTTGTGCTCTACCTTATGCAAAAAGTTCATATAGTCAGTTCGTACAAGGATTCTCCGTACTCCATAATACTTTCAATTGTAATGGTAGTTTTTATAATAATCACATTTTATCATTACATTCATTTAATTTAACACCTAATTCTAGACGTTGAGAACTTATAATTACTGGTAGTATCTAGTAATACACGATTCACAGATGTAAGATAAAGTAAGTTTTAATTGAAATAAGAAGTTAAAACTAAAATTAATTTCAGCATTCCCTCTAGCTTAAAAGTTGAGTTTAAGTTTGAAAGTATTCGGCGAAATACAACATGACGCATATTCAGCAAATCTTCAGGCTGATAAATTTTTGTTAAGCTTGTTGTATTATAATAAAATAAGTGTTTACAAATTATTTTTATATATATAGAATTAAGGTATCTAACGAACTCCCAATCCACAAGACAATACGTGAATGCTGTGTCCCATGGGCATCTACATCTATCCTCGATTAAGTTGAATTAATTATAATTAAGTTGAACATGGGCTTCCCTCTTAAACTGCCTTGTGAAGATTTGGCATAGTTGCCACACTTGGCGTCGGGGAAACTGAAATATAATACTATTATATTTGTAATATATTATTAATATTTTTTTTAAATATTGTATATAATAAAATATTATTTCACAATAATAAAAACCTAAAACCGCGCCTACGTCACAGTGACCGAGTGAAGCCGGCCACAGTCGAGCGTGTACCTGCTGTACTACCATATGTCAGAAGAGTCACAGACAAGGTTGGCTACATCTTGAAGCGAGCTTCCATTAAAACATACTACAAGACGCCGAAGAAGATTAATCAATTTTTACCATCCGTCAAGTGTAATATCCCTCTACAAGATGCAGGAGTCACAATCTAGCTTGTACAAGTTAGATTGTGAATGTGGTCTCTCTTACATAGGTCAAACAAAAAGATCCATAAAAACCCGCGTGAAAGAACATATAGCTGACGTGAAGCACCGACGCTCCGGGAAGTCTGCAGTCTGCGAACATGTTCAAGATCGTCTCCACCATTACATTCGATTTGATAAACCACAAATTCTCGCAAAAGAACACCGATTCCTACCAAGGATGATACTTGAGGCTATTGAAATTAAAAAAACATCCAAATTTCAATAGAGAAGATGGATGGGTGCTGCCACCTGCTTGGGATCCTATAATTAACAAAATTAAACCCAAACCTAAGCATACCACTGCAAGACTTCATGATACTATAAGCTCGTTTTGCGTAAATCGGACCAAAAATTAATATTCAAAAACTGAAGTTAGCCGGACTAACTATGACATTGGGACGTCAAACATCTCAGTCCCCCCCCCCCCCGTGACCATGGGTGCTGTAAATCACCTGAAACGTCGGGAATTAAAAATAAGTAAAAGTAATGAAATAAAAGCGATAAAATCCGTAAATTTAGTTTTATTCAATATTATTAATATTTTTTTTAAATATTGTATATAATAAAATATTATTTTACAATAATAAAAACCTAAAATCTGAATCAATTCTTGTCGTATATTGGCGAGAACGCCGGTTTACTTTTCTCGCTTAATGGTTATTTTATCCTTTGGACGAGAAAAGAACGAGCCCTTTGTAATTTACCTGACCAGGCGCTGATACTTCTCCTTTGAAAACTTCACCGTGAGAAAAGCGTCTTCAGCAAATTATGCAAATAAAATCATCATCCAAATGTTTTGTGACATTTACTTAGTTTATTCGCCTGGGATTCTGCCCCGTCCTTAAACTACGTCTTAACTCTTGAGATGAGAGACCACCGAAGAGTCTAAATCTACGCTTTACTCCTTTCCCAAATCGAACCCGCGGCCCTGTAAGTACCGCAACCAAAATGCTTATTTGCTTGCTAATTAATTGCATTACGGCGCCGCTGCACCTTCTTTTTCATAAATATAAATTATACTTTGTCTTTAAGACTTAAAGGTGTCTTTCTGTCCCACAAAAATAAAATTAAAGTCGATTTGTCGCACCTCTTACTAAACAGGCTGTCCTCTTTTCCTTTTTAAACTAATGGGTGACAAGCTGGCACTCAGCCCACATAATGATAAGATGATGCAAGGCCCATAGACCCCTCTATATCAATTAGATTAAAAAGGTTAAACGGATCTCCAGTTACATAATCGTCGAAACAACCCATTTGTGCAGTTCCCCACACAATACATTGCAGCGTATCCAGTAGCATTTCATGTCGTATAATTTTGTATATATCTATTGTTATAACCTAAAAAATAGATTAGTAGCAATTCTATTCGCCTTACTAATACTCCCACTCAACCTAAAAACTTAAAGTGGTTATGAATTTTCGTGACAGTAGTTAAATGGCGGATTCGAGTTTGCAGTACGTATCCTTAACCTAAATTAAGACTACTACTTCACTTTAGATACTTTGGTGGAGCTCTAATACTTACTGAGTTATATTGCTTTACAATAAAACTAACTTATACTTAAAATCACAATACGCTTATATCTAAATTAAATAAAAGCATTTATATATAAAGAAATGGACGATTACTTAAGCTCTAAATAGTCGTCTGTTGATTTTAAGAACATGTATTCCATTCCATAACTTCTGCGATAAAGCGGCTTATCTCTCTGTCAACCTATTACTTACTTGCGAATGTAGCAGCATGTGACTGTTCATACTTGGTACAACGCTGAACATGAACTAAAACTGGAATTTGATTAATAACTTACAACCTTTCATCAATTATGTTTACATTTCATCATTATATTCATGACCATCTTCATCATAACGACCTACCAGCATAATGCAGTCTACTACTGGATATAGGCCTTAGTGGAAATTTCTTTTATTATTTATTCTGGTAGAGTTTACCAGTTTTGTTTTTGATTGGCATCGAATGACGATCTTGATGTGTAAGCATAGGCTAATTGAGTGTTTATTGTTTTAATCCACGTAAAGTAAATGCTTTAAAACCACTTTTAAAAATCAAGAGAAAAGTATTCGTACAATGTACGCATACAAAATAGTAGAAACGAAACTAATTAACAAGTTGGACGCGGCCGCGCTTGGCGCAGATTTAGTTTGCAGAACAATTATTTTTGGCGAAAACTCGTCTTAATTATAAATACTACGAACTAATACAGGCGATTACGATATCGATGTTTTAGTCCGGTATGAAAATCAGTTTATATCTATATTTGTATCTATATTTATTTTTCTTTTTCTTATAAAAATGAGTTATTATAACTAGGTATGGTTACTTTTTGTTGCAATAAATAATTACGCGTTGAGAGACTCAGAAGATGCTTATTGCAAGTAGATGTCATGTGTACATATCTTACGCCGATTCAACACGGTCATCTAGCCAACTCTACACAGTGTCATTTCGTAACGTTTCCTGAAACTTTATGTCGAATTACCTCTAAACGCAAGGAAGATAGCTCTTTGTGTAGCCAACCAAAATGACGATCTATATAAATATTTAATTAAAAATAATTGGAAAACCATACAGATAGTGATAAGTAAAAATGTAATTAAAAATGTTGAACTATATATTTTTATTTCGTAAAATTTTAAAAGCAAAAAAGTAAAAAGGAACGCAATTTTTTGCGAAAGGTGATAGGAAAAACTTTTAAAATTCAGCAGGAAGGAAGTGGGAAATAAAACAGTAACTTATAAACGGATCGTCCTTGTGAGTAATGTAACGTATAACAATTTCTTATCGGAAAAATTCCAGTCCAGCCGTCAATTTTTTTAAATATTAGTAGTACAGTTGTAGCACGAATGGGTTGGGGGAAGGACCACGCTCTCACAGAATACCAGCGTAAAATAGTGGCTTATAATGCTGCTGTGTTTCGTATTGTGAGTATGGAGAAACGGAGACCCTTTTTAAAAGAAACGAGGCATTCCATTTTAGTCCTTACGGGTGACAACGCATCTGCATTTTGATTTGTAATCGAGGATATATGTAGATGTCTATGGGCCGCAGCAACCACTTACAATCAGGTGGACTGTTCACTTGTTTGTCACCTTATCCTATAAAAAATTGCTTTTTATTTTCCGACTTTAATAAAAACTCTTAATATACTACAGCAAAAGGATCAAAATAAACGTTTAATAGTTAAAAATAAAAGTCGACTTCAAAAAACTTAAGAAAATGTTTTCATATTACAGCTTCTAAAGACAGTACTAAGATATAGTAAAAAGAAGAATGAAAACCATGACTAAAGAAGAACAAATGCACAAATAACAGATTTTTCTAAAATTTCTTTATTTTAAGTATCCATTAGTATTATAATTAAGGGGAAATATAGCCTCAAATGGCTTAGCAAGATCTTCCGTTATGCCAAAAATATTGCAGCCTTAATTTTGAAATAAATATATGGTAAAGTTTAGGATTAATATCAAGTAGCTTGTTTCCTGCCGCCCGGTTTCAAGCTTCAGGACGTCGATAGTTTAGGTAATTACTTTTTACAGTAAAAATAATGGTAATTTAAAAAAATAAAAAAACGTTTCATGATCTTATTTAAAGTATTTTATGAATAACAGCGGTTTATTGTTCAGTTTGGAGGTAAATTTGGATTTTTTTATATCGAGAAAATTTTACGGAACCATGTATTCGTCTAACATAGTACTTAAAATTAATCCGGAACTTTACCATATATTTATTTCAAAATTAATGCTGCAATATTTTAGGTATAACGAAGGATCTTGCTAAGCCATTGGAGTTATATTCCCCCTTAAAGCGTTCGTTATAATATGTATATTCTAAGCAACGTAGTCAATAGTTTTATGACACATTGATAAAAGAAAGCTTACTAACAGATAAGCAACAAGGCCCACACCCATACAAAATTAGATAAATAACAAGTTCAACTTTGTTTCATTAGTTTGTCCTTCGAACCCCTATTTCAGTAAGAACATAGCGTGTGCTTTAACTAGCTAACTTTTCGATAAACAAACTTTTGTTATGAACTCGCTTTCTGTTGACTTTCTTCTTCATTAATAGAAGTAACCAATAATTCCTATTCGTGCTTTTAATTTGATTATTTTATATTTTCTTCCAAATAATTCGGCTTCTAAACAAAATTGTAAGTCATGCTGATTTTGAACCGATTTCAAGATTTTCCTATATAAATCTTATATTGTTATAGGTTTTAACAATAAGAGATGATTTTGATTTCGTCAAAAATACATGACATTAATTAACCGTTATTTCTATGCTAGTAATATATAAGATAGATATTATATATAAGATGATTGGCGGTCCGCCACCGTGCGATTAAGAAGAAGTTTTCTTCCTCGCAAAACTTTTCTTGTGGAATCGACTACTCCTAGCTTTTTTCGGATCGATACGGCGTCAATAAGAAGAGCCTATTATTTTTTTAAAAAGCCGGCAATGCACCTGCTATTCCCCTGGTGTTGTAGTTGTTCATGGGTGGCGGTCGACACTTAACATCAGTTGAGCCGCAAGCTCGCTTGCCCTCTGTTCTATAAAAAAATCGTAAAGAAATCCATTACCCTATTTTTCATATCAGGAGTGCCTTAAAAATAAACTAAGGAAACGACCCATAAGTGTTGTGGCATCTCATTTTTATACCAGACATATAATACCTAGAACGAAAAATGGTATCGCAATGGATAAATACCAACAGTACTGCGATCGCCAATCTAGCTGGAAAACATGGCGATTACGATAATACTGTGTTTGAAAACCTCAGCAGTGAATTGGTTACGGGCTGATGAGAAATACTCAATAAACTATCATCATTATGAATAAAATAAAAATACCTAAGTTTAAAAATTTTATTTCAATTTACTTAATTTCACTTTATATTTTATGATGCATGTCATTACTTTCACGTAACACTCCCAAGGGTAAGTAGATAAACAATTAAAAAAATAGTTGAAATTTTAAACCCTAATTTGAAATGTACTAAATATAACCAAGTTAGGTTTCTTTAAATTTCTTTCAATTTAACCATTTCACTGTCCCGTGAGTCATATATGAACGTCTCCAGTATATACACAGTAATCTATGAATGGACGTTTCGATTGTTTAACTAAAGTGCTTTTTTCGCGGACAGAAAAGAAGTGAACTAATAATAGTAATAAAATTATATCATTTTGACTTATTAATTCTTCTAAAATTACAGTACATGTGGCAAAATCAAGCAATAAATTTTTTAATAAAAAAGTAGTTTGGAGATTTTGAATTGCATTTAAGACTCTTTTTCGAATAAAGGTTATTAAATAATGGTAACAAGAATATAATCAAAAATATTTTAAAGGATAATATTTTCTGTACACACCAGGTGCAAGACGTTTGGTCGGACTAATACGGCTTATGGAGGAAGTGGCATTTTACGCTGATATGGGTAAGAGCTAAACAAATCGTATTTATATTATGCATGCATTTTTGTGCTTTTAAATTGTATAAAATATTTATTGTATTTCATCTTTGAACACAAATGAAAGAATGATTTAAAATAACAGAAAAAAAATCGTATAACATGCAAGACAATTAATTATTTTTATAAAATACGTTTAATTGCTAATCTGCGCTATAACTTTTATCAGAACTGTTCAGTACCTTATATTTTAATACAAGAAAATTTTATATTTTCAGTTACTCGTTTATAAAATGAACTTAACGTATAATTTACTACGTTTCGAAGTGGTAGGGTTTCTTTTTTTCCTTACAGTCCATTTTAACAGATAACACTTCATAACACCTTCATATAGCAGTGTTCGCATTACTGCGTTCCGATCTGAAGGATGTAGAGAGCCAGTATAATAATTAAAGGCTGTGTGTATTTCATTTTAGACCACAGAGGTGACAACGTACGTGCAGGTGTGAGTAGCTACTTGCCATCAGCTGTAGTTTAGTTTGTCATTACATTTTTGCAAAAGAAAAACTTTCGAGATTGCTGGATTCTTTTTTTAGCTTAAAACTTTATAATTTATCAAACGACCTATGCAAGTTAAACAAACTGTGTTTGAAAGGTCGAAAAATTACGTGGTAGAGCCATGCTGCAGTTATATTAGTATTACTTACTATAGTTGTAGCACGAATGGGTCGGCACGACCGGGGAAAGACGACGCTTTCACGGAATATCAGCGTCAAATAGTACCTAAATGCTGCTGTGTTTCGTATGATGAGTGTAGAGAACCGGAGACCCTTTTTACTGGAATGAGGCATTCCATCTTAGTCCTCACAGGTGACAACGCATCTGCATTTTGATTCGTAATCGAGGATAGATGGGGCACAGCAACCACTTACCATCAGGTGGACTGTGTGTTCGTTTATCACCATATCCTATAAAAAAACAACCTGTCTAAGTTAAACAAACTCAATTTGAAAGGTCGAAAAAACTGCATCACTTGATTTTATAGTAAATAAATATTGGTTAATACCAAGAGCAGAGTCTAAATCTCGCAGTAATTTGCACATGTAACACAGCGCCAGTGAGTTGACACTATATTTTTATTTTAACAGTGTATCGAAGAATTAAAACTCTGACTTGAAAAAGATTTGACAAAGACAAAATTGAAATAATTTCTTTTCTTTTTAGTTTATCGTATTCGGTTTAACTTTTATAAGTTTAATTACTTGACACTTTTTAGTGAACTACACAGAATAAAAACTCAAAGTGACAAACAAGAAAGTTGTCTATAGAGTAACAAACACAACACTAACTAAAACAACCTTTATTTTGAATAAGAGTGTAATATTTTTCAAAATTTAAATGGGTCCATACTCGAAGTATGTCTTTTTTATGTTGTGCTATATCTTATGCAAAAAGTTCATATAGTCAGTTCGTACAAGGATTATCCGTACTCCATAATACTTTAAATTGTAATGGTAGTTTTTATAATCACATTTTATCATCACATTCATTTAATTTAACACCTAATTCTAGACGTTGAGAACTTATAATTACTGGTATTATCTAGTAATACACGATTCACAGATGTAAGATAAAGTAAGTTTTAATTGAAATAAGAAGTTAAAACTAAAAATAATTTCAGCATTCCCTCTCTTCCCCAGTTGAGTCGACACTTTCGTGTTACAACCATAATATAGCTGTAGTAAGCTTACACGATGTATATCAATTGCCAGTAGGAAGCCACTTAATAGTCCACTGTTTGGCAATTTTGTCAATAAATTTTTCATAAAAATCACTCTGAAAGCATAGAAAGCATATATTGGTATAGAGTTAAAGGATATATGTTTAATATCATAAATTTTTGTGTATTCCGTAAAGTAGCTCCTTTTTACAATTTTGATATGAACAAAGATTTATTCTTGGAACAATCAGTTTGCTAGAAAATAATAGACTCTTTGAAAATATAGCCATAGTTTAATAGTAGACGCAGATGAATCTTTATTTTATCGAAGTTATAATGAGAAAAACTTTTGTAATGAAGATTACATTAATGTTCAAACTTTGATTACACGAGCTCACACTTCTCAATGGTAAGTGACTACTGTAACCAGTAGGTTTTTCCACTATATTCACTACAGCCTATCAAAGTGTAATTGCTAAACATAGTCCTGTGATTACCTCATAAGGGCGATAGCTAGTATATACGAGTACTTGCTACCAACTTAAAATAACAATAAAAGTTCATTCAAAGCTAATTCTAAACCGAATAAAACAGTGTCCGCACCGCTGCTTAGCGACAGAAGTTATTAGCTATGAAGCTATATAATTCATACGTTTTATTAAAGTAAGAACATGTGGCCTAGTATTTAGAATACCGGACTACAACATTGCGAGTTTGAATCCCGGCCGAATCTAATATTTATGCAAATAAAAAATGGACATGTCAAATTAGCCAACACATATTGTAACAATTCCTAAAAATGAATAGCCTTTACCCAGCGATGGTACGTACATAAGCTATAACTTTATTTTATGTAACCCCAATATAGTAGTCATAGTCGAAATCCAGGAGAGGAGAACGTAATCACAAACCTATATTACTGATTTAAAAAATAAAAAGAAATAATTTATTGAATTTATTATGAAATTAAAAAAGAATAAAAATTATTTAATATATAGGCAGACTTGTCCGTTCTAAAATAAGTGAATTTCCCTTATCGTATTCTATAAAACTATTCAAATACGTTTCCCAGCTTAACCAAAAACCCGACGTAACCAGAACATCAACGATGTTCGTAAAAGTAAAGAAAATATACATGGAAAAGGCGTGACGATGAACCTGATGACGTAGTTCGATTGGAAGGCTAAATTACTTTGTACTCAACTAAATCGAACGATTTCCCTTCCACTGAATTTTCAAATAAAGTAGCATCAGTAGATGAATGCAACAACATCTAGTTACTTATCGTCTTATTTTTGTTTAGGCAATAGTCGTCGCCCTTACGACCACTAAACAAACAAAGCAGCAAACCTCACAGGATGCTTTATGTCCGATCTATTCCTTATAAATAATTTGATATCTTTGAATCCCGCAAACTGCTATCACAGCTACTAAAATGGAATTAGTTATCATTTAATAGTACGTGTTATAGTGGTCGCTGCAAGTAGAATAGATAAGTAGTGTTAGGATACCATTTCAAATTGTTGTTAATTATGAAGCTGTAATGTAAATTGAACTATCAAATATTTTACTAATTTTTAGTAAAGTGGCATGTAAACTAAAATCCAATTTTCGTATTCAAGTAACCTTAAATAAATATTGAAATAGGAGTCATTGCAGTGAAAAAATATTAAAACATATAACAATATATTTTGCCTATAAACATATGAAGGAAGTATTGTTTCTTCCCTTTTTATTCCATTCGAGTACAACTTTTTATGCAGTAATTAATGTTATAAAAAAAAATCATGGTTGTGTTATTTACAATATTTTAAAGGTTAACATTTTTTATTCTACTTAAAAATGTTTATTTAAAAAAGAGATCGCAAAATAATTAAAAAAGTTAATCTTAGTAAAATATTAAAAAAATTGTATTCTACAAGGCGAAAAGCCAATGTGGTTTTAAATAAATTTACCTTTTTTAATTTTAATAAATATATAAATTTAATTGAATTAGAATTTAAGTATTAAATCCATATTTCAGTTCAAGTATTACAAAGCATTAAAACTTACAATATTTATTATCATTATTAGAAAACTAAAGCTAAAAACTAAAATTATCATTAAACTGTAATTCCAAGAACGCTAGCTTGGCCTCGTCGCTGAATTTACTTTACTCTGCCTTACGCTGTGCGCTCTTGTCATTCACTGTGTCTACAGCAAATTGATCAAATAAGTAATCATAATGATTTCTTATATTTACGCGAACATTGCACATGATTAAAACTACTTTTACGGATTTTATCGCGTTTATTTTTAATTCCCGACGTTTCGGGCGCTTTCCAGCACCTATGGTCCCCCCCTGAACGGGTTCCCGCCTTGTCGTGGCGGGGGGCTTAGTAGCCGTGGCTTGGTCTCCCACGGTGAACAAAGAGGAACCCACGTGGCTGGCCCGAGGTGAAGGGCCGGCCTGAGGTGGCCGCTCCGAGTGGGCTTGGGGAGCCCACTTCGGATGTGTGCTGGTGGACTGCAGCGAGTGGGGACTCGCGCACCCTCTACCGCTGCAGCCGAGGTGGAGTCGCGGAGGAAGAGGAGTGTTGGTATGGCGATGCGCCACTCGCCCTATCCTTCGCGACTCAAACGGGGCCGCACCGTTGATGCGGTGGTGGTGGGGCTGCGGGGGGGAGAGGATTGTCGGTATTGCGAGGCGCCGCTCTCCCTACCCTCCGCAGCCGAATCTTGGTTGGCGGCGGAGCCATAGACCAGATCCGCCGCTGGGGTCGGGAAGGCTAGTACCTCTAAGTGCTCGTTTTTCCTGGCCCCATGGCCTTTGTGCATCGGACGCGGGGGCGTTTGTTGCACAGACGTAGTTGGAGGCCGTGGAGGAAGGCGCGCCATGTGTTCTGGTGCGCTTTACCTGGGAAGGAGAACGGGGAGGAATTTTCCTCTCCCGAGGAGGTGCTGCCATGGGGCGGCAGGCGCTAGTAGGGCCGCGGATGTGTGCGAAAGCGTTCCCGTAGCCCTGCCAATATGCGACAAAGGTGGGAACACCATGGGGTTTTAATCGGTGCGAGTCCGACATAACCCGTCCTTGCCCCCGCGAGGCGGGTATGCGTAGGCATTTCCCCATGCAAAAAAAAAAGCACCCATGGTCACGGGGGACTGAGATGACTGACGTCCCTATGTCATTGTTAAACCCGGAGTACCTTCAGCTTTTTTACCATAAACAATAATTAAAAAAGCTGAAGGTACTTCGGGTTTAACAATGACATCGGGACGTCAGTCATCTCAGTCCCCCGTGACCATGGGTGCTGGAAAGCGCCCGAAACGTCGGGAATTAAAAATAAAAAGTAAAAATAAACGCGATAAAATCCGTAAAAGTAGTTTTAATCAAATAAGTAATCATTTCACAGACTCTCATATTTGTGCCATATACTCAACCAGCTCTGATGCCGGCTAGGTTCTAAACGAGACACTTGCCCACCAAAATAATACTATTGTGTATCCTGCCATAATCTATCATCAATCACAGTCTATAATACTAAGCCGCAGATTTTTATTATTTTTAGTTGTTATTAGGAAATGCTGCTGCCCATTTTCTGCTTCAGTTTCCCTCTGTCGCCTCTTAGAACAGCGGCGGGACGATATGGGGTAGTGGATATTCTCTGACTCTACGTGGTGACTCCTCCCATCGTCTTTATATTTTCCACAAGGCTCTAAAACCGAGGAAGCAATATATCTACAGAGGCAAAAGGCCATGGCATAACATTGTTTGGAAAACCAAATTCGAATTAAATGTCTAATCTCATCGATAATCTAATCTATTCGAATTTCAGCGATTGGTTTTATATGACGCTTTGATTAGTATTTCTTATGTATACTATAGTACGTTTCTAGGGCAGGCGGAAAAAAGTACATTTACCTTTGACGATATCATTGGGGTAGGTAATCTTTTTTGTTTAGGTTCATTTTTTATCCTTTTATCATTACATACATCATCAGAGTGAAAGATAAGGCTGCCGAGTGCGAAGTTCTTTACAGGCTCCTTGTCTATTATTATATAATAAAGAAAAAAGATTATCCTGTACCTAAACGAATAAAAAGGCAAATTAATATTGATTTAAGTTTATTATTGATAAATCATGAGTTATTACAATTTTCATTATTACGTTGATAGTAGGTAAGTATTTTAATAAATAGGTAGGTAGGTAGATATATAAAACATAACTATTTTTTGGCAGTCAGGTAAAAAGACGAACTTTTAATGCTAAGCATTCTTAAGCAGCCAACCTTGAAGCATTCATAAAACTTCTCATAATAGATTGTCAGAGACACTTGACAGACTATTCATCTGTATCTATTTCGGAATCATTTATGATGATGAAGACGTAGAAGAGTCCGTCACATTGATTATAAATATGCGCAGTCTTCTTTTTCATGTCCGTTTTGGATGGATATAGGTCACTAGACAATATTTCTTTTACATATTTATAGATATTTACAATCATTATTTTTCCGGTTTCCGAAATATGCGACACTTTCCGCTATTTTCGTGGTGACCTAAAGTCTTTATGAGATTTTCATGTCGATGGACTCGATTTCATACTAGTGATAATATGCAAAATGTCACAAAACAATAACAAAAACTTTAATACAAACGTATTAATACAACTAACAAAACAAACTTAATAAAAATTAAAACAACTACTATAACCGAAAATTTTAAATCTCAAACTATCTACACGCAAGCGCATCCCAAAGTAGAATGAGGAATGATACTTATTATACTCTTTGGAAATGAGTTCTGCTCCATCCGATTTCTCAAATACGCACGGCGTGAGACCTATCGCAAATCGCGTCAAAACAGGTTTATTATCTCTGAATGACCACTTTCCTCACCCTACCCCGTACCATGAGACACGCTTAGCGCATAACGATACGTAATCTATACAGAAATGTATGGAAGCAATAACTGTCGTTTTGTTTCGATGCTAACATAATACTTGAGGTCAATGTACTTTTTTCCGCCTGCCCTAGAAACGTACTATACTATACGATAATATTTTTTTTCTTTGTCTTCTTATTTCAAACACACTGGTATTCATACTAAATAGCCTACATGCTACTTCTATCTGCTTTTATGTTCTGTAGAAAACACAAAAGCACTTGTTAGATTTATTAGAATATAATTTGTAATTAACGTTATCATTTAAATAAAATTTATTTATCCTTATTAAATTATATTATAAACCTAATAAATGACAGCAAATAATTAAGTAATTAGTAAGCATTTAATAATTCGATAAACTAGTGAACCAAGAACTGGAAGTAGATAGAATGATACAAACATAATTTATATCGTAAGTATTTACAATCTTATTTTGTGGGAAGGTATTAACACAAAATAGATAAATTACCTTACAAACATAAAATAAACACTCACGCCTTAATAGGTTACCCCTTTGAGTAATCTCAAAGGGATAGGCAGAGACTACAGACTTCCATTTGGCACGATCCTGACACACCTCTCTCGCCTCCTTCACATCCATATACCTACCTACGCATACATGCTCGTCGGTTAAGGGTACTCCTAATTTGACCCGTTTTCAATAAATCGCCAATTTGGTCGATAAATTTTCGCCTAGGACGTCCCTTTCCGACTCTGCCATTCACTTCTGCAACATAAATTTTCTTTGTCACTCTTTCCTCATTCATTCTTTCCACATGACCAAACCACCGAAGCATTCCTTTCTTAATCCAATCACACCCAACTTTCATTACCATACGTTAAACTTGGGACCAACACAGCATTGTGAATTACTATACGTACCTTTTACGACACATTTTGACTCTTCACAATAGAGTGCAGGGCCTTACAAACTAGTTATTAAATTACCTATCCATCTTATTGTCCATAACAATCTAATACGCACTCACGTGATAACCTTTCTATTCCTAAGTTAAAATATTTATAGAGAAAAATTACTAAAACTAATGTTTAAACTAATTTAAACATTAGTTTTAGTAATTTTTTAAAGTTATACTAATGGAAAAAATAACGTATAACATTAATTATGCTTCACAGCTTGATTCTAGCGATTTATATTAAATTATTGTAGCCCCACTTCCTAGATTCTAGCCTTGCACGGCATTTAAAGGGAGGAAAAAATGATTTAATGGCAACACTGTACACTCGCTAGTCGCTCCTCCATATGCCGCGATACTCGCTTCCGATTATACTAGCTTATCTATGCTCGCTTCATTCGACATTTCTGTGCTCAAGCCTTCACACGTCGTTTTCACATCACTCCTACATAGTAAAGATTGGTATAATTTTTATTATAGTGGAAAACATAAGAAAAAAAGGAAGAGTGTAAAAATGATAAAATTCTAAAGAAGATAAGGTAACTTAAGAAGAAACTATCACAAAAGAAGCGTGTTTTACCTCCACCGTCTAGCTCGAGTGACGAAGATTGCAGTAACGTCTTTATTCTTAAATGAATTTGTAAAATCTATGATTATGTGATGCGAGGAACTAATAGTGTTCTCTCTGTCACTGTAATTAGATAAATACGAACAAGACTTGTACATAATATAAAAATGTCATGCGAGAAACTTTTAGGGTTCTCTCTGTCATTTTATGGAGAAATTGTACATAGTATAAAAAATGTAATGCGAGGAAGTATTAGGATTCTCTTCATCATTTAGCCAAGAAAGAAAGTGCAAAAATATTTTTATAATAATATTATTTAATGGAATGAAATACATAAATTCATAAAAATATTATTATAGGGATTGTGATGCGGGAAACAATTAGGGTTCTCCCTATCACGTCAAAATAAATTAATACTAACCTTATAATACGAGCATAGTTTTTTATCGAAAAATTATTAAATATTTTTATGACTACCTCCTACATATTATAAAAAATATATACAAAACTAATTTACTTAGAGGTATCACCCTAAACAGTACCGGCAATGAAATAAAAAAACGAGGTGCAAGACATGACCTTTGATGACGGCATTATGGGCCAACTGAGCACCTACTTTCATCGGGCCTGTAGCGCCCATTGTAACTGAAATTACCTCAGAACCAGTGCCGTCGTCTGTGCCTGACGCTATGGAGGCCAAGTTAGATGAGTCAATTTTAAGTTTGATGGGGGATGCTTCGCAGAGTGCGATTCATTTATGGTCACCAGTACACAAAGATATCGCCTCTCGATGGCAAGCTATTTTACTAAGAGGACTTAAAGAAGACACAAAATTGAAACTTTTGAGTGATTATGTAATGTATTATAGTGGAAAACATAACAATAACATTCACCTAACAATCTTGACAAACTTATACCGCCCATCTTAATTGCTGAAGTAAAAGTTGTATTACCTGATACATTAGTTAAACGTGATTTTCCTTGCAAAAACTACAAAAACAGATAGGAATGACCTTGTCTGCGTTTATTTCATCTATGGATATTCTATTGACAAATAAAACTCAAGATACACCCCAAATTACATTAAAGTCTTTAAGCGATCCATGTGGACTTCTTTGTGATAGTTTTTATAATGAAACTCGTTTAGAAGACTTTAGTATTAATGCGATAAACATTCAGATTAGAAACGCAAATATAAACACTATACCTGATAAATATCTATTTGGAGAAAATATTAGTGACATATTATTAAAAGCGGCTCAAAATATTAAGAAATCGAGAGATATTTTAAAACCAAGCCAAGCCCCGTTTAATAAGAATAATTTTATTAGAATCTGTCAATTCTAATAAAAATTTAAACCAAAAGGGCCCATCTCGCAGGAATTCTGTTCGATCCCACATAGGCAGGTCGCGGCCACAGCCTTGAACAGTCCCAATCACGGCAACAACTATCTACTGCAGACGCAACGAGCATCACAGCTCTTCAGCAATGCGTTCTCGTTGTGCGCCTCGCAGTCAACATCGTCGCTGAACATTGAGGTATATGCAGGTCGCTTGTCTCACTTCTCTCAACAATGGGTGACTATCACGGTAGACTCTCCCGGTACTATCATGGCTGAGTGTGTACAAAACTCCTTTTATTTGTAATCCAGTACGTCATGTTCCACACAATATTGCAAAACCTACTGCAGGAATTAAATGCTTTTAATACCTGCATTAAAAAAACTATTACTTATCAGTGCTATTTCTGAGTCAAGTCAAAACGATGAATTTGTTCCAGTGTGTTTTTAGTGCTAAATCTAATGGCCATAAGCGATTTATATTGAATCTAAAGTGTCTTAATAAATTGGTACAAACAGTCAACTTTAAGTTGGATGACCACCGTACGGCTTTAAAATTGATATCAAAAAATTGCTATATGGCATCTATTGGCCTTTAGATGCATATATTTAATACGTAAATTAAATAGTATTCTTTATGAATTTAATTCCTTACCATTTGAATTATCCACAGCCCCTTATTTACTAATTTATTAAAAACTGTGGTGGAATACTTTAAATTAAACAATATAATTACAGTCATTTATTTAGATGATTTCCTATTGTTTGGGAATTCTTATGCCGAATGCAAGAATATTACTATTTGCAAAAATATTAAATTAATTATGAAAAATAGTTGCTTATAACCCTCAACTGAATGCAAATTCTTATTTTTTTTTATTTGATTCAGTTAATATGATATTAAAATTACCTGGCGATAAATTATTGATACTTATTATATAATAAATTATTCAACTATAACGATAAACTATTCCACAGAGAGGTTGTACGTGGAAAAAAACTCCTTGTGAAACGTACAGTGGTGGACCGCCAAGCATCCAGATGGTGTGGATGGTATCGGGACGTTTGACGTGTAGTGCGTTCACGAAATTTGGCGGCTGGGATTAATCCGAACAATTCCTCAGAGCACTCCCCGTGATAGATGCGATAAAATACGCAAAGAGATGCAACATCTCTTCGCAGCGCCAGTGAATCGAGCCGATCGGAAAGCACTCGGTCGTCGACGATTCGAGCCGCTCTGCGCTGGATGCGGTCAAGTGGAAGAAGCTGGTACTGGGGAGCCCCAGCCCAGAGATGGGAACAGTATTCCATGTGCGGCTGAACCTGCGCCTTGTAAAGTTGCAGGCGGTGTGCCGGCATGAAATACTGTCCCGCTCTGGTGAGCACGCCAAGCTTTTTAGAGGCCAATTTGGCCTTCCCTTCCAAGTGACCACGAAACTGCACGTCACTCGGTATGTCGACGCCGAGGATTCCGATACTGGCTGAGGTAACAAGGGGAGTGCCTTGAAACTGAAGGGATACGACAAAGGGGTTCTTTTTATCGGTTAACGCGCATACTTTTGTCTTCTGGGGGTTAAACTGGACTAGATTTAGTCGCCCCCAATCCGAGACTCTGTCCAGCAGAGACTCGACTTCAGACACAAGTTTGTCCCGGCACTCGGAGACGTTTTCCCGAGAAATATTGGCTCGGCCGGTGTTAAGAGCATCACCAGTGCTGTCATCTGCATAGCAATGAATGTTACGGGTACGCAACATGTCATTGATATGCAGAAGAAACAGCGTTGGCGATGGCACACAGCCCTGTGGAACACCAGCATTAATAGGCTTGCAATCGGAGCTTGCACCGTCTACAACGACCTTGATGCTCCGATCTGCAAGAAAGCTGGTGATCCAATCGCACAATTTCTCGGGAAGCCCATAGGAAGGGAGCTTCGAAAGAAGCGCTTTGTGCCAAACCCGATCGAAGGCCTTCACAATGTCCAAACTAACGGCCAATGCCTCCCCCTTGAACTCTACTGCCTCCGCCCATCTGTGAGTTAGGTAGACCAGAAGATCACCAGCTGACCGACCACGGCGAAAACCGTATTGGCGGTCACTAATCAGCTGGTGATCTTCAAGGTACCTCATGAGCTGGCAGTTTACAATGGACTCCATTGTTTGGGAGAACAAGAAGGTGATGGCGATTGGCCGGTAGTTGGATGGGTCAGAGCGGTCGCCTTTTTTGGGATCGGGTGGACGTAAGCCGTCTTCCATGATTTTGGGACTACGCCTAGGGAGTAGGAGTAGTGTGAGTAGTGAGTACCGGAAAAAACGCGTTAAAACCGGTGCCAACTCTGGAGCACACGTCCTCAGCACAATTGGGGGGATTCCGTCAGGCCCACTCGACTTGTGGACGTCCAGGGAGAGGAGTGCTTTGCGAACCGAGCACCTGTGTGAAGTGCACTTCCGGCATGGAGCACTCACACCGCGGGATGGTCGGCGGAGTACTCCCCCCGTCATCGAGAGTCGAGTTAGACGCAAAGAAAGAGCCTAGAAGATCGGCTTTCTCCTTTGCGTTATGGGCCAGTGAGTCGTCCTCCCTGTGCAGAGATGGAAGAGATGGCTGACAGAAATTCCCCTGGACAGCCTCGGCGAGAGACCAGAATGCACGGGTTCCAGAAGGAAGGCGAACTAGTTTCTCGCCAATTCTGCCTATGTGCTCTGACTTTGCCTTGGCAATGACTCTTTTGAAAGACCTAGAGGCGGAATTATACTTCTTTTTTAGAGCGCTGGTGTTTACATCCCGGGACGCTGATGCATCAGCCCAGGCTTGGTAGCACTCCTGCTTATAGCATGATGCTATTTTACAGGCGACCAAACCATGGCTGAGAGTTGCCTCCAATGGGCACCACAAAGGAAGGAATAAAAAGTTCCATACCCTGAAGTACCACATCAGCAACAGAGTCCGCAACAACGTTGGGATCATCCGGCGAGAAGCAAGCCCGCCCCCAAGGGTAGGATGCAAAGAAAGACGCATCCCATCCCAATCGGCTGACCTATAGTGCCAAACACGGCGGCAGCCTGCAGAATGCAACCGCGATTTCAGCGTGAGTGGCATCACACTCCGGACCAGACAATGGTCCGAGGAGCCTAAAGGGGCGTCGACGGAAATCTGATATCCGTCCGGGTGAGAGGTCAGCAGAAGGTCCAACAGGGAAGGTGCATGATCCTCCACATCTGGAATCCGCGTAGGCGAAGTAACCAGTTGTGTCAGACCATATGCCAAGGCAAACTTAGAATGCTTAAGAAGATTATTCAGGACAAAGTCAAAGGTATAGATATTATACCTGATTGGCCAAATCAGCCATGGTTCCCTTTGCTACAGAAAATAAAAGATTCTGAGACAATTTATTTTCAACCTAATAACACTCTGCTTAAATCACCTTTCGGGAATCATCACAAGCTGTACAGATCGCTCAGACTTATTGCCGTGAAGTTGTACGCCAAACATTGTTGGAACGACACCTCACAGAAAGTACATACAGGCAATATGATGGATGCTTAAAAGTAGTGTTGCCCAAAATCGGTCTTGGTCTTGCAGTCTTGGTCTTGTTCTTGCATTTTTGCAAAACCAAGACCAAGAACAAGACCGCCTAATTTTAGCAAGACTAAGACCAAGACTGACCGTGCAAGATTTGAGCGAGAACAAGACTAAGCCTGAGAGACTTGCGTCTTGCAGTTAGGAACGAGTGTCGTTTCAGGTAATTCGGGTATACGCCTAGGGACTCTATGAGACGCAAAAATATATAAAAAAATTTGGAAAATTGGACTTATGCGCATTACGAACAATACCATAAACATACATAGCGGATGAAAATATTCATTAAAAGAAAAAACAGTGCATCCCTAGTTTTGACCATCGGCACTTTGATAGTGCGCGGCGTCTTGTTGTCGGCATCATCAAAGGTCAAATACTGACCTGTCAAAGAAATTTTGCAGCTATTCGGAAGTACAAGGTCAAGATACACGCGCCGGCGGCTTTCTATTGATATCGCATTCAATTGTCGCCGCCGCGCCGCACGCGCTACATTTGACACTGTTTGAATGCCGCCACAGAGTACATGTTCCAAAGAATAAAATAAGTTTCCGGGTGTTCAGAATGGACACGAATACATTATGCTGATCTCGCAAGGAATATTGTAATTAGATAATGGTAAGGATAGGTAGATACCATAATAACTTATTCTAGTAAGTAATTATTACAATATTAACTATAAATTATTATAATATTAAATATGGGTTTATAATAATTATTTACTATTATTATTATTACCTAAAAGATAAACATGTCCAATAAGTTAACTGCAAATCTCGATTTTTTTGAAGTGTGTGTTTTTGAACATAAAGTGTTCGAATATGTCGTCACCCATTTGATAAATATTGTAGACACTTTTAACACACTTGAAACGTGCAAACATTTTGTACAATGCTAATCGAATAATATAAAAAGTGTGCATATTAAATAAAAAGCGTAAAATAAGATCTATGTACTTTTTAGGAGCCCGAGTATCTATTAGAGAACCGTTTAAAGAAATTGATTGCATCGAATTGATGTAAATAATAGTGATTTGCACAATTTTAATAGTAGAAATAAAAATAAAATTACGATACCTGCTTTCCGGTTACACAAAGTATATAATGCGTTGGGTAGCGATAAACGCTTTTATAATAAGATTCCAAAAGAAATGTTAGATCTTTCACCTTTTCAATTTAAGTCAAACAAAAATGTTGGAACTGACCTCTCGTACTACAGAGGAATAACTAGAAATTTCTAAACCGGTTTGGTATCTACATATACAAATGTATATGTAGATACCAAACCGGTCTATCTTCATCACCTCCTTGTTCTCCAAAACAATGGAGTCCATTGTAAACTGCCAGCTCATGAGGTACCTTGAGGATCACCAGCTGATTAGTGACCGCCAATACGGTTTTCGCCGTGGTCGGTCAGCTGGTGATCTTCTGGTCTACGTAACTCACAGATGGGCGGAGGCAGTAGAGTCCAAGGGGGAGGCATTGGCCGTTAGTTTGGACATTGCGAAGGCCTTCGATCGGGTTTGGCACAAAGCGCTTCTTTCGAAGCTCCCTTCCTATGGGCTTCCTGAGAAATTGTGCTATTGGATCACCAGCTTTCTTGCAGATCGGGGCATCAAGGTCGTTGTAGACGGTGCAAGCTCCGATTGCAAGCCTATTAATGCTGGTATTCCACAAGGCTGCGTGCTATCGCCAACGCTGTTTCTTCTGCATATCAATGATATGTTGCAAACCCGTAACATTCATTGCTATGCAGATGACAGTACTGGTGATGCTCTTTACACCGGCCGAGCCAATATTTCTCGGGAAAACGTCTCCGAGTGCCGGGACAAACTTGTGTCTGAAGTCGAGTCTTTGTTGAACAGAGTCTCGGATTGGGGGCGACTAAATCTAGTCCAGTTTAACCCCCAAAAGCACAAGTTTGCGCGTTAACCGATAAAAAGAACCCCTTTGTCGTATCTACTAAGTTTCAAGGCACTCCCCTTGTTGCCTCAGCCAGTATCGGAATTCTCGGCGTCAACATATCGAGTGACATGCAGTTTCGTGGTCACTTGGAAGAGAATGCCAAATTGGTCTCTAAAAAAGCTTGGCGTGCTCAGCAGAGCGGGGCAGTATTTCATGCCGGCATACCGCCTGCAACTTTACAAGGCGCAGGTTCGGTCGCACATGGAATACTGTTCCCATCTCTGGGCTGGGGCTCCACAGTACCAGCTCCTTCCGTTTGACCGCATCCAGCGCAGAGCGGCTCGAATCGTCGACGACCGAGTGTTTTCCGATCAGCTCGATTCACTGGCACTGCGAAGAGATGTTGCATCTCTTTGCATTTTCTTTCGTATATACCATGGAGAGTGCTCTGAGGAATTGTTCGGATTAATCCCAGCCGCCAAATTTCGTGAACGCACTACGCGGCAAACGTCGCGATACCATCCACATCATCTGGATGCTTGGCGGTCCACCACTGTACGTTTCAAGAGGAGTTTTCTTCCGCGTACAACCTCTCTGTGGAATAGTTTACCACCAGCGATTTTTCCGGACCGATACGACCTGGGGACCTTCAAGAAAAGAGCGTACTCCTTTCTAAAGGGCCGGCAACGCACCTGCAATTCCCCTGGTGTTACGGTTGATCATGGGCGGCGGTAGTCACTTAACATCAGGTGAGCCGCATGCTCCTTTGCCCCCTCTTCTATCAACGAAGACGAAACTGAGGAAGGTGAAGAGAATGCGCCAAATATTACTCACTCACGTACAGCTATAACAAAATTACGCAGTATTTCCAGTTAAATAAAAAGAAGTGAGATATTGAAGAGGAAGTTTCAGTCTGCTTGTGAAGCAGCTGGCGTGCCATTAAATCTGAACCCCATAATCGATTGTCTAATGAGATGGAATTCCACACATGACATAATTGGATTTGGTTTAAAAGTGAGAACTGGCATTAACATATTGTGCACTTCTGTCACCGAATTGAATGATTTTCAAATCACAGATAGTGAATGGCAAATACTCGAAAAAATACATAAGTTTCTAATAAACTTTAAATTCTATCAACGAAACTTGGTGGAGAAAAATATGTTACATTACCTGCTAGTCATTTTATCATTCAATCTCTTGCTCGATAAAATTGAATCCATGGTAAAACAATTAGATGAGAAACCTAATCGATCCGAAGTGGATGAAAGGCTCATTTTGGGTTTTCAAGCAGCTCCAGACAAAATGCTTAAACATTATAAAAAGAGCAACTGGATTTATTGTACCTCTTTAATTTTAGACCCAAGGCATAAGACTCAGACTTTTGACATGACATTATGGGGGAAACAAATTAAAAAAGAAAGCCTGCGCAAATTTAATGAACTTTATAAAGAAAAGTTTACACTCAGTGAATACATCTCTAGAATCACCAAGAAATGAAAAGAAAGTATGTGAATATGATGAAGATGAAGACGTAATAGACTTTGAGAAATTGTATGCATGTCCCTCGACGTCATCTGGATCTGGATCTTTTCATCAAGGCTTAGTTATAGACGAGTTGGAAGAGTACCTAAGTAAACCCAGAGCCGCCAGTTCGGAAGACATTTTAGAGTGGTGGAGGACGCATGAGACAGAATATCCGACTTTATCGAAGATGGCCCGTGATTTTCTTTCAATACCTGCAACTTCAGTACCTGCTGAGAGATTATTTTCTAAAGCATCATTAGTAATTAGAAAACATGGAAATAGGTTAAGTGATGAGTCAGCCAGATGGTTACTTTGTATTAATTCTTGGTCAAAAGAATTAATATAAAGTAACAGTAATATCAAAGATGTTGTGTACTGTTATGTAATTTAATTGGTATTGTATTTTATTTTTTTTATTTAAATAAATGGTAAATTGTATAACTCTTTAATTACATTTCATATAAGGTTCTATCAATCTCTTTCTAGACAGATAATGTTCTTTATAATACAGTCAAGTTAATGTCAATTTGTTTTTTATAGTTTTGACTAAGTTTTAGCACATGTAAGCTTATTAAATGTAAACGTTTATTAAGAAACAGACTAACTCCCGTGGCCGTGAGAATTGGTAGACAGCTCAGTTGGTTAGAGCTTTGGCACGGATCGCTTAGGTCGTGGGTTCAAACCCCACCCGGTATTAGTTGATTTTTCGAATTTCTCATTAAATGTTTAGACATTTATTAATTTGGTTGGTCTTTCTATGGCTATGTTATTCAAGCTCAAAATGTGCCTACTCTGTTAAGTTGTTCTAAGATCTAAAGTAACGTTTAATAAATAACAATAGGCTAATAGGTAATTGCGAGACTTGCGAGACTCTTGCTGCAAGACCAAGACCAAGAACAGGACTGAGAGCGCAATACCAAGACCAAGAACAAGACCAGGTGTATTGGTGCAAGACCAAGACCAAGACTGGCTAAGTCTCGTCTTGTTCTTGCATTTGGGCAACTCTACTTAAAAGCATGGATGAAGTACTGTCAAGTTAAGTCTGCATCTGATCTAGTTATTTTACATTACCTTAGCGACCTTTTTTATCAGATAGCAAAGTACGGCACTATTAAGTCTCACAAATCAGCGATAAAACTTTTAAAGTTAAATAGTCTTGAAGACGATAAAATTAAGAGTTTTATGAAAGGAGTATTCAGGTTGCGACTACCTAAACCTAAATATGACTTAATTTGGGACCTTAACAAAGTTATAAATTATTTTGAACAGTTTTGGCGAAATGATGGGTTGATACTCGAGGTAAGATCTAAGAAGACAGTCACATTATTGGCGTTAGTAACGGCACATAGTGTTCAGACTTTTTCCCTGATAAAAATAGCCATGGTTTAATTGTCTAAAATAGTAATGTAAATCAACCAGTGTTAACGATCCTCTTTCACTCCTAGACTAGGAACTTGTCCGGCGTCTTGTTTAATTGCATACATAAATAGAACCAACCCTTTACAAATTAACAATCAAGATTCACTATTTTTCAGTTTCAAAAAACCACACCGCGCGGTTTCTTCTCAAACATTAAGCCACTGGATAAAATTGACGTTATCTAACAGTGGTATTGACATGTCAATCTTTAAGGCTCACAGCATTCGTCACGCGTCTACTTCGTCTGCTAATAGATTAGATGTGAATATCGATGTAATTAGAAAGACAGCCGGGTGAAGTGAAATTTCTAGCGTTCTTGCTAAATACTATATAATAAAGGAACAGTAAATGATCAAAGCTTCTTTGCGATCAATAGGTACTTTCAAATGATAGTTAAATTAATTGTGAATGTATCAAAATGAATATAAATGTTATATTCTGTGAAATTGTATATATGTGTTATATTATATTCTATGAAAATTATTATTTCTTGTTTTATTTTTACATAAAGACTCTGAATATCTACAATAAGTTAACATAAATCGCTAGAATGAAGCTGTGAATTATAATTAATGATCAAACGAATTTACCAAGTGAAGTTCAATCCTAATTATGTGAACAGCTTCAGTTTAGCGATTTAGGAGAGCTCTCCCTTAATTTTTTAACACTGTGTTTTCTCTATCAGTTAATACAAACCCTATTCCGTATAAAAAATCGTTAAAATAAAACTTAAGTCTTGTAATTCATTAAAATGATAAAATAAACACGAATTAATCAGCAGCAATTCTAATTGTATTTCTTTAAACGAATGAAGCAAGTATCGCGGGATATGCAGGAGGGTTTTAAACGCCCCCAGCACTATATTCCGGACGCGAAGCAGGAAGAATTTCGTACGTTGACCTGTTATTACCTGTCTCTGTCACTCCCGCGTAAATATAATGCGTCTTGCTCACACAGATGCAATGACCGCCGTCCTCAGGGATTGTAAAGGTTTTACCTGAGACTGTAAGGTTTGTTTGCACGTGGTATTGGGTTGGCCTTGAGGCACGACCAAAAATCCTTGGTTTGCTTGACATAATTAATAATTTTTGAATAATGAACATACGACATTCCATTTTGGGATGCGTTAGTGATCGCTCAGTTTTCGGACACAGTTATCTCTGTTATCTATTCTTAGTTTGTTGTTGTTTGTTAATTTTAGTTATCTTGTTTTAATTGTTAGGTGGTTTTGTTAAGTTTAATGTAGACAAAACTGTTGAATCTTTTGTAATAAATGTAACAGGCGGAACGTCATCGGAAAGTAGTAAGTCTGATACACAGAAATCGGATTCTGATTTTTGAATTAATTTTTTTTTATTTATAAGACGACACACACGGTCAGTTCAACTAATCATCCAACTGATCAGCTTAAACTACGACTGTTGATATTTTTTAAAATATCGGATTTTCGATATATCTATAAATAAACTTAGATATTTTTATATCTAAGTTTATTTATAGATATATCGAAGTTTTCTCCGATACTGATATATTTATAATAATCGATTTATCGAAAATCCGATATTTTATAAATATCAATAGTCCTAGTTTGAATTGATCAGTTGAAATGATTAGTTGAACTGACCGTGTGTGGCGACCATAACTCGATTTTTATAATTGTTTTTATAATGATTTCTTATATTTACGCGAACACTACACATTGATTAAAATAAAGAAGGAGGCTGGGTAGTACCACCTGCTTGGGACACTGTAATTAATACAATTAAAACTAAACCCAAGTATACCGCTGCTAGATTTCAAGACACAGTAAGTTCATTCTGCGTAGATCGGACCATAAACAATAATTAAAAAGATGAAGGTACTCCGGGTTAACATTAACATCGGGACGTCTGTCACCTCAGTCCCCCGTGACCATGGGTGCTGGTAGGCACCCGAAACGTCAGAAATTAAAAATCATATAAAGTTAAACGCGATAAAATCCGTAAAAGTAGTTTTAATCAACTGTTTTTATACTAAAATCAAAATAAATAATTTATATAATACCAATAATTTATTTAATACGATAATAAATTAATTTTTTTCCTTCAAATATTTCATAAAAATTACACTTAACACAAAAATGTTTGTGGCCACTGTCAGTAGGCAAAGAGGTCATTGTACGAAATTCTTTCCGCTCCGCGACTGGACTTTAGACGCTACACTCGCGCCACCTGAGCAACCGTTATTTAAATCGTGCCAACCAATTATCGGCTTCCTAGCTTAACTACCTTTTCTAAAACTAAGTTTTTTACATTTATTCAACTTCGAACTGACTTTTGTGTGTGAGTAAAAATATATATTTCATTCCAGGAGTGCAGAACTTGCTATTTGAACATAGAAAAAACAATAATCATGTATAACTTCCATAACACAACCATGCCGATAACTGTTGGGAGCACCTAACTCGAGAGATTACGACACATCTTCTCCTCAGGTATACCTCAAAACTTGAAAACGAGATTGTACAACCAGTGCATGTCACCAGCGATGACGTATGGGTCTGCGACGTGATCCTTCACTACCAGGTGTATATATAGGAAGCTTTAAATCGCTCAGAGAGCTTTGAAAAGGGCAATTTCTTTGCGTGATAAACTTAGAAATCAAGTTATCCGCATTAGAACCAGCTCAACGCTCGACGTAGCCCAACAGATTAGTAAACTGAAGTGGCAATGGACCGGTCGTATAGCTCCCTCTAGATGGAGTGACGACCTGGTAAGACATGCAATAAATCGATGGAATCTGGTAGCTCTGGTGGCTTCGGAAAATAGAAGACAATAAACACACCATTATATTTCATGCTGGAATAGATTTCAAGAACTAGCGATTAATTCTGACCTGAAGAATCGAGTTTGACCTGTGTTAACAAGCTGCATTTGCATCAGGTCACGTGTTTCCATTTACGTAACAAAAACACCCAGTATTCGAGGACGTTAAAAACGTATGCATCTGGTAGGTCAAGAGAATTAAAATGTATGCCAAAATAAATTCGGTTTTTGATTTCTAGGTCAGGGTCGAGCATTCTTACGAATAAAGAAATTTATATCCGGCAGAGTAATGTAAAATGATAATGATATCATTATCATCATCATCAAAGCCTATCAAAAGTCCACTATTGAGAATAGGCCTCTCATATAGATTGCTTCTTTATTCTTAAATAGAAAACCAAAGAAATGTTTATGTAGAGCTTGAGCGAGAACTGGGTACTGGATCTGCAACAATGCAAACCCTTATTCACTACCAACTTTGTCTCTATATAGAAATTCAATGCCGGCGTGAAAAAATGTATACTGACTGACGATGAAATATAACTTGAACCAAAGTAGCAGGTGATTGTATAGTTCTCTGAAGATAACCCTAATCGAAGGGAATGTCACTGCGTACGAAGCACAATGAAACAAATATGGTAATCTCATTTTTCTGCAAGATCTAGAATCGCTAATGTAGTGCTATAAGATCACAGAACTGTTAACGGTATGTGATAGTTACCACCAAAAGTATTATGAGCTTGGTGTGACAAGCGAGTAAAGATAGTCTAGATCTAGATCTATCTAGATAATATCTAATATCTAGATAGATCTAGATCTGTCAACTTCCCTAGCACCACGACTTTTTACATAAAATAATATGTTCATCTCACGTCATAAAATTAAATCAAAGATTAATTAAAAGTCTAAAAGAGATTTGTAAACAAATCTAAAGCACATTGTTGCGCGCCTAAGTTGACGTCATGTAGTGTCAGGGACGAGAGCGGGGGGAGTTTTCCAGAAAATGACACCATTAATCTTTCAACAGACAGCGCCATCTGGTGTCGAAACGAAGAACTAAGCTTCTAGAAGCCGACACTCGAACTTTCGGCGCCTTGTCGATTGGAGCGCGTATTTACTTGAATGTTCTGGATGTTTCGGTGCTAATGTGTATTTATAGGCGCTGCAAGATGCGATCGGGGAAGTATTGAATTTGGCGAGACAAGCGAAGCTTCGGAGCGGAATAAAGTGAATCAGTGTGATTAATTATTAATGTTTTAAGTTTAATTAGTGTAAAGTGAATTAAAGAGTTAATTTTGGTCATTCTATCGGCAATTTTTTGTCACGAACCTCAATCTCGTAAAACTTGGTGTCAGAATTTGGATAAATCATGCTTGATTTTACCTAAGGAGGAAACGGAGGGTGTCGGTACCCGAAGTCAACGCCAGCAGGAGACGGACCAAAGAAACCAACCAAAGACAAAAGGACCAAAGATTTGGTGGTGCAACGCCGCAGGCGTCGGAGGGCCAGCCGCCGGCTGCAGGCCCGTCAGTAGCTCCTACATTTGCAGCACCTGACTTAGGTGCTCTGATGGTGATACTGCAGGAGCAGGCTCGCCAACAGGAGGAACAGGCTCGCTTACAGGAGGAACAGGTTGGAAGAGCAGCTGCGGGGCGGACAAGAAGAACAGGTCCGTAGTTTGGAAGAGCAGCTGCGGGACGGACAGGAGGAACAGGCCCGTCGGTTGGAAGAGAAGATGCTCCTCATGAAGGATCTTCACGCTACCTTCGGGATGGAAATCAAGGAGGTGAAGGATAGGGTTGCTCAGCATGACAACCGCCTGTCAGAAGCTGAAACCCAAATCACGAAAGCTGAAACCCGAATCAACCAAGTGAACAATCGGGTTGACAACGTGATGGCTGAATAAAAGCCAAGCCATGACTGCACTTACACTAGGCCTGCGCGATCAGGCCTTAACTGTTCTAGAAGCTCTCGGTGAGGAAGTGACTTATGAGCAGCTCCTTGAGGCATTGGAGGCGAGATATGGCGACGCTCACCTGGAACACGTCTTTCGTGCGCTTAAAGAGCGCAGCTTAAAGATCGCGTGCAGCGCATCAATGAAAACCTGCAGCAGTGGGCTCTAGAGGTGGAGAAGCTGGTGCGAAAAGCATACTGATCTGTACCTGCGCTCATTGAAGGGAACCTGGTGCAGACATTCATCGACGGCATCCGCGACTTTGAAGTCAGAGCTGCTGTGAGGCTGGGGCACCACGAAAGGCTTAAGGACTCCTTGTCCCATGCACTGGAGATGGAAGCCGTGCGACAGGATCATCGTTCCCATCGCGTCAGCGAGGTTGCAGCAGCTACAGTTCGCGACTGCAACTAAGGATACAGCCCTAGGTGCTATGGCTGTGGGAAAAGGGGCCATCTTCGATCCAGCTGCCCTAAGCGAACTGTAGAAAGGGAAGTTGATCAATCTCGAGAGGTTAGTGCACCTCTTCCCCCCGGACCTCTGAGGTGTTCAGACGTGTTTTAATAAAGTATTTATTCAAAATTTAAAATAACTAAAATTAAATTAAATTATTCGAGTGTGAGAAGTAGGGTTGCATAAACGTGAGGAGGTTATTCTGTAGTTTGCTCCTGGTACGCGCCTAGTAGCCTTTCGCTTCACTGATTCATCGCTTCGTCGGCGCCGTGCCCGCCCACCACCGTTTGCTGCTCGCCCCGGAAGGCGTAACCACGCCCGGAAGGCGTAACCACGCCCAGACAATACTCGTGCGCAACGCCATCTTGCCCCACTGTGTCTCACCGACCACTGTGCTCCTGCAAACTTCTGTCGCCCTAGTATCCAGCCGCAAATCAGTAAGCATAATTTCAGCAATTTTTCGTCACTTGCGCGGACCTGCCTCTACAAAGACATTAGTTACTGCGACTGCCTACGGACTTCTGTTGTCTTGGTACTTTGTAAATGGATTCGAAACTCAACACAAATATTGACTTGGACGGTGTCGGTGACATGTCGACTGACATGTCCCTGGCGGAGGAAAAAACGCCACCAAACTTTGTAACTCAACGCACCTATCCACGGGTACCATTTGAAAACCAGCCAAATGAGCAATTGAGTGATCAGTTTGATAACTTCAGGGAGGAAATGAGACAATTAGTCACATTCTTCAATTCATCACACAAAAAAGAGTTTTCGGACCTCAATTCGACACTTAAGGAAATAAAAGAATCTACTCAAAACATACTGAGCTCGATAGGGTATTTAACCGCACAAAATGAAGAATTTCAGAAAAAGATTACATTGATGGAGAGTCATATCAAAGAAGACAGGCAATACATATTATATCTCGAGCAAAAAATAGAAGATCTTCAAACAGGGAGCCGAAAAACAAATTTTGAGATTAAAAATGTGCCCAAGAAGGAAAAAAGAGAATAAGCAGGACCTGATCGATATGGTTGTGTGCCTCTCAGACACCATAGACTGTAAAATAAACAAAGGTGACATTAAGGATATCTACAGATTAAAAGGGAAAAACCCAGACCAAAAAAATACACCTATTATAGTAGAAACATCGTCGGCCCTGCTGAAAGCGGATGTACTTAAAATGGCTAAGTCTTTCAATGTAAGAAATAAGACGAAATTGTGTGCAAAACATCTTGGTTTAAAAACGAATGAAGACACGCCCGTTTTCCTGTCGGAACACTTGACTGCTAAAGGGTCTCGACTTCATTATTTGGCGAGAGACTTAGTCAAGTCCAAGAGATATAAGTTTTGCTGGACGGCGTACGGAAAAGTGTATGTGCGAAGAAATGAACAATCGGCTATTATTCCAATAAAAAGTGAGGAACAGGTACACAATTTGCTGTTACAAGACTGACTATTTATTAATAATACTTTTAATTATTTATTACTTAGTGCCATAGATGTATTTCTTTTGCATGCTATTTTAAATCCATATATTGTAGACATTTTGCTAGAATACCATTCATATGTTAACTACATAAAAATGTTGCGGTGCATTCTGCAGAGTTTCTCGCTGCCGAATGATGATACAACTATTTGTCTTTTTAACTTAAGTCACGCTTTGGCGCTGTTATTATGCTTACCCAAGTGCTACGCATACAATTCATTTAATTATTTGCATGAAGTCCAGCCTGAAGGACACTCACATACTACATCACGCATAAACACACAAACTTACGCGCACACATATACACACACATATTCACTTACACTTAAATTTATATATATTCCCATACATCTGGTTGCAAGCATTCACACATTCATAAAATATTATTACATACTGCAAAACCCCAGGTCTTACTTCTACCATTCTAACATATATGCATATTACATAAGCCCGATATCTATCTTGAACGAAACTTCAAATTTAAATCATATCCGACATCCCCATATTAATATGACTAGTTTTTACCTACAATTACAAAATGGGTGACACAATCAACACAATAAATGATTTGGACGCATTAGAAATTGCTCGCTCATTTGAATGTGATATTTCAGAATTAAAAAAATGTATTGAAGTAAGAAAAAATGATTTCACCATGATCTCTCAAAATATACGCAGTGTATATAAAAACTTTGATGACTTTCAACTAATATTATCAAACCTTGAATTTGAAGCAGATGTCATTACTTTAACTGAATGCAGATTAGACCAAAACAAACCTATTCCACAAATAACTAATTATCACTCTTATTTCACTAAAACTCAATTAAATCAAAACTCTGGTGTAGTCGTTTATATAAAAAGTAATTTAAAACATAAAGTAAGTGAAATAAAATTAGCTCAAGCTAATTGTCTTCAACTCGAAATATTAAATAATACCATTCTGTGTATCTATCGTTCTCCTTCCTATATTAACGCAGATGACTTTATCGATTCCCTAAGTACTCACTTGGACTCTCTAAACTCTTCTAAAAGTATAATAATTGCGGGTGATATTAATATCAACATAACAATCAAGTCTATAGAACCACCATATGAATTAAAAGATCGCATCAATTACTTAAATATGCTGGCAGTGTACGGTATACTACCTGGTCACACAATCCCTACCAGGGAAAAAAATTGTTTGGACCATTTTATGATGAAAATGAATAAAACCAAATTCCATGCAACAATAGCTGTATTACATACTAGTACTACGGACCACTTTACCACATTTCTTTCGATATCAAAAATAAAATACCATCAAATAGCAAGCAAAACTAGAACAATTGTAAATTATGAAGCTGCTGCGCTAGACCTTGAAACTAAAAACCTCACAGAATTGCTCTACTGCAATGACCCGGATGCTGTGATAAATGGTCTAGTGTATAGTCTAAAGGAGATAATTAAAAACAATACTGTCGTTACAACTATACCTAAAAAAAATCGTAACATTAAGCCATGGATCACGCCTGGAATTCTGCGCTGTATCCGAAATCGAAATAAATTGCAAAAGAAAGTAAAAGACGACCCCTACAATGAACTTAATAAAATTATATATATTAGATATCGAAATTATTGTAACAATCTTATTAAAAAACTAAAAAGACAATATGAAAGAGAATTATTGAATAAATCTATTAATAATAATAAAAAATTATGGAAAAATATTAAAAATATTACCTTTACCAGTATGAGTAATAATAACAATAATATAGATCTACTAAACGTCATGCCCTCTCCAGCTGCATCTGCGGATTACGTAAATCACTTTTTTGCAAATATAGGGAGACAACTGTCTCAACAGGTACAGCTGTCTCAAGAGGAATTGAATGATTATTTGCGTAACTTACCAACTCAGTCAAACTCTTTTGTTTTGCTTGACACTGATCAGGATGAGGTGTCTAGTACACTACTGTCACTAAAAACGAGCAGTGCCCCTGGCTGGGACAACATTCCTACCATATTTCTCAAGCGTGTAAGACTTCAAATTGTACCGATCTTAACTCATTTCATAAATCTTTGTTTTCACAAGGGGACCTTTCCATCGCTATTTAAACAGGCTATCATTACTCCAGTTCACAAATCAGGGGATAGAGACAGTGTAACTAATTATAGACCGATCTCTGTCTTGCCCGCCATTTCTAAGATAATGGAAAAGTTGCTCAATTCACGGTTACTTAACTATCTGAACAGATACAATATTTTATCTCCCTCTCAGTATGGTTTTAGACAGGGAAGATCGACTGAAGACGCAGTCTCTGCGTTGAGCTCGCTGGTGGTTGAGAAACTTGATAGTCACAAAAAAATGCATGGCAGTATTCCTTGACTTACAAAAAGCGTTTGACACTGTCTCTATCCCTATCCTGCTGCGTAAACTGGAAGCAATTGGTATGAAGGGAACACCACTTAATTTGCTCAAGGACTACCTGTCTAATAGGAAACAGAGGGTAAAACTTGATTCCTTCATTAGTGGAGACTCGGAAGTGACATATGGTGTACCTCAAGGTAGTGTCCTTGGGCCTACTCTTTTTCTCATTTACATTAATGACCTTTGTGATATGAAAACAAAAAATGCTCAAATCCTTTCATACGCTGATGACACAGCCGTAGTCTTCAGTGCAGACTCATGGGAAAACGTAAGGAAACAGGCTGAGAGTGGCTTGAAACAGATAAACAAGTGGCTAAGCAATAACCTCCTTTCTTTAAATACCACCAAAACTAATTATATTTGCTTTAGTATTTATAACAATACACAACCACCAAAAGACTTCTCTATAAAAATACATAAATGCAATACTAGCCCAAATGTAAAAACTTGTAGTTGTCCTGAAATTCAGAAAGTTGACCAAGTAAAATACCTAGGCGTCTATGTAGATCAGAGGTTGTCATGGTATCCGCAGCTGGAATATATTTCCTCAAGACTCAGAAAATTAATCTGGATCTTCAGGATGCTGAGATACGTGGTGCCCAGGATGGTTGACAACCAAACTAGCTCTGAAAAAGGTCTCCTTATTAAAATATATTACTCGCTGGTGCAATCTATCTTGATATATTGTATATCTATCTGGGGTGGTGCTGCCAAAACCCGTTTTATTGAGGTAGAGCGGGCCCAGCGAAGACTAATTAAGACCATGTGTTTTCAAAATTTGGGGTTCTCGACCGAGCGTCTTTACCAAAACACTGGTATTCTTTCTGTTAGGAAATTATACATAATGCAGGCAGTTTTAAGAAAACATTTATCCTTGCCTTACAATCCTGATATCAAGAATAGGAGAAGACATGACATTGTTGTACGAGCTCCTCGAAGCAACACTGCCTTTGCTAAAAGACAATATACCAAACGGTCAGGACATCTATATAATACAGCAAACAAGGTATTGGGAATATATGATAAAGTCTTTTTTGAATGTAGAAGACTTCTTAAGATATGGCTACTCCCTAAGTCTTACGATGACACTGAGGCTCTTCTAGAGTAATGAAGCAATAATTAAATTACATTATATTATTTTAGAATTTTACACACAAACACACCACTCAGTTTCACACACACACACACACACACACAAACAAGACACACACACACACACACACACACACACACACACGCACACACACACACACACTCACACACTCACACACTCACACACACACACACACACACACACACACACTCACTCACATACACACACAGCGCGCGCGCATTCAGGCTTATGTTGCTTAAGTTGCTTTGGCTGATTTATAAATGTAAATAAATAAGTATATTAAGTCATTTTTGTTAGACCACATATATTATTGTTACTTATATATTTTTATTTTGTTTCGTAATTATTATTTATTAAGTTTTCTTGTAAGAAATGACCTATTTTAAGGAAGAGCAGTGTCCCCTGGCACAGGCTGATTCAAGCTTAAAAGGAGACACTGGTCACATATATTCTAAGTACTTAAACTGTTACAGCAAATAAAACATTATTATTATTATTATTAGTGCAGCTAACGGCACCGCCTGGCGGTGGCAGGATCGTCGTTCCCCTCGCGCTAGGGAGGTTGCAGCAGTTACGGTTCGCGACCACAATAAAGGATAGAGCCCTAGGTGCTATGGCTGTGGGGAAAGGGGCCATGTATTCGATCCAGCTGCCCTCAGCGAACCCTAGAAAGGGAAGGTGAACGATCTCAGAAGGGAAGTGCGGCTAACATCACTGCCCAGCAGCAGCCGGGATACTATCAGACATCGCAGCAGGAAATCTCATGGCAACGCGTATTCATTGTCAAGAAGACCTTGTCCTAAAGATTGAAAACACTGTACTAGGCAAGAGAGTAAGGAAGTGGTATCCGTGAGGATGCTCAGGACATACCACCTCAGCAACGAGTGGAAGGACAGCCTACGGCATGCACAGCAGGAAGATCCGGACATCAAGCCGATTCTGGAATGGATGAAGACCCGTGCTACCAAGCCTAAGTGGAGCGATGTCTCAGCGATGAGTTCAACCACGAAAAGCTACTGGGCCCAATGGGACAGCTTGCTCATTCAGGATGGAGTCCTATGCCGTAAATGGGACAATGGTCGAGGAGACAGCTGTCGTTTGCAAATGGTTGTCCCTAAAGCTAAAGTGCCGAATGTTCTACATCTGTGCCATAAGGGTCGTTCAAGAGTCCATCTGGGAGTTAAACGAACTCTACTGAAGGTCTGACAACAGTTTAACTGGGTCCATTATCGTGACGATGTCGAGGATTGGTGTCGTACATGTACAGGTTGTGCGGCTGTGAGGGGACCTCAGACACGTAGTAGAGGAGCATGGAAATTGTACAATGTTGGTGCACCATGGGATAGGACAGCCCTTGAAATTGCGGAGCCGTTACAGGAAGGCGCAAGAGGAACTCCTAAGATCGTCCATGTGGATCGCCTGGCGCGTTATTATGGGGCCGATAATGCTTGGGACGAGCATGTCTTAGGAGGGGGCAGTGTTGCGCGCCTAAGTTGACGTCATGTAGTGTCAGGGACGAGAGCGGGGGGAGCTTTCCAGAAAATGACATCACTAATCTTTCAACCGACAGCGCCATCTGGTGTCGAAACGAAGAACTAAGCTTCTAGAAACCGACACTCGAACTTTCAGCGCCTTGTCGATTGGAGCGCGTATTTACTTGAATGTTCTGGATGTTTCGGTGCAAATGTGTATTTATAGGCGCTGCAAGGTGCGATCGGGGAAGTATTGAATTTGGCGAGACAAGCGAAGCTTCGGAGCGAAATAAAGTGAATCAGTGTGATTAATTCTTAGTGTTTTAAGTTGAATTAGTGTAAAGTGAATTAAAGAGTTAATTTTGGTAATTCTATCGGCAATTTTTATTGTCACGAACCTCAAGCTCGTAACAATATAATTGTAAATATATTATACTATAATTGCATATAATAGCTGTCCATAATTGCTAAATGTTTGAGGTGACTAACGAAGAGTACTCAAAGGTATTATATATTATCCAAGGATTTTAGAAATATGGATTAATGTTTACGTTCTCATTATGAATATCGATATTAGTACTAAAGAAAATTTTTCATAATTTTTAAGTACCTATCCAGTTTCTTGTAGCATCACCTACGTACATTATTTTGTATATGCTAAGTTTAAGTTTAAGTAATACTTATTATAAGGCAGGTCAACTAAAATCCCTCCAATTCCTGGTAGTAAATGCTGATGAAACTTTAGATGGCAAATTGCACTACCTTTATAAATATTTATGACACTTTTTCGCAACTCAGCAGCAGTTTTATTTGTCACTACTAAAATTATCCCTTCTCAAGTCTTCTGAAAAATTAAGATAAGAGATAAAATTCAAGAAAATTTTAACTCAATTACCGCCATAATTTACATCTGGTCGAGACTGGCTTCGCAACCAGCTCGTCGTAAAATTAATAAAGTTGTAGAAATAATTGCTTCACCTACGCGTTTTGTATTTGTTACTATATATATCCATATTCTGATCATCTGCAATTTTCAACCAGTTTTAATGATTCTCATAATATATAATAATTTATATTTATTTTATTCATTCACAACCTTTAAAAAGTCCACTACCTCTTAGAGTGCCTTATGGAAAAAGAAATTTTGTTACAACATAGTTATACGCTTTGCAGCCAGGTTGAATACCGCAGTTTTTTATTATTTATCAGTTGTTATCAGAAAGGTGCTGCTACTCATCTGTTTCCCTGTTTTAGTTCATCGCGTAGTGGCGTAGCGTGCAGTGACACCCATTCCATGGGTGTCGTAAGTGGCGAGAAAGGGTTTCTTTAATATACTCAACTTGGTAATCTAAGCGTATCATGCAAAGAGATAAGTAATTCCATCCTTATTTATGATAAATTTACCAGCTTAAGATCCATTTGTATACTTATTTATAAACAAATACTTATCTGCTTACTCTTTTTTTTATAGAAGAGGGGGCAAACGAGCATGCGGCTCACCTGATGTTAAGTGACTACCACCGCCCATGATCAACCGCAACACCAGGGGAATTGCAGGTGCGTTGCCGGCCCTTTAGAAAGGAGTACGCTCTTTTCTTGAAGGTCCCCAGGTCGTATCGGTCCGGAAAAATCGCTGGTGGTAAACTATTCCACAGAGAGGTTGTACGCGGAAGAAAACTCCTCTTGAAACGTACAGTGGTGGACCGCCAAGCATTCAGATGATGTGGATGGTATCGCGACGTATGCTGCGTAGTGCGTTCACGAAATTTGGCGGCTGGGATTAATCCGAACAATTCCTCAGAGCACTCTCCATGGTATATGCGAAAGAAAATGCAAAGAGATGCAATATCTCTTCGCAGTGCCAGTGAATCGAGCCGATCGGAAAACACTCGGTCGTCGACGATTCGAGCCGCTCTGCGCTGGATGCGGTCAAGTGGAAAGAGCTGGTACTGAGGAGCCCCAGCCCAGAGATGGGAACAGTATTCCATGTGCGGCCGAACCTGCGCCTTGTAAAGTTGCAGGCGGTGTGCCGGCATGAAATACTGTCCCGCTCTGCTGAGCACCCCAAGTTTTTTAGAGGCCAATTTGGCCTTCTCTTCCAAGTGACCACGAAACTGCACGTCTTTCGATATGTCGACGCCGAGGATTCCGATACTGGCTGAGGCAAGAAGGGGAGTGCCTTGAAACTGAGGAGATACGACAAAGGGGTTCTTTTTATCGGTTAACGCGCAAACTTGTCTTCTGGGGGTTAAACTGGACTAGATTTAGTCGCCCCCAATCCGAGACTCTGTTCAGCAAAGACTCGACTTCAGACACAAGTTTGTCCCGGCACTCGGAGACGTTTTCCCGAGAAATATTGGCTCGGCCGGTGTAAAGAGCATCACCAGTGCTGTCATCTGCTTAGCAATGAATGTTACGGGTTTGCAACATATCATTGATATTGTAACGCTTCCCCCCTCTCATATTATAAATATATTAAATACTAAATATATTATATTCCCCTTTATATTAAAAATTATATATATGTGACCAGGATAAATATGTTATGATCTTTCTAAATGATCTTTCTAAAGGTTTAATAATAGGCCGTTTGTAATATTTTGGCGTGATCGACTTAGTTAGGGCTCTTATTTACGTTGTGTTTGTTAAGTAACTTAGTTCTTTTAGGTGTCTTTTGGAAGAATGAATATTCGCTAGAGCAATTTAAAACTGTTGGTAGTGCCTTATAAGCTAAGTGAACCCCGTTCACGAAGACAGGGCTCGAGAAAGGTTAAGACATAAAACGTCCTTATTCCACTTGTATCAGGTTTACATTATTAATTTATTATTAATTATCCCTTCCCGTCGATTGACCTCTCGGTCGAAGTTGGACTTACCTAGTCGGACTATTTGTCCCAGGTAAACGTATTCGTCAACAACTTCGAGCATAGTGCTCCCAACAACTACCGGCATAGGTGTGACATGGACATTGAACATGATCTTTGTTTTGTCCATGTTCATCTTAAGACCTATCCGTTGGGAGGCACTATTGAGGTCATTGAGCATAGTGCTTAAGTCCTCCAGCGATTCTGCCATAAGGACTATATCGTCGGCAAATCGAAGGTGAGTGATGTACTCGCCATTGATGTCAATACCGTATCCTTTCCAGTCCAGTAGCTTGAAAACATCTTCCAATGCAGCGGTGAAGAGTTTCGGGGATATAACGTCACCCTGTCTTACACCTCTCTGCAGTTGGATAGGTTTCGAGCTCTGGTTCTGTACTCGGATAGCCATCGTAGCCCTACTGTACAAACACTTCAGCACTTCGATATACCGACAGTCAACTTGGCACCGCTGAAGGGACTGTAGCACCGCCCAAATTTCGACGGAATCAAAGGCTTTCTCATAGTCCACATACGCCAGGCAAAGTGGCAGATTGTACTCTTCAGTCTTCTGTACAATCTGCCGCAAGGTATGTATGTGGTCTATGGTACTGAAGCCTTTTCGGAAACCGGCTTGTTCGGGAGGCTGGAAGTCGTCAAGTCTGCGTGCCAGACGATTCGTAATGACTCTCGAAAACAGCACGTAGACGCGGCTCAGAAGGGAAATCGGTCTGTAGTTCTTTACGAGAGCGTTGTCGCCTTTCTTAAAGAACAAGACCACCGCACT
Source organism: Parnassius apollo (assembly GCA_907164705.1). NCBI lineage: Eukaryota > Metazoa > Arthropoda > Insecta > Lepidoptera > Papilionidae > Parnassius > Parnassius apollo. The sequence continues at coordinate 7,331,513 of CAJQZP010001558.1, read as the reverse complement.
TCTGCTCCACGCCTCTGGAGTAGTGCCACCATGTAGGACGGAATTGAAGAGCTTCTGAAGGACTTCAAGTACCGGTGTTCCACCCGCTTTCAGAAGCTCCGCTGTAATTCCATCCTCGCCTGGGGCCCTGCCGTTTTTAAGGTGCTGGAGAGCCATTCTAATCTCGCTTAGACTGACGTCCGGGATATCATCGGAATAGTGTCGGATAAGACTTGCTCTTGGATCGTTACTCACACTTGCGTGTGGCTCCAACGATGATGTGTACAGCTGCCCATAGAACCTCTCAATCTCACTCAAAATCTCAGGTGTCCCGGAAACGATGTTGCCACACTCAGTCTTCAGCTTTGACAGTTGGCTCTTTCTGGCAGACAGATCTCTGGCAAAGACTTTGGAGCCCTGGTTCCGCTCGATCGCTTCTTTAATACGAGAAGTATTAAAGTTGCGTAAGTCTCGCCGTATGCATTTGGAGATCTGTCTGTTCAGTTGCCTGTATGCTGTCAAATCTGTTGACGATTGCAGCCTCATCTCCCGTCTAACAGCCATGAGATTAAGAGTGTGATCGGAGAGTTTTTGTGTTCTTCTGCGGCGGGTCTTGCAGAACTTAGCTCCGACCGCATGGACAGTTTCCACGAGCTTGTCGTTCATATCGTCCACTGCATTGCAATCTTCTAGGCACTGGAAGCGGTTACGTAACTCGAGCTGAAAGGTTTCGGGATTCTGGATTAGAGCACGAGGGGGACGGAGCGTTGACTTTATTAGACGAGACCTCTCCAACTTAACGTTTAGGTTCAGTGTGCCTCTAACCATTCGGTGATCGCTGCCAGTTTTCACCCTTGCGATCACTGAGACATCACTGAACAGTTGGCGTCTGGTCGTCATAATGAAGTCAATCTCATTTTTTGTCGAACCGTCGGGGCTCGACCAGGTCCACTTCCTGTGGGGCCGCTTCTGGAAGAAAGAGTTCATCATAAAGAGTCCCTCTTTCTCCATAAAGTCGGCCAGCTGCTGGCCCCTTCGGTTCCGTTGCCCTACTCCAAATTTCCCTACCTTCAGGTCAATCGACGGATTCAACTCGGCTGGGCAGCGTTCGGGAAATTACGGCATATCTTTTCGTCAGGTATACCTCAATCTCTAAAAACTAGATTGTACAACCAGTGCGTGTTGCCAGTGATGACTTACGGATCTGAGACGTGGTCCTTCACTGCTGGCCGTATGAGGACGCTTAAGGTCGCTCAGCGAGCTATGGAGAGGGCTATGCTCGGAGTTTCTCTGCGTGATAGACTCAGAAATGAGGATATCCGCAGTAAAACCAGAGTGACCGACATAGCCCAACGGATTAGTAAGCTGAAGTGGCAATGGGCCGGCCATATAGCTCGAAGAACCGATAACCGATGGGGAAGAAAGGTTCTCGAGTGGCAGCCTCGTACCGGTAGGCGTAGTGTAGGGCGACCCCCACTAGATGGAGTGACGACCTGGTAAGACATGCAGGAAGTCGATGGATGCAGGTGGCTCAGGACCGTGCTTTGTGGCATTACTTGGGGAGGCCTATGTTCAGCAGTGGACTTGTGAAGGGCTGTAATGATGATGATGATGATCCCTTCCCGCTCGAAAAAGGCTCAAAATATATTTATACAAAATACCCAATACAAGGGCTTCGCTCTCCTACATTTATTTAAAAAAAAATGTAGGGGAGGCAAACGGCCCCACACACGCCGTGCACGGTGAGCGCCAACCATTTTGATGCACTCCCCCCCGAAGGGAAAGCTAATTTGGGAACTGGACCGTAGTCCACAGCAAAATAACTGGCGAACCAGTAAAGAGGCTTGGCCCCTTGCTAGTGTGTAAGCACAAACATCGACCGAAGTCGTGCATGTCAATGCGTGTAAACGCCAAACAGAATACGAACGAATCCAGCCACAGTGAATGTACGTCACACGGTTTAGGCAAATAGACACACCGGCCATAAACCCTCCGTGAGCGCCACCACCTGCCAGACCGCCGTTCCTGCAGACGTGATGTAAGTGTATGGCATCACCACCAATTGCATGATCAGCACGGCTACTAGCCGCAGAGCGTGTCATGAGTCTACCGCTCACCTCAAGGGAATGGGGTCCCACGTTGTGCGGCTTTCGGCCGCAGCCTTGAGAGTCTCCTCAGATTCTCCCGCCAGCTACCACCCGCAAGAGGTCGACACATATGCTCCACCAACCAATACAACGGCAGATATAGCCAAAAGGCAGATATAAGAGTAATAATTCGCCATCAGAAAGGGTTTGTGTCACTGACGTTGAGTAAATGCATTTTCGATCATGTTTGTCTCACCCGCCAACAAGTTGCCTTCAATCATTCAAAGGTGGGAAAGTTACAGAGATATAATATTATGTTGTTATATAAAACATCGTGGGGGGCAGACAGTCTGCAGCCCCGTAATGTAGGGACCCGACTTGGGCAAAGCTAATCAGGCGTGAGTCAAACCAAGACGCAGAGAGCGCCATTGAGAATAGCGTCCCACCGAACAACCATCGCAAAGACGCAACGCTGCAGAACGCAACAAGCATCAATACGACTATCGTCGGGCTTACACAATCTCAAGGTCCCCCATAGCAGACATCACCACCTGCATACCTCCATCGACCAGAACCACAAGAGTGCGTCGAATCAGGCGCAGCACATCGGCAGATCCATCACAAGACGCAATACCGTAAGTAGCAGTAAGCATCAATTCAACTATCATACGGATGGCGCCCCCCTCACAACACACCCACATGACCCCTATCGACTTTGGTAACAAAGTTTGTATTGTTGTTATATAAAAAATATCACCAACGTATCATAGTAGCACGCTACCAAGACGCCAATGAACAAAACTCCACGTATCATAGCGCTAATGCACTAAGACATGAAGTTGAGTATGCCTGTTACACTTAAAAGTGCTACCAAACACACTCATCATCCTAATCCGAAAGATAGACTACGCATCGCTATGCGCTACTACGCCGCTCACAAACGGTATGGATGTGCGATGTCCACGGGAAAGCCGTATTGCTACAACAAACCCGCTTACCACCGGCACTAAGAGGTTATTTGTTTACCTCCATCGACCAGAACCACAAGAATGCGTCGAATCAGGCGCAGCACACCCGCAGATCCATCACAAGACGCAATACTGCAAGTAGCAGTAAGCATCAATGCAACTATCATACGGATGGCGCCCCTGACAACACACCAACATGACCCCTATCGATTTTGGTAACAAAGTTTTTATTGTTGTTATATAAAAAATATCACCAACGTATCATAGTAGCACGCTACTAAGACGCCAGTGGACAAAACTCCACGTATCATAGCGCTAATGCACTAAGACATGAAGTTGAGTATGCCTGTTACACTTAAAAGTGCTACCAAACACACTCATCATCCCAATCCGAAAGACAGACGACGCATCGCTATGCGCTACGACGTCGCCCACAAACGGTATGGGTGTGCGATGTCCACGGGAAAGCCGTATTGCTACAACAAACCCGCTTACCATCGGCACTAAGATGTTAATTGTATACCTCCATCGACCAGAACCACAGGAATGCGTCGAATCAGGCGCAGCACACCCGCAGATCCATCACAAGACGCAATACCGCAAGTAGCAGTAAGCATCAATTCAACTATCATACGGGTGGCGCCCCCCTCACAACACACCCACATGATCCCTATCGACTTTTGTAACAAAGTTTGTATTGTTGTTATATAAAAAATATCACCAACGTATCATAGTAGCACGCTACTAAGACGCCAATGAACAGAACTCCATGTATCATAGCGCTAATGCACTAAGACATGAAGTTGAGTATGCCTGTTACATTTAAAAGTGCTACCAAACACACTCATCATCCCAATCCGAAATATAGACGACGCACCGCTATGCGCTACTACGCCGCCCACAAACGGTATGGGTGTGCGATGTCCACGGGAAAGCCGTATTGCTACAACAAACCCGCTTACCACCAGCACTAAGATGATATGTCTAGAACACATCGGTTAGCGAGTCCAAGTTTACCTCGGACCAATTGCTCGTGAAGCAGCATACACGCCACCATAATATTCCTTTTCAAGTCCCTAATAAGGACTAGTCATTTTGCTACAGTACTAGGAGCAGTCGGTCACCCGACCACTCCATACAATGCTTATGCATCAAGGAGACCTCCTATAATATTGCTTTTGTATCATAGACCTTACTTTCATAAGTCATGCATATATAGTTTTACGCGCTCAAGTCGACGATACACTAGCGCCATCTAGTGTCAGGAAGGCTAGTTAGCCCAGGCTTGGTAGCACTCCAGCTTTTAGCATGATGCTATTTTACAGGAGCGACCAAACCATGGCTGAGATTTGCCTCCAATGGGCACCACAGAGGAAGGAATAAAAAGTTCCATACCCTGAAGTACCACATCAGTGACAGAATCCGCAACAACGTTGGGATCGTCCGGCGAGAAACAAACCCGCCCCCAAGGGTAGGATGCAAAGAAAGACCGCATCCCATCCCAATCGGCTGACCTATAGTGCCAAACACGGCGGCAGCCAGATTGCAACTGCGATTTCAGCGTGAGTGGCACCACACTCCGAACAAGACAATGGTCCGAGGAGCCTAAAGGGGTGTCAACGGAAATATGATATCCGTCCGGGTGAGAGGTCAGCAGAAGGTCCAACGGGGAAGGTGCATGATCCTCCACATCTGCAATCCGCGTAGGCGAAGTAACCAGTTGTGTCAGACCATATGCCAAGGCAAAATCATGAACAGATCTCCCCGCATGATCGGTTAAACGTGAACTAAGCCATTCGGCGTGATGGGCGTTAAAGTCGCCGAGGATCACGATCTCTGCGGAGGGGATCTGCTGTAGCAACGAATCTGTAGCCATTTGGACGTGGTCGAAGAGTCGGTCTGTTTCGGCATTACCGCTATGGGACCTATAGAGGCACCCGTAGACGCGCGGATGGTCGTCGCTGTCTACGCGTATCCAAAGGATGGACAGGTCCGAACCTTCAAGTCTACCGAGGCGTCGAGAACAGATGTCCTCTCTGACGTAAACGCAAACTCCAGCCCGAGGCACAAAGCAGTGTTCCAGTTTGTACCCCGGGTAGGAGAGATACGAGACATCAGCCGGAGAGGACACCTGCGTCTCGGTCAGAAAGAGCAGAGCCGGCCTCGCCGTCTCGAGATGGTAGTGGACGGCGTTTAGGTAAGAGTGAAGTCCCCTGATATTGCAGAAATTCACGGACAGCGTGTCAGGGGTCGCCTTGGTTTTGTTGCTCAGTTTGCCCCGAGCAGTTGTAGTCTTGAGCGGAATTTTGCCCCCCCCCCCCCCCCCGAATACACGGCCCGAATACACGGGGCAACCTGAGCACCCACGCTCAGAAGTGGAGAAACATGATCGTGGATGCTCAGCGAGGGATTCTCCTGCGGTGCTTGTACCCTCCTGGGGTAGTATATCATCATTTAATTCCGCTACCATGTTGATGGGGTGGGGGGGATTTGGGCCTCCGGCCACCTGCACTCACCAGACGAAACGCGGAAGCAGAGCTTCCACTTCACGCCGGTATTCTGTGAGGTCGTGGTACCACCCCGGTTTGAGCCGGCCCATACGTGCAACAGCAAAGCTGCCGCGTGGCTCTACCATTGTTTACTAATATAAATAAACAAATGAATAATGTTAGAAAGTCCAGTCATGAAAAAAAACCACAAATATCAAGTTCAACTTTGTTTATCCCTATATTATATACTATATTGTATATATACTAGCTGCTGCCCGCGACTTCGTATGCGGATGATGTTGCTTATTCCAGCGACAACGGGGTCGTCAAAATCGACGATCTAAAACGTCTGATGTCGAATTTTAAGAGCCCGGGGACGGGAAAAAAACGTGATGCGCGAGACGATTCGAGACGTTCCAGATCTTTCATTTTTGTAAGTCAACACGAAATGTCCATCAGACTAAACAACTTTTGCTAAGACGTCATTCCTATATATGTTATAATGTCGCTGGGCTTTGGAGTGTCACAACAGGTGTTCCAGATCTTCAAATTTATTCTCACAGCAGAAAAAACTCTTCACGTGGATTATTTTTTGCTATGACACCATTTTTATATCTCTTATACTTTAGCTAGTCTGTTGCGGTTCTGCATGAGGTGTTCCATTTTCCAAAATAAATTATAGCCTGTATGTTACCTAGACTTAACACCCAATACAACAAAAAACTTTTCATCCCGCATATTTCACCAATTCGGTGCGGAATGCACCGGATCCCAAGGGTACACTGAATTAACAATAATATTGCAAATCACTTAAAAAAAATTCTTTATAAAGTATAGCTGTACCCTTGGCTCTGATCCCTCTGTGTAACCGTTTCGGATGCGCGAGACAAAGAATGACGATCCCGGTCGATAGCTAAAAGCATTTCTCATTGTTCCACACTTTCCTGAGATCGAGAAGCAGTAGTGCGGACTCGTTTAATTTCTAGTCGTAATTGGCGGTGCGTGCTAATTTCTGCGGACAAACTTAGTGCATTACGCTCACAGTTAGCACCTAGCCGTTGTTCACGCTCTGCGTGGGTTCGAGAGAAACCACTGCTACTACTAACTAACCTGCGCATCTTAGAAACCCTTGAGTTTCGAGACAGATTTGATCTTTTTCTAAAAGGCGTAACTAAAATTCTTTCTTGAACCGATACTAACGATATTCAAAACAATGAAAAGTAATCGAATAAGTACGTAAGAATTGCTAGTAATTAGAAAAATAATAATTATTCGCAGGAGAATTAAAAACATAAACCAAGACAGACAACAAAGGTAACCCCCGTTTCTATGGGATGAGAGCGGTCCATCGGCACCTATAACATCACTTTTTGGTAACGAAACCATAGAGCGATCTAACTCGACGCCAACACCATCTAGTTAGTAAACTGTTTTTGTTTTATTATATGTATAGATATATGTTTATTTATATATGTATTAGTTTATCCCACGTACCCCTATTTAGTTAAAACCTCCGCAAATACTTTAACTATAGTCGTAGTTTTATTGCCTTTCTTGATATTGTTGTGAAAGTTGACATCCAATAAATTTAGCGAAAATTAGCTTTATATACAACAAATTACCGTGTAGTGGTTGTTGAGAATATCTACTATCCCATATCTTCCCGTTGGTATCGTAAGAGGCGACAGAAGGAGACAGGCAGGGGATGGGCAGCAGCATCTTCCTGATAACAACAATAACATAATAAAAAACTGCGGTTGCCAACCCGCTCGCCAAGCGTGGCAACTATGGCAAATATCCCCCCATGAGCAACAACACTATCTTCGGCTCCGCTATTCCTGGCTACGGTGGCGACCATGGTAACGGCGGGGCATAGGGTGCTAAGAATATCTGGTGGGAGTTCGGTTGCCACCTACGACGACTCGACCTGGCAACATATAACGCACGAACTCTGAGGACTGACGAGAAGATACTGGGCTGGAAGAAGAGGTAGACAAGTTGCGCTGGCATATAATAGGATTATCCGAGGTTCCGAAGAGAGGGGGAGGAGCGGTAATCCTCGAGTCCGTCAACCGGGAGGTCGACCATCTGTCCCAAGGAGGTGTCAGATTTATCGTGCACAGGTCTCTTGTCATCTACGTAGCGAAGATTGAGAGTGTGTCGACGAGGGTCACGTACCTAATACTCAGAATCACCAAACGGTATTCGTTGAAGGTCATACAGGTTTGCGCACCAACCTCGGCACATCCCGATGAGGAGGGGGAGGAAAAGTATGAGGATATCTCTAGAGCCATGCATTTCTCCTAAACCCAGTATACGGTGTTGATGGGAGATTTCAACGCAAAAGTAGGCACAAGAGAAAGCAGTGAGCTGAAGTTAGGGAAATTTGGAGTAGGGCAACAGAACCCTAGGCGCCAGCAGCTGGCCGACTTTATGGAGAGAGCGGGACTCTTTATGATGAATTCTTTCTTCCAGAAGCGGCCCCACAGGAAGTGGACCTGTAACCCGAGCACGAATAATAAACAATTGCGTCAAGAATTCGCATCGAGTCAATTATCCGAAAACTTTTACCAAACTGTGGCTTAAGTCGTCGGCAGCACGAAAACTTATCTCTTATTCAAGTGTACTCGATACTATAGTGTAAATAAATGTAAACAAACCTTATCACTCAATATTAAAACGAACGAATTATGGAGTGTAGAAGTAAGGAGTACCAACTTCCATATGAGAACGGTTGAAAAAATGTGCATATGTAATAGATATGGCGTTAATAGTTAAATTTATTTATTTCTTAAAGGTTATTTATTAATTTTTTAACAGATAAAATTAACAGTTAAAAATATTACTTACTTTTGTAGTGAATTTTTATTTTTAATCGGTTGTGTTAATTTTATTGCTATTTTACTCATGAAATTTTAATTCAATAAACATTTCTTCATACTTTAATAGGTACACGAGTCTCTTTATTATTAACGTCTATGCGCATATTATTTGAGACGCCAGAATGTGGCGTTTGGACAGACGAGGGGCTAGTAGTATTTAAAGGTTTATTAATTCAATACTTATATTTTATTATTATTTATAATAAATTATTTTTACTTATTTTTTACATATTTTTTTACATTATTTACAATGATTATTAGGTATTTACTAAATGTAAAAAAATGACAATTTTTTTAAGATGGTCCCACATAGGGAATGCAAAACCGGCCCAAATTAAAACCCGGTTTTTTTCCGGATTTCTTACAAAAAAAAAACCGGTTTTCGGTGAAACCGGTTATTCGATGTATAAATTATATTGATAAACTGCATGTGAAATTCAGGCTTATGTTTTCAAATATTAAACAGGTACGTGCCTATTAAAAGGAAATACATATTCAAAATTTTAATGAAAGTGCAGAAATTTATTAAAGAAAACATTTTGAAACGTTAGGCAAAAACGACACAAAAACGGTTAAAAATCAATTTTTGTAAATATATTGACAAGACAAATGAATATGGATGTCTGTAGTTCTCATCGGTTTAAACTTAAACAAAACAAAATAAAAGGCTGTAATTAGATAAGTATGAAAAGTTTCAACTCGCTCTTATTTTGTTCCGTTTAATTTTAGTACTTTGAAAATTGAAAAACAATTACAGACATCGATTTGTCTTCTCAATATATCTGCAAAGTTTGAATCTGATCTAGCATGTAATTATACATCACATTTGTATGCGGACTCTTGAACGTTTTAAGTAAATAAATGAGATCTTAAGAAAAGTAAAGCATCAAGAGAATGAGATTGGAATCATTAAGATGAGACCGTATTTTGCAGCAGAAATAACCAGCTGTCGAAAATGCACTTTCTGATTCGACACTTGTGGGTTTGATCGTGATAAAAGCTTTGAATGCCTTTGTTAAAAAACTCACAACCGCCATTCTCGTGTAATGCCATTTCACATAACACCATATTTTCGGTTACTAAATTTAGCGGAGATAAAGATGGTTCAATACAGCTCTTTGGTGGTTTCAATGCACGCAAAAGCTTCTGTTTGAAACTTTTGAAATTAGGAGTTGAAGAAGCAGTGTTCAACCTCCGATGTTCTGCCGAAATAATACTGTCGTCATTGTCAGTGACCGTTTTCGATACGATAGATTTTATGGAATCTGCGGTTGGTTTTTGAAATATAGAATCACTGTCAATATCATCGAAAAATACTTGAGCGTCACCTAAATATTTCAGAACACCTTGTATTAAAAGGTATCTCTTACCTATTCTCTTTCGTAAAGCTGTCTGCAGTTCAGAACTCAGACTACCGTGAAGGCACGTTTTGTGACAGTTTTCCGAACATGCATTTTAACGCAGTGTCACCTGTAAGAAGAGTCGCAACTTTTAAGCAAAAGTCTTCAACAACTCCTTTTACTATTTCGAGTTCTTCTTTTAATCGATTTAGAGAGGTAATTTCATCGTCTGTGAAACAAATATCCAATTTTAATTCCAGCAACGCTTTTTGTATATCATAGAGTACTAAAATCTGTCAACCATATCGCCTAACGAACTCCATCTCGTTTTGCAGTCCAAAATCACTCGTATAGTACGTTTCTAGCGCAGGCGGAAAAAAGTGCATTGACCTCAAGTATTATGTTAGCATCGACACAAAACGACAGTTAAGGCTTCCATACATTTCTTTATAGATTACGTATCGTTATGCGCTAAGCGTGTCTCATGGGTAGGGTGAAGGAAGTGGTCATTCAGAGATAATAAACCTGTTTCGAGGCGATTTACGATAGGTCTCACGCCGTGCATATTTAGGAAAGCGGATGGAGCAGAACTCATTCCTCATTCTGCTTTGGGATGTGTGACAGTTTGAGATTAAAAATTTTCGGTTATAGTAGTTGTTTTAATTTTTATTAAGTTTGTTTTGTGAGTTGTATTATTACGTTTTGTATTAAAGTTATTGTTTTGTGACGTTTTGTATATTATCACTGGTATGAAATCGAGTCCATCGACTATCCATCACTCATCATGTCCATCGAGACCTATTTATTAAAGTACTTACCTACTATAAACGTAATAATGAAAATTGTAATAACTCATGATTTATAAATAATAAACTTTTTTATTTATAAATTAATATTAATTTTCTTTTTAATTCATTTAGGTACAGGATAAACATCTTTCTTTACTATATAATAATAAACATAGGGCCTGTATAGAACTTCACACTCGTCACCCTAATATTTCTCTCTGATGTTGTATGTAATGATAAAAAAATAAAAAAATGAACCTAAACCATTGTTTTATGTAACACTTGATCAGTAATAACCGCGCCAAAGCGTAGCCACCGCACATATGGCCACAGCCATATACCTAGCTAACGTGAGTTCATTATTCAATGTGACGCCGACAGAGTTGAGAAATAAAATTATCGAATATTGCCATTTAGGTTCAATGTTGCCACTTTTCCGCATTTGTGATTATCCTACATTAATGGGAGACTATATATTTAATGGAGTAAGTTAATTTGTTACCTCTGATTTTAAATATTTTGGAAATTATAATAAAAACTACGTTTTAACTTTCATACAAAATAATTAATTATTCTTATTTTAGTTCATTCATGTATTATCTATTAAATATATTTTTTACTTATTTTATATTAATAATTTTATATTATTTATAATTTCATATAAATTTTATATTAATGATATTTTATTACCTATTTTTTATTTTTTGGCTTATTAATACCGTAAAAATACGTTTTATTTCATCATTATGTTTACTTCTATTCATCTGATAAGGTTTGTATCCTTTTTTTCTAAGGGGACGTAATGAAGATTTTAAAATAAAATATACTTTTTTAATATAAAAACAATTAAATGCACCTTAATAAAACTCATTTTTATTGCGTATTTTGGGTAAAATTTCATATAGTAAGCCACACCAACCCGCCATTGCATGTTTGTGTGTCTATCTTTATCTAATATCTATTTATTTTATGGAATATCTATTTCAGTTTAATTTTAACATCTTATAACTTACTTAAGAAATACTATTCTAAGTGGGTTAAATTTATCACTATCTTGTGTTCTGTTTTCTATTAAAATATTCACAAGAAAGGTTCAACCCCTTCTCATTTATTTTTTCCCACGCAAACCCTGTTGAAGTGAAATTCTATCTATATTTTAACTATACATCTGAGCTCCCGTTTGAATAAATGTAATATTTGTTGAAGGACCATGTATGTATATTATAACTTATAACTCATCACTGCTCAGCTTGTTACTAGTTTTGTAAATTTCTGTATTCTCAATATTTATTGCAATATTCTATATATATTATTATTAAGTCTGTTTTTATGACTCAAACCTAAGTAAAGGGCACAATGGCCCAGGAAGGAATTTCATTACATTAGAATTAATTATTTTATAATTTATAGTATTTGACATAGGAGAGTTCACTATAATTCTTAGTATGAATTTTGGAGTGAATCTTGGAGTGCCATATTTTACAAAATACTTCACTAATAGTAACCAATGATGTGTATGAGATGTCTATGAGATGACTGTAACATGACACAGTAGTATGATTATATTTATATAGGCAGTGTTAATAATAATTTGTTATTTTATTCAAAATAAATAATTCATTTTTTCACATTTGTGAAAAAAAAAACTATTTTATAGTTTATAGTGACAGCGCTTTAATGTTAATTCAAAACTTGTCTAACCTCAAAGTGTTAGCTCTAAAAGGTCTGAATAGTTAACCATGTCTATCCTCTATGTGATAGCTGTAACGGTTTAAAGCCTGTAGTGATTTCTTCCAAGTCATAGTCCATCTTAATGTCTTCCTTCAAGTGGTAATGCTTTCAATTCAAATCTGCCTAACCTCAAAGATTTGAATAGTCAACTGTGTCTATCCTCTATGTGATAGCTCTAACAGTTTAAAGCCTGCAGTGATTTCTTCCGAGCCGTAGTCCCTCTTAATGTCTTCCTTCAAGTGATATTGCTTTCAATTCAAACCTGTCTAACCTCAAAGATTTAGCTCTAAGATTTGAATAGGCAACTGTGTCTATCCTCTATGTGATAGCTCTAATAGTTTAAAGCCTGCAGTGATTTCTTCCGAGCCGTAGTCCATCTTAATGTCTTCCTTCAAGTGATATTGCTTTCAATTCAAACCTGTCTAACCTCAAAGTGTTAGCTCTAAGGTTTGAATAGTCACCGTGTCTATCCTCTATGTGATAGCTCTAACGGTTTAAAGCCTGCAGTGATGTCTTCTGAGTCCTAGCCCATCTTAATATCTTTCCACTAATGATAGCATCTTATATGTGAATTAAGATCTGTCTACCTTCAAGTCATAGCGGTAAGGTCTGAATAGTTAATTATGTCTATCCTCATAAATGACAGCTCTAATGCATAGCATTTTAAATAACTTATGCTAGATATTCTCTCAAAAATTTTAAGTGTTTACAGTAATTACTTCTGCCTCTCTGAACCGCATAATATCTACCAGTAGTATTTTTCGTTCTTATTTTATTATATATACATAATCCATGTATATATTCTAATTGACAGTTCTAACGGTCTGTATATAGCATCTATGTAACTCCTGTTAGATATTTTTCCCAGCAGTTTTAATTCAATAGTGCTTTTACATCTCTATCTCCTCAGTATTATACTTTTCCTATTTCTTCAATACTGTCCGAAACTACGTGCATGTCAAAAGTGGGAATAGTCTTGCCCAACTTTCAAATCATTGGTATGTTGGTATATTTTGCTACCTTGATGTCCGGTGATCATGCTCTCTTACGTTGACAATTTTTGGACTTCTTTTGCCAAACCCTTGTGAGATTTCTAGTACTTTTACATCTATAATTTGTAACAAGTTTTACTTTACTCATAATATTGAGCCTTTTGTAATAAAACTATACCATTAGTTATCTTTATTTGATTGCTTCTAAATCTCAGTACCGCAAAATATTTTCTCATGTAAAAAAAAAACAAAAACCTATGGTTTTTTGACTCATCGACATTAAGAGGAAATACAGAAATTGACTTCATTATGACGACCAGACGCCAACTGTTCAATGATGTCTCAGTGATCGCGAGAGTGGAAAGTGGCAGCGATCACCGAATGGTTAGAGGCACACTGTACTTAAACGTTAAGTTGGAGAGGTCTCGTCTAATGAAGTGAAGTGAATGAAGTGTGCTAATCCAGGGTCCCGAAAATTTTCAGCTCGAATTACGAAACCAATGAATGAAAAGCCCGTGGAAACTGTCCATGCGGTCGGAGCTAAGTTCTGAAAGACCCGCCGCAGAAGAACACAAAAACTCTCCGATCACACTTTTAATCACATGGGTGTTAGACGGAAAATAAAGCTGCAGTCTTCAACAGATTTGACAGCTGAATAGACATATCTCCAAACACATGCGGCGGTAAACTTGCACAACTTCAATACATAATGATTTCTTATATTTACGCGAACACTACACATTGAAATAATACTAGTTTTTACGGAATTTATCGCGTATATTTTAACTTTTTAAATACCCGACGTTTCGAACGCTTTACAGCACTCATGGTCACGGGCAGGACTGAGATGTTCAACGTCCATATGTAATAGTTAACCGCGGTTACCATAGATTAAAATTTAACTTTTGTTCCGATCTATGCAGTATGAACTTATGGTATCTTGAAGTCTTGCAGTTGTATGCTTGGGTTGGGATTTAATTTTATTTATTATAGGATCCCAAGCAGATGGTAGCACCCAGCCATCTTCTCTATTAAAATTAGGATGTTTTTTGATTTCAATAGCCTCGCGAATCATCCTTGGAAGGAATCGGTGTTCTTTAGCGAGGATCTGCGGTCTATCAAATCTGATGTAGTGACGGGGGCGATCCTGTACGTGTTCACAGACTGCAGACTTCCCGGAGCGTCGATTCTTCACATCAGCTATATGTTCTTTAACGCGGGTTTTTATTGATCTTTTAGTTTGTCCTATGTAGGAGAGACCACATTCACAATCAAGCTTGTACACTCCTGCATCTTGCAGAGGGACATTACGCTTGACCGATGGTAAAAACTGACCAATCTTCTTCAGCGGCTTGAAGTATGTTTTGATGGAAGCGCGCTTCAAGATGTAGCCAATCTTGTCAGTGACTCCTCTAACATATGGCAGTACAGCAGGTACACGCTCGACTGTGGCCGGCTTCACTCGTTCACTGTGACGTAGGCGCGGGACTCGAAGCTTGTTGTCATGCAAAACTTGCTTGACATGGTGGAGCTCTGCAGCCAGGTGTTTACTGTCACAGATCCCTCGTGCTCTCTGAAACAAAGATTTACCCACGGTAGCTAACTGTGAAGGATGGTGGTGAGAATCACCGTTTAAATATCTATCTGTATGGGTCTTTTTTTCTATACACAGTATGGCTCAAGGTGTTATCAGGATTCCGAATTACTAACACATCTAGAAAAGCTAAGGAATTGTTTGCCTCTAACTCCATTGTGAACTGAATTTTAGAATTTATAGAGTTAAGATGGTCTAAAAATGCAGTTACTTTATCTAAAGGTAGAATTGTGAAAGTGTCGTCTACGTACCGCTTGTAGAACCTTGGATTTATGGGAGAACTAAGCAGGGCTTTTTCCTCAAAGTCTTCCATGAATATGTCGGCGACAATGGGAGATACAGGTGAGCCCATCGCCACACCATCTACTTGCTTGTAGAACTACTCCTTCCACAATAGGTAGCCAGATGTAAGGCAGTGTCTGAGTAATACTGCATATTCTAAGGGCATGTTGTTTTCTTCCAGCCTTCTAGTTACAATTGAGATGCAGTCTTCAACAGGTAAGCATGTAAACAATGACTGCACATCAAAACTGACCATAGTTTCGTTGTCTGCCAGATGTAGGTCTTTAATCTCGCTGACAAAAAGAAACGACAACTGTTGGGGAAAAAAGATTCTCAAGTGGCAGCCTTGTACCGGTAGGCGAAGTGTAGGGCGACCCCCCACTAGATGGAGTGACGACTTGGTAAGACATGCAGGAAGTCGATGGATGCAGGTGGCTCAGGACCGTGATTTGTAGCATACCTTGGGAGAGGCTTATGTTCAGCAGTGGACTTGTGAAGGGCTGTAATGATGTTGATGATGATGACAACAAAATAAAATTAATTTTTACGGATTTCATCGCGTTTATTTTAACTTTTTAACTCCTGACCTTTTGGGTGCTTACAGTATCTTGAAGCCCTGCAGTGGTATGCTTTGGTTCGGAATTAATTTAATTAATTATATGATCCAAAGCAGTTGGTAGTACCCATCCATGTCTATTGAAATTAGGATGTTTTGTTTTTGATTTTAATAGCCTCGCGAATCATCCTAGGTAGAAATCGGTGTTCTTTTGTGAGGATTTGTAGTCTATCAAATCTAATGTAATGGCGGGGTCGATCTTTAACATGTTTACAGAAAGGGAAGTCTGAATTCTGCAGACCGCAAATATACCGTGCATTGTCTCCAATAGATGGCAGTATACAGTATCGTATTAAATAGGTAATTCGTATTCAAATATGTACACATAAATATAATTTTATTTACATAACTAATTTCTTTAAAGTTTAATAACATTATACGCTATCAAATTTATTTCGTTTCTATATCAACACCATATACCAACTTTAATATACGATTATGTTTCTTAAACTCTTAAACCTTTTAATTGTTTTGTAATTTATCCCGTAGCAGCAATTTGTAAGCAATGAAACGTAATTAACTCTAGGTAATTATACATTTTACATTTATATTTCTTCTTCGTGTCAGCATTTTTGTTCGACTTATAAAAGGGCGACTCACAAAATTCTATTAATCTCTTACACAAACATTTCTCTAAAACTTTTGATATTATTGGTATAAGAGTAATCGGTCGATAATATTTGATATAATTTTTTTACCTTTTTTATACAACCATTTTACTACAGAAAATTTTAAACTGTCGGGAAATGTTCCTGTCAAAAGTGTTAAATTTATTAAATTAGTCAATAAAATTAATAAAAGCGGTTGCTATGTCATAAGGTTTCGTTATGTTTTTATCTTTTATTTTTAGATCCTTAATATTATCCAATCTTGTATTTGAAATTTATTTTCTTATGACGGACGATGTTGCCCTGCGTTTATTTTCACTGTTACTTATAAATTTTATGTTACAATTTTTTTGCATTGGTTATTAAATTTTTTTATTATACGAGAATACATAATACATAATACATAAACACTCACGCCTGTCACCCAGAGGGGTAGGCAGAGATTACAGACTTCCATTTGGCACGATCCTGACACACCTCTCTTGCCTCCTTCACATCCATACACCTACGCATACATGCTCGTCGGTTAAGGATACTCCTAATTTGGCCCGTTTTCAATAAATCGCCAATTTGGTCGATAAATTTTCGCATAGGACTTCCCTTTCCGACTCTGCCATTCACTTCTGCACCATACATTTTCTTTGTCACTCTTTCCTCATTCATTCTTTCCACATGACCAAACCACCGAAGCATTCCTTTCTTAATCCTGGTCACAACATGATCTTGCAAACCACACTCTTCTCTTATTACACAATTTCTTACCCTGTCATTCAGATTCAGCCCTAACATACTCCTTAACGACCACAATTCTACTGCGTTTATTCTACTCTCGTGCTTCTTCTGCCACACCCAACTTTCACTACCATACGTTAAAGTAGGGACCAACACAGCATTGTGAATTGCCATACGTGCCTTTTTCGACACATTTTGACTCTTCACAATAGAGTGCAAGGCCCCATTTACTCTATTTCCCGCATTCACTCGTCGTTCTATATCCTTATCATATCTCCCATCCCTGCTAAATACGCAGCCCAAATATAAAAACTCATCTACTTGCTCGATCAACTCCCCTTCTATTCTTATTTCACAAATCGTTTTACTTTCTTCTCTTTCAAAAACCATAACCTTCGTCTTATTTGCGTTCACTTTCATACCCCTTTCTTTTAATGATCCGTTCATTAATGTAACCATCATTTGCAACTCGGCCGCCGACGACGCAAGAATAACTTGATCATCGGCGTACAAAAGGCATTTGACGGTTAACTCACCCATTCTTAATCCGCATTCTTCAACTTTAGAATTTTGCAAACAACTGTCCATAAATAGGTTGAACAGCCACGGGAAACACAGCCTGCTCACCTTTATGGATGTCAAACCAGTCCGAGTACACCCCGTTGATCCTAACACAAGCACTAGAGTCCCTATAAAGTCACTCCAATGCCTGTATCAAGCCAGTGCTCAACCCAAATGAGTTCAGTGTTTGCCATAGCAAATCCCTATCCACTCTGTCATAGGCCTTTTCCAAGTCCAAATGAACGCACAAAAAACCTTTTGGTTTTTGGCCAGAAACTTCTCCGCGATCATGCGCATGGAAAAGACTTGATCTGTACATCCCATTCCCTTTCTAAATCCCGCTTGCACATCCTAAATTTTTCCATCAGTTTCTTTCAAGACCCTTTCAATCAGTACCTTAGCATACAGTTTTCCAACAATGCTAAGAAGGCTGATGCCACGGTAGTTTTTACAGTCCTGCTGCGACCCTCTTCCTTTATATACTGGGACTATTACGGCTTTGCACCAGTCTACCGGTACCCGCTTCAGTTCTGCCTGCCACCACTTCCTCTCCAGCCCTTAGCATTTCGAGTGAAACTCTATCATATCCGGCAGCCTTACCTGCTTTCATGCTTTTCATTGCTTTCATTATTTCATCTATACTTATCTCGGTACCTCTTTCCTCTTCTTTCGGTGTTTCTACTTCACTTAGTACACACGTTGTCTCCTCACTCATAAACACGTTTTCAAAATATTCCTTCCATCTCTTTAAACTCAAAACTTCATCATTCAGAATATAGCCATTCTCGTCTCTTATAGCATTCATCATAGGCTGTTTTGAATGTCCCCTGGCAGTTCTTACAAGTTTTCAGAACATTTTAATATTTGCCTGGAAGTTATCCGATATTCTTCTATCATTCTTATCCGTTCTTTCTTGCTTTTTTCTTTCGACTACTTCTTTTACTCTCTTATTAAGATGTCTAAAGACTGCCTTTTTTCTTTCAATATCACCATTCGTACCACTAGAATTAGCAGCCTTTGTTGCTAGTAAATCTAGCCATGCTCTCTTCTTTGCTTCAACTTCCATACGTATCTCATCATCCCACCATAACGTATTATTTTTCCTTTCATTCTTTCTCTTACCAACACCACAAATTTCGGTAGCTGCATCCACTAAACCTTTCTTTACATTTTGCCATATATTCTCCAAGTCTAACTCCTTCATACATAATTCATCCAAACCACATATATTTTCTTTCAGTCTACATTTGAACTTGTTTTTATCACTTTCATCTTGTAACCTTTCTGTTCTAATACGCTGTAACGCAGTGGTAGACACAGACGATCGATGGCGCCAATGCCTGAATAGACCATTAATTCGGCATAAAACTAAATAATGATCCGTTCCTACGTTAGAACCCCGGTAAACTCTCGTATCTACCACTGCGCCCCTCAATCTTTCATCCACAATTATGAAATCTATCATGCTTCTATCGTCACCTCTTTCCCAAGTATACATGTGAATCCTCTTGTGGCGAAGGAAGTGTTCCTCACAAAAAGATTCTTTTCCATACATACGGTGAGGAGACTTTCACCATTCTCATTTATACTTTCATCACCAAACGTTCCCAATATCCTTTCATAACCAAGCCTCCTGACCCCAACCCTTCCATTAAAATCTCCTAGCATAATAATATTTTCATTTCCCTTACATTTCATTAACACCATCCTTACCATTTCCCAAAACTGCTCTCGGATATAAGTGGGCTTAGACATGTCTGGGGCGTAGACCCCTAACACAAACAACTTCTTTAAGCCCACTTTCATTCGTATCCATAGCAGTCTTGGGCTTACACTTTCATACTCTTTCATACATTGGCCCATTCTTTCTGAAAGGATGATACCTACTCCCTGGCATGCCCGCTCGATCTCGTCTACACCAGACCAGTATGCGGTATACATGCCATGTGTAGTGACATTCTTCCCCTTCCTTTTCGTCTCATTTACGCATAACACATCTATTCCTCTATCATACATCATATCACATACTTCATCCATTTTATCATTCATTGCCCTACATACATTCAACGTAGCCAGATTTTCGCCTCTCCGGGAGACAGAACGTGACGGGTGGCGAACCTCGTCGCCGGTTTTCCTCCCAGAGATTCTTCGCACCCCTGCCCCATTAAAGGGGCGCCGGGAACTCGGGGCTATTTTATACGAGAATATTTTTATAATTATCCTTATTTAATATAGTTTTATTTTTATAATATTGACACCGCAGCGCTCTTTTAGTTCTACAATTATTATTCATTAAAAATTCCAATTATTTTGATCATTATTTTTAATTAGTATTTTTATTCTTGGTAAACATAGATTATAGAATGAGCTAAATAAATCTTAAAAGTTATTAAATGCAGTGTTTAAGTCAGTTTCAAAATATGTTTCATGCCATAATTGATTATTAGACGTTTCTTAAACTTCCGAATATTTCTTAAATTTTAATCCCTTTCGTATTTAAAACATATTTATTGATTATTTTTTGTTGAACATGGAAGCATTATAATTGTGCTGTATTTTTTATAGGATAGGGTGACAAACGAGCACACAGTCCACCTGATGGTAAGAAGTTGCTGCGGCCCATAGACATCTACATCTATCCTCAATTACAAATCAAAATGCAGATGCCCTGTCATCCGTGAGGACTAAGATGGAATGCCTCGTTTCCAGTAAAAGGGTCTCCGGTTCTCTACACTCACCATACGAAACACAGCAGCATTATGCTACTATTTCACGCTGGTATTCTGTGATAGCGTGGTCCTTCCCCGGTCGAGCCGACCCATTCGTGCTACAACTATACTACTAATATAACTGCAGCATGGCTCTAGCACGTATAAATATCATGGTCTTATAGAAACTAAGGCTATACTGATGCAAAAGCATTCTCTATATTACTAAGAATATGGTCCATAATTACATGTCTTCTTTCTACAAGGAACATTAATATGAATTTTAGACAGTTATTATGACATAAATCGTGCAGATAAGTGTTAGATTTTCGTAGCTGTTTTAATAATCAGATCAGCAGTAATTACAAGTTTAATATAAGGATGAATGTTTTTTGAATATTTAACCTAACATTCCGTCTAACTTGTCCAATAATAAAATTGCGTCTGTAGAGGAAATTCTGTAGAGAAAAATTATAAGCAATTTATAAACAGGAATCTCAATACTACAAAGTTCAAATATCTTTTGCGTGGCTAAACTATATATTTTATTAACTTTTTATATGTGATACCTTGCTTCACTAAGATACATGTACCGCCTCTTGACTCATTCTTACAGAACGAACTGGCTAATTCATAATTATTAATGTTTAGGTATTTTTCATGATCAGTACGCAAGGACGTTTCTGAAAGTCATATATAACATCTGGGGCATTTCCCGCTTTATCTAATTTATTTTAATAGTATTTCTAATAAATCTTGTTTTGGTAATATACTAGCAATATTTTGATATGATATTTTCAAACATATCTTGTTTGTTATATTCATATTCACGAAAAAGATGGTTTTTATTTAATACTAGTTTTTGTCCGCAACTTCGTCCGCGAGGAATTCGGTTATATCGCGCCCATGTGTGAAAAAGTGTCTGCTGGTACAAGCCACAATTATAACTGGATGTCGCAGGCAAAAACTAGTAAACTAAAAAACTTCTTTATACATCACATTTTTTTGCTAATCTATTACTGTGTGCCAAAATTATCAAACTGCTGGGCGAGATTACGCGTGAGCAAGCCACATAGAATTGCCCGTGTGAAAAACAATTTTCTCTCAAGTCTATACTCGCAAATTTTAATGTCTGCCCATGTGATTTGTTTATGGTCATTGCAAAGCAGGCTGTGAGAGGAAACGTCGTTTAAATTCAAAGGGAAGATCATTCGGGATCAAGGGAATTTTTGGTACAGTTTCCCCTTGCGCACATATACGCCACCATCGCATTTTCTTGGGTTTCGTACATTAAAAATGAAAAACCACGAAACAAACAGGCGCCGTCACCTATAATGGAGACGACAGTATATTCTTCCATTTTTCATTTAATATTAAGAGTTTTTGTAGTCATTTTTTAGTGAGCAAAAATACTTTTATCAACAATATCTAATCACAAAGCAAATCGAATTCCAAGTTTGAACAGTGGTTGTAAGAAAGACAAAATCAAGCAACTAATCCGAATACACGAAGCAAATCTTAAACCGTAACAAACAAGCAAACAAAGTTGAAGTCTAGTCAAATATCCGTTAACAGTGAATAGGTACCGTATGTGGTACAGGTTGAAGCGCTCATTCATTATTCACTTCATATTAGTTTGAAAAAACACACAGTTACCGCATTCTGAAACGATACCAACGCCATCTATTGGTAGGGATTGGAACTTGAAGATTAACATAAAATAGTATTTCCTTTGGTTTTGCCATTTTATTCATTTGTAAAAAAATATATTTGGTTTGGTTGTTTATTTTCATTGTTTTTTAATTTTTAAATTAGTATTTTTTGTTGTAATTTTGTGCAAATTTTTTGTACAAATCTTCTTGTCGATTTTGTTTTATGTTTTTGTGTAATAAAAGCATATTCTATTCTATTCCAATAAATTAAGTTTAAAATATTTATCAATATCATTTACGTTATATACGACGCAAAAACCTTAAAATAACACGCAAGTCACCCATAATGATTTTTACATACAAACATATATCCATCGATCCTTCCATCCATGTTGGTTTCAAACCATAATCTCAAATGATCATAAAATCATAAAATCATAAAATGTCCCGAAAAACCATAAATTGACACCCATATTGACATCTCAGCCACATCTCACCCCCACAGGGGATGATGGTAGGTATCCCTTCTCCTACGTTGGATTTTGAAGTAGTTGTTGTTTTCGTAATCAGAGACCCGATAAACCATAAAAACGATACCCATGTTGATTTTCAGAATTTGTCACCCCTTTTTTCACCTTTTAAGGGCTGAATTCTGAAAGAGCCTGAAACACTTGTTTACTCATTTATTGATAGGAGTACTCCTGCGAAGTTTCGAATAAAATTGTATAAATAATCTTGTTTCCACATACAAACTTTCAACCCCTTTTTCACCCCTTAGGGGTTGAATTTTCAAAAACTTTAGGACAAGTAATTAATTGTTTCTAATTATTAACTTAAAAAATAAAGTTTCAGGCTTCTAGCTCTAAAAATGACGGACTTCCATATAAATATTTAACCCTTTTTTCACCCCTTTATGGGGTGAATTTTCAAAAATCCTTTCTTAGCGGATGCATACGTCAAGATAACTGTCTGTACGCTAAATTTCAGCGAAATTCGTTCAGTAATTTCGGCTGTGCATTGATAGATGAGTCAGTCAAGTTTGCCTTTTTTTAAATATGTATAGATATCGAAGTAATACGGTATTGTATTTGTACCTTTGGGCACATAATAAATTATAATACTACGTACTTTAGGCGCGGTATTTTCATCAAAAATATTATTGATGTTAGTCACTCCCGATACAGTTATACTCGATTGCATCCGAGAAAAATAATATGGAATTGTTCATTTTTGATATATGGAGCTGCTTGATTTATCAGATAATAATACGGATTTATTATTACAGCGTTATATTATTATATTTTCGAATTGCTTGATCAAGTGTTAATTTCAAACTCAAACTCAAACTCAAACATTTTATTGCGTTCATGTGGTTACATAAATAGTTTTTAAGTTGGATATATTAGAGTCAAACATGAGCCCTGATAGGGCGTAGCAATATTATATTATATTATGTTATATATCTATTTATTCTTATCAATTTAGAAAGACTAATTTTATTTTATTTAATTAAACCACTTACTTAAACTACTACATTACTTTTAGGTTTAATAAACATTTGCAATATTTACAACGATATTAAAGAGGTATACATATTCAAAATAAACAATTATTATTTTTCACCGAAAAACTCTGACAACGAATAGAAACTTTTTTCAATTAAATATTTTTAAGCTCTCTTTGAAATTTATACGATTCTTCTTTTTGTAGACATTTGGGAATTTTATTATAAAGTTTTACACACATACCATGGGGTCCTGATTAAACTGTTTGTAATTTTGTGATAGGTGGAGCTAATTTTATACTAGGACGTAAAAAATGAGGCCGGGAGTATATTGAAAAAAGGTGCATATTCTTTTTAACAAATGTGCATACTTCTAGTATATATATATATAGATGTAATTGTTAATATTTTTAATGAAATAAAGTAGTGTTTACAGCTGTCAGTGCTATCTATGTTTGTAATTATTAGGATACATTTTTTTGTAAAATAAACAATTTATTTACGTCTGTGCTGTTTCCCCACAGTAAAATGCCGTACTTGAGCCATGCATGGGCATAAGCATAGTATGCACACGTGGCTGTTCTTGAATCTGTAACTTTTTTAAGTTCGTATAGTGCATACGGGAAACGGGAAAGTTTAGATGATACTTTCTTTATGTGTTCTTTCCAATATATACTTGAATCTATGTTTATACATAATAATGTATATGAATCAACACATTCTAGTTTAATATCGTTGTAAGAATAATTTATAGATAGGGGGCATTTTTGATACAGCTTAAATTGTATTATCTTAGTTTTTTAGTTTTTGTGTAATTTATGACGAGATTATGATTTTTTAACCATTTAGAGATATCTGTAAGTACACTGTTTAGACAGTTGTTAAGATTGTTATTAGTATTATTGTCGAAAGGTATGACTACAGAAAGATCGTCGGCAAACAAGGTACAGGGGGCTTTGACTATTTTCGGCAAATCATTAATATAAATTAAAAATAATAAACAACCGAGAACACTACCCTGTGGTATTGATTTAGTGACCGGTGCAAATTGAGACCTGACTTTAATCACATTTCCACTGGCTAGGTTATGGTGTTCTATCTCCACTCACTGCTTTCGATTGGTCAGGTATGATTCGAACCAGTTGTATGTTGGGCCTCTTACTCCTATTCCGTGTAACTTCCGTAAAAGTATGTTAAATCGAACTAGATCATAGGCTTTGGTCATGTCCAGTAAAATACCGATCGCGTATTTCTTTTTATTAAATAAATTAAATATTTCATTGACATATTTGTATAAAGCTGTATAAAGTTTTTGATCTGTTTTTGCGAAAGCCATATTGACTGTCATTTAATATATTGAACTTTTCGCAGTAACAGTATAGTCTACTAGCCATAACGGATTCAAATATTTTTGAAAACGTTGGAAGAATAGAAATAGGGATAGTTGTTACAGTCAGTTTTAGAGCCTTTTTTTATAGAGTGGTTTAATTATTGAAATTTTTAGTTGGTTTAGAACTTTACTTTCTGTAAACGATTGATTTATCAGGAATGTCATAACTGGGGCTAGTTCTTCGGCGCATTTCCTAATTAGACAAGGCGGTAAGTCATCATGACCGAAGCTACGCTTGTTTTTTAAATTACGTATACATTTTATAATTTCTTGATTAGTAGCGGGTTGTAAAAAGAATGAATTCTTTACGGGATGAAGGACAGGCTGAACGATTGCACCTGTTGTGCCAAAAGTATTGTTATCATTACCAACCGACAAAAAGAAATTATTGAAACACTCAACTATTTGAACAGGGTCCGCAGTGATACTATTTTGGACATTCTGTTCTATGTTCTTTTTATTTTGTGTAAGCTTATTAGTTTGTTCCTTTACAACATTCCAAATTGATTTTATTACATTATCAGAATTCTTTATTCTTTTGATATTATAGTTCTTTTTTGAAATATTTACAGTTTTTTTTAAGTATTTTTGAGTAATTTTTATAATACTTGTTTAGTACTGGATTTTTTGTTTGAGATGATAATTTTTTTAAGAGTCTTTTATTTTTGCACGATGTTTTGATTCCATTGGTAAGCCATGACTTTTTCTTTATGCTTCTTTGATCAATTTATTACTATTTTTTAGAAATAACAATTGCACACGTTATTTGACCGACACTTTACACATTTCTTATGCTAGATACACTTAACAATCACTTTTACTAATTAAATTTATCAAAAATATGGGAGCTAATGTTTATTATATTTGTATTTGTCAATTACTGAATTTATTGATTTACACATAGAATATAAATTATTGGGCATACAATTCACGAAACGACAGTTTTCAAATTTATTATAAATATTTTCTAAAATATTATTTAAATCTTTAATACATATGTACTTATTTTTGAATAAACTTAAGGCTAGTATACTATTTGTCTTGTGCCAGTAATGTGATCATTGTAGAATTATTAATTCTTACAAAATTACGAATTATGTTCTCGTAATCCTGGTACATCCAGGTAACTTCTTTACTTCCGGTCAAATCGGAGGTGGATAGTGCGGTCCAATTGTCGACGAGATGCAGATGCCAAGAGTTGCCTTATAGTCTGCGTTGATTTCAGGAGAAGGCAATTATCTATGAGTGTGCCTTGAAGTTGAGGCGAGCAATAAGGCTGAGAACCGTGCCAAATATTGTTGCACAGAAAGTAGCTCAAAAATGAACAGAAATCAATTTTACAATGTTGTAAAGAACCTTTAGAAATAAGGCTGAATTTCAGTCGATGAAGACTGCAGACGATATTTGCTCAGAAGTGAATGAAAGCTTCTTAAAGAAGATTATAAAAGCTTGAAGTCAAAATTTCTGAAGGTTGCAAATTGTGTGTTCACATCACGTCGGGCTCACCATTCTGGCCGTGGAAGGAAAAGGGAGATCGCCTGCTGGGCAAAATTTATCTCAGGGAGCGGTTAACGCTCTATGTGGTAAAGGGAAGCTGTTATATATACCGTAGTAGTTCGGGAATTCCGTTATCACGATTTAGGCTTTGGTATGTTGCGTTTGTGGCACAAAGTTGGCGTTAGCACAATTAATAAATCACAGTATTTTAACTTCAAATACCGGGACGTAAGTGCAGATACACAAAACATATCTATCTACGTATCGACTTTACGGGAAAAGAAAATACTTAAAACTTTCGCAATTAGGAAATTACTGTAAACATATAATAATATAAGCAATTAAAAATAAAATGATTGCTTTTAAAAAAGAAGTTGCTCACAAATTAATATTTAATGAATGATTATTTTATTAATATTGGTTTTATTGTTAATTCAAACTTTGTTGATTCACGCCGATTATAACAACACACTAGATACAAATAATATGATACTTGTAATCTTTTTATCGACGATGAAATGGTAGAAATCGGCCGATATTTTGCGCTCCTTTCTTAATTTCTCCAAATAGTCCGTTACCAAAATCGTGCATTTCCTCAAAAATTTTCATTGCTTCTTTAGTCAGAGGCGGAACAAAAGAAGGGTTCTCAACTCCTGAAAAGTATAGATAACCAATATTATTATACTAAATAAAGGTATTTCACTTATTGTTCATCATCTATGTTGGCCCAGAAATGTTCTTGCCTGGACCTCCCCTGAGGATTTACTATAATCACCGCAGTAAGCGCTGCAGAATCAAACATTTTACACCTTTGATGCTGTTCCTCGTCATCTGCCTGGGTATTTTACGTCTAGCATGAATAGAATGAGTAATTCGACTTCAATTGGAAGTCAAGGGATCTTTACGGCATTTCCCCTATCCGTCTCTTACGATATCCACAGTACAAAATGAATTTTCTTTGCGCTAACACAACTTTGCACTTTTACTTATAAACTATAAAAAACATATTTCGTGTCTTTAGGATCAGTAAAAATACACGATCACTTATCTTTGCCGTTTTCAAATTGATTGAGAGGAAATATTTTCTTAGTTAAAATTTTATGAGAACTATTATTATTTGATATTACATTTAATCATCATTGCTTAATATTTGGACGTTCTCAAAGCTTGTATAAAAAAGAGGAGATTGTATTAAAAAAAGCACTAACAAAAGCTCTAACTAACAGTCATGAAGTAAAATCTAACTTCGATGGAGCGATCAGTCGACGGGTTCAACTATTTCGTCACATATTTCTGCTTTCAAACTTGAAAACAAGATTGTTCTCATACAACAAAAATATTGGGTTTTTCAAGTGATGAAATATACAAGTAGATCTAAGAAGTGGTCTTTACAGTTACTTGTATAAGAAAACTCAAGGTTGCTCAGCGAGCAATGGAGAGGGCTAAGCTCGAAGTTTCTCGGCACGGTAGACTTAGAAATAAAGATATCAGCTGTAGAACCAGATTATCTGACATAGCCCAACGGAGTAGTAGGCAGAATTAGATATGGGCCAACGATATAGCTCGAAGAATCGAAAAACGACGGGGAAAAAGGTTCTCGAGTGGCAGATTCGTACCCGTAAGCGTGTGAACGATACATAACTTAATGGAGTCATCATCACATTGAATTACAACTCAACTGCATTCATCACGCATTCTTTAAATCTCTGTAACAGATTTTAAATATCTCCTTTTTACTCGTATTTGCCTTTTATTATCTGTGGCATGCAGATACGCATATACCCACTTATATTATTTACTAGGTAATAAGCAATGACAAAAATCGTTTACGTACTAAGCAAATGCATTGAAACTTGCAATTCATATCTTCATTTAGAGCTTACCTTTATTATTCCGACTTAAATTTGTGTTTAAATCAAACCTGGCTAGATTTTTTAATCCTTTGGTAATCCATAAATAAATTTCTTCCTTTGAATCAAGTTGACTAGCATCGCTGTGTTTAAGTGTCAATAGAATTCTGTTTTTATCCACAAATTAGACATGGGGATCAACATTTAATACTTACTTGCTTGCGGAATATTTTCTGTTTCTTGGTTTAGTAATTCGTCTAGTAAAACATTTTGAAAACAGTTGTAGAGAACCTAAAAACCAGTTATAATTAGTATTTTATAAACCTGTATAGCATATTTACACTTATTTTAAATTCAAATATTTAAACTAACTGCAGCACATAACACGAATGCA
Organism: Parnassius apollo; assembly: GCA_907164705.1. Taxonomy (NCBI): domain Eukaryota; kingdom Metazoa; phylum Arthropoda; class Insecta; order Lepidoptera; family Papilionidae; genus Parnassius; species Parnassius apollo. The sequence goes on along the minus strand of CAJQZP010001558.1, from coordinate 7,302,869 downwards.
ATCATGTTTTGAACTATAATTTATTGTATGAATACCGATACGACTTACGATGCAAATTTAAACGACTCTCGATTTTCTGCTCTTAAAATGATTGGTCAAGCGGGTAATTGATTATTATTTGGTACAATTTAAAGTTAATATTCGTTTAAACAATCACATTGGCTTTAATGTTTTGAGATATTACTACATAGCAATAATGGAAAATTAGATTTTAATAACACGCAAATATAATAACACTATTTATTACTTACTTATATGAGCACGTTTACACGCTTACCCTCTATTGTTAACGCGATAGCTGATTATGTGATCGTGGGTCGAATCCCAGGTGGGGCCACATATCAATTATTGGGTTTTCCGGTCGTGTCACTTTGCCGTACCATCGACTATGAGAATCGGAGAATAAAGTGCACCTGTGCTTGCGTATACACTCGGGCAATATAATTCTGTCGTGAACAGATGGCTAGTCTCCGTTTAGACTGTTCGCCGTGACCGAAATTCGGTCTGAACAGGACTGGCCAAAACGTCATTATTATATACCGCACAATAAATGGCAAATTCTCGTCAGGGATCTGCGTGCCTGAAATATGCAGAAAGCCTTTTCTTGTTTCTGAGAAGATTTTGAAACAGATGTAGTAGCGTTCATAATGCTGCGCCAGTACTCGGGCTCCAAACCACAAATTTTTTAAATTAAAAAAAAATACAGAAATGCTAATTTCCCCACAATTAACGGCTCTGTAATGCAGTGGCTAAGCGATTGGTCGCGATGCTGTCGACCCGGGAGTTTAAATCCCGCAAAGAACAAGTGATTGTACGGCCTACAAATGATTGGTCTCGGTCTGGATGTGTGTAATAAATGTGCCCATAATAAAAGAGAAAATTTTACGACTTGGCCTTGTTTCTTCACTTGTCGGTCGTGGTCATTAAAACCTGTTCAGCCATTCCAATTATCAGACCAAAAAGACAGGAAAATTTTACGGCGTGGTTAATGTTTCTTGTAGTGTTATGCTATTTACATATCATTTTACACTATTTTAAATTTATTTTTCCATTCTGTTTTTGATTTTCTGCATTCACCTCAAAACTGGATATTTTGCACCACCTTTATTTCCATAGGATTCTGTAACGTTTTTAAACCATAAGAACACAATAACAAATCATTTTCACTTCGTATTTTCACGCTATCAGCACTTTTTAAATCAGTGTCGATGGAGTTTACCTTTTTCGATCTTTTATTTAGTTCTCCGTAACTCAGCAATTTCGGGCTTCGTGCACGCTGTTTCGCTACTTTTTTTCTATACCAATAATGTCTAATTTTTCACTTAAATCTTGCCGTTTCTCTATTACGAGCCTGAAACCAAAATTTGACATGTTTTGACATCGTTGTTTACCTGATTGTCATGGCAATTTTTATTCAAATTCGTTACCGGTCCGATGTTTTTACTTCAAAACTTCCACAAAAATACTCTTTTCTTCTTGGCCATTTATAAAAATTTGATTTTAATTTAAATAATTTCCCGTTCTTATTTCAGATCCGTCGTCGAGCGCGGAGCTCTCTAAAAAAAGTATAAAAGCCGAACAATCGGCCAATAAAGTCAGTCTCGCTTCAGCTTTCAAACTAGAAGCACCTCCTAAAGGCCTTATCCCGGGGCTGTACTGCCCCGGGATTCTGCAAGCCTTTGCCTTTACCTGAAGTCGTCGCTTAGCCACGCCTACGCCTCCACCTACTAGTGCCCGCGCTATCTTTAGCCGCTGTGCGTGCTTGCTCCAGGCGCTGCGAGCGCCTACTTCAGGCGCTGCGTGTGCCTACTCCGGACGCTGCGTGTGCCTACTCCAAGCGCTGCGTGTGCCTTCTCCAGACGCTGCGTGTGCCTAGATCAGGCGCTGCGCACCTACCACGGGCATAGCCTGTGCATACTCCGTGAGCGGTGAGCACCACTGCCAAGCGCGGTGTGCCACTTTGGTCTTCGGGCTCCGTTTCAGTACTCACTTATCTTTATTATTTTTTTTTAAAAATAAAAAAATAATTGTAATTCACGTCACCCATCTTCATCTTCATATTTTTTTATATAAAACTGTAAATATCTTTTAAAATTTTAAATAAATTATTCGTTTTTGTTCTATTTTTGTTGTTTCGTTGTTGTTAGGTTAGGTTCTTTAGTTTTTAATTGTCGTTTTACGACATTTTTGCGCCCAACGTAAAAGTTCTCTTTCTCTATTAATTTTTTTTTCTCTTATCTTCACCCTTACAGCGCCTTATCCATTTCCTTTTGATTTAATTGCTTCCTCTTTCGTTCTTAACTCTTTATTTACTCATCCTTTTCATATCTTCCGAATTCTAAAACAAAACTTCATCTAGTTTTTCAACTTATCTGGATTATATTTAGACCTGCATATAACACTTCACTTACATTCATCACTTTAATATTTTTATTCTAGATAACTTAAAGAGGTACAATTTTTAATTAAATTTTTATTTCTTAAACTTAACTTTGCACTTAATTATAACAATGAAAAGGATTATTAAGTACAATAACATAAATTTTCTTAACTTTTATTAACTGTTAATTTGTATATATGTATAAATATCACCATCATTTTCACCTTATTATTTTTATTTATATTAATTATTTTGTTTGTTTGGTGATCCAGTGTTCTTCAACACATCTTGCTTTAGGACCTCGAATTTTCGTTGGTTAATCTTCACTTTTTATTTTTATTTCAGACACATCACGTTAGTGATGTTGCTGATCTCTGGCTTTGAGCCCTACCGCTCTGACCGTTCTTAACCTTTACTTAAGTCATAGCGACTAAAGCTTGCTTAAGATTAATTTCTTTATCTTTATCTTCACTTGGAAGAGGCTGACTACTCCCTTAATAAAATATTTTTATTTTTGTTCTTCCACACAGGAGCGGATGACAACTCCTTAAATAAGCCTGAATGTCCTTTCGAAAACACACTTTTAGAGTGGTAGTCATTGAATGTGAACTCCACCCTTACCTGAATGCAGATGATGAATGTAAGAGATAGTATATCTGATTTTGCCTGGTGATGTCTGTTACTGCAAAGCTGTGTTTTTACGGTTTATTTTAGAATGTACATGTCAAAATTTTTGCTGAGTCAAAAATTTTCCAGGGTCGGGGGGAAAATGTACTGTTATGCTATTTACATATCATTTTATACGATTTTAAATTTATTTTTCCATTCTGTTTTTGATTTTCTGAATTCACCTCAAAACTGGATATTTTGCATCACCTTTACTTCCATAGGATTCTGTAACGTTTTTAAACCATAAGAACACAATAACAAATCATTTTCACTTCGTATTTTCACGCTATTAGCACTTTTTAAATCGGTGTCGATGAATTTTACCTTTTTCGATCTTTTATTTAGTTTTCCGTAACTCTGCAATTTCTGTTGCGCTACTTTTTTTTCTATATCAATAATATCTCATTTTTCACTTAAATCTTGCCGTTTCTCTATTACGAGCCTGAAACCAAAATTTGACATGTTTTGACATCGTTGTTTATCTGGTTGTCATGGCAATTTTTATTCAAATTCGTTACCGGTCCGATGTTTTTACTTCAAAACTTCCACAAAATACTCTTTTCTTCTTGGCCATTTATAAAAATTTGTTTTTAATTTAAATAATTTCCCGTTCTTATCTCAGATCCGTCGTCGAGCGCGGAGCTCTCTAAAAAAAGTATAAAAGCCGAACAATCGGCCAATAAAATCAGTCTCGCTTCAGCTTTCAAACTAGAAGCACCTCCTAAAGGCCTTATCCCGGGGCTGTACTGCCCCGGGATTCTGCAAGCCTTTGCCTTCACCTGAAGTCGTCGCTTAGCCACGCCTACGCCTCCACCTACTAGTGCCCGCGCTATCTTTAGCCGCTGTGCGTGCTTGCTCCAGGCGCAGCGAGCGCCTACTTCAGGCGCTGCGTGTGCCTACTCCAGGCGATGCGTGTACCTACTCCAGGCGCTGCGTGTGCCTACTCCGGACGCTACGTATGCCTACTCCAAGCGCTGCGTGTGCCTTCTCCAGACGCTGCATGTGCCTAGATCAGGCGCTGCGCACCTACCACTGGCATAGCCTGTGCATACTCCGTGAGCGGTGAGCACCACTGCCAAGCGCGGTGTGCCAATTTGGTCTTCGGGCTCCGTTTCAGTACTCACTTATCATTATTATTTTTTTAAAAAAAATAATTGTAATTCACGTCACCCATCATCATCTTCATATTTTTTTTATATAAAACTGTAAATATATTTTAAAATTTTAAATAAATTATTCGTTTTTGTTCTATTTTTGTTGTTTCGTTGTTGTTAGGTTAGGTTCTTTAGTTTTTAATTGTCGCTTTACGACATTCTTTAGTAAGTAGTTATTTATCTCTTAATATATATAGATATAGATGAGAAAATCAATTTATTTATTTATTTTTTATTTTGTAGGATATGGTGACAAACGAGCACACATTCCACCTGATGGTAAGTGGTTGCTGTGGCCCATAGACATTTACATCTATCCTCGATTACGAATCAAAATGCAGATGCGTTGTCACCCGTGAGAACTAAGATGGAATGCCTCGTCTCCAGTAAAAAGGGTCTCCGGTTCTCTACACTCACCATACGAAATACAGCAGTATTAAGCTACCATTTCACGTTGGTATTCTGCAGGAGCATAGTCCTTCCCCGGTCGAATCGACCCAATAGTGCTACAACTATACATCTGATATAACTGCAGTATGGCTCTACCACGTATAATTTAATAATTTGCAACGATAGGTGTGAAATTAAATTTTATGTACAGCTTAATTTTTTTTAATAGGATAAGGTTGACAAACGAGCACACAGTCCACCTCATGGTAAGTTGATTCTGTGGCACGTAGACATTTACATTTATCGATTAAGAATCAAAATACAGATGCTTTGTCACCCTTGAGGATAAGATGGAATACCTCGTTTTCAGTACAAAAGGGTCTCCGGATCTCTACACTCACCATACGAAACATTAACTAATTTAAGATGCTATTATACGCTGGTATTCTGTAACATCGTGGTCTTTCCCTGGTCGAGCCGACGCACTCGTGATACAATTATACTACTAATATCGCTGCAGGATAATTCTACCACATATAGATTAGAAAAACCTCTCTCTTAAAAAGCGATCGAGTGACAGTTAAACGAGCGCAAAAATATGATTTCGCCCAACCATTTCCCATGTCACTAAATTGACCTTTCATGCGATTTCATTAATGTAAAGAGTTTTTTTTTTATTTATGAATGAATGAATGAATGAATATACTTTATTGCACACCACAAACAAATTTACAAAGAACATAACAGAGAGCAGATTACATGTACAATTTGGCGGCCTTATATATTTATTTAAATAAACCAACAGCGATTTAACAATTTTAAGGACTTAAAGTATACAGCTTAATTATAAGGCCTATTAAAGGTTTTTTCAGTTATATAAACAAAATATATTATGGACGGTACAATTTAACTATTCTTTGGATTTATTATATTATGTATGTACTAATCCAATTATATATATATATATATATATATATATATATATATATATATATATATATATATGTTCACAGATGTAACTAAATGTTTATACTAATTACACTTTTGTATATGTGTATGTAGAAGTAATATTTGTTTTATTTATTTCTCTGCAAAACTTTTAAATGCAGCCAGTGCAGAACATTCTTTTATGTAATTTAATTTAATGAAATATGAAATATCACACCCGTTTATTTATTTATTTTTCTAAACCGTTACACTTATGTTAGATTTACACTCAACAATCAAGTAAGAAATGATTATACTAAATGATGCAAAGTATGAATTCATTTTCATATTATAATAGAGTTGATTTATGTTCATTACTATTTATTTATTTTGTGTAGGGAGTCCTACTAGATGGAGTAACGACCTGGTAAGATATATAGGAATTCGACGGACGCATGCGGCTCAGAATCGTGCCTTGTGGCATTCCCTGGGCAGGTCCAAGTTTAGCAGTGGACTTGTGAAGGGATGTAATGATGATCATCATGATTAAGCAAATCAAAATCATTTACTCGTTTTGCACCTCATTTAGAATTTTAAGAGCTTTAGCTTTAAAGGCTGGTTTACTAAAAACAAAGAGATCTATATCACTAAAGATCTCATTGTATGTCCTGAGCATTCGGTTTATAGGCGCATTACGTGCATAATTGGTGCCAGCAAACGGCACATGCAATAAAGGGTGCGGCCAACGGCGGACACGACGTGACGGTACTTTGTATGTTATGCTCGCCACCAACTCAGGGCAGTCTACCTGTCCACGGACAATATCATACAAAAAACATACGTCCATTAATTTACGTCTGTTTTCTAGTGTCAATAAATTATAAGATTGACAAGTATTTTTCATAGGTTACAAGTGGTGATTTGAAAAAACGATAATTTAGATAATTGATGAATTTTTCCTGTATGCGTTCTATACGATCTTTATAAGTAGCGTATTGGGGAGACCAAATTGGACTGGCATATTCTAATATACTGCGAACATAAGCATTATACATAATTTTAAGGGTATTAATATCTTTAAAAGGCTTGCAAGTTCTCATCACAAATCCATGATTTTTAAAAGCCTTGTTAACAATTTCGTCAACATGCTCTGATAAAAGCATTTTATTGTCAAAATGAACTCCTAAATCTCTAACAGTAGATGTTCTTTGTATTGGAATACCGTTATAGTTACATTAGTTTAGTTTATAGTTATATTAGTTATATCAAAAAGTTTCGAGATTAATCTTTTTCCTTTGCCCAACTTTTGTTTTCGACCGTTCGCGCGCCATGGGTTGGTTTCACGACATCAGCAACAAGAAAATCATATTGCGGATTGTATTCAACTTAAATCTCAGTTTGATGTTAACCTCTCGTAGCTTTTCAATGTAATTTATCGAAGTCCATAATTATTAAAAGTATTTTGTAAAACGTTCTTCATATTCTGCCTTTTCTGTTAGTAAATTATTATTGTAGGAAAGAATTTATTACATCAACTGTTGTTCATTAACACGCCTTAATAAATTAAACTAACTAATTATTTAATGACCAATAGACTAACAAGTTGTTAGATTCGCTAAGTCCACCATTACATTAGATCGGTGTAACGGTAATTAATCGGTTTTTACTGGGTATTTATATATTGTGACGCTCCCCCCACCCCTCTTCTATTAGATTATGTAATATCATACCATATCATATCACACACACACACACACACACACACACACACACACACATCCGTATGGACATCCACGTGAAATTAGTCAGAATATCTCCCTGGGAGCTCTGAAAACGACGAGATCTGACGAAAACTCGATTTTCGAAAATCGGGGTGAAACCAATAACTTCTAAATTAATTTTCAATTTTCTTAGCGGAAAGTTAATAATATTATATTTATGTGTATTTGAATACGATATATGGATTCAATATGGTTGTGTATACTATTATTGGAGACAATGAACGGTATATTTGTGGTATACGGTTGTGGTAACGGTATACTTCTATTTCATCACATTCACATGTTTGGTCGACCTCGCTATTAGATTAGATTTGATAGACCACAAATCCTCGCAAAAGAACAGCGATTCCTACTTAGAAATTCGCGAGGCTAATAAATTAAAAAAAAAACATCCTTATTCCAATAGAGAAGACGGATGGGTACTACCAACTACTTAGGATCCTATAATTAATAAAATTGTTTCCAAACAAAAGAATACCACTGCAAGACATCAAGATACTATAAGCTCATTCTGCGTATTAATATCTTCAGTTTTCAGGTAGCCGGACTAACTATGACAACGCGACGTTAAACACCTCGATCCCTCGAAACGTCAAGAATTAAAAAGTTTAATTAAACGCGATAAAATCCGTAAAAATTAATTCCATTTTATTGTATATTAAGCTAATTTTCGCATTAATCTCACTTAATTTATTGGCTGTCAACTTTCAAAGCATGTCAAGAAATCTAATAAAACTAAGACAAGTACTGAAATTACCTAGTTAAAGTATTTGCGGTGGTTTTAAATAAATAAGGGTCCGTGGGACAAAGTAATATAACAAAGTTGAACTTGATATTTGTGTTTTTCCTTTCATGACTGGACTTTATAACACTACTCGTTTGCTTATTTATATTAGTTAGTAGATAAGTATTGGCTTATTAATAGGTATACAAATGGATCTTAAGCTGAAAAAGTTATCATAAATAAGGATGAAATTAATTATCTCTTTGCATGGTTCGACGTAGATTATGCGAAACGCTTAGAAATACCAAGTCAAGAAAATTTATTAAATCTCTCTTGTCGCCTCTTACGACACCCATGGTATGGGTGTTACTACACGCTACGCCACTACGCGATGAACTAAAACGGGGAAAAAGATGGGTATCAGCACCTTCCTGATTACAACTGATAAATAATAAGGAACTGCGGTGTTGAACCTGACTGCAGAGCGTTTAAGTATGTTGTAAAAAAACCTTTTCCCATAAGGCACTCTAAGAGGTAATGGACTTCTTAAAGGTTGTAATGAATGAATAAATAAAATATAATTTAAGATAATTCTCTAAAATGGTTTTTTTATTGGACTATAATATTTTTTTGAATCTCAATAACAATAAAATAGTAATATTAAAAAAGTATTTTCTGTGGCTGATTGAAAACATTTTTACGTTTTTTCATGATCGTATGAGCATTATGATCGTGTACTTTTGGATTTTCCGAATTTTTAATTACTGCTTTTTTGTTTGACATTAAATTATCGGAAAATTAGAAGCATAGTAATAAGGTTATTAGTGTAAATTTGTGTGTATATAAAATACTTTAAGAAATTGACGTATAACGTGCACATTTGGATTTACCAAAAAGTTTTATTTTATTTTACTACCTACCCAAAAACAATATTGTTAGTACTTACGATATAAATTAAGTTTACTTCCGGTTCTTGGTTCACTAGCTTATCGAATAATATAGTACTTACTAATTACTTAAATAATTGCTGTAATTTATTAGAACATAAGATAATTTAATAAGAATAAATAAATGAAAATTATATGATAAAATAAATTATAAATTATATTTTAAAGCTTTTATTATGTTATTCTATATTTTAATAAATCTTACAAATGCTTTTGTGTTTTCTATAGAACATCAAAGGAGGTAGGAGTAGCATTTGGTATGAACACCAGTATGTTTTAAATAAGAAGACAGAGAAAAACTATTATCGTATAGTATAGTATACACACGAAATACTCATCGAAGCTTCATATAAAATCAACCGCTGAAATTCAATTAGATTAGATTATCGTTGAGATTAGATATTTAATTCGAATTCTGTTTTTCAAACAATGTTATGCGATGGCCTCTTGCTTCTGTAGTATATTGTTCCCTCGGTTTTAGAGCCTTGTAGAATATATAGAGACGATGGTAGGAGTCACCAAGTAGAGTCAGTGAAAGAATATCCACTATATATATCGCTCTGTCGATGTCGTAAGAGGCGACAGAGGGAAATTAAAACAGAAAATAGGCAGCAGCATCTTTATAATAACAACCCAAAATAATAAAAATCTGCTGACTATCGTGAGCTGTGATGGATGATGGACGATAGTAGGGAACCCAACAGTGTGATTTTGGTGCCACGGGAGAGGTATCCCGTTTAGAACCTAGGTGAAATTAGAGCTGCCTGAATTGAATAGATGACACAAATATGAAACTGAGATCTGACTACATATTTGATCAATTTGCTGTGGAGATAGTGAATGACAAGAGCACGTGTACACCGAATAAGGCTCAAAGGCTAAGGTAAGTAATTCAGCGAGGAAGCCCAGCTAGTGTTCTTGGAATTATACTTTAATGATAATTTTAGAATTTAGTTTCTCTGAGTTTCTCTGCGTGATAGACTCAGAAATGAGGATATCCGCAGTAGAACCAGAGTGACCGACATAGCCCAACGGATTAGTAAGCTGAAGTGGCAATGGGCCGGCCATATAGCTCGAAGAACCGATAACCGATGGGGAAGAAAGGTTCTCGAGTGGCAGCCTCGTACCGGTAGGCGTAGTGTAGGGCGACCCCCCACTAGATGGAGTGACGACCTGGTAAGATATGCAGGAAGTCGATGGATGCAGGTGGCTCAGGACCGTGCTTTGTGGCATTACTTGGGGGAGGCCTATGTTCAGCAGTGGACTTGTGAAGGGCTGTAATGATGAATGATGATGATGATGATAATTTTAACTTTAGTTGTCTTAAAATGATGATACAAATTGTAAATTTTTAATACTTTGTAATACTTGAACTTAAATATAGATTTACTACATAATTTCTAATGCAAGTATTAAAATAAGGTAATTTATTAAACGTACAGCAGCCTTTCGGTTTCTGAAAGCACTGAACATTTAATTAAAATTCTAATCTCAATGTTTTGTTGAACCCTTCTTGAATGTGCTTTTGCATAGAAACCACATTGGCTTTTCGGATTTTAGAGTTCAAAAATTTTTAATATTTTACTACGATTTACCTTTTTAAATTATTTGACGATCTATTTTTTAATAAACACTTTAAAGTCGAAAGCCTTTTAAATATTGTGAATAACAAAACCATGATTTTTTTTAATGACATTAGTTGAGTTGAGTTAGGGGGTCATTGTAGAAGCGTGCTCGTCGCGACCCCTGCCAGCCCTTTTCAGGGCTGCAATTCTGCGCACACAGCTGCGCACCCATGCAAACGAGGGTTAGGGCGTCCCCCCAAGGCGACGCACACCAGCTCGTCCCCGTTGGTGTGGAATGCAGCGCGCAAAGCGGCGATGGGGACCGCCACCCGTCACGCACAGCCCGACACGGCGGAAGGTGGAGGACGGAGTGCAGAGTTGGCACGTGGAATGTTAGAGGGGGCATGAGAGATAAGACGAATAAGTTGATCGAAATAATAAAAGAAAGAGAATTAGATGTCGTGTGTATGTCGGAGACCAAACGGAAAGGCAGTGGTACTGAAGAGCTCCCTGGCGGGACGTTAGCTATATGGTCCGGAGTCCCGGAAAGCGAGAACGCCTGCCAGGGAGTGGGGGTGCTGTTGTCGTCCCGGTTGGTCGATCTTATGACTGAATACAAGGTTGTGAACTCAAGACTTCTCTGGGTTCGCTTTAAACTAGGACTGACGAAGTTATTCCTTTTGGCTGTTTATGCGCCGGTAGCTTCGTCGTCCAGAGCTGAGCTGGAGGAGTTTTGGGAGAATGTAAGAGAATTTCTAGATTTGGTTAAGGGAAACGAAAGAACTGTTGTATGTGGTGATTTGAATGGATGGGTAGGTATCGCTCGACCTGGGTACGAGTCGGTGCTTGGAAAGTTTGGCGATAAAAGGGTTAATGATACTGGCTGTATGTAAGGAAAAAGGTCTTCTTGTGACAAACACTATGTTTAATCACAGGAAAATCCATATGTACACTAGAGAAAGAAAGAATGAGAGAAGTATGATTGATTTGTTCCTGGTGGATGACCGACTGCGAAAACAGGTGATGGATACACGAGTGTTCAGGGGTGCTGACCTGGGAACGGATCATTATCTAGTAATTACTAGATTTAGGGGTTTGTTCGCGGGTTGGCGCTACCGGACGGCAGTAACAGAACCACAGTCGGTCTGTCGCATTCGAAGCTGGAAGCTTCAGGAAGCGGATACTAGGGACAAATATCACACGAGGGTAGCCGAAAAGCTTGACACCATCGATGGCAGGAAAAAATGTGTGGAGAGAACATGGCAGAACCTTAGGGATGGAATGGTAAGTGCAGCGGAAGAAGTATGTGGAACGACAAAAAGAGGTAGTAGTAAAAGAAGAGATGCATGGTGGAATGATGAAGTGATAGAAGCTGTAAAAAAGAAGGAAAAAGCATGGTTAGACTACTTGGCCTCTAGTAACGATAAGCATATGAGAGAGAAGATGAAAGAAAGATATAAGCTGCAGAAAGTTCATGCGAAAACATAGATTGAGGAAGTACGTGAAAGGTGTAGAATAGAAGCGGACGAGAGGTTGTCGCACAACTTTAAGGAAAACTCCAAACTCTTCTGGAAAGAGGTTGGAAGGTCCCGGAGTGGTGCGACATCCTTAAGAATGAACAAAGTGCTTTCGAGAACCAATGACGTCCTCTCATAAAAATCGGACGTCATGCAGCGATGGAGTGAATTTTATAGAGAAATGTATGCGTGTCATGATCTTAGTGAAGGATTCGGGGGTGACGCCGTGACTGGCATGCCAGACACGGACCTCGATGACACTGAGGTCATCAGCATGAAAGAGATTGAACGTGCGATTCGAAGTTTGAAATGTGGTAAGGCTGCGGGACTAGACAGAGTTACTGCTGAAATGGTCAAGTACGGTGGGCCGTGCGTCTGGGACAGCTTTCATCTGCTGTGCAATTTGTGCTGGCGGACGGGAGACGTCCCGGATGATTGGCGATCCGCGGTCATTGTGCCTTTATATAAAGGTAAAGGTTCACATTTTGACTGCGGGTGCTATCGGGCGATCAGCTTGACCAGTTTAGCAAGTAAAGTTTACTCGAAGGTTTTGACACGTAGGATGCAAGAGAAATCGGAAAGATTCTTATGAGAGGCACAATGCGGATTTAGACCTGGAAGAGGATGCACGGATCAAATGTTTTCTCTCCGCATCATCACGGAGAAGCTTCTGAGTGTTAACCAGAGGATTTTCTGTGCTTTTGTGGATCTGGAGAAAGCATTTGATAAGGTTATAAGGAAGAAAATGTGGGAACTGTTGCCGGGATATGGTGATGATGGTCGATTGTTAAGGGCCGTGCAGTCACTTTACTATGACTGTAAAGCCTGTGTGAGGGTAGGGCATGACCAGTCACCCATGTTTAGCGTCCAAGCGGGCGTAAAACAGGGTTGTGTCATGTCTTCCTGGCTGTTCATACTGTATCTCGACAGCTGTTTACAGAAGTTGAAAAATAGCTGTTTGGGTGTGAAATTGGGTGACATTAAAGTTAATTGTCTGCTGTATGCTGATGATGCAGTGCTTATTGCACCATCAGAAGCAGAACTGCAGGCATTAGTCACGCGTATGAAAGAGGAATGTGAAATTAAAGGTCTCCGTTTGAATGCTAATAAAACTAAGGTTCTGGTATTTGAAAAGGACGAAGAGAGAACGAAATGTGAAATATGGGTAAATCAGGAATGTCTAGAACAGGTAAATAAAATTGTATACTTGGGGAGTGCTTTCAGCCGGGATGGAAGATGTGATTTAGATGTGGATAGGCGTGTCGCTGCCGAAAACAAAGTCAATGGTGCCCTGAATGCATTAGTCAAAAAGCAAGGTGTGGTGAAGAGTGCACGCCTTGCAATACGTAACGCAGTGTTGGTACCGACTTTGTTATATGGCAGCGAAACCTGGGTATGCCAGAAGAAGCATAAAAGCAAGTTGAATGCAGTGGAGATGCGATCTCTTCGTAAAATGTGCGGCGTTACCATAGCCGACCGAAAGCGAAACGAAGAGATTCGCAATATGGCAGGATTGAAAGATGACCTTATCACAAAAATTGATAGGGGCGTACTCCAATGGTTTGGGCACGTTGAACGAATGAGTGAAGACCGAATGGTGAAGAAAATATATAGAGCGAAAGTAAATATTAAAAGGTGTCGAGGTAGACCGAGACTAACTTTCGAAGACCATGTGAGCAAATTGCTCGAAGAGGGGAGGGTCAAGAGTACTCGGACACCTAGACGTGCATGTATGAAGAAGTTAATGAACCTGAAAGAAGCGAAAGAGGTATGTAAGGATTGTGACACTTGGCGATGTGTTCTTTCTGGCTACCCCGTTAGGGAATGTGCGTGAAGATAAGTAAGTAAGTACATTAGTTGATGACCAAAGTGGTACTCGACTTTTTTATATGTTTTTGGTAAAATGTACTGTTATATGTGTCAATATTTTTGCACTGCAATGACTTCTATTTCAATATTTATTTAGGTTACTTGAATACGAAAATTGGCTTTTAGTTTACATGTGATTTTACTAAAATTTTATAAAATATTTGAAATTTTAATTTATATTTCAGTCTGCTAATATACGACTCAAAAGGTAGAGAAAATAATTTAAAATCCCTAATAAATTAAAAATAAACATAACATACAGGTTATTTACATTTGCTTAAATAATTTTTACAATTTCATGATAGAGACTGGATTGGAAGTTATAGTTGTGGTCGAAAGAAGTCGAAGAAATTTCCAGTAGTTACTAGTGAAATAATTTAGTTCTGGGAGTACACCGACAATTTACAATAGTCCTCAGGAATGAAAAGTGAAAAGGAATTTATATCTTGATTCTGAGAGCGATGTTGGATCGTTGCTCGTAAAAAAAATACCTCCAGCTCAATTTTATTCCTTATTGTAGTGTGGAATTCAAAGATATCAAATTATTTATAGGGAATAGATCGCACACAAACCATTGGGTGAGATTTGCTGCCTCGTTAGTTTAGTGGTAGTAAAAGCGACGAATATTGCCTAAATAAAAAGAAAATAATAAGTAACTAGATGTCGTTGAATTCATCTACTGATGCTCCCTAATTTGAAAATACAGTGAAAGGGAAATTGTTCGATTGAGTTGAGTACACAGAAAATATAGCATTCCAATAGACACGCCTTTTTCATGTATCTTTTCTTTACTTTTACGAACATCGTTGATTTTTCAGTTACGTCGGGTTTTCGGTTAAGCTGGGAAATGTATTTGAACAGTTTTATAGAACACAACAAGGGAAATTCACTTATATTAGAACGGACAAGTTTGACTTTACTGTTCCATTACAATAAATGATTTTTCTTCTTTTTTAATTTTATAATAAAATCATTAAATTATACTTTTCATTTTTTAATTCAGTAATGTAGGTTTGTGATTGTTATATTCACCTATCCTGGATTTCGACTATGACTACGGATATTGAGGCTACATAAAATAAAGCTATACCTTATATACATGCCACCGCTGGGCACAGGCCACATTTCATGCTTAGGAGGATTATGGGGCAATTAGGCCACATCACTGTTCAAATGCGTGTTGGTTTATTTGACATATTTGATAAATGAGCCCAAAAATTGCAATTACGTACTCATAGGTTGATGCGAACGTAACCTAGGTTGCTTGCGTACGATGAAATTAACGGCGGATGCTTAGCTACGCTCAGGGGCTTCAATGGCTCTACGAATATGTGGTTGTATAAATAACGGATCATGCTGCGATTCGAACTCCGCACTCTCAACTTTGTATCCAGTTATTCTATATACTAGGCTACATGGTCGTACTTTATTAATAAAACGAACAAATTATTTAGATACATAGCGAATAATTGTTTCTGTCGCAAAACAGCTGTGCGGCCACTGTTTTATTAAGTTTTGAAGCATAAAAGAGTCGGTATAATAACACGTTGTTTACTATTCCAGCTTAGTCTCATCTAAATATTTTTTAAACTGGTAGCAAATAGTCATATATGCAGGGCGATAAACTTATGAGGCAACCACAGGACTATGTTCAGCAGTTAGTCTTTGATAGGCTGTAGTGAATATGTAGGAAAAACCTACAGGTTACAATAGTCACCATTGAGAAATGTGAGCTGTACGGTGTTTGTACACTAATGTGATCTTCATTACAAAAGTTTTTCTCATTTTAACTACGATAAATGATATGATAACACGCTGTCAGCTATATCAGCTTAGTATTTAAAGCAACTCATTTAAAATATCTTTTTTTTCTAAATTGGTAGCACATACTCGTATATATGCAGGGCGACAACCTTATAAGGCAATCACAGGATTATGTTTAGCAGTTGGACTTTGGTAGGCTGATGTGGTTAATATGGTGGAAAAACCTACAGATTACAGTGGTCACTTACCATTGAGAAGCGTTAGCTCGTTTAATCAAAGTTTGAACATTAATGTGATCTTCATTACAAAAGTTTTTCTTATTATAACTTCAATAAAAGAAAGGTTCAGCTAAGGTATGACTATATTTTCATAGAGTCTGTTCTTGTTTAGCAAACTGATTGTTCGAACAATAAATCGTCGCTCATATCAAACACCTGGATTGGGAAAAGGAGCTACTTTACAGAATACACAAAAATTTATGATGATAAACATATACCCTTTTACAGAGTGATTATTATGAAAAGTTTGTTCAATAAATTGCCCAACAGTGAACCTAAAGTTAAAACTTTTTATGAGTTCATTATGAATTCTTTTAAAATTATTGAGTAGCTTTATATTTGAAATTAATATACGTCGTATAGCCTTACTGAACCTATATTATGGTTGTAACATGAAAGTGTCGACTCAGTTGGGGAAGGACCTCCTACTCATAGAATACCAGTGTTAAATAGCAGCTTAATATGTTTCGTATAGTGAGAGTGTAGAGAATCGGAGACCCTTTTTACTGGAAACGAGGCATTTCATCTTAATCCTCTGGGGTGTCAACGTATCTGATTTTGATTCTTATTCGAGTATAGATGTGTCTATGGAACACATCATTCACTTATCATCTATTGAATTGGGTGTTCGTTTTTTAACCTAATTCTATATTTAAAAAAACTATTTTGTGCACATTTATTTCATTATAAATAGGGAAAAAGCTAAAACCACACGAAATTTTACCAGCATTGAAGATTTGCAGAACATTCGTCATGTTGTATTTCACCGATAACTGGGGAATGCTCAAATTAATTGTAGTTTTAACTTATTATTTCAATTAAAACTTACTTTATTTTACGTCTGCGAAACGTGAACTACTAGACACTACCAGTTAATATAAGTTCTCAGCGTTTAGAATTAGGTGTTAAATTACGTGATTGTGATTATGAAATGTGATATTATAAAAAATAAACTACCATTACCATTGAAAGTATTATGGGATGCAGAATGCCCTTGTGCGAACTGACTGTATGAACTTTTTTATATAAGGTGGAACACAACATAAGAAAAACAAAAGTGGCTTTGAAAAAAATTACACCCCTGTGAAAAAATAAGGTAGATATTTTTCAAAGGTCTCTTTATAGGCAAGGTTATTTTTTGTCACCTTTAGTTTTTATTCTGTTAAGTCCACTAAAAAGTATGAAGTAATTAAACTTATAAAACTAAAACCGATTACAATATACTAAAAAGAAAAGAACTTATTTCAATTTTCAATCAGTGTTTTAATTATTCCATATACTGTTAAAATTAAAATATAGTATCAACTCAATGATGCTGTGTTATATCAGAAAATTATTTAACTGCAAGATTTTTCCTTAACTGAGACGAATTGTAATAATCAAGTGATGCAATATTTTAGACCTTTCAAATTGAGTTTGTTTAATTTACGTAGGTCGTTTTATAAATTACAAAGTTCTAAGGTAAAAAAGAAGCCAGCAATCCAGAAAGCTTTTTTTTTGCTAAAATGTCTATGGACACCTGCAGCCAACTTTAAATAAAGAAGGCTACAAATACGTTGCCACCTCTGTGGACTAAGATGGATTGCACACAGCCTTTTATATTATACTGGCTCTCTACATCCTTCAGATCGGAACACATTAATGCGAACACTGCTATATGAGGGTAGAAATGTATAAGGGAGTGGTATCTGCTCAAACGGATTCTAAGGTAAAAAAGGTGTCCTAACACTTAAAAAGGTAAAAATTTGTTAGTACTAAAATATTACTTAACAGTTCTGATAAAAATTATAGCGCAGATTAGGAATTAATCGTATTTTATTATATTATGTTTTTTTGTAATTATAAAATATTTTTTCATTTATATTTTTAAAATTAATTGATACAATTGAAAAGCACATAAGTTCATGCATAATCTAAGTACGATTAATTTAGCTCTAACCCATATCTGCGTAAAATGCCAGTTCCTCCATAAGCCGTATTGGTTCGACCAAACGTCTGATGTGTACAGAAAATTTTATGCTTTAAAATATTTCTTGATTACATAACCAAAGACTATTTTCTAATAGACTCTGTTTTGAATAAATATACCATTTTTTGGTGTCGGTATTTTATGTCTGGTTACCTCGCTATCCAGAGGCCACAACTCTTACGGGTTCGTTCCTTAGTTTCTTTTTATGGGACTCCCACTATAAAAAATAGGGTGATATATTTCTTTATGATTTTTTTAAAGAACAGAGAGCAAGCGAGCTTACGGTTCACCTGATGGTAAGTGTCGACCGCCACCCATGGCCAACCGACACCAGGAAAATAGCAAGTGCGTTGATGGCCTTTTGAAAAAGAATAGGCTTGATTTCACAAGAAAAGTTTTGCGATGAAGAAAACTTCTTCTAAATCACACGGTGGTGGACCGCCAATCATAGAGATGGTATGGATGGTATCGCCAGTTTTGTCGCGATGTACGATGGTGAAATTGAGCGGCTGGAATTAGTCCGAACAATTCCTCAGAGCACTCCCGCAAATAGATGTTAAATCTCTTCAAAAGTGCCAAAGAGTCAAGGTCGATCGGAAAGATCCGGGTCGCCAACGATTCGAATGATGATTATGATGGCACGGCAATCGAAATGTAAATAAATAAAATGATAGACACTTGCACACATGCTGATAATCTTATTGTCTATGAATAGAAATATTGTTACGAGCTTGAGGTTCGTGACAATAAAAATTGCCGATAAAATTACCTAAATTAACACTTTAATTTACTTTACACAATTAAAGTTAAAACACTAATAATTTAAACACACTAATTCACTTAATTCCACTCCGAAGCTTCGCTTGTTTCGCCCAACTCAACACTGCCTCCATCGCATCTTGCAGCGCCTATATATTTAAATTAGCAAAGAAATATCCAGAATGTTCAAGTAAACACGCGGAAGGTACCGAGCGTTCGAGTTTCGACTAGGCGCTGTCAGTTGAGTGATTTGTGATGTCATTCACTGCAAAGCTCCCCTCGCTCTCGTTCCTGACACTAGATGGCGCTAGTGTATCGTTGACTGGAGCGCGTAACACTGCCCCCTCCTAAGACATGCTCGTCCCGAGCATTATCGGCCCCATAATAACGCGCCAAGCGATTCACATGGACGATCTTAGGAGTCCCTCTTGCGCCTTTCTGTAACGGCTCCGCAATGTCAAGGGCTGTCCTATCCCGTGGTGCACCAACATTGTACAATTTCGGTGCTCCTCTACTACGTGTCCGAGGTCCCCGCTCGGCCGCACAACTTGTACATGTACGACACCAATCCTCGACATCGTCACGATAATGGACCCAGTAAAACTGTTCTCGGACCTTCAGTAGAGTTCGTTTAACTCCCAGATGGACTATTGAACGACCATTATGGCACAACTGTAGAACATTCGGCACTTTAGCTTTAGGGACAACCACTTGCAAACGACAGCTGTCTCTTCGACCATTGTCCCATTTACGGCACAGGACTCCATCCTGAATCAGCAAGCTGTCCCATTGGGCCCAATAGCTTTTCGTGGTTGAACTCATCGCTGAGACGTCCCTCCACTTAGGCTTGGTAGCACGGGCCTTCATCCATCCCAGAATCGGCTTGATGTCCGGATCTTCCTGCTGTGCATGTCGTAGGTTGTCCTTCCACCCGTTGCTGAGGTGGTCTGTCCTGAGCATCCTCACGGATACCACCTCCTTACTCTCTTGCCTACTACAATGGTTGCAATCTTCAGGACAAGGTCTTCTTGACAATGCATCTGCGTTGCCGTGAGATTTCCCGCTGCAGTGTCTGATAGTAAAGTCGTATTCCTGCTGCTGCTGGGCGGTGCTGTTAGCCGCACTTCCTTTCTGAGACCGTTCACCTTCCCTTCCTAGGGTGTGCTTAGGGCAGCTGGACCGAAAATGGCCCCTTTCCCCACAGCCATAGCACCTAGGGCTGTATCTTTTATTGTGGTCGCGAACCGTAACTGCTGTAACCTCCCTAGCGTGAGGTGAACGATGATCCTGTCGCCGCCAGGCAGTGCCGTTAGCTGCACTACCCTCTCGAGATCGATCAACTCTCCTTTCCACGGTTCGTTTAGGGCAGCTGGATCGAAGATGGCCCTTTTCCCCACAGCCATAGCACCTTGGGCTGTATCCTTTGTTGCGGTCGCGAACTGTAGCGGCTGCAACCTCCCTGACGCGATGGGAACGATGATCCTGCCGCACGGCTTCTACCTCCAGTGCATGGGCCAAGGCGTCCTTAAGCGTCTCGTGGTGCCCGAGCCTCACAGCAGCTCTGACTTCCAGGTCACGGATGCCGTCGATAAATGTCTGCACCAGGTTCCCTTTAATGAGCGCAGGTACAGACCGGTAAGCTTTTCGCACCAGCTTCTCCACCTCTAGAGCCCACTGCTGCAGGTTTTCGTTGATGCGCTGCACACGATCTTTAAGCTGCGCACGAAAGACGTGTCCCAGGTGAGCATCGCCATATCTCGCCTCCAATGCCTCAAGGAGTTGCTCATAAGTCACTTCCTCACCGAGAGCTTCCAGAACTGTTAACGCCTGGTCGCGCAGGCCTAGTGTGAGAGCAGTCATGGCCTGACTTTTATTCCAGCCGTTCGCCTTCATAACAGCCTCGAACTGGATTTTGTAGGCTGACCAGGAAGAGGTACCGTCGAACGGTGGCACCTTGAACCCACGTAGCGAAGGTGTTGTAGCTACTACGGGAGCTGTAGCTCCATCTCCAAGTTTGAGTTCGTCCAGTGATTTCTTCATGTCAGCCATTACGTTGTCAACCCGATTGTTTACTTGGTCGATTCGGATTTCAGCTTTCTCGATTCGGTTTTCAGCTTCCGACAGGCGGTTGTCATGGTGAGCAACCCTATCCTTCACCTCCTTTATCTCCTTCCCGAAGGTAGCGTGAAGGTCCTTCATGAGGAGCATCTGTTCCTCCTGTCGGCGGGCCTGTTCCTCGTGTCGGCGGGCCTGTTCCTCCTGCTGCTCTTTCAACTGACTGGCCTGTTCCTCCTGTCCGCGCTTCAGCTGCTCTTCGAACCGACGAGCCTGTTCCTCCTGTCCGCCCCGCAGCTGCTCTTCCAAACGACGGACCTGTTCCTCCTGTCGGCGAGCCTGCTCCTGCAGCATCACCATCAGAGCACCTAAGTCAGGTGCTGCAGATGTAGGAGTTACTGACGGGCCTGCAGCTGGCGGCTGGCCCTCCGACGTCTGCGGCGTCGCACCACCAAATCTTCTTTGGTCCGTCTCCTGCTGGCGTTGACTTCGGGTACGGACACCCTCCGTTTCCTCCTTAGGTAAAATCGGCATGATTTTTTCCCACTTCTGACACCAATTGTTACGAGCTTGAGGTTCGTGACAATAAAAATTGCCGATAAAATTACCTAAATTAACACTTTAATTTACTTTACACAATTAAAGTTAAAACACTAATAATTTAAACACACTAATTCACTTAATTCCACTCCGAAGCTTCGCTTGTTTCGCCCAACTCAACACTGCCTCCATCGCATCTTGCAGCGCCTATATATTTAAATTAGCAAAGAAATATCCAGAATGTTCAAGTAAACACGCGGAAGGTACCGAGCGTTCGAGTTTCGACTAGGCGCTGTCAGTTGAGTGATTTGTGATGTCATTCACTGCAAAGCTCCCCTCGCTCTCGTTCCTGACACTAGATGGCGCTAGTGTATCGTTGACTGGAGCGCGTAACAATATGATTACGTTTACGGCTGAAATTAACTTTTTTCTGGTATTGCATAAATTGACATTTTACATTGATGACATGGTTTCTTTTTACCTTAGCCAAATATCAAATACGCATCATGCGCAACATGCGCATCACGATGAATTCGATTGAATTGTATGAGTAAGAGAAAAACAGTTAATTTATAACAATTGCTAAAAAAACCTTTGAAGCGTAGCGTAAATAATTGTTCCACTAATTGACTGAGTTACTTCTTGCAAACTGGTTGATGACTAAAGTATAAATTCAAAATATGGGTAAGATCGTAGAAAAGCAATGGTCAACGTTAGGTTTATTATAAATTAGTTAACTTAGAAATCAAACTAAGATATAATTATATTTTATTAACAAAATCAAGACGTTGACTTTTGAAGACTTAATAAGCAAGACAATATCGTTTACCAATCATAAGGTTCATTCAGTCTCCTTCATAACGTTATTTGAAGGTAAAAAAACGGTTGATTGATGTCATGCATTTTTGATAAAATAATATCATATTGTTAAAAACTCTAACAAAATAAGATTTAGATATGAAAAATCTAGAAAAAGAATGGCTTATAATTTAGTTTACATGCCGAATTATATTAAAAAAAAAAAACATATACAATAATTAAATTAAAAGTACAAATAAGAATTAACGGTTACTTCTATTAATGAAGAAGAAACTCAACAGAAAGCCGGTTCAAAACAAAAGTTTGTTCATCGAAAAGTTAGCTTGTTAAAGCACACGCGATGGTTTTACCGAAATAGGGGTTCGCAGGATAAACTAGTGAAACAAGGTTGAACATGTTATTTATCTAATTTTGGATGGGAGTGGGCCTGGTAGCTTATCCGTTAGTAAGCTACGTCTTATTAATGTGTCAGGATACTAATGATTACGTTGATATGGATATGTAGTACAAAATACATATTATAACGGACGCTTTAATTATTATACCAATAGATATTTCATCATCATCATGTGTCATTATAGTCCTTCACAAGTCCACTGCTGAACATAGGCTTCCCCCAAGGAATGGCCGCATGAGGGCGTTCAAGGTCGCTCAGCGAGCTATGGAGAGGGCTATGCTAGGGGTTTCTCTACGTGATAAACGTAGACGGATACTTGGATCAAGTAATTTTAAAATTATCTGTTAGTTGTGTGTTGTGTTGTAATTCTTTTTCTGAAGTCATGCTTTTCGTTCTTCTTTACATTATATCTTAGTACTGACTTTAGAAGCTGAAAACCATTTCATTCTTTTTAAGTTTTTTGAAGTCGACTTTTATCATTACCTTTTAAACGTTTACTTTGACCCTTTTGCTGTGGTATTTTAATAGTTTTTATTAAAGTTGGAAAATAAAAAAGCAATTGACTGCTGGACTGGAATTTTTCTGATAAGACATTGTTATACGTTACATTACTCACAGGGACGATCCGGTAATAATTTACTGTTCCGTTTCCTACTTCTTTTCTGCTGAATTTTAGAAGATTTTCTTTCACCTTTCGCAAAAAAATTGCGTTCCATTTTACTTTTTTGCTCTTAAAAATTTACGTAATAAAAAGTATAACATATTTAATTTCATTCTTTACTTATCACCAGCTGGATGGTTCCTCCAATAATTTCAGCTAATTTCTATTTACAGCTTAACTTTTAGTCCATATCTTTTATATACATTTGTATTGAAAAAAAAAGCATTTGCTTTTATTTAATCTAGTAATACACATATTGTGATTATAAGTATGAGTTAGTTTTTTACTTAGCAATATAACTCGGTAGGTATTAGCTTCACCAAGGTATCCAAGTAAGAATAGTCTAAATTAGGTTAAAGATACAACATACTGTCAACTCGAATCGCGATCACACGTAAGCATTTGTTTTGATACAATCTTGTTTATTATAAAGTAGTATATAAGTGAAAACTTGTAAATGGCCGTCATTTTTGTTATAATTATATTATTTTTGTAAATTAGCTGTAAGTTTTACAAATAAATAATAAAAAATAAGCAAGTGTATAAGCAAGTATATTGGTAAGTTTATAATAAAGTTTATAAGCAATTATTAAAGTAAGTATAAAAGCAAGTATATAAGTAAGTTTATGAGCAAGTAAGTAAGCAAGTATATAAGCAATATATAAGGAAGTATATAAGCAAGTATATAAGAAAGTATGTAAGTTAGTAAATAAGTAAGTATGTTACTAAGTATATTAGTTAGTTTGTAGATATACAAGTATATATGTAAGTGTATAGAAGTATATAGGTAATTATACAATTAAGTATGTACGCAAATATATAAGCAAGTAGATAAGGAAGTATATGTATATAAGTAAGTATATAAGCAAGTATATCGCAAGAATATAAGCAAGTATATAAGTAAGTATATCAGCATAGTACAAGCCAGTACATAAGCGAGTATACAGGTAACTAAAAAAGTAATCATATAAGCAATTATATAAGTGAGTATATAAGCAAGTATATAAGCAAGTATATCAGCAAGTATATATGTAAGTATATAAGCAAGTGAATAAGCATGTGTATAAGCTAGAAAATAAGCATGTATGTAATTAAGTATATAAGTCAGTATATAAGCAATTATAAAAGTAAGTATATAAGCAACTGTGTAAGCAAGTATAAGAGCAAGTATATAGGTAAGTAAATAAGCAAGTATACAAGTAAGTACATAGGTAATTATATAAGCAATTATATAAATGAGTAAATAAGCAAGTATATCAGCAACTATATCAGCATATATAAGTAAGTATATAAGTAAGTATATAAGCAATTACAAAAGAAAGTATATAAGCAAGTATAAAAACAAGTATATAAGTCAGTATATAAGCAAGTATGACAGTTAATAAGCATGTATATAAGCTAAAATATAAGCAAGTATATAATTAAGTATATAAGTCAATATATAAGCAATTATAAAAGTAAGTATATAAGCAAATATATAAGCAGGTAAAAGAGCAAGTATACAAGTAAATAAATAAGCAAATATACAAGTAAGTATATAATTAATTATATAAGCAATTAGATAAGTATGTATATAATCATGTATATCAGAAAGTATATAAGCAGGTATATAAGTAAGTTTATAAACAAGTAAATAAGCAAGAATGTAAGTAAGTATATAAGTAAATACATAAGCAAGTTTAAGAGCAAGTATATAAGTAAGTATATAAGTAAGTATATAAAAAGTATAAAAGCAAGTATATAAGCAATATATAAGAGAGTATATAGGTACGTATATAAGTAAGTATATAAGAAAGTATATAAAAAAGTATATATGTAAGTATATAGGCAGGTATATAAGTGAGTATGTTAGCAATTATATAAGTAAGTAAATAAGCAAGCGTATAAGCAAGTAAGCATATAAGAAAGGATATATTAGATATAATAGATTATCATCATCATCATCATCATAGAGCCCTTCACAAGTCCACTGCTGAACATAAGCCTCCCCCAAGTAATGCCACAAAGCACGGTCCTGAGCCACCTGCATCCATCGACTTCCTGCATATCTTACCAGGTCGTCACTCCATCTAGTGGGGGGTCGCCCTACACTACGCCTACCGGTACGAGGCTGCCACTCGAGAACCTTTCTTCCCCATCGGTTATCGGTTCTTCGAGCTATATGGCCGGCCCATTGCCACTTCAGCTTACTATTCCGTTGGGCTATGTCGGTCTCTCTGGTTTTACTGCGGATATCCTCATTTCTGAGTCTATCACGCAGAGAAACTCCGAGCATAGCCCTCTTCATAGCTCACTGAGCGATCTTGAGCGTCCTCATACGGCTAGCAGTGAAGGACCACGTCTCAGATCCGTAAGTCATCACTGGCAACACGTACTGGTTGTACAATCTAGTTTTTAGAGATTGAGGTATACCTGACGAGAAGATATGTCGTAATTTCCCGAACGCTGCCCAGCTGAGTTCAATCCGTCGATTGACCTCTCGGTCGAAGTTGGACTTACCTAGTCGGACTATTTGTCCCAGGTAAACGTACTCGTCAACAACTTCGAGCATAGTGCTCCCAACAAATACTGGCATAGGTGTGACATGGATATTAAACATAATCTTTGTTTTGTCCATGTTCATCTTAAGACCTATCCGTTGGGAGGCACTATTGAGGTCATTGAGCATAGTGTTTAAGTCCTCCAGCGATTCTGCCATAAGGACTATATCGTCGGCAAATCGAAGGTGAGTGTTGTACTCGCCATTGATGTTAATACCGTATCCTTTCCAGTCCAGTAGCTTGAAAACGTCTTCCAATGCAGCGGTGAAGAGTTTCGGGGATATAACGTCACCCTGTCTTACACCTGTCTGCAGTTGGATAGGTTTCAAGCTCTGGTTCTGTACTCGGATAGCCATCGTAGCCATACTGTACAAGCACTTCAGCACTTCGATATACCGACAGTCAACTTGGCACCGCTGAAGGGACTATAGCACCGCCCAAATTTCGACGGAATCAAAGGCTTTCTCATAGTCCACATAATACGCCAGGCAAAGTGGCAGATTGTACTCTTCGGTCTTCTGTACAATCTGCCGCAGGGTATGTATGTGGTCTATGGTACTGAAGCCTTTGTTCGGGAGGCTGGAAGTCGTCGAGTCTGCGTGCGAGACGATTCGTAATGACTCTCGAAAACAGCACGTAGACGCGGCTCACAAGGGAAATCGGTCTGTATTTCTTCAAGACAGCATTGTCGCCTTTCTTAAAGAACAAGACCACCGCACTTCTGCTCCACACCTCTGGAGTAGTGCCACCATGGAGGACGGAATTGAAGAGCTTCTGAAGGACTTCAAGTACCGGTGTTCCACCCGCTTTCAGAAGCTCCGCTGTAATTCCATCCTCGCCTGGGGCCCTGCCGTTTTTAAGGTGCTGGAGAGCCATTCTATTCTCGCTTAGACTGACGTCCGGGATATCATTGGAATAGTGTCGGATAAGACTTGCTCTTGGATCGTTACTCACACTTGCGTGATCATCATATAGAAACCCTCTTTCTCCATAAAGTTGGCCAGCTGCTGGCCCCTTCGGTTCCTGTTGCCTTACTCCAAATTTCCCTAACTTCAGCTCACCTTTTTCTCTTGTGCCTAGTTTTGCGTTCAACACCGTGTAGTGGGTTTTGGAGGAATGCATGGCTTTGGAAATATCCTCATACATTTCCTCCACCTCCTTATCGGGATGTGCCGAGGTAGGTGCGTAAACCTGTATGACCTTTAGCGAATACCGTTTGGTGATTCTGAGTATCAGGTACGCGACCCTCGTCGACACACTCTCAATCTTTACAACGTTGTTGACGAGAGACTTGTGGACGATAAATCCGACACCTCCTTGGGACAGATGGTCGTCTTCCCGGTGATAGAAGAAGTTGCCGGATTCGAGAATCACCGTGTCCTCCCCCTCTCTTCGTACCTCGGATAATCCTATAATATTCCAGCGCAACTTGTCTATCTCTTCTTCCAGCTCCAGAATCTTCTTGTCAGTCCTCAGGGTGCGTGCGTTAAATGTTGCCAGGTCGAGTCGTCGTAGGTTGCAAATGAACCTCCACCGGAGATTCTTAGCACCCCCCTGCCCCGCCGTTACCATGGTCGCCACCGTAGTCAGGAATAGCGGGGCCGCCGGGGACTGGGGGCCGTCTATTTGTGTAATTGTTCATGGGGGGTATATTGGCATAGTCGCCACGCTTGGCGAGCGGGTTGGCAACCGCAGTTTTTTTGTCGTACAGTTACTGTTATCAGGAAGATGCTGTTGCCCATCTCCTGCCTGTTGCCCTGTGTCGCCTTTTACGACACCCACGGGAAGATATGGGGTAGTGGATATTCTTAACCGCCACTACACGGCAAATAAATATTATTCTAATAGATTAGAATAATATTTATTTGCTGTTATACTTGCTTATATACTTAGCTTTATACTTACTTATATACTTTCTGATATATTTGCTTATTTACCTACTTATATACTCTCTTATATATTGCTTATATACTTGCTTATATGACTATAATCATAACGATGAAGATGATGTTGACGATCGTGAAGATGACGATGACGATGATGATGACGATGACGATGACGTTGACGATGATGGTGACGATGACGATGATCATGACGACGACGATGACGATGATGATGACGATGGTGATGACAGTGAAGATGATGATGATGATTATGATGATGACAATGATGATGATGTTGACGGTGACGATGACGATGATGAAAACGATGATGATGATGACAATGATGATGATAACGATTACATTGATGATGACGATGACGATGATAATGACGATGACGTTGATGTTGACGATGATGGTGACGATGACGATGACGATGACGATGATGATGACAATTACGATAATGATGACGATGGTGATGTTTATGACGATGATGATGAAATTTATGATAGCGATGACGATGATAATGACGATGCGATGATGATGACGATGACGGTGATGATGACGATCATGATGACGATAATGGTGACGACGAAGATGACATTGACGATGACGCTGATGATGACGTGATGATGACGATGGTGACGATGCCGATTATCATGACGATGACGATGACTATAATGATGACGATGAATTTGAGGTTGATGATGACGATGATGATGAAATTGATGATGACGATGACGATGATAATGACGATGATTACGTTGACGATGACGATGATGATGAGGATGACGATGATGATGAGGATTGGTGATGATGACGATCACGATGACGATGATGGTGACGACGAAGATGACATTGACGATGACGCTGATGATGACGTGATGATGACGATGGTGACGATGACGATTATCATGACGATGACGATGACTATAATGTTGACGATGAATTTGAGGTTGATGATGACGATGATGATGAAATTGATGATGACGATGACGATGATAATGACGATGATGACGTTGACGATGACGATGATGATGACGATGACGTTGATGATGACGATCACGATGACGATGATGGTGACGACGAAGATGACATTGACGATGACGCTGTAGATGACGTGATGATGATGATGATGACGTTGACGATTATCATATGACGATGATCATCATCATCGTCATGATCATCATCATCGACATGATCATGATGATCATCATCATCGTCATGATAATCGTCAACGTCATCATCATCATCACGTCATCTACAGCGTCATCGTCAATGTCATCTTCGTCGTCACCATCATCGTTATCGTGATCGTCATCATCACCGTCATCGTCATCATCATCGTCATCGTCATCGTCATTATCATCGTCATCGTTATCATCATCGTCATCACCATCGTCATCGTAATTGTCATCGTCATCGTCATCGTCACCATCATCGTCAACGACATAATCGTCATTATCATCGTCATCGTCATCATCAATTTCATCATCATCGTCATCATCAACCTCAAATTCATCGTCATAATTATAGTCATCGTCATCGTCATGATAATCGTTATCGTCACCATCGTCATCATCACGTCATCATCAGCGTCATCGTCAATGTCATCTTCGTCGTCACCATTATCGTCATCATGATCGTCATCATCACCGTCATCGTCATCATCATCGCAATAGTCATGATCATCGTCATCGCTATCATAAATGTCATCATCATCGTCATAAACATCACCATCGTCATCATTATCGTAATTGTCATCATCATTGTCATCGTCATCGTCATCACTATCATCATCATCATCATCATCATCATCAATGTCATCATCATAGTAATTGTCATCATTAGCATCATCGTATTCCTCATCATCATCATTATCATCCTCGTTTTCACCGTCATCGTCAACGTCATCTTCACCCTCATCGTCAACGTCATCATCATCGTCATTATCATCGTCATTGTCATTGTCATCGTCATTGTCATCTTATCGTGATCGTCATCATCAGTCATCGTCATCATCATCGTCATCGTCATCGTCATGATCATCGTCATCGTTATCATCATCGTCATCACCATCGTCATCGTTCATCGTCATCGTCATCGTCACCATCATCGTCAACGACATCATCGTATTATCATCGTCATCGTCATCGTCAATTTCATCATATCGTCATCATCAACTCGTTCGTCGTCATCGTCATCGTCATGATTCGTCACATCGTCATCATCGTCTCATCAGTCATCGTCAAGTATTATAGTCATATGATCGTATATCAGCAATAGTATGATATCGTATCGCAATATAAATGTATATATCGTATAAACATCACCATCGATCATTATCGTAATGTATCATAAGTTGTAATGTCATCAAGCTATATCATAAGCATCAGTATATCATCATATTTTCTGTATAAATATTATTCTAATCTATTAGAATAATATTTATTTGCCGTGTAGTGGCGGTTAAGAATATCCACTACCCCATATCTTCCCGTGGGTGTCGTAAAAGGCGACACAGGGAAACAGGCAGGAGATGGGCAGCAGCATCTTCCTGATAACAGTAACTGTACGACAAAAAAACTGCGGTTGCCAACCCGCTCGCCAAGCGTGGCGACTATGGCAATATACCCCCCATGAACAATTACACAAATAGACGGCCCCCAGTCCCCGGCGGCCCCGCTATTCCTGACTACGGTGGCGACCATGGTAACGGCGGGGCAGGGGGTGCTAAGAATCTCCGGTGGAGGTTCATTTGCAACCTACGACGACTCGATCTGGCAACATTTAACGCACGCACCCTGAGGACTGACAAGAAGATTCTGGAGCTGGAAGAAGAGATAGACAAGTTGCGCTGGAATATTATAGGATTATCCGAGGTACGAAGAGAGGGGGAGGACACGGTGATTCTCGAATCCGGCAACTTCTTCTATCACCGGGAAGGCGACCATCTGTCCCAAGGAGGTGTCGGATTTATCGTCCACAAGTCTCTCGTCAACAACGTTGTAAAGATTGAGAGTGTGTCGACGAGGGTCGCGTACCTGATACTCAGAATCACCAAACGGTATTCGCTAAAGGTCATACAGGTTTACGAACCTACCTCGGCACATCCCGATAAGGAGGTGGAGGAAATGTATGAGGATATTTCCAAAGCATGCATTCCTCCAAAACCCACTACACGGTGTTGAACGCAAAACTAGGCACAAGAGAAAACGGTGAGCTGAAGTTAGGGAAATTTGGAGTAAGGCAACGGAACCGAAGGGGCCAGCAGCTGGCCGACTTTATGGAGAAAGAGGGTTTCTATATGATGAACTCTTTCTTCCAGAAGCGGCCTCACAGGAAGTGGACCTGGTAGAGCCCCGACGGTTCGACAAAAAATGAGATTGACTTCATTATGACGACCCGACGCCAACTGTTCAGTGATGTCTCAGTGATCGCAAGGGTGAAAACTGGCAGCGATCACCGAATGTCTAGAGGCACACTGAACCTAAACGTTAAGTTGGAGAGGTCTCGTCTAATGAAGTCAACGCTCCGTCCCCCTCGTGCTCTAATCCAGAATCCCGAAAACTTTCAGCTCGAGTTACATAACCGCTTTCAGTGCCTACAAGATTGCAAGAACGAAGAAGAAAAGAAGACGATATGAATGACAAGCTCGTGGAAACTGTCCATGCGGTCGGAGCTAAGTTCTGCAAGACCCGCCGCAGAAGAACACAAAAACTCTCCGATCACACTCTTAATCTCATGGCTGTTAGACGGGAGATGAGGCTGCAATCGTCAACAGATTTGACAGCATACAGGCAACTGATCAGACAGATCTCCAAATGCATGCGGCGAGACTTACGCAACTTTAAAACTGCTCGTATTAAAGAAGCGATCGAGCGGAACCAGGGCTCTAAAGTCTTTGGCAGAGATCTGTCTGCCAGTAAGAGCCAACTGTCAAAGCTGAAGACTGAGTGTGGCAGCATCGTTTCCGGGACGCCTGAGATTTTGAGTGCCATTGAGAGGTTGTATAGGTAGCTGTACACATCATCGTTGGAGCCACACGCAAGTGTGAGTAACGATCCAAGAGCAAGCCTTATCCGACACTATTCCAATGATATCCCGGACGTCAGTCTAAGCGAGAATAGAATGGCTCTCCAGCACCTTAAAAACGGCAGGGCCCCCAGGCGAGGATGGAATTACAGCGGAGCTTCTGAAAGCGGGTGGAACACCGGTACTTGAAGTCCTTCAGAAGCTCTTCAATTCCGTCCTCCATGGTGGCACTACTCCAGAGGTGTGGAGCAGAAGTGCGGTGGTCTTGTTCTTTAAGAAAGGCGACAATGCTGTCTTGAAGAAATACAGACCGATTTCCCTTGTGAGCCGCGTCTACGTGCTGTTTTCGAGAGTCATTACGAATCGTCTCGCACGCAGACTCGACGACTTCCAGCCTCCCGAACAAAGGCTTCAGTACCATAGACCACATACATACCCTGCGGCAGATTGTACAGAAGACCGAAGAGTACAATCTGCCACTTTGCCTGGCGTATTATGTGGACTATGGGAAAGCCTTTGATTCCGTCGAAATTTGGGCGGTGCTATAGTCCCTTCAGCGGTGCCAAGTTGACTGTTGGTATATCGAAGTGCTGAAGTGCTTGTACAGTATGGCTACGATGGCTATCCGATTGCAGAACCAGAGCTTGAAACCTATCCAACTGCAGACAGGTGTAAGACAGGGTGACGTTATATCCCCGAAACTCTTCACCGCTGCATTGGAAGACGTTTTCAAGCTACTGGACTGGAAAGGATACGGTATTAACATCAATGGCGAGTACATCACTCACCTTCGATTTGCCGACGATATAGTCCTTATGGCAGAATCGCTGGAGGACTTAAACACTATGCTCAATGACCTCAATAGTGCCTCCCAACGGATAGGTCTTAAGATGAACATGGACAAAACAAAGATTATGTTTAATATCCATGTCACACCTATGCCAGTATTTGTTGGGAGCACTATGCTCGAAGTTGTTGACGAGTACGTTTACCTGGGACAATAGTCCGACTAGGTAAGTCCAACTTCGACCGAGAGGTCAATCGACGGATTGAACTCAGCTGGGCAGCGTTCGGGAAATTACGACATATCTTCTCGTCAGGTATACCTCAATCTCTAAAAACTAGATTGTACAACCAGTGCGTGTTGCCAGTGATGACTTACGGATCTGAGAAGTGGTCCTTCACTGCTAGCCGTATGAGGACGCTCAAGATCGCTCAGTGAGCTATGAAGAGGGCTATGCTCGGAGTTTCTCTGCGTGATAGACTCAGAAACGAGGATATCCGCAGTAAAACCAGAGAGACCGACATAGCCCAACGGAATAGTAAGCTGAAGTGGCAATGGGCCGGCCATATAGCTCGAAGAACCGATAACCGATGGGGAAGAAAGGTTCTCGAGTGGCAGCCTCGTACCGGTAGGCGTAGTGTAGGGCGACCCCCCACTAGATGGAGTGACGACCTGGTAAGATATGCAGGAAGTCGATGGATGCAGGTGGCTCAGGACCGTGCTTTGTGGCATTACTTGGGGGAGGCTTATGTTCAGCAGTGGACTTGTGAAGGGCTGTAATGATGATGATGATGATGATAATCTATTATATCTAATATATCCTTTCTTATATGCTTACTTGCTTATACGCTTGCTTATTTACTTACTTATATAATTGCTAACATACTCACTTATATACCTGCCTATATACTTACATATATACTTTTTTTATATACTTTCTTATATACTTACTTATATACGTACCTATATACTCTCTTATATATTGCTTATATACTTGCTTATATACTTACTTATATACTTGCTCTTAAACTTGCTTATATATTTTGTCTTATAATTGCTTATGTATTTACTTATATACTTACTTACATTCTTGCTTATTTACTTGTTTATAAACTTACTTATATACCTGCTTATATACTTTCTGATATACATGATTATATACATACTTATCTAATTGCTTATATAGTTAATTATATACTTACTTGTATATTTGCTTATTTATTTACTTGTATACTTGCTCTTTTACCTGCTTATATATTTGCTTATATACTTACTTTTATAATTGCTTATATATTGACTTATATACTTAATTATATACTTGCTATATTTTAGCTTATATACATGCTTATTAACTGTCATACTTGCTTATACACTGACTTATATACTTGTTTTTATACTTGCTTATATACTTTCTTTTATAATTGCTTATACACTTACTTATATACTTACTTATATATGCTGATATAGTTGCTGATATACTTGCTTATTTACTCACTTATATAATTGCTTATATTAATTACCTATATACTTACATGTATACTTGCTGATTTACTTGCCTATATTCTTGCTTTTATACTCGCTTACACAATTGCTTATATGATTACTTTTTATAATTGCTTATATACTGACTTATATACTTAATTACATACATGCTTATTTTCTAGCTTATACACATGCTTATTCACTTGCTTATATACTTACATATATACTTGCTGATATACTTGCTTATATTCTTGCTTATATACTCACTTATATAATTGCTTATATGATTACTTTTTTTAGTTACCTGTATACTCGCTTATGTACTGGCTTGTACTATGCTGATATACTTACTTATATACTTGCTTATATTCTTGCGATATACTTGCTTATATACTTACTTATATACATATACTTCCTTATCTACTTGCTTATATATTTGCGTATATACTTAATTGTATAATTACCTATATACTTACATATACACTTACATATATACTTGTATATCTACAAACTAACTAATATACTTAGTAACATACTTACTTATTTACTAACTTACATACTTTCTTATATACTTGCTTATATACTTCCTTATATATTGCTTATATACTTGCTTACTTACTTGCTCATAAACTTACTTATATACTTGCTTTTATATTATTTTGCTTATAATATTTGCTTATACACTTGCTTATTTTTTATTATTTATTTGTAAAACTTACAGCTAATTTACAAAAATAATATAATTATAACAAAAATGAAGGCCATTTACAGTTTTCACTTATATACTACTTTATAATAAACAAGATTGTATCAAAACAGATATGTACAAGTATATGGCAAGTAACAGTACACTATCGAGAAGAAAAGAAATTGTTAGAAAGTAATCGCCTAAGTTGGGGAACGTTGGAATGAAATAAGTCAATATCCACGTTGTGGATATGTGCTGTAGCATTAAACGATTTGCATGATCGAATAATAAAAGAGTTTTGTCTATAATTACTTTTCACGTATGGTACCGATAAAAGTTTAGGTTTCCGCAAGTTAGATGATGAGGTACGTAAACTTAATTTACCCTGTAGTTCAGGGCAATCAACAACACCTTTAACAATTTTGGAGAGGAAAGAGAGATCTGCAATATTTCTGCGCTTATATAAAGTTAAGATATGAAATTTTTTACATCGAAGAGTATAGTTGGGTATAAACTTTTTTTGAATTAAATTGAAGAAAACGCAAAAATCTTTTTTGTATGCGCTCTATCCTATCAACATATACATTATATTTAGGATTCCAAATTTCAGAGGCATATTCCAAGTGGCTGCGTACAAAAGCGCAATAAAGAATTTTGAAAGTTTTTATACTTTTAAAATCTGCCGATAATCTTAATATAAAACCTAGCGCTTTGTTAGCCTTTGTAACAATATCATCAACGTGATTGTCAAACAGCAATTTTGAATCAAAGGTAACACCTAGATCTCTGGTAGTGCTGGTTCTATTTAGAACAGTATGGTGTAATTTATAATTATATATTATAGGATTAGGTTTACGAGTAAATGAGCAGACAAAACATTTAGAAACATTTAGATCAAGTTTATTGTTAAAACAATACGCTTCTAAATTATAGAGATCCTTTTGAAGGCTTGAACAACTTTCCAAATCTGTAATAGGACATAGGATTTTCATATCGTCAGCGTAAAGAATAACCTTGGAACTTTTAAAACACGTATCGATATCATTGATAAAAATTAAGAAGAGCAAAGGACCTTATATCCTTGCGGTACGCCAGACGATATATGGATTGTACAGGAACGAGGACGACAGATTGACTTCGATTTCTGATATATGACGTAAACCATCTGAACAAATCACCTCTGATACCCATTGTAAGGAGTTTACGTAAAAGAATTAAATGATCAATTCTGTCGAATGCTTTGCAGTAGTCTATATATACTACGTCAACTTGTGCTGGTTTGAACATAAAGCTAGTTAGATTGTCGGAACAAATAATAAGGTTTGACACAGCGGATCTGTTTTTTAAGAAACCATGTTGATTTTCACTATATGTGCGACAAAGAGAAGAGTACACCTGATTGTAAATTATTGTTACGAGCTTGAGGTTCGTGATAATAAAAATTGCCGATAAAATTACCTAAATTAACACTTTAATTTTCTTTACACAAATTTAAACTTAAAACACAAATAATTAATCACACGGATTCACTTTATTCCGCTCCGAAGCTTCGCTTGTCTCGCCAAATTCAATACTTCTCCGATCGCACCTTGCAGCGCCTATAAATACAGATTAGTACCGAATCATCCAGAACATTCAAGTAAATACGCGCACCAATCGACAAAGCGCCGAAAGTTCGAGAGTCAGCTTCCAGAAGCTTAGTTCTTCCTTTCGACAACAGATGGCGCTGTCGGTTGAAAGATTAGTGATGTAATTTTCTGGAAAGCTCTCCCCTCGCTACGTTACCCGACACTAGATGGAGCTAGTGCATCGTTGACTAGGAGCGCGTAATACTGCCCCCTCCTAAGACATGCTCGTCCCGAGCATTATCGGCCCCATAATAACGCGCCAGGCGATCCACATGGACAATCTTAGAAGTCCCTCTTGCGCCTTTCTGTAACGGCTCCGGAATGTCAAGGGCTGTCCTATCCCATGGTGCACCAACATTGTACAATTTCGGTGCTCCTCTACTACGTGTCTGAGGTCCCCTCACGGCCGCACAACTTGCACATGTACGACACCAAGCCTCGACATTGTCACGATAATGGACCCAGTAAAACTGTTCTGGGACCTTCAGCAGAGTTCGTTTAACTCCCAGATGGACTCTTGAACGACCATTATGGCACAGCTGTAGACACACGGCACAGTTTTAGGGACAACCATTTGCAAACGACAGCTGTCTCCTCGACAATTGTCCCATTTACGGCACAGGACTCCATCCTGAATCAGCAAGCTGTCCCATTGGGCCCAATAGCTTTTCGAGGTTGAACTCATCGCTGAGACGTCGCTCCACTTAGGATTGGTAGCACGGGCCTTCATCCATTCCAGAATCGGCTTGATGTCCGGATCTTCCTGCTGTGCATGTCGTAGGCTGTCCTTCCACTCGTTGCTGAGGTGGTCTGTCCTGAGCATCCTCACGGATACCACTTCCTTACTCTTTAGCCTAGTACAATGTTTCCAAGCTTCAGGACAAGGTCTTCTTGACAATGCATCTGCGTTGCCATGAGATTTCCCGCTGCGATGTCTGATAGTAAAGTCGTATCCCGGCTGCTGCTGGGCGGTGATGTTAGCCGCACTTCCCTTCTGAGATCGTTCACCTTCCCTTTCTAGGGTTCGCTTAGGGCAGCTGGATTGAAGATGGCCCCTTTCCCCACAGCCATAGCACCTAGGGCTGTATCCTTTATTGCGCAACCGTAGCTGCTGAAACCTCCCTGGCGCGATAGGAGCGAAGATCCTGCCGCACGGCTTTCACCTCCAGTGCATGGGCCAAGGCGTCCTTAAGCGTCTCGTGGTGCCCGAGCCTCACAGCAGCTCTGACTTCCAGGTCGCGGATGCCGTCGATGAATGTCTGCACCAGGTTCCCTTCAATGAGCGCAGGTACAGACCGGTATGCTTTTCGCACCAGCTTCTCCACCTCTAGAGCCCACTGCTGCAGGTTTTCGTTGATGCGCTGCACGCGATCTTTAAGCTGCGCACGAAAGACGTGTTCCAGGTGAGCGTCGCCATATCTCGCCTCCAATGCCTCAAAGAGTTGCTCATAAGTCACTTCCTCACCGAGAGTTTCGAGAACTGTTAAGGCCTGGTCGCGCAGGCCTAGTGTGAGAGCAGTCATGGCCTGACTTTTATTCCAGCCGTTCGCCTTCATAACAGCCTCGAACTGGATTTTGTAGGCTGAACAGGAAGAGGTACCGTCGAAGGTGTTGTAGCTACTACGGGAGCTGTAGCTCCATCTCCAAGTTTGAGTTCGTCCAGTGATTTCTTCATATCAGCCATTACGTTGTCAGTTGAGCCACATATGAAGTTTGAGAAAGGAGAAGGAGAAACAGAAAAGAACATCAAATATCGGGAAGCAGTTGGATCATTGATGCACCTAGCTACAGTAAGCCGACCTGATATTTCATTCGCAGTAAGCCTGGTGAGTCGATTTTTAAACTCTTACAATGAAACACAATGGAATGCTGTGAAATTTTTTTTAAAGTATCTAAAAGAGACTAAAGGTTATGGCCTATGCTACACACCAATGTCAGAGCCTAATGTAGTAGTTGGCTACAGTGATGCAGATTTCGCTAACGACCCTAGCACAAGACGTTCAGTCACGGGATATGTCTTTATTAAAAATGGAGCAACAGTGACTTGGGCTTGTCAGAAACAACAGACAGTGGCCCTGTCAACCACTGAAGCAGAATTCATGGCAGCCTGTGCCGCCACTAAAGAGGCTATGTGGGTCAAACAACTGTTATGTGACATCGGTGAATTTAATCAAAAATCAGTGTGCTTAAATCTAGATAATCAAAGTGCTATAAATGTAATTAAAAACATAAACTTTCACAAACGGTGTAAACATATAGACATTAAGTTTCATTTTATAAAAGAAAAATATTATGATAAAATTATTGAGCTAAACTATATATGCAGTGATCAGCAATGTACTGATATTTTTACCAAACCTTTGTGTAAAATAAAATTTTGTTATCTTGGAGATAAAATTGGAATTAAATCTTGCCATGTAGTCAAGAATACTTAAATACTAAACTTATTGTTTGCATTATGTCTGAAATGTAAAAATTAACAACTAGAAGGCATTAATTTAGGGGGTGTGTTGTAATAAAAATTTGCGCCTTCTATAATCTGTGCTCTTGTATATTATTATATACTCTATGATAAAAAGCACTCTCTCTACCTTGTGGTCATTATTAGTATAAAGTGTTGTATTTTGTCACTAATAAATGTTTGTTTAAATTCTTTAGAAAAGGATAGTATTTTCATTTAATAATAACAGTCATCGTCATCGTCATCGTCATTGTCACTATTATCGTCATCAACGTCGACATCGTCATGTTCATCGTAATCGTCAACATCGTTGTCATCATCATCGTCATCATTATCGTCATCATCATCATCATCATCGTCGTCGTCGTCATCATCGTCATCTTCATCGTAATGTTCAACATCATCGTCATCGACATCGTCTCCATCATCATCGTCATCATCATCGTAATCGTCAACATCGTTGACATCGTCATCATCCTCGTCATCATCATCATCATCGTCTTCGTCTTCGTCATCGTCATCGTTATCACCATGGTCATCGTCATCGTCATAATCGTCATCGACATCGTAATCATCATCGTCATCAACGTCCTCATCGTCATCTTCATCAAAATTGTCAACATCGTTGTTATCGTCATCGAAATTGTCATTGTCATCATCATCGTCATCTACATCGTCATCATCATCGTCGACATCGTAATCATCATTGTCATCGTCATTGTCGTCATCATCGTCATCAACGTCCTCATCGTCATCTTCATCAAATTTGTCAACGTCGTTGTCATCGTCATCGACATCGTCATCGTCATCGTCATCGTCATCGTCATCGTCATCGACATCGTCATCATCATCGTCATCGACATCGTCATCGTCATCATCGTCATCTTCTACGTCATCGTCATCGTCATTGTAATCATCATTGTCATAATCATCATCATCATCGTCATCGTCATCGTCATCGACATCGTCATTATTATCATCGTCTTCGTCATCGTCATCGTCATTATCATTGTCATCAACGTCATCATCGTCACCTTCATCAAAATCGCCAACATAGTTGCCGAATGTTATCTACGCACCAGATTCAACAATACGCGTTGGCTTCAAAAATAAATTAAAATGACCTTATGATTTAAACAATGATCTAAAATTAATATTGATGGAGGAAGCTTCTAGGCGATTGATATTAAAGTCTCCACATATAATAACAGATTTATTCTGTTTATTGAGCTTAACAAAAACTTCCTTCACAATTACTTCAAAAGTATCGTATATAGAACATGGAGGTCTGTAGAGGCTCTCAACAATTTGGTGCTCAACTCTCAACTCAACACACGCCATTTCAACAGAGAGGCTCACAATGTCTTAACGTTCTTTACATGATAATAATTTACTAGTTAAAATTAAGGGGCCACTTCCTAAAACCGTTTCTCTATTGAAAGGAATAATCACCTGTTGATTACGAAGTCAAACATTAAGTTATGAGCATGTAAAGTATATTTTGATGCACCAGGTGTGAATAAAATTATTATCATTTTGTGGAGTCATAAAGTTGCACTTGTCAAGAATTTGTAAGCTATATTATAAATAATTTAAATTATTATAACTGCTAGAGATTACCTCTATTGTCTTATTTTCTAATTTTAATTACTTGAAACTGATTTCAAATTGCATGTCAAACCATTATGCTGCTCAATAGGAGCAGATGTCTGGGTAGCCAAGTCCTGGGATGAGTTAATATATAAATAAGAAGATAGCACATTTGCTTCCTGTATTAAATTATAATACCTATCTGTAGTCAAAAATTTCTTAGTTAAATTATTAATGTCTATTAAATTAATTCTATTATAATTGTTACAATTAAATGTCAAATTGAAATTATTCTTAAATGACAAATTATTCATTAATAAATTTAAATCATATCTTTTTATTTTTTTCTGTAGCCAACTGCGTATGTAAGGCAATTTATACAAGATAATTTTATGTACATTTAAAGTATTTAAGTAATAAATTTTAATAATTGATTTTTGTTTACATTGCCTCTTCTCCAAACAAGAATCATTAACGTGCTATTAGGACAAAACTTACTTGCTAAGACTTTATTTATTATATTGGATTATATAGTAAATAATAGACACCAATAATAGAATCTACTTGCTCAAAATTATCAACACGTTCTTTGTACAGAACGACATTGAGAAAACATGTTGTTTATAAAGAGACCGAAAAACTTCATTTGAATACTGCAAAACGAAATAACTTTAATAAAGCTTTAAATAAAAATGAAATGAAATGATGTTTGGGAAGGCTTCAAACAAAGAGATTCGCTACGTTTTGAACCGACTGACAGTTCTATCCATTCGATTTTCGAGCATTAAAAGTGGTATATATACCGTTTAACAACAAAACGTAAGATATTCGTTTAATCCCGTGACTGATAGTCTATTAGTCTGACCTATGACTTGTGTTCAGCAATGGATTTTTGATAGGATGTAATGATGATTGTTATTGATGAATGAATAACCGTAACAACACAATTTTACGATAAATGATGAATATCAGAGCTACGACATCCAGTGTTGCCTACATGTTTATTCACAGATCTTATTTCATTTTAACATAAACATAATAATACACCAACTGGCAGGCGTCTCTATAAAGATTTGCCCACACTGTTCAGGTGGGTTAGCGATGGCAGTGCCAATACTTTTGCTCAACCCCACCAAGCACTGAGCAATACCTTTACTCAGCATTTTTAAATAGATTGGTCGATTTTTCATCAATCATGGGTTTACTGCATGCATATAATGATGGCATTTGATGAAAAAGTTTGCATTTGTTTTTTTTGTTTGTTTGTTTTATTCTTACTTACAATAACGTTGTCTCTGAAAGATAATTGGTGACCGTACTTTAATTTTTTAAATTAAATATAATCTTTTTAATAGCCATCTAATAGTTTTTGTTGTAATATTTTTTGCGTTAACTAATCAACAACTCTATATAATTAACAAATATTATACTTTTATTAGTAAGTGACCGAGGTTATGTGACCGAAGGTGTCAAAGCAAACAGACTTAGCTTAAAAAATCTCATATAAAGTAAGTACCACCATTGTTGGCTTTTTTTAAGTACCTATGTTTTCTTTATTTACCATATTATTTTTTTAATTTTAGTGTAGCTCTTAAAAAGACATAGAAAATACGTATTAAAATAAGTACTCTATAACCATGTAGAGTATATACGTGCAGATCTTCGATGAATATACAGAACGGAACATGTTGCAGTGCAGTAAAGAAATCACTTAGCACATGACAAATAGTTCCGAGAGCGATATGCTTTTAAGGAATATATTAAGAGGACTTTTTCCTGGTAGTATTAAGAAAATCCCTAAAACTCTAATATTTTAATGAAGTTTAAAGAAAAAATAGTTAAGAATAGTTAAAAAACTATATTGCGCCAAAAAGAAAATGAAATAGTGATTGCAGCACATTTTATTTTACAACTAAACAATTAAACGAGCATACGGGTCCCCTGATGGTAAGTGATTACTGCCGCCCATGAAGAACTGCAACACCAGGGGAATTGCAGATGTGTTGCCGGTCTTTTAAAAATTAGTAGGCTCTTTTCTTCAAGGTCCCTAAGTCGTATCCGTCCGTAAAAAGTCTTTGGTGGTAGTCGATTCCATAAGAAAGTTATGCAAGGAAGGATCATTCTTTTAAATCGCACAGTGGTGGAACGCCAGTCAACCAGATGGTATGGATGGTATGGCGTGTTTTGTAAAATTGTGCGGCTGGAATTATTCCGGTACAATTCAGCAGGGCACTCCCCGTGGTAAATGCGATAAAATACGCAAATAGATGCAACATCACTTCGCAGTGCCTGTGAGTCGAGCCGATCGGAAAGAGCTCGGTAGCCGACGATTCGAATGTCCTTGCGCTGTATACGATCAAATGGAAATAGGCACTGGGGAGCCCCAGCACATATGTGGGAACAGTATTCCATATGCGGCCGAACCTGCGCCTTGTAAAGTTGCAGGCGGGGAGCCGGCATGAAATACTGTCCCGCTCTGTTGAGCACGCCAAGCTTTATGGCGGCCAATTTGGCCTTTTAATTTAACTAAAACTGAACTGAACTGAATTGGAACTGAAAATCCTTCACTGTTGGCCGTATGGGGAAGGTTAAAGTCACTCAGCGAGTGGGATTATTACGGGAAATTATCTATGCGAAAAAGAAATCCTAAGTGACAGGAAAACCCACAGAAAAACAAGAGTAATTATTCTGACATAGCCCAGCGGATCAGTAAGCTGAAGTAATAGCCAGCATAGGTAGCCGATCGTATATCTCGAAGAAGCGAAGACGTGATAGAACTACGCTAAAGCTTTAGCAGTATGCTCGACCGGAAAAGGACCACGCTCCACAGACTACCAGCGTAAAATAACGGCCTAATACTGCTGTGTTTCGTATGGTAAGCGTTAAGAACCAGAGGCCCTTTTTGCTGGGAACGAGGCATTTTATTTTAGTGCCCAGGGGTGAAAACGCATCCGCATTATGGATTCATAATAGAGTTTGTTTGTATTGTTGTGTTCGCTTAGGTTGTTATCACAAATGTGCAAATGATAGAAACAATAAGTAAAAATCAATACAGCACATCAGGAGAGACCGAAGCAAACGACAATGACGGTCTGCCTCATTGTCATGGCATTTCAACAAGCGGATTATTCAGCAATTTGCATCGGCGACGACAATCTTATTTCCATGTCAAAACCTCTGTTTATACAATAGACAAGAAATAAGATCTTTCGACCCGCATTTTAATGAAAGAGAAATTTACATGTTTTAGTTTTATTTTAAGCTGTGTAGCAGCGGCGTAATATATTGCATTACCTCATATTATCTTGTAGGTGTCGAAAGAGGCGACATAAGAAAAGTGATATACGAGGGGTGATCAAAAAGTAATGACAATGAAAATAAAACACGGTAATTAAAGTTAAAATAATAATTTATTTTTCTACATAGTCTCCTAGCAAATCAATACAATTAGTCCATCTTTTTTCTAAACCCAGGATTCCCTTTTTAAAAATTCTTTGTCTTGACCCTCCCAAAACGCTTCAACAGCGGCCATTACTTCGCTATCGTCTTTGAATTTCTTGCCTTGACGGTGCGTTGTCTTGGTGAAACAGCACTCCAGCTCGCAGTTTGCCGCGTCTTTTTTCCTTAATGGCCTCCCGTAATCTTCTTATTAGGTCTGCGTAGTAAGAGCCCATAATAGTGGCTCCCTTTTCCAGATATCCACCATAATTATTCCTTGAGCGTCCCAAAAAACCAATGCCATTACCTTTCCCGCCGAACTTGAAACTTTGAATTTTTTTGGCGTCGGTGAGGGGGCTCGCTTCCAAGTCATCGAGTGTTGTTTCGTTTCAGGATCAAAATGGTGGATCCAGGTCTCGTCCATAGTCACAAAACGGAACAAAACCTTTTCTTGATCTACTTGGAACTTTTCGAGATTGACCCTCGAAATAACAACTCGATTTTTCTATTGCTCGTCGGTTAACATTCTGGGTACCCAACGCGCAGAGACCTTTTTCATATGCAACTCGTTCGCAAGGATTCTTTGAACGCTGCCATATGAGATCCCCGTGACCTCAGCTACATGTCTGATGGTCACTCTTCGATCTGCCAACACAACACCTTCGACTTTTTCCACGTTGTCTTCAGTGAGGGACGTGGATGGGCGTCCTTCGCGATGTTCATCTTCAGTGGATGTTCTGCCCAGTTTAAGCTCCTTGGCCCAGCGTGCAACTGTAGAATATGGAGGAGCAGAGTCCCCTAATGTTTCCACTAAGTTACTGTTTATGTCTTTTGAAGACATTTTTTTCAAACAGAGGTACTTGATGACAGCTTTTATTAGTTTTTCTCCATGTTGATGTTATCTCTTTGACAGTTCGTATTCAAATGAATGTATCTCCCGGAAATCGTGATCTATTTATATGATTTTTTTTAGGCTGATGTAGTGAGGATATAAGCAAGCAAAAACTATTTTTTTTAGATTTTTATGCGGACCTGAAGTAACCAATTATCATTAATTTTGGTTCACCCCTCGTAGAGGGGTGGTAGCAGCATCTTTGTTTTTTTACTGTTACCATTGGTTCGGAAAAACCTCTGT
Source organism: Parnassius apollo (assembly GCA_907164705.1). NCBI lineage: Eukaryota > Metazoa > Arthropoda > Insecta > Lepidoptera > Papilionidae > Parnassius > Parnassius apollo. The sequence goes on along the minus strand of CAJQZP010001558.1, from coordinate 7,258,043 downwards.
CCTGGTAAGAGCCACCAAGAAATCCAGTGGAACTTGTTTTTTCACAGTGATATTTTACAATTAAACACAGGCTGTGAAAACTACTTACGAAACTAACTTAAAAACAGCTTGAAAGCGATCACTTTATTCCCAAGGTCAAAAATGAATCAACCATGTATTCATTTATATTATAATACAGACCCAGACCATACCCTTTTCACACAAATTTTGTTTAATAAAATATATATACTTGATAAGAGTCCTTGTATATTCTCTGGTACTTTTCGTAATATCCTATACATTTCTCCGTTAATGAATTACTGACTCTGTGGAGTAGAGTATATTAGAAAGGTGGAGGATAGACTTTATTATTTTATAAATTTATTAATTAATGCAGAACAGCAATTGTCACTGTCAAATTTCGTCGAATTGATGAACGGTCAGAATTTTTTTATAAATGTTTAACGTTTAACTTATCAAAAGTTACTTACATTATCGAAAGGCTTGGAAGAAGCTTTCGTAAATGATGTATTGAATCCATATTACCCACAAAAGCTTAAAATTATTCGGATTGATTAATTTTGGTTCAGCCTTTTACGACAATGGTAAATTTTAATTTTTTAAAACGTTCAAGCTTTTAAAATTAATCTATACTAGCATACAACACAATACATACAATATTTCTGTGTTGTTTGGTACCAATATAAGACGGATTGTACTTACTCGTAGTGCGTGACAAGTAGTTGCAAGATGACGTGCTTTTAATGGGTTTGAGCGCAATTTGATTTATGAAAAATTCTAAGCGTTATTTCTAATGTGTCAAATACGTTAAATATTGTTATATAATTTGCCTTGTATCCTGTGTAAATTGATATGTACTTAATAGATCGCCAAAGTAGATTTAGCAGTTTTTATCTTGTCATATATAGTATGCCTACTGGTTCGACCAACATCTCAATGCCATTCTGACATGACGTTTTTACGTGTAGTTGTAGCACGATTGGGTCGGCTAGGCCAGGGAAGGTCGACGCTCTCACAGAATACAAGCGTAAAATAGTAGCTTAATGCTGCTGTGTTTTGTATGGTGAGTGTAGAGATCCTTAGACCCTTTTTACTGGAAACGAGCTTCGAGCTTATGAAATATATTTTCAATGAAGATCTTTACAATGGTACTCGGTTCAAATTAGTTGCACCTTAAAGGAATCTGGTAGACACAGATATTGCTAAAGGTTATGATGTTGAGAGGGAGTTTTATTTTACGAATTTGCGTAAATGGAAACACCTTCACCGTGTAGAGGCAGTGTAAGAATATCCACTATCCTGTAACGTTCCGTGGATATCGTAAAAGGCAATAGAGGAAAACTGAAACAGAAGATTGGCAACAACATCTTCTCGATATACAAGCTTCATAAGATCATGCCGCCATCTCCATCCTCCTATCGGAAGACCACACGTACTGCAGGTTACCATACACACATGCTTGACCGAATATTCACACTAAGCGCTATGTCTTTTTTTATAATGCGCGCAGCCAGGGAGTGGAATGGGCGCTGCTGGCGTCTGTTTTTCCGAGTGTGTATAAACTTACCCTCTTCAGGGTGCGTGTTAATAGGCTTCTCCTGGACAAACTCGCTTCATTGTAGACTTCATCTTAGCCTTTGGGCCGGATCAAGAGTCAAAATCTTGGTCAAGAGTGAGTCCATTTTTAATTATAAAAAAACGACTCAAAATTATAAAAAACTACGGCAAAATTCCCCTATGACGCAATCTAAAGGGATGCCTATGTTCAAAAGTAGACTTCAATAGGTTGTAATTAAGGGAAACACCACCAACTTTGCAAGGACTAATAAATGGGAGTGGCCATTTTTGGCCATGAAACGCCCAACAATTTGCATTTGTTAAAAATATATTTTTACTTATGGTTATTAATAGCAGTATTCATATTGCAGCTCATCTAACTTAGTGGTTGTTTGTTGTCCAGTGTGTGGTTTTGCGTTGTCGTGAAGCAGCAGTGGCCTAGAGCGATTGACAAATATCGGTTGTTTAGCAGCTAGTTCCTCCTTCCTGGTTTGCAGATGCTGACAATAGATATCTGCTGTAATCTTTTGGCGAGATTTTAGAAAGCTGTACTGAACGACGCTGGCGCTAGTCCACTAAACACTCACAAGTAACTGTTTCTGAGTCAATTTTCGTTTAGGGCAGGATTTGACTGGGTCTCTAGGACTCAGCCATTGCGACGAGCGCTTCAGATTATCATACAGTATCCATTTTTTATCACAAGTAATGATTCGATTGAAAATCACTTCATTTTGTGTCGGTTGAGCAAAGTAACACATCAGTCGACGCGTGTTTGCAAGTTCGATTCACTCAGTTCGTGAGGTACCCATAGTTCAAGTTTTTTTTTTACTTTCCCGATTTATTTCAAGTGGATTAATACAGTTTTATCACTTACCCCGAAGCCTGCAGCTAACTCTGAAGTGCTTTTGTGATGGATCCGCTTCCACAATAGCCTTTAGTTCTTCATTTTCACTTTGGTCTTCGGCCATCCACGGGGTTGGTTCGGAAGGTTGACATTTCCAGAACAAAAACTTTGAAACCAAAACGTACCGTGCTTTCTTTTGCGAACCAGCGCCGTACACATCATTAATCCTTCGAGCTGTTTCTACAGCACTGGTGCCACAGTAGAACTCGTACTCGTAAATATACCGATATTTCATGTTTTCCATTGTGCGGTAATAAGCGACGCCAAAGAAAAAAATAATGAGGAAAAAACAAATGAATGACTATTTTCAAAACTCAAATATACCCGCTAAATGAATATATAAATTTAAATTTGGAATTCTTAAGCAAAGAGGAGATATTTCAGTACGACCAAACGCTAATTTCATATGTAACGACCCAATATCACGAAAACACGAAGACATTTTTAAGAAATTGAAGAATTGCGAAATCTTAAACAAGAATGGGTTCGACCATAGCAGGTAAATAATTGGTACATGTCACGATGTGTCATGTCTTCATCTGAGAAATGTTTTAAACTGAATTTAATTAAAATAAAATCAATATAATAATTATGGCTTCTTTATTAGGTACAAGTTTCCAGTGACAGTGTAGTGTGCCACTCGTGTTGGAGTGCAGCCTGTAATCAAATACGACATCCAACTAGTGAACAGCAAAATGCACCAACTGTTGGTCATGGACATGTATACAGTAGGAGTGGCAAGTCACTTTTGAGAATAAGATCACAAATATTGTTTGGTTCCGATTCTTCACGTGAGAAATTCATAAGGAATGCGATTGCCCCTCAGATTACACCACGTGAGTTATGTGGTCAACATTTGTTAATTTATTAAATGTGGTGATGATATCTGATAGTGATACATGTTTTTACTCTGGTTGCATATCAACTTAAGAAATTGTTTTATTTTTTCTCATCTGCACAACCTATATCTGACAAACATACTAGCTTATTTATAACATGGCGATAAAATTAGCTAGCCAACACCCGCTAATCACGAGATTGACCATTTTTATCAACTAACAAGAAATGAAAGAGTTGATTTTTCATTGTTTTTGGACTGCTGATAATCGGTCAGGCCTCAATTATTAAATAATATAGGGCATTAAGTCCGCTTTGTGCAGTACTTAACATTTGACTTGATAAATACTTTATTTATATTTTAGTTTAAAGTAAACAAATCAACTTTATTGAAGTGAAAACTTCTTTAGCATCGGTGTGATTTGAAAGTCTATGTGAAACGAAAAAGCGACAGTAAAAAGAGACGGACACACAAATTCATAAGATTTAAACACCAAATTTTATCCGCTGTCGGTTGCCAGCAAGATGACCCGCTTGGTCCGGCAATTTTTGGTCTGGCAATATATGCATTTATTTCTGATCTCAAGTCAAAAATTCAATGTCTGGTATTTAGATGATGGAACACTGGGAGGCGAAGCGAACTCAGTGCTTGACTATTTAACCAGTCTTATTTCTACTTTCAGTTCTATTAATCTCAAATTGATTTTTTTTAATGCGAACTTTTTGTTAATGAGCAAATTTAACTCCCTAGCCCCAAATATAAAAATAATTAACGGCAAATCGCTTCGCCTTCTAGGTGCTCTTATTCTGTATGACTCCTTTCAATGCTTTGTGAGTGAAAATTTGAGGAGTCATCCACTCGTCTAAAAGAAATTAGCCCATACATGTCATACGCCATACTAAAATTTTGTCTTTTTTTCCCAAATTTTACGTACGCGCTGCGTGCGGTGTTCTCTTTGGATGCGTGTCCCATTTTCAAATCGCCTCGATGATATTATTATGAAATCTATGATAGAAATTCTAAATTGTCCATTAAATGAAAATTCCTGGGTTCAGGCCCCACTTCTCATTAAACTTGGTGGTCTAGGCATCTAAAGAGTTAGCGTAGCACTTCCGGCTTTCTTGTCTTCAGTTCATAGCACGTCAGACCTCATTGGAATAGTTATTAACCCATCACTCGGTGAAGTAGAGGTCTCGTGCTTGGCTGAGGCCAAGGAAACCTGGATCAATAAGACCGGGCTGGACCAAGTTTTTCCGACAATTCCAGCTTCGCAAAGGCATTGGGATGAGCCACTCAGTATCCAGGTTCAAAAAACCTATTAGAAAACTGTGGAAACCCTACAGAGCGAGCTCGTCTTCTAGCATCTGTGGAGAAGGAGTCGGGCTATTGGTTGAATGCGCTGTCCTCATCGAATATCGGAACACTCCTTGACAGTACTACTTTCTCCCTTTCTATCAGCCTGAGATTAGGTTTAAAAATCAATGAGCTCCATCGCTGCCGCTGTAGTAAAAAGGTTGACATTTTTGGCCACCACGGCCTGGCTTGGCAGCGGAATGCTGATTGCATCCCTCGCCATGCAGCCATTAATGACGTTATTGGACGGGCCTTAACCAATGCAAACGTTCCTGCAATTTTAGAGCCAAACGGTATATTGCGGGACGATGGCAAGAGGCCTGATGGAATGACGCTCATTCCATGGAAAAATGGGCGCTCCTTAGTATGGGATGCAACTTGTGTTGACACATTAGCGCCATCACATCTTGCGGCGACGCACAGAAGGCAGGCGCCACTGCTGCTGTTGTCGAGTCTAACAAGCGGCGCAAATATGTAGCCCTCGGAGATGGATACATGTTTGTGCCATTTGGTGTAGAAACGCTATTTTCCTTTAATTGCTTATAATGTTAATTAACTGTTTTTATTTTTATTAAAATGCAGTAGGATGAATTGTTTTTATGTATTTTTTAGATATAATATAACTAATAAATTACGGAATTGAAATAAATATTTAATAATAGGGATATTTAGGGATAGTTCGCCAATTTCGATACTTTTAGTAGTTGAATGTGTTGACTGAATATCTTGCAGTTTTGAGGCTGTTCCTAATTAACAACTTTTCTTTTTCATTTGTTCGAAGCCATAAAGTTTTTCTGGATTATTTTTTGCATAAAATTATTGCAAAACATCGCAAATATCAAGAGATTTTTTTCTTTTTTATGGAACTTTAAGAAGGGAAGGAAGTTACTAATTTTTTTTGATAATACCTGACATGATGTAAAAATATTGTAACGTCACCGAAAATTTGTAAGAAGTATGTAAAATCATTCTTTTACCAGCCGATATAACTTATGTATGAGCCCCAGGGGAGTAAGTTTCCATTGTATTCCGTCTTTTTGTTTTTAGTTATATGCTTATAAAAAATAATTCTAACACTATATTATATTTTAAATCGAAATAGTGCTAAATGATAGTTCCAAAAAAATTGATATAATTTTTGTCTGTATTTGTAATATTGTAAAAATAAACTTTAAAATGGTTGTTTAAAGTTGATATTTCTGTTATATTAATATTTTTATTTTCATCATCATCATTGCAGCTCATCAAAAGTTCTACATGGGTCCACATATAGACGGATATATGTCCTCCTATAGGTTACTAGAAAGTACTCTCTTGAACGGGGTGTACCCAAATTAATTTATAATTTTTATTATTTTATACTCAAAATAAATCGTCACATGAATTGGGCATCTGAAATGAGTCAATTAAACACATTTGCAGAGTTGCTAAAACGTTTCTAAAGAAGTTATAATTTTCATTGTCAAAATATCATCTAAATTTTTTATCATCTTTATTTAAATAAAAGGGATATTTTACAGTAACAACTTTATGTTAAAACAGAAACACTTTAACCCAACAATAGTATAACTTTAAAGTGATATCCAAAGGGTATATAACAGAATTACAGCATTTTCATGCTATTGAAAACTACCAGTAGAAACCCATTGAATTTGCACTTGTAGCTAGGTAGTTGTTGATAAACCGAGTATGTTTACTTAACTTAACTTAAACTGAAATCTGTTTTATATAAACAAGTTACCGTCTTATATTAAACTAGCACTAAAAAACGAAACCAATGATAACTGAGTCACATTGAAGTCGAAATTGGTTGTAATTTATGTAAAATTTATGGTAAATTTATTCTTTGTGGCATGTAAGTTATAAGTTGTAGCAACATTTCTACATTTTCTTCAGCACAACTACGATGCCGTAATAATATGTATTTATGTATAAAAATTTAAAATTCAATTAACACCCACTTTTGGATGTCTGAATATTCTGACATTTTGCAGATGTATTAAGAATCAATAAACAATACTTACATGTCGTTGTATTATGTACTGCATAGTATTCTTACTAGGTTCATCTCAGCTTTTATTACCTAATATCAGATACTAAAAATCAACTTAAATTGGAAAATTGATATAATTTTTAAGACAGTAATGAAAGAAACAAATTTAAATTATGAGATATATAATTTATATTAAAATGTTAGGTATCCCATTATATTGGTTTCGCTTCAAACTGGATAAGAACACACCGTTTCATAGCGATGGAAATAAGTGAATTAAGACACGTAGTTAAAAATTAATAGAAACTGTTAGACGTGTCGATGGTGAAATGAAAACACGCCGCAATAATGTGAATATATCTGTAATATTCACTTTTTGCTTGTCTATCTTGTCCCAAGAGGGCCACTTTCAGTGACATATGCTTGGGACGGAATCCGAAATGGGACCCTTGAATACATTTGCTCATACGACTTGATATGTAAGCTTTTTGTCGCCATATTGGCAAGTTTTAGTTCCTAGTAAATACATAATGAAAAATGTAATACGGTTTTATAGTAACATTTAATACCAGTTTGCATATCTATGAGTAAAGTTAATTGTGTGCAATACTGTAGATTCTAGCTAATAAATTATGAGTTATTTTGAATTAAACCCCACTTCTCTAGTCAACAGTTAAATCACGCGCTAGTAATTTAATGAACAGTAATGGTCATATTAAAAATTCAAATAAATAAAGAAAACAACAAATCCCTTTTTATGCGTTGATTTGAAGCACGAAGAAGAACGGAAGGCGTGACTAAATCTTAGTTTATTCAACAGTTTTAATTTTAATTCCTTTTAACGTTTGTTGAGTTGTTTTTAAAATGTTGCATATTTAATCTTTAGTACCCGTATGACCGAGCTTTACTCGTTTTTTTGGAAATTACATTTAGATACAAATTACATACTGATGAATAAAATTTTTTGACCTTATTGACATAATAGAAAAAACTGAACTGGTTATTTGAATAAAAAATCAAGAGTGCAATTAGTTTATTTAAAATTTTCGTATTTAAAAAAATATTAAAAAAGGGCTCGAAACAATAGATTTTCTCACAAAAGAAGGAGACTTGAAAAAAAAGGAAAAAAATTCGGACCGAATGCAAGACGCGAACCAAGGCATTACGATTTCGCGACTGCTCGATATCCACTTGAGCTATTACGATCATTAATGAAGTGTCAAAATTTACTTTCTTATATTGTAGCAGTTTTTTATTGCCTGAAAACACGGACAAAAATATTTTCTAAAAATAAATCCTAGCTGGATCGATTTATTGCACCCGAAATTCCCCGGACACTAAATTTTATTTAGTTGGAGCCGTTTCCGAGATTCCGATTTCATATATATATATATATATATATATATATATATATATATTTTGAAAGGTATAGGATTAATCTCTATATATTGCTGTCCGTTAGTCTCGCTGAAACACGTAAACGGCTCGAAAGATTTTAATAAAAATTTTGTGCGCGTTTGAGTCTTAATGTTTTAGTTTCACCCCGATCGATAGGTGGCACTGTTGTAGAGATCCAGAAATTGCCCATGCGAAGCCAGGGCGAATCGCTGTTAGATATATTAATATTACGCCATAGTTGATGGTAGATAGTAGCTTTATTGTACGCTAAAACAAAACATGAAATAAAATAGAAAAACATTTTGAAAAATGGACAGTCAGCAGCAAGTACAGTGAAATGAAGAAAAGCGTGATTTTAAAACAGAATAATTTGTATTATATATTTTTATATCGTTTTAATAACACTGAGCTAGATTTTATTAAGAATTGTAAATAATTTTTTGTAAATAGCTATTTCAAAAATAATACAAAATATTAGCTATAAATATGATTTACAATGGGAAGATGTGTCACAAATATTTGTCAATTTTAAATAAAAAAAGACTGTAAATTAGAACACGAGGTTTGTCTACTTAACTAAGATTTTACGTTTACTTATGGCTCACATGTCCTAATAAATAAAAGATACTACCAAAGACAACATAGTCCATCCTATTTTTCTACCATCTTTATAATTCCGCTGATACGCCTACTCTGTTTTCCCAATGATTGCCCAGAAGTAATTAATACCTCGCGTAGTTCTGCGTTCGGGGCCGCAAATTACGTGCTTGATGCGCTGCAAATTTATTTACGCAATTCTTGCAAAGTACGCCTTACATACGATTATGTGCCATGAAATTATCCTTAGAACTTACTCAACTCATATTATATAAAAAAGGTATTTAAAATATTTGTAATATAGTCACAGTTATAAGAACTAGTTTTAAATAACTTATAAATCTACTTGTGATATTCCCCAAAAGATGAAGGCTTCTCTATATCAATTCATGAACAAACAGTGTGTATTGTTAATGATGACTTATAGATCAGAGACGCGGCCCATCACTGCTGGCCGTATGAAGAAGCTCAAGGTCACTTAGCGAGCTATGGACCTACTACTATATAATTTACTTACACATATTTTGTATGAATTGTCGTCCATGAAGAGACGTTTGCAAATTTGCTGAGATGGCATTCATGCACAAGCATACAGTTAATTAATTCATGGACACAGCTATTTTGACAGCTGAAATCACTTCGTAGATATAATATATTATCTAGTCCAGAATGATGTTTGTTTAATTAGGTCAGTCCGATGGTTTAGTTTAAATGCTATTGATATTTCATGCTTTAAATCTATTCGATAATTATATCTGTATTCTTTTTTTATATGATAAGGGGGTGACAAACGAACACGCAGTCAATCTGATGATCTATCCTTAACTACGAATCAAAGTGCGGATGCGTTGTAGGCATAGCGATCTGAGATCAATTAATCGAAGAATCGATTTTTTGTCCCTTACACCCCGACGCCACGCCCATAGAAAGGTTCACACTGTTTTTGAGAAAAATTTTAAAGAAAATCCCACAGACCTAATCTCAAAATGATAACATTTATCTCTCAGACAAACCGTGAACTGCACTTTCGCTATTCCGTTACCTCTAATTCAATACATTGCTGGTTAAATACTCGGTGTTGCATAGAATGCCTAGGTAAAGTGTGAATGTTTTAGGTATTATAGCTGTAGAATACCTCGATATTCTATACAATTCCGGATTATATAGATTGGCGGTAACATAAGCATGAATTAATTAATTAATGTAATAAAATTTTATAATACATTTTTCAAGGTTTTCCAGACGTCTGAATAATTTGAACTTTCGTTGACGTATTAAGAACCGATGAAAATAAAATTATACTATAGTATTCTCAATAGGAACATCATAGTTTATAATAAATGCGTGGTGTTTAAGTTTTTTAAAACACTAATAATATTTTTCAACAATTATCTAATATTTCATTACATGCCAGGATTATTAAAAATAAATAACAAATATTTCATGTCTATGACCAGGAGTTCTCACAAAGACGCAGGTCATAATTGACGCGTGTTTTTAATTTCCGTATAAAATGAAATAATTTTAACTTAATTATATTTACTAATGAAAGCAATGCACGCAGAGCCACTGTCACCCTTGGATAAGAAACTCGTGTGTCTCGGGTGACAAACGAGTACACAGTTCACCTAAACGTAAGTGGATGCTGTACCACATTGACATCTTCATCTATCGTCAATTGCGGTTTTAAAATGATGATGAAATGAGACGTCTTTACACCCCTGAGGACTAAAATGGTATTACCCGTTTACCGGTAGGAAGAGTATCCGGTTTTCTATATTTACCATACGAAACATGGCATTATTCTGCTTTTTACGACGGTATTCTGCGAGAGCGTTTATCCTAATCAAGACGAAATATTTATACTGCAGCCTAGCTCAAGAGCCGTGGTAGCTCAGATCGTTAACGCTTGCTGTATATATAACTTTAGCACTATCACATAAGAATATGTCTCTCAAATACAATAATAAATATAAAATGTAGTTTGTAAAGTGCCAGTATGTGCAGTTGTTATTTTAAACGTTTTTTAATCAAAAAATGTAAACGACTAGCGGCACGAAATATGTATCCAATACACGTCATTTATATTCTATAACAAAATACACACATTTTCCGTCAACAATTAGCTGGTTTACCAGTGAAATTCCGTAGCACGCTGAGTGAAAATATGTAATATTGCAAGCGCGGGCATTCACGTTATTTCAGAGTTATACTCGCATGTAGCCATGTTATAATTTTCTCGCATAGTTCCATCGTAATATTGCCAACTATTTAGCTATGCCTTGTATAACTGATTTATATACAAACGTGGGATGATTATGTAGTAAAAGATTTATATTTTACATAACTATACGATACAAAATAAACAAAAATAATTAAATGTGCTGTAAAGTTAAAACTGCCGTGCCCCCACCAAGTCGGACAAAAAAGCGGCACGGCCATACCTTAACTTTTCTCGAAGCAATCAGGCCATTTTCGACCACCTGTAACTTCGTTGGGGATAAAAAATAGAAGCCTGAATTCACTGAACGAGTAGACATTGTATGAACATGGTTATATTTCAAATTTCATTCAATTTGAATCAGTAATTTAAGAATTATAACTATTCAAAATTCCACATTTTTGTCACTCACTGACTGATCGATCATCAAAACTCTAAGGCACTTCTAGCAGACGTAGAAGCTTCAAATTTAGAACAAAATTAGTGTTTAGTGTATTTATCAAGGAAAAACTAAAATATATTTTAATTTCGGTACAGTATTCTAGATACACCAACTGCATAAAGAACTTTGTAAAGACATAAACATAAACACTCACGCCTGTCACCCAGAGGGGTAGGCAGAGACTACAGACTTCCATTTGGCACGATCCTGACACACCTCTCTTGCCTCCTTCACATCCATACACCTACGCATACATGCTCGTCGTTTAAGGGTACTCCTAATTTGGCCCGTTTTCAATAAATCGCCAATTTGGTCGATAAATTTTCGCCTAGGACGTCCCTTTCCTACTCTGCCATTCACTTTTGCACCATACATTTTCTTTGTCACTCTTTCCTCATTCATTCTTTCCACATGACCAAACCACCGAAGCATTCCTTTCTTAATCCTGGTCACAACATCATCTTGCAAACCACACTCTTCTCTTATTACACAATTCCTTACCCTGTCATTCAGATTCAGCCCTAACATACTCCTTAACGACCGCATTTCTACTGCGTTTATTCTACTCTCATGCTTCTTCTGCCACACACAACTTTCACTACCATACGGTAAAGTAGGGACCAACACAGAATTGTGAATTGCCATACGTGCCTTTTTCGACACATTTTGACACTTCACAATAGAGTGCAAGGCCCCATTTACTCTATTTCCCGCATTCACTCGTCGTTCTATATCCTTATCATATCTCCCATCCCTGCTAAATACGCAGCCCAAATATACAAACTCATCTACTTGCTCGATCATCTCCCCTTCTATTCTTATTTCACAAATCGTTTTACTTTCTTCTCTTTCAAAAACCATAACCTTCGTCTTACTTGCGTTCACTTTCATACCCCTTTCTTTTAATGATCCGTTCATTAATGTAACCATCATTTGCAACTCGGCCGCCGACGACGCAAGAATAACTTGATCATCGGCGTACAAAAGGCATTTGACGGTTAACTCACTCATTCTTAATCCGCATTCTTCAACTTTCAAATTTTGCAAACAACTGTCCATAAATAGGTTGAACAGCCACGGGGAAGCCACACAGCCCTGTCTGACACCTTTATGGATGTCAAACCAAGACCGAGTACACCCCGTTGATCCTAACACAAGCACTAGAGTCCCTATAAAGAGACTCTAATGCCTGTATCATGCCAGCGCTCAACCGAAATGAGTTCAGTGTTTGCCATAGCAAATCCCTATCCACTCCGTCATAGGCCTTTTCCAAGTCCATGAACGCACAAAAAACCTTTTGGTTTTTGGCCAGAAACTTCTCCGCGATCATGCGCATGGAAAAGACTTGATCTGTACAACCCATTTCCTTTCTAAATCCCGCTTGCACATCCCAAATTTTTCCATCAGTTTCTTTCACGACCCTTTCAATCAGTACATTAGCATACAGTTTTCCCACAATGCCAAGAAGGCTGATGCCACGGTAGTTTTTACAGTGCTGCTGCGACCCTCTTCCTTTATATACTGGGAATATCACGGCTTTGCACCAGTCTACCGGTACCCGCTTCAGTTCCCAGCATAAATTAAACAAGGTGTGCAGCTGGCCTGCCACGACTTCCTCTCCAGCCCTTAGCATTTCGAGTGAAACTCTATCATATCCGGCAGCCTTACCTGCTTTCATGCTTTTCATTGCTTTCATTATTTCATCTATACTTATCTCGCTACCTCTTTCCTCTTCTTTCGGTGTTTCTACTTCACTTAATACACACGTTGTCTCCTCACTCATAAACATGCTTTCAAAATATTCCTTTCATCTCTTTAAACTCCAAACTTCATCATTCAGAATATTGCCATTCTCGTCTCTTATAGCATTCATCATAGGCTGTTTTGAATGTCCCCTGGCAGTTCTTACAAGTTTCCAGAACATTTTAATATTTGCCTGGAAGTTATCCGATATTCTTCTATCATTCTTATCCGTTCTTTCTTGCTTTTTCTTTCAACTACTTCTTTTACTCTCTTATTAAGATGTCTAAAGACTGCCTTTTTTCTTTCAATATCACCATTCGTACCACTAGAATTAGCAGCATTTGTTGCTAGTAAATCTAGCCATGCTCTCTTCTTTGCTTCAACTTCCATACGTATCTCATCATCCCACCATAACGTATTTTTCCTTTCATTCTTTCTCTTACTAACACCACATACTTCGGTAGCTGCATCCACTAAACCTTTCTTTACCTTTTGCCATATATTCTCCAAGTCTAACTCCTTCATACATAATTCTTCCAAACCACTTATATTGTCTTTCAGTTGTCGTAAAGCGACAGTTAAAAACTAAAGAACCTAACGTAACAACGAAACAACCAAAAAGAAAATAATTTATTTAAGATTTGTAAAGATATTTACAGTTTCTTTTATAAAATGTAAAGCCACAATTAAAAACTATAGAATCTAACCTAACAACGAAACAACCAAAAAGAAAATAATTTATTTAAAAAAATTGTAAAGATATTTACAGCTATTATTTTATAAAAAAATATTATTTTTTTATAAAAAAAAGGTATGAGGGTGATGATGGGCTGTAGTGATGATAGTGAATTACAATTTTTAAAAAAAAATAAAAGTTAATAAAGATAAATGAGTACGGAAACAATGTATGTACAGGCTATGCCTGTGGTAGATGCACAGCGCCTAATCTAGGTACACGCAGCGCTTGAAGTAGGCACACACAGCGACTAGAATGAGCACACACAACACCCGGAGTAGACACACACAGCGCCTGGAGTAGACAAGCAGCGTCTGGAGTAGGTCCACGCAGCGTCTGGAGTAGGTACACACAGCGTATTGAGCAGGTACACGCAGCACTTAGAGTAGGCACACACACTCACCGCTCGGAGTAAGCACACACAACGCCCGGAGTAGACACACACAGTGCCCGGAGTAGACACACACAGCGCCCGGAGCGCCGGAGACACGCAGCGTCTGGAGTAGGAACACGCAGCGCTTGAGACAAGCACGCTCAGCGGCCGAAGATAGCGCGGGCACTAATAGGTGGAGGCGTAGGCGTGCCTAGGCGACGAGTTCAGGAGAAGGCAGAGGCTTGCAAGATCCCGAGGCAGTGCGGATAAAGCCTTTAAGAGGTACTTCTCGTATCAAAGCTGAAGTGAGAACCTCTATTGGCCGATTCTTCGGCTTTTATACTTTTTGACGGATCTGAGATAAGAACGAGAAATTATTTGAAATTATTTAAATTAAAAGCAAATTTTTGTAAATGGCCAAGAAGAAAAGAGTACTTTTGAATTAAAAACATCAGGCCGGTAACGATATTTGAATAAAAATTGCCATGACAACCAGATAAAAAACGATGTCAAAACATGTCAAATTTTGGTTTTAGGCTCGTGATAGAGAAACGGCAAGATTTAAGTGAAAAATTAGATATTATTGATATAGGGAAAAAAGGTAGCGCAACAGTGCGCACGAAGCCCGAAATTGCAGAGTTACGGAGAACTAAATAAAATACCGAAAAAGGTAGACTCCATTGACACCGATTTAAAAAGTGCTGATAACGTGAAAATACGATGTGAAAATGATTTGTTATTGTGTTCTTATGGTTTAAAAACGTTACAGGATCCTATGAAAATAAAGGTGATGCAAAATATCCAGTTTTGAGGTGAATGCAGAAAATCAAAAACAGAATGGAAAAATAAATTTAAAATAGTGTAAAATGATATGTAAGTAGCATAACACTACATTTTCCCCCCCGACCCTGGAAAATTTTTGACTCAGCAAAAATTTTGACATGTACATTCTAAAATAAACCATAAAAACACAGCTTTGCAGTAACAGACATCACCAGGCAAAATCAGATATACCATCTCTTACATTCATCATCTGCATTCAGGTAAGGGTGGAGTTCACATTCAATGACTACCACTCTAAAAGTGTGTTTTCGAAAGGACATTCAGGCTTATTTAAGGAGTTGTCATCCACTCCTGCGTGGAAAAAAAATTTCGAAAGGACATCCAGGCTTATTTAAGGAGTTGTCATCCGCTCCTGAGTGAAGATAAAGTTAAAGAAATTAATCTTAAGCAAGCTTTAGTCGCTATGACTTAAGTAAAGATTAAGAACGGCCAGAGCGGTAGGGCTCAAAGCCAGAGATCAGCAACATCACTAACGAGATGTGTCTGAAATAAAAACAAAAAGTGAAGATTAACCAACGAAAGTTCGAGGTCCTAAAGCAAGATGTGTTGAAGAACACTGGATCACCAAACAAACAAAGGAATAAAAATAATAAGGTGAGAATGATGGTGATATTTATACATATATACAAATTAACAGTTAATAAAAGTTAAAAAAAATTATGATTTTACATCTTTGATGTGCCACTTGCCTCTAACTCCATTAGGGTCTTCAAGCACATAGACTAGTGGTAACAGTTTAGCTATCACTTTGCACTTGATGAACTTAGGGGCAAGTTTAACATTAAAGTATGCGCCGGCATTGCTTAAAACATGGTTTTTACGCCAAACAGTGTCTCCCACATTAAATTCTTTAAAAGACCGGCGAAGATCATAGCGAGCGCTATTTTTAGCGTGAGCTATGTGAAGTTTAGTTTGAACTTTGTGAAAAATAGATGAGAGGAGACCAGCATTAGACGCGCAAATATCACGAGGCATAAATATCAATTCCTCAAGGTTCTGAGTTGGAGTATAGAAGGAACCACAAGGTATTGTTTCCCTACCAAAGACTAAAAAGTTTGGAGTAAAGCCAGTAGCTACATTTGTAGCGCTGTTCATTGCGTACTGAATCTTAGCAAGATGGTTGTCCCAGGATCTATGTTCGTCTCCTACTAGAGATGCTAGAACTGTAATAATTGTACTATTAAACTTCTCCGTAGGATTAACCTGAGGACAATATAAAGCTGTGTGAAAAATACAAGGAACGTTATAAGAATTTAAGAATGATTGGAATTCTCGCGACTGAAATTGAACCGCGTTGTCCATTATAATAGTTTGGGGAATGCCATGAACTAGGAAAACTGAATTTTCCAAAAGATTAATAATATTAGCTGAAGTAGCACGTTTAAGGGGAAAAATCATAGTATATTTAGTAAAATTGCAGTTAATTACTAGAATATACTGATTTCGTCTACGAGTCATAGGTAATGGACCCATAAGATCTAAGGATATAGTTTGAAAAGGTCTGGAGCAAAGTTTGGGTTTACCCATAAGACCATAGGGAGAATGATTAGGGTGTTTGTAGGTTAAGCAGGTTTCACAAGACGAGATTAATTTGGCAATGTCCTTAAACATCCCAGGCCAATAGTATTTTAAAGATATTTTCTTGAATGTCTTGAAGATACCAAGATGGAGTTCTGAAGGGGAACCATGGTTAACTTCAATAAGTGCATGTCTATCTTGAGGTAGTGGAAGTTCTTTCCAAATAAAGTCATCGTTTAGACGATCGAGAGAATGGATGCAGCGGTAAAGTTTGTTATCCTTGATAGTGTAGTTGGGATATGCGTCTGGGTTGTTAGAGCATCCGAGAAAAATCTTGTTGTAGTGCTCAAGTTTACGATCAGGTGGTTCTTCAATTGTAATAGGATGTACGCCTTGAGGTGAAGTTTCTCGTGTATCAGGACGTTCTTGATTCTTATGCCTTGATAATAAATCTGGAACAACGTTATCCTTTCCTTTTTTATGTTTCAGGACAAAGTTAAAGCATGATAAGCGTAAAGTCCAGCGAGCAAGTCTTCCTGATGGATTCGATAAGTTCTGAAACCATTTAAGTGCAGCATGGTCAGTATATATTGTAAATTCTTTACCATTGTCTAGGTAACATCGCCAATGTTCTAACGCAGTTATTACAGCTAATGTTTCTCTTTCAGTAGTTGAGAAGTTCTGTTGATTTTTATTTAGTGCTTTACTCATGTAAGCAATCACGACTTCTTTGTCATCTTGATGTTGATTAAGCATTGCTCCTATGCCATAATTTGATGCATCACAATGTACAGAGAAGGGTAGTTTGAAGTTAGGGCAAGCAAGGACAGGAGCAGTTACCAAAGCTTCTTTAAGTCTCTGGAAAGCAGCTGCAGCTTCTGAATTCCATAAACATTTAGGAGCGTTCTTCCCGGAACAGGTTAGTCGGTTGAGTGGAGAGGCAATAGTGCTAAAGTTTGGAATGAATCTTCTGAACCAGCTGCAGGTGCCTATGAATCTTCGTACTTCTTTTCTGCAAGTAGGTACAGGATATTCTAAAATAGCTTTTATTTTATCTGGATCAGCACGTAGACCATACTCGTCCACTAGAAAACCAAGGTATTTCAGTTCTTTCTTGAAGAATTGACTCTTCTCAAAGTTAATAGTCAGATTAGCATATGAAAGTTTTTCATGAACTTTCATGAGAAGCGATATGTGTTCATCAAAAGTTTCGCTAATTATAACGATGTCATCCAGATAGCAAAATATCTTGTTCTCAAATTCAGGAGTGAAAAGCATATCCATTAATCTTTGTAGAGTTGCAGGTGAGTTAGTGAGACCAAAAGGCATTACCTTGAATCTAAACATACCTCTTCCAGGTACGTAAAATGCAGTTTTATCTTTATCAGCAGGATTCAAGGGAATCTCCCAAAATGCTTTCGCAATGTCGATGCTTGATAAGTATTTGGCATTCTTCAGGTTGTCCAAAATTTCGCTTATTAGTGGCAGACTATAAGCATCACGACGTGTAACTGAGTTAAGCTTCCTGCTGTCTACGCAGAAACGCCATTCACCATTCTTCTTCGGAGTGATGAGAACTGGAGATAACCAAGGACTTTCGCATTGTTCAATGACGTTCCATCCCAGCATCTTATCAACTTCATTAATTAACGCCTTTTGTTTTTCAGGAGACAGTCTGTAACATCTTTGTTTGATTGGAAGAGAATCACCGGTATCAATCTTATGGGTGATAAAGTGTGTGCTCCCCAGGATACCTTTTTCTTCAAAAGAAATTGTCTTGAAGCGTTGGATGATGTCGTTAGCGATGTCCTTTTGGTTAGGAGTTAAATGCTCATAAGGTAAAACTTTAATATCTTTAGTTTCGATAGCAGAGCATTTAGATTCTGTAAAGTTAAGAGAAGATAAAACACTAGGTAACAGATTAAATTTTCTCCAAAAGTCAATACCTAGTATTAGCGAAGGAAATATTTCCGGAAAAACATAAGCTTTAATCAAATGAGTTTGATTATTGAAATGAAAAGGTAAGTCAAAATAACCCAAGGAATTAACTTTTTGATTATTAGCAGTAGAGACAGTAATAAGATCTGACTTGAAAATTTTACAGCCCAGTTTAAGAATTTCCAAATGAGAATTATTACCCAGAATAGTTACTGAGCTGCCAGAATCTAGTAAACCAGATAAAGTTAAGTCATAAATTTTGACATTAACGAATGGACGATTAAGATCTTGTTCTTTGGAGTAGAGTGTAGAAGAGATTTTGTAACAAGAAAAGAAGTTTTGAATTGTTTTAATCCAACTAGCCCAATCGTCATTATTAAAGTTTAAGTTGCTTTTCAAGTCAGCAGTTAGTTTTTTGAACTAGTATGTGGTTTGGGAGAACAATTAGGGCAATCTGCAGTTTTAAAACCTTTAAGACCACATTTGAAACAAATCACGAATCGTGGTTGAGTACAAGTGTTCAAAGTATGACCTTGTTTACGACAGCGAACACAAAAAGAGCTTTCTTGAGGAGCTTTAGTTTGAGAGAGACTATTAACTTGTCTAGAAGGGTATTTGTAGGATGAAGTGAATTTATTCATAAAGGGAGGAGAAGGTTGTGAGTTATTAGAAGAATTTGAAGAGCCAACTGAACTTGAAGTGGAATGCTTGTAGTTGAATTCAGAAATAAGAGGACTTTGTTGTACATTTGGTTCTTTAAATTGTTTGTCTCTGTCAAGGAACTTTTCATAGTTTTGGCAAGTAGCCAGAAGAGAGTCGATAGAGTCAATGTCTTTTAGAGCTACGAAGACTGAATAACATGGGCGAATATTCCTCAAAATAATCTCCAATTGTTCTGTTTCAGAAAGTTTCTTCGAAAGACGAGTGAACATTCCAGACATGATGGAAATATAGATGACGATAGGTTCATCACGGCCTTGAGTTCGGTTCCTAATCGCTTCTAGAAGTTTATAATCATAATCAAAACCACCAAAGTCTTTGATTAATAAAGAGGAAAGTTCGTTCCAAGTTAAGTTTGGATTCTGATTATATTTAAATCTGAACTAATGAAGAGCATTGTCGGTGAAAATTTCAAATGCTTGAGAGATCAACAAGTCTTTGGATAAGCCACGAGCTAAGCAGTATTCTTCAAGTTTTTGAAGAAAGGCTCTTGGATTTTGGGTTGTTTTTCAGATCTTTGAAGACGTTAGTTGGAGAAAAAGATTGTGGTGGTGAAGGATACGGGGTATGGATCTTAACAGAAGATTGAGAAACAAGAGGAGGTTCCATGACAGTCGGGTCAACAGGAGGGTCAAGTGATGGAGAGTCATTTTCAGTTGAAGGTGGAGTCAAGGATTCGAATTGTTTAGTAATAGCGTCAAATTTCATCTTCAAAGTATCGAAAATAGCTTTAAAGTCTGGATATAAGTCAGTATCTATTCGCTCCAATCTGTAATAAACATGATTAATAAAAGTTTCTATTAGTCGTAAGTATTTGGTTTCACCTTGTAAAAATTTTTCAATTTTACAGTCCAGGTAGGTCAAAGTAGAACCAATTTGAGACAAGTCATCCTCGATCGAAATTGGAGAGGTCAGAATATCTTCAGGGTGAGAATTATCAACTAAACGCAAAATCTGTTTTTTTAGAAGCAAAACAGTATTAGCTGGTTCCTCACATCTAATCTTCACTTCGTATTCGAGTTCAGCCTTGTTAAGGAATTCGTACTTAATAACCCTTTTCATTGTTATAATTAAGTGCAAAGTTAAGTTTAAGAAATAAAAAGTTAATTAAAAATTGTACCTCTTTAAGTTATCTAGAATAAGAATATTAAAGTGATGAATGTAAGTGAAGTGTTATATGTAGGTCTAAATATAATCCAGATAAGTTGAAAAACTAGATGAAGTTTTGTTTTAGAATTTGGAAGATATGATAAGGATGAGTAAATAAAGAGTTAAGAATGAAAGAGAAAGCAATTAAATCAAAAGGAAATGGATAAGGCGTAGTTAAGGTGAAGAAAAGAGAAAAAAGAAAAATTAAGAGAGAAGAACTTTTACGTTGGGCGCCAAAATGTCGTAAAGCGACAGTTAAAAACTAAAGAACCTAACCTAACAACGAAACAACCAAAAAGAAAATAATTTATTTAAAATTTGTAAAGATATTTACAGTTTCTTTTATAAAATGTAAAGCCACAATTAAAAACTATAGAACCTAACCTAACAACGAAACAACCAAAAAGAAAATAATTTATTTAAAAAAATTGTAAAGATATTTACAGCTATTAAAAAAAAATATTATTTTTTTTATAAAAAAAAAGGTATGAGGGTGATGATGGGCTGTAGTGATGATAGTGAATTACAATTTTTAAAAAAAAATAAAAGTTAATAAAGATAAATGAGTACGGAAACAATGTATGTACAGGCTATGCCTGTGGTAGATGCACAGCGCCTAATCTAGGTACACGCAGCGCTTGAAGTAGGCACACACAGCGACTAGAATGAGCACACACAACACCCGGAGTAGACACACACAGCGCCTGGAGTAGACACGCAGCGTCTTGAGTAGCTCCACCCAGGGTCTGGAGTAGGTACACACAGCGTATTGAGCAGGTACACGCAGCACTTAGAGTAGGCACACACACACACCGCTCGGAGTAAGCACACACAACGCCCGGAGTAGACACACACAGTGCCCGGAGTAGACACACACAGCGCCCGGAGCGCCGGAGACACGCAGCGTCTGGAGTAGGAACACGCAGCGCTTGAGACAAGCACGCTCAGCGGCCGAAGATAGCGCGGGCACTAATAGGTGGAGGCGTAGGCGTGCCTAGGCGATGACTTCAGGAGAAGGCAGAGGCTTGCAAGATCCCGAGGCAGTGCGGATAAAGCCTTTAAGAGGTGCTTCTCGTATCAAAGCTGAAGTGAGAACCTCTATTGGCCGATTCTTCGGCTTTTATACTTTTTGACGGATCTGGGATAAGAACGAGAAATTATTTGAAATTATTTAAATTAAAAGCAAATTTTTGTAAATGGCCAAGAAGAAAAGAGTATTTTTGAAGTAAAAACATCAGGCCGGTAACGATATTTGAATAAAAATTGCCATGACAACCAGATAAACAACGATGTCAAAACATGTCAAATTTTGGTTTTAGGCTCGTAATAGAGAAACGGCAAGATTTAAGTGAAAAATGAGATATTATTGATATAGGAAAAAAGGTAGCGCAACAGTGCGCACGAAGCCCGAAATTGCTGAGTTACGGAGAACTAAATAAAATACCGAAAAAGGTAGACTCCATTGACACCGATTTAAAAAGTGCTGATAACGTGAAAATACGATGTGAAAATGATTTGTTATTGTGTTCTTATGGTTTAAAAACGTTACAGGATCCTATGAAAATAAAGGTGATGCAAAATATCCAGTTTTGAGGTGAATGCAGAAAATCAAAAACAGAATGGAAAAATAAATTTAAAATAGTGTAAAATGATATGTAAGTAGCATAACACTACACAGTCTACATTTGAACTTGTTTTTATCACTTTCATCTTGTAACCTTTCTGTTCTAATACGCTGTAACGCAGTAGAAGACACAGACGATCGATGGCGCCAACGCCTGAATAGACCATTAATTCGGCATAAAACTAAATAATGATCCGTTCCTACGTTAGAACCCCGGTAAACTCTCGTATCTACCACTGCGCCCCTCAATCTTTCATCCACAATTATGAAATATATCATGCTTCTATCGTCACCTCTTTCCCAAGTATACATGTGAATCCTCTTGTGGCGAAAGCAAGTGTTCGTCACAAAAAGATTCTTTTCCATACATACGGTGAGGAGACTTTCACCATTCTCATTTATACTTTCATCACCAAACGTTCCCAATATCCTTTCATAACCAAGCCTCCTGACCCCAACCCTTCCATTGAAATCTCCTAGCATAATAATATTTTCATTTCCCTTACACTTCATTAACACCATCCTTACCATTTCCCAAAACTGCTCTCGGATATAAGTGGGCTTAGACATGTCTGGGGCGTAGACCCCTAACACAAACAACTTCTTTAAGCCCACTTTCATTCGTATCCATAGCAATCTTGGGCTTACACATTCATACTCTTTCACACATTGGCCCATTCTTTCTAAAAGGATGATACCTACTCCCTGGCATGCCCGTTCGATCTCGTCTACACTGGACCAGTATGCGGTATACATGCCATGTGTAGTGACATCCTTCCCCTTGCTTTTCGTCTCATTTACGCATAACACATCTATTCCTCTATCATACATCATATCGCATACTTCATCCATTTTATCATTCATTGCCCCACATACATTCAACGTAGCCAGACGGGCCTCTGCAATCCACTTTTCGCCTCTCCGGGAGACAGAACGTGACGGGTGGCGAACCTCCTCGCCGAAATAACTTTGTAATCCCATATAAATATTATATATATTATAATTACAAAGTTAAATTTGCAGTGACTGAATCAGTGTCCTTGTATGTGTAATAGGTGTATATAGGTACATTGTTAGTATTTAAGAAGTAGAAGGTACCGGAAAGGAAAAAAAAACTGGGACCATCTACAAAAAGAAATGAAATGCCACCAAAAACATAACTTGTAAAAAAACCAAGTCTCGCAACTCAGTTCTACTACCTTAAAAAGTTGTGAGATCCATGTAATCCAAGTCTGTTAATATATTCAGTCCCTACTTTAGGGTCCTTTTTTAAGTTATTACGTAATTAGCTAATCTGACAACATCTTAGAGTAACCATATCAATGCTAAAAATCTTTTGACATTGAATTGTCTGGTCAATTCACGGCTTTAATAAATCATATGTTTGACCTATATGTATATAGCACCATTACAGCTCGAGGGAATTGAAGTCTCGGATTTCGAAGAAAGATTCTTCATGAAGATCTTAAATAATGAGGATAATATACGCAGATTGTCAACGAGATGGGAACGCGCGAGGCGTGAGTTATGTGTGGTAGCAGCTTCATTATGCCTGCAGGGAGAATGGGCTAGCTCAAGCAAGATTGACGGGATAGATTCAAGCTCTCACGCAGGCATGTAACTGTTGTGATTGTATAGTACCGAATACCCCTTTTTACTGGTATCGACTAACGAGACATTCAGGGATCGGAACTTACAATGCGTTTTAACCCTTAACCGATGATAGAGATGATAGAAGGGAATGAAGGGCAATGCCAGCATTTTTTTATTATTTGCTTGACAAGGGCCTCTTCTCTCAGGCATTCAAATATTAAAAGCTTGACTTAGTACTATTACGTTGGAGTTCATAGTCAACTTAGGGGATTTCCCTAACGGATGATTCAGGCGCAATGTGTCGAATTTGAACTTTAAGCATTTCATAGACAAAAGAAACTCCTATTTTGACAGATGTCAGGGGTTGGTTGCTGACTACCCGAATTTCGTAAACTAATACTTTAGTTTATAAATTAGTTAATTTAACGAAACGATAGAATTGTTTTAAAAAAACAACAAAACAATCAATATAGCTTTAAAATTGCTAGTTTATCAGGATTACCTACTTGCATAATTGCGTTTCTTCTGCAATAATATTAATTTTTATATTGTCGTAAAGCGACATTTAAAAACTAAAGAACCTAACCTAACAACAACGAAACAACAAAAATAGAACAAAAAAAAAGAATAATTTATTTAAAATTTTAAAAGATATTTACTGTTTTATATAAAAAAAATATGAAGATGATGATGGGTGACGTGAATTACAATTATTTTTTTATTTGTTTAAAAAAATAATAAAGATAAGTGAGTACTGAAACGGAGCCCGAAGAACAAAGTGGCACACTGCGCTTGGAGTAGGCACACGCAGCGTCTGGAGTAGGCACCACAGCGCCTTGGTAGATGCTCTCAGCGCCTGAAGTAGGCGCTCGCAGCGCCTGGAGCAAGCACGCACAGTGGCTAAAGATAGCGCGGGCACAAGTAGGTGGAGGTGTAGGCGTAGCTAGGCGACGACTTTAGGTGAAGGGGTAAGGCTTCGGGATAAGGCCTTTAGGAGATGCTTCTAGTTTGTAAGCTGAAGCGAGACTAACTTTATTGGTCGATCGTTCGGCTTTTATACTTTTTTTAGAGAGCTCCGCGCTCGACGACGGATCTGAGATAAGAACGGGAAATTATTTAAATTAAAAACAAATTTTTGTAAATGGCCAAGAAGAAAAGAGTATTTTTGTGGAAGTTTTGAAGTAAAAACATCAGACCGGTAACGAATTTGAATAAAAATTGCCGTGACAACCAGATAAACAACGATGTCAAAACATTTCAAATTTTGGTTTCAGGCTCGTAATAGAGAAACGGCAAGATTTAAGTGAAAAATGAGATTTTATTGATATAGGAAAAAAAGTAGCGCAACAGCGCGCACGAAGTCCGAAATTGCAGAGTTACGGAGAACTAAATAAAAGATCGAAAAAGGTAAACTCCATCGACACCGATTTAAAAAGTGCTGATAGCGTGAAAATACGAAGTGAAAATGATTTGTTATTGTGTTCTTATGGTTTAAAAACGTTACAGAATCCTATGGAAATAAAGGTGATGCAAAATATCCAGTTACAACTAGAAAACAATAACAACTAGAAAATTACAAACTGCGGCTGCCATTTCACTTGCCAAGCGTGGCACCTAGGGCAAATACCCCACTTTTAAGGTAATCTGCGGAGACCGATGTTCAGCAATAGACTTAAATAGGCTTTAATAAATAATCATTAAAAGAAAAATAATATAAAATTATTTTGTGAAAATAACCAGAGAAATCATCAGAATTATAATTTTGAACCTTCCTTTCCTTTTTTTTTAAAATTTATCTACTGACAAAACACATCCAAGAAGAATTTTCATGAAAGATTTTCCACAAAGAAAGGTCTTCCGTTGGGGAGAGTTGCGTACATTTTAAATGGTCAAAACCAAGCTCACTTCAATGTAAGCATACGCACTCATATACATATTTATGCATCTGAAATCATTTGCAACATAATTTTAGGTAATAATGTACACCTAGAAGTGATATTTCTGAGCTAATAAACAAGAAAAGGAAGGAGAAAGAGTGTGCTTGGACGTACCAAGAAGTCGACCATAAGTTCTGCATCACTTGAAATTTACACAGCGCTCCGTCTAGTTGTTGGTCTGAGGGAAAACATACTTAATAATTAACAAATTTGCATGAAATTCCATGCTAGTAGGAGACTCTTCAG
Source organism: Parnassius apollo (assembly GCA_907164705.1). Classification (NCBI taxonomy): domain Eukaryota; kingdom Metazoa; phylum Arthropoda; class Insecta; order Lepidoptera; family Papilionidae; genus Parnassius; species Parnassius apollo. The sequence continues at coordinate 7,232,320 of CAJQZP010001558.1, read as the reverse complement.
TAGTTGTTTATGAAATACAAAAACTATTGCTTCAAAATTCATATCGATTGCTTACTATGTACTTCAGTGTTAAAGTACATTTGCAAGCCTCTGGTAAGCTATGTGTGTTTTTAAAACTTTGAATTTAAAATCATACACAACTCGTGTCTACAATTTAAGTAAATAGAGAATTTGATCGAACATGATTTTCTCAAATTGATTTAATTATACTCGGCGCTCCAACGCGTTGCAAGCACTTAAAAGCTTGTTAGAGAGAAGTACTTGCAGCTCTTCTCCTCTATATTGGACATAAGCCAAGCGTTAACAATGTATGTATGTTAACAATAATTTGACTAAGAGACATGATTGATAATTTAAAAATGATTTTAAAATTATACAAACTTCATAAATAAAATTAATTATAGCGAAATAATTACTAAGATAATAACGATTTATTATATTTACGCGAACACTACACATTATTAAAACTATTATGATGATGATGACACCCGTGACCATGGGTGCTGGAAAGTACCCGAAACGTCGGGAATTAAAAATCATTTAAATTAAACGCGAAAAATCGATAAAAGTAGTTTTCAAGTTATAAAATAATATTACACTAACAAATGAGGCAGCTCTTCAATGTAACATAACATGTTAGATACTGTGGTAACTAACGTTTTAACATTAAATTTTTACTGATTGTTTAAATATTCTAATTTTTAAAGTTATAGTATAAATAATACCAATAACAGTCGGATATCGACAGTCATTAAAAACATTTGTAATGCTACCTAGCTCAACTATTAGAAAAAAACATGTGTTGTATTAAAATATATGCAAATTTTATAATTAGCGTAGCTTCTGAAACATATTCACTTCTTCAAAGAACTACATAGAATAAATTAATTTCACATTCTGAAGTCGGTGCTAAGTAAGACGTAGTGTATAGAGTTAAAGCGTCGACTCAGAATGTGATTTTAATTTATTCTTTGAAGTGGGCTTTTATTTTTTCTCAAAAGTAAATTTTTTAACCATTTGAGAGGAATAAGGAATATTACAATCTCAATGTATAGTAGTTGTCAAAATAGTTACATTAAAAATTTTATCCTATTTTGCCACACTTAGGGATGGATTTCTTCCCCAAATTTATATGGAGCTACGCCTGCAGCGAAACCAGTTTAATTAAAGAAAAATATCAAAATTGGTTTACAATTGGCGAAGATATTGCGTAACGAACATAAAAAAACTTTTAAATTTTTAAACCTCTTTTTTTAAGACGGCTGTTTGCTCTGGGTGTATTTGTGTGATATAGCGTAGTGACTGAGCGTTTTGTTGTGGCATTGTGGGCCGCCGTTTCCGGGTCTGGGTGCTTATCTTTGTGTACTTTATAAAATTTCTAGTGTGTGGTAATATTTCTGAAAACATAGAGATAAACTTAAGATCCATGACGTGGCGGACGTGGTAGCTAAGTTACCTGATCGGTAATCGCATAATATATCCTGGATGTGGAATTAAATTTTTCATGAGTTGTCATCCCCTAGGACTAAAATGGAATGCTTCGTTGCGAATTTAGTTTTCGGTTTTAGTGAAACGCATTATAATGCTGATAATTTGTGAGATGCTGACTCGAGATAAAACTAAAGAATACAATAGATTGTTATTAATATTTATTTAATATAGAGAATAATTTAACAGAACGTAATAAAATGTAATAGGATGGAATGAGCAGAAAGACGAGCATCATAAAATAACACAAAATAAAACGGTGCCATTATAGGTTGAAAAGAAGATGAGAAGGGCAATATGAGAAATAATAGTGCGGAGTGGTATTGAACGGATTAAATGAAAAATAATTTCTAGAATGATTGGATCCTTGACCACGACGATGTAAAAAAAAACATATCGTTTATTTGCTTTTATTTTTTATGGAACAAGAGTAGCATACGAACACGTAGTTCATTTAGTGGTAAGTGGATACTGTGGCCCATAGACATGTACATCAATTTTCGCTTGAGTGTCAAAATATAGATGCGTTGTCACCCCTGAGATCTAAAATCCTCTACACTCACTATACGAAAAGAACCAGCATTATCTTTCTGTTTTACGCTGGTATTCTGTGAGAGCGTGGTCCTTTCCCGGTCGAACCGACCTATTCGTGTTACAACCACAATATAGTTGTAGCATGGCTCTACCACGTATAAAATCTGTCTATAACTATAATCGTAAACGACAATAATAATGTGTGTCTGCACAGTATCTGCGCAGAACAGGATTATAGTGCACGAGTATATGTGCAAGCATATGTGCATTTTCTAATCCCTCATTCTCAAAGTCCAATAGGACGGTAATAGGTCATGACTAGAGAGAGATCAGACGTAGGATCAACGGCTTGAATCCAACATCGGCAACCGCCATTACGACCTCCAGGCCAAAGAGGCAGTCAGTTTATCTATTTCTGACGCAATAAGCTGTGCAATCACCGCTGGGTTATTTCATTTTAGCTCTCTGGGAAGACAACCCATCCTGTAACTTTGTTTGAAGTAGGTTAGAAGTGCTCATTGGCTGTAGTTGGCACATCTTATAAGGTGTACTGTTAGCTCGTTTTTAACTCTAAGGCCGGATCCATATTTGATCAGCTTGACATATCTTGATAAGGCGTATCGTGTTGAGTACTTGTATCTTAAATATGGATGCCAATTTCAACCATGTAGTGTCAAAAACACGTCCACATTTGACCATATCGTAGCATGTCAGCGTACCGTAAAGTAAAGAGTCTTGTTACAGCCAATATACGTCCCACAGCTGGGCACAGGCCTCCCCTCATTTCTGAGAGGGTTTTAGGGCAAGGAAGTGTCCGCCATGCTACCCCGATGCGTGTTGGCGAACTTCACATGTCTCCGAATTTTTTTTTCTTTTTCCTTAGACATGCAGTTTTCCTCAAGATGTTTTCCTTCAGCGCCGAACATGTGGTAAATCAGTACTTAAAATTGCAATTAACAATTTAATTGGTGCCGGCGGGGATTGAACCCGGGTTACTCGCGTTCTGTTATATTTACAGCGAGCATTAATCATCTGAGCTACCACGGCTCTTCTCGGTAGTATAGTGTTAAGTATCCCCGCCCGTCAGCGTACCGGCATAACTTTATTTATAAGAGGGCGCTACAAATTTATCCTCTTATCTTATCCACGTATAATCTTTTTAAGGTCATGTTGCGGCGTTTATTGTGTTATCCTCTTTAACGTTTTGAGGATAATCGACTAGAAATCTTTATTGACAGGTAATATCGCATCGTCATATCGTGATACAATACGAAAATATGTCCATATTACCGATCACGATACCTGTATCCGATACGAGGTGATCACGACATACAAGGTTTTTTGTGAAACAGAGCGTATTAGATACGGCTATCACAACGGATGATATACCCATGATCGCGTATAATTTTGCGTTTAAATAGCAATCGTAATACACGTCTGCACCATGCTAGGAAGATATGGTATAATAAGATGTTTTAATGCCGGGGCCCGTGATGAAATAATGTGCGACGCCAATTTAATGTATCGACGAGTGCTGGAAAAATTATCCAATACATAATAGTTTCTTTTATAATAATTACTTTTGAAATTTGGATTAGCGTTTAATGATTATCGATTTATTAGGTCTTTTGCTATGTTTTCTTTGTATCGTGAATTTTACTTAAATTGATTTACCTTATAAAATTAGAGAGAGATATTTAGAATTATTTCAGCAGTACACAAATTTTAGGATGCAAATGTGAATTTGGGGAAGAATAGAAGCATCATAAAGATTGCAGTTAAATAAGGAACTAAATTATAAAATAAAAAGAAATAAGGAAAAGTGAAAATATCGTGCCGTGCGCATCAATGCTAAAAGAGGGTCTAATTGATGGATGGACCGCACTTGGGCACAGATTGAGCGATCGCTCTTCAACTAGACCAGTTAGTCGCACTTTTTAAGATTTTTTTTATAATAAACCGTGGTTTCTGTGTTTATGTTCAGTTACTTCTATATTAAGTCAATATAGAAGTAATTGAAGCGAAGTAAGTGAAGCGACAGTAGCCTAGTGGCAGGGCACGGACCGCGAACTCAAAAGGTCGCGGGTTCGAATCCACCATTCGAGTACTGTCGTGAACCACTCCTAACACAAGCATTTTCAGCCTACCAGGAGTGGTTAAAGGGAATATTAGTAATGTTAATTAATAGGATTACTAATATTTTCATTAAAAAAAAGAAAAAAAAAGTCATCGTTATTTATTTCATAATTATATATTAATTATTCATAATTATAAATTTAATTTCAAAATGTGGAATGTTGGTAATATTTTCTTCTATTTTCCTTATTTCCTTTCTTTTCTCTTTTAACTTTGAGAGAACTCTCAGGCATGATGCGTAGATTTGCCAGAGAGCTAAGGTCCTCAAATATTTTGTGACGTAAAGCCACCTATTTGTAACTTCTTCCTGATCTGTTAATGTCTCTTAATTGAGAATTAGATTTTTTGTAATGTATTACTTTATTTAAGTTTATTAAATTTATATTATAAGTAAATGCTTATCAAGTTTTACGAAGATCAACGATCAAATGGGCGTAGAACTGTAAAGGATTGTTGGTGTCCTTTACAGTTCTACACCTAGGACTGTGTGAATGATGGTGGTGATGATGATATAATTCACAGAATGCAATCAATCCGGGTTCTATCAACTCAGACGACAATGAACCTCACCGTCGAAAGAAAATATCATTTCAAAAGTATGCAAGCAGCATAGCTGAAAATGAGATATTTCTAGGACATGTTTTAATGTATCGTAGTAATGATTCGAGAATTTCACAATAAAGTGTCATATGAGCTGTTTTATTAATTTCCTTGCTGCAATGCTGGGCTTCTCTCCTTAGAGTGCTTCAATTATTTAACATTGGCTTATTACAGATTTCCGTCTCTCACTCCCATAATATTTATCAAATAGTTAGGAAAATTCAAAATTAAATTCATTGCTGCTTTACGTCTCAAAATTCAAAATTCAATATCATTTAAACGTCTATGAGGCTAATAAAAACCAGCTATAGGGATTATCCTGAGGATAAACGGAAATGTATTCCGAAAGATTTATTTCATTTTGTTGCATATAGTTTTCTGAAACGTGAAAACAAACACGAGTACGGACTAACTGACAGCCATACTAATAATTTTTTTACTACATTTTTTGTAAACATAACTAAACAAAATAATAAAAAATACGCTGATTTTATAATTTAATATAACTAGTTTTCAAAACATTCCTTTTTTTATTGTAATAATGTCTAAATTGAGACATACTAATAATTTTATATTACAAAATCGTCACATAGCGGCATGTTGAGGGGTAGCGCAGTAGCGCACTCCCACTCGCTCGCGCGTTGTGAAGCGTGAAATAAAACAATACATGTAAAGTAAGTATAACTATGAACCTAGTAAACTTAATATGCTTGCTTAGGCGAGATTCACGAGAGTAGAAAAATGGCGAATTCGACGCTTTCGAAGTTTTTCTGTCGCCAAATAGCAGTGTGTTTACTGCTGTGTTCCAATCCGTATTTTATAGAGATTCAGTATAAATAAAGGCTATGAGATATTCCATCTTAGTCCTCAGAGGTGACAACGCTTCTGTAGCCTTCTTAGCTTGAAGATGGCTGCAAGTGTTCATGGACTGCAGCAGCCACTTATCGTCAGTTAGACTGTAAGTTCATTTTTCACTTCAGTTTTATAAAAAAGTGTCTCAAGGCATTCTTTTACAACGGCGTGTGTTAGTAATGACGCTGTACGCTCCGCCGAGGTCTTGTTCTAAGGTTTAAGTAGAGAGAGTTGAGTGAGGGCGTGCAGCGTAGCGGAGAATTCTACACATAATTTAAGCGACCGTTACTCTTATAGATTGTTCTATAATGTGATATGACAGCGTGTTTGTCATTCACGCCGAATACCCCACCTCACCGCACGCTTGTCGCTAGATTTCTATACTTATTGGGTAAAATGTACGAGTAATATAGGCGGTTAATTGCCAAGCCTAACTTTGCACTATAATACGTTCATATTGAAATTATTGAACACATTTGACTGAAGTTTAATAATCAATCAATATGAGCTGTTGTAGTTTGACTTTCCATTGTCAGGTTCTGTTTTGCTAAGTAGGACATGAAACGACAGCAGACTAATGGTATGGTGCAGACCGCGAAGTCAAAAGTCGTGGGTTCAAAACCGCACATTCGACTACCGTCGTTAGCCAACAAGCATTTAAAGTTCGACTGGAGTACTTATCTGCAATATTAGCAATGTGAAAATTTTTATGAAATTAAAAAATAAACGTCAAAATTACAATGAAATATAATTTCGATATGAAGTAAAATTATGTTTTGAAAGTGAAGTCTGAGTACGATCTTCGAACGGTGCTTAGTACTTTAATAGTATATTGATGGAGCATGAGTGAATAAGAATAGATAAATAAGATATCTAACATCTCATTTCGTTACGTCGATTTTTTGTGTTGGTCGCCTCATAAAAAATTTCGAAATACAAGAAAATTCTTAAATATGACTACTGACAGATGGCCTATAACCATTTCGTTTGTGAGAAAGACAAAATATCTTTGTAGTTCGGAACTGTCTAGTAGCGACAGTGGCGTCTAAGGTAAGAGACGTCTGGTTCTGCGGTCACGAATACATACATACATTACATTTTCCGATTAATGCAATAGCAAGAGATTAGAACAGAAGAATATAGTTTTTTTTTATTTATAAAGATTACATTACTAAAAGACTAGAATAATTTTTATTCAACATAAATTGCCAGTAAATTAAAAAAAAAACTTTTTTATAAAACTTCTACCGTTTAAAGAACCACCAAGAGACTTTATCACAGTGGACTATTACAGTTTGATGCAGAAGATGTCGAATAAACTCTGTACAATTAATTACCAAAACCATTTTAGAAACTATTTGGTTCCGGTCCCCTCATTCCTTAGAGTTTTCCTCAAGGATTGCAGGCTGACATGTGACGATTCTGCAATGCAAAACTGTTAATATGTCTCTATTTAGATGCTAAATCAATAAAAAACGATATTTTGAAAATTAGATATATTAAGTTATAAAGTCAGTGTGTTTTTTATTCATTTGTTTAGTCGTATTTAAAAAGATATCGTTAAATGATTCGAACGGATGTCAGGTAGTCTGTGCATTTGTTTGTCTTCGTCATGTTTAGAAAAATGTACGCAACAAAATTAAATAAATAATTCTGAATAAATTTTTCTAAAAATAAAAACGCTCAAGAGGCGTGTATTTTTGTATTTTCCAAACTATTTTATATTCATTATCATTATAATAACTCCTTTGTATAACCTTGTGTGTTTAGTAAGCATTTTGAATTTTGGGGATATACTTTATATTGTTTTTGGCTTTGTTGTAAAATTTTTTTTGCCTCATGATTGAAATACCGTCTGCGGTGTTGAATTTTGTTTTTTGTTTGTATGAATGAATACCTATTATTTTTATTAAAATAATTTTTTTAAGCACAAATGTTAAATATTCGTTAATATATTACTGACAGACCAAGAAATTTACCTAAGAGTTAATACCAATATATTTTAAAGGCGGTACTATTCTCTCTTTTATCTGCCTTTTGTCTTTGTCGATGATCCTTGCTGTATGGAATGTCATACAATTGTATAGATTTTATTACAGCGTTACAGTAGAAACGCCTCGCTTAACCTGACACGAGATGAAGACAAATGGAGCTACCTCTTGAACGGCTACTCTGTTCGAACACAGTCGAACGACTTTAACGTGATCCGTGATCAATGCTACGTTTTTATTTATTACTAGACTAGATGTGACCTGTGACTTCGTCCACGTGGAATTTATTACAAATGGATTTTAAGGATTTTGATTTTTTTCGCAGAACCTTAATTTTTTATCTAAAATAAAAGCAGTCCAAGTTACTCCTTACAACATTACCTTTCTGCTAATGAAAGTCCTGTCAAAATCAGTGTAGCTATTTACAAGATTATCTTGGAGAAAGAAACAGACAGACAGACAGAAAGATGAACAAAAATTTTTAAAATTGTTTTTTTTTTTTAATAAGTTGACACTGCAAACAGACACTTCAATTTTTATTTTTTATATTTGTATAGATACTGGTTTTCTGGAAAATCTATTATTGAAGGGAACAAACTGCATACTTAAAAAGTTATGAGTTTGAATCCATTATTTGACTGCAGTTTTAAACCACATCTAATACAAGAATTTTAAACTTACTTGTAGACACGGGTATCAGTAATTGAGATTAGTGAGTATTACCAAATAGCGTTGTTAGTACTATAATTTAAAATTAACAGTCTAGGCCTGTGGGAGGTTAGCGTCAAGTTCGTTGTGTCAAATATTAAAGAGTGATTTATCAAATGCTCGGTTGTTTCGGAAAACCGCCGTGAAAAAAACAATCACGTAGTCCAGGTACTAACTACCTCGCCGCGCGAACTGTCCTCTGCTACAAATGTGACTATAACCGCCTTAACTAGTTGTTCGTTTGAATTTCTTACTTGGTTTATTAGCTAATGCATTTTGTATAAACAAACGACTAAAACCTTATTTAAGCGATCAATTAGCTTTAAGAGAAAACTGGGATGTCGTACGGAGAGTGATCACTCTATCTGTAAACTCTACACGGCACTCATACATCAATTTAGCCTTTGATTAGCTTATTGGACATATAGCAATTTTTTTTCTGTGAAAGCTTCTTTAGACGCGTTAGGAGATTATTGGATGTTTAAAATCTTACGAGTGTGCGTCACCGACATGCTAATGTTAAGGCTATACCCCTAGCGAACGAAATTTAATTTGATATTCAAATTAATCACCCATACAATCGATGCATCTTTGCCAACGCAGTAATAGTTTATTGATACCGTTCTTGAAGAAATCAACTGCACGGGTAAAGAACGGAAGTCTGTTGGCGCAAGAGCTAGTCAGTACGACCAATGACGGAGAGCTTCCTACCCCAGCTCTTGTAACTTGGTACCGTCTGTTATGCGGTATGAGGTCATACGGGGACGAGCGATTGACCGGAGCTGGTTAGAGACGTGCAAGCTTTTCCATCACTGTGTACAGTTCTTCACATTTGACAGTCCTACAATCAAAATTTTATTTTATTTTATTTTCTATGGAAACACTTTCCATTTTTTCAATAATTGGGTATATATATATATAATTTCCCGCGCCTATTTCAATCATACCTGCGACTGCACGTTCATTTAATGATAAATAATTTTTACTACAATCATCGTTTACTATTACAAATTTTTGGTTACGTAATTGGCATTTAAACGTAAATTTTGACTCTAAGCCTTTTGTGTTTCTCCGATAAGTTGTGGTTCAGTGAAGCTGCAACCTAATGGACCATGATTTGAAATTTTTATGAAAAGAAGTGGCTGACGTCAATTATTATTCTTCTTATTATTTTTTCATTACTGCCTTTTTCAACCTCACAAGATATTTGTAACTGCAAAAAAGAAAACTTCGTATAAGTAAGTAAATCAGTAATATAGTGTTATTTATGATTCAGACTAAATAAATGTTCCTAAAATAGACCCATATAAAGAAATTGCATAAAAAATTACTCAAATAAAAATGCAATAAACTTGTTAACCTTATAGTAACATATTAAAATAATAAGTTTTTTTATGATATTTATGTAACACATAAAGGTTATAATATTATACTACGTTCACGCTTGCGCATATAAAACCGCGGAATTTCACTAGTTTTATTATCAAAATAATAATTGACAACCCTACCCTAAGTTTGCCTTGATTTTACCAACTGAAACTCGTTTAAGAAGATCAAAACATAGAGAGAAAGATAGGAGACTATTTTTTATTTAATATGGTTCATCAAATCCGTAAAAATAGTTTATAATACTCACACAATAAAATTTTGAAGTGCAGGTAAAATATCTGCGACCAATATTTGCACAATTCTGACGTTCACAGACGTTTCACAACTTTTTTGCCAGAACCAAAAGTAAGCGCTGACACGCGACAAAAATCGTACCATAAATAAAATAAAGTCGCTCGAGAGGAGAGGAGCCGTGGTAGCTCAGATGGTTAGCGCTTGCTGAAATTTTCACAGTGCGTGAGCAACCCGGAATCGATTTCCGCCGGCACCAATGAAATTGTAATTGCAATTTTAAGTGTTGATTTACCACGTCCTCAGTGGTGAAGGAAAACATTGTGAGGAAACCTGCATGTCTGAGAAATAAGAAAAAAAATATTTCGAAGACATACGAAGTTTGCCAACACGCATTGGGGCAACGCGGTGGACAATTCCTTTCCTAGGACCCTTTCTGAAATGAGCGGAGGCCTGTGCCCAGGAGTGGGACGTATATAAGCTATAACTTTAACTTTAACTCTAGCTCGAATAGCCTACTAATGAAATTCAAATGATCGGTTTAGGCAAAGTAAGGCCAGGTAAGTCAAATTATGGCATTTTACAGTACTTACTTAGATATCTTTTACCTAATCACAAGCACATGTGTGTGTACCCAATCACAATACCTACTAAAGTATTTTGATTAGGTAAGTACACATCTGTGCACCATAATACCTACAAACCAAAAAATTAAATGAGTAATTCTCTAATAAATTGTAAAATCGAGAAAAAATCTTGTCGCAATTTTTATATTTAAAAAATAAATATATTTTCTTGTTTATTTTTGAAATGTTATATTTCATCTATCAGGAGATATTCTTATTATTTCAGAATAGATAGTGCATTAGCTCTATTGTATATAATAAACGCCCAGTGTTATGTTTAATAAAACCTTGATTTCGTTGTCAATACAAAAAATAATCATGTCACTCTATGTCTTTAATAGGTTTCGACTTGATTTATAGTTTTTTTTTGTAGATATGGATTTATTTACACATTTTTAACTCAACGGATTCATGTTCTATTTTATTATCTTTACTAATAGGGACTATATCTCCTAAATTTGTAATACAAATTAATAGTTATTTACTTGTCACAAATTTCTTACAATTTGGTAACAAACATTTTCGTAACGTTATTTTACAATGATTTCTCAAGATTATTGAACGCAACTTATGCCATTCAGTTGGCAGCATTGACTCTATTCTGATTGGTGGATAACGAAACTGTCATGGCGTATTTAGACGCGAGTGAACGCCTTGATGTGTGAAAGTCGCAGCTTTAAACTTCAGTACAATTTTGTTATTCTGACAAGAAACTTTATTTTTTGCCGGTAAGTTGTTTCAAAATGTATATCTCAGTTAAATATGTCGTTGTTTTTACATTTATCTTGTGATTTATTCATGTTTTCGTGCTACAGATTATTTTGTTGTCATGAAAAACATTTTTGAAGTTAGTTTTGCGTACAACTTAGTTACATTTCGTTACGTAACGAAATTTTTTACTATATAGCTACATGCACAGTAGAATAACGATAGTAAGATGTTTTTGGCTTGTGTTTGTCTCCAATTTCCTCACTAACTATAAATTGTTGTACACACAAAGATTATAGTAAAAAAAATGTGTTTGCCTCATTTATCACCCACGGTGGCTTATTACTTTACATTATAATAAATGGTATAATAATTAATATCTGCACGTCTTTTAAAGTTTACTTTTTTGCAGACATGCCACTTACCAACTCCGAAAGGTAAAAGCGTTACAGGGACCGCTTGAAAACCCAAAATCCGGAGAGACATGAAGAACTTAGGATTAAACATCTTGAAAAAGTGAAAAAAAATATACGAAACAATTGCAGAATTAACAGAAGAAGAGCGAAACCTTCGGCGCAAAAAATGGAAAGAGGCAAACGATAGAAGAGCAAAGCAAAATAATAGAAGAGAATCCAAAATGTCTACCAATGTCGCGTATGTAGCTCAATTTATTTCTGAAAACGTTACTAAAAAGCAGACAAAAGATAAAATACAAGAACTCGAAAACGTCACTAAAAAGCAGACAATAGATAAAATACAAGAACTAAAAGCAGAAAATGAAGAGTTAAAAAGAAAAAAATTAAAATTTGAAGCTGTACCGTTACAAAGCCGAAATAGCAGATCTGAAACAACAAATAGTATCCCAGCTGTATCTAGCACAGACAACTACAACAGTTGACAAACCTGAGGTTGTCACTCCTACCAAAGAAACTCCAATGATGAAAACGAATAAGTTTTTAGATGAAATACCATCAATCTCTAAAGAAGAAAAAGAGAAAGTCAAAAAGAAACTCCTAGTACTGAACACATTGAAAGACTCATTAAAAGAACAATACAAAAAAGCTGATACAGGAGAAAAGAAAAGAGTTCTTAAACAAGTAGCTCTTGGAACGACAATAAAAAATATAAAGTAAAAGCAAAAATGTCACACAGTCTTAGACTTACAGGCAAATTAAGGATGACAGAATCGACTAAAATTATCAGGGGCAAATACATGAGGGAGATTCAAAGATTTTTTAACAGGGATGATATAAGTCGACCAACAGCAGGAAAACAAGAATGCAAAACAAAAAATAAAGAAAAGAAACAACTAAGATACCTGGTGGATACAATGCAAAGAATACATACCAAATATAGAGCTGAAGGAGGTAGGGCATCCTACACGATATTTGCTCGCTATCGACCATTTTATGTGATTTCACCTAAAATTATAGATAGAAATACTTGTGCATGTATTAAGCATGCTAACACTGGTTTCAAAGCAGCAAAGCTCAAAATACAAGATGCGCTCCAAACATCAAATATTAATGATTTGATACGTACAATTACCTGCAGGGAATGTTTTGATTGTATGTATTCGAAATGCCCTATTTGTGTCAATAAAACGCCAGATATAAATTCAGAGATCAAAGGTGATGCCCCAGTGCAGTGGTTAGAGTGGCGGTTGAGATCACATGTATACTCAGTCGTAAATAAGAATAAAATAGAGGAAAAAACAACAAAGAAATATACAAAGGAAATTGTTAACGGGACCGTTCAAACACTTACTGAACAATTTCTGGGGGATTTACATAAATTTAAAACCCATCATTACAATATAATACATCAACTCAAAGCATACAAGAAATGTATTGAAAATCTTAAACCGGACGAAGTTGCTATAGTTTGCGATTTTTCAGAAAATTATGCCTGTAAGCAATCCGAAGAAATACAAGCAGTGCATTCTGGCGCATCACGAAACCAAATCACACTACATACCTGTGTTTTATATGAAAAAGATAAAAAGCCTATGCCAATTTGCTCAATCTCACCAGTGAATGAACATGGACCAGGCGCTATTTGGGCGCATCTAGATTGTATTCTTAAGTATTGCAAAAACAACACGAACATTAAGAAAATTCATATTGTTACGAGCTTGCGGTTCGTGACAATAAAAATTGCCGATAAAATTACCTAAATTAACACTTCATTTACTTTACACAAATTAAAGTTAAAAACACTAATAATTAAACACACTTATTCACTTTATTCCGCTCCGAAGCTTCGCTTGTTTCGCCAAATCAACACTACTTCGATCGCATCTTGCAGCGCCTATATATTTAAATTAGCAAAGAAATATCCAGAATGTTCAAGTAAACACGCGCAAGATACCGAGCGTTCGAGTTTCGACTAGGCGCTGTCGGTTGAGTAATTTTTGATGTCATTTTCTCAATGCTCCCCTCGCTCTCGTTCCTGACACTAGATGGCGCTAGTGTATCGTTGACTGGAGCGCGTAACACTGCCCCCTCCTAAGACATGCTCGTCCCGAGCATTATCGGCCCCATAATAACCCGCCAAGCGATTCACATGGACGATCTTAGGAGTCCCTCTTGCGCCTTTCTGTAACGGCTCCGCAATGTCAAGGCTGTCCTATCCCGTGGTGCACCAACATTGTACAATTTCGGTGCTCCTCTACTACGTGTCCGAGGTCCCCGCTCGGCCGCACAACTTGTACATGTAAGACACCAATCCTCGACATCGTCACGATAATGGACCCAGTAAAACTGTTCTCGGACCTTCAGTAGAGTTCGTTTAACTCCCAGATGGACTCTTGAACGACCATTATGGCACAACTGTAAAACATTCGGCACTTTAGCTTTAGGGACAACCATTTGCAAACGATAGCTGTCTCTTCGACCATTGTCCCATTTACGGCACAGGACTCCATCCTGAATCAGCAAGCTGTCCCATTGGGCCCAATAGCTTTTTGTGGTTGAACTCATCGCTGAGACGTCCCTCCACTTAGGCTTGGTAGCACGGGCCTTCATCCATCCCAGAATCGGCTTGATGTCCGGATCTTCCTGCTGTGCATGTCGTAGGTTGTCCTTCTACCCGTTGCTGAGGTGGTCTGTCCTGAGCATCCTCACGGATACCACCTCCTTACTCTCTTGCCTACTACAATGGTTGCAATCTTCAGGACAAGGTCTTCTTGACAATGCATCTGCGTTGCCGTGAGATTTCCCGCTGCAGTGTCTGATAGTAAAGTCGTATTCCTGCTGCTGCTGGGCGGTGCTGTTAGCCGCACTTCCTTTCTGAGACCGTTCACCTTCCCATCGTAGGGTGTGCTCAGGGTAGCTGGACCGAAGATGGCCCCTTTCCCCACAGCCATAGCACCTAGGGCTGTATCTTTTATTGTGGTCGCGAACCGTAACTGCTGTAACCTCCCTAGCGTGAGGTGAACGATGATCCTGTCGCCGCCAGGCAGTGTCGTTAGCTGCACAACCCTCTCGAGATCGATCAACTCTCCTTTCCACGGTTCGCTAAGGGCAGCTGATTCGAAGATGGCCTTTTTCCCCACAGCCATAGCACCTAGGGCTGTATCCTTTGTTGCGGTCGCGAACTGTAGCTGCCGCAACCTCCCTGACGCGATGGGAACGATGATCCTGCCGCACGGCTTCCACTTCCAGTGCATGGGCCAAGGTGTTCTTAAGCGTCTCGTGGTACCCGAGCCTCACAGCAGCTCTGACTTCCAGGTCGCGGATGCCGTCGATGAATGTCTGCACCAGGTTCCCTTCAATGAGCGCAGGTACAGACCGGTATGCTTTCCGCACGAGCTTCTCCACCTCTAGAGCCCACTGCTGCAGGTTTTCGTTGATGCGCTGCACGCGATCTTTAAGCTGCGCACGAAAGACATGTTCCAGGTGAGCGTCGCCATATCTCGCCTCCATTGCCTCAAGGAGTTGCTCATAAGTCACTTCTTCCCCGAGAGCTTCCAGAACTGTTAAGGCCTGGTCGCGCAGGCCTAGTGTGAGTGCAGTCATGGCTTGGCTTTTATTCCAGCCGTTCGCCTCCATGACGGCCTCGAACTGGATTTTGTAGGCCGACCAGGAAGAGGTCCCGTCGAACGGCGGCACTTTGAATCCACGTAGCGAAGGTGCTGCAGCTACTACGGGAGCTGTAGTTCCATCCCCAAGTTTGAGGTCGTTTAGCGTTTTCTTCACGTCAGCCATCACGTTGTCAACCCGATTGTTCACATGGTTGATTCGGGTTTCATGTTCTTCGATTCGGGTTTCAGCTTCCGACAGGCGGTTGTCGTGTTGAGCAACCCTATCCTTCACGTCCCTTATCTCTTTCCCAAAGGTAGCGTGAAGGCCCTTCATGAGGAGCATCTGCTCTTCCGACCGACGAGCCTGTTCCGCCTGCTGACGGGCCTGTTCCTCTCGTCCGCTCTGCAGCTGCTCTTTCAACTGACGGACCTGTTCCTCCTGTCGGTGGGCCTGTTCCTCCTGTCGGCGGCCCTGTTCCTCCTGTCGGCGAGCCTGTTCCTCCTGTCGGCGAGCCTGTTCCTCCTGCTGCTCTTTCAACAGACGGGCCTGTTCCTCTCGTCCGCGCTGCAGCTGCTCCTGTAGCATCGCCATCAGAGCACCTAAGTCAGGTGCTGCAGATGTAGGAGCTAATGACGGGCCCGCAGCCTCCGTGGCTGGCATTTGGCCCTCCGACATCTGCGCCGTTGCACCACCAAATCTCCGCTGGTCCGTCTCATGCTGGCGTTGACTGCGGGTACGGACACCCTCCGTTTCTTCCTTAGGTAAAATCGGCATGATTTGATCCCACTTCTGACACCAATTGTTACGAGCTTGCGGTTCGTGACAATAAAAATTGCCGATAAAATTACCTAAATTAACACTTTAATTTACTTTACACAAATTAAAGTTAAAAACACTAATAATTAAACACACTTATTCACTTTATTCCGCTCCGAAGCTTCGCTTGTTTCGCCAAATCAACACTACTTCGATCGCATCTTGCAGCGCCTATATATTTAAATTAGCAAAGAAATATCCAGTATGTTCAAGTAAACACCCGCAAGGTACCGAGCGTTCGAGTTTCGACTAGGCGCTGTCGGTTGAGTAATTTGTGATGTCATTTTCTCAATGCTCCCCTCGCTCTCGTTCCTGACACTAGATGGCGCTAGTGTATCGTTGACTGGAGCGCGTAACAATATATTCGGTGATGGTCCAACTACACAATACAGGCAAAAACACAATTTCTATCAATTTACAAAAAGGCTTTCTGATTACGGATATGAGCAAGGAACATGGAACTTTTTCGAAGCATCATTCCCTGCTGACGGTGTTGATGGAGCAATAAAGAGGAAACTTGACCAGCGTGTATCTTATGGACATGACATCACAAATGCTGAAGAAGCATATTCTTTTTTACTAGATAATGTCAATGTCGAAATACACTATTTTAGCGAAACAAATATTGAACAGATGAATCAAATAATTCTTAATGTTGTGGTTCCTGTAAAGGGAACTATGACATTGCACCACATAATTTATGACCGTCAAAATAAACATACAATTTACTACAAGACTTTGAGCTGTATTTGTGATGAAAACGAGCCATGTGTGTATGGAGAAGACATGAAACAGCATGATCTTGTGCAGCAACAGCAGACAAATGAGCGAGAAAACATGAGACTTAAACAGAAAAGAGAAGAAAATACACAGTCAAGCTTGGCACTATCAGCAGACGATCGTACCAAAAGTAACAGTAAGAAAAAGATTACTATATTATCTTTAGTCAAACTTACACCCAAAGATCTTCCCTTATTGCCGTTGCAACTAAACTCTATCAACAAAGATTTTGATATTTCTACGGGCCATGACTTACGTCATAAATCTGAAATCTTAACAACACAAAAAAGACAAAATGTGCCAAAGAGGCGTAATGAAATTGACAAAAAAAAACCGAAAGAATCAAACGCATAAGAAGGTCGACGAGATCTATAAGCAATTCGTCAACATCTGTTGAAACCAATATTAGTATTTACAGTGATTCCGAACTAGTTGATGTAGTGAATGAGGATCACAGTTCTGATCAAGATGATAATTTAAAAGTGGAGTATGGAGTCACCAAGGTGCAACTGCACACAATTGGCCCAGAGGTGCAAAAAATACCACAGGATCATAGAAATAATATGTTGTTGCAGAATTTGGATGAAGTAGAGCTAATAAGACACAATCAGAAAGAAAGTCAAAAATCTGAAACTGAAAGAGAAACTAATAAGAAACAATCGAAAAGAAAGTCAGAGAAAAAAATTGAAAAAGAAAAGTTAGCAAAAGCATTTCAAATGGAAGATGAAGATGCAATTACAGAGAACCTTGAGTTTGTAAACATTGATAAAAGGGAAGAAAATTGTAATAGCTCTACAACATCGAACTGAGAATAATTTAGGTGTAGAAATAGGTGAACCAGTGAAAGACAGAGTGGATGGAGAACTATTCATCGGTGAAACAGTTTTAATCCGATATTATGAAAAAAAAATTTCGGAAATGCTATATTGGAGTCATAAAACACATCGATTTTGATACAAACATGTACACAAATTTTTTTTATAAAACTGTCAGCAGGAAAGAAAATATGAAATTTATTGTCCCGAAACGTACGGATAGAGACATTGTTCCTTATGTTTCAATTGTTAAAGAAATACAGCTTCATAAACGGGAAAAACCCAACGAATTTAAATTAATGAATATGGAAGATTATACATATTTTGATTAAATCGACAAAAAGTAATTTAGATTTAATTTTGGTTATTTTTGAATTTTTGAACTTGAACTCAGTTAAGTTTTATAATGTTTTAAGAATGTGTGATTGTACTTTATATTCAATTAAAAGAGATGCCTGATTACACCAAAGTATTTTAATAATAAATGATGGTAAGTCAATAACTGTGCATTCGTATGGGTGGTTATGAAGTTTTTTTTTCATACAATCCTTGTCCTAACAATAGCAAACAAAAAATTCATCCAAATCGGCAAGCGGTACATTTTCGTTATTTATTTAAAATTTCGTTACAACAACTTCGATACAACATTTTTGTTACGTACAATTTATTTGAGAATTACTCAAATAAACAAAACTACATCTTCAACCATTTCGGTTGAATCAAAACAGGTATACTGTAATTATATGGTTTCTTGACTCAAGTCGTTTACTGCCTACCTGTTCGTATTAGTATATTTAGCCTGCAATAAAGAATAAATTATATTAGATTTTGCATGACAACAAAACGGTATTACTTATAATAAATCATTTAGATACATATTTTAGCTATATATTTGAAAAGGTTCATATTATTTTTATTATGGTAACCACAAAAAATATCACATCAAATTTAATAAATTCTGTTTATAATTTCATAACTCTATGGACTCAAAAGTGCGCCCGACTTACCCATTATCATTTTCAATTATTGGTAAACTTGAATAATTATTTTTGTCAGATTCAGTTATTTTTCTTCTCCTCCTAAAATAAAATTAAACTATGTAATAACACGTAGGAATTTAAAGGAATAAAAGTAAGTGAACTTTGCATAATACATCAAATTACTTACAGAATTTCATTCATCTTTAGAGCATTTTGACGTCGTTGAGGTTTATTCTTCTTGAATTTAGGCATTTGCAATAATCAATCCACAAAATTATATTTTCATAATCATAGCGTCTTTTCGCAGTAAAAAACCATTGATTTATATATTACACTAGATCAGTAATAACCGCGCCAAAGCGTTCCCACTGCACATATGGCCACAACCATATAGCTAACGTCAGTTCAGTGTTCAATGTGACGCCGACAGAGTTGAGCCGCGACAAAAAATGGGTAAATGCGTAGTGAAAGAATGCTATTCAAGGTCACAAAAACGTAATAAATCAAGCGAAATCACTTTCAACACATAATTTTTAGTTCTTGTTTTCATATAAACGTAAAAACCCTCAAATAATTAAATAAAATTATAGAATATTGCCATTTAGGTTCAATGTTGCTACTTTTCCGCATTTGTGATTATTCTACATTAATGGGAGACTATATAATTTATGAAGTAAGTGAATTTGTTACCTCTGATTTTTGATATTTTGGAAATTATAATAAAAACTACGTTTTAACTTTCATACAATATAATTAATTATTCTTATTTTGGTTTATTCATGAATTATCTATTAAATATATTTGCTTACCTATTTTATATTAATAATTTTATATTAATTATAATTTCATATAAATTTTATATTAATTATATTTTATTACATATTTTATATTGTTTGATTTATTAGTACAATAAAAATACGTATAAAAATATGTTTTATTTCATCATTATTTTTACTTCTATTCATCTGATAAGCTTTGTATCCTTTTTTTCTAAGGGTAATCATTAAATATTTAAAAATAAAATATAATTTTTAATATAAAAACAATTAACTGCAGCCTAAAAAAACTCATTTTTATTGCGTATTTTAGGTAAAATTTCATATAGTAAGTCACACCAACCCGCCATTGCATGTTTGTATATTATTACGGCGACAATATTGTTTTCGCAACTCATGTAAGTGAGATAGATATATGTTTATTTAAAATTGTTATTAGTTTCAAAGCTACGTCATCGCGTTTGGATAGTGGTTACACTTTTATCAACGCGCGGTAATGTGGTTTGCTCCTCTATTGTTGTATAACTCAATGTAAAAAACACTTAAGCGCATCGGTTGGTAGGTACTCAAATAATATTATGTTTGCGGCGAAATACGGAACGTCGACGACAGCGACGAACGACACAGCTACCTCGTACGTACGCATACAGCGTAATGCCGCCCGCACTCTGCGCACGCCCCTTTATCATAGAATTCACACAATTTTCGGAATTATTTCAATTAAAAAAGAAAAACGAACTTAAAAATTTAAATAAAACGTGGAGAATATAGATTTTTAAATTATCTATCCATTAGTGTAATCCTCAAATGATTAGAGTGTTATAGCGTTTAGCAACAGATGCATGTAATCAAGAATTTTAGTCATTTTTTAAAAGTTGATTTTAAATGTATTTATGGCACATAAAAATAAATTAGAACATGGAATGTGATGATAAGATATCGAACATTAATAATGTACTTTTAGATGTAGTTTATTTTTCATAACTATTGAGATAATAAAGTCTGAAAAACGCACTTTCGCAACATTTTGGTCAGGGATACACCTTAAGCCAATATTCTTGCGTCTTGATACCTACCTACGTTTCTATTAGAAGCTGTGAAATAGTGCGCGCGCGAAGAAGTAAACCTACGAATCGGGCGAACACAGGGTTACAACTTACAACGTTCCACCGTTCCATGCCACGCCACCCGCCAGCCTCCGTGGGCCGGAGCTAGGTCCAACGCCAACGTTCCGTTCGAAAATGGAGTGAACGTGAAAGTGCGCGGCAATTTTAAATTATTATTTTCTATAGAAATTTTCGATGAGCTGATTGTCAGGAGATTTTTAGTTTTGTCGGGAGTCGGGAGATCATATAAAATGTCTGGAGAATCCAGACGAATCCCGACCATTTGGCAACCCTAGTTATATGCCTACCGCTCTGCGTATCATCCACGATACAACCGACATAAGGCCGCCGCACGCCCGCCTGAGCACGGTGCAAGCGCCGCGCACGTTCCT
Organism: Parnassius apollo; assembly: GCA_907164705.1. Classification (NCBI taxonomy): domain Eukaryota; kingdom Metazoa; phylum Arthropoda; class Insecta; order Lepidoptera; family Papilionidae; genus Parnassius; species Parnassius apollo. Next base: position 7,211,367 of record CAJQZP010001558.1, on the reverse strand, counting down.
GAGCTTACTTGTAGAAATGCCAAAACCATATGTTATTATTGTGCAGTGGATGGGTGTAAAAGTCAAAAAAAAGAAACAAATGAAAAATTGTCTTTTTTTTTTTGCAAAAAAAAAAAAACATAACATCTATACCTTGTTACAGGAAAATTCTAATGTTGACGAAACAACACTGTATACTAATTTCAAAGCTTAAAATAAAGATTCATCTTTTTATGGTAGGTTAAAAGTCCCACCAGAACCGTTTAATAATTATATTGAAGAATTAGAAAGAGCATTCTTAAATAATATTTATTCAGGGGGGGGGGGGTCTGTTCCATAATAAGGCACTTGGGCATAGAAAGTAACGCCATCAAGTGTATGGTACGGGACATATTTTCCTCAGTTTGTGTAATATTAGTTAATTAAATACTCAATAGATGGCAGAATTTAAGAAGGAAGCAGTGATCCATGTTACGCATTATATTTCAATTGCAGCTTAGGAACTTTGATATTTGCATTTTAATATCTTTACAATTTTCTCATTAAAATTATTTTTATTTATCTAATAAATTATAAACTATAAATTTTGTAATATAAGATCACATAATAATTGTTTAATACATGATTTATAAAGTATAAATTACGTTCGTTCCGATTATTTTTATGTCCGATTGAAATGATTAGTCTGTGATACACCGCTCTGTAGCGGAAAATATAAATATATCTGTGGCTGTTATGAAAAAGAAATTAAAAAGTTTCAAAGTTCAATTTTAATTTTTAAATTTTACTAAGAGATATTAGTATAAACCAAGTATAAACGGGAATGTCTTAATTTCCGAATTGAATGGAGTTCGTTTTGTTTAACTTTCTATGCTTTGAGTTTGACGTCGATTTATTATTTCATATTTCGTAAAATAACTACCTACATAAGTGTGGTATTATGTACTAGCTAGTAAATATTGAGTTTATGGTGCTTTATTAGTCGTTTTATAGTTCGTTTTACTTAATCGGATATTGTCTAGGGTGTTAGTGTTGCTGAAAATGGTGTGTCTTAAGATGCCTCCATAATCATCTAAAATTGAGTGCCCACATCATAGACTTATTATACTACTGAGCATATGTATATTATTATTTCTGTGTATCATCTGTCAATAATATAATTAAATCTCTATGAAAATAATTGTTTTATTTCTAAACCATTAAAAGTATTTATGTGTTCCATTAGTATCAATGCGTATTATTGTTAATTTATTTATTACTATTATATTCATTTATTACTATTTCCATTCAAATTTTCTATATTCAGATGTAGAAAGTTGGAATGGAAATAGTATAATATAAATGAATATAATATGTAATATTGAATGTGGGGGGTGATGAATGAGCAATATACATATACACACGCGCACATTCACAGAGCATTATCGTGTGAGTGAATTAGAATATACACACACACGCATGCATATTATACTTAGCTAGCGTAACAATCATCAGGTAGCGCTTTTTCCAAGGGGCACCAGTTTTACTCGCAAGAGGGCTCTCTTTTTCCTTATATATTAACTATACTCTTTGTATTTATTAATCTGTGGTAAAAATGTGTTTTAGGCACGTCATCAATCGCAAAAGGCGCTTATTAAAATATTTTTCCTTTCTAGAATAATCTACTAAAAATAATAAAATTTAAAAATTATTTGGTAAATAACATTATTCACACAATAATAAACTGAAATCACGTTTATTTTTTGCTTCATATCGTGACTTACAATACCTTAATGCACAACCGGGCATATTTTCTTTAAAAAAATTTTTAATTGCGCATATTCAATTAAATTCGTTAAATATAAATTTGCAATCTAATAAGAATAAACAGACAAAGGAATGCGGTGTGAGACAAGGGGGATTAACCTCACCTACGCTTTTTAATTTATATATAAATGAACTGATTGATAGACTCGGGAGTGCACGTGTCGGCTGCTCTATTGATGGACTCTGCATGAACAACATTAGTTACGCAGACGACATGGTGCTTCTGAGCCCGTCAGTCTGTGCACTCAGACGGCTTTTGTTCATATGTGAGGTTTATGCAGAAGCCCACGGTCTAAAATATAATGTTGCGAAGAGTGAGCTCATGGTGTTTAAAGTGGGCACAAAGAAACAGAATTTCGTACCACCTGTAACTTTAGGGGGTGTTGCACTTAAACGAGTAACTGAATTTAAGTACCTAGGCCATGTTGTTACCGAAGATTTAAAAGATAATAAAGACTGAAAGAGAAAGGAGAGCGCTGGCTGTCCGCTGCAATATGCTGGCCCGTCGGTTCTCACGCTGTACAGCCGTGGTAAAAGTTATTTTATTTAAGGCCTATTGCCAATCCCTCTATACGTGTGCCTTATGGGTCAGATATACGCGGCGGGCATACAACACCCTACGTACACAATATAATAATGCTTTTAGATTGTTGCTGGGGCTCCCACGTTACTGTTGTGCATCAGGTATGTTTGTTGACGCCCACGTAGACAATTTTTCAACACTTATTCACAAAAGAACTGCGTCACTGATACACAGGGTTCGTGGGAGCACCAACAGCATTCTTAACGTAATTAGTGAGAAACCGGAGTGTGCTTTTTTGAGGCACTGGGTTCATGTCCATGTACCCATTACCTCGGACAGGCACCTCAGATATATGAACTAATTTATTACCTAATTTTACTTACATATATTTAAGACTTTTTCTTTGTATTTTTTTAAAAAAATTGTATTATATCATTATGGTAAGTTTTAATGGTGGTTTTGTTAATATATAATTAAATTGGATATGATGTATGTGTAACGGTGAAATAGATTTATGTTATTTTATTATTATTAAATTATTATTTTATTTTCGATATTATTATAAATACTTACGCATTTGATATAATTAATATTAGTAATGATTTATAATTTTAGTATTAGAATAAATGTTAATGTGTGTTTTTTTACCCTATGATCCTTGTTGATTGAAATAAATAAATAAATAATACCATAGTATTCAAAGTTAAATGGATTTTTAGTAAGGAAACCATTAAATGCAGAATTGTTCACAAATCCAATTATACATCTTTTGGGTACCTGTCTTAAAATATATTATCAAGAGTTTTTCTTTGAACACCCGATGGAATTGTTAAAACTTTTACTTTAGCTCGAGTAATAGGATATTTAGCAGTGGTAGAAGCTAAAACTTTTTGATGTGCGAGTATATATACACTTGGATTAATTCGTGCTCGTTGAACAATAAGAGTTGCTTCCGTAATGCAAACTTTAAACGTTACATCGTTTGACTCAGCAATTAAATTAAAACTCTCTCTTGATCGAACCAATTTAACACTCATTTCAATACCATTAATTAAAAATTTATCTTGGTTAAAAATGTCACCGTGAAGATGACCAATCATTTCTATTTCCTTAATTTCACTAATCAATTCCTGTCTTTTAACAAATCCTATGTTTTTACCATATGTAGAATCTATATTTCCTGCTGTACCGTCATACCAAAGACTACAAGTAAGATGAGATTGTTTAGCAGCAGGAGCATAGCTTAAAAGGGTTTCCATGTATGCTCGATATGCATTGGTATTATTAGGTGGTGATACAAGTTTTTGGTTAAAATAAACAAAAGTGAATGCAGCCAATTATTTACAGGTGCTACTACTGTAGTAGATATCAAGTTAGTTGAATCTTGATTTAATACTTTTGCCTTTATGTGAAGTAATATATGAGACAAATCTATGTAGTCATTGCCTGTCCCAGGAACTTGAAACTCGATAGGTCCATCATCACCAAGTGATGATATTGGTTTATAATGAATCCACAATCCATTTTCAATGCTAGTTTGTGTAGACGGTAGTGCAAACAAATCCAATTCTGACTTAACGCACTCGCAAGAATGATTATGAAGGAAAGACATATTTAATTTGAAAATATATCTTTGTTATTTTTTGGTTTAAGACCAAGTTTTTTCGCAGCTTTCACTTTAGCAGTTTATGGTGGAATCAATGAGGTCAATCGTTTTCTTTAAGTTTTATACCCAGATTCCTGTCATGTTAAATTTATCAATTTTCTCATCAGACTTTTGTTTTAAATTCGTATTAACTTGCTTCAGACGATCTTTTTATTGAGGCTTCCATAGGATGCGCTTGAACCATAACCGATAAAAGTCCTACTTCAGCGCTTAATGCCTCCTTACCAATCACTCGAGCACCACTTGAAAGTAAAGGTAAAACTGATCTAAATAACCCCCCCTAAGAAGCTCCCAATACCATGACCGCGTTGGTATGGTGAATCCTTATAAATGACTCCAACTCCTGACCCAGCTTGATGTGTATAATAATTTTCATATGGACATTTATGATGATCACGAAGAGAATTCATTATTATAATTTTCGGAAATGTTGTTTAATGCACACGGTTCCAAACTGGAATGGTATTTTTTGTCCTGTGCTCGATCTTATAACTATTTCCAGCGTATCGAACTCTCTTCGAATAACAGGTAAGTAGTGAGGTTGAAAAAAAAACGTGCATTTTATTTGCACCATAATTGTATTTTGTAGTATCTAATGAAATGACTCTTAGTAAAGGAGTCATAACATCACCCACAATCTGAGGACCGATAATGTCGCAATATAGAAATAGTTGAGATGGTAAGCGTCGAGCATGTATGCGTAGGTGTATGGATGTGAAGGAGGCGAGAGAGGTGTGTCAGGATCAAATGGAAATCTGTAGTCTCTACCACCCTCTGGTGACAGGTGAGTGTTTATGTATGTATGTTGAGATGGTAACCCTAAGTATAGATTAGCAGGACATTTTCCAAAATTTCTCTCTAGGAGATTTTTATTTGGTTCATAACCTAGTTGTAAACTTAATTTGGGTGATAATGTTACGGATGTTATATTTTTATCCAAAAGAGAATTAGGCACAAATTTTGTTATTTCATGATAGCGAAATTTCAAGTTCTCTCCGAAACCATTTAACACTCTTAAAATAAGCTCAACGTTATCATAGTTGGTAGCTGGAATATGTTTTTTTGTAGTACACTATGGATATTTTATCTTCATTAGGCATTAACATAGATTTTGTAATATATATATATAACATTTTCATGATCTTGAACAGTAAACATGGTACGTGGATATTGAAACTCGACAACTCCAACCTCCTAATTTAATAGCTTTTGGTAATTTTGTTGAAAAATTCGTGAGCTTGTTATCAGGAAAGTATTCCATTGAACTATTGCTGAGCAAAGTTAAATAAAAACTTTCTTTATTCATATTTCTTTTAAACTAGAAGCTAAAATCCAACAGTTAAATTTATCTGGATAACCTTTCCACTTCACTAATACTTCTTTTATGTTACTTGGATAACGAGTGTCAATTATTTTATCTATTTTATATTGTGAGGTGGGGTTGTAAGTGATTTTCTGTAATTCTCTTTCATAAAAAGTGCCAACTATTGGTTCATTTTGTAAATCTATTATTGTATAAGCAACCCATGGAGATCTATCAATTATTGAAGATATAATAAATATTTCATCACTCCAATTTGATTCATATCCTTTTTTGGAAAACATGTCTATATTTAGTTATTCGAACATAATCACCCACATTGAAATTTGGTTTAGGATTTTCTAAAGAAAGTTTGTTTGACCGTCTATCATAAAGATTAGTCCAAACTGTCATAATATTGTTGGAATTTACATCACATGGGCACATATTAATACTAGAGTGAAAGCTGTGATTATAAGAGTATATTAAAACTTGTAAAACATCTATATATCTATAAGTATTATTATGAGTGAAATAACGCCATATTTTCATTTTTATTGTTCTTTGAAATCGTTCAACAATACTGGCCTCTTATTTTATTCTCTCTTATATTATTAATTAATGTCAGGATTGTTAGTGGTATAGTAATTAATCTTTTTTGGATTTAAAGTATTTTTGTACATCTTTTGAAACAAATTCTGTACCTTTATCAGATTGTATGTGAGTAGGTGTTAAATTACTTTCAGTAAATATACTTTCAAAACATTCTTTAGTTGTTTCTGAGTTTTTCTTTTTCATTGGTCTTGCAAAAGCATATTTACTAAATACATCAATAACACAAAGTATATACTTGAAACAATCATTATATTGAGAATAAGTTCGCATATCACTTAAATCAGCTTGCCACAGTTCATTAATATTTGATAGAATGTACCTACTACGCGGGATTTTTTTTCGAATGGGTTTATGTAATGTGTATGTTTCTTGTGATTTTAACCATTCCTTTACTTGCTTTTTATTCATTTTACCCTTCATAGCTTTTGATAATTTATCAATACTACCAAAACCAGCGGGATTAGATAGATCATAATAAATCCTGTTAATTTCTTCTAGTAAGGGGTCCATTTTTTCCACTCAAGCCTTTTACGTATTTTACTTGTAGACTTTTTATCTCTACTGTTCGGTGTAGAAAACTCTTAAACTTCAATCTCAGAGGGTTTGTTCAGATCTTTTGCTTGAAGTTGGTTAATAAACTCATATCTCTTTGAATTTCTAATATAAGTAGGTGGTACTTTAATATCTTTTAATGCTTCAGCAAATCTATCCTACCCTACTGGATCACTTCTTTTTAAGGGTCTTAGTGAATCATTTATTAAATCAACAATATTACTTCTAGGAATTTTTTCATTATCAATTATGACTGTGCTTTCATTATCCTAATGTATTTTACTTTACTTGTTTCAACTAAGTTTAATAATAACTGTCCTCTTTTATTATAATTTTTGGTATTAAACTGAGTATTTGAGCTGATGTGTAAAGTGGATTTTCATCATTTTCTTTACTTTTAATAGATCGATTCTCCTCCAACAAAGATTCAGCATCAACTGAAGTTTTTTGATCTCTATCTTTATTTTTAAAACCAATTTTAGACTCATTTGAATCTTCATTAGATGTATCATAATAAATTGGTAATCTGGGTGGTTGACGACCCTCTTCGATAAAATGAAGGTATCTTTGCAGTGTTTGTAAATATAACATCCATTTCTTTCGGTCTTCCGTCTTACTATTTATATTTTGTCATTTAAATATCTAATCGAGATAAATTACTATTAATAGTAACTTATGTCGATTAGATATTGAAATTAAAACAAGGAAATAAGGTTAACCTTATTTTCTTGTTTTAATTTTTCAATCAATCCAGGTTCGATAAGTATTATTTTCTTTGCATTTTCCATGTTAACTGGCTAGTCCACTCACTAATCCACTCAATATTGCACCTTATATCATTGCCCCTCCCTTTTGAATAATTATATTTTTTCTTAGTTTATGTTTACACTTACGCACTACTTTACTGAGTATATTTTTGTGTTTATTAAATTTTTGTTTATCTTGATCTTTAAGAGGTACTTTTCCTTGTAAATCGTTATGAATACAGTTAATTTCTTCTTAATCACACGTTTTAAGTAATGCTCTTTGATATTTTGGTTTAAGCGTATGCAAAGCGTTTAGCAAATATTTATGCGTTGTGAGTCGACGATGCATCATTTAGCATTTGAATTGTTTGATTCTTGGTGTATTTAAACTCTTTTTGTGGGGACGTAGAGTGTACAGAAACCATTAAATGGGAAGATATTTGTCTTGATACGACAAAAATCATTGGTAATCTGTTTTAAATCTCCCATTAAATATCCATGCGCCTCTAGAGTTGCATCCCTGTAGGCATCTTCAATAAATTTTGGGTTATCTGGTGACACTTGTCGTGCTAAATATCCTATTTGAGTTTTATCTCGAGGGTTTTTAAAATATATTATATAACTTGAGTTTAAGGATATGTCTCTTTGCCCTTTACCCTGATGAAATAAATTTTGTGTTAAATAAAATACACTGAGATTCCTGTGATGACTACCTTTTGTAAATATATCCAAAATTGTTCCATCGGACTCTCTCATTAGATCATCAATAATAACAAGATGTGTGTTATCACCAACAAATATATTAAGGTTTGGAATTCCTTGATGATAGTTAACATTTGGTAAATTATATAAAGGTTGCATTTCATTAAAGCACCATATGATCTGTTTAAAATCACAAGTACATATTTCTGTAATTGATTTTATGAAATTTGTTACAAAATTTGACTTCCCACATCCACTTGGTCCTGCCACAATAGCAGTAAACGGATGTATGAAGTGAAACATTACACACGCCTAAAGTTCTAAGGGGTGAAATAAAAAATGAAAGTGTTGGTGTAGGTAAACAATGAATATATATTGTGTACTATAAATAATGTTTTTGGGAAATCAAACAATATTTATGATTAATTTAAAATTTTATTTTCAAGCAATAACCACTTGTAAAAAACCCATGAATGATTTTGTGATTATTTTTGCAAATATATGATTATTACACACATAACGTTTGTTTAAATTTATGACGTATACCAAATTATTGTATTTTGGACATTTGTATTCTTCAATATTAAAAATTGTATCATTCGTCGTCAACATTTTTAAAAATAGTTTTTCTGCTGAACCACCTTTATATGCGATCACAAATTTCTAATGTACCAATTTCATATGGGAATGATGTTCTCTTGTTTGTATGCACATTTTAATTCTTCGGTCACGTCAAAATATGGAATGCCGTACACGTGTGTTTCGCAATAACGAACAGTTTTTTTTTGTCTTTTGGCAACAAATAATTGAAAGGATAACTTGGCCGAAACAAATAATGATCGATAAACGCGTAATTTTTATTAGATAGTTTTACGTCTAGAATAGCCATTTCTCTACATTGAAAATGTTTATGAGGATATGTAATGTAAAATCCGTCCATGTCTATGATGTATCTAATATTTTTTTTAGATTTTGTGTAATTTTGAACCAAAAAGTTAAAAGTATTTACACGTGATAAAAATATGTTTGTTCCAAAAAACTTCACATAACAATACTTCATTACTTCCTATCATCCCATCGCTTCCTTCTACTCTTGTCTTTCTGTAATTTAATTTTCTTAATCATATACACAAATAATATTTAAATATAATTTGTTATCACTAAATCATACACACGTACGAAAAAAATAGAAAGAAAAGTAAGTTTGTCAATAGAATAAACACTTACATCCATGGCCTTTGATGCGTTGAAGTAACACAAATGTAGTATTGATAGATCCACTGCGGTCAAACGACCATACACTAACTCCATGACTGCAGCTGCTCGGTCTTATATAGTACCAGTAAGTAATAATTCTAATCTAAAGAATTTCTGCAGTGGAACTGATAGTACGAGTAACTTTATGCGTCAACAAGCTTATCTCACATTCTGTTGCTTATCTTAACATTCTTTCGTGTTGCGTCTTGTTCAGTGTATTGATGACTCAAATACGATTTGTATAACACAAAAGAATGCAATTTTATATTTAGAAATCACTATAATTGATCATTCCTATGTTAGTCATTGAGTAGATTGGTACTGTAATAATCTACTAAGAGCAGTAATATCATGGATACACTAGATGTACAATATCTGAAAAAGATTCACCCCAGTCTAGAAAATAATGTTTATGCTGCTAATAGACTACCCATGTACCAACGTATATAATATGCAATTTGGATACAGATGATAAACCAAGGTCACATTGGGTAGCTTTATATATCGATACGAATGCCGTCGGTCAACATTTTGATTCATATGGACGATCACCTGTACGATATCATCTAGAGTTTTTAAAAAGGAATTGTAAAAGATGGAACTGAAATGTTGATAGGATTCAGAATGAGTGGATTTCAGTTTGTGGCGATTATTGCCTAATGTATTTGCTATATAAGTTTCAGGGATGTTCAATGCATAGTTTTATGTGTATATTTACAGGGAACACATTGTACAATGATATTTTAGTGGATGAGATGTTTCGTTCCTATTTTATAGACAATAAGTAATAAGATTTCGTATTTTGTATGTAAAAATTGTAACAAAATTAGGTAATGTGTTTTATTGATGATTCAGATTAGCGTTGTAGATAGGAACAAAGAAGCATAAAACAATAGCACTGATAAGCCGACGCATACACCGAGGAAAAGTAGACAATGACGGTATTCAATTAACAATAGATAAATGGATAAGAACAATGGGGCGCTAATGACGGTGGAGGCCCTCACCGGATATCAATTAGATAAGAGTTAATTGATCTGCACATCTCCGGAACCGTGCATCCTGTGCAAAAACGGACCGCAGATTCGTGATCAGAGCATGCCAAAACCTCGTTTTTTTCTTTTTTTTAGGATCGTGAGTCGACGAACGATGTACCACTTCTTACTCAGTGAGCCATAAGTGGTACTACCTATCTACTCCCATTAAAGTAAGACAAGACTTCAAGTAAGGACTTCAAGTAAGGTTTACCTAACTTAACCTTACTTGAAGTCTTACAAAATTTCTCTGCTAAACAAAGGCCTCCTCAAGGTTGCTGTGTGGGGTAACGTGCCATAGTTGCCACGCTTGGCCCAGATTGGCAACTGAAGTTTACTATTTTTTTGAGTTTTTTATCAGTAAGATGCGTCAGCCTATTTCTTGTTTCAGTTTCCCAATGTCGCTTCTTACGATAAACTGCTCTCACCCACCGTATTTCCAAAAGTATTGCTAGAATCAAACATTAAAACTCGCAGATGGAACTAGTTGAGCGAAATTATCTGAATTACATTTCTATTCGTTTTCTCAAATATTTTTCCTATTAATGCTTGTAAATTGATGTTTCTTAATGAGTAATGTAACTATCTTTAGTTTAATACGATAGTTTTAACGTGTATATCATATTGAATAAAACTATTATTTACGGATTTTATCGCGTTTAATTACTTTAATTTATTTTTATTATTATCCCGACGTTTCGGGTGCTTTACAGCGCCCATGGTCACGGGGGGACTGAGATGTTTGACGTCCCAATGTCATAGTTAGTCCGGCTACCTTCAGTTTTTTAATATTAATTTTTGGTCCGATTTACGCAAAACGAGCTTATAGTATCATGAAGTCTTGCAGTGGTATGCTTGGGTTTGGGTTTAATTTTGTTAATTATAGGATCCCAAGCAGATGGTAGCACCCAACCATCTTCTCTATTGAAATTTGGATGTTTTTTAATTTCAATAGCCTCGCGTATCATCCTTGGTAGGAATCGGTGTTCTTTTGCGAGAATTTGTGGTTTATCAAATCTAATGTAATGGTGGGGACGATCTTGAACATGTTCGCAGACTGCAGACTTCCCGGAGCGTCGGTGCTTCACATCAGCTATATGTTCCTTCACGCGGGTTTTTATAGATCTCTAGACATAGGTCAAACAATATTTATAGTATTTTCTTTTAATAAACATTTAAAGAAAATTATAAATAATTCTGTAATTTATCAAAAGAGGTTTTAAATTGTCTGGAGAAAACCGCATACTATTTTTATTTTCAATACAACAGCGGTTGTTTTAGCCGAGTTTCAAAAAAGAGAATTCTATATACATTTCAAATTTCAAGTTAAATCCAAATTCAAATGTATTTATTTTAGAATACAGCTGATGAGGTCGAACAGATCTTTAAAATAAAAAAAGCGGTCAAGGTGCGACTCGAAAGGTTCCCACGACTATCTTCCCAGTGGAAAAAATAAAAAATATCATATGTTTTAATATTTTATACAATTTTAAATTCGGCACCAAAAACGACTTGACCTGTTTTGCTCAAAATTTAATGAGGTCTAAGTTACATAATTATGCGTTAAATAAAACTGGTCCCATGTCAATATCACTCTTGGTTCTCGAGATACATGAGGCGAAACAAACATACATACATACATATTTACATGAACTTGGACATCCTCTTAAAAACCATACTATTCGACTAAATGCCTTGAAACGTTGCCGTTGAAATTTCCAATTTTCAAAATGGGACCCATTATAATAATTTCCCTCTGGTAAGTTAATCAAGAGTAAATTTTTTTTAAACAAGCTTTTATTTAAGTGATCTAGCAAGAATAAAATCAACTTTAAATTAAATAAAACCCATCAATTTATTACATTACACAATTTATATAATATAAAAGCTGATGACGATATTTATCTTGCCAACCAGAAAAATAAATTTATAAAATAAATGAAAGAAAATAGGAAATAGAGGATAGGAGCAGGAAATAGAGTAAATGGGGCTCTACACTCTATTTTGAAAAGTCAGAATGTGTCAAAAAAGGCACGTATTTGGCATTTGACAATGCTGCGTTGGTCCCTACTTTAACGTATGGTAATGAAAATTGAGTGTGGCAGAAGAAGCACGTTAGTAGAATAAACGCAGTAGAAATTCGGTCGTTAAGGAGTATGTTAGGGCTGTATCTGAGTGACATGGTGAGAAATTGTGTGATAAGAGAAGCGTGTAGTTTGCAAGATGATGTGACCAGGATTAAGAAAGGAATGCTTCGGTGGTTTGGTCATGTGGAAAGATTGAATGAGAAAAGAGTGATAAAGAAAATTTATGTTGCAGAAGTGAATGGAAGAGTCAGAAAGGGACGTCCTATGCGAATATTTATCGACCAAATTAGCGATTTATTGAAAACGGGACAAATTAGGAGTACCCTTAACCAACGAGCGTGTGAATGCGTAAGTATATGGATGTGATGGACGCCAAAGAGGTGTGTCAGGATCGGGCCAAATGGAAGTCTGTAGTTTCCGCCTACCCCACCTGGGTGACAGGCGTGAGTGATTATGTCATCATCATCATTACAGCCCTTCACAAGTCCACTGCTGAACATAGGCCTCCCCCAAGGTATGCCATGCCGCAAAGCACGGTCCTGTGCCACCTGCATCCATCGACTTCCTGCATGTATTACCAGGTCGTCACTCCATCTAGTGTGGGGTCGCCATATACTTCGCCTACCGGTACGAGGCTGCCACTCGAGAACCTTTTTTCCCCAACGGTTGTCGAGTGGTTATGTATGTGTAAAGAATAAAAATTTTAAAGATAATAAATTAAAGAATAAAATTTTACCAGTAAGGGTGAGAAAAACGGGATAAAGTTTTTAATATAATTAAATGACATTCTAGTTTTACCTACCTACCTAGTTTTTAGTAGTTATGAGCCGTGGTAGCTCAGTGGTTAACGCTCGCTGTAAATATAACAGAACGCGAGTAACCCGGGTTCGATCCCCGCCGGCACCAATGAAATTGTTAATTGCAATTTTAAGTGCTGATTTACCACGTGCTCGACGGTGAAGGAAAACATCGTGAGGAAACCTGCATGTCTGAGGAATAAGAAAAAAAAATATTTCGAAGACATGTGAAGTTCGTCAACACGCATTTGGGCAGCGCGGCGGACACTTCCTTGCCCTAAACCCTCTCAGAAATGAGGGGAGGCCTGAGCCCAGCAGTGGGACGTATATAGGCTGTAACTTTACTTTACTTTACTAGTTTTACTACTCTACTACTAGTTTTAGTACTCGTATGAGTCTCGTTGGTCTAGTGGTCGTAACGATTGTTGATCATGATATCTCGGGTTTCAATCCCAGGTCGAGCGAACATAATTTATTGGGTTTTGCTGTCAAGACATACTTACTCATTAGCAGTCCGGAGTCAGGAAATTGAGGATATTTCATCCCAGTACCTCCAAAAGCACGTTAACCCGTTGGTCCTGCGCCTGAGCTGTCTCATTCCTATCGGGCTACCGTCTCATTGTTGGACTATGAGAGTGAAGGAATAGAGAGTGCACCTGCGCTTGCGCATACACTCGATTACTATAAAGGAAATTATTATAATATTGAAGACGGGCCAAATTAAGAGTATTCTTAACCGACGAGCACGTATGCGTAGCTGTATGAATGTGAAAGAAGCAAGAGAAAGTTTCAGAATCATACCAAATGAAGTACCATAGTTTCTGCCTCCAAAAGCAGTGCTTGCTGTCTTCCATTTTGAAGGGCTATTAGAGGTAATATGATTAGTCTATGAGGTAATCTATCTCAGTGCTCACGGGTGACAACGCGTTTATAGCGTTTTAAGACACTTCAACACTTACAATCAGGTGGAGTGTAAGTTCGTTTGCCATTTCAGTTTATAAAAAATTACTTGTTATAATAATTCGGTGTCAGTCATATAAATTGTTTGTATCCTAAACGTGACGTTAAAAATTTCCCGCATAAAGCCCCAGTCTTCCATCTGGAAGTTTCATTATTAGTGGAGACGCCAGTAACTTAAGGTATCTTCGTTAAATATTTAGTGGACTGTAATTTTTGGTGCATACGACAAAGGGGCAAATAAGTAGGTGGGATAGCACGCACTGACCTGATGAGGGTTGCCTCGACTTCCTCCTGGAGTGTCTGCTATAGAGCGGGCCCGCCACGTGGTTCGGCGCATACGCACTCTCGGAACAGTTTCGTGAAGTCCCTCACTCTCAACCTTTGCACTCACGGGGGCGTCTCACACTTTTATGAGTTACAAAGACACAATGTCTGATGCGGTGAGTATTAAACACAAACAAGAGAACTCAATGTCCGTCCTGCGCGGTTTTGCGGTTAATATATCTACGACGCGACGGCTGGCCGTACGATCACAGAGAAAGTAATGTCACTTAATGACGCGCAACGAGATCCTTTTTCTTCACCTCGGCGATAGCCCGTGCGATAGGAAAAGGAAGGGGAGGAGTCAAAAATATGCACTAGTCATTTCATTACGTTGATAAATTAGATTTTTAACTGGCGTTACCATTTCCTCCCGCCCTTAAAGGGTCACCTTTAAAAGACAACCGTAACATGAAAAGAAAAAGAAAACAAATAGTCTTGCGGTATATAAAGTGAGGGGATGCGCTCAATGCGCATGTCTGTAACGCATTAATATAATATTGTGGCTTAACACTTTATAATATAATATATATAAAATTAATTACTAATCTACATATATAATTATAATTAAAATAATCGCGATTTATTGTTTTGGGAGAGGGCAGATACGAACAACAGGACGGACGTATGTTCCCTTAGTAGTTCTCACGGTCACTACTCGAACTACGCCATCCTTTGAAGGATGAACAGACTCGACAATAGCTAATGGCCAAGCAAGGGGCGGTTTATTATCATTTAGCACAATTATAACCGTGCCTGGTGCGATAGCTGTAGACGGGGTGTTCCACTTCTGACGAACTTGCAATCCGTGAAGGTCGTCCTCCACCGATCCTAAAACGTATTGTGACGGCCCAATATTATTATTAATAATTAAATTCAATATAAAGGGGCGTCAAAAATAGTCTTAAAAGATATATATTAAGCAATTAAGTTAAATTAATAAACATAAAGTTAATATATTTCAGACATTATCCCAATAACATAGTAAATTAAAGGCAAAATTATTGTTTAACGTAATAAATAAATTTATTTAAATACTTGAAAAAAATATTTAAAATAAGATAAATAATAGAAATACAAGTCAAAAAAATATTATAAAATTAAGTTAAATAACGTTTATAAGATAATTAGAAAATTTGTTAAAAATTGTTTAAGTCATGGGAGGTGTTCGTGTATAAAAGAAAATTTTCCTAAGTTGTGGAAGGAGTTCACGTATAGATGAAATTTTAAGTTGTTGAAGGAGTTCATGTATTAAAGAAATTCTGATGGAAGGTGTTCACGTATAGATGTCTTGTATGGAGGAAGCTGTCGGAGGTACATACCTGCAGTTGTACATATATATGGGGTGGTCGGGAGCCCGACTGCCTGAAGTACTGTAGCACAATGACTAGTCCTATATTAGGGACTTATGATATTAAACTCAATGATACAAAAGCAATACTAAAGAAGGTCTCCATGATGAATTTGCATTACAATAGTAGGGTCGTGGGTTCGAACCCTATATATTAATGACTTATGAAAGTAAGGTCTATGATACAAAAGCAATACTATAGGAGGTCTCTATGATTAATATGCATTACAATAGTAGGGTCGTGGGTTCGAATCCTATATATTAATGACTTATGAAAGTAAGGTCTATGATACAAAAGCAATACTATAGGAGGTCTCTATGATTAATATGCATTACAATAGTAGGGTCGTGGGTTCGAATCATATATATGAATGACTTATGAAGGTAAGGTCTATGATACAAAAGCAATACTATAGAAGGTCTCTATGATTAATATGCATTACAATAGTAGGGTCGTGGGTTCGAATCCTATATATTAATGACTTATGAAAGTAAGGTCTATGATACAAAAGCAATATTATAGAAGGTCTCCTTGATGCATAAGCATTGTATGGGGTGGTCGGGTGACCGACTGCTCCTAGTACTGTAGCAAAATGACTAGTCCTTATTAGGGACTTGAAAAGGAATATTATGGTGGCGTGGGTGCTGCTTCACGAGCAATTGGTCCGAGGTAAACTTGGACTCGCTAACCGATGTGTCCTAGACATATCATCTTAGTGCCGGTGGTAAGCGGGTTTGTTGTAGCAATACGGCTTTCCCGTGGACATCGCACACCCATACCGTTTGTGGGCGGTGTAGTAGCGCATAGCGATGCGTCGTCTATATTTCGGATTGGGATGATGAGTGTGTTTGGTAGCACTTTTAAGTGTAACAGGCATACTCAACTTCATGTCTTAGTGCATTAGCGCTATGATACGTGGAGTTTTGTTCATTGGCGTCTTAGTAGCGTGCTACTATGATACGTTGGTGATATTTTTTATATAACAACAATACCAACTTTGTTACCAAAGTCGATAGGGATCATGTGGGTGTGTTGTGAGGGGGCGCCACCCGTATGATAGTTGCATTGATGCTTACTGCTACTTGCGGTATTGCGTCTTGTGATGGATTTGCGGGTGTGCTGCGCCTGATTCGACGCATTCCTGTGGTTCTGGTCGATGGAGGTATACAATTAACGTCTTAGTGCCGATGGTAAGCGGGTTTGTTGTTGTAATACGGCTTTCCCGTGGACATCGCACACCTATACCGTTTGTGGGCGACGTCGTTGCGCATAGCGATGTGTCGTCTATCTTTCGGATTGGGATGATGAGTGTGTTTGGTAGCACTTTTAAGTGTAGCAGGCATACTCAACTTCATGTCTTAGTGCATTAACGCTATGATACGTGGAGTTTTGTTCATTGGCGTCTTAGTGGCGTGCTACTATGATACGTTGGTGATATTTTTTATATAATAACAATAAAAACTTTGTTGCAAAATCGATAGGAGTCATGTGGGTGTGTTGTGAGGGGGCGCCACCCGTATGATAGTTGCTTTGATGCTTACTGCTACTTGCGGTATTGCGTCTTGTGATGGATCTGCGGGTGTGCTGCGCCTGATTCGATGCATTCTTGTGGTTCTGGTCGATGGAGGTATACAATTAACATCTTAGTGCTGGTGGTAAGCGGGTTTGTTGTAGCAATACGGCTTTCCCGTGGACATCGCACACCCATACCGTTTGTGGGCGACGTCGTTGCGCATAGCGATGTGTCGTCTATCTTTCGGATTGGGATGATGAGTGTGTTTGGTGGCACTTTTAAGTGTAACAGGCATACTCAACTTCATGTCTTAGTGCATTAGCGCTATGATACGTGGAGTTTTGTCCACTGGCGTCTTAGTAGCGTGCTACTATGATACGTTGGTGATATTTTTTATATAACAACAATACCAACTTTGTTACCAAAGTCGATAAGAGTCATGTGGGTGTGTTGTGAGGGGGCGCCACCCGTATGATAGTTGCTTTGATGCTTACTGCTACTTGCGGTATTGCGTCTTGTGATGGATCTGCGAGTGTGCTACGCCTGATTCGACGCTCTTTTGTGGTTCTGGTCGATGGAGGTATGCGGGTGGTGATGTCTGCTGGGATGTATGGGGGACCTTGGGATGGTGTAAGCCCGACGATAGTCGTATTGATGCTTGTTGCGTTCTGCAGCATTGCGTCTCTGCGATGGTTGTTTGGTGGGACGCTATTCTCAATGGCGCTCTCTGCGTCTTGGTTTGACTCACACCTAAGTAGCTTTGCCCAAGTCGGGTCCCTTCATTGCGGGGCTGCAGACTGTCTGCCCTCCACGATGTTTTATATAACAACATAATATTATATCTCTGTAATTTTCCCACCTTTGAATGATTGAAGGCAACTTGTTGGTGGGTGAGACAAACATGATTGAAAATGCATTTACTCAACGTCAGTGACACAAACCCTTTCTGATGGCGAATTATTACTCTTATCTTATAACTGCCTTTTGGCTATATCTGCCGTTGTATTGGTTGGTGGAGCATATGTGTCGACCTCATGCGGGTGGTAGCTGGCGGGAGGATCTGAGGAGACTCTCAAGGCTGCGGCCGAAAGCCGCACAACGTGGGACCCCATTCCCTTGAGGTGAGCGGTAGACTCATGACACGCTCTGCGGCTAGTAGCCGTGCTGATCATGCAATTGGTGGTGATGCCATACACTTACATCACGTCTGCAGGAGCGGCGGTCTGGCAGGTGGTGGCGCTCACGGAGGGTTTACGGCCAGTGTGCCTATTTGCCTAAACCGTGTGACGTACATTAACTGTGGGCTGGATTCGTTCGTATTCTGTTTGGCGTTTACACGCATTGACATGCGCGACTTCGGTCGATGTTTGTGCTTACGCACTAGCAAGGGGCCAAGCCTCTTTTACTGGTTCGCCAGTTATTTTGCTGTGGACTACGGTCCAGTTCCCGAATTAGCTTTCCCTTCGGGGGGAGTGCATCAAAATGGTTGGCACTCACCGTGCACGGCGTGTGTGGGGCCGTGTACCTCCCCCTACATTTTTTTTTTAATAAATGTAGGAGAGCGAAGCCCTTGTATTGGGTATTTTTATATAAATATATTGTGAGCCTTTTCCAAGCGGGAAGGGATAAATAATAATAAATTAATAATGTCAACCTGATACAAGTGGAATAAAGACGTTTTACGTTCTTAACCTTTCTCGAGCCCTGTCTTCGTGAACGGGGTTCACTTAGCTTATAAGGCACTACCAACAGCTTTCAATTGCTCTAGTGAATATTCATTCTTCCAAAGGACACCTAAAAGAACTAAGTTACTAAACAAACACAACGTAAATAAGGGTCCTAACTAAGTCGATCACGCCAAAATATTACAAACGGCCTATTATTAAACCTTTAGAAAGATCATTTAGAAAGATCTAAACATAATTTATTTATCCTGGTCACATATATATAATTATTATCGAAAAGGGGTAAATTAATTATATCTAATATATTTATTATTATGAGAGAGGGGGGGAGACCGTTACAGTATGAACTAATTTATTCAGTAAATAATGCCTGTGTAACAGCCTGGTAGAGTCAGATTTGACTTCGGGTGCGGGTAATGAAAATAAAGGTGCGGTATTCAAGAAATGATTCGGAGTAAGAGCTGAAGGCTCTGCGGGATCAGAACTTAATACTGTCAAGGGCCACGAGTTTAGCAAGCACTCAATTTGCGTGAGAATAGTATTAAGCTCTTCGTATGAAAGTAACTGATGTCCGATAACTCGGAACAGATGCGTTTTACGACCTTGACCATACTCTCCCAGGCGCCTCCAAAATGAGGAGAGTTGGGCCAGATGAACTTCCATGTTAAAAGATTCTCAGCACACTCTTGCTCAAGCTTTGGGCGGTATTCATCGTTTAGAAATTTATAGAGATAGCGAAGATACGAAGCGGCACCTTTAAAATTCGTTCCATTATTCGAATATAAAAACTGAATCGGCCCTCGTCTAGAGAGGAAACGTTTAAGCGCGGCGAAGAAACTATAACTACTACGATCTGTAGTTATTTCTATAGGCACAGCTCGTGTCGTGAGGCATGTGAAAACGCATCAGTACGCCTTCTCGCTGCGTACACCACAACAACGTACAGGAGTGTATGCGATAGGACCGGCATAAACGCAGCCCGTGTGTGTAAATGCCTTAATAGCTTGTCTTACACGACTATGGGGAAGATCAGCCATCAAAGGGTAAGTTGGACGGGGTCTAAGCCGGAAACATATATACATATACACACTTGTGGACTCTACTTCTCACAGTGCGGCGTGCGGAAAGGATCCAAAATTTTTGACGAAACAATGACAATAACAAAATTTAGGCCCAGCGTGTAAATTTTTAATATGATAATAGTCAATGATCATATTCACTACATGATCGTGGGAGTATAATTGGATATTTTTGCGTGTAATCTAATGCGGAGTTCTAAAGACGACCACCAATGCGGATCAAACCATTCTCAATAAAAGGCCTTAAACGATTGAAAGCGGGTGAGCGAGGTCTGCTACCTTCAATATTTAAACATTCCACAGCAAAATGCTGTTTTTGCAGGGCGCGGAGCATTATATCCTCAGAGAAACTGAGATCATCAGCAGTCATTACAGTAGTGCTGCGGCGGGGCAATAATTTAGCAAACTTACACACGTACGCAATTATACGTAGAAGTTTACTCTGAGAAGAGATGCGGAGTGCGAGCTCATAAATCGCAGAATCACAGACGGATGTGCACACAGTTTGCGACAAAATCTTCTTCTCAGGCATGTCTGCAATAACCTCATTGTCTAAAATACGAAGAGGCCATTGAGATGGATCTAATGAGGTCCACTGAGGCCCATGGAGCCATAGGGAGTTTGAAACTAATTTTTTGGCGTTTGGCGTAACGCCACGTGAAAGTATGTCAGCGGGATTCTCAGTACCTGCGACATGATAAAAGTTATCAGCGCGAATATTGTCGGTAATCTGAACAACGCGGTTTGCAACAAAGGTCTGCCACTTGTGTGGCGAACTCTTTATCCAGTACAGAGCTACTTTTGAATCTACAAAGGCATAGACTGATATTGCAAGGTCAAGAGAATAATTGTCGAGTACTCTGCGAAGCAATTTTGAGAGTAAAACCACTCCACAAAGCTCAAGGCGTGCAATAGATAGTTGCTTTAGTCTTTGCACAAATCAACTGGACGGTGTTACCATTGACGCTCTTTACGTGTATGTACGGCACCGTATGCGTGCTCGCTAGCGTCGGAAACCCCAGGAGTGATGCAGTACAGTTTTTGGATACACCAACATGTCGCGGGATACGTAAATCATTAAGGGCTGTTAATTCAGCACAGAATTGCCTCCACATGTTAATAATTGGCGGTGGTGGTATCTCGTCCCAATCTAAATTAAGTTGCCAAAGCTGCTTTATTAACAACTCGGCGTACGCAACTGTGGGAGCAACGAAACCCATTATGTCCCACAGGCGGGCGACAGTAGATAAGATGGCGCGCTTAGCGCACGTCACATCAGCGGGAACAGATATCTTAAAATAAAAGGCGTCACTATCGGTAGACCAATACAAGCCTAGTATTTTATGTGGCATTGATTTATTGAACTCTACTTCTCCTGTAATTTTATGGGAAGTAGGGAGGTCATCTAAAACAGATCGAAGGTTGCTATGCCATTTTATTAGATTCCATTGGGCACCCTTGAATAAGTCTATCAGCTGCCGAGAGGTCTCACTGACCTCGGATTCACTGCTCATAGAGAATGCGATGTCGTCCATATATAGCGAAGTAGATGCGATTCGACTCGCAAGTGAATACTTTGCGCCGTCGTCATCAATAAGCTGTTTTACCATGCGCAATGCATAGTATGGACTCGAAGTTAAACCGAAGCACACGCGATTGAAGTGGTACAACACAAGTGGGTCTTGTAGACGGAAGCAGTATAGGAAGCATTAGTAACGACGATCAGAATCGCGAACAACTATTTGCAGGAATTGTTGGCGACAGTCGGCTGTCACAGCGATGGAAAGTTAAAATTATATTGAACAAGTCGCCTTGCAAATTTGGTCCTGAATGCAGAATCATTTAATGCTCGCCCAGTGCTAGTCTTACTGCTAGCATCCAGGATGATGCGCAGACGTGTTGACATCTTATCTTCGCGTAAGACTCCACGATGCGATATGACATATATTGGAGCGGGTTCATGAGAGTCATACGGCGGTGCGGGGGATATATAATTTTTAGCTAAGTATTCCTTTATGACGTCATCATATGTTAACCTTAATGTAGGCGAGGCTTGAAGTTTCCTCTCCAAGCACATGAATCGTCGTCGAAAGGTCTCGTAAGAATCTCTGAGAGTAAAAACGTCATCTTTAAATGGAAGTCCGATAATGTATCTACCAGTAAAAGGATCGCGGGATGTCGTAGACTTATAAAATTCTTCACATTCAATGTCTGAAAGACACTGAATGGGCGGTGCGGAGGGTGGCTGTTCAAGCTCCCAAAATCGTTGCACTAATTTGTCAACGGTAGGGGACTCTAGGACTGAGCAGCAAGTTAAGGAATGATTTACCTGAAGTGTTGGTACTGAGCCCATAATAACGTAACCAAATACCGTATTCAAAGCTGAGGGCCCGGACAAGTCGTTAGACTAATAAATTACGTCTGGACATAGTAAGTGCGGGAAAAGGGATGCGCCTATCAAAACATCAATCTTATTAGGCACGCTATAACATTCATCAGCGAGCCTTATGCCATGGAAGTGTGATAAGACAGATGTATCATCCACAACGGTGGGCAAAATTTCGAAATATTGAAGTTAATATTCGAGTCGAATCGTGAGAAAATTTTAATATCGATCGTTTTCGATTTAACAATTTTTTTAACTCCACCGAATCCCTTTACTACAGTACATTGGGTATCGTGTTGTGGGACGCCTAAACGATGACAACACTCTTTAGTAATAAAATGGCTTTAAGCCGCGGAGTCTGATAATATACGAATAATTTGTTTCTCTCTCTTAGCATCGTATGCAAAGAGAGCGGTTGATAGTAAAACAGTTCTCTGCGAACGGCTTGCGCGCGCGGTAGGCGGTGAACGTTGAGAAACATTCGCGAACGAAGTACACAGCGCGACGTCTGAACGCGTACCTGCGGTGAGGGATGGCGAGTGTGTGGGGCGCGGGAGCTGTAGACTTCAGCACAACCCGCTCAGGCGGTGAGAATGCGCCAGCTCAGGGGAGGAATTACCGCTCCTACGGTGGAAGTGCAACAATGTGTGATGCTTAAATTTACAAACTCGACAACTATAATTTGAAGAGCAACTAGACACTCGATGACTTAAACTGATACAATTCACACATGCGACATCACGATTTAAATGCGTAAAGGTAACTCTTTACGCATTTAAATCGTTCCTGCGTCGTCATTTTATTAAAGTCTGCATACTTAAATAGGTGTTGATGGTATGATAGGTGGCACGATATTATCGCACAAACACTTTTAGCAACTAGTCGTCGTGCTTACGTACGCCTGATACTTCGGCGACGAAGTATTATTACAGCGACGCTTATTATCGTTACTTTGTCGATTGTTTGGTGCGCTATTAGAATTTATACTAGAATCGGTGCGTTGCAAAACTTTGGAGCGGGTCAACTGTACTTATAAGTATGACGTGTTGCGCTTGTACAGCAGTAAAACGAATAAATAACCTAAGTACATATTGTTGAAATGAATGTCACCTAAAATGACGCGAACAATGAAAATAATGTTAAAAATGCATAATAGGGAAATATTTACATGAATTTATATTAATACAAATACTATGTATAAATAATATAAATGCACTCATAAGGGATATTCCCAGTATTCTTACTTCAAAACTACTAAGGATTTTCTTCCCAGTGGTCTTACTGGTAAGAAAACCGGAATTTCTTGCCAGTTAGACCTAACTGGTAAAATCACTGGGGAAGAAAATTCTCAGTAGTCTCCTACTTCAACGAAAATTTTCTAAACGAAATTCTCAGTAGACGACTTCAGTTTATTTTTGTAAAAATTATGCTTTTTATAATTACTAGGCAAGCATAAACGTGAAAGAGGCAGTATCCTACTGTCCGCACACGCGTCCGCATGTAGAGTAGTTCTCTAGAAAGTATGTTTATTATTAGTGTGTGTAGTATTAGTTAGTATGTTTTTGTATACTAATACTATTTTGATTGTCTTCTGTCTGTCTGATACTTTTGAGACACAAACATATAAAAAGGAAGTTCACCTGTGCTTTCGTTCTGGCACTACAATTCTATCCTGCGCAAATGACTACTCTACAATGAGACTGGCCACGAAAACTATACCACTGCCTCTTTCACGTTTATGCTCGTCTGGTACTATTAATACTAATCATACAAAAAAGCAATAATCATTCAAATTAGGCAAAAAACGTTTATATGAAATGCAAAATTTCTACAAAAATAAACTAAGGTTGTGATGAAAAGTTCCATCTACTTTATAGAGTCGGATTACCGAGAATTTGCTTACTCAGTGGTCTTACCAGCTAGGTCTACTTGGTAAGAAATCCTAGTATTCTTACCAGTAAGACTAGTCGAAGTTGGACTTACCTAGTCGGAGTGTTTGTCCCTGGTAAACATACTCATTAATGCATTGTTCACGTTTATTTAAGACCTATCTGTTGGGAGACAGTACTGAGGTCATTAAGCATAGTTTTTATGTCTTCCAGTTGTCAAATTCAAGGTGAGTGATGTACTCGCCATTGATGTTAATACCGTATCCTTTCCAGTCCAGTAGTATTAAAACGTCTTCCGATGCAACGGTGTATATTTTCGGGGATATAACGACACTCTGTTTTACACCTCTCTGCTTTTGAATGGGTATGGTATGGTATGGGTATGGTACTCTAGTTCTCTACTTGGATAGCCAACTAGTCAACATGACACCGCTGATAGGACTGCAGCACCGGAAACATTTCGACGGAATCAAGGTCTTTTCCATTGTCCACTTATGCAAAGCAAAGATTTTAATCTTCGGTATTCTGTACATTGTGATCTAAAGTACTAAAGCATTTTTGGAAACGGGCTTGTTGCGGAGCTTGTCCGCGTGCGAGAAGATTCGTTACAAGTCCCAAGAGTAGTCACATGTCGTATTCAAACTTACAACTTTTTAAGCTTCTGAGTTATTTTATCAAAAAATTGTTTATATCTTCTACTGGTCACATAAAATAATATAAGACAGCTGTCATCCTGCAGTTGTATTATGTCTGTAGCACAAATGTGTTTTGGACACACAGCATCACTTACTTAATTTATTTTTATAGAGAGAGCTGAGACCGTTGCCCATGAACAACAACTTCAAAACCAGAGAAACAGCAGGTGCGATACCGGTCTATTAAAAAGGAGTAAGCTCTTTTCTTGACGGTCAATAAGTCATATCGATACGAATCGAAGAAAAAAAATAGATAAAATCGATCAATGTTGGAATTCCTAGTGTGAATAGTATCGCGAGATTTCACACTTGTTTTTTCATATAGACTGTTTACTCGTTTGTCACCCTTACTTCTTTAAAAAACCTAGTAGTAGTGCCCTTGACCTTGCAAGAGTAGCCTAAGAATATTCACTACGTCCTATCATATCGCTCCGTTGGTATCGTAAGAGACGAACAAATCTGGAAATGTGCAGCGTCATCCTAATAACAACTAGAAAATGAAAAACCGCGGTTGCCAACCCACCGGCCAAGCGTGGCAACTGTGGCAATTATCCTTTTTATGAGGCAACCTATTTGGATTCTGTCAAAGTTCACTGCTGAACATAGGTCGTTCAGCAGTGAACTTTGACAGGCTTTAGTAAACGAATGAATGAATGAATAAAGTAGCGCTGAAATAGCCAGCCTTCAACACATTACAACAATTAATTGTTCTTTTTTTTGGTCTTTTTTATTCTTCTTTATTTAAAGCGACAGTAGCTTAATGGCAGGGCGCGAACCGCGAACTCAAAAAGGTCGTAGGTTCGAATCCGCCATTCGACTACTGACGTGAACCACTCGTAACACAAGCAATTTAAGCTTACCACGAGTGGTTAAGGGGAATATTAGTAATGTTTTAGCATTGTTTATATTCTTTAAAAAAAAGAAAGATTGTTAAGTTGCAAACATTTTACTTTATATTTCATATAGTTGAGTTGAAATTGTTTTATATAGTTATTCAAACTGCGTCTGTTTTGCTTTTAACGCAACAATGTTTTTTTTCTTTTTGTTGATATCGTATATTCAAACATCATGAACGGGATGCCCGCACAGATCGTGCTCGATCTGTCTTCATCTCTCATCGTCACGTATGACGCACGTCTCCATTGTTCATCGGTGATATATGATGTTATGAGTTTTTAGAAAAATGCACCTGAATAATAACTGTTTATTTATTCAATTGCTCAATTGCGATTGTATTTAAAACAAGGGGAATGTAGCAGTTTACAAAACAATAATTTAAATAAGCTGCAATTTGCGAAACCTTTGTTAAATGTACATTTGGAAGTTGTTGTAATAGTTTCGTTGAAATTTCATCATGTCTCCACGTTTTAAGGCTCATAGCTCATAGAGTTGTAAATGTTTATGTGTGTGCATATGTGTATGTTTACGTATATACGTCAGATATTAGTGAAATTTTTCGTGGCCCATATATGTGGATAAGACATGATAAACTCTCCAAACTAATTTTAAAAGACACTTTTTATGTTCTAATTATTGTTTTTTTAAAATCGCTGTTGTGTGTGGTATTTTAATACAAATATATAGATATCGTATATATTATAGAGTAGATTTTTATTTTTTTCTACAGTCAAGTAAAATGTAAGGATCTTTAGTACCGTTTGCAATTTAATGTATGACACTTTTTTTATAAAATTTACTTCTGGTCAGGTTCTTCAACATAGGGCAACTATTGTCGAAACTACTTGTCAACAGTCGACTACCTTCCGTCGACCGGCTTTGGTTTAGGAAAGAAATTCATTCTAACACCACTAGAATAGAAGTGTATTTGGACAGTATCCATTGATCATTTAAATCGATCCTAAATTCATTTATTTTGTGATGGTTTGTAACAGTGCACTTTGTCTTGTTGTTCTTTGCTCAAAAGTTCATACCTCCCCGTAGTTTACTCATAGGACATATATTTGCCATAGTAGTTGGAGCGTTATTTTTTATTATCTTCGCAATCTAGGGGGGAAGTCAAGTGATACATACCTCTTAGGTTTCACGTGTACGAGTTTCCTTCCCCTTTAGCAATTGCTCAATGTCTTAGTCGGTTACTGACACTTTTATTTTACTTTTTATATCCATTCGTTTATATTCGCTTAACGTGCCCATTGGAGTACGCCCCTATCAATTTTTGTGATAAGGTCATCTTTTCCTGCATATTGCGAATTTTGGTCTAGCGCAGTATTCTATTTTAGTCATTCATATGGTATACAGTTTTCTAGGTTTTTTATTTTGCCTATATGGCTTACATAAGTCAGCATCATTTAATCGCTAAATATCAAACTCTGCCTCCACCGCTGTACAATGATAAGGAGAAACTGTCGCTATATTTTTTATCGGCGTTACTTTTATTTCAGAAGATATACGTACAATTTACCGACAAACCCAACAATTACATATTTGATTTTGAAAAGACTTGTGATTGTAAAAAAAAGCAGGGATTATCAATTCCATCATTTATTTTACACGACACCAAAAACAAATAAAAAACTGATTTCGAAGAATAGAACATCTTAACAATGATTTATTATTAACTTACGTTTATTTTTAAAATATTTTAAACAGAAAGATGTCGATGATAATTATATTGATTTAACATACCATTTAATTTTATCTATTAATATTGTTATAATAGTTTTCGACTGACGCTAATAATTATTATCAAAACAAATGATGAATGCTTTCCGTGTTTAAAAATGAATATTTCTACTGTTGACATTCAGAATTCGAGTATAATAAAAACCACTATGAAAGACAACAGCAAATATTTGGTTGATTTAACGTATCGTATGGTTTCTATACAATGCCTAGTGCATTTTTAAATCATACTTTTATTCGTATTCCAACGGATGGGTAATGTCTCTTTTTTATTTTAATAATATATTCAGATGTTTTTGTTCAAATACTTAAATACTTTTAGTAAATGAGAAACCATTTTTTTATTTTAACCATAGTACGAGTATATGTGGTAGTATGAGATATACTATACGAGTAGATGACTGCATCTTCCTTTAACGTTTATTTTTAAATTATAAGTATTTTTAAGTTTAAGCTCTATTGTTTTAATGGTTTCTTTTATTTATTCATTACATCCTATCAAAGTCAACTGAAGTGGTTTCCACATAATACATTGCTTCATAATGGAGATACTCGTTATAGTTGCCTCGCTTGGCGGCTAGTTGGTAACCGCAGTTTTTATTTATGATTGTTATTACGAAGACGCTGCTGAGTTTCTTTTGGTTTGTTTCCTTCTCTCATCTCATACGATGTCCTTGAGCCTATATGGGGTAGTATCTGTTCTTACACTACACTACCTGTCACTACGCCGGCATATTGTCACTTTAGCTTACTGCTCCGTTAGACTTTGTAAGTTACTCTGGTTATAGTGCGGATACCCTCAAGCAAAATTTTATCACGCATAAAAACTTTTAACAGCCCTCAGCTCGCTGAGCGACCACGAGCTTCCACATATGGCCAACAGGAAAGGACCTCCTCTCAGATCTATATTATGTTATCACTGCAACATACACTGGTTGTACAATTTTGTTTAAAATTTTTGAGGCATTAGTGATTAGGAGACGTGTCGCAATCTTCCGAAGGCTGCCCAGCAAAGTAAAATTTCTATATAACTAATTTATCGATTGACCTCTTGGTTGAAGTTAGACTTATTTAATCAGACAATTTTAGCAGGTAAACATACTCTAATATATGACTCTTATTGATGAATGATGATAATAATCACTAATAGTCGTTATAGTAAGAAATTGCTAATACTGGATAACTATCAGTGGTGCATATTTGATATCCACTTAACGAATTATAAGCATTATATCTGTATACAAAAATATTCATTCAGGCAAACGGAGAGGTACTTAGTTGTTTTTCTTCTGTACGTGCAATTGGCTATTGAAAATTGCTCGTGATAATAAAAGGTCTGACACTTTTTATTCAAAAAAAATTTAATAACATTCAATTATCAGTACAGTCAATATATTACTCGTAAGTGGACGTGTTGTCGGTTAGTGTAGCAAAAAATCCAGTGTCAGTGCGTGCGAGTTTACTTCTTACGAAGCCGCTTTCTAATAGCAGTTGCGGCTATAATCCCGTGTGTTGTGCTAACTATAAAAATAATATTTTAATACTATAACACTCGGTAGCTGCCTGTGGACTCGCGGGGTACTTCACCTCACCCCCGGCGCGATAAGAGACAAGTTACATAATTGCTGTCGCACTCAAGCGCCGTTTGCACCTGCATTGTTTGCATGTATACGTAGTTGCCGCGATTTTGAACATAATATGCATCAATGCTCCGCCTGTCATACTAAGATTAAGGACTCTGAATGCATGCAATGTTGTGTCTGTGTGGCATACTATCATTGCATATGTGTCGCCATTTCGCCTGCTCAGCTTAAAAACCTATCGACTGAAGTTAAGGCAGATTGGCTGTGCCCTGAATGTAAGAATAAAAAGCCGCGCAGCATAACTCTAATACACCGGTCCGACCATCGACGCCCAGTAACCCCAAAGCTAACGTTACCTTGCGCCGTAAAGGCCCGGATTCACTCCTTGAGTCAGACGCCGGTACGAGTTTTAATGTATCACGGTCGGAGTTGCGTGTTATTATACAGGAGGAGATGAGGGTCATCATGGAAGAATGCGTGAGAGATTTGAAAGCTGACCTGAATAGACAACTACAGGCTTTTAGGGGAGAGATCACTGGTCTCACGGAATCAATACAATTCATGAGTGATTCGTTTGAGCAATGTAAAAAGGATTTGAGTGGCTGCAAGACTAAAATTGACACAATTATTAAGGAAAAGGAAACCCTACAGAGTGATCTTATCATCATTACTAGCCGTCTTAATCAAATGGAGCAAATCTCTCGGGCATCGAACCTGGAAATCTAATGTGTTCCTGAGCGTAAGTCTGAAAACGTTTTATCTATTGTAACAAAATTGAGCAAAACCATATGTTGCCCTATAAACGAGTCGGATATCTTATATTGTTCACGCATTGCTAAGAAGAACCCCGAGAGTACCCGTCCTCGCTCTATTCTAGTTAAACTTAACAGCCCTCGCTCCAGGGACTCCCTGCTAGCCGCTGCATTGAAATACAATAAAACTCACTCACAGGAAAAATTGAACACGGAGCATGTGGGATTGGGGCCTAACAGGAAGACTCCCATATATGTAGTAGAAAATCTTTCACCTGAGAATAAGCTTCTTCACGCTTTGTCCCGTAAACGTGCAAAAGAACTTCAATACAAACATGTATGGGTCCGGGGCGGCCGTATATACATGCGGAAAACTGATACATCTGAATACGTCTTAGTGCGTAATAAATCGACCCTGGACAATTTATCTTAGGTTCTTTTTGTTATTGTGTAATCTATCGTGTAATAGTATATGGCTTAAAGTTCAATAGTTTAAATGTATATTTTCAAAACGTTAGGGGTCTTCGAACGAAGACGACAAACTTGTACAAAAACATATTAAAATACGATTATGATATAGTAGTGTTATGTGAGACTTGGTTAAATAGCACTATTTTTGACTCCGAGTTGTTTAGTGATCGTTACGCAGTTTTTAGACGCGACCGCGAGACTAGTGGCTTTCATCAGGACAAATCTGGTGGCGGGGTATTGGTGGCTGTGTCAAAGCATATTTATTCCCGTAGGCTACACCATTTTGAGAGTAAATGCGAGGATATTTGGATCGAATTGAATATACCTACGGAAAAAAGGTACCCCAAATAAGCTTTTATTGTGTGGCGTCTACCTCCCGTCGCCCATTCAAAAACATTTTCTGGAACATTATATCGACAACGCTAATAGAGTCTTAGAGTCTAACGCAAAAGCGGTAATTTTGGGAGATTTTAATCTGAGTGGTATTGCCTGGAACGATACGGAGGTACCGTTTGCTGTAAATGGCAATACATATGACTAAGACTTCATTTGAAAGCACTTTACTGGACTTCATGGCTTTAAATAATCTTACCCAATATAATACGGTCCTAAACCATAAAGACAAAATTTTAGACCTCGTTCTCTCTAATCTTAGTATTCAGTTGAAAGTGACACGAAGTAACTCTGAGCTCAGTTCTGTAGATGATTATCACCCACCGCTGGTATTTACGCTGCCTTCCAGGTATTCAGCTAAACTTCTTTCCCGACATTATAATGAGGGGCATAACTTTTATAAAGCTGATTTTGAAAAAATATCTAATTATTTAAGCTCGATACCATGGGAGAGTGACCTGGCTTCGTGCTCCTCAGTGGATGAAATGACTAACAAATTTTACTCAATACTAAGAAGTTCTATCTTAAAATATGTTCCTAAAAGCAAACCAGCATCAAAAAAGTTTCCCCCGTGGTATACCAGGGATCTTATTCGCCTCTCACGTGAGAAGTATAAGCTCAGGATAAAATACAAAAAGTACAATAACCCACTCGACGAACTGGCATTCCAAAAAATTAAAAAACGGTGCTCTGATTTAACAGAATCTTGTTATCTTAAATATATAACTGATCTTGAAAAGTCCCTATCAGTAAATCCAAAAAAGTTTTGGACCTTTCTCAAGAGTAAAAAAGTCAATAGCAATGCGTATCCATCTGCAATGACTTTCGATGATAAGGAAGAAACTTCTGGAACTGGTATTTGTAATCTCTTTGCCTCTTATTTTGCCTCGGTTTACCGGCCAAGCTTGCCTCTGCAATGTACCTGATCTAGAATACTCAGTCTCTTGCTTCCTTGGAAGTCTCACCCTTAGGCGGGAGGATGTTCTGAAAACTCTGAAAGGACTAGATAGGAATAAGGGAGCTGGACCAGATGGAATACCCTCGTTGTTTGTAGTTCAATGCTGTGAATCTCTCTCCTTTCCTCTAACAATAATATTTAATGAGTCTTTAATGAATGGCGTATTTCCCCTCGATCTGGAAGGAGGCGAGAATTGTTCCAGTTTTTAAGTCGGGAGATTCGGCATCTGTGAAGAACTATAGGGCCATTTCGATACTCTCAGTCTTTGGGAAGGCACTTGAATCGTTGGTTTGCCCGGTCTTGTCCTATCACATAAAGCATTTAATTTCTCCTTGCCAATCAGGATTTTTGGCATCTCGCTCAACGGTAACTAATTTGATCCCGTTTGTGGATTTTGTTTCTAGCTCCCTTGATTCCCGTATTACTGTAGACACCATATACACCGACTTTAGTAAGGCTTTCGATTCAGTTGATCACAAAATTTTACTGGGTAAACTTTCTCGTTTGGGTGTGTATGGCAGCCTTCTGGAATGGTTTTAATCCTATCTTTATCAACGCAAGTCGCACGTTGTGGTTAATGGCTACGCATCGCATTCCTTTCAGCCAACTTCCGGCGTTCCACAAGGTTCGCATCTGGGTCCAATCCCCTTTAATATATTTATTAATGATATCGTGGGTATCTTTGATCATGCTGCTTGTTTCCTTTACGCTGATGATATGAAACTGTCTATGCAGATCGGAGGTATTAATGATTCATTGCTATTACAGGAGGATCTAGATCGACTCGCTGGATGGTGTAGGGAGAACAGGTTATATTTAAATACTGAAAAATGTAAATTTATCAGATTTTCGAGATGCAAAACGAATTTGTCGCCGTCCTACAATATTGCCGGTCAAAAATTGCAAGAGGTGGACTCTATTCGCGATTTGGGCGTCATTATGGATAAAAAATTACGTTTTCACAAGCACATTGACCAGGTCGCAACAAAAGGTTTCCAGATGCTAGGGTTTGTGCTGCGGAATGCAATGGAATTCAAAAAGCCCTCAACAAAAGTTCTCCTGTATTTGGCATTGGTTCGTTCGGGTTTGGAATATTGTAGTCAGGTTTGGTCCCCACATTATGAGGTTCATATCAGGCGAATCGAGCGAATACAGAAGAGATTTCTCTGGCACCTATCCTACCAATCTAACAAAGCGAAACTGCTGCCCTCATATAAGGAACGTCTTGCCTATTTTAAAATGACTAGCCTACAAGGGCGAAGATTGTTTTTGGATCAATTGCTTTTTTTATAAGATTATCAATGGCCTCATTGACTGCCCTGCGTTATTGCGATCTGTCAATTTTAATATCCCATACAAGTTGCCGCGTTGCGTACGTTACGTTCCATTCTCTCCAAAAGGTGCCAAAAGTAGCTTAGGTCACCATGCCACCATGAATCGCTTACAGAGACAGTACAACTTAATATCTAAGTCTTACAACATCGACATCTTTTCTGACAAGCCGTTGAAATTTAGACGCAAGCTCGGTCAGTTTCTCAAGTCAATGGTGTCTGTTTGATTCAAGTATCTATATCTATTGTTTGATTTTTTAACATATAAAAATAATGATTGTTAAATGATGATTAAAATGTTTTAAGTAGTCATTTGCTTAGTGTTAACTAACCTATTTAAGTTTTATTTGCATAGTCCACATTTGCATGCCGTGGCAGCCTATAATTAAGATGACGCTTAGCTTTAGTTTGATATTCATGTTACCTTAAAATCCATGTATTAGTGTTCGTCTTGTTGGTTGTCCTTTTAAATAAATAAAAAAAAAATTATATATATATATATATATATATATATATATATATATATATATATATATATATATATATATATATATATATATCCGTTTTATTCGATAACGTGTTGCCATGTTGTAGATACTAATATAATCCCGTCGCTCTAGAAATCTTGGGATTTTCAATCGAAAAATGTGACGCGTAATTTTGACAATCCAACACTACCCAAAGAATTCTGAAAAGACCGAAGCATATATATAATCTGAGGTTACAAGGTCAGGACTATACATTGGATGCAGTAACACTTCCCAACCAAGCTCTCCCAATTTTTGCTGAGTGGTTAAAGATGTGTGTGGTCTGGCGTTATCGTAATGCAAGACGTCGCATCTTATGTTGATCAATTCTGGCCGCTTTTTCTCAATTTCTTGCTTGCGTCTCATTAGTTGTTGGCTGGTAGTAGAGACCCGAATCAATGGTTTTTCCCGGGGGTAAAAATTCATATTAAACAATGCCCTTTTAATCCCACCATACGCACAATATCACCTCATTGCGTGTTAATCCGGGTTGCGCTACAGTCTGTGGAGCTTGACTAGCCTATGATCATGATTTTTTTTCGCACGTTCTTGTCGTAGGTGATCCACTATTCATCGCAAGTGATCAACCTTTTCAAAAATGTTTCATTTTCATTGCGCTTTAATAGAGAATCGTAAATGAGTACACGAATCATTAGGTTTCTTTCAGTGAGCCCGTGTGGTACCCAAATATCGAGCTTTTTTGTACGGTCAGATTTTTCAAATGGGTCAAAACGGTTTTGTGGTCCATCCTCAATTCCTGTGTTCTACCACGAATGGATGTGATTTGTTTTTGTAATAGATTTGTATAAAGAAATATACAGAAGAAAATGCCATTACGGTTCAAACAAGCCCCCTACAAAGCTTATACGATCGGCCGCCATGTCAAGTACAATTAGAGCAATCAGCGAGAAACACGATTTAGTTAAGAGCTCGCCAGATGAGTGCATCATTACAGCTTCGAGTCAAGCATCTATTATAACAAAAGCAATGTAATCAAGTGACAACGCATTGAAAAGGGTATTATATAAATAGCAAAAACTATCGCTCTTTCTTTCTCTAAACCTAAAACAGTTGTTATCACCATATTCGATTAATTTTTTATCTCAAAATTATTAACTTAAAATGTTTAATATGTAGTAACATCGAATATCGGTCACAGCGACTAGTCTCAACAGTAATCATCTGCGCAGAACAGGATTATAGTGCCCGAGTGTATGCGTAAGCACAGGTGCACTCTATATAAACTCAGTCCTATGTGATAACCATACGTCACGAACGGAGAGAGATCAAGAGCACGGCCAACGGCTTTACGTGCCTTTAGAGGCACGGGGCTGAAATACTAGTAACTTCCTGGTTACAGGCTACAACTTAGTAATTCGTGACAGAAAAATTCAAATTACTGATTTTGGCCCGACCCGGGATTCAAACCGGGACGTCATGATCAGCAATTGCACTTACGAAGACTATACTAACGAGCCAGTTAATTTAATTTAATATGCTTTAAACAAGTTTCTTATAAATTGCTTTCTTCGTATTTACGTTCCGGTTTAAAATTTGCAATAAATTTTTACTTTCATTAGTACTTGCTCTCTGATTGCCCTTAATTTGGCACACTTATGAAACTTTGATTAAAATCCAAAGTACAGTAAAGTATGTACCATGGAGATGATGTGATGGACTTCAATCCTGGCCTTAACAATGCCTATAAAAGCTTGTTCTTAAAGTTATTTTTTTAGTGTTTTAATAAAATAGAGATATATTGTCTTTTGTAATATGAAACATAAATAGCTACTTTAAAAATATAAATGAAATAATCACACTAAAGACTGGATTTGTGTGTATATTAATATATAAAAATCCTAAAAATACTTTTTAATAGCGACTACCATGTTGCCTAGTGATCAAAGTACGTGGTAATGTTTCGCCAACTCGTATAAGTAATGTATCTAACTGTATTTCATAGACACCGAGCGGTTTGGCACTTTAATATATATGAAACCCTGTATTTAAAAATGTATATAATACTGCGGTGTTTTGTATAGTGAGTTTAGAGAACCGGAGACCATTAGTACTGGAAACGAGGCATTTCATCTTAGTCCTCAAGGGTGACAATGCATTTACATTTTGATTATTAATTAATGATAGGTGTAGATATCTATAGGTAACATCATCCACTTGCCATCAAGTGGACTTTCATAGTCTACTGTTGAATATGGGCCTTTCCCGTAGATTGCCTCATAAAATTTGTTTTTTATTAAATTCAGAATTTATCAGAAAGTTGCTGCAGCCCATATGTCGCCTCTTACGACACCCACGGGACGATATAAGGTAGTGGATATGGTTTGTAATCTATACATACAAATAAAATTAAAGTGTATGTCTATAATATCGAGCTGAGGGAGTTATTTGCAGGTTTATATTAATATATATATATATATATATATATATATATATATATATATATATATATATATATATATTTATATATATATATATATAAATCAAAAGAGAGAGTGCTGGGAATGATCTAGGCTATATTTTAACCGAAAAATTAACATTACAAAAATCCTTATCTATAAACATCAAAAATCTAAACGACGTCATTTTAATAGGATACTATCACTATACGGGGTTTGCTACTAAATTATAAACCGGAGTAAGTTTGTTATCCTTTGTGAAATAGTAATTATGCAAGGTTTAGTCACCTTGCTCATAAGTGAGTTTATATTCAAAATTTTGTAAAATAATTATTGCTTGAGCTATTTTCACTCACGCCGAAGCTAAAAAGAACCCATATTTAGGGAACGCGTTGGAGGTACTCTGGCGATCTAGTAGAGGATATAGTAAGTTGGTTTATGGCTGGTTGCTTAGAACAGTATTATATATTAGTTCAGAATTGGATTTATAAGGAGTTAAATAGCTACAATGATGATTTTTTACAGTGTAGTAGTAACAACATAGTCCTTGGGTCGGCTCAACCGGGTAGGACTAAGCTTTCAGAGAATACCAGCGTAAAATAGCAGCTTAGAGCGTGAGTATAGATAACCGTAGACTCTTTATATTGGAAACGAGGCATTTCATCTTAATACTCAGTAGTGACAACACATCTACATTTTCGTTCTTAATCTAGGATAAATATTGAGGTCTATGGGCCAAAGCATTCATTGACCATCAGACCATTGTCACCCTGATTCTAAAAAAAATTACTCGTGATTAACCTACAACCTTACAGTTAGGAAAATTTATCATAATTGACGCGCATGTTTGGCGCCAAAGCTAGTGTTCTTTAATGTGTATCCTGACTTTAAGCTGGTGATAGCAGAACCTTCGCTTGTCTATTATCTTGATGTTAGTGCTGTTAGTCTATGCGACTCTTACAGCTTCATCTTGTCTCAGGGCCGCGAGCTAATTGTCCTTCGCTTGTTTTGGGCCTGTCTGGTACACAACGATATGTTTATCTAACCATCTGTTGCAAGTTACAAGATTTTGATGATCTTTCCTTTAGTTTATTCTGACGATCCATCCATTGGAGCATATAAAGGCTGAAGCATAGATCTCCTTCATAGTAGAGATTTTACCAAAGTTGCCACGCTACCCTGGCGGTTTGGCAACCGCGTATTTTCTAAATTTTGAGTCGTTATCACTAAGTTTGCTGCTGCCCATGGCTTGTTTCAGTTTCCCTCTGTTGCTTTTCACTACATCCACGGGATGATATAGGGTAGAAAATATTGTTACGAAATAGGGCGAGAAAATAAGAAAAATAAATAAATAAGAAAATGAGAAAAAATAATTTGAAAGAATATTTTTTAATAAAAATATATAAAACATTAAAACGTAAATACTTCTGGTTTTTTTTGCAAAAACATAATATATGCTTTCATTCTGCTAGCACTACTTAATTAATAACAAAAATGTTACTATCCTATTTTTGGTATATTTAACAACTGTCTATATTTGGTGTATTTTTGTAATAAAACGAAGCTTACTGCCACCCGTCCAAATGTAAATTAAACGATGAATTGATATTCGTGCCTTCTGTGGATATGTCACAAAAACCGTCCAACCAGGAATTAATGGCCAATATTTTATTTAGTTCTACATTTCTCACATTTAAAAGTGTTATTTTAAATATTAATCGCAATGTTTATTGTTAACTTAAATCAATATGGTATTGGTACTGCACTTCGTCTACAGTACAAATTTTCATGGTGGTAGATACTATCTATCTGACGAGTCCCATGATCGTTTAACTTCCACCGACGAGCAAACAGGCCACCTAATGGTGTATGCCGTGGCCCATAGAACCTTAGGTACATTTATCCCCGATTAATAATTATAGTGAAGATGTACGTTGTCACCCTCCAGGACTTAAATGTGTCTGGAAGAGTGATAAATAAACATACATTTACCTGATGGTAAATAGCTTCGACCCACAGACTGAATGTATCAAAATGCAGATGCGTTGTCACTCCTGGGGATTAAGTTGTTATTATTACCTCCTTATCATTAAAAAGGTTCACCGGTTCCTTTTACTAGCCATACGACACGCAGCAGTAATATTCTCACGATTTACGCTTGTATGAGAGAGCAAATGCGCCATTTTTTAGTTTTTAAAATATTATCCTGTCGTTCCTTCAATATGTCTTTTATATTAAAAATTGCTAAACGAAATATTTAAAAACAATCCGTAGCTTCCAGCCGCAGACACAAATTTAAATTGGACAGCGAATTGATACACGCTCCAGTGCATTTTGTGGAAGCAGTTTCGCACTTACACAATTACATAATATAGATTTAAAAAAAAGCATTATTGCCTTTTTACCCCTTTTCAATATATTTAGCTGTATGTGTTATAACGTAACGTATATATATTCAAATAAATAAGGGTAGCTAAAAAAACTTTCATAAAATTAAAAGACAAAGTTCTAATACAAATCAAACAAAAAATCAAAGTTCTTTGAAGTTTTTTTTTAGCTTTTCTTAAAAATAATTTAGTTAAGATTCTAAGTGAACAAAGAAATATCACAATCTCAATGTAGTCTAAACTGTGACTGATATTAACTTTTTTTTATAGAATTAGGGACGAACGAACATACAGTCCACCCGATGGTAGGCCCACTAAACGGACGATGGGTCCCGTCGTCTTTTAGCACTAATTAAATTTAGTTATGGTTAAAGATTATAACAATATTATGTACGCCGATATGAGGTGGCCCTTGGGCTAAACTAGCCGCACCTCAATCTTTTGTTACTGATATTGCAAGATTGGTGTAATGTTTTATTTTTATTTGGTTTATGAGCCTAGAGATATCGACGAGATAATTTCAATGTACCGTGGTTACTGTGGCCCTTAGACCTCTACTATCCTCGATTAGGATTTAAAATGCAGATGCGTCGCCACGCGTGAGGACTAAGATTACTCGTTTCCAGTAAAAAGTTTGTTTCCTGCCGCCCGGTTCCAAGCTTCAGGACGCCGATAGTTTAGGTAATTTCCTTTTACAGTGAAATTAATGGTAATTTAAAAAAAATAAAAAACATAAGCCCTGCTTTATAGTTAGTTCAGTTAGTATGCAAAGTTTCATCATCTTATTTAAAAGTATTTTATGAATAACAGCAGTTTATTGTTCAGTTTGAAGGTAGCTTTGGATTTTTTTTCAATCGAGAAAATTTTACGGAAACATGTTTTCATCTAACATAGTACTTAACATTAATCCTTAACTTTACCATATATTTATTTCAAAATTAATGCTGCAATATTTTCGGTATAACGGAGGATCTTGCTAAGCCATTTAAGGTTATATTCCCCCTTAATATGTTTTTTTTGGTTTTAGGATAAACACTTGTACCTGTTTTACGTTATGTTAATTTTTGTTTTCAATATCAATATAATCAATTGAAAGACCTAGATGTGTCCAATCTAGTTTGCGGAATACAATTTCCAGAATTATAGAGACCATTTTATTTATTTACTTGTACTTTAGTCAATACTCGAACTATTAACAAAAAACAGACTTCAAAAAATATATAATTTTTTATTTATAGCTTCTAGAGTCGGTTCTAAGACATGATGAATCGGATAATCAAATCACCAAATTCAGAAGTTGTCATGTGGAAATTGTTTTATTTTAAAGTCAGTTTTACATCTTTTTTAGGTTGTTTATTGTGAACTAAGGAATATAACATAAAAAATTCCATTCTCTTTCCGTTTATGGGGATAACTTTTTTCTTAAAAATTATATGGGACTATCGTTCATGCATAAACTATTTAGTAAAAACTAATTATTAACATCGGTTCAGTTGTTTTCAGAAAATCGGTAAACATGCTTTAAAGGAATCAGACGTATCGAATATAGAATATATAACTTCTCGTTTTTATAACTAGGTTAACAAATCTCAAAACCTTATTATGCTTATACAATAAATAAAACAAAATATAAATGGCTCGCCGACTACTATTTCATCATTTCCACGAGTTGCACTCGCGTGTTTGTTAATTCGTTTATCACTTTATATGCATTCCGCGGTGAGTCATATTTATGTAAGCGTTTCGGAAAAAAACATTATATTATAAAAGTTTAAAACTCTCCTGTATTTAAAATAATTAATGACAACTTCATATTTTCTTAAACTTACGCGAATGCTACACACACAACACACACACACACACACACACACACACACACACACACACACACACACACACACACACACACAGACACACACAACACACACACACACACACACACACACACACAACACACACACACACGCACACACACACACATGAGCGCGCGCGCGCGCGCACACACACACATATTGGTATCAAAATAGGTAAGAAGGTGGTATCTACCTGGACGGACTTCTAGGTAATAAATGAGTTCCACCATCAACTAAAACCTACCACAACTACATACACACACCTACAAACTTACATCAACTGAAACCAACGAAGTACCTACTGTCGTGTGTCGATGGCGAAGAAAAATTATTAATTAAAGTGATTTCATAGGCATATATAAAAACTAAATACGAATTAAAGTACTTGTATATGGCAGAAGCATGCTGCAGCTATATTATGGTTATAGCACGAATGGGCTGGATCGACCGGGGCAGGACGACGCTTTCACAGAATACTACAGTAAAATAACCATTTAATGCTCCTGTGGTTCGTGTAATGAAAGTGCAGAGCCGGAGACAATATACTGCATATGGAGCATTTCACCTTAGTCCTCAGGGGTGACAACGCATCTTAATTTTAATTCTTTATCGAGGATATACCTGTAATAGATGTCTATGGACCACAGCATCTACTTAACATCAAGTGAACTGTGTGCTCGTTTGTCACTCTTATTCGAATAACAAAAAAACTGTATGGATATAATATTCATGAAAAGTGTGAGTGGAATTTTCTTAGCTAAGGCATTTTGCCAATCAAAATTGCATCGATATTGGCTTCTCTTTTGACTGGCTCGTTAGTCTAGTGGTTGTAGACGCGACTGCTCTATCATGGTCCCGGGTTCGAATCCTGGATCGGGCAAAAACTCAGTCACTGAGTTTTTCTGTAAAGAAATTCTCAGTAGCTGTCTGGAGTCAGGAAGTTGGGGGTGACTAACCCC
This sequence comes from Parnassius apollo, assembly GCA_907164705.1. Taxonomy (NCBI): domain Eukaryota; kingdom Metazoa; phylum Arthropoda; class Insecta; order Lepidoptera; family Papilionidae; genus Parnassius; species Parnassius apollo. The sequence continues at coordinate 7,170,149 of CAJQZP010001558.1, read as the reverse complement.
CGAGCCTCGGAAGGCACGTAAAGCCGATGGTGGTGTATCTGATCTCACTTTGGTCGTATCGGTTTACCATCCCATTGCACTATGTGAATCAGTGAATAAAGTGTGCAACTGTGCTTACGCATAAACTTGGGCACTATAGTCCTAACTTACGGAGCAGACTAGAATACTCGAATTTTGAGGCTGGCCGCCGTGATCGAAACTCGATCTGAAGGACATTGCATGTTCACACTTATTCTATGAAAAAGGAAGTAGAAAGTTGCGGAAAGTTTAATAACGTCCTGCGCAAAAATAATAATAATAGGCTATATTCATTTCATACTAGTATCTAAATCTTGCTAAAAGAAACTAAGTTATAAAACATATGGACGTGTTTAACATTGGTTCATGTCTCAGTCTCGGGTATAAGCTTCTTCGGGGATAATATGTGACTTGTCCATACTTTCTTCAAGCACTACGCATTTTATGTTCTCTGCATCTATGAGTAAACTTGTTTGTTATATATCTTTTGTTTAAATACCTGTTTTGTTTGTCTAGATGCTTTAAATACTAGTAAGAGGCATCAGAGGAAAATAAACCTGTGGATAAGCAGCAGAGTCTTTCTGATAACAAAAAAATTATGGTTGTCGACTCGCCTGCCAAACTTGGCAACTATGACAAACATCTAGTAATGAATGAGTAAAGTAGTTAATTAATGAAAGATCCAGCTTTTTTCGCCGTATATTAAGAAAGCAGCAGACGCGATATCATCACTCATTTATTCCGCTTTGTCGAAAATTTCGTTTTGAATATTTCTTTAAAACTCTAATTTTTCTTCTTCTTTATTTGATGTCATGTTAATTCTCGTACCAATTTCGTCTTTATGCCCTGTGTTACCTTTTTGCACGGTTATAAATATGGATTTATAATACACAATACATAAACAATATTTAAATATTTTTTATAGAAATATAAGCGGTAGCATTCCGATTTCCAGGCAGCATAATCCCACGCTTATCTATTCATTATTCAATTTACACTCGGTTGGACAACTGTGACGTTGCTTTGATTTAGTAACGTGTTCGTTTAGTATGGTATAATAGATTGTGCAGTATACATTTATAACAAAAATAGAAGCTAAGTTCCGTAACATTCTTTTTTTAAATTTTATGCTTATTACGTTTTTTTTTTCAATTTATTATAAGCCAGTGCTTGAATATGATTCCATCTAGCGATAAGTGGTGATTTCGTAGTCCATAATCGTCGACTACGTAAGCGGAGGACCCTTTATGCCCCGTTACTTAAGGCGCTACCTCCAGCGAACGACCTTGAGCATTTGGTCTGTCGACGCTCGCTACAATATATCGCGTAAGAAATGGCCAAAAGACGCCACCTACTGCTACGAACGTAGTATTATTTTTTCAATGTCAATGAACTCTTCTATGGAAATAGACATGGCGTACAATGATAAATGTATTTTAATTTTCTTTATTCGGTATATTAGTTGCATTATATTAGAATTATGTATTCTAATATATTATCTAATTAATAAAAATGACTATTTTGATTATTTTTAATTATATACTATACTGCTAATATTGAATTAGCTTTTTATAGTGTAAATTATAATATTTGTCGAAATATTAATTATGGATTCGAACTTTACATGCTAATGGTGCTTCATTTTTGTTATTTTCATTTACTTACATATTGAAAATATACTTGAATAGTAGTTATTATTATTTTATTTAGCTACTGAATTTTAGGATATGTTTTACCTTGAGGTCAAATATAATTTTGAGGAGCAATAGTTATTACCTACTAATCTTTTATTTGCTATTCCTTATTTAGGAGCAATATTAGTAAATTGAGTTTGAGGGAGATTTACTGTTTATAATGCTACATTTATTATTTTAATATTTACCTACTGGGTAGGTGATTATTAAAATAATAAATATAGCATTAGTAACTAAATAGATATTTTTTTTTAATTTTTAAAATTAAAATTTTCGTATTTTAAAAAATTACTAAAAAAAGGGTTTGAAATAATAAATTTTCTCACAAAAGAAGGGAACTTGAAAAAAAAGGAAAAAAAGCGGGACCAAAGCCAAGACGCGAACCACGGAACTCCGATATCACGCCCGACCGACATACCACCTGAGCTATAACGACCGTTAACGATTAGTCGAAATTTACCTTCTTATATTGTAGCAGTTTTTTTATTGCCTGAAAACATAGACAAAAGGACATTTTCTAAAAATAAATCCAAGCGTTCGTCGCTAAAATCGTTGGAGCCGTATAATTTTCTCATCTGGTTCGGTTATATATATATTTAAATATATAAAAATTATAAATTAAAATGAAAAGATAAATATACATTAATATCAATAAAATAAAATAAATACAAAATAATATTATATTATTATTGTTATTATTATTATTATAAGTTGTGGTTCGGTGAAGCTGCAACCTAATGGACCATGATCTGAAAAGTGGTTGTTGACGTCAATTATTATTATTCTTATTATTTTTTCATTACTACCTTTTTCAACCTCACAAGATATTTGTAACTGCAAAAAAAAACTACGTATAAGTAAGTAAATCAGTAATATAGTGTTATGTATGATTCAGACTAAATAAAGGTTCCCAAAAAATAGACGTAGATAAAGAAATTGCATAAAAAATTACTCAAATAAAAATGCAATAAACTTGTTGATTTTGTAGGTACTTAGTAAAATATTAAAATAATAAGGTTTTTTAGGATATTTATGTAAAATATAAAGGTTATATTATGTTCTAACTACGTTCACGCTTGCGCATATAAAACCGCGGAATTTCCAAACCTTACCCTAAGTTTGCCTTGATTTTACCAACTCAAACTCGTTTTAGGAGATCAAAACATAGAGAGAAAGATAGGAGACTATTTTTTATTTAATATGGTTGGATCTTTATTTATTTGTATATTTTTTGTATTTATTTTATTTTTGTATTTATGTATATAGACAACTGATAAACATACTTATATATTTCTAAATACATAAATATTATAGATAAATCATCACACAAACATTTGTCCTGGGTGGGAATCGAACCCACGACCTACGGCATAGCAGTCAGGGTCACTAACCACTAGACCAACAGGCCTGACGATAAATAAAATAAAGTCTCTAGCTCGGGAGGAGAGGAGCCGTGGTAGCTCAGATGGTTAGCGCTTGCTAAAATTTTCACAGTGTGCGAGCAAACCGGGTTCGATCCCCGCCGGCACCAATAATATTGTAATTGCAATTTTAAGTGTTGATTTACCACGTGCTCAGTGGTGAAGGAAAACATTGTGAGGAAACCTGCATGTCTGAGAAATAAGAAAAATAATATTTCGAAGACATGCAAAGTTCGCCAACACGCAGTGGGGCAGCGCGGTGGATAATTCCTTTCCTAGGACCCTTTCAGAAAATAGAATAGAAATAAAAAATAATAAATCCAAACTTCATTTAAAACCAAACATATAAATTGTAAAATAGCTGCAGGTATCTATAACCAAGTAAAAGATATTCCTTTACTCCAACTTGTCCATGTTTCCCAAAACAATTTTTAATTAAGCTTTATATTATAATGCGGATTTTTTTATATTTAAAATTTTAATAATAAAGCATTTCGTACGTCTCAGCCGAGGCACAAATATTTTTCGGCCGCAAATTTATAAGACCGATTTGTTATTCAAACATAAACATGGTTTTTTAATTAAATCTACCAATCATAAAACGACACGCATTTTTATTGAACACTTCCTATTCAATTCACAAAGTACCTATTATATTTGTTTATATAAAAAAGTATATTTAAGTACAATCATAAAACTAAATGGAAACACAAAGTAGGAAAATGCATTGAGTTATAAAACACATAAATCAATGGGCAAATGTAAAAATACTGGAAGCAGCAGCCCTATCGCATGTTTACGTACCGCACGCCTGTAATATTTATTTCTAAGATACGGCCGAGTTACAATATACCGTGACGTAAGCGCATCGGTTGGTAGGTACTCAAATAATATTATGTTTGCGGCGAAATACAAAACGCGGCGACCAGCGACGCGGCTACCCCGTATGAACGCATACAGCGTAATGCCGCCCGCACTCTGCGCACGCCCCTTTATCATAGAAGTCACACAATTTTCGGAATTATTTCAATTAAAAGAGAAAAAACGAACTTAAAAATTTAAATAAAACGTGGAGAATATAGATTTTTTCATTATCTATCCATTAGTGTTATCCTCAAATGATTAGAGCGTTGCGTTTAGCAACAGATGCATGTAATCAAGAATTTTAGTCATTTTTTAAAAGTTGATTTTAAATGTATTTATAGCACATAAAAATAAATTAGAACGTGGAATGCGATGATAAGATATCGAACATTAATAATGTACTTTTAGATGTAGTTTATTTTTCATAACTAATGAGATAATAGAGTCTGAAAAACGCACTTTTGCTAGGTTTTGGTCAGGGTAGCGTCTTAAGGAAACCTTCACAACTACACTTAGGCCTAGGCCTCTTCCAAATAATGCCACAAAGTATAGCCCTGAGCCACCTGCGTTCCTCGATTCCCATTTAGTGGGAATTCGCAGTTCTACACTTCGTTCACCAAAACCCAGCTGCCAGTCGAGAACCCTTCCATAGATTGTTCGTCGTGTCAGAGAGTGCTTGACGCGCTACCCCATAGCGTGTTGACACACTTTACATTTATTCCACATATCTTTTTTATTTTCCTATTGGTACATGCAAATACCACGGCTCTCGCAGAGCTCCCACAGACCCCTATTCAAATATATTGTTACGTTAATTTCTTATTTTATATAAGAAAGCGATAATATATTGAAAAAATATTCTGGCAAATATTTTCACCCGAACTACTGTATTATATTTTATATATAAGAGGGAACAAACGAGCATGTGGCTCTTCTGACGGTAAGTGACTACCACCGCCCATGAACAACAGCAACACCAGGGGAATTTCAAATGCGTCGCCGGCCTTTTAAAAAGGGGTTGGCTCTTTTATTTAAATACCCTAAGTCGTACCTATCGGTTCGGAAAAATCGCTGGTGGTAGTCGATTCCGCAAAAAAGTTGTGCAAAGCACAAAATTTCTATTTGATGATATTGATGTTAAATTTCTGTTGCGATGTACGATGACCAAATTGGGTAGCTGGAATTACTCCGAATAAAATTGCTAACCAGTTAAATACTAGTAAGAGGCATCAGAGGAAAATGAACCAGTTTAATTTAGAGCATAAAGTGGGAAACCAATGGGCTGTTTACACCTTACATCTCTATGTTAAACAACGTGTAGTATAATATTTAAAAAATACCACAGTTTTAACCGTATAATATGTATATGTGAAACTTATCACATAGAAAAGTTAGATGTTATCTAGAGTGAAACATGAAAAGGGCGTTACTAAAAGACCGATGAGTCGGTGAGATCGGAACTGATTGCTAGTGATAAAAGCAATTCCTTTAGTTATTTTCAGTAGTTCGTTTTTATAAAATGTCTACATTAAAATGTATAAATCGTGTATTATATCCAGCAGGACAGATAGAAAGGTCAAGAACGGAGTATTCACAACTTCTATAAATGCTTCTGTTTGATGAGTTTTGTTATGGTGTAGTAATTTTGGTTTTTCAATATCAAAATGTTGATATTTTTTAAGACAAAAGGCTAAAACTCTCTCCTAAAATATTTTCAAAACTTTAATCATCTGTTAATACATAAAATGGTTTTAACATATCCTTCTAAATTAATTACAATATTTTGAAATTGCTTATTAGCAAATTGAATTTTCCTTCATGAAAATTATATATCTTCTTTAAAACGAAGCCTGCAGATTATTAAAAAAAAAACAGAAAAATATTATAATTTATTATTATTTATTTATTTGATAATAATTTTACAATATTTAGATTGGTATTTTACAGTATAAACATAAGCTCATCAACATGCATAGCATGATAATTATTATGCCTAATAATTATGTCATACATCTTATTGTTGTGATGCACGCATTGAACCGTGCTCCCCGTTACAGTCAATAAACCGGTTTGCTCTCGGTGGCGTTATTTGCCTACCTGTCTTGACGCGTCGAGTGCGCATGTACAGGCTGTTCAAATAATTTGATACTAATTAATAATATTAAAGATAAACTTATTTAATATTATTAATTATTATTGTATAGGTAACATTAGTTTTTAGAGTATTAATGTGTAGCTTATAATATATTATTTTTATTTTACAATACTTTATAAGTTACTTAAGAAGTAATTCTTTAATGTATTTTTGATGTTGCATTGATTAATTTGTTTTTTTTTTTAGTTGTGATAGAAGTTTGTTTATGATATCGGGAATCATGTATTCTAATGTTCGTTTTCCATATAGATTTATGTATTTTGGTAATGCTAAGGTAGGTTTCTTTGACTGTCGTGTGTTAAAATTATATTGTATTGGTATTTGTACATTTTTATTAAAGTAATTTTCAATAAGTAATATATACTTTACTCTATTATGTAACAGGTAATATATTACAGAATCCAAAGATAATATATTGTTGGTCTTTAAATTTGTTTGTAACACTTTTTGGTACTAGAGTTTTTAAAATACGGAATTGTAAGATGTAAATTCGGTCTAGGTGTGTTTTATAGGTCCTACCATAGCTAGAAAGACCATACGATATTATAGATTCTGCTAATGAGATATATAATTGTATTCTTATATCGTATGGTATTTTGTATTTTATTAATGTGAATTTGGCCAGAATTCCTCGAAGTCTGTCGCATATATGGTCAATATGCCCTTTCCAGCTAAGGTGACTATCGATTATAAGCCCAAGGTAAGTAAGTTGTTCCACTACATCAATCTTGACACAGCTACAATGCACGCTTTTAGTGTGTAAGCATTGGTGGCTATGAGCTATTAGTTTGGGTATCTCGTCGCTTCTGTTTTTGGTACTACTGATGTACATAACTTTAGTTTTATTAACATTAATTACCAGGCCCATATCATGCTACCATTTGGTTAACATGTTAAAGTCATCTTGCAGTTGACACATGGTGTGATTGATATTTTTCCCAGCTATGAATAAACATGTGTCATCTGCGTACTGATATATTTCACAATATTTCAATGCTTTTATTAGGTTATTAACTTATGTCAGGTAGTGCAATGGGACCAATACTGATCCTTGAGCCGTGCACACAGTTACATTTACAGTTTTGCTTAGTGCATCTTTTACTTTTACAACAAACTTTCTGTTTGCCAGGTAATCCTTGCACCAATTCAATAAGGGTCCTCTAATCCCACTATCAAGTACAACTACCACTATATATTTACGCGAACACTATACATTGATTAAAACTACTTTTACGGATTTAATCGCGTTTTATTTATATTAATTTTAATACCCGACGTTTCGGGTGCTTTCCAGCACCCATGGTCACGGGGGACCGAGGTGACTGACGTCTCGATGTCAAAGTTAACCCGGAGAACTGAGAGAGAGAGAGATCCCATTGTCGCCGATATATTCATGGAAGACTTTGAGGAGAAAGCCCTCCTTACTGCACCTGTTACCCCAAGGTTCTACAAACGGTACGTAGACGATACTTTCACAATTTTACCATCAGACAAAGTAACTGCATTTTTAGAACATCTTAATTCCATAAACCCTAAAATTCAATTTACTATGGAGTTAGAGGCGAATGATTCCTTAGCTTTCCTAGATGTGTTAGTCATCCGAAATCCTAACAACACCATAGGTCATACTGTGTATAGAAAAAAGACCCATACGAACCGATACTTAAATGGTGAATCTCACCATCATCCTTCACAGTTAGCTACCGTGGGCAAATCTTTGTTTCAGAGAGCACGAGGGATCTGTGACAGCAAACATCTGGCCGCCGAGCTTCAGCACGTCAAGCAGGTTCTGCACGACAACAAGCTTCGGGTCCCGCGCCTTCGTCACAGTGACCGAGTGAAGCCGGCCACAGTCGAGCGTGTGCCTGCTATACTACCATATGTCAGAGGTGTCACAGACAAGATTGGCTACATCTTGAAGCGAGCTTCTATTAGAACGTTCTACAAGCCGCCGAAGAAGATTAGTCAGTTCTTACCATCCGTCAAGTGTCATATTCCTCTACAAGATGCGGGAGTGTACAAGCTTGATTGTGATTGTGGTCTCTCATATATAGGGCAAACAAAGAGATCAATTAGAACCCGCGTAAAAGAACACATAGCTGACGTGAAGCATCAACGTTCTGGGAAGTCTGCAGTTTGCGATCATATTCTAGATGGCCCCAATCTTTACATCAGATTTGATAGACCACAAATCCTCGCGAAAGAACATCGATTCCTACCAAGGATTATACGTGAGGCTATTGAAATTTAAAAAACATCCTAATTTCAATAGAGAAGGAGGCTGGTTACTACCACCTGCTTGGGATCCTATAATTTAATAAAATTAAAACTAAACCCAAGCATACCACTGCAAGACTTCAAAATACAGTTAGTTCATTCTGCGTAGATCGGACCAAAGACAATAATTAAAAAGCTGAAGGTTAACTTTGACATCGGGACGTCAGTCACCCCAGTCCCCCGTGACCATGGGTGCTGGAAAGCACCCGAAACGTCGGGCATTAAAATTAATATAAATAAAACGCGATAAAATCCGTAAAAGTAGTTTTAATCATTATAAGCTTATTATGCCTAAGTGTATCAAAGGCTTTTCTGTAGTCAATAAATACTACAAGTATGTGTTTTTTTTCATTTAGATGTTTGTATATACTATTAGTAAATGATGTTAACAGCTGTGAGGTATTTTTATGAGGTTGAAATCCATATTGTTTTTCTTGTAATATTTTGTTGTTGCCATAAAATTCATAAATTTGCTTACAAATATATTTTTCAACAATTTTATCAATTGTGGGTAGAATAGTTATTGGCCTATAGTTTTCGTAATCTGATGATCCACCTTTTTTGTATATCGGTCTAACAATACCGATTTTTAATTCATTGAGATAGGTACCCCTCTTAATACTTGCATTAATGAGATTAGCAGTGGCTATATTAATTTTTTGCAGATATTTTTATGTCTATGGTTCTAATGCCATCATAACCACGTCCTTTGTAACTATTAAATGCATGAATAATTTTTTCTACAGAGTCGGAATCCGCCACCTTAAATCTCATAGATAACTCAGCTGACTTTCTGTAGGCTGATTCATCAAGAAACTGTTTTGGGCAATCGGGAATTATTTTATGTACTCTATTTTCAAATATTGTAGCAAATGAATTTGCAATGTCCTAATCAGTTGTGTTGATATCTTTAAATGCCTTTATTAAGGTTCATCTATACATGATTTAATTCTACCTGTTATTTTATTTAGTATTTGCCACAAGTGCCTAGGGTTATTTTTACTGTTTTTAATTTCAGCTCTTAATTGATTGTTTTTGGTATTATTTATTAATTTATTAGCATAATTTCTTGATATATTTAATTCTTTCTTTAAAATCATATTGCCGGTATCCTTAATCCACCGTGTAAATAATATATACCTTTGTGTACATGCATTTATAATTTTTTTATTTATCCAATTCTTCGTTGTTCGTTTTATATTAGGTTGTATTTTTATTTGAAATTTAGATTTTTCATAGCATTTTGTAAAACTACTATTTATAAATTTATATATTGCTAAGGGGCATGTCATATCATTCGTTTTTTCCTGATTAATATCATTTAATGATGTCATGAGATTCGTATTATTGATGCATATCTTAAATTTTGGCACAGGCTGTACATACGGGCCGACGCATGCAAGCATCACTGCGCGATGATCCGCCAGTGTTGTTCCTATAGCTGCAGTGAAAAGGTCTTGGCTGAGGGATCTAGCATATATGTGATCTATACATGATTTGCTCAGTATTCCATTGGATAATTCTATTCTTGTATATTCTGTGATGCCACATACAAGACCCAAGCTATGCAGTGAGTTATTGTACCTATGCTTAACTGGAGTGTCCGATTTAGGTCAATGTTAATATCACCCCGTAAATACAAATCATTGTTGCTGCAGTGACTCTTAAATGTGTTAAATAGCTCGTCAATAAAAAGATTTTTACTCATACTAGGAGGGCGGTACACTGCGCAAATATCTGCGGTGTAACTGGTCGGAGTGGTGACTGTGCATATGAGACTTTCACAAAATTTTGTTTTATATTTTTTAGTTCTATATTTATGTTTATTGCTAATGTAGATGATAATGCCACCATCTCGACGTGTTACCCGTAGGTCCGTTAACATTTGATATCCATTGATATGATATAAACTACTGATGTTTTCTGAGATATTTGCCTCTGTTACTATTATTACATCTAAGCATTGTGAGCAACTACATATACATTGTTCTAGATAGAAGTTTTTTTTATGGTAGAACGGATATTAATATGTATACATAATAGGTTAATATTTTGATTTTTAGGTAGATAATTACAAAATTGATTTGCGTTTACACAGTTTGCGAACTCTTTAATTTCGTAGTCGATAGGTTCCATGCATTTTTTTATTTGTAACAAATAAGTTATCAGAGATCAAGACAGTAAGAATATATGAAGAATAATATAAAATAAAAACAAAATATATGTAAAAATTAATGTACAAAAAAAAATATTAATTCCTAAATAAGATGGAGGATTTCATAGCTTATTATTAGCTAGTGAATTTATGTAGCACCGCCCAAATTTCGACGGAATCAAAAGCTTTCTCATAGTCCACATACGCCAGGCAAAGTGGCAGATTGTACTCCTCGGTCTTCTGTACAATTTGCCGCAGGGTATGTATGTGGTCTATGGTACTGAAGCCTTTTCGGAAACCGGCTTGTTCGGGAGGCCGGAATTCGTCGAGTCTGCGTGCGAGACGATTCGTAATGACTCTCGAAAACAGCACGTAGACGCGGCTCCGAAGGGATATCGGTCTGTAGTTCTTCAAGAGAGCGTTGTTGCCTTTCTTAAAGAACAAGACCACAGCATTTCTGCTCCACGCCTTCGGAGTAGTGCGACCATGTAGGACGGAATTGAAGAGCTTCTGAAGGACTTCAAGTACCGGTGTTCCACCCGCTTTCCGAAGCTCCGCTGTAATTCCATCCACGCCTGGAGCCCCGCCGTTTTTAAGGTGCTGGAGAGCCATTCTAATCTCGCTCAGACTGACGTCCGGGATATCATCGGAATAGTGTCGGGTAAGACTTGCTCTTGTATCGTTACTCACACTTGCGTGTAGCTCCAACGATGATGTGTACAGCCCATAGAACCTCTCAATCTCACTCAAAATCTCAGGTGTCCCGGAAACGATGCTGCCACACTCAGTCTTCAGCTTTAACAGTTGGCTCTTTCTGGCAGACAGATCTCTGGCAAAGCCTTTGGAGCCCTGGTTCCGCTCGATCGCTTCTTTATTACGAGCAGTATTAAAGTTGCGTAAGTCTTGCCGCATGCATTTGGAGATCTGTCTGTTCATTTGCCTGTATGCTGTCAAATCTGTTGACGATTGCAGCCTCATCTCCCGTCTAACAGCCATGAGATTAAGAGTGTGATCGGAGAGTTTTTGTGTTCTTCCGCGGCGGGTCTTGCAGAACTTAGCTCCGACCGCATGGACAGTTTCCACGAGCTTGTCATTCATATCGTCCACTGCATTGCAATCTTCTACGCACTGAAAGCGGTTACGTAACTCGAGCTGAAAAGTCTCGGGATTCTAGATTAGAGCACGAGGGGGACGGAGCGTTGACTTCATTAGACGAGACCTCTCCAACTTAACGTTTAGGTTCAGTGTGCCTCTAACCATTCGGTGATCGCTGCTGGTTTTCATCCTTGCGATCACTGAGACATCACTGAACAGTTGGCGTCTGGTCGTCATAATGAAGTCAATTTCATTTTTTGTCGAACCGTCGGGGCTCGACCAGGTCCACTTCCTGTGGGGCCGCTTCTGGAAGAAAGAGTTCATCATAAAGAGTCCCTCTTTCTCCATAAGGTCAGCCAGCTGCTGGCCCCTACGGTTCCGTTGCCCTACTCCAAATTTCCCTAACTTCAGCTCACCGCCTTCTCTTGTGCCTAGTTTTGCGTTGAAGTCTCCCATCAATACCGTGTAGTGGGTTTTGGAGGAATGCATGGCTCTAGAAATATCCTCATACATTTCCTCCACCTCCTCATCGGGATGTGCCGAGGTTGGTGCGTAGACCTGTATGACCTTCAGCGAATACCGTTTGGTGATTCTGACTATCAGGTACGCGACCCTCGTCGACACACTCCCAATCATTACAACGTTGTTGACGTGAGACTTGTGAACGATAAATCTGACACCTCCTTGGGACAGATCGTCGCCCTCCCGGTGATAGAACAGGTTGCCGGACTCGAGGATTACCGCGTCGTCCCCCTCTCTTCGGACCTCAGATAATCCAATAATATGCCAGCGCAACTTTTGTACCTCTTCTTCCAGCTCCAGTATCTTCTCGTCGGTCCTCAGTGTGCGTGCGTAATACGTTGCCAGGTCGAGTCATCGTAGGTGGCAACCGAACCTCCACCGGAGATTTGGTTTCCCTTCGGCGGTGCCAAGTTGACTGTCGGTATATCGAGGTGCTGAAGTGTTTGTAGGGCTACGATGGCTATCCGAGTACAGAACCAGAGTTCGAAACCTATCCAACTGCAGAGAGGTGTAAGACAGGGTGACGTTATATCCCCGAAACTCTTCACTACTGCGTTGGAAGACGTTTTCAAGCTACTGGACTGGAAAGGATACGGTATTAACATCAGTGGCTAGTACATCACTCACCTTCGATTTGCCGACGATATAGCCCTTATGGCAGAATCGCTAGAGAACCTTAGCACTATGCTCAATGACCTCAATGGTGTCTCCCAACGGATAGGTCTTAAGATGAACATGGACAAAACAAAGATTATGTTCAATGTCCACGTCACACCTATGCCGGTAGTTGTGGGGAGCACTATGCTCGAAGTTGTTGACGAGTACGTTTACCTGGGACAAATAGTCCGACTAGGTAAGTCCAACTTCGACCGAGAGGTCAACCGACGGATTCAACTCGGCTGGGCAGCGTTCGGGAAATTACGACACATCTTCTCGTCAGGTATACCTCAATCTCTGAAAACTAAAGTGTACTATCAGTGCGTATTGCCAGTGATGACTTACGAATCAGAGACGTGGTCCTTCACTGCTGGCAGTATGAGGACGCTCAAGGTCGCTCAGCGAGCTATGGAGAGGGCTATGCTCGGAGTTTCTCTGCGTGATAGACTCAGAAATGAGGATATCCGCAATAAAACCAGAGTGACCGACATAGCCAAACGGATTAGTAAGCTGAAGTGGCAATGGGCCGGCCATATAGCTCGAAGAACCGATAACCGATGGGGAAGAAAGGTTCTCGAGTGGCAGCCTCGTACCGGTAGGCGTAGTGTAGGGCGACCCCTCACTAGATGGAGTGACGACCTGGTAAGACATGCAGGAAGTCGATGGATGCAGGTGGCTCAGGACCGTGCTTTGTGGCATTACTTGGGGGAGGCCTATGTTCAGCAGTGGACATGTGAAGGGCTGTAATGATGATGATGATATTTTTAGTTTAGTAATATAATAAGTGTTTTATCATTTATTTTTAGAAATATTTGGTACCCGGCTTAATACTTTTAATAACAGTACCCGGTTGACCGAGCTTTGCTCGGTATTTTTCGCTCGGTTTTTTTTAATACTTGTGTTTTGGAAATTATATTTAGGTACAAATTACATACTAATGAAATACGAATAATATTTTTTGATCGTAGCGACATAATAGAAAAATCTGAACCGGTTATTTGAATAAAAAATCATGAGTGCAATTAGTTTATTTAAAATTTCGTGTTTTTAAAAAATACTAAAAAAGGGCACGAAAAAATAAATTTTCTCAAAAAAGAAAGAAACTTGAAAAAAAAATTATATAGATAAAGTGGGGTGGTCTGGCTGAACATGGTATTACGATTTTGTGACCGCCCAATATGCCAATTAAGCTATTTGTAATCATTAATAAACTGTCAAAATTTACCTTCTTATTCTAACGGACAAAAAGACATTTTCTAAAAATAAATCCTAGCTAGATCGATTTATTGCCCCCGAAACTGCCTGCACACAAAATTTTATGAAAATCGTTGGAGCCGTTTCCGAGATTCCGATTATATATATATACAAGAATTACTCGTTTAAAGGTATAGGATAAACATAAAATCAAAATAAAGCTATAAAACTAAAATTCAAAGTCTAACAACCAAAAAACTATATTTTATTATAATAAACTGATCTGTATTCATAATAATTTAAAAAAAATATTTTTCTGCAAGTCCTGCGGTGTGCATGTTAAACGTTATTTCGCTCACCAAAAGTCCTATATTCACAAGTCCAACTGCTTACTGCAAACCGAGTTTGATAATGTTAATATAATTGCATGTGCTTTCAAGAACAGAATTGTCACTTACAGAATTAGTCCTGAAAAAATAACTATTTCACCTGAAATTTTCTTATCTGATATTTCACACACATCTCTTCAACTAATTAAACAAATGTTGAAGAAACATACAGCATTAAGAATTAATTTTGAATTGTTTGTTACATATAATTTACCCAAGAATAATGAATCATCTATTAAATCTTTTGATACTAAATATGAAATTTTATACCAAAACACTGATCTATCATCTGTTTACAACAGTTTTGCAGAGACAATAACGAACAAGTGTTCAGAATTTGAGCTTTGTGAATCAGGTTGGACTATTGAGGCAATAAGACACTTAGAATTAAATATTGTAAAATATAATCCGTTAAGATTTGGTTCGTATATACCATTACCTGAAAAAATACGTAAGACAAAATCATGCTTAAATTTAAAAAACAATGATAAACACTGCTTTCTTTGGAGTATTTTAGCTCATTTGTATCCAACTACAAGTAATCCTAATAGAGTGAATTCATACCCTCATTACTCAGAGGTTTTAATAACAGATAATATGTTATTTCCTCCAAGTTTTAAGAGGATAGAGTAAGTCAGCTCAAATTCTAATTTCGCCCCCACTTCCCCGCGCGTCGTATGCTATGTACCGATATGTTTGTAATCACTAATACTGTAAGTAGAAAGGTCGTTAGACACTTATTTCATTAGGTTTATCATATTTATGCCTGTTTCTTAACGCCAAGCCAGCCGCTTCTTATTTTTATCACGGTTATTTCCCATTTAATTTTACGTCGTACTGTTGCGTAATGTATATTCTGATCGTAAGCGACACAACTTCTCCCTTCAAAAGCCTAAGCGATACTAACGGGCGACAGGAATCAAGCTCAAGACGCCGATAGTTTAGGTAATTTCTTTTTACAGTGAAAATAATGGTATTTTAAAAAAAAGTAAATAACATAAGCACTGCTTTATAGTTAGTTCAGTTAGTATGCAAAGTTTCATGATCTTATTTAAAGTATTTTATGAATAACAGCGATTTATTGTTTATTTTGGAGGTAGCTTTGGATTTTTTTTTCTATCGAGAAAATTTTACGAAATCATGTTTTCGTCTAACATAATCATTAACATTAATCCTCAACTTTGCCATATATTTATTTCAAAATTAATGCTGCAATATTTTCGGCATAACGAAGGATCTTGCTAAGCCATTTGACATTATATTTCCCCTTAATGATATTAAATTATTCGAGGAAGTTAATATTACGGCTTAGATAAAAAATAATGTGACCGGGCCGCTGTATAAAACTTTAAAAAGAAAGACAAAGCATGTTAACTTACTTTACTTAAATAAAAATAATAAATATCATTTTTGTTTGATAAAAAGGTTTGATAAACTCGTACACAAGCAATTAACTAAGCATAAATCTAAAATACATTTATGTGAAGAATGTTTTTTTATATTTTAACACTGCAGAAAAACTTACTACCGGAAGAAAATACTAAACTTTATTTTTCAAACTATGAAAAGACTCAAAGAATTCCTATTGTAATATATGGTGACTTTGAGAGTTTATTAAATGAGTATTCAGACAAAAACAAAACAACGTATGTGGAAAATATTCAAATCCATTCGGCTAGTTGTTTTGCATATTATATATTTTGTGATTCTAAGCCGAACCTCAATCCTCAATCGAACTCAATAAATTAGTTTCCTATCGAGGGTCAGAGTGTGCAAAAAATTTATTGAATCAATTAGTAAAGATATTAAACGGTTATATAAAATATTTTCAAATAATACACCTCTGGCAATTGGTGAAACGGGGCGAGACTGTTTGAATAATGTAAAGGAATGTCATTTGTGTAAAAAAATATTTAGTAATACAGATATCATAGTTGCAGATCATGACCACTTTACTGGAAAATACAAAGGACCTGCTCATAACGAATGTAATTTAATAAACCAGTAAACTAAGACATGCTCATTCATACCTATAATATTTCACAACTTTTCTGGTTATAATTGCCATTTATTTATAAAGGAACTTTCAGCCATTTGTGGTCGTATAAATCTAATACCCAGAAATAAAGAAAACTTTATTTCATTTACTAAGTTTATTCCAATAGAAAATAATAATAATAATAATAAGAACTCAGTTCAGTTGAAATTTATTGACTCTTTCAACTTTTTGAGCTCCAGCTTAGATAATTTAGTGAAAACGATGGAAGCGAAAGATTTTAAAAATTTGCGTAAGTTTTTTGAAGATAAACATTTATTTAATTTGGTTCGAAAGAAAGATATCTACTGTTATGACTATATCCTCCTAAATTGATTTGTGGGATCGGTATGAAGAAAATCAATTACAGAGCAATCGAAATTTTTCAATCACCTTATATCTCAATCTGTTTCAGATGAAGATTACAGTCATGCATTGAAGATATGGAATGATTTCAAAATCCGTAACTTAGATGAATACACCGATTTATATTTAAAATGTGACGTATTACTGTTGTGTGATGTTTTTGAAAAATTCCGAGCTATGAGTTTAAAACATTATAGTCTTGACCCATGTTACTATGTCTCATCCCCATCATTAAGTTGGGATGCTATGTTGTTTCATACGAACATACAATTAGATTTACTTTCAGATATTGAAATGTACCAATTTTTAGAGAAAGAAATTCGTGGTGGTCTTGCTCAATGTTCTCTAAGATATGCAAAAGCAAACAATAAATACATGTCCTATTATGACAGCAAGGATAAAAACAATTTTTTAGTTTATCTTGATTGTGTATGGTTTTGCTATGATGCAAAAGTTACCAACGGGGAACTTTAAATTTCTAAGTGAAAAATAAATTAATCAATTTGATATAATGAGTGTTCCTGATGATAGTGATGTTGGGTATATTCTTGAAGTAGATTTGCACTATCCTATTTAAACTCATGATGATCATTCAGATTTACCATTTGCAGCAGAAAAGTTTGCTCTGCCAGGAAGCAAACATAAAAAATTAATAGCTAGTTTGTACGATAAATGTAAATGTGTTATTCATTATCAGCATTTAAAAGAATGTTTACGTCATGGACTCATTTTGCTCAAAGTTTATAGAATATTGTCATTTAGTCAAAATGCATTTTTAGCACCATATATTTTTTTTAAATACAACACTTAGACAAAACGCTGCTTCAGACATTGAAAGAGATTTTTTAAAAAAACAAAACAATTCTATTTTTGGAAAGACGATAGAGAATAAACGAAAACAAGTCGATGTAAAATTCCAATAAGACTAATAAACTATGCGGAGCTGAAAAATATGTAAGTGCTCCTAATTTTAAAAATTTGTCAATAATTTCAGATTCGTTACTAGCAATCCAGTTAGAACTAACAAAAGTTATCCTTGATTGCCCAATTTACATTGGGTTTTCAATTCTGGATTTAGCTAAGAGTCATTTGTATCATTTTCATTACTCTATAATGAAACGCATGTATAAAAAAAGGCTGCAACTCTGTTTTACTGATACTGATAGTCTGTTGTATTTAATAAATACAAATAATTTTTATGAAGACATGAAAAAAATATAAAATATTTTGATACAAGTAATTTCAAAAACGATCAGTATGATATGCCCAAAGTAAATTGTAAACTTCCAGGGTTTTTCAAAGACCAAATGGGTGGTGATATAATAACTGAATTTGTTGGATTAAGAGCGAAATTATAATGTATTGATTCTAAAACAACCTCAATAAGGAAAGTTAAGGGTATTAAAAAATTTGTTACTAAAAATCTTAATATTGGAAAATATAAACTAGCGTTATGGTCTAATGAAAACTTTAGAAAGAGTATGTGTATGATTAGATCAAAGAATCATCAAATATTTACTCAAAAATTGATAAACTTGTACATAATAGAGATGATGATAAGAGATAAATTATGGCAGATGGTTACAATACGTTACCGTGGGGACACTATAAAACTATACTCTAATAAATTTGAATGTAAAACTATGTAATGCTACTACTATGTACTGTACAACTAAGTAAGAGATAAATGTATAGCTTAAGTTACATGTATTATCATGTTTATAACTTTATACTAATTTAAAATAAATAAATATTTAGTTTTAATAAATATATTCGTTGTAACAATAAATGTCTTTTTCTTTTTTCCTCTACACGATTGAATAATAATGATACATGATAAAACAACAATAAAATTCAATGTATAACTTTTATGGTATTTCTTTAGTAATCTGCCGCACGAATTTATGGTCGCCGAGTGGGCGGGTAGATAGGGGGGAGGGATAGGAATCTCCCCCTAAAAGAATTAAGTGCCGGAACCCCCCCATTTTTTAATGATTTTTTAGTAATCTGCCGCATGAATATATGGTCGCCGAGTGGGGTGGGGGCTGGGATAGGAACCTCCGCCTAAAAGTGGGAAGTGCCGGAAACCCCCCCCTTTTTTTGTAAAATCATAACCTTACTTTTTTATAAAGGAATATTGACGCAGTTACTTCTGCAACGGCTTCGGCACTGCGGGAAGTGCAGCCCCTTCGCCCTTGCGTAGCAAATCGCAGGCACCTAAGCGAGCCGTAGCGGCTGAGGCTGGTCGCCGAAGGCGACCAATAAGCCGAAGCTGCGGGGCTGCTCTCCCTCCGTGCCTATAGCTTTACAAAAACACTCTAGGGGTAGGGCAGACAAGACTACGTGGAGTCGGGGTGTGCTAATTTGGTTTTAGAACCGATTCAACCAATTTTATCTATAAAGTCTAGTTGCTCTTAACTCTGCTACTAGAGTGGTAAATGAAATAATGTAATGTGAATTGTTATAATTTTGTTTTCTGAAAAACCACTTGACTGCTCTCCACTGCAACTCAATTTGTTGTATATAAGTCCCATCTTCAGCTACAAATGGATTGTCTGGGTCCGAATGATTAACTTTTTTATGAGTGTATCTGTGTTAAAAAAAACAAATTGACATATTTGCGTTTCGTTATATGTGAAAAGTGAAATTTATTTTTATCGTAATTAATTCAAAAGGCATTTCCGAAATCCAAAAACAGTGTAAATGGTTCAAGCTTAACCCTTACAATCCTCCTAAATTGAAAACAAAATTAAAAAATCAAGTATCAGAAATCTACTTCATAATATGAGAACAAATTGACATGTTACACTATTTTTGGTGAATTTTGTTTTTATCGTAATTAATTCAAAATGCATTTCCGACATCTAAAAACAGTGTAATAGGTTTGAGATTGACCCTAACAAGCCTCCTTGACTAAAAACGTTATCAAAATCAAGTATCGGATGTTTAACCAACCCAATATAACCTTAAAACTTTAACTATCGATATCTCGAAAAATAAAGATTGTTAAATCGTGAAGCTGCTCCTTTCGGTTGTAATAATTTAGTGTAAATTTATCCACATCATGTGCATAATAATACGGATTAGTGATGGGATTAGAATCAGTGTTGGCCATGATCTGCAATTAACAAAAACAAGTACGAAGTAAAAAAAAAGGTAATGGCGGCTGAATTTCTAAATAGTAAAAAAGTTGATTAAACTCACCAACGTGCACTCGCTATGAGAATAAAACAATAATGAAACAATTGAGGGAGGGCGGGAGGCGCTCTTCAATCCAGGTAAGACACATCATTTTATTTAGTTAGCGGTTGGTTGCAAATTAATTAATATCTTTATTATAATGGATTTCTGCAAAGTAACGATCGATTCTATCAGTTACAGTAGCATAAGCCTAGCTTCGCACACCTGACCATAAACAGAAGAAATTACAGATGTTTACAGATATATTATTACGATAGATTTTGCTAATAAACTATCCAAAAAAAAAAAAACGTTTATTAGCACTAACTACAACGAAGTTAGGCTAAACAAGTTGTATTATTAGAAATTAATCATATAGATGCGTCAATACCAGCAGTATCTCGCAAACGCTCTGAATATAATGCTCAATAACTCAACTGGAAGTGGAAGTACACTTATTCCCGTAGGATAGAACTGTGAGTATGTAGATGTTAATTTGGTTAAACTAAAAATTTTGTACATCTACTGGAGAGAATTGGTGTCTTCAGCGGCATGTAGCTCGAGCGTAGCGAGAGCAAGTGACGCAGAAGCACCAATTCTCACCTACTTTGGTGTCGAGTCGTTCATAAGTGACAGCCCATATTAGGTTTAGCTATTCTGATCTTCGTATGAATTAAATGAAACTAACTTCAAGGATTTCATTTTAAAATTTAACGCAATAAAATCCATAACTTTTTTTGCATTTAATGTGTAGTATTTGCGTAAATATAAGAAATCATTACGATGATGCTGCTGTGATAACAATTGTTATTACTAATACAACTTCTGATTTATGCAAGAAATATTGTACAATGCAAAATTTTTGTAAAATTATAAATTATGATATTTTAATTTAATGGATACGCAGTTGAACCCGGGTTCATTATAAATTAGCTTGAAACATGTAGGTTTCAGGTCACGTAGGTTTGATTGAATATGCACAAAATTTTACCTTCAACTAAGACTCCCTTAAATTTCCACCAATTGATTTTCAGACGCCTTGTCCAATGAGATTGGCAGTCGTTAAAACATGTGACCCTTACACACCTTTTGATGTCTTCTGTCCTAGTACAACGATTCAGAATCACTTACGAAATACTAAACAGGTTTACGTAAAATTGCATCACATCAAATAATATGCGTTTTCGGCTGTCTAACAAATTGTAAATAAAACAATGAATAGTTACGAGTATTCATGCGTATCGCGGAAACGCTATCCATCCAGTTGACTATTGATAGTGGAGTTATAAGCATCGGAAACTGGATTTAAATGTTTGATTTGTTCAAGAAATTTTAGTGAACTCTACTCAAGTATAAAATAGAATATTATATTATGGCTAATTTATTATTCTGTAAACAAAATTCTATCAGACTTTTGTTCTTGTTTATGACATAAGGTTTTCAAACGTGTTATCAATACAGACAATGGTTAGTGGCTGCTGCAATAATAAACAACTTTAAACAATGAAGGTCACATACAAGTTGTCACACACAAGCACACGAAGAAGACAACATGAAATACCTCATGTATTACTTCTTCATTACAGCTCTTCACACGTGCACTGCTGAACATAGGCCTCCCCCAAGGAATGCCACAAAGCACGGTCCTAAGCCACCTGCATCCATTGACTTCCTGCATATCTTACCAGGTCATCTCACAATCCAGTGGGAAGTTGCCCCACACTAGGCCTACCGGTATGAGGCTGCCACTCGAGAACTTTATTTCCCCATAGGTTGTCGCTTGAATTAATTATGGCTCTCTTCTAAAAGAAATGATAAATCCTCTCTTTTCCCTATCCCGTAGGGATTTAAAAAATCCTGAAAAAAATATTACTGGTATTATTACCGACTTACATGAAAATATGGCAACATGAAAATTGGCAAAGAGATAAAAGTAGTTACGTTGTACCAGTTCTGGCGCACTTGTAGAAAGGTTGTACCAGTTCTGGCGCACGACGTTCGTCGACTCACAATCCTAAAAAAAAAAAAAAAAAAAAATAAAAGGTTTTGGCATGCTCTGATCACGAATCTGCGGTCCATTTTTGCGTAGGATGCACGGTTCCGGAGATGTGCAGATCAATTAACTCTTATCTAATTGATATCCGCTGCGAGCCTCAACCGTCATTAGCGCTCCATTGTCCTTATCTACTTATCTATTGTTGATTGACTACCGTCATTATCTATTATTCGTCCGGCGTGTGGGTCGGCTTATGCTATTGTATTGTACTCCTTTGTTCCTATCTACAACACTAATCTGAATCATCAATAAAACACATTACCTAATTTTGTTAAAATTTTTATTTATAAAATACAAAATCTTATTACTTATTATCTATAAAATAGGAGCGAAACATCTCATCCACTAACATATCGTTGTACAATGTGTTCTCTGTAAATATACTCGTAAAACTATGCATTGAACATCCCTGAAACTTATATAGCAAATACATTAAGCAATATTCGCCACAAACTGAAGTCCTATCAACATTCCAGTTCCATCTTTTAAACACATTACCTAATTTTGTTAAAATTTTTATTTATAAAATACAAAATCTTATTACTTATTATCTATAAAATAGGAGCGAAACATCTCATCCACTAACATATCGTTGTACAATGTGTTCTCTGTAAATATACTCGTAAAACTATGCATTGAACATCCCTGAAACTTATATAGCAAATACATTAAGCAATATTCGCCACAAACTGAAGTCCTATCAACATTCCAGTTCCATCTTTTAAACACATTACCTAATTTTGTTAAAATTTTTATTTATAAAATACAAAATCTTATTACTTATTATCTATAAAATAGGAGCGAAACATCTCATCCACTAACATATCGTTGTACAATGTGTTCTCTGTAAATATACTCGTAAAACTATGCATTGAACATCCCTGAAACTTATATAGCAAATACATTAAGCAATATTCGCCACAAACTGAAGTCCTATCAACATTCCAGTTCCATCTTTTACAATTTCGTACAGGTGCCCGTCCATATGAATCAAAATATTCACCGACGTCATTCGTATCGATATATAAAGCTACCCAATGTGACCCTGGTTTATCATCTGTACCCAAATTGCATATTACCTAGTCAGGTCATAAATTTTATCACATGTTTAATGTAAAATAATTGAAACAAGTTTATTCATTATGTAACCATTTATATACCAAAATGAACTTAACAAAACATAGATTCTTATGACACTATAGTTTATTCAAAATGACCTCCGTAATTTTGAATACAGGCCTTCAATCTGCGCGGCCAGTCGTCTATCTCACCACGAACGAGGTCCATGTCATATCGGCGGCTGCCTTAATTAAAGATGTCTTGAGTGACTCGAAATTGGGATGAGGCTTTGAGCACGCCTTTTCCTCCAAGTGTTACCATTTCTTGTAATCTAACGGATTCAAATCTGGAGTGGTCTTTGTGTCGGATGAAGTCGATTTCACGCGCCGCCAACCAGTCTTTTTTTTTTTTTGTTTTTGTTTTTAAAGAACGTTACCTCCACACTAGGTTTTTCTCCTGTATCGTGGGGGGCAGTTTAAAAACACAAATTTCACAAGGACAAACATCCAAACTCGGAACAATTACTTGTAGGTCGTACAAATACTTGTTCCGTGCGGGATTCGAACCCGCGACCCCCAAGCGCAGCCACTCATTGCTAAGCCACTACGCCACGGAGCTGTCAAAAGTCTTGTGTGCTCTTCGCTCTATGAGCTGACGCCGAATCTTGTTGGAATACCCAGTGCCTGTTATTGAACATGGTATGAGAAACAGGTTACACAAGGTTCGTCAGGACTGTATTTTGATACACAACTGCATTCGTTTTTAACCTTTCTCACAAAAATGTACCTCTGTTAAGCCCCAATAAGAAACTCCCAACCATACCATGAGCGAGGATGGAAAATGACCTCGTTGGACACGCGGAATACGGTTGCTCGCTTCTTCACTACTGTGTGCGTACACCTTATCATTTTGTTTGTTGTAGCTCTCTTCTACGGTAAAAAATTTTTTATCCGAAAAAAGAATTTCCCGATATTTTTTTCCCGCGTACCGCTTCACCAAAGCGCGGCATCTCTTCAGTCCCAGATCCATTAGACGAGCATTCAAATGATGTCCTGTTTTTCTTCGATATGCCCGAAGCCCTAAGTCTTCATTTAACGCCGTGGTTCTGCTTAACCCCATCTGAAGGGCCAACAGTTTCTGCTTACGTTTGGGATTTCTTTGAATTCGCACCTTTACAGCTTTTATCACTGCTGGAGTCCTAACAAATCGAGGGCGACCACTTCTTGACCTGTCATCTACACTAGAGTCTTCATTGTATCGTTTGATGGTACGATAAACGAATCTTTTGGTTATATTCAAATTTTTCAGTATATCAAAAAATTTAATTGGCGCGTAATCGCAACTGCAACACGGTCTTTTTTAAGCGTCCACTCCATATGTAAAAATGAGTAAAATTCTAAAAAGTATACAGTTTTATTTTCATGAACAATTCGAATTCAATAAACTTTTTTGTGGCCAGCATTCTAAAAGAAAAGTTTTTACTGTGTGACAATACTTATGACCTGACTAGGTATATACGTTGGTACGTGGGTGTACATGGGCAGTCTGTAGCAGCATAAACATTATTTTCTAGACTGGGGTGAATCTTTTTCAGATGTTGTTGTACATCTAGTGTATCCATGATATTACTGCTATTAGTAGATTACTACAGTACAATCTACTCAATGACTAACATAGGAATGATCAATTATGTGATTTCTAAATATTAAATTGCATTTTTTCTGTTATACAAAACGTATTTGAGTCATCAATACACTGAATAAGACGCAACACGAAGAATGTGAGATAAGGTTGTTGACGCATAAAGTTATTATCAATTCTACTGTAGAAATTCTTTAGATTAGAATTATTACTTACTGGTACTATATAAGACCAAGCAACTGCAGTCATGGAGTTAGTGTATGGTCGTTTGACCGCAGTGTATCTATCAATAATACATTTGTGTTACTTCAACGCATCAAAGGCCATAGATGTAAGTGTTTAATCTATTGACAAACTTACTTTTCTTTCTGTTATTTTTTTACGTGTGTATGATTTTGAACGACAGGCCTGTTGGTCTAGTGGTTAGTGACCCTGACTGTTATGCCGGAGGTTGTGGGTTCGATTCCCACCCAGGACAAATGTTTGTGTGATGAGCACGATCATTTGTTCTGTGTCTGGGTGTAATTTATCTATAATATTTATGTATTTAGAAATATATAAGTATGTTTATCAGTTGTCTAGTACCCATAACACAAGCTCTGCTTAGCTTGGGACTAGATGGCGTTGTGTGATAGTTGTGGAATATTATTATTATTATTATTATTTTAGTGTTAACAAATTATATTTAAATATTTTGTGTGTGTATATGATTAAGCCGTGGTAGCTCAGATGGTTAGCGCAAGCTGTAAATTTTACAGTACGTAACGCGGGTTCGATCCCCGCCGACACCAATTAAATTGTTAATTGCAATTTTAAGTGTTTATTCTATTGACACACTTACTTTTCTTTCTGTTATTTTCTTACGTATGTATGATTTAGTGTTAACAAATTATATTTAAATATTGTGTGTGTATATGATTAAGCCGTGGTAGCTCAGATGGTTAGCGCAAGCTGTAAATTTTACAGTACGTAACGCGGGTTCGATCCCCGCCGACACCACTTAAATTGTTAATTGCAATCATGTCTGAGAAAATTTCGAAGGCATGTGAAGTTCGCCAACACGCATTGAGACCGCGCCGCGGACATTTCCTAGCCATAAATACAAAGACAATAGCAGAAAGTAAAAAGTTAAAAAATACTTTTTTAACAATGACAGTCATTAGTTGATCATTAGTGAATGTGATTCTGTTTTCTTAAATTACAGGAAGAAAAGAGCAGAAGGAAGAAATGGGGTGATGGGAAGTAATGAAGAATGAATTGTTATGTGAAGTTTGTTGGAACAAACATATTTTAGTCACGTGTAAATACTTTTAACATTTTGGTTCAAAATGACACAAAATCTAAAAAATATTAGATACATCATCGACATGGACGGATTTTACATTACATATCCTCATAAACATTTTCAATGTAGAGAAATGGCTATTCTAGACGTAAAACTATCTAATAAAAATGATTCGTTTATCGATCATTATTTGTTTCAGCCAAGTTATCCTTTCAATTATTTGTCGCCAAAAGACAAAAAAACTGTTCGTTATTGTGAAATACACGTGCACGGCATTCCATATTTTGATGTGACCGAAGAATTAAAATGTGCCTACAAACAAGAGAACATCATTCCCATATTAAATTGGTATATTAGAAATTTGTGCAAAGACGAAGTGATCGCATACAAAGGTGGTTCAACAGAAAAACAATTTTTAAAAATGTTGACGACGAATGATAGAATTTTTAATATTGAAGAATACAAATGTCCAAAATACAATGATTTGGTAAATGTCATAAATTTAAACAAACGTTATGTGTGTAATAATCATATATTTGCAAAAAATAAACACAAAATTTTACATTGTTCTTGTGATGAAGTGTGGGTTTTTTACAAGTGGTTATTACTTGAAAATAAAATTTTAAATTAATCATAAATTTTGTTTGATTTCCAAAAAACATTAGACAAAATTGGTTCAACAGAAAAACAATTTTTAAAAATGTTGACGACGAATGATAGAATTTTTAATATTGAAGAATACAAATGTCCAAAATACAATGATTTGGTAAATGTCAAAAATTTAAACAAACGTTATGTGTGTAATAATCATATATTTGCAAAAAATAATCACAAAATTTTACATTGTTCTTGTGATGAAGTGTTGGGTTTCTTACAAGTGGTTATTGCTTGAAAATAAAATTTTAAATTAATCATAAATTTTGTTTTCAAATAGGCAAATTGGTTCAACAGAAAAACAATTTTTAAAAATGTTGACGACGAATGATAGAATTTTTAATATTGAAGAATACAAATGTCCAAAATACAATGATTTGGTAAATGTCATAAATTTAAACAAACGTTATGTGTGTAATAATCATATATTTGCAAAAAATAATCACAAAATTTTACATTGTTCTTGTGACGAAGTGTGGGTTTTTTACAAGTGGTTATTGCTTGAAAATAAAATTTTAAATTAATCATAAATTTTGTTTGATTTCCAAAAAACATTAGACAAAATTGGTTCAACAGAAAAACAATTTTTAAAAATGTTGACGACGAATGATAGAATTTTTAATATTGAAGAATACAAATGTCCAAAATACAATGATTTGGTAAATGTCATAAATTTAAACAAACGTTATGTGTGTAATAATCATATATTTGCAAAAAATAAACACAACATTTTACATTGTTCTTGTGATGAAGTGTTGGGTTTCTTACAAGTGGTTATTGCTTGAAAATAAAATTTTAAATTAATCATAAATTTTGTTATTAGGCAATTGGTTCAACAGAAAAACAATTTTTAAAAATGTTGACGACGAATGATAGAATTTTTAATATTGAAGAATACAAATGTCCAAAATACAATGATTTGGTAAATGTCATAAATTTAAACAAACGTTATGTGTGTAATAATCATATATTTGCAAAAAATAATCACAAAATTTTACATTGTTCTTGTGATGAAGTGTGGGTTTTTTACAAGTGGTTATTGCTTGAAAATAAAATTTTAAATTAATCATAAATTTTGTTTAATTTCCAAAAAACATTAGGACAAAATTGGTTCAACAGAAAAACAATTTTTAAAAATGTTGACGACGAATGATAGAATTTTTAATATTGAAGAATACAAATATCCAAAATACAATGATTTGGTAAATGTCAAAAATTTAAACAAACGTTATGTGTGTAATAATCATATATTTGCAAAAAATAATCACAAAATTTTACATTGTTCTTGTGACGAAGTGTGGGTTTTTTACAAGTGGTTATTGCTTGAAAATAAAATTTTAAATTAATTATAAATTTTGTTTGATTTCCAAAAAACATTAGTACAAAATTGGTTCAACAGAAAAACAATTTTTAAAAATGTTGACGACGAATGATAGAATTTTTAATATTGAAGAATACAAATGTCCAAAATACAATGATTTGGTAAATGTCAAAAATTTAAACAAACGTTATGTGTGTAATAATCATATATTTGCAAAAAATAATCACAAAATTTTACATTGTTCTTGTGACGAAGTGTTGGGTTTCTTACAAGTGGTTATTGCTTGAAAATAAAATTTTAAATTAATCATAAATTTTGTTTGATTTCCAAAAAACATTAGACAAAATTGGTTCAACAGAAAAACAATTTTTAAAAATGTTGACGACGAATGATAGAATTTTTAATATTGAAGAATACAAATGTCCAAAATACAATGATTTGGTAAATGTCATAAATTTAAACAAACGTTATGTGTGTAATAATCATATATTTGCAAAAAATAAACACAAAATTTTACATTGTTCTTGTGACGAAGTGTTGGGTTTTTTACAAGTGGTTATTTCTTTAAAATAAAATTTTAAATTAATCATAAATTTTGTAACTAATGATTTTGGGAAATCAATCTTTACCAAATCATTGTATTTTGGACATTTGTATTCTTCAATATTAAAAATTCTATCATTCGTCGTCAACATTTTTAAAAATTGTTTTTCTGTTGAACCAACTAGCAAAATTTATGATTAATTTAAAATTTTATTTTCAAGCAATAACCACTTGTAAGAAACCCAACACTTCATCACAAGAACAATGTAAAATTTTGTGATTATTTTTTGCAAATATATGATTATTACACACATAACGTTTGTTTAAATTTTTGACATTTACCAAATCATTGTATTTTGGACATTTGTATTCTTCAATATTAAAAATTCTATCATTCGTCGTCAACATTTTTAAAAATTGTTTTTCTGTTGAACCAATTTTGTCTAATGTTTTTTGGAAATCAAACAAAATTTATGATTAATTTAAAATTTTATTTTCAAGTAATAACCACTTGTAAAAAACCCACACTTCATCACAAGAACAATGTAAAATTTTGATGTTTATTTTTTGCAAATATATGATTATTACACACATAACGTTTGTTTAAATTTATGACATTTACCAAATCATTGTATTTTGGACATTTGTATTCTTCAATATTAAAAATTCCATCATTCGTCGTCAACATTTTTAATTAAAAGTTGTTTTTCTGTTGAACCACCTTTGTATGCGATCACTTCGTCTTTGCACAAATTTCTAATATACCAATTTAATATGGGAATGATGTTCTCTTGTTTGTAGGCACATTTTAATTCTTCGGTCACATCAAAATATGGAATGCCGTGCACGTGTATTTCACAATAACGAACAGTTTTTTTTGTCTTTTGGCGACAAATAATTGAAAGGATAACTTGGCTGAAACAAATAATGATCGATAAACGAATCATTTTTATTAGATAGTTTTACGTCTAGAATAGCCATTTCTCTACATTGAAAATGTTTATGAGGATATGTAATGTAAAATCCGTCCATGTCGATGATGTATCTAATATTTTTTAGATTTTGTGTCATTTTGAACCAAAATGTTAAAATTATTTACACGTGACTAAAATATGTTTGTTCCAACAAACTTCACATAACAATTCATTCTTCATTACTTCCCATCACCCCATTTCTTCCTTCTGCTCTTTTCTTCCTGTAATTTAAGAAAACAGAATCACATTCACTAATGATCAACTAATGACTGTCATTGTTAAAAAAGTATTTTTTAACTTTTTACTTTCTGCTATTGTCTTTGTATTTATGGCTAGGAAATGTCCGCGGCGCGGTCTCAATGCGTGTTGGCGAACTTCACATGCCTTCGAAATTTTCTCAGACATGATTGCAATTAACAATTTAATTGGTGTCGGCGGGGATCGAACCCGCGTTACGTACTGTAAAATTTACAGCTTGCGCTAACCATCTGAGCTACCACGGCTTAATCATATACACACACAAAATATTTAAATATAATTTGTTAACACTAAATAATAATAATAATAATAATATTCCACAACTATCACACAACGCCATCTAGTCCCAAGCTAAGCAGAGCTTTTGTTATGGGTACTAGACAACTGATAAACATACTTATATATTTCTAAATACATAAATATTATAGATAAATTACACCCAGACACAGAACAAATGATCGTGCTCATCACACAAACATTTGTCCTGGGTGGGAATCGAACCCACAACCTCCGGCATAACAGTCAGGGTCACTAACCACTAGACCAACAGGCCTGTCGTTCAAAATCATACACACGTAAAAAAATAACAGAAAGAAAAGTAAGTTTGTCAATAGATTAAACACTTACATCTATGGCCTTTGATGCGTTGAAGTAACACAAATGTATTATTGATAGATATACTGCGGTCAAACGACCATACACTAACTCCATGACTGCAGTTGCTTGGTCTTATATAGTACCAGTAAGTAATAATTCTAATCTAAAGAATTTCTACAGTAGAATTGATAATAACTTTATGCGTCAACAACCTTATCTCACATTCTTCGTGTTGCGTCTTATTCAGTGTATTGATGACTCAAATACGTTTTGTATAACAGAAAAAATGCAATTTAATATTTAGAAATCAAATAATTGAGCATTCCTATGTTAGTCATTGAGTAGATTGTACTGTAGTAATCTACTAATAGCAGTAATATCATGGATACACTAGATGTACAACAACATCTGAAAAAGATTCACCCCAGTCTAGAAAATAATGTTTATGCTGCTACAGACTGCCCATGTACACCCACGTACCAACGTATATACCTAGTCAGGTCATAAGTATTGTCACACAGTAAAAACTTTTCTTTTAGAATGCTGGCCACAAAAAAAGTTTATTGAATTCGAATTGTTCATGAAAATAAAACTGTATACTTTTTAGAATTTTACTCATTTTTACATATGGAGTGGACGCTTAAAAAAGACCGTGTTGCAGTTGCGATTACGCGCCAATTAAATTTTTTGATATACTGAAAAATTTGAATATAACCAAAAGATTCGTTTATCGTACCATCAAACGATACAATGAAGACTCTAGTGTAGATGACAGGTCAAGAAGTGGTCGCCCTCGATTTGTTAGGACTCCAGCAGTGATAAAAGCTGTAAAGGTGCGAATTCAAAGAAATCCCAAACGTAAGCAGAAACTGTTGGCCCTTCAGATGGGGTTAAGCAGAACCACGGCGTTAAATGAAGACTTAGGGCTTCGGGCATATCGAAGAAAAACAGGACATCGTTTGAATGCTCGTCTAATGGATCTGGGACTGAAGAGATGCCGCGCTTTGGTGAAGCGGTACGCGGGAAAAAAATATCGGGAAATTCTTTTTTCGGATAAAAAATTTTTTACCGTAGAAGAGAGCTACAACAAACAAAATGATAAGGTGTACGCACACAGTAGTGAAGAAGCGAGCAACCGTATTCCGCGTGTCCAACGAGGTCATTTTCCATCCTCGATCATGGTATGGTTGGGAGTTTCTTATTGGGGCTTAACAGAGGTACATTTTTGTGAGAAAGGTTAAAAACGAATGCAGTTGTGTATCAAAATACAGTCCTGACGAACCTTGTGTAACCTGTTTCTCATACCATGTTCAATAACAGGCACTGGGTATTCCAACAAGATTCGGCGTCAGCTCATAGAGCGAAGAGCACACAAGACTTTTGACAGCTCCGTGGCGTAGTGGCTTAGCAATGAGTGGCTGCGCTTGGGGGTCGCGGGTTCGAATCCCGCACGGAACAAGTATTTGTACGACCTACAAGTAATTGTTCCGAGTTTGGATGTTTGTCCTTGTGAAATTTGTGTTTGTAAACTGCCCCCCACGATACAGGAGAAAAACCTAGTGTGGAGGTAACGTTCTTTAAAAACAAAAACAAAAAAAGAAAAAGACTGGTTGGCGGCGCGTGAAATCGACTTCATCCGACACAAAGACCACTCCAGATTTGAATCCGTTAGATTACAAGAAATGGTAACACTTGGAGGAAAAGGCGTGCTCAAAGCCTCATCCCAATTTCGAGTCACTCAAGACATCTTTAATTAAGGCAGCCGCCGATATGACATGGACCTCGTTCGTGGTGAGATAGACGACTGGCCGCGCAGATTGAAGGCCTGTATTCAAAATTACGGAGGTCATTTTGAATAAACTATAGTGTCATAAGAATCTATGTTTTGTTAAGTTCATTTTGGTATATAAATGGTTACATAATGAATAAACTTGTTTCAATTATTTTACATTAAACATGTGATAGAATTTATGACCTGACTAGGTAATATGCAATTTGGGTACAGATGATAAACCAGGGTCACATTGGGTAGCTTTATATATCGATACGAATGACGTCGGTGAATATTTTGATTCATATGGACGGGCACCTGTACGAAATTGTAAAAGATGGAACTGGAATGTTGATAGGACTTCAGTTTGTGGCGAATATTGCTTAATGTATTTGCTATATAAGTTTCAGGGATGTTCAATGCATAGTTTTACGAGTATATTTACAGAGAACACATTGTACAACGATATGTTAGTGGATGAGATGTTTCGCTCCTATTTTATAGATAATAAGTAATAAGATTTTGTATTTTATAAATAAAAATTTTAACAAAATTAGGTAATGTGTTTTATTGATGATTCAGATTAGTGTTGTAGATAGGAACAAAGGAGTATAATACAATAGCATAAGCCGACCCACACGCCGGACGAATAATAGATAATGGCGGTAGTCAATCAACAATAGATAAGTAGATAAGGACAATGGAGCGCTAATGACGGTTGAGGCTCGCAGCGGATATCAATTAGATAAGAGTTAATTGATCTGCACATCTCCGGAATCGTGCATCCTACGCAAAAATGGCCCGCAGATTCGTGATCAGAGCATGCCAAAACCTTTTTTTTTTTTTTTTTATTTTTTTTTTAGGATTGTGAGTCGACGAACGTCGTGCGCCAGAACTGGTACAACCTTTCTACAAGTGCGCCAGAACTGGTACAACGTAACTACTGATAAATCCTCTTTATTCGCGATTCTGTTGGAATTTCGAAATTCTTCTTTCCTTATTCCTTATTTATAATTATAAAGGAAACCTCTGTGCAAAATTTCAACTTTCTTGATACTTATGGGTTGAACCCCTACGGGTCGGGCGTTGATGACTTAGTGAGTGAGTGAAACGTGACGTGTCTTTTTTGCACCTACATATATTTTGTTTTTCGGGGTATATATTTTCTTGTCATTTTTCCATAAAAGTTACACGTAACATGTTCACAGGTGGAGAGCTGCATTGATGATGATGATGTCAATGTTAATATGAACCTTTTGCCGTGTGGTGGCGGCGTGAAAATATTCATGATTTCTTCTCCTGGGTATAGAAACTGGTGACTAAGGAATTGTACCGCGATTATTATGCGCCAGGTAAGCATGACAATTAAGTCAGATCATTTCTAGCAGGTGAGGTTAATATCTCTCGGTCTACCAGTAAACTTTGAAGAATAAAAAAAATAAGAAGTAGAAGGAATACAAATGCGAATTTGTCTTAGTATCGTCTTTTTTATAGTATAAGGGTGACAAACGAGCACACAGTCCACCCTGAATGTAAGTGGATGCTTTGGCCCATAAACATCTACATTTATCTTCGATTACGAATCAATATGCAGATGCGTTGTCACCCCTGAGGACTAAGGTGGAATGCCTCGTTTCCAGTAAAAAAGAATCTCCAGTTCTCTACACTCACCATACGAAACACAGCAGCATTAAGCTGCTATTTCATTTTGGTAATCTGTGAAAGGGTATTCCTACCCTAGTCGAGCCGACCCATTCGCGCTACAACCGGCAGCTTGGCTCTACCACGTAAAAATGTTGATCGTTTATTCAAATAACACAGGAAGAATATTGATCGTTGCGTCACCCGTTCAATGAAACTGATTGATATACATTTTTAATGGATAACTTTAGAATA
Organism: Parnassius apollo; assembly: GCA_907164705.1. Classification (NCBI taxonomy): domain Eukaryota; kingdom Metazoa; phylum Arthropoda; class Insecta; order Lepidoptera; family Papilionidae; genus Parnassius; species Parnassius apollo. The sequence goes on along the minus strand of CAJQZP010001558.1, from coordinate 7,136,072 downwards.
TGGGTGTAATAAAGTTATAAACTATTTTTGTTTGTTATTGCTTAATTCAAAATGAGATATATCGCTTTAAACAAACCACAGTTTTCGCTAATTCGAGTAAACGTAAAATGATGCGAGCATTTTGCGGAATCAATTCTGCCACTCATTCGGAAACATTTTGCATATTTGAGGCATGCTGTAGCTATATTTACAACATTTTAAATATATTTATAATTTAACTTATTGATGATTTAATAATATCTTAATACTTCTAATTGAATTAAAATTCCAAGAAGATATTAGCAAAATACCGATTATTTGACTGCTTTTATTTGTTACTATTTCAATTTATTATGATATTATATGTCTGCCTCTGTTTTTTTCTGTAAACATACGTTGCAATTTGTTAAATTTTTATCTTTAGTTAATAGATTTTTAACTTTTTTTGCTTTTGTACGTCGATACCACAACACAACACCAAAACTACTTACATCACACCACTCTCATATCATATTTAAACAATATACTCATGGTAAAAATAACGCGCACAGTATTAAAATTCAACATCTACATGGCCAAGTTTCTTTAACAAATTTTTACATGTTTTTAAAAATAAAAAGTACATTTACTCAACAACTAGCGTCTGTCATAATTACGGTTCTGGAGAACAATAAAAACCATATTTATATAGGTTATAATTTGTGTCCAAGTATTAACTTGTCTAGGAATAGCATAGTATTATTAATTTGTTTACTATTGATCCAAGTCAATTTTGGCTCCCCTTATATTTTAACATTTTGCAACGGAAGCAATTCCTTCAATATAAATAACAAATTGCTTTCATCTGAAATGCTGCATTACATTTTTAACGATTTTTCTTGCTTTTTTGCGTGAATCACCTACAGTGAGCTCTCAATTGTGCTTTCGACAATGGCACATCATTTTTACACATGTAATATTATTATGTCTCTGCAAAAATAGGAATACCGTGAATCTCCGGATTTTTCGTGAATATATTATATATATATATATATATATGAAGAATGTGGTTTGCAAGATGATGCGGTGACCAGGATTAAGAAAGGAATGCTTCGGTGGTTTGGTCATGTGGAAAGAATGAATGCGGAAAGACTGACAAAGCAAATATATGTTGCAGAAGTGAATGGAAGAGTCGGAAAGGGACGTCCTAGGCGGAAGTTTGTCAACCAAATTGGCGATATACTAAAAATGGGCCAAATTAAGAGTATCCTTAACCGACGAGCATGTATGCGTAGGTATATGGATGTGGAAGAGGCGAGAAAGGTATGTCAGGATCGTGCTAAATGGAAGTCTGTAGTCTCTGCCTACCCCTCTGGGTGACAGGCGTGAGTGTTTATGTATATATATATATATATATATGTATATGTAAATTATATATTATTATTTTTTTATATGTTAATTATTTGAACACCAGTTTTTTATATACTAAAATTCAATTCTCAATCTGATATTAGTTATGCATTGGATAGAATTTCTCCTGAGGCTGTCTTAAGCTCACCAGAAAATTGTATGCGATTACTAGCAAAGTTCAGCTCTAAGTCACTTAAATTAATTTGCCAAAATATTCGTAGTGTAAATGCTAACATTGACGATTTCCTATTGTTACTGACAAGAATTAATATCGAGTTTGACATAATAGTACTTACCGAATGTTGGTTACGGTACAATTATTGTGTTCCTTCTTTGCAGGGATATAAGTATGTGGCATCTACGAATCCATATAACAAAAATGATGGTGTGATAGTTTTTACAAAAAATAACATGGAGAGGATTTCGGTAGAGGAACCGCAGCTCTTAGATTCAAGCTCTCTCTTAATTAAAATAGGTAGAGATACCGCCGTATTAGCAATTTATCGACCTGATGCCTTGTGTAAACAAACTGACTCATTTTTTCAATCGTTGGATACTTTACTTAGTAGTCTAAGCTCATTTCGAAACGTAATTTTGGTGGGAGATATTAACATTGATATATCTCCCACTAATACTGATGTTAACTCTCCTGCATATCTAAATTTGACTGCTGGACATGGTCTTCTTCCCTCACACTTAATACCTACGCACAATTGTACGTGTCTTGACCATGTTCTGCTCAAAAGCACTTACCCAGCTTTTACTATTGTTGTTGAAGCCACTGTGACTGATCACTTTGCGGTGATACTCTCTCTCTCTCTTTCAAAGAAAGTACAGTACATTCCACCTAAGAGTGTTCACAAGATAAACGAAGAAAAGTTGAGTCAAAGTCTCTTAAGTGTAGATTTTGAGAGCTTGTTAAATTTAGATGACCCCGATTCTGCGATGGAATATTTTATAAACGCTATACGTAACTCCATCTCCTACGCGACTATAACTTATATCCCATCCCGCAGGCGCAGAATTCTTAAGCCGTGGATGACTCCAGGACTCCTAAAGTGTCTCAGAAATAGGGACAACTTACACAAAAAGTTTAATAAATCACGCGATAACGTGGTTCTCAAAGTAACCTATAAGCCCTACAGAAATTATTGCAATTCTTTGCTCAAGAGCGTTAAATGCGATTATGAAAGAAATAAATTTGCTGAGGCTGGAAAAGACTCAGAACGTATTTGGGAGACAATAAACCAAGTTACCAATACTAGCCCTAGAACAACACCAGGCCACGAATTATTACAATTGTGACCATTCCCATGTGAATCGGCCGATAGACTTAACACCTTCTTTATCAATGCTGGCAAAATCCTTGGTGAAAAATTTGATTAGACGACAGCTATCTCAACCCATGCTACTTCTGCGGTTTCAAGTCCTAATTTAATAGAAAACTCTTTCGTTCTTTTAAATACAGACGAAGAAGAAGTTGAACGGATTATCATTGCTTTAAAATCAGATAAAGCTGTTGGATGGGATGGTATCTCCACTAGTCTTCTGAAAAAGTACAAAGACATCCTAGTGCCTCCTCTGACATTTATTATCAACTTGTGTTTGACGGCAGGTATTTTACCAAGGGTGCTGAAAAAAGCTATGGTTCATCCAATTTATAAAAATGGCAATCAAACTCTACCTAATATTTATCGTCCTATATCAATACTGCCGTCAATCTCTAAGGTTTTTGAAAAAATCATAAACTCTAGACTAGTGAACTACCTTGAGCAAAAGAATTTATTATCAAATGTCCAGTTCGGTTTACGTGCAAAAGAAATCAACATCAGATGCTTTACTTTCGGTTACCAACTACATTACGCAAAACTTAGATAGGGGTAGAAAGAGTTTAGTTATCTTTCTCGATCTAGAGAAAGCTTTTGACACCGTTTCAATTCCACTGTTGCTCCAAAAGCTTGAGGATATTGGCATGCGAGGCTGTCAACTTACATCAGTACGGTCGCGGACACCGCGCGCGTTACACGATGTTACGCTCTCCTCCCGCTTCTCGCGACCGCGACAAAGTAATAAGTGACAACAGTGTAGCTAAGTGCAAAGACTGTGAAGTGGTGATCAATGAATTACTAGCTTTTGTGGCGAACAAGGTTGACACATTAGCCGAGCTTGGACTTATACAAATATGTTTGAATGCCTACTCCTATGACGATATCGAGTTCGCAAGACAAACTGTATATAAATTACTTGCCCCACAAAAAAGGATTACTAGGCGTAAGGAAGGGAGTGAGAAGAATAGTCTGCAGGAAATAATAAAGCTAATAAAAGAATTTGAGCCGGACTGCCTGCCCGTTTTTGTGGCAAAGGATTTAAACAAGTTACCGCCAGTTACTTTTGATAGCATCGATGTGACAACGTTCCTTAAGGATATGGCGTTATTAAAAAAAGAGATCGTAGTCCTCTCTGCATTATTTAACTTATGCATGCGCCACTCATACCTGCCAAATAATCTATTACGTACCATTGTGGTGCCGCTTCCGAAGTGTAAGACTGGAGATCTCGCAAGCATGGATAATTACCGACCTATATCTCTTGCCACTGTTGTGGCCAAGGTATTTGAGCGTTTGATTCAAGCCAAAATTACACCCTACATGTGCATTGACGATGGTCAGTTTGGTTTTCGACCAGAGCTATCTACAGATATGGCTATTTTTGCCTTAAAACCAGTAGTAAATTACTATGTTGATCGCGATACTAGTGTATATGCCTGCTTTCTTGATTTGAGTCGCGCTTTCGACACCTTGAATCATGATCTGCAATGGAAGAAGCTAAGATCTAATAACGTTCCTGCTGGTATTGTTGACCTGCTCACTTATTGGTATGAGAGACAGATCAATAATGTAAAATGGTGTGACTCTCTGTCCGATGAATACTCGCTGACTTGTGGAGTAAGGCAGGGGGGGCTTACCTCACCCGACTTCTTTAACATCTATGTGAATGACTTGATCGTGGAGCTGAGCAGAACCCCAGTCGGACTTAGGCTTGGCAACCGTTATGTTAACAACCTAAGTTACGCTGACGATATGGTTCTGCTCAGCCCTACAATCAAAGGTATGCGGAAATTAATATCCATATGCAAAAAATTTGCTAAAGATCATAGTTTAATTTATATCGCAAAAAAAGACGGAGATGGTGATTTTTAAGGCGGGCAAGGGCCCAACTAATGTACCTGAGGTGCACGTGGCGGGTCAACCGGTTAAAATAGTTCAAACGTTCAAATACCTCGGTCACATAGTGACAACGAACAGAAAAGATGATTGCGATATAGAACGACAGAGAAGAGCTTTGTCTTTCTGTGGCAATATGATTGCCAGGAGGTTTGTTAAAACCTCCAAGGAGGTTAAGATTATGCTCTTCCAAACGTACTGTCAGTCTTTCTACACCTGCCAGCTCTGGACTGAATATGCGGGGCGATCTTTGAATGGTATTCGTGTGCAATATAATAACATCTTTAGAATGCTTATGGGTCTCAAACGCTATTGCAGTGCTTCAGGCATGTTTGCCGAAGCACGAATTAATACGTTTAATGCCATTCAAAGATTCAGAATCGCATCATTCGTGTCCAGGGTTGGTGAGTGTAGAAACAGGATAATTAGTGAGTTTGCGGAAAGACTGCCGGCCACAGCCTTTTATCAAAAATGGCTTAAGATAGCTGCTTGACGTGATGGTTCCCTCCATTTAGACTTAGATATTATTATAATATAATTATTTTTAATTGTTAGTAATTCTGTACTGCATTGTCTTTTTTTTTGTTGGTAATTTATATGGGTGATATGTGCCTGAAATAAAGAGAATTTATTTATTTATTTATTTTATTATTTTCTAGCTATCTCAGTGGCCGATGTCAGTGTGTCAAGTTGTCTAATAGTGTCATCAGCTCTGATTCTCCTGTCTTTTTTGGTGTTCCTCAGGGCAGTATACTTGGTCCAACCCTATTCCACTTTTTTATTAATGATTTGTGTAACCTTAATCTTCACAATGGCAAGATAATTACATTTGCTGAAGACAAAGCTCTCCTTTTTTCTGGAAGAATCTGGGAGGATGTTTTCCGGCAATCTCAGGTTGGGTTTAATATGGTATGTGCTTGGCTTAGGAAGAACTTACTAACTCTAAGTTGTAAGAAAACTAAATATATGCCTTTTGCAATCCGTACCTCATCCTTACCTAGAGACGTGCATAAAATCATTGCTCACTGTTGTGCTAATTCTAACTTTTTGGATTGTTCCTGTCCCGTTTTAGAGAAGACTAGTTTCAAGTATCTTGGCATATTATTTGACAACACTTTAACATTCCGTTCTATTATTAAAACACTATGGGTTGACTGGTAGAGAATGCCTCAAGGCATTAAGTCCGCCCTTTGTATTCTTTTGTTAAGGATGCAATAAAGAATAAAATAAATAAATAAATAAATATCACAGTCAATATATTACTCGTAAGTGGACGTATTGTCGGTTAGTGTAGCAAAAATCCAGTGTCAGTGCGTGCGAGTTTACTTCTTACGAAGCGCTTTCTAATAGCAGTTGCGGCTATAATCCCGTGTGTTGTGCTAACTATAAAAATAATATTTTAATACTATAACACTCGGTAGCTGCCTGTGGACTCGCGGGGTACTTCACCTCACCCCCGGCGCGATAAGAGACAAGTTACATAATTGCTGTCGCACTCAAGCGCCGTTTGCACCTGCATTGTTTGCATGTATACGTAGTTGCCGCGATTTTGAACATAATATGCATCAATGCTCCGCCTGTCATACTAAGATTAAGGACTCTGAATGCATGCAATGTTGTGTCTGTGTGGCATACTATCATTGCATATGTGTCGCCATTTCGCCTGCTCAGCTTAAAAACCTATCGACTGAAGTTAAGGCAGATTGGCTGTGCCCTGAATGTAAGAATAAAAAGCCGCGCAGCGATAACTCTAATACACCGGTCCGACCATCGACGCCCAGTAACCCCAAAGCTAACGTTACCTTGCGCCGTAAAGGCCCGGATTCACTCCTTGAGTCAGACGCCGGTACGAGTTTTAATGTATCACGGTCGGAGTTGCGTGTTATTATACAGGAGGAGATGAGGGTCATCATGGAAGAATGCGTGAGAGATTTGAAAGCTGACCTGAATAGACAACTACAGGCTTTTAGGGGAGAGATCACTGGTCTCACGGAATCAATACAATTCATGAGTGATTCGTTTGAGCAATGTAAAAAGGATTTGAGTGGCTGTAAGACTAAAATTGACACAATTATTAAGGAAAAGGAAACCCTACAGAGTGATCTTATCATCATTACTAGCCGTCTTAATCAAATGGAGCAAATCTCTCGGGCATCGAACCTGGAAATCCAATGTGTTCCTGAGCGTAAGTCTGAAAACGTTTTATCTATTGTAACAAAATTGAGCAAAACCATATGTTGCCCTATAAACGAGTCGGATATCTTATATTGTTCACGCATTGCTAAGAAGAACCCCGAGAGTACCCGTCCTCGCTCTATTCTAGTTAAACTTAACAGCCCCTCGCTCCAGGGACTCCCTGCTAGCCGCTGCATTGAAATACAATAAAACTCACTCACAGGAAAAATTGAACACGGAGCATGTGGGATTGGGGCCTAACAGGAAGACTCCCATATATGTAGTAGAAAATCTTTCACCTGAGAATAAGCTTCTTCACGCTTTGTCCCGTAAACGTGCAAAAGAACTTCAATACAAACATGTATGGGTCCGGGGAATGCGGAAAACTGATACATCTGAATACGTCTTAGTGCGTAATAAATCGACCCTGGACAATTTATCTTAGTTTCTTTTTGTTATTTTGTAATCTATCGTGTAATAGTATATGGCTTAAAGTTCAATAGTTTAAATGTATATTTTCAAAACGTTAGGGGTCTTCGAACGAAGACGACAAACTTGTACAAAAACATATTAAAATACGATTATGATATAGTAGTGTTATGTGAGACTTGGTTAAATAGCACTATTTTTGACTCCGAGTTGTTTAGTGATCGTTACGCAGTTTTTAGACGCGACCGCGAGACTAGTGGCTTTCATCAGGACAAATCTGGTGGCGGGGTATTGGTGGCTGTGTCAAAGCATATTTATTCCCGTAGGCTACACCATTTTGAGAGTAAATGCGAGGATATTTGGATCGAATTGAATATACCTACGGAAAAAAGGTACCCCAAATAAGCTTTTATTGTGTGGCGTCTACCTCCCGTCGCCCATTCAAAAACATTTTCTGGAACATTATATCGACAACGCTAATAGAGTCTTAGAGTCTAACGCAAAAGCGGTAATTTTGGGAGATTTTAATCTGAGTGGTATTGCCTGGAACGATACGGAGGTACCGTTTGCTGTAAATGGCAATAATATGACTAAGACTTCATTTGAAAGCACTTTACTGGACTTCATGGCTTTAAATAATCTTACCCAATATAATACGGTCCTAAACCATAAAGGCAAAATTTTAGACCTCGTTCTCTCTAATCTTAGTATTCAGTTGAAAGTGACACGAAGTAACTCTGAGCTCAGTTCTGTAGATGATTATCACCCACCGCTGGTATTTACGCTGCCTTCCAGGTATTCAGCTAAACTTCTTTCCCGAAATTATAATGAGAGGCATAACTTTTATAAAGCTGATTTTGAAAAAATATCTAATTATTTAAGCTCGATACCATGGGAGAGTGACCTGGCTTCGTGCTCCTCAGTGGATGAAATGACTAACAAATTTTACTCAATACTAAGAAGTTCTATCTTAAAATATGTTCCTAAAAGCAAACCAGCATCAAAAAAGTTTCCCCCGTGGTATACCAGGGATCTTATTCGCCTCTCACGTGAGAAGTATAAGCTCAGGATAAAATAAAAAAGTACAATAACCCACTCGACGAACTGGCATTCCAAAAAATTAAAAAACGGTGCTCTGATTTAACAGAATCTTGTTATCTTAAATATATAACTGATCTTGAAAAGTCCCTATCAGTAAATCCAAAAAAGTTTTGGACCTTTCTCAAGAGTAAAAAAAGTCAATAGCAATGCGTATCCATCTGCAATGACTTTCGATGATAAGGAAAAAACTTCTGGAACTGGTATTTGTAATCTCTTTGCCTCTTATTTTGCCTCGGTTTACCGGCCAAGCTTGCCTCTCTGCAATGTACCTGATCTAGAATACTCAGTCTCTTGCTTCCTTGGAAGTCTCACCCTTAGGCGGGAGGATGTTCTGAAAACTCTGAAAGGACTAGATAGGAATAAGGGAGCTGGACCAGATGGAATACCCTCGTTGTTTGTAGTTCAATGCTGTGAATCTCTCTCCTTTCCTCTAACAATAATATTTAATGAGTCTTTAATGAATGGCGTATTTCCCTCGATCTGGAAGGAGGCGAGAATTGTTCCAGTTTTTAAGTCGGGAGATTCGGCATCCGTGAAGAACTATAGGGCCATTTCGATACTCTCAGTCTTTGGGAAGGCATTTGAATCGTTGGTTTGCCCGGTCTTGTCCTATCACATAAAGCATTTAATTTCTCCTTGCCAATCAGGATTTTTGGCATCTCGCTCAACGGTAACTAATTTGATCCCGTTTGTGGATTTTGTTTCTAGCTCCCTTGATTCCCGTATTACTGTAGACACCATATACACCGACTTTAGTAAGGCTTTCGATTCAGTTGATCACAAAATTTTACTGGGTAAACTTTCTCGTTTGGGTGTGTATGGCAGCCTTCTGGAATGGTTTGAATCCTATCTTTATCAACGCAAGTCGCACGTTGTGGTTAATGGCTACGCATCGCATTCCTTTCAGCCAACTTCCGGCGTTCCACAAGGTTCGCATCTGGGTCCAATCCTCTTTAATATATTTATTAATGATATCGCGGGTATCTTTGATCATGCTGCTTGTTTCCTTTACGCTGATGATATGAAACTGTCTATGCAGATCGGTGGTATTAATGATTCATTGCTATTACAGGAGGATCTAGATCGACTCGCTGGATGGTGTAGGGAGAACAGGTTATATTTAAATACTGAAAAATGTAAATTTATCAGATTTTCGAGATGCAAAAACGAATTTGTCGCCGTCCTATAATATTGCCGGTCAAAAATTGCAAGAGGTGGACTCTATTCGCGATTTGGGCGTCATTATGGATAAAAAATTACGTTTTCACAAGCACATTGACCAGGTCGCAACAAAAGGTTTCCAGATGCTAGGGTTTGTGCTGCGGAATGCAATGGAATTCAAAAAGCCCTCAACAAAAGTTCTCCTGTATTTGGCATTGGTTCGTTCGGGTTTGGAATATTGTAGTCAGGTTTGGTCCCCACATTATGAGGTTCATATCAGGCGAATCGAGCGAATACAGAAGAGATTTCTCTGGCACCTATCCTACCAATCTAACAAAGCGAAACTGCTGCCCTCATATAAGGAACGTCTTGCCTATTTTAAAATGACTAGCCTACAAGGGCGAAGATTGTTTTTGGATCAATTGCTTTTTTATAAGATTATCAATGGCCTCATTGACTGCCCTGCGTTATTGCGATCTGTCAATTTTAATATCCCATACAAGTTGCCGCGTTGCGTACGTTACGTTCCATTCTCACCAAAAGGTGCCAAAAGTAGCTTAGGTCACCATGCCACCATGAATCGCTTACAGAGACAGTACAACTTAATATCTAAGTCTTACAACATCGACATCTTCTCTGACAAGCCGTTGAAATTTAGACGCAAGCTCGGTCAGTTTCTCAAGTCAATGGTGTCTGTTTGATTCAAGTATCTATATCTATTGTTTGATTTTTTAACATATAAAAATAATGATTGTTAAATGATGATTAAAATGTTTTAAGTTGTCATTTGCTTAGTGTTAACTAACCTATTTAAGTTTTATTTGCATAGTCCACATTTGCATGCCGTGGCAGACTATAATTAAGATGACGCTTAGCTTTAGTTTGATATTCATGTTACCTTAAAATCCATGTATTAGTGTTCGTCTTGTTGGTTGTCCTTTTAAATAAATAAAAAAAAAAAAAAATATGTGGTAGACTGCGTAAATTGATTTTTATATTTAAAAAATTAAGACATGTTTCTAATAGAGAAGTCCTAAAATTGGCCTATTATGCTTTGTGTCAATCTTTATTAACATACGGAATTGAAGTCTGGGGTGGTGCAGCCAAAACACATATTATTAAACTAGAGCGTGCGCAAAGATCACTTTTAAAAGTTATCCATTTTAAACCCTACTTATATCCAACTTTAGATTTGTATAGAATTAGCGAAGTTCTTACAGTTCGACAACTATTTGTGCTACATATAAATTTAAGACATACAATTTCAAAAATAACTCAAAAGGAACATTTCCGCCGTAATCATTGGTAGCTCAGTCAGTGCATTTCTTCACATCTTTTGCTAGGAAATTCTTTACTTTTTTGGGTCCGTATTTATATAATAAATTACACCAAAAATTATCTATTTATGAAGTCAACAGATGGTCATGTAAAAATAGACTCGTGGAATATCTTCAGATTCTTTCATACACAGATACTGAACAATTACTCTAAATTATCTCATAAATATTCACAGACATACACGCAGACATACAGTGCAACAGTTACAAACTTCATACTTACGCTATAAAAATACGTGGTTTTTATTTTTTTATTATATATTTTTTATTTTTTTCTCTATATAATATTATTTCTAACCATAACATAAGTGATCTCCTTATAATATTAAACTTGTTGCCAAGTAAATTCGGGGGGGGGGGGGCTGGTGACCTGTAATACGGGTCTTTGAACCTACATGGGCACCAGTCTCCCATGAATGACAAAATATTGTTAAAATAGAGATGTAACACTAATGTATTTCCATGTCGTTTGTGGTGAGAAATAAATAAATTATTATAATTAGATTATTATTATAATTGACTAATAAATCTGACCTTTAAAACTTTATTAAAAGTTACAGCTTAAATGCGCAGAGCACCTCCCGTCCTCCCTCAATTGCGTGTACTTATCCCGTCACCACTACTCCCAACACCACTACTCAAGAAATGACACACCATCGACGATAATACGACATGTGTTTCGCCTCTAAAAGAGGCACCCTCAGGTGATATTGACTCTACGGTGTCTGACCGCTAAGTGAGAGGCAAGCTTTTTTTTTTTTTTTTTTGCGCCCGAAGCAAATATGGGCAACCCTCCGGAAAGCGGGGGGAGGGAGGCGGTGAATGCTCATAGCATACCACGCAGCCGGCTGCGTGGTTATGTGGAGACTTTTACCTACTAAACACCGCCTTTTAGGAAATGGCTTAACGATCTGACTAGAGATCTCTAAGCCGTATACGAACGCAACCCTCCTTGGCAGAAAGGAGGGCGCAGTGCGATGAAATATGCAAAGAGGTGCAACATCTCTTCGCAGTGCCAGTCCGGTCCTCGGCGTTTTCCCGAGAAATAATTGCACGGCCGGTGTATAAACCATCACCAGTGGTGTCGTCTGCATAGCAATGCAATGAATGTTACCGGTTTGCAACATGGTGTATGTTCAGGGATAGGAGTGCTCTGCGCACCGACTTTGGGGTAAACAGCACATACTACATGGAGTCACATCGCGGGATGGTCGACGGTGTATTCCCCCCGTTATAAAGAGTCCAGTTGGATACGTAGAGAGCCCATCAGATCAGCTTTGTCCATCGCAGCATGTGCCAGTGAGTCCTCCCTGTGCAGAGGTGTGATAGATGGCTGACAGAAGTTCCATTGGACAGCCTTGGCGAGAGACCAGAATGCACGTGTTTCCGACGCCTCTGACTTTACCTTGAAAATGATGCTTTTGAAGGACCTGGAGGTGGAAATACTCAAATGGTGAAAAACGAGCACAAAGTCCATCGGATCGTAAGTGGTCCCCAGTTATTGTCATTCATAACACGAAACACAGCATAGCGATATTATACTGCTACTATTGGGTTTTTATATATTAAACTGAAGTAATATACGAACTGTCAGTCTACTGCAAAGTGCAACTGGGTACTCTGTGTAGCTAGTTTTAAGCAAAAAAGGCTACAGATTCATTGTCATCTCTGAGCAATTATACTGGCTCTCTATATTTTTCTAACTTCACGCCGCTACTATCCAGTAATGTCATCTGTACATCTATAAAAATAAATAAAATTGAAGTTTCCGTTTTTAATGTCAAAATAGAAGTTTTTTACTATATGCATATGAAAGTATATACGGTACTTGTAACAAAAGAGACAATTTTTAAAATTTTTGTCTGTCTATATGTTTCGGCTAATCTCCAAAATGGCTAAACCGATTTTGATGGGACTTTCACTGGCAGATAGCTGATGTTCTAAGAAGTAACGTAGGCACATTGACTTATATATTACTAGCGTAAGGACCGGACCGACCAAACAGCTAAAATGGACCAGTGCGCTGGCCCGAAAATTACAGTTTAGGCCGGTTTTAGAGCTCGACCGACCGTCAGTGAGTACGTCGGTCGCGCTTGCCTTTTGTATGAAAATTACAGAGTCGTTACGATGCTCAACCGACCGTACGCACGCGTATATTGCTACGCAATGCGTACGAGGACCGTCGGTCGACCGACGTGCTATGGAAACATATTGACGCATTCATTGCTAAACGGACCGTACGGATGCGTGTATCATCGTCAAGAAAATCGAACCTAAACTTTAATAATATTGTATGATTTTATAGGTACTTTTATTTTATAGGTTACTAGTAGTGTTAGTGATTTAAGTAATTTTATCAAACACGGCATAAGTCGACACCAAACGCCTTGCGGATGTTTTAAGTTGTCTTGTAATTTCACTGATAATTCATAAAATTTTTTGATTGACATTATAAAATAATTAAAAAAAATTCTTCATCATCGGGCAATAATGAATATAAAGTAGTAAAATCCCCTTGAAGTGCTCTTTGGGCGACGATTGGTTGAACCTGATATCTACGTCTTCTGTTCCTTATACATTTACGAATATAGTAAGCAGCAATTAAACAATTTGTAAACACGTCCATTTCGCGTACGTGTTTGTGACTGTACCAGTCTAGCTATTTTCGTTGTTCAGGAGAGCACTGAACGCTACAAACTGACGATCGGTTATGCGTATCGTCAGGACCGATGGTACGCACCGTACGATGGACGATCGGTCGAGCTCTAAAACCGGCCTTAGGATCAACGCGAATCGGTCGACAGTGGTATGCGCCCATGACAGATTTGCCTGTCACAAATATAACTAGTTGCGTGGTAAAAGCATTGATTTTATTAATATTCTATATGTATTGATATTAAAGCCAGCCATATACAAAAAGTACAACCAAAGAGCTTTATCTTCAATTTTATACAAACAAAACACGAAGAAACTTTTTCCCCGACCTATTCGATAACGTTAAATGTGTAAACTCCATACTTATATATAACTTATATATTAAATGGGGTATCTATATAGTTTTCTCATCTGGTTGGGATGTATAAATATATAATTATAAACGAAAATGAAAGGATAAATATACATAAATATCAATAAAATAAAATAAATACAAAAAATACATAGATAAATAAAAGCCCAACCAGATGGAAGCCCTCGGCAGGGGGAGACCAAACGGCCAAGGGTTAGGAAGAAAGGGAAAGAAACCGGCGGACGATGCGGGCAGTATCAAGGAGCACCGCCTTCTGCATTTGAGCCCGGAGCGGTCCGTCACGGAGTCCCAGTCGCCTCAGATGACCAGAGAGGCTAACTGGGATTAGCCCATTCGCAGAGACGACTACAGGAATAATTTCGGCCGGCAGACCACCCCACATGTCCGTCACCTCGTGAGCCAGGTCCAGATATTTTGATTGCTTATCTGTTTCGGCTCTCACGAGGTTCTCGTCATACGGGATGGTAATATCGACCAAAAATATCCTTGACTGTGCCCGCTCCATCAGCACAATATCAGGCTTATTCGCAAGAATAGTCCTGTCTGTGATGATGGCCCGGTCCCAGTAGAGTCTGGCGCGGTCATTTTCGAGCACGGCAATTTCCGGTCCACGAGACCGTATTTCAGAGCGAGCTCCTGGTGTAGAATTCTGGCTACTAGGTTGTGCCTGTGCAAGTACTCAGAGTTAGAAAGCGCCGAACAATCGGAGATGACATGCCTAAGTGACTCCCCGGGACGGCGACAAGCTCGACAGACGTCGACGGTGCCATACTTTTAGGATGTATCTCCGATAGTTGTTGGTCTTAATAACCTGATCCTGTATTGCACAGACAAAACCCTCGGTTTCCCCGAAGAGGTCACCGAAACGTAGCCAGTTGAGGGAGGCGACTGTATCTACGAAGGGCTCATGTAGAGCCTTGTAGTACCTCCCGTGGAGCTCCTTCTCCTTCCATACGGTCTCCCGGTCGGAATTGCTAAGCACTGCTGGGTCCTGCCATTGCTCGTTGGCTAATGATAGAGGGGTAAGCCCTTTATCACTAGAAATGACGTCATTATAGAATGGATCATCCGATCTCGCCAAGAAGTACTGACGGAGACTGCACACTTCGCGATTATGCATGGTGAGCGCGCTCAGAAAGCCACGCCCACCATACTTCCGCGGCAAGTACAGCCTCATTACCGACGATCTCGGATGATGCATCCTATGGGACGTCATGGTAGTGCGGACTTTTCTATCCAGGGCGTTAAGCTCAGTCTGAGTCCACCTGAGTATGCCAAAGGTATACATGAGGACAGGCATGACCCAGCCGTTATATGCGTGTGTCTTATTCACACCGGACAAAAGGCTGTTAAGCACTTTGGTCAAGCGTGCATAAAACACGTCGCAAACTGACTGTTTCACACCAGCCTCATCGATACCGATGTTCTGTGACATACCCAGGTATCGGTATGTTTCAGCCTCGGAAAGGGTCCTTAAGTTGACGGGCATAGACAAGTCTATGCCCTCAGAGTTAGCAACCCTTCCCCTTTCAACATGGAGGACCGCACACTTATCCGTCCCCAGCTCCATTCCAATGGAACTGCTAAATTCACAAGTGATGTTTAGCAGTTCCTTAAGATGGGAGCGACTGGAGGCGAATAACTTGAGGTCATCCATATAGAAAAAGGTGGGTCACTTTTGTCCCTCCTTTCCGTAGCTGAAATCCCCTCCCGGAGCCCTCCAGTAAGGTACTGAGAGGGTTAAGAGAGAGGCAGAACCAGATTGGACTCAGACAATCGCCCTGGAAGATACCCCTTCTTATCCTTATGTGGTTCTCCGCAGCCGTCATCCGCTCGCCCAGATGACAAAAGGATCGTACTCCACTGCCCCATACACTGCTCGAGGAAGTCTCTAACTGTACAGTCAATCTTGTACAGCTCGAGGACCCTCTTTCGCCATGTATGGGGCACCGAGTCGAACGCCTTTCTGTAGTCTATCCAGGCGGCAGAGAAGTTCCGACGGTTGCATTTCACCACTTTGCCTATGACCGCGTCAATGAGGAGTGGTTCCTTAGTTCCACGACCACCGCCCCGACATCCATTTTGAGCGCGTGACATCACCTGGTTTAGCTCCAGGTGACGAGTGATTCTCGCGCTCAAAATGGATGTCAGTGTCTTATATATGGTGGGTAGACACGTGATGGGGCGGTATTTGCTCGGGTCTGTGGTATCCTGATCTTTAGGAACCAAGTGAGTGATCCCAGTAGTGAAGAGGCTCGGGAGTGACTTCTGGTCGAGAGCCTCTTGAAACTGTCGGGCGAGCACAGCGTGACACACTACGAACCCCTTCAGCCAGTAATGATGCAGCCCGTCGAGCCCCGGACTTTTCCAGTTCGGGGCCCTACGGACCGCCTCAGCCACGTCTTCTGGCGTTATGGTGATGGGGTCCATAGGCGTAACACTCGCACCCTGGCTCGCCACAACTTCCATCCAAGGGCCCTCACTGTGGTTTACGGGCTCTGACCACAGGCCACGCCAGAATGCGATAATGTCAGCCTGATCCGGTCCTTGGCCCGCTCCACATACCTTTGGTCGCTCCAATAATTTATAGAGCCTCTTCTGATCACTCTGGAAGAGACGATTCTGGTTGAACCGCCTTGACCCCTCGGAAAATCGTCGAATCCGCTTCCCCCAAGCAGCGATCTTTTGCTTCAGGTCGTCTATGCGCTCCGTTAGTTTCTGCGTGATATCCGGCTGGGACAAACTGATATTTGTCCCAGCAAACGCCATCCTAACGGTGCGCATAATCCTCGGTCTATTATTACCCGACCTGAAGCTTGTCAGTCTGCCGATAAGGGCCCTTGCCTTTGCGATACGGTCCTCGATTCTTTTCCTCCAGGCTGGGATGGCGTTACTTTGTGTAGTAGCGCGTCCAGCCATGGGAAGTTTGGCGCCAATAATACGGCAAACTGCCACTGCGGCGCCAAAGAGAATCGAGTCCGTCTCGCAAAGGTCCCGGCTGGCTTCCAAATAGGTCACCAGTATTGGGTTAAGAGCCCTCACGACAGCCCGATTTCGCTTGCTTAAGGGTATGCGGGGGAAGTCGTGGTCGATTTTCGAGAGGGGTGCTGCGCGTTTCCAAAATCGCCTCTACCAATATACTCCTCATTTGCTCTAGTTCGTGGGAGACTATTTCATCGTCGTTCGAATCAACCACAACTGGAAGATCCATGGCGGCTTCCATGTGTGGATGCTGGTCTGTCGAATGTGGAGCTGCATCTCCAGCCATAGCCGATTCATTCGACGACGGAATAGCCTCACGTCGTAGTCGTTCGAGTTCGGCATCATCAAATATTTTCGAGCGCATGATGTACCGAACTCGGTCTGCCAGGTTTTGTTCCGTGACGGGGATAGACGGCTCCAGCTCAGCAAAAAAGCAATGCATCCGAGACCTATACGCTATTCCCACAGTTTCTTCCCCTTTCGCCCTATAGTACGCCCGCAATGCGTTTTCGTTCATGGATTTTGTCCAACGCATGCGACGTGCTCCACCAGCGGCGGGTGCCGCTTGCTGGGTCCGAGAAGACCCAGCCGACACCAAGCCTTCTGGTGGGGATGATGGATGCGAGGGGCTGCTAGGTGATCGTGCAGCTCCTCGCGCTCGGCTGGCGGCTCGCATGCTGCCGCGTCCAGCGCCAGCTCCAGACGCGCCCCGGCGACCCCCAGGCAGCGGCCCTATGCGCGTTCCTTTTTGTGTTTCTTCCATCATCCATTTTATGGGCGCCAAATAACGGGAGACGCCCAAGCCCGGCACCGTTTCGTGGTTGGGTCATATGCACAAACGGACCTTTGCATCTACAATTTTGCCTAGGCACGACGCTCACACCTCTTGGCAGGATGCTGACTGACTGCGCCGACGTCGCAGTTTTGTCACATAACTGTTACGTCAGCGGGCGATGGGGTCGTCACTTCCCTACGCCTTAATATTACTAGCGTAAGGACCGAGCCGACCGAATAACTAAAACGGACCAGTGAGCTGGCCCTAAACTTACAGTTTAGGGCCAACGCGAATAGGTCGACAATGGTGCGCGCGCAGGACAGATTTGCCTGTCATAAATATGTCTAGTTGTAGTAGAATGCAAAAATTACAATATAAAGATTATAAAAAAAACATGGGATATCGTATCATCGGTAAATAACCTTATATTAATTTTGTTACAATGAAATTATTATATAAACGCATTTTAAAGTTTTATTTTATAGTTAGTTTAGTTATATTACCAAGATTAAGGCCTGGGTTGGATTCAAACCCTCAAAAATATTATACATGAAAAATAAAATAATACTATTTAAAGAAATTATATCACTTTTGACGTTTCGTGTTTCTTTTTTCCCATGTGCCGGGATTTTGGCGTCACGCGTCTAGTTTATCTTTACGTTTTTTGACGGATTTATTTTTACTTCTGTTTAATTTTTGTTAAATTTTGCATGGTACCTAATATCATTTATACTCAATAAAGGTAAAACGAAAAGAGTACAAAAAACCAAATCTGCTTAATTGAATTAGAAAATCTTATTCATAAAATATTTTGAAATTCTGTTTTCGAACCGATTGCTACTGGAGCATTGTTTTTTATCGTGGTAGCCCCTCATTATAGTTGTATCAAGGATGCAACATAAATGCATCGATCGACCATCGATTGAACAGAAAGGGACATAATTCTAATTTTATTTAAAAAACGCGGTCATCATTATCATCATTACAGCCCTTCACAAGTCCACTGCTGAACATAGGCCTCCCCCAAGTAATGCCAAAAAGCACGGACCTGAGCCACCTGCATCCATCGACTTCCTGCATAACTTATCAGGTCGTCACTCCATCTAGTGGGGGGTTGCCCTACACTACGCCTACCGGTACGAAGCTGCCACTCGAGAACCTTTCTTCCCCATCGGTTATCGGTTCTTCGAGCTATATGGCCGGCCCATTGTCACTTCAGCTTACTAATCCGTTTGGCTATGTCGGTCACTCTGGTTTTACTGCGGATATCCTCATTTCTGAGTTTATCATGCAGAGAAACTCCGAGCATAGCCCTCTCCATAGCTCGCTGAGCGACCTTGAGCGTCCTCATACGGCCAGCAGTGAAGGACCACGTCTCAGATCCGTAAGTCATCACTGGCAACACGCACTGGTTGTACAATCTAGTTTTTAGAGATTGAGGGATACCAGACGAGAAGATATGTCGTAATTTCCCGAACGCTGCCCAGCCGAGTTGAATCCGTCGATTGACCTCTCGGTCGAAGTTGGACTTACCTAGTCGGACTATTTGTCCCAGGTAAACGTACTCGTCAACAACTTCGAGCATAGTGTTCCCAACAACTACCGGCATAGGTGGAACATGGACATTAAACATGATCTTTGTTTTGTCCATGTTCATCTTAAGACCTATCCGTTGGGAGGCACTATTGAGCTCATTGAGCATAGTGCTTAAGTCCTCCAGCGATTCTGCCATAAGGACTATATCGTCGGCAAATCGAAGGTGAGTGATGTACTCGCCATTGATGTTAATACCGTATCCTTTCCAGTCCAGTAGCTTGAAAACGTCTTCCAATGCAGCGGTGAAGAGTTTCGGGGATATAACGTCACCCTGTCATACACCTCTCTGCAGTTGGATAGGTTTCGAGCTCTGGTTCTGTACTCGGATAGCCGTCGTAGCCCTACTGTACAAACACTTCAGCACTTCGATATACCGACAGTTAACTTGGCACCGCTGAAGGGACTGTAGCACCGCCAAATTTTGACGGAAACAAAGGCTTTCTTATAGTCCGCATACGCCAGGCAAAGTGGCAGATTGTACTCTTCAGTCTTCTGTACAATTTGCCGCAAGGTATATATGTGGTTTATGGTACTGAAGCCTTTTCGGAAACCAGCTTATTCGGGAGGCTGGAAGTCGTCGAGTCTGCGTGCGAGACGATTCATAATGACTCTCGAAAACAGCACGTAGATGCAGCTCAGAAGGGAAATCGGTCTGTAGTTATTAAAGAGAGCGTTGTCGCCTTTCTTAAAGAACAAGACCACCTCACTTCTGCTCCATGCCTCTGGAGTAGTGCCACCATGGAGGACGGAATTGAAGAGCTTCTGAAGGACTTCAAGTACCGGTGTTCCACCCGCTTTCAGAAGCTCCGCTGTAATTCCATCCTCGCCTGGGGCCCTGCCGTTTTTAAGGTGCTGGAGAGCCATTCTAATCTCGCTTAGACTGACGGCCGGGATATCATCGGAATAGTGTCGGATAAGACTTGCTCTTGGATCGTTACTCACACTTGCGTGTGGCTCCAACGATGATGTGTACAGCTGCCCATAGAACCTCTCAATCTCACTCAAAATCTCAGTTGTCCCGGAAACGATGCTGCCACACTCAGTCTTCAGCTTTGAGAGTTAGCTCTTACTGGCAGACAGATCTCTGGCAAAGATTTTGGAGTCCTGTTTCCGCTCGATTGCTTCTTTATTGCGAGCAGTATTAAAGTTGCGTAAGTTTCGGCCGCATGCATTTGGAGATCTGTCTGTTCAGTTGCCTGTATGCTGTCAAATCTGTTGACGATTGCAGCCTCATCTCCCGTCTAACAGCCATGAGATTAAGAGTGTGATCGGAGAGTTTTTGTGTTCTTTTCTTCTGCGGTGGGTCTTGCAGAACTAAGCTCCGACCTCATGGACAGTTTCCACGAGCTTGTCATTCATATCGTCCACTGCATTGCAATCTTGTAGGCACTGAAAGCGGTCACGTAACTAAAGCTGAAAGTTTTCGGGATTCTGGATTAGAGCATGAGGGGGACGGAGCGTTGACTTCATTAGACGAGACCTCTCCAACTTAACGTTTAGATTCAGTGTGCCTCTAACCATTCGGTGATCGCTGCCAGTTTTCACCCTTGCGATCACTGAGACATCACTGACGTTACTAGTTGGCGTCTGGTCGTCATAATGAAGTCAATCTCATTTTTTGTCGAACCGTCGGGGCTCGACCAGGTCCACTTCCTGTGGGGCCGCTTCTGGAAGAAAGAGTTCATCATAAAGAGTCCCTCTTTCTCCATATAGTCGACCAGCTGCTGGCCCCTTCGATTCCGTTGCCCTACTCCAAATTTCTCTAACTTCAGCTCACCGTTTTCTCTTGTGCCTAGTTTTGCGTTGAAGTCTCCCGTCAATACCGTGTAGTGGGTTTTGGAGGAATGCATGGCTTTGGAAATATCCTCATACATTTCCTCCACCTCCTCATCGGGATGTGCCGAGGTTGGTGCGTAAACCGTCGTTTGGTGATTCTGAATATCAGGTACACGACCCTCGTCGAAATACTCCCGATCTTTACAACGTTGTTGACGATAGACTTGTGGACGATAAATCCGACTTCTCCTCGGGACAGATGGTCGCCCTCCCGGTGATAGAACAAGTTGCCGGATTCGAGAATCACCGTGTCCTCCCCCTCTCTTCGGACCTTGGATAATCCTAATTCTATAATATTCTTGCGCAACTTTTCTATCTCTTCTTCCAGCTCTAGGATCTTTTCGTCAGTTCTCAGGGTGCGTGCGTTAAATGTTGCCAGGTTGGGTCGTCGTACTCATTTACAATACAGAAGTTCTCGACATCGTAGGGTTAACATTAAAATGTAAAAGGACCCAATAATAATGCAAGTCGACCTTTAGGTAAAATTATGTTATTTTCGCTTAGTATTAGTGCAATACTGTGTACTACAAACTATGAAATAATGGTACAATTAGGATAATTATACTACGAAATCCGACCCTGGTTACGTCGTGTTTTGATATGACGTTTGTTGTTATTGCGCTACTTTTTTTGTATGAAAAAGTTAGTTGAGGTAAATATTTAGATTGGCCTATCATTCCTTTTGTAGTCATTGCTAAGGCTACATTTATTTTAGAAAAAGAATAAGAGTTCGTCGCTTGAGAATGAAAACCCATGGAATGCAATCGTATTAAATTCCACTCGGACGAAGTCATGAATTAAAGTATATAATTATTATTCAATATAAAAAAGATGTCACAGGTTCAGTTTCTCATTAGATATTTAAGTGAAATGTTACATTAACATTCAAATTAAAGCCGAAACCTAGGAAGTTCGTTTGAAAGCTGAGACAGACTTAAAGTTATAAAAGTTCATTAATTTAACGGTTGCACGCGCTCGGAGCGGACGAGCGGACAGTGACAGGAATTTGAATAACTTAGCCTTTGAAGGATTTCGAAATGAATATTATTCTTAAAAGAAAATGTGTAGTAGCCTACAGACCAATCTATACATTAAAATATGTAAGCGACAGTAGCCTAATGGCAGGGCGCTGACCGCGAACTCAAAAAGATCGTGGGTTCGAATCCGCCATTCGACTACTGTCGTGAACCACTCGTAACTCAAGCAATTTAAGCTTACCACGAGTGGTTAAGGAGAATATTAGTAATGTTTATAGCATTGTTAATATTCTTTTTAATAGTTAAAAAAAATGTAATTTCTGTCGATAATATTTGCTGCCAAGACGCTAGAGCTAAGCGTGGAAAGTATGGTAAATATCCCCCCTATGAGGAAATCTATGGGGGGAGCCTATGTTCAGCAGTGAACAGTGTTACGGTGACGGTAACGGTAACGGTAAAATCGAAAAAACTGCCTTTTATTGAGCTCAGGCTCAGTTGTCTTCCATAACATGAATAACCATTTTTTTAATTATTGTCAGTCTGTTTGTATATGTCTCTCTATCTGTCTCTCTGTCTAGACTAAACTTCGGAATAGAAACGATTCTATTAAAACTTCGCGAATAGATTGAAACAATTCTAGGAGTGATCTAGGCTTATAAAACTAGAACTTTACTTTTTTAAATCGGAAAAATAATAAAATAAATGGTCTGTCACGATTATTTTAAACTTAAATGATACCAGCTTAATAGATCTAAGATAGGCAAATTCAGGGGCGAGTTGCCAGTTTCAAAATAAAACAAAATGAAAATATTTTAAAATACTCAATATAAATAAAAAATAATCTCTTTTAAGCCGACGTTAAAAAAGGAGTAGGTACAAACCTACTGCTTTTTAATTTCCCTGTTTTTGTATATATTTTAAAACTGAAAATTTTTTTATGGCTCTTTCTTTATTAGGTAGGACCCTAATTAAAAATTCTATGGGTTGAACCTTTACTTTTTATTTTATAACTAAAATGTAAACTTCTAAACATTAATATTAGTTCAAATTGTTTACATAATTTTAAAATTTCTGAACTCAATGCTGAGAAGTAGCATGCTGAACGATGATTTTAAGTAAAGTTAAAAAATTACAATCTGCGTACTATGCTGCACTATTGCATACCTGCATTCCTTCATCTCTGAGAGGGTACTCCATAAGCAATCAGTCCTGCGCTATTGCAGGTGCTGGCGGAGTTCACACGTATTCGAAATATTTTATTCTTTAGAAATGCAAATTTCCTCATGAGGTTTTCCTTTACCATTTAATAATGGTAAATCATTAAAAATGTTTAGTTTTTACTGATCTTTTATCGCTACATGTCTTCTCGCTGGCACGTAAGGGGAATTTTTTTATAGGACAAGGGTGACAAACAGGCACTCACTCCACCTGATGGTAAGTGGTTGCTGTGGCCCATAGACATCTACATTTAACCTCGATTAAAAATTACAACATCTTGTCACCCTTGAGGAATAAGATGAAATGCCTCGATTCCAGTAAAACGGGTCTCCGGACACACTCACCATACGAAACACAGCAGGATTAAGTTGCTATTTTACGCTGGTATTCTGTGAGAGCGTGGTCCTTCCCCGGTTGAGCCGACCCATTCATGCTACAGCCATAATAGCTGTAGTGTGGCTCTACCACGTATAAAATGCGGGAAACGTTTTATGGCTTCCGATAGATGGCGGTATAACCTTTAATTTAATGTATTTACCACGCAGTTACTATATTTGATTTGAATTTTGTTTCCACTAGATTTAAAATAAACTTCTATTGTAAAATAAAAACTGACTTAAGACAACTAAAAAGAAAAATATAAAATAAATTTACATTTTGAAGTCATTGTGGCATATTGTATAGAAAAGCCTCGACTTCGAAATGTGATTATTTTATATAATATTTAGGCTTTTAAGTGGGCTAAGGAATATTACACAATATCAATATGATATATTTGATTAAAAACTTCCTACCCCATTTGCACCCTTAGGGGTGCCTTTATTCTCCAAATTTATAAGGGACCACACCTAAAGTATAACATGTTTAGTAAAAAAGAATCATAAATTGACAGTTGACGAAAATATAACAGTAAAACATACTGTCGAATGTGTATACCCACTCCTTATCTTGAAGTTGGTGAAAATACACATTCCGGTGACGGGCAGCAGCGGACAATCTCACCAGGTGTGACAATTTAGCCATGTCTTCCAAAGGGAGAGGCTCATACTATAAGTCGATGGCTCATATTTAGTAGTAAGCTACTATGGGCCGATTAAGAAGGGAAGGTGATTTGAAATTTATCTCAAAAATATTGTCAACATATCTAATAACAGTTATATTCCCCAATTAATTTACCTTCTGTCTTTAGAAGCGATGCACCGAATAAAATGTCTTAAAGTATAAAATGAAATACTGAAAATTTGATTTTTTTTTACATAAAAAGGTGAAGTTTAACTATAGCCAAAAGTAATTTAAAGTAACGACATGGTTTATCAAAGCGAAGAAAGTTCAAAGCCCATATTAAAGCTCTAAGTTTGTCCGACCCCTAACTCATAAAAGTTCATTTATTTAACGGTGGCACGCGTTCCAAGTGGCCGACGATAAAATTTGAAATTATCTCTAGCATCGACATATTTATCTTGCTGTGAGTTCAGATATTTTAACATAATATAGTACATAATATATTTATTAAAAAATATTATTATAATAGTAAAAATCTGAAGCAGATGTTTACAAATTAAAAAAAAATACATAATCACTAACGCCTGTCACCCAGCGGAGTAGGCAGAGGCTACGGACTTTCACGATCCTGACACACCTCTCTCGCTTCCTTCACATTCGTTTTCTCGTAGTTCTCTTATTTTTGTCTATCTTCAATATATCGCTAATCCATTTGAAAATTTTCGAGGCACCCTTACCTACTCTGTAAACAAAGATTATATTGACATTATCAGTTAATATTGATGTTACTTTTTGATCTGATTCTGATTGTTCTATTAAACGTAGTAGTGCCATGCTGCAGTTATATTAGTAGTATTGTTGTTAGCACGAATGGGTCGGCTCGACCGGGGAATGACCACGCTCTCACAGAATATCAGCGTAAAATAGTAGCTTAATGCTGCGGTGTTTCATATGGTGAGTGTAGAGAACCGGAGACTGTTTTTACTGGAATCGAGGTATTCCCTCTAAGTCCTCACGGGGGCTAACACATCTACGTTTTGATTCTTAACCGAGGACACGTGTAGGTGTCCATGGGCCACAGAATACATTTACCATCAGGTGGACTGTGTAGTTTGTTACCCTATACTATAAAAATGTTACTTATTGAAGTTTTTTGTTAAAGTTTAAATATAACTTACACCTATAAGCATTTTAATTGTAGTAGCACGTGGTGGCTTAGGTAAATCGACTACTGAATCGTTGGAGGTAACAGAGGGAAATAAAACGAGATGGGCAGTTGTGATTTCCTGATAACAACTCAAAATAATAAAATACTGCAGTTTCTAACACTCCCGCCAAGCGTGGCTACTATCGCAAGCATTCCCCTTATACGGCAATCTATGGGGAAGGCCTATACTTGGCAGTGAACTTTATGAATCAAAATCATATGAAAAAAAGTATTTCAAGAACTCTTCCTGATTTTGAAATGAATAAAAATGTTCAGAAAGTAAAAGATCTCAAATTAAAGGTTTTAGGCTAAGGCAGAAAAAGGGCGATCGCCCACCGAGCACGGCATTACGCCCGTTGAAAGCAATATATTTTTTATTTCACTATGGTCAAAAACTTTAGAAGCTATGATGTCGAGAGATACATAGGGATAGAAAGACGCAAAGAAATTATAACGGTTTCTTGAAAGACAGTGGAACCCTAATAATGTCAGCCTCAACCAGAGAGTAGTAAGCACTATTACAAGAAGAAAAACTTTGATCCACTAGAGAACTGACTAGCACGATGTCTAAAAATAAAATACGTTTGTTTGTACGTACGTAATTGTACGTACTGTGTTTCAAGTGGTGAGTGTAGAGAACTGGAGACCCTGAAAACGAGACATTCCATCTAAGCCATCAGGGGTGACACTACTTCTGTATTTTAATTCTTAATTGAAGATAAATGATATATACGCGTCATAGTAACCACTTACCATCACGTAAATTTGTGTTTGTTTGTCACTCTATTCTGTCTATTCGTCACTGTATTCTATTTAAAAAAAACTGTGTTAGGTACGTCTTCTTTTGTTTTAGTTTCGTATTACCGCCAAATGGCTACTCATTTTGTTAGATACTCTCACACAATGGGTACAACTCTACGAGTTAGACACTCCCGACAAAGGAATTATTTACATTCTACCTTTACTAAAAGGGCGGCTGCGAGACCTGAATCAAGCGATTTATGACGGTGCTCTAATTAACCTCAACTAACTTCTGCAACTTCGTTAAGAGTACATTTACTAATATTTTAAATAAGTGTATATCCATTAAATTTTACAGACTACACAGCTGAACATAGACCCCTCCTAAAGATTTCCTCTTAGATGGTATTTTGCCATTGCTGACACGCTATGCAGGCATTGAGTTGTTAACAGGAGAGACAGCTGACCATCTCCAATTTCAGTTTCATTCTGTCACCTCTTACGACACCCACGGAAAGATATTAGATATTCTTACACCGCCACTAACATGCATTATGCCAGTAACATAACATGCATTGTATAAGAAGAGGGAATATAGGTATTCATTGACATTTTGCTTTTTAAAGCAGATATCCCTGGCCATATATTTTCTCACTTTTTCAACTTAAAAATTCTTATTTTTTCTCATAAAGTTATACATTCGTATGTTAATGCTTCTACGTGGATACGAGTTTGGTTCTTTTTATGTAGCTATTCCATCAAAATCGATGACATATTTATCTGTAAGTCGGTGAGTCAGGAACGAACGAATTACTTAAAAAAAAAAAGAATACAATATATATAGAAGTTTCAACAGTAAAACAGTTTTAAGAGGCTTGCGACAGTAAACTCCTAATATTTTAATTTATTTAAAATTGTATATATAAATATTTTAAACAGTGACTACAATGATGAACTGAAGAATGAAGAAAACAAAGACAAATATATTTTGTATTTTTTATAAATGTATGTTTTATTATTATAGTTCCTCTTTTTTTAACGACTACCAGTATTTTATTCTCGAACATCTGCATAATTATACCTTCAAACGTGAATACCTAACAAGATCATTTAAATTCAAACCTATTCAAACTGCTGCAATGAAAGAAACTTAATGGCACCAACTGGTAAACTTAGTTTTTAGTTCTCCATTCGCGAGACATATTTAAGTTTAAATTTAAAGGAAAACACGCGACTTCTCTACGAGCATACATCATTACTTGCAAACACATGCGTTTGTGAACAGAAAACTTCATTTAACTTTACATAACTTAACTTGCAGTACAGTCTGGACAGAGGTTGAATTTGTATAGATGTTCCAATATTTTTTTAAATTGATTTGGTAAATTTGTTTACAGTTTACGTTGTAAGAGATGGTAATTGGCCACTGCAGCCTTTGGTCATCCACGCTACATCTTTACGCGCATCTAAACCAGCAGTAACTTCTTAATATTATATTTAAGCGAATTTTAATAAATTAAATGATACAAATTTTACAGAACACCTATATCAAACAAGGCTTATTGGCAAGGCTATTGAAATAAAAAAACACATTCTAATTTTAATGGAGAAAATGGCAGGGTGCTTAGGATCCCATAATTAATAAAATTAAACCTAAACCCAAGCATAATACTTCAAGACTTACTTCACTGTACTAATGTATCGGACCAAGAATAAATATTTAACAGTTGAATAGCCTTCGTTAACTGTGACATCAGGACGTCAAATAACTCAGTTCCCTGTGACCACGGGCGCTGTAAGGTGCCCGAAACGTCGGAAATTAAAAATGTTAAAATTAAACGCTATAAAATTAATAAAATTTGTTTCATTTAATGTATTAGTAAAATATTCTAATTCTATTATAATAAATATTCTCATTTCCTTTAACAGAATCTTAATTTAGAATCGTATGAAGGTCCATACAATTATAGTGTTACATACCTTGAAAATTGCTGAATCTCCCAATCAAAACTTGAGCATATTGCACTGCAGTATGTAAAATAAACAGTTTTCCATTAAAAATGCTTTTGAATTTTCCTTTTGAACTGTTTCTATATATAATTTCGTAGTAATAATGAGGTATTAGTATATTATTATTACAAATACTTGAACAAATAAAAATTAATACTCATGGTTCAATGGCTTCCAAAAATTAATCGACGATACTCGCCACGCTTGGCAAACCGATTTGTGACTACATTAGCGTATTGCAACTTTGTTGCTATACTCCATCACCAGTCCGGGTATTTTATATGTGATGATCTGTCCAAAGCTTATGGTTTTGGACAAATCATCTTCCGTCTTTTTGAATACTCCGATAGGAAAAGGGACGACGTTACGCCACTCTTTTTTAATATGTTACATAAATTGCTACCGGTACGAGGCTGTCACTCGAGAACCTTTTTCGGTTGTCGGTTCTTTGATCCATATGGCTCGGTCTTGTACCGATAGCCTAGTGTAGGGCGAATCCCACTGGATGGATTAACGACCTGGAAAGACGTGCAGGAAGTCGATGGATGCAGGTGGCTCAGGACCGTGCTTTGTGGCATTCCTTAGGGGAGGCCTACGTTCAGTAGTAGTCTGGTGAAGGGCTGTAATGATGATGACAATAAATTGCTAAACTGAATTACTCTTAGCTTTACTATTCCTTAAATTATTACACACAATAATGTATTATTGAAAATTAATAATACCAAATCCAAATGAAAGATAATAATTCCAAAATTTTTAAATACATTCATTCATTAACAAAATCCAACCGCTGTACTAATAAATCGTTAGCATTAAAAGCTCGGCTACCTCTAGATCTTCACAAAAATAAAATTGTCACCTCCTGTCCCTGAGTCAGCGGATTTAACTTCATTTTAATAAAATGAACGAGAGGGGAAAAATTACGTTCAATTCGCCAAAGTCTCCGACTGGCGCTTTTTTACGAACGCATAATTGCAAGATCATTTGGATTGATGTTTTTGTGACAAAGTGATTGAGTCGGCAAATTTTAAGTTGATTACGATCTGGTTTTTTTAAAAGATTTAAATGAATAACTCCAGTTCCAACTCTGGGAGTGCCGGCAGAAGTAAAAACTTGAATATTAACGTTGTGCATTTTGATATTTTGGAATTATTTTGCACGAATTGCTTTAATTATCACACACGAACATTCGCGCAAGCGCCCTGGGCCGCCTAAATGAAACAGCAGACGCAGTCATACATTTTCGCCCCGCCGTAGAAAGAGAGGGGGATACTTCCTCTACTATGCCGCGCCGGCTGTCTCTCTCTCTCTCTCCATCCGTCGACGGTAGTTTAACATTTTTTACCTATTACAAAAAAAGTGTACAACGCCGCTAAAGAAGTTTTCACTTCAAAAAGCCTTTTAAAAATATTAAGAAGCGGCCAGTGACGTGGTCAGTCTATTTATTACGAATTTATTTAACAATAAATCAGTTATTTGGAACCGTATAGTTGCGTTGTAATAATATCCACTACCCCATATAATCCCGTGGGTTTCGTAAGAGGTATCACTGAGAAACTGAACCAAGAGATGGTCAGCAGCATATTCCTGATAGCAGCTGAATAAAAACAACATACTGCGGTTGCGAATCCGGTAGTCAGGCGTGTCAATCACGTGAAAATATTACGTAAAGTTCATGTTTACTCCCAATTTTTTAAGCATAACATTTTTTTTCATAATAAGTTTAGTATTTTAATACATTTATTTACATAACATAACATTAAAATATATTATTAAAAAAAACAATAAAAACCTTAGTATTTTTTTTTTTGATAATAATATAATCTCGCTTTCTTGTCTATGTGGATATTTGTTTGCTGTTCGGTATATACATATTTTACAATCGATTTCAAGCTAGCTTTCTGATGAGCTAGAGACTTGAAACTTTAATTATAACTCAAACTGGAGATATAGCACAAAGTGGCCGCTACTTTAAATTATAATTATTTTCTTTCATTCCACTTTCTTGGAACGGACGGAGCTATATGTTATGATCGATGTAATAGGTCGGGGAAAAAGCTTCTTCGTATTTGATATACAAATTCAAGACATTTTTTTTAAAGTTTTATTACATTTAATTATAATACTTAAGTGGCATTTTGTGCGATAACTTGATGATATTTGGGTGGTGGTAACGATTTTTGATAAATTTTTGATCAATAAGCCTATTATTTTTATAGTCATTTAGTATTTGCCATTGTTTCCACGCTTGGTAAGCGGGTAGGCAAACGCAGTTTGTTATTTCTAGTCGCTATTAAGAAGACGATATCCCACCTATGAGACAATCTATGGGGGAGGCCTGTGTTCAGCATTAGACTTTAATAGGCTGTAACGGTAACGGTAACGGTAAATCTTAAGAAGCCTAGCCCCATTCACCCTTGAAACTCTTTATCACAATAAATCACTTAAGATCTGGTCTGATACACCAGACTTCATCATCATCATCATCATCATTACAGCCCTTCACAAGTCCACTGCTGAACGTAGGCCTCCCCCAAGTAATGCCACAAAGCACGGTCCTGAGCCACCTGCATCCATTGACTTCCTACATGTCTTACCAGGTCGTCACTCCATCTAGTGGGGGGTCGCCCTACACTACGCCTACCGGTACGAGTTTGCCACTCGAGAACCTTTCTTCCCCATCGGTTATCGGTTCTTCAAGCTATATGGCCGACCCATTGCCACTTCAGCTTACTAATCCGTTGGGCTATATCGGTCACTCTGATTTTACTGCAAATATCCTCATTTCTGAGTCTATCACGCGGAGAAACTCCGAGCATAGCCCTCTCCATAGCTCGCTGAGCGACCTCGAGCGTTCCTCAAATGGCCAGCAGTGAAGGACCACGTCTCAGATCCGTAAGTCATCACTGGCAACACGCACTGGTTGTACACTTTAGTTTTCAGAAAATTGAGGTATACCTGACGAGAAGATGTGTCGTAATTTCCCGAACGCTGCCCAGCCGAGTTGAATCCGTCGGTTGACCTCTCGGTCGAAGTTGGACTTACCTAGTCGGACTATTTGTCCCAGGTAAACGTACTCGTCAACAACTTCTAGCATAGTGCTCCCAACAACTACCGGCATAGGTGTGACATGTACATTGAACATGATCTTTGTTTTGTCCATGTTCATCTTATAAGACCTATCCTTTGGGAGACACTATTGAGGTCATTGAGCATAGTGCTAAGGTCCTCCAGCGATTCTGCCATAAGGACTGACTATATCGTCGGCAAATCGAAGGTGAGTGATTTACTCGCCATTGATGTTAATACCGTATCCTTTCCAGTCCAGTAGCTTGAAAACGTCTTCCAACGCAGCGGTGAAGAGTTTCTGGGATATAACGTCACCCTGTCTTACACCTCTCTGCAGTTGGATAGGTTTCGAACTCTGGTTCTGTACTCGGATAGCCATCGTAGCCCTACTTTACAAACACTTCAGCACTTCGATATACCGACGTCACTGGCACCGCTGAAGGGACTGTAGCACCGCCCAAATTTCGACGGAATCAAAGGCTTTCTCATAGGCCACATACGCCAGGCAAAGTGGCAGATTGTACTCTTCGGTCATCTGTACAATCTGCCGCAGGGTATGTATGTGGTATAGTTATTTATTATGGTACTGAAGTTTTTTCGGAAACCGGCTTGATCGGAGCCTTCTTTAAGGATACCGGTCTCCTTCCTTAGACCTGTGTCTTCTTATTTTCGTTGCTATTAGAGAGACACTGCTGCCCATCCACTGGATTGTTTCGCTCTATCGCCTATGATTATATGGGTTAATGGATATTCTTACACCGTCACTACTTGGTGTAAGAATATCCACTACTCCAATGTATGGCTATATCATGGGAAGCCTTTTTTGGTCTTATGGTGAAGGTCTTTTTAACCTTTCCTATAGTTTACTATATTCACGGTACGAAATGGGGCGATGATCGGTGATGTGATGCCGATATTGCTTTTTTTTTTCAAAATAAATAGATATTTGAATAAAAGAGAAAATAATGGCTATACGTATAATTTGTCCTGCTTCTGGGCACACTTTTTTTTAATTTTTTAGATGGATAAGTTTCCTTCACTGCCGAGCACGTGTCAAAGGGGATCGCCCATTTTCGGCCATGGAACGCCCAACAATGTGCATTTGTTAAAAAAATATATCTTTATTTATGATTATTAATTGCGATATTCATTTATCCTAAAACAATGGGAATATTTTCGCACAAATTAAAAGTACCGAAAAGATAAGATTAAAATTAGGTAAATCATTAATTCAGTTTGTGAATAAAATAAAAAGTGTTGCCAATCACAAATCTCATTAAAAAAATCGTTTCCCCTTTTCCATCGATTACTTATGGTGTCATTATTACAATGCTTATATAATTTTTCGATAATTATTACGATGTTATGATATAGGTTTAAAATAACCGTTGACAATGCATATTTATCCAAAGCAGCCGATACGCAACCGTTATTAACCAGTTGTTTATCCGACTACAGACGAAAAAGGATTGTTATGTTTTTACTGTGTGTGCGGGTTAGGCTATGTTGAATCGTTTTTTGCTATGGTGCTTAAAAACGTAGGATGCATTTTATTATTGAGGTTGCTACTATCAAAGAATATTTTTTTCGCTAAACTCGTAAAGTACTTGACCAACTTTGAGAATTCTTTCACCACTAGATTGTTATGAGACTGAGCCGTGGTAGCTCAGTGGTTAACGCTCGCTGTAAATATAACAGAACGCGAGTGACCCGGGTTCGATCCCCGCCGGCACCAATGAAATTGTTAATTGCAATTTTAAGTGCTGATTTACCACGTGCTCGGCGGTGAAGGAAAACATCGTGAGGAAACCTGCATGTCTGAGGAATAAGAGAAAAAAAATAATTCGAAGACATGTGAAGTTCGTCAACACGCATTTGGGCAGCGCGGCGGACACTTCCTTACCCTCTCAGAAATGAGGGGAGGCCTGAGCCCAGCAATGGGACGTATATAGGCTGTAACTTTATTTTACTTTTACATTGCTAATGAGGGCGTTAGCTGTGTGATACATTTATGTTATTACAATAATTAATTGTGAGATTAATATTTTCTAAATTAATAAAACTAAATACCTACCTAAGATGTTCAAATCCAATTACTATTTTTACAATTTAAGAATCGTATTTACACACTTTACTTACTCAGATTGATTATTATTGATAAAGAGGTAATAAATCTAAAGTAAAAGAGCTCCGCTTAAACGAAAAAACTATTTATTAAAATAAAACTAAAAGTTGAAAAAAAAGTGGTTCAGTGCGAGTCGGACTCGCAGGCCCATGAAGAGTTCTGTAGTAACAAGCATATATTTTAAATCGAGTCAAAATACTACTATCATTATCGCCAGCAACAAATTATTTTGTTTTTCATAGTGTTTGTATAAATAACAAAGTTGTTTTTGTGGTTATTTAAAATGTGCTACTTGTGTCTAAAAAAAAGGACTATTATACATTAGAGGGGTTCCTGTGGTTTATTCATTACCAAAGAGAAATAACTTATTGCACAAAATGGGTTGTTATCCATTTCAAGTCATCAAAAGCGGTAGTCAACCGTTAAAAACTAAAACAACCGTTGTTATAGGCTCGGTTGAATTCATTGACAACCTTCACATTTATAGTTATGATAATTAAACAAGCGAATTACTAGCTGATTTACCAAGAATTCTTTAGAGTATAACAAAACGCTACTGCACAAGTTAACTGTTATTCTTATCTGTTTTTAACATAACATTTAAAATGGAATCATGTTATGATAATTCAAGAAGTTAATTTCTAGCCGATTTACCACGAGTTCTCTAAAGCATAACAAAACAATACAGCACAAGCTAACTGTTCCTAAAAATACATTTGAAATAGAATTTCAATAAATAAAGGAAATTATATTTTAAAAAGCGTGCAGAACTTAAAACGCGTCAAAGATTATTCTTTTCATGATATTATTAATCGAATAAAAATCGATATCGTTTCATAGATTTTATGACAGTTAAGTGGCAACATCGAATCTGACATGTAGGCCCCTGTCACTGTTATGTCACAAGAATTTAATTGTGTGTTATTTTGTTTTGTTGGAAAATGCAATTGTTGATCTCTCAACAATTGGTTCGAACACAGCAGGTAAATAGTTGGTACATATCACGAAGTGGCATGTTTTCCTCTAAGAAATGCTATATAACTGAGTTTACTTGAATAATATCAATATAATAATTGTAGCTTCTTTATTAGGTACAAGTTTCGAGTACAGTGAACGTGTGGTGTGCCACTCGCAAAATGCACCAATAGTTCGTCTTGAACATGTATACATCAGCTGTGGCACTGACACTTATAAGAATAAGATCACACACATTGTTTGGGTTCGATTCTCCACGTGAGGAACAATTTGTGCCACGTGAGTTAAGGATAAGGTAAGATGTTTAGCATTTTTCAATATATTAAATGTGATCCTCATATCTGATAATTATACATGTTTTTACACTGATTGTATATCAACTCAAGAACTTGTTTTATTTTTTCACATCTGCACTAGCTATATCTGACAAACATACTAGCTTATTTATGAGATTGTATGAGATTGATTATTTATGATTATGAGAGCACAAGGGATCTGTGGCAGCAAACATCTGGCTGTCGAGCTTCAGCACGTCAAGCAGGTTCTGCACGTCAACAAACTTCGGGCCCGCGCTTACGTCACAGTGACCGAGTGAAGCCGGCCACAGTAAAGCATGTGCAGTACTAGCATTTGTCAGGGGTGTCACAGACAAGATTGGCTACATCTTGAAGCGTGACGTCGCTGACGCGAAGCATCAAAGTTCAGGGAAGTTTGCAGTTTGTGATCATATTCTGGACGGGCCCAACTAGCTAGACATCAAAAAAAGATTTGATAGACCACAAATCCTCTAAAAGGACGATACATGAGACTATTGAAATAAAAAAATTCTTTATTCAATAGAGAAGGAGGCTTGGTACTACCACCTGCTTAGGACCCTGTAATTAATGAAATTAAAATTAAACCCAAGCATACCACTGCAAGACTTCAAGACACAGTAAGTTCATTCTGTAGATCGGACCATAAATAAAAATTTAAAATATGAAGGTACTCCGGGTTAACACTGACATTGGGACGTCAGTCACCTCAGTCTGCCGTAACCATGGGTGCTGGAAAGCACCCGAAACGTCTGGAATTAAAAATCAAAGTAATAAAATGCGATAAAATCGATAAAAATAGTTGTTAAAAAAACTGCATTTGTGAAAATAAAAACTTCTATATTTTCAAAACCCCGATGTTTTTTAAAGCAATTCCTTTACCATTTCATTGTTTTAATTGCATATTATCATATCTATATGCTTTTATATGTGGGCACTCATGGCCGAAGTGTCTATGAAGAGTGGGCATTCCCCTTTGCGCTTAAAATTGCTGCTAGTGCAGATCGAACCCAGGTTGTTCACGTACTGCAAAATTAACAGCAAATGTTCAACCCTTAGCTACCACGGATCATTGAACATGACTAATATACATTAAAACTAACAAAAACATTTATAACGAAAAGCATATAGGTCGGTTGGTAAGGTATAGTTTCAATTATTTTAATGATATGTATTGTTTCAATAATGTTCTATTCATGATTTAGAATAGTGACTGACAGATTTCAAGAACCTTTACACATGTTTGGAACTTAAAACTAATCGTCTGTTTTGTATGATGTTAAATACAAATGAACAGTTATTAAAGTCGGATATTTATTGACAGATGTAGGTAAAAGAACAATACTCTCTTTGTTGATTAATATTGATTACATTCTAATATATACTAGTACACTGTTCGGTCATATTTTACATTATTATCTAGAGAGTTTTATATCCCCAAAATTATTTTAACTAAAAATTACATAATATGCTATTGTAATTCACTTTTCATTCTTCATTAAATGATTTGTTAAGTTCATCGAAAAAGTGCAAATTTTGGGCCCTGGGAACACGTCCAATGGAAAATATGTCTTACCGTTATATCCTTTTTTTTACATGGGGAAATGCCTACGCAAATCCGCCTGACGGGGCCAAGGACGGGTTGTGTTGGACTTGCACTGACTAAAACCCAATGGTATTCCACCTTCGTCGAATATTGGTAGGAACGCTTTCACACACATCCGCAGTCCCACCAACACTGAAGAGGCTCCCTTCTGTGGAAAGCTACACTTCCCCCAATCTCCTTCTCAATTGAGAAATTTAAGACGATAAAGAACACATTACGCGCCCTCCTCCGCGGCCTCCAACTTCACATGCTCAACAGACACCCCCGTGTCCGATGAGCGAAGGCCATGGGGCCAGGAAAAACGAGCACTCAGAAGCACTAGCCTTCCTGACCCCAGCGGTGGATCTGGTCTATGGCTCCGCCACCAACCAAGATTCGGCTGCGAAGGGTAGGGAGAGCAGCGCCTCGCAATACCGACACTCCTCTCCCCTCGCAGCCCCACCACCACCGCATCAACGGTGCGGCCCCGTTTGAGTCTCGCCATATTAACACTTCTCTTCCTCCGCGACTCCACCTCGGCTGCAGCAGTAGGGGGAGAGCCCCTCTCGCCACAGCCCACCGGCACACATCCGAAGTGGGCTCGACAAGCCAACTCGAGGTGGCCACCTTGGGTCAACCCTTCACAACTCGGGCCAACCATGTGGGTTCCTCTTTGTTCACCGCGGGTGATCAAGCAACGGCTACTAACCCCCCCCCCCTGCCAGAACAAGGCAGGAACCCGTTGGGGGGGGGCACCGTTATTACCTATCAAAACCCCACTGCTGAGCACAAGGTCTCCCTTATATATCGACTCATAGGGGGGATGATATTTGCCTCACTTTGTAGGTGGCCGGCAACCGCAGATTTTTATTTCTTTAGTTGTTTTTAGGAAGACACTGCTGTTCATCTAATTTGATTACCTCTATCGCCTACGTTACGACACCCACGGTACTATATGGTATGGTGGACATTCTACTGTGTAATAGCGCTGTAAGCTCATTTTCTTTCTTAGCTGAGGCCAGAACTATAATATAGCATATACCTAAAGTTGCTAAATTAAATAATTTTGGAAATGTCAAGTCCCACTAACCTATAACCAAAAATTCAAAAGGAAAGTGCACTGATGGCTAAGTTATGCGTTGCACGTATGGAAATGTGTTAAAAATTGCATTGCAACTGTGATCGAGTTCCGAATGTCGTTAAAATCCTATTCAAATTAGATCCATTTACAAAACACTGACGGCCAATGCAAGCAGTAAGCTTTAAAAGCAACTTAAAAACTTTTTCATGCTTAGAAAAATGATATACGTTTTTAATTACAACTTACTTTTCCAAAGTATCAAATCATTTATTTACAGAAAATATATAATATTTATCACCTAAATAAATGTATCCGAGAATTGTCGTCGACGTTGATGATAAGAGGGCTCTTCTTTTCTCGCTCAAAGGCTAAGTACACGCTGCGAGGAAACGCAGTCAGCGCTCTTTGCACTATACCGCGGCGAGTAGTTCTGTAAGGTATATTTAAGTTATGAGTTTTAGTTTTTTAATGTGGTGATTAAAACTAATTTGAATATTAAAAACAATTTTCTAGAAGGTTAACAAGCGAGCACACGCGCTTTGTGCACGCCCGAAACTATTTTTTCACGTACTGTGTGCTGCTGAGGTCTATAGACACGTACATATCTATCCTCGATCGAGAATAAATTGGCAGACAGTGTAGTTGTGTACGGCGTAGACTGGTGATGCAGTTGTTAACGGATGGCGATATTTACTGACGTGCTGCTCGTTTCCCTTCTCAGAAAATACTTTTTTTTTCTTCCTAGAAAAAGGGCTTAGTCGATGAAGTGATTATGACGCCCTGGTACGAGTACAACAAAATTCTTAAATAAGATAAATACTAACAACTATTATTATTATTTATTATATAATACTTAATCTCTTATTTACTAACACATAAAGCTTTTTAGCATCTTCTGATAATGGGTCTGATAAAATACTATTAACACTGCCAATCAATGACAAATGTAAAATAAATTTTTTTCTTTCTCTGGAGTTCTGGGTACATTCTATCGAAAAAAACTTGAGACATGCGATAAAGTAGCTAGATGTCGTAACCACCTAGAAACGCTGACTTGGTATATAAGGATTGATATATCGTGTTTTTATTAACAATAATATACTTTGTGTCTTTAAAATTTTTATTACTGTTACGAGCTTGAGGTTCGTGACGATAAAAACTGCCGATTGAATTACCAAAATTAACAATTTAATTCACTTACTACACTACACTAATTAAAATTTAAAACACTAATAATTAATCACACTGATTCACTTTATTTTTCTCCGAAGCTTCGCTTGTCTCGCCAAATTAAATACTTCCCCGATCGCACCTTGCAGGGCCTATAAATACACATTAGCACCGAAACATCCAGAACATTCAAGTAAATACGCGCACCAATCGACAAGGCGCCGAAAGTTCGAGTGTCGGCTTCTAGAAGCTTAGTTCTTCGTTTCGAAACCAGATGGCGCTGTCGGTTTAAAGATTAGTGATGTCATTTTCTGGACTATCTAGACATTTTCTCGTCCCTGATACTACATGACGTCATCTTAGGCGTGCAACACTGCCCCCTCCTAAGACATGCTCGTCCCGAGCATTATCGGCCCCATAATAACGCGCCAAGCGATCCACATGGACGATCTTAGGAGTCCCTCTTGCGCCTTTCTGTATCCGGTAGGTTACATCGTTGATCCTGGTTACAATCCGGTACGGAGCGTCCCATTTAGCTTGAAGCTAGGAGATTTCCCTTTGCTGGGACTGGATTGTGCAACCACACTAGTGAACCTTCGTCGAACCCTTTATTGTTCATTTTGCGGTCATACCGGGTTTTCATCTTCTCAGACATTGCTGGCCCGATTGTCTGACGTGCTCATAAATGTCATTCATTTTATTCCGCAAGCCATTTGCATAATCGGTTATACTGCGTGGGGCATCAGGTGGTATCCCGGTGATCAGGTCGGCAGGCAGCCGTAATTCTCTTCCAAAGTTTGTGAAAGCTTGTGTCACTGCTGTACTTTCGTGAACAGCGCTTCGATATGACAACAAAAACGGTTGTATGTGCTTGTCCCAATCTCGTTGCCGATTGTCTACAAATTTTGCTAGGTACCTCTCCAATGTCTGATTAAATCGTTCTACCATTCCATCAGATTGCGGGTGATAAGAAGTCGTTCTTGTTTTATGAGTACCCATAACTCGGTGAGTTTCCTGGAATATTTGAGACTCAAAATTCCTTCCTTAATCGCTGTGAATCTCTATAGGTACTCCAAAACGACAGAAGACTTCATGAACTAGTTTATCTGCAACTGTTGAAGCTTCTTGATTTGGAATGGCGAAGACTTTTGGCCATTTCGTGAATTAATCCATCACAACCATGAAATAATTGTTACCGCTTTCACTCTCCGGAAACGGCCCCCCCCCAAGTCAATGGCTATTCTCTCCCATGGTGCACCAATATTGTACAACTTCAACGCACCTCTGCTACGAGTCTGAGATCCCTTTATAGCCGTACAACTTGTACATTTG
The DNA here is from genome assembly GCA_907164705.1 of Parnassius apollo. Classification (NCBI taxonomy): domain Eukaryota; kingdom Metazoa; phylum Arthropoda; class Insecta; order Lepidoptera; family Papilionidae; genus Parnassius; species Parnassius apollo. The sequence goes on along the minus strand of CAJQZP010001558.1, from coordinate 7,096,254 downwards.
CGACACCAGTCCTCGATGTCGTTTCGACATTGGACCCAGTAAATTCGTTCTCGGATCTTCAGTAGAGTTCGTTTAACTCCCAGATGGCCTCCGGAACAATCATTATGGTACAGCTGTAGAACATCCGGTACTTTAGCCTTAGGGACAATCATTTGTAAATGACAGCTATCTCCCAGAACATTTTCCCATTTACGGCACAGAACTCCATCCTGAAGTAGCAAGCTGTCCCACTAGGCCCAATAGCTTTTAGTGGTCGAACTCATTGCTGAGACGTCGCTCCACTTGGGCTTGGGAGCACTGGCCTTTATCCATTCCAGAATCGGCTTGATGTCCGGATCTTCCTGCTGTGCACGTTGTAAGCTGTCCTTCCACTCGTTGCTGAGGTGGTCTGCCCTGAGCATCCTCACGGATACCACTTCCTTACTCTCTTGCCTAGTACAATGTCTGCAATCTTCAGGACAAGGTCTTCTTGACGATATATCTGCGTTGCCATGAGATTTCCCGCTGCGATGTTCGATCTCAAAGTCGTATTCCTGCAGTAGTTCAATCCACCTCGCAACTTGTCCTTCTGGATTTTTGAACTACCATAGCCATTTTAGTGCAGCATGGTCAGTTCGTAAGTAAAATTTTCGCCCCAGAAGATATTTGCTAAAATGCTGCAACGACTTTACCACAGCTAGCAATTCGTGTCTTGTGACACAATAGTTCCTTTCCGGTTTTGACAACGACTTGCTGAAGTACGCTATCACGACATCTCGGTAACCGTTCCGTTGAGACAACACACCGCCGAGCCCTGTATCACTTGCGTCTATGTCAACTATAAATTCTTTGCTTGCATCAGGGTATCCCAAAATAGGTGTTTTGCACAGACGGTCCTTGAGCTCCTGGAATGCGATATTGCAACTTTCATCCCAGCAGAAATGTCGCTTCTCCTCGGTTAGCTTATGCAGAGGTTTGGCTATATCTGCGAAGTTCTTCACAAATCGCCGGTAATAGGAGCACAAACCCAGAAATGCTCTAACCTGCGTCTTGTCTTTTGGGACCGGCCAATCCTTGACAGTGGCGATTTTTGTTCTTCCGATACTGCATACCCCAAAAAGTTAACTTGCCGTTTGAATAGTAAACATTTCTTCGGGCTCAACTTGAGGTTGGCACTCTGAATTTTCATGAGCACGCGCTCCAGGTTTTTAAGGTGTTCCTCAAACGTACGGCTTACGATGATGATGTCATCCAAGTAGACCAGACAGGCATCGCCAATTAGCCCGGTAAGTACAAGTTCCATCAGCCTTTCAAACGTTGCTGGAGCATTGCACAACCCAAACGGCATTACTTTAAATTGCCACAGACCCTTTCTCGTCGAGAACGCAGTTTTCTCCTTGTCCTTAGGATCAATTTCAACATGCCAGTAGCCACTTTTTTTGATCCAGCGTGCTAAACCACTTTACTCCTGTAAGCATGTCCGGGTGCAATTTGCATCTGTCCTTCTTCGTAACGTCGTTCAGACGGCGGTAGTCAACACAAAACCGCATGCTGCCATCCTTCTTCTTTACAAGCACCACTGGTGAACACCATGGTATAGGAAGGTTCAATAACACCATCCTTCACCATTCCTTCAATCATGGTTTCCACTTCCTTTTCACGTGCTACCGGCAATCTTTTTGGCCGCTGACGGATAGGTAATTCTTCTCCTGTGTTTATTTTGTGTTGAACTAAGCCATTCTTTCCTATGTATGCATCGTTTGATGAGAATACATTGGCATACGTGAGTAACAACTTCTTCGCCTTGACCATTTCGGTCGGGGAGAGAACGCTGCGACAGTGTTCCAAAAGTGTGGTCACTCTCGTTTGTGCATCCTTGCTGGGAGGATAGGTATTGGCACCGACGTAACCAATCCACTACCTCACAAGTACCAACCAGCGTGCCTTTTTCTATAATCTGTTCCCGATCACAACGGTTCAGCACACGTACTCCTGAGATGTCAGTGGTTCCGAACAAGGTTCAAGCTACTTTCCATGGAAGGTCATTGTTTACCCTTTCCACAAGTACACAACGGTGAGCTTGCCCCTCGTTTCGGGGAAGACTAACCGGAACAATCGTTTCCAATTTCGGCGGAAGAACAATCTGCTTAATGCTGTACACGTTCCCTGGTAACGCACCTTCCATAAAAAAGGTCCTCCTGTCCACATTTCAAAACACCTTGCTTAACGTCGATCTCACAAAAGTTATTCCTCATAAAGTCTAGGCCCAGGATGCAGTCGTCCATTATATCAGCCACGATGACATTATGCAGGAAAATCACGTTGCCTAGCTTCAACTCCATCTCCTTCTCTCCACGGACGGGTATACGCTGACCAGTGGCTGTTACCAAATAAATGCGTTCTCGGTTGTATGCGGAGTCCCCAAGGAACTGACTTATAAGTTGGGAACTAGCAACCGTACGAGAGGCTCCAGTATCTATGGTCAGTTTACACGGCATTCCGTTAACCTCGCCCTTGATGATCAGGCTGTTTCCATCATGGGTTTGTGAGATTGAGATCCTTGGGGCTCTTTTAACATCAGCCAGCACCCGCCCCGCAGTTCTGGCTTTTACTCGTTTCCCTGCTGCTGTTGGGCGGGGCTGTTAGCTGTACAACCCTCCTGATATTGTTCACCTTTCCTTTTTAGGGTTCGCTTAGGGCAGCTGGATCGAAGATGGCCCCTTTCCCCGCAGCCATAGCACGTAGGGTTGTATCCTTTATTGCGGTCGCGAACCGTAGCTGCTGCAACCTCCCTGACGCGATGGGAGCGAAGATCCTGCCGCACGGCTTCCACCTCCAGTGCATGGGCCAAGGCGTCCTTAAGCGTCTCGTGGGGCCCGAGCCTCACAGTAGCTCTGACTTCAAGGTCGCGGATGCCGTCGATGAATGTCTGAAACAGATTCCCTTCAATTAGCGCAGGTACAGACTGGTATGCTTTCGAACCATCTTCTCCACCTCATGGGCCCACTACTGCAGGTTTTCCTTGCTGCGATCTTTAAACTGCGCGCGAAAGACGTGTTCCATATCTTGCCTCCAACGCCTCAAGGAGCTGCTCGTAGGTTACTTTCTTACTGAAAGCTTCCAACACAGTTAAAGCTTGGTCGCGCAGGCCTAGGGTAAGTGCAGTCATGGCTTGGCTTTTATTCCAGCTGTTCGCCTCCATGACGGCCTCGAACTGGATTTTGTAGGCCGACCAGGAAAAAGTCCCGTGGAACGATTGTTCACATGGTTGATTCGGGTTTCATGTTTTTTGGGTAGCTTCCGACAAGTAGTTGTCATGTTGAGCAACCTTATCCTTCACCTCCCGTATCTCTTTCCCGAAGGTAGCGTGATGGTACTTCATAAGGAGCATCTGCTCTTCCAACCGACGGGCCTGTTCCTCTTGTCGGCGGGCCTGTTCTTCCTGTCCGCCCCGCAGCTGCTTTTCCAACCAATGGACCTGTTCCTCCTGTCGGCGAGCCTGTTCCTCCTCTCGGCGAGCCTGTTCCTGCAGCATCACCATCAGAGCACCTAAGTCAGGTGCTGCAGATGTAGGAGCTACTGACGGGCCAGCCTCCGTGGATGGCAGTTGGCCCTCTAACGTCTGCGGCGGTGCACCACCAAAACAAGGCGCCGAAAGTTCGAGTGTCGGCTTCTAGAAGCTTAGTTCTTCGTTTCGACACCAGATGGCGCTGTCGGTTGAAAGATTAGTGATGTCATTTTCTGGAAAGTCCCCCCCCGCTCTCGTCTCTGACACTACATGACGTCAACTTAGGCGCGCAACATTACTTTAAATTTATATTACTCGTAGCCATGTATTGAGCAGTGGTAGCTAAGGGGCTTGGCGTTCGCTGTTTTTTCGCATTAGGCAAGCAACCCGTGTTCGGTCCCTGCCGGCACAATTAGAATTTATTATTTAATATACAGTTTTATAATATAAAAACGTAAAAGAAACCGTTACGATAATCTAGTCCAAAGTAGAGCCAGAGAAACCGATGCAGCCCCATAAGTTGAATTGGTAATGGGTGGGCAATATAAAACGATGAATCGACATTCGATGGAGAAGAAAAGTTCTTGAGTGACAGTCTCGTACCGGTAAACGGAGTATAAGATGGCACCTCACTAGAAATATTGAAGTGGTGATGGATTTTGGTGGCTTGGGAAAGACTTTTGTTTCATTACTTCAGGGATGCCAACATTCAGTAGTAGACTTGTGAAGGGCTGTAAAAGTGAAGGTGATTATTTGATGAATTAAAATCTCCAAAAGTATACTGTATTGATGGTTAATAGGAAAACAATGGATACAATTGGATAATGATTAATTGCTATTTTTCAAGCGCTGACTAAACATTTAATTGGAGCTGAAAAAAAAATCATAAAGCCTATGTTTCTGATGTATAGAATACTTTGTGGACATATAAGGGAAGCAGACTTATTGCTTCCTAACTCCATCAGAAATAATAGTTTTAAGTCTGCGCTATATTAATATCATCTCATAGCATATTGACATTATTTACATGCAGTGAGACGCATATTCATAATAGCAAACTAAAAATCCGTTGCAAATTGTAATTATTTAAATTAGAAAATTATTTCATACAAGCAAACTGCCCTGGATTTGCCTGAATAAGATCTATTAATGTAGCATGATTTAGATTTATGAAAATCAAAGACAATTTTATTCTATCAGTTATTCGTTAAAAAAAAAACAACTCAAGTTTCTCAGATAAAATAATCTAGATCCCCGCTTTTTATTCTTTTGTAAAATTTCATCACAATTGTTTCTGCCATTCTAGAAAAAGAACTTTTTTAAATGGTTGTTCATTTTTTATTAGTATGCAAATAATTCTCTAGATTTAATAAGTTATTTCGATACAACAGACAGACAATTTTATTTAATTTATTTAGTAAAGAAATGTGTAGATTAAGTAAGAAAGTTATTTTTCTTAACCCAACCATGCAGTCGCATGCACGGCAAATCCCGAGCGGTCGCATGTGACCGCACCCACCCGCAGCACTTAAAACCGTTAAAACTTATATTTAGAGACTACTTTTCTATGAAGAAGTTTAGCATTATAAAATCTATACAAAATTCTCTTTATTTATAAAAGTCAGATTTTACTTCATTACAAAAAGACTATTGTATTTTGGTAACAAGAAAAAAACTTACCAAGCAAATGTCGGCAGCGTGGAAATCACAATTAATTCAACACTTGAAATTATTTACGTAAAGATAAATTATATTCACACAAAAACTTTTATTACAATTTTATAATAAAACACTATACTAAAACACTAAAAAAACACTAGAAAAATCCAAAAATCAACACAATAACATTCACGCAAAAACGGCGTACGTAATGAACGTGGATTATAAATAAATATATATACATAGAATAACTATTTTTTATTGCATTACAGGATAAAAAACTTTATATTGATTCTAAAATGCTAAAATTCTTCAAGAAAAATAGTCTCAAAATACAAGTTTTAATGGTTTAAAGAGCTGTGGGTGTGCGCGGTCGAATCCGACTGCTTGAATTTTGACGGAATAGCGCCGCGGCCGAATTCGGCTGCTAAGAGATTGAATGATTAATATATCTTACAGTTTTCTCACTCGTAGATTAGCTATAGCATCGCAATGGTTAAAAGAAAAATAAATAGAAAAAGAAAATAAATATTAAGCAAGTCACGTCTGCACAAAAATTCTTTTGATATACACGAAATCTCGTATTTTGTGGGTCATACGTGCTTTCACCAAATTGTACGCGTAAAGTATACTTAAAAGAGCTACGCTTCGGTAGACTACAGGAGGTAAGCTAAATCGCATTTGCCTCCTATAAAAGGAAGTCGAGACAACCGCGGAGAGCGTTCGTACGTAGTGATATGAAGCACGCGTTTCCATTGGTTTTATTTTAGCAAATATTTTTTTAATTAGCATCAGGCCTTAAACAGTGCTGGGCTTGTACAAGTACCTCTATAATACAGGAAATTTTGTGTTTTTACAATCTTGATACGCGCAGCGGCGAAGACAGTGATGGAAACACGTGCTAGAGCTATGCTGCAGTTGTATCATGGTTATAGCAGAAATGGGTCAGTTCGACTGGCAATACCAGAATAACGGCGTGAAACGGCACAATAATGCTGCCGTTTTGTTTGGTGAATGCAGACAACCGGAGACCCATTTTATTGGAAACGAGGCATTACATTATAGTCCTCAGGAACGACAACGTATATGCATTTTGATTTATTGAGGATGACCAGGTAACTATGAGTTATAGCTTCCACACACCATCATGTGGACTGTGTGCTCGTCTGACACACTTATTCTATAAATAAATACATATTATATAAATGAAGTTGTTTCGACATTTGGCTATGTTAAAGAAACAATTTAAAAGCTTTTCTTAAAATGCGATTTAAAAATAACTTAAATAAATAAGTAGTTTAAATCCGAGGCAACATTTGGCATATACATTCATTTATTGTTATTAATTTATTGTATTGGATATATACAACGTATGTGTAGTGGACACAGTCAACGTTCGGTTTTATAAAATAAACTGACACCATAAGATCTTTCTAGCATATTATACTCTTGCGACATTTACGGTACGAAAGGGGTAATGAATACTCTAACGTCGCTTCCACCTTCCACACTGTTAAGTAGAACCAGAAAGTACTATTCACTTGAATTTTAATTCAGCAGTGCATTAATAAGCAAGCAAAATGTCGAAAATGAGTTGGACCGATATTAATTTTCTTGTTTCGTTTGAATAAAAAAATATGATTTTTTTTGGATTTTATTGTTATACTCATCGTAATGTCGGTCTATAAAGTCTTAATCGTGGACTTTGGGTTGTAGAATATGAAAGTAAATGGAAGACGTTATAGACAACGCCTGCGATCCTGCTCAAGAATTGACTGTTATTCATTTTTTCAACTGAAGCCGCTACAGGCGTGACATCACATGTAGTAAACTCCAGCAATCAAAAACGTCTGTGTTACTTTCCTTTTTCCTTTCCTTTCACTATCGTTTCTTATTATTTTTAATTTTATTCTTTGGCTGTAAATTCAAAAATGCAGCATTAACCTCAACTAAATAATGCAGTTAATGTCGTAACGGATTGGATAATGGCATCGCGCCCAACCCCAGTGCGCCCCATAAGGATGCTTATGAAGCGGTGTTGCAGTTTATTTAATTTCCTCAAAGGTATTACGTGGAAAAAGCATGTTTTCAAGTACCGCCTTTCACCTCATTTCATGTACTTCCTGGAAGTACGCGAGATGGTTGAATGCGAGAAAGGTTTTCAGTGTGTCTCTTGTATCGTGTATATAGTTGCATAATTTTCAAAGAATGCTAGCACATCACAACAGTTGCCTTCGCGTTAACCACTTCACTATTTCGCTACTGCTATTACGCTACTGTGACTAATATCATCTTCTACTTCATCATCCTGTGTAAGTTGTGCAAGGAAGAAGAAAACTCCTAGTAAGTTGTTTAACAGTTTAGGCGATCCTGCCTATTGCCTTCTACTGTCATCTATCAGAAGCCATAAACCTTTCTTGCATAATATGTCATAGTCGCCACTTACACCATTATTGGCTCTAATGACTTTCTTTCATATTTTAAATGAATATAATATCACACCAAAACATAAATGTGGACAGGGTACTATGTTCGGTTCAAATGACGTTCGGGGTTGTTAGCTTCGCCGATAAAAGAGTTGAGATCTATACTGGGGATGACCGTGCTTCTTAGCAGTTTCTCAAATCATAACTATAGGAATTTACTACGTTGTTTAGTTAATTTTAAAGAAAATTTGTTACAATATTTGATAATAACAACCTCTTTTCTTGAAGGTCCCTAAGCCGTATCGGGCCGGAAAATTTCTGGTGATAGTAAATTACACAAGGAAGTTGTGCGAGGAAGACCGAAAAACTTCTTTTAAATCGCACGGTGGTGGAACGCCAGTAATCCAGATTGTATGGATAGTATCGCGAGTTTTGCCGCGAGTTATGGTAGTGAAATTATGCGGCTCAAATTAGTCCAAACAACTACTAAGAGCACTCCCCGTGGTAGATGCGATAAAATACGAAAAGAGATGCAACATCTCTTCGCAGTGCGAGTGAGTCAAGCCGATCGAAAAGAGCGGTCACCGACAATTCAAGATACCATCCTAACCGTCTGGTGGATGCATGGCGGTCCACTACTGTGCGTTTTACTGGGAGTTTTCTACTTCGCACAACTTCTCTGTGGAATTGTTTACCAGCAATTTTTCCGGACCAATACGACTTAAGGACCTTCAAGAAAAGAGCTTACTCTTTTTAAAAGGCCGGAAACGCACCTGCAATTCCCTTGGGGTTGCGTTTGTTCACGGGCGGTGGTAGTCACTTACCATCAGCTGAGGTGCATGCTCGTTTGCCCCCTCTTCTATAAAAAAATGTATTAAACGTGGAAAGACAAATGAAAGGAACAATACTAAAAAAAAATACATTTTAAGATTGTATGAGATATCAATTTGCCGAGTTAGTAATTCATTATCAAATAACATAAAAAACTAGGTTAACGTATCGACAATTTGTAGTTTTCGGATATTTTCCTTTCTATAAGCCTAGTCTATTTTATTGAAAATTATAAGTCGCCAATTAAAAAATAATACTAGGTTTTTTCATGAAAGGGATTTTAGGATTTCATTCAATCAGAGTTCAAATTCCTGAACAGTTTTTGAGTTATGTGAATGTCAAAAGTGGCTCAAAGTGGTTCGTGTAAATACGTAAACTTTGCCAATGTGCCCCCTTTTCTTTTCCGAACTTGGCTGACACACTGCCATTTTATGAAATGTATGTGCGAGTGAACTTAATTTACATGTTGATTAAAACTACTTTTATGGATTTTATCGCGTTTATTTTACTATTATTTTTAATTCTCGACGTTTCGGGCGCTTTCCAGCACCCATGGTCACGGGGGACTGAGATGACTGACGTCCCGATGTCATTGTTAAACCCGGAGTACCTTCAATTATTGTTTATGGTCCGATCTATGTAAAATGAAATGACTATGTCCTGAGGTCTTGAGACCTTGAGACCCTAAAACTAATACGCTTAAAGCAACTAGCTATCTAATTAAGAAATACTCCGAGAAATTGAATCTGGACGTTAATTCGATAATACCTTCATGTGCCAAACCACCGATGTTGTATGGATTACCAAAAATACACAAACCGAACGCTCCATTACGTCCAATATTGAGTCAGATTGATTCTCCAACTTACAGATTGGCTCAATACTTAGCTAAAATATTATCACAACTCAGAGGACACACAAGAGCACACACTAAGGATTCATACCATTTTGTCAGTGAGATAAAAGACCTACGTCTTACTGACAATGAAACCATGGTCACTTTTGATGTTCAGTCTCTATTTACATGCCTATCTGTTGAAGACTGCATCACAATTATAACTACGAAGCTAGAGGAAAATAATATGCTAGCAGAATATGCAGTACTACTCAGACATTGCCTTACATCTGGCTACCTATTGTGGAAGGAAGAGTTTTACAAGCAAGTAGATGGTGTTGCGATGGGCTCACCTGTATCTCCCATTGTCGCCGACATATTCATGGAAGACTTTGAGGAGAAAGCCCTCCTTACTGCACCTGTTACACCAAGGATCTACAAGCGGTACGTAGACGATACTTTCACAATTTTACCATCAGACAAAGTAACTGCATTTTTAGAACATCTTAATTCCATAAACTCTAAAATTCAATTTACTATGGAGTTAGAGGCAAATAATTCCTTACCTTTCCTAGATGTGTTAGTCATCCGAAATCCTAACAACACCATTGGTCACACTGTGTATAGGAAAAAGACCCATACAAACCGATATTTAAACGGTGAATCTCACCACCATCCTTCACAGTTAGCTACCGTGGGCAAATCTTTGTTACAGAGAGCACGAGGGATCTGTGACAGCAAACACCTGGCCGCCGAGCTTCAGCATGTCAAGCAAGTTCTGCACGACAACAAGCTTCGGGTCCCGCGCCTACGTCACAGTGACCGAGTGAAGCCAGCCACAGTCGAGCGTGTGCCTGCTGTACTACCATATGTCAGAGGTGTCACAGACAAGATTGGCTACATCTTGAAGCGAGCTTCTATTAGAACATTCTACAAGCCGCCGAAGAAGATTAGTCAGTTCCTACCATCAGTCAAGTGTCATATTCCTCTACAAGATGCAGGCGTGTACAAGCTTGATTGTGAATGTGGTCTCTCTTATATAGGACAAACAAAAAGATCAATTAGAACCCGCGTAAAAGAACATATAGCTAATGTGAAGCATCAACGTTCCGGGAAGTCTACAGTTTGCGATCATATCCTAGACGGCCCCAACCATTACATCAGATTTGATAGACCACAAATCCTCGCGAAAGAACACCGATTTCTACCAAGGATGATACGTGAGGCTATTGAAATTAAAAAACATCCTAATTTAAATAGAGAAGGAGACTGGGTACTACCACCTGCTTGGGATCCTATAATCAACAAAATTAAAACTAAACCCAAGCATACCACTGCAAGACCTCAGGACATAGTCAGTTCATTTTGCATAGATCGGACCATAAACAATAATTGAAGGTACTCCGGGTTTAACAATGACATCGGGACGTCAGTCATCTCAGTCCCCCATGACCATGGGTGCTGGAAAGCGCCCGAAACGTCGGGAATTAAAAATAATAGTAAAATAAACGCGATAAAATCCGTAAAAGTAGTTTTAATCTATGTATAGTGTTGGCGTAAATATAAGAAATCATTAATTTACATGTACTTTAAATTTGTTTAATTTGGCAGAGGATAGATAACCTTATTAGTCTGTCCGTCATTGACAAACACGTACATTTAACTGCATTTATAATCGTAATTGATATTAATATGATCCCAAACCTGGCTTAAAATATATGTTTAAATAGAACTAGTTTTTATGGATTTTATCGCGTATATAAACTTATTTTATATTCCTGACGTTTCGATCACTTTACAGCACCCACGGTCTCAGGGGGGGGGGGGGGACTGAGATGTTCGTCGTCCCAATGTCATAGTTAACCACGGGTACGTACAGATTAAAATTATTATTTTTTTTTACGATCTAGGCAGTACGAACTTAAAGCATCTTGAATTATTGTAGTCGTATGCTTGGGTTGAGATTTAATTGTATTAATTACAGTATCCCAAGCAGATGATAGCACTCCGCCATCTTCTCTATTGAAATTAGGATATTTTTGTATTCCATCCGCGAATAATCCTTTGAAGAAATTGTTGTACTTCAGTGAGGATTTGTGGTCTATCAAATCTGATGTAGCAACAGGGGTGATCCTGTACATGTTCATAGACTGTAGTCTGTGAACACGATGCGTAAATTTAAAAAATTATTATGCAAATGATATTTTTTTGAAATACCTTGACCTTGAAACGGGTGTCTGACTCAAGAACGTGTTAGATACGTACACGTACTTAATTTTCGGTTAATCGATTTTAATAGACTATTATACGTGTGATACAAGCATAAGAGAAAACTTCATCTCGCTTTGTTCTGTAAGATACGGCTAAAGTAAATGCAGGGCAACGGGGGTAGACACCGCCAACTTCCTCACTCCGGGCAGCTACTGATAATTTTTTACAGAAAAACTCAATAACTTATTTTTTGACCCGGCCCGGAATTTGAACCCGAAAAGACCGGCAGTCGGGTTTACAACCTTTAAACCAACGAAGCAGTGATCCTTAATAATAATGCGTATATAAACATAAACCTATAAAATAGATCAAACTAAAAAATAAATGTAACAAATTTTATATATGTTTCTGTGACTACAGACGTACACCCACTATTCCTGACTCAATAGAGACTCCCTCGAAGTTGCGAGATACGCTACGTTCGTGAAATTTCAATTGAATACGCTTGATGCTTTTTTTCGTAGAGGCTTGGAATAACAAATTTGATAAGGGAGGTGTTTGAAAGGCGAGAGATTTCAATGTATTTATTTAGGCTAAAATTAGTACAGCAGTTTGAAAATGTTTTTGTATTGTCGTTTTTTCCTAGTCGGATTTTTCCTAACAAATTCTGATTTTTCTATAATGCGTCCGTATTAAACTAGATATTAAAATTATTTACTTATTATAATATAATGGTTCAGTAAAATAGAATAACTTTACGATACATGTAACCAGAGGGATATAATGGCTTCATAAGTACAAAATATTCATACTGGGAGACGGGGAGCGTCATTAAGGATGTGAAATGACAGATTATGCAATTTTGAATCGAACTGCCTAGTGTAACGATTACAGATTAACATTCTTGCATCGAAAGTGGCAGGTCAAAACAGAGACACGATGTTATTACAACCTATTTTATTTCGTGAGTTTTTTTAGTCTGTCGTGAGTTCTGTATAAGTGGCTGCTGATCATGTGGTCTTGGGTTCTATTCAGTTATTGGATTTTTCTATAAATAAATTCTCAGTAAGCGTCCGAAGTTAATATATCGACCGTGTTTTAGCCTCTTAGCTCTAAATATAAGTGAAGCCGTTATTCTTGTGCTTGGACTATGACCATCACGGATTTCGTCTCATTGGACGATGAGAGTAGGGGGAAAATAAAGAAAGCACCTGTGTTTGCGCTCACACTCGTACACTATAATCTTGTCTCAGATGTTGTTGTTTATGGTGAGTGTAGAGAATAGGATATCCATTTTACTGAAAATAAGGCATTCCATCTCAAGGGTTGCAACGCATCTTCATTTGATTCTTAATAAAGTATACATATGTCTATGAACCGTGGTAGCTCAGTGGTTAACGCTCGCTTTAAATATAACAGAACGCGAGTAACCCGGGTTCGATCCCCGCCGGCACCAATGAAATTGTTAATTGCAATTTTAAGTGCTGATTTACCACGTGCTCGGCGGTGAAGGAAAACATCGTGAGGAAACCTGCATGTCTGAGGAATAAGAAAAAAAAATATTTCGAAGACATGTGAAGTTCGTCAACACGCATTTGGGCAGCGCGGCGGACACTTCCTTGACCTAAACCCTCTCAGAAATGAGGGGAGGCCTGAGCCCAGCAGTGGGACGTGTATAGGCTGTAACTTAACTTTACGTATGTCAATGGGCTACAGCATCCACTTATAATCAGGTGGGCTGTGTGCTCATTTGTCCCCACTATTTTTTAAAAATGCTGCTAACCATTTGCTATTTCAGTTTCCTTTCTTCTTACACCGCTCCTACACGGTTAACGTTATTTTGCCTTACTCTCAGTAAATTTACAAGAAAAACAATGTATATAATTTATTATTAAAAATAGTTCACTCTTTCACCGTAAGAATTCGACCAGGGGATGCGATTTATCAACTTCATCATTGCCCCTGTGGTAGCAGCGTTGACGAGTTTGGGCCAGGAGCCTTTCATATAAAAAAGCGCTGGTAGGTTTTCACTGCACGGTTCTTTGAACGATGTTATCCGATGAGCTCTTGTCTCTTTCAATTTTGCATCGGCTTTAGAGTCTTGAAGAATATTGAGAGACGATGGCAAGAGACCCGACGGTATGACATTGGCCCCTAGGAGAGAGGAAATGCCCTAGTGAGGTATGCTACTACTGGCGTATGCAGACACTTTGGCGACTTATGATCTCAAGTTACCTCCTTTAGAGCCGGGTGGCATCAGACGCATCTGAACAAAGTAAATGGCGTAAATATAAGTCTCTGAGAGATGACTTCATATTTGTGCCATTTTCGTTTGCCTATCAGTCCGCTGCGTCCAAGTTTGGTGAAGTTCCTAAAGGAATCCAATATGGCTGAATAGTGTAGAACAATGAACGGTCACGCAATAGGTTTAGCTAGTTCCAGGTAATCTACGTCCAGACACCTTTGTTTGGAGACTGCGTTACGTCAATTCATGGTGTACAATAGAGGCAATGCATCACGACGATGGCTTGTATAAATCGTGATGTTTAGGTAAATTACACAGTGCTAGATAATGGTCTGGTGCCTTAAAACACAATCAAACAACCACAAGGCATACTTCAATTTATTGAAAACTATTGCTACTTCGAGGTCGAAAATTTATAAATTTGGGATATTTCGATAATAATGTGTATAAAATTATAAAATCTAATTTCTAAAATCCTGGTTGGCGGATTGCCATTAAGACGCTGCCGTCTCTTGATTTGTTTTCCTTTTTTGCCTTTTACGACACCCACGGTACGATAGTGGATAATCTCACCTCGGCACTACTCGGTGTAAAAGTATCCACTACTCCAATAGATGGCTATATACAAAACGGTATGTCGCGGCCTATTGGAGGGCACGAGTCTTTTTTGGATTTGCCATAGTTGCCTTTTACGATATTTACGTAACGAAATAGGATGATTAAGTTATTTTCTAATGCACATCATCAAGAGACCAATTGTTTACGTATTTTGTAGTTTTCTTTCGGAACTTATAGATATTTGAATAAAAGGGAAAATAATAAAATTACAGGCTGTATAGATATGTCTCGCATCATGGCACAGGCCAACTCACATTCGAAAGGGTTTTAAGTAAAGAAAATGCCTACCATGATGTTAAACATCATGGTAGGCATTAAAAATGTATGTTCACAATTCACAGGTCTTTTTTTCATTTACTCGGACTGGTAGGTTATCCTACAATGTGTTCCTTCGCCGCCGAGCACGTGGTAAATCTGCGCTTAAAATTACAAGTAATGATTACATTGGTGCTGGTGCATTGGTTGTTAACGTACTGTGAAATTACCAACAAGTGCTCAACCGTTGGCTACCACGGTTTATTGAACATGACTTATATACATTAAATATAATATTTTTACAATGTAGAGCATAATTTATGAGGTAGGTAGGTAAGTGAGGTATAGTTTTAGGTATTTTACTATTATGTATTGTTTCAATAATGTTCTATTCGTGATTTAGAATGGTGACTGACTGATTTAAAGTTCCACATATATATTCATTATTTTCTAACATATACACTGTTCAGTCATAATTTATATTATTAACCAGAAAGTTTCATCATCATTACAGTCCTCCACAAGTCCACTGCTGTACATATGCCTACCCCAAAGAATGCCACAAAGCTCGGTCATGAGCCACCTGCATCCATCGACCTCCTGCATGTCTTACCCGGTCGTTACTCCATCTAGTGGGAGGTCGCCCTACACTTCGCCTACCTGTACGAAGCTGCCACTCGAGAACCTTTCTTCCCCATCGGTTATCGGTTATTTTAACTAAAAATTGCAGAACGCAATATATAATAATACACTTATGTCGATTACATTAGAAGATTTAAGCTCATCGAAAACATGCAAATTTTAGTCCCTAGAAACACATCCTAAATTTGTCTTACCGTTATATCCTATCATAACCCTACTGCTGAACACTAGGTCTCCCTTATATATTTTTTTATAGAATAAGGTGACAAACGAGAGCACAGTCCTCCTGATGGTAAGTGGCTGCTGTGGCCCATAGATATCTACATCTATAGATATCTACATCTATCCTCGATTACGAATCAAAATGCAGATGCGTTGTCACCCGTGAGGACTAAGATGGAATGCCTCGTTTCCAGTAAAAAGGGTGTCCGGTTCTCTACACTCACCATACTAAACATAGCAGCATTAAGCTAATGTTTGATGCTGGTATTCTATGATCTAGCGTGGTCCTTCCCCGGTCGAGCCGACCCATTCGTGCTACAACTATACTACTAATATAACTGCAGCATGGCTCTACCGCGTATAAAATTACTACGTATATATATATCGGGTCATAGGGGGATATTTGCCTTAGTTGCCTCACTTAGTAGGCGGGCTTCGATCCCTGCTGCATCAACGAAATTGATAATACCAAAAATATTAATTGCAATTTTAAGTACAAATTTTTACGTGCTCGGCGCTGAAGGAAACATCATGAAACATATGTCTGAAATTCTGAGGAATCAAGTTCTACATAAATATTTAGTAGACGTATTGCTTCCTTACTCTGTCAGGAATTAGAGGAGGTATAGCAGTGGGACGTTACTTAACTTTACTTTAAGTTTACTAACAATTTACTTGCAGCCAGATGAAATTCATAATATTATAATTAGTAACATTAATAACTTATTTTATTATAGCGCCCGTCCCGGCTTTACCTGGAGAGAATCTGTTAATGTGGCGTTAGTAGATTATATATAATCTTAAAAGTAAAAAGTAAAGTTAAAGCCGATATACGTCCCACTGCTAGGCACAGGCCTCCTCTCATTTATGTAAGGGTTTCTAGGGCAAGGAAGTATCCGCCGCGCTGCCCCAATGCGTGTTGGCGAACTTCACATGTCTTCGAAATATTTTTTTCTTATTACTCAGACATGCAGGTTTACTCATGATGTTTTCCTTCACCGCCGAGCACGTGGTAAATCAGCACTTAAAATTTCAATTAACAATTTCATTGCTGCCGGCGGGGATCCATCTGTTATATTTACAGCGAGCGTAAACCATCTGAGCTACCACGGCTCTTAAGTAATTTTATTATTTATTATAGATAATAGGTTTCAAATAATCAAAGAAAATTTATATCTTCAAATTTTAGTTATTCAAAAACGCTAAATTTTTCGGAAAAATATAGCCGGGACCCCTCCTGAAACCACTCTCTATCTGCTCGTAAAATTTCATCACCATCGGTCTAGCCATTCTGAAGGTCAGCCCGGACAGACTGACAGTAGAAAAAAAAATCAAAAATAGTTGTTAATGTCATGGTCACATGCATATCACTCAAAAGAAGCTTAATAGAATCCAGTTATTTTCTATATTACAGACAAACAGTTTCAATTTTATTGAAATGTATATAGATTCATGTTGGAAGTTATTTCTCTAAATCTTACAGTTTTCCCACTAGTAGGTTAGTTATAGCATTGCAATGGTTAAAAGAAAAATAAATAAAAAAGAAAATAAATAATTAAGTAAGTCACGTCTGCACAAAAAAGGATTTTGGTATACACAAAATCTCGTATTTTGTGGGTCATACGTGCTTTCACCAAATTGTACGCGTAAAGTATACTTAAAAGAGCTACGCTTCGGTAGACTACAGGAGGTAAGCTAAATCGCATTTGCCTCCTATAAAAAGGAAGTCAAGACAACCGCGGAGAGCGTTCGTACGTAGTGATATGAAGCACGCGTTTCCATTGGTTTTATTTTCACAAATTTTTATTTTAATTAGTATCAGGCCTTAAACAGTGCTGGGCTTGTACGAGTACCTCTATCGTAGAGAATATTTTGTGGTTTTACCAGCTTGGCACGCGCAGCGGCAAACACAGTGATGGAAATACGTGGTAGATCCAGAAGACGTAATAGACAACGTCTGCGTTTCTGCTCAAGGCTTACTGCTATACATTTTTCCAACTGCTGCCGCTACAGGCGTGACATCACATTTAGTGAGCTCTGGTATTCGAAAAACTTCTGCATTACTTTCCTTTTGCTTCCTTTTCCTTTCCTATCACTTCCGTTTTTAATATTAAAATTTTTGTTTTTGGTTGTAAATAAAAAGTGCAGTATAAAACTCAAAAAAAAATATGAAGTTAATGACGTACCGGATTAGATAATGGCATCGCGCCCACCCCCGGTACGCCACATGAGGATGCTTATGATGCGGTGTTGCAGTTTATTTAATTTACTCAAAGGTATTACGTGGAAAAAGTATGTTTTCAAGTACCGATTTTCACCTTATTTCATGTCTTCCTAGGATGTGCCTAAGTGCCGGGAACGGTTTTCAGTGTTTTTTTTTATCGTGTATATAATTGTATACATTTCAATGAATGCTAGCAACACATCACAATAGTTGCCCTCGCGTTAACCACTTCACTATATCTATGAGGCTTATATCATACTCTTTATCATCAGCCCATAAGAGTCAACTACTGGGAAAAACCATTATCCTGTAATTGGCTCTAACAACTGTCGCTCATAATTAAAATGAATGTAATATCCCACCAAAACGTAAACCTAGAAACAATAAGTTCGGTTTAAACGACGTGCAAGGTATATAGTTTGGGGTGCGAAGTCAGAAGTCCTCCACGTGTGCCTGGTAGTTGCGGGTCCCTCTCGATACGTCTGGAGGGAAGAGCAGCAACTGGGCCGGTGCACCCTGGGCGTGGCGGTAATCTTCCTCGAGAAATGAGAAGAAATTCTTATTCCTTGGGGAATGTTGCTGCCGCGGCTAATTATTCTGACATAGGGGGGTCCGTCCCGGACCAACAGTGCGTCCCTCTGCGTGACCCTCTGATCAGCAGAGGGCATAGCAGAGGAGCGAGGGCGGGCTCGGTGTGCACTTACCCTGCCTCCGGGCAGACAGTGAAGGATTCATCCTTTGCTGTCACCGCCGGTCTCGTAATCCCAGTATCGAAGTGTCGTGGATCATGTCTCGCGGCTTTGATAAGGACCGAGGGTCTTGGCTTAATCGCCCGGACCGCGAGGGAGAAAACCTCTATAAAAAGTTACCCCGAATCCCAAGCGGCGACGCACCGCGAGGGGATGGATGGCTGACGGGGTTCTATGAACAAATCAGCCGCAAGTGCGGTCCTCGTCAGGGTACCTGCAGACCCCCTGGCGAGTAATAAATCCTCTAAATCTGCTTACCTTGGTACAGGGGTCTCTGCCAAGGTGGACGTTTAATTCCCCCATAATCGTGGGTACAAATATGGAAAAAAAAACAAACAAACAAACAAAACCGCCGGCAACGGCAACGTAGAGGAGAGGAGGAACGATGCGGGGACAGAGTCCGACGCCGCATCGAGCAGCGTGGGAGGCCCAGAGAGCTCCCGACGTGTGGGGCCTGGGACCGCGGAGAACAACAGTAAGTTCTTCCGCAAGCGGTCCAGGCGGGATGGCGACCAGGGGCCATCATCCGGTGAAGACGAGGTCTCGGCCCGGAAAATCCCCACCAACGGGCGGGCCGGGCTGAGAGGCAAGGGGAATGCCAATCAGAGGGCCGAACGAGCGGCAAAGCTTGCCGAGGAGGGGCGCCACCCGGGCGATACGGTATCAGGCGAAGAGACGAGTGCGACTGGCGGCTCCGATGTGGAGCGTAAGGCCAGATTCGTAAAGGAGGTGGAGGCCGCGATCAAGGTCGTGGCCAACAAGCAAAAGCCCGCCTCGAAGTTTAAGGCCATTCCCGGGGCCTCCGCCTCCATCATGGCGGCTGCGGAGGCCAACTTTGCTGGCGCCGGGCCTAATGCGGATGAGGTGGCAAAGCTGCGGGCGGACGTGGCCCGCCTGACGTCCGCCATGGAGACTCTTCAGAAGGAGAACGAGAAGCTGCGCGCAGACCTGGCCAGTCTACGTGAGCCTGCCTCTCGCGCGGCGCCCCAGACGCAGTGCCCAAGCCAGCCCGTGCCGGTGGAGAACCAGGTTCTGAACCTGGTCCGGCAGGGGCTGGCTGCCTTCCAGCACTGGTTCTCCGTGCTGGAGGGCATCGTCCTGCGCCCCCCCCTGGGGGCAAACAAGACGACAGCGAGGCCGGCAACGGTCTCGTACGCGGCGGCCACGGCTACCGCATCCAGGCCGGGGCCGTCTAGCCAGCCCTCGGGCGGGGCTGCAGTTGCCCCTCCCCCCACTGAAAAGCCGGCTCTGGCAAATCCGGTACCGGCTGAACCGGCTCCGGCTAAGCCGGCGACGGGAAAGGGAGGCAAGACGAAGGCGAGAAAGGGCAAGGCGGCAGCACAGGTGGTGGCTGCACCAGCCCCAGTGCCTGCGGCGAATGTGCCAGCGCCAGCGGCAAGCCAGCTGCCGCCGCCGTCACTGCCCCCAGCTCCCTACACCTCCCGCGGCTGAAGCCGGTTGGCAGGTGGTCGGGAACAAGAAGAAGGGTAAGAAGGCAGCCAAAAAGGCCAAAGAGCAGGAGCGGCAGCGCCAGTTCAGGGCGCGCAAGATCGCGGCTAGGCTCCGCGCCCCGAAGACCGCAGCTGTAGTGATTACACTACAGCCGGATGCGGAAAAGAAGGGTGTTACCTACCGCTATCTGCTCGCGAAGGCGAAGGAGGCGGTGGATCTCGGGGAGCTCGGGATCACCAGGGGCCTCCGGCTCAAAGTCACCCAGACGGGGGGCCCGTATGCTAGAGGTCCCCGGGGAATCCAGTGGCACGACCGCGGACGCTCTGGCTGCGAAGCTCAGAGCGTCTCTGGACGCGGAAGAGGCCCGGGTGTCCAGGCCCGTCAGATGCGCAGACCTGCGCATCATGGGTCTGGACGACTCGGTATCGGAGGAGGAGTTGGTGGCCGCCGTCGCCAGGTCCGGGGGGTGCACTACTGACCAGGTCAGGTCAGGCGCCATACGCCCGGACCAACAGGGCATGCATGCCGCCACGGTGTGCTGCCCTGTTACGGCGGCCAAAACCATAGTGGAGGGCCAAAGGCTGCTGGTGGGCTGGGTCTCAGCGCAGGTTAAGCTGCTGGAGACCAGACCTCTGAGGTGCTATCGCTGTCTCGTGGGGCACCACGTATCAGTGAGATGCGCCTCGGAGGTTGACCGCAGTCACCTTTGCTTCCGCTGCTGTCAGCCCGGACACATATCGGCAACCTGCTGCGCCACGCCGCACTGTGATGCATGTGCGGTGACCGGCAAGCCAGCCGATCACCGGGCCGGAAGCAAGGCCTGCGTGCCACCCGCCAAGGCCAAGGCCGCGGGGAGGGGAGGGCGCTCCGCCGCCACCGCCTCTGTGGCCTCCACCGCAGATGCAACTGCCGCCGCCACCGCTGTCACTGTCGCCGCCGCCGCCGCTGCGACACCGACGCCCGCAGAGGTGCCCCCCGTGGAGGAAGCTGAAATGGAATGCCTATAACGGCCCCATTAAGCTTCCTCCAGGCGAATATCAACCACTGCGCCTGCGCTCAGGATCTGTTGCTACAGAGCATGGCGCAGTGGTCGATTAACATCGCTGTGGTCGCTGAGCCATATTTTGTCTGGCCTAGGGAGGACTGGGTGGCGGACCTTAACGGCTCAGTGGTCATCATCTCTTCGGCCGCCGCCGGTACCCCGACCCTTGAAGGTGTCAGGAGGGGTCAGGGGTGTGTAGCAGCACGGTTCGGGGAGTTCGTCGTTGTGGGGGTGTACTTCTCCCCGAACCGATCCCTCGCCGAGCTCCACAACTCTCTTGCAGAGCTGAGAGCAGTCGTCGTCGGAAGTTATCGCCTCCTTGTACTTGTCCTCGGGGACTTCAATGCCAAGAACTTGGCTTGGGGTTCTCGTCGCACAGATGTGCGGGGTAGGATGGTGGAAGACTGGGCTCTGGAGACAGGCCTGGTCGTCCTAAATCGGGGTTCTGTCTCCACGTGTGTGCGGATGCGGGGCGAGTCGGTGGTGGACATTTCGTTCGCTAGCCCCGCTCTGTCGCCACGTGCCATTGACTGGCGTGTCATGGAGGGGGTGGAGACCTACTCCGACCACCGGTACATCCGGTTTGACGTCTCCACCCAGCCCTCGAGCGCGCCAGTCCAACAGGCCCCGAGTGGTCCGCGTTGGGCACTGAAGCAGCTGGACCGGGAGCTCCTCCTGGAAGCCTCGATCGTGCAGGCCTGGGTGTCATCCCCGGACAGGCCTGCTGACGTCAATGATGAGGCAGGGTGGTTCCAGTGTCCGAGATATGTGACGTGGCAATACCCCGCGTCCGGCCAGGAAGCGCCCGGCGTCAGGTGTATTGGTCGCGTGAGCTGACGTCTCTGCGCGAGGCGTGAATCGCCGCGCGGCACCTGTACGCCAGGCATCGCAGGCTCCGCATTCATCCACCGAACACGGCAGCCATTGAGGCGGAGCTGTACGAGGGATATAGAGCGGCGAAGACCGCCCTCCAGGAGGCTGTCCTGCAGGCCCGGGATCGGGCCCGTGAGGAGATGCTGGAGACTCTCGACAGAGATCCGTGGGGGCGCCCTTACAAGAATGTGCGGGATAAACTCTGCACCTGGGCCCCCCCGCTGACGCAGAGTCTCAGTCCCCAGCTCATGGAGGACGTGGTGAGTGCTCTGTTCCCTGCTCGAGGGGAACATCTGCCCCCGCCTATGGCTCCGCCACCTGCGGTGCCGGAAGCGGACCACCAGGACGACGACGATGACATCCCGGAAGGGACCGGGGTAGACCTGAGAGTGGCGGTACGTAGGCTCAAGACCAGGAATACCGCCCCAGGACCCGATGGCTTGCCTGGAAAAGCCTGGGTCCTGGCCTCGGAGGCTCTCGGGCCCCGACTGGAGGGGCTCCTAAGCGCATGCTTGGAGAGAGGCCAATTCCCGCTTCGTTGGAAGACGGGGAAGCTGGTCCTCATTCGGAAGCCGGGGCGCCCTGCGGACTCTCCGTCCGCATACCGGCCCGTGGTGCTGCTCGACGAGGTGGGCAAGCTCTTTGAAAGAGTCATTGCAAACCGCCTCGCCGAGCACCTTGCGGAGACGGGGCCGGATCTTGCGGAACACCAGTTTGGTTTCCGCAAGAGGCGCTCTACGGTGGACGCCATCATGCGCGTGAGAGCCCTCACGACGGGGGATGCAGTGGCCAGAGGGGGGGTTGTCTTGGCGGTGTCTCTCGACATCGCCAACGCCTTCAACTCCATGCCCTGGAGCTGCATTAGGGAGGCACTCCGGTATCACCGGGTGCCGACCTATCTCCGTCGTATAGTCGGGGACTATCTGACGGACAGGGCCGTCATCTACCCCGGTCGCAACGGTGAGTGGAACCGGCGAGAGATGTCGTGCGGTGTCCCACAGGGTTCGGTTCTGGGGCCACCTCTGTGGAACATCGGTTATGACTGGGTGCTGCGCGCCGACCTCCCTACCGGCGTCAGCGTAATTTGCTACGCTGACGACACGCTGGTACTGGCACAAGGGGGGGTCGTACGAGGCGGCGGAAACTATGACACGCGGGGTTGCGATAATCGTTGAGAGGATTCGACAACTGGGTCTCGAGGTGGCTCTGCACAAGTCCGAGGCCATGCACTTCCATGGTCCTCGGAACAGGCCACCACCGGGATCCTCAGTAATGGTAGGAGAGGTATCCATCGGCGTCGAGTTGACACTGAAGTACCTAGGACTCGTCCTCGACGGCCGATGGAACTTCGTTGAGCACTTCCGACGTTTGGCTCCCAAACTGGAACGGACCGGGGCTGCCTTCAGGCGACTCCTGCCGAACCTGGGGGGCCAATCGCCTCCTGCCGGAGGCTCTACGCGGGGATCGTGCGATCCATGGCCCTTTACGGGGCCCCGGTGTGGGCGCGTGGTTTGGCGCGGCTTGCCGTCCACCACCTGAACGCGCCCCAAAGGGTGGTCGCCGTGAAAATGGTTCGCGGCTACCGCACGATCTCCCGCGAGGCGGCAAGCCTCCTTGCTGGATTGCCGCCATGGGATCTGGAGGCGGTAGTCCTCGCACGCCTGCACGAATGGCGCGCGGAGGCACTATGGCGGGGGGAAACCCCGCTGCCGCGGCAAGTTGTCGCGCAGCGGACAGACTTCCGGCACGATCTCATGGCGACATGGAGAGAGCGACTGTCGCAACCCCGTGCTGGGCACGCCACTATAGCGGCGATAAGACCCCTCTTTGAGGAGTGGCTTGAGAAACGCCACGGCATCCTCACCTTCCGCCTGACTCAGGTCCTCACCGGACACGGTGTGTTCGGCAGGTTCCTGCACCGAATCGGGCGGGAGGAAACGCCCGGGTGCTCCCACTGCGAGGATGGACCGGAGGACACGGTGGAACACACCGTGGAGGTGTGCCCTGCTTGGGCGGAGCACCGCCGTGTCCTCGTAGCGGCGATAGGCGGCGGCGACCTCTCGCGTCCGGCCCTGGTCGAAGCCATGGTCCAGAGCGAGACGGAATGGGATGCCGTCACCACCTTCTGCGAAGCAGTGATGCTAGCGAAGGAGGTGGCGGAGCGGGAGAAGGAAAGAGCAGCAACTTTTCTCCCCGGCCGCCGCGGGAGACGCCCCGAGCGTCGGGGGCTACGTCGTGGCCCTCGGCCACCGTAGGCGCGGGCCTGTAGACGGCGAGCAATGGGTAGCTCGTCGTCCGTCCGTCTAACGACGACAGGCCGTGTCGACGGCGCGTTTTGTTCCACGCGCGCCTCAAAGAGCTGTCAGCAGCGTGATGGGGCCCGCAAGGGCCGATGCCTGCCGGGGCTGCGGGCTATTCGAAAGAGATACCGCGGCTCCGGAACGTAAGGGCACTGAAGGAACGCGGATGGTTTTTAGTCAGTAAAAGTCTGACACTCCCTTACGCTCCACGCAGAGCGAAAGGGGTCATTAGATGATTTTCCATCCGCAAAAAAAAAAAAAAAGTGTATATAGTTTCGCCGTTAAAAGAGTTGAGGTCTGAACGGAGCATTACCAAGCAGTTTCTCCTTAGCAGTTTTTTTTTAATCATAACTTTTTATTTTTTTTTATTTTTTATAGGATAGGGTGACAAACGAGCACACAGTCCACCTGATGGTAAGTGGTTGCTGTGGCCCATAGACATCTACATCTATCCTCGATTACGAATCAAAATCCAGATGCGTTGTCACCCGTGAGGACTAAGATGGAATGCCTCGTTTCCAGTAAAAAGGGTCTCCGGTTCTAAGTTCCTAAGTTAATATATTTTAATCTTGTATGAGATATAAATTTGCCGAGTTAATGTAATAATGAATTCATTATATTCATTATTGTATAGATTATAATAAGTTTGTAGACATATAATATCGACAATTTGTAGTTTGCTGTTTTTTTTTCCTTTCTATAAGCCTAATATACCTTGATTCAAGTTCTTAAATCGCCATTAAATAATAAAACTGATACTATCAAGATCTTAATAACTCTAAAACTACGAGTACAATAGGTTTGTTCATGAAAAAGATTTTAGGTTTTCATACACTCAGAGTTCAAATTCATCAATAGTTTTTGCGTTATGTGTGTGTCGGCAGTGGCTCGAAATGGTTTGTGTAAATATATAAACTCTGCCAGTGCGCCCCCTTTTCTTTTCCGATCTTGGCTGACACACTGTCGTGTTATGAAATGTCTGTGCGAGTGACCTTAATTCACATGTCCTTTCAATTTGTTTCATTTGGCAGAGGATAGATAACATTATTACTCTCTCCTTTACTAACGAACACGTGCATTTTACTTCATTTATTATTTTAATTGATATTAATTATATTCCCGAACTCTGGGTTAAAAGATATGTTTAAATAAAAGTAGTTTTTATGGATTTTATCGCACATTAACTTATTTTATATTCCTGATGTTTCGAGCAATTTACAGCACCCATATTCACAGGGGAGGACTGAGGTGTTCGTCGTCCCAATGTCATAGTTAACCACGGCTATCTCCAAATTATAATTATTAATTTCTGATCCGATCTAAATAGTAAAACTTTTTGAAGTCTTTTAGTTGTATGCTTTGGTTGGGATTTAATTTTATTGATTATATTATACCAAGCAGATGATAGCAATCAGCCATCTTCTCTATTGAAATCAGGATGTTTTTTAATTTCAGTAGCCTCGCGAATCATCCTTGGAAGGAATCGTTGTTCTTCAGTGAGATCTCAGCTCAGATGACCAGCAGTCGGGTTTACAACTTTTAGACCAACTAGGAAGTCAGCCTTAATAATATCAGCATATATAAACATAAACCTATAAAATAGATTAAACTAAAAATATGAAGGTAATAAATTTTATATATCTTTCTGTGACTCACTATTCCTCACTCAATAGCGACTCCCTCGAGGTTGCGAGATACGCTACGTTCGTGAAATTTCAATTGAATACACTTGACGCTTTTTTCGTGAAGGCCTGGCATAACAAATTTGATAAGGGAGGCATATAAAAGGCGAGAGATTTCAATGTATTTATTTGCGCCAAAATTAGTATAGCACTTTGAAAATGTTTTTGCTTTGTCGTTTCTTCCTAGTGGAATTTTTCCAAACCAATTCTGATATATTTTATAAAATGTCTGTACTAAACTAGATATTATAATTATTTACTTATTAAATATAATGGTTTAACAAAATAGAATATGTTTTTTTTCGGCGGTACGTGAAAAAAAGTAACATCTGTCTTTACGAGCTCCGATTTATTTTACGAAATTATAATTAATGTACGTTAAATTAAATATTATTTTCTACTTTAATCAGTTTATTAATAGTTATTCGCAAGATTTATTCAATAGTTGTGCATTTACGAAGTATTTTTATTAAGAAATTACTTGCATAATCTGTTAGGTTAGCAAATCTTATAGTGAAATCAGTGTGGTTTCGTTACTGGATTTAACACGACAAAGCTCGTATTAATGTCAAATTTTTATTACTACCGCGCGAGACACTCTCAACAAAAACGATTACTTTTGTAAAACTACTATAGCTACATTCAAATAAAAAATATTCACGAAATGCTCAAAAAATCAGAAATCCATTGAGTTAAAACAAAATTGCTCAAATTAAAAATAAAGGATGAAAATAAAGCTTAAATTTGGGAATATCAAAAAAATGGTCGTATTTATTTTTTATTTCGATTTTTACAAGAAAAGTATAATAATTACTGGGAACAAATTATTTTGTATTATAATAGTACATGATATACCCTTTAAAATAACATCAATATCTCCATATTTTTTACTGAGTATAGACAAATATATAACATTTAGTCAATATAATTATTCACTGCCCAACGCAATAATGAATTGCATGAGTTGCATTTTAATAATTTTTAGACGCATCTCAATATTTTTCTTTTATAAATGACTATTATCGTGTTAGTAGTGAAGAATTATTTTATATTTAGCATTTATTTAACAAAAACAACCGATTACAATACTTTCAACTCTATATATTTCCTAAATTATTATGTGTTAACATTTTGGAACTGTCGTAATGAAACATATTTACCTAAAGGAAATATCTTCACAATTAATGATGCGAACGATGTCGTTTGGGGACTGTAGTCATCATGGACAGGTGAAGCACGAACTTTTTGAGGAGGATGGGAGAGAGGTTAAGATCTAGTGTAGAATGCTACTTGCGTAGAGCCTTTGGCGGCCTCTCATATCAGTGGTACCTTAGGGTCTTTTAGAGCTGGGGCGGCATCAGAGGCATCTGAACTGAGTAAGTGGCGCAAGTATAAGTCTCTAAGAGATGACTACATATTTGTGCCAATTTCTGTAGAGACTATCGGTCCGTGGGGTCCACGTGTGGTGAATTTCCTAAAAGAACTCTATTCGCGAGTGGTCATTGTTGCTGGTGATAAGAGGACTGGTTCTTTTCTCGCTGAAAGGCTAAGTATTGCCATTCAGCGAGGAAACGATACCGTTATTATCACGATACCACAAGGAATGTCCTGCTCCCCATGGTATGTATGATAATTAAGTTATTAGTTTTAATTTTTTTTATTTCGACGGCCCCTAAGTAAATAAAGACAACTACACTAAAATACACTTTAACCCAGTTTTGATATCTGTAGTAATTATTAATAAATTGGCGTAGAATGAGACAAATAGCATGATTTTTCTGGTTTGTGCGATGTGTCGACGATCATGTTACTTTTCCGTATCTACGGGTACACCGTAGGCCGCACACCCATCGTTCCGCATAATAATACAGCTGCCACTTGTCTCACTCTCCCTTTAACAAACAGTGGACCGGTTGGTGCCTATTTTTGACTTTTTGTTAATAATATTTGATTTAAGTGTCAAACTTTAATGTTTTTGCGGTCCCATAAGCTATCAACTATCGTGTACTGGTAAAAAAAATTATGGTCGACGAAATGAATATTAAATCTAGGAGTAAAATCTCACATTCTCTCCACATTGTATAGCGTGCTGTTTAATCTTTCCTCCACCTCATTATTTAAAAGACCGTTTCCAGTATCTTTCCCTTGCCCATAATCGGTTCCTTCGATCCTCTGTAAATCTTTCTCTCTCTACTCCTTTGCACTCCTCCTCCTTTTTTAAGAAATCCTTTACCGTTACTGCTGTGTGTTTGTGGAACTATTAATCTGTCCATATTCGTCGTGCTAAATCTCTTCAGTCTTCTAAAAGTCTTGTTAAATCGCATTTATTAGAACGCTATTAGACAAATTACTTTTCCTTTCTCGTACTATTTTCATTTAATCTATTATTTGATATTTTAAACATAATTTTTACTTATCTTTATTTGTATGTATTTTCATATTTTTATTTTTATTTTGTACGCCACCCTCTATTTTAACTAACGTTTGCATCAGTTCTCTACGCAAAGGTGTCTGAAATAAATCACTTTCAGAGTGATAAGACCGCCTGTTGTACATATTCTACTTTAGATTTAACTGTACTCGATATTTTGTATTTTGGTGTACAATAAAGAGTAAATAAATAAGTACAAAAATAACTTGATGTTTCGAACAGTAAGGACTTGATAAACTAAAAAGATAACTGTGTCCGCAGACGGTAAGTTTTTTTATGAATATTTTTTTTAAATATTTATTTTTAGCGTAATACCAATCAAAAATAACTACATATCAATCAGATTAAACGTTTAGATTATCCAAGATACAAGTTTTCTTAGTCTATGTTATATTTGATTATGAGATCCGACTGATTGACAGCTTCCTAATCATTATGATTATCTTAAATACAGAATCGATAATTGACGAGCAGCCAAAAATTTGCTTCAAAGTGATGAACAAGTATCCAATAGTGACAGAAAGAGCTGTGAATTTTTGGACGTAGGTACGGTAGGACATTTAAAATAGCTGGAGATACTACTCTCAAGCAAATTATACAGAATGTCCACGAAATAGTAGAATTGGACTTGCTAACAATTAATATTGGCACCGACGTAACCAATCAATTTCATCACAAGTACCAACCAGTGTGCCTTTTTCTATAATTTGTTCCTGATCACGAAGGTTCAGCACACATACTCTTGAGATGTCAGTGGTCTGACCAAGATTCGAGCCATTTTCCACTTAATAAAATTCTATGGAGTGATGAATCAACATTTAAAAGAGATGGCTACATGAATTTACGTAATCTCATTAGCTGGCAACCAGAGAATCCTCGTGAAGATAGGTCACAGTACCAATTGAAAATAAATTATTGGGCTGGAATTATAAACAGAAAAATAATAGGCCCATTTCACAGATTACCTCCTAATACCGCATTATGGAATATTTGTTCTGTTTCGATTTCACCAAATTTCAAGTTGCGGGGGACGTGTCAATGCGCTGTAATTGGATAATTCAAGGTTGAACTTAGAATTCTGCGAATCATAGTGACGGGACAGGGTTGGGTCGTTGATCGATAAATTTGGGATTTATTGATTATTTATAAATAAATGAATTGATCAATTTTTATTTGAAATTTATTATAAAATAAAACAGTGTATATAAATAAAAGAATATATATATATATATATATATATATATTTTTGTACATTACACATTGAATAAAACTATATTGTTATATAGATTTTATGGTGTTTAATTAACTTTTGGTCAGGGGGGGGGGGGGTTAGGGAACTGAGATGTTTGACATCCCAATATCATAGTTAGCCCAGCTATCTTCAGTTTTTAAATATTGATTTTTGGTCCCAATCTACATTAAACGAACTTACAGTATCTTAAAGTCTTGTAGTGGTATGCTTGGTTTTGGATAGATTTTGTTAATTATAGGATCCCAAGCAGATGGCAGCACCCATACACCGACTGTGGCCGGCTTCACTCGGTAGCTGTGACGTAGGCTTGGGAGCCAAAACTTGTTGTCTTGCAATACTTGCTTGACATGCTGAAGCTCGGCGGTCAGATGTATTCTGTCACAGATCCCCTGTGATCTCTGAAACAAATATTTACCCACAGTAGCAAACTATGAAAAATGCTGGAGAGATTCACCATTTAAATATCCGTTGGTATAGGCCTTTT
Organism: Parnassius apollo; assembly: GCA_907164705.1. Taxonomy (NCBI): domain Eukaryota; kingdom Metazoa; phylum Arthropoda; class Insecta; order Lepidoptera; family Papilionidae; genus Parnassius; species Parnassius apollo. Next base: position 7,066,334 of record CAJQZP010001558.1, on the reverse strand, counting down.
TCCTATACATAGTATGACCAATAGTGTTATCAGAATTTCGGATGACTAAAACATCTAGGAAAGCTAAAGTATTCTTTGCTACTAATTCCATCGTGATTTGTATTTTGAAGCATATTGAGTTAAGGTGGTCTAAAATACAGTTGCTTTGTCAGACGGTAAAATTTTGAAAGTGTCTACGTACCGCTTGTAGAATCTTGGATTTATAGGAGCAGTAGGAAGGGTTTCTCCTCAAAGTCCTCCATGATATATGTCGGCGACTATAGGAAATACAGGTGAGCCCATCGCCACACCATCAACTTGCTTGTAGAACTCTTTCTTCTACAATAGATAGCCAGATGTGAAGCAGTGTTTGAGTAATACTGCATATTCTGGAGGCATGTTGTTATCTTGTAGCTTCCTAGTTACAATTGAGAAGCAGTCTTCTATAGGTAGGCTTGTGAATAGTAACTGAACACCAAAACTGACCATAGTTTCATTGTCAGCGAGATGTAGGTCTTTTATCTCACTAACAAAATGGTGTGAATCCTTTGTGTGTGTCCTTGGAATGGAATGGTAGAACGATTTAATCAGATATTGGAGAGGTACCTAGCAAAAGTTGTAGACAATCGGCAACGAGATTGGGACAAGCACATACAACCGTTTTGGCTGTCGTATCGAAGCGCTGTTCACGAAAGTACATCAGTGATACCAGCTTTCGCAAACTTTGGAAGAGAATTACGGCTGCCTGCAGACCTAATCTCCGGGATACCACCTGATGCCCCACGCAGTATAACCGATTATGCAAATGACTTGCGGAACAAAATGAATGACATTTATGAACACGTCAGACAATCGGGCCAGCAAATGTCTGAAAAGATGAAAACCCAGTATGACCGCAAAATGAACAACAAAGGGTTCGACGAAGGTTCACTAGTGTGGTTGCACAATCCGGTCCGCAGCAAAGGGAAATCTCCTAAGCTTCAAGCTAAATGGGACGGCGCGTACCGGATTGTGACCAGGATCAACGATGTAACCTATTGGATACAGAAGGGCGCAAGAGGGACTCCTAAGATCGTACATGTGGATCGTCTGGCGCGTTATTATGGGGCCGATAATGCTCGGGACGAGCATGTCTTAGGAGGGGGCAGTGTTGCGCGGCTAAGTTGATATCTGGCACTGGCGCCATCTAGTGTCGGGTAACGGAGCGAGGGGGAGAGCTTTCCAGAAAATGACATCACTAATCTTTCAACCGACAGGGCCATCTGTTGTCGAAATGAAGAACTAAGCTTCTGGAAGCTAACTCTCGAACTTTCGGCGCTTTGTCGATTGGTGCGCGTATTTACTTGAATGTTCTGGATGATTTCATACTAATGTGTATTTATAGGCGCTGCAAGGTGCGATCGGGGAAGTATTAAAGTTGGCGAGACAAGCGAAGCTTCAGAGCGGAATAAAGTGAATCAGTGTGATTAATTATTAGTGTTTTAACTTTAATTAGTGTAAAGTGAATTAAAGTGTTAATTTAGGTAATTCTATCGGCAATTTTATTGTCACGAACCTCAAGCTCGTAACTGTAATATGAATATTTGTATAAAATAATGACTACAAAAAAAAAAGTGAACGATGACCAAACAAATATCGACTCATAAATCACAACACTATCGATACACGTGCTGCCGTTAGACAAAGACAACTATTTTAATTTACGTAATCAGTGAAAGAGACATTTCAAAAAGACATCAACGGGTGCTCAAATGATACATACTTTGCAACATTAATATCCAGTGTAAGTTGAACTCCAGTGCATTTGAAATAGGTTAACGTGATAAGAATAAAATTTACTTACCGATGAAATATTATGCCATCTTTTTGATAACTGGATGTCTTAGCTGACTTGCTACACCATTTCACTGCATAGGAAGCCATTTGTAATGTATTTTGGATACCAAAATTATTTTTAAATTTTCAAAAACTCGGACGTGCGGGTCACAACTTGGTCGACAATGATATCGTGATTCTTAGGGTCACTTCATATGCTAGCTACAGCAAGTATGTGTTGCGCGAGTTTGTGTCCCTGTTGGCGGAATCTATTAGGAGGTAATCTATGGCCCATTTAAATTACCGGAGAATCTATCCGGCCAATGTTATTTAGAATTCCTTGAAAACAATCTTCCAAATTTATTGCAAGCCGTTCCTGATTAGGAGAGAGAATTGTATTGGTTGCAAAATGACGGCTGTCCTGCGCATTATACTATATCTGTTCAGGCATATTTAAATAGAACATACCCAAACAGATGTACTGGCCGTTTGGGCCAATTTTGTGGCCCCCACCTTCTCCAGACCTAAATCCGCTAGATTTATTTTTGGGGCTATCTTAAGGAAGAAGTTTACGCTAAGCCAATCTGTACCTCTTCCGTAGCTGTGTCCGAGCAGCCGCATTGATAATAAGCTATCGACGTTGGATGAGACTGCTCATGAGAGCATTTTTATTCGTAGATGTAGGGCCTGCATCAGAGTTGGTGGCAGACAATTTGAATATTTATTGTAATTTATAATGAATACAGTGTTATTACTGACAAATGTTGTTTTTGATCATGTATTTGCGATGTAAATAATATTTCAATATTCCACCGTTTCTTGTTTAGCCAAAATTCACTCCTTTTAAACACGAGTAGCAATAATTCACTGTTTCAATTAGGTACAATGATGAATTTTAAAATCTTAAAGCTAATTTTATATATTATTTTAAGGATCACTTTTATTGCATGCAATACGTTTTTTTATGTTACTTGTTTTTTTGAAAAAGCCGTGTAATAGTATTTTCTATTAGCTCAGTTAATGTAAATTATTATAACAATAAAAAACCGACAGAATTCACTAATTTATGGTCGTGGTGTACAATAATGTAAAATAAGTTAACAAAAAATATCGATATGATTTTAAAAAATGTATCTTTGGGACTACTTGGTTTTTAATTTTTTTTTCTGAATGGCGATTAGTTCTGCCAAGAGCCATTTCTAGATTATCCATTATTTACCGGACACTGATATAAGAAGTTAATAAATAAACAAAATTTTCTTTTTTTTTTTCAACAAATAAACCAAATGTATTTTTATTAGCGTTGTAGTACACGTCGGGTGTACTTTAGTACTTAATATTTATAAATGTAACTTTGATTTTACAATGTTATACACATTTTTATCGTACTATCCCAAATTTGTAAATTTTCGACCTTTAGGTGGAAATAGATTTCAATAAAATGAAGTATGCTTTATGGAAGTTTGATTGTGTTTCAGGGCACCGGACGATTATCTAGCACTGTGTAATTTACCTAAACATCCACGGCTTATACTACAAGCTATCGTCGTGATGCATTGCCTGTATTGTACACCATGAATCGACGTAACGCGGTCTCCAAACAAAGGTGTCTTGACGTATATTACCTGGAACTAACTAAACCTATTGCATGACCGTTCATTGTTCTAGATTCTAGACTATTCAGATATGTTGACATGATTGTATTGGTTTCCATCTAGTTCAGATTTTGGCACAATTTAAAATAAAATGGCAATAAAATAATATAAAAGCAATTAATGATACAAAGATAGTATTAATTAATTAAATTTATCATACATCAGAGTTAACGTCAAATTATAGTAACCTGTGTGCACGGAATCCTCATGGGTTATATACATCCACGCCTGACGTATTTTGGGGAAACCGAGATTTTTCTATCATAAATACCTAAAAATAGTATTTATATTATCAGAGTACCTAAATGAATCGATTTATCGTTTACGCGCGCACTCCGTGTCCGCAAGAGGCGGAGTGTGCGCCTAAACGACGCTTCAGTTAACTGCTTAGTACGGCACAGCTAGCAGCCGCAGCCGCCGCTACCACACGCATCTGTCTGAAACACACATACTCAGTTGTTGCAATATGTTTGGATCCTCATCACCTTAAAGATATATGAGACTAGTAATATTTCCTCCTAACTTTTAGCTCAGTTTAGCTCACATACCTAAGGGGAATAACGTAACTCTCTCCAACATAATACTATATTTAGTTTCATGTGGAGACCAGATCACTGCGTTAAACTCTAATTGGTTCCTTATTAAAGAGTTATACTTATTCATATTAGAGAAGCCTCTAGCTACCCGTAGCATGAATCCTAAATTTCTGTAGGGTATCTTACAGATTTTTGTTACACGCTCTCGAAATTATAGTTTAGAGGAGAAATCAACCCCTAGATCTCCGACTTCTGACACTTTCGCAATTGGTACCCTGTTAATTTGGTGACGTGACTGGAGATTAAGCACAGCTAAAAGTCATAGTTATGCACTTCGAGGTGTTAAATTGTAAATTATTATGTATGCTTCAGGTTACCACCCTATCTATATCTTGTTGTAACTTTTAGCAATCCTCTCTGTTCCTAACAGCAAGATACAGTTTCAGATCATCTACAAATAGAGTGCAATGAGCATCTTTGACATACGTCGGAAGGTCGTTTATCATTAATATGAATTCCAACGGACCTAGGTTGCTGCCCTGGCGGCCATGGCTTGGACCCAGTAAAATAGTTTACTGACCTACACCCCGTATATTCTACATACTGCTGCCAGTCTAGCATATAACTTAGAAGAGAACAAGAAAGGTTAGTAAATGGGCAGTAAACCCTACACCTGCCAGTTTTATGAGCAGTATGTTGTTATCCACTAGGTTGAAAAAGAAAACTACATCTGCCTATCCTCCAGTATCCGCTTCAGGTACTATATAACTCATGTCATTATAAAAATAGAGATAGACGATTTTATTGTAAAATGATATTCAAAGTTACCCTGCACTAGTGATATTTCTGAGAGCACTCAAAAGCTTAAAATAATTAAATTCCTTTAAAAAAAAAAACAACCCGCTTTCTACTCCTAAGAAAAATACACACAAAAGTTTGAAGAAAGGGTTTTCTTTCTTTGCTACATAGAGGATAAAATTTTATGTCTTTATTTTTGAGGTCTGTATATATTTCTTACTGGAATTTTTATAATTTGTTTTATAAACTTCTGTTTTAAACGTCAGTCTCTGAGTATTTTCGTCGCGAATATCAATTTTAGTTCTGATTTTTCAAGTAATCAAAAAGCTACGGGTAAATAAATCCCGTTATTGAAACACTTCAAATTGGCTTTATGGATATGTTCTTACTCTGGCCCAACTGCCGATATCTTTATTTCGAAGTTAAGCTTTTCTTTCCATTTAGAAGAAAGTTTTTCTGCGTTAGGTTTCGCGTAAGGTACTCCGTATCTCGCTGCTCGCTGTGCGATCTTTTGCTTCCTCATGCGGCTAGTAGTGAAGGACCACTCACATGCGTATGTCATCAGTGGCAACACGCACTGGTAGTACAATCTTGTTTTATAGTTTTAAGGTAAACGTTACGTAAAGATGTGCTGTAAACTCTCGAACACTGCCCAGTCTAGTTAAATTCATCGATTGACCTCTCGATCAAAGTTGGACTCACTTAGTCGGACAATTTGTCTTAGGTTATTTGTCCTAAATACACTTGTCGACAACTTCGAGCATAGTGCTCACAACAATAGGCATTGGTGTTACATATGATCTTTGTTTTTTCCCACGATTATCTTAAGACCTATCCGTACTATTGAGCTACTATTGAGATCTTTGAGCATAGTGCTTAGGTTTTCCAGCGATACTGTCATAATGACTATATATTATTTATTTATTTATTTATTTATTTATATTTCCTACTAACATCTACCATTACAGGGAAAACCTAAATCGATAAATGTAGCATCTCAATTCAAAAAGTAACAATTCAAATGGTAAAAGATTACTAATTACAACACAATAATTAATTTAAATAACAATACATAATAATTAATTTCAATGACAATACATTACAATCAATTGTATACTACAATTTAAGAATAACATATTGTAAATAATGTCACTTTTGCGAACTCACTCCGTGAACACGAAAGTAAGTCCAACTTCTCAGCTACCAAATTTAGTATGTGTATCGTCCGCGTGAGGGGGGATTGCGAACCAGTTTAGTCCTGCCGCGTGGCATCGCGAGCAAGCTCGACCGTCGTCGCCGCTGTACATACCTATCAGGCACGCATAAGCCTATCAACTGCAGCACACCCGGGTTGCTGATGTAACCACGGAACACCCTTAAAATGTAGATTACCAGCGCTAGATCTCTTCTAGTTTCCAACTTGTTGTATCCAACCATACCTAAAACAAACAAGGTTGGATACATCAAGGGGTAGGATGGATAAACCCCATAAAGCTTATGATATATAAATCGCGTGAATTTATTCTGAATGCGCTCCAGCATAAGATTGTATTTATTTTCATGTGGAGCCCATATTGCTGAGTTACACTCCAGCTGACTCCTTACTAGAGCATCATACAGCACTGAGATTGCTTTAATGTTGGTAAATTTTACTGCTCTGCGAATGATAAACCCTAGTCGTTTATAAGCTTTCTTACATATATTCATGATGTGCTCCCGGAATGTCAATTTGACATCCATCTGGACTCCAAGATCCCGGACTGATTCCTCCCTCTTCATTAGCTCGCCATTCACCTTATAGTTGTAATGGAGTGGTGCCCTTGCATGACTAAATGATAGAATAGAGCATTTTGAAATATTAAACTGCAGTTTATTTTTATGGCTCCATTCAACTACTTGGTCGATATCTTGCTGAAGGTGCCGACAATCATCCTCAGTCTTGATGGCTAAAAGCAACTTTAGGTCGTCTGCAAATAACAGACATTTAGCCTCTCTTACTACTTCGGGTAGATCATTAATCATTATGTTGAACTCTAACGGCCCTAAATTACTGCCTTGACTCACACCAGACCTAGTAAAATAAGGCTCCGATCGGTACCCGCCATACTCCACATACTGTTTTCTATTTCTCATGTAACTTGCAAAAAAAAAATGAAGCAGTTTAGGTGTGCAGCCAGCTTTCGCCATCTTTGACAGTAGGATATCGTTATCTACCAAGTCGAACGCCTTCCTAAAATCAAAGTAGGCGGCATCTACCTGCAACCCTGCATCAACATGAGGAACCAAATACGTCATGGAATTTAAGAGGTTACTAGTTGTGCTCCTCTCTAGCCGGAAGCCGTGCTTGGCGTCCGATGATTGCGGTGCAACTTGTTCCTGTACACTTCGCTGAATGGCTCCCTCAAACACCTTCGCAGGTGCTGAGAGAATCGCCACTGGTCTGAAGGATTCAACTGTAGGTTTGTTACCTCCCTTAGGTATCGGAATAACACGCGTGATTTTCCAACTTTCTGGAAAATATGAATTCTTCAGACACAAGTTGAAAATATGTAATAACGGTTCTGCCAGCACTGAGCGGCAGTCTCGTATCACAAACGCCGGTATACCGTCCGGGCCCGCCGAGCGCTTCGGCTTGAGTCGGGCGAGCGCCGCGTGCACCTCACGTAGCTCCAACACCGCCTCGTCTACGTTCAAACGCGCTGGCTCGCTGTTGTACACTGAATAGAAGTATTTGGCAAATTTAGTCGCACTTTCTTGATCTGACAATGTTACTCCATCTTTCAATATTTGTTTACGTTTAACGGTCCTTTTTTTCGCCCTAATATGATCCCAAAAAGACTTAGGATCTTTCGTCAAGTTACTTTGCACACGATTTTGATAGTTTAGGTATGCGCTATCAATAGTTTTCTTAATTCGCGTCCTGCAAGCAGAAAAAGCTTTGTAATGAGCACGAGATCCGGTCGATTTATATAACTTGTGAAGTTTAGCCTTTAATTTTATGTCCCTGATTAAATCACTAGTATACCACTCGGGGTAGTGTCTTTGATCTACTTTATTTTCCCGCTTTTTCGGTACACATTTATCTAAAACACCGTAAAAAACATTATAAAAAAACTCTAAAGCTTCCTCTGGTTCCTGTGTCTCGTTAATCAAACTCCAATCGGCGCAAGCTAAATAAGAATAAAATAAGTAAAAATCAGCTTTATAAAAATTCCATTGCGATTTAATTTGGTTTGCTGATGTCTCACGGTTTAAAGCAACGGGCTCGGCCCCCATGGGTAGCAACGTCACACCGCCAGCGCTGAGCTCCAGAGTCACCGCGAGCGGTGGATGATACGTGTCCACAGGCACTAATGGTTCGTCAGCTTCGCATACTTGTACGCCATCACTTAATCCTAACGAACACAACACTAAATCTAGTTGACTCCGAATACAATTTAGGACTTTATTCATCTGAGCCAATTCGCAAAAGGATACAAAATATTCAAAATAATTTTTAAGATTTTCATTACTTGAATTTAAGTTAAAATCACCTATCAAAATAATATGTCTATATTTAACACACAATTGTTCTATTATCTTAAAAAAAATCATGTAAACATCTTCCTTAGTCTTAGGCGGGATGTAAACAACGCAACATAAAAATAAACATTTATCTTTAGCGTGTACTGTCGCACAAACCAGTCCAAATGAGCAGTTATCTATGTTTACGTCACCCGGTGTATTCACTCGTTGCAGCTGTAACCCGTGTGTGGCCACGAGAAACGCGCCGCCTAGCTTACGGCCGTCTGCTCGATCACACCTTATTATATCATAACCTGGTGGCACAATCTCCGCATCCATTATAGAATCGTTGCATCCTGTTTCCGTAATAGCAATTATATCAGCATTCAATGATTCAATATTGTTACTAAACCAGTTTAATTTTGTACGAAGACCCCTGACGTTTTGATAGTAAAATTCAAAACTATTATTTTTCTTTAATTGGTTTATTTGTAGCTTTTCGAAACCAAATCCACTCGCAAAATTCCGCATTGATGGGCCAGACTTTCGGTTGACACAACTTATCATACATTGATATATATCTACAGCAATTCTAAGGTGAGTGATGTACTCCCTATTGGTGTTGATAACGTATCCTTTCCAGTCCAATAGCTTGAAAATGTCTTCCAATGCAGCGGCAGCAAAAAGTGTTTAATTTTACCATTCAATATTATCCAAATTTGATTATAATCCGAATAAGTATGATCATTTTAACAGATGTATAAATCATATTAATTACTGCAAAAGTAATTAACGCTTTCACGGCATTCGTTAAAAACTACACTTGCCTTGCCACGGTGCCAGCATTTGGGATGGGCTTATGCAGAATAGTAGATTAAGTAAATGTGCCATTTAAAATGTTACTTAGCATAGCAGCTCCTTCTATTTAGAAGTCTGCACAGTTAGAAACTATTCCCTTATTTTATTTTTTGCTTATAAAACAGCAGTAAGCTAATTGTTGTGTTGCTTTAAAAGCCAATAGAGACCGTATGGTTTCATGTTATGTCATTTCATCTTATTTTTTTTAAATAAAATTAAATTAACGTAATATGAACTTACAGTCTACCTGATAGTACGTGCAGATCATCTGTGACCTCTTAAGACTGAGAATTAATGCCTCACAGTCTGTCATTATACTGGCTTTCTATACTCTTCAGACCGGAAAACATCAGTGCAACCACTATTTGGCGACAGAAATTGGTAGTTTACCGCATCCAGCGCAGAGCGGCTCGAATCGTCGATGACCGAGTGCTTTCCGATTGGCTCGATTCACTGGTGCTGCGAATAGATGTTTCATCTCTTTGCATTTTCTTTCGCATACACCATGGGGAGTGCTCTGCAAACTATGGAGAGGACTATGCTTGGAGTTTCACTGTGTGATAAACTTAGGGATTAGGACATCCATTTCGCATATACCATGGGGAGTGCTCTGAGGAATTGTTCGGATTAATCCCAGCCGCCAAATTTCATGAACGCACTACGCAGCAAACGTCCCGATACCATCCACACCATCGGGATGCTTGGCGGTCCACCACTGTACGTTTCACAAAGAGTTTTCTTCCCTGTACGACCTCTCTGTTGAAAAGTTTACCACCGGCGATTTTTCCGGACCGATACGACCTGGGGACCTTCAAGAAAAGAGCTTACTCCTTTCTAAAAGGCTGGCAACACACCTGCAATTCCCCTGGTGTTGCGGTTGATTATGGGCGGCGGTAGCCACTTAACATCAGGTGAGCCACATGCTCGTTTGCCCCATCTTCTATAAAAAAGAAGAAAAAAAGAAATAGGTATGAGAGTGTAACCTACCCAGACATCAGAAAGGGAATCCTACAACCTTCTGAGTGACAACGACACCGAAGGCTTCTTTTGAATGCAGATTCATTCGTTCGATTTCGTATCAAAACAGCAAATTCATAATACATTCTGGAATTATAAAAAAATAATTCTACGGTATAGGACTGTAATTCGTTACGACCTAAGAGAGATTAGGTGCAAGATAAACGGCTTTTACGTGCTTTTAGAGGCACCTGGGTAAAATACAGCCAACTTTCTGACTACGGAATGCTACTAAGAATTTCTTGACAAAAAAACAAATAACTGATTTCGGCCTGACCCAGGATTCGAAACTAGGACCTCATGATCAGCACTGCGTACGACCACTAGACCAATGACGCAGTCAAATTCAAGGAGAACACGTCATCTGATCCTGCCTATATTTGTTGACTTCATCTGGCCTCGATATAATATATCTTTAGATATTTAGACTGTTATCATAGTGACTTATAAATTTCAGATATTTATTTCAAAGTTTTGTATTAAATAAGAAATAATATTAAATGAATATGCTCTTGCATAAACTTGTCCTAACAGGTCTACGCGGCACCATCTTGTACTAATTGGTCCACGGCGCGAAGATGCTCAGACGATTTATGGCACGCCTCAGCACCTATACACCTTACACATTGTGCGCTCAGTGATTTTTGCTGCGTTGAACAGTAATCTTTTTCTCAGATATTTTATTAAATATCACACACACAAACCTTTAACAAATTGATTTCTTGTCTATGAGATTTCTTTATCCTGTAATATGGGGGCATATAGTCGAAAATAATTTAAAAAATTTGCAACAATTTTAAACATTTTGCTTCAATAACAGTTCGTCAATACATTAAGCAATTTTTTTATTTAATGGTAAACTACAAATATGACTAATTTTGTGATGAAAAAAGCTAGTAATGGGGGAAGAATAAATATTTTTTGTTTAATTACTCTCCTGTAATTAAAAAAATGAGGTTCGCTCATATGCAGTATCAGCGACAAATTATGCTGTTATTGCTTACGTGTTCTTCCATTATCAAATTATAGTGATTTTACGTACGATAGTTAATAGAATCAGGCGTTATTTTACGGAAATCCATTATACTAAATATATTAAAAGTTACTTTGTAACCATCCGCGCAATAAAATAAAATGATGTGTCTTACCTAGTTTGAAGAGCACCTCCCGCCCTCCCTCGATTGCGTGCACTAATCTCGTCACCACTAATCCCAGCACCACTACTCTCAACACCACTACTCTAGGAAAGACAAACCATCGACTATAATACGACACGTGTTTCGCCTCTACATGAGGCATGGCACTTCAGGTGATGTAGGCTCTGCGGTGGCTGCATTTATACAATTTGCAGACGCAACCGCTCCCAACTCAAGAAGAGAGCGACCACGTCATGCGATAAAAACATGTGACCAATCACCACCTGACATACGCATCTGTTTGCTGTAATATACAAGAAACCATCGTGAAACGTCCGCCTACCCTCCAACCACGCAACGAATCGCTGATCACCTCGAGGGTGATGAACGACCATATTGCGAGGCTGTTTTTTATTGGAGAGGAGGCTTAAAGATTTTTAATAGAGGTGAGTTAGACACATTTATTTGTTTATTGAGCAGTGCAATGTTACCATTTTTTTTTAAATCTCTAATTGTTACAGCACACACAGTCGCAGCCCTGTATGTAATACTTTAAAGGTCCTGTACGTAATACTTTAAAGGAGTGGTCGTTGTCTAGGTTGTGTCCAGTGTCTAAGAGATGTTTAGCAAAATGGAATTTGTCAGGATTGCAATTTCTGTACGCGGCTAAATTCTCTTTATAGCGTGTCCCGAATTTGCGACCCGTCTGACCCGTGTAAACGACGCGACGTGGCATTCGTCACAAACAAGTTTTTAAATACCCGATTTTTTACTTGTATTCAACTTATTTTTATTATTTCAGATATTCCTAAGACAATCGTTTGTTTTGAATAGCACGTTAACGCCGTTTTGTCTAAGGGTATTAGCTATTTTTTCAGATATGGAGCCTTAGTAGGTAAAATTGCACATAGGGACAATTGGTGACCGCGTATACAAAGAATTGGAACGATTCTTTTGTTTCTTTTTAATAGATTATTTGAGATTTTTTGAAAAAACCGAGAGCTAACCAACGATGTGTCTGCCCATCGGGAGGTTTTCAGCGTACTGTGTTACAAGTATATTTTTAAACCGGGAACGAACCCTTTTTCGAACAAAAGTTGCTTGTTGTAAAATACTCACACTTGTAAAAGATGAAAATATAGTAGTTTTAATCAATGTACGTTTGTCTTCAGAATCATTAAAAGTTGGTAGATGTTGTTGCCTTCCTTTACTTTATGGCAATTTTTAAATTGGTTTTTTGAGATCGACCAAAGAGTAGTTATGTGAGTCAATCTGCAAATCGATCCATAAAGCATACCATCCTAAAATTCATTTATAATCAATATAAGTAGTTATGATTAACTAATTTTCATGTTTGCTTAGATCAAAAATAATCTAAGCATTGATCTAAAAGCATGCCTAGTAGATAATATATCAACTTCTCAACAAAATTTTATTATGAATGTTTCGTTTCGAAATGTACCCTACAAAGAAGCAGTTCGTAACTAGTTGAAAATAAATTCCGATATCCAATAAAATTTTTATACCGTGTAATATATTTAATGTATTCGTGATCATGATTTTTTAACATTACGTCATGTGCATTTAATATTAATTCCGAACCCTTGCATTCCATTTTATTGTAAAATAACATTACAGCCGTTACAGCCTATTAGATTCTACTGCTTAACATAGGCCTCCCCCATATATTGTCTCAAAGGAAAGACATTTGCCATAGTTGCCATGCTTGGCAAGCGAAATGGCAACCGCAGGTTTTTATTTTTAGTCGTTATAAGAAAGACGTTGTTGCCCATGTTTTTTATGTCAAGTTTTTTTTAATTGTCAACGAGTTGGACTAACAATGATAAATTTTTTTTTTTTCTGGGTTCTGATTTGTTTCCTTCTGTCGCCTGTTAAGACACCCACGGGATCATATAAGATAGTGGATATTCTTACACTGGCACTACACGGTTGGATATGGTAACTAATGAAAAATTATACATTTGTGCAAAAATAATTGGACTTAAATTTACAATGTAATATTTGTCCCGGTTTGTGGCTCTTTTATTTATTTTTTGAGTAAGAATACTTCATAGCGGAAATGATACTTTCATAGGCACAAAAATTTCAAAGACATCAACTTACTAATTCATACCAACTAGGCATGTAGTGTCGGGATGAAGGAATCCATGTCGTAAGAGGCGACTATTTTTTATATGTAGTAGAGCAAGCTATATTATGCTATATTATATGTTGGTTATATTATACTAGCCGCCAATTCTGCCGATGTACTCTGACTTTGCCATGATAATGACACTTTTGAAGAATTTGGAGGCAGAATTATACTTCTTTTTAAAAGCGCTAGTATTTACATCCCAAGACGTCGATGCTGGAGCCCAGGCCTTGTAGTACTCTGGCTTATGACGTAATGCAATTTTGCATGACCGACCAAACTTATTTCTTATTTTTTTTAAAAAGCGTTACCCCTACACTAAGATTTTCTCTTGTATCGTAGGGGCAGCTTACAAACATAAATTGCACAAGGACAAACTATATCTGGGTTCTGTCTCCGATAGGTACCACAGCTGATGGAATAAAAATTTCCATTCCCTGTAACATCACATCAGCGACAGAATAAGCAACAATGCTGTGATCGTCTGACGAGAAGCAAACCCGCCTCCAAGGGTAGGATGAAAAAAAGATCGCATCCTGTCCCTATCCGATTGCGTGCTATATTGTGGTTAAGACGAATGGGTCGACTCAGCCGGGTTAGGACCACAGTCTCATAGAATACCATTGTAAAATTCTCTAAAAATCTTTTTTATTGCTAATGAGGCATTCCATCTTAGTCCTCAGGGGTGACAACGCATCTGCAATTTGATTCTTAATCGAGGATAATGTAGATGTCTATGGGCCACAGCAACCACTTTGTATCAGGTGGTCTGCGTGCTCGTTTGTCACCCAGAAAAATATAAGGACTTACGATAAACAGTGATATAACCATGTCGTTTAAATAAAAAGTAAATACTAAGACTAGTGATGGATAATAGCCTCAATGGTGTAAAACGGCTGTCACGGTAAGGTTGTAGGGCGTTGTAAGGCTTCAGAGAGTAAAGTTCTGCAGTGGATTTTTAGATTAAAGGGTAAGAAAAACATTGTATGTACAAAAATGTAAATCTTTGAAAAATAACTCATTTTGTGTTAGACAACATTTACAAACAATTTAAAGTATAGCTTTTCGCTTTCCAATAATTCCAATACTAAATAATAATTATATAATCATTTATGTTTTAAACATAACCTGCAACATACTAGTTTAATTAATTGAATTATTTTTACATGAAACACAACTTATAATTACAATTGAGTAAACTAAAAATTACGTCATTAAAACTATTAAATTTCATGTGAAATTCAATGCAAAAATAGTGGGCGCTATGAAAATAATAAATAAAGGAAAACACAAACGAGTTTTACAGAAACAATCGAAATGTCATTTATAACCCGCCTTTGTTTGTTTCGAAAACAACGATTGGTATGAAAAACTAGCTACGAAACACGTAGGGGTATTATATTTTGTTAGACCTTTATTTATTTATTCTATAACCATTTACTAATGTTAAAAATGGGAAAAATATGAACTAAAAGTGTAATTACTTTATAAATATCATGGGTACTTCATTTAGAACCGGAGCGGTATCAGAGGCAGCTGAATTAAGTAATTGGCGCAAATGTTATTCGCTCAAAGACGACTATATATTTGTGCCATTTTCTGTAAAAACTATTGGTTTATGGGATCTATGTGCGGTGACGTCCTAAAGGAAGTATAACCGTGACTTGTCGTCGCTGCTAGTAATAATAGGGCTGAATCTTTTTAAGGTTTAATATAGCCATCCAGCGAAGAAACGCAGACAGCGGTTTTGACACAATATCGCCAGGGGAAGGACAGTATGATAATTTAAGTTTTTAGTTTTAGTTTTCTTACATATGTTAAAACATGTTATTATAGTAAGCTGAAAACTTGATCAACTGAATCACCCTAGTTGAATTTTGGTTGGTTGAAACGGGTAAGAGGGAAAGGAGAATACCTAACCAGAAAGAACAGAGGATTAACGAGACGCAGAGTTATGATTATGAAAACGCTGCTGTAAAAAATGCTTTAAAAATACTAATTATACCCATGAAGGTACGAAGACATATTATAGTATAGAAAAATTAAGGCATGATTTCAGAATGTTAATATATTTTATTCAATTTTGTTGCTTGAAATCTGGTTTTACTTTTTTGTAAAAGCTAAAAAAAAGAACATCATAATTTCAATGGCGTCTAATGTTGTGGTGGTGTAAGAATATTTGATACTATCGTCCCGTTGGTGTCGTAGGAGGCTACATAGGCAAACAAACGAGAAGATATGAAGCAGCTTCCTTCTTATATAACAAATAAAAATAAAAACTATTGTTGCCAACTTAGAACACATTAATACACAATAGAATGGCTGTCAACCTTATTTTGTACGAGGGTTGGCATTGCCGGAAGCACACATATAAGCAATTAGGTCGTATTATCACTACTACAAACCCGATTTGCTGTGTTGATAGACTGAGTAAATTTAAACATTATAGAATTTTGATTAATGTTCAAGATTATCATTTAAAAAATTGTTTAAATTTTAATATATATTTATTTATAAATAGTGTGCAATTTGGAATTTTATAAATAATTCGCATGCGAAATTTGGAAACGATTGTAATGTCAAAACACATCTAGTGTTGACATTTATACGTGTGTATTGACGTGTTAGTCACTAACACATTTTAGTGGTTACACGGGCTCCGTCCACTCCTCTGTTCTATTATGTATGTATTGTAGTATTCTATGGTTGCCAACATGCCTGCCAAGCGTGGCAACTATAACAAATATCCCTCTTATGTGGTAATCTATGGAGGAGACATAGTAGTGGAATTTTCATAGGATGTAACAATAAGAGAAATGAATAAATAAAAATTTTATCCACTACTTTGCTAACCTTTGGGCTTGAATTTTTTTCTCCAAATTTATATAGGAAAACTTCTGAAGTATAATCTATTTAACACAAAAAGATCGTAAAAATCAGTTCAAAAATGACGAATATATCACAAAAAACCATAGTCGTATTGTTTAACTTCTCCTTTTCTAAGTCGGTTAAAAATTTCACAATAGATCAACTAGATACCTGAATACCAAGGAGATGTCGCTCTTGATATCCGAAACATCTTGAATATCTGAAAGCGGTATTCGGCATCGAGTATTCGCATGCCGATGGTTAGCCGTAGCTATTTGCTGGGACAAAATTTGTTGTCTATACCTTTCATCAATGTACCGAAGACTTAGTAAATATGTAAAATGATAATTTATGTATGCATTATTAACAACAAAACGATTTATAAATTACACTTTCATTTCAACAATTCCTGATCGCAATTCTAGTAATAAAATAAAGGTACGTGATATATACGAGTATATATGTGTCTTTTACCGTCTGAAAAAATAGGGGGTAACAGGTGAACGGAATAAATGCCTATGGCACTGATATTTTGCAATATATACATACGCAAGTGTGAGTAAAGATCGAAGAGCAAGTCATATCCGATGTTATTACGATTGGTTCTCCAGCACTTTAAAAACGACAAGTCCCCGAGCGAGGATGGAATTACAGAGGTGCTTCTGAAAATAGATGGAAAATCGATACTAAAAGTCCTTCAGAAGCTCTTCAACTCTGTCCACCATGATGGCATTACTCAGAAGGCATGGAGCAGAAGTGCGGTGGTCTTGTTTTTCAAAAAAGGCGACAATGCTCTCATGAAGAACTACAGAACGATTTCTCCTCTGACCCGCGTAAACATGCTGTTTTCGTAAGATATTACCAACAAGCCAGTTCCCGAAAAGACATTAGCACCGTAGACCACACATATACCCTTCGGCAAATTATACAGGACTCCGAAGAGTACAATCTACTACTTTGTCTTGCGTATGTGAACTATGAAAAAGCCTTTGATTCCGTCGAAATATGGGTGGTGCTGCAGTCTCTTCAGCGGTGCCAAGTTCATTGTCGGTATACCGAAGTGCTGAAGTGTTTGTACAGTAGGGCTAAGATGGCTATCCGAGTACAGCACCAGAGTACGAAATCTATCCAACTGCAGAGACATGTGACACAGGGTGACGTAATATCCCCGAAACTCTTCACCGCTTATTGCAAGACGTTTTCAAGCCACTGGACTGGAAATGGTAAGGTAATAACATCAATGGCGAGTAAATCACTTATCTTCGATTTGCCGCCGATATAGTTCTTCTGGCAAAATCGCTGGAGGACCTAAATACTACGCTCAATTACCTCAATAGTGTTTCCCAACGGATAGGTCTTAAGATGAACATGAACAAAAGAAAAGTCATGTGTAATGTCCATGTCACACCTATGCCGGTAGTTGTTGAGAGCACTAAGCTCGAAGTTGTTGACGAGTATGTTTACCAGGGACAAATATTCAGAAATGTGAAATTTAAAAAAAAAAAAACAGTATTTGAAATGCAAAATACCAAATACCTATTTCCCTTTTGTATTTAAATACTTTTTTTTAGAAAAGCATTTTATATTGTATTTTAAATATCCTTTAAGACATACTTTGTATTTGCAAAATGCAAAATACTTCTTGCTAAGTCTTGTAAACATTAAAGAACTAATAATTAAAGTGATAAAAAATGGTACTTTTTTCTCACTATGGCAACACTGAATTGAACTGCTTTCTTGTCAGGCCACATATAGTAGTAAACTGTGCAGGCTTCCAGGTATATACAACGTAATCTGTGGTGCAGGCCACTTAGGTCGCCAAATGCGTTGAACCGAACGAACGAATGATCTCTTTTTACACTTTTAATAAAGTTATCTTGCTTTCCGATAAAATAATAACGAAACCAAAAAGGTGCACCAAATAATTATTAAAATGTTTCAGGTTTGTTTGCAAGTTGATCATAAATTTGGTTAATCGGTGACTTTTTTTTTTATGTCTACATACCTAACTCCACCGACTAAACTGGTAAATTAACTTCCGAGTAACCATAATTTTAGTGTGGGTCAATTAATCTGCGCAACTCCTGGAAAACAAGTAAGCGGGCCTCGCAATACACAACCGGTCGGCCGTTGCCTTCCTCCGCGACCATGTGATTATGTCTTTTTTGAATTTTTATTTTTTTGAATGATTATATCTCATGTGATTATGTCATTTTTAATTAGCTACGCACTGCCCAGCAAATCCAATATATAAACAATTACCATTGAGCTATTATGTACTATTATATGTATATTACTTCAATGACAATTACCTATGTTTTTATATCAAAACAAACAACGATTGTTAAATACTGACTTAATACATTGCTTTATCTATACCTGAAAAATGCATACATGTTAATTTTTTTTGCTTAATCCCATAATATTTGTTTTTTTTTTTGTTTCAGGGATGATAATAATTTTATATCATTGATACTGAAGCATTGTTTTAAAGATATAAAAAAGGAAAAGTATGCTGGAAGTAAGAGTAATATTATATCGGCTGTTTGCAAAAAAAAAATACTCTAAAACATTAAAAGGAAGTCAATTTCAGCATCATTTTTTTAATCATATAAAAATGAGTAACTTGTTAATTTTATTTCCTAATCAAACTTGATATTTTTTAATTTGTTACAATTACATAGACAATAGGTGTATTTAAATAAACAACAAGAAATAGCTGGTTCTGGTTGTATATGTGTGAATGTATAATGATATTACTTTTTTTTTTCAGAGAAAAGGTCATGGTGATCTATTGACAGAATATGAAAATTTTAAATCCCAAACCAAAACCTCCAAAAAGAAAAAAAGTGGCACACACACTAATGAAAATAGTGCAAGTACTTCGAAAAAACTGATACAAAGCACTCTTCCAACTACTTTGCCAGTGTCAATTAATTTAGACAAGTTGGTTATAGAATTTATAATTGATACAATGTCACCAACATCTATTGTCGAAAATAAATCATTTAGGACTCTAATTGAAGGTTCTCAAACAATACAAAACCCACCAAAATGTATGTGCCATTGCACATCATCATCATCATCATCATCATTACAGCCCTTCATAAGTCCACTGCTGAACATAGGCCTCCCCCAAGTAATGCCACAAAGCACCGTCCTGAGCCACCTGCATCCATCCACTTCCTGCATAATATCTTACCAGGTTGTAACTCCATCTAGTGGGGGTCGCCCTACACTACGCCTACCGGTACGAGGCTGCCTACTACTCTACTCTACTCGAGAACCTTTCTTCCCCCATCGGTTATCGGTTCTTCGAGCTATATGGCCGGAACATTGCCACTTCAGCTCACTAATCCGTTGGGCTATGTCCGTCACTCTGGTTTTACTGCGGGTATCCTCATTTCTGAGTCTATCACGTAGAGAAACTCCGAGCATAGCCCTCTCCATAGCTCGCTGAGCAACTTTGAGCGTCCTCATACGGCCAGCAGTGGAGGACCACGTGTCAGATACGAAAGTCATCACTGGCAACACGCACTGGTTGTACAATCTAGTTTATAGAGATTGAGGTATACCTAACGAGAAGATATGTCGTAATATCCCGAATGCTGCCCAGCCGAGTTGAATCCGTCGATTGACCTCTCGGTCGAAGTTGGACTTACCTAGTCGGACTATTTGTCCCAGGTAAACGTACTCGTCAACAACTTCGAGCATAGTGCTCCCAACAATTAACGGCATAGGTGTGACATGGACATTAAACATGATCTTTGTTTTGTCCATGTTCATCTTAAGACCGATCCGTTGGGAGACACTATTGAGCTCATTGAGCATAGTGCTTAAGTCCTCCAGCGATTCTGCCATAAGAACTATATCGTCGGCAAATCGAAGGTGAGTGATGTACTCGCCATGTATCCTTTCCAATCCAGTAGCTTGAAAACGTCTTCCAATGCAGCGGTGAAGAGTTTCGGGGATATAACGTCACCCTGTCTTACACCTCTCTGCAGTTGGATAGGCTTCGAGCTCTGATTCTATACTCGGATAGCCATCGTAGCCCTAGTGTACAAACACTTCAGCACTTCGATATACCGACAGTCAACTTGGGACCGCTGAAGGGACTGTAGCACCGCCCAAATTTCGACAGAATCAAAGGCTTTCTCATAGTCCACATACGCCAGGCAAAGTGGCAGATTGTACAATCTGCCGCAGGGTATATATGGGGTCTATGGTACTGAAGCTTTTTCTGAAACCGGCTTGTTCGGGAGGCTGGAAGTCGTCGAGTCTGCGTGCGAGACGATTTGTAATGACTCTCGAAAACAGCACGTAGACGCGGCTCAGAAGGAAAATCGGTCTGTAGTTCTTCAAGAAAGCGTTGTCGCCTTTCTTTAAGAACAAGACCACCGCACTTCTGCTCCATGCCTCTGGAGTAGTGCCACCATGGAGGACGGAATTGAAAAGCTTCTGAAGGACTTCAAGTATCGGTGTTCCACTCGCTTTCAGAAGCTCCGCTGTAATTCCATCCTCGCCTGTGGCCCTGCCGTTTTTAAGGTGCTGGAGAGCCATTATAATCTCGCTTAGACTGACGTCCAGGATATTATCGGAATAGTGTCAGATAAGACTTGCTCTTGGATCGCTACTCTCACTTGCGTGTGACTCCAACGATGATGTGTACAGCTGCCCATAGAACCTCTCAATCTCACTCAAAATCTCAGGTGTCCCGGAAACGATGCTGTCACACTCATTCTTCAGCTTTGACAGTTGGCTCTTACTGGCAGACAGATCTCTGGCAAAGACTTTGGAGCCCTGGTTCCGCTCGATCGCTTCTTTAATATGAGCAGTATTAAAGTTGCGTAAGTCTCGCCGCACGCATTTGGAGATCTGTCTGTTCAGTTGCCTGTATGCTGTCAAATCTGTTGACGATTGCAGCCTCATCTCCCGTCTAAGAGCCATGAGATTAAGAGTGTGATCGGAGAGTTTTTGTGTTCTTCTGCGGAGGGTCTTGCAGAACTTAGCTCCGACCGCGTGGACGTTTCCAAAGCTTGTCATTCATATTGTCCACTGCATTGCAATATTGTAGGCACTGAAAGCGGGTACGTAACTCGAGCTGAAAGTTTTCGGAATTCTGGATTAGAGCACGAGGGGGACAGAGCGTTGACTTCATTAGACGAGCCCTCTCCAACTTAAGGTTTAGGTTCAGTTTGCCTCTAACCATTCGGTGATCGCTGCCAGTTTTCACCCTTGCGACCACTGAGACATCACTGAACAGTTGGCGTCTGGTCGTCATAATGAAGTCAATCTCATTTATTGTCAAACCGTTGGGGCTTGACCAGGTCCACTTCCTGTGGGGCCGCTTCTGGAAGAAAGAGTTCATCGTAAAGAGTTCCCCTTTCTCTATAAAGTCGGCCAGCTGCTGGCGCCTTCGGTTTCGTTGCCCTACTGCAAATTTTCCTAACTTCAGCTCACTGTTTTATCTTGTGCCTAGTTTTGCGTTGAAGTCTCCCATCAACACCGTGTAGTGGGTTTTGGAGGAATGCATAGCTTTGGAAATATCCTCATACATTTCCTTCACCTCCTCATCGGGATGTACCGGGATTGATGCGTAAACCTGTATGAACTTCAGCGAATACCGTTTGGTGATTCTGAGTATCATTTGTCCCGTGTCCTCCCCCTTCGGACCTCGGATAATTCTATAATATTCCAGCGCAACTTGTCTATCTCTTTTTACAGCTCCAGGATCTTCTCGTCAGTCCTCAGGGTGCGTGCGTTAAATGTTGCCAGGTCGAGTCATTTATTTTGCGCCATTTTTTGTGTTCATTTTACGCCTTGAGAGAATTTCTGATATATGCGCAGAATATAAGGAAAATCTTAAAATAAAATTAAAAACTATTATCAGATTATTATCAGATTCACACTGTGATAGTGGTACCATTGACTTACCACATATTACATTATCCCTCTAAAATAGCGTCAAGGTCAAGGTAGATTTGTGCGATATTATCAGTCAGCTAAGTCAGGTACCTCAACAACAAAACTTACTTACTCTAGCTAAAGAGCAAAGCGGACACGTGGAGGCTAATAGTGCGGTTTCGCACACTCGCCAGCAGCAACACCGGCACAGCAGATATCAGCCTTCGCACTGCGGTTTTGAACCTAGTGACGTATAATAGTGACGTTAATGAGCCCGCTAGGGACTCGATCACTTTGATATCTACTAATGTAAACGAGCGATCTTATGTTTATATGGTTAAAGAAAGTGAACGGAAGATATTGAAACCAGACGAGGAATGGACACTTGTGCAAAGAAGACGATTGAAGAATAGGTTTATAGCGATGAAAGGAAAAGCCATTACAGAGACTACAGATAATTTTAACAGCCGACATTAAGATCCCATTATCAATATAGTTGACAAAAAACATCAGGGGATGATATAATAAGCTATATATTTAAGAGAACAATAGTTAAAGTATTTTTAGAAGAGATTAAAATGAAGTACGAGCGTGAATATAATGCTTTTAAGGTTTATGTGCCAAGATATAAAATTGATATATTTCTTGATAGTAGTCTATGGCCTGAGGGAATATCATTTCGCAAATATATTCACTTCAGAAAATGTACAACAGGTAAAAACCACAGTAATTATTTTGTATCACCTAAATAATGGATAGTAAATACTTGAAAGTTCCTTCAATTGTAAATCAGTCACAAGATCAGTCGAGGGCATACGAGAGCTATGTAAATCTGCGGATATCATAGCATTACAGGAGACATGGCTGTTACCGTATGATGCAGCCTACATCGCGGGAATCCATCCAGAATTTGACTGTTGCAGTAAGTCTGCGGTTAACACCGGTGACGGATTGTTTAGAGGTCGACCGTACGGTGGTGTTGCCATTATGTGGCGTAAATCTTTGTTTACATCAGTGTCTATTGTGCAGTGTAATCATGTGCGTGTGTCCGCAATTAAAACTATTGTGGACGACAGGACTACGTTATTCATCACCGTATATATGCCCTGCGACTCGTGGGACAATTTAATAGAATTTACAAGCTGTCTCAGTGACATAAATGCTATAATAGAATGTAATAATATAGATTATGCATTTATATTAGGAGATTTTAATGCGCATCCTGGCGCATTGTTTTTTAATGAAATGAGTAATTTTTGTTTTGAACGAATATGGGATGTAGTGGACTGTGACTATTTAAAAAAATATGATACGTTTACGTATATAAGGGATATAAATGGTTCTCAGCGCTGGCTGGATCATTGCATTACAACTAAGTCAGCCATGAAATCTGTTGTAAATATTAGGGTACTTTATGATGTTTTCTGGTCTGACCATTTTCCACTTGAAATAACTATTGATATGGGAAAACTAAGTTATAAAGTGCAAGAATGTAATCTCAAATCTGATAAATCTGTATGGGGTATAAGAAATCGAAGTCAAATAAAAAGATATTTTAAAATTTGTTGTGAAAAGCTTAGATATATAGAGTTTCCTGAAGAGTTAAGGTCTTGTGCTAATCACCACTGTTCTATTTTCGATACATAAATTAATAATCGATAAAATGTATGACAGCATTATATGTACTTTGAGATGGGCAGCAATAGCGACTCATGAGTATAGGAAATGTAGAAATAAATATGTTTTGGGTTGGAATAAATATGTTAAACCATTTCACAGTGACGCGCGAATTTGCTTTCATATGTGGGTATTAAATGGAAAACCTAAAATTGGAATTTATTACAAAAAAATTAACGAAAGTAGAAATTTGTTTAAATCAAAAATAAAATGGTATCAGAATAACGAACTAAAAATAAAAATGCAAATTTTGGCTACACATATTAAACCCAAAAACTTTTTAAATTTTGGAACCAAAATGAATCCAAGGCTGAGAGTCCCTGCGAGTATAGATGGTGAAAGTGATGCGGGCAAGGTGGCAAATATTTTTAAAAATCACTTTAAGTATACCAATCAAAAATCATCGCAGAATTTCGATACAGGTATCCGGGATGGAGATGAAACCACGTGCTTTACGGCTAAGCATGTTAAAGACGTAATTAACTATCTCCAGGTCATGACAGTATCAGTATCGAACACCTGCAATATTCTGGTGTCCGCCTTCCACGTGTCCTGGCCATGTCATTTACTTTGTGCATAATACACTCGCACTTACCTTCTGATCTTATGAAAACGATTGTTGTGCCAGCACTGAAAAATAAAACAGGAGATTCGTCGGACAAAAACAATTATAGACCTATATCTCTGGCTACTACTATAGCGAAAGTGATGGACGATCTGCTTGAGAGGATGTTACAAGCATCCATTAATCTATGTGATGCACAATTTGGCTTTAGACCGCAGTTATCCACAGAAAATGCTGTACTTTGTCTCAAGCACACCGTACGTTACCAAAAAAATCGTTGGACACATGTTATAGGCTGTTTTTTGGACCCATCAAAGGCCTTTGATATGGTTAAATACGATATACTTTGGAAGAAGCTGGCTACTGAAACTAATGACTTTCCTAATGACTTAATAGGTCTGTTTCAGTATTGGTACGACAACCAACAGAATCCGGTGAGGTGAGCAGGGGTGCAATCTGAGGTGTATGGGCTGAAGTGCGGAGTAAGACAGGGCGGCTTGTCTTCTCCTGCACTTTTCAACCTCTACGTGAACAGTCTGATTGGTGAACTATTGATAATATTGCATATAACAACATAAGTTACTCCGACGATATGGTGCTGCTGAGCCCATCAATTAGTGGTCTAAGAAAACTACTCAGTATCTGTGAGAAATATGCAACGTCTTTAAATCAAAATATAAGAGTCACAATTTTCCCACTGTCACTCTTGAAGGTGTTCCACTGAAAAGAGTGACAAGTTTCAAATACCTGTATATGACAAGTAACCATTGGGTTACTGAAAATATGTCGGATGATATTGACATAGAGAGGGAACGCAGGGCTCTAGCTATGAGAGCGAATATCCTTGCCCGTAGATTTGCAGGGTGTAATATAGAAGTTAAACAAACTCTATTCAGAGCCCGTTGTTAGTCCTTTTACACCTGCAGTCTATGGGTTGAGTATACACGCAGGACGCTCACAACCCTGTGCGTCCAATATAATAACGGCTTCAGGATGCTGATGGGGCTGCCTCGGTACTGCAGCGTGTTGGCAATGTTTGCTGAGGCTTGGATAGACAGTTTCCCAGCTATCATGCGTAAACGGGTTGCCTCCGCATGGCACCGTGTCCGGGATAGCTCCAACAGCCTTCTGGTGGCGATAGGGAGTCGCTATTGCTGTCCTATCTTGAGGCATTGGAACAGCGTCCATATCGGCTCGAGACCTGCTCTGGTAAATATAAACCAGATAGAGTATAGTAATATAGTATGTAGCCTTTTAAATTTTATTTATTTACTAACCCTAGCTTATAAGTTCTTTTTGTAATTACCAACCCACTCTATGGAAAGAAATTTCTGAAATAAAGAATAAAGAAAAAAAAAACTGTTGATTATGTGTGTACGACAGCAGATGTTTGGTCACCATCAAGGAGAAGTTACCTAGAGACCACACCGGAGAAATATAAGCGACAGTGTATTTGAGCAAATTATTTTATTAAATCTGTTAAGTAAATTTAATTTAAGTAAATTATCAAAGTAAATTTACCAGCTTGTGTCGCTGGCTGAAATAAATAAACTTTTTAATAAAATAAAGATAGTTTAAAACTAAAAGTACTTTATTTTAATAAAGCATTTTGTAAGTACGTATTTTGTATTTAGTATTTTTAAATATAAAATGAAAAACTATTTTGTATTTGAAATAACAAAGTACAGAAAGTATATGCATTTTGCATTTAAATACATTTTATAGCCTATTTTGCACATCTCTACAAACAGTCCAACTAGGTCCGGTCTAAGTCTCCCGGGCGAAGTTAGACTTATCCAATTTCGACCGAGAGGTCAATCGACGGATTCAACTCGGCTAGGCAGCGTTCGGGAGATTACGACACATCTTCATGTCAGGCATACCTTAAATTCTCAAAACTAGATTGTACAATCAGTGCGTGTTTGCAGTGACCTATGCATCTGAGACGTGGCCCTTCACTGCTGGCCGTATGAGGAAGCTCAAAGTCGCTTAGCGAGCTATGGAGAAGGCTATTCTTGAGGTTTCTCTGCATGATAAACTTAGGAATGAGAATATCCGCAGTAGAACCAGAGTGACGACATAGCCGACGCATGACGACATACAGGATTGGTAACATGAAGTAGCAGTGGATCGACCATGTAGCTCGAAGAACCAACAACTGGCAGCTGAAGTGCACGCTGTCCTCAATTAGATGGAGTGACGTCCTGGTAAGACATGCAGGAAGTCGATGGATGAATATGGCTCAGGACCGTGCTTTGTAGCATTCCTTAGGCGAGGCTTATATTCGGCAGTGGACTTGTGAAGGGTTGTAATGATAATGATGATAATTTATACAATATCGTAAGGGTGAAAATGAGCATTTAGTGCACCATATGAAGTAAATATGCTATTCGAGCGTTACTGACGCAGCTTATGCTTAGCAGTATTATTTATGGCCGGCCATATAGCTCGAAGAACTGACAATCGATAGGAAGAAAGTTTCTTGAGTGGCTGCGTCATATTTGCAAGCGCAATGTTGGGTGACCTCTGCTGAATGGGGTGACGATCTGGTAAGAAATACAGGTAGTTGATGGATGTAGGTGGATCAGGACTGCAGAGAACATATGGGCTGTAGCTATGATGATGAATGCATATAACTTTATAAACATTCAGTCATTAACTAAGGACATTTCGGGAGAGCCCGTTTTCTCAATAAATACTTAATTTTACCTTAAAATTTTGGTGTTAATTTTTTTCTTACGGTATCTTTAATCATCTAGTGAAATCTAGGGAGATTTAAATCTTCTTACATTTATTCATATTATTTGCTTGGGTCTAGTTACCAATACTTACCAGGTTCTCTATACTTACCAAATTAATTAAAGCGGCAATCCGTTATATTCTGTAATAGCGTGGTCCCTCACTGGTCAAGTCAACACATTCTTGCTGCAGCTATAATACCTTTATTTATTAAAATTTTTATACTAAACTATGATTCATTCCAATTCAAACTAATGCTATGAACAAGTTCTCGGTACCATATATTAATTTAATGTTATGATATCAAGAACGCTATCATAATATAGATTTAATTTAATTTTTTTTCACTTTTCTTGTCGTACAAAATGATACTACACAGTAAGGTTTTATACTGTAACGAAGAGTTTCAAGATGATGTTCTAATCAGGATTATGAAAGGAATGCTTTAGTGGTTTGGTCATGAATAATAAATAATGTTCTCCAGACCGAATTTCCGAAATCTGTGCGGGACACGGTTATGGTGGCCGAGTATGTGCGCATGCGCAAGTGCACTCTCGATTCCCTCTCTCTCATAGTCCGATGGGTAGGTAATCCGATACGACCGGAGAGAGATCTTATCTGATTTTTGCCCGTACTTGGATTTGAACCCAGGATATCATGATCAACAATCACTTTACGACCATTAGACAAGCGAGGCAGTCAAAATGGTCAAATGATCATACATAAAGAATGAATGAGGAAAAGTGACAAATAAATGTTATCTCAGTATTAGATTTAATTTTTATAAATAGTCATATCCCTAATTTTACAACGCCTGCTAGTTTCGAGCCTTTGGCTCCAACTCAAGTCGTGCATGAGGGAAAATTAGACTTTTTAAACTTACCCAAGAACTTCGATTTTACCTCATTTCACCGAACTTCGTAGTTATTTTCCAGACGCAGGTGGAATCTACGCCCACCTCTTTATATTACAGCCAATTACGGGTACATGTGCTTTAATATTTTCAATTATATTATTTAAAAAGAGAACTAGATTTTCATGATAATGATTGATAGATATGATAGAGTTATATGGCTATATAATTTGTGAAAAACTGTGATGATGATAATGATGATGATTGCCGTATGGTGGCAATGTAAGAAGCCATCACTTTTTATTCCGTGTAGTAGAAAGCATTTATAGAAAATGTTAAATATCTCCTGCCATAGCCCCCAAAAATATTGGCTATATCATTTTGTATCAGCCAGATGTAAAATAACCGGACCAATTACAGGGAGGAGCACCACGAGACTTTGACGGTCTAATGATGAAGAAGAAGAATTGATAATCGTTACCATATTAGAATTGATAGAATTGATAACCGTTTTACGTGGTAGGCTATACCACGTAAAAACGGTTACCAATTCTCTTGATTAAGTTATCAATTACACTGCAGCTATATTATAGAAGTAGCACGAATGGGTCGGCACGACCGAGGCAGGACCATGCTTTCACAGAGTACCAGCGTAATACTGCTGTGTTTCGTATGGAGAGTGTAGAGTACCGGAGATCCTTTTACTGGAATCGAGGTGTGGCCGTGAAAGGAAAAGGGGAGATCTCCCGCCGGGCAAGGTGTCACTTGCCCTTACGCACACAGCATGCATTCCCCGCCGGCATTAAGGACGCACCGGACTTTTTTTTAGACTGCACTATCGACCTCCGGTCTGAGCAGGGGGGTGATGTGGCGTTGCTGTTGTTGCGACACAAGCGAAACATACCGAAGCCTAAATCGCGCTATCAAAAGTTCCGAATCATAAACAGGTATATATAGAACATCTCCGAACTATCCACACGGAGCGTTGGCCGCTCCGCGGGCAGAAAACCTTGCCTGGCGGGAGATCTCCCCTTTTCCTTCTACGGCCACAGAGGTATTCCATCTTAGTCCTCAGGGGTGACACCGCATTTGCATTTTGATTCTAAATTATATAATTATAAATGTGGATGTCTATGGGCCACAGCATCCACTTACCATCAGGTAAAATGTGTGCTCGTTTGTCACCCAATGCTATAAAAGAATATCATAGGCTTTCCACGTAGATTACCTCGCAGGGGGGATATTTGCCATAGTTACTAACACTTGGAAGGAGGTTGGAAACCTTAGTCTCTTATTTTGTTTTCTCCCTTCGTGAACTCTTACAGCGCCCACATGACGACATGAGGTAGTCAAAGACCTATATAACCACATTCTCTATGGAGGTAGTGGATATTTTTACACTGCCACTACATGTTAATTGATTTCATTTGATTCGAAAATTGTTGCCGAGGTTAAAGAAGAGAACATGGAACTCTTGGCGTGGAAGTTATATAGTGGAAACACTGATTCACACGGGTATCTCGCGGTCGGTCTTACATTATAAAGAGTATAAAAGATGACACTGCTCCACTAGTATGCGTATGTGTGTAAGCATACACGTACCTGTAAGTATATTTACATACATAGGCAAGCATTAACCGGATCAGCAACAAATCTTACCTCGGACAGATTAAGACGGTGGCAGGTGGTATCTATGTCGCTAATTATCTCGGTTGATAAATGGACCTCTTGCTATCTTGTAAATATATGTTGTTTAAAATAGAATAATGATATAATGTAAGTTTTTACTATTAATAAACGTTATAAAAACCTGCATAATTATGAACTCTATGGCAAATACGCAGTAGCGTAATAAGTCTATGATGGCAAAAGATTTTGAATTCTAGTCAATTGGGATTTATTGGTTTTTAGGCCCACATTTATTGCAATGTATTTCGGATCCCTAAATAGTGAATCTAAACATTATGTAATTTACGTTATGTGTGCAATTGTTGTTATTAAATGAAACAACATGTATCCAAACCACGATGATTTAAGATGTAGTTAGGTAACGTGATGTCACACAGTCACTTTGACTTAAAGTAATAGAGAGAGCGCGATACTTAAGAGCATCATGCAATTGAGCGTATGAATATTTGGGCATAAAATGACACATGATAATACAGTCCACTTGATGATAAGTGGATGCTGTGAGCTGTACTCATCTACATCTATCCTCGATTAGGAATCATAATGTAGATTGAATTGTTACAGGGGTAACAATAATGCTTCCTGCATGATTCTTGGATTAAGATGGAGTTCCTCGTTTCCATTAAGAAGGGTTCTCTGGGGTATCTGGTACAAAATAAAAAAAAAAAGCTGATATTTCACGCCGGTATTATGTGAGAGCTTGAAGTTAGGTTTAAGGTTGAAGGTTCATTGATTCGAAAGGATAACGTTCAAAATTACTTTATAACTTAGTACACTATTGTAATTTGGAGTTTATATTTAGTAATTTTAATGCTTTGTGAAGAATAAGTGTCACAAAGATTACAATGTGAATCGCGTCTAGGAGCGTTACGCATGTGTCGGGTAGAAAAACTTACCACTACGTTCCCCAGCATACCATACGTAATCCAAACGCAGATATGAACTGCTACTACGAATCCGGTTAAGGTCGCTAGTTTATTTTTAATTAGAGAAGAAACCAATTGGCTGAATCAGTTTATAAATAATCAAACAAAAAAAAGAACGGGAAAATATTAACGCTAATTTCAATAACTGTATTTATGTTATCTTTTTTAGAATAAATGTGACAAGCAGGTGCACTGTCCACCTGATAGTAAATGGTAGCTGTGGTATATAGACATCTACATCTATTCTCGTTTGCGAATCAAATTGCAGATGCGTTAGCCGTGAGGACTAAGATGAAATGCCTCTTTTCCAGTTTTCCTCTTTTCCAAAAATGGTCTCCGATTCTCTACACTCACCATACGAAACACAGCAGAATTAAGTTGCTATTTGACGGTAGTATTCTGTGAGAGCGTCGTCCCCCCCGCTCGAGCCGACTTATTCGTGCTACAACTATACTATTAATATAGCTGCAGCATGGCTCTACAACGTAGAAAATATAATGTAATGTAAGTGGGAGCCAAAGTTTATAGCGGTTCTAACTAGATGGAGAGGTAAGAGATGTAGGTGTAAATGTTGATGATGTTGATGATGTGTAAACAAATGGTAGTCGACAGATTAAGGTAGCTCAGGACTCTATTTTTTTATAGCAGAGATGGCAAACGAGCGTACGGTTTACCTGATGTTAAGTGACTACCGCCGCCTATGAACATCCGCAACACCAGAGGAATTGCATGTGCACTGCAGGCCCTTTAGGACGAAGTGAGCTCTTTTCTTGAAGGTCCCTAGGTCGTATTGGTCCAGAAAAATCGCCGGTGGTAAACTATTCCATAGAGAGGTCGTACGCGAAAGAAAACTCCTAATAAAACGTACAGTGGTGGACCGCCAAGCATTCAGATGGTGTGGATGGTATCGGGACGTTTGCTGCGTAGTGCGTTCGGGTCGGGCCCCGGTTTCTGAAGGATTCCGATGCTGGCTGTGGCAACAAGGGGAAAACTTGTTTTGAAATTTTAAGGCGTTCCTGGTATGTAATGACTAAGTTGAAGTTTAAGGTAAATAATGTGATAATTTCTGGATAAAAATCGAAACATAATGGGTGCGTTTGGCAGAAAAAAGCGCTAGCAAGCGCTTGTAAGCAAAATCGCGATCGTAAGCGGTAAGCGCTGACAAATCGTAAGTAGCTATTTTCCTCTAGGACACGAAATTAGTTTCTTAAATTTACGCGAACACTACACATTGAATAAAACTAAATTTACGGATTCTATCGCGTTTATTTAACTGATTTTACTTATTTTTAATTCCCGACGTTTCGGGTGCTTTACAGCAACCATGGTCACGGGGGGGGACTGAGATGTTTGACGTCCCAATGTCATTGTTAGCCCAGCTACCTTCAGTTTTTGAATATTAATTTTTGGTCCGATTTACGCAAAACGAACTTACAGTATCTTGAAGTCTTGCAGTCGTATGCTTGGGTTTGGGTTTAATTTTGTTAATTATAGGATCCCAAGCATATGGCAGCACCCAACCATCTTGTCTATTGAAATTAGGATGTTTTTTTAATTTCAATAGCCTCGCGTATCATCCTTGGTAGGAATCGGTGTTCTTTTGCGAACACGATAGAATCCATAAATTTAGTTTTATTCAACGAAATTAGTTTTAGCCAGGGAACCTAACCTAATTTAAATATATGTTTGTAAAGTATTCATATTAAAAACTTACCAATCATGAATTTTTAAAACATGTATATGTCTAAGTATTCATGTTATTAAATTACTTAAAACTAATATTACACAAAACAACTTATAAACTCTACTTCAAAACAAACAAAATAAATAAGCAAAATTGCGGATTGTGTCAGCGCTACTGAAGTTAGCAAACGTGTCCTGGCCGAAAACTGTTTAGTTTCGCCATTTTGCTTACAAGCGCTTGCTAGCGCTTTTTTCAGTCAAACGCACCCAATATTCACCTTGAATGTGAACCTTATGTTAGTGATAATATGCTTATTCATTATAAAAAAAAATTGCATAAAATGCAAAAATAAAAGTGGCTTCAGAAAGATGTGACTTTTGACTAGAAATCGTTAAAATTCAAAAATAACTATATTGTAAATACTTCGCCTCGGCAGGCAACACGTTTCTCTTGTCACGTGCAGCAAAAGGGGTATATTTTTATGGAATACGTAATTCTGTTTGACTTTATACGCGATGTCCATATTTGCCGAAGTCTTCACGTCGTACATGCAAAGAGCGAAGTATGTCTCCAATAACATCTACGAGACGGTAATAATAATACTCATAAAGTCTGAAGTAATAATAGATAATAATTTCTTTTGAAATTCATGGCATACAATATAAAGTCACATTGTGATCATATTGAAAAAAAATCTTATTTGCTTTTAGGTCTATCGTTGAATGAAAATAGGTTATACTATAAACGAGCCTATTCACATAATTGTTCACACTCATCATATGAGTACAATTATTTCCATTATTCATTAATGTCAGTCTATAAAAAATCTACTATTGAATTTGCCATAGTCACCACACTTGGCGAGTGTTAATTGACAAACAGTTTTTTATTATTTTGGGCTATTATCAGTAACGCTGACGCGAAAACGCTACGATAACCATTTACAGGAGACACAGTTACGCTCTCTTTAATTTCCATGAATTTTACATTACGAACATTAGCTTAGGCTAAGGTATGTATATACACACACACACACATATATATATATATATATATATATATATATATATATATATATATATATCCTTAGCTTTCGAGTTTGAAGCGAGATTTTTTATTTTAAGACAGCGGCATATTATTTTAATTATATTGGAATTATGTTGGCTTCTAAGACCATTAAAGAAAGATAACTAAAACAATGTATATATATAGTGACACCGAAATAAAAATACTGACCATATTTTTTTTTAAATGATCTAATATCGGAATTATAATCTTTGACAGTTCCGTGGCACAGTGGCTGAGCAGTGAGTTACAACGCCAAGGGCCGCGGGTTCGAATCCTGTCGTATTTTGTAAGTTAGTAATTTGCCTTTGTACAATTTATGTATGTAAACTGTCTCCACGATCCCGGAGAATAACCTAGGTGTGGGTAAGGCTTAAAAAAAGACCTATAAATGATACACAAAATCACTTCGTAAACTCCATTTATTTTTATCTCATACGCTCACCCTACAATGGAAATGTGCAGTACCCTCTAACGAAACAGGTCTAAGCAAATAAAGGGAGACATCGACTTATAGAAAAAATTCTTGTGAACTTTTTTAACGGCGAAAAGACACAGACAACTTCTTTGAACTGTCTCAATAATGAAGAGTTCAAGTTGCTTGAAACATACAAGTGTCTAAATCATTTTCCGATGTTATAATTTGAAGTATCTTACCTTAATTTTTGAGCAGAATAATAAAAATTGGATAAATAAAACGCTAAGTTAGTTTTTTTTTTAAAAATGTTACCCCACACTAGGATTTTCTCCTGTATCGTGTGGGTAGTTTACATATATAAATTGTACAAGGACAAACATCCAGACCCGGAACAATTACTTGTAGGCCATACAAATACTTTTTCCGTGTGGTATTCGAACCCGCGGCCCTCAGCGATATAACTCGTTGCTAAGCTACTGTGCCACGGAGCCGTCAAAGTCGTCACGCAGTTTGTCGCTCCACTTTTACTCCAATGTAGTTGAGTGTTATGTATGGCTGGTAATGTTCATATAAATATCCGTGTTTGCATGTAAATTATTTATTTTATTTCTAATTATATACTGTGACAGTCTATTAAATTCCACCGCTGAACATTAGCCTCTCCCATATATTGCTTCATATGGGGATATTTGCCATAGTTTACACGCTAGGTAAGCGGTTGACAGCAGCGATTATTTTATGATTAGTCATTATTAGGAAGACGCTGCTGGCCATCTCCTGATTTATTTCCCTCTGTCGCCTCTTACGACACTCACGGGATGCTATGGGGTAGTGCATATTCCTACTTTACTACTTGTGCGGTTAAAGAATGGGACTGAAAATGGCGTCGCCTCTATTTACCTCTCGCTTGCACACTGTCGCTATATGTACTCACACCCGCCGGTAGAGACTACAAAAAAAATGTTGCGATATGCGTTTTTCTTGCGCCCTCCTTTCTGCCAAGGAGGGTTGCGTTCGTATACGGCTTAGAGATCTCTAGTTAGACCGTTAAGCTAGTCCCTAAAAGGTGGTGTTTAGTGGGTAAAAGTCTCCACATAACCACGCAGCCGGCTGCGTGGTATGCTATGAGCATTCCCCACCTCCCTCCCCCGTTTTCCGGAGGGTTGCACATATTTGTTTCGGGCGTAAAAAAAATGCGTTTTTCGTACGTGCTATAACTTCAGTCCCACTTGTCATTGGCATAAATAATAATAAAATGCTTTACACTAAAAAAAATCTCCGTTTCGAAAATTTGCTAGACGTGTTCTGAGAGTTTATTGTACATAATTATTGTTGATTTTGTTAATACTTTTGTTAAGTCGCTGCTATTCTTTTTAATTATTATTTATTGTAAAGTGTGTAAGTATGTAAAACTTTCATAACTTTTGAACGTCTTGATCGATTAATATGCAGTTTACGGCGTTCTGAATATCTCAATGTGGAATAGGTTTGGTGATAATATCAACTGATTCGGACGAGTAGATTTTGAGATATCTCAAAAATAAAAATGTTGAAAAACTGTTGAAAAAATAAAATAAAAATGTTTTTGGAATAACTTTTAAACGGCTTTACTGAAAATGACGTTGAATGCCGTTTGGAGAATAAAAATCGGTTCATTCGTTCGTGAAATATCGAAGGAGAAAGAATTAAAAAAAAACGTTTTTTAACACAACTTTGAGATTTCGCAACATAATTTGGCGAAATTTAGAGCACTTTGCATTTGAAATTTGCGGGAAATTCCAAGGATGGCCTGCAGGGTCAACCAATTTTTTATTAGGTTTATAGATCATGCAACACTTAAAATTATTTCTTTATAGATTGTAGACGTTTCTAATATTACAGAGAATCAAAAATATTTGATTATGAAATTCGGAATCAGGAAATTCTTAAAATTCTACTAACGACTAACTAAATAATAAGTTGTAATGTTAGGATTTATTTCAAGAATTCTACGAAATTTCAAACAGGAGAAGATTATGTACACATTTTACGCGCAAAGATATTGTTTGTTGATTTTAACAGACTTGCTCAGTGTTTACTGTTATTATTCAATACATATGAGAGGCATTTGTTAGTATTTATCGAGATACTGCTTGTCATATTCTCCATTGTACAACACAACATCAAAAGGTGTGTCGTTCTGTGAGAGAAAAAAATGATAAGGACGGAAACATTTGCAAAGTTATTTTTTTTCGTGAGTTGTACCGGACTTCTTATGTACGTTGTGCTAGCGTTTTACACTTTTCATACTGCGTATACAGCTATTTCTCAAGTGCAAAAGTTCCGTGACCATATGCAAAATGTCCCATGTACCGATACTAGTTACAATCAAGAAAGATTTAGAAATGATTTTAAATATATTTTGTTATGGCTAGCACCAAATGAGTCTGAAAGTTATGTTACAGGTGGTCAAACAATTTTTATTGATTACAATTGCTCGTATATTAATTGCTATTTAACATCTAACAAATATCTTCTAAATGGAGACTATAGAAACTTCGAAGCTATAATCTTCAACACAAGTATCATCACTACGTGGGAGGTACAAAACTTGCCACAAAAACGATCTACGAGACAGAAATTTATCTTCTATAGCGCAGAACCATCCGATTCTAATCCTATTTGCAACATATTTGCAGAAAATTACTTTAATTGGACTTGGACTTATAAATTAAATTCTGATATAATTTGTCCATTTATTGAAGTACGCGACATAAATAATATTATTATAGCACCAAAAAAGAACGTAAAATGGTTAACAAATAAGACAAATTTAAGAGAAAGTATCGAAAAATCGAACAACAAAAAAAGTTATGTGAAGCACACCAAGAAAACATTAGCTTGCATAATAAATAAATGTGAAACACTTCGTAATAGAACTGAATATGCAACAAAGTTACAAAAAAAATTAAAAGAAAAATTTATGACATTTGATATATATGGTTGCACATTTACTAAATGTCCAATTGGTGGTTGTATTAGGGAATTAAAAAATAAGTATCATTTCTATTTAGCATACGAAGAAAATTTTGCGGCAGATTATGTGACAGCTGAAGTAATAAACGCTTTCGATATTGGAGCTATCCCCATTGTAGTAGGAGGGGCAGATTATGATAAGTGAGTTTAAGTTCCGTGTATGTTGTAATTTAATTTGTCCTGTCGAAGCCAACATTTGATTTAAATCTAAAAGCTTTCGGTATTAAAATGTGCTTAATGTGGCAATGTCATTAAATTCTTCTTTATGTGAGATATGCTCATGGCCATTAGTGAAACTTAGTTGATGACGACAGCAATGATGATGATTTATTATATATAATATACTTCTCATGAAAAAATCTAAACACCTTGTAAGTTTATGTTTTGTAAGGATTATCAGTTTTTTTAATTATTTACGAATAAATATCAAATGTCGCTTAATAGTAAGTTTTATGAGGTTTTCAAATTCTAATGTTATTGTTCTAAATTCAAATTAAATTTTCATAATTTTCATGTTTTCTTTAATGACAAAAAAATCTGAAAAACTTTTATTAAATAACGTTTAATAACTAGTGTTCCTCCTCGAATTCTTATCACCGCTTCCATCCGGCTTTTCATCGATCGGATTAGAGTTACGATGGCATGCTGTGGGATGTTGTCCCATTCTTCCTGAATGGCTCTTTTCAGCTGGTCAAGTGAGTCTGGGGCAGGATCTCTCGCCCGGATTTGCCTTCCTTGCTGACCATTCCATTATGGAGATACTGACTTCGGTAAGGTAGTCACGTACGACGCTCGAGGTGTGGGCTCTGGCGTTATCGTGCATAAATGTGAACCAGCCAGATTGCCAGCTATACAATAAAGTTTTTTTTCATGGAATGAAAACTCTTTTGTATTAAATTAGGTGTTTAAATTTTTTAACAAATTAAAACGAAGGTGTTTCGATTTTTTTTTGATGAGAAGTATATTTTAAAGACCTAAATAATATGTTTATTTACAGCTTTCTACCCAGTGGATCGTACATCAACGCACGGAACATATCTGTGGAGAGATTAGCTGAGCTGATTGAATTTATCATAGACAAACCTTCTATCCATAAAAATTTCCACAGATGGCGAAAACATTATAGCATTCGAAAAAGTAGACCATTTGAAGGGATCTGCGAGCTGTGCAAAAATTTAAATGACGAAATAATGTTTAATACGAAATCCGCCCACAAAAATTTTCGGACATGGTGGTATTCTGGGTCGCTAAATGACAAATGTAAGTTTGATCCTGATCCATCAGAGGATATGCAAAGTACTTTGAAAGAGTCTGGTATCATATCATATTACAATATTCTTCACTCTAAAATAATAGACACGATGAAATACCCAATATAAAATAAAATTTTCTTTATATATAATAAATACTTTCGAAGCCCAGCTATTGTCTTTTATTATATTTTTACCCCTTCTTTGTCTATAAAGGTTATGTATTGTCGAGGTCTTGACATTTGAGTTCCCTTTATGAATGAATAAAGAAACTTTTAGAGCCAGTAATCGAAACGATAGTTATATTATGTAGTATTTTTATATAAAAGTAGTGGTGGAATTAATGGTGGCAGCGTAAGAGAATCCATTTTCCCTTTCGTTCTGTGGATGTCTATAAGAGTTACTAGAGGACATATGATGGAGTTTCTGATATATTGGTCTATAACGACCTCGCTTTCGCCAGATGCAAAATAACTAGACCGGCGACAGGTAGCAGCATCAAGTGAACGTCTGATACTAGGACCTTTGATCCACCTACTAATCATTGCGATTAAGGCAAATCTTCCTGAAAACGGAAAGGTTCTTGTTCACCTGTGACCTTTAAGGCTGAAATAGAAGAGGGAGGGTGAAAAATGATTCACTATTCACCGGATGTTAAGTGGATGATTTGGCCCATAAGATTTTATATTTATCCTAAATTAAGAATCAAAATGCAGAACCGTGTTACGATCTTCAAGACAAAATATGTAGTACGTTATCACCAGTAAAAAGAGTTTAAACGCACGCCATACAAAAAATCAGCAATATGCTGCTAGTTTACGCTAATTTTTTAGTCTTTTTCCAGTATTGTAACCAACCCATTAATGAAGCAACAATAAATAATACAGCTGTAATGTGGCTCTACCACATTAAAAAATAATTTATTTTCATTATTTAAAGCAGTTTACACCATATTGTTTATTATAATTTATTTTATTAACAGGATATTCTTACTTAACTATCCTATTTATATGTGGTAGAGCCAAGTTGGAGCTATATTATAGTTGTAGTACGAACAGGTCGGCTCAACCGGAGTAAAACCACGCTCTCATAGAATACCAGCGTAAAATAGCAGCACAATGCTGCTGTAATTCGTATGATTAGTGTAGATAACCGGAGACCCTTTTCACTGGAAACGAGGCATTCCATCTTAGTCCTAACGAGTGATAACACATCTACATTTTGATTCTTAACCGATGATAAATGTAGATGTCTATGGGTCACAGCAACCACTTACTATCAGATGGACGTGTGCTCGTCTGTCTTCCTATTCTATAAGAAGAACACTACATACCAGCTCGATTGCTTGCGAACAAAAAAAGGGTAGCTTAGTTTGCCAGTAATCGGGACTGTGTTTCTCACGTTCGACCCGCCGTCAATAAAACTTAATTTATGACTTACTCGAGAGGAGCACTTCAAATGTTTTAAATTTTATAAATATCCATTAAAATAAGAAATGAAAATACGTATATTATTCTATCAAAATATTATTACAATAATATATTAGAGGTGTTGAAATAACAAGTACAAGCCATTTTAGCGACTTTTTGTAAAACATCGGGTTTATCAAAAAAATAATATCGATAAGTGTATGATTATTTAATACATCCTTAAACTTAATGAATTACTTGATATATTTATCTATATTATAAAATGATTTATATTTAAATACATAGTAAAAATATTAAGTGAAACCCGATGAAGAATTCACGGATTGTGCAATTGATCGCGATTTGTTAGTTACAATCTAGGCTGTTATTATATAAAAACTTATATTATAATATGATGAACAATTTATAAAACTTTATTACTTAAATTTAATAATTGTATTTAAATACTACTACGACTATTTCGTATTTAAAGAATACAACATAATTACGATAATGTAAGCAATAGAAAATTATGTTTAGATTCGCGTCATTCTGAGTATTTTTAAAAGTCGACTTTATTACATTTTTCATACACTATTTGCAAAAATATTACTTTAATACAAGAAAACACTAATAATACATTAAGTTAGTATATAAATACTAGCAAAAATCATTGATTTATATGTTACACTAGATAAGTAATTTCCGCGCCAAAGCGTTGTCACTTCACATAAGGCCACAGCCTTATACTCAGCGAACGTCGGTTCAGTGTTCAAGGTGACGCCGTCCGAGTTAAGCCGAACGATTCACAACAAAAAATGGGTAAATGCGTAGTGAAAGAATGCGTTTCAAGGTCACAAAAACATAATAAATCAAGCGGAATCACTTTCCATACGTAAGTTTTAATTTATATATTCATATTAACGTTTAAAACACTAAAAAATTAAATAAAATATCGAATATTGCAATTTAGGTTCAATGTTGCCACTTTTCCGCCTTTGTGATTTTTCCACATTAATGTGAGAATTTATAATTTATGGAATAAGTTAATTTTGTTTTAAAATAAACAAGTAAAATTGATTGCTTAAAAATAAAAACTATGTTTCAACCTTTATACAAAATAATTATTCTTATTTTATTTTATTCATGAATTATCTATTAAATATATTTTACTACCTTATATCTTATATTAATAATTTTATATTAATTAAAATTTCATATAAATTTTATATTAATTATATTTCACTACCTATTTTATATTACTTGATTTATTAGTACAGTAAAAAATATTTATAAAAATATGTTTTATTTCATCATTATGTACTTCTAACTCATCTGATAAGCTTTGTATTCTTTTTTTCTAAGGGGACGCAATAAAGATTTTAAAATAAAATATACTTAATATAAAAACAATTAACTGAAGCTTAAAAAAAACTCATTTTTATTGCGTATTTTAGGTAAAATTTTATATAGTAAGCCACACCAACCCGCCATTGCATGTTTGTGTGTCTATCTTTATCTAATTTTAGTGACGATATTGTTTACGTAACTTGTGTAAGTGAGATAGATATATGTTTATTTAAAATTGTTATTAGTTTCAAAGCTACGTTGTCGCGTTTGGATAGTGGTTACACATTTTTCGACGCGCGGTAATGTGGTTTGCTCCTCTAGTGTTGTATAACTCAATGGCAAAAATCAATAAAATTCAATACTCATAGCATATTTTATCACCTAGTTAAATCCACTCAAGCGTCACTTCACTCATCAAAGGTTAACTAACAAAGTTTCAATATTTTTAGTCCAAGAGGTTGGTAATTTTGATCCAAATCTATAATTTATATATTTGTCTTTGGTTTTAATACTTAATAGTTAGAATCTGTGCGTTTAAAATATGGTCTATATTCAATTAAAAGAACTTCGACGCTTTGCAACCACAGTTGCATAGAGCAAAGTAAAGGATTCTGTTTTTGCAACTGTGGTTGCATGAAGCAAACGAGTATATTGTAATTTATTTTAATGACAAGATATACTTACTTAACTTTGAAAACCCAAAAATTGTATTCTTCTCTGTGTCACCCTTTTGAATTTCGACCGTTAATAGAACTCTGGGTGAATGTTTTAAATTATTTCCATTCCCCTGATAGGCAGGCCTCGCACTGGCAATGTTATATGTATACCTCCATTTATCAGACAGTGAGGTTTTTTTTTAATAATTCTAAACCAGCACTTAGCTCCAATCCCATCTGATGGTAAGAGGTAATGTAGCTTAAGATGGTAAAGCGCACTGATTTAATAAAAACCGTTTCACTCTTGCATTGAAGACACCCGCATTGTAATCGGATGGAAAGATAGATACTGGTAACTTATTCCATTCCTTTGCTGTACGCACGACGAACGACGTAGCATACCGTTTGGTTCGGATTCGTGGTAAGTCAACAACGAAAGGGTGGAGATGGGCCGAAAGTTTGGTTGTCCGTTGGTGGAAGGGACAGGGAGGAATTAAATTACGGAGTTCCTGCACACACTCTCAAAAATGCATCCTGTAGAAGACCGAAAAGCTGGTTACTTTGCGGCCGTGTTCGAGACTGGTAAGATTGGTTTTGACCAAACTCGGGTCACCAATAAGCCTCTTAGCACGCCTTTCCATTGAGTCCAAAGCTGCTAGGTGCCGTTTTGCAGCACCACCCAATATATGGCAACAATACTCAATGCACAACCGGACTTACACTTTATATAAAGTAAGTATCTGTCCCGTTGTGAAGTATCGCCGCACCTTTGGAAGGACTCCTAGCTTCCTTGCAGCTGCTTTGGCCTTGGACTCAATGAATCGCCCGAAGTTCAGATTTGAGGATATATCAACCCCCAGCAACTGGAGGCGGTCGGTGTATTCCAGTGATACATCTGGGAAAGAAGGAGCCAAGGTGAGCTGGCTGCTTTTTGCAGTGAAGAGACTCGCTTTTACATATTTTTACTATTAATATCATTAGTTTGACAAATTTAATATTACATAGGCTTCCTTTTTGTCGCCAAGATTTACAATAGTACAGTTTTGCACTTAACGAATAAGAATATTAAAATGTTTTTACTTACGAACAGTCAAATAAGTTGATAGTAATAGTTTGAAATGGAAATTGCCTTTCTATCGAAATCGGCCGTCAATAAACAAGTGACGTCATTGATTTGCATAGTGAAGGAGCGAATAAGTAGGGTCAGAAACAAAGAGCTGTTGAATATGCGAGCAGGCAACGAACTCGGCGATATGCTAACCAGTTGGGCGGGATCCACTTGAGTCGCCTTACGTTCTCCTGCACGAAATTTAGTACTCAGTTTTGGCAAAAATTCGAGTATGTTTATGTACATTGTGTCCCCTCTGCTTGTCATCGCTTCCCTTCTTTACTGCTTTGTTAACATTATTTTAAATAAATATACGTGAAAATACTCTTATATTTAAAATAAAATCCAGTTACTTAAAAAATAATTAATATAATTACTTTGGCATAGTATAGTATTATAAGTGGTTTATTAATTCATATTATTAGACAACGAGTAAGAAGGAATTTATCAAGTTATTCTTCAATTTTTTACATCACTAATGCTGCGGCTACTCTAACGAGCAACGTCAATGCCCATAAACGCTACAATTATTGCCTTAAATTTAACGCGATAAAATGAGTGAGGCTACACTTGAACGGTCAACGTCGTTTCTATTTCAACGCTGTTAAACGGCATTAAATTTGCCGTTGAACGGCGCGGCGTTAAATGTTTCGACCGGGGAAGGACCACGCTCTCACAGAATACCAGCGTAAAATAGTAGCTTAATGCTGCTGTGTATCGTATGGTGAGTGTAGAGAACCGGAGACTTTTTTTACTGGAAACGAGGCATTCCATCTTAGTCCTCACCTCACCGGTGACAACGCATCTGCATTTTGATTCGTAATCGAGGATAGATGTAGATGTCTATAGGCTACGGCATCTAGATACCATTAGGTGGACTGTGTGCTTGTTTGTCACCTTATCCTAAAAAAAAATAAACAAAGAAAAAAAGAATACAAAGAATGTTTTATTATGTTTTATTTTGTTTTCCCGCACCCAAATTGCACTAGAAAGATGTCCAATGGTTTAAGCTAAATAATAAGACAAACGTAAATATATTTTAATGAAATAATAACTAATAAGCCAATCATAAATACTAGTCAAGTGCGAATTAGATACCCA
This sequence comes from Parnassius apollo, assembly GCA_907164705.1. Classification (NCBI taxonomy): domain Eukaryota; kingdom Metazoa; phylum Arthropoda; class Insecta; order Lepidoptera; family Papilionidae; genus Parnassius; species Parnassius apollo. The sequence continues at coordinate 7,022,607 of CAJQZP010001558.1, read as the reverse complement.
GGGTTTCGTACCATTGTACACTATGAATTTTGACCTGCAAAAATTGTTTTTTTCTCCTGCTTATTTTTCTTAGTTTCATACCGTAAATTAAAGTACTTTTGAAGTAATTTTTTTAATTCAATCTCGAAAAGCTTTAGCTTATAGTGTAATATATATATATATATATATATATATATATATATATATATATATATATATATATATATATATATATTTAAATCTCTTTGATCGCAACCATACGTGCAACCCCGTGGCACTCAATGAGACAAACGTAGTGTGGCCGCTTCAACGCGATAATTCGCGCATTAATCCTTTGATGTACCGCCACTCGAGTTATCGGCAAACGAGAAACAGCATTATTAATGCCGTTGTCAAATTATCGCGTTAATTCGTGGCCACACCTACATTCAACGTCCATCAACGCAATAATTAACGGCATTTCTCCTTAGTGTGGCCGGGCCATTACAGTACATGCATTTTTTATTTATAAACACCTAACATCTAGTCAAAAAACAATGTTCTGATGACCGTACAGTACCAAAAAATTCATGCAAATAAAAATAAACCAAATTAACTAGTAATGGTGAGAAGTATCTAATGCGGGTGCGCCAGCCCTTCGCTTACTAACCCTGGTCCAACCTGTGTGCCTTATATATTTGGGACAAAGCCCCTAAAAGAAGAGAAAAATGTCCTGACCCGACTAACACGGTGAGTGTGGAGAAGTTATTTTGAAATTTGTACTTCATTCGGCGGATAATAGAAAAGATCTATAACATTTAATTTCAAACAGGCTACCGACCAGTCTAACAACATAGCCGAAACGCAAATAAAACTACTATTGGGCAGCGTAGTTCGCTATTCCATTTATATCCATTCAATAGACGATGGAGTGAGGGTGGCTCAGGACCGTGCTTTGTGGCATTACTTGGGGGAGGCCTATGTTCAGCAGTGGACTTGTGAAGGGCTGTAATGATGATGATGATGATGAATAGACCAACTACTGCTAGTCTGTGGTACTAGGCCCACCGTCATCTTTACCAGCCTGATATCAGGCCCCTCATACTAAAGAGGATTTAATATAATTGCTACGTAATTGGCAGATGGATTAGTGTTCACAGGTTTTGAAGAGCGCAACTAAAAACGCACCTTTACGATGAATCGCATAGTTGAACACTATTTCAACTGTCCTGTTTTTTGCAGAAGTATACAGGACACAGACCTCATTTGCTGCCTATCTGATGGTAAGTAGATACTGTGGTTTATAGACCTTTCACGAGTCCACTGCTGAACATAGGCTGATTCACCCGAGGAATCACACAAAACATGGTTCTGAGTCACCGGCATCCATCGACCTCCTGCATGTCTTACCGGGTCGTCCTCCATCTTGTGGAGAACCGACACTTCACCTACCGATACGAGGCTCCCACCCAAAACCTGCAATTGCTGTTGTCAAACGTGGCAACTATGGCAAACTTCCCCCATATACGCCTATTAGATATAACTCAATTAATATACAATATGCAAATTTGTCATCACCACTAAGGACTAATATGGAATGCCTCGTTACCATTAAAAAGTATATCTGTTCTCGTCACAAACAAAAATTAATGCTGCTATATCACACTGGTGTTCATGCGGGCGTGTTCCTTCACCGGTTGACCCTGAATACGCTGCGACATATCACTATCACAAATAACAATAGTTAATCATTACATCGTTTGTGGTAAAAAATTAAACTACCTTTAAATTGCATCATATAGTTATAGAGCAACGACATAAAGTAACGGCCCCCAGTAACCGGCGGTCCTACTATTTCTGCCCGTGGTGGCGACTATGGTAAGACCAACTTCGGTTTGCTACCTTCAACGACACGACCTAGTAACATTTAACACAGGTACGCTGAGGACTAAGTTGAGGATTTATAAATTATTTTTTGCTTTTAAGCCTGTTTTAAAAATGTTTTATATTAAAAAGAATATTTTTTTATAAATTTATATTGATTTTTATACTCATTAAGACTTTTTTAACCGCCTTTATTAACAAGACTAGCAATATCATAATAACTTTAGGTTTGTACAACGTACATTAAGCAAGCCGTATTTTGCTTGCTATAGAAAATAAAGATATTTAATATATAAAATATAAAACAAACGTTTTTTTTACTCCACACACTATTCAAATCTGGGGTTAAAAAATAATTTGAAATCACGCAAAATTTACAGCTTATTCAGTCAAACCGTCAGTAAATATTCTTTGGCAATATTTTAGAATTCTTTGGCAACAGTTTTCACTCTGTGCAGCTCTCTCTCTCTTTCTCTACTTTTGACCACAGACTATGAAGTGTTTGACATTGGCCTTTGAGTAATAAAATACAATGCTTGTAGGTACTTGCTCTGAAACATTGGCGGTGTGAACGTCAAAAGATGATATAATATGTCTAACCGAGAATACGTAGATTACTGCTGATACTAGAGACAAGATTAATTGGCTATTGACATTGGCAGTATGAACGCGGACAATGTACCTATGTTTTATTAAACGTATTTGTAAGAAATATTATATATAAATTTTAGCTTTTACATTTCTACTCTTCTGGGGGCACGGCAGTGCTCCCGCCAAGTCGAGCAAAGAAGCGGCACGGCCGTACCATACTTTTCTCGAAGAAGTTTAGGCTATTTTAGACACCCCTATAACTTTGTTCTGATAAAACTAGAACCTGAATTTTCAGTCACTAAGCGGGCATTGTATAAACATGTTATATTTCAAATTTCATTAAATTTGAACCAGTAGTTTAAGAATTATAACTAGTCAAAATTTCTTAATTTTGTCACTCACTGACTGACCGATCATCAAAACTCTAAGGCACTTCTAGCAGATGTAGAAAGCTTCAAATTTAAAACACAGTTAGTGTTTAGTATATAAATTACGGAAAAACTAAAATATTTTTCAATTTCGCTCCAGTTTTCTAGATACACCAACTGCATAAATAACTTTGTAATCTTATATGAATATATAGGATTATAAAGTTACATTTGCGGTGAATGAATTAATATACCTGTATATGTATAGATAGGTACGATGTTAGTTTTCAAGAAGTAGTTGGTATCGGAAAGGAAAAAAGTAATACTAACTACAAAAAAAAAAGAGATGCCATCAAAAACATAACACAACAATCTAATTTAATGTAATATGTATTACTTGTGAGAAACATTGTGTTTTCATGCGATGGCCAAGTCAGTCTATTTACTTAAAACATAAAGGATTTTTAACATTGTTATGGTCATTATAATATGTTGTTAGGTTAGCTAATTACGAAATAACTTAAAACAGAAGACCCTTAAGTAGGGACTGAATAAATTAACCGACTTGGTATTACATGGATCCCACTACTTTTTGGGGTAGAAGAACTAAGTTGTGAGACGTGGACATGCACGCAATATGTTTAAAAAGGGGTACAGAGTTTTCCCTTCACTTATTGATATATAGATAGCTTAGTAAGAGTATTAGTCATCTAGAGGTAACGGTACAGTGTAATCAAGCCGATCTGATGAATATTCAAAAAGGCACGACGACACTTAGAGCGCCGTTGAGTTGAGAGTGTGCTACTGAACTCGCTCCGATTTGAATTATGCCCCGTCAGGTCCTTAATCGACTTCCTAACATTTTATGATGTTATATAACATATATTGTTGTTATACCTTAATTGTTACTTTTTATATTTTATGTGTTTAACTAGCAAGTTCTATTGCTATCTTTTTTGCCAGAGAAATAAGTTTAAGAAAAGTCTGCTAGGAATTTCCTAAATTTCGTAATGAACCTTACTTACCTACATATAAAAAGTTATGATTTTTTTTGTGATATACATAATACGTGCTAGTTTAGGCTATAACAGTTTCAAGTTTTACTATAATTGTCATTGAATCACGATAATGACTATGCCATATGATTGCAGATGAACTTTAACATCCACTAACGCTCCTGGTAAGTCAAAATTTTAAAAAGAAACCAACAAATTCTTTGGTTGGGTTTCTAAAGTAGTAGTATAGTACAATAAACTTTATTATTTATTAAACTGAGAGAGAGACAACACTTACTTAAGAACCGAACAATAATTATCTTAATATCTACTTATTCTAGTATTTGTATAATTAAAACTACTTACTAAGCATTCGGTGCTTTGACGTACGGTTTACTTCTAATATATGCTTGCAAAGCATATATCAGTAGACTTAGTACTCTTTACCCATGCGCTTATTGCTGAGGCACCACTGCCTTTTTAGGGTTCCGTACCCAAAAAGAGCCCTCGTGAAGTCACTCTGATGTTTGTCTGTCTGACTTTCCGCATTTCTCTCCGTCTGTTCGATATGTCACGGATCTCTAACTCGTAGGCATAATTAATGAGAGATTTAACGATGATAACTAAGATTTACTCCTGTGTCGTGGCGGTAGCACAAATGCGCAAGACAAACATCCAGACCGGGAACAATAATTATTTGTAAAGGTAATACAAATTTAGTTTTGTTCGAGATTCAAACCTATTTTTGGATAAAACATAGGTTTCAATCCAAAATTTTATCCAGATTTTTCAAACCCAAAATTAAACCCTGCAGAGCACTTTTTGAAAGTCAAATGCCTCGCCACGCTTTCACAAGTCCCTACTGCGGGAGATCTTGTCTGAAGAAGCGGCAAGAAACTCACTAGTAGACTTTTTTCTTCCAACAGCCAAAATTAGTCCTTAAAATATAATATATATTACACGAGTAAACAAAAGTCTAAGAATACTAAGGATTATGTCCTTTCTACGAAGAAATGTAAAAGAGTGCTTTTTACATCGTATAATCGTGTAGTATTATTTACTAGATTATGACTTATACCCGAAGTTAGGTTATTTCCATATTGTAATTGCTTAGTTTTCACAAATGTTATTAGAGACAAATTACATACAATCAAGCCTTGGAATTAGAATCCAATGCAAGCCTGGCGATAATATATCCAAGTCGATAGGTGTTAACGAACAACGGCGCACCTGATGCACCGCCACATTGTTCTTTGAGGCCACTACTATTTGTTTTTATGTTGTTTCCAATAAAATTAAATATGTTACATTGTTTTCATGTATTAAATTTACCTAATTTTACGGATTTTATTGTATTTAATCTAAACTTTCTTCATTTTTGATGTTTTGGTCCCATGGTACATTGTAACAAATACATTATTGAATTTATTAAAATAAATTTTAAATTATTCCTTAAGATACAATCTGCCCTGGCAGATGCCATTATGCATGTCCTGCCCTTTTTGGGAGATGCTATGATAAGTTTTACACAGGAATTTTTAACTGACTTACTCAATTCGACTGTATATTTTTTCATGTTTCTAGGTGATCTGATTTTGTTGATACTTTTTATATTAAAGGTGATGATTCCCATGTAGTCCCACATAAATTTAGTCAAGATCAGATCTGTAGTTTTTGAGTATTCTTAATAATATGTATTTAATTGACTATATTGATGACGTTCTCATTTTATTTATATTGAAGTTGTTTGTAAAATAAATTCATTTTACCACTTGTTAACAATGTAAATATAGGTACAGATTTTTTGATGTATTTTTTAAGTACTAAATCAATATTTATTGTTAATATGATCTATTTTGTTCGATAAATAAAAAATTATAATATTTTAACGAATCCTTCCTTGCCTTTCCCTTTCCTTTATCGGATCCTAGCAAAGCTGTAAACCATCGTCTCAACAAAACAAATGTTGTGTAAGTTTGACCTCAATTGGTCAAATCGTTCAGAAGTTACTCGATTACTAACAAACGAACCAACGAGTATAAATTCTGTTCACTTTAGACACGGTTGCCTCAATGTCGCGTCGCCTTAATACATGCCGCATCTTGTCAAAGGTGCCACCATGACATCAAAGGTCGCCATGCTGCGTACAACACGCAGGAGAATTTGACATTTTATAACGAAGCGCCGAAGTGAAATATACTTTACTACCTAAATTGTGTTTATTGTTATTTGTATTCGCATTTTATTACAACAATCATAAGAATCAAACAGTATTCAATTTTATTCTTAGAATAGAAAAACGTTTATTTAACAAACACAGTAAAAATATCGGTACACCCGGATGTGTACCGATACTATCTCAGTGAACAGATAGTCTGTATATGAAAATAAAACTAATATTTTATTAGTATATATATATATATATATATATATATATATATATATATGTCTATGGCCCATAGCATTCACTTACCATCAGCTGGAATGTGTGCTCGTTTGTCAATTATTATAAAAAAAATAATCTATTTTTTGGTTCAAATATACGTATATATTCTTGGCATATCATGTCTACTATATTGCTATAATATAGCAATATAGTAGACATGATATGCCAAGATTTACACATTTAAACGCTTAAGAAAGACGTACTAACATGGTTCATCAAAGAGAAGTTGATGCTGTGGCACCTAGACACCTACATCTGTCTATGGTAAATAATCAAGATGCAAAAAAGCATTTAATTCCTGAGGACTGAAATGGAATAATTCATTACAAATTGATCTCCGTTTTTCGTCACTCTCTGTATGAAACGCAACAGCATCTTATAGCTATATGCTGATATTCTGTATGAGCTTCATCTTTTCCTGGTTGAGGTGACGCATTCGTACTTGAGCCGTAATATAGATTTTATTGAAAATGCAGATGTATGCCACAAATTATTTAGACCATTGCTACTTAGTACCAACCGGCTGCCTCAAATTCGGTGGAAAGGTATGAATGTTAACATTTAAAGTTAAACTGCACAATCACGAAAACAGGCACAGATTTTCCAACTTTTCGGTATGTTGTGATCGGTTATAATGTTATAAACAAGCAAGAGAAAATAAACGAGGTTTGAATCTGTACAAATCGTTACCCCTTACTGTTTAAATGCGAACAGGTCATTTAATGTGGAATGACACAGACAGAACTAGCGATTGAGAATCTTTACCTGCAAAGGTATTCTTTTGCAACCCACAACTTGAGCTTTGCAGGCCAAATGTCAATAGTTTTCTACCATCACTTAATTGCACACACATCAGATGGGATCTTATTTAGTTAAGTATAGGTCAATTATTAATTTAAACAAGTGGTAAAATCCAAAGTTTTGTACAACTGACTTCAATGTAAATTAAATGAGAACATCATTAATGTAGTCGAAGTCAATTAAGTACGCATTATAAAGATAACTCAAATATTACTGGCCAGATCTTGATCAAATCTATATGGGACCACATGAGAAGCACCAGATTTGAAATAAAAGGAAAGAATCATCAAAATTGATTTACCTAGAAAAAAATTCTGAGGCAACATATATAAAAGTGCAATAGAATTGAGAATCTCTTGCTTTTTTTGAAGTCGGTTGAAAAAGCGAGGTCACGTTACACAGACGCACTGCCATCGACTACTAAAATTTCCCAACGCCTTAATTTTTTTTCTCGAAATCTTTTTTTACCTACTGTTGTCACTTTTCGTTGTCGGTATTATATACATTATTATTGTATCGTTATAACGATATATTATAGGTTATTTATCAAATAAAAGGACTTCTATGGTCATATATTTTCGGTTCTTAACACAAGGTTGAATCATGAAACAAGGCGTAACTTAAAAGTTTCGACACAATTTTTGTAGTAGGGGTCATCTATAAATAGTATTTACAGTGAACTACAAACACCTGAGGCCGCAATTTTGGGTATTTAAACTTCGTATACTATTTAAATTGTTATAGAAGTGTTGCTTGTACGGCTAATAATTAGTAGTAAGTAAGTTCACTTGTAGTAAACCAGCATTGCTGAATAAACAGAATAGTTATTTGCATCCTTTATAGTAATTAGGGTGATGAACCAGCCACCTGATAGTATGTAAATGTTGTGGCCAAAAATACCTACATTTAACCTCAATTAAGAACCAAATCCATAACACCCTTGAAAACTATGGTCTACACTGAAAGTTTTTCGTAACTTATGAATAAAACAACTTTCATAACTATAACTAATATATTTACTGTTTTCAAAGTATTACCTATTACATTTTAAACACTTTTCATTCGTCTAACTATTTTTGGAAATATAAGGACCATTGGTCTGAGTGCATGTTATTCATGTGTTGATTTAAAAGTTAATCATGGCCGCTTTGGGCTCCGTAAATGCCAAACCTCTCATATCAAGACTTTTATTATGGGAAAACACAAAATAAAACATATGGTGCGAGGTATGGACTGTGTGCAAGATGAGTCACTTGTTCAGAAGTCAAAAATTACCCTGACTTGTTTGCGGTGTTCGCTGAAGCTTTGTCATGGTCCAATAGGTGCGACTTCTTGGTCGTTTTTCTCTAATTTTTTCAAAGACACGAGCAAAATAATGCGCAAGGTGGGGCTGGTAGGAACTGATTGCGTGTAGCTGAAGTTAGGCTAAGTGGCGCGCCTTGGAACAGTTCCAGCAGTGGACTGCCGCAAGCTGGTGATGATGATAACGATATTATGTAAATACTAGTAATTAGCACAAGCTAGTAATACCAGTTACTCGACTCCAAAATTCAGTAATTACTTAATAAGTTATATATAATACGCTTTTGCAACAGTCCAAGAAAATAAGCAAGACCTTTACTTAAATTGTTTTATAAATCAAAATTTATTGAGTAGGAGTTATTATTCTACAACATGTTGGTCCCTCCCATATCTTTGTAAATGTTTTCACTAAATTTCTTGTTGGATATTCCTGGGACAGAGTTTTATTCCGAAGCACTAGTACGAAAAAATTATAAACTACTTTTCTCTTTTTTTCGAATTTATGTGGACTTATTTTTCGATAGGGAAGCACGACGCCACCGGGGTGGGGCATGTTCTTGTAGAATACCAGCGCAAAATAGTAACATAATAATACTCTGTTTTGTTAGTGAAGAGAACTAGAGACTCGGTTTATCATTCCGTCTTAGTCCTTAGGGGTCAAAACTGTTAACACATCCATAAGATATTATTATTTTTTATGAAGGTTTTGAGATGTTTTGAGAAAAAATAATTTTAGAAAATATTAACTTAATTTGATTAACTACCTGCTTGCTTCTACACTTTTAATAAAATATTATGTATCGGCTTTGGAGCTCAAAACATAGCTGGGGAACTGCTGACAACGTTAAATAATGAATTAAACCCCTAGCGAGCGATTCCGTGATAGATTCACAAAGGTCAATAAACTTTTTAAGAGGGCACGGTGGTTTGTTATATTCATCCCTTCAATAAACGAAAAATATTTTATAAATTTACTTTGTTTATTGTAAGAAATTTGCATTAAATCCCTAAAAAAATAAGTAGACTTAATTTAGAAGCACAGCTTAGTTTAATTCCCGTAAATCAGAAATATTTTGAGATTAATTGTTTACAATTGTATACACATATGAGATACGATTTGTATACACGTATTGCGAGATTTTTGTAGAATATTGTTTGATATACAACTTTTTCGATAAAAAGGAATTTTCGTATATTTTTAATTGACACATGGAATTACAAATAAAAATGAAGGATATTATTATGATACTTTTGATATTTGTGTATAATATCAAAATTTAATGATAAATATAGACAAATAACAAATTTTAATGTCTTATATATGCTCCTTTCCATTGAGATCTGGCATGATGATATAGTCCTTTTTAAGTCATGTTGAAAATCAGTTTTCCATGTAATGACAGCGTTAGGTAATCAATTAAAATCCGTGGGTGTTGCAAGAGACGTAAGAGGGAAAATAACCTGGAAGGGGTTGTTATCTAAATATATCAAAATTTCATAATGTGTAATAAAATAAGTATTTAGTAAATTACATATCATGATCAACAGACAACTTGATCATGATATTTGTTTTAACCTAAATTGTGAATAATTTATAAAAACAGCTATGAATAGAAGGAAGATAGATTGATTGGCTTTCATTCTATTGTCAGAAAAAGGCGAGATAAAAAAGTATTCAATAAATCTGATTCAAGAGCCGTCGATCACAGATGTGACCCCTTCAGTTAAATCGGAATCCCTTTGTAGGGAAAAATCTATATCTGTTCAAATTGAAAGTGTTAAATACACAATGATTGACAACTAAGTACGTCGACATAATTTTTGAAAAATGTTTTATTTATCAGTTCACAGTGATTCACGACATAAAAAGATCAATTTCCATGATCATGGATCTCTTTACTTATAGAGGTTTTGTCTTAATAGTCACGCTTTCCAGGTCGATTGACAACGCAAAATAAGACCTTCCGTAGCTTCAACGCTGATACCTATCGCCGATGTGGATCATGAATGAAATAGGATACTTATATCATCAAAAGATCTTACAAAACCAGCCAGAGGAACTGGGGTGTATATGCCACCAACACACGGCAACTTTAATTTATTGATTGTGACTGCAAACAATCTCAAAATAAATTATTAACTCTATACGTACTTAAATTTTATTAATAATCAAGAAATAATTCATACAAACGCTTCTGTTGACATTGTTCGTAGAAATGCGAATTCCACCATTTCCGAAATTTATAGTAAGTATACTTAGAGTATCCAATATCTTCATTGAGGTATGCACATAAATCGCAAACATGGTCCTTTGGTCTAATTTTATAGTAGTAATAACTCTTCCAGTCAAAGAAATAGGCGTAAAACTTAGGATTATGGATGAGATAATCGATGATTGCTCCCAATTCCTTAATAGTTAGGGTATTCATGTTGATATATGAACCAGGCGGCAAATAACTGTAAGCAAAATATGACATGATAATATTATTAAAAAATCTTTACGCAGATGCAACAGCCTATCACCCCGTTTTCGTTTTTCTTGTCTTCGTAAAATCCAAGGATAGTAATTTTTAAAAATATTTAGACTTCAATAGACAGCAAAAAGCCGTCTATTGACTAAACTACTCGTATGAAACTGAGCCGTGGTAGCTCAGATGGTTAGCGCTCGCTGTAAATTTCACAATACGCGAGCAAAAAAAGCCGGGTTCGATCCCCGCCGGCACCAATGAAATTGTTAATTGCAATTTTAAGTGCTGATTTACCACGTGCTCGGCGGTGAAGGAAAACATCGTGAGGAAACCTGCATGTCTGAGAAATAAAATAAAAAATATTTCGAAGATATGTGAAGTTCGCCAACACGCATTGGGGCAGCGCGGCGGACTATTCCTTGCCCTAAAACCCTCTCAGAAGTGAGAGGAGGCCTGTGCCCAGCAGTGGGACGTATATAGGCTCTAACTTTACTTTACTTTTAGACAGCGAAAAATATAAATTCCTACCCTAAACTTTGTGTTGCGGCTAAATTCATCAATTCACTTGTCGCCGGCAAAAAAAAATTATTTGCAATTTTATGTACCTGCATTATAGTTTAATTAAAATAAATTCGAGGATAAAAAGTCAATCAGCTATTTAACTATATTCAATTTCAGATACAAAATATATAAAATAATCTCTTAGATATAAAGAAGGTATGTTGAAAGCAGTGGGATGTTACTCTTAATTAAGATGATGGAAGAACTACTGAGAAGTATTAGTTCTTAAATATAATTTCTGATTGTTCCAGACAGGTGATAAGAAGCGGTGTCTAGTTGTATTATCAGTTCAAAAACCGAAATAATGGTAAATTATTCTGACACCCGTTTCTAAACAGCAAGAAAGACTATTTAAAATATTTTTTATAAATACCTTGCATATTCTGATCCGCCTTGTACAATAGGGATTGCAGTGTGCATCATTGCCCGTCCCATCCTTTCAGTAACATGATCTTTAGCAGTTGTGTCTTCTAATACTAATTGAAAGTAATATTTTTTTTCAATTATTTCGTAGCAGTTTAAAATATTATCATCAGGGCATTTTGTTCCACCACATTTTCCGTATAAGTCTAAGCTGTAATTATAGCTATTTAATTCTCGTCCAAGATCCGTTACAAGTTGATAATGTTTGCGCCTTGATCTACATTTGTTTACAATCCAAGCGACAGCTTTGGTTTTATTATTAATTACGTTTTTGTATATATTTGTGTGTTTCATGTCAATAATCCAATTCATCTTTTCTTTTGGACCTACCAAATTATTATTGTAGTCGTAAATATCGAAAAACGGTTGTGGTATATCAGAGTTGAACTTATAGGTCCAAGTTAAATTAAAGAAATTGTCAAAATAAGAAAAGCAAACTGGGAATATTGCAGCTGAATCCATAGAGCTGAAAATATATTTTTGTTCGGGTGACCTTGTTAATTTTATTTCTTCGCGCTTAACATCGAAAATTTCTTTTATATTAAAAACCACAGCATCAAAGTTTTTAATGTTCCCATGAAGGATACTATTATTGTAAGTGATAAAGCAATTGATATATTTGCATTTTTGTTTAATAAACATAGCTTGTCCTTCAAGTAAGTTGGGCTGTTTCTTGAAGAAATATTCATCTCTTTTTCTTTCCAGCTTCCAAAACAATATATATTTTAAGTCTGTTTGAAACTTAGCGTGATGATCTTCATGCATTGGTTGACTTTCATTAATAAGTAAATTCAATATGAAACCGGTTGATAATATAGCTATTATTAGGGTAAAATAGACAACTTTTTTGACAACAACTGAATTACTTAATTGAGCAACTATATTCCACACATACCCCGCATTAAGTAGTTTACCACTTTTAAGAATTTTCATCGTAATTTAGCGCGGCACTCACAGGGATAAACGGCCATTACCAATATTTAATTGATACTGAATTTGCTGGGCACTGTTGATGGGTTTCTTGGAACTTCGCGGTGTTTGTTTGCGAAATATCTGGTAAATATTGTACTGAAGGAATGTCTTTGTGTCAGGTTTATGGTAGGTTAGTTCGATTTCACTTCAATTTTTAAAGACATTTTTATTTGATAATAATATTTTCTTTTTCTAATATTAATATAATATATAGTATATAGCATGGTAGCGATCACCCTTTCCAGGGGTTATTATGATCCATATATTCCTTAATATTATAATAACCCTTTTTATACATACTTATTTTAATAAAGTTTTTGAACTTTTTGCAGATCAAATTTTGTATATTTTCTGGGATATTGTTGTAAAAGTGTATAATACATCGTCCCAAGAATGAATTACTGACTTGATGGAGTCGAGTAACTTATACTACTAGCTTGTGTCTCTTCACAGTATTTAAGAATGAATATCACTTATTTTTGTAAAACTACTTTTATTTTTGTGTACGTACCTACATTACATTTTCATAAATGTTGAGAGGCCAAAGTTAATATAATAATATCTTTAAATTTTTGCCTGAGCGACTCTTTAGGTTTTAACTCATAGATTTCTTTAATGGCTCTCTTCTGTAAAACAAATATAATTTCAGTGTCAGTCGCGTGTCCCCATAGCAAAACACCGTAGGACATTATGTTATAGAAATAGCTGAAGTAAACGAGTCTAGCTGTTTCAAAACTGTTAAGACTTCTAATCTTTTTTACAGCATATGCTGCAGAACTAAGTCCGCTTGCTGGTTTTGATATATGGGGGCTCCATTAAAGCTTTGCATCTAGTGTGATTCCAAGAAATAAAAAAACGATGACTGCGACGCGAGCGTGATTCGGCACAGTATGACCGCCGGCACAATAAGACTAGGCGCTGCCGGTTGCGAAATAAGGATGCATTAGGGTTAAGTTTCTAAGTGTCACTCCGACTCACGTCAGTATGTGGGAATATTTTAATTTGAGAACACTATAAATATGGCGATAACAATACTATTGAGCTTGTCATTCTCATAGTTTTGAGAATACTTTAAAATAATTATACATTTAATGATAAGAAAACAAATAACTCTAGTTCACGCAGTACTGAAGTTTAAAACTGATGACGGAGTCATGTATGTTTCATGAATTTTAAAGTAAAAAAGTAAAGTAAAGTTACAGCCTATATACGTCCCGCTGCTAGGCATAGGCCTCCTCTCATTTTATGAGAGGGTTTTAGGGCAAGGAATAGTCCGCCGCGCTTCCCCAATGCGTGTTGCACCCATGTGCCCACTTCATGCCCCAATGTGTGTTCTTATTTCAGACATGCAGGTTTACTCACGATGTTTTCCTTCACCGCCGAGCACGTGGTAAATCAGCAATTAAAATTGCAATTAACAACTTCATTGGTGCCGGCGGGATCGAACCCGGTTTGCTCGCGTATTGTGAAATTTACAGCGAGCGCTAACCATCTGAGCTACCACGGCTCTCATGAATTTTAATGAGTGATAATTTTTATTTTTCTGAACCTAACATAAACTGATATGCCTGTTACCCAGAGAGGTAGGCAGAGACTGCGAAATTCCATTTGGCACGACTCTGACATACCTTTATCGCTTCATTCACACCCAGTTTTTATATTACTACTAGCTGTTTTCGCGACTTTATCTGCGTGGAATTTATTACAGTAGGATTTCATGGGTTTTGATTTAATTTGCACGAAACTCTTATAATTTTTCAAAAACAAAAGTAGCCTAGGTTACTCCATATATCATTAGCTATTTGCCAGTAAAATTCCGTAAAAATCGGTCCAGCCATTTTGGAAAGTAGCCGGTACAAACAGACAGACAGACAATTCTTTAAAAATTGTTTTTTGTTATTTGTACCGTATATATTTACATATGAACTTAGTAAGGAGCTGTTATTTTGATATTACAAATAGACACTCCAATTTTATTTATTTGTAATTTGTAAATAATATCGTTTTCGTATACTTATTAGTAACCAAAACATAATAAACCTAGTAAAAACGTAATAAACGCAGCAACAGAAACTGTTAGATTGGGCGTAACCTATTGTAATTTATGCGTTTAATTTCGCAAAATAAAGTCGCGAGTTTAACCGACTGTCGCGGCAAAACATATTTTCGTATCCAACGTTTAATTTATGACTGAAAATACTTTACACGAAAATGGAATATTATTAAGTTTAACTTCGCGTATTTCATGTGTCGTTTCGATCCTTTTTTTAGAGTTGTGTCTGCCACCGGCACCAACGAACTTGTAAAATGTAGTTTTAAGTGCTGATTTATCTAGGTTTGAAGGAAAACATCGGGAGGAAACCTGTGTATCCAAGAGATTAAAAAAAATTCTAAGACACATCATTGCTCTTAACTTTTTCAGAAAGGGAACGCGCCTGTGGCCAAGAGTGGGACGTCAATACTTTTTAACTTACCGTTTCTAGATTCTTTTTTAATTGAATATTTACATTTAGGCTATTTATTTTTATATATTGTGAAAATTATTGAAGCACCAATGCCCTGGGAAGTCTGCAGTCTTTGAAAATGTTCAAGATCGCCCCCACCATTACATCAGATTTGATAGACCACAAATCTTTGTAAAAGAACACGGATTCTTACCAAGGATGATACGTGAGGCTATTGAAATTAAAAATCATTCTAATTTCTATAATTACAGTCTATAGATAGATTCTATAATTAACAAAATTAAATCTGAACTCAAGCGTGGTATACTTGGGTTCGGATTTAATTTTGTGTGTAAGACTTTAAGATACTGTAAGGTCGCTCTGCGGAAATCGGACCAAAAAATAATATTCAAAACCTGAAGGCGCTAACTATGACGTTGGGAAGTCAAACATCTCAGTCCCGTACCATATAGTATCTAGTCATATCATCTAGTCCCGTGACCATAGTTGCTGTGAAGCAATTGTGAACCAACGTCGGGAATTAAAATTAGCGATAAACTACGTATGAATAGTTTTATTCAAAAGTATTTTATTTTTATAGGACTTAATAATACAAAAAAGAATAACAAGACTTAAACATACGTTTTATAAATAAGGAGTCAATTATTTTCATTTGCACCATCGGTTTGCACCTGCCAACATTTTGCGATATTTCCCTTGATTGAATGGCAGAGAATCGACCCCTATGGCTACTAGTATATTGTGACATTAACAAAAATTATTATATATTTGACCTGGGAAGAATTGACGGCTCCGTGGCGCATCGTCTTAGCAATGGGTTACAGCGCTTAAGAGTCGCGGGTTCGAATCCCGCACGGAAAAAGCATTTGTGTAGCCTACGAGTAATTGTTCCGGGTCCGGATGTTTTTCCTTATGAAATTTATTTTTTTAAACTGCATCCACGATACGGGAGAAAATCCTAGTGTGGAGGTAATAAAAAAAGAAAAAAGTAGGAAGTCGATGGACGCAAGTGGTTCAAGACTCTTCTTTGTGGTATTCCTTGGGGAAGGTCTATGTTCAGCAGTGGACTAATGAAGGGCTGTAATAATGATGAAGTTGTTTCTAAAAATTACATGCCGGTTCTTTTTTAAGAAAGACTTGTTTTACGAACCATTGTAAATCTATTCTCGATTAAGAATCTAAATGCACGTGCGTAGTCATCTCTATAAGAACTCGGATTAAGTTGGTCTCCCTGTCTGTCCGGTCTCCCATGTGAAACGCAGCTGAGTACAATCCTGTTATTTTGCGTTGGTATTCAGTGCCCCTTCATATTTTGTACAGTGTACTACCTAAAAAGTTATATTAAAAAAGAGCAAACATATTCCTTAAACTCTTTTATGAGGGCATTCACAAAAAGCCAGATCATTACACCGACTCTCGGTTAAGTCCGTTTGTATTGTGGATTAAGCGAAACATAGGGTGGTTAAGTCTTGCTTATTTTCTGTTGTTACGCCCCAAATTGTCGACACTTGAACACAGATTAGCTTCGTTACCCTGCAGAGGAGCGTACCTGCAATAGGGACGTGAACATAAGTTATCGACATCAATATTTTTTAACATAACTGTTTAAAATATATATTATTTTAATAAATTTTATATTACGCGCACCATGCTATCTATAGTACCAAGGTAATAGAAAAGCTGGGTCTACGGTATAGGAGCCGAGCACGAGCTGAACACAAGCTGAGCCGCTCTAGACGCGGTGTTAAGTATGGACGCACAAAGAGCCTACAACATCCAAATCGATGCATGCGATGCAAATCCCTTTGTGTTCTTCAAAAAACCGACAATAGGAGGAGCACAGTCGAGCATGAACCAAACGAACGAATGACGCTTGTTTGAGGCTTGTAAATCGGTCCACAATACACGAATTTGTACTCGGCCCATGTTACACTCGTGCTCGACTCGTCTAGCGTAGCGTCTAGCCTTATGGAGTTATTCAAAATTTATGGTTGCTTATAAAAAATACGCGCTACGGTACCACATACACTGATTTTTTAAATTTTTTCTTACTCTGTTTTCTAGCAACAAATAATCAACCATTTTACATCTAGTAGTTTATCAATCATCATTGATGTTATTTTATTGCCAGTTTGTCATAAAAATAGTAGTAACTTGTTTTTATAGAACCAAGAGAGAGAAAATAATTATCTTGTTAATTTCATTGGTTTGTATCGTGTTTTCACAGCCTTTATAGAACTTACGCCACAGATAATAAAATAACTTTGATCTAATTGGTATAAATTCAATAGTCGACAGGTACAGGTGGCCTATTTTCAGTAACGTACTTTCATACGTCCTAATAATAATAAGGACTGTAATGACGAGAATAATGATGAAAGGGTAAGCAAATATGTGATACATGTGCAAAAAGAAATATGCTAGCGTTTTCTGCTAGTGTTCAAGGTAATTTTTATTTATTTATGAACAAATCTTAGGTGATTGACTGAACACGAAAGATCATTTATGAATAGAAGAATTTTTCGACACGAGGCTAGCAGCAGTACAGCCACCAATTCGAAGGATAATCTCTAATCTATTTTTAAGGCACAAAGAAATGTCTAAACATAGGTGTTGATGCTATTTTTTACACAATAGGGTAACGAAAGGGCACACAGTTCACCTAATATGTAAGATGGATGAATGCTGTGGCTCATAGAAATCTACATTTATCCTCAACTAAGAGTCAACATGCAGATGTTGTTACCCTCAAAGACTAAGATGGAATGCCCTATTTCAATACGTGTTGATCCTAGCCGCTGAGAAATGTGGCGAGTGATTTTTAAAGTTACATAACTCTTTCTTTGGTATTCTGTGAAAGCGTCTACTTTGGTTGAGCCAATCCATTCGTACTACAACTGTGTTATTGCTGCAAATAAATTGCCACCTCCAATAGTATCTCCATACTTTTACTAAATTTGAATTGTTATTTAAATTTAAAGCTGGTCTTTCCCATGGTCCATTCTCATTTCTTCGACGTAGACGTTATTCTCATTTCTAGTTAAGCTTTGTGATGCAAAACGCTAGTTTTTTTATTCGTAATTAAAATAATACTTATTTTACAGAACACTGTAAAATAAGTATCGAATTTATTAAATACATATAAAGTAAGTATCGAATTTAATAAATACATAAATAGGTACGTCCCTAAGTTTCCAAGTGGTCGCGCGAGGAAGCTCGCGGAATAATGATTTCTTTGAATCCCCCACTGTTTGAAGTACTTGCCATTACTGCCTCTCAGATACGTTTGTGTTCTGTACTTAATAGCGGATCTCGATGTCAGTTCTAATTGTTTTCTTTACCTTTGTGTACGGTTTTCTGTTGCTTCGTCGAGAAATGACATGATTCGTGGTGTCGACTTCTATTGTAAGAAATTCAAATTGAATTAGACGCTTGAGAATGCGAACTATTGTTTGGTTGTCGGGAGAATAGATTGCAGTCTTTTTCTTTAAACGATTATTTATTTCAATAATTTCCTTTACAAAAAGAATGAGGCAATCGTCGACGAAACTAAAAGTAAATGTAAGTCTGTTTATAATGATGGAAGCATATATTTAAATTTAATGTGAATTAAAATGAAATGGTTCAGAATTTGTAAATCTCTTAATGAATTTCGTCGGTATCATTTAATATACTGTTATTCATTATCGTTCTTTTGCACCAATATTAAAGTGAGAATTCTCTGCGTTAATAATAGAATAATAAATAATGTAATAAAATAAAATAGATAGTAGATAGAATAATAATAAAGTAAGTCATTTTTTTATTTTTCTCTTTTCTTTTATTTGAAAAAGAAAACGATAACTCTACACTAGGATTTTTTCTTGCATTGCGGGAATAGGAATACATAAATTTCTTAAAGACAAACATACAGTGTGGGATTCGAACCCACAGCCTTTAATGCTGCAAATCATTGCTAAGCCACTGCACCACTGAGTCATCAAATGGAGGAGTCATTGGCATGAAGCAACTGAGGAAAAATGTAGATGTCTATGGGCATCAACACTTAACATGAAATGGACTGTGCTCGTTTTTCACCCTTATTCTGTAACAAAATTATATGTACGAGTATGTTTACTTAAAATTAAAAGTTATATATATATATATTTTTTTTTTTTTTATATATATATATATATATATATATATATAATATATATAATCGGAATCTCGGAAACGGCTCCAACGATTTTCATAAAATTTTGTGTGCAGGGAGTTTCGGGGGCAATAAATCGATCTAGCTAGGATTTATTTTTAGAAAATGTCTTTTTGTCAAAAATTGCTACAATATCGTTAGAATAAGAAGGTTAATTTAGACAATCTATTAATGATTACAAATAGCTTAATTGGTATATTGGGCGGTCACAAAATCGTAATACCATGGTTCGAGCCCCGACCGACCGACCGACATTTTTTAATTTTTTTTTCAAGTTCCTTTCTTTTTGAGAAAATCTATTTTGTCGAGCCCTTTTTTTAGTATTTTTTAAAAACACGAAAATTTAAATTAAACTAATTGCACTCATGATTTTTTATTCAAATAACCAATTAAGTTTTTTCTATTATGTCGCTAAGATCAAAAATATTATTCGTATTTCATCAGTATGTAATTTATATCTAAATATAATTTCCAAAACACACGAATTAAAAAAAATCGAGAGAAAAGTACCGAGCAAAGCTCGGTCAACCGGGTACTATTTTTATACATATATATATATATATATATATATATATATATATATATATATATATATATATATATATATATATCGCCGAAGGTAATGAATAAATGTAGTAGATTTCCACGCAAAGCGTCAGTGTAAATTGCGAATAGACTCAATCAATTTGAGTTGGGTGCAGAAGAAAAATTGAACTTGGCAAACTGGACTGTCACAGTTTCAATTCCATTTGGCCGGCAGACGACCGCGGGCCGGCGGCGGTGACGCGTCGTATTTGTAAAGGTGTGCGTTTAGTACAGAACCATAGCGGACTTATATTTTATTTATTTACTTTTTTTTCTAGATGGAGTGACGGCCTGGTAACACATGCAGGAGGGATGCAGGTGACTTAGCACCGTGCTTAGTGGCATTATTTGGAGAGGTGGGGGAGCTATGTTCAGCAGTGGACTTGTGAAGGGCTGTAATGATGATAATGATGACTTTTTTTCTAAATCGAAGGACGCATAAGAAATGCTTGGCAAACAAATTATATTTCTCACTGCTCTGAGCGAGTTGGTTGGTGAGCGTAGCGCCAATACTCTTGTTCCATTTTTTAAACTGGAGTGACCAACAAACTTACTGTCTATCTGATAGTTAGTCGCCAATGGTGATAGTGCAGTCACCTGCAACTTTCTTCAAAGATCGTCAAACAAAACCTGTAATTATACTGGCTCTCTAAACATCCCTAAGCTCCAGATCGGAACACAGCAGTGCCGGCAAGTCTGCTTTTTGGTAGAAATAGGTAAGATAGTGGTAGCTATCTAGGTGGATAAAAATCTAATAATTACGCCTAGAAGACAGAAAAGAATTTCTGCCATATTGTGCTACTGAATCTGATACACATTACAAGTCTGAGTAATTAAATTTTGGTATTCATTTTAAATGATTAAGTCAATTGGGCACAGCTGTATATTTGCGTGCCAAAATATGAGCGTGAAAAATGGATAATCCTTTATTATCTTTCATGATTATTTTAAATCTAAGTAAGCCACAATCCGTACACAAAACCATATTTGGGAATATCCGCTCAAATTCTAACATGTTCATTTTGTTTAAAAATATAAGATGAAACGTAATTAAAGAACACATATTTGTTTTCAATTTTTAGCACAAAGTATTTTCTAAACAATAATATTTGATTGACTATTATTGATTCATATTCAAATCAGGATCAAACTTCGTTTGTGTGGAACGCTTTAGGGAGAAACTTCCCTTAATAAAACATCTCCCTAACGGGTGTAGACTATTCGCAAGTGTAAATCACTGTTAACAGAGACTCGCACTGTTTCCACGTCGGGATTCAGTCGTTTTCAGTGATTTAACACCTAATTAGTGGCGTATGCGGTGCGCGGCGACGCAATGAGCTAAGACGCGAGAATCGTGGTTTCTTAATGCGCATATGTATTAGGGTCTAAATATAACGTGAAAATTGCAATAATTTGTATTCACACTTACTTATTAACGTGGTACACACTATAGCTTTATTATGATTGCGGCATGACTGGGTCGGCTCGACCAAGGAAGAACAACGTGTTTATGGGCTACAATATCCACTTAAAATCAGGTAGACTGTGTGCTTGTTTAGCATCCATTCATCAATCGATTACAGTCCATGAAAGTACACTGCTTAATATAGGCCTCCCCTTTTTTGGCCTTTGGTTGCCTCAAATTTTGCCATATTTGCCATGCTTGGGGTTGCCAACCGTAGTTTTTTTTATTATTTTGAGTTGTTATCAGGTATATATTACAGACTTCCTTCAGTTTCCCTTTATCGTCTTTTAAGATACCCGTGGGATGAAGTGGGGTTGCGAGTTTTTGCGCCGCCACTACACCCATATGGTGTTTGTCACCATAATTCTATTAAAACCTAAAGGAATAGTGTACATAAATTATTTTAGTGTGGAAAACATATAATATTTTTTGAAGTAGGTTTTCTCTTTTTAAAGGATTTTTTTATAGAATAAGGATGACATAAGTGCACACAGTCCACCTGATAATAAGTGGATATAGTGGCCTATAGACATCTACATCTATCCACGATAATGATCAAAATACATATGCGTTGTCACCCTGATGACTAAGACGGAATATCTGGTTTCCAGTAAAAAGAGTCAGCGGTTCTTTTCACTCATAATACAAAACAGCAGCATTAAGCTGCTGATTTACGCTGGTATTCTGTGAGAGCGTAATCCTTCTCTGGTCGAACTAACCCATTCGCGCTACAGACATTTACTCTGGAGCTTTTGTTGCTGCAAGGCTCTTACACGCTTTTTGTTTAATTATACTACAATATTTTCAAAACAGAAAAAAGACAGTATGTTTTTATGTAAGTGAAATTCTTCGTTTCGTTTATCGCCAGAAACGTGATGTTAGTTCCAAACACATTGCACAATTAATAACTTACAAATTGTCGCCAGATTTTGAAAATTTGCCGATTGAATACCAAACTGATATGCTGTTACATATTTTAAGCCATTCTTGTATTCTGTCTGTTAACTATACTTAATAAAATAAAATAAAATATTTACTACATTTTATTAACATGTACTATAATTTTTTTATATTTATCTATAAGTGAAATAAACATAAAAAATATGATGATTTAGGTTTTTGTAAATTTCAATGCTGTCGTTTATCTTGTCAAAATAATTTAAAAAAGGCATAAATATAATTGTAATTATACTATAAGATGATTTCGGAGTCTTTTTGTACTACAGAATTTTCATAAAATATATAATTGTTCTGACGTTCATTTCTTCATTACAAACTACAGTTGTTGTTGTTGTTGATTGCCTCATAGTAGGATTTTTGGCAAAGTTGCCACGTTTGGAAATCGCGGTTTTGTATTATTTTGAGTTATTATCAGGAAGATATGGCTGCCTATCCCCAGGATTATTGGAAGAGCGGAG
Organism: Parnassius apollo; assembly: GCA_907164705.1. Lineage (NCBI taxonomy): Eukaryota > Metazoa > Arthropoda > Insecta > Lepidoptera > Papilionidae > Parnassius > Parnassius apollo. Next base: position 6,999,713 of record CAJQZP010001558.1, on the reverse strand, counting down.
TCACCTAACAAAAGCATCTCCTTATCCGTAAGCTCATGGCCATGTTCTTATCCGATATCATAAAATTACCTACGGCTGGCTCAGGACGGTATCAAATTTGATACCAAATACTGCCCTATGAAAAAATTGTTTTTTGTTTTAAACAAAACCAAAGACAATATGCAATGAATAATATAGTAAAAGACAAAGATATGCTCTTTTATTTTAAACCATAACCTGGCAATGTTTCTTAGAAAAAAAAAAGAAATCACTCTGAACTTTCGGCATTGCATTGCAGAAGGTGCTCCGTCTTTTTTTTATAGAATTTTATATTTGTGTCTGGACTAAAAACGAAAGTATTATACTTTTTTGTATTCCTTGTAATATAGTAAACACGTATATTTATAATTTGTGGCATAAAAATGAAAAGTAAGTGCCAAAAGTACTTCGAAATCGAGAAAGCCCATTTTGGCGGTTGGGTCACAAATGTGTTATTTTTCCAATTCTCATTTATTTTTAGTGTAAAATGTAACGAAAAAATAGTTTTGTAACATTGTGTTGACGTTGTATTTATTTCAAATTCACACAAAAATATATTTGAAATATTGTTCGTCATGTCATACAGATAAACATTATTTTTTTTAATTTTTTTAAAATATTTTGGTAAGAGTAACGAATAGAAACACACAAAACATAAAAATATACATATTTCCAAACATTTTCATATAAATTTCTCCAAAAACAAAAGTGTAGAATTCAAATTAGTATTAATTTGACACTAAAAGTGAAGTATGCCAATACAGCACGCGAAGGATCTGATGGATAGATTACATAAGTACAAAGGCTTGAGATACCTATCGACCATCGAGTCTCTTATGTAGGTATGATTGATATTGCTTAATATGTGTATGGTTTGATGATGTATGCAATAAAAAAATAATTTACGTATTTATTTATATTTAACCGCTACTCTGTATTTATGTGCTATGTGCCCAGTCAGAAGGGATACTTATCTAGTAGAAAAAAAATTAAAAATAATAAGATAGAATAATCAATGAAAATAGCAAAAAGCCAACATCACGCGGTGTTCCCAGGCGGTCACCCATCCAAGTACTGACCGCGCCCGACGTTGCATAACTTTATCTGTTTGCTGTTCTTTCTGAGCTAGCGGGTTAAAATGTGTACTCGAAATCTTGTATATTAAAGCATTTTGTAATTTAAATAATAAAACATAATTTTATTTTTTTATAATTCCATAGTACACAAGCGTTCCAAAATCATCTTTGTAGTGACAATAAAATCAGTGTTTATTTCTTCTTTTTTTTGTTAAATAACGTTACCGTCACACTAGGATATTCTCCCCTATCATATGGGCAATTTACATATATACATTTCGCAAGGACAAACATCCAGACCCAGAACAATTATTTGTAGGCCATACAAATACTTGTTCCGTGCGGGATTCGAACCCGCGGCCCTTAGTCTATGGCCTATGCGCAACAATGATAAATATATATAGATAGAATTTGGTTTTTATAAATTTCGTCCTATATTTCTCTGGTACTTAGATCCCGTATTTATGGGGGAAATATAATAAAAAAGAATGTGCCATATGTATTATTTGACTAGCAAGTCGTAAAAGGCGACTAAGATTGGTTATTGGGTTTATAACTGTGCAGGCGTAGAGGTAGCTAACATTCACTTCTTTCACATGTTTCACTAAGCCCATATTTTTAGTAAAACATGGTTCGAGTGAGCATTGCACTTTAATACAACCTACCCCGTCGGAGATTACAGGCGTGACGATTTAATCGTACAAAATACGATACATACCCGTATTTCGTAGGATTCTTTATTTAACACAAAACAGACGATCAAGTACTGGCTTTTTATGTTTCCTTGAATATTAGCAGCCCCCATAACTTGTTCGGAGCACGCGATCACAAGTTTAGTGCAAAGTGAGTTGTTTGTGAGCAATAAGCGGCGGGCTGTGCATTACGCTGTCAATGTACAGTAACTCAGTTAGCGGCGGTGAGACGTATCGTCAGAAGATTGACAGGCTTGTTATGTTTTTATCAAAACAAAGTTGTTCTACGATTTTTATATTAGTACTAAACGGGGACTAGTAGAATATTCAAAGTTTTAGTCACTATAGGGAAGTCAACGGGGGAGAACTATATTTAACAGTTTACTTTGATAGGCTGATATGATGGTGAAAGTAAAGATAAAAGTCAACTTATATCCAAAAGTCAATTTAAATTCCAAAATCATTTTCATTGTTCAAAACAATTAAGAACATTATTTTTTTTCGTTGTATAGCTCTACTGCAGCTACTATGGTTGTAGCATGAATGGGTCGGCTCAACCGGGGAAGGACCACGCTCTCACAGAATACTAGCATAAAATAGCAGCTTAATGCCGCTGTGTTTCGTATGATGAGTGTAGAGAACTGGAGATTCGTTTTACTGGAATCAAGGGATTCCATCTTAGTCCCCAAGTGTGACAACGATTCTGCATTTTGATTATTTGGTTAAATGTAGTTGTCTATGGGTCACAGCATCCACTTACCATCAGGTGGACTGTGTGCTCGTTTGTCAACCTTATTCTATAAAAAAAACATCTTATTACATACAATGTTCCTCCTTTTCGGACATTTTTTTAAATTTAAGCTTTTTAAGTATGCGTCAAATGACATGAATTTTTATCATTCATCTTTCAAAAATGTGGTAATGGGGATACGAGTGCGGCAATAGCTTGACGATTAGTACGATTAAGGCAAGGTTTCCTTAATCTTGTAAATAAACTTTTTAATAATCGTCAAGCTTGGCTGGCGGATTGAAGATCGCTATACCAGATGTTTTTTGACGTTACTGCCCTTCTCCAGGTCACGTCTGACGTATACGAGATGATTATACAGCTATTTATCATGTGGATAACTGACAAATATTAAATATGTAATATATTATGATAAGATTTTTTATTTATTAAGAAATTAGCCCTGAAACTTGTACTTGTACTGTACGTACAATACGTGTTATTATATAACATGAAAATTTAAAAATGATGTTAAGGAAAACTTCGGAACATGCTTAAAAATACGTTAAAGTGCTTACTAGCAGTCTGTAAGTTTGAAGAAAGACAAGCGGCTGTTACGGAAACGGAAGTTAAGCCGCATACAATATGGCCGACTGCCATTTCCTTCTGCGGAATTTCCTCCTTCGGAGAGCCTGCAAAAGAACATTAGTGACATGGAAATACACGTTCTGAGTTATTGACAACTTAGTTGTGCCCGCGAATTTGTCAGCATTATGTATCTTTCTCTTCGGTGGTTTTAAAGACAAGTAAATCACTAATTTACCCGGTTTAAAGCTTTGTTGCTATGGACCTAATTTGAATTAATTTTATACAATAATTCTTTATTTTGGCTTATTCTTCAATTTAGTATATTTACATATATTTGTCAGATTTATAAAATGTATTTTCTTTCTTTATACTTAAACAGTGTCATATCATCGTCGAAAATTCGATCAAGTTCAAATAACTCAAAACTGGGGGTTACGTACAATAATACATATTATATCAAAACAAATAAGTAACAAGATGAAGAAAGAAAAAACTAAAAAGGAATCTAGTAAAAGTTTAACAACAACAGTTTTCCTTATAATTAAGTAAGGTGAGTAGGCATGACCAAATCAAGTCATAAAGTAATTAATATGACCAAGAATATACAAGAAATACTTCCGTTTTTTATATGGAGACTACTATTTTGATAGCGCAAGTTCGGCTTCACATGGAGTACTGTTCTCATCTCTGGGCAGAGGCACCCTAGTGCCAGCTTCTTCTACTTGACCGCATCCAGCGCAGAGTGGTTCGAATCGTCGACGATAGAGTTCTTTCTAATCAGCTCGATTCACTTGAACTGCTTAGGGATGTTGCATCCCTTTGCGTTTGCTATCGCATCTAGGACAGGGAGGTTTCTAACGAATTGTTCGGTTTAGTTCCAGCCGCCGAATTTCATGAACGCATATCGCGTCAAAATTCACGGCATCCATACTTACCATCTGGATGCTTGGCGGTCCACCACTGTGCATTTTACTAGGAGTTTTCTGCCTCGTCCAACTTATCTGTGGAATTGTTTACCGCCGACGATTTTTCCGGACCGACACGTCTTAGGAATCTTCAAGAAATGAGCTTACTTCTTTCTAAGAGGCCGGCAACGCACCTGCAATTCCCCTGGTGTTACGGTTGTTCATGGGCGGCAGTAGTCACTTACCATCAGTGCTCTCGTTTGCCAAATTTTCTATAAAAAAAAACTTACCATCAGGTGGGCCGCATGCTCGTTTGCCCCCTCTTCTATAAAAAAATACACAATTGATAAAAATCCCTTACTCTTTCGAAATAAACACCCTATACCGTATCGGCAAATATATTGTAAAATTATGCAATTATATCAGTAACAATCTGAAAATCCCGAAAAAATTACCATGATACATAACAAACCAGCACGTGGACAGACTCCTCAAAAGTGTTTCCATTCGACTTCTTAAGATTGGAATCTTTAAAACTATTGATGAAACCTTAAAACCCCGTAAAACATTTGGTTTTGGGGTGGCGAAATAATTCTTAAAAGGAAATCCAATCAAAATATTTAAGAGGTGAAAAACCTTCATTATTTGAAAATTTGCTTAACGATTTTCCCTAATAAATTTATATGTATTTAGTGATAGTATACAATTTGAGTGTAAGATAGAATTTGATATTTTCGTGCAGTGGCAAAAAACTTTTCGTTTTGCATTCGTCAGTTATATGCCTATCTTGTGGCCTTCGATAAAATTCAGTTTATTTCATATAATGTGTTTTGTGTGTATATATAGCAGCGTGTAATATGCAGAAGATCTGATAATGCGACTAATAATCCGTTTAATTCACTTGTCGATTACGGCAAATAATGGCCGGTTTATATTATCCTGGTCTTAAAATGAGTGATTTAGGTACAAACGTGTAAACGATAGCTTTAGCTAATAAGCTAGTAAAATCAAATAGAATTACCTTCTAGCAATAGGTCAGTCAAGATAAAATAATGTACAATCGATTGGGAAGAAAGGTTCTCGAGTGGCTGCCTCGTGCTAAGCGAAGTGTCGGGTAGCGACCGTACCGTTTGTTGTATTCCTTATGGGGGAGGTATATTCAGTAGTTGATGTTTTGATGGTCTTTAATAATCATCTTTAATGTGGGGAACACATTATAAAGCACTAAAATAACGTGCTTTATAATGTACACAGCTTTACCCCCGATTGTTATCATTGGCTCTATTTAGGGATTATGCGCTTCTGTTCAGGATCTCGGCTCAAACATTGACTTCATTTTGAGTTGGCTTGACGAAGTGATAAAGATTAGTCATAAAAAACGCTATCATTTGGTCTCTTTACTTGATATAATTTTGCAATCTTTAATTCTTCACCGGATTGAATACGATGGCATGTGTTATTTTAATCACAATGCAGATCTTTTTTAAAATTTGATTACCTTCTTAATAACTGCAACTTAATTCAATTCATTTTGAATCTTCGTAAGTATGACCATGCGTCTACTTATCGTTCCCAACTTAGGTGCCTACCCATTAACTCAGTTAATTGCTCACTTACGGAACCTTTGCTAAAGCTATGACAGAAACCTGCGTTCTTCGAATAACCTTTTACTTAGTGTTCCTTTCATAAATCTGATTTTCTGAATGTATCCTTCACCGTACAGTCCGTTGTCCTCTGGAACGCATTATTTTTTGAAATTAAAACGGCTAACAATCATTATGTATTCAAGAAGAAAAGTTCGCGATCATTATTTGAATGACCTGCCTTATTATCTCCTTGGTAGCTCATTTGTATTTATCATCATAATCAATATCATTACAGCCCTTCACAAGTCCACTGCTAAACATAGGCTTCCACCAATGAATGCCAAAAAGCACGATCCTGAGCACAGCCTGCATCGATCGACTCCTTGCATGCCTTACCAGGTCGTCACTCCATCTATTACCCTACACTTCGCCTACCGTTACAAGGCTGCCTCGGGAACTTTTTTCCTCATCGGTTGTCGGTTCTTCGAGTTATATGGCCGGCCCATTGCTACTTCAGATTACTAATTCGTTGGACTATGTCGGTCACTCTGGTTCTATTGCGGATTTCCTTATTTATATGTTTATCACGCAGAGAAACCCCGAGCATAGCCCTCTTCATAGCTCGCTGAGCGACATTGATGGTACTCATACGGCCAGCAGTGAAGAACCACTTCTCAGATCCATAAGTCATTACTAGCAACACGCACTGGTCGTACAATCACGGTTTTGAGGTATACTGAATTTTGAGGTATACCTGAAGAGAAAATGATGAAGATTTATATATATATATATATATATATATATATATATATATATATATATATATATATATATATATATATATATATATCTTAACATATATAAATTACGTGTCACGTTGTTCGTCCGCGATGGACTACTTAACCGATTTTAATCAAAGGGGGACGCCCATTTTCGGCCATGGAACGCCCAACAATGTGAATTTGTTAAAAAATTATATCTTTATTATATGGTTTTTTATTATTTATTATTATATGGTTATTAATCGCGGTATTCATTTATCCTCAAACAATGGGAATATTTTCGCACAAATTAAAAGTACCGGAAACATAATAATAAAAATTAGGTAAATCATTATGTCATTAGTTTGTGAATAAAAAAAAGTGTTGCCAATCACAAAACACATTTAAAAAAATCGATTCTCTTTTTCGATCGATTATTTACGGTGTCATCATTACAGTGCTAATATAATTTTTAAATAATTATGATGTTACGATAATTAAACAAGCGAATTACTAGCTGATTTCTAATGAATTCTTTAGAGAGTAACAAATGCTACGGCACAATTTAACTGTTAATCTTAACCGATCTTCTTTGAAAACAGATAAGAACTGTTATTCTTATCTGTTTTTAAAGAAGATCGGTTAAGTTATTCTTATCTGTTTATAACAACACATTTAAAATAGAATCATGTTATGATAACGAAACAAGTTAGTTTCCAGCTGATTTACCATGAATCCTTTAACCTTTTGAGCGGCAAAGTCGCCTATACTTGACCAACACCTGCGGGCCCTGAGCGCCAACGACATCTATAGTTGACAAAAAACCCGGCTCCGAAAAATATGAAATATAGATATTGGAAAATTATTACAGGTATTTTAATTCTACACTCCTCAAAATAGGAATAACCCAGCAACATGTGAGTATAAAAAACAAGTCTTCTAGAGCCACAAGTACTAAGAAACATTGAACTAATAAAAATGGATTTTTATCTAAGCAAATACTATGTCCAGCACGCCAAAGTCGTCTATGGTTGACCGCTAGTGTCAAACGCGGGAGGCATAGATTTCTTGAAAACTATCCAAAATTCAGCTCAATGGTGTTTTTTTTTCTATTATTATTGATATTTGAATAAAATTAAAGGTTATAAACATAAAACTATAATTAGCTACATGAATAAAAAAATGTTATCAGATTATCTTCGCATAATAAATCTAATATCTCAACTCTAGCGCATCTTTAGCGCGTCATCGAAAATCAGTTCACTGGGCACCGTGATCAAGGATAGACGACACCCTGATGACGTCATAAGTGATTACCGAGAAAAGTAGAGCAATGCAACATGAACGATTCCTCAGAACTCATTCGGATTTTGGAAAGCGTCGATGATGATGAATTTTGATTTTTGATTGATGAATTGAATTTTTGATTGATTGGTGAACAAATATGTTTATTTATTCCATGACCAAGATTTTAGTATTATAAGGCTGATTTACCTAGTGCGAATAATTATATACAATTGTTGATTAATGAATAATTATGTACCTTTTTTAATAATAATACAAAATTACAATTAATGTTTTTTTTACTTAGGGTGTAAAGAGCAATTTTCATTTTGTGTTGTGCCGTTTTCTTTCTCAGTCTCAAAATCATCTAGCAGCATCAGCATCATATCAAATCCCCATTGTCATAAGAGTGTAAGACTTTTCTTCTGTGCGTCACTTGGCCTACGCCTTCCCCGACACATAAAATATTATGAATCGATGTCTGTATATTTCGGTTAGATCGATTTTGAAATCGATACACAACATTCTAAGAATGTTTCAAAAGGGAAGGTCAGCTACGCCGTTGTCGTCCAGTCGTGACAGTATCGTCATTAGGATGGAGAGTAGTGCTAATGTTTACTACTATTTTATTGTTATTGTTTGTTTTTTATTTATGTTTATATGTACAAAGTACATATATAAAAAGAGTGGAAGACGGCACAAGATTAAATAAAACATACAGTTTATTAAGAGTCATTTATAGCATAAAAAACCAACAAATACAAGTTTTTTCACGTTATCGATATATCAACTCTTGGCATCACTATTTTGTTTTGGCGCTTTGGCGTACAGGACACGGTAATGCGTTTTTGGCGTGGCGCTCAAAAGGTTAAAGCTTAACAAAACGCAACTGCACAATTTTTATCAATTTCAAGACAAAAACAACCGTTGTTATCGGCTTGGTTGAAAACGTTAACAACCGCCTTCACATCTGTAGTTATGATAATTAAATAAGCGATTTAATAGCTGATTTACAATGAATTCTATGCAGTATAACATAACGCTACTGCACAATATAACTGTTATTCTTATCTTTTCTTAACAATACATTTAAAATGAAATCATGTTACGATAATTAAACAAGTGAATTTCTAACTGATATACCATGAATTTTTTAGAGCTTCATAAAACACTACTGCACAATTAACTGTTCTTAAAAATACACTTAAAATAGAATTTAAATAAAAAAAGGAAGATACATTTTAAAAAGCGAGCAGAAGTTAAAACACCTCCAAGATTATTCTCTTTTTATGAAATTATTAATCGAATAATAATCGAATCGCTATGGATATTATGATGTTATGATAATTAAACAAGCGAATTACTAGCTGATTTACTATGAATTCTTTAGAGTACAATAAAATGCTACTGCACAATTTAACTGTTATTGTTATCTGTTTTAACAATACATTTAAAATGGAATCATGTTATGATAATTAAACAAGTGAATTTTTAGCTGATTTACCATGAACTGTTTAGAGCATAACAATACGCTACTCCACATTTTAACTGTTCTTAAAAATACGCTTAAAACATAATTTAAAAAAATAAAAGAAAATATATTTTAAAAAGCGTGTAGAACTGAAAGCGAAACTCAAATATTATTATTTTTTCATTAAATTACTAATCGAATACAAATCGATATCGTTTCGTTGTATTTATGTTAGTTATGTGGCAACATCAAATCTGACAGCTATAGGAAATATGTCATGTGAAATGAAATCACAATTCAACAAGTAAAAAGGTACTAGTGAATTCACAACTAAATAGTTGCCATTGTGTTATTTTGTTTGTTATTTTTCAAATAAATTCTCAAGAACTCATATGGAGTGAGATTGTCGATCACATTATAGTGTGACAACAGTTAAAAGTAAGTGTTCAACAGTTTTTAATTTATTAATTCTAGTGCTGATATTTGATAGTGATGAATGTATGAAATGATGAAGTTGTTTTATTTTTTAACATATGCACAAGCTATACCTGACAAACAAAATAGCTCATTTGTAACACGGCGATAAGATTAGCTAGCTAACACCAGATAGTTACGAAATGGACAATTTTTATCAAATACCAAGAAATAAGACAGTCGATTTTTAATTGTTTTTGGACTACTGGTAGGCAGTCAGTCCTTAATTATTAAATAATATAGGGCATTAAGTTTTAAGTAACATTTACCTATATTTGAGTTTAAAGTAAACAAATCTATTTTATTTTGTTCACTTTGTCTTATTTTTTTTTAATTTAATATTATTTCAGTTGCCATAGTCATCGCGTGAGTGTCATGATTGCGAAGGATTGATAAAGCAGCAACACGTTAAACTTTAGAACGGGAACCATCTGAATCATCTAGTCCATCCTTGTAGCAATCTAAAGTGAGTAATGTATTGAACCTAGAACAACAAAGCTTAGATCATACATCATACAATATACTGCTGCCTAATTTTGTAAGAGCACCACTCACACAAAATCAATGTTTTTTCCTGGTTGTAACAATTCCAATCAACTCACTGTTCCATCAGCATTGCGGGTATGTATTTTTGTGAATACAATTACTATGTACCTCCAGAATGTAGAATCAGTAACTACCATTTAAATAGTAACTCTTGGTATTTACTTTTAGAATTAATATATAACCATATTAAAACATTTAGCGTAGCACAAATTATAGATTTTTCTACATTATTGTAAGATAATATTTACCATCATATAGACTTTGAAAATATTTACAATATGCCCGAATATACTGTACATTATTATCTACGCTTATCAAAGGCACAATGCCAATAAACATAGTGGATGCTTTGCACTTGCTGTATATTTGATAAAAGTAAGAACAGGAGATAGTGATGAATGCATATAGGCATTATTGCAAGTACCAAGAAACAAATTAGAGCGGCTCATGAATATGGCCCAAGAAATATTAAATCAGGATGTTGTTCCTATGAATTTTATCCATCGTTACCACTCTCTGTGCCAAATTCTATTCAGTAATTATGATATTATATCTGAGGCAAATAATTTCTTAGCTTTCCTAGATGTTTTTGTTATCCAAAATCCTAACAACATCATAGGTCACACTGTGTATAGAAAAAAGACCCATACAAACTGATATTTAAGCGGTGAATCTCACCATAATCCTTCACAGTTAGTTACCATGAGCAAATCTTTGTTACAGAGAGCATATGGGATCTGTGAGAACAAGCACCTGGCCGCGGAGCTTCAGCACGTCAAGCAGGTTCTGCACAAAATCAAGCTTCGGGTCCCACGTCTTCGTCACAGTGACCGAGTGAAGCCGACCGCAGTTGAGCGTGTGCCTGCTGTACTACCGTATGTCAAGGGTGTCACCCCAACCAGATAGACATACATCAGATTTGATAGACCACAAATCCTCGTTAAAGAACATTAATTCCTACCAAGGATGATATGTGAGGCTACTGAAATTAAAAAACATCCTAATTTCGGTAGAGAAGGCAGTTGGGTACTGCCACCTGCTTGGGACACTATAATTAATAAAATTAAAACAAACCCCAAGCATACCACTGCAAGACTTAAAGATAGAGTAAGTTCAATCTGCGTAGATTGGACTATAAAAATAATAATAAAAAGCTGAAGGTACTCCATGTCCCAATACTGACATTGGGATGGCAGTCACCTCAGTACCCCGTGACCATGGGTGCTATAAAGCACCTGAAACGTCAGGAATTAATAATAATAGTATAATAATAATATAGCCATTTATTTCCGAACTTTGGGGTTACATAATATTTGTGTTTGAGTTCCTATTGTAATACTAGTTAAAGTAAGTCCCTCTGTTCGGTGTGCCTTTTGGCATAGGCCTCCAAAAGAAAAATCACGCGTCGGGAATTAAAAGTTAAAGAAATTAAAAGCAATAAAATTGGTAAAAGTAGTCGTTAAAAAGCTGTATTTGTGAAAATAAAAAGCTTTATATCATAAAAATCCCGACTTTTTTTTAAACCAATTCCATAACCATTTCATTATTTTAATTGCATATTATCATTTCCATATGCTTTTATATGTGAATTTGCCGCTCAAAAGGTTAAAGGGCACCCATGGCCGAAGTGTCTATGAACAGTGGGCATCCCCCTTTGCACATCGTGTGCAGGTTGGTCCAACTTGAGAGATAGGATAGTTTTTTTTCCATAAGTGATCCAAAATTTTTTTGCTAATTTAAAGATTTTTAATAGAACATGATAAAGGGTCGTCGAAAAGGGCAGAACAACGTCTGCCTGGCAAGCTAGTTTAATTATATAATGTATGTTATTTGTTTATTTTTAACGTACATAAATTATATATGATACTATGTACATATTAATATTTTTTGGTATGTAAGTTTATGTACGAGTATATCTTTTAACATTGTACACATCTACTTCATATTTCATCTCCGCATCACCCAAATGTGTACTGGTAGAGAATGCCTTAGGTACGGGTATTAAGTAAGCCTATACATCATGTTTTAAAAAATAAAATATATAAAAAAATAAACGAGTCATCAGGCATTTATGCTGAAGCTAAAAAACAAAGACATTTTTTAAAATATCAACCTGCGCGATTTGTACTCTGTACATTTACGGAGATAGCTTTCGATAGGTCTATACAAATATATGAAGTAAAATGTACCACGGAATAATCAAAGGAGTAGTATTATTTGTGCCCAAATAACTCAACACTATCACTAATTATACTTTAATAAACTTATACCTCTACAATTTTAAGCGTAGTGCTTCCAACAACTACCGACAAAGTGTGATTCAGACGTTATATTTGACCTTTGTTTTGTCCATGTTGACTTTAGACCTATCCTCTGTGGGATACTATTGAAGTCATTGAGCAGGGAGTGTGCTGAGATTCACCAGTGGTTCTGCCATAATGACTATATTGTATGCAAATCGAAGGTCATTGATGTAGAAACGGTATCCTTTACAGTAGCTTGAAACCGTCTTTCAAAACAGTGGTGAAGAGTAACGTCATCATGTTTTGTTTTACACCTGTCTGCAATTTGGTAGGTTTCTTACTCTGGTTTCGTACTTCTAATAATAATCGTAGCCTACTGTACAAACACTTTGTCATACCAAAAGTCAACTCGAAAATTTTGATGATATCAAAGACTTTCTCATAATTCACATTAGCTTGAAACAGTCGCTGATTTTACTCCTGAGTTTTATGTACAATTAGCATTTTCAAAACCAGCTTTTTGGGGAGTCACATGGTCGCCAAAAGGCAAGGTGGAATTTTACATTATATTTTAATGGCCAATTATGGATCCAGAATGCATCGCTCCATAAAACACCGTGGATGCCGTAAAAGGGACATAAGGAAGCTAAAACATGAGATGGACAGCAGTGTCTTCCTAATAGTAACCGGAAACAATAAAATACTATGGTTGCTAATCATGGCAACAATGACAAATGACTCCTTATGATATTTATGGGTGAGACCAATATTCAGCAGTAGACTTTAGATAGGATTTAATAGATGCATGAACTAATGAATGGGTTAATGCACACATATGGGCATCGGAATGCAGCGTTAAAGATTTAAGACATCTGATACTGCGATCACACCCTGCCTGCCAGTCGTTTTCGTCATTCAAACGTGGCCATCCTTTAAAATCCTGGTATATATTTAGGAGAAAAAGACGTCAATAAACAAGGAAAAATTAGCATTAATTCTAAATAATTTATCAGAAAATAATGAAGCTTAGATGGAGAAATATAAATTTAATAGTGGTGTATACCTATAAAGTTTAATATAACGATATTCCTTTATGCACAGTTTGTAGCGCTACACGGTAGATCTCGGTGTCCCAGTAAGCGATACCTCCGCAGGAAACGGGGGTCGCAGACAGCATGGCCGTCGGACACATCCGGCCTCACTTCCCGGCATACGGGGCTGCATCGCCGAGTTTCCCCACTTACTTGTTTTATTGCTTGCGTATATATTTCTGCATGTTACCAACTATAGCACTATTTATTTGAAGTATTTAACTTAGGTAGGTATATCGTTATTTGAATTTGTATTATAAATGACATTGTTTTTTATAATATGTGATGTTATTTTAGAATGTGAGACTGGCACAAGCGAGGCTTGTAAGTGACGATGCATTAAAACTCGCTTTTAATAGTCTAGATTTGTACCAATAGTCTACGGGAATAGGCGTTAATGCACTAATCCAGAAGTGAATATTTATGAGCATGCATAAGAACAACATTCAAGAAGTCTTCATGCATTAACTATAATCCCTACGTTAGCAGTTAGACTAGCAAACCAGTCACTTTGCTTTTAAGTCGCTTCCTGTTGGCAGTCTAAGTATTTTACTTAAGTTAAGAATGAGAAAGATATATATTAAATTCCCTATACTCAAGATAGGCCAACTTTAGTTATACGATGTATAAACCAATTGACATTTAGACGATTCGACACTACTACGCGATGAACTTTCCAATTTATTTCTTTTAAATTTTTCAGTTCTTTTTCACGCTCAGTGAGCTTTTTTCTATTAAGTTGTGGCATTTTAACTCTTCATAATAAGTTAAAATTAGTTTCTGATCTAAGTTTTCCTCAGTGAAGTCAGTTTCATTTTCACTTATATGGCATGGCCTTTGTTACGGATCTTGAGCTAAATTTTATTTTCTATATTAGGTGCTTAGTATTAGTCTAGTTCTTAAGCTAACTAATCTATTACTAAAAGCAAAATTTTGGAAGTCTGTTTCAACTGGATTTATACTTTTGTGTTTTATTTATTTTCACATATTAAAGAATAACGAAAAAATGATAGAAACCACTTGTATTTTGTATTTTATAAGAATGAGTTTCAATATTAAAAAAATTCAACTTCAACCCGTTGTATTTAATGGTATCTTTATCCCATATAATGAGGTAGTTAAAATTTTAAGTATCCTTTTGGATTCCAGTTTTTCTTGGACTCCCCAAATTAATGCAGTGAGCCGAAAACTGTTTGCAGCATATGCTTCACTCCGGAAGCTTTACTACTTGTGGCCGTGGAAGGAAAAGGGGAGATCTCCTGCCGGACAAGGTGTTCTGCCCGGGGAGTGAGCAACGCTCCGTGTGATAGTTCGGAGATGTTCTATATATTCTGTTTATGATTCGGAATTTTGATAGCGTGATTTAGACACCGAAGTCTTTCGCTTGCAGCGCGACGACAGCGCCGCCACATCACCCCCTGCTCGGACTGGAGGTCGATAGTGCAGCCTCTTTGCCGACGAATGTGCAAGTGCCAGCAGATTGCCTTGTAGTCTGCGGTGAGTCGACAAGAAGGCAAGTAATTTGCGAAAGTGCCGTGAAGCAGAGGTGAGCAGTAAGGCTCAGAGCCGTGTCGAAAACTGTATAGCGTAGAGAGTAGCTTGAAGGAACAGGAAGCATTATTATTCCAGTGCTGCGATGAACCTTGTGAAGCTAGATGTATTAGTGAAAGTAATTTGCAAAGGCATTCGAATATACACACTGGAGTGTTGGCCGCTCCCGTGGCAGAACACCTTGCCCGGATACTTTTTACCCATTTCCACCATAATTACGCTTGCACTCTTCTTTATTTTTTTTCTTTGCTACTCTCTATCCTCGACATCTCTGTATACGGTTCATATTTGGGCTTCGTATATATGACCATGTCTCGAAATACCGCATTAAACTCAAGTGGTTCCCAATCCGTCTTCGTCGGAATACTCATGTACTTTCTGCGCTCTACTGCGTCTTATTTAATGTATCGGCTCCTCCCTTTCTAAAGGAACATTTTAAATTTCTTAACTCTTGTCACGACTTTTTCTTCAATATCCTGTACACTCCTCGACATTTTATGATAAATCTTTTGCTGTTCTTACTGTGTTCTGAAACTCCTTACCAATCAATGTCAATTAAAAATGCTCAATCATTAAATGTGTTCAAGAAACAGATTAAGGAACACTATTTGTCTCTCTAACTCATCTCTCTTCCTCTTTTTATTTATGGTCATTGATCTACCTAAAGTATATGGTCATTTTAGTACATAGGTTTGTATTGTTTTCTCTAATTTAGTACACCCTACCCGTTAATCTTATTTTTATTTTTATTCATTTCTTCTTCTGGGTTGTCTGGAAGAGATTGCTATATAGCAATAAGACCTCCTTTTGCTTTCCTTCATTGTTTGTTCATTTTTTGTTGTATTTATGTTTCGTTTGTGTACAATAAAGAGTATTGTATTGAATTGTATATAACTTTAAAAATGCGATTTTTAAATGGATTTGGATATGTACTTAAAGTGATACAATTTTGTAAGTTGAATTTCTACGCATATGGACAATGAATGGAAAATATTAATCAAAGTGGCGAAAAACAGCTCACGATATTTTGTTTTTTTTGGAAGTCAGGAGTTACTATCATCATCAACTGAGTACTGGCTTAGGTTGAACGTAAAATTTAATAACTTTACATATGAAGCATAAACTGTACAAATATTGTTAAGAACTGTGTTAGGTATGAATATACCAGATTTTTATCCGCGGTTTTGTTTACGTGAGCTTCAATTCAGGAGCATCATTATACAACTTCGTGCCAAAATTGTGTAGTCACCTCTGTGGCAGTGTCTCCGTCTGTCTGTCGCAAGGAATCTTCACCACGACGACGTAGATAATTAAAATTTGGCATCGTTGTATTTATGCTACTGGAATACGGAAGTGAGTTTTTCAGGATTGCATTAAATATGCAGAACTGCGTTGTGTAAGTAGAATTTACCGAGTTTTATTCTTTTTTTTTTTAATGAAATGTCTTAAGAAATTTTTTGGCTGCCTTTACAGCTTCATTGAAATAAACTCGTAAGAAGGAACCTACGAGCTATAGAGTGTAACGATTCTGCAGGCGTTGCGTCATCGAATGCAGTCTCAACCCAAGCAGCACGCAAGCTGTATACAAGCTGTATTGAAGGTCGTTATTATACTAGAAGATGTATTGTTGGCTGTATAAAGACTGTAAAAGCGCTTATACAGTTGTTGTAAGTAAAACATTGCCACAAATTGTACAACTTTATGCGTTAGTAGCGCTGTACAGTAGCTGTACAAGCAAAAAAGCGTCTGTACAACAACTGTATTTCTGCTATTATTTGGTGTTCAAAGAAACTATTACACTACAGATACATAGAAGTCACTTTTTAAAGATAAGCGTTCTAAAATTTTTATATACTTTATTGAATAATGGTGATATTTACTGTCAGAGTACAAAAATATATTTAATATGTTAATATTATACTCGAATCAGAGTTGACTTTTGGCGATTTTTTGATAGTTGATGAATAGAAAGTATAAAATTAGACTTACGGTCAGCTTGAATAAATATGTTTTCAAATTATATAAGGATAAAATATTAAATACGGCCACTAAATATCGGTTCTTTAGATAAGAATAAAAATATATTAAATTAATGGATATGAAGGTACATTACGGCATAGTGATCATTGGTCAAACTGAAAATAATGGTATTAGCAATATAATATATATGGTACAACCATTGGTTTTTAATCAGTTGCATAATAGAATATTTTTATTAATTACGCTGTATAGCAGTTTTTTCAACGTAACATATAATTCTCCTTAGCGAAAGGTTTAAAAGATGAAAAACATTGCCTTGGAAACAGTGTTGAATAACTTTCTCTAGTATCTAGATGGTAGAACCACGCTGCGGCTTTGTTATGGTTGTATCACGAATGGGTTGGCCCGACCAGGGTAGGACCACGGTATCATAGAATACCAGCGTAAAATAGCAGCTTAATACTGCTGTCCCTGCCGAAAACCTCTTTTTACAGAAAACGTGGCATTCCATCTAAGTCCTTAGGGGTGATAACGCATCTGCCTTTTGATTCTTAATCGAGGATAAATGTAGATGTCTATGGGCCGTTGAATCCACTTACCATCAGGTGAACTTTGTGCTCGTTTATCACCCTTATGCTATAAAAAAATCTTTTTATTTTTTCAGCATATTGCTAACAGATTAATTTCTTTCACTAGCACAATATAAATATGCAACGCATGCAAAGTGGAAATATTCTGTCACTTTACAGCTTTAAATTGTACTATGTCTGTTATTATTTTTTAGTTTTATATCACCCTCATAGATATAAGTAAAAAAAACTACTGTATTTGCAAGAGAGTACAATAACGCCATAAAAATAAGTTTTAGAAGGCAGTTGCATACATCATTGTTCAGAAATGAGATTTGAGTGATACCATGATAACACTTCAAAAGCAAGTGACAGCATGCAAAAACAGCTTCTATACAGTTTTAATGATAAAACCAGATTCAAGTGTTACAAAATACTTAAAGTTATATACTAGAGATTTCATATTCTGATTAAGAACCCTAAGGTTACTTAGATCCTATAATACAGAATTAATACAGCTTGAGCTGTAAATAACTTATAAACCACTCTTGTAAAGATATTACCTCTTTTCTACACTCTTATAGGCTTCTAAAAGAACTCTAAGTTCTTTCTGACTGGTATATTGATGTTCATAACGCTTGTGTGCTGCTTCGGGAGGCACCCCGGCCCCAACTTTTGGAGTGAGGCTCCTTGAGCTAGAGAAGGAGCTCGATATGATTCGAGGGTCCTTCATAAGGAGGTATAAACCTCGGCTTGAACCACTATCGAAATGTGGGAAAACGGGTCGAAAAACTAAAAAAGCCCCGTATCACGGGTGTAGTACTTCGAGTACGGGGTTTGTCTGTGACTTAACGTTCGCCGACTAGTACAGAACACTAGGGTGTTCTGTACTAGTCGGCCAATCATTATTGGATGTGAATTATTCCAAAAAGAAATTGACTTTCAAGTAATTGCAAAATCTTCTCCATCATACTGGGACAATCTAAAACTTAGACCTACCATAATTTTATAGGCTTTTTCGTTATCACTATATTTCCAAGCAGATTATATTATGATATAATCTTATATAACAGAACGCAAGTAACCCGGGTTCGATCCCCGCCGGCACCAATGAAATTGTTAATTGCAATTTTAAGTGCTGATTTACCACGTGCTTGGCGGTGAAGGAAAACATCGTGAGGAAACCTACATGTCTGTGGAATAAGAGAAAAAAATTTATTAATACACTTCCTTGCCCTAAAACATTCTCAGAAATGAGGGGAGGCCTGTGCCCAGCAGTGGGACGTATATAGGCTGTAACATTACTTTTACTTTATAATCTTAGATGTTTTAGAGAGTTTTTGGATCAGTGATTCCGAATAGATTAACCAAAATTATCAGATGGGTGCACTACCTGAATGTGACATTTAGGTAATCGGAGAAGGTCACATGACTTAAAAGTATTAATTTTAATACTAATTAACTTTAGTTGCGTACCTACAGAAGTATGTAAGTGTTAGTATATTGATAGTCGTAATATATCCAGCGCTGGATACCAATACTTTGTGTAGAAAAAATATTAATTTTGACTTTTATTTGAATTTGAAAACATCAATCGCTGTCGTCAACAGAAGTAAGTACCATTGTTCGGAGCTCACAATGAAAACGCATGTTTACCACAATAAATATTTTATTTCCAAGTCAGTTAAATACAGGTGGTGTCTATATACTAGCATGTTAAATTCCTTAAGTACATTACAGTAATCGTGTTAACATTCGGAAACATTTTAATTGTGTTAGCTGATACTTCTATAATATATATTCAATTAAGATCGTTACAAACATGACAATATATATTATCAGTTAATTATTCTTATTAAAATTCTATTTGAAAAAAAAAACTTGAAAACATTACAATTATTTATAATAATAGAACTGTAACGTTTTCAGAGAACGCACTTTTGAAAGCCAAGTTATTTACTATTTCTATATATTCGTATTTATATTTATCTAATTCTAACCATAAGCTTCTTTTCTTTACATTTTATGTTATATAGTCATTTAGAAATTTATAGGTAAGTCTATATTATTTACTACACAAAAATATTACTTATTTAAAAATAATGAGTTTTTAAATATAGTCCTTACGCTGATTTATCTATAACTGCCAACAAATTCGCTCGTTTATATTTACACTACACACATGGCTAATATTAGAAAAATTACCTTACTTTAAAATTTCGGCATGGGCAACTGGCAACATGTTGAATTATAATATTTAAAAGAAATTAACACTAAAATAAATAATAAAAGCATTTCTTTTGTTTAGAATTAAGTAAATATCGACACATGCATGATTAACAAACACCGTGGACGTATTATGATATATCATGTGTAATAATTTTATATAATATTATTTATTTACAAATTATGTACATCTACAAATATATGCACTTATTGTTAGCGGTACATTTTTATTTATTAATTTTAGCGAAGATTTTTTTGTATGAAATATATTTGTATAAGCTTACACATATTTTTATTGCTTAAATATTAAAGAGTATATCAAGGAAGATATTGTCTACGCAATTGACGATATTATAACTTTATAACAGAAAGCAGTTTCTAATTCAACACATATATTATATCTTTTTTTAGGGTTCCGTAGTCAACTAGGAACCCTTATAGTTTCGCCATGTCTGTCTGTCCGTCTGTCCGTCCTCGCTTAATCTCTGTGACCGTTAGCACTAGAAAGCTGAAATTTGGTACCAATATGTGTATCAATCACGCCGACAAAGTGCTAAAATAAAAATTGGTAAAAAATGTTTTATTAGGGTAGCCCCCCTATATGTAAAGTGGGAAGTGATTTTTTTTTTAATTTCAACCCTAACGTGTGATATATTGTTGGAAAGGTATTTAAAAATGAATAGGGGTTTACTAAAATCATTTTTTGATAATATTAATAATTTCGGAAATAATCGCTCCAAAAGTAAAAAACAATGTGTCCCCCCCCCTCTAACTTTTGAACCATAAGTTTAGAAAATATGAAAAAAATCTGGAAAGTAGAACTTTATAAGGACTTTCTAGGAAAATTATTTTGAACTTGGATGGAAAGAACAGTTTTTGTACAAACTCATAATTGGGAACACTTACTGTGACGGACGGGAAACTACGGAACCCTACACTGAGCGTGGCCCGACACGCTCTTGGCCGCTTTTTATTCTAAAGTAACATACTACATTAATATTGATCACCGTTATTATATAGTTTATATTAAGATTATTAACAAAAAGAAGCATGTTTATACGAATATTACACATTGAATTAAAGTTTTGTGGGTGTCATGGCGTTTGAATGTAACTATTTTAAGCATCCAATTTATCAAAAGTTCGAACTTCAAACATCTCAATCGAGATGAGATGACCATAGCTGATGAAAAGTTTTCTTAATTATATCGGGTGTTAAAAATAAGTAAGACTCAAGAATGTGTCCAGTAGTTTTATTTAAAGCCTGTTTACTCTCAATCGATAAAAATAAAAATGGTATAGATTTTGAAAATTAGTAATAACAACTGAATCTTAAGTTTGTTAATACACACATTTTAAATCGACGAAGAGAAAAACTTAAAATAGTAATTGACCACCTATAAAATATGAAACAATTTTCCAAAATATAGTTACATATGATATAGGTATATATAATATGGGTACACAGTTTAATTTAATTAGGTTGCAACATTGACATATCTTCGGCGCTTCTGTAGCGCAAGCTGTGTTCCCGCGGCCATTGAGTAGCTGTAAAATAAAATATAACTTTGTATAAAATAATATTATGGAAACTGGTGAAGCACAATAATAGACGATAAAAATACCGATGCAAATATATTGCTACTTATTTATACAGTTTTAATATTATTACATTACAAACATTATACTATAATATTAAATCAATAAGGAAATAACAAAAGAAATTTTAAAAAAATATTTATTAAAAATTATCATTGGTTACAGTCTTTTGAAAATTGAGTTCGAGAAGTTAGTTTAAAATCAATTAATAAATTTGACTCCGAACAGGCATACACGAAACAGAGTTGATAAAAACGGGGTAATATTTAAATTTGTTGGATATTTTCGTGCTCTCATATTTTTACTTTCCCGAACATTTTTATTTCTCTTCCAAATCTTCTAAATCAGCTCATAAAAGTATACAACTTTTGAAGAAATCTTAAAATTTTAAATGAAATTACTTAATTAAAAACAAATCATTATATAGCAAACGTTGTAGGAGGGCAGACAAAATAAACAACAATGCAACACACAATAAACTATTAGACCTATTAAATATTACTTATTTTTAATCCCTCTCAATAATTTTTGTAACGAAGATATACAATTTACAGACATAAAAGTGTGACGTAAAAGTTTACAATTTTTACACATTTTCAATAGATTTTTGAAAATTTGTAAAAATTTTAAAGCACTTTTACAATGTTCAACCTTAAGATTTAAAAATAAATTAATGACTTTAAGTAACAATTGTTTCAAACTACAAAACATCACATATTACACTTTTTATTAAACTATGTCTACAAATCTAAACTAGAAGGTATAATGATAAAAGCGAAATAAAATTGTATGGAATTCAAAAATTATATTATTAGAGATAGATAGACAGATCCTAAAACTGATGAAGCGAAAAGTTATAACCATAACTTTAGTAAATTGCTAGTTTAGTTTCCGGGGCTAATAAAATAATTGAATGAAGTGCATGCGAAAGTGCATGCAAGCGTACATGCACAACTAGTGTCTTGTGTCACTCCCATACATAAATTTATGTAGTCCTCCTTTTCATAAACTTATGTAGGTATAAGATCGCTCACATCATTATGGGAGCTGTTAAAAATAGCTTTATCACGAAAATATTTGTAAACCTCACACCTACAAAGGTTCATCTTCTTGACACGTTCTTATATACACATATTTCTTTACCAGCCAGAAACGCACATATGCATTATGTATCAAAGCCAGGTTGTTGGTTGCAAATTATTTAAAATTAGCTTTTTACCTACCGCTTCGCTGGCGTAGGTTTCAATTTACGAGTAGGAACATCATAACTACTTGGTTCAAAAATTAACAAACTAGATCACTTGTGGGGTCACCTAGGTTTCTGTGTCTCTATGTCTGTCTATCACGGGAATTTTCTCAAAAACTATTTGACGTAGATTATTTAAATTTAGCAAAGTTATAATATGCTACAGGAATACAGATTTTCAATTGCAATAATATGCCACATTGAGTTATGCGTAATTAGAATTTAACACCCACGACAAATTAAACGAAGTAACACAAACTAAATTCCTAGGAGTAATAATCGATCAAGATTTAAGCTGGAGAGGTCACATACATCAAATATGCAGTAGAATTAACCAATTTGTTTATGCACTTAATAAAGTAAAAAATGTTCAGACAAAAAAATTGATGTTCTAACGTATGACGCTTACATAGAATCTAACTACGTTATGGTGTTGTAATATGGGGCAATGGTACAGATAAACAGAGATTATTTACTGCACAAAAGAAATGCATTAGAGCTATTGCTGGAATCGCACCGGATAAATCCTGCAAACCAATATTTAGGAGCCTAGGTTTGTTGCCACTACCATTTCTGTATATCTACGAAGTTTGTAATTTCGTACATAAACATAATAATCTGTTTACAAAGGCATGTGATATGAATATAAGACTAAAAAGAAATGCAAATAGACTTGTATTAGATGATGTACCGCGATCAAAAAAATATAGTAAAAGCTGTTTAACCATGTGTATTCGAATCTATAATAAAATACCAAATGAAATCAAATCGAATAATAATAATTTATTTAAAAAAATTATTGACTTATCTCAATGAAAATCAATTTTATGACATCAGAGACCTATTTTATAAATGTAAATGATATATATTTTTTTAATGAATTGATAATCTTTGTTTATTTATGGTTTTATATGTTTTAGTCTAATTGTTTTGTACTATGATTAGAAAATTTCATTTGTATATGTGCTATTTATGTAAATTTGCATGCTATCACAATCACATAGCAAACATGTTGTGCTTTAAGAATTGTACCATCCTTATCTGTCCATGTTTTATGCAAATATATGAAATAAATAAATAACGGCTTTAAACGAGTATGGATCTGACGTATTCTTACCGTCACCGTTACAGCATATTAAAGTCCGCCGCTAAAAATCGACCTCCCCCATAAACTACCTCATATTTGCGACAGTTGCCACGCTTGGCAAGCGGGTTGGCACCGCGGCTTTTTTATTTTTAGTCATTAGGAAGACGCTGCCCATCTTTCGATTTGTTTCCCTCTGTCGCCTCTTACGACACCCACGGGATGATATGTACTAGTGAACATTCTTACACCGCCACTACACGGATAATAAAGCATTCTTAACTACAGTATCAGAATGTTGAACATCCACCAATGGATGTTGAAAATAACAATACTGTGGTTTCAAAGTAAAGTACTCGAAATACCGGGCTTTTAAAGTAAGTTTTAATTTGATATAAGTAAAGGCTTTCACTTCACAAATGCAGTCACAGTTCGTGAATTCGCCTTTAGTTCTATAAAATTCAGTCAAATACTTTAGACTAGAATTTATGCAGCTATAAAAAAGAATTAACCCGACTTTTCTACAGATTTAAATGAATAGATGCACATGTGTACGTAATTCCGTGTTCTTACAATAAGTTGAGAATGATTTTGGCTTGGTTTTTGCGTCACTAGAAATATAAGCAGAGCTCCATCGTTCTTTTTTATTTGATCTGATTTGCATAAAAATTCATCATTCATAATTCTAAAAATTTCCCTTTAATACATTTTATTTTTTGCGGGGATTTTGTAGGTATACCGTCTTGCTAATTTAGAAATGGAATGGTAAAACAACGTACAAAATATGACATGCATGATATGTGTGCTCTATTTATTTAAAAAAAAATTAGCTCAAGCAAGATGCTAGCTAATCTAATAAAGGCAAAATTGTGCTTGAAACTATACCTATTTCTTGTGACATTTCTTTGTAACATTCTTTCGATTACATGCAAGACTTTTTTTCGAGCGTTTCTTGCGAGAAAAACGTGCTGAAAATACATCGATTCATTAAATTCATTACAATTATGATAAACGTTTAGAATTTTAGCCTTCATCATAATATTCAACACTTCAAAGTCAATTTTTGCTTTAGATTATAGTTCATACAATCGGAGGGATAGATGAATAAATTCTACAAGTTAAATTGGATGTCCTTTATTTAGAGTTAATAAAAAGCAAACAGTTTTGGGCTACCACATCAAAATTATCAATGTGAAAGCTAGAATTCTATAGTAGATATTCGTAATTTAATACTATATGCTTTCTTTTTTTTTTGGTAGAAAAACTTTAAGGTCTATGTACTTACACCTATAACATACACATGCAGTTAGTTAAATAATTTGATGTGCAAATAAATTTAATTTATTAAATTAGGTTTACCGGTGTAATGCATGTTGCGGTACATATCGGGACAGTTGCTTGACACCTGCGGAATAGAAAAATAACACTGTATATATTTTCAAGTCTTTAACGCCGTTCGAAAGCATCAAGCCTAATTTAAAAAATGTCATGTCTTAATTTGTGATTTTGTATAAAATAAATGTAAAATAATTATAGCTGAAGTTCAATTTCAAGATTCGCGACTAGTAGAGCTTTTTACCACTAAGGGCCAAATTTTTTTACCTAAGTCTTATTCAAGGAATAAAATCGCAAATAACTCTAGAGTTGAGAACTTTTTGTTTTACTAAATCTTTAACCAGGTACCTATCCTAGAGTAAGTCGGTATGCCAAGAAAATTCATGGAGTATTCCAGTTTCGGGGTTATTTTAATGGCGGCAGTTATACTATAACTGCTGTTTTTGTATGCTTTGTTAAAAAGTAGGATATTTTATATTTTGCATTTTTAACTTTTCTGATAATTGTAGGATTTTTTTTAATAAAACAACGTTTACAAAATATGATCAAAGTTGCTGACAGAGATCAAGAATACATTCCAAGGTGTAGCACTGCCTGTTTTTTATGTTCTATGAGACGAAAATGTTTCTCCACGTGTTTTCCACATGAAAGTTTTACTCAGAATATAACTACTTTGGGCTACGTTTCCTTCTTTCTTCAGACATTTCATTTATTTACAATTACCTTACTCCCCTGGTGTTGCAGTTGTTCATGAGCAGTGGTAGTCACTGACCATCAAGTGAGCATTATGCGCGTTTGCCCCCTCTCCTATAAAAAATACCATAACATGCAACACTACAACTTGAAATGGATAACTTTACTCAACTTACGACTCGTGTGAATATTTCAATATTTATTAACATCATCAGGCAAAATTTTTGCACATGAAATCTTTCATTGCGCTTTATAAACAATTGTATTTCACTTTTAGTTGTTCATACATTATTATTCTTTCACCAACTTAAGAGTAACAATACCCAGTACTGGCTACTTTACGTTTAAAAAAACGAAAAAGAAGTTATCTGGGAGTAAGACCATAGAGTAAAATAATTGGAGGATTAGTTATTATAGTATAACATGGTATTTGGTCGAACCCACCACAAGTGCCTGGGTGACTCGCGAACTGTGGAATTTGTGCTAAGTTTTTTGCGGCTTTTTCTCTCTGAATGTGTGATAAATTTGAAATATTACAACTAGCTACATACGAAATCCACAAGCATTAGACATATTATATT
Source organism: Parnassius apollo (assembly GCA_907164705.1). Lineage (NCBI taxonomy): Eukaryota > Metazoa > Arthropoda > Insecta > Lepidoptera > Papilionidae > Parnassius > Parnassius apollo. Next base: position 6,973,388 of record CAJQZP010001558.1, on the reverse strand, counting down.
GGTACAGAGCGCAGACTCTTCCCTTCCCTGGCCAAAAAATCTCTCAGTGATGAGAGGATCAAGCCCAACTGTAGGACAAATATGGGCTATTAATTTATTTTTACTTCGTAATATTTTAATTAAAGTAGTAATGATATTTGTAAATTCATCCGGACAACATTACTCAAAATGAAAGTAAAATAATATTTTAGGCCAGTCATTATTTGTCATAGTAAACTGTCTTCCCTAAACCGCAGTGCTCTGTTCGCATTAATTTGGGTAATCGAGGCACAGCAAGTAAATTATATTTAACTCCTTGTCTTGTACAAGCCTAGTTTAGAGTCTAGATCCGGCAGCGATTTATTGTCAGTAGTTCGATGCAGTTAGTCCCTAGAAGCACTAGGACGTGTAGTTTAATCCTATTGAAGCAGCTGTACCAAGTGGTCATTTTGTATTACTACTTTAATAGTAATTGAAAATTTAATAACGCAGTAATATGAATAACTTTTATTTTTTTACCATACTATCAAACCCGTGTAAGTAAAATTTTTAAAATTATCTAAAAAAAATACATAAAATTCAAAAGTAAAAGAAGTAAAACAGACAAAAGCAAAAGAAAATACTCAATACTCCAACTAATCTTATGCTAAATGTGTTTTAAAACAATACTTAAATGGCGAATTCTAATTTATGACTTTTTAGTTTTACAGGCCATATCCTTCCTTAGCCATTGAGATATCTGTCGGATTTATTTATTTATTTATTTAGGTACACAAAACTGAATAACACCAAAACATGAACAATTGAAAATAATAAATACAAAGTTACAATCTGGATGGTATTCCAAAACATGTGCACACAACATGATATTAAGTAACGGTAACGATTATACAGCACAAATAATTAAAACCTTACTTATAAACATACTATATTTATGAACTTATGTTGTGGAAAATTTTGAAAAATTAAATCTTTATTAAAATAATGTTCATTAACCTACATATTTAAATTTAAATTTAAATTTTAAGCCTTGAATGCCTTATTTACAAAATATATCTAATACAGATTTTTTGAAATTGTTTAATTTGTTATTAAAAATATCTATATTTTTACTATTATTAATCAATAAGTCATTATATATTACGTTAATGTTATAATTATACGTTTACTTTCCACAAAAATGATAAGTTAATAAATACAAATTCATGAAAAAATAACGAATTATATATATTATTAGCGTTAACTCTAGGGACAGACATTTTTATTGTATAATAGTATTGAAAGAATTGAAAAATCAGAGGATTTTTGTTATTTTTATTCATTTTAATTTTCGCTGTTATTTGTGTATTAGATTATACAACCTATTCAATGTCAAAGTAAAAGTTAATTGAAAACTGATTCTATGATTGGATTGTTGTTATTTTTATTCATTTTAATTTTCGCTGTTATTTGTGTATTAAATTATACAACCTAATCAATGTCAAAGTAAAAGTTAATTGAAAACTGATTCTATGATTGAATTGTTGTTGTTTTTATTCATTTTAATTTTCGCTGTTATTTGTGTATTAGTTTATATAACCTAATCAATGTCAAAGTAAAACTTAATTGAAAACTGATTCTATGATATTTTTGATCAGAGTATAAACTAAAATTAGTACTAACCGGAACTCCCTGTCTATTGAAATTAATATTGGTCCTGACGGTACGGTGATGCAGTGGCTGCACTGGCCTCGCATTATTACCCAAAGGAGCCTTGGGAGATATTTGCGAGCCTTGCATTAGCCGGCGAATTGCGTACATCTGTTAGAAATTAATTACAAAGTTATTTTTGTACTACTATTATTCTATTAAGAAACAAAAACAAAACAATTTTTTTTTTCATTTTAATATTTAATAATTACACACTAGGTATTGACTACTATAATTGGTAAAGTTTTTAATATAAAAATGTAATTAAGAAATATTTAAAACACAAGTCTATTTGCAAAGATTAAATTGTGAAAAAAAGCTAGTGTTGTATTTGTGTAATATTATTGCAAAAATGTTTGTACATTTAATTACCTCTTGCTTTGAGATGTAAATAGGTTTGTTAAAAATAATCCATACAGCAGTCTCCCAACACCCAGGATGCGTGGTTGAGCCTTCGTATGTTAGATATTGTTGAGTATCAGGTAGCAGAGAACTCAGTGGTAAATGATTTATGGGGAAGGAGCTTCCTAAGGACGAAATTAATAAGACTTTTAATATTTTTTATGTGGGATAAAACATATGTGTTGTTAGCCAACTATAAACTGTCTAAAAACAATACACATCTCCTTACAAATGGTTTGCTTCTTCGTCTAATATGGACGAAGCGTATAAAAATAGAGTTTAATAATTTGTCTAAAGTGAATAAGCTTTTGTTAATATATATATATATATATATATATATATATATATATATATATATATATATATATATATATATATATATATATATTATTTAACCGAATATGGTTACATTACCGATTAACAGCAAGTAGGATAGCTTTGGGTTAATATTTCCAATATGGACCATCGATTTCAAAGCCCATATTTTTTTTTGTAGATAGTACTCACTAAAAGAAAGCGTTTTGCAAAGTTTTAGGTTGCGGAAACTTACGGTACATGAGATATATTTTTTTAAACTTTTCATACAAATTGGTAAATAACACGCAATTACAAAATAAATTTGACGAATGATTGATGTTAAACGTCAGTTAGTGTAGGGTTCCGAATATATGGGCTTTGAAATCGATGGTCCATATTGGAAATATTAGCCTAGCTTTGGCTTATAATAGATATATAATATAAATCGTCATATAAAATATAAAGAAAAAATATAGTTAATACATCTTGTTCATACCTCTAAATCGTACGTTGCTAAAGGCGCTAGTTATCAATCTCAAATCTTTATTTATCGGTTCACCAATCTGAATCAGAGACACATTAAAGTTTTAACATAACGAACACACAATACATATTCCTTTTTATATTGTAATTGTGAAAAATATATATACTTACTTGAACCATAAGGGAAATTCCAACAATACCTTGAGATTTATGTTGTGCTTCGGACATATTATGGTATAGTTCCTTATTGAAACCGTAAAGTTGAATCTGATGACAGAAATAAAAAAAATATACATAAAACTTAATAATGATGTTCTCATCTCAGCTGTTGTCAAATACGCAAGAAATAAATATTGTCATGAAAATTAGTATGAAAAATGAAACAACCGCTGTGGTTAGTTATTGCAACCCATGAAATCCTGCAATAATTTCAAACTAAGAAGTTGCGTTGCCCCGTCAAAGCTAAAATGCCTCCTAGTCTACTATTATACCGGCTTTCTCACTCTTCGAACCGGCACGCAGCAGTGGATGTAATACTTCTTGGCAACAAAGCTACGAGATAGCTTTGGCGCTGATCCCCGTCGCCAGTATGGGCATACAAGACTTCTATCTTACTATCTATTGAAGATCAGTTTTTGTGGCTGTTTCATTTATAATATTATCCGTTCATGAACAAGAATATAAACCAAGTATAGTTCTTCGAGTGTACTTTAAACATATTAAAATACAATTGTAGCTGGTTAATATCCAGCTCGAAGGACCACTAAACCAAATGTATAAACAAAATGTAGTTTGAAACTTTGATTCATTTTAATTATTTAATTTACAGCATAAAAACGTCGCTACAGCACAAGAAAAAAAGGAAAGTGACGTTGCCTAAAAAGACAGAAAAGTTGTCTTTTAAGTTGCTTAGTTAATTGATACCACAAACAAACAGTGTGTGTTTTTTGAACACCCACGAGTCTAAGAATATTGATATTATTTCCTTACATCGCCACAACACTTATTTATATTTCTTTATAAAACTAAATGAGAAACAAATTTAACAAAACGTTGAACAGTTTTCGACAAAATAATATGTTTAAACAAAACAGTTTAAAATTAACCAATACAATAGCAATAAAATGAAAAAGCGATGTAATTGCTGTAAGCTTTGGCTTGTATAGGTTTTAACGCTAATAACATTGAACAATCGTATCCAAACTGGCGGAAGAGGTTGAAATAGCTGAAGTTTGGAAGTTTATTTCTCGAGAGACTAATAACGACTTCTCCGATAATGATGCGAACTTTGAGGTGTTAATTTGTAATGAAGGCGATTGTGGGGAAGTTCATTGGTGGGACTGCAGTAGTGTTATAAAAATAAAATACCATTTATTAGTTTCTGCTTAAGTTAACGAGATTGATTATTTTGTATACCTACTTTATGTTAATATTGTAATAATCTTTCGTATAATAAAATTTAACGAATACAACAAAGGTATAATCTGTCTAAAAATTAATGACCTCATAATATTTTTGCTGATCTTTTCCTTTAGAGATCGCTTTAGGAACCAGTGGTAGATTTTAATTAACTTAAAACCATTTAATATGCTTTAAATAAATATATGTAGTATATATGTGTTTTTATATATATATATATATATATATATATATATATATATATATATATATATATATATATATATATATATATATATATGTGTTTTTATATTGTGTTTTTTCACTTTGTTTTTAAAGACGCATACAAAAGTTTAAATTATAGTATTCTTTTAAATAAAATATGTGGCTGTATAAAATATGTGTGTAATTAACATTACTTATACTCCCGTTTACCACTGTAACTAACCTTAAAATGCTTGTGTTGGGATTTACAAATTTTGAGTGCAAAACAATTTCATTTAAAGTATGAAAGGATTTAAAATTGTTACACGGATTGTTTTTAAAGACCAAGGGTAACAAACGAACACACAGTCCACCTGATGGTAAGTGGATGCTTTGGCACATAGACATCTTCATCTATTCTCGATTAAGAATTAAAATGCAAATGCGTTGTTACCCCTGAGGACTAAATTAGAATATCTTGTCTTCAGCAAAAAGGGTATCCGGTTCTTTACAACTACCATGCGAAACATCAACACTAAGCTGGTACACACGCTGGTATTAAGTGAGAGCGTAGTCCTTACCAGATCGAGCTGACTCATTCATGTTACAACCATGATGTAGCTGCAGCATGACTCTACTACGTTAATACAGGGGTTATTTACACATACTCGTAATAAGTATATATCTTTAAACTTTAAAAATAATATAATCATTTCGACATTATAGCTTATGATATTAGTGCTAAGATAGTGTACCGAAGAATCAAAGCCCCGAATTTATTATTATTTTATGTTACCCCTTTTAGTGGACTAAGGACTATAGCACAAGTTCAAAATAGTACTTATGTTGCCTAAAAGGTAACATTAAATACTGCATTCCGTATTTTTCACCTTGTTTTTCTTCTCTAAGAATCGTCACACATTTTTGAAGTACAACCTGTTCATTATAGGAAGCATCATTAAAATCAGTTTCAGCTGTTTCTTTCCGACCTGATCATTAAATTGGTGAACATACGAGTATATATAAAAAACAGTACCCGGATGACCGAGCTTTGCTCGTTTTTTTTTTTGAAATTACATTTATAAATTACATACTGATGAAACTTAAATAATATTTTTTGATCTTATTGACAGAATAGAAAAACTGAACTGATTATTTGAATAAAAAATCATGAGTGCAATTAGTTTTATTAAAATTTTCGTATTTTTAAAAATTACTAAAAAAAGGGAGTGAAATAATATATTTTCTCATAAAAGAAGGGAACAGGACGCGAACATCGGAACTCCGATATCACGCCCGACCGACATCCCACCTGAGCTATAACTATCTGTCGAAATTTGCCTTGTTGGTAAGGACATTGTCTAAAAATAAATCCTAGCTAGATCGATTTATTGCCCCTTATTATATATAGAAAATCGTTGGAGCTGTTTCCGAGTTTCCGATTATATATATATATATATATATATATATATATATATATATATATATATATATATATATATATATATATATATTAAATACAAGAATTGCTCTTTTAAAGGTATAGGATACGTATCAAAAGTAACGTCGCGTTTTTGGAATTTGTTTAAAAGGAGCATGAGACATATTTTCTACAACGTATACTCGAAAATAGCATAAAATGAATAAAACCGCTATATAAAAGTGTTGAATGAATAATAAATTTAAAATACATTGTAAATGGAAGATTTTATCAGTGATAAGTGCGGGTTGCCTTGGAACGAGGGCGCATAGTTAACGGGAGCGGCCAGACTATCTGCATTGTTGAGATTATTGTGGTAACGTGAAATGAATAGTTGGTAATGCTTTGAAATAAGAATCTTTTATGTATTAAATATTATTATTAGCATTTAATTTAAGTATAATTTTGTAGTGATGGTATTTGCAAGTTATTTTCATGAGAACACATTTCAGGCGTAACACGATTTTCTAAGCCTATCGTTTAAAAGACTCAATTGCCACAGAAAAGTGAAGGGTGATGAAAACTTTTGCACCACCTTTAAACACGTTTTAATGAGCAAATAAATAATAAAGGAAAAGTAAAGGTTATTGTAACAATTCTTAGAAAAAAAAGGATCTCAATATTGGCTGAATTACTACTAATTGAATATTTATAGTGGTGTAGTGGCGTAATAAAATTTACTACGCTGTATCATCACCTTGGTGTCATGAAAGGCGATAGAGAAAAACTGAAACAGAAGATAGGCAGTAGCAAATTTCTGGTAACTACTCAAAATAATAACAAATGTGGTTACAAACTAGCCTGCCAAGTGTGACAGCTATAGCAAAATACTCCCTGTGAGGCAATGGAGTAGTTCTTTGTTCAGAAGTGGACTTTGATAGACTATGATGACGGTGACGATAAAATACCGTATGGTTTATAACTACCCTTTAGAATTGTATTCAAATATGTATAATTTCGCATTATTATTATTGTAAGAATTTGTAAGCAAGTAAAAAAGTAAAAAAGTAACAAGCAACTATATAATATCACGCTATTACCCTTGGCTGTCTTTTCAAAACTATTCTTGATTAGTCAACTAGATAAATACTGAAAATCTAAAGATAGTTAAAATATTTTGTAATATGTCTATTACGTATTTACTTTTTCTATTTACTAAGGCCTATTTTTTGTATTTTATAAATTTTTTTATACGTGGTAGAGCCACGCTGCAGCTATATCGTAGTTTTAGCACGTATAGGTCGGCTCGACCGGGGAGGGACCACGCTTTCACAGAATACCAGCGTAAAATAGCAGCTTAATGCTGCTATGTTTCGTGTGGTGATTGTAGAGATCCGGATACCCTTTTTTACTGTAAACGAGGCATTCCATCTTAGTCCTCAGGGGTGACAACGCATCTGCGTTTTAATTCTTCTTTTTCTTAAAGTGCCATCTTATTTCGAAAGTCGGCAAACATTAAGGTAACTCGAATCTTTGATGCCACGGCTCTGAATAAGTAACGGCTGTTCTTTCCAAACCATTGACGTAGGTTTTTTAATTCTTAATCGAGGATAAATGTAGATGTCTATGGGCTACAGCATCCACTTAACATCTGACTGTGTGCTTGTTTGCCACCTTTATCCGGTCCCTTATTCTATAAAAAATCTATATCAGTATGTTTTGATTCCGTCAAAATTTGGGCAGTGCTACAGTCCCTTCAGCGGTACCAAGTTGACTGTCGGTATATCGAACTGCGGAAGTGTTTGAACAGTAAGGCTACGATGGCTATCCGAGTAAAGAACATGAGTACGAAACCCATCCAATTGCAGAGAGGTGTAAGACAGGGTGACATAATATCTTCGAAACTCTTAACCGCTGCATTGGAAGACGTTTTCAAGCCTTTTATTCCGTCCAAATTTTGGCGATGCTACAGTCCCTACAGCGGTGCCAAGTTTATTGTCGGTATATCGAAGTGCTGAAGTGTTTGTACATTAGAAATACGATGGCTATCCAGAGTACAGAATCAGAGTATGAAACCTATCCAACTGCAAAAAGGTGAAGACAGGGTGATGTAAAGTCCCCGAAACTCTTCACGGCATCATTGGAAGACTTTTTCAAGCTACTGAAATGGAAAGGATATGGTATTAACATCAACCGTAAGTACATTAGTCACCTTCGATTTGCCGACGATATAGTCCCTATAGAAGAATCGCTGGAGGACCTAAGCACTATGCTCAATGACTTCAATAGTGTCTCTCAATGGATAGATCTTAAGATGAACACGGGAAAAACAAAATTTGTGTGTAACGTCCATGTCAAACCTGTGCCGGTAATTGTTGGCAGCACTAAGCTCGAAGTTGTTGATAAGTATTTTTACCTAGTACAAATAGACTGACTAGCTAAATCCAACTTCGACCGAGAGTCAATCAACTTTTTCAATTGGGCTGGGCATCATGCGCTAGTCCTTCACTGCTGGCCGTATGAGGAAGCTCGAGGTTGCTCGGTGAGTTACGAAGATGGAAATGATTGGAGTTTCTCTGCGTAATGGACTTCAAAACAAGGATGTCAGCAGTAGAACCAAAGTAACCGACATAACAATTAGTAAGCTGAAGTAGGCCAGCCATATAGCTCGAATAACCGACAACCGACAGCAGCGGACTTTTGAAGCACTGTAACGAATGAGTGATGATGATATTAATAAAGTATTGTAACTTGAACTTGAAGATCTCCTTCTTAGTCTGGTTCTTTATTATCTGCTTTATACGAGATCGTTAAACCAACATGCTACCAGGCACCAATAATGGATTCTCCAATGCTGCCTACATATAATATAAAAACAAATTTATTCTTAACGCCAATTATATTACATACAATTGTTACAATAGTTGCAAAGTAATTACTCGTAATCGCTTATGAATTATTTCTCGGTTTTTTTTTTAATGAAAGTAGTAAACTTTTACAGCGATCCTACATTAATTTCAAGTTTAAATTAAGTATTTAGTAAGGAAAATATTGACATATTATATTTAAATGTACAAACCTCTCCAGGAAACGTGTGATGGTCGATCTGATGCTCTGATCCTCGATGATCCTCAAGTCCGTAGTGGAAGTAAATCTCCTCGAACTGATACCGATACGAAAGTGGTCCGCCGCTGATGTTCACTTGGTGTTTCGAATCCTTGTCAACCCGAAATACTAGAGATTGGCCCGTGTTTTGTAGAATTCCGCTCACCTATGCACAAAGTAAATAAATCATTTTCAATTATTTTATTATTTCTAAGTAATACCATGCAGTAGAATTCCTCTGTTCGACGCGATGTAGGGAGGATTTCCCTTAACAGTCTTGGCAGGAGAATTGATGAGCGCAGTATGAGACATTTCGCACCTTTGAAACTGCTACCGATCTGGGTATTTTGCGTATGGATATACCGCCATCTATCGGGGGACATTAGAATTTTCTAGCATTCGTAAGCGGTAACTGTTATATTTTTAAGACACCTACAAAATTCAATGTCATATTTAAATATTTAGGCGTCATCCTTGATGCAAAGTTCACTTTCGAGCCCCATATCAAGAAGGTAACTCGCACCACACGATTTTACATGGGTAGGCTCAACAGCATGTTGGGCAGACACAGTAAAATGTCTCTCCGCAGCAAGCGCACCCTATATAAGGTCTGCATACGACCTGTGATGACCTACGCGGCCCGCATTTTCGCACATGTTAAGCCCAAAGTTATAAATGAACTTGAAATAGTTCAAAATCTATTCTGTCGTAGGGCCACTAACTCGCCCTATTATGTCCGTAATGCCGACTTACACCGACTTACGACGACCGACAGAGTTAGAGCTCCCAACAATCCAGCAGTTCCTTAAATCACTTTTTGAGAGATTTTTCAAAGCCTCAGAGTCCCACCCAAATATTCTCATTCGTGAGACAGCTGCCTATGCAGCCCCTATCCACACTCGCTATAGTGTGCGCAGACCGAGAAACTCTCTCTCGGACCCCCCCCCAACAAGCTTTCGGCTGACCTGAACTGCCTCCTGGTAGCTCCCAGCCGAGCCTACATAACACATCCCTTAATCTGCCTTAGTTAGGCACACTTCTAAGCGGCTTTTCGCCGCTTGCGCCCTCCTTTCTGCCAAGGAGGGTCGCGTTCGTATACGGCTTAGAGATCTCTAGTTAGAACGTTAAGCCAGTACCTATAAGGCGGTGTTTAGTGGGTAAAAGTCTCCACATAACCACGCAGCCGGCTGCGTGGTATGCTATGAGCATTCACCGCCTCCCTCCCCCGCTTTCCGGAGGGTTGCCCATATTTGCTTCGGGCGCAAAAAAAATTTAAGACACCTACAAAATTCTATGTCATATTAAAATCCTCCATCAAATAATCATTCTGTCACACTTATTTATTTATCATGTTATATTAAAATCGATCGTCTTTACTTTTATACAGAATATATACGTATTATATTATAGGAAAAAGGGTAGTTGTAGAAAACCATTACGTTACAAAGAAAAACGTAGTCAAAGGCATGAAATTGTTTTTATTACGCCGTTATAACGATCCTTATGGAATAGACATTTTTTCCTCTTCACCTTCGTTCCTGAAATAGACATTTTAATCACAGGGGGGTGTACAAGAGCTTAATGTTTGTTTTTTTTTTTTTGAGAGTTCTGGATATTAAAGTAAATTTTTCTTCCTATCCTTTTTTACATTAAATAGCGAGTTTTCTTTTCTAGTGGCTAGAACTACTTACTAGGAGTCATTTTAAGTTGACGGGAATTGGAAATGAATGTCAATCATAGAAAGAGAAACTACACTCTTTTATCATGTGTTTCTCGTTAGAGGCGACCATAATAAAGACTTGAAGGATCCCAAAAGATGTTGTCAATAGTACCTTTACGTCAGATATAAAGTATATAAACTACGAGTACCAGCGGCAAAGCGTAGCGATTTAGGCAAGCCTTCTTTACAATGGGAGTGCCTGTACCATTTCCAGCTGTTCAGATTTACGGGCAGATGAAAAAGAAAAGATAAGGATAATAGGTATAGGCTTTGTGGCATTACTTGGGGGAGGCCTATGTTCAGCAGTGGACTTGTGAAGGGCTGTGATGATGATGATGATGATGAATAGGTATAGATACCATAAACAAACCCAATACACCTCTTCAAAAGTTGAATTATTATTAGCATACATTCTGAAGTTCGTGTTCCATTTCAATGGTTTTTTCTTGTTGTTTACATCAATTTAAATTGATTAAGGCGTGTTATATCGAAATCGGGGTGTGAAACGAGTAGTTTCCCCGCGGGGTGGCGATCCTATCAATCAATGGTCCCACCTTGATTAGAGACTTGGCGCGCTTTGAGTGGAGATGACATATTATGCGCTGACACGCAACTGTGGAACAAGAACTTGCTTTGATAGTTTGGAAACTTTACGAATTAATACGGCATACTTGTAGACAAATAACAATATATGTATATTTAAGTTTGTTGTGTAAGTGTTAATTTATTTGTTAAATCTCAACTGTTTATATTAATTAATTAAGTAAAATATCGTTATTCTGTGGGTATCGTTAGACTAAAAGAAGACAGGTAAACTGTACTATACCAAGATGATACTATGACAAATTGGTGTTAAGTAAGTTGTGTAAAGAATATCCAATATCCCATCGTCCCGTGGGCATCGTAAGAGGTGATAGAAGGATATTGAAAGAGGTGATGGGCAGAAGCATCTACCTGATAGCAACTCAATTAATAAAAAACTGCGGTTGACAACCCGCTCGCCAAGCGTATCAACTATGGCGAAATTTTCCCTATGAGGTAATTTATTGGGAAGGACTCTGTTCAGCAGTGGACTTTTATAGGCTGTAATAGACAGATGCATTGACACGCACGCGAAGTTTACTGAAAAATAATGTTTATATTTATACTTTTTTATGCGTTGCTATACCATTAAATCATACATTTGCAGGCATATTGGCGAGGTGTTGTCTGCGCTTCTGCGAATATTTTTGTCTAAATAGGTATTGCTACTGCTACACAAACACACACACACACACACACACACACACACACACACACACACACACCCATTCATCACTTTTAAACTTACTAGGAGTACCTATCTACTATATTGTTTCTATATGTGATTTAAAAAAATAAAGTATTTATTTTGGATGTTTGGCCCTTATAAATTGTACGGGCGATTTTCCTACATTATGGAGAGGGGGGGGAAGGGATAAGTGGTGAGGTTATAGGATAGGTATATGTTTGTCACTTGGCTATTAGTAGGTTATTATTATTACTGCTACACATGTCGGGCACTGCTATTATCTAATAAAAAGGTGTATACTCAATGTTTGTACACTAGGTATGAATATTACTATTAACTTTACTTACTTTCAAATAAAACCCTTATCTGAAACGGACAAGACGTTAAATATAACACGGTGAATTAGACATAGGTAATGTAATTAGAATTGCAAAGGGCGTAAAATGTCGCATAAGGTAGCAAAAACGAAAGCGCCCTCGTTCCTGACAGCGGAAGACTAACAACGTACGAGTATGTTGCAAAAACGTTCTGATAGTCGACGCGATAGTCTATCGCATTTCGCATATATTAGCATGGTATTACGGCACTGTAATTCAGTCTAAATGAATAATTACGCACGGGTCGTACCGTTTAGAATATTTATTTTTGGTTTATATGTGTTTTAAAAGGCTATAAGCAATTTCTTTATAAATCTGAATCAGGCAACCACTAGCGCTGAACTTAAAATAGCTTTTGAATTTATGTAATAATTTATTTTATAGAATTTATTTAATTAATAAGATCAAATTTCGTTACCGAGGTAATTTACAAGGAGTAGTTTATTGAAATTCAAAAAAAAAATGAGCTTCCCTTCGATAGACTAAACCTGTCAGTGTAGCTTAATATAGTTGACTGATCAATGCGATCGCAATGCTCATAAGTACAGCTCATTACAGGTGATAAAACGATTGAAGAACATTACAATAAGCAGAGTGGCAAAGTATATACTCACAGAATTACGGCTCCGTCGCGGAGTGGCGTGGCAGTAAGATCCGGCGCTAAAGGCCACGGGTTCGAATCCCACACGGAACAAGTATTTTTATGGCCTACAAGTAATTGTTCCGGGGTTAAATTTTTGTCTCTGTGCAATATGTATATAAGCTTCCTCCACGAAACAGGAGAAAATCCTAGTGTGGGAGTAACCTTATTAAAAAAGGGAAGAAAAGTTCTAAAAGGAGATTCGCAACTTTGGTAAGTTGCGAATCTCCTTTTAGAACTTTTCTTCCCTTTTTCGGTTCTGCTCTCTTCACGTTGAGGTCGGAAACTTTTCAGACCACCCACCAGGGTGGTTGAGGTCGGAAACTTTTCAGACCACCCACCAGGGTGGTCTGAAAAGTTTCCGACCTCATGTAGCACTGGTGAATAAAAGCTAATGAATGTAGTTATGCAACTTTTGACAGTTACGCACCAAAATTTCAGCCATTTTAGACGCATATTTGTTATACAGTCATTTACGTGAGTCGATATAAGTATTTTTTTGAAAATTGAATAAATTTAACCTGTAAGCTCTGACAGCGCGCGACATGTTATACTCCCGTTCGCTCGGGACCGTAATGGCGGGAAAATTTGTAAGTTAGCAAATTTTTTGCTATATTGCAAATTTTGCTATATTTTCACTTTGAGACAATATTTATGGATAAAACTTACAGGAATTCTTGTTGAATGTATAAACTATCGAATAAAATTATTTTTGGTTACTAGAAATTGTAATAAAATACATAAATTACCCTGTATAGCATGGTAGTGGTATATACTTCAATTTTAGTGACAAAATTACTACTAATTTGAATTCTACACTTTTGTTTTTAGAGAAATTTATATGAAAATGTTTGGAAATATCTATATTTTTATGTTTTATGTGTTTTCATTCGTTACTCATACCAAAATATTAAAATATAAAAAAAAATAATAATATTTATCTGTATGACATTTCGAACAATATTTCAAAAATATTTTTGTGTGAATTTGAAATAAATACAACGTCAAGTTATTTGAAATATGTAAGAAAACTATTTTTACTTACATTTTACACTAAAAATAAATGAGAATTGGAAAAATAACACATTTATGACCCAACCGCCAAAATGGGCGTTCCGTATTTCGAAGTACTTTTGGCAATTTGCTTTTCACTTTTTATACCACAAATTATATATCTGTCAGCGCGTTGCGCGACGCAGTTTAGGCGCAATAAATCCGAGTTTTGGCACCGATTAATTACTGTAGATAAAATTTAGATACACCATTATACTCCCAAAACAAAAATATAGTGAAAAAAGTGGACCGCAAAGAGGGAACCGGCTCCAAAAAAAGAAAAAACTGTTTTTACGGCTGGGAACGTGATTGTGACTGTTTTTTGGGATAGTCAATGGAGATTTCTTAATCGATAATCTTCAAAAAATAAAAACATCATTACTTGATAAACTAAACAGAAATGGCGGAAAAACGACCACAATTACAGAAAAATAAAATCCTGTTTTACCATGACAACGCGCCGTCTCACACTTGCCATGGCGAAAATCCTCGTTTGAACTGCTTGACCATCCACCTTAGTCACCAGATCTAGCTCCTAGCGACTTATTTTTGCTCTTTTTCCCTCATCTCAAAATTGCGCTCAGAAGACAGAAATTTTAATCAAATGAGGAGGCCATCAACTTCGTGAACAATCATTTTGCAGAGAAAAACGCAGAGTACGCGGTCATCATCTTACATTACAAACTATGACATAAACATAAAATTTTATGAACCAAAAGTATGTTATGACTTTGGATAAAGTCTACCAAGAAATGAGAAATTTAAAAAAAATGTACCGTTGACTGCCAAGTGTTCAGCAAGACTATATAGTCTTCTGGTCACAAGGCAAGAACAACTCAAACCTGACTTGACTAGTGTTTCAGACTTCTTTAGAGCAAAATACTAACCCTCATCCAGTTCAGATCTATACCCATTAGACTACAAATTGCGGTTAGAACTAGAGGAAATGAACAGCTCTAAACTTAACTCATACATTTAATATCTCAAGAAATCTTTAGCTATAAATATTTCACTAAGTAGTGAAAAAATTCCCCATGCATACAGAGATCAGAGAGATAAAATGCCTGTAACACTTCGAATTTTTTTATTCAACCGCTATGTCTCCGACAAAATAATAAGTTCACATTAGCTTAATAATTATAACACTGTTTCATTAAAAATGATAATATGCATTTTTATGCGTATTTGGTTTATGTACATGTTGTAGACAAGTAAGCATGTTTTTGCAATACTTTATCAAGTGTTACCCAACTCGTCTTAGACTAAAATGAAAAAATCTTATCACTTTTTTATATCAAACACACGGATATGCTGGCAGGTTAGAAAAAAGAAATACTTATGTAGGCAGATTTGTTTGTAGCGAGACTGTCATCTCACGGTACTATCACGTCTCTTTCAGTAAGTAAAAGCGTGTATTGCAAAGCGTCGAGTCTATCACAGCTAGCTTACCATGTTTTAGCATGAGATTATGGCGGCGAGCCCACTGCAATGTTAATTTGCCCATTTTACCGGCTTACTCTGATTTTCAACGTTCTGTTAACGGGGTGCGCGTGAAATTTTAAATTTTAATTCGTTTTGCAATATATAATGCATATTTTGATATGTCTCACTGAGCTTTTGACGTACGAACTATATTTTGAATTATTAATGGAATCGTGATCAAGCTTTATTTTAATTGTACAAAATTGACTAACTAGAAACCAGTTTTTTGTAATTATAGTTTACCACGTATGCTTGATTACATACTTACCACTTGATTACATATTAAAAAAAATATTTAGGAAAAGCTTGGTAGCAATCAACTTATTCCCAGGTGTTACTATCATAATATATTATATTTCCATTGCTACTTCACGGTATTAGGTATTTTGATTAAATGTCGTACTAAGTATCAGTATACTAACTACGACATTTCTACAAAATATTACTCTTAAACAATTATCGGAGTAACATTTTGTAGAACTGATCCTATAACTCATCCGGTTGTTCTATTATTTTGCCTTTGTTTACTAAGTAGGCTTGTAGATTTGCTGGCTTTATTTAAGATTACTAATTGTAATACATATTTTGTAATGTTATCAGATTAGGTAAGTGCAATTTAGACAATCGCATCCAACTCGATTGGGGAGTGTTCAGGGAATTATGAATCATCGCATCACGCATTCCTCAAAATATTTAAATAAGAAATTACAACTTGTTGCCAGTGTTGTGATGACATAATATGAAACAAGTATGTAGCACAGTGCTATATAAGAAAGCTTAATCGATGGAGCTTTCGATCGATCTTTGGACACGTGGCCTTTTGCACTCTGAAAGGCCGCACGCTTCAAGCTACGGAGAGTATTATACTTAGAGTTTCTCTTCGTGATTGAGTCTCAAATAATCAGTAAGCTGTATGGTCGACCATATAACTCGAAGAACCGACAACTGTTTAGGAATAATGTAGAAAATGAAAATGAAATGCAAATGGAAACTCTTTAGTATTCGACGCAAGAAATTCAATTTCGGTTTTCTAATGCCAACCTGTACTTTAACCTTTCAAACACCAAGCGGCCAAATTTGACCGCTTCGATATTCTGTCAAAATTCAAGCGGTCAAATATGACCGCACCCACCCAAAGCATTTTAATCGATAAAAACTTACATTTAAAGACCACTTTTCTATGAAAAAGCTTGGAATTATAGAATCAATATGAAATTTTCTATCCTCTAGTGGAATAAATAACAGTTAGTCTATGGATATTAATTTAAATTCTACGTTCATTAAGTACGCCATTTTCATTTGGATGTTCTTGTGTTGACTTTTGGATTTTTCTGATGTTTTATTAGTGTTTTAGTATAGTGTTTTATTATAAAATTGTTAAAAAAGTTTTTTGTGCGAATATAATTTATCTTTTTACGTAAATAATTTCGAGTAATATATAGAAATAATGGTGATTTTCACTCTGCCGACATCCGTTTGGTATATTTTTTTGTTATCAAAATACAATAAAATCTTTTTGTAATAAAGTAAAACCTAACTTTTGTTTAAAACACGGGTTAAAGTATTATGTATAGATTTTATAATGGCAAACTTCTTCATAGAAAAGTAGTCTCTAAATATAAGTATTAATGGTTTTAAGTGCTGTGCGTGGGTGCGGTCGCATGCGACCGCTCGGGATTTGCCAGGCGCATGTGATTGCATGGGAATTTTATGGAGATTGAAGAGTTAATCTATGAATATTTCGGAATGAGGTTCCTCTTTTTAGAGAAGATCAGGCAAAACAAACTCCGCATGCCTCCTAATTTTTATAAATATCAAAGGCCAATATTATTTGATATACGTGGTAGAGCCATACTGCAGCTATATCTGAAATAATACTAGTTTTTACGGAATTTATCGCGTATATTTTAACTTTTTAAATACCCGACGTTTCGAACGCTTTACAGCACTCATGGTCACGGGCAGGACTGAGATGTTCAACGTCCATATGTCATAGTTAACCGCGGTTACCATAGATTAAAATTTAACTTTTGTTCCGATCTATGCAATGCAAAAGTTAAATTTTAATCTATGGTAACCGCGGTTAACTATGACATATGGACGTTGAACATCTCAGTCCTGCCCGTGACCATGAGTGCTGTAAAGCGTTCGAAAACGTCGGGTATTTAAAAAGTTAAAATATACGCGATAAATTCCGTAAAAACTAGTATTATTTCAATGTGTAGTGTTCGCGTAAATATAAGAAATCATTATGCAGCTATATTATTAGTATAGTTGTAGCACGAATGGGTCGGATCGACCGGGTAAGGACCATACTCTCACAGAATACCAGCGTAAAATAGCAGCTTAACGCTGCTGTTTTATAAGGTGAGTGTAGAGAACCGAAGACCCTTTTTACTGGAAAGGAGGCGTTCTATTTCACGAGTGACAACAAGAAATCGAGCATGGATGTAGATTTCTATGGGCCACAGCAACCACTTACCATCAGGTAGACTGTGAGCTCGTTTCTCACCCTTCTATAAAAAATGTTCAAAAAAAGGAATAAACGCGTACGTAATGAAACCATTTTCTACAATAAAATCACATAGCAAAAAAATACACAAATAGTTCTCGAATGGAGATTTGTTAGAATGCCTAAGCTGATTGTAGGTTCGTTCTTTACTAGATGGAATAACGTTCTGGTAAGATGTGCAGAAAGTTGTAGTCTCATAATCGTGTTTTGTAGCATTCCTTAGAAGAGGCCTATGTTGAGCAATGCACTTGTGATATATTATAATTATGTAATGAATGGTTATAATACCTATATTTAACATGGATTAAATATTACCTTATGTTTATCGAACTGTATATCCCTCAGCCAGGGATCAAATAGCAGCTTCTCTGGTTCGACATTGACGGGGCTTTGTCGCCTTCCCTTGTTGCACATACTCCATTGCGGATTTATTAGCCCCCAAAATCCTGGACCTACAGAATATTAAAATCATCATTAATATGCTTAAAAAAACTTACTATACATAAACCTTTCAAATAATTAACTCAGTCTTTAAAAGAGCACAGAGTGAAAGCTAAGTATCTTCTTATACCTTTTATTTAATTTAAATGTGTAAGTTTTGGATCATTGAAATCTTATTACTGAATAAGATATCTAAATTAAATGATGATTAAATTACACGAATGTGCTTATAATGTCCCGTTATACAGTATGGCGTTTGATACTCCTGTATGAGAGTTGTAATACTATTCAGGTCTATAAGACACAATGACGAATCAAAATTCATTACACATGACGTTACTCAAACATAAAGGGCTATTCAGAGTTTCGAAATAGTTCCATAATGTAACTTTGAATGGAAATTCGGGACCCCGCAAAATTCGGTCATCACAGTGCATTGGTTCGTACGTAATATCACATTAGGGTGTAATCACGTTCAGTGGTATGGTATCGAATATTAGTGTCTTGGTATACCGATAATATTTTGATTTAAATTAACTTTGTAACATGCCCGAGATAATAATTACGCAATGAATTGACAAATTAATAGGTTTCAAACGTATATACCACACATTGAACAAACCTAATCTATCGGTTATATCACGTTTAGTACAAATATTTGGTATGAAAATCTGCCGCTCTAAAAAGTCTATAGTTAGTGATATCATTTAAAATACCACGCGACGCTATTGCAACATTCCACTGTCAAACCTCAAGAATTGTAACTGTATTAGTAGTTTGCGTAGATCTGACCAAAAACTATTTCGTAAAGTCGGCGGAACCCATTGATGTTGCAATATATCGAGTCAATGCATTCGTGCTGCTATAATACAGATCTAACAATCTTAGATAAAGATATGTAGAAAACAAGTAAAATCAAATTAGGTATATCTCTTACACCACCATTATACGGCATTCAGAAGAAGTCCGGTATAATCCACTATCCTGTACCTGTCATCCCAGGAGTGTCGAAAGAGGCAACTGAGGGAAATTTAATGAGAAATGGGCTGTAGCATCTTCCTGAAATAACCACTAGATATAACAAACAACTGCATTTGCTAACCTTTAGAAAGTATCAGAAATAATTAACACAACGAATGGGTCAACTCGGTCGGGCTAGGACCACGCTCTCACAGAATACCAGCGTAAAATAGCAGCTTAATGCAGCTGTGTTTCGAATGGTTAGTGTAGAAAACCGGAGACTCTCTTTACCGGAAATGTGGCATTGCATCTTAGTTCTTAGGGGGGACAACGTATCTGTATTTTGATTTTTTAATGTAATGAGAGCGTCAGTAGCCTATTGGCAGGGCGTGGATCGCGAACTCAAAAAAAGGTCGTGGGTTCGAATCCGCCATTCGACTACTGTCGTGAACCACTCCTAACACAAGCATTTTAAGCTTAGCAGGAGTGGTTAAAGGGAATATTAGTAATGTTTTTAATAGAATTACAAGTATTTAAAAAAATGAGGATAAATTTAGGTGTCATCGCCAATCATTAAGTTTTATCCTATTAAAAAAAAAACAATGATACCCTACTTAAGCGTGTTCTAACATGCACTTGGAACTTTTTTGTATTTAAATAGACTACTAGGTATATTAAAATAATTCCCTAATGTAACAGAACTTAGAAAACCGAAAATAGATTGCTAAGTACGGTCGAATTGGTCGTAGACTGACTATTCAATGTAATGACACAAGTGAGCGCACACTATCATTAAGATACTATCTGCGGTCATTACCCGGGTGTCATTACCAGGATATGTAGCGTATAAGCGTACGTCCTAGTTTTCGAGTATAGGATAAAAAGCTTTTGAGGGTTAATTCCAACATATTTTTAATAAGATATTTACGTTCGATTTTATACTAATTATAGCAATATACAAATAGTATGTTGTAGAGCTATGATGCAGTTATATTATCATTCGAATTGGTCGGCTTGGCCGTAGAAGATCTACGCTATCACAAAATACCAGCGTAAAGTAGCAGCTTAATGCTGCTGTGTTTCGTATTGTGAGTGTAAAGAACCTAATACAGTTTTTCCTCGTAACGAGGCATTTCAAATTAGTCCTGAGGTGTGACAACGCATCTGCATTTTG
The DNA here is from genome assembly GCA_907164705.1 of Parnassius apollo. NCBI lineage: Eukaryota > Metazoa > Arthropoda > Insecta > Lepidoptera > Papilionidae > Parnassius > Parnassius apollo. The sequence continues at coordinate 6,952,782 of CAJQZP010001558.1, read as the reverse complement.
ATTCTTACTCAAGGATAGATGTAGATGTCTATAGGCAGCATACACTTACCATAATATGGTCTGTGTTAGTTTGTCAAGCTTTTAAAATATATTTTAATAAAGCCATCTTGACGCCTAACATTCTGATTGGACATATGGTGGACTAACCAGGTGGAGTGTATGCTTGTTTATCATCCGTATTCTGTTATAAATGCAATGTTTAAAATATAAGTGGTTATAGAGAAGAGTTTGAATTAAACTAGAGTTGAAGAGAGGGGGTGTAGATAAAATTGAAAGTGAAAAGTACTAATATGTGTTAAGAGTAGAGGAGTGGTGGCAGGTTGTTTTACTTTATTGTATTATGTAATTGTAACAAAGGGAGTGATGGTTAAGGTTATTGTCCCAATATGTATGATAAAGCAGCATGGATAAACGAACTTAGATTGGTGAAACTGCTAAAGAAAGGAAGAGTTGAAAGAAAGGAAGAAAAATTGGGAAGTGGAAGCGATTCAGAAAGAAAGGGGGGATCATTCTTTCCCTTGCGCATGATTATTTAGAGTATAAATGTGTTATGGCAAGCCAGGAAGGGAAGCCCTAGACGAAATTTTATAAAATATGCAAAATATTTAGGGGGAGGAGGGTTAATTAAGTGTACCCTTAACTAACGAGCGATGTAAAGGAGGCGAGAGAGGTGTGTCAGAATCATGCCGAATCCGTCCGTAGTCTCTGCCTACCCCTCCAGGTGACAGGTGTGAGTATTATGTTATTTTTTATATACTTCGAAGACATGTGAAGTTTAACTGTGAAGGCGATCTAATTTCTCCGTAACCCTCTCAGAAATGAGAGGAGACGTTTTTCGAGCAGGAAGACGTGTAAATACTGTAGGCTGGTGTTTTATTTAACGATTTAAGCCAGTATTGGACTACTATACACCTGATGGTCTGTGATGATACAGATAAATATATAAAAGGCATTAGCTTAACTAATATAACCTATTTACTCTTGCCCACATTGTAATCGGATCGAAATACAGATTCTTGTAAATTATTTCATTACTTTGTTGTAGATTTGACGAACAACGAAGCGAATCTTTGGCTCGAATGAGTGTAGATGGGCTACAAAGAAAGTTTTACGTTACTCATATACAAAAACTGTTTATAGGTAAAGTTATTATTATTAATTAATTTTTTAATTCTTTTCTATTACATTTAATTTTACATTCGTTCAAGCCATTTTGGAAAACAAAGACTAAGCCATGTTTTTCACGTGCTGTCAAAACTTCTTATTAAATATTTTTGGGACTTTTAATTATAAGTAATACGTGTTTTTTTTTGTAATTTTTACTCTTAAGAATAATGTTATTAAGAAAAATTTATGTACCTGATATTCCGTCGTATGTCCACCATTCCTCCCAACTACCAGTGATATCTGAAAAAAAAAAACATAAATTATTGTAAAAAAAATTAAATATACTTTAGAAATTGTTTTTAAATTTATCAGAACAGAAAGATATTTTACGTTTATAATCTTCGAATAAAGGCTTAGTTAAAAAAGTTTTATTTTAAAAGACTTCAAATGCTAAAACCTCAGAGTATACATAAGCCATAGACCGCGCGTTTGCGAGTATGAACAGTAAGCACATATATGAACAGTTTCGTTATTGCAAGGGCGACGCTATTAGTTTTTAATAGACACGCGCATTTACCATTTCTCTCGCCGGTATTTGCTCGACTTTTAAGTCACCTTAGTAAAATTTGCAATACTCGTAACAAGTTCTAAAAACGATTCACAACAGTAAACTTACAAGAATAGTGATATTTCTTTTCATCGGTAAGTAATATTTTGATAAGAAAATACTTATTTTTACAAAATATTCAGGGTGTCAAAAGAGTGTTGCAGGAGGTGCGTGGCCGATTCGACACAACACTTGCTCCCCTTTCCCCTTTTAGGCTTTTACTGAATCAAAGCTAATGCTACTTTGTACACGAATATTTTGTAATTACATGATTTCTTTTGTAATAATAATATAATCATAACCCCTTGTATTATAAACCCATATAAATCAATATTTAAAATAAAACTTTTATTAAACTAATTAAACATTAATTATTTGTGAAAAACATTTTAAAATAAAATAAAACATTTTTTCAAAAATATATTGACATTAGAATGAAATATCTTGTACGTTAAACTGCAATCAAGAAAACAAAACGACAAGTTAAAGCTTTCTATAGGACAGTAGATTAATTATACTTTTGTGTTTGATTAATAAACCTCGTTTTATAAATTCGTTCCTGTGTTTTATTGACCTGCTAAAACTTACTAATTAATTTTTACTTATTAATATCACTTTATTATTTATTAATAGTAATTATTAATCATTTTTATTTACCTACATATTATTTATTAAATACTAACCTAATTAAACTAATAACTTAGGGACAATAACGCATAGGCGTTAATCCTGACGCATCACTACTTAACCTATGTATTCGTATATACTTCATCTATGTATCAGTTTATACTGGTAAGCAGGTGTTTCATTTAAATGTAACGGCTCTATTCACTGGAGCAGTGTAGGAATTTTGCATCCCTTTGCGTTTTCTATCGTATCTACAATGGGAGCGTTCTGATGAATTGTTCGGATTAGTTCTAGCCGCCAAATTTCACGAACGCACATCACGTCAAAATTCCCGATACCATCCTCACCATCTGGATGCTTGGCGGTTCACTACTGTATGTTTTACTAGGAGTTTTCTTCCTCGTACAATTTCTCTGTGAAATTGTTTACCACCGGCGACTTTTCCGAGTACCGATATGACTTAGTGACCTTCAAGAAAAGAGCTTACTACTTTCTAAGAGGCCGGCAACACATCTGCAATTCCCCTGGTGTTGCGGTTGTTTATGGGCTGCGGTAGTCACTTACCATCAGGAGAACCGCATGCTCGTTTGCCCCCTCTTCAATAAAAAAAGAAACAAGTGCTTACGCTTGGCATAATGGGAAATGAGCGATACGCGAGTTCTATAGCTTTTTAAATACACTCTAAAGTTAAAATTAATTATTCCATCCCTTTATTTATGTGGTGGTGGGAGTCTTTTCTTCCAATGAGCTTCATAAAAGGCATTTTATAAATGGAAAAAAATCGGAAGGTTTACCGTACATGACGGTATAATCATCTTGTTTACTCCACTTGGTTTTCAATACCTAGACCGGTGACTACGGACAACGTCAAAATGCAAAACGTCTGGTACTGCGCGTTACAATCTGCGTGCTAAGCGTAACAATTAAGGCAATCAAGGCAAACCTTCCTTAAAAAAGAGGATAATTTCTAGCAGTGGAATTCTATGGAACGATAAAGAAGAAGAAATAGAAAGAAGTTAGATAAATACCTTTAACAGATATGGATAAGAGCGTAAGTACGAAAAGCGAGCATTGGAGCATCGTGATACCGCCGGTCACTCTGGGTACTGCATTGGCCGCGGAAATTCTGTAGAAGTGAAAAAAATTGTTAATATTTACCTTATCATGACTTTAGTAATAAAAAAGTTTTGAATTAAAGCATAATATAAATACACCTAATAATATAATATGATATAATATTATATTATTTATAGCTTACATCCGCGCACTCGTCCGCGTAGAACTCAGAAAACTTGCAGATCTATAATTTTTGGTAAGTAGTTAACTATCGGAAACTATTTAAGCTCATTTTTTGCTGATATCTCAAAAGTTATATATTAGAAAAAGCGATTTTACGTAAAAGCTTTTTCCATCGAGACCCATAGTTAAACAATAAAATAAAAGGTGATTTTGCATCAAAACATTAAGAGACCGAAGAAAAATTATAAAGACATTTTTAATTGCAAACCAAAAAAGTGTTTCGAACCTTATTTACATCTCACGTAGTTTATGAGATGATCATTAAAACCATTTATCTTATTTTAGATCGCACAAAATAATAGTCTATATATTTTTTTTTTCGAAAAATCTTCTCTGTCTGTTTGTAAAGTTTCGTCACAACAGGTTTAGCCTTTTCAGAGATTAGTCGGACAGACAAACATACAAAAAAGTTAAAAATTGTTATTAATATCTATACACCATGTAAGTAATTTCCTGAGCTTAATTGGTAGAAGGTAGTTATGTTGATATTTACAAGCGGACACTTTATTACTTGCAGACATTTTATTTATAACGTAATGTGTGTGTAACGTGTATAATATTTTTTATGATAACAAAATTTATTTAACATACTACACTTTTCTTAAATTATGTTATTTTAAAATTGCAGACCATATAATCGCCGTCGTAAAGTAATCCATAGCAGCCTTAAAATAATTACAATACCATTACCATGAAAAGCCCGTAAAACGATCCATTATACTGGCAATATGGTTGAGATAATTATTTAAAATAGCAATTCCTTGCAAGCAGATTGATGGGAAATGGTAAAACTTTAAAACATTTAACTCTGGTTATATGTACGTAGTTCTTGCTTTACGTAGAGAAGCCATGCTATAAAAGTTTATTAAGGCTACAAAGCGAATTGTATTATCTCGACCAGGGAAGGGGATACAATTTTTAAACTTATTAAATTTTTAAATTAATTTTTAGCAACTTTATTTTAATGGAATTATATAATATGTACTTGTATTTATTACATACAAAAATCATCAGACAGCATTTCTCAGTCACAGCGCTCTGTCACAACGGAGACTTGCCATTGGTGCAGGACAGTGAACTAGTGAGTGTGTGTGCACAGGTGCACTCTTCATTCTCCAACTCTCATATTCAGATGGGATGGCAATCTGACATGACCGGTAAGAGAACAGGTGCAGGGGTGAAACACCTCTATCTGTCTGACTCCGGGCTGCTACTGATAATTTAAAGAAGAATCCAATATCTGATTTTACACCAATTCGAAGTTTGAACCTGGAGACCAAATAATCAGCAATTTTTCTTAATACCAGACGAAACAACACAAATATTGAGTTAAAAATAAAACTAAATAAGTAGACGGTCTTATTGCTACATCGCAATTTTATCGTGGAAATAGTTAACATCTCAAACATCAGTGAAGTAAAAGTGGAGAAAGATTTGTAAGGAATCTGGGTAGAAAGTTAAGTTTGACTGGATGCAGGTGTCTCAGGACCGTGCTTTGTGGTATTCCTTGAGGAAGGCCTACATTTAGCAGTGGCTTCAGTCTGATGATGATGATAATGATAGTGCACGAAACGAGTTGATGCTTTCTCTAATGCTACAAGAAGTAAATTAATTATTGATCACCCATATAGATTGATAAAAGACAATTTCTACGAGAAAAATGTCTACCAACATTAGCGTTTGTTACATTAACTGGAAACGCAACTTTTAGATACACCCACATCCGGTAAGCAACGAGCTTTGTCTACCAACCGCTGTTCGCTTCCTGTTTGGCTCCGTATACTTTTAACGACTCAAATTAATGTTGTAGCATTTGCAGCCATACCATGTTAAAATAAGTACGAAACTTGAGTGAAGGAAGTTGAAGCCAGTTTAGATTTATGCATTTCGCAAATGTATTTTTCACAATACTTCTCTTTCGCAGGGGAAAAGTTCATATTTAATGAACCATTCATTTTGTAGTTACTGTATGCTTTTTATAAAATACTATATAAATTATGTTCTCGACATTTTATTTAAAAAATAACAATGCAAAGTAATATATTTAGTCTCGCGGTTATAAAATTAGTATTATTGGTAGTTTATCTAAATGTGAACGCTTGCACCATTATTATGACACTCTTTAAATTTCGCTACAATTTAAATATCGCTATTTTGTTTCTTAATCAATTAACTATTGTTTTCGTATCTGTAAACTATTTTGAACTTAGATTTTTTTAAATAACATTTTATATAGTTTTTTCACTGGGTTGCAAATGTTGTCACTTATCACGTTAGTTGTAAAATGGAGTTTACACGTGATCATAAAAATCGAGACGAATAATGTCAGACTGTTTTATAGTTAAACGTCGGGCATCATCTAGTGACTTTCTTGTTGAATTCAAGTTTAGAAATTTTCTATAAATAATGGTTACAAAAGAATACCGCAAAGTAGCAACCTCATACCAAATTTCCATCAGGTGAGACACATGCTCTTTTGTCTATATGAAAAAGCACAATGTACCGACTGAGCTAATTTTGATAAAACAAGCTGAAAATGGATTGATACGGAAGCCACGATCCTAAAAAAGGAAATAGCAACATAAATAGAACGATGAACGGCAGCTGACGTGGTGAAGATTAGTGTGATGATTTTATATTCTCTAATTATCATTAACGATATTATATATATGAGAACAGAATGCGATATACAAAATAAATGTGTGGTCTTTTATTGGTTTTTAATTACATTGTCTCGTAATTGCTCATTGCGATATCTGTCATAAGTTATGTCTTCTACTAAAATGCTTTAAACTAAGAGATTATTTAACTTTATATAATTCTACATTTCTGTTTCGCGTACTCAGTCCAAACGTAGATAGAAACAAACGATTCAAGCGAAGTTATCAATAACTTTTGGCCGTTTCCCTCTGACGCCAGTCTGGCGGGCGCCAAGGAGTCTGTGTCTGCTCCCTAAAGTAGATTGTTGCCATAAAGTTTCTATACTATAGATATGTGTTAGTAATTGTACGCCACTGTTGTGTACAGTTTAAAGTGTTTCATTATTTAGTTATACCGGAGTGAAACGGAACATATAAAATGATAATAACTATATTTATTTTTATTATGAAAAAAGAAATTTACATGTGTTCAGAGGCTGATGATGATTTAAATGACGAAATTTTCAACATGTACTTAACTATAAATTAGCAATATATAAAAGCAAAAAAGGTGTTGTTATTAGTATATTCTCATATTATAATAATAATAATTATGTATTTTTACGTGTTTATTTTATTTTATTAATATTTATGTTTATATTCAACATTTTCATTTACAATTATATATTTATAAAACCCAACCAGATGAGAAAACTATAAAGATAATATTTATTGTTATTATTTTTCATCACCAAATCACAGTCCATCGCTGATCATTACATCTCCAATTGCAATGGTGATTAATTATTTATTGGTTTGATACCATAATCGCCACGTATTGTATTTTTAACCTTGCACTTTGTTACAGGACGTAGTATACGATATGGTTATATAGTGGTATTATCATATCCTGTCGAAGACCTATTCAACTTATTCCAATGATGAGGATAAAATGTGGTGATGGTTATTTTTACGCAACGCGCAATTTTATATTTTAACCATTTCGCTATCCCGTGTGCTACATAATATAGGCTATTGTCTTACTATTGTGTCTATCGCTAAAGAACACCGATTCCGTGCAATGATGATTCGTGAGGCTATTGAAATAAAAAGACATCATAATTTCAATAGGGAAGATAGCTGGGTGCTACTATCTGCTTCGGATCCTATAATTAATGAAATTAAATCCCAACCCAAGCACACAACTGCAAGATTTCAAGATATCATACTGCGTAGATCGGAACAAAAATTAATAAATTGAATCTGGAGGTAGTCGTGGTTAATGCATTGCATCGACGTCAAACAAATAAGTGCCATGTACACCCCGTGACCATGGGTGCTGTAAAGTGCTTAAAAAGACGGGAATATAAAATAAGGTTAACGCGATAAAATCCCCCAAAACTAGTTTTATTTAAATAAAAAATAAACAAAAAAAATAAAGCAAATTTCACAATATGCTTTAGCACTGACTAAGAAAAATTACAATCTCAGTCGTCGTAATTAAAATAAAAATATCACCCCATTTTACCACCCGATTTTTTTTTTCAAATTTATGTGGGGCTTCTACCGGAGTATATAACACTTTTGAATAAAAAATATACACACAAAATAAACGTAAAACATACAACCTTACTTTGTGTTTGATTAGTGAAATCGAATAAACAACAAAATTTTACAATTTTAATAATATATTGATTGGTCAAAATTTATTAATATTTATGTCTAGAAAAATAAAAATATCAACACAAACATAGAACAAAGAAAAACAAAACAAACGTGGATTCGGTAGAAAAAAGGGGAAGAAAACAAACAAGCATTAATCAAGTAGAGGAGTTCGTTCAAACTCCAAATATTTTCGTGAACAATCGTTTTATCGTCAGTCGTTGGCAAGCGTTGATAAGAGAGTTGTTTCGTCAATGCTATTCTATTAAAATTGTATTTTTATGTTATAAATAAAAATAAGTCTTGACTTTGCGGCACCAAAACCTGCCAAGCTTGTTTTAATATGGCTCATTTTTCAATCAGAAGTGAATAAGAAAAAACCAGATATTTTTTTTATTAGTATATGGGTGACAAACGAGCACACAGTCCACTTGAAGGTAAGTGGATGCTTGGCCCATAGATATCTACGTTTAACCTCGACTATGAAACAAAATGCAGATGTGTTTTCAACCCTGAGGACTAAGATGGATGCCTCGTAAAAAAGGTCTGCGGTTCACTAAACTTAACACACGAAACACACCAGCATTAAGCTGCTATTTCACGCTGGTATTCTGTGAGAGTGTGGCCCTTCCCCGGTCGAGACCATCCGTTTGTGCTACAACCATAATATAGCTCTAGCGTGGCTCTACCATGTACAATTAATGTAAATACCATTACTATATATTATTTTTTTATTTTTAGTCGCTGTTAAGTAAATGCTGCTGCACATCTCCTCATGTTAGTTTTATAATCCATTCATTATGCATTCATTAATTACAGCCATGTTGCAATTACTTAATATTTCGAATCGTGATCAGGGCGATAATACCGCGCATCTTCGTTTCAGTTTCTCTCAGTCGTCTGTTACAGAACCTACGGCATGATATAAGGGGTATTACTACATGGCGAGTTTTACGAGTATTACCTTGGTAGTATAAGCGTAGCACATTAATAGCGCAGTTTGGTTTGCCATAATTATTAACTTTCGTATTGTGATTATCATTTTAATTATATTTGCTTATAAAACGACATAATCAACGATTTCATTATTCGATTTTGGAATACCTATACGAAACTTACAGATAGAGAAATTATTAAAATCAGAGTACAGGTTAAGCTAAAAACTTGAAGATTTATTAATATTGAACCTTCTTAAATTTAACCCTGTTGTTGTTGTAATCTTGTAGGTAATAAACCTGGAAAAGTATCAAATGTTTAATTAAAAATTATAATTTATAGAGCTTACTATAATAAAATTAGAAAAATAAAAAAGAGCTAGAACATCCTGCTATCACTTTTATCAAAAAATATGTTGAATTTACCAAGTTACTCTTTTTTAATTACGTCTAACTCTTACGTAAATATGGGTTAAATTAAAACATTACGTGACTTTATAATATTGTTTTAATAATAATACTTAAACGTATAAAATTTTGTTTTATCATTCCAATTTATTAAATAAACGTTCAATCAGATACAAGTACGACCAAATGTACAACAAATCCGCCTTACACCAGGCTTAATTTTATACAAGGGTTGTTTCGAGGGATTCTTAAAAAAGGATTCAGCTCCTAAGAGGAAATTACATTCTTATCTCAACTAAGCCAGCGACCGCAATCTGTAACTGATAACACTAATGACGGCGAAATTGTAAGACTACACGGTTTGCTTTTGCTGATATCATTGAGCTTCATATATTAAAACTACATTAAATTTTTATAGTTAAAAGGGGAAAATGCAACTTTATTTAATTCTTTATCATAAGAACTGGATGCCGCGGGATAGAGTGATGACCTAGTAGGAGATACAGTAAGTCTTTGAATACAGGTGCATCAGGGCCGTGCTTTGTGGAATTAATTGAGAAGGGAGAGTCTATGGTTCAGCAGTGGACTTTTTGTGGATTGTAATGATGAATATGAATTGCGAATCAATTTTTTTATAGGATAGGGGTAACAAACGAGCACCCAGTCCACCTGATGTTAAGTGGTTGCTGTGGCCCATAGATATCTACATCTATTCTTGATAACGAGTCAAAATGCGTGAGGGCTAAGATGGAATGCCTCGTTTCCAGTAAAATGGATATCCGGTTCTCTACACTCACCATACAAAATGCAGAAGCGTTGAGCTGCTATTTTACGCTGATATTCTGTGAGAGCGTGGTCCTTCCCCGGTCGAGCCGACCCATTCGTGCTACAAATATACTACTAATAAAGCTGCAGTATGGCTCTACCATGTAAAGTCAATGTCAATGAAAACGCTGTGAAAGAAACACTTGCTGAGAAAGCTGTGAATTTTGTGTGATTTCATAAGTTCTTTTTTCAATTATGTGGAGTGCATGTCAAGGCTAAGAAATATTAATTTTATATTTTGTATTTATTGAAAATTTTACGAATGACGGTTGAATTTCGACCACTAGGCGACCATTACTTAATATTATACCCTGTTTTTTCCACCGACAGAATACTTAATACACAAAAGTACACGTGATAATGGTTGTAGCACGAAAGACTCGGGTCGACGGTGGAAGGACCATGCTTGTTCGGAATAGCAGCGTAAAATTTAATGATGCTATTTTTCTTATGGTGAGTGTAGAAAACTGTAGACCCTTCTTACTGGAAACGAAGCAATTCATCTTAGTCTTCAGGGGTAATAACGCATCTGATTATTAATCGAAGACAGATGTAGATATCTATGGACCACAGTATCCACTTACCTTCAGGTAATAAAGATATCAATTAATTTATATTGCAATTTTCCGCCTTATTCATCTTAGCGGTCAGCCGCCGTAGAGTATACATTACCTGAGGATGCCGCGTGTAGAGGCGAAACATGTGTCGTATTATCGTCTATGGTGTGTCTTTCTTGGAATAGTGGTGCCGGGAGTAGTGGTGTTGGGAGTAGTGGTGCGGGGATTAGTGAGGAGGTGTTCTTCAATCCAGGTAAGACACATCATTGTATTTAGTTGGCGGATGGTTGCAAAATAAATTAATTGATATCTTTATTACAATGGATTTCCGCAAAGTAACGCCTGATTATATCAATTACCTTCAGGTTGACTGTGTGTTCGTGTGTTATCCTTATTCTATAAATATATTCAGAAGCTATACACAAGGATATTATATATTCAGTTGAATATGTCACAATGCAACGACTGATACAGAATATGATATAGATTTGAACGGCAAGGTAGAAGTTATTTGCATTCTAACGATTTCATTATGCGTGTATCCATTTACAAGTGTTAAATGATCCTTGTTTTAAACAGGAAAAGCTGATTAAATCTCACACTCGTTTGCATCGTCCCAATGAATAGCTGAATTAGTGGACTATGGTAATTAACTGGAGCTCGTGGCTTTCAGTGAAGACAAATATGAGTTAGCAGCGTTAATCGCCGCTGAACATGCGAAAGCAAGAATTTATTTTGCGGAGCGTTTTGTAAGCACTGTACTATAAAGCTAAAGTAAAGACTAGCCTTAATGAACAAAACAGCATAAGCTTATCGCTTTTTGATTTCCTTTTTACACGCTTCATATTATCTTGATCTGTACGAGTATGCATGAAAATAAGAAATTGTATATTTCCTTTTTCGACCATTTCCAAATGTCTGTGTTTTCTGAAATTTTGCTTTAAAAACCGAAGTAAATAAAATTGGTTCATGACTATGACCTGGTATTCTGATTAGGATTATCACAGATCAATTGCGTGTCGTTTAAGTTTATTTTGAAGCTTAAACAATATTTGTAATGATTAACACAGACAATTGCTAAATTAACATAGCGAAGGTGTAAGAATTTCCACTACTCCGTAATCTCATAAATTCAGTAAAAAGGATCTCCAGATCTCTACACTCACCATGCGAAACACAGCAGCATAAAGCTACTATTTTAAGCTGGTATTCTGTGAAAGCGTGGTCTTTCCCCGGTCGAGCTGACCCATTCGTGCTACAACTATACTACCAATATATACATATATAGCGTGGCTCTACCACGCATAAAAGTTATAGTAAAATAGTAGGTTTGTAAGTCAACAAGTCAAAATTCTTAACTCTACTCCATTGTTATAAAATATTATATTTATTAATAGTTATGAACATTTTACACTGACAACTTGTACAATTAACTGACTCACCCTTGATGTACTTGTAGGAAATCTTATCAAAGTTTATGTTTCAAGACGTTCATTCTGGTGTAACACCGACATCTAACATCCTCCAACTAATCTCGGATAATTAGAGTGTGCAATATTAACAAGCCCATAGTCTTGGAACGCTGTATTATTCATAGTCTCTACACGCTGTGATCATTCTTACATCCGTAAACGACTGTTGATAATAAATTTATTTTGCTTAAATACCATACGTGTATTGGCCGCAGTACCAGTGTAGAAGAGTTTATTAACCCAAACTGGAGACCGTGGGTGTCGCAAGAGGATCCAGCCGGAAATTAAAACAAGAGATCAGCAAATTATAAGGGGCACCTTGCAGAGTGCCAGCACTTTGATATCTGCAAGGCACATACTTCCTACCATTTTCTAGAGCTTTGGAGCAGGTTATAGTCGTCCACGGTGCTTTAATACGTGGTGGACTTCATTTGTCCCAGAAATAGTTTCCATTTAGTGAGATTTGCAATTTAAAATTTCATAGGCGCCGTGACGTCGGTCGTCAAAATTAGTTTGGTGATTTTTAGTTAGTAGTAATTAAAAAAATTGGAAGATGAAATATAATAAAACACCATTTTTACATATTTTTTTGTTTAACAACAAAAATCTTTAAGTTTTTCCGATAAAATTTAAGCTTGGTCCCTCCTCCTGATATTGCTCTCTATTTCATCTCGAAGATTAGTCAAGACGGATAGACAAAAGATTCAGAAATGATTTTTGTTTCAGATTGTTGTTTCAGAGAGATGTGTTCAGATTTTTGTTTCAGAGAGATTCAGAAATGTGTTATAAGAGGCAACAGCGGGAAAGAACACCGGAAGACGGGCAGTAGCGTCTTCCAAATAATGACAATAAATAAATTAACCTTTATAAGTCAATCTAAGGTGAGGCCTATATTCAGAAGTGGGCTTTTGATAGGCCGTAACGATAATGGTAACGGATTGCTAAGTGGTGGTAGTTTTTACACAGCTAGATAGAGGTCTTGTCAAGAAAGCTCTAGCATTCTGTCTCATGTTGTGTTAGCACAACATAACTTGAAATATTGACTTACAAGAAATCAATTGGGCATTCAGTATAGTAATCGTAGAACCGAGTATGCTTTGTTCTGTTGATAATATTCAAAAACTATTTGTGAAATTAGTAGGTGAGGTCTTGTAAATTAGTTAATTAGATATCCTGCATGTTTGTGAGATTACTTTAAGAAAATATTATAACTTAATGATATAAATAAGTGGCGGACTTCAATTACTAATACGTGTACGCCCCTCAAATTCTGAGAGAAATTACATGGACCATAACACATAACATAACTGCTAGGTGCAGCAGCCATTACCATTACCATTATCGTAAGAGCCATGGTAGCTCAGATGGTTAGCGCTCGCTGTAAATTTCACAGTACGCGAGCAAATCGGGTTCGATCCCCGCCGGCACCAATGAAATTGTTAATTGCAATTTTAAGTGCTGATTTACCACGTGCTCGGCGGTGAAGGAAAACATCGTGAGGAAACCTGCATGTCTGAGGAATAAGAAGAAAAATATTTCGAAGACATGTGAAGTTCACCAACACGCATTGTGGCAGCGCGGCGGACACTTCCTTGCCCTAAAAGCCTCTCAGAAATGAGGGGGAGGCCTGTGCCCAGTAGTGGGACGTATATAGACTGTAACTTTACTTTAATTTACTTTAGGTACAGCAGTAAATTATGTCTGGTAGATGATGGACGAATACGTTTTACGCTAGTGAATATATTACTAATTGATGAAGCCCCGTTTTGTCTCACTGGTTATAGTAAAAATTTACTAAGTCCGGTAAGATCTAGTGGCGTTCGATTGTCGATAATGGAAAATATGAAGAATCATAGGTAATTGAAATTGATCATCTTTATCTTTATTCGTAAAATCTACCTGTTGTAGTTGGCAAATATAAATTTATGTCCAAATTGTAAGAAAATTACATTGTGAAAGTATTACTACAACTAAGTCTCTAAAGGTAACATTTAGGACACATACTGACAGACTAGTGATTTAAATGAACGACACGAGTATGAAGCATTAATGATGTTTGTAAAGCAAAATCCACGCGAGAAAAGCCGCGATTAAAAACTATTATAATATAAAACATATTATAATAATACCAAAATATTATAGTTAGTTCCGCCACGAACATAGGTCCATTGTCCATTTTTGCCAAATGCGCAACAGTATGAATCTAATTTTAGCCTCAAAGCGAAATTGCGCTTCGCTTATTATTCAAGAGCAAGTATGAAAAATTTGCAAGACTGCTCGTTTTCACAATAAATTATGTATATTATTTTACATGTATGTTAAATTTATTATTATATACACATGATAGTAAAGGTCACATGAATTAATTGTAGGTTATACATGACTTAATTCCTCTTTTCCTTTTCCAACTTCGGACAACCTGAATTTGGGTTCTTCACCCCTTTGTTTTCGATATACCACCCGTTAGAATTTAACATTTTCCTTCATCATTTGCAATACGAATAGCAAAGGAGTGGAAAAGTTTGCCAGAGTGTCTTTTCCTCCAATTAAAACGTGAGTCCTTGACACAAGTGTGAATAGGATTTGACTAAGTTAAGACGGTGCGATTTACCTCTTACGACTTCTTCACCCTTTACCACTACATACAATTTTTTTATAGGATAGGGTGACAAAAGAGCACACAGTCAACCTGATGATAAGTGGTTGCTGTGGCCCATAGACATATACATCTATCCTCGATTACAAATCAAAATGCAGATGCGTTGTCACCCATAAGGACCGAGATGGAATGCCTCGTTTCCAGTAAAAAGGGTCGCCGGTTCTCTAAACTCACCATACGAAACAAAGCAGCATTAAGGTATTATTTTACGCTGTTATTCTGTGAGAGTGTGGTCCTTCTCCGGTCGAGCCGACCCATTCATGCTACAACTATACTACTAATATAATTGCAGCATGACTCTACCACGTATGAAGAATAATAAGTGAAAGAAAAATCTTAGATTTTCTTCACTTACCTTAAAAACAGTAGTATGCTACCCACTCATGAGTATCCACTCATGCTGCAGCCATGAATCTTCTACTATTTTTATACAAATTAATGCATTCATGTTTCATAGTGCCTAAGGATTACAGAAAAACTTTAAATTTGTAAAAGGCTTATACGATACTAATAATATAAAAATTCTAATGTATTTAAAAAACGCTAAAATAGATACATATAAATTAATTTCTTCCTGGAAATAATTTAAGTTTTTTGTACTCAAAATGAATATAATTTTCTGAAATGTATGTGATAAGATTTTCCAACCACTCCAATAAATTTATCAGAATGAACTGGAGGGATAACGTATCGAATACACCCCAAAACGAAATACAAATAAAACATGTCGTCGACTATCACACCGAAACGTAACTTTATATTTGAAATATATGAATTTTCAATCCCTACGTTAACATCACGACGTAGCAACGGACACTTTTTTTTAAATTTAGAAGGATAATATTTTGTAGAAAGTGAATTGGTATATAGCCAAAATATTTTTATTGATAATTAGTATATTTTACAATTATTTAAAAGTAATTTTCGTCTCCTTCCAATTACGGCAAGATATACGAATGTATTTTATGGTTTCTTTTGTTAGTAGACCTTTGGCCTCGTATGCAGTTGAAAGAAAGAATGAAAGATGTTCTATTTATTCAACACTAACACTATACGAGTACGATATAACAGTATACGAGATTCATCACAACCATGTTATTTTGAAATTTTTAGCATACCATTTTCATCATGAGTCATACGTAAGATCGGACGCAGGCAAATTTTTATGTACCGCTCTATATATTGATCATTGAATAAAAGATAATTATAGTTTTTCCCAAAACTCAACTAAGAATGTTGAACGTACTCGTAAATCCTATTGATCTAAACTGTAATTCTCAGGGCGAGTGTAACCTACGCTCTCTAATCTGGCTGATTAGTGGACCTTCCAAGTCAAGCATTAAGTGCTGTCTTGAAAAAGACTTATGTCAATAAAATGAACAAGTAAAATCACACAGGTCAACGATAAACTAATTATTAATTCATTCATTACAACCCATTATAAGTCCATAGATGAAAATAGATCTCGGTCATAGATTGCTATATAAGTATAAGTCTGCCTTACACACCTCGCTTTGCGGGTAGGTTTGCAACTGCTGTTTTAATTTATTGAAGTAATATCAAAATAGGCTTTCCGTGTCCTATTTCAGTATCTTTGTCGTATTCTTACTATATGAGAAGATAACCCATAGGATTACCTTATCGAAAAAAATAACTTTCGATAAGGTAATCCTCTTTTGATGTTCAACTTTAACTTAAAAATACACACAACAAAAAAGAATACAAACTTAATTAAAAAAATAACTTACACTACGTTCTAATCAAAATCTAATGCAGTGTCAAGTAGGTACTAGTGAGTTAATTTAGTAGAGTGGATTTGCTCGTGCATTGTCATCGCTTGTTTATCGTCGACCGACCGTGGCTAGCTTAATGGTATTAAAGTTAAAGAATAACTGTTCTTTACACAGATTTTTGTCGTTTTTGAAAGTAACATTAGTTTCATTAAATAGAAAGTCCAAGAAAGGTTTCCTTAAGCCTCTACTGAACTGGTACTGAAATTGTATTAATTTTATATTTTCCTTATGAATTATATATATAAATTGAATTAAATAATTAAAATACTGCATCATGATTTCTTATATTTACGCGAACACTACACATTGAAATAATACTAGTTTTTACGGAATTTATCGCGTATATTTTTTAACTTTTTAAATACGCACGTTTCGAACGCTTTACAGCACTCATGGTCACGGGCAGGACTGAGATGTTCAACGTCCATATGTCATAGTTAACCGCGGTTACCATAGATTAAAATTTAACTTTAGTAAAAAGGGTCCCCAGTTCTCTACACTCACCATACGACACACAGCAGCATGCTACTATTTTACGCTGGTATTCTGTGAGAGCGTGGTCCTTCCCCGGTCGAGCCGACCCATTCGTGCTACAACTATACTACTAATGTAACTGCAACATGGCTCTTCCACATATAAAAAAATGTTAAATTCATCTGCTGAACATAAGGCTTCCACAAAGATTGACTAATGGAAAGGATTTGGCATTTGGCACGCTTGGCTGAAGTATTTTAAAATACTACTAGTTTTTACGGAATTTATCGCGTATATTTTAACTTTTTATATACCTTAATACCCGACGTTTCGAACGCTTTACAGCACTCATGGTCACGGGCAGGACTGAGATGTTCAACGTCCCATATGTCATAGTTAACCGCGGTTACCATAGATTAAAATTTAACTTTTGTTCCGATCTATGCAGTATGAACTTATGGTATCTGGAAGTCTTGCAGTTGTATGCTTGGGTTGGGATTTAATTTTATTTATTATAGGATCCCAAGCGGATGGTAGCACCCAGCCATCTTCTCTATTGAAATTAGGATGTTTTTTGATTTCAATAGCCTCGCGAATCACCCTTGGAAGGAATCGGTGTTCTTTAGCGAGGATCTGCGGTCTATCAAATCTGATGTAGTGACGGGGGCGATCCTGTACGTGTTCACAGACTGCAGACTTCCCGGAGCGTTGATTCTTCACATCAGCTATATTTTCTTTAACGCGGGTTTTTATTGATCTTTTAGTTTGTCCTATGTAGGAGAGACCACATTCACAATCAAGCTTGTACACTCCTGCATCTTGCAGAGGGACATTACACTTGACCGATGGTAAAAACTGACCAATCTTCTTCAGCGGCTTGAAGTATGTTTTGATGGAAGCGCGCTTCAAGATGTAGCCAATCTTGTCAGTGACTCCTCTAACATATGGCAGTACAGCAGGTACACGCTCGACTGTGGCCGGCTTCACTCGTTCACTGTGACGTAGGCGCGGGACTCGAAGCTTGTTGTCATGCAAAACTTGCTTGACATGGTGGAGCTCTGCAGCCAGGTGTTTACTATCACAGATCCCTTGTGCTCTCTGAAACAAAGATTTACCCACGGTAGCTAACTGTGAAGGATGGTGGTGAGAATCACCGTTTAAATATCTATCTGTACGGGTCTTTTTTCTATACACAGTATGGCTCAAGGTTTTATCAGGATTCCGAATTAACACGAACTTACGATTCACCGCGCAGATAAGGGAAACGCCACGGTAGTCATGGATACGTCAGATTATAATTCTAAAATACAAGAACTTTTGTCGGATGTAAGTACTTATAAAAAGGTTAAAAACGACCCAACAAAGATAATACCTACGTGCGCCAAATCACCAAAATTGTATGGGTTACCAAAAATACACAAGCCCAATGCTCCATTACGTCCCATAGTGAGCCAAATCGATTCACCAACTTACAGATTGGCTCAACACTTAGCGAAAATACTCTCACCACTCAGGGGACATACAAGAGCACACATAAAGGGTTCCTACCATTTTGTCAGCGAGATTAAAGACCTACATCTAGCAGACAATGAAACTAGGGTCAGTTTTGATATGCAGTCATTGTTTACATGCTTACCTGTTGAAGACTGCATCTCAATTGTAACTAGAAGGCTGGAAGAAAACAACATGCCCGTAGAATATGCAGTATTACTCAGACACTGCCTTACATCTGGCTACCTATTGTGGAAGGAGGAGTTCTACAAGCAAGTAGATGGTATGGCGATGGGCTCACCTGTATCTCCCATTGTTGTCGACATATTCATGGAAGACTTTGAGGAGAAAGCCCTGCTTAGTTCTCCCATAAATCCAAGTTTCTACAAGCGGTACGTAGACGACACTTTCACAATTCTACCTTTAGATAAAGTAACTGCATTTTTAGACCATCTTAACTCTATAAATTCTAAAATTCAGTTCACAATGGAGTTAGAGGCAAACAATTCCTTAGCTTTTCTAGATGTGTTAGTAATTCGGAATCCTGATAACACCTTGAGCCATACTGTGTATAGAAAAAAGACCCGTACAGATAGATATTTAAACGGTGATTCTCACCACCATCCTTCACAGTTAGCTACCGTGGGTAAATCTTTGTTTCAGAGAGCACGAGGGATCTGTGATAGTAAACACCTGGCTGCAGAGCTCCACCATGTCAAGCAAGTTTTGCATGACAACAAGCTTCGAGTCCCGCGCCTACGTCACAGTGAACGAGTGAAGCCGGCCACAGTCGAGCGTGTACCTGCTGTACTGCCATATGTTTGAGGAGTCACTGACAAGATTGGCTACATCTTGAAGCGCGCTTCCATCAAAACATACTTCAAGCCGCTGAAGAAGATTGGTCAGTTTTTACCATCGGTCAAGTGCAATGTCCCTCTGCAAGATGCAGGAGTGTACAAGCTTGATTGTGAATGTGGTCTCTCCTACATAGGACAAACTAAAAGATCAATAAAAACCCGCGTTAAAGAAAATATATTTTATGTGAAGAATCGACGCTCCAGGAAGTCTGCAGTCTGTGAACACGTACAGGATCGCCCCCGTCACTACATCAGATTTGATAGACCGCAGATCCTCGCTAAAGAACACCGATCTCTTCCAAGGATGATTCGCGAGGCTATTGAAATCAAAAAAACATCCTAATTTCAATAGAGAAGATGGCTGGGTGCTACCATCTGCTTGGGATCCTATAATAAATAAAATTAAATCCCAACCCAAGCATACAACTGCAAGACTTCAAGATACCATAAGTTCATACAGCATAGATCGGAACAAAAGTTAAATTTTAATCTATGGTAACCGCGGTTAACTATGACATATGGGACGTTGAACATCTCAGTCCTGCCCGTGACCATGAGTGCTGTAAAGCGTTCGAAACGTCGGGTATTGGTTAAAAAGTTAAAATATACGCGATAAATTCCGTAAAAACTAGTATTATTTTAAAATACTGCAGCCAAGCGTGCCAAATGCCAAATCCTTTCCATTAGTCAATCCTTGTGGAAGCCTTATTTATGTTCAGCAGATGAATTTAACATTTTTTTATATGTGGAAGAGCCATGTTGCAGTTACATTAGTAGTATAGTTGTAGCACGAATGGGTCGGCTCGACCGGGGAAGGACCACGCTCTCACAGAATACCAGCGTAAAATGGTAGCGTGTTGCTGTGTGTCGTATGGTGAGTGTAGAGAACTGAGGACCCTTTTTACTGGAAACGAGGCATTCCATCTTAGTCCTTAACAACGCATCTGCATTTCAATTCGTAATCGAGGATAGATGTAGATGACTATGGGTCACAGCAACCACTTACCACCAGGTGTGTGTGTGTGTGTGTGTTTTTTTTATAGGATAGGGTGACAAACGAGCACACAGTCCACCTGATGGTAAGTGGTTGCTGTGGCCCATAGACATCTACATCTATCCTCGATTACAAATCAAAATCAGAATGTTAATACCCATTGTAAAGAATTTAGATTTTAAAAATATTACCACAAGATATTGTAAAATGTTTCAAAACCCTTGATGTAAGGAAAACTGCAGATTAGTAGGTAGTAAATCAATCAATCAATCATCCTACTAATAATAATTAGGTAAGATAGGCTGTTGATTTTTCTAAGTCAATGGTTCATGATAAATAACGTTTCTAGTGATGACAAAATTCAATTAAAAATCTTTTATCTATTATCTGACTAGCATCAGAAGTACAATATACTCAAGATATACCTATCGTAGTATAATTTAATATCTGTAACACTAAAACCATCGTCGAGTTGAAACAAAGCAAAATACCCATTGGAGTGCAACGATATGCTAAATCAAATTATCAACGTCAAAGTGGAATGGTAGTTCGTGTATTATTCAAAAGCAATAATTAAACATTTTCTGTGCTGCGCTGCTCTCTGCTCTGCTTTGATATAATTGAAACCGTTAACTTATATTGATTTTTTGTATGAAGTGTTATTAAGTTTCCATTATAATGATGATAGTAACGAAGGGTTTTATAGTTTTCGAACGAGTAGAGTTTTAACCGTAAAGCAGCTTTTTACAGCATTTATAATTATTGCTGAAAGCTTGAAAGGTTTATTTAACTTGTACAAATTTATATTCATTGCCATAATAAAAGAACTATAACCGTAAACTTAAATTTTCATACAGTCCTACTCCTCGCGGTATAGTGCCATGAACGCTGGCTACGTTTCCTCGTTGTCAAAGGCCGTAAGATGGTGCCAAAGTGGCTGGCCGGCTTAAACTGAGCCAATCTTGATTTTTCATGTAAGTGAAAGTTCAAAAATTTACATTCGTCTTTGAATAAAAATAAAAATAGACACGCGTTGTGAATTGTGAAGACTCAGATAGAATGTCTCGTTTCCAGAAAAAGAGCCTTCGATTTCCATAACTGACCATAGGAATCACAGGAACATTATTCTTTTATCATTACTAGTTTAATGTAAGAGAATATTAGAGTGTAAAATACTTTTACTAATTTTAGAGGGGTATGGGGTGATCTTTATCGGCTCTAGTGGCTCAGGGTGACAGCAACGCATGCGGCCCTGGTTGCGAGTCCTGGATTCAAGAGCAACCTGAGTCTGTCATTAAAATTTGGGACAGTCAGGTAAAAATCAGCTGTGTAGTTGTTTACTCACTAAACGTTTTCTTCCTTAACCTCTCAGTGTGTTGAAACAACTTAGTCCGAACTATGGTCAAACCATAGAGTATAGTGGTCAGGCCAAGGACAATATTTTTATTAAATGAAGATAAATATAACTTGGAGTCATTACAACGTCCAAAAATTAAAAAAATATCTACAATTGAAATATCGAATTATTTGTATGAATGTCAAGGGAGGACTAGAGAAACGATGATTGCAAGACGTTTTCGATAAATAAAACGTTTTGAGAAATTATCAATTACCGGGTAGTGGCGGTGTATGAATATCTAGATCATCCCTTGGGTCTCGATAGAGGCGACTAAACTTGTGGAAAAGTGTTATTTTTAAATAACCGTGACCGTCGTTCCGGTTACAAAAAGAGTCAGTTAAAGGAACATTATAAAGACTTATAACGTGATTTTAAATGCGCATTTTAGATTTATCATTAGGGTTTATTTCAGTAGTGAATTTTTAATACCTTTGTCACTTAAGTTCTATTCTAATAATTATTTTTTAAATATACGAATTTTACCCAACCTAGCCGAGTACGAGTACACGGTACTCGACGTAGTTCCTTTTGTTTGGTACATCAGTGATAGGAGTAACAGAGAAAATAGTACAGTGGCGGAGCGAAAGAACAACGTCAATGAATTGGAGAGAGGGCGGTAATTTTATTAAGTGATCAAAATACTTTTGTGTGTAAAAAAATCATCAAACATCAACATCAAACAATTAACTGAGGAAATTCTCATAAACAAGTGCAATGGTTAAAAAAGTAACAAATAACAAAACCAAAAAAGTTTACTGAAAATAAAAAATTCAAATATTATATTTCACTTCTACAACTAAGGCAAATCTAACGAATATGTTAAAATCCAATATCTGTATGTTAAAATAAAATAACTGCTATGAAGATAGAAACAAGGGCTAGAAACTTTCTAAATTTCATAAAGAAAAGAAGTATATTATATAATTATACCTATAAACTAGGTAGGAACCTTTAAAAAATAAAAATAAAAATTCAATCATGAGTACCTCTATACTCTATTACGCTATCTTTGGCCAACGCCATTTTGGTTGTAAATAACTTCCCTTTAATATCCACTGTATATCGAAATTATAACATAAAACGTAATTATCGCACATTGGACTTTGTCGAATACGAAAATTTGTATTTGAGTTTTTACATGATTAATAGTGGGTATCTCACACTTTATATTTCATTTTCAGTTACTTCTGACTATTTCATACGTGAATTAAGTGTATGAAATTATTAAGAGACAAAATATGAGAAAATAACTTTTAAAACAGTGTAATTACTTAGCTTTTAGATAAAAAACTAACTACAAACATTCTTTTGTACCCACTTATATTTTTTTAATTTGTTGTTGACTTTTGCCCTCACGCGGCGAAGGAAAAGACTAAAGTATGAAGTAAACGCGATGTAGTAGTAGTAGGCAAAAGCAGAAACTTGTCATTTGAAGTAAATTCTCTTAATTTAAAGAAGCATAAATAACATTTTCAGAATTTTAATCGTATGTAGTTCTGAGCATTCTTATCTTTGGTTCTGAGAAATGTAATGTACTCTGTGGTTCTGAGGGTTCCCTTCTAAATATTACTATACTCTTTGTATAGGTCTACAAATTTATCGCGGGAAATCCACTTGTGGATCAGCAGGACTTTACAGATTAATATTGCTTTACCATAGATATGCTTATAAGATAAGCCTTATATACTACGGAATCGATAGATTGGACAGCGCACTTAGAGTAATTACATGCATACGTAAGCGCATTGACTCAAAATAAAAAGAAGCTTCGATTCTCTCTCACCCCACTAAATTATAAATAACCTACAGCCCAAACATTTCAATCGAACACAGATGGAGTAGTGTCAAACTTTTTAACGAATTCATCGATTTCCTACCCAGTGTTTTTATAGCAGAGATATAAATAAGCTTCCATTAAAATGGGAAAAGTGCATCGACGATAAAATCCTTGATATATATTATATATATATATATATATATATATATATATATATATATATATTAATTTAATACATAAAGGGTAATTTAATACGTGGAACCTAACAGTTTTAGCAGAAATTTAAAAATATGTTTATATGTACGTCAGACAATAACGTTAAAGCCTATTAAAGTCTTCTGCTGAACATAGCCTCTCACTTAGACTGCCTCATAGGGATATTTGTCATAGTTGCCATGCTTAGAAAGTAGGTTGGCAATCGCAGTTTTTATTTTTAGCTGTTATTAGGAAGGCGCTGCTGCTCATCTCTTGATTTACGGGAATATACGGGGTAGTGGATAGTCAAACTATTTATATATTTGTAGAATTAACTTCGTAGTCTTGGGTTCATATTACCTCATAAATCGTAATGATAAGATAATAGAAGACGAATAGACGCGTGACCTTGTCGCCGTTATGTGTTGATGAACATAATTCACCATTTTGTGATTTAGTTGCGCGGGGAACGTCGTACGTAAATTTATGTTATTATAAATTTATAATGGTGAACTGCAATATAATCAGTTGTATAAACTCATCAAGGACGTGTAATTCAACTAATAAAGGCAAAACATTTCATCGGTAAGTTGATTCTTTACCAATTATCATTGTTTTAACTAATTTATATCTAGATGAATACTTTACCGTGATATTTACCTTTTTAAACTTTCATTTATTACATTTTGTATTACACAATTACCATTGCTGCTTTTGTTCTACATTGACAAAATCGCTAAGCAATGTAATATGAAACACTAGATATTATTTTGCATTATGCGTATGTTTATAATACGGTAAGATGTGGCAACATCGGTTTTGGAAGTAATCGAGCGCCAATTCATTTCTATTTTCTTATTACTCGTACTACTATTTCTGTGCATATTATAGTCGTAGTCAATATATATTTTGAGAAAAATCAATGATTTTCTAGAGAGAAAAAAAAACAAGTTTTGACCAAACCTAATCGGTCCCAAATCGGGGTCCCATGTTTAACTGTGACTAATAACAAAAAATGGTGTGCTGTGTTTCTTGTATAGCATGTCGTCAAAGGCGACTTAAGGAATATTGAATTTGTGTAGGCGATAAACTAGTCACCTGTCATTTCTGTCACAATTTTGCATCTGAATATTCATATTTTGCCTAAACTTGGCCCTAGTAAGTCACTGATATTCGCACACTCCCTACAACCGGGGATTAGGCGACTTTTTACTACATACCTACATAGGTTTATGAAAGTAGTCAAGTAGCGTAACCCCGGCTACTGTCCCTTTTATATGGTTATGATAATGGGGAGCACTTTAACAAATGTGTACCATCGCACGTGTAACAGCGCGAGATATGTAATCAAAAATTTGAAATTTATCATTGTAATCAAAATCGATTAAAGAAACACAATGACGGAAACAAAAACCTCTATCTATCTCTATGGAAAAAATATGCTTTTACCATGTAAATATTGCCTATGGCAACTGCTCTTCTGCATCAGCCTATAATAGTCCATCATCGGACATGGGCTTTCACTATGGGAATTATTTGCTCTAACACCACATTAGACAGACGGATTGACGGTTGCTGCAATAATTATTATAATTTCAGACTTAATTTTGGTCAAGGCTGTCTTAATGAAGACTAGACATCTAGCAGCACAGGATTATAGTACTAGCGTATATGGGCAAGCACAGGTAAACTTTTTATACCCTTACTCTCTTAGTCCGATGGAATGACAATCCGACACGACAGGAGGGTAATCAGGTGTAAGACCAACGGGTTTACGCGCTTTCCGAGGCACGGGAGCCGTCAACTTTCTGACTCCGGGCTGGTACTGAGAATTTCTTGATAGAAAAACTCCATTAATGATTTATTTAGCCCGACCCGGGATTCAAACCCGGGACCTCATGCTCTACCATAGGTTTTACATCTATGCGCTGATTCCATCGCCGATCAGGGTATTTTGTCTTTACTTACGAGATAGTATGCCGCTGTTTATCGAAGGTTATGAGATTCCCTTAGCCGTGTCTTACAACACCCATGGGACAAAATGGTGTGATAGATTTCCTCCGCCTCTTACAAACGACATGGAACTAAATACTAAGCCAGTAATTGTTTATAATCTAATATAGTTATAAAACAACCTTGACACCTTGCCCTGACGAAACACGCAGGCAATTGATGTATGCAGATTGCTCAGGACCTTATTTTGTGGCCTCTAATCTAGGCCCATGTTCAGCAGCAGACTTGTGATGTGCTGTAATGATAGTGTGATTATCATAATATAATAAATTAATTACAGACATGTACCGTGCAAACTGAGCAATTTTAGTATTTGCAATTATGCATTCCCAGCTCTGATGTGATTGCCCTCGCGCCAGTACACGAGGGGATGCGCAGTAAAATTTAATATTTATACCACAAGCGCGGCGAAATAGCATTGCAACTAGATTGTTTCGTTGCTTATTTAGAAAATTGTTTCCATGAGTTTCTTTGTGATTGTTAAGTGGAATAAGTTGTACTTTTGTGCAGTTGACAATTCTAGAATGGGTATCTCTTATACGGTGGTAATATAAAGCTATAAAAAACCACCTCTTAACAGTGGCGCGATCTTTGTGTTTTATGAATTGTTTTACTTGCTATAGGATACGATAGCTTAGTCTCTCTGTAATATTGCAACATGTGGTAGAGCCACACCGCAGCTATTTTAAGGTTGTAGCATGAATAGATCGGCTCGACCGGGTTAGGACCTTGTCCTCACAGAATACCAGTGTAAAATAGCAGATTAATGCTACTGTTTCGTATGGTTAGTGTAGATACCCAGATACCCTTCTTACTAGAAACGGGGTATTCTATCTTAGTCCTCAGGGGTGACAACGGATCTGCCTTTTTTATTCTTTATCGAGGATGATGTCTATTGGCCACAGTATGCAGTTACCATTAGGTTGACTGTGTGCTCGTTCATCACTGAAAAATAACTGGCTTATATTAAGTTCCATGGGTTATATGCAATTCATTTAAGACTCAAAAATCATTTCTGAATCTTTTGTCTATCCGTCTTGACTAATCTTCGAGATGAAATAGAGAGCAATATCAGGAGGAGGGACCAAGCTTAAATTTTATCGGAAAAACTTAAAGATTTTTGTTGTTAAACAAAAAAAATATGTAAAAATGGTGTTTTATTATATTTCATCTTCCAATTTTTTTAATTACTACTAACTAAAAATCACCAAACTAATTTTGACGATTGATATGTTTCTGTCGTGCCGTCTAAACCGATTTCGGGGTGGGAGCGTCGGCTTACCGTTTTTTATGAAATTTTTGGCCTGTAAATTGCAAATCTCAATAAATGGAAACTATTTCTGGGACAAATGAAGTCCACCACGTATTAAAGCACCGTGGAACGACTATAACCTGCTCCAAAGCTCTAGAAAATGGTAGGAAGTATGTGCCTTGCAGATATCAAAGTGCTGGCACTCTGCAAGGTGCCCCTTATAATTTGCTGATCTCTTGTTTTAATTTCCGGCTGGATCCTCTTGCGACACCCACGGTCTCCAGTTTGGGTTAATAAACTCTTCTACACTGGTACTACAGCCAATACACGTATGGTATTTAAGCAAAATAAATTTATTATCACCAGTCGTTTACGGATGTAAGAATGATCACAGCGTGTAGAGACTATGAATAATACAGCGTTCCAAGACTATGGGCTTGTTAATATTGCACACTCTAATTATCCGAGATTAGTTGGAGGATGTTAGATGTCGGTGTTACACCAGAATGAACGTCTTGATACATAAACTTTGATAAGATTTCCTACAAGTACATCAAGGGTGAGTCAGTTAATTGTACAAGTTGTCAGTGTAAAATGTTCATAACTATTAATAAGTATAATATTTTATGACAATGGAGTAGGTAAGAATTTTGACTTGTTGACTTACAAACCTACTATTTTACTATAACTTTTATGCGTGGTAGAGCCACGCTATATATGTATATATTGGTAGTATAGTTGTAGCACGAATGGGTCAGCTCGACCGGGGAAAGACCACGCTTTCACAGAATACCAACATAAAATAGTAGCTTAATGCTGCTGTGTTTCGCATGGTGAGTGTAGAGATCTGGAGATCCTTTTTACTGAAAACGAGGTATTCCATCTTAGTTCTCATTGGTGACAATGCATCATTTTCACCAATGAGCAATGCATTTTGATTCATAATCTAGGATAAATGTAGATTTCTATGGGCCACAGCAACCACTTATCATCAGGTGGACTGTGTGCTCGTTTGTCACCCTATCCCACAAAAAAAACCTCAGTTTAAATTTTTCGCCACTAACATGAAATTATCAGTATTACCATAACTTAGAAATAATTACCCCTTAGAACTGTTATCAATCTCTTCCAGACAACCCAAAAGAATAATTAAATAAAAATGACCAAAAGAATAACAGGTAGGTGCACTAAACTAAGCAAAGATACCGTAAAGTTTTGACATTATTATGCACACATATTGGCTTAAACTCGATTTGATAGAGTAAGGTTTATTGACAATTAAACCACATTCAATTATCACACCAGAGGATTCAGGTAGAATGCCTCTTTAGAAGTAAAAATTCCAGATTTCGTCACTCATTATACGAAAAAAGCAGCATTGTGCTGCTAAATCACGCTGGTAGTTCTGTGTGAGGGTGGTCCTTCCCCAGTCGATGCATTCCAATCATATTGCTATCATAATAAACAGTTTTAGTTAATTGTTTCAATTTTAAATATTAGAGCAGTTACTTTATCATGTAACTGTCAAATATTAATTATTCCAATCTCGTAACAAATTGGTAACAGATAAAGCTTGTGTCAGCTAATTTATTAAGATGTTTTTTGTATATTTTTCATATTAAATTTGTTTAACATTTTACTATTTTCAAAATTTGTATCAATTATATTATATATTATTCTGTTTGATACACTTATTAATTTCCATTTTTGTATCCACCTATTACAGTCTATAAAAACCCAATGCTGAAAATAGGTTTTCTTCATAGTTTGCTCCATAGGAGGGATTATTACCATAGTATTTTTGTATATCCAATTTTTTTTTGTATGCAAAATGGTTACTTAAAATTTATTTTACGATTGTGTGTTGACGCTTTGGGAATCTGTTAGCCACATGGTTTGATTTAAGTAAATAAATAATTAAAGACAATGGAAATCATAGATTGTTAGTTGTAGCTGATTTTCAAATTTTTTATCTGTTTTATTTAACACATATTTTCAAATTTTTTATCTGTTTTCTTTAACACATATTTAATGTTACATTGATATAAATGTCGACGAAAGTATGAAAACAATAAGCATTTTACGTGATTAATAGTGATAAATTAGACAAGATGATTTAGCTAAAATGGAATAATGTATAACGAATGGTACGGGCATTAAAAGGCTTGATAATTAATTTTAATTACATTTATCGCAACAGCCTTTGAATGACTGGTAGCTTTTCAACATAACGCAACGCAGAGTTGTGTCTAACGAAGTTTGTATTTGTATAATCGAACTGAGTTGTTTATATGAAGTAGTCAGTGATTCCAGTACGATGTTTGTTTGCGATATTTATCTAGTGCGATGTTTGTTTGCGCAAGGTCATCCAGTTAATATGTGAAAAGGTGTTTCGTCTCCGCTAACTTGTATTTCTTTATTTTTCATGACGTCATTTTGCATGTATCTTTATTTTTCATATTATATTTCTTCTGGTACTACTTCTCCAATGGTATGGTAATCCTCTTTGTTTTGCTCAATAATCTGCCAGTTCTCACATATTTTTTAACTTATTATAAGCCAGTGCTTAACCACAATCCCACCTGGTGGTAAGAGGTGATATAGCTGTAGATGGTAAATCGCACTGTCTTAGCGTAACAACAGCCTATTAATTCTTGCTTTGAAGACGCCCGTATTGTATTCGGACTGAAAAATAGGCGCCGGAAAATTATTTCACTACTTTGCTGAACGCATTAAAAATATAAAAATGAATATGTCATGACGAGAATAAAAAAATATGCTTGGTGCAAAAATTAGGAAATAACGTTTTTGAAACTATATTGGAAATAAAAAACGATGAACCGGAATTCTATTATACGTTAAATTAATTTTAACTAAAATATCAATGTAAAGAGAAGGGTAGCAAAACCTACGTAAATTGATACACTTTGTTGGTTCACCTCATTTCCTTGATTAGTACGCCCGCAGGTTATAATAACATTAATGTGGGGAACGTCCGAACTGTAAACTTGTTTTCGAGGGAAGGGATGAAACACGCCTGTAACTCCTTTGTTAAGTAACTAGTATTATTTTTTTTAAAAAATGAAAAAATTAGAATAAAAACATAAGTTATAATTCCAGTAAACTCTTATAAAGTTTTTAAATAATGAGTAAGTATTAAAGCTATTATCAAATAAATTTACAACTAAATCCAAACACGCCGATATGTTGCTGCTGTTGATGTAGCTGTTCTCATCCGCGTTTATTTATTACGATTGGATTTCAATAGTTTTTATTATTTGCGCGGCACCCTAATTCTTTTTCTAAAATAAAAGTATTTCCTTATAACATCAGCTATCTACCAGTGAAATTCCTGTGAAAATCCAGCCATTCCAAAGACTAGCTAAAACAAACAGATAGACCGAGAGACAAATATTTTAAAAATATTTTTAAATACCGTATGTATTTTCATATGCTTTTAGTGAAAAGCTTTCATTTTTTTAATTACAAACAGATACTTTAATTTTATTTATTTCTATAGATAATGATTATTTATATGGTATGGTACAGGGTAAGTTATATTGGTTTTTTTTGGGTTGGTCTTTTCTTTTTACTAATCTGAAGTCGGCTTTTTCTTTTAATTTAAGTAATTTTTCAAAATAATTAGCTTTTTGCGTTTTATTTTAACTTTTTTCTATTATCAATAAAACTGTGGTATTTACGGTGAAAAAGTTTTCATCCCGTTCGCTTTCTCGTTACTATTCTAAAAGACTTATAAACGAAACGCTTAGACAATTGTGTTGCGCCTGAATGGCGTAATGAATTTATTTTAAGCATAGAAATAACTTACAAAATTCTACTAATATGAGAACAAAGAATGAAGAAGAAAGATATACACTGCACTAAAAGTTTGTCAGTGTGATGACTTTGATGACAGGATAGGGACGATTACTTTCTACATTATTTTCTTGTTGAAGGAATTACGCTTTTTTTATAGGAAAAGGGTGACAAGCGAGCACACAGTCCACCTGATGGTAAGTGGTTGCTGTGGCCCATAGACATCAACATCTATCCTACTTTGCGAATCAAAATGCAGATGCGTTGTCAGCTTTGAGGACTAAGATGGAATGCCTCTTTTCAGTAAAACGGGTCTCCGGTTCTCTACACTCACCATACGAAACACAGCAGCGTTAAACTGCTATTTGACGCTCGTATTCTGTGAGCCAACCCATTCCTGCTACAACGACACAATTAATATAGCTGCAGCATGGCTCTACCACGTAAAAAGTTATTCACAGTCTTTTTTAAATTCATTCATTTTGAAATGTAATTACAAAAAATACTATTAATAATTAATCAGTAGGCACATGTAACAGCACAGTTTATTTACAAACCCAAAAGTTCCGAGCAAGAGCCTGCCGGAGTATTAAAGAAAAAGTAAATTTAATCCTTATGCCGTAACTTTCGTTCAAAAAGAACACTCTTTTACAAAGAGCCTCTTTGCCATGACTGCGTCAAAAAGTTACGCGTTCCTTGCCACAAATTCGTGAATAAAGGAGGTGGTAAGCAATATTTCATTTTGCATTTCACTATTTTCTCTCTGGATTCGGATGTTAGAATTTTTAGAAAATTAGAGTAAGTTTATTTGAAGGTGTCTTTACAACCTTGATTGATAAAAATTATATATGTCTTACTTAGTAGACAGCATTAAATTTTATTGACATTTATTTCCGTTTCCGCTCTTCTCTCTTATGATACATGACTTCTCTCTTATGATATGATTTCTCTCTTATGATGCTTAAGTAAAACATCGGTAATGTAAAAATGTAACTTTCATAGTTAACATTCTGCTCCATTTTATAACAACAGATAGATGCTAGATTTTTCAACACTGATGATATTCGTTCAGTCTGAATGTATTTCTCCTAGTTCCTCCTTCTTTCTGAAGTTTTCATTTGGGACAATTCAGTTTATTTTTCACTCATACCTTAAAATTCAAAAAGTGGCCGCGCGCTGGATTGCTCAAGAGACGCTCAAAAGAAAGCAAAAGTTGAAATTTTAACAATAATTGAAGAAGATCCAGGTTCTTTTTGGACTTGTTCTGCAACTGTAGGTGAAGCTTGCGTACACTCCGGGAGTGCCGGCAGAAGTGAAAACTTGAATATAACATTGTGCATTTTTGATATTTTGGAATGGTTAGAGAATAATTTTGCACGAATTGCTTTAATTATCAGTATAAATGTACTATCATTTATGTGGTAGAATACAATATTTATTTATTGCGCTATCGTACACAAACATGACAAGTTATATTACATTAAAAAGTTTATCTCTCAGAAAAATCAACTTCCATCCATAATTTGATCGACTTTTTCACCATCATTATTACCAGAACCATCATCGCCAATCTCTAAAACTGATACGATCGGTTTATGATAGCTGAAGTAAGAAACGAACAGTATTCAAACCTGTTTAAATGTCTGATAAAGACCGCATCAGTAGTTTTGTATTTCGTTGTGCTAAGATTGCGACCATTTGACATAGTTAAACCAAATTCATTATTTAAAAATTCAATTAATAGTTAATTTGTATCGTCTGCAAAGTTTATGTTGAAATCTCCACTGAAAATCATTGGCAATTCATCAAAGCTTTTTCCAAGCAATGCAGATGCGTCATGAGAATAAATGAATAAATTTTCGTACAAGAAATCTCGTATATCACGCAATGACTTATCTGTAGAGATGTAAACAGCAACCATAATAATGAACTCACTATCACCAGAGTGGCAACGACTTATACAAATATCACGATATCAGAAACAGTAGCATTAAACATGCTATTGTATTTCACATGCACATCCGTATAATTTGTGCAATAATGAACTCCATGGATGCGCGAGGCACGCTGTGACACACATGAATATTCACGCAAGCGCCCTGCACCGTCTAAACGAAACAGCAGGCGCAGGCATATTCCTCCCCCCCCCGAACGGGTTCCCGCCTTGTCGTGGCGGGGGGGCTTAGAAGCCGTGGCTTGGTCACCCACGGCGAAACAAAGAGGAACCCATATAGCTGGTCCGAGGTGGAGGGCCGGCCCGAGGTGGCCACTCCGAGTGGGCTTGGGAAGCCCACTTCGGATGTGTGTTGGTGGACTGCGGTGAGAGGTGTGTCCTCCCCACCTACCGCTGCAGCCGAGGTGGAGTCGCGGAGGAAGAGGAGTGTTGGTATGGCGATGCGCCACTCGCCCTATCCTCCGCGACTCAAACGGGGCCGCACCGTTGATGCGGTGGTGATGGGGCTGCGGGGGGAGAGGATTGTCGGTAATTCGAGGCGCCGCTCTCCCTATCCTCCGCAGCCGAATCTTGGTTGGCGGCGGAGCCATAGACCAGATCCGCCGCTGGGGTCGGGAAGGCTAGTACTTCTAGGTGCTCGTTTTTCCTGGCCCCATGGCCTTCGCGCATCGGACGCGGGGGCGTCTGTTGCGCGGATGTAATTGGAGGCCGTGGAGGAAGGCGTGCCATGTGTTCTGGTGCGCCTTGCTTGGAAGGGAGAACGGGGAGGAGTATTCCTCTCCCGATGAGGTGCTGCCATGGGGCGGCAGTCGCTGGTGGGGCCGCGGATGTGTGCGAAAGCGTTCCCGTAGCCCTGCCAATATGCGACGAAGGTGGAACACCATGGGGTTTTAGTCGGTGCGAGTCCGACATAACCCGTCCTTGCCCCCGCGAGGCGGGTATGCGTAGGCATTTCCCCATGTTAAAAAAAAAAAAGGCATACATTTTCGCCACGCCATAGAAAGAGAGGGGGATACTTTCTCCCCTACGCCGCGCCGGCTGTCTACTCTCCATCCGTCTTACGAATTTTCGATCAGTTCACGTGTCCTGACGCGAGTTTAACATTTTTTACCCATTACAAAAAAGTGTACAACGCTGCTAAAGAAGTATTCACTTCAATAAATAGCCTCTGTCTTCCGAGATGCGGTAAATAAAAAAATGATGATCGACTGTTTAAGTAAAAGAGAAAAAAATAACCGGTGGTTAATATGCATTATTAATCAAAAAACTACGCAAAGGCCTAAAGAATAAACGTCGAGGAAAATTGCATGCTGGAGAGCTTTTTCATCATGATAATTAGCTTGCCCATCGATCTGAGGTTACTGGCACTGCCATCCGAGCTACTTGGTTTTAGCTGATGCAGAACCCAACATATTCCTCGAAATGGTTCCAAGTAATTTTCACCCTTTTATTCACCTGAAAAAGCACTTGCGTTGTATAAAATTCGACGGCGACGATGAGGTGATGCGTACTGTAGAGGCCTTTGTCGAGTCCTAGGATCAAGCCTTTTTTCCAAGGCATATGGTCTTGGAAAATCAACCAGCAAACAATCATTCAAAAAAAAAAAATTCGGCGTTGAAAAAATAAATATTTAATTGCGTTTTCAAAAACTTATTGATCAACCTAGTATAAAGTTAGTTAGTATTGTGGCAACAATTTATATTATTCTGCGTTTTTATGTTGAATAATATTGTTAAATATCTCATTATATTAATAAAGGTTATAATCATATAAGTAAGCATTAATTTCTTCTTTTATTTTTTTTAACTCCCCGCTAAGAATCAAATCAATCTTAACGTTCTGAGGTCACAGGAAGCCACCCGGACAATTTTTCGATGGTGTCTGTACATACGTTTGTGTGTATAAATAATAAATGTGTATAGAATAATTTTTGAATGGCTTGACCGATTAAAATGAACAAAGTGGATTTCCAAAGTGTTTCATTAAACTTAGATTTCCTATGACTTTTAACTAATTCGGACCAGTATATTTTGAGAAATCTCCAAAATAAAAAATTTGAAGAACTGTTATTTTAGAATAACTTTTAAACGGCTTTACCGATCGATTCCAAAAACTAATTAGCTTTTAATCTTGAAAAACCACGTCGATCGCCGCCAGTCCGTTTGAAATCGGTTGATTCGTTCGTGAGATATCGTTAACGAAATATTTTGAAAAATTTTTTTTTATTTACTCCGATATTTCATATTCAACGTCATAATTTGGTGAAATTCGGAGCATCCTTCGTCAACCCAAAGCAAAAAAACCCAAACGTCAAAGTTCCAGGGATGTTCTTCAGGGTCAACCAATTTAAAAAAAAAAAACCTTACACTAAGATTTTCTCCTGTATCGTGGAAGCAGTTTACATACATAAATTGCACAAAGACAAATATCCAGACTCGGTACAATTACATGTAGGCGTTACAAAAACTTGTTCCGTGCGGGATTCAAACCCGCGGCCCTTAGTCAAAATTAAAATGAATAAATAATAAGCAACGAGCAATTTATTTTTGAAATGGTGCAGTGGCGGTGTAAGAATATCCACTTCCGCATGTCGTCTCGTGGATATCGTAAGGAGCGCGACAGATGTATATATGTCAGGAGACGGGCAGCAGTCTACTAAACAAAAATTTAAAAAAAATTCTGCGGTTGCCGCAACTATGGCGAATATTTCCCTAGTGAGACATTCTGTTCAGCAGTGGACTTTGTCTGACGGTAACGACAATTGATTTTTACATACCCTCAATGTAATATGTACCAAATTTATTTTTAATGCCATATCCAAACAACATTCTTTCGTTAGTCTATTTAAAAAGGCGTTTATAAGTTTCCTATGAAATGGAGTGCGGCACCCCGCAGTTTAATATAACAACTCATCTGTTCACCTTGCGAAGAATATGCCAAACTTTCACACGTCAAGTTTTTGCATTTCAGGTTGGATTTTTTACTGAGCATCCCTGGATGAAATGAGGGTACGTAAATTTCGTAATATCTCTCAAGTTTAAATATGTTTTCGCATGCTATTGCAAGCTCGCTTTTGTGAGGGAAAATGAAGAGCGATTTTTGGGTATATTTGACGAAAGGCAGCTTTTAACGGGACTTTGGAAAGTTATTATAAAGGGCTTTAATCCGAACAAATAAATATTAGGTTTTTCCTATGAAATTGCCGTTTTTTATGAAATAATTAACTTTTTTTCTATATTTTTTATTTCTATTAATCAAGTAATTACCCATGCAGTCGACGCATCTTTGCCAACAGCAATGCCACTGGTATGTTAACTCATGCCCTTCTTGCAGAAATCTACTGGATGGGAGGCAACAAACTCTTCAAAGGCATTTTGTACTGCCTCTCGAGTATTAAAGTTTTTTCTTACCAAGAAGTTATCAAATTTCTGGAAAAAGTAGAAATCTGTAGGCGCAAGGTCTGGTGAGTACGGCGGATGATGAAGAGCTTCCAACCCCAGCTCTTATAAATTGGAGACTGTCTATCGTATTGTCGTGTCGTGTTGTCGTGCAGGAGCAGAGGGGACGATCGATTGGTCAAAGCTGGTTGGAGACGTGCAGGCTTCTCCATCGTTTTGTTCAGTTCTTCACTGTACACACCTGCAGTTATGTTCGATCTCATTTCGTAAAAAGCTATGGTGAATCACACCAGTGCTAGATCACCGCTTTGATTATCATTTTCTAGGGGCAGTTTTCGTTTAGGTCATTGTTTAGGTGCTGAACCAGGTTCCAACTACGGTCGGCCGGTTTAGCCTCATAACCTCACATGGAATATTATTCCCATCTCTGGGTCTGGGCTCCTCAGAGCCAGCTCATACCATTTGATCGCATCCAGCGTAGAGCGGTTCGAAACTTCGATGCCCGAGCTTTTTCCGATCCCTTTGCTTATTGCAGTTGCTGTTGTTGCAGTCGTCCATGAGAAGCGGTCGACACTTACCATCAGATGAGCCGCATGCTCTCCTAACAATGCAATTCCAAATGCTTTCATTTGTCACAAAAAGTTGTTGTTGTTGAGCAGTGTGAGTCACGACGCGTACTTTGCGCTGATGATAATTGAGTTCATTGGGTACCCATTTGTCAAGCATTTTTCCCTGTCAATTTGGCGCAAATGGACCAATATTGTTTTGATACTAACGTCGAAAGCTGCTGGTAATTCAGCCGTAGATTGAGAACATCAGCTTCCACAGTTGCCTTTAATTTTTCATTGTCAACCAAAGTTTTCAATCGACCACGGGGTTAATTTTTCAGGTTAACATTTTCAGAACAAAAGCATTGGGAAAACCAATAACAAGTGGTGCGTTCGTTTGTAGTATTCGCTATGTAAACGTCGTTGATGTTTCGTGCTACTTACACCGCATTGCTGCAACGACGGTACTCATGTTCAATAGTTACTCGAAATTTTCACGTATCCATACTGAAAATTTCGAGTAACTATTGAACATGAGTAGCTGACGATAAAGATTAATATGCTATGAAAACGTAACGCAAATCAATAAAAAAACGACTAATTTTGACAAATAATTTCATGTTTCTAAAATAAAATTAATTTGAAATTAGAATTTTTAGTGAACAAAAATAATTTTGATTTCAAATGGCTAGTACTGCAGAACGGAAATTTTATATACCTATTACATGTATTCAGTTAAAATAATAATACCATTCTTTATATATATATAGTATATATATTATATATATATATATATATATATATATATATTATATATATATATAGTAAAAATGTTCGTCAATTTTAACAAATTTAAGAATTTGGTTGAATGAAAAAATTAAAAAAAGAGGTAATTTCAATAGATATTTCTTCTTCTTTTTTATTTCTCTTTATGCTCATGTAAATAGTGGGTCTGTAGCGTATGATAATTTTTTCCATAATAAGTTAATGAATGGAGCCGTGGTAACACAGGGGCTAAACGCTCGCTGTAAACTTAAACAGTACACGAGCGACCTGGTTTCGAAGTGGGCACCAATAAAATGACGGTGAATGAAAACATTGTAAGAAAACTGCGTGTCTAAAAAAATTCTAGAGGAATCGTGAAATCCGCCAACAGGCATTGAGGCAGCACGGTGGACACTTCATTGTCCTAAAACCCGTATAGAAATGAGAGCTGCCCTGAGCTCAGGAGGAGGATGTATCTAGGACTAGGACGTATATACGTCCTATGACGTAAATATACTTTTAATATGTTGTTCATTAGGTAAATTTTATGATAAATTGTTGAATAGTTATTAATTAAGGCGTATAGTGGTGGTATAAGAATGTCCACTAGCCCATATTGTCCTGTGGTTGTCGTTAAAGACGACAGAGGGAAACAAACAAATAACAACAAAAAAAAACTGCATTTGAAAATCCTTGAAAATATCATCACCACAAAGCAATCTACGAAGGAGTTCTATTTTCAGCAGTGGACATTTGATAAGCTTTCCGGTACTAAACTTGTATCAGCTTTAGACCAATTAGACATTGTAAATCACAAGCGACGCTAATTAATTATCACTTGGAACTTCCCAATCGAGAAACAGTGGTAAAACAACTTTAACAAATTAACACTTCAACTGACAGCGACAGTTTGCGTCGGAGAACACAACAACTTTGCATCGAAACATGTGCAAGTCGCTTCTAAAACATTCTAATCAAACAGACTTTAATTAATTTGTTAAAATTAAAAATGCGAAAACCAGTAATATAACGGTTACATGATAGAACCATGCTGTAGTTATATTAGTTGTATAGTTGTAGCACGAATGGGGAAGACTCGACCGGGGAAGGAACACGCTCGCACAGAATATAACAGCAGCTTAATGCTGCTATGTTTCGTATGGTGAGTATAGAGAACCGGGGACCCTTTTTACTGGAAACGAGGCAATCCATCTTAGTCCTCACGGGTGACAACGCATCTTCATTTTGATTCGTAATCGAGGATACATATAGATGTCTATGGGCCACAGAAAACACTTACCATTGGGTGGACTATGTGCTCGTTTGTCACCCTGTACTATAAAAAAAGACGTGTGGCACTCGGGGACTGCCGCGGTAAAGCTATTGCATAGCATTTTGTATCAACTTATGCAATTATAATTATTAATATAAGGACTACGTAAATATTCAGTACAGCAAGATTGGAAGAAAAATGACGTCTAAATATTTTTTCGTATTTAGTAAACGAATAACTAGTTGGTAAATTAATCATGATATATATCTTTTTTTTTTTCGCCGGAGACTAAAATGATATTGCTTTTTTTCATAATTGCAGATTCTGTGGATTTATTTCATTATTTTGAACAATATACGAAATTTAAGTGACTAAAATTAAATCTAATCTGAACCAGAATCATAAAAACTGTATTATTCGTGCTAAACGAATCCAATAAATATCTGTTATTTTTGTCTCCTGCGAAAAAAACAGACTATAGGAATCTATCGAATACCTACATAAACAAAATATCACCTATAAATAAAATATTACAAAGCGGAATAACTAATAAGATTGGCAACGTCGCACTATACAAAGGAATTGCGTAGATGGCACAAGTCGCGGGCTCGAACTCATTGGTGGGCGCGGCCAAAAAAGCACGTTGTCTCACCTGGCATCGTGCCACTCGTACTAAATTATTAGGCGCTGCGTTATCGCTTTATACTATACCTCTATGGCTCTATAGATACCTAATATAGATTGCTTATTTTATTATGTTTAGTTTTCACCGCGTGGTCATGCAGCGATCACTCAAGAGTTCACGACGCCGAAGTATGAACTGGAACAGTCATCGCAGTTTATATCCGTACTAGCTGTTGCCAGCGGCTTCAAACGCATGAACTCGAAAATTATCCCACAGGAACGAAATACCTGAATAAACGGTATCAAATGTGTTATTCCAGACTAGGTATAACCTATCTCTGAGCTAAATATCATCCAGATCCCTTCAGCTGTTCTGGCGTGATTGAGTAACATACATCTATCCATCCAAACTTTCGCATTTATAATATTTAGATAATAATTGTAATTAGTTCTGCCTACCTATAAATTGTTTTCAAAAATACTTACCTGTCTTCTTACTTTTTTTTATATACACACAATATCACTAGATGTAAACACATGTTTTATCAAGACAAGTGACCCGTCAAGACTGTTTCCTTAGTACCGACGTACTTAGGCAGGTAGGTAGGCAGTTTACATTTTAGTGTCCACGACGCAGCGACAGTTTGTCAAATTTTGTTGTATAGTAGGTTATGGGTATTTAGGTAATAACAGTAGGTTATGTATGGAAATATTAATAAAAGGTAGGAACCATACCTGTTATTAATATTTCGATACATAGTGAATCTGATTTTATAAATTAATAAGTGTTTTTTTTTTACCTACCTCCGAAACAAGAGAATTATTTTTTATAGAATAAGGGTGACAAACGATCACACAGTTCACCTGATGGTAAGTAGTTGCTGTTAATTATTATATCATCAGTGGATTAATATTGAAATTGCTAATTGGAACTAAACACGCTTTGTAGCTTCCTCAACTAAACCGATTGCGCTATTTGTAGGTTAACAGCCAGTGATTTGAAGCATTTAATTTGATACTGTATATATTTGATATGTATTTAAACTAGTAATACGAGAAAGATGGCTAACAGTTCAATCAGGACGTCTAATCTTAGAAATCTAATCAATCGTAAATACAGTTAATTAATTTTTAATATATTTGCCGACTTCTTATAAGATCTCTTAAATATATTATGTATACTTAATTCGGAATCAAGATGAGCTCGAAAATGAAAGAACCATGCTCTCACACAATACAAGTGTAAAATAACAGCTTAATGCTGCTGTATTTTGTATAATGAGTATAAATAACCGACGATTTTTTTTACTGGTAACGAAGTATTCTAACTTTGGTGTCAAAACGCATCTACATTTTGATTCGTATTAGAGGACAGAGGTAGGTGTCTATGGACCACAGTATCCACAGAGCATCTGCTGGGATGTGAACTCATTTGTCGTCTACCTTATTCTATATAAGACAGGTTAATAAGTCCAGCTTCAGTTAAAAAGTTTAAAAATTAAAAAGTAGTTAAGCAACCCACACTTCCAGGTTCAATCCACGCCAACACCAAAAAAACGTGCTAATTGTAATTTTAAGTGCTGATATACCAAGTGTTCGGCGGTAAAGGAAAACGTGGTGAGGAATACTGCATATCTGAGGACTCAATATACTTCAGGGATGTGAATACCTCCAACTCGCACGGGAGCAGACTGGACTCATTCCTACATAACCTCCTCAGAAAACTCTATGTCTGTCATGTATACAGACTGTAACTTCACTTTAAGCTCACAATTTTAACGTGGTATAGCTACGCTGCAACTATATTATGGTTGTAGCACGAATGGGTCGACTTGGCCGGGGAAGGACCACGCTCTCACAGAATACTGGCGTAAAATAATAGCTTAATACTGCTGTGTTTCCTATGGTGATTGTAGAGAACCGGATATCCATTTTACTGAAAACGAGGCATTGCATTTTAGTCCTCACGGGTGACAACGCATCTGCATTTTGATACTTAATTGTAGGTAAATGTACATGTAGATGTCAGCCTAAATACCAATCCACTGCTGGGCACAGGCCTCTTCTCATTTTTGAGAGGGTTTTAGGGTAAGGAAATGTCCGCCACGCTGCCCCAATACGTGCTGACGAACTTCACATGTCTTCATAATATTTTTCATATTTATCAGACATGCAGATTTCCTCACGATGCACGACCAGCGCAAATAATTTCAATTAACAATTCAACTAGTACGGGGATTGGGCGGAGATCGAACATGAGTTGCACGCGTACTGTAAAATTTACAGCGGAACGGTTAATCCCTGAGTTACAACAACCTACAAACTTTTCTCACGTAAAATTATAATGATTACATGTCAAAGTACAAATATAGGATAAGAAATATATCGATGATACGTATGAGCAATGTAAAAGAATCCATTACTCCATTCCTTCCGGTAATTTAACAAAAATGAGATATTACCACAATAAACATGCCAGAAACAAAACGAACGAATTTAAATTAACACTTGAATTTGCATTGAACAATTTCAATTATGCCGGCGGTCGAGCTCGGTTTCCTCGCGTTACATGAATATATGAAATCCGCTACCATAGACGTGGTAGATCCCCGCTGCTATTATATTATATCTGAAGTGCAAATGGGTTGGCTCAACCGAGGTAAGACCAAGCTCTCACAGAATACCAGTGTCAAATATTAGCCTAATGCTGCTGTATTTCGAATGGTGAGTGTAGAGAACTGGAGACCCCATTTACTCGAAACGAGGTATTCCATCTCAGTCCTCAGTGGTGACAAAGTATCTGCATTTTTATACTTAATCGAGAATAGATTTAGATGTTTATGCGCCGCAGCATTCAATTTTTTTATAGAATAAGGGTGACAAATGAGCACACAACCTACCTGATGATAAGTGAATGCTATGGCTCATAGATATCTACATTTATCAGGTAGACTGTGTGCTCGCTTGTCACCCTTATTCTATTTAAAAAAACATAGATTTACGCGGGGCGTTGGACTGTTCCTACCTTAAGCCAGAAAAGAAACATATGTGATGATTAAAAAATGTAAGGAGAACTGTGTACTTATAGATCGACTTGCTGTAGGCTCTTACTGTATTTTTAAACAAAGGAAAAAAGTAAAAATCATTGGTTTATGGTTTCCTTGAATTCCTAATTTGTTTAAGTACTTAAAAGTCGTGGAATTTATCTGTACGATTATCTAGGTAATAATCCACCATTTAACAATTTGAACTATTGTTTCCAGATCGGATCCTCTATGCGGCATCGGCTTCTTTCTTTCACGAAACGCAAAACGTCTTCTCCTGACCTACTTTTATCCAAACGGGAGATGTAGAGCTGTATGTTGGGCTCCACAATACGCATAGTTGTACTTGCGTTTATTTTGGCGGTTTACACATTGGTTACAGAAGGATCTCAACTGACATCTCCTCTCAACAAAAGTAAACTCGTCATTATCTCTCTTGTTTCATGTCACAGGACCTGATTTTATATCCATGTTCTTTCGTCTTAGACCACAAGAGGGTGCCGGTTGTGAATATTTTCGGGCAACATTTGCAAACGGTTCAGTCAAGGGCTGAGGTGGTGATGTAACGACGACCGAGGTCGCCCCAATTTCGCGGTCATCAACCAGAAAACAGATGGTATCGCGTGACGGAGTCGCAGTTATCGGTGCAATATGACTACTATTACGGTTACCGCGTGTCGTATTTACATTCTGCGACGGCAGTGAATTTGCAGATAAAACATAGTGACTTCGTTTTTCTGACTCTTCATATTTGAAACGTATGTCGGTGACTTCGGCTTTCAACATTGTGATGTCTTTCAACAATCTGGTCACGTCTACGTGATCGAACGTCACGGGAGGCAACTGGTTGAGATCACGGCCGACGAAATTTGGGATATCATCAGGATCGGTCTCATTGAGCCTGAAGATGTCTTGCAGGTCTTTCTTACCGCGTCCATCCCTGTGACGTGTGATAAGACGGATTTGGGTCACGGCTGAATCTACTAACACCTTCTTTGATTGGAGGATCTCGCCCTCGGTGAGGTTAGTCATCTGTATCTGCTCTAGATACACCTGGTCCGTGACATTCAATTTTCTACACTACACTACTAAAACTTTGATTAAGAATCAAAATGCAGATGCGTTGTCGCCCCTAAGTTAGATGGAATGCCTCGAATCCAGTAAAACGGGTCTCCGGTTCTCTACACTTACCATACGAAACACAGCAGCATTAAGCTGCTATTTTACGCTGGTATTCTGTGGGAGCATGGCCTTTCCCCGATCGAGCCGAAGAAATTAACGTATGCCGTTTTCAACGCCACAACTTCCGTCCTATATAAATTGTGACTGTCAAGGCTTCATTAAGATAAGTAGCCTTAAGTCTTTAGAATAAGAGTAATAAAAAGAACAATTAAATTATCAATTTGAAGCCTTAGACTGTGCCATAGGAAATACTTATATCTGATATACAATACATTTTTCATATTCCAAAAAAAAAAAACAGTAACAGTAATTGAAATAGAAAAAGGTATAGTTTCTTTTTGTTATAAATGTTACTTATTAAAATCCCATTAATTGAATTATTAATTTTTCAATATTTCGGAAAATAGATTTATCCTGGGGAGAAGCAGCAAGAAACCCAATGGTACATTTTTTGTTAAGAAGAACAGATAATCATAAAACAACAAATATAAATAATGTAGCAATTAATAAACTCCTTTAACCGTAAAAGCAATCAGATATGACAATTCTCAACCGACCTTAATTAAATATTACTTGGAACTCTACCAATCGGGATACAGCGGTAAAACAACTTTCCGAAATTAACACTTCAAGTGACAGCCCGAGTTTGTGCTGACTCCCGAACACCGGGACAACTTTGCACCGAAGCAGGTGCGAATTGCTTCTAAAATATGCTAATCCAGCAAAGTCTCCTTAACCGTGTTTAAAATTCAAAAATGAGACAACTTGGCAGAAGTTCTTATTTATACTTTTTAACCTTATTGATGATTCTTTTGTTAATTCAAAAATATTTTTTGTTATCCTTTTTGATACATCTAATATTTCCTCCGCCTTTAGATTTGACAGTAAAAACATTGTCTGTTTTGACTGTCAAATTTTGTCGGTTTTTATCGCTGTAGGATATTGGTCGCTCAAAGTGTTCTCAATCGTTCAATGCGTTTCGTGTGTATCCTGGAGGATTACAATCTTATGCCATGGTCATCCATAGTTGCCACGCTTGACAGGCGGGTAGAAACCGCAGTTTAATTTTTATTTTTAGCTATTTTTAGGAAATAGCTGCTGTCTCTATTCAAGTTTAAATAATTAATCTCGATTTATTTGGTTTTTAGTCTTGAATAATATATAGGTACATATTTATGCCACGGTGGACAATGAATGACCATGGCATAAA
Source organism: Parnassius apollo (assembly GCA_907164705.1). NCBI lineage: Eukaryota > Metazoa > Arthropoda > Insecta > Lepidoptera > Papilionidae > Parnassius > Parnassius apollo. Next base: position 6,907,926 of record CAJQZP010001558.1, on the reverse strand, counting down.
TATGTACATATACATTATCCAAGACTAAAAACTAAATAAATCATGACTAATTATTTAAACTTGGAGAGCACAGCAGCAACAGCAGCGATTTCCTAAAAACAACTAAAAATAAAAATAAAACTGCGGTTTCCTCCCCACCTGTCAAGCGTGGCAAATATGGCAAATACTCCAGTGGATTTTTAACAGAAACATCTGTAACTGTAACGTTTACAATTTAATTATCTCGTTATCCACTTTTGAAATTAATGAATGTGTAATATTAGATGTCACTGCACGGTGGCACACCAAAGTCTATGAACTCATCTCGTTCCGTAACACTCGTAGGAGATGATAGAGATATTCAAACCTTGTCAGGTATCTTTTTCAAACGTTTTGTATTTAATGTCCTTATTAATTCTAAATTGGTTTGTATAATTTTTATAGAATCAGTGGATGCTGGATGTGATATAGATATTTACATTTATTCTCGATTAAGAATCAAAATGCAGATGTGTTTTCACCCCTGAGGACTAAAGTGGAATGCCTTGTTACGAGTAAAAATGATCTCCTGTTAGCGAACCGAAGACCCTGTGCAGTGTAGAAACATTCATTATATAAGATGCAGCATTATCCTTCTGTTTCGTGCTGGTATGCCATAGATGCACTATCTGTTCACGCACGCGCATAGTGAGATGGGACAGTAATTGGACATGACCATGAAATCAGGCACAAATAATACAGAATTTTAGCAACAAATGCACAATAAAAATATGAAGAAGGGAAATATATCAGTCTGGACATAATTCTTGTAATGGTGCATATACACCCTCATAAATAATTATAATAAACGAATACGTCTAATATATAAAATATTATGTTTGTTGGTTCGTATTTTATGCGCTGCCATATCGTTCATCAGATTGCGGTAAAACGTTGTCAGCTTATTTTGTGAACTTCCGCGAAGGTTATAGGCATAGTATAATTAAATTACAATTCATAGCATCCATATTGTACAGACAAATTTATTTGGAAGTTGTATATCATTCAACTTTAATGAATGTATTATCATTAGTAATTAAATAAGAATAACAAAATATAATCCTTCCAAATTTAAAACGATATTTTCACAATTATTTGTTCAGTAACGCGCCCTAAATCAGCTAGTATTCAATAAAATATGTTCTAGTTTTAAACTAAAGACATATCAATTATTAAATCTTATTGATTTAAAACATTATTCTAACTTTAAGATAGTTATTTTAATCCGCGCAACCGTAAATCGTTGCTCACCGATCAATAAATCGGAAGTGCACGATAGGATTCAGAGACGCTCACGAGCCCCATTCTAGCCATTTTTGTTCATTCTACCTGAGACTGCTTGAAGTTCGCAATACGCGTGACCCTAAATGACGATCGTTGTACCTGCTTACCTACTTCCATAAAATTCGCAGTGCTTTTGGAAGTTTGCCTAATGCTGGCCTTCGTCTGGAATACCAGGATCTACCTACCACCTAGGGCTTACTTGCTTGCCGTGCCGTAAGCTAACGGACTGTTGGCCTAGCATCCTACCAATGGCCATCATCACCGTCGGACCTGTGTATCATTGGCTCCTAGCGCCGCTAGCTGGCTGCCTGCGACCCTACAAAAAGAGCGCCTAGACTTCGCCTCCCTACGTCAGGCCAGTGATTCCCTTTCTAGAACTCAATTATTGTACGTGTGCGGAAGTAAGATAATAAAATAGTTTATTATAAATACTAACTGTTTTTAAGAACCCACCTGCCTTAACTGCTGGTTCAGAAACCAACACTAACAGTACAGTCTGTCTCATAATACTTTCTAATATTTTCTTGACAAGCGGTATGGTGATCAAATTTACAGACGTTTCGCATCTTGGTCGTGCCATCCGGTGCCATCCTGTTGCCAGTCTGTTTATACTGCCATACATTGGACATCCTAAGATCTTTCTACGTATGTTTTATAATGGTTGTCTATTCTGGCATTCAGGAGACGTTATAGGGTGATTGAGGGTCTACTAGGAGGTCGCGTGTATCCTGCTAGTTTAGACATTAAAATAATTCAAAACATTCCATATAATTAATCTGAATAAATAAAACCGCAACGTTCATTACCAATAAATGTTCATGTAATTAATCAGTGCAAATAAAGACCAATTATAACGGTATATGTAGCATTTATCTACGAGCATCCGGTCATGTCATAATTCCTTTAAAAATAAACGCATCGGTTACTTTAGTACATTGTACTGACCTGAAACCAAAATGTTTTTGGTTTTTATTTTAATTATATTGTTTATAAGCTGTTGCTAGGGACAACAGCTTTTAAATTCATCGTCTACAGGTAGTTTTACTTTCAAAGTTTGTTGTTTATGTTCATTTTATAATTACATTTACTAAACATTTAAACCGCCATTAAGTTTACAATTCAGTTTGGAAGCTATTCATCCGTTAATATTTCAAAAATTGCCCAAACAAACATTCCATTTTAGCCGTATTAATTATTACCACATTACATAGCATACTATTTTGAAATTCACTACTATATAGAGTTCTTTAAGAATGAAGCATCAGGTATGTAAATAAATAATTGCCTATAATCGTCAAATTAGAACTAAAGATGAGATTAGAAAACCTCGAAATGATAGTGATCCTCCTTATTACTAGTCTGAGTAGTACATGTTCGTTATTTTGGAGGAATACTGTTGTTCGCTAGAGCCTCATGAAGGATGATTCAAGTAAGCGGATTGACGATCACAGTAACCAACGTCTTGCACCTCTGATGTGTTGCCTGTTATACCGCTAGACGATAAGAATTTACCGGCATTTTCACGAAAACCACAACACGAAATGGGAATTGGGATTCTTTATCACTCGCACCCTACGAAATAATGAAATACTAAATAGAAATATTAAGTTATTGATTTGAAAATATTTTTTTTAAAAGAATATTAACAATGCTATAAACATTACTAATATTCACCTTAACCACTCGTGGTAAGCTTAAACTGCTTGTGTTACGAGTGGTTCACGCCAATATTCGAATGGCAGATTCGAACCCACGACCTTTTTGAGTTCGCGGTCTGCGCCCTGTCATTAGGCTACTGTCGCTTCAATACCAATAATAAATTACCTATTTCAAATATCCAAGTATTATAAATAAATTATATTTTATATCAATATAAATAAATTACCTGTATCAAATATCCAAGTATTATATAAAATGAAGTGACTAACCAACCTACATTCCACATGATGGAAAGCGGCTACTTCAGTCCATGCAACCCTACAACTAAAATAGTTTTTTTTAGGATAGTTTCGTTGTCGATCATTTTTTAGAATCAAAATGCAGATATGTTGTCACTCCCGTGGACTTAAATGAATTTCCACGTTTTCACTGAAAAGGGTGTCCGATTCTTTTTACTCACCATACGAAACACAACAGCATTAAGCTGCTATTTTACGCTGTTATTCTGTAAGAGTGTGGTCCTATCCCAGTCGAGCTGACCCATTCGTGCTACAACCATAATATAGTTCTACCACGTTTTAAAACTAAGATTGAATGTTTGCAAGCTTGTTATTATACTGGCTTTATGCACCCTTCAGACCACACAGCAATGCAAGCACGGCGAGTTAGTAAATTTTATTATTATTTGTCTATTGTTTTCTTTATCTCAATCATTTTTACAGAGGAAAACGAAAATATCGAACACACCTGTCATGTTTATAATATTTATTGCATACGCAATTACTTTTGGTGAAACACCAGTGGTGTTGGAAGTAGTGGTGCCGGGAGTAGTGGTGTTGAGGTAGTGGTGCTGAGACTAGTGGTGACGGAATTAGTGCACGCAATTGAGGGAGGGCAGGAGATGCTCTTCAATCCAGGTAAGACACATCATTGTATTTAGTAGCGGAAGGTTGCAAATTAATTAATATTTTGTAACATTAGGTTTATTGTTTGTACTTCTCATAGGGGGCTTATACAATAAGGGTGAAGAACCAGCACCTGATAATGGGTGAATGTGGTGACCCATAGATATCTATATTTATCCTCAATTAAGAATCAATAAATAATACTAGTTTTTACGAAATTTATCGCGTATATTTTAACTTTTTAAATACCCGACGTTTCGAACGCTTTACAGCACTCATGGTCACGGGCAGGACTGAGATGTTCAACGTCCATATGTCATAGTTAACCGCGGTTACCATAGATTAAAATTTAACTTTTGTTCCGATCTAATTTTTTACCATAGATCTAATTAATCTATGGTAACCGCGGTTAACTATTACATATGGACGTTGAACATCTCAGTCCTGCCCGTGACCATGAGTGCTGTAAAGCGTTCGAAACGTCGGGTATTTAAAAAGTTAAAATATACGCGATAAATTCCGTAAAAACTAGTATTATTTCAATGAGTAGTGTTCGCGTAAATATAAGAAATCAATATAAGAATCAATATTATGTGCATATTATCCCTGAGGACTAAAATGGAATGCCTCGGTCTGGGGCTGGGTCTACACACTCACCGTAAAAAACACAGCATCATTAAGCCACAACCATACTATCCCTTCCACGGTATTGCTTTCACCTTTGGCAATCAGGTTGGCAGCCACAGTTTATTATTATTATTATTTCATTTGATTCGGAAGATGTTGCTGCCTCTTGCTGTTGAGTATTTTTTTTGCTCTTACAACATCTACGGGATGATATCGGGTAGTGGATAGATGGAGACTAACGCTGCAAATACACGGAAGTTTTGTGCGGCCACACTCTGGATTAGGAGAAGACCTGATGAAACATGCAGAGAGTCAATGGATGTAAGTGATTCAAGACAGTGCTTTGAGAAAATCTATGGAGGAGACATTTGTTCAGCAGTAAACTTATGACAGGCTGTAATGATGATGATGATGAATATTTTTATAGGGTAGGATGACAAATAAGGACACAGTTCACCTGATGGTAACCAAGACCAAGATGGGATGCCTCGTTTCCAGCAAAAATCGCATCATGAAAACATCCATCGCAAGAAAACATAATGTATATCACAAGTAATACATACTATATTAAATTAGATTGTTTAGTGCGATTGCCATGTCGATCTATTCATTTAAAACATAAAACATTTTTAATATTGATATGGCCACTATAGGATGTTGTTAGGTTACCTTTTTTTTAATAAATTAACCAACTTGGTATTACATGGATCTCACAACTTTTTACGGTAGAACTGAGTTACAAGACTTGTTTTTTTTACAAGTTATGTTTTTAAGGCATCACATTTCTTTTTGAAGATAGTTCTACTTTTCATCCTATCCTTCTACTTCGTGAATACCAACAACGTACCTATCTACACCTATTATTCCATTATATTATACACTAGCTTGCCAGACAGATGTTGTTCTGCACTTTTCGACGACCCTTTGTCATGTCCTATTAAAAATCCTTAAATCAATCAAATTGTGGGTCACTCATGGGCAAAAACACTACTCTATCTCTCAAGTTGGGCCAAACTGCCCACGGTCTGTAAGTTTGATTAAAATTGGTTAAGTAGTTTAGGAGTCCATCGCGGACAAACAACGTGACACGTAATTTATATAATATATTAAGATTAAGATATACAGGTACACTGATTTATTTACTGCAAATGTAACTTTGTAATCCTATATATTTATATGGGATTACAAAGTTATTTATGCATTTAGTGTATCTAGAAAACTGAACCGAAATTGCAAAATATTTTACTTTTTCCTTGATTTATACACTAAACCCTAATTGTAGTCTAATTTTGAAGCTTCTATGCTTACTAGAAGTGTCTTAGAGTTTTGATGATCGGTCAGTCACTCTGTGAGTGACAAAATTAAGAAACTTTTACTGGTTACAATTCTTAAACTTCTCATTCAAATTAAATGAAATTTGAAATATACCGTGTTTATACAACGCCTGCTTGGTTACTAAAAATGCAGGCTTCTAGTTTTATTCACAACGAAGTTATAGGTGGGTCGAAAATGGCCTGATCAGCTTCGAGAAAAGTATGGTACGGCCGTGCCGCCTTTTTGCTCGACTTGGCGGATGCACAGCCGTGCCCCAAGATACTTAGTAATATTCACTTTTTGCAAACACCAACCTAATACTTATTAAAACAAACAATTAAATATAATTTGAACTGTTATTGATAAATATTTTATTTCAAATCCAACTGTACAAAGAACTACACTAGAATTAATTCAAGTTTACCTATTGTGTTAAGGGAAGGAAAGTTAACAGATGCTGTTTTTTTATGCAGCAACTAATCTTCAATATAATTTGTGTGACTTTGGATTAAATATTTATTGAATTAATTAAAATTACAATTGAAATTAATAATAAAGCAATGGTTCTATTTATTGTAGCGGATACTTTTATAAATACTTTGGTAGCAGAAGCGGCCGCAAACGAGAAATTTGAGATGTCACGGCGGGTGGTGTTGATGCACGAATGAGGAGAGTAGTAAAGAGCTGTTTGCCTTACTTCCGATTAAAGTCTAGAAGCTTTCGGAAGAGACTATAGGATAATGATTTGCGATTCGAGTATGTGTGATTTCGGTGAGGCTCCAGAGGACCGAAATCATGTACTGAGGGGATGCGAGATGTACTCTGACATAAAAAGTAGATGATGAATAGCGTCTGTGATGAAGCGGGTCTGGTTCATTACAGTAATTTTTTATATTTTTTTCAATAGCTTCAAAAAGTTTTTAAGAAACAATCTATTAAGAACATATATTAGAATAATAAAATATTTTAGTACTGTTTTTTTTAACTTTTAAGCAACTTATAAAGAATTAGTAGTGTATAATATATATGAGTACTAGTTGGCCAGGCAGACGTTGTTCTGCCCTTTGCGGCGACCCTCTGTCCTATAAAAATCCTTAAATTCCCAATAAAAAAATTGAAGGACACTTATCGGGAACCAAAAACTATCCACCAACTATCTATCAAGTTGGACGAAACTGCACAGTGTGCAAAATTTCATTGAAAACAGTTCAGTAGTCTAGGAGATCATCGCGGACAAACAAGGTGACACGTAATTTTTATATATAAGGATAAATGTTTTAATTGTTAATCCCATATATCGGGTGTTCTGTAATTAATGAATAAAACTACAAATATAATATATAAAAAAGAAACCATATAAAAATGTTTTCCTTTATCTTTTTTCCGATAGGCTTTTGCTATATAATATTATAGATTACCCGATAGGTAGCCGTAGGGGGCGCCAAACTCCCCCCCGAACGGGTTCCCGCCTTGTCGTGGCGGGGGGGCTTAGTAGCCGTGGCTTGGTCTCCCACGGTGAACAAAGAGGAACCCACGTGGCTGGCCCGAGGTGAAGGGCCGGCCTGAGGTGGCCACTCCGAGTGGGCTTGGGGAGCCCACTTCGGATGTGTGCTGGTGGACTGCAGCGAGTGGGGACTCCGCACCCTCTACCGCTGCAGCCGAGGTGGAGTCGCGGAGGAAGAGGAGTGTTGGTATGGCGATGCGCCACTCTCCCTATCCTCCGCGACTCAAACGGGGCCGCACCGTTGATGCGGTGGTGATGGGGCTGCGGGGGGAGAGGATTGTCGGTATTGCGAGGCGCCGCTCTCCCTATCCTCCGCAGCCGAATCTTGGTTGGCGGCGGAGCCATAGACCAGATCCGCCGCTGGGGTCGGGAAGGCTAGTACTTCTAAGTGCTCGTTTTTCCTGGCCCCATGGCCTTCGCGCATCGGACGCGGGGGCGTCTGTTGCGCAGATGTAATTGGAGGCCGTGGAGGAAGGCGTGCCATGTGTTCTGGTGCGCCTTACTTGGGAAGGAGAACGGGGAGGAATATTCCTCTCCCTGAGGAGGTGCTGCCATGGGGCGGCAGTCGCTGGTAGAGCCGCGGAAGTGTGCGAAAGCGTTCCCGTAGCCCTGCCAATATGCGACGAAGGTGGAACACCATGGGGTTTTAGTCGGTGCGAGTCCGACATAACCCGTCCTTGCCCCCGCGAGGCGAGTATGCGTAGGAATTCCCAATGTTAAAAAAAAAGGGGGCGGCAAACTCCACTGCAAGTACCTATCGGGTTTTCCATTTTTTATTGGATACGCAGTGATCTGGCTTATGTACGAGCAAGATGAATGGAAAGACCACCCATCGGAAGTCATAAGATGTTTCATCATCATCAAAACGGGTTGATGAATACTCACACGCTGCCACTACTCGGCATAAGGCAACGGCATATTTAGTTTTAGTTAAATATAAAATTGATTTACAATAACAAAAAGGGTTGGTTTATTAACCTGAATAATTTATAATGGCAAGATTAGTGATATTATACAATGCGTCTAAAGGAAATCTTTTGTTCAGTTTTAATGCTAAGTTAATAATGAATGTCTATGCGTGCTAAAATGTAATCAAGTAATGACTTTCTTTCGTTTTAGCGATTTTAATCAATTTCAATGCAATTTTTTATTTATTTGCGAAATTTTTGTACACAAATTCAAGTTTAAAAGCAACAAATATTTCTTGCTTCTCTTTGGTTTACGCTGTTTAATTTTTTTTTTCAATTTCAGTGTGTGCTAGCTACTCGTGTTCAATCCACGACGGCACCAATGAAATTGTTTTTTCGCTTTTAAATATTAATTTTTGCTTCCATTTACGTAGTATGAGCTCTCACACTATCTTGAAGTCTAGCAGTGGTATGCTTGGGTATGAACTTAATTTTATTAATTGTAGTATCCTAAGCATAGGGTAGCATCTATGGTGGATCTAGGTGGATCAGTTTATAATTAGTGGAGCACTCGCGTGGGGCTACGGCACTTATTAAATAAAAATAAAATACGATAAAACACAAATACGAAGGAAAAGCGTACATATATCATATACCGACTGACACTGACTGTTCTGATGTTTGACGTGCGGATTCAGTGTTGCAAGTACTAAAGTAAAATAACCCTATCCTATAACGTAACGCTACAAGTTTAAGATGTTGCTGTATTAACAAATAAATAAAATCCTATCCTTTAGTGTATTTTGATTATTTTGACGTATTAATTCATTAATTGAAGGCTTGTTTCTATACATAGCATATCATAAATAAATTATTTTTATGAGTTTAGCTATTGTTTTTTCCCTACTCAGATCTTTTTAGGTATTACATGGCCACATTAAAGGTGCGATAGAGTGACTTCAAAGAGAGGAAATCACTTTAAACACTTTTAAACTTGATTATTTTTCAACACTTGCTTTGAAATGTTAATAGTTACTCATTTTTTTATTTTATTAAAATTAATAGCAATAGTCTTATTTTTGTACAGCTCGGGGCACATTTTGGCCATCTCATTTGTACATACATATTTCTCCCCACGTTCTAAGTTCTCAACTCTTAAGCTTTGATTTTGGGGATGTCAATTTGTGTGTAAGTACGTTTTTAAATAAACAAAAAAAATTACCGCAATAACGTAATCCTTAATTTGCTCCCGAATTTACCTAGTTGATACTTAATTTCCATACAACAAATAAGAAATTGCCTTAAATAAGCCAGCACCATCGCTAATTATTGATATTGAATTAAAAAAATTAAACTCAAGCTAGGAAAGTTTTTTGAACTTTAAGTAATAGGTGTCATCGGGCTTACGTTCATAGCTAGCGTGGCTAGGTAGTAGCATATCTCAGGAATAAATAGGAAGAAATTACAAACTAACTGAATTTTATAATCTATACACATATAATAAATCTTTAGAAAAGTCGTATCTGTAATGTCCGTATTTGTAATATTTTCTAAAAAAAAAACAAGTCCAGGGGACTAAGCACCTTTGTTTATTTGAAGATTTGAACATTGAAGACAAATTAGAGGTTTTTAGAACTTTTGTCTGTCTTTCTGTCTGTCTGTTGGCGATATATTCACGATTCATGCAGAACTACAATTTGCGAATAGGTAGTTTTGAACCCAGGGCAATTTATATGCTACTTTTTTATCTAATTTCGGAATTTCAAAAAAGGAGGGTCAAGTATTTCTTTTTCTCAAGATGTTATTTCTACTTTATATGATTGATGTGTTTTTTTAAATAAATAAAATATTTATGAAAAAGTCTAAAATTAGTTTTAACCGTTGCGTAATAAAATGTTGTACGTTTCACTTTTTCACAACAGTGCTATCTAACGTAAAATACAAACAGTAGTAACATTTTGCCTCCAGTTACTAATAAATTAAATAAAATTAATAACTTGCATTTATATGTTTAAATTAATAAATTCATAATTGATTTCAAAATTGTAACGTTCATCTACACACATCATTTATTTAATTATAGTAGGAATAAAAAGCAATAAATAAGTTTTTTAAGTACCTAACTAATTACTACTTAAATAGATGATAGTGACATCAAACGAAAATTATAAAATCTGACATATTTCTTAGTTTAATTTCTAATCTGTAATAAGTTTTAGTATGTATTAGTTTTTTTATCAGTAAATAAACTGATAAAAACTGAAATTATTGCAAAACTCTTATTTTCCTTATAGTTTAAATAAAGATATTTTATATATGTATTGACCAAGTCTTAGAGTTGATAATATCATAAAGTAGTCGATCATTGCGTGAATTTTACATTAAACACTATTTGGTGACTATATCACGATATAGCTTGACCGTTTGGCGATATTAACAACTAAACATAACATTGCTACTTCTTGATATTGATAGCCCCTCGTCTGTCCAAACGCCATATTCTGGCGTCTCAAATAATATGAGTTGTCATCAGGAAGAGACTGCTGCCATCTTCTGTACATTTCTAATCCTGTAAAATGAACTACATTTATAAAATTTCAGTCTACTCGAACCTAAAAAATACCAGTATCTATTTTATGGTGCCAATCAATATTCAATGGGGTCAATGATTTGAATCGAATATCGCAAATAAACACTATGCCGGATATTAATAAAATACTATTAAATTCAACATTATTTTGTCAAAACTATATTAACTTTAATTATAAATAAATGTGAATAACGTACTTAGACTATTTACCGTTCATAAAGACACATTGAAAGATATGCCCGATATAAAAAAGGGGTTGCTAGATGTATGAAATTAATGCAATTTATATAAGCTCACTTATGCGTTTCTGTAGCATATTCCATAGCCAAATTTCAATCTTCTGCTTCCAATATAGACTCATACCGAGGTGACTCTTCTACAAGAGATCCAATTTTGCTAAATTTGGTGATGTTTCTAAATCCCTAGTGGGTGAAGTCGCGGGTAAAAACCTAGTTGATAGTACAATTGATAGTATTTATCTGACTGTGGTTAAAGCATTTTTGTAAAAATTAGATGGTATTCCTATTACGTAATTCAGGTTTTCTATTGTGCACTTCCTTCTCGAAACTTTGTAGTCTGTAAAATCTGGGTTTTTAACGAGGAGTCAACGCAACAGTAATAGCAATTTACCACCCGAAACTCATTAACATTTTTAATAAACACAAGGAATGCAGGTTCGTTGCAGGATTTTAAGGAAGGAAGGAATTTTTTAACAATTTCTCAGTGTTTTTCGCGATTTATATAATCTAAGAAAAAACGAGAAATAGATTGAAGATAATCGTGCGAGGCAGAAAACTTCCGGAAAATTGCACAGTAGCGGATTGTCTATCAACCACAGTATGCTTATGAAATTTTAAGCTTAACCTTTTTTCTGGTAATAACTATGTGGCTATTGGTGCCTCTGATTATTGAAATCATGCTTTTTAAGACCAACTTTCATACAACAGCATATATCACAAAGGTTGTGCTTTATGGTTGTTCGGATGTTCCTCAGATTCCCTTCCTTATTCGAAAAATATTGGCTTCAATCAAATAGATTAGCGATTAAAATTTGACACAACGATATCTATATAATATCACAATCATCATAAATTACCTATTAAATATTGTGTAACAAGTAACTGAGCGACCGAGTTTTATTCAGCGTTAAAAAAAGAAATAGGCCTTAAGGGATGACACCTAGTTTGATAAATTTAAAAAAATTAATTTTTTCTTTAATTTATCACTTTATTACAGCCGTTGACGCTTAAAAAAAAAGAAAAAAATTGCCTAGGTAGGTAGGTGCCTGGTAAGCAGTGTATTTGTCAAAAAATTTGACACTCTTGGCATGTGAGATGACAAACGCAGTTTTTTATTTTATAATAGTTATTACGATGGCCCTGCCCATCCCTTGATTTGATTCCCTCTGTCACCTGTTATGACATCCATAACACGATTAAAAATCTTTACAGAAATCAATATATTTTTAATTTATATATAACATTATATTAACAGATTTTAATCCACATCGTTACAGCCGTTAAGGAGAAACAAATTACATAAATATATAAATACACATTATATGTACGAGAATTGCTCCCTGAAGTTTTGGGATTCAATGTTTTTTACTATTCTGGTGGCCTCTAACTTGTTATGATGAATGTAAACAGTTTACTTAACTCTAGTTTCGTTGTGCGCCGCGGTCATATAATCAGTTTCCTTGAACTTTATAGCGACCTTAGATAAAACTGTTCGAATATAGACATAGACAAACAAGTATAGGATAGTGTAGGGAACGAGATTAACGCCAAACAAAAGGCAAATATTTTTTTATAACCTGGCATTGTGTTCAAGAATTTTTTGCACTTGGTATTTCATGGGTGAATTAATCAATTGTAATTTAGTTGAAATAAATGAATAACATATTTATTATTTAAAACTTATTCAACATGTAGAAAAATAAAACAACAAATATTTTTTTAATCATACAATATATAAAAGCGTTGTACTATTATAAAAAATAATTTATAGCTTATTTTACTATTATTTGCAGTTTTAAATACTAAAAAAAAACAAATATAATAGAGATAAAATCTTTACACGTCTCTATTATATTTCTATTAAAATATGTAAAATTTTAAGAAATATTTACAAAAATTCTTAATAGGTAACTATAAAAGTCAATATTAAAAATAAAACGTTAGGATATGCAGACGTGCAGTTAACCTTTGGCAGTTTGGCAGACAGCTTAATTACTAAATCAGTAAGAAAATATTCAATTAAAGATAAACTTTGTCATAAAATAATACTCGTAGTCATTAAAAAAAATTTGTATGTGTTTATGTATATGTATACGTAAAAAAATTATTGTCCTCGGTCCTGCAAATTTTTAAGTCAAATGGCTGTGTACAAGTTGATAAAATTACTGTAAAAGATTCTGATACATAGATAGATAGATAAAAGCGTGTTAAAAACCTTTGATAGTTCTATCTTGAAGAGTCATTTTAGTAAGATATCTATATCATCAGCAATACGACTAAACAAGTCCAATGCTGGACATAAACTTCCCCAAGGAATGCCACAAAGCACGGTCCTGTGCCACCCGCATCCATCGACTTCAAAATGTCTTACCTTCTTAATCTACACATTATAGACACTAAAATACTTTATTTATTAAAATACGAAGTAAAATTAAATATTAATCGTACCTTGGCTTTACAATTTAAACACCTTTGATGTATAAAAAAAATTAAAAACTTCACTTATTACACCCACATTCAGTTTACGACTTTAAGATATCGTGAATTGAACGTAAAGTTTTCCGTGTTGTAATGCGTACTGAAGCAAATCACTCCCATAAACGTCAGCTCTCGCGAAAGCCCGCGGTCAACTGAATCTACATCTCGCCTGCCTGTCTCCATTTTCATGAAATGAACTGAATGCTTTACCACACTTCAACAGAGGCGTAAGCTCTTAAGTCACTCAAGTAATTTGGAGCTTAAAACTATAAGCGTAAAGAGCTAAATCGAAGAACTATTACATTGTTTTTAAAGTACTTAGTTGTTTGTTTGGGAGGGTCACAGAGGCGGGAATGAGTGTGCTGAAAAAAAATATACCAACCGCGTCTCTCTGAGTTAAGGCTACAGGGGCGGGTTTCAGTGGATATCTTTAATTAAAACAGGAACTTCGCGTAGTTTTAATGTATAATGAATTGAAGTTGCCAGGAAAAAAAGTAAGATATTTTAGCTATCTGTGGAAGCGTGATGAAAAAGTAAGCTGAAAGAGAGTTTTGAGTTGCTTGTAGAAAACCAATTAACGTTGGATGGTAGAGCAGACTTTAAAAATATTTAAAACTTCAAACATACTTTGAAGTTTTCCATCATTTTCCATTTGTTAATATATACTACAAGAGTTTTGCTTAAGGGATAAAATTTGTATTTTATTAAAGTAGCACTCTACTATCTACTATTTAGCAATCTAATATCTAGATATAACGTCATCATGTTCAATTATTGTTTTAAATAAAAAGATCTCGTAAAATTAGCTTAATGACTTTTTTTCCTCTACCTAACGTACTCTATATAACGTCACGCCTGTTATCCCCGAGGGGGCATGCAGAGTCTAAAGAGTAGCAAGCAGGACCAAATCGTAAAAGAAGTGATAGGTGGCAAGCCCATCGTCTACACAATCCCAAACCTATATATTTTATGTATGTTCTGCACATACATATTTGAATTTAATTTAATTATGACAACTTAATTGCCCGTAACTCACCCTCTGTTCTAGCTAAGGTTAACTGGTAGAGAATGCCATATGGGATTAAGCTCACCTTTTGTACAAAATCTTTGGTGCAATAAAGAATAAAATAAAAAATAAATAAAAATAAACCTAACATCACATAAGTAGTTTTTTACGACATGGTAGACAGTAAAAGATTTGGCACATTCATTTTTGTTCAAGTCTATACACTATAATCCGAGAACAACACGGGCCTAAGCAGTGTAGCTCTAATTAATTCTCTTTGTTTAAAATTTAAGAACTTTTTTAGTACTCAACTTTAAAGCAATAAAATTGAAATGAATATTTATCTTTTAATATATAATCCATATCATATATATGATAATGTGATATAAAATGTAGTTGCTTTTTATATTAATAAAGATTTTTTTAAAACCTCAGATCGTAGGAAAACCTTTTCCTAATATGTAAGAAAAGTTATTTTATTTATGGCAGGGAATACTCTGATTATTTACTTTTTTGCAAAAATTTTATTAGTTTTATAAAATAATCAATCACCAAAATATATATGTAAATATATAAAAATTTCAATAGATTAGATATTAAATATGAATACATATATTTTAAATATTCGTTAATCATGCTTTAATATTTTATTTCTGAATCATGACATCAAAAAGCTCTTATTTTGATTAAAATAAAAACTTATCTAACTAACAATCTATTATGAATCAGATTTCAGTGGGCTGAATGTTGCGATCCATTGTTATCTCTTTCAGGGAAAGGCGTGGCTTTTTCCTCGCGCATGCGTTAGTGACAAATCTTGAGAAGAAGAATCGAGATTTTATTGTTCCTTAAGATAATACATCACTTGTGTACAAGCTCTATCTCCTTAGAAACTAAGTACATAAGATGTGAAGCTTTGTAGCTTTTACATAGAATGTTTATGTAACTAAAGACTGATTTTTAAATCATCGGAAAAGTTTTCCATCAAATAAATTATATCCTGATTGAGTACAAAAGTGACACAATTAAACTTTTTATTATTATTCTATATTATCCTCTAAATAACTTTTATCAGAATCAAAGAAGAAAAATCGGGCCTAAAACAAATTTTATAAAGATTAATATATTATGTTTTCTTTTAATAAAAAAGACAATATAGTAATTTCTATAACCATGTTAAGTAAGTTTTAGGCCTCTCATCTGAATAGAAGCCCGTTTAAATGGGTTTAATAATAATAAAAATTGAAAATCCTTCTTGATTAAATCCAAAAAATTCTATATCATTCCTAAGTATGATACAACAACCTCTAACAAATTAAAGATAAAGGTAAATCCAAATGTGTCTAAATGCCTAAAGCGCTCATGTCAATTTTCGTCAATTTTATAAGTAATTTTAATAAGTATTTTCAATACACACAAGTTTTCACAAATAAACTTAATACTAATAATTCTAATTTTCCGATAATTTTATGTCAAACGTCAATAAAAAATAGTTTGGAAAATTCAAAAGTGCACGACTCATAATGTTCATATGATTGTGAAAAAATGTAGAAAAAAAATTCTAAATCAACAATAGCAAACATCTTTTATAATTTTACTATGTTATTATTATTGAGATTAAAAAAAATATTATTGTTAATTGAAATAACTAAACAGAATTATCTTAAAACGATCAGAAATTAACTTTAATATTATTTTAATTTTTATGTATTGTACTCAGGTATTATCGTAAAAAATTGTTCTTTTTTACCTGTTTTCAATGAAAAACTTTTTAAGTAAGTGTAAATTTCGTTAAAATCTTACTAGATATCCATCCTATAGATCCAAATAAGAATAATGATACCTGGTAAATATTTACTGTACTTCAAGTCGACTGGCTGCTTACGTTAATTTGTTAGAACTTTTATAACATATAACATTTTATAAATTTTTCACTCTTTGAAAATATATTACTTTATTATAAATGTAAATATAATAACCAAACTACAACAAAATAAATCTCCGAGTTCCGGTTCTTTTTTAAGGTCTTATTTTTGCGAATCGGTGTAGATTATTACATTCGTAGGTGCTTAAAAAATCTAGATTTAAAAAAAAGTTTTGACATGGACTTCAGTTCAATTTTGTACTTTTTCTGCCATTAAGCAGCTGTGTGCCTCGATATTTAATTTGAAGGGCACGTAAAGCGCGACGATAACAGGCTGCGAGGTATTCCATTGCAATAGTCAAATATTAAATTTACCTATGGTCTTGTTTGTTTGGAGTTAAGATAGCCGGTATAATTCAAGTTTTGATGCATTTCACCTTATTATCAGAGGTGTCCTGGAAGGAGAGAATGTACCTCTGCACCGTCTACTGTTATGGTGGCAACACACGGTCAGTTAAAATAATCATTTCAACTGGTCAGTTCAAACTAAAACTGTTGATATTTTTTTTAAATATCTGATTTTCGATATATCCATCAATAAACTTATAAGTAAAACTCAGATATTAATATATTTAAAATGATCATCATCATCATCATCATTACAGCCCTTCACAAGTCCACTGCTGAACACAGGCCTCCCCCAAGTAATGCCACAAAGCACGGTCCTGAGCCACCTGTATCCATCGACTTCCTGCATGTCTTACCAGGTCGTCACTCCATCTAGTAGGGGGGGGGGTCGCACTACACTACGGCTAGCGGTACGAGGCTGCCACTCGAGAACCTTTCTTCCCCATCGGTTATCGGTTCTTCGAGCTATGTGGCTGGCCCATTGCCACTTCAGCTTACTAATCCGTTGGGCTATGTCGGTCACTCTGGTTTTACTGCGAATATCCTCATTTCTGAGTCTATCACGCAGAGAAACTCCGAGCATATCCCTCTCCATAGCTCGCTAAGCAACCTTGAGCGTCCTCATACGGCCAGCAGTGAAGGACCACGTCTCAGATCCGTAAGTCATCACTGTCAACACGCACTAGTTATACACTTTAGTTTTCAGAGATTGAGGTATACCTGACGCGAAGATGTGTCGTAATTTCCCGAACGCTGCCAGCCGAGTTGAATCCGTCGTATGACCTCTCGGTCGAAGTTGAACTTACCTAGTCGGACTATTTGTCCCAGGTAAACGTACTTGTCAACAACTTCGAGCATAGTGCTCCCAACAACTACCGGCATAGGTGTGACATGGACATTAAACATGATCTTTGTTTTGTCCATGTTCATCTTAAGACCTATCCGTTGGGAGACACCATTGAGGTCATTGAGCATAGTGCTAAGGTCCTCCAGCGATTCTGCCATAAGGACTATATCGTCGGCAAATCGAAGGTGAGTGATGTACTCGCCATTGATGTTAATACCGTATCCTTTCCAGTCCAATAGCTTGAAAACGTCTTCCAACGCAGCGGTGAAGAGTTTCGGGGATATAACATCACCCTGTCTTACACCTCTCTGCAGTTGGATAGGTTTCGAACTCCGGTTCTGTATTCGGATAGCTATCGTAGCCCTACTGTACAAACACTTCAGGACTTCGATATACCGACAGTCAACTTGGCACCGCTGAAGGGACTGTAGCACCGCCCAAATTTCGACGGAATCAAAGGCTTTCTCATAGTCCACATATGCCAGGAAAAGTGGCAGATTGTACTCTTCGGTCTTCTGTACAATCTGCCGCAGGGTATGTATGTGGTCTTTGGTATGAAGCCTTTTCGGAAACCGGCTTGTTCGGGAGGCTGGAAGTCGTCGAGTCTGCGTGCGAGACGATTCGTAATGACTCTCGAAAACAGCACGTAGACGCGGCTCAGAAGGGAAATCAGTCTGTATTTCTTCAAGAGAGCGTTGTCGCCTTTCTTAAAGAACAAGACCACCGCGCTTCTGCTCCACGCCTCCGGAGTAGTGCCACCATGGAGGACGGAATTGAAGAGCTTCTGAAGGACTTCAAGTACCGGTGTTCCACCCGCTTTCAGAAGCTCCGCTGTAATTCCATCCTCGCCCGGGGTCTTGCCGTTTTTAAGGTGCTTGAAAGCCATTCTAATCTCGCTCAGACTGACGTCCGGGATATCATCGGAATAGTGTCGGATAAGACTTGCTCTTGGATCGTTACTCACACTTGCGTGTTGATGATGATGATGTGTACAGCTGCCCATAGAACCTCTCAATCTCACTCAGAATCTCAGGTGTCCCGGAAACGATATTGCCACACTTAGTCTTCAGCCTTGACAGCTCTTTCTGGCAGACAGATCTCTGGCAAATACTTTGGAGCCCTGGTTCCGCTCGATCGCTTCTTTAAAACGAGCAGTATTAAAGTGGCGTAAGTCTCGCCGCATGCATTTGGAGATCTGTCTGTTCAGTTGCCTGTATGCTGTCAAATCTGTTGAAGATTGCAGCCTCATCTCCCATCTAACAGTCATGAGATTAAGAGTGTGACCGGAGAGTTTTCGTGTTCTTCTGCGGCGGGTCTTGCAGAACTTAGCTCCGACCGCATGGACAGTTTCCACGAGCTTGTCATTCATATCGTCCACTGCATTGCGATTCTCTAGGCACTGAAAGCGGTTTTGTAACTCGAGCTGAAAGGTTTCGGGATTCTGGATTAGAGCACGAGGGGGACGGAGCGCTGACTTCATTAGACGAGACCTCTCCAACTTAATGTTTAGGTTCAGTGCGCCTCTAACCATTCGGTGATCGCTGCCAGTTTTCACCCTTGCGATCACTGAGACATCATTATCGTTTAAAATGATCGATATATCGAAAATCCACTATTTAAAAAAAATATCAACAGTTTTAGTTTAAACTGATCAGTTGGAATGATCGGTTGAACTGACCGTGTGTGGGGTCCATTAGAGTTGACTATAGGTACCCAAGAGCTTCGTCGAATTTTTTGTTAGGTAGAATGTCAACTTACGTCATTTTGAAATAATACATTTAAAAAATAAGTAAGTAAGCAGTATACTTGCACAATTACTGCTTTTTAAATTTCTCTGCCACTGTATTTCACGTTTATTTGCAAAAGTCTATACATAGCTTAAAGTATAAAATCCCCACTATACAATAGTCTCTCATATTAATAAATAACAAAAAAATTATTATCTGTGGGTAACGCGGTTAACTATGACATCGTGACGTCGAAAACCTCAGTCACCCCCGTGACCATGGTGCTGTAAAGTGCTCGAAACGCCGGGAATATAAAAAAGTTAATATACTAAGCGATAAAATCGATACAAACTGGTTTTATTCAAATGTGTAATTTTAGCGCAAATATAAGAATTTTATCGACCCAATTGACGATTGAAGACGAGCCACATAATTAATGTATTCGTACTACGAACATGTATGCGTAGCTATATGGTCATATGGACGATAAGGGGCGAGCGTGGTGTGTCAGGTGCCAAATCTGTCTCTGTCTGAGTCTAGTTTAGTCTCTGCCTATCCCTCTGGTTGAAAGGCGTGAGCGTTTCAGTTATATTTATATATGCGTGTGTGAGAAGTTAAAACTAATTCAATGACCACCAACACGTATCAGGCGGATTCTCTCTTGCTTTCAGAACACTCTTTGAATTTGAAAATTCTGACAATATTTCTCAACAACGATACAAAAGTTGTACATTTAATATATTAGTCTAAATAAATATTTCCATCTATCTTTTACATTACATTAGCCTATTAAAGTCCACTGCTGAACAAAGGCTGCCCCTATAGAATGCCTCATATGGGGAATTTAAACATAGTTACTCGTTTCGCAGGCGAGTACCAACTCGCAACTTTTCGTTTTAGTTTCCATATGTCGAATCTTACGACGCATGGGACGATATAGGGTAGTTAATATTTTCACACCCGTACTACACAGTTTAAATAAGAATTTACAGTTTTTTTTAAATTAAGTGTCAAAGTTGGTGGATGTTGTTATAAACCGTATGATTTTAAAAAAATCGTTAGGTTTAAAAAAAAGGAACAGTAAATTATTTAACTAATTCATTAATTTCTTCGTTACTTCCTATTAAAACCCACACAAGCAAAACTGTTGTGTTCAAGTTTTATATTATTAATAAAGTGCACGAAACGTCGGAAATATAAAAAAAGT
The DNA here is from genome assembly GCA_907164705.1 of Parnassius apollo. Classification (NCBI taxonomy): domain Eukaryota; kingdom Metazoa; phylum Arthropoda; class Insecta; order Lepidoptera; family Papilionidae; genus Parnassius; species Parnassius apollo. Next base: position 6,887,341 of record CAJQZP010001558.1, on the reverse strand, counting down.
TATTATACGCAATAAAATCCGTAAAAATTAATTTTATTTAAATCGATAAAGTTCTGTCTGTAAAGAAGTGAAGAGCCTTTATTTACTGTTCTACATTCACTCGTCGTTTTATATCCTTACCATGTCTTACACATCCTCAATATACAAGCTTATGCACTTTCTCGACCAAATCCCCTTTTATTCCTATTTGACATATCGTTTTAATCTCATCTTTCAAAAACCAGCAATTTTATTTAACTTGCGTTCATTGAATAAAACTAAATTTATGGATTCTATCGCGTTTAATTAACTACATTGACTTATTTTTAATTCATTAATAATTTAGGTCACGGGGGTGACCATGGGTGCTGTAAAGTCCGAAACGTTGGGAATAAAAAAAACGCGTAATTAAGAAATCATTACTTGCGTTCAATTTCGTTAAGTGCATACAGTATAGTTAATATTACTACGAATAAAAATCTTAAAAAGATACACAATCATTTCATCAAATTGCAGAGGGGTAGCGTTTCGGTCTCCCTTTTGCAGAGCAAAACTTCTAAGAAACTTCATGAGTCAGTAGTAGGAAGTATAAATGCAATAGCCTAATGTATTGTCCATATATATAATATTACAGCTCGTCAGATGTTTATTACTACATATATCAATAAAGGCTTACCCTACACTCTTGACAGGCAGGTTGAAAACCGCAGATATCATATTCAGCTGTTATCAGGAAGAAGCTTTAGCTTTTGGCTTTAGCTTTAACTTTGCTTTGCTTTAGCTTTAGCTCCATCTCCTGTGTCAGTTTCCCTCTGTCGTTTCTTGCGACACCCATAGGATAATACAAGTTAGTGGGTATTTTTACTCTGCCACTACTCGGTATTTACACCATTACTACAAAGTATAACAGCTTAATGCAAACATCAAAATAAGACAATTAGAAAAAAAAGAATTCTTACGAATGTAGCACATAATATAACTATGTGATACATTCATGTAAAATGCGTTAATTCTAATAAATTTTTTAAAAAGCAAGTAGCAAGTAATATCAGCTACAGTAATTTGGTGCAAACCGTGCAAGCGCAATCGACTGCACCTAGATAGTGGTAGCTGTCTCAACCTAGGTTTATCCGCACCCTAGCCGTAAAATATAATACGTATAATACTTTCTTCCCCCAGGCAGAAAGTATTATACGCATTATATTTTACGGCTAGGTAACGTGTGTAGACTGTTTCTTTGTTTCTAATACTTTGGGAACACGTCTTACAAGCAACGTGAATCATGTTTTTCCAAACACTTAACAAAAATAAATTTCATATAATTGAGCGTTTGAATTTAAAATAAAACCCATCCTGTGATAAGATAAAATGTCTTGTTCATAGGGCATTCATATATATCTCCGTGTGAACGCCTAGTCTATTTCGTTAGTACGTGACACATTCGCTCATTGCAAAGTTCGGTCACGGTATGCCGCTCCGCTGGACAATTCCGAAGAGCGGCGCGAGGTGGCGCAGTCAATTTGTGCTACCGGGACACTTTGTCGCCCGACATGGGACCGTGAGTGTGAAGTTTTCTTCGCTACAAAATACATTGAAAATTCTGAAGGCAACACATGTGCATTACTTATCGAAAATATTATTGCGAGTATAAAAGTTATCCATTCAGACGTGTTACAAGATTTTGCTGTTGTGTATTAAAATAATTTCTACATATTCTTCAAAGTTTAAGGATTTTATTTTTAATGACTATTTTTTGGCCATGTAGTTCGAAGGATCGAAGAAGGGTAGAGTGGCCTCTAACAGATATATTGATGATCTGGTAAGAGATACAGAAGTTCGTTGGAGGCAGGTGGCTCAGTTCCGTGCTATATGGCATTCCATGAAAGAGGCCTATGTTCAGCAGTGGTCTTGTGAAGGGGTTTAATAATAATGATGACGCTTAAGGCCATATAGCTTGAAGAATCGACAACTGTTGGGGAAGAAAGGTTCTCGAGTGGCAGCCTCGTACCGTTAGCGAAGTGAAGGGTGTCCCTCCAGTAGTGACCGCCTGGTAAGATTACCTAAGTGGCTCAGGTACATTCAGCATTGGACTTGTGAACGGATATAATGGTAGTGAGAATGCTTAATATTAATGAAAGAAATTTCTCGTCGTCTCTTTTTACTTTCCCATACAAAACGAGAAACATCATATACGAAAAGTATAATTTAATATAAATAAAGGTAATTAAATTATAAGGTATTTAGCTCTAAATAAAAATGCATATGTATGAGTATGAATGTTATGTAAATAAATATTTCATTAACTAAAAGTGTAAATTTTCATAGTATAAGGTTGATAAACGAGCACACAACTCACCTGCTGGTAAATGGATGCCGTGAACATATACATCTACACCAAACCTCTATTAAAAATCAAAGTTTAGATGCATTGTCACCTCTGAGGAGTATGATAGAATTCCTCATTACAAGAAAAACAGGGTCTCTGATTCTCTACACTCACCATACACAATACAGCAATCTTATCTGATGTTTTATGCATGTATTCTATGCGATAAGAGGTTCTATATAGATTTTTTAATGATATTTAGTATATCCGCTACCTATTGTTGTAGAAATATTTCCCAAGTATCGCCTTATTATACGTATTACTTGTAAAGTGATGCATTTTGGATAGACGAGAAATAGGGTTGCCTATAAACCAGTGAAACAGCGAAAAATAATTTATATTTTGACGATATATAGAAATTATATATAATAATGAAATTTAAAAATTTAAGAAGTACAGAAATACCAAATGACTTTGGAATAATTGGTGAGTGTAAAGATCAAGATTCAGTTAAGATTAAACGTAAAGAAGCTCTCTTATTAATTATACGTTCATTTCTTTGATGGTTTCATAAGCCGTAATTGTGTCTGAGTTATGCTCAAATCTGGATCGCATTTACAAAGCCTGCAAGAGAGATTTGGCAAAAGCTGTTAGCAGACGAAACGTGCTACGTTGACAAAGATGTCCTCCGTATAATACAAAAACTAGATATAACTTTGGCGTGGAATACATTATCCTGTGTGTTGAATGGTCCAGATGAAGCATAAGTTTTGTACGAAACCACAATGGGAAAATGTTAGAACAATCTCAATTTGAGCTTCACAGTTTCATTTACATTTTTATACATGGTATATTAGTAGTATAATTGTAGCACGAATGGGTCGGCTCGACCAGCGAGGGACCACACTCTCACAGAATACCAGCGTCAAATAGTAGCTTAATGCTGCTGTGTTTCGTATGGTGAGAGTGTAGAGAACCGAAGACCCTTTTTACTGGAAACGAGACATTCCATCTTAGTCCTCACGGGTGACAACGCATCTGTATTTTGATTCGTAATCGAGGATAGATGTAGATGTCTATGGGCCACAGCAACCACTTACCATCAGGTGGACTGTGTGCTCGTTTGTCACGCTATCCTATAAAAAAATAACAAAAAAAAATCTATTAAGATACTTACAAAATCAAAATTTTTAAAGTTTTAAATTATAGTAATAATTTCACGCTGCACTAGCCGCCCACGTCCATTGTAGACGTATAGACATGCAGGTTTCCTCGCATAGTTTTGCTTTACCGCCGATCCTACAGTAAATCAACACTGAAATATGTAATAATAAGTTTAATTCGCGCTAAAAATTAAACTATAGTTCAAAAAACTCAGGTCGTTCGCGTAATGAACTCGAAATTTAAAGTAAATCAATAATCTCGAAGGAAGCTCAGAGGATAATCACTCAGATTATCCTCTGAGCTTCCTTCAAGATTATTGATAGATTTTTAACCACAAGAAGATGGTAGTGTGCCATAATCACTAAACATTAATAATGACCGTGTGGTGGCAGTGTAAGAATATCTACTATCCCATATCGTACTGTGTGTGTCATAAGAGGCGACTGAGGGAAACTGTGTCAGAATATGGCCAGCAGCGTTTTTCTGATAAAACGACAAAATTTTAAAAACTGCGCTCGCCAATCCGTCATCCAAGCATGGCAACTATGGCAAAAATATCCGTACAACACAATCTATGGAAGAGGTCTATGTCAGCAGTGGATTTTTATAGGCTGTAATGACTGGATGGAACACATATACTCTATTTGCCTCTTTTAGTTAGGATTATTTTTATATCCGTGTATCCAAACCGTTTGAATCTAGTTCGATAGCAATTGTTGAAACTTGCTGGAGGTGTGACGTAAGTTTCTGATCGTTTCGATGGACGTCATGCAGTTTCATGTTAGAAATAGTTAATTCAATGATGCTATTGATATAATACTTTAAGTCATTGCATAGTTTGAAATCATAAGTTAAATTTTACGAATTACTTAAATAAGGAATAAAATAAAAAAGACATTTTCTTATTTATAAAGCTGACAAATATTATAAAACGACATGATTTTGTTTTATACAATTTACACATCATCTGAAGTACACACTTCATAATTTAATAAAAAAGCCATACGAGCCTGTCATAAGATTAAATCGAACATAATAAAAGTAAACTAATTTAATTACATACATAATAAAAGTTGACTAATTTTGTTTATTTAATAAAACTATATTTATGGATTTTATCGCGTTTAATCAACGGCTTTAACTTATTTTTTTAACTTATTTTTTTAATTCCCGACGTTCCAGCAACCATGGCCACGGGAGGGACAGATGTTTGACGTCCCGATGTCATAGTTAGTTTGGCTACCTTCAGTTTTTGAATATTAATTTTTGGTCCGAATATTCAAAAACTGAATGTAGCCAGACTAACTATAATGATAGAATGATATAATGAGATGATATGATGATAGAATGCCTCTTTTCCAGTAAAAAGATTCTCCGGTTCTCTAAACTCACCATTCAAAAAACGCAGCAGCATTTAGCTTCTATTTTACACTGTCATTCGCTAGCAGTGAGATCGTGGTCCTACCCTGGTATTTGTATTACACTATTTGGCCTCTAAAGCTTATTTATTTGAATTCGTACATTGAAGATTTTTTGTTTGTTGTTTGGTGGCAGTTAAAAAACGACACCAAATTATACAAACTATTTTAAACTGGCTAAAAGAAAATTGTGAAAACCTACTTTAAGCACATATTTTAACAAAAACAGACACACGCACACAAGCGCCCACACACACACACACACACACACACACACACACACACACCCACACAGAAGACAAATCATTTGGTTTGAAGTCTTCGTTTGTCAACAACGAAGAGATGGAGATTGGCTAAGCGTCTGGTAGCCCGATGGTGGAAGAAAGAAGGAGGAATAAAGTCATGCAATTTCTACACACGCTCTCCAAAATTCCTGTAGAACACCGAAAGGTTTTTTTTACTGTTATAAGTGTGGTAAATAAGCACACAGTTCACCTGATGGTAAGTGGATGTTGTGACCATAGACACCTACATCTATCATCGATTTAGATTCAAAATGCAGATGCATTGTCACACCTGATGACTAGATGGAATGCCCCGTTGCCAATAAAAAGGGGCTCCGGTTCTCTGTACTCACCACACAAAACACGGCAGCAGTCTGATTACATTGCCTCTGTGCTGAGGAAAGATTTACTTCAACTAGATTCAGGTAACCAATAATCCTCTTAAAATATTTTAATTAAGTCCGAAACTGGTAAGTGGCATTTTTTATCACCATCCCATCCATAATAACGGGATTCACGGCTGGACATGCGCTTTAACCCTTCAACACCTAAGCGGTCGAAATCGACCGCGGCGCTATTCCGTCAAAACCCAAGCGGTCGAATTCGACCGCGCACCCCCACAGCACTTTAAACTTATATTTAGAGACTACTTTTCTATGAAGAAGTTTGGCATTATAGAATCAATATAAAATTTTCTATTCTCTAGTGCAATAAAAAATAGTTATGCTATGGATATTATTTATAATGTACGTTCATTTCGTACGCCATTTTCGCGTGAATGTTATTGTGTTGATTTTTGGATTTTTCTAGTATTTTATTAGTGTTTTATTATAAAATTGTAATGAAAGTTTTTGTGTAAATATAATTTATCATTTTACGTAAATAATTTCGAGTAATATCTATTGAAATAATTGTGATTTTTACGCTACCGACATTCGCTTGGTATGTTTTAATTCCGTTATCAAAATACAATAGTATTTTTGTAATGAACTAAAACCTCACTTTTTATAGAGAATTTTGTATATATTTTATAATGCCAAAATTCTGGACTGCATGAGAACTTTAAGGAGACTGAGGCGTGATAGTGTACGACGCTGTGACACCTATCTTCCCTGTACTATATTTAATAAACCAGTAACAGCACTTAACTTTTAGTTGAATTTAGATGCCTGAAAACTACAGTCAACGCTTTCGATGGTTCGTATTCAGTTCCTATTACTAGCTATTGATTATTAGACGGGTTCCATAGTACAGTGGCTTAGCGTTTGTTTGTGGCGTTGTAAGGCCCGCGTGTTCAAATCCCGAATGGTACAAGTGTTTGTCTCGGCTACAATCCTGGATGTAGATGTCGACCCGGTGAAATAAAATGATGAAACCGTCTCCTAGATACTGAAAATATAAAATAAGTCTAACCCTCTACTTATAAATTTCCATTTACAAGTATTTTAATAGCTACGTGTATAGTTTGTGGAGCACTAGAAATAAAATGATAGTTGATAAAATATAAGTTTGGAATATTATGGACAAACTGACTTTGATCTCAGTGTTGCAATATATGTGTGGCGGTGATGAAAATCTTTACGATAAAACCTAAATAACTGAGGAATATATAAATCAAGATATAGGTCAAAGTATAGGTCCACCATCGGACGACCAGGCGGTCGGCGGGTCTTCACCCCTTTGTTGTAGATATTCCACGCATTAGCCCATTAACGCCCAAAATTAAACTACACATGAAAATTATAACCACTCGTTATTTATTGCATGAATATGGACTAAATAAGAGGCACAAAAGTAATTATTATTTTTTTTTTTGGGAACTGTCGGGGTGTACTTGTCCGGGTACAATGGGCGAATCAGGCATGAAATTGTCCCAAGCATGGTCGTTTCACACATAGTGTTTTGGCACATATCTCACAGCGCCAACGAACGCGGTTGTGGCAAATAACACATCGTAATTTCGATGCGTTGCGGGTTATGTCCGTTATTTTTCTGCACAAGGCCAGATATTGTTGATGACGTAGGACGACTTTTTGTCTTAGTTTGGCTAAGGTATGGTCTAACAATCGTACGCCGGAATAGCAATTGATCCATGTAGGGCGTGTCAGTAGTTTTGCTGATCAAGACGTGCAGACGCCAAGCATTTGAAATCGCCATATCTAAATGGTAGGCAAAGATTACCCACCACCATTTTTTCCTTTTATGGCTACTCGATAGAGACTAATCGATTGTTCCATCTGATCTACTCCACCCATGCCTCTGTTATAATTGACAAACAATCTTGAAATATATACATCCACTTTTTTGTTTCTGTATACTACACCACCTTTTCACCATCCCCAGTTGTTCTAAAGCGTCAAAATTTGATCCCATCGTGACCACATTCTTGTCTTTCCACCGCACGATTGTTATTTCATTTTTGATATCGAAACGATAGTCGTAATCCGCCCTTGGTTTCTTTTTCATTGTTTTTACATCAGCCACAGGACAACTTTTTGTTCTATTTTCTCGTATTGTTCCTGTGGCTCTGTACCCTAAGAGTCGCAAGTCGTGGAGTAACTGATAATTGGTAAAAAAATTATCAAAGTATACGACATGTTCTTTTGGGACTATCGGCATATTTGCTAATAGGGATTTTATCACTCTCGAGCCCAGTTGGTCTATCGACACTTCTGTATATTTTCCGCAATATATGTCGAAAGTGTAGCAGTAGCCATCTGGACTTGTTGCAGCCCAATTCCGGTAGCCAAATCGTACAGGTTTTCCCATTATGTATTGTTTGGCGGGATGACGACCAAAGTATTTTATCATAGATTCATTTATAGATAAGTTTTTATGATTGGCAAGAGTTTTTTTTTTGTATAAGATCGCACAGCGTTCTCATTTTGAACATTTTATCATTTGAACCTTCCGCTAAGGAATTGTCGACGAAATGTAAGTTTCGTTTGATGTCGGAAAAACTATTGCGTGACATGCAATTACCGATCAATGAAACGCCGAGATCTTCATCAAAACTCTAATAGGCACGTTCGGAAGGCAGTTCATGATATCCAGTAAAACATAAAATGGCCAGAAAAGTTCTCAATTCGGGCTTATCAATTTCAAAACTGTGTCTGTTATGTTGCTCAGCATACTTCATGTTATTTTCCACAATCAAACTCATAACATTATCATCAAATATCTTCTCAAATAACATCACAGGCCTGCAGTCTTTCAAAGATTCAACGAGGACTTGTTGTCGTCGCTGAATGATACCAGTTACGTCATGGGTCATGCTGTATAAGGGTAAAGTTTTTCTCCATACAGGCTCGTTAGAATCTCGCCTTCTAGCTCGCTTTGCAGGTCGTGAGTGAGTGGACAATGGCTCGTTATCACTGTCATCCCAGTCCGAAACATCATGATCAGTGCAGTGGGGCTACCTCAACTGTACCCGGTACGTCTCTCGGGAAAGTTGTAGAAATCATTATGTAAAGTTGTAGAAGACAAGTCATCTTCATTACCTTCTTCTTCATCACTAACAATAGCTGGATCTGGTGGCAATAAAAAGACGTCGTACTGCGCATCATTATTTTCATCAGATACTATAGATTCAAGGGCTTCTTCAAGTCTCGCATAGTTATTTTGACTCGTAAAGACGTGACGGTCAGTCATTGTAGGGTCTTTGAAAACACCTGCAAAATACAAAAATTATTTACACAAGCGCCCATTGTACACCAACAGGTACAGCACATAAAAATCATGTGTATTGCACTTTTATCCAAACGAATTGTTATTCCAACCATATAATATGTCAGTATAAAGCCTTATAACACAAAACAGTAAAAAACAATCATGAATATGGAATTATTTATAATAAAAATACAAAAAAAAAGTCTTATCTTACCAACTTGGCTCACAACTCGTAAAACGAAGTGACATTTCGAACGTTTATTTTTCCGTCACACAATTTTTTCTATATTCCATAGACAGCTACAAGTACATAGATTAAAAATAACCAATCAATACCGTAGTTACACAAATAAACAAAACGCAATCACAGAGGCCAAACGGTTTACTTCGCCTTTTTAATGCGTACAACAAAAGAGTATAATAATTTTCCGGCGTCTATTTTTCCATCCGAATACAAACTGAGCGCCTTCAAGGCAAGAGTGAATAAGTATTTGTTACGCAAGACATTGCGATTTACCATCTAAAGCTGCATGACCACTTACTACAGGGTGGGATTGTGGTTAAGCACTGGCTTATAAAAAGTGAAGAAAAAAAAGCTCCTCTGCCACGCATTGGAGCGGTGCAGCCGAAATATTGCTTCAGAAGCCTTTAGAAACACCGCTGGATTGTAATTCGTTCTACTTCTCATCCGATATACCTTAGTATTTAATAACAAAATTTTGCTATTAGTGTGTGTTGCCAAAAACTTACGATAACGAGGTTATGTATTATATGTAACTACATAAAAAGCACTAGCTTAAAAATAAAAAAAGAATCATAAAAACCGGTTCAGCTTGAAAAAAGTTATGATGTAACACATATAAAAGCTACAGTCGAATTGAGTATCTCCTTCTTTTTGAAGTCGGTTAAAAATTACAATATTACTTCTTTGATCGTATACTTTGACTACTAATATATTTACCCTTTAAGTTTGACAGATGTACGGTGTCTCCATGATACATAACTTAGTACATACGAATATTGTTGGACAAACTAATCGAAAACATTTTGCAGATGGACCCACAGTTTCCAAGCGCTCGTATAGTTTAGAACTTCTTTTTATGGTTGCAGAGGTAACTTTATAAAAACGTTGTACGATAAATTTATTACCCTGTAACTAATATATTGACTATAATCCATATATTTACAATAACTATATTTACATGTATTAAAGCGATTTTTTTTAATTAAAAGTCCTCCTACCTATCTGTAAATAAGCTATTTGATAGTTTACACGTGGCAGAGCCATGCTACATTTGTATTGTAGCACAAATTGGTCGGCTCGATCAGGGAAGAACCACGCTCTCACAATACCAGTGCAGCATCTTTATGGTGCTGTGCTTCATACGGTAGTTATAGAAACCGGAAACCCATTTTTTAAGCGAGATATTCTTCTTGGGCATCTTAATATTGATCATCTTATTATAGGGGTGACAACGTGTCTGTATTTTGATTTTTGATTGAGGACGATGACGTTTTTACCAACAAAATCTAACATTAGTAACTTAACAGTTTCACAATCACACTGCCGTATGCTAGCCGTAAATTTCATTAGCATTTGCTAGCCAAACTTGTATTGGTCGCCGTCAACACAAACTTACAAGTTCATTGGAATTTTTGGTTTAACCATGTGTTCACCTGCTAGGAAAGAACTACCTTCAATCAATGTCTTTGAAGTAGAGCAACGTATTAATTGTTAAACAACAATTCAGAAGAATTAAGAACTGATCACTTACAAACAGGTGAGCCCTATGCTCGTTTGCCTCCTCTTCGATAAACAAAAACAGTGCACAGCTGCGTTGTGCACAGTTCGGCAGTGCCCAGCTATATGTGCATACTGTTGCTATTATAGCCTATTAAAGCCCACCACTGAACATTGGCCTCCCCCATAGATTGCCTCATAGGTGGAACCCTTGCCATAGTAGCCATGCTGAGCAAGCGGGTTTGAAACAGCAGTTGCTTATATTTACTGTTAATAGGAAGACGCTGCAGCCCATCTCCCGATTTGTTTCTCTCTGTCAACTCTTCATCGGTCGATATGGGGCAGCGGATATTCTTACACCACCACTACATAGGTCCTATATATATGAGGCTCTGACTTTATTTTTCCTTTTTTGCTTACAACATATAAAGCCGTAAGAGGAAGTTATACTATTTTGTTTTATGTGTGCGGAAACATCGCTCGTTTATCGTTCTTCCATTCCTGCGGCCAGCTTAAAAGGAATGAAAAGATCAAATAGATTCAAAGCTTTAATCACTGGTAAACCACTGCTCTTCGCTTAAATACTTCCTTCACTTTACCTACAACAGAATTCATGACTCGGTGAAATACAATAATTCGAGTATAGATGCGCTTCGGTTTCTTGTGTATAAATAAATAATAAAATAAATAAAAATACATTTATTTCTTAATAATACTTTTTCATAAAATAGTAGTGGAACAACCCCAAAGAATATTTTAATATACTAAAAATAAACCCTTATTTAGTAATTTATATATGTGTGTGATGTGTGTACACACGTGCGTGCGTGCGTGCTTGAGTGTGTGTGTGTGTGTGTGTGTGTGTGTGTGTGTGTGTGTGTGTGGTGTGTGTGTGTGTGTGTGTGTCCATCTACGTGCGCATATGTGCGTACGAGAGTGCGCGCGTGTATGCGACGCACCCATGCGTGCGCCCGCGTTTGTATGTGTGTTATTAATGTTATTAAATAATTATTAACCGATAAGAAGTCACAAAGCTTATAAATGTTTTCTATGTATATTTATTACTTTTTAGCCTTGATTAATATAATTTGTAATAAATAGATAAATAAACATAGCGTGTTTATAGCACACAAAACCATCAAATAGGTAATTTACTAAAATGTCTTGACAATCTTTCTCGTGATAATTAATAAAATCAGGCGTTACTTTGCAAAAATCCATAATATTAAAGTTGTTAAGAATTACCTCGCACACATCCGCTCATTAAAGAAAATGATGTGTCTTACCTAGTTTGAAGAGCACCTTCCGCCCTCCCTCAATTTCGTGTACTAATACCGTCACTACTAATTCTAGCACTACTACTCCCAACACCATCATTGACTGCGGTTAAAGTCAGCGGCGAGCCAAAACAGCTGCTATTTATACAACTCGCTGATGCCACCACTCCTCACTAAAGTTGCGAGCGACCGCGTCATTCGATAAAAACATGCGACATCAAAAGTGCGAGTAAAATACCGCAGTGTCTACATCACCTGAGGATGCCTCGTGTAGAGGCGAAACACGTGCCGTATTATCGTAGATGATGTATCTTTCCTAGTGTAGTGGTGTTGAGAGTAGTGGTGCTGGGATTAGTGGTAACGGTATTAGTGCACGCAATTGAGGGAGGACGGGAGTTGTTTTCAAACTAGGTAATACATACAATTTAATTTTATTGAGCGGATGTGTACGAGGTAATTCTTACCAACTTTAGTATTTCTCAAATTTCAATACGATATAATCACACGCACTGACGGTGAAACTACAAACTATGTGATTCGAATTCGTCATATGATATCTGTCTTGCCTGATTTCACATAGGTATTTTACGCTGATGTAGTTAATGGAAATATTAATAAATACTGGAAATACTGTATTAATAATGTCGTTGATATTTAAAAATATGTTATTAGTTAAACATAAAGGTTAAGCTTATAAATATGTACAACCCACAGCAGAGCATGAGACACCTCTCGAGGGTCGGTAAGTCCACTGCGCAGGTTCAGTGCAAGTAAACGGATTTCTCTTGTCCGCGATATTTTCCAGATATACCAGTTCCCTTACGATTGTTTCCTCAACTGACGTGCAAGTTATAAATCAATTGAAATTGCAATTTTTTTACTTTAGTTTTTGAGCAGTCGACGTTGTCGCTCCGAACACGGTAGACGCGTTCGATATCATTATCAATATCAATATATATCATTATTATCCTCTCCCCCTGGACCACAACAGCGTTAAGACGTGTCCGCGTGTGTGATGTTTATTATATGTTTATTATAAAAATGTTTATTATAAAAAATAAATTAGTTTTGAAAACAAATAAAAGTGATATAATTAGGTCCAAGTACTAGGCACGCATAAAACAGTGTGTCAAAACAATCACCCAATACAGTGAAGCGGCACGAGCAAGACAACAACTACCGAGAGCTGAGACGACGAGCACATCCTAACGCCACTCTGCACGCACGCTCGCACTGTCACTTGTCGCAATTTATAAGCGTCAGCGGCTAGCGGGTAAATATTGGTGTATGGTCTAAAGTAATTAATATTTTATTTTACTACAACGTTATAATTTAGATTTATTAAAGTTTTTTTAAGTTATCAAAATGTCAGTTGTCAATGCTCTAGCAATTGCACACTAAACTCTGATTTTTCATTCCGTAGAATTCTGACATTTCGTAAGTGTTGCTACTAAAAAAAGTTCTCCACCGAAAAAGAGACAAATTTGAACCATTTGAGGGCAATAAATAATAAAATGCTACGTATTTTTTATGTTTCACCTACAAAAAGGTAAATCTAAATATTTACTTATACAAGTCACCTAATACAAAAATAACAAATATTTCAATATCACGAACAATATATCTAATTAACTTTAATTACTTAATATTTTATTCTTTAGCTGGCATCACTGTCTACTAATTCCAGGTTTAAAAAACCTTTTAAAAAAATGTTAGCTGTCACGTCGCGTCTGTCACATTGATTGATTTTCATTCGACTTCTTTGAATGCTCGAATGCGCATGTGTTCTCGGTGTTTGCTGCTATTTGTTGTTATTATCTTGTTATATTTGTTAAGTTTCTGTTATTCTGTTAAGTTTTTTCTTGTTGACCTTTCGTTTTGTGATCGTTTGTTGATTTTTATAAACGTTATGGAGCCACAACCTGGCCCTTCCCGGGAAGCAGCCCCATCTGACAGAGCACAAGGCTTAGACTTTCTTTCTCCCAGAAAGAAGCGTCCTCGTAGTGCTTTTACGCCCAACGAAAAGACCATAATTCTAAATATTTACAAGTATAATATAGAAAATTGGCCGCAAACGACTGATTGGAGTGCAACGAAATGTACTAAAAGACTTGTGAGATGACTGGCGTGGGTCTGTCAAGTGTTTATAAAATGACCAAAAAATATAAAGACACAAAAGAATTTCAAAAGCCGAAAAAGAGTGGACCTCAACTATCTTTCATACAAAAATTTGACGAATTCACTTTCGCCGCAACTCGACGAAAGGTTCACGCGTTTTTCTACAGGAACGAGATTCCGACTATTGAAAAGGTAAAGTTATTGCTAATTCTTTAACACCTCGTTGCTGACATCCCCCATTGTTTTAAAACTATACTTTAACCTGTGTTGCCTGTCTACATTTTAACTGTAATGTAAATGCTTATTTCAGATTCACCAAGAGATAACTGGTGATCCAGACATGCCTGTTATGTCGAAATCAACATTAAGAAAAGTATTGAAGCATTTAAATTTTAAATACACAAGTCGCAAACGTCGAAGTGCGCTAACAGATCGCAAGGAGATAGTACTATGGCGTCAAAAATACTTGCACCAAATTAAACAATATAGAAGAGAAGGCAGGCTTATATATTACCAGGATGAAACGTGGGTAAACGAAGGCAAGTATTGAATTATGTGGTAATTAACTTTTTATAACCTATCTTTTCTTCAAAGTATTAGTCGGAAATCGAATTCTGTACTTATGTAATACTTAAATTAACTTTGTTAATAAATTTTTGTTACCAAAATGAATAAATAAATAAAGAAATCCATGTTTACAGGTAATATTTTTCAATTTATATGCATATATAACTGTCCTCATGTATAAGTGAAATATTAAATATATTTTTATTTTCAGGACATACCGTCAATAAAGTGTGGTGTGATACCAACATTCAATCTTCACGACAAGCTTTCCTCGATGGCTTGACAACAGGGCTTAAGGCACCAACAGGCAAAGGGGGGCGACTTATAGTTAGCCATATAGGGAGCGAAGAAGGATTTTTGGAAGATGGTTTATTAGTTTTTGAGGCAAAAAAAGGCTTGGCAGATTACCACAAGGAGATGACTGGGGAAGTATTTGAGGAGTGGTTCACAAAAATACTTCCAAAATTAAAACCAAACTCGGTAGTAGTGTTGGATAATGCTCCCTATCATTCGAGGAAGGTCGAAAAAGTACCAACGAGTGCATGGAGAAAAGGCGATATCCAAGCGTGGTTGACTTCAAAAAATTTAAATTTTGAAGAAAAAATGCTAAAAAGTTAATTTATTGGAAATTGTGGGTCAGGAGAAATACAAATATCAACAGTGTATTGTAGACGAGATGGCCACAGCACAAGGCATTACTGTGCTTAGACTGCCCCCATATCATTGTGAGCTCAACCCTATTGAATTGGTGTGGGCTCAAGTGAAGGGGCATGTCGCAAGACACAACAGAAGTTTTAAAATGGCGGAAGTTAAAAAACTATTACTGGAAAGTATAAGTAGTATTACTCCTGATAAATGGCAAGAATGTATCAGCCATACAATCAAAGAAGAAGATAAGATGTGCACTCTCGACGATTTCATTGACACAGTCGCAGACTCTTTAATAATTCATGTCAGCGATGATGACGATGATGAAGATAGTGATATAAGTATTAATGATGACTAAAGATTTTAATAAAAATATGTTATTTTTACTTGTGCATTTTTTACTGTTTGTAATGAAAAGGGACGTAATTATCACTCGCCGTAAAACCATGTAGAGTACCGCACTTAATAAAATGGATACATTTACTAACAAATAAAATGTATGTATAGACTCAGATGTTCAGACACGTATTGAAATTGAAAAATGTGCCCGGCCAAAAAGGTTTGTAATCTCTGACATGTCAAAAAATGATAGCTGTCAGAATTCTACGGAATGAAAAATCAGAGTTTAGAATATTAATTTTTCAAATTACCCATGAAATATACTCCTTAGCAAAATAATCGAGTTTTTTAAAACAATTTATAAAGACTTATGATTTATTTTAAATCTCCCTATTTCTTAATAAAAATACGTAATTAGGAATAATCTTCCCATTAAAATTCAGCTGGTTTGGAAATGAAAACTAGTTATAATAGCGTATTGTGTGATACTAATAATGATAAACCTATATCTATAATGATACCCTAACATTAAGTAAAATATCACATGCAACATTTTTTTCATAAAGTTACTGACACTTTCTATGATTAATTTTGTAATCAATGAGCTATGAAAGTTGACTATAAGTTTAAAACTTGCTGTCATACGAGTAGTTGTAGAGGAGAGAGAGTTATTGCCGTAACATTTCTTGGGATAAGTAAGACGCAATAATTAATAGTTAAAATACATATTACGTTGGTAATAATAATACTTTAAATAAATAGTGAGTAATAATTAATACAAATATTACAAAGTATTTATTTATGTTGAGTATTGCCAAATAAATTTTCTTATTATTTTTCTTACATTACGGTGGTAAAACACATAATAATAACGATATGTAAATAATTACAACAACAATTAAAAATATTTCCTATAATATTTTACAAAAAAGTTCGGCACAGTAATAAACGTTCCGATTCAGAATTTGGAAATCCGTGATGTGTTCCGGATGAAGCTGAAAAACAAACCAAACGGTCCTATCATCGTCGATTTCATATCAACTGTTAAAAGAGAAAAGGTTATTAAAGAACCTACAACAAAATGAACACCAGACAACATTTAAGCACTGCGAGTCTCAATGTGGATGGTGCCGCAAAGACGCCTATTTTACCTTGCCTTTTATTTTACCTTTTAGAATGTTTGCCAAAAAAGACAACTACGAAAACTGTTGGACATCGTTTGGCAAAGTATATCTGAAACGTAACCAAAATGAATCTCGCATACACGTGAGCTGCCAAGAAGATATTTTGAACCTTCAAAAAATATCTGACTAGGCAATATATGCTTTTTAGATTTACTTAGCTTTTGTTTAGTTGCATACATAGTATATTTATGTCTTTATTTAAAAATATTAAAAGTTCTTTTTACTTTAGTAAGCCTCATATACACGATCGCATTTCTAGCACATACAAAACAAACAAACTTATTCATACACTTATTTTTACAATTTTCAAAATACATTACACATTATTTTTTAAAAATACGAAAAATATATTTCTTAAATTAAATGTATTTTATGTCTCACCTAGCTTAAAAAATAGTATCTGCTTCGTTTTAACGATGCTTATTGTGATAAATTGCTGTAGTTTAGTAGTTTTTGTATTTACTATAAAATTCGATTCCATAGCTCACTTGCCTCGTGAATATTATCCTTCTAATAGCTCTGTCCGTAAAATTCAGTGAATTAATTACAATTCAAAATGAAATCAACTCTTATAATGTAGCAGATTCCAATGTATGTGATTGCATGTCTTTTTTACCTTATTCGAACAAAGCTCTTAAAGTTTTTCAACAAAACATCCGTAGTTAAAAATGTAATTTTTCTGGGTTACTACCGATTCTTGTTCGAATAAAAGTGGACTCGGACTGCATTGTGCTTACTGAATGCTGGCTATCATCTATTCATTGTATACCTACTTTGGGTGGATACAATAACTTTGCTTCTACTAACAATCTCACTCAAAATGAGGGTGTGGTTGTGTATTATAAAAAAGATTTAGTTATCTCAGTAGATGAACCTATAATATCTGACGCCAATTGTCTTGTAATTAATTACTATAAATAAAGATACGGTAGCTATTGCTGTTTATCGACCTCCCGGATACAAGAATATTAATAATTTTCTTCAATCCCTTAATATTATATTACTTAAATATTCAAATAAGCAAAATGTCATATTATTAGGTGATATTAATATTAACATAGCTAAGTGAAGCAGAGATGCAAACATTGGATATGATGGCATTTCACGGAATGTTGCCTGCGTACTTCTTTCCCACGCATAATAAAACATGCTTGGATCATGTAATATATTAAAGACAAAATTAAAAGCTCGTTGTCTCATCCTACAAACAACTCTAAGTAATCATTATAGTGTTGCCATTATACACTATACATTGCTTCTTCTTCTAAACAAGAACCTGCAAAAGTATTAAAATACGTAAATTTCGTACTTTTAAACACAGAACTAAAAAATAAGGATTTCAATTCTTTGTACGAGATCAAAGATGTTAACGAGGCTGCTGTTTTTTTTCCACAACATACTTCAATCGGCTATTAAATCAAACTCAAGAGAAGTCAAAATTTCTAGACGTAAGAAAATCTTGAAACCCTGGATAACCCTAGGTGTTTTAAAATGTTTGAAAAATCGAGATAACCTAAATAAGAAACTAAAAAAAGACCCAGATAATGAGACGCTTAAAACTACTTATAAGAGATACAGAAATTATTGCTCATCCCTATTAAAAAAACTTAAAAGAAACTATGAAAAACTTCAACTTCAAAATGCAGGAAAAGACAACAAAACACTTTGGAAAGCTCTTAAAGAGATTACTTATACTAATAAACCAAAAGAGATTCCGTTAGAACTAATAGATACAAACAATCCGCAAGCAACTTAGCTGAAGACCTGTATAAAAATAAGCCCCCAGTCCAACCCTATTTCTTAAATTCATGCTGTCACTCTTTCACTCTTCTATTAACGGATGAGAATGAAGTAAGGAATCTAATAACAGGTCTAAAGAGCAATTGCTCTGTTGGCCTGGATTTAATTTCCAGTGAGACCCTAAAAGCAAACAGGGATGTTCTAGCCTCTCCGATAGCGTACATTTGCAACTTATCACTTTCAACTGGAGTATTCCCGAGGATATATAAGAAATCACGAATCCATCCTATTCACAAAAGTGGAGACAGAGCCTGTGTCAATAACTATAGAGCAATTTCTATTCTTCCTACAATCTCAAAAATCTTAGAACTCATTATAAATAATAGATTAGTAAAATATTTGGAAAATAAAAATCCTTTATCACATGCACAATTTGGCTTTAGAGCAAATAGATTTACATCAGATGCGGTTTTCGAACTAACAAGTTACATAGTTAATGACTTTGACAATAAGAAAAAAACAATAGGTGTATTTTTAAATTTGGCAGAGGCATTTGGCACAGTCTCTGTCCCAATTTTAGTTAAAAAAACTTGAATACCTTGGTATCAGAGACATCCAGTTGAAACTTCTTCAAGATTTTTTAACAGACAGAACACAATGTGTACAAGTTGATAACATCATTAGCGAAGAAGTCCCTGTAAATTCACACACACACGCGCGCGCGCGCACACACACACACACGACACACACACACACAATATATGAGGTTACGAAACCACTGTTACTTTGTATTTTTTTTTCGTAGTACAATTTTTGTTTTACATAGAAATTAAATTGTCTCTTATATCGATATAATACATTATGATCCTACGATCTACACTATATGTAGCGCTCAATTATAAATAGTGAACTTATTTATATCTCATGGGGTGGAGACCTGGTGATTTTATTGCCTATCTCAAACACCAGCTCTTCACAGATTCTAGGCTATGAGTATTTATTATTATTATTGGGGTGTATAAACATAGTTTTCTTATCTGGTTGGGTTCTATAATATATAATTATAAATGAAAATGAAAAGATAAATATACATAAATATCAATAACATAAAATAAATATAAAAACACATATATAAATAAAAGGCCAACCAGATGGAGGCCCTCGGCAGGGGAGAACAAACGGCCGAGGGTTAGGAGGAAAGGGAAAGAAACCGGCGGACGATGCGGGTGGTATCGAGGAGCACCGCCTTCTGCATTTGAGCCTAGAGCGGCCCGTCACGGAGTCCCAGTCGCCTCAGATGACCCGAGAGGCTGACTGGGATTAGCCCATTCGCAGAGACGACTACAGGAATAATTTCGGCCGGCATACCACCCCATATGTCACCTCGTGAGCCAGGTCCAGATATTTTGTTCGTTTATCTGTTTCGGCTTTCACGAGGTTCTCGTCATACGGAATGATAATGTCGACCAAAAATATCCTTGACTGTGCCCGGTCCATCAGCACAATATCAGGCTTATTCGCAAGAATAGTCCTGTTTGTGATGATGGCCCGGTCCCAGTAGAGCCTGGCGCGGTCATTTTCGAGCATGGCTTCCGGCAAGTACTTGTAATACGGCAATTTTCGGTCCACGAGACCGTATTTCAGAGCGAGCTCCTGGTGTAGAATTCTGCCTACTAGGTTGTGCCTGTGTAAGTACTCAGAGTTAGAAAGCGCCGAACAACCGGAGATGACATGCCTAAGTGACTCTCCGGGATGGCGAAAATCTCGACAGACGTCGACAGTGCCATCCTTTAGGATGTATTTCCGATAGTTGTTGGTCTTAATAACCTGATCCTACGACAAAACCCTCGGTTTCCCCGAAGAGGTCACCAAAACGTAGCCAGTTGAGGTAGGCTGGCGTATCTACGTGAGGCTCGTGTAGAGCCTTGTAGTCCCTACCGTGGAGCTCATTCTCCTTCCATACGGTCTCCCGGTCGGAAATGCTCTGTACTGCCGGGCGTTGCCATTGCTCGTTGGCTAAGGATAGAGGGGTAAGTCCTTTATCACTAGAAATGACGTCATTATGGAATGGATCATCCGATCTCGCCAGGAAGTAATGACGGAGGCTGCACACTTCGCGATTATGCATGGTGAGCGCGCTCAGAAAGCCACGCCCGCCATGCTTTCGCGGCAAGTACAGCCTCATTACCGATGATCTCGGATGATGCATCCTATGGGACGTCATTGTAGTGCGGACTTTTCTATCCAGGGCGTTAAGTTTAGTCTGAATCCACCTGAGTATGCCAAAGGTATACATGAGGACAGGCATGACCCAACCGTTACATGCATGTGTCTCATTCACACCGGACAAAAGGCTGTTAAGCACTTTGGTCAAGCATGCAAAAAAACACGTCACAAACTGACTGTTTCATACCAGCCTCATCGATACCGATGTTCTGTGACATACCCAGGTATCGGTATTTTTTAGCCTCGGGAAAGGCCCCTTAAGTTGACGGGTATAGATAAGTCTATGCCCTTAGAATTTGCAACCCTTCCCCTTTTAACATGGAGAACCGCACACTTATTCGTCCCCAGCTCCATTCTAATAGAATTGCTAAATTCAAAAGTGATGTTTAGCAATTCCATAAGATGGGAGCGACTGGAGGCGAATAATTTGAGGTCATCCATATAGAAAAGGTGGGTCACTTTTTTACCTCGTTTCCGAAGCTGAAATCCCCTCCCGGAGCCCTCCAGTAAAGTACTGAGAGGGTTCAAAGAGAGGCAGAACCAGATTGGACTCAGACAGTCGCCCTGGAATATACCCCTTCTTATCCTTATGCGGCTTTCCGCAGCCATCATCCGCTCGCCTATATGACAGAGGATCGTACGCCACTGCTCCATCACCACCACATCCATTTTGAGCGCGCGACATCACCTGATTTGAGTCCAGATGACGAGCGATTCTCGCGCTCAAAATGGATGTTAATGTCTTGTATATGGTCGGTAGACACGTGATGGGGCGGTATGTGCTCGGGTCTGTGGCACCCTGATCTTTAGGAACCAAATGAGTGATCCCAGTAGTGAAGAGGCTTGGGAGCGACTTCTGGTTGAGAGCCTCTTGAAACTGTCGGGCGAGCACAGCGTGACACACCATGAACCCCTTCAGCCAGTAGTGATGCAGCCCGTCAAACCCCGGACTTTTCCAGTTCGGGACTCTACGGACCGCCTCAGCTACGTCATCCGGCGTTATAATGACGGGGTCCATGGGCGTAATACCCGCACATCGACTCGCCACAACTTCCGTCAGAACTGCGCCAGAATGAGACCGTGTCGGCCTGATTTGGTGCTGGGCCCGTTCCACTTACTATTGGTCGCTCCAATGATTTATAGAGCCTCTTCTGATCACTCTGGAAGAGACTATTCTGGTTGAACCGTATCGACCTCTCGGTATATCGCCGAATCCGCTTTCCCCAAGCAGCGATTCTTTGCTTCAGGTCGTCTATGCGCTCCGTCAGTTTTTGCATTATATCCGGCTGGGACAAACTAAAATTTGTCCCAGCAAACGCCATCCTGACGGTGCGCACAATTCTTGGCCTGGTATTGCCTGACCTGAAGCATATCAGTCTGCCGATGAGGGCCCTAGCCTTTGCGAGCGGCGCCAAAAAGAATTGAGTCCGTCTCGCAAAGGTCCCGGCTGGCTTCCAAATAGGTAACCAGCATTGGGTTCAGAGCCCTCACGACAGCCCGATTCCGCTTGCTTAGGGCTAAGCGGGGAAGTCGCGGTCGTGGTCGAGAGGCGTACTGCGCGTTTCCACAATCGCCTTTTCCAATGCACTCCTCATTTGCTCCAGTTATTATTATTATTATTATTTATTTTAAATAAAATAATTTTTTCTTATATCAACTATCATTTAAAGGTGTTCCGTACAACATCAAATAGATTCAAAGCTTTAATCACTGATAACCCACAGCTCTTTGCATTAATATTTCCTTCACTTTACCTATAACAGAGTTCATGACTTAATGAAATACAATAATTCGAGTATAGATAGGTGCAGATCACTTTCTTGTATTTAAATAAATAATAAAACATTTATTTATCAATAATACTTTTTCATACATTAGTGGTGAAACAACCCCAGAGAATAATTAAATATACTCATGTTGGTGTGTTTCGCTCTTACCCCCTTGTTCAACATTTATTGAGATCTTTGAATTTAATAACGCGGGTATGTATTACGTAACAGTGACATATGTGAGTGTGTGCATGCGTGCATGCATGCATGCATGAGTGCGTGCGTGTGTTGGTGCGCGCGAAATTGCGTGCGGGCGTGCCTGCGTGCGAGCGTGCCTGCGTGCGTGCGTGCGTGCGCGCACTTGTGTGTGTGTGTGTGTGTGTTATTAATGTTATTAAGTAATTATTAACCGATAAGAAGTTACAAATCTTATAAATTCGTTTTCCATGTATTACTTTTTATCATTGGTAAATACGATTTATAATAAACATGCACTTACACACAGCGTGCTTATAGTACTAATCAAAACTATATACATCATACGCATTGACTGTGAAAGTACATATTATGTGGTTCGAATTCACTATACGATATCTGTCTTTCCTGACTTCACAGAAGTATTTTTAACTGAACTGATGTGGTAAATGGAAATATTAATAATGTCGTTGATATTTAAGGGGCTATAGTAACTCTAGTCGTCGTAGTCGCTTCTTATTTTATTACAGTTGTTTCCCATTTTAATTTTACGTCGTCCTGTTGCGTAATGTGTATTCTGATCGTAACACAGCTTTCCCGTTCAAAAGCCGAAGCGAGACTAATCACGCAGTGGGAAACAAGCTTCAAGACGCCGATATTTTACGTAATTTCTTTTTACAGTAAAAAAAAACACATAAGCCCTGCTTTATAGTTAGTTCAGTGAGTATGCAAAGTTTCATGATCTAATTTAAAGTATTTTATGAATACCTGCGGTTTATTGTTCAGTTTGGAGATGACTGGCTTTTTTTTTATAAAGAAAAGTTTACGGAATCGTGTTTTCATCTAACATAGTGCTTAACATTAATCCTCAACTTTACCATATATTTATTTCAAAATTAATGCTGCAATATTATCGGCATAGCGGAGGATCTTGCTAAGACATTTGAGGTAGTATTTTCAATATTTCCCCTTAATAATAGATGACTAGTTAAAACTTAAAGTTAAAGCCTATAAATATGTACAACCCACAGCCGAGCATCAGCCACCTCTTATTTCTAAGAGGGATATGGATCAGTGCCGGTTGAGATAGAAATAAATTTATGGGCTAATTTGCGATATGGTTGTACAGCGTAGCATCACAGACCACTAACGAAAACTTTATTCAAGTTTGATTAGTCAGGGAATTTATTCAAAGTTTTATAAATAACAGAAAGAGAAAACTTTAAAATAATGTGTTTGGATGACAACGAGGATGATGATGGTAATATTGTTTATGCTAATTTTGACAGTGCCGGCGGGAATCGAACTCAAGTTGCTTGTGTACTAAGAAATTTATAGGGAGTGCTAGGCTATATGCTTAACTTTGCACAATAACATTTTGATTTTAACGTTACTAGCGTAATTTACTTTTGTGTAAAAAATATTATTTAAACATAATAATAAGTCGAGTCGAAGTCGATTCTGAGCTATGTTCAAAATTTTAAATCTTTAACTCATCGGGAAATAAGTTTAAAAAAAAAGACACAAAATTCGAACTGAACAGACATACACGAAAGGAAGTTAGTGAAATGTAATGTAATAATAAAAAAACAAAATAAAATACCAGTGTTATTCAGTTCTCACTATTTGCTTCTAATTATAATGTTATTTTATTCAAGGATTAAATATAAATAGAATTAAATTTCGGGTTCGTCACTGAATCCAATTAAATACTTTTTGTAATTTAGAATTTTAAAATAGCAAAAGTTATCAGAGGTTTTTGATAGGTTTTTAATGCTATTAAGTCAATAAATCCCAACTCATTGTCATAAAATTTGATTAATGGTTACTGGCATTAATTTTCAAAATTCAATCTTTTCTAATGGCTTAAGGGTATAAAACTGAAGTAGTATTAAACTTTTAAGTGTTCAGTTCAGGAATATAGTTTTTTTTAATTACAAGTAAGACTTTGAACTAAAATTTTATTCAAAATTAATACCTACGCATATAAGTTATAAGTTACTTCCGCACGAAGATTTGTTTCTATATCGTGAGAACAGTTTACGTTCATCAACACAAGGACAAACATCCAGATCCGGAACAATTATTTGTAGGCCATAAATATACTTGTGCCGTGCGGGATTTGAACCCGTGGCCCTTAGCGCTGCAACTTATTGCTAGCTCAGACACCACCAATTAGACGTAGTATAAACATAGGTTTAAGTGTTATCCCACCTACCAATCTATTTTTAACTATAAAAGAGTGAAGCCTTAACTTCCTTGCCACAGGAATTATTCTGTATTATTTTTGCTTTCACACTTTCAACAAATGTACAGAAATCCATCTAACATTATAATATCAAAGGCGAAGCCTGCCTCGGGAGCGATTTATCAACGATTAAAGCTTCAAAGGCGTTTGAATTATTCTCCTTACACCGACAGTGTAAAGTCAGAGAGCACACTATCCCGATTTATACTGCTTTTAGATCCCTACAATGATACCTTAAAATTGCAACGATGACGTCGACAATTGTCTTAAATTTTTCTCTTATAATCTTTAGGAGCTAAAAAAATTAAAATCTTTTCTCTTAATTTCTTCTCAGTTTTTTTTTTTACACTTGCCTTGTCAAAAATGCACCCAATGTTTACTTTTACTCAGAACGTGGAACAGGCTGGTTAATAAGCAAAGAAGTAAGTAAACCAGCCAGGTTCTGTTAATTATTTTAAAGATAATTTTAACGGACTAAAAAGTAAGTGTGAATCGTATAGTCTTCTTTATATTGTTTATAAGTCCCTGGATGCGTAAAAACCCACTGCTGGACATTGGTCTTTAATACTGTAGGGAATCCTTAACCAGCACGCTTGCCGGGAGCGTTGACGATTTCAGTAACAGACGTCTCGCACGCTGCTGTTCTTGCTGCTCGTCTGGCGTAAACGAGAAGGTTATAGCGCAATCTAAAGCAGACTATAAGATTTTCTGACATTTCCCATGGGCGTGGTTTTAAATTAAGTAATGATCTGAGTTAAATAATCCCGTTATATGTTTTTGTCAATGAAATTCTTTTCAGATAATATTTCGCGTAGATTGTAATTGAAAGGAGACGGGAAAAGTTCATAGAAAGCTGGGCCTGATGTTACAGCAACGAGTACTGTATTATTTTATTTATAGATCGATACCATTTAAAAAAAAAAAACCAAAATGTTTACGAGTGCTTCATGGTAGAAAAAATATAGGTTGTTATTTTGCTTATGCTATGAATACAATGTTATTCTAGCACCAAGCTCTCACATTACACATTAGACTTTATTGTAAACTAGACTTCACCATAATTTTATGTATTTTAGGACATTCACAAATAGAAGATTCAGATGCCGCCATCCAACTAAATTTTAGAAGTTTGAAATAATTATAAAAAAGCAGAAGGAGGATGAATTAAAAACATTTTCTCTTTTAATGATTTATTAATCGTCCACTTCATCATAAACAAATAAAATATCGTCTAAAAACGGTGCAGGCGGTATTAAATTCTCTTGACGCCTTGCCCAGCTTAGGTATTATATCATGGACATTACATGACAACAGAAACCTGCAGTTTTTTTTCCTACCAAAGAATTGAAATAATACTGTTTGATGATCTCTCTACCATTAAGAGGACTGTCAACTAAAATATATGTAAAATATGTTTTTGAGCTTAAGTATATGTCTCGATTTTATTCGACCTCTCAATACCGAGCTAGAATGGTTGGATAGCACCATTCTAGGTGGTTATTAAGAGGTCGAATATAGACAATTCTCTTAGTAGGTTGCTGTCCGTTTCTAGACACACCACTATTTCATATCTTCCATCTTGTATGTGTTCACCATAATGGGACCTAGCCCACTTAATTTGATAAATATCTAAAGATATTTTTATTAAATTACTGTGTGCATTGAGCTATTATGTACTACGTACTAGAGGCGACATTGCATTCAGCTACTCTGTTCCACTCAACTGCGGTGCATACACCGCACTTTAATCAGTCACTTGCATAGAGTAGAGTAATATATACAGAAAGTTACTCGCTAGGTGCTTATAGAGTTGTCACGTATTGTATTGATTTTGAAAAAATCTCTTGATAAAAATATGCCGTCGTGTATACCTAGATATTGCACAAATAATTCAAGAAATGTCAGTAAAAACCAAGGAATTACTTTTAATCGGTTAATAAGATACTTAATCAATAAAAAAGTAATATGTATTAATAATAAAACAAATTATTCCTAAGACGCCATTTTGTGTCATGGAATATATGGAAATTAATTTGTTCAGATGCGACATTTCTGTGGGTACGAGGGTGGATTGAAAAGTACTCGGCCTAACACAGATCCATTCAATTCTAAAAATCAAATCTACCCACATTATTTAGTTCAGTTCAGACTAGTCCATTGTGTGAAGTTCTAAACGTGTGCGATAATTAGTTGTGATTTTATAAATTTATAAACAAAGTAATCGGACATAATTTCCGCGAATGGAGCAAATCGAGCAGCGTGCCGTCATTAAGTACCTCCATAAGAAGGGGCTATCATCAAAAGCCATTCATGATGACATGGTCAGTACATTAGGCGATTGTGATCTGTCATATTCATCCGTCAAAAAATGGATAGCAGAATTTAATCGTGGTAGAGAGAGTGTGAAAGATGAACCCCGCTCTGGAAGGCCTTCGACGTCAACTACTGACGAAAATATTAAAAAAGTACTTGATTTAATAATGGGAGACCGCAGATTAAAAATTAGAGAGATAGCCGAGATTATACGCATCTCTTATGAATGAACTCAAAACAACATTGTCAACGAGTTGGGTTTCCACAAGGTGTCTGCGAGGTGGGTTCCGCGACTGCTTTCAGTTGAACAAAAAAGGACGCGATTGACTATTTGACGCGAATGTTTGGAGTTATTTGAAGCCGATGCAGATGATTTTTTGAATCGTTTTGTTACTATGGACGAAACATGGGTTCATTACTGTACACCGGAAACAAAACAACAATCAAAACAGTGGAGAAGACCTGATTCACCACCCCCTAAAAAGGCTAAGTCGATTTTGTCGGCAAATAAGGTGATGGCTTCAGTATTCAGGGACTCGAAAGGTGTGATTATGATTGATTATCTTGAAAGGGGTCAGACTATAAACTCTGATTACTACTGCACCTTACTACGTCGTTTACGAGAGGAAATAAAAGAAAAACGTCGAGGAATGCTCAGAAGAAAAGTCCTGCTTCATCAAGATAACGCCCGTGTTCACACGTCAGTACAGTCAATGGCTGAAATTCACAACTGTGGCTTTGAACTGTTACCGCATCGGCCATATTCACCTGATCTGGCACCATCAGACTTCTTTCTGTTCCCTAACCTAAAAAAGCACTTGGGAGGTCAAAGATTTTCGACAAACGACGAGGTCAAAGCAGCTGTAGACGCATATTTTGACTCTAAGGAAGAATCATTTTTTTTTGAACGGTCTAAATGCTTGGAAGGGGGAGATGGCAAAAGTGTATTGAACTTGATGGTGATTATGTAGAAAAATAAAAATATAACTGATTTAGTATGTGTTTATATTCTTGGTTAGGCCGAGTACTTTTCAATCCACCCTCGTACTTAAGTATAGGACGAGTATACACATTTTTTATTTGTGGAAACATATATAAGTTAACAATTAGTTAGGCTAAATTTTTAAATTTAAATCTGCTCATTATTCTTTTATTTTATTTTTAGATTTCCACATCAAAGTCAAAGTGGAATAAATTAGTCCATTTTTAACTCTCTCGTGCCCAGTATTTGTGAACGACTCTTATTCTGATTTAAATAAATATAATTGTAATTTAAATGTTATATTAATAAGTTTTGTTAAACGTACATTTAGTATGTTTTTTTTTAATATTTGACATAAATACCTTTTAAAATATTGAGATAAAAATATCATAATGCAATTGTGATATAGTATTATTTAATATTACATTAAATAAGCAAATATAATATACAAAATAAATAACAAAATTTAAATATTGTTCTCGATATAATTTACCTATTTAACAATACAATCTACTATTGCCTACGGGTCATTCTACCTATGTTTAATTTATGATATAAAAACCAACCGCGCAAACACAGAGTAGCGCACATTTTTTGTTTGAGATAGCTGTTCTAGTACGTAAGTACATATTACTTCAATGACTGTGTGTGAGCTGGAGAAAATCATTTATCATTTTGCACATGTATTCTTGTAAAATCAGAAAAGAAACCGTCAGAATCCTTTATACGTAGCCAGAGTCGTTAAAGATGGGAATATTATTACAGCACAGAAAAACAACAGAAAATATTCACTACCACCGCAAGCTCAGAGCCAAACAAAAGTTCCCTAAAAAAGTACTCTGTGAACAAAAGTAACAAATGATTTGAGTGACGTTTTTAGTTTTTAAACTAACGTTGACATTTCCGCTTTGTGGCCTGTATAAAACATTGATAATCGATTGTGAAATCGATTTATTAATTTATTCAGTCAATTTATTTTTACGACAAATTTGAAACGTTAAGGTGTCACGAGGGAACCATTGTATAGAAGAGAATAAGAAGTTTCTTAAACTTACCTAATGAAGAAAAGACTGAATCACTTTTTATTGTCATTTTTCTATTTTTATATTAAAATCGATTAACTAACCTATTTCATATGGCAGCATTGTTTAAAAATAAAAATAAAAATAACGGAAGTCAGTATTATTCTTATTAAATATTTAATTTCTTTTGTCATGATAAAACTGCTTAATATTTCATTAATAACTACAAAAAAACTTTAAAAAAATATTGATAAATATTTCACTTGTGTAACGTTAGGCCCAAATTCGCCCGTCTCCTTTAGCAGTGTTATAATATGACAATACATGAAACTAAAATTTTAAAGTTTTGAAATGTAAAATATGATTACTATAAAACGAAATTAAATATAGATATTTTTCACAGTAAGTTTTAAACAAATGAATAAATGTTAAATATATCGAATTAATCTAAAAAAAAAATCATTTTAGCAACTATAATTATCAAAAACGGCGAGAACTAAGAGTATTTTTTAAGTAGAGGTTTCTAAATCTGCAAACAGTTTTAATTTAAAGTGCCAGTGCTAGGTCGGTGGTTTTACTGTGATTAAAGCTTCGAACGCGTTTGATGTTTCCAGAATATCACATAGCGACCATGGAAGGCTGCACGTAGAGATAAAAGAGCCAATTTAATGCCTTGCTTGGGATTTGAATCGTTTTAATGCAATTTTAGCTCACAGCCACTGTTTTAGGAACGGTAAGTTTGATAAATCTTATATTAAGGATTTTAAATCCAAGCTTTAAATTAAACGAAACCTCTTAAAAATATTTATAATCTATATCTAGAATTTATGGATTAAAAACGAATCACAAGATTATCATAATCAGCATGTATATGGGTCAATTTTTTTACCTTTACCTCGCCAATATACCCACTTAGCTAAAATTAACTTGGAGAATTCTTCTTGGAGATTCTACGCAAAATAGTTTATCAAGTAGTAGAGGCATTGTCAGTGTTCATGCTTTAGCACCATAATTATGTCATATGAGATTCCTTAGTTAGTTCAAAAAGATAAAATACTTTTAATAAAAATACAAATTTTGTTGTTTGTGTTTTTTTTTTGCTTTCTAGTTCTTTGAGGTCGACTTTTACTTTTTATTTAAAGTAAATTTTAAGCGCCATATTTCAGTGCTTTAGTAAAAATATTCGGAAATATGTCATCATTCTGCTGCATCTAAAATTCAGCCGAAAAGGTTTTTTAATCCATAAGATGCAAACAAAAATTAGAAAAAAAATAATCAAGCGTTTAAAACCTCCGTTGTAACACCATCTTTATTTGGAGCTACGAGGGTGACACTGAAAGTTCTTAGAAAATCAAAAACTGAACAAACTAGCAAGTTATTAGTTTTATTATACCTTTTCAAAACAGTGTGTTTATTTACATCAATACATCGATACATCCGATGGAACCATTGACAGGCCTGTTGGTCTAGTGGTTAGTGACCCTTACTGCTATGCCGGAGGTCGTGGGTTCGATTCCCACCCAGGACAAATGTTTGTGTGATGAGCACGATCATTTGTTCTGTGTCTGGGTGTAATTTATCTATAATATTTATGTATTTAGATATATATAAGTATGTTTATCAGTTGTCTAGTACCCATAACACAAGCTCTGCTTAGCTTGGGACTAGATGGTGTTGTGTGATAGTTAAAAAAAAAAAAAAGCACGTTCCCCACTCGTCCTTAGGGGTCTCTTCGAGGGCATTTTGAAACGCAGCCACTGCTATCTCGGCGTCCATAAAACGGTTTCCTCAAAGTTTTTATTATATTTCCGAAAATAAATAAAAATCGTTAGGTGCGAGGTCAGAGTTATAGGGCGGGTGACCCAGTAATTTCACGTCCGATGTTGCCAAGTAGTCGATTGTTTGCTTGGCGGTGTGCAACGAAGCGTTGTCGTGGTAAAGGAGGATCCTACTGCGAGGTCGTTTCTCCAGAACTTTTTCCAAGACATTTGGCAAACAATTATTAGTGTACCACTATACCGTAACTATTTTTAGATCATCTTAAACAATTGTTGCGTAATGACCTGTCCTTCCGAAGACCGAGGCCACCATCTTTTTTTCTCATACTTCGAACTTTCTTCACTTTAGTTGGCAAATTCTCGAAAGGAAAAACCCCGACAGAAAATTGTAAGTATGTCAAACACAGCATTTAAGTCACCTCCGTTAAATCTTTGAAACATTTCACGACACCAATCAACACGACGGAGTTTTTGGGTCTCTTTAAAATTAGGAGGTATCAACAGGGCACAAAGCTTCCTGGTCGCTAAATGTTCATGGAGGATTTTGTGCACTTGACTCATACCGATGCCTAGGCATGTCCGAATCTGATGATAAGTCACTCTTTTGTCAGTCTCTATCGCCGCACGACACTGATGCTATCTTCAGTCGTCGCCGTAGAAGGACGTGAGATTAATGCGACCACGTTTAAACTCATTAAACCAGTTGTAAACAGTGGCACAAGACGGGGCTTCGTCGTTCATCGTTCATCATTCTTGTTGACTTAAATAACATTAAAAGTCATAAAAAATCATTGTACAAAAATATTCTCGCGTTAAATTGACACAGACTATTTTCAATCTGCTGCCAAATCGCAAAAAAATGACAAATTAATTATATACATACACAACACTATTGGCATGGAGCTCCATTTTCAAAATTTGAACTTATTTTTTTATTAGATCGTTTACAAGTGGCCAGTTTTAAAAACTTTCAGTGTCGCCCTCGTATTATAAAATTTTAAGTTGAGTTGTTTCAAGTTTTTAAGATTACTAGCATTTCACAAAGCTAAAAAAGATGACTGGCAGCTTGCATTTGAATCGAGCATAAAAAACGAGTAAACGGTTAATTTGATGACCCTGTGGACTGACAACAAATAGCTATTTTGCGCAGATAATTCTTCATTGAGCCAAATCAATCGTGTCAGCGTAAATAATCTATGGCCAAAAGTTGTGCCGTGGGTGTCGTAACGGCGGCGACAGAAGGAAATGAAACAGGAGATGGCAGTAGTATCGTATTAGAGCTCTAAATAATAACAACTGCGTTTGTCAATCTGCCTAGCAAGCGCGGCTACTATGGTAAACATCTCCTACGAGGCAATCCATGGCGGAGCCCTACGTTCAGTTGTAAACTTCATAATGTATCTTCTTTTCCTATTTGAATAAATTGGGTGCCTACTCGTTAGCGTAGATATGTTGGAATATTCTGCACACTTTTCAATTCTCTTCTTCACGTAATCTCAAGGTGATCACCCCTTACACCGTACTAGTTACTTATCTTAATCTTTCGCATTCACGGCCATTAGCGTCTAAAACTAAATTCCTTTTGAAATTAAAAATGCTCCTTAGGCATGTCAAAAATCGTTGCGTGTTTGAACTAACACAGCTCTTATTTTATATACATATATTTCATATTTATTCTGACATAGATGAAACTTTTATGTAGTTGTAACATATGTCTATTCATTTAAATAATATATATGTATGTATCTTTATATATTATATATAAATATTTTATCATTAAATCTTTTATCTTTGCTGCACCGATTCTTAAATGTCTATTTAATCTAATAGCTCTGTTTAGCCTAATGGTTGACTGATGATATGTACCATATTGTGCATTAAAGTATAAATAAATAAACAATAAATGAAAATGAATTCATGCTGCAGCCGTAACAAGGATGCACAGAGCTTTTGCCACGTACTTCGGTATTCAAAAGTTGTCATCATTGTCAAGAATTGTTCAGCAAAACGTTATGAAATAATAAGACTTTTGAAAATTTCTTTTTATATTTAATTTAACAACATAACAATTTCAATTCTTTTAAGTAAAAGTTAAAATAGCGCCAGCCAGTCGGTAGTTGCTACACGGCGATAGTTTATTGGCGTCATAAAATGAAAGTTACCAGGTAAAGTTCCGGCTGCACCTTAATGACACATTTGGCACATTTTTCTTTTTAATATAGTAGCCATGAAGACTGTTTGGATTTTTTTAAATGTGGCTTACAATCTGTGTTGAAACATACAACTTAAAATGTAATAATATTAGTATGAATAGAAAAATTTTAGTTTCAAAATAAGGTTGACAAAGGAACACACATTTCACCTGATGGTAGTGGGTATCACATGGACATCGACACTGTCCTCGGTTAAGAATAAAAATGCAGTTGCGCTGTCAACCCTGAGATTTCCAGTGAAAAGGGTCTCCAGTTCTCTTCACTAAACATACGAAACGCAGAAGCATTACGCTGCTATTTTACGCTGGTATTCTGTAAGAGCGTGGTCCTGCCCTACTTGAGCCGACCCATTCATGCTACAACCATAATGTAACTGCAGCATGGCTGTACCACGTAGAAGAGTATTAGGTAATCTCTTAGTAACATGTTTGAACTAACACAGCTCTTAATTTGATATTAACATTTAATGATTTCTTAAATTTACACGAACACTACACATTGAATAAAACTAAATTTATGGATTGTATCGCGTTTATTTAAATGATTTTACTTATTTTTAATTCCCGACGTTTCGGGTGCTTTACAGCAACCATGGTCACGTGGGGACTGAGATGTTTTACGTCCCAATGTCATTGTTAGCCCGGCTACCTTCAGTTTTTGAATATTAATTTTTGGTCCGATTTACGCAAAACGAAAATACAGTATCTTGATGTCTTGAATGGTATGCTTGGGTTTAGGTTTAATTTTGTTAATTATAGGATCCCAAGCAGATGGCAGCACCCAACCATTTCTTTATTGAAACTAGGATGTTTTTTTAATTTCAATAGCCTCGCGTATCATCCTTGGTAGGAATCGGTGTTCTTTTGCGAGGATTTGTGGTTTATCAAATCTGATGTAATGGTATGGACGCTCTTGAACATGTTCACAGACTGCAGACTTCCCGGAGCGTCGGTGCTTCACGTCAGCTATATGTTCTTTCACGCGGGTTTTTATGGATCTTTTTGTTTGACCTATGTAAGAGAGACCACATTCACAATCTAACTTGTACACTCCTGCATCTTGTAGAGGGATATTACACTTGACGGATGGTAAAAATTGACTAATCTTCTTCGGCGGCTTGTAGTATTTTTTAATGGAAGCTCGCCTCAAGATGTAGCTAACCTTGTCTGTGACTCCTCTGACATATGGTAGTACAGCAGGCACACGCTCGACTGTGGCCGGCTTCACTCGGTCACTGTGACGTAGGCGCGGGATCCGAAGCTTGTTGTCTTGCAATACTTGCTTGACATGCTGCAGCTCGGCGGCCAGATGTTTTCTGTCAAAGATCCCTCGTGCTCTCTGAAACAAAGATTTACCCACGGTAGCTAACTGTGAAGGATTATGGTGAGATTCACCATTTAAATATCGGTTGGTATGGGTCTTTTTTTCTATACACAGTGTGACCAATAGTGTTATCAGGATTTCGAATGACTAAAAAATCTAGGAAAGCTAAAGAATTATTTGCCTCTAACTCCATTGTGAATTGTATTTTAGAGTTTATAGAGTTAAGGTGGTTTAAAAATGCAGTTACTTTGTCAGATGGTAAAATTGTGAAGGTGTCGTCTACGTACCGCTTGTAGAATCTTGGATTTACAGGAGCAGTAAGAAGGGCTTTCTCCTCGAAGTCCTCTATAAATATGTCGGCAACTATGGGAGATACAGGTGAGCCCATCGCCACACCATCTACTTGCTTGTAGAACTCTTTCTTCCACAATAGATAGCCAGATGTGAGGCAATGTCTGAGTAATACTGCATATTCAGCAGGCATGTTGTTATCTTCTAGCGTCCTAGTTACAATTGAGATGCAGTCTTCAATAGGTAGGCATGTGAATAGTGACTGAACATCAAAACTGACCATAGTTTCATTGTCAGCGAGATGTAGGTCTTTTATCTCACTAATAAAATGGTATGAATCCTTTGTGTGTGCTCTGGTATGTCCTCTCAATGGTGACAGTATTTTTGCCAAGTGTTGTGCCAGCTTATAAGTTGGTGAATCGATTTGGCTCACTATAGGACATAGTGGAGCGTTTGGTTTGTGTATCTTCGGTAAACCATACAACCTTGGTAGTTTGGTATATGATGGTATTAGCGAATTCACGTCGAGATTTAATTTTTCGGAGTATTTCTTTATTAAATCGCTAGTTGCTTTAAGCGTGTTAGTTGTGGGGTCTGTTTTGACCTTTTTATATGTACTTTCGTCCGATAAAAGCTGTTGTATTTTAAAATTATACTCTAATGTGTCCATTATTACTGTAGCGTTTCTTTTATCTACGCGGAGAATCGTTAGCTCTGGTCTGTTCCGTAAGTTAATCAACGCTGTAAATTCGTCTTTAGGAAGGTATGGTTTCGGCACTGCACTACGACGTAACAAGGACGAAATATCTTTACGTATAGCCTCCAAATATTCCTTACCGATATTATTCTTAAACAGACAGTCCTGAACACTGCAGATAATTTCTTCATACGGGATTTTTCGCGGTGATAATGCGAAGTTCATTCCCTTCGCTAATACCTTTATTGTCGGTTCATCGAGTGTATGTTTTGACAGATTATACAATAAAGATTAGACAATCCCTCTACAAGATGCAGGAGTGTACAAGTTAGATTGTGAATGTGGTCTCTCTTACATAGGTCAAACAAAAAGATCCGTAAACACTCGCGTGAAAGAACATATAGCTGACGTGAAGCACCGACGCTCCGGGAAGTCTGCAGTCTGTGAACATGTTCAAGATCGTCCCCACCATTACATCAGATTTGATAAACCACAAATCCTCGCAAAAGAACACCGATTCCTACCAAGGATGATACGCGAGGCTATTGAAATTAAAAAACATCCTAGTTTCAATAGAGAAGGTGGTTGGGTGCTGCCATCTGCTTGGGATCCTATAATTAACATAATTAAACCTAAACCCAAGCATACCATTGCAAGACTTCAAGATACTGTAAGTTCGTTTTGCGTAAGTTGGACCAAAAATTAATATTCAAAAACTGAAGGTAGCCGGGCTAACAATGACATTGGGACGTCAAACGTCTCAGTCCCCCCGTGACCATGGTTGCTGTAAAGCACCCGAAACGTCGGGTATTAAAAAACAGGTAAAATCAGTTAAATAAACGCGATAGAATCCGTAAATTTAGTTGTATTCAATTCCTACATTTCATACTTAATTCTGACATAGATACAATTATAAATGTATTTATATAATATATATATATATATATATATATATATATATATATATATATATATATATATATCTTTATGTATAAATATTTCACATTTTATTATTCCATTTTTAATCTTTGCTGCACTGCCTCTTAAATGTCTATTTAATCGAATAGCTATGTTTAGCCTAATGATTGACTGGGAGAGAATTCCCCATGGCATTAAGTCCTCCATTTGTATTACTTTATGCATTAAAGTATAAATAAATAAATAATAAATGAAAATGAATTCATGCTGCAATGTGAAGTTTGCCAACATGCACTGATTCAGCGCGGCGAACACTGAATTTCTCCAGGAGCCTCTCAAACATGATATGAGACTTGCACTCAGCAGTGGGACGTAGTCGATCGCTTTGCTGCTTTATGAGTATTCAGCTACGATAAATGATACTTAATATGTTACTTTACCCCTAGTAGTACTGCGAACGTCAATAAAGAAAATCCATTCTGCAACGGGTCCTTTGTCCAACAGTGGACTTTTGTTAACTGATTAAGAAGGAAATAGAAAAAGAATGAAAGAGAAGAGATAAATGCAACACAGCCACCATGCTAAATGACATGCGACAATGAAAAGTAAACAATTTTGATTTAAAAAAAACTGTGTCGTAATTTTAACATTTGTTAATAACCATAATATCTTCTTACGACATTGTAAGTATATTATATTTTAGTGATTCCTTGTAGTCTTTAAAAAAACAGTCCTTCCGTAGCACTGTTTTTTATTTAAGAGATAAAGATGTAATAAAATGTTAATTTTGCTTTTTTTTGTTATTGTCATTTTTCTCTGCCTTTTTTCGAATTACTTAATTTTTCATTTATGTTTATGTTATGTTTCCGATATTTATAATTAACGTTATTATCTGGCAACTTTTTCAATACTTTTCAGTAGTTTTACTCTTCTTACATTCTGT
This sequence comes from Parnassius apollo, assembly GCA_907164705.1. Taxonomy (NCBI): domain Eukaryota; kingdom Metazoa; phylum Arthropoda; class Insecta; order Lepidoptera; family Papilionidae; genus Parnassius; species Parnassius apollo. The sequence continues at coordinate 6,849,969 of CAJQZP010001558.1, read as the reverse complement.
TGCTGCCTTAAATAGATTTTGAATTTAAAATTAAGTTTACATGTATTTGTGATTTTGTGATTACCGTAATTACCTCTGCTTGTTCTTATATAAATAAATACTATAATATTCAATAAACATGTGCCTAAACAGTACACATTCAATAGAGATTTCCTGAATAGTTTCATTCGATTCGGTATGAAATAGTACAATTCAGTTTATGGAAGTCCTGAACAGTATATGTCCCGAGGATCCTCGTTGCGATGCATGTCTAGCAATTGTGAAGGCAACATTCACAACATTTTGTAGCGACAACTTATGCACCCCAGAGCCGAAATATTTCAATATATGCAGATTATGTATTGCTATCCTTCGACGTTAACGGATTGCGAATCTACATGTTTCAGTTGAGTTTAAAAATATATCGTATTAACCTAGCAATATTAGTTTGTACTTTCGCTGTTAAGGATATCGTACAAAGTACACAAAAATTTGTTATTAAAATGTTAATTAAATCACTCATTAATATAATGTTTACAAATTTGTTCGGAGCCGGCTGAAAATCACGGTTCTCACTCACGGCTATGCTACGACGGAATCCCTTCCACCACTTTATCATAGCACATTTTTTTTTGTTTTTGTGTGTATTTGCATACCCACATAATAATGTGTACTTCTTTTTCTTTATTCCTTTTTTTCAATGAGTCTTCTTTTTCTTTAATAGTAATGTGTCATGTGTGTAGATGTGTTGTAATAAATTCCCTAAGGCCCGGTTCCCACTACGCCGGACTGGCAGATCTGTCGCGCCGGTAAATCTGCCGGAAGGGCTAGTGGCTGTACAATTTATATGTATTTCTACTGTGCTATTCACATTATCCCGGGTCCGGCATTTTTGCCGAACCCGGCATTTTTACTGAGCGTTTTGTCACTACGAATTGTCGGTAGAACGACCGGGCCCGGAGTAATGTGAACGAGTTTGTGCCGGTATCTGTCCCCCGCTCGCCCCGCTCGTGCTCCCCCTCGCGCCGCCCGTGTTCCACTCACGTCATTCGGATCGCATTTTCTGGTAAAAGTAGACGTTTAGTATGGATATTCAAGCAGAAACTTTAATTACGCTTGTCCAAGAGAGACCTGTTCTGTGGGATAAGACCGAAGACATCTATAAAGACAAAAACTTAAAGTTAGCATGGCGTGAAGTATGTTTAATACTGAAACCAAACTTCGATGAACTGGATGAAAAAGAAAGAAAACAGTAAGGTGAGTTTTTAATGTTTTATTGATAAAATGTAAATGCATTGATAAATTTTATTTTATAGCTGCTGCCTGCCACGGAACGGAACCAATATCCGAAACAAAATAATTAGTAAATGATATACGTATAGCGTTGGCATTAGGGCCACCTCGACTCGACACATTCCGATCCATGGGTGTCGTTTCTTGTTCTTGTCTATGTTCTATATTTTGATAACTTTCAAAATTTATACCATCTTTTTCTCTTACAAAATTATGTAGGACTGTACAAGCTTTAATTACTTGAATTGCTGTGTCTACGTTCAGATCTATAGCTCGATGGATTATTCGCCACTTATTTGCCAGAATACCAAAAGCGCACTCAACATACCTTCTTGCTCGGCTTAGTCTATAGTTAAAAATCTTTTTATCAGTATTCAAATGTGTACCTCCATATGGACGTAGGAGATTAGGTGTTAAAGCAAAACCTTCATCGCCAACAAGTATAAACGGTAATTCTTCGTGCAAGTTTTCATGAAGCGGTCTAGGCTTTGGTACATTTAAAGTACCATCATTAATCTTTTTCCAAAATGTACTATCCTTTAATATAGTAGAATCGCATTCCTTGCCATATGAGCCCACTCTAATAAAAATAAATTGGTACTCTGAATCGACAACTGCCATTAATACAAAAGAATAATACTCCTTGTAATTAAAGAACATAGAACCACTCTTGGCTGGTTTCAAAATTCTGATATGTTTGCCATCTACTGCTCCAAGACAGTGAGGAAAGTTGGCTTTTCTTTCGAATCCTGAAGCGATGTCCTTCCATTCTCTCTCAGTATCAGGTAGCTTAAGGAAATCCGTCTTTAGGTTTTCCCAAATGACATGGGTCATTTCTTTTATTAGTTTACTTATTGTCGAAACGCCTACTCTGTATGAGTAATGTATTTCTTTGAATGAACATCCTGAAGCTAAATATCTGAAAAAAAAACTATTTTTTGTTAACACATTATTACTTTATACGTCACCAAGAAACAAATTGTATTATTTTATGATATTTTTTTATTGATTTCATGAAAACAGGTTTAAACTAAATGGAATAATATAAGAGATTCGTGGCTTAAGACAGTAAAGAAACAAAAAGATGAGTCTAAATCTGGATCTTCGGCCAAAAAGACACGAAATTATTTATATCACGAGCAATTAATGTTTTTGAAAAAAGTCTCCGAACCTCGACCACCACATGAGTCAGTTTCAAAAAAAGCAAGAACTGAGACTGAAGTAGGCATGGAATCAAATTTTCGTTCACCTTTAATTAAAGATAAAATAAAAATTGATAATAAAGTGGTAAATGACAGGATGGTAAAGTTTTTGGACTCCAGAATAAACCCAGAAAAGGAAAACCATCATCTGTCTTTCTTCAAAGGCATTATACCAATCTTGAACACTTTAACTATCGAAGAGACTTTAGAATTTCAAGCTAGCGTCATGACAATGTTGCAAAAAAATTAAAAGTAGGAACTATGAGAGACCAAATTACGGACATTGGCGTGATTCATATAATCAGATGACCGGACCAGATAAGTATTCTGGATACTACACACATAATAGCGTCAATCAACAGGCAACACCTACGCAAGATCAACACCAACCTGGATACTCTACGCAATATAATAGTAGCAATCAACAGGCAACAACATCTATACCATCAACTTCATCACAGACATCGAATCCGATTCCAGCTTCGCCATCAGCATCTAGTAATCATTCCATACATTCCCAAGACTCAAATTACTTTGATTTTGAAGGGATTTAAGTTTGAGTACAAATAAATACTTAAATAAGTTATTTGCATTTTTAATTCATAATGATTATCAAGTACATACACCCTCCCACACACACACATTATATATATTCACATTCATCAAACAAACATATATAGCAAACATTCATTCATTCATTCAATCTTAAGTAGGTACCTACGTCAAAACTATTATTACGCAATCTAGTGCATAAAATAATCTTACCTTAGACATATGGCTAATCTTTGTTCTGGGCAAACACATTCTCTGAAACTTGTATCTCGTACTCTTATGTCTAGTCGTCCCAGTAAATCGTCAAAAGTGGTTGCTGTCATTCGAAAATAATTGAAGAACTTTGATTCGTCTCTTCTAAGTTCACCCATTAATGTTTCAAATGTTCCAAGTGAAAATCTTTCCCGTAAAATAGGGTGTACCCAATGTTTTCTTTTATTTTGCCTTCTATTAAGATACCACCACAACACAACAATTTCGTCGTCCATTGTGCGCGCAGGTCCAAATTCAACTGAGATGTACTTGACTGTCTGAATTTCTTCCGGGATCCGATGTAATGTGAACACTCTGTCCGGTGTCCGGTTTCCGGCAGATCTGCCGGTCCGGCGTAGTGGGAACCGGGCCTAATGTCTCTATGTTTCTATTCTTTTACAGTTTTTCAACTACAAAATCTACTAACACTCTTACTATAATAAATATGTATTTAACTAAAACGCCATGGATATGTTGTGACTAACGTTAGATATTGCTGCAAAATAATATTGCAACCGAGCCGCCTACAATGTATGGAATTCAATTTCCCGACTAACTAAAATTATAATAGTGTTATTGAAACTAATCTCTGTTATTTGAAACTAATCTCATGTAAAAAAATTTCATCTCATTTCTATAACCTAGCCTTTTGTATTTTGTGAACTAAGTTTTTAAAGAAGTATATTTCTTTATTTATGAATTTTACAAAACATTATAAAGTAAGTACAGTTTTAAAACAAGTAACATTATATATATTTGTTTAAACGTATTGTACAAAAAATAAATAATTTAATTTGATTTCGTAGTAGCATGGGAAATTGAAACTTATCACACCATACAATGAATAGAGTTATAATTTATAAATGTTTCCTGATGTGGGATAAGAAGTCATAAATTATATATATATATATATATATATATATATACATATCTTTATTTCTAATCTATAGTCTTCTCTAAGTTGAATTCAAGTGTCTGCATTTAGTATTGAAATAAGTATCTTGTATTGATCTAAAGGTTGTTATTTGCATGACATTGAGACATGAACAAGCATTTTTATTTTTTTTTTTGTCTGTCTGTTTCTCTGTCTGTACCGTCCGGGGATATCTCCGGAATGACTGAGCCGATTGTATTGAAACTCCTCGAACTGGTAGAGAGCAATGCCGGAACTGCTCTAGGCTATGTTTGATAGAGAAATCTTGGAGATTTTTTTAGGAATCAAAAAATTGATAAAATTGTTAATAATCTTAAATATAAAATAGCACCACATTAAAAGGTCCTAATAATGCTGTGCCGGGTTGTGTCGCTAATCTAATATTAAAAAAAATGTTTGTTCGTATTTTATGCGTGGACATATCGTAAAACAGACTACGGTAAAACTTCTGTCAACAAATATTGCTTGCACTTCTGCGAAGGTTATAGGCTTAGTTGGACCAGGTAGGTGGAACTGTTGTAGAACCCAGATATTACCATTCTGGATTCGCGGCAGGTCACTAGTTATTTATAAAATATTATTTGAAATAAGAAATTACCAGTTAATACCAAAGTTGTTTAAAAGTTGGACGGAATTAACAGAACAAAAATACAAATCAATGTCACAAAAATACTATTAAATAAATCATATAATTATGAATATATTACGCTAAATAAGTGAGCAGTGTCGGAATACAAAAATAAGAAATAAAAAGCCTGTAGTGGTGATGATGAATCGAGTAATCAAATTAGAAAATCTACTGATACATCATCCTTGAATCAAAAAATTTTATATGCTCATAATTATATCACTAAATAACGAAAGGAATCAATCGCTCATCTAAGTAACGTCATTTAAATTAAATATTTTTAAGAATAAATCAATTTATTAGGTTCTTTTTAGACGCAATAAATTCTATAGTTCTTGTTCCATATTTCTTTTGATAACATAAAGTACATTTAAAAAATATATATCTGTAATATCCTTTAAACAAATCCTAAATATTTTTTTAAGCTGGCTTTAAGTTACGGGTAACTTGGTAGTGTGAGGTGTGTCATAAAGTTTATTATTTTACAATATTGGTATCGCATCATATTCTTCTCCCGCACGTGCTGCTAACGCGAGCTTCTATCTTATTTATTTATAAAACTTAGTGCTATTGCCATTTTATCTGTCCCTATCAGGTGATGGCAATACGTGGTCAATGCTACAATCCCTATTAAATTTGGAGGTATATGATGTCGCAGAACTTTTATTGGAAATAATTTATTCTAATGTACTAAATTACGTTGGTAATTATGAAGTTTTATAGTTTAATCACAAAGGAATGAGGGAAAATTTTCCGCCACGCAAGATACTCAAACTGGGGAGCGGTCAACGATCTATGTTATATGTATGTCCTTTCATAGTATGGACCTATCCATATAATAATGGAATGGTACGGAAATTTTGATAGCATGATTCATGGCTTCAACTCGTGTCACTTGTGGCGTAAGGACAGCACTACATCACCCTCGTGCTCAGACGGAAGCCCTTTTTCCAGTCAGGGCGAGTGCCGCAAGTAGCCTTGTAGACGCGATGAGTTGAGATGAAGGTTAGCAATCTGCCGAGAGTAACGTAAAGCAGTGGCGGACAGTAAAGGCTCAGAGGCTCATTAACTTAGAAAGTAGCTTGAAGGAAACGGAGGCGTCACACCAAGACTGAAATAAAAAAACAAAGAAAGAATGAAATTTATTTATTCGCACAAGACATTGTAATATAAAACGAAAATTCTTTAACTTAAAAGTAAATTTAAAAGTAAGTTATGTGATATCAAAGGATACAAAATACAAAAACTAGATAATACAAAACACGAAACACGTGCTGTCACGGTGCATCGTTCCCACACGATGGAGTCGTATTCGGCAGTTTTGTCAGAGTCGTCAAAACTTGAAGCCAAGTAGCCTAAATTTTCCTGATTTTGTTTTCTTTAATGTAGCCTAAAATCGCCTACTGAAGTGTCGGGTAGCCAATAAAGGCTTTTTTTAAACGTAGATCTATCCTAATCGACATCGACTTTTCTTTAATTTTAACAACATAAAAGGTAAAGGTATAGTAAAAAACAGAATAGTAGGATGACTCCCGCTCCTCGCGAGACCTAAATGCCTAAAGTTGCAGGGTTGCTACTGTATTTTAGATTAACAGCTAAGTCTGATTTAGTTTCATAAGTAGTTATAATATTTACAATTATAACACATACGGATACGTACCTATACATCATATTTGTTAATCATTTCTTTAGTTTTCTCTCAAAGAATTAATGTTTGTTAAAAAATCCAGCTTTACATTACAACAAATGCCAAATAACTAAAATACGAGTAAATTAACACTAAGCATATGGTGTCACTTCAGTGCTGGCCTTATCAAGCTTAAGGTCACTCAGCGAGCTATGAAGAGGGCTCTGGGGAAAAAGGTTCTTGATTGGCAGCCTCTTACCGGTAGGCGCAGTGTAGGGCAACCCCCCACTAGATCTAGCTCAGGACGGTGCTTTGTGGCGTTCCTTGGGGGAGGCCTACGTTCAGCAGTGGACTTGTGAAGGGCTGTAGGTCATCATCATGAAAATTGTGTGTCAGCTCAGATTTAATGTTTAAAATTAATTTGATCTGATTTGATATGATATTAATATACTTATGAGGTATGTGTCTGTGTATAGATATAGTGATGTAACCTATTAATAAAAAACTAATTTAATTAAACAAATATATATTAATTTATTTACAAAAAGAGAAAATAAAACGAAAAGAAGACTGCTAGCAAAATTTTATTAAAAGTTAACAAAGTCTCAAGTAAAGTTCGAGGGCAACCCCGACTCGGCCCGATCTTCCCAACTCTCCAAGTGTCGTTGTGTGCGCATTGAGACTCGTGCGTACAAACTGTCACGTGCCAGGTACGTACACATATAAGCGGCGTTCGGTACATTTATTAGAAGAGTTAGTTAGTCTACTATATCCTATTTTTACTATGGTAAAGGGAAGGTTGAGGCGGCGCGACGGTGGCGAATTTAAACAATGCAAAACACATTTGCTTTGGGTCTTTATAATATTACAGAACAGAAACAGAAACAGAATACATATAAGTGTATATTTCGCATATATTAAGGTTAACTTTTGAATATCTTCACAATGATCTAAGAAAAAGACCTCTTTTTCTTAGGTCTTCTAACCTTCAAATCTAGTTTTCTTTGAAATTTCTCTGTGTCAAAAGCATGCTTCATGACGCGCATTTTTATTATGTATCCTAAGTGACTTACTTAAAAAGACAAAATTATATAGTCAAAAATTACCCTTGTTTTTCCGGAAGTAGCCTAAATTGCGACCAGTTTTTAGTTGTTTTTTATATTTTTAATTTTTAGTTGCCCCGTCACCCTAAGAGATAACCCATGGAAAATCGTCTTACTTGGCACCACTGGTATTCGGATTCTACGCAGAAGATATCATAGTTTACGGTTACGTTATACTGTGACTACACGTTCTTACACCGTGACTACACAGTAAACTTCTAACTGTGTAGTCACGGTGTAAGAATATCCACTACACCATATCGCTTGGTGGGTAAGAGGTGATAGAGGGAAAATAAAAAAGGGTGATGGGTGGCAACATCTTCCTGATAACAACTCAAAATAATAAACACACCAGGCGTGTCAACTATGGCAAAATTTATTAGACTAGCTTATAATATGTTACAATTAATTTGCATATGTTGCAGAATGTTCATGAAATATGGATTTTGATTAAACGCAATCTTAATTAAAATAAAAAATAACAATTTAAAAACGGGTTTCTGCACTTCTTAAGTTCCATCACAACCCCAAGTGGATCCAAGAATTGGGTCAGAAATCTGTTGTTTTGAATTATGAAACTGCTGATAATATTTTTATTATTATGTACAGTTTGATTACAATGAATAGGGGTTAAATAAAATTGTGTTTCCGTATTCCTACTTAAAAGGATTCTTAAAGAGATTAAAAATGATATGAATATCCGCGGTCATTCACTACCCGGGTCTTCTCCAGCCGCATCTTGAACTACGTTTATACTTTTTGACTGCTAAAAGAAGGGGAAACCCCTGCGCTTCGATTGCAAGTAATGTTACATTTTTTCATTCATATACATACGTACATTAACTTTCAAGTCTGTAACCCAGAGGGTAGGTAGAGACTTCCATTTGGCACGACCCTGACACACCTCTCTCGTCTCCTCCACATTCATATACATACGCATACATGCTCGTCGGTTAATGGTACTAACTACTCCTAATTTGGTCCATTTTCAATATATCACCAATGTGGTCGATAAAAATTCGACTAGGACGTCCTTTTCTGACTCTTTTTTTCAATTCTGCAACATAAATTTGCTTTGTCACCCTATCCTCATTCATTCTTTCTTTGGTCATGACCAAACCACCGAAGCATTCCTTTCTTAATCCTGGTCACAGCATTACCTTGCAAACAAAGATGAACAAAGAATATTACACTATATTAGAAAGTGTAAGTGCATCTTAAAGACGAGCCAAAGTTGAGAATCCAGCCAAGTCGAGAATGTAGCCACCAGCTAGAAGGTAAATAGGCTATGCTCAATTAGTCTAACAAATTCTGACAAACAGCTTCCATAGTTCCGCTTATTTACCTGAGATAGTTCAGTCACTCCTTTAATTTTGCAGCATGCCTAGCGTAGAATTTCCGCATTGCCTAATTTCTGGAGATAATTGCAAGCAAAAAATATCCTCGAAACATATAAAAATCTACTAAAATTTCATGGCGTTAAATCAATACGAATGTATAACGAGAATGCGAACATACCAGAAAAATAAAAACATTAAGATCACGTTTTCTTTAAGTAAAATAATGTCTACGAATTTCATCCCGTTTATGTTACCTTTTTTTATATTTTTTGAAGTTTTGAGAGCTTCGTAGCATCAATGGTAATGATACTATAATAGCTAATGCTTAGTATTTCGTAGCTAACATTTAATTTTTCCATATTATCTTTATGAAAAACACAATAACCGTCTAGATATATCTCAACCTTTGTTTTGTTATCGTACATCTCAACCGAGACGTCATGGAATGGAAATCAATTATGGATTATTTATGGAGTGGCCCCAAAAATATTTATCTGTATCAATAATCGTCGGTCGACGGGGCGTCCGTGGCTTAGACCGGAAATGAAAGCCTTCTGTTGTCACGTTCGTTTTTCCTTAGCGTTAAAAAAAGATTTGAATATTCGATGTAATCCATTACATTGGTTGTGTACTCGTAAATGTACTTAATATTTCGTAAAATTTAGGTTTTAGCTGTTCTGCATTCTAAGCTCCAAAATTAAAAAAGGGATTATGACTTAATATACATACATTTGTTAGCTTTATGTTACTCATCATCATTTCATCATTACAGCCCTTCACAAGTCCACTGCTGAACATAGGCCTCCCCCAAGTAATGCCACAAAGCACGGTCCTGAGCCACCTGCATCCATCGACTTCCTGCATGTCTTACCAGGTCGTCACTCCATCTAGTGGGGGGTCGCCCTACACTACGCCTACCGGTACGAGGCTGCCACTCGAGAACCTTTCTTCCCCATCGGTTATCGGTTCTTCGAGCTATATGGCCGGCCCATTGCCACTTCAGCTTACTAATCCGTTGGGCTATGTCGGTCACTCTGGTTTTACTGCGGATATCCTCATTTCTGAGTCTATCACGCAGAGAAACTCCGAGCATAGCCCTCTCCATAGCTCGCTGAGCGACCTTAAGCGTCCTCATACGGCCAGCAGTGAAGGACCACGTCTCAGATCCGTAAGTCATCACTGGCAACACGCACTGGTTGTACAATCTAGTTTTTAGAGATTGAGGTATACCTGACGAAAAGATATGCCGTAATTTCCCGAACGCTGCCCAGCCGAGTTGAATCCGTCGATTGACCTCTCGGTCGAAGTTGGACTTACCTAGTCGGACTATTTGTCCCAGGTAAACGTATTCGTCAACAACTTCGAGCATAGTGCTCCCAACAACTACCGGCATAGGTGTGACATGGACATTGAACATGATCTTTGTTTTGTCCATGTTCATCTTAAGACCTATCCGTTGGGAGGCACTATTGAGGTCATTGAGCATAGTGCTTAAGTCCTCCAGCGATTCTGCCATAAGGACTATATCGTCGGCAAATCGAAGGTGAGTGATGTACTCGCCATTGATGTCAATACCGTATCCTTTCCAGTCCAGTAGCTTGAAAACGTCTTCCAATGCAGCGGTGAAGAGTTTCGGGGATATAACGTCACCCTGTCTTACACCTCTCTGCAGTTGGATAGGTTTCGAGCTCTGGTTCTGTACTCGGATAGCCATCGTAGCCCTACTGTACAAACACTTCAGCACTTCGATATACCGACAGTCAACTTGGCACCGCTGAAGGGACTGTAGCACCGCCCAAATTTCGACGGAATCAAAGGCTTTCTCATAGTCCACATACGCCAGGCAAAGTGGCAGATTGTACTCTTCAGTCTTCTGTACAATCTGCCGCAGGGTATGTATGTGGTCTATGGTACTGAAGCCTTTTCGGAAACCGGCTTGTTCGGGAGGCTGGAAGTCGTCAAGTCTGCGTGCGAGACGATTCGTAATGACTCTCGAAAACAGCACGTAGACGCGGCTCAGAAGGGAAATCGGTCTGTAGTTCTTTAAGAGAGCGTTGTCGCCTTTCTTAAAGAACAAGACCACCGCACTTCTGCTCCACGCCTCTGGAGTAGTGCCACCATGGAGGACGGAATTGAAGAGCTTCTGAAGGACTTCAAGTACCGGTGTTCCACCCGCTTTCAGAAGCTCCGCTGTAATTCCATCCTCGCCTGGGGCCCTGCCGTTTTTAAGGTGCTGGAGAGCCATTCTAATCTCGCTTAGACTGACGTCCGGGATATCATCGGAATAGTGTCGGATAAGACTTGCTCTTGGATCGTTACTCACACTTGCGTGTGGCTCCAACGATGATGTGTACAGCTGCCCATAGAACCTCTCAATCTCACTCAAAATCTCAGGTGTCCCGGAAACGATGTTGCCACACTCAGTCTTCAGCCTTGACAGTTGGCTCTTTCTGGCAGACAGATCTCTGGCAAAGACTTTGGAGCCCTGGTTCCGCTCGATCGCTTCTTTAATACGAGAAGTATTAAAGTTGCGTAAGTCTCGCCGTATGCATTTGGAGATCTGTCTGTTCAGTTGCCTGTATGCTGTCAAATCTGTTGACGATTGCAGCCTCATCTCCCGTCTAACAGCCATGAGATTAAGAGTGTGATCGGAGAGTTTTTGTTTTCTTCTGCGGCGGGTCTTACAGAACTTAGCTCCGACCGCATGGACAGTTTCCACGAGCTTGTCGTTCATATCGTCCACTGCATTGCAATCTTCTAGGCACTGGAAGCGGTTACGTAACTCGAGCTGAAAGGTTTCGGGATTCTGGATTAGAGCACGAGGGGGACGGAGCGTTGACTTCATTAGACGAGACCTCTCCAACTTAACGTTTAGGTTCAGTGTGCCTCTAACCATTCGGTGATCGCTGCCAGTTTTCACCCTTGCGATCACTGAGACATCACTGAACAGTTGGCGTCTGGTCGTCATAATGAAGTCAATCTCATTTTTTGTCGAACCGTCGGGGCTCGACCAGGTCCACTTCCTGTGGGGCCGCTTCTGGAAGAAAGAGTTCATCATAAAGAGTCCCTCTTTCTCCATAAAGTCGGCCAGCTGCTGGCCCCTTCGGTTCCGTTGCCCTACTCCAAATTTCCCTACCTTCAGCTCACCGCTTTCTCTTGTGCCCAGTTTTGCGTTGAAGTCTCCCATCAACACCGTGTAGTAGGTTTTGGAGGAATGTATGGCTCTGGAAATATCCTCATACATTTCCTCCACCTCCTCATCGGGATGTGCCGAGGTTGGTGCGTAAACCTGAATGACCTTCAGCGAATACCGTTTGGTGATTCTGAGTATCAGGTACGCGACCCTCGTCGACACACTCCCAATCTTTACAACGTTGTTGACGAGAGATTTGTGGACGATAAATCCGACACCTCCTTGGGACAGATGGTCGCCCTCCCGGTGATAGAACAAGTTGCCGGACTCGAGGATTGCCGTGTCCTCCCCCCTCTCTTCGGACCTCGGATAATCCAATAATATGCCAGCGCAACTTGTCTACCTCTTCTTCCAGCTCCAGTATCTTCTCGTCAGTCCTCAGGGTGCGTGCGTTATATGTTGCCAGGTCGAGTCGTCGTAGGTGGTAACCGAACCTCCACCGGAGATTCTTAGCACCCCTGCCCCGCCGTTACCATGGTCGCCACCGTAGCCAGGAATAGCGGGGCCGCCGGGGACTGGGGGCCGTCTGTTTGTGTATTTATTCATTGGGGGGTATTTGCCATAGTTGCCACGCTTGGCGAGCGGGTTGGCAACCGCAGTTTTTTATTACGTCACAGTTGTCATCAGGAAGACGCTGCTGCCCATCTCCTGCCTGTCTCCCTCTGTCGCCTCTTACGACACCCACGGGAAGATATGGGGTAGTGGATATTCTTAACCGCCACTACACGGCCCATTATGTTAATACCGAACAAAATATGTTTTTTATTATATTTTAAAAACTGTTTTATACCGCTGGTTCTCTCCTATAATATTTCTATTTTCACAACTACTGTATGAAATCAGACTCACGTAACATTTTAAACTATAAAATTACTAATATGTTTTACTTGATTTAAAATAATGCATTAGACATTAATCGATTTGTTTCATTAGTTTACATTACGAAAATCAATTCCCTTTACACTAGTAGGAAAACCTGCTTGGATTGTTTCGTGAAATATCTCTAACGACTCCTTAGTGAAAATAATACAGAATATTAGAAAACTAAATATCACATTAAATTTTTAATGGTAAGTGCGTAATATAATAAACAATAGTCCATTGCTACGGAAGTGAGTAGCAGAGTCAACAAAAGACGACCTAGAAGCAATAGAAGGAAATTTATTGACCATATTGACGATGTTTTTAAGTTGTGTTAAATCAAAAGTACTCTTAACCGACGAACATAATATATACGCGCACTTGTGTCAGAATAGTGTCAGATGAACTCCGTGGTCCGTAGTCTCGGCCCAGCATTCTGGACGACAGGGGTAAGTGCTTATTTTTTATGTTTGTGTTTATTATATTCTAAACTTCTTTACTATGGCGACCTTGTTTTCGGTTGGTATTACAAAATTCAATATTAAATGTGTTCACTAAAATCAGTTATCCGCGTGTCCAATGCGGTAATTAAAAAAATTCTCAAACTAACTATAAGACTCCAACGCAATTCTTTAATAAATCATCATCAAAGTCATAAAATTATTGCATCAACATAGTTTTTTTTTATTACATATACAAAATTTTAGATAACTCATACGCTTTGAAATGGCTGAAAACTGAATTGAAAATTCCATAACATTGATATATACAAAAATACATGTTTATGTATGTATCATTATCTCTATCCGTACATAAATATCAATGTATAGCGATAAGGCTAATAATAAAAAGCGTAAAGAGCAAGGAACTCCCCACCGCACTGTCCAAGTGTGTAGTGGCCGACTTTATATGCCTTTGACTTTGATTATAAAGTAAGGGTGACAGACGACACACAGAGACGACATACAGAGTCCACCTGATGATAAGTGGATACTGTGGCGCATAGACATTTACATTTATCTTCGACAAGCAATAAAAACGCAGATGCGTTGTCACCCCCTGCATATTAATATGGATTTTTATTGTCTTGTATCCTTTAAAAAGTGTCTCAGATTGTCTAAACTCAACATACGAAACACATCAGCATTAAACTACTATTTACACTGGGTTTCTATGAGAGCGTGATGCTTCCCCGGTCGAGCCAGCTACCTTTGTGCTACAACCATATCAAAGCTGCAGCATGGCTCTATCACGTTACTTTCTCCATATATGAACTCACCATGTTTTTGTTTACCTCCAATTACTTGGCAAATCAGCACTGAAAATTATAATTTACTAAATCAAAATTTTAAATTATAATTTTATTATTGCAGGCGGTGATCGAACCAGGGTTGCTCGCGTATTTTAAATTTTACGTTAAGAACTTAGCCACTCAGCTATCACGACTCTGGCTCACAGCTCTGTATAATTATTAAGCCAAAATAATATATATCTATGTATCTTTGCTTGTCGGTGCATAATTCAATAACATCAGTGAGTACACACAGTGTAGAGGAAATGAAATTCTGTGTATCGACAACGGTTTTGCGGTACACAAAATGCTGCCAATCTAATTTGAATATTTTAATAAATCATTTCATGATTTAAATGGCATGCTAAAATAAATTAATCTGGCAACAAAAAATAGTAGCATACTCTAATCATTTATTTTGAAGTTAGTATCTTTAAAACACTACTTACTATCATGTAAAGCAAATAAAATAATAATACAAAGAATTAAAAATATACAATATTTTTATATAATATTATCTTCAACCTGGTAGAAATTAGCAAACGAACGAACGTACAAAACAAGCTGTGGTTGTCACTAGTGTCTGATTTAGAGTTCACGCCAGTCTAGGCTAGCCCAGCCCACGAATATAAAGTTACTAGATTTTTATATTTTACTAGCTTTCCAGACCGCAGTTTCATCCACATTAAATCAAAATTTTATAATGGTAAAGAACGACCATCGTCCATGAACAACTCCACCAGGGAAATAACAGGCTTTTTAGTTTTAGGATATCAACGAATAAATAAATATTCGTATTTATTCAGAAGTACACGTAGTTGCACTATTGCATCTTTGCGGGTCAAATTATGGTCCAAATTATTGAAAACTGGAGAATTCGTGGCCACCTGATTGACAAGTGAGTTATAAACTAACTTCGTCCCGTTGGATATAATTATCAAATTCTGATTAGAGTCATGAATCAGGTTCATACCCACTAGGATGTCTGTTGACATTTCATAGTCAGGTAACGCAAAACTCCAGCTCAGTACTGATGGTGTTCTATGACCCATACGGTTGTAAGCTTAGTTAAAGATAGTGCTGGAAATTGTCCAATCCCTTTCAAACAGTTGACTGCTGGGCTCCTTTGACCAGGTAGATAACTACAGCCATCGATTCTCGCATAATTGAGCATTCTGTCCCACATTCGGCCTGCAATATCTTTTCTCTTATTTTGATGAAAATAGGAGACAGCTTATTGCCTGCTACATAGTTAACGTTTTAAGGCAACGAACGTTCCCATTTAAAGCAAGTTTGATTAGTGTGACCTGGTTTCTTGCAATTGGTACAGGTTGGTACGGTTTGTGCTTTAGCATCCTTGTTGCCACTTTCGGGTTTAGCCTCTGAAGGTTTAAATCTGCAATCATAGCTTGATCGGTTTGTATTCTTGCGTATAAAGTTGCTTGATGTTGATTGTTGACCTTCCGAAAATCGTGGACTTTTGTTAGGCATTGTGAAATTTGTGTTCACATGAGAACGTTTTTTCCATATAAGTGTTGCCACTGAAATCGATTCGGGTGCAGTGGTTGCTCTGGCGTTCAGTAATTCGGTGCGTAAACGCTCGTCATTAACACACCCAATCACTGCCTCCACAGCGTGCTCATCTAGCAGCTTGTCCTTGGTGACCCTTATCCATAGGATTCAGGCTCGTGAAAAGAACTCTGCAATATCCTTTGACGAAACTAAAACATGTTCCCTAAATATAACGATGTCTCGGTAGTATCTGTTCTACGGTTTAAATGTGGTGATGATGTTCTTCTGCAACTCTTCTCGTGTACTAATGGTCACCATCCAATCATCCACATTTTCGCACGTCCTTACAACAGACTACAGATTTTTATGCGAAATAGAAATCACTCAGCTTATATGCTTCAATGGCTTGATCGATATGCAGACACCATTCTAGAACTCCAACGCGGGTATCTGAGTCAAATAATGACAATGAAATGTTTTTGATCCTAATTTTTGATTCAGTGGGTGGAGTGCACAAACATTCTGACATTTTCTGTATCATCTCCATCATTGGCATAAGGAATTGTGGTGGTATTCCATTCATCTGCATTCCCTGATCAAGGTAGGTATGTGGTCTTGATTGTACCAGCATAGGCTTTTCATGCTGGCTGTTGCCTGATTCTAGTTGCTCAGGTGATAAGCAAACTGATGAAGATGTGGCTTGAGTTTAGTTCGCTTGATATCACTTGGACGGGTTTTTGTGTTAAGTTGTGGATGTTTTTTTATTAGAGATAGTTATAATTTTATTTTACTGTTTAGTAATTGTAATTTTTCCCCTGTATTGTCTGGAATTCGTTAGTTTACATTTATTTTTTGGTTAGTTTTTTTGTATTTTGTAATTTATATGATTATCTGGCACCGTTTTCAATAATTTTTAGTATTTTTACTCTCCTAATGAAGATTTTGTGGCTTATTTAAATAGATTTTACATTTAAAATTAAACTTAAATATATGTGTGAAAATACATTATCGTAATTACCTCTGGCTTTCTAAAAGTAAATAAATATTTTAATAGTTCATAAACATGTGCCCTAAACAGCACACGTTTCATAGACATTTCCTGAATATTTTCATTAGTTTCGGTGTGAAGTTGAACAATTCAGTTTATTGCAAAACAGGGTTTTCTTTTTATGTACACCTAATAATAATTTATATATACTATAATAAATAATTTTAATAATTTTTAAACAGTTTCACCAAACTGAACAAGTCTATTTTAATGTACTTTGTTTACAAGTAGTTGTTGTATACTAAATTACATTGGTAAAGATGAAGTTTTATAGTTTTATCATGAAGGAAATAGGGGAAATTGCCCGCCACGCAAGATGCTTACCCGTCTATAAATTACCGGAATGGTATGGAAATTTCGATAGCGTTATTCGTGGTTTCAACTCGTTTTGCTTGTGGCTCGAGGACAGCACCACAACACCCTCGTGCTCAGACCGAAGCTCAATAGTTTTGTCCAGTTGTCGACAAAGTTGTGAGTGCCAGAAGTTGTCTTATAATCTGTGGTGAGTAGAAATAAAGGCCAGCTGAAAATAACGTAAAGCGGCGGCGGAGAGTTAGGGCTCAGAGGCTCAGTAGCAAAGAAAGTAGCTTGAAGGAACCTGAAACATTATTCCAATACTGAAAGAAAAAATAAAGAATGAAATAAATTTATTTGAAAAACATCGTTATATTTTAAATAGAAAAACAATCGCTTAACTTAAAAGTAAATTTTAAAGTGGTTGTGTGATATCAAAAGATAAAAAAATACACTGAACCTCGTAAAGCTAGGCTGGATTGCAGGAGCTGAAGACTGCAGACAATCTTTGCCCAAGAGCTAATAGAAGGGGGTCTTGAAGATGATGACAAAAGCTTGTAGTGGGAAGGTCCGGAAGGTAAAGTTTTCAGATGGTTGCAGGTATCTTGTTCATCAATTTGGTCAGGAAAAAGGAGAGATCTCCCGCCAGGCTAGTGATTCAGTACGTGTATTTTTTAATTAATGCAGGCATACCCAAAGGTTGAAATAAAAACAATTTTTATTTATTATATCATATTTAATTATGTACCTACATAAATTATAACAATTAATTTTGACTGCCTCGTTTATCTAGTGGCTATAGTAGTGCTACTGTTGATCATGAGGTCCTGGGTTCGAATACGGGTCGGGCCAAAAAATTAATTATTGAGTCTTTCCATCCAGAAATTCTCAGTAGTTGCCCGGAGTCAGGAAGTTGGCGGTGTCTCACCCCTGTGCCTCGGAAAGCAAGTAAAGCCAGTCCTGCGCCTGATCTCTCTCCGGTCGTGTCGGTTTACCGTCCCATCGGATTATGAGAGTGAGGGAATAGAGAGTGCACCTGTGCTTGCGCATACAGTTGGGCACTATAATCCTGTCCCGCGCCGATGGCTAGTCTCCGTTGAGGCATGCCGCCGTGGCCGAATTTCGGTCTGGAGGACATTATTATTAATTTTAACGACTTAGGCAAGTCAACATAATAAGATGAATATGGAATGACATGAACGACAGAATATGTAAAATATTGGAACTAGGTAATACAGAACAGGAAACACGTAGTACTGGCGCGGTACCTCCTTCCCGCGCGATGGAGTCGTTTGAGGATTCAACGCAGCAGATTTGATAGATTGCGGTTACGTTATAAACTTCTAACCTTGCAGTGGTGGTTTCAGAATATCCACTACCCCATATCGTCTCGGGGTAATCGTAATATATGACAGAGGTAAACAAAACAGGTGATGGGCAACAACACCTTCCTGATAACATCTCAAATAATAAAAACTGCGGTTGACAACCCACGTGCCAGGCATAACAAATATGGAAAAATCTCCCTTTGTGACAATCTATGGGGAAGGCTTTTGTTCAGCATTGGAATTTTATTGACTGAGATAGGTGGATGACTGGAACTCATTTCTCGTCATTTATTACTTTATTTTTTGTTTATAAATTGAATGACTTATTCAACTCAAAGAAAATGTTCAATCGACGGACCTATATCGGCCGGGCAGCGTTCCGGAGATTCAACACATACGACATATTCACTACTGTCCATATGAGGAATATGAAGGTCGCTCAGCGAGCTATTTTTTTTTAAATCGTTATATCCAGGCTAGGATTTTCTCCTGTATCATGGAGGCAGTTTACGTATATAAATTTCACAAGGTTAAACATAAAGATCACGAACAATTATTAGCAGGCCACGGCCATCAGTGCTGCAACTCATTGCTAAGCTAGTGCGCCACGGAACAATTAAATATAAAGAATAATCTATAAAGAGGGCTGTCCTTGGAGTTTATCTGCGTCATAGACTTCGACATAGCCCAACAGTAAGCTTATGTGGCAATAGGTTGGCCATGTAGCTTGAATAACCGACAACCGATTGCAGCCTCGTATCAGTATGCGAAGATTAGGGTAGTCTTTAGATAGAGTAACGACCTGATAAGAGATGCAGGAAGTCGATGGATGCAGGTGGCTCAAAGTTGTACTTTGTGACATTCCTTGAGGAATCATCATCATCATTATCATCAGCCATTCACAAGTCCACTGCTGAATATAGGCCTCCCCCAAGGATTGCCACAAACGACGGTCCTGAGCCACCTGCATACAATAACTTCCTACATGTCTAACTAGCTTGTCACTCCATCTAATAGGAAATTGCTCTACACTTCACCTACCGGTACGATGCTACCACTCGAGAACCTTTTTCCACACTGACTTACGGTTCTCGAAGCTATATGGCTGGCCTATTGCCACTACAAGAATGCTCATGTACAATAGTCATGTATAATGGACTTGTGATGGTTTGTCTATATATCGTATCAATATTATGTTAAATTGAGTATATATATTAAAGCATCCATTAATTTATTTCACTACACCGTGGGTAGTTTTTTTGCCCATAAGTGACCCACAATTTTTTTTTGCTAATTTAAGGATTTTTAATAGGACATGACAAAGGGTCGTCGAAAAGGGCAGACCAACTTCCGCCTGGCAAGTTAGTCATTTTATAATTACTTAGATGTTTCTGGTAATATGTATTATTTTATAGCTTATAACAAGCCAGTGCTTGAATACAATTCTTCCTAGTGGTAAATATTGATGTAGCTTTAGATGGCAATTATCAAAGTCTTAGCTTAAGAAATACCTATTTAGTCTTGCCGTTAGGATTGCCAGATAGGAAACACAACACCTGCAAATTATTCCACTCCTTTGCTGTACGCATTATGAAAGACAAAGCAAACAATATCGATATAAAAATAACGATGGCAAAGGGGTGAAAACCGACCGACTAGTTGTCGACGGGGATGGATCAATTAAGGCACGTAATTCCTGCATATACAAATTAACAACACTATAAGTTTTGTAAAATTTTTCTTTTATTTATTACACAGATATATTATCATTATATATTAACATAATCAGTAAGCAGTAACACGACCTATATAAAAAAAAAAATATGGCTCACACATTACCATACACAGTACCCTATTAGTCACTATTTATGACAAGCTAATACAGTTGGCACATTCCATTTTTGTTAAAAATCTAACGTGGTAGAGCCAGGCTGCAGCTATATTATGGTTCTAGGATAAATAGGTTGGCTCACTCGGGATAGGTCCATGCTCTCACAGAATACCAGCGCAGCGTAAAATAGCAATTTAATGCTGCTGTGTTTCGTACAGTAAATGCAGAGGACCGGAGTCCCTTTTTACTGAAAACGAAGCATTCCATCTCAGTCCTCAGGGGTAACAACGCTCCTGCATTTTGATTTCATATTAAAGATAAATGTAGAAGTCTATGTGCCACAGCGTCAGGTAAACTGTGTGATCGTTTTCACCCTTATTTTATTAAAAAGAAATCCTACATACTATAAATATAAATAATAAGAAATAATACATAACCGATATTAACACTGGATTGTGATCGTGGTAGTATATTATTTCAATGTGCATTTTTCTATATAATTAATTACTCTTGTTCTCTTTGATTCAAAGCGAACCTTCACATTAATATTATAATGATGCATTTGAAAGTTGTCTTTGAAATTCTGAAATATCTTGGCACTGTCAATACTAAACGTACAAGTTTAATTTCGTAATAACGCGTTGATGACTGTCTTAAT
Organism: Parnassius apollo; assembly: GCA_907164705.1. Taxonomy (NCBI): domain Eukaryota; kingdom Metazoa; phylum Arthropoda; class Insecta; order Lepidoptera; family Papilionidae; genus Parnassius; species Parnassius apollo. The sequence continues at coordinate 6,829,043 of CAJQZP010001558.1, read as the reverse complement.
ACTAGATTGTTTAGGTTTCAAACTATTACTCGAATATCATCGCAGTTGCTTGGAAATGTCATGAAATTATTCCAATTATTAGCGAAAAGACAAGTTTGAATCATAATAATTATTTTTGACTATCATTAATAATAAGACTTACTGTTTACTAAAAGTTAGGATAGAGGATAGATTTAACATAGGATAGGTTGTCCGACTAGGTTAATCTAACTTGGGCTAGTTTAGAATATGCTAAATTTAATTTATATATGTTGCAGAATTTTCATGAAATATGGATTTTGATCAAACGCAATCTAAATTGTAATAAAAAGTAAAAAATTATAAACGGGTTTCTGCTCTTCTTCGGTTCTATCACAATCCCAAGCGGATCCATGAATTGGGTCAGAAACCTGTTGTTTTGGATTATGAAACTGCTGATAATTTTTTTATTATTATTTACAGTTTGATTACAATGAATAGAGGTTAAATTATTAAAAAAAAACTGTTTGTGTTTCCGTATTCCTACTTAAAAGGATTGTTAAATGATATTAATGTCTGCAGTCATTCACCAACCGGGTCTTCTCCAGCAGCATCTTCAACTACCGGCGTTTATATGATTTCTTTTGACTGCAAAATGATGGGGAAACCCCTGAGCTTCGATTGCAAGTAACGTTTGTTTCATCCTAATTAATTGGATTATTATACACTTTTATAAAAATTTTATTTATTTTATTGCTAACTTTAAATTAAAAAAAATAATTGCTAGGTAAACTGGTGTTTTATTTCGATTGTGTTTTGTTGACGTCCCCGTGGCACAGTAGCTTAGCAATGAGTTGCAGGGTTAAGGGCCGCGGGTTCGAATCACTTTCTGTCTGGATGTTTGTCCTTGTGAAATTTATGTATGAAAATTGCCTCCGCGATACAGGAGAAAATCGTAGTGTGGATGACCCGATTTTTAATAAAAAAACGAGTCCTCCACACTTTTTTTCGATCTTCGAAAAACGAAATTATTTAAAAAAAGATTTTTAAAGAAGTAAGGATGAAAAACGAGTACATCTTTCTGAGTTATGAACCATGAATACCTGCATTATTCATTCTTCATTCAGGATTGTCACCTCTGAGGATTTAAATAAAATTCTTGGTTATCAGTTTAAAAGTTTTCCTACAGATAAGTACTTAGCCTTTTTTATTTCGATACTAATCCCGGGAAATACAAAACAGCCTATAATTAATGCTATAAGAGACGAGAATGGATGTATTCTGAATGATGAAATTTCGAATTTAAGCAGATGGAAGGAATACTTTGAAAGCGTGTTTATGAGTGAAGAGTCGTCTGCATTAAATGAACTAGAAATTCCGAAAGAAGTGGAAAAGGGTATGGAGATAAGTGTAGATGAAATAATGAAAGCAATGAAAAGCATGAAAGCAGGTAAGGCAGCTAGATATGATAGAGTATCACTCGAGATGCTAAGGGCTGGAGAGGGAGTGGTGGCAGGCCTGCTGTATACCTTGTTTAATTTATGTTGTTAAAACGGGTACCGAGTGACTGGTGTAAAGCAGTTATAGTACCAATATATAAACGTTCACACAGTAGTATATAACCGGTCACAGCAGGACTGCAAAAACTACCGTGGTATCAGATTGTTTAGTATTGTGGGTAAACTGTATTCTAAGGTGTTAATTGAAAGAGTTATGAAAGAAACTGATGGAAAAATTTGGGATGTGCAAGCGGGTTTTAGAAAGGGAATGGGCTGTACAGATCAAGTCTTTTCCATGCGCATGATTGCGGAGAAGTTTTTGACCAAAAATCAGAAAGTTTTTTGTGCATTCATGGAATTGGCATGACATTGACATGTTTTGATACAGGCATTAAGGTCTCTTTATAGGGACTCTAGTGCTTGTGTCAGGATCAATGGGGTCTACTCGGACTGGTTTGGCATCCAAAAAGGTGTCAGACAGGGCTGTGTAGCTTCGCCTTGGCTATTCAACCTATTTATGGACAGGTGTTTGCAAACTTTGAAAGATGAAGAATGTGGGTTAGGAATGGGCGAGTTAACCGTCAAATGCCTTTTGCATGCCGATGATCAAGTCATATTTGCGTCATCGGCAGCTGAATTGCAAATGATGGTTACATTAATTAACTGGGCATTAAAAGAAAGGGAAATGAAAGTGAACGCAAGTAAGACGAAAGTGATGGTTTTTGAAAGAGAAGAAAGCAAAACGGTATGTGAAATAAGAATATGAGTTAATTGAGCAAGTGGATGAGTTTGTGTATTTGGGATGTGTATTTAGCAGGGATGGTAGATATGATAAGGATATAGAACGACGATTAAATGCAGGGAATAGAGTGAATGGGGCACTACACTCTATTGTGAAGAACCAGAATGTGTCAAAAAAGGCACGTATGGTAATTCATAATGTTGTGTTAGTCCCTACTTTAATGTATGGTAGTGAAAGCTGGGTGTGGCAGAAGAAGCACGAAAGTAGAATAAATGCTGTAGAAATGCGGTCTTTAAGGAGTATGCTAAGGTTGAATCTGAATGACAGGGTGAGAAATTGCGTGATAAGAGATAAATGTGGTATGCAAGATGATGTTGTAACCAGGATTAAGAAAGGAATGCTTCGGTGGTTTGGTCATGTAGAAAGAATGAATGAGGAAAGAGTGACAAAGCAAATTTATATGGCAGATGTGAACGGCAGAGTCGGGAAGGGACGCCCTAGAAAAAAGTTTATCGACCAAATTGGCGATATTTTAAAAACGGTTCACGTTAGAAGTACAATTAACCGACGAGCATGTATGCGTAGATATATGGATGTAAAAGAAGCGAAAGAGGTATGTCAGGATCGTGCCAAATGGAAGTCCGTAGTCTCTGCCTACCCCTCTGGGTGACAGGCGTGAGTGTTTATGTTTTTACTAATCCCGTAAAAATTTACGATATTACTTTCTAACATACTTTATATGTACATGTTGGAATTGCTAACAGACTTCAAATGAAATAAAAAAGGTTGGTTGCGCGCTAAAGCCAAGTGGGCACATATTTACTCTTTGAAGTATCCTCATACAGAGGCGCCTCGTGCGACTGACTGCCAGAGTTATCGCTCTTCAAACAAGTGCTGCGACGTTTCAGCAGAATCTGTTTTATTGCGGCGTAGAAAATCAGCTGAGTTTGAACTAAGTTAATTGGATTTGGGTGTGTTCGTTATCAAGTATTTTATATTGTTATTTCTCTTTATCACTAACAAACTTACTGGGCAAGAAGCCCATAACATGTGAAAGTTATAAATTACTGAAAACTTAATTTGCAATTTATGGTTTTTTGTTAATCTATTAGATGCAAACAAAAATTATAAAAAATATCAAGCGTTTAAAATCTCCGTCGTAACATCTGGTTTGAGGCTATTATATAATTTTTAAGTTGATCGATGACTAGCTTCCTTCTCTCAAGACTGAAAAAGATGGATCCTGTGACGCATAGATATTTACATTGATTCTTAATCAAAATATTAAATGTCTACGAGAGAGAGAAGAGTAATAGGTATTCTCTTAGTAACCTGTGTCCCTCACTCAGTATCTTATGTTCACTGGTACTTTATCGTATAATTCTTAAAGCGTGTGACTTGCGCCTGGTTTCTACATTTAAAATCGTTTCATTTTTCTTAGGGCTCGTTTTACAGTGCAAGAAACTTCAGTTAACTACTCCCACTTGACTTAAAATTCAATCGCCACGCTACCTAGCTAGAACCGAAGCCTAAACACGCTATTAAAGTTTCTGAATGAAACATTATATATAAAACAAGCTCAGTACTACCATATGTAGCTTTGGCCGTTCCCTGAGCTGAACACCTTGCCCGGCAAGACATTTACCCTTTATAATTTTTTATGTACACAATTAAGCAGAGTTTATGTCCCGTCTGCATTAAGTCATTAATTGCAATTTGAAGTACTGACTTAACACTTATTCGGCACTGAAAGAGATTTCCTGAATAGTTTCATTCGATTCGGTGTGAAATTGTACAATTCAGTTTATGGAAGTCCTGAACAGTATATGTCCCGAGGGTCCTCGTTGCGATACATCTCTATCAATAATGAAGGCAACATTCAATTGAAATTTGTAGCGAGAACTTATTCACCCCAGAGCCGAAATATTTCAATATATGCAGATTATGTATTGCAAATCTACATGTTTCAGTTGAGTTTGAAGATGTCTTGTTGATTAACCTAGCAATATTAGATTGTATATTCGCTGTTATAGCTTAGGGGATAAGCGCTTGCATTAAAATTTTGCTATGCGAGCAAACTAAGTTTGATTCCCATCAGCACTGATAAAGTTGAGAAATACGTACGAGTATTTTTGATACGTACCCGGAAATAGATGAAAACACATTGAGGGTATAGCAAACAAAAGATTGTTAGTAAAATGTTAATTTTTTTTTTGCGCCCGAAGCAAATATGGGCAACCCTCCGGAAAGCGGGGGAGGGAGGCGGTGAATGCTCATAGCATACCACGCAGCCGGCTGCGTGGTTATGTGGAGACTTTTACCAACTAAACACCGCCTTTTAGGAAATGGCTTAACGATCTGACTAGAGATCTCTAAGCCGTATACGAACGCGACCCTCCTTGGCAGAAAGGAGGGCGCAAGCGGCGAAAAGCCGCTTAGAAGAGTGCCTAACTAAGGCAGATTAATGGATGTGTTATGTAGGCTCGGCCTGAGCCGCCAGGAGGCAGTTCAGGTCAGCCGAAAGCTTGTTGGGGGGGTCCGAGAGAGAGTTTCTCGGTCTGCGCACACTATAGCGAGTATGAATAGGGGCTGCATAGGCAGCTGTCTCACGAATGAGATGATTTGGGTGGGACTCTGAGGCTTTGAAAAATCTCTCAGAGAGTGATTTAAGGAATTGCTGGATTGTTGGGAGCTCTAAGTCTCGATGTAGGTCGGCATTACGGACATAATAGGGCGAGTTAGTGGCCCTACGACAGAATAGATTTTGAAGGTAGGTCATGAGAGGTCGTATGCAGACCTTATATAGGGTTCGCTTGTTGCGGAGGGACATTTTACTGTGTCTGCCCAACATGCTGTTGAGCCTACCCATGTAAAAACGTGCGGTGCGAGTAACCTTTTTGATATGGGGCTCGAAAGTGAGCCTTGCATCAAGGGTGACGCCAAGGTATTTGGCTTTAGTTTGCCATGGGACAGGGGTTCCTAACATCCTGATTGGCGGAGTGGTGGCGAGACGACGTCGTTTATATTCGAAGCAAACGGCGGAGCTTTTCTCCGGGTTTACGTCGATACACCATTTTTGGAACCGTTAAAATGTTAGTTAAATATCTCACTTATATACTGTTTACCGTCCGAATCCGTTCGGGGCCGACAGAAAATCAAAGCTGTAAGCTCGCAGCTATGCTAAGACGGTCCCTTCCGCCACTATCATAGCACACTTTTTTTTTGTTTTTGGTTGTGTTTGCATATAATACGTGTACTTCTTATTTTTCTATACCTTTCCTTTTTTGCTTTTTTGTTTATGAGTAATTTTTTTATTTAATTGTAATTTGACATGTGTATGTGTAGATGTGCATGAATAAATGCCTTTATGTCGTTACGTTTTTAATCTTTTACAGAGTTGGAACTACAAAATCTGCGAACGCTCGTGTAATAATAAATATGTAATAATAAATATATATAACTAAAACGCTATCTATGGCTATGTTGTGAGCATTGTTACTCACGTTAAATATTGCTGCAAAATAGTATTGCAACAGTGCCGCCTACAATGTATCGAATTCAATTTCCTGACTACAGGTCGAATGGACAATGCTCAAATGCGTTTAATATCTGGTGGTTGCGCGGAAAACCATTCGCGTTTTTATTTTTGACGGTAGGAACTTGCCGAATCATTATTCCCTTTCCCAAACGATATCATTCGTACCCTCCTATCGACACATCGGGGTGATGGGGTGGGAGGGGAAAGAAGACGATTCTAGAACATCGCGTAATCATCGGACCCGAGGATATATAAGACACGCGCGACCGACGCGCGCTCTCTCTTCCCGCGCGCTCGTTTGGAAACACCTCACTAGTGGAAACCGCTTTGGCCTGGAAGCAGTCGAGCTCCAGGAACCCGCCTCACCTCGTGTGAGATATCGTCGCGCACCGCCTCTCTCCGGAGTGTTCCGGAAATCGCCGCTATAGTGCTCTAAAGGATAGAAGAACCCCGGTGAGTCAACATTCCTTAATTTACTGCCTGATTAATATTTAATAATTGTTTAACCGCTCCAATTCTGTGTTCTCCCCATCAGGCAGGATTCCTTTCATCGATTTGGCAAGTAATAGTTTTAGTTTAGGGAAGAGCGAGTGCATTGTACCGCATGCTATAGTAGTCGCTTTTACATAAGCATAGAAGCAATCGCAAATACAGTCCACTTTAGTTAATATCTCGCGTAATAGGTTTGAGGTTTGACCGGGGAACTAGATTTTCGGCAGCCTTAAACACGTGGCTCCACCATCTGGTATGCCTTAAATTAATACCAATTATAATAGTGTTATTTGAGGCTTTCATCTTATTTTACTTATTTAAGTTTTGTACCAAGGGTCTTTCGCACCACCACCACGTCTCAGATCCGTAAGTATCCACTGACAACACACACTGGTTGTGCAATCTAGTTTTCAGAGTTTGAGGTATACCTGACGATAAGATGTGTCGTAATTTTCCGAACGCTGCCCACCCGTGTGGAATCCGTCGATTGAGCTCTCGGTCGAAGTTGGACTTACCTAGTCAGACTATTTGTCACAGGTAAACGTACTTGTCAACAAGTTCGAGTTTGATGCTCCCAACAACTACCGGCATAGGTGTGACATGGACATTACACATGATCTTTGTTTTGTCCATGTTCATCTTAAGACCTATCTATTGGGAGACACTATTGAGGTCATTGAGTATAATGCTTAGGTCTTCCAGCAATTCTTCCATAAGGACTTTATCGTCGGCAATCGAAGGTGACTAATGTACTTACGGTTGATGTTAATACCATATCCTTTCCATTTCAGTAGCTTGAAAAAGTCTCCCAATGATGCCGTGAAGAGTTTCGGGGACTTTACATCACCCTGTCTTCACCTTTTTGCAGTTGGATAGGTTTCATACTCTGATTCTGTACTCTGGATAGCCATCGTATTTCTAATGTACAAACACTTCAGCACTTCGATATACCGACAATAAACTTGGCACCGCTGTAGGGACTGTAGCATCGCCAAAATTTGGACGGAATAAAAGGCTTTCTCATAGTTCACATTCGCAAGGTAAAGTGGCAAATTGTACTCTTTGGTCTTCTGTAAAATCTGCCGTAGGGTATGTACTGAAGCCTTTACCGAAACCGGCTTGTTCGGGAGGCTCGAAGTCGTCGAGTCTGTGTGCAAGATGATTCGTAATGGCTCGCGAAAACAGCACCTAGACGCGGCTTAGAAGGATAATCGTTCTGTATTTCTTCAAGGGGGCGTAGTCGCCTTTCTTGAAGAACAAGACCACCGCACCTCTGCTCCACGCTTCCGGAGTAGTGCCACCATGACGGACGGAAGTGAAGACCTTCTGAAGGACTTTAGGTACCTTTTTTTCTACCCGCTTTCAGAAGCTCCGCTGTAATTCCATCCTCGCCTTGGGCCTTGCTTGAAATAGTGTCAAATAAGACTCGCTCTTGGATCTTTACTCGTACTTGCGCGTGGCTCTAATGGTGAAGTGTACAGCTGCCCATAGAACCTCTCAATCTCACTCAAAATCTCAGGTGTCCCGGAAACCATGCTGCCACACTCATTCTTCAGCGTTGACAGTTGGATATTTCCGGCAGACAGATCTCTGGCAAAGACTTTTGAGCCCTGGTTCCACTCGATCGCTTTTTCAATACGTGCAGTAATAAAGTTACGTAAGTCCCGCCGCATACATTTGGGAATCTGTATGTTTAATTTCCAGTATGCTGCCAAATCTGTTGATGACTGCAGTTTCTAACAGCTTCATCTCCCATCTAACAGCCATGAGATTAAGAGTGTAATTGGGGAGTTTTAGTGTTCTTCTGCGCCGGGTCTTGCAAAACTTAGCTCCGACCGCATGGAAAGTTTCCATCAACTTATCATTCATATCTTTCACTACATTGCAGTTTTCTAGGTACTGACGACGGTTTTGTAACTCGAGCAGAGCGTTAACTTCATTATATGAGACCTCTCCAAATTAACGTTTAGTTTAAGTATGCCTCTAACCATTCGGTGATCGCTGCCAGTTTTCACCCTTGCGATCACTGAGACATCACTGAACAATTGCCGTCTAGTCGTCATAATGAAGTCAATCTCATTTTTGTCGAACCGTCGCGGCTACCCCAGGTCCACTTTCTGTGGGGCCGCTTCTGGAAGAAAGAGTTCACCATAAAGAGTCCCTTTTTGTCCATGAAGTCTCTTGGGTTGCGTTGCCCTATGCCAATTTTCCCTACCTTCAACTCACCGTTCTTTCTTGTGTCTTGTTTTGCGTTGAAGTCTCCTATTAACACCGTATAGTTACTTTTGGAGGAAGGCATGGCTCTAGAAATATCCTCATATATTTCCTCCACCTCCTCATCAGGGTTTGCCGAGGTTGGTGCGTAGACCTGAATGACCTATAGCGAATATTTTTTGGTGATTTTGAGTATAAGGCACGCAACCCTTGTCGACGCACTTCCAATATTTACAACGTTGTTACTGAGAGACTTGTGCACAATAAATCCGACACCTCCATGGGACAGATGGTTACCCTCCCGGTGATAGAACAAGTTGCCGGATTCGACAATCACCGCATCCTCGCCCTCTCTTTGAACCTCGGATATTCCTATTATATTCCAGCGCAGCTTGTCTATCTCTTCTTCCAGCTTCGGGATCTTCTCCTCAGTCCTTAGGGAGCATGCTTTGTATGTTGCCAAGTCGAGTCATCTTAGGTGGCAACCTAACCTCCATCAGAGATTCTTAGAAACCCCTGCCCAGCCGTTACAATGGCCGCCACCGTAGTCCGGAATAGCGGGGCCGCCGGAGACTATGGGCCATTTACTTTCGTCGTTGCTCATTTTTTAGCAAACGGGTTGGCAACCGCAGTTTTTTTGTTGTACACTTAATATTATCAGGAAGATGCTGCTGCCCATCTGCAGCCGTTTTCTCTCTGTCGACTTTTACGACTCCCGCGGGAAGATATGAGATAGTGGATATTCTCAACCGCCACTACACGGACAGGCACACAGGACACTTCTTTACTTAAGAGAGAACCACGCGTACAAGGCAATTTAATTTGAGCTAATCGATAATTTTCACTTAAATTTTTCACACATTTCCATGTAATATTACATATCTTTTTCACATAACAATGTCATAAAACAATTATATTTCACATAAAACACAATGAAGACGTATTACAATAATAATTAAAATATCAGCATTACATAATGAAATAAATTTCTTATAGGCTTAAACCTTAAAGAATCATGCCCACTTTCCATACATTGATTGACCTGTCACTTGATTCCTTTAACAGGTCGCGTCTACCTACAAATATTGTTGTATAAAAACAATTATTGTTTATAATAACATAATAAATTATCATCTTTTCATTTACAGGCCAGAGAAAAATGTTATTAAGTAAATAAAATTTTGAAGTTATAACAGCTGTCAGATAAGGTCTGTACACTTATTTTTCTTTCTTCACCATAGTATAAAACCATTAAAGATCGTATTTAATCATAAATTAATAACTTATAAAAAGACATTGGTTATTTTGAACATTTTAAACCACATGATGAATGAACAAGTTTTTCGTAGTCTGAAACGGAACGTGGAAAACACGTTTTTAAAATATATTTTGGCATAGCTTCTGGGCTTTTGAGCCATTGTAAAGCACATTCCGTCTCCAAAAGTCTATTGAGAATGATAAACATAGTAACATTACCTTTTTTTCCTGGCTTTATTTGAAAATTCAATTATGCGATATGAAATGAGAAAAAAATATGCAATTTTATGAGATATTTTACATCACTAGACGCGTTAAAAAATTTTCAGGTCAATAATGGACATGATTCTTTCATTCTTAATTCCACATGTATTAAACAATACAACAGTTAAATTTGCGAATTAAAACTTTTAAGCAAAATTAAAATGACTTCAATTTTCTTATAAGATATATCATTGTCAAATCTATATTACAAAGTCGCTCAGCGAGCTATGGAGAGGACTATGTTCGGAGTTTCTCTGCGTGATAAACTTAGAAATAAGTGATATCCGAAGTAGAATCAAAGTAACCGACATAGCACAACGGAAGCTGTAGTAAGCTGAAGTGGCAATGGGCTGGCCATATAGCTCGAAGAACTGACAACCGTTGTGGAAAAAAGGTTCTCGAGTGGCAGCCTCGACTGGTAGGCGAAGTGTAGGGTGACCCCCTACTAGATGGAGTGACGACCTTGTAAGACATGCAGGAAGTCAGGACCGTGCTTTGTGGCATACCTTGGGGGAGGCCTATGTTCAGCAATGGACTTGTGAAGGGCTGTAATGATGATGATGATGATGATGATATATCACTTTAAGCAATAATTTCTAAAATTTTAATATTAATTTTCAGTAACACTCGTGTGAGTTGACAAACTCATTTCTACACAAGTTTCGAGATCCTATAGAAGGCTCTATTCTGGTTTCGATGATGTTAACGCTGCTACCCTATGCGGTTCTCCCAGCTTCATAGGACTCAAGGCCGGCTCTGACGGCTAACTCGTGTCGTTCGATGTTCTGGGCGGTGAGAACCGCCCAGGTACGCGGGTGTACGGTGTGTATGCGGTGTGGAGGGGTGTGTGACGCGCCCGTCTGCCGACTCGCTGTGTCCCGTCCGTAGTCCTATCGGTGTTTGTGGCACTAGGTCTGTGTGTGTTGTGTCTGTGTGTGATGGTTGAGCATGGGTTTCCTTTAAAAGTATATTGCTATACTTTTTTCGGGGTTCACTTCAATTTTCTATAGGCGAAAACATTCGCCTAGGCGATTAACGGTTTGTAGTAGTAGTAGTAGTAAGAGTATATAAAAGTACACACACAAGTGTAATAATAATCCTATATAATCAAATTTATTAATACAATAAAGAGAGTCTTAAATCATCATTCGTTTGTTTAACTCCTCTCCTAACATTCTCCCTACATGGCGACCCTGCCAGGATACAATGCCGACGAAGTTAAAAGATTTGTGGCGTTTACAAATTATTATAGGAAGTTTATACCAAGGTTTGCTGAAATTGTGCAACCATTAAACCAACTTTGTAGAAAAAATATTAATTTCGTTTGGACTGAAAAATTTCAAAAGTCTTTTGAAACACTCAAAAATCGTATTATGTTCCCCCCAGTTTTAGATTACCCTGATTTTTCAAAAGAAAATTATTTCATTTTACAAACCGATGCATCTAATAAGGAAATTGGAGCAGTTCTGTCGAATAAAAATGGAAGACCAATAGCATTTACTAGCAGATCTCTGAATAAGGCTGAATCAAACTATCCAGTTACAGAAAAAGAGTTGTTAGCGATAATATGGGCCGTCAAACATTTCAGACCGTATCTGTATGGGCAATATTTTAAAATAAGGACTGACCACAAACCTCTATTATATCTATTTGGCATGAAAAATCCATCGAGCAGGCTTATGAAGTTTCGTTTGGTATTAGAGGAATATAATTTTGACGTAGAGTATGTAAAGGGTTCAGATAATGCAGCTGTAGATGCGTTACCTAGAATCTGTTTGAGTTCGAAAGAGTTAAAAGAATTAAATGAGAACATCGTTAATGTCATGACACGAGCAAAATCCCGAAAAATAAATAAACCGGGATCCTCCTCGTTGGACATGATACCCACAGACTTGAGGCCTGATCAACCGAAAGTCGTAAGTAATCATGTCAATGAATCGGAAATGGAGGTTGGCAAGGAAGGCTCTGATGACCAGAATGAGTCTATCAGGTACGTATAGGAGGCTCTTGCCATTACTTTCTAATATATATACTTATCCTTGTCTAATACATACACCATTTCACTTTAGCATTAAACTGTCGCTATCTATCATATTATTAATATATATTATCAGTTAACAAAATTACTATATATGTATATAATAGAATACTATATGGATGCAGGTGGCTCAAGGAAGTACTTTGTGGCATTCCTCGAACTTGTGATGGATTGTCTATATATTGTATTTATATAATGATTATTTGAGAATTTTTATAAATTAGGGCGTCTACCAATTTATTTCATCACACACTAAAATCCTCTTCACAAAAAAAATAATCCAACAAAACATAGACATTAAGTATATATTTTGTTACCCTATTTCAGTATACATAATAAAGTTTTTCGCATAAAAAATCAAAAGTAAGTTAGGTAAGGTAGTTTTAGAGACGGAGGTTGACCCCATAACATAGTTACATACAAAAACCTAGTCCGTTACAGCCTATAAATGTCCACTGATGACCATTGGCCATTCCCATAGATTGTCGGGAGATTGTGACATATATCGGGAGAATTTTGCCATAGTTGTTAGCAAACGGGTTGGAACCCGCAGTTTTTTTTATATTTTGAGTTGTTATGATCAGAATGATGCTGCCGCATATCTTCTATTATAGTTTTCCTTTGGTTCATATCTTAAGACACCCACGGAACGATACGGGGTAGTGGATATTCTTATACTACCTCTACACGGTTCTAAAATTAAAATTTTATAAAAACTTAGTAACAGATTCTAAGTTTTTCGGGAACTGTCTACGTGTTCACATTCTTCCACGAGTTTATCACTGTTTACATATAAGCTTTTGCATATCTGTTTGCGTAGGCAAAATTTTTTCATATGGAAATAATAGTGGTCTATTTCGGTGAACGCGAAATTAAGTCATTAAGAGTTTGAGTCCGAATTCGTTATTTGTCTTTTGTTATAAACTACTCCTAACGATTTTTTTAATGAGCTATGGAAATAATAGGATTATTTTATAACTTATGATAAGCGAGTGCTTAAACTCAATCTCACCGGGTAGTAAGTGTTGATGTAGCTTGAGATGGCAAATTTTACAGTCTTCAGTCAGCCTAAGAAACACCTATTTACTTTTGTAGCCAGATTATAATCAGATGAAGAAACAAACACTGGCAAATTAGTCTACCCCTTTGCTGTATACATTGCGAAAGACAAAGCAAACCGTTTGGTTCCAATGCGCGAAATATCGACAACAAAGGGGTGAAAATCTACTGACCGCCTAGTTGTCGACGGGTAGGGTGCAATTACTGCATTTACAAGTTAACAACACTATTAGTTTTGTTAAATGCTTCTTTTATTTATTACATTTAGATATATTATTATATTGAAAATATATTAGCAAGCTACTCGGCCTATACTTAAACAAAAAACATTGACTTAGTAAAGCAGTGATAGGAGACTAGCCCATGGCCCACACCTTTACACATCCAATACTCCATTAGTTGCTTTTTATGACATGCTAGGTAAGTAATATAGTTGGCACATTCCTTTTATGTTACGAATGTTACGTGGTAGAGCCAGGCCGCAACTATATTATGGTTGTAGGATAAGTGGTTTGGCTCGCTCGGGGTAAAAACACGCTCTCACAAAATACCAACGCATCTTAATGTTGCTGTGTTTCGGTCTGTGAATGTAGAGGACTGGATTCCCTATTCACTGAAAACGAGGCATTCCATCTCAGTCCTCAGGGGTGACAATGCTTCTGCATTTTGATTTCAAGTCAAAGATAAATGTGGAAGTCTATGGGCCACAGCGTCAGGTAAACTGTGTGCTCGTTTTCACCCTTATTTTATTGAAAGAAATCCCACATATCAATGGAAGCCATATGTGTGTATTCTTAGTACTTGAATTTAATAGTAAGTGGTAATTTAAAAGTAATGTATTTTGTCATGTATTTAATTTTAAAACAACATTTCTCGCAAGTATGTCTTTATGAGTCAGCGAGAAAAGACATGAAAAAATTGTTTTGAGAGAATGTTTTGCTTAGTTCAGACGTAGATTGCAATTTTACGCGAGTTGCGCGCGAATATTAAAAATTAAAGTTAATAAACCAAAAAATGTCGGACTGTGTTTTCTTAACGGCATAATAACGAAAATGATTTCACCGTTTGTCGAACGCAAGATTAAAGAACCACAAGATAGAAGCTCATTTTACACATGAAAAAAAAATATAAAATAAACAAACTTTCAAAGACAATGTACTCATCATTAAAATAAATCCTAAGTAATTAAAAACAAAATAAATGATAAAACACCTATTTATATTTGGCAAATCTTGAAAAATAAATCCTAAAAGTATACTAAAAGTACTAAAAGTATACTATATTATATGGCGATTGGGATTTGAAAGTTATGAAAAAAATACACATAAAAATCACGTACTAGGATAATTTAAAAAAAAATAAGTAGCCCTAATATACCTAATTAAAAATTAAATAAAAAGGGATTAAGTTTTTACTTTAAAAAGATCTAGTATCCATTAGCTTGGTCAGTTATTTGTGAGACGATTTCAGTTAATGAGTAATCTTAAAAACTAATTTTTATATTCCGCACAGAAAGAAGTAACTTTTCACTATTGTAATATTATCACAGGCTGTGAGGCATTTCATCTCAGTCCTCAGAGGTGACAAAGCACCGGTAGCCTTCTGTGTTTGAAGTTGGCTGCAGATGTCCACGGGCTGCAGTTGCCAAGTATTTTTTGCGTTGTCACTCAAGTTCGATCGTCACTTTTTTAACTTTATTGCGTCCCCTTAGAAAAAAAAGGATACAAAGGGCGGACTTAATGCCTAAAGGCATTCTCTACCAGTCAACCCATGGAGTGGTGAGAGCTTGTTGAAGGTGTAGCAATTGAAAGAAAAGAAAAAAAAAATATAAACTAACAATTCATACACATTATATGTAACAAAACTGATTATGATTTTAAGTAAATATATATACATATATATTATACATTTACATATATTAACACATATTCATAATATAACACACATACATACATACATATACGTATATGGATATAAATATACAAAAATACAAAGTTAATACATACATATAAATACGACTATTTAACTATATTGTAATTCTAATGATTCTTCAGTAAATGCTCGCATACCATATTTTAAGGGGTTATTGGTTAGGCGCTTTTCTGAAATCATAAGACAAGGAATTCCAGAGAGTGCAGCCTGCACAGTCACTTCTGTTTAATAAAAATGTGAAATCGGATTAACGACTATCTAATAGAAGAAAAACGAAAAAATGCATAACTTATATTAACACTGGGTTGTGATCATTCAGATCAGATCATCTCTACTTTGTGCATGAAAGTATAAATAAATAAATATGTAAATAATTAGTTACTCTTGTTCTCTTTCATTCACAGCGAACCTTCACATTAACAATAAACTGATACATTT
This sequence comes from Parnassius apollo, assembly GCA_907164705.1. Taxonomy (NCBI): domain Eukaryota; kingdom Metazoa; phylum Arthropoda; class Insecta; order Lepidoptera; family Papilionidae; genus Parnassius; species Parnassius apollo. Next base: position 6,813,612 of record CAJQZP010001558.1, on the reverse strand, counting down.
CAAACTTGTCTTTGAAATTCTGAAATGTATGTGCACTCTCAATACTAAACGTATTACCACTTTAATTTCGAAAAATAACGCGTTGATGGCTGTCTTAATACTAGATAGTTTAGGTTTCAAACTATTACTCGAATGTCATCACAGTTTCATGGAAATGTCATGAAATTATTCCAATTATATCAAAGTGCGACGAGACTAATTTGAATTATAACAATAATTTTCGACTATCAATAATTACAAAACTCACGGTTTCCAAAAACCTTTACATCGGATAGGTTTCCGACTAAGTAAATATAACTTTGACTAGTTTAGAATAATACGTTACAATTAATTTGTATATATGGTAGAATTTTCATGAAATATGGATTTTGATCAAACGCAATCTAAATTGTAAAAAAATATCAATTTAAAAACGGGTTTTTGCTCTTCTTCGGTTCCATCACAATCCCAAGCGGATCCATGAATTGGGTCAGAAACCTGTTGTTTTGGATAATGAAACTGCTGATGATATTTTTATTATTATTTACATCTTGATAACAATAAATACAGGTTAAATAAAACAGTTTGTGTTTCCGTAATCCTACATAAAAGGATTGTTAAAGAGATTTATAAATGATATGAGTGTCCGCGGCCATTCTCTGACTGGGTCCTGTCCAGCCGCATCTTGACCTTGTTTGTTAATATGATTACTTTTACCTGCAAAAAGAAGGCGAAACCCCAGCGCTTCGATTGCAAGTAATGTTTGTTTCATCCTAATCAGTTGGACTATTATATAGTTGTATAAAAAGTTAGTTAGTATAAAAACTTATAATTGAAAATAATTACTAGATAAACTGTTGGTTTGTTTCAATTGTGTTTCATTGACGGCTCCGTGGTACAGTAGCTTAGCAATGAGTTGCGGCGTTAAGGGCCACGGTTCAAATCCCGCACGGAACAAGTATTTGTACAGCCTAAAAATAATTGTTCCGTGTCTGGATGTTTATTCTTGTGAAATTTATGTATGTAAACTGCCTCCACGATACAGGAGAAAATCCTACTGTGGAAGGCTCGCTATTTTTATAAAAAAAAAATTCGGGTTCTCCAGACTAGGATTTTCGAAAAACGAAATTATTTAATTACAAGATTTTTTATAATAGGAGAAACGAGTACATCTTTCTAAGTTATGGTCCATGGAGACCTGCATTAATCATTCATTAAGAATCAGATGGATTGTCACCTCTAAGGACTTACATAAAACGCCTGGTTTTCAGTATGAAAGTTCTCCTACAGATAAGCACTTACCTTTTTTATTTCGTTATTAATCTCGTAAAAATTTACGATACGATATAATTTACTATCTAACATACTTTATACGTAGATGTTGGAATTGCCAACCGGCTTCAAATGAAATAAAAAAGATATAGGTTGGACGCGCATTAAAGTCGAGTGGGTACATAATTTCTCTTTGTAGTATTCTCTTACAGAAGCACCTCGTGCGACTGACTGCCAGAGTTATCTCTCTTCAAACAAGTGGTGCGACGTTTCAGCAGAATATGCTTTATTGCGGCGTATATATTTTCTAGTTACGTGTACTTTTACTGCCTTGTTGGTCTAGTAAGTAGTCTATGAGGACCCAGGTTAGAATCGCATGTTGCTACTCGATGTCAGTAAGATGGCGGTGTCTCGGTGATGGAAGCATGTAAAACCGTTAGTCTTGGGCCTGATCTCTCTCCGATCATGTTGGTTTTCCATCCAATAAGACTATGAGAGTGAGGATATAGTGAGTACACCTGTGTTTGCGCATACACTTGGGCACTATAATTTTTTCCTGCGCCGTTGACTAGTCTCTGTTGAGGCTGACCTTCGTGACCGAAATTCGGTCTAGAGAACTGTTCAACAACAGCTTTTACCTCTTAAACAAAAGTCGGCATGAGTTTTTATTTTGGACAAATTTGCACAGATGTATTTTTAAATAATTATACGATGGTGTGCTTTGAACTCGTATGCTGCTTGGACCACTCATTGACTATTGAAAAAACAAAGAACCAATAGTGCGTATTAGGGTGTTACCGTGTAGCTGCGGTTAAAAATAGCAGCTTAACGATGCTGTTTCGTATGGTGGTGTAGGGAACCAGATACCCTATTTACAGGAAACGAAGAATTCCATCTTAGTCTTCACAAGTGACTACGCGTCTTCATTTCGACTCGTAGTCGAGGATAGATGTAGATGTCTATAGGCCACAGCAACCGCTTACAATCAGGTGGACTGTGTGCTCGTTTTATATTAAAGATAGAGGTATACGCGGTAGAGCCATGCTGCAGTTATATTAGTAGTATAGTTATAGCACGAATGGATCGGCTCGAACGGGGAAGGACCACGCTCTCACAGAATACCAGCGTAAAATATTAGCTTAATGCTACTGTGTTTCGTATGGTGAGTGTAAAGAACCAGAGACCCTTTTAACTGGAAACGAGGCATTACATCTTAGTCCTCATGGGTGATAACGCATCTGCATTTTGATTTGTAATCGAGGATAGATGTCTATGGGCCGCAGCAACCACTTACCCTCAGGTGGACTGTGTGTTAGTTTGTTACCCTATCCTAAAAAAAAGTGTCACCTCATACAAACAAGCAGACCTTAAATTTTGACTGCGCGTATTGACGTGTATAAAGATCAGCGTTTTGATTGTTTGAGGCGGACTAAATTCCGCAATTCTTAGTTAGAGTGCGTATTTCGCACTCCAACACATCGAGGAGTCTTAGATAACTATTAACTTTAATATTTAATATTACCAACAACCTCGAGGAGCTGCAACCCCTGGGCTATCTAGTAGAAATTAATAGAATCGACTGCTATTCCCTCACGCTTCGTGCAATCTTTGATAATAAGTTATATTAGGTGGTACAGGTTCTTTTCTGTCTTGGAGATTTTTTTCTACTCTCTCACCTAGCTCTGCTAACAAATATCGGAGCTTAAACTGCTGTATTCCTACATTCCTACTTCTTTAATCATTCAATTTTAATTCCATGAGGTGACAACGCATTTGTGGATTTCTTTGTTCGAAGTTGGCGGCAGATGTCCATCGACTGCAGTAGGCACTTACAATCAGGAGATAAGGTTGCAGATCATTTGTCACTTTGGGTCACTTCAGTTTTATTGAAATACACATTATATAACGCTGTTAAAGTCGTACCGCTATGCCACGTCCTGCCGCACGCTGTTCACTTAGCATTACTGGTATTAAAATGAACAGTATTTTTCTTACTTTATTAAACTGTATGTTTACATTAATAAACTTATGCAATTTACGTCACATGGCATCGAAAATATATATTTTATAATCTTGGTTACAGCCATCTAGAGAGAGATTTTTCCATTTTCTTTATTTAAAAAAGTTATAATTCTGCTAGCCAGAATATGAAACAAATATTTAATCTCAAAACCTGTGCAATAAATTTCAAACAGCAAAGATTTACCGCTCTCTGTACCTCAGTTTGTTCATTTTTATTCATTCAGCATTCACGCCAGCGTTGCCAAATGTATTCATGGGGAAATTCAGTGGAAAACTTGGTTGAGTTTAATTTATTTTTGAATTTCTCTATACTAGCAGGCACTTGTACATTTTTTGGTTTTTGTTTGTGTAGCGGGAATAGTAAAATATTTTAATATCTATATTAAAACGTGTATATAGTATAACCCATAAAAGTAGATATGTGTTATTGTGTCACTAACATTTGGATTTCATTCTGCGCTTGGGCTTTGTAGACACCGGACGTGTCGGTCGAGTTCACTCCCGTCACTCCACTCTCCTAGCTCGTGCGCGCAGTTATACTATCTTTACGCCTAGTGTTGCTTGCCGCTCTGTATTTGTGTTGTATAGCTGTGACTGTATTGGTGCTCACATTGTGTGTTGCTTGTTGCATTAAGCAACAGCACATACCCTAGCGTAACATCACGCTAGGTGTATAGGCGTTTATTTTAGGCACACACCTTGCTTCATGAGGTGAGCTTGGTACACATCTGTGCTAACTTGTTAGCATAGCTGCTAGAGCGTGTTTGGAAACTATAGTTACCAACGACGAACGGCCTCAAATTGGTTTGGTTACACAGCTGCCCATGCCAAACACACCTACCTACAGAGATTAAAAATAAAAATAGATAAAAAATCGTTTGCGTTCACGATGAAACAAGTATTTAGGCATAATGAGCATGAATTCCTTTGCCTTTTAATTAAAAATATACGAGACACGAGGTAGGCAGGCCGAAATAATAATTATTTTATACGTCATATTTTTATGCCTGATTAAGAGATTTTCTGGTGAATATAATGTATTACAATGAATTTATATATATATATATATATATATATATATATATATATCCATTTAATCGTGGATTCAAGTTTTTTCGTAAAACGCCCGGACGGCCATTTTTTATAATTTTTTAAAAAAGGAATATTTTAGGATTATTTAATAAAAGGGAACTTTCATAAAATATGGATTTTGATCAAACGAAATCCAAATTGTAAGAAAAATTACAATTTAAAAACGGATTTCTGCTCTTCTTCGGTTCCATCACAATTCCAAGCAGATCCAAGAATTGGGTCAGAAACCTGTTGTTTTCGATAATGAAACTGCTGATAATATTTTTATTATTACGTACAGTTTGATTACAATGAATAGGGGTTAAATAAAACTGTTTGTGTTTCCGTATTCCTACATAAAAGGATTGTTAAAGATATTTATAAATAATATGAATGTCCGCGGTTATTTACTGACCGGGTCTTCTCGAGCCACATCTTGACCTACCGACGTTTATATGTATGATTTATTTTGGCTGCAAAAAGAAGGGGAAGCCCCTGCGCTTCTATTGTAACTAATGTTTGTTTCATCCTAATCAGTTTGACTATTATATACTTGTATAAAAACCTTATTTATTTTATGGCTAACTTTAAATTGAAAAATAAATGCAACATAAACTGGTGTTTTATTACAACTGTGTTTTTGACGGCTTCGTGGCACAGTATCTTTGCAATGATGGCGGCGAATTCGAATCATGCACGAAACAAGTGTTTGTATGGCCTAAAAATAATTGTTTCGGGGTCTGGATGTTTGTCCTTGTGAAATTTATGTATGAAAATTGCCTCCGCGATACAAGAGAAAATCCTAGTGTTGAGGAATCGCTTTTTAATTTAAAAATCGAGTCCTCCACACAATAGGATTTTCGAAAAACCAAATGATTTAATTACAAGATTTTTTATAGAAGTAAAGATGAGATACGAGAACATTTTTCTGAGTAATGGTTCACGAAGACCTGCATTAATCATTTATTAAGAATCAAATGGAATGTCACCTCTAAGGACTTAAATGAAATGCCCGGTTATCAGTTTAAAAGTTTTCCTACAGATAAGCTCTTACCTTTTATTATACGATACCTTTTATTATAGAAATAATATATATACACTATATATATATTTTTTTTTTTTTACGAATTAATATATATTTTTTTTTTTATTTTCGTTACTCATTCCGTAAAAAATTACGATATTACTATCTAACATACTACGTACGTACATATTGAAATTGCTAACCGGCTTCAAACGAAATAAAAAAGATTTAGGTTGGTCGCGTGCTAAAGTCGAGTGGGTCCATATTTTTTCTTTGAAGTATCCTCTAACAGAGGCGTCTCGTGCGACTGACTGCGAGAGTTATCGCTCTTCAAATAAGCGCTGCGACGTTTCCTCAGAATCAGTTTTACTGCGGCGTAGAAAATCTGCTCAGTTCGAACTAAGTAAATTGGATTTGGGTGTGGTCGATATCAAATAATTACTCTTTCTCACTTACAAACTTACTGGTCAAAAAGCCCCTAAGATGTGAAAATTATAAATTACTAAAACTTAATGTGCAATTTAAGGTTTTTTTTTAATCCGTAAGATGCAAACAAAAATTATAACAAATATCAAGCAATTAAAAACTCTGTTGTAACACAGTGTTTATTTGTGGCTATTATATTATTTTTAAGTTGATCGATGACTAGCTTGCTTTTCTCAATACTGAAAAAGATGGATTCTGTGACGCATAGATATTTACACTGATTCCCTTTGATTACATATGATTGTCTCCCATGTGGACTGAAAACTTCGCTGTACAATAAATGAGAATGCCCCATGGCATTAAGTCTGCCATTATTAGTACTACTTTGTGCATTAACGTTTGAATAAATAAACTGGAGTAATAAATGAAAATAAATTCATGCTGCAGCCGTAATAAAGACGCACAGAGCCTTTGCCACGTACTTCTGTATTCAAAAGTTGTCATCATTGTCGAGAATTGTTTAGCAAAACGTTATGAATTGATAAATCCTTTGAAAATTTTTAGTTATATTTTATTTAACAACATAAAGTTTCCAATTCTTTTAAGTAAAAGTAAAAATGGCCTCAGCCAGTCGGTAGTTGCTACGACAGTTCACGGCGATAGTTTATTAGCATCATAAAATGATAGTTGCCAGGTAAAGTTCCGGCTGCACCTTTCTGACACATTTTACTTTATAATATAGTAGCTATGAAGTCTGTTTGGATGTTTCTTTTTAATGTGGCTATATCTGTGTTAAAATACACAACTTAAAATATAATAATATTAATATGAATAGCCAAATTTTAGTTTAAAAATAAGGTTGACTAAGGAACACACAGTTCACCTGATGGTAGTGGGTATCCCATGGACATCGAAATCTGTCCTCGGTTAAAATCAAAATGCATATGCACTGTCAACCCTGAGGACTAAGATAAAATGCATGATTTCTAGTGAAAAGGGTCTCCGGTTTTCTTCACTAAACATACGAAACACAGCAAGCGGCGTTTCGCTGCTATTTTACGCTGGTATTCTGTTTGAGCATGGTCCGGTCCTAATCAAGCTGATTCATTCATGCTTCAACCATAATATAAAAATACACAACTTAAAATATAATAATATTAATATGAATAGCCAAATTTTAGTTTCAAGATAAGGTTGACTGAGGAACACACAGTTCACCTGATGGTAGTGGGTATCCCATGGACATCGAAATCTGTCCTCGGTTAAAATCAAAATGCATATGCACTGTCAACCCTGAGAACTAAGATAAAATGCATGATTTCTAGTGAAAAGGGTCTCCGGTTTTCTTCACTAAACATACAAAACACAGCAAGCGGCATTTCGCTGCTATTTTACGCTGGTATTCTGTTTGAGCATGGTCCGGTCCTAATCAAGCTGATTCATTCATGCTTCAACCATAATATAAATGCGATATGGTTCTACCATGTAGAACAGTATTAGGTATTCTCCTATTAACCTATGCCCCTCACTCAGTATCTGATATTTGCTGCAACTTTATTGTGTAATTCTTAAAGCATGTGTGACCTGTGCTTGGTTTCTACATTTAAAATCACTTAATTTTTTTGACAACTCGTTCTACAGTACAGAATACTTCAGTTAACTACTCCCACTGGGTTTAAAATGCTGTCGCCGAGCTACAATAGCATAGAACCGAAGCCTAAACATGTCATAAAAGTTTCTGAACGACTTAGCATATATAAAACAATCTCAGTACTACCACACGGAGCTGTGGCCGTTCCCTGGGCTGAACACCTTGCCCAGCAAGAGATGTGCCCTTTATAGATATTTTATTTTTTTCTGTACACAATCAAGTAGAGTTCATACCCCGCCCGCATTGTGTTGGTAATTGTAATTCAAATTACTGTCTTACCACTTATTCGGCAATGAATGAAAATGTAAATATCCTGTGTATTTGAGAAATTAAAATATTCTAAGGAATGTGAAGTTCGCCAACACGCACTGAGGCAGCGCGGTGAACACTGAATTTCTCCAAGACCCTCTCAAACATGAAATGAGACCTGCGCTGAGCAGTGGGACGTAGTAGATTGCTTTGCTGCTTTATAAGTATTAAGTGATAATAAATGATACGAAATATGTTATTTTAATAGTACCAGTAGTCAGTTGATGTCGTAAAAGGTGACTATGGAAAGTACTAAAGAAATAATATATCTTCCCATAGATGGCAGTATATCATCTTGTACACCAGAATTAAAATAGCCAGACTGGCAACAAGCAACAGCGTAAAATATTCGAGATCCCCAGTAGTACTGTGAACATCAATAAAGCAAATTCTCCCTGCACCGGGGAGTCCAGGGGTATGTTAGGAAGTATTAGAAAAAAACTGATAAAGAAGAGATGTGTGCAACATAGCGACCATGCTCATCGTATAATTTGTAATAAAGGCTTAAAAAGTATACGATTTTGATTTAAATAAACGTGATGTGTAGTATTTTGAAAATTTGTTAATAACCATGTCTAAGTGATTACTTCTTGTCCCCTGAAGCTTCCGTAGCACTGTTTTTTATAAGAGATAAAGGGTTCGATTTTATAAAATGTTAATTTTGCTTATTTTTGGTTAATGTCATTTTTCACCAGTATTGTTTCGTATTTCTTACTTGTTCATTTATTTTTAGGTTACGATTCTGATATTTTGTAATTTATGTTATTATAAGACACGTTTTTTAATATATTCCATTTTTTTTTGCGCCCGAAGCAAATATGGGCAACCCTCCGGAAAGCGGGGGAGGGAGGCGGTGAATGCTCATAGCATACCACGCAGCCGGCTGCGTGGTTATGTGGAGACTTTTACCCACTAAACACCGCCTTCTAGAAATTGGCTTAACGATCTGACTAGAGATCTCTAAGCCGTATACGAACGCGACCCTCCTTGGCAGAAAGGAGGGCGCATTATACTCCAGTAGTATTACTCTTCTTATGAAGCATTTTGTGGCTGCTTTAAATAGATTTTACATTTGAAATTATCGTAATTACATTTGGATGTCCTTAAATAAATAAATATTATAATATTTCATAAACACGTTCTCTAAACAGCTTATTATTCATTTTATATAGAGATTTCATGAATAGTTTCAATCGATTCGGTATGAAATTGTACAATTCAGTTTATGGAAGTCCTGAACAGTATATGTCCCGAGGGTTCCCGTTGCGATGTATCTCTAGCAATAGTGCAGGCAACATTCAATTGAAATTTGTAGCGAGAACTTATGCACCCCAGAGCCGAAATATTTCAATATATGCAGATTATGTATTGCTATACTTCAACGTTAACGGATTGCAAATCTACATGTTTCAGTTGAGTTTGAAGATGCCTTCTATTAACTTAGCAATATTAGTTTGTATATCTTAGGGGATAAACGCTTGCATTAAAATTTTGCTGTATGCGAGCAAACTAAGTTCGAATCCTGTAAGCACCGACGAAATTTGGAATTAAGAGTACGTACTGACTTACGTACGTACGTACTGACTTACGTACGTACGTACGTAATACGTACTTGGAAATAGATGAAAATACATTGGGGGTATATTACAAAGTACACTAAAAATTAACAGTGTTGCAACTACAAAATCTAAGAACTCTCGTGCAATATTAAATACGTATTTAATCAATAGGCAATGGGTATGTCGTGCCTCACGTTAACTATTGCTGCAAAATAATATTGCAACAGAGCCGCCTACGATGTATCGAATTCAATTTCCTGACTACAGGTCGAATGGATGCTCAAATGCGTTTAATATCTGGTATGCCTTAAATTAGTACCTATTATCATTGTGTAATTTAAAACTAATCTCATTTACTCTTACTTATGTAAGTTAGGTTTTGAGTTTTGACAAAAACATTTTTAAAGAAGTACTTTTATTTACTTGTTTTTTTTTTTAATTTTAAACAACTTTAAAATATGAGTACAATTATAAAATAAGTAAGGTTATATTTGTTTAATAATATTGTACAATAAAGCAATAATTTCAATTCTGTAGTATTATAATGTATCAATTTTTCCTGTTGCGGGATTATAAGAAGTAATAAATTATATTTTCTTTTTGTTTTGTCTTTGAATTCCAATCGCCCAATGCACTTTTGAAATCTCGGATCTACGTAACATAAATATCTTGATTTTTAATCTATAGTCACGTAATATTCGTGTCTGCCTAAAATATTGAAATGACTGTCTTGTGTTAATTTGAAGGTGTTATTTGCATGATATTATGACATGAACAAGCATTTTTAAAATGTTTGTATGTCTGTACCGTCCGGGTACGTCTTCGGAATGACTGAGTCGATTGTAATGAAACTTCTTGAACTGGTAGAGAGCAATGCGAGGAGTGCCCTAGGCTATGTTTGATCAAAAAACCTTCGAGATTTTTATAGAAATTAATAAACATTAACGGTCTTTGTTAAGAATGTTAAGTATAAATAGCGCCACGTTAATAGGTCCTACCAATGCTGAGCCGGATTGGATCGCACCCGTACGCTCGGCAATGGTACACATATGCCTAACACAACGCACGACGCTCGCTCGTCAATGGTACACATAATATGCTTACTAAGAATTTATGAGGGCGAACCCGACAAAAAAGGTTTGTCATTAAAAATTATAACAAAGTTATACTGAAATGTATAATACAGACCTTTAGTACCATAATCTGTCAATGTCACGTAAGAAATAAACATAAAAACTCAATCTGACGTAACGGGTCTTTACACCAGTTGTGTGCGTGGTAGTGTGTAGCTAGTGGTATTTGTTCGTTTTTCTGTGTATTTTCTGGAATAAAAAGGTGAGTTTTTTACTTTTGTGTATTCCTTGTAATATAACAAACACGTAGATATATAGTTTGTGACATAAAAAGTGAAAAGTAAGTGCCAAAAGTACTTCGAAATCGAGAAGGCCTAATTTAGCGGTTGGGTCAAAATGTGTTGTTTTTCCAATTCTCATTTATTTTTAGTGTAAAATGTAAATAAAAAATAGTTTTATAACATATTTAAAAAAACTTGACGTTGTATTTATTTCAAATTCACACAAAAATATATTTGATATATTGTTCGAAACCAGACAGATAAAAATTAATTTCGTTTTTTTTATATTTTGGTATGAGTAACAAATAGAAACGCATAAAACATAAAAATATACATATTTCCAAACATTTTCATATAGATTTCTCCAAAAACAAAGGTGTAGAATTCAAATTAGTAGTAAGAGTTTTGTGACTAAAAGTGAAGTATCTACTACTACTATGCTATAAAGGTATAAAGTGTAAATTATGAATTTTATTACAATTTCTAGCAATAAAAATAATTTTATTCGATATTTTAATTATACTAATTATCGAAACATTTAACAAGAATTTATGTAAGTTTTATCCATAAATAGGTATTGTCTCAAAGTGAAAATATAGCAAAATTTGCAAGTTAGCAAAAAATTTGCAATTCCCGCCATTTTAGGTCGCGAGCCAACAGGAGTATCAAATATTGTGACCTTGCAAGCATACAGGCTAAAAAAATTTGTTTATTCGTATTTTATGCGGTAAAACTTTGTTAACAAATATTGCTTGCACTTCCACGAAGGTTATAGGCATAGTTTGACCAGGTAGGTGGAACTGTTTTAGAATGCATATATCACTGATTTAGAGTCTGGGCAGAGGCAGTTACTTATGAAATATAATTTGAAATAGGGAATTACCAATTAGTACCAAAGTTGTTTTAAAGAGGGAATTAACTGAACCGAAAATACAATTCAATGTCGCAAAAATACTATTAAATAAGTCATCTTATTATGAATATATTACACAGAATAAGTGTGCTCTGTAATGCGAAAATAGTACATATAAATAATATTAAATAATCCCCGAGAAGTTGTGTATATTTAAGTAAAAGCGTGAAGGTGATGGATCGAGTGATAAAATTAGAAAATCTGCCGATATATCATCCTTAAACTAAGAAATTTTATATGCTCATACGTTACATAATGAAAGGAACCGATCACTCATCCAAGTAGTACTCGTAATTTAAATTAAATATTTTTGGGAATAACTCAATTTATTAGTTTCTTTTTAAAACGTAAAAAATCCTATTGTTTTTTGTGTCATATTTCTTTTATTAGCATAAAGTACAAACTTGATTTTAAAATTATATATCTGTATTGTCCTTTAAACAAATTCTAATCTTTATAAGTTTCATAAGTATATTATTTTACAGTTGGTATCGCATCGTATACTTCTCCCATAAGTGCTGCTCTTTTTTATTATAAACAAATATACTAATGTACTGAATTACTTTGGTAAAAGTTTTGTAGTTTGATCATGAAGGAATGAGGGAAAAATTTCCGCCAACCAAGATACTCAAACCGGGGGAGCGGTCAACTATCCGTGAAGTATGGACCTGTCTATATAATACCGTACCGTAGCGGTACGGCAATTTCGATAAAGCGATTCATGGCTTTGTCTCGTTTCGCTTGAGGCGGGAGGAAGCACCGCATCACCCTCGTGCTCAGACTGAAGCTCAATGGTGTTGTCCAGTAGTCGACAAAGGTGCGAGTGCTATAAGTTGCCTTTTAGTCTGCAATGAGTCGAGATGAAGGTTAGTAATCTGCCAAAAGTAACGTAAAACAGCGGCGGACAGTGAGGGCTCAGAGGTTCAGTAGCGTAGAAAGTAGCTTGAAGGAACCGGAGGCGTTACACCAATACTGAAAGAAAAAACAAAGAATGAAACACATTTATTTGACTAACAGTTAATTTAAATGGACGGCACCTTGATAGAGTTACGACCTGATAAGAGATGCAGGAAGTCGATAGATGCAGGTAGCTCAGAGAAGTACTTTGTGGCATTCCTCGAGGAATCTTCATTACATTATCATCAGCCATTCACAAGTCCACTGCCGAACATAGGCCTCTCTGAGGAACGCCACACTAGACGGTCCTGAGCCACCTGCATTCATCGACTTTTTTATAGAATAAGGGTGACAAATAAACACACAATCCATCTGATGGTAAGTTAATGCTGTGCCCCATAGACATCTATATTTAACGTCGATTAAGAATAAAAATGCAGATCCGTTGTCATCCCTGAGGACTAAGATGGAATTCCTCGATTCCAGTAAAACGGGTGTCACCATACGAAACACAGCGGCATTATGCTGCTACTTTACGCTGATGTTCTGTGAGAGCGTGATCCTTCCCCAGCCGAGTAGACCCATTCGTGCTACAACCATAATATAGCTGCAGCGTGGCTCCAACACGAACTTACCACATACTAGTGTTAATACTTTTTTTACACCACGATAAGTTAAAGTTGGTTAAAAGTAAAAGTCTTCAAAAAATTTAGGGAAAAAAATAAGTTTCATTAATTTTCGTGATAAAAAAGAGTTATTCTGGATTTTTTAAGAACTGTGGTAGATAGCAGTGCTATTCAGGTTGCCTATAAAAAAAAGAAACAAATATTAAAAAAAATTGGTAGTGAAAAATATCATGAACGGTCTCAATTTCTGAATAATTTCATTTTGTTTATATAACTTAAAAATAATTGGGATATATTTTTTTTCTTTTTTTCCCGTTTTGTCCGGGGCGGGTCTATCCTCCGGTGTTGGATTATCGTTGAATTTTGGAACATGTATATAAAAACTTCCAAAAGACTTCCTGCATGTATTACCAGCTCGTCATTCCACCTAGTGGAGAGCCGCTCTACACTTCGCCTACCCGTACGAGGATACCACTTGAGAACCTTTTTTCCCAATCGTTCGGTTCGCCAAAGTATATGGCCGGCCCATTGCCACTTCAGGAATGCTTATGTACAATAGTGGACTTGTGATGGGTTGTCTATAATTTGTATCCGTATTATTATTAATTGGATATAATTATATATTAAAGAATCTATTAATTTATTTCACTACATTTGTTTTGTGGAGAGGATTTCACCCTAAATTCCTCTCCACAAAACAATAATCAAACAAAATGTAGGCATTAAGTCTACGATTTGCTATCTACATTATTTTAAAGTATACATATTAAAGTTCTTTGTATAGAAAAGCAAAGGTAATTCAGGTAAGGTAGTTTCAGATAAGGGGGTCAATCATAACGTAGTCAGATCAAAAAACGTAGTTCATCACAAATCCTTTACAGCCTATTAAAGTGACCATTGACACCTCCCATAGCTTGTTTAATGGGAAGGATTTTTCCATAGTTGCCAAGTTTGGCAGGCTGAATGGCAACTGCAGTATTTTATTATTTTGAGTTGTTATCAGGATAGAAAGATGCTGCTGTCCATCTTCTGTTTTGATTTCCGTCTGTGGTCTCTTACGACACCCACGGGACGATATGGGGTATTGGATATTCTTATACCGCCACTAGACGGACTTAAAATTTAAATTATATAAAAACCTAGTAACAGATTTTAAGTTATTCGGCAACTGACGAAGTGTTTACATTCTTACTGGAGTTCATCACTGTTTGTATATATTTTAAGTGGCACACTTACTCGTAGTAGCCGAAGTTTTTACAAATGTAAATATATTTCGGTGAACGCGAAATTAAAAGTTTGAGTCCGAATTCGTCATTTGTCTTTTATTATGAATTACTCCTAACTAATTGTTTAATGATTTAGGGTAATATTAGGATTATTCTATAACTTATGATAAGCCAGTGCTTAAACACAATCCTACCTAGGGGTAAGTAGTAAGATGTAGCCTTTGATGGAAAATATCACAGTTTTAGCCTAAGGAATTACCTATTTACTCTTACCGTTAGGATGGCCAGATAGGAAAGATAAATGCCCGCAAATTATTCTACTCCCTTGCTGTAAGCATTACGAAAGACAAAGCAAACTGTTCGGTTCGAATGCGTGAAATATCGACGATGAAAGAGTGAAGAACGTCCGCCTAGCCGCTCGTTTGCTTCTTGCAACCACAGTTGCAAAAACAGAATCCTTAACTTTGCTCTTTGCAACTGTGGTTGCAAAGCGTCGAAGTTCTTTTAATTGAATTTAGACCGTATTTTAAACGCACAGAGTCTAATTATTACGTATTAAAACCAAAAACAAATATGTAAATCATAGATTTGGATCAAAATTACCAACCTCTTGGACGAAAAATATTGAAAGTTTGTTACTTAAACTTTAGCCAGTGAAGTGACGCTTGAGTGGATTTAACGAGGTGATAAAATATGCCGTGAGTATTGAATTTTATTTATTTTTGCTAGTATTTATATACCAAATTAATATCTTATTAGTTTTTTCTTGTAATAAAGTAATATTTTTACAAATAGTGCATGAAAAATGTGATAAAGTCGACTTTTAAAAATACTCAGAATGACGCGAATCTAAACATAATTTTCTATAGCTTACATTATGGTAATTATGTTGTATTCTTTAAATATGAAATAGTTGTAGTGGTATTTGAATATAATTATTCAATTTAAGTAATAAACTTTTATATATTGTTCATCATATTATAATATAAGTTTTTATGTAATAGCCTAGATTTTAACTAACAAATAGCGATCGATTGCGCAATCCGTGAATTCTTCATCAGGTTTCACTTAATATTTTTACTATATATTTAAATATAAATCGTTTTATAATATAGATAAATATATCAAGTAATTCATTAAGTTTAAGGATATAATAAATAATCATACACTTATCGATCTTATTTTTTTGATAAACCCGATGTTTTATAAAAAGTCGCTAAAATGGCTTGTATTTGTGATTTCAACACCTCTAAAATATTATTGTAATCATCTTTTGATAGAATAACATACGTATTTCCTTTTCTTACCTCAATGGCTACTTATAAAATTTACTCTTAAAATTACTGTGAAGTGAAGTGCTTGAAATTAAGTTTTATTGACGGCGGGTCGAAAGTGAGAAACACAGTCTCGATTACTGGCAAACTAAGCTACCTTTTTTTTGTTCGCAAGCAATCGAGCGGCTAGTTGTCGACGGGGAGGGAGCAATGCAGGCATGTAATTCCTGCATATACATGTTAACAACACTATTAGTTTTGTTAAATACTTCTTTCATTTATTACACATAGATATATTATCATTATACATTGACGATATCAGCAAGCTGCTCGGCCTATAATTAAACAAAAAATATGGCCTTAGTAACGCAGTGATAAGAGGCTAGCCCATGCCACACATTTACACACCTAGTACCCATTAACTACTTTTTATGACATGCTAAGTAAGTATTACAGTCGGCACATTCCTTTTTTGTTAAATATCCTACGTGGTAGCGCCACGCTGCAGCTATATTTAATGGTTGAAGCACAAATGGGTTGGCTTACTCGGGATAGGACCACGCTCTCACGGAATACCAGCGCAGCATAAAATAGCAGCTTAATCCTGCTGTGTTTCGTACGATGAGTGTAGAGGACCGGAGTCCGTTTTTTACTGAAAACGATGCATTTCATCTCAGTCCTCAGGGGTGATAACGTTTCTGCATTTTGATTCTAAATTGAAAATGAATGTAGAATTCCATGGGCCACAGCGTCAAAAAAATCCCACATAACAATGGGAGCTATATATTTTTTTTTATATTGAAGAAGGGGCAAACGAGCATGCGGCTCACCTGATGTTAAGTGACTACCGCCGCCCATGATCAACCGCAACACCAGGAGAATTGCGGGTGCGTTGCCGGCCCTTTAGAAAGGAGTAAGCTCTTTTCTTGAAGGTCCCCAGGTCGTATCGGTCCGGAAAAATCGCCGGTGGTAAACTATTCCACAGATAGGTTGTACGTGGAAGAAAACTCCTTGTGAAACGTACAGTGGTGGACCGCCAAGCATCCAGATGGTGTGGATGGTATCGGGACGTTTGATGTGTAGTGCGTTCACGAAATTTGGCGGCTGGGATTAATCCGAACAATTCCTCAGAGCACTCCCCATGATAGATGTGATAAAATACGCAAAGAGATGCAACATCTCTTCGCAGCGCCAGTGAATCGAGCCGATCGGAAAGCACTCGGTCGTCGATGATTCGAGCCGCTCTGCGCTGGATGTTCATGTGGAAGGAGCTGTTACTGGGGAGTTCCAGCCCAGAGATGGGAACTGTATTCCATGTGCGGCCGAACCTGCGCCTTGTAAAGTTGCAGGCGGTGTGCCGGCATGAAATACTGTCCCGCTCTGCTAAGCACTCCAAGCTTTTTAGAGGCCAATTTGGCCTTCCCTTCCAAGTGACCACGAAACTGCACGTCACTCGATATGTCGACGCCGAGGATTCCGATACTGGCTGAGGCAACAAGGGGAGTGCCTTGAAACAATATGTGTGTATTCTAGTCGTTTGAATTTAGTAGTCACTTACTACTAAATTCAAACAACTAGAATGTATTTTGTGGCGTAGTTAATTTTATAACAACATTCCTCGCGAGTATATCTAAAGTCATTAAAAAAAGTTAATAAACCAATAAATGTCATACTGTGTTTTTGCAAAGGCTTAATGACGAAAATTATTTCACCGTTTGTCTAATGCAAGTTTAAAGAACCACAAGATAGAAGCTCATTTCGCACATGGAAAAATAATAATAATATATATTAAAATAAACAATGTACTCATAATTAGCAAACTTAGTAATTAAAAACAAAATAAATAATTAAACTGCTATTTATGTTTGGAAAATCTTGAAAAATAAATCCAAAATATACTGTATATATCACGACGGGCATATCAAATTTATAAAAAAAATGAGTTATAATCGCAAATTATAAGTTGAAAATCGTTCATTTAAAAAACACAGGATAATTTAAAAAATAGCCCTAATATAATTAAAAATAAAATAAAGAAAGGATTAAAATTTTGCTTGCAAAAGGTCTATTAGCTAATACTTGGATCGGTTAATTAGTACTTTTTATGAATAGTATTTTTACTATTGCAAAGACAAAAAGAACAGAAAGAAGCAACTTGTCACTATTGTAATATGATCACAGGCTGTGAGGCATTCCATCTTATTTCTCAGTGGTAGACATCTGTGTTTGAAGTTGGCTGCAGGTGTCCATGGGGTGCAGTTGCCACGTATAGTGGACTCATATTAGATCGTTTCTTTCAGTAGTAAAAAACATTAGTCGGATTAACGACATGGAAAAACTGAAACTAAAAATTTAAATTATCATAAAGACCTGCTCCCCGTGGTATCGTGCCAAGAACGCTGGCTGCATTTCCTCGATGAATAGCTAGACGACCAATCATTGATACAATTCCCTTAGGAACTTCACTATACGTGGACCCCACGGACCGATAGCCTCTACAGCTAATTGCACTAAAATGTAGTCATAATGATTTCTTAAATTTACGCGAACACCACACATTGAATATAACTATATTTACTTTTCAGGACAAACTCAAATATAAAACGCCAAAGCATCCCAATAAAAACGAGGCATTAGTTCTTTTTTGGTATCAGATGAATTGTAGTGAATATTGATTTCGTTATTTTGATGTTGTTCTATTTGCTGGTGTAATATTCTGCAGTATATGTAAACACAACCAAGATTTAAAGTTTTTTTTTCTCATTCTATTTAATTTAAAGCGAACCCTCATATTAATAATATAATGTTGCATTTCAAACTTATCTTTGAAATTCTGAAATATCTGCATCTGCACTGTCTATACTAAACGTATTAGCAGTTTAATTTCGAAATAACGCGTCTTAATACTAGATAGTTTAGATTTCAAACTATTACTCGAATGTCATCACAGTTTCTTGGAAATGTCATGAAATTATTCCAATTATTAGCAAAGTTCGACGAGACTAATTTGAATTATAATAATTATTTTCAATTATCAATAATTGCAAAAACTAACTGTTTATTAAAAAACTTTATATTGCATAGGTATTACGACTAGTTTAATATAACTCTGACTAGTTTAGAATATGTTATAATTAATTTGTATATGGTGCAGAATTTCAAACTAAATATGGATTTTGATCAAACGCAAACGAAATTATAATAAAACATAGCAGCCAAAACGGGTTTCTGCTTTTCTTCGGTTTCATTACAATCCCAAGTAGATCCAGGAATTGGTTAAGAAACCAGGAGCTTTGTATTATGAAATAGACTGCTAATAATATTTTTATTATTACATAGAGTTTGAATGTAATGGATAGGGGTTGGTTAAAACTATGTGTATTTCCGATTCCCACAAAAATGGATTGTTAAAGAATTAAAAAAGAGATTTTCAATGATATGAATGTCTGCAGTCATTCATTGACCGCATACTGTCCAGCGGCTTCGTGACGTACCAGCGTTAATATGATTTCTTTTGGCTGCAAAAAGCAGGGGAAACTTGCGTTTCGATTGCAAGTAATTTTTGTTTGATCAAAAGCTAAATAAGCTTTTTATACAAATAATATAAGCTAGGCATTTTGTTGCCACCTTTTAATTGAAAAATAATAGCTAGATCGGTAATTTATTGCAACTATGATTTGTTGACTGCTACGTGACACAGTAGCTTAGCAATGAGTTGCAGGGTTAGAGGCCGCGGTTCGAACCCGCACGGATCTAATATTTTTGTGGCATAAAAATGCGATGGAAAAATATGATGTTTATCCATACGAAATGTATGTCTGCAAACTGCCTTCACGATACAGGAGAAAATGCTAGTGTAGAAGATTCGCTCTTTTAAAATAAAAAAACGAAATTGTTTTATTATAAGATTTTTATAGACGTAAGGATGAGAAACGAGTGCATACTTCTGAATTATGGTCCATGAAGATCTTCATTAATCATTCTTAAAGAATCAGATGGATTCTCAACTCTAAGGACTTAGGTAAAAAAACGTCTGGTTATCAGTATAAAAGTTCTCCTACGGATAAACATACACCCTTTTTTATTAATATTTTTTTATTAAAATTACAATAAGTTAATCCCATTTACGATTTTGCTATCTAACACTTTTTAGATGTCTAAAGTTGGCAATGTCTTGTTTTCTTGAGTAATGTTACTTTTTGTAAGCAGTCGATGAAATCGGCGCGCTTTTAGACCACATTTTGATCGTGGTTAAAGTACATCCTAATTTAAACATCGTGGTTAAAATACATTGTATTTTAACCACTGTAGTAGATCACGATCTTTGTATTTATATATATTTTCTACTGCATGCCATAAGCGCATAGCGCGTATGTTTTGCTAGCGCTTAAAAATCAAGAATCCGACGTTTAGTAGCAGAAAATCGTATCTAATATCTGTCAATCATATTGAACATAAAAATGATATGAAAAGCAAATTGTCGGGAAGATTAATGGTTTTTTTTTTTTGAATAAAAATAGCTATTTTTACATTAAAAAGTTGTTTTAGTGGCTTATGGTGTAGATTTATCAAGTCCGCGTGGAGGGATAAACACGATAACTTTTGAAAATATCAGTTGTTCAACTCAACTACTACTACTACATAAATATGTACAAGTTGGAATTTCTAACTGGCTTCAAAAGAAATAAAAAAGATATAGGTTGGTAGCGCGCTAAAGTCGAGCGGATACATATTTTCTCTTTGAAGTATCCTCTTACAGTGGCGCCTTGTGCGACTGACTGCCAGAGTTGTCGCTCTTCAAACAAGTGCTACGACGTTTTAGCAGAATTTATTTTATTGCGGCGTAGAATACCCGCTCAGTTCGGACTAACTAAATTGGATTTGGGTATGTTCGATAACAAGTAATTTTTCTTTCTCACTTAAAAACCTACTGGGCAAGAGGCCCATAACCTGTAAAATTACAACGCAATTTACTGTTGTTTTGCTACTTTACTTGTGATGGCGGTGTAAGAAAATTCATCACGCCATTTCATCGCGTTAGCTCATAAAAAGGGACTACGGGAATGGCTTCCAACAAATGGCGATAAAACAATCTCGTTTACGCCAGATTTAAAATATTTTAAACAACGACGGGTACAGCCTCCTAGGTGCGAGTTTGTAGTACTGTGACCGTCGGACCTAGTTTCTTTGCGATATTTTTTTAACCGAGATACTTTAAGCACAAAAATTTGCAATTAACAATGTTAGAGATGCCAGCTGGAGGCCAATTGGATTTTGCTTTTCGGTATATCATGGGAATAGTGTCGGATAAGACTTGCTCTTGGAACATTACTCACACTAGCGTGTGGCTCCAACCATAACGTAAACTTCTGCCTATAGAACCGCTCAATCTCACTTGAAATCTCAAGTGTCCTGGAAACATTGCTGCCACACTCGGTCTTCAGCTTCGACAGTTTACTTTGAAGCCCTAGTTCCACTCGAGCGCTTCTTCCGGGATATTATAGGAATAGTGTCAGATAAGACTTGCTCTTGGAACATTACTCACACTAGCGTGTGGCTCCAACCATAACGTATACTTTTGGCTATAGAATCGCTCAATCTCACTCTAAATCTCAAGTGTCCTGGAAACAATGCTGCCACACTCGGTCTTCAGCTTCGACAGTTTACTTTGGAGCTCTGGTTCCACTCGACCGCTTCTTCAATACGAGCTGTATTAGTCGGGTAAGTACCCCTGCATCTATTTGGAGATCTGTCTGTTCAGTTTTCAGCATGCTGTCAATTCTACTGAAGACTGCGGCTTCATTTCCCGCCTAAAAAACATGAGATTAGGAGTATGATCGGAGAATTTTTGTGTTTTTTACGTTACATTACTCTAGTTACGTGCTACTGACACGTTCGTCTAGTGGTCTATGAGGTCCCGGATTCGAGTCTCGGGTTGGGTCAAAAAATTCAGTTATTGAGTTTACCCATCAAGAAATTCTCAACAGCTACCCGGAGTCAGGAAATTGGCGGTGTCTCACTCCCATGCCTTGAAAAGTACGTAAAGCCGTTGGTATTGCGCTTGATCTCTCTCCGGTCGTGTCGTTTTACCGTCCATTCGAACTATGAGTGAGGGAATAGTGAGTACATCTGTGTTTGTCCTTAAACTTGGGCACTATAATTCTGAGGGCCTAGATACGTGGCATTTGCTACGTGTCTACACTATTTCGAAAATAAATATCGCCTTAGCGATATCGACCTAGTGGTAAAGAAGGTGACATAACGCTAAGTCGGAGCGTTTATTCGATAAAAGTCAACTTCTTGGCTATAGTCTCGAAATGAAACGTAAATTCAACACGTCAATTGTGTCGACCTGTCGCGCTAAATATAAACAAAACATACTTGATAACATATAAATGTAAATTTTCCTTGGTGAAAGTGAAGTTATTGGTGTTAAAATTAACTAATTATCCTAATAATTTAAAGGTAACTTCCTAACTTCGTCAATAAATTTTGAGTGCCAAAATTTAACAAATTTTTCGATATCAATGGTTGTGAGTATATTACATATTTATAACGATAAACAAGCGGGAACTGACTGTTTTTTTTTAATTTTTAAGAATAATTATAATGGAACCACGAGTGCGAGTTAGTGGTGAACAATTTACGAACCTTTTGGATTTCATGGGAAGTTAAGGAATTATTCACCTAAGCTATGAACTTGAATATATTCAAATGACTTGAGAATGCTCCATATAAACAATGACGTGATCCTAACAATCGGTTGCTTATTGCCCTATTCTTTGGTCAATTGCAGACACGGTGATATATCAAATCCCCGAAATGGGCCTCAAGCGCGCTTGAAATCCGAGCGGCTGCGGTGCGCGTTGGCAACAATATTGAACTCAAAACTCAATCGGTGGTGGAGTAAATAAATTGGCAGACAAATGAAAAAAGGTAAAAATTAAACAGCTATATATGGTCATAATCACTTTATGCTTTACTTTGTATATATTAACAACCTACTATTTATTATACACTATTACTCGTTACCTACGTTCGAAGGTTTGGATAGACTGGAAATCAAAACAAAAAAAACATCGCTAATAAGGCGCCATGCAAGTGGTACTGGTGGTGGGCTGAGCAGTCGCTAAACCCTCACGACTTTTGAGGAGAGGGTGTTGGATCTCATGCTAAATTTGACTGTGGAGGGTCAGTTCAGTATTCAGAAACAAAGCTTGGTAAGCATTGCACTACTTCATTTAAAATTCAGTGTTAACTGATCACTTGAATATTTAATAACGTGTACCTACTTATATAATTCCTTATTATTGTATGAGCTTAGGGTTTGTGACAGTAAAAACTGCCGATTTAATTACCAAAATTTACACTTTAACTACTGAATACCAATTAAAACTTAAATCACGCCAATAATTATTCACACTTAACACTTTACTTCACTTAATTTCACTCCGAAAGCTTCGCTCGTATCGCCAATTCAATACTGCTGCCCCGGTCGTGGCCTTCAACGGCTTTAAATAGGCCTTTTCCACCGCAACATTCAGAATATTCCAGCAAATACCGGCCCCGACCGACCAGGTGTAGAAAGTTCGAGTGTGGGGCTTTTTAGAAAGCTTAGTTCTTCCGTTAGACCTTGACTTTCCTATTTCTGCTGCTTGATACCAGATGGCGCTAATAATCAGCCGCCACATACCAGGCGCTAATTAAAGCACGCAACATTATCATCATTACAGTCCTTCACAAGTACTCTCCTGAACATAGGTCTGCCCCAAGGTATGCCACAAAGCACGGTTCTGAGCTACCTGCATCCATCGACATACTGCATGTCTTACTGGGTTGTCACTCCATCTAGTGGGGAGTCGCCCTACACCTTACTTATATTATTAAGTGTGTAATATCACTAGAGGTTTTTTTTACATGATATGTTATGGTTAGGTACAACTTAAATGAAGATTTAATGTAAATTTTTTGCAGGGACTATCACAACTCATCTCATCGCCAATACAGACCCTGAGTCTACAACTGGCCATACACCAAAAAGATGTAATTGATTTTGCAATCGCATCAGTCGATCGTACGTCTATCTATCTACATCTAAATATTTTATTAGTACTTTATTAACTAATTCTTTTCTAACTTCATTTTTTTACAGAATATGTGGCAATATCGCCACCTGCGCCTGCTATTCCTACGCCATCTACTAGCTGGCAGCCACCGCACATAAACACCCTCACACAAACATCAACATTATACGATTAATCTGTGAGAAGGAGTTCAAGAGTGCAACCTGCACCTTCTACCCCTGCGCCAAGCAGCAGGCGACGGTTACCATCAATATAGACGGTAACCCCGAAATCTGAGGTAACGTCTTCCCCTGCAAGAAGGACACTAAAGGTGCGCTGGAGGCGTACACTCGCGCCATTCGACAGAGCGACGAGCGAATTCCACGGAAGGTTAAGCAAAGTTGTAGTGTACACCCACATTTCGCCAATTATGTCCCATGTAACAGGGGTGAGCCTATTGCTATTATCCGGACACAAATTCACGACTCAACTTCAGACTCCAAGCTGCTACTGAGAAATTTCTAATGAAAAAACCCATTAACACTGCCCGACCCGGGGATCGACTCTGAGGCTTTGAAGAAGTTCTCAGAGAGTTTTTTAAAAAATTGTTGAATTGTTGGGAGCTCTAAGTCCCGATGGAGGTCGGCATTACGGACGTACCACGGTGCGTTCGCAGCTCGACGACAGAAGAGGTTCTGAACTATTTGGAGTTCATTTAAAATGTTAGGGTTTGCGTGGGCAAAGACGGGGCCCGCGTAGGAGGGCAGACACTAGGAGTGTTCAAGGATATATACTTTATGCGAAAAACATGGAGGATTTTTGTATAATCGTTAAGCTGATAATGAATAGATTTTGATGATTATCTCAACTTATGTTTTGGTTCACCATTTTATAAAATAACACTTTATCTTCATTTTGTTTTGATGCAAAAATCATTTAACGTATTAGCCCAAAGATAACAGATAGGGATATGCACAGGAAGTTGCAGGTAAACGCTTGGTAAAATAAATGGAGTAAATATGTTAGTTGAAATGATTTTATAGCATTTTGGATACTCTGTTCGTTTTTAATCATTAAATGCTCTATATTAAGTATATAAATAACTAAAATATATGAAAGTGCATAAATTCCAATTTAGTACGTACGATGAAATCAGGTAGAAAAAAATAATCGAATAGAGAAGCCAGGATGGTCTCAATTCCTTAGAATTATCAACGGTTTCTGGTAAAGACCCGAAGTTTAAAAACCTCGTTGAGATTGTGAATGTGAAGACCGTCCATTATGGTGACTTAATACCATTGACTTTATTGTCAAGATCGTCTTCGCACGAGAGAACTCTTTACTATTTCTGGAACTGGCAATGCCGGGTAGTTAACACAAAAATTATTGTGATATTAATGTTTATTAAAGTCCAAGTAAAACAATATAAACATCTAATATAAAAATATTTTATGTTTTTCTACACAACTATAAGAGTCAGCCTTTATTAAACTTTGAGTACGACATCAACTTCGAATAAATTTGATAGATAAAGATTAACTTTATTCATGAAAGTTACAGCCTATATACGTCTCACGGCTGGGCACAGGCCTCCTCTCATTTCTGAGAGGGTTTTAGGACAAGAAAGTATTGGCGGACTTCATATATGTTTTTATTCACCACCGATCACGTTGCAAATCAGCACTTGAAATTGCAACTAATATTTTTTTATTATTAATAATTTCATTGGTGCCGGCAGATTTCGCAACCGAGGTGCTCGCGTACTGGGAAATTTACTCTGACCTACCACGGCTCTTAATTCGTATTCAAACTAAATTATAGGCAAATTGTTTTGAAGGACAACTAATTTAACGATCGGAGCGCACGTTTTTTAGTATCTAAACGCCGCAGGCTAATTTTGTCGTGTACCCGGCTACCCGGCAAAACCATGCGCTGGGTGGGTACACGGCTAGCTGGCGAAACCTTGCGCCGGATATCCGGCAAAACCAGGATCCCGCTCTTCTCTAATCAAAATAATTATTATTTATAAAATATGCACACACAATTAACTGTATTATATTACTAAAATATATTTGTATTGTTTAAGCTCTTTCATATTTTATACTGAAACGAAATATCCTACTACAACCAACTAGAAACAGATGTTGAATATTCCACGCGACATGATTTCAGAGAATCTTTATTGAATTGAAAATTGCGGTGAACATATATGCCGCCAGGCGCCGAATATCGTGACATGCTTACTTTCCGACTTTAATTGCGGGTTGTCGTTAAATATTTTTACGAAATAAAATTGCCCGACTTGCATTTCACGTAAATTTCGTTATCTATCCATCAATTACAGCCTATGAAAATCCAATGCTGAACTCTGACCTCCCCCATAACTTGCCTCATGGAGAGATTTTGTTATGGTCGCCACACACAGTCAGTTCAACTGATCATTCAAACTGATCAGTTCAAACTAAAACTGTTGATGATTTTTAAAATATCGGATTTTCGATATATCGATAAATAAACGTATATGTAAAACTCCGATATTCATATATTTTTAATGATCGATATACTCGTAGATATCGAAAATCCACTATTTTAAAAATATCAATATTTTTTGTTTGAACTGATCCGTTGGAATGATCAGTTTAATTGACCGTATGTGGCAACCAGTTGGTAGACGGGTTGGCGACCGAGGTGTTATTAGAACTTAGAGTTGTTATTAGGAGAATGCTGCTGCCCCGCAGTCATCTCTTACGACATCCATCGGGCGATGTAGGATAGTGAATATTCATAAACTAAAAACTACACTACATGGTTGCACTTTTTTATAGGATAGAGTGACAAATGTATCCTCGATTACGAATAAAAATGCAGATGCGTTGTCATCCACGAGGACCAAGATGGAATGCCTTGTTTCCAGTAAAAAGGATCGCCGGTTATCTACACTCACTATACGAGCCACAGCAGCATTAAGCTACTATTTTACGCTGGTATTCTGCGAGAGCGTGGTCCTTCTTGGTCGAGTCGAACCATTCGTGTTACAACTATAATGTCCTCCAGACCGAATTTCGGTCACGGCGGCCGGCCTCAACGGAGGCTAGCCAACAGCGCAGGACAGGATTCTCTATTCCCTCACTCTCCTAATCGGATGGGACAGTAAACCGACACAACTGGGAGAGAGATCAGGCGCAGGATCAACAGCTTTCCGTGCTTTCCGAGGCATGGGGGTGAAACACCGCCAACTTCCTGACTCCGGGCAGCTACTGAGAATTTCTTGACAGAAAAACTCAATAAATGATTTTTGGCCTGACCCGGGATTTGAACCCAGGACCTCATGATTAGCAGTCGCACTACTAAAACCACTAGACAGTCAAATAATAATAAATAAAAAAATACAACTATGCTACTAATACAACTGCAGCATTTCTCTACCACCTATAAGGTGTACCATAAGTAAACTTAAAATATAACGTAACTTTAATATTTTTAATAAATAATAGAGTTTTTGATGTTTTAAAAGTAGGGCACAGAACTGCATATTTTAAAATAATTAAAAACTCAATTTATATTAAATCTCAGAACTGAAAACAGACAAAGACGAATTAGCAAATTCAAATTACTGTGTAAAGTTTATAACTGTCTGCGGTGCCAACTATGGCAAAATCCCTCCATAAGGAAATCTATGAGGGAGACCTATGTACAGCAGTGGACTTTTCGTCATCAAAAGTGAAGCGTCAAATCGAAGTCAACCACGGTTCCTCCACCAGCGTCATACAATCGCAACTAATTTTCCTTTTTTGTGGGCAAACGAGAAATGCACTCTTAAAAAAGTTCCCTGGTTTTTTTTTCATAGATCAGCATAAACTTTTTATTTGTTATATAAGTCTTTTGTGTAGGCCAGTATATCCATTATATCAAAGCGTAAAAATTAAAGCTACTTATTTCAATAGAATATTTTTAGCCATTTAAATAACAATACAAAAGCAGCGAAATGAAAATCAAATTCAAACCATGAAATGAGAAATGATGGCTGTTGGATATGCCTTAAAATAAAAATGTTGTGCTTCTAATTATTGTCAGACTAAATCGACGGCCTTTTTATTTGTTGTTGGACCCAGGCCTTTCTATTAACTCGTTTTACTTCAACATAATAGACTGACTAGTCGCGGTCTGGCCTGAGCTGCTCTGCTTGCGATTTATTAACATTTTTTCTTGTTGTGTCAATATATACATAAATACCGACCCGATTCATCTGTGTCTGGGGGGGGGGGGGATCTGTTAATGTAACGTCACTTAGAGTTTTTAAAACAATCACCATTTGAGTATTTAGTTTAGCAATTTCAAAGATTGGACCGATATACAGACAAACAGACTGAGAGACAAATATTTTACGAATGGTCATGTCTATATGCAAATAACCTCATTAGCTCGATAAAAGGCTGTTATATTATTTATATGTGTTTATAGGATATCACAAACAGACTTCATTGATATTTTTAATATAGAACATGCTTTCATTACCTCAGGGTCTTTTCGATTTATCAATTCATCTTCTACAGTCGGCTTGGTATTTAAAAAAAAGAAAACTTAAAAAAAGATATTTCTCTTCACAATTTAAAAAAATTATACGAGGACGCAATTTAAGGCTTTTTTATTTAAAAGCTTTGTTTTTTTCTTCCTTCCTCTCTTTTTTTTTTTGCACAAAATACCTTCTAAACACAAAAAAAGTCTAGTAAAATTACCTGGCTTCATATTAATACGTGTATATTACGAGGAAATGAAAATTTCAGAAAATTAAAAACATTAAGATCATGCTCTACACCACATTAAGAATAAAAATAATTTCTACGGATTTCATCCCGTTTCAATTACATTTTTTATATTTAAAAGTTTTGGAAGCTCCGTCGTACCCATCATTGATTGATACTGTAATAGCTAATGCTCAGTATTTCGTAGATGAATTTTCATTTTTCCATATTATCTTTATGAAAAACGTAATTTTACCGTCCAGAAATATCTATTCTCGTAGATCTCATCCCGAGCCGTCATGGAATGGAAATCCATTATAGATTATTTATGGAGTGGCCGCAAAAATATTTATCTGTATCAATAATGCGTCGCTCGACGGCGCTCCTACTGCTTTGACCGGAAATGAAAGCATTCTGTTGTCACGTTCGCTTTTCCTTAGCGTTAAAACGGCAAGATTTGAATATTTGATGTAATCCATTACATGGTTGGTGTATATAAATGTACTAAATATATCATAAAGTTTAGGTTTACATTCTAAGCTCCATAATTTTGAAAAAAAAAGGACGTTTATGATTTAAATTTAATATACGTTTGGTAGCTTTATGTAACTACAGAACAATTAATGTTTATTATTTTATTTTTCGATCTATCTAAACCTAAATTCCCGATACCGTTTCTTCACTAATAGTGATTAACTGATTATATTCTCTCCCATAAAATTCATATTTTCACAAGTTTTGTATGAAATAAGACTCACGTATCATTTTAAACTATAAAATCATTAATTATGTGTTATTAGAATTAAAACAATACATTTAAAAAAATCGATCTTTTGCATTAGTTTACATTACAAAAAATCGATTTCTTTTGCACTACTAAGAAAGCCTGGTTCGATTGTTTCGCGAAAAATCGCTAACTACCCCTTAATGATAATAATTAATAATTTTTACTGGTAGGGACATAATATAATGAACCATACTCTATTGCTCTGTGAGTAGCAGAGACGGCAAAAGAAAACCGAGATGTAGTAGAAGGAAATTTATTGACCAAATTGAGGATGTTTTGAAGGTGTGTTAAATTAAAAGTACTATAGTAACCGACGAACATATATACGCGTATATGCACGTGTGTCATAAGAGTGTCAGATGAAGGACTTAGTCAGTAGTCAAGGCCTAACCTTCTGGATGACGGGGTTGAGAGCTTATTTCTTGTTTGTGTTCATAATACTCTTCAGTTAGTCTTACAAAATTCAATAGTAAATGAGTTCACTCATTGACCCGCCTGCCACACTTAGTGATAAAACAAAATACCTAATCTGCTACGAGACTCTAACGCGATTCTTCAGTAAGTTTTCATCATCAAAGTCATAAAATTATTGCATCACCGTCTTTTCTCACACTAAATAGAACATTCCATTACATTCGTATACACATACATGTATATGTATGTATTTATATCTATACGTACATAAATGCCGATGTATAGAAATAAGGCTCATAATTAAAACATGCTTAGTAAAATTCAAATAATAAGAAATACCAAGTCATCATATTACTTTTATAACCGAGTTCAAAAACAGGGGGGAGTAGGTATTCAATTCGAATGTATGTTTTTTATGTGTGTTAACTCAGAACTTTTTTCGGGGTGAACCGATTATAAGATTATTTTTTATTTGAATGCTGATGATTTTTATATGTTCCCATATAAATTTGATCAAGATATGACCAGTAGTTTTTAAGTTATCCTTAAGGGCCTATACTACTTCAAATGGCTTAGCAAGATCCTCCATTATGCCGAAAATATTGCAGCATTAATTTTGAAATAAATATATGGTAAAGTTGAGGATCAATGTTAAGTACTATTTTAGACGAAAACACGATTCCGTAAAATTTTCTCGATAGAAAAAAAATCCAAAGTTACCTCCAAACTGAACAATAAACCGCTGGTATTCATAAAATACTGTAAATTAGGTCATGAAACTTCGCATACTAACTGAACTAACTATAAATCAGAGCTTATGTTTTTTAATTACCATTATTTTCACTGTAAAAAGAAATTACCTAAACAATCGGCGTCTTGAAGCTTGTTCTCTGCCGCCCGATCAGTCTCGCTTCGGCTTTCGATGGAAAGCTTTGTCTCTTACGGTCAGAATACACATTACGCAACAGGACGACGTAAAATTAAAATGGGAAATCGTAATAAAAATAAGATTCGACTGTTGGCGTAAAGAAACAAGCATAAATATAATAAATCTAATGAAATAAGTATCTAACGACCTATCTACTTACAGTATTAGTGATTACAAGCATGTCGGTACCTAGCATACAACGCGCGGGGAAGTGGGTGTGAAATTAGAATTTGAGCTGAGGTCTTATAACCCCTAAATAATACTTACTTAATTGACTTTGAATACATTGACGATGTTCTTGTTTTATTTGTATTGAAGTCGGTTGTACAAAATTTTAATTTTACCGCTTGTTAATCACATAATGAAGACACACTGTCTACCAAGTGGTAAATGAAAGCTGCAGCCGATAGACACTTTATATCTATTCTCGACGAGAATCGCAATGCATATGCATTGCGATTCTCGTCGAGAATAGATACATATGTATATGCGTTACCATCCCTAAATAGATTCTACCAGTCATACTACCGGGAAGGAATGCCTCAGGTGATAATTCCGCTTGTAAACAACTATGTATGAAGTTTCAATAAATAAACATAGATAAAAAATTAAACTCTCTGTATAAAATTAGAAATTACTTTGTTTTTTTTTTTTAATATTTACTAAGTTATATTATATAATATTAAATACATCCCCTTTTTCCAGTGTGTGTGTTTCAGTGTGTTTCAAGCAAATGTTATTTATGAACGGAATTAGACCAGAACAAGTGCGAGTTGCGCGAGTCAAGTACATTTACAAAAATATCATCTATTAAAATTTCTAAATTAGTAGTTAATTTATAATCCAGTTATGCCCGCTTCGCAGAGACCTCCTGTTATTTGAGAGAAATTTAGAGCATAGAGGTGTCCACTGTGCTGCTCTAATATGTGTTCATAGTTTACACATGTCTTCGAACTTTTCTTAATTAACCACACATGTCTCACCAGTTCATCACTCCATCTAGGGATCTGTACAAGAAGTTGGTGGATTCATTTGGCTCAGGATCGTGCTTTGTGGCATTTATCGGGGGAGGCCTATGGACTTCTCAGTGGACTTGTGAAGAGTTGTAATGATGACGATGATGATGAACCATACATGCTAGTTTTCCTGCGAGGTTTTCATTTACAGCCGCGAACGTGATAAATGAGCACTTAAAAATTGTAATTAACAATTTAATTATTGCTGGCAGGGTTGAACTTGGGTTGCTGGCTTACTTTAAAATATACGTCAATCACTGCACCGGAGCCATTACGATTTTGCCTCATGGCTCTGTGTGTATGATAAGCCAACGTAATACATGTCTGTGAATACTTATCAGTACATAATTCAATAACATCAATAGGTACACACAGTAGAGGGGAAATGAAATTCTGTGTATCGACAACGGCTTTGCGGAACACCCAATGCTACTAATCTAATTTGAATGTTTTACTAAATTGTATGTTATACATTACACGTTTTGAATGGGATAGTAAAATAAATTAATCTGGCAACAATTTATTAGAAACTATAACCATTTTAAGGTCATATTTTAAATACATTAGATGATATTATTGGTGTGGCTACAGGGTGTCCTTTCAAATCCGGGTCCGGGGTCGGGAAGAACCCTAAAATGGTGAAGCGATAGGGTCTCGGGTTTGATTCCCGGGTAGGGCCAAGATTAATTATGCGAGATCAATTATGTTGTGGTCTGTATGCGTGGTTCTCAATAACCAAACAAGATGGCTGATGTGGTACGTGGCAATCTTGGGCAACGCACTTGCCCAAGACTGCCACGTACCACTATAGCCAACCTATATCAGCCGGCAAGAGTAGGAGCGTGAGCTGTTGTAGGAAAGGGAGCGGCGACAAATGAAGACAGCTCACGCTAGGAAAAGAAAGGAGGCCTGAGGTTGATTGCGCTACGTTGTAGCTGCAGTGGTGCGCGACGATAACTTGCACTATGCGAAGCGAAGCGAATGACTACTAGGTTGTTCTGTGGCCGACAGCCACAGAGGTACAATCACAACTAGCGATGGTCTTCAACTGGGATGCAAAATAGTGAGTGGCGTTTTTTTTTTTTTTGCGCCCGAAGCAATTGGGATGGGGGTGGTTGTTGAGACTTTTACTAATACTAGAATTGCTTAGATACTAGAGATCTCTAAGCTATACAAGCGACCCTCCTTGGCAGAAAGGAGGGCGCAAATGAGTGGCGGCAGCGTACATCCTTTTATTCGCCAGCCATCTCCACTTCTATTTAGGCGGGGGGCGCGCTTCCTCATTGGCTACAAAATCACGCAACATGGTTTAGATCCCCCCCCCCCCACCCGCCTTTCAGTGCGTGTGGTAGGTGTGCGCAGATGAATAGGAGAGAGGCACTGGCTAGATACTAATCAAATAAACAAAATGCAGGAGTACCCGTATTCCGCGCAACCAATTTTATGTAAATAAATAAAAATAATAGAGCAGTGTAATAAATATATTTTTTGAAATGTTGAAATACCTAAAAGATTTAAAGTCAACGGAGTAGTAAATGACTACTGCAGCTCATGGACATACAAGACAAGGTAAGGACCTTATTATGGAAGTTGCTATGCTACCAAGTGACCTTGTTTGTCTCAAAAATTGCTCACAACAATTACTGAAATAGCTTTCCTAGTTTTCGAACTACAGCTGAATGTGAAATGAAATATGATCTATCCACGCATAGCTTTAGCTATTCATTGTTTCCAACTGATTGCGTGAAACCCATTATCTCCCATTTTAGAATAGAAACATTTGTGTTTAGTTGGATCAATTATTCGTTATCACTGGTCCAGTCGCCATCTATCGTAATCTATCAGAAAATATAATATTTATCGTGCATTTTCTATGTTTTTCAGTTTTTTTTTAAAGATTGCTCTTATAAGGCGACTGGACGACTGGGCGACTGGGCGACTCTTAACAAAAATCTTGAAACGGCTAGACTGGTTTATTTATCGTAATATCTTGGTTGGTTTGTCTTTCGTAATATGTACAGCTAAGGAGTGGAAAAATTTGCCAGTATCTATCTTTCCGTTCAAATACAATCTCGACGTCTTCAAGACAAGATTGTATAGGTTTTGTTATGCTAAGTCTGTGCGATTTACCATCTAAGCTTACATCACAACTAACCACCAAATAACTTTGTGATCAAGCACTGGCTTATAATAATTAAAAAACATATCTATATATTTTTAATAAATATCATTTAATACGATATTACATGTAGTGCGTAGTCCATTGTACAAAATAGAAATATTACGGCGTTTCTTTTAAATCCAACTTATCGACGCCTGGCTCCTTAAGCTTACATTATTTTCTCTGGTTTCATCTGTACTCTTATTTACAGATGCTAAGTAGATTTATCTCGTGAATACTAATACAAGATTGCAAAACCAAGGTACAAAACGTCACATTTTTGCTTGTGACTGATCAGAATTTTTATTAGTAAATTATCACAGCATAGGGATTATTTTATAAATAATATAAAAAATGTAAATGTATTTTTTGTGTTGATCTGTTGTTTTTCTTATAAAAGATAACATTATGTCCATGTCCAAAAGAAGAGGTCATACAATTTCTAATTTAAGTTAACATTTCTGTAAAGAGATCATTACTTTATATGTTTAACACATTAACACATGTCAATCCTGACAACTGTAGCAAATATACCGCTTATTAGTTTATGTATGGGGGACGAGGATAATTTGTTACAAATGAATTAATAAATGAACACATGAACTGCCAATTGCAAACCTAAAATGATTACAATATAGTTCCCAGTCCGTTTATTACCAGTCAAGAAATTTTAAATAGTCATAGAAAAGTCCCTCAGTGAGCAAACAAGAGATCAACACAAAAAAATACATTTACATTTTTATATGATTTATAAAATAATCCTTCTGCTGAGATAATTTACTAATCAAAATTCTGATCAGTTTTAAATAGTTGGTACAGGTGGCCACCACTCAGAGTTTCTCTGCTACATAGAATCCGTAATGGAGATACCTAGAAGATTAATAAGCTGAATTGGCATTCGACAATCTATGTAACCCTAAGATACGATAAATGATAAGGAAGAAAGGTTTTTGAGTGGCAGTCCATACCGTTAAGGTTTAGAAAGGCCTAGATTGAGTGACAGCCTGGTAAAATATCCAGTACGTCAATGAATGAAGAATGCAGGTACTTCAGAAATATATTTTGTGGCATTCTTTGAAGGTGGCCTGTATAAAGAAAACAGTGTATGAACAGTATGACGACGATGATGTGCCTGTAAAACTTTTTTATATAATGTGTGAAACAAATTAACGTAGTAAAGTCAAGCTGCAGCTAAGTTATGGTTAAAGCATGAATATGTCGGCTTGACCCTTGAACAGGTGGACTGTGCGTTCGTTTGTCACCCTTATTCAATAAAATATGTGGTTTAATAAATTCTACATAAAATTCAAAATCCTAAGTCCAAACACATGACCCATATTATTCTAGAGTTTAGTAGGATAATAATAGACAGCACAACTTGATAAAATACAGTCTTGAGTGGCAGCCTCTGAATAAATGTGCCGGTAGCTTTGACACGCTACACGCCCTGCCGAAATGTCTACACTAAGACCTTCCCCTAAAACACAATTTTATTAAGATAATATTTTGTTAACTAACAAAAATAGCTTTTATCTACCAAACGTTAAATGTTTATGTTGCAAAATAACGGCTATTCTTCTAAATAATTTAGTTTAGAGAGCTGACGTCGAAGGCGTCTGACAAAGTGCACCTTAACGATGTTATGTTCTTAGTTGCCGCAACCCGTAACTGAAAGATCATAAAACTTTGCAAACAATTTTGTCCCTTGATTTATTGCTGGGCCCATAAATAAAATATAATTCTAATATAAAATAACATTTAACTTCTACGTACTACTTTATTATCAATTATGAACTACTTCCGTAATAAAATTTAGATTATCAAAAATCTAGTCTCAATTAAAGGAGGATACATAAAATATAATTTTTCTGGGCATGCCCATAAGTAGAAAGACAGAAATGAACGTAGTACTTGTTGTCCATAGAGAGATGTTGGTACATAAAAACAAATAAAAAACCGGCCAAGAGCGTGTCGGGCCACGCTCAGTGTAGGGTTCCGTAGTTTCCCGTCCATCACAATAAGTGTTCCCACTTATGAGCTTAAAGATGGGTATCCATAATGTTCGCGCTCCAGCAGCGCTCCGCGCTCCTGCAACTGCTCCCGGTAGTGGGTACTGTTGTTTCCATCCAAGTTCAAAATGATTTTCCTAGAAAGTCCTTATAAAGTTCTACTTTTCAGATTTTTTTCATATTTTCTAAACTTATGGTTCAAAAGTTAGAGGGGGGGGGGACAGATTGTTTTTTACTTTTGGAGCGATTATTTCCGAAATTATTGACATTATCAAAAAATGATTTTAGTAAGCCCCTATTCATTTTTAAATACCTTTCCTATTGTTGGCAAGTATTTAAAAATGTATCACACGTAAGGTTGAAACTAAAAAAAAAATCACTTCCCACTTTACATATAGGGGGGGGCTACCCTAATAAAACATTTTTTTCCAATTTTTATTTTACCACTTTGTCGGCGTGATTGATACACATATTGGTACCAAATTTCAGCTTTCTAGTGCTAACGTTCACAGAGATTAAGCGAGGACGGACAGACGGACAGACAGACATGGCGAAACTATAAGGGTTCCTAGTTGACTACGGAACCCTAAAAATGATATCACAGTTCATCCAAGTTTACTACTATTGCGTGCCTTAAGCGCTACTAGTGCCTAAAAATCAAGAATCCAACGTTTAGTTACGTAAAATCGTATCTAACAATCATATTGAATATATAAATGATATAAAAAGCACATTATAAGAAAGATAAATGATTTTTGAACTTTATTCTAATCGATTAATTGTAAATCTTACATTAAAAGGTGGTTTTAGTGACTTATGATGTAGCTTTATCAAGTCCGCATGGAATGTAAACACAATAACTTTTGAAAACATGAACAGGATAAACTTTATTGTTCGGTTAAACTTTTATTGTAGAGGTTAAATTTTTGAAAAGCACGGGAAGCGTTGCAGGAAAATTAATTAAACTTATATTCATCTTTATCTTCATCTATATACGAGTTATTTAACCCGAAAATTGACAACTCTGCTTGACACATGTATTATCAAATATGTCTTCTTTTAGCAAATTTTGGCACGAATTGATTGATATTCATAATTCATATGCATTAATTTGAATAATATATGCTTACGAAATCGTCCGTAAATCATAACCAGGAAATCGAGCGTAACCTCAGACATATCCTTGGCTGTCATCTATAACCTAATTTAAAAAAAAAAACATGAGTGCAGTTGACGACTGGTCGTCGCTGCTGGCGATAAGAGGGGTGGTTCTTTTCTCGCTCAATGACTATGATTACGCGGAAATGATTTGTGTATTTTAATTTTGTTCGAGGGTATATTTGCCAAGTGTTTGTCCTTGTCTATGTCCCTTCCATACACACTGAAGAGGGAAAGGGGGGGTCTAGAAGGTGACGCGATTCTTTCGACGAATATATATGAAGATAAGCGAATGTTAGCCTCTTCATATCTAGACAAGATATTCGATCTTAAAGCTATATCATCCGCTAATATCACTGCCTTACAGCAGTTTTTGGATAAATTCATAGCATCGGTAGCTGAAATTTAATGACCTTATGAACGTTGTGTTTCTACATATCGCCTAAAAGAAGCTAGACTCGGACACCGTGCGTGCGTTTGAAATAAAGTATCGTTGCTCTGAGTTACCGTCATTCGACTCCTTAGCTTCCTTTGTATGAGATCAAATTAAAGTGATACAGCGTTCCTTGAATGTTAAACAAGAAGTTAAGAAATATGTCGAGCGCAGACAGATCTCATGAACTAGGACCGATGGGTCTCTGATACCACTCTTATCTATGCTCTGATGTACGTAACCGCTGCGCCTACATTGCCTCGTAGCGCCTGTGCGAACGTTATAGAATAGTAGTAAAGACGAACAACTTATTTAAATTCCCTAAGCGATAGACATTTAGTTGCTAAATGCAATTCTAGTTCCGTGTGTAACAAGTGCGCCAGCAGACATCACACGTTATTACATTTCGAAAGTGGCAACATATTCGCGTCGAGTAAATCGGACAAGGAAACTATATATACTAAAGTCGACGCTTCTAACGGTCGACTGGGTGACGTCGTCCTGTACTCACTGTCGAATACGGGAACGCAGTCTCCTTCCACTGTGTTGCTGGGTACAGCTCGTATCGTAGTTAGGGATTCGCATGGAAACGAACAAAGTGTTCGTGCATTACTAGACAGCGGATCACAGAGTAGCTTCATAACACGACAATGTTGCCAGCGTTTAGGATTGCTAATAAATAAGACACCTTAGTCAGAGGAATTGGAGGTTCTAATAAAAATACCCAGGGCTCTATAAATTTAATGTTTTATTCTCGGCTAGATCGTAGTATTAACTTTAATATAAATGCATTAGTAGTAGATAAAGTCACCAAGCATCTGCCAACCGTTTCGGTCGACACCTCGGCAATTATTGATTTTGAGAATTTGACTCTGACAGACGATACTTACGCCGTCCTCGGAGATATAGACATGCTCATTAGAGCATCGGTTTTCTCTCATCTTTTGTTACACAATAAGGTCTGGGGCAACTCCTCGTATACCGCACCTTACGCACTGAAGACCGTCTTGGGCTACGTCATCGTTGGTTCCGCCCCTATCATGGATAATATTTCGGCAACCTCTTATTGTTGCTTGGCTGTCGAACCGCTCGAGTCGTTAGTTCGTAAATTTTGGGAGATGGATGAGGTAAACGTTCCACCTATAGCTAGCCCCTATTATGCGAGGAAATTTACGTCCGCACGACCGTTCGTGATCGCAACGGTCGATATAGTGTAGCGCTACCCTTTAAAGGGGATATTTTGTCTCTCGGTGACTCGCGTCAAATGGCGGAAAAACGTTTCTATTGTTTGGAGCGCAGGATGCTCGCTTCGCCCAGATTGAAAGAAGCTTATGACGGTGTCATTATTGAATATATAAGGGTGGGTAACATATGATTTGCGACCCCAAAATTAGATAACTACGAAGACACGCCGTCGTATTTCATACCGCATCACGGTGTCATTAGGGAAGACAAACTTACGTTCAAGTTACGTGTAGTGCTCGATGCTAGTGCTAGAACTAGCACTCACCTTTCTCTTAACGATATTCTCTATAGTGGGCAAAATTTGCATTTGGGCAGGGCAACTTATTTAATATAATAGCAAATTTTCGTTTGTTTAGTATAGAATTATCCGCCGATATTCTCCAAAGGTTTCTTTGCATAGGGGTCAGTGAATGCGACCGTCGATTTCAATGCATTTTATAACGCTTTGACCCAAAGGAACCTCTAATGGTGTTTGAATTTAATCGCGTTTGTTTTGGTTTAAAGTCGAGCACATTTCATGCGCTACGCACGGTGAAACAGCTCGCCTCTGATGAGGGTCCCTTTTATCTTAAAGCTAAGAGAGCAATTGAGAGTGGGTTATATATGGATGATTTTGTGTACTCGTTCGATAGCGTTGAGGAGGCCATGCAAGGTTATAAAGCTCATGAAATCGGGTCAATTCGATCTCGTCAAGTGGACTAGTAATTCGCGTACGGTTTTGGATAAAATCCCACTATCACACCGCCTTTCGGCGATAAAGGAATTCGACGATTCTGATACACATAAGGTGCTCGGTTTGTGTTGGTCACCGTAGTCCGACGTGTTTACCCTTAAGGTAAACCCGCCCGCAGAAACGTGCGCAAAGCGCATAATGCTGTCATGCGTTGCTAGATTATGGGATGTCATGGGTTCCCAATGATCGGATCGAATCGAATGATCGAAAGATCCAAGACGAGTTCGGAACTTTTATCACGTGTCCGGTACGGAAAACCCTGCCGATTGTCTATCCCGTGGATTCACTCCGATGCAAATAATAGACCACCCGCTTTGGTTCCACGGACCTTCTTGGGATCACTTGGAATCCACGCAGTGGCCAATAACCGATTTCGACCCTTCGTCAGTGTCCCAACCACCGGAAGAGAAAAGGCACGCTCTGGTTGCGAATGTGTCGAGCGAGGTTTCTCCAATCATTGCTTTGGCGAACCGTTTACCCTATTGGTCGAAATTATTGCATAGCGTGATTTACGTTTGTCGATTCGCGAAGCTTCTACCGCGACGTTTGTATATCGAAGCGTCCGATTACAGCTATGCCGAGTTGCTAGTATTGCGTGAACTTCAACATGCGCATTTTTCCGATGTAATTACAAGATTACAATCGAATAGATCTTGTAGTCGCGCTTTTCAACGTCTTAAGCCATATTTACTAGATGGAATCGTTAGAGTAGGTGGGCGCTTGCCTTACTCGCAGCTGAGTTTCGATCAACGGCACCCTACAGTTTTACCGCATAAGGACCATATCATGAATTTATTAGTTGATTACCACCATATATTGAATTCTTACGCTGGCCTCCGACTTGTTGATATCAATCTTGCGTCAGAATTATTGGATTCTTTCTGCACGTAATTTAATCCGCAATCGGGTGCACAGATGTATGGCTTGCTTTGTAGTACGTCTTAAGCCGTCATTTCCGGAAATGGTGGACCTTAGTTCTTGTCGTGTAACACAATCCATAAAGCCCTTTACGCACACCGGGTCTGACTTTGCTAGTCCGTTTAAGGTCACACTCACTCGCGGGCGTGGTATAAGATCCACAAAAGCTTATCTCTGCATTTTCGTATGTGTGACTACTCATGCTGTGCATATAAAACTCATTGGTAATCTAAGCACAGCGGGCTTCATGGGTGCATTTAAAAGACTTCTTTCCCGCCGTGGCCCTGTCAGTAAATTGTATACGGATAACGGTACAAACTACGCCGGTGCGAAACGTATTTTATCAGAACTACATGAGCTTTTAACCAGTAAATATTATGATTCTGAGTTCGCTCACATCCTAGCCGAGAACCGCATCGAGTGGTCTCTGAACGTCCCCGCCGCGAGCCATTTTGGGAGAAATTGGGAGACTAATATTAAGAGTCTAAAGAGTCATTTATACCGAGTAATAGGAGATCAAATTTTGTCCTTCGAAAAAAGTACTATGCTCGCTCAAATTGAGTGCGTCATGAATAGTCGCCTCCTTTATCGTACGTTGTCAAGTGACCCCTCGGAGCCGCTGGCTCTAACTCCAGCACATTTTTTGATTTTAATGCCTTTGAAATATCTGCCTGCCATATACATGGACGAGAACAAACTTAGTATTTCCGCACACCATAAATTATTGGACCGGTTGGTGCAGTCGTTTTGGAAACGATGGAAGACGGAATACTTGCATACGTTGCAGTCTCGGCAAAAATGGAACACAAAAACTGAACCTTTAGCTGTCGGAACTCACAAGGAGAATACACCGCCTCTCCATTGGCCATTAGGGATCGTCGAAGAAGTTTTTCCCGGTTCCGACGGGGTAACTGGGGTAGCTTGCGTAAGGACCACGACTAACTCTTACATGCACCTTGTTGTCCGTTTGTGCCCTTTGCCCAATCAATAGTTTGAATTAGCTTTCTAGATTAGAAATTATTATCGAAAATTAGGTTTAA
This sequence comes from Parnassius apollo, assembly GCA_907164705.1. Lineage (NCBI taxonomy): Eukaryota > Metazoa > Arthropoda > Insecta > Lepidoptera > Papilionidae > Parnassius > Parnassius apollo. The sequence goes on along the minus strand of CAJQZP010001558.1, from coordinate 6,772,362 downwards.
TATTAGCGTTAGTTATTTTGAAGGGGACCCTTCAAGCTGGAGGGAATGGTTACGCGGAAATGATTTGTGTATTTTAATTTTGTTCGAGGGTATATTTGCCAAGTGTTTGTCCTTCCTTGAACCTCATGTCCCTTCCGTACACACTGAAAGGGGAAAGGTGGGGGGGTCAAGAAGGTGACGCGATTCTTTCAACCAATCAAACGCGCGCCCCAGCGAGGCAAATCCGTGGGAAAGCCGAGCCAATAAAGGCTTGTGCGTTGCCCTTGAGCGCCTTCTTGTCCTTCGCGCCGCTATTCTGAACCGCACCACCCGGGACAGTCGAGCCCCAGAAGTAACCGCCTCACATAGTGTGATATATCGTCGCGCACCGCCCTCTTCCTTCGCACCGCTAGCCTGGATGGCATCTCTGGGGCGCCCCAGAAGAAACCACCTCACGTCGCATCACCGCAACGGAAGCGTCGTCCGCAGCATCAGAATCACACCCCGGTAAGTGTGTCTCCAATTATTGGCTACTTGAGCCTTTTGTTCATTAACTAACCCGTCCCATTTTGTTTCTCCTAATTGGCTCAAGTAGAATTCCATCCTAACCTTGGCAAGCAATAGATTCGGAAGAGCGAGTGTATTGTCCAAGGTTGTCGCGTGACACGCCCGCCATCTTGTTGAGGCATAAGAAGCCAGCCGCGCATACAGTCCACCTAGTATAACATCTCGCACAATAGGGTCAAGGCTCGACCTGGGAATTGAACTCGGGAACCCTAGGCCCACCGCCCAACCAGACTAAGTATAGCCATTCAGCGAGAAAACGCAGCCAGCTTCTTGACATGATGACACTAGGGGTAGCGCTATATGATAATTTAAGTTATAAGTTTTAATTTTTTATTATAGTTTTTTAATATTTCAAAATAAATTAAATCCTAATTCTATGTAAACTACCCAAAACGGCAACGGGGAGTAGAGTCTATAATGGGAAATGACCATGTGCAGAAGTGGTGAAAGAAGACTACAGAAATCTGTAGTTACCCCTGAGGACTAAGATGGTACGCCTCACAGCCGGAAATTAAACGGACCCTTTATACTGGAACATACTACGCAAATACTGCTAGAGTATAAGGAGTTACATTATCAGTGTGCAGCGAGTCTCTGGGCTTGCCAGTCCGTTTGCCCAGTGTAATAAATATGGTAAATCTCAAGTAAAGTATATGAGCGAGAATGTCTTTAGACACCTATACAACAGTGAACTTAAAAAGGCCGTCATGGAAGAAGAAGAGAGGAATATACCAACTTCTTGAGGCCATGTAATCTTTTCTTTCTATAATTTTTTATAGTTACCTCTTCGAAATCCGCGTCATGATATAGGATGAGGGACTAGAAGCAATCAAAACTGCTGCAAATTACAGGATTCAGACTCCAAACTTATACATATAGAGCTGCTCTGCACACAGTTAAGGGTTTAATTAGTAATATCAATTTTAAGGAAAAGTTTGATTCAGTATAATGAAATAAGATATTCAAGAATCAAAGTCATTATCCGCTCTTTTTTAAGCATGTTGCAATTTTGTTTTTATTTTTCAAAAAAAGAACGTTATGCACACACTAGGACTTTTTCCAGTATCGTGCATACAAATAATTGTTCTGTATGTGATTTGAACCCACGGCTCTCGGGGTCGCAACTTATGACTAAACTACTGCGCCACAGATTTACCAAGAAGCTGAGCTTTCGGCATATATGACTAACACATGCTCTTACATTACGTCGCTTTGATCGGGGGATACTCAAATTTTATGATGCTCGCACGGCCCAAGAAAAACTCACATTCCACTCCGGCTTAGCTTATAGAAAGTCCTTAGTAAACTAAGAACATAAAAGCGTGAAGAGTGCGTTCTCGCATAAACGAAATGTTTCATAATATTTCTTTGTCGTTGAAGAAACTACTATAAAATTGGAAGTACATAAAACACGTCCAATTTTATTGTAGTTTGCCGCATGCCGTTAAGTCTCGTGTTATAGGTGCCCTATGTAGGCGTTGTAACTTTATCACTTTTTAAAAGAACGGTAGTTTTTGAATTTTAAAAGATAAATACGCTTTTAATATGTTATTACAGTAACAATATATTATTGAAGGTCAAATTTACCACTCTATTCAACATAGAGAGTATGGGCAAGTCTTCATGTACATGAACTTTTAATGACTTTCGAAAATTTAGACGTGGTAGAGCCACGCTGCAGCAATGTTATGGTAGTAGCACACATGGGTCGACTGGACCTGGGTAGGAACCACTCTCTAACAGAATACCAGCGTGAAACAGCTGTTTAATGCTGTGTTCCGTGTGATAAGTGTGTGCAAATCAGAAACCATTTTTACTGAAAACGGGGCATTCCACCTTAATCCGCAGGATGGCAATGCATCTGCATTTTATTTCTAAATCTAGGATTGATAGATTTAAAAAGTGATAGATTTGGAAAAATAATTAGCAAAATGGAAAAACTACGAGTATCAATACATTAAATGTAACTTTAATAGGATACCCTTTTTATTAGAAGAAAGGCATTCCATATTAGGCCTGAGAGGCGACCGAGGGTAGATTTAAAGGTCTATGGACCCCAGTATTCACTTACCATCAGGTAGACTGTATCTTCTCTTGTCAGCTTTAAGCAAGACAACTGTGGGCTCCGACTACGATTCGAACCCCGGCCAGAAGGTACGCCAACTGCGAAGAAATGCTGTTATAAATTTCTTGTCCTAATTTTTTTATTTTATTAGTTTATCAAAATACTTTCCATCCTAAAATCCTCCATTCCTCCCTGGCGGCGACCATTTTGTGAGTTTTTTGTCAAACAACAAAATCTTCATGCAATGCTTACTATCATTTATTCCTTTTGTTTTTTACTTAATTCCTTAATTTAATTATTGTACATCTGAAAAGTGGATGCCACTGCTATTTGCGGCAGGTCAATTTCTGCTGTTTGGCCGTCCTACCTAACAATACCGGGCCATATTCTTGACCGGGCCGATAGATACTGTAATGACCTACGACCGTTTATGGTGGGGTGAGTTAGAGGTGGTGAGGTGACATTAAGTTTTGTTGATTTATTATTCTTGTTATAAGATGTCATTCATGTCTTCAAATAGTTATATACAGCGCACAGCTTCCATAACATGATAACCGTTGTCACAACTGTAATACAATGCCTAAAAGGTAAAGTTGAATTGCAGTCTACATTACGTCCCACTGCTGGGTAATCAATGATATAGGCGGCCGCACTGCTAGAGATTATTATGATCTGAGGCACTTGACAGCTCTTCTAATTTAACATAAATAAGCTAAGTAATTAAAAAATCATCAATCAAAATTCCACTATTGGACATACATAGGTATTTGATAATGTAGGAAATTTGCCATAATTGCTAAGCTATGCTTGAGAAATGTAATGAAGATCTCAATTATAGCAGTCACACTCACACCATTTATATTATTATACGTGGTAGAGCCACGCTGCGGTTATATTATGGTTGTAGTACGAATGGTTCGACTCGACCAGGGAAGGACCACGCTCTCACAAAATACCAGCGTAAAATAGCAGCTTAATATTGCTGTGTGATCGTATGATGATTTTGGAGATCCGGAGACCTTTTTTTATTAGAAATGAGGCATTCTATCTTAGACCTCAGGGATGACAACGCATCTGTATTCTGATTCTTAATCAAAGATAAATGTAGATATGACTATGGGTCACAGCATCCGTTTATCACCAGGTGGACTGTGTGCTCGTTTGTCACCATTACTCTATAAAAAAAAATTTATAGAGTAATTAGACATTAATTTAGCCGACTGGGAAAAAATGATGTGGGCGACAGCACTATATGGCAAAAATTATGTAGTATTTTGATATACAAAAATAATAGTTCTCTTGATACATTCACTTTTCCTAAGGATCAAATTCACGAACTTTTTATCCTCTACAAAGTCTGTACGAACTGAACTCTGAATTTTCTGTTTATAGACACGCTTACCTACGTGAAATTTTTTCCAATTCATTTAGTTTCGAAATTAATAAAGGTTTCTGAATATGTCGAATATATATTTTATATTCACAGCGACAGTCAAAAGATCTTCTGGCAGGATGCGCGGACCGCGAACTCAAAGGTTTTGAATTCGCCATTGGACTATTGTCGTGGTACACTCCTGATACAAGCATTTTAAGTTTACAACGTGTGGTTAAAGGGGATGTTTAGTAATGTAACAATGCTGGTATTCTTGAATGAAAAATAATATAAAACATTTAAGCTTGTAAAAATTATCTACATGAATTCTTTCACAATAAGTCGAAATGGGGCTGGATATTAACCTAAAATTAAATAGCAATAAAAAAAAAAACAAAAAAGAATGGATTCTCATTGGCAGCGATGAAATCGTAAATCAAAATCTATAATAAGAAATTAATTGAATCCTTTAATTAATTTCCCCATTTCGTCCCGTCAGTGCCGTAAGAGTCGACTGTGGAAATGTCATAACGGCCCCATGGCATCCGATAGATGGCGTATAACTCGTTTACGCCAGGCGTAAAACACCCGGACCGGCAGCGAGGAAAATCAAAGGTATGAGACATCTGGTGCTACGATCGTTAATCCACCTACCAATCACGACCATTAAGTCAAAGCCTATGTTCATATTGAGTTTAGGTCTCTTCCCACAAGTATCCCCATCCATAGCTTGCCTCATGGGGGAATATGTGCCATAGTTATCACGCTGAGCAGGAAAATTCGGTAAGCGCAGTCTTTTTCAAATATTATTAGAAAGATGCTGCCACCCATGTTGTGATTTGTTTCCCTCTATCGTTTCTTACGTGACACCCCCGTGACGAAGCGAATATATTTACACAACCATTACACGTTAAACACAAAAACTTTAGGTATTAAAAAATATTTTAGATTTTTTATAGAGATTTAAGAATAGTAAATTTTAGTATATAACTGGCTGCGGAAAGTTGAAAAACTTCAGTCTACGTATTTATCTAAATTAAAAATATTCATTAACTTCTTCGTTCTTAATTTTTTTAATATATGAAAAATAGATGATCAAAAAGTGTTTGGTCCTTCATGAACATTGGTGATGCAAAGCTGCTGCTCAAAAAGCGGCGTATTGCAGGGATGTATAGCGTTTGGGATGTGAAATTTTACATACTTGAAGTTTTTCTTTACCTCTTCCCAACTCGTGCGTTCTCTTTCCCAACTGTCAAAATAATGTCTATTAAAAGAAAAAACCAACCACGAAGTTTTTACCTAAAAAAATTCATAGAAGTTTTTATGACTCACGCAAATATTTCTAAAAAGAAGCTACTAATTTGTTTCAATATCAGATTTTATGATTTGATTCAATGAGTTAGGTTAGGTTTCATTTCATTTCATCTCACTAAATTTCATTTTCATTTCATATCAATAAAAAAATTCTACTGAAGACTTGGCTGTATGGGCGTAGTTCCCTTTGCCTACCCAGAATGGGCGAAGAAAACGAAAAAAACCTCTGCTTAAATTCTTTTACGGTACTATGTACTACACTTGTTCCACTCAACTGCGGAGCATACACCTCACTTTAATAAGTCACTCGCTAGGCGCTTGTAGAGTTGGCACGTGTTGTGTTAATTTAAAAAAATCTCTTGATAAAAATATGCCGTCGTGTGTACTTAGATATTGCACAAATAATTCAAGAAATATTAGTAATAAACAAGGAATTACTTTTCATCTGTTAATAAGATACTTAATTAATAAAAAAAGTATTACGTATTAAATAATAAAACAAATTATTCCTAAGACGCCATCTCGTGTCAGGGAATATAGATTATGAAATTAATATGTTCAGATGCGACATTTCTGTGGGTACTTAAGTATAGGACGAATATATTTATTATACACATTTTTTTTTGTAGAAACATATATAGTTTATTATAATTTGGCAAAATTTTTCATGTTTAAATCTGCTTATTATTCTTTTATTTTATTTTTAGGTTTCCATATCAAAGTAAAGGTGGTATAAATTCGTCCATTTTTAACTCTCACGTGCCCAGCATTTATGAACGACTTTTATTCTAATTTAAATAAATATATTTGTAATTTAAATGTTATGTTAAACATACATTTTGTATGTTTTTTTATATTTGACTTAGATACTTCTTAAAATATTCAGATAAAAATATCATTAAAATGTAATTGTGATATAATACCATGTAATATTATATTAAATAAGCAGGTATAATATACAAAATAAATGACAAAATTTAAATATTGTTCTCGATATAATTTTCCTATTTAACAATACAATCTACTATTACCTACGGGTCATTCTACCTATGTTTATTCTATGATAAAAAAACAACCGCGCGAACACAGAGTAGCGCACATTTTTTGTTTGAGATAGCTGTTCTAGTACGTAAGTACATATTACTTCAATGTTTGCGAGTTTAGTTGTTTGTTGCACAAAATGAGTAATTTCGACGATATTTTATTTGAATTACCACCACCGGAACTCAATATAATTGCGCAAAATGCTTTGGAGAATATTTTACCGGAAAAGTCAAAAAGTCGCTACATATCTACATACGACGAATTTATTGCTTGGGGAGAAGAGGAAAAAGCAAATGGTGGTATATTCATCTTTACCTTCATCTATATAAGAGTTATTTAACCCGAAAATTGACAACTCTGCTTGACACATGTATTAATAAATATGTCTTCCTTTAGCAAATTTTGGCACGAATCGATTGACATGCATAATACATATGCATGAATATGAATAATATTTGCTTACGAAATCGTCCGTAAATCATAACCAGGAAATCGAGCATAACCTCAGCCATATCCTTGGCTGTCATCTATAACCTAATTTAAAAAAAAACATGGGTGCAGTTCACACGCGGTAGAAGTGAAACATTCAGAAAAGGACCGAGATATTAGGAAACACTGTATACTACTGTATTCTTAGTCGTTCTCACGTAGACTAAATCCTATACATTTATAAGTTTATCACTTTTTAGTGTCACTTTTTCGATACATAGAGTTTCAAATCATTCAAAACGATGCTAAAGAAGTTTTCATTTCAATTATTAATCATCATGATAAAACATCAATCGCATCAGAGGCAGCGAAACCAAATGGAACAAATATGTGGTCATCTCTTAGAGATTCAATTGCTGTAGACACTATCGGGCCGTGGGGTCCGTGTTCGGTGATGTTCATACAGGAACTCAATCTGCGACTGGTCATCGCTGCTGGCGATAAGAGGGGTGGTTCTTTTCTCGCTCAAAGACTAAGTTCAGCAAGGAAACGCAGCCAGCGTCTTGACACGATAACACGAGGGGTGTGTTACCCCACCCTCTCTCTCTTGTATGATAATTTAAGTTATATGTTTTAGTTTTTCATTAATTTTTAATATTGTAAGATAAGTTAATTCCTAATTATATGTAAACTACCCAAAACGGCAACGAGGAGTAGAGTGAAATGTACAAGCCGTCTAATATGCTATCTCCAATTCGATTGCCAGCCGTGGCTATTGAAACCAATTCCTCCTATAATGGGAAATGATCACTTCCAGAAGTGGTGAAGGAAGACTTTAGAAATCTGCAGTTACCCCTGAGGACTAAGATGGAATGCCTCGCAGCCGTAAAATAAACGGACAATTTATACTGAAACAAGCACAAACACTGCTAGAGTAGGAGGAGTTACATTGACAGTACGCGGCGAGGCTTTGGGAATTCAAGTCCACTTGCCCAGTGTGATGAGTATGGTCAAATCTCAAGTAAAGTATATCATCGAGAATTTCCTTAAACATCGATACAGCAGTGAACTCAAAAGGCCGTCTTGGAAGAAGAAGAGAGGAATATACCAACTTCTTGAGGCCTTTTCTTTCTGTAATTTATTATAGTTACCTCTTCAAAAATTCACGTCATGATAAAGGATGAGGGATTAATTTACATCGCCATCGCTCTTCCGAACCAGAAGCCATCAAAATTGCTGTAAATTACGGGATTCAGACTCCAAACTTATATATAGAGCTGCTCCGCACACAGTTAAGGGATATAATTAGTAATATCAATTTTAAAGATAAGTTTGATTTGTGAGTATAATAAAAAAAGATATTCAAGAGTCAAAGTCATTATCCGCTCTTTTTTAAGCATGTTTTTATTTTTAAAAAAAAAAACGTTGCTCAACAAACTAAGGTTATCTCCTGTATCGTGCATACAAATACTTGTTCTGTATGTGATTCAAACTCACGGTCCTCAGGGTCGCAACTTATGACTAAACTACTACGCCACAGAGCTACCAAGGTGCTGAGTTTTCGGCATATATGACTAACACATGCTCTTACATTACGTCGCTTTGATCGTCGGATACTTAAATTTTATGATGCTCGCACGACCCAAGAAAAACACGCATTCCACTCCGGCTTAGCTTATAGAAAGTCTTTAGTAAACTAAGAACATAAAAGCGTGAAGAGTGCGTTCTCGCATATACGAAATGTTTCATATGATTTCTTTGTCGTTGAAGAAACTACTATAAAATTGGAAGTACATAAAACACGTCCAATTTTATTGTAGTTTGCCACATGCCGTTTAAGTCTCGTATTGTAAGTGCCTAATGCAGCCTTTGTAACTTTATCACTTCTTTAAAGAACGGTAATTTTTGAATTTCAAAAGATAAATACGCTTTTAGTATGTTATTGCAGTAACAAGATATTGTTGAAGGACTCACTTACCACTCTATTCAACATAGAGAGTATGGGCAAATCTTCATTTACATTAACTTTTAATGACTTTTGGGATAATATTTGATAGTTTAGACGTGGTAGAGCTACACTACAGCAAAGTTAAGGTAGCAAATATGTAGCACACATGGGTCGACTGGACCTGGGTACGAACCACGCTCTAACAGAATACCAGCGTGAAACAGCCGTTTAATGTTGTGTTCCGTGTGATAGGTGTGTTCCAAATGTAGGAAAGTTAATTACCAAAATGGAAAAACTTCGAGTATCAATACATCAAATGTCAGTAGTAACTTTCATAGGATACCCCTTTTTCTTGAACAAAAAAGGCATTGCATCTTAGTCCTGTGTGGCAACCAAGGATAGATTTAAATTTCTATGGGCCCCAGTATCCACTTACCATCAGGTGGACTGTGTCTTCCCTTGTCACCTTTAAGCAATACAACTGTGGGCTCCGACTGCGATTCGAACCCCGGCCGGAAGCCAGATACGCCAACAGCGAAGAAATGCTGTTATAAATTGCTTGTCCTAATTTATTTTATTTTATTAGTTTATCAAAATATTTTCCATCCTAGTAACCTCCATTCCTCCCTGGTGGCGACAATTTTGAGTTTTTTGTCAAACAACAAAATCTTCATGCAATGCTTACTATCATTTATTCCTTTTGTTTGTTACGCAATTCCTTAATTTAATTATTGTACATCTAAAAATTGAATGCCACTGCTATTTGCGGTAAGTCAATTTCTGCTGTTTGGCCGTCCTACCTAACAATACCCGATTTCTTGACCGGGCCGACAGATACTGTAATGACCTACGACCGTATATGTTGGGGTGAAATAGAGGGTGAGGTGACATTAAGTTTTGTTGATTTATTATTCTTATTGTAAGGTGTCATTCATGTCTCCAAAATGTTATATAGAGCGCACAGCTTCCATAACATGATAGCCGTTGTCACAACTGTAATACAATCCCTAAAAGGTAAAGTTGAATTGCAGTCTACATTACGTCTGCTGGGTAATCAAAGATACAGGCGGTCACACTGCTAGAGATTATTATGATCTGAGACACTTGACAGCTCTTCTAATTTAACAAGAAATAAGCTAAGTAATTAAAAAATCGTCAATCAAAATTCCACTATTGGACATACATAGGTATTTGATGATGTAGGAAATTTGCCATAATTGCTATGCTTAACAAATGTAATGAAGATCTCAATTATAGCAGTCACACTCACACCATTTATATTATTATACGTGGTAGAGCCACGCTGCAGCTATATTATGGTTGTAGTACGAATGGTTCGACTCGACCAGGAAAGGACCACGCTCTCACAAAATACCAGCGTAAAATAGCAGCTTAATACTGCTGTGTATCGTATGGTGATTTTGGAGATCCGGAGACCCTTTTTTATTGGAAAGGAGGCATTCTATCTTAGTCTTCAGGGATGACAACGCATCTGTATTTTGATTCTTAATCAAAGATAAATGTAGATGACTATGGGTCACAGCATCCATTTATCACCAGGTGGACTTAGTGCTCGTTTGTCACCATTACTCTATAAAAAAACATTAATTTACCTGACTGGTAAAAAATGATGTGGGCGACAGCACTATATGGCAAAAATTATGTAGTATTTTGATATACAAAAATAATAGTTCTCTTGATACATTCACTTTTCCTAAGGATCAAATTCACGAACTTTTTATCCTCTACAAAGTCTCTACGAACTGAACTCTGAATTTTCTGTTTATAGACACGCTTACCTACGTGAAACTTTTTCCAATTCATTTAGTTTCGAAATTAATAAAGGTTTCTGAATATGTCGAATATATATTTTATATTCACAGCGACAGTCAAAAGGATTTATGGCAGGATGCGGACCGCGAACTCAAAGGTTTTGAATACGCCATTGGACTATTGTCGTGATACACTCCTGATACAAGAATTTTAAGTTTACAACGTGTGGTTAAATGGGATGGTTAGTAATAAAACAGTGCTGGTATTTTTAAATAAAAAATATGGAAAATAATATAAAACATTTAAGCTTATAAAAATTATCTACATGAATTCTTTCACAATAAGTCGAAATGGGGCTGGATATTAACCTAAAATTAAATAGCAATAAAAAAAAAACAAAAAACAAAAAAGAATGGATTCTCATTGGCACCGATGAAATCGTAAATCAAAATCTATAATAAGAAATTAATTGAATCCTTTAATTTATTTCCCCATTTCGTCCCGTCAGTGCCGTAAGAGTCGACTGTGGAAATGTCATAACGGCCCCATGGCATCCGATAGATGGCGGTATAACTCGTTTACGCCAGGCGTAAAATACCCGGACCGGAAGCGAGGAAAATCAAAGGTATGAGACATCTGGTGCTACGATCGTTAATCCACCTACCAATTACGACCATAAAGTCAAAGCCTATGTTCATATTCAGTTTAGGTCTCTTCCTACAAGTAGCCCAATCCATAGTTTGCCTCATGGGGGAATATGTGCCATAGTTGCCACGCTGAGCAGGCAAATTGGTAAGCGCAGTCTTTTTCAAATGCTATTAGAAAGATGCTGCTACCCATGTTGTGATTTGTTTCCCTCTGTCGTTTCTTACGCAACACCCCCGAGAGGAAATATTTACACCACCATTACACGTTAAACACAAAATCTTTAGGTATTATATATTATGTAGCTTCATAATAAAAATAAATAAAACTTTTTATAATATACCAAGCAATTTTTCTAAGAATTTTTTGAACTTTTCTCGTGATATGAATACATAGAGCAGTTCAGAGCCGACATTCTCACCTCAATGAAATACTTTATGCCAGCTCAATTAGTTTTTAAGTATTTTAAAACTTTTAATGAAAACTGGCTGCGGAAAGTTGAAAAACTTCAGTCTACGTATTTATCTAAATTAAAAATATTCATTAACTTCTTCGTTCTTATTTTTTTTAAATGTGTGAATAATAGATGTTCATAAAATGTTTGGTCCTTCATGAACATTGGTGCTGCAAATTATTCAAGTCAGCAGGATTAAAAATATTTTTAATACAGTTGCTCAAAAAGTGGCGTATTGCACCGATGTATAGCGTTCGGGATGTGGGCTTTTACATACTCGAGCTTTTTCTTTACCTTCTCCGAACTCGTGCGTTCTCTTTCCCAACTGTCAAAATAATGTCTTTTAAAGAGAAAAAACCAACCACGAAGTTTTTACAAAATTCATAGAAGTTTTTATGATTCATGCAAATGTTTCTAATAAGAATAAAAAGAAAAGTTTCAATATCAGATTTAATGATTTGATTCAATGAGTTAGGTTAGGTTTCATTTCTATTCATCTCACTAAATTTCATTTTCATTTCATATCAATAAAAAAATTCTACTGGAGACTTGGCTGTATGGGTATAGTTCCCTTTGCCTAACCAAAATGGGTGAAGAAAACAAAAAAACCTCTGCTTAAATTCTTTTACGGTTGGTGCCATTTTCCAAAAATATTCTTTGCGAGTTTAGTTGTTTGTTGCACAAAATGAGTAATTTCGACGATATTTTATTTGAATTAACACCACCAGAACTCAGTATAATTGCACAAAATTCTTCGGAGAGCTTTTTACCGGAAAAGTCAAAAAGTCGCTACATAGCAAATGATTTTTCAGAAAAAAAATTTATACAATAACAAAAATATACAAAAAAAAACTTACCGTGTATTGGCAGTGTAAGGACATCCACTACCCCATGTCTTCTCGTGGGTGTCATAAGAGGTGACCAAGAAGAAGAAATTAGAAGACGGACAAAAAAAACTGCGGTTACCAACCCGCTAGCCAGTCGCACAACTAAGGCAAATATTTTCTCTATAAGGCAATCTGTGGCTAAGGACTTTGATCAGCAGTAGGCTTTAATAAGCTTTATCGATAAAATAAAAAATGATTTTTCTTACGATGTTTGTTTACGATAGTGCATGGTTTTATCGCTTAAAATCTGCTGGACAAGAGCGTTATGCCGCCTTTTTTGTCGGTTTTTGGTTAGATCTTTCTAGTATATCCCATAAGCGCCTTCCGTGACACCTACGGGAGGAATTAGATGATGAATTTACTTATGCTAATACCACACATCGCAAGAAGTTCTGCTGCCACCTTAAGTTACAGCAACTGTAAAAGCCAAGAAAGAAAATATAAAAACTGTTTTCTCAGGATAATTTCCCTCCGCTGAGCCGAGTAGTGGCGGCGGAAGAGAATACACTACCTTCTATCATCGCGTGGGTGCAGAGAGTAGCAACTAACAAATTAAAACTCAATAGAATTAAAAATGCAGTAGCCGACCCGCCTGCTAAGCATGGCAAATTCGACAAATACTATTAGATAAGTCAGGCGTTACTTTGCGGAAATCCACTATATTATATTGATTCCAAAGCTGCTGGGAATTCTCATTCGAAAAATCAGAATAATCACGGTGTGGTGGCGTTGTAAGAGAATCGACTACCACATATCATCTCGTGGGTGTCGCAAAGACAGAGGTAAAGAAACAGTTGATGGAAAGCGTCATTATTATTATTATTCAAAACAACAAAAACTTCCAACTTGCCTGCCAATCGTGTCAACATAATTATATTTGAGGCGATCCCTAAGGGAGATATACATTCAGCAGTCGACTGACTGCCGAATAAATGCAATCTAAAGAAGAAATTTAATTCCGAGAAGGCAGTGAAAACATAAAATAAACTTCACGTTAAAAATTGAAAAGACTATATATTCGCGTTACTATATTGTCTATAGCACGGACATCAGTGAGTTTCTATTATAATAACAAAAGTTCACCGATAATAATTAAATAGATATATTTCGTGGCTTTCCAGATTTATAGCGGAATTTCGAATATTTGAAAAAAAAAATATTTATTATTCAATTATAGCCCTGAGCTTTCACGGTGGTTGCTCAGAAGTCATTAATTAGTTGTATTACGAACGCAACGCTACTGACGGCTCGTCATATCGTGGTGGACTTTCATTAAAACATTTATTATCATTTTGATAATATTAATTTTGATAAAACTGATGAAGTGTTTATAATACTTCCCATTTGTTTACTGTTGAAACATAAATATGCAAAATGGCAAAATGATATTAAAACCCTTAAAAAATTGCTTTACATTATAGTTATTTCAGTGGTCTAGAAAAAAAACGTGCTAAGATACTAATTTTGAGTATTGAACATTTTAAATGACAAATATAGCTTTAAATGCTTTATGTATTCGGTTCGATCTATTATTAGCCGCCAAATTTAATCATAGAACGTGGTCATAAAACTCACGCAACTCTCCAAATCCTCTGGATGTTTGGCGGTTCAATATCGTTACATTTACTGGGAGTTTGCTTCCTCGCACGACTCCTTTGTATGCAACAAAAATTAGACCAACTAATTTAATTTAGGTGAACTTAGTCTTGAGGAAGTTCAGAAAATTGTTGAATGCTAGCGGACCAAGCATCGATAGTAAGTAAGTTACACGCCTAATTTATAAAATATTTTAAAATACCTTTAATGTACATAGTTTAAACACAAAATTGAAAGGTGGTTAAGTTAACGAATAATTAAATTCTGTTCAAGAAAATGAACAATATATATATATATATATATATATATATATATATATATATATATATATATATATATATATATATATATATTATCGTGATAATATTTTCAATATAAAATAAAAAAGACGAAATTATGGGTAGGGAATAAAATATTATAGTGCCACTGGTGTACGTGAAAACAAAACATAAAGACACACGTACTGTCAATAATTTGTCCGAACTTACTCTCATCAGTTACGGACATCACCAGGGTTGCAGGACGTAATTAGGTACCTAGACATTTTTTGTAAGTTAATAACTCGATGTTTTCGCACTGGGAAAGAAATTTAATTTTCAACGCTCATATTGCACTTGCTCACCCTCGTCACTCACGTTACGCATCGAAGTAAGAGTGACGGCTATCAAGATCAGAGTATAATAATTTTTTTAATCCGTTTTGAAATAACTCATAATTATACTCAACTATTTTCCTTTATAAAAGTGGAGGCATACGGTATTTGATGGTAAGTGATAATTGATGCCCATAAACATCTGCAACACCTTAGGAAATGTGCGGCTACGCACCTTTTAGAAATCTATGAAACTCATTTTAAGAATGATTTCTTATATTTACGCGAACACTACACATTGAAATAATATTAGTTTTTACGGAATTTATCGCGTATATTTAACTTTTTAAAAATCGGGTATTTAAAAAGTTAAATATACGCGATAAATTCCGTAAAAACTAGTATTATTTTAATTTTAAGAATTCAAATACAGCACGTAATAATATTTTTTTATAGTATAAGGGTGACAAGCGAGCACACAGTCCACAGGATGGTAAGTGGTTACTGTAGCCCATAGACATCTACATCTATCCTCGTTTGCGAATCAAAATGCAGATACCGTGAGGAAGAAGATGGAATGCCTCTTTTCCAGTAAAAAAGGGTCTCCCGTTCTCTAGACTCAATATAAAAAACACAGCACAGCATTAAGCTGCTATTTTACGCTGGTATTCAGTGAGAGCATGGTATTTCCCCGGTCAAGCCGACCCATTCATGCTACACACAGATTACCTCCTTAGGAGGTAATCTGTGATGCTACAGCTATACTATTAATATAGCGGGAGCGTAGCTCTACCACGTATAAGAAAATGATAATTATCGAAATAAAAGTAAACGTGTTATGTTGTACGTGTACTCTTGATGACTCGAATACTTTGCAGCATCAATGGTAATAAAGGACCTAACATTTTTTGATCATCTATTTTTAATCTATTTTCAAAAAAATTAAGAACGAAGAAGTTAAAAATATTATTGATTTGGATAAATACGTAGACTGAAGTTTTTTAACTTTCCGCAGTCTGTTCTTTTTTAAAGTTTAAATAAGTTTATAGACTAATTGAGCTGGCACAAAGTTTTTAGATTGAGGTGAGAAAGTCTGCTCTGCACTGCTCTGAACTGCTGTCACGAAAAAGGTTGCAAAAATTCTCAGAAAAATTGCTTCGTAAGTTATAAAAAGTTTTTTTCCTTTTATTATAAAACTACTTAATTTATAATACCCAAAGTAGTCGTGCTTAACGTGTAATGGTAGTTTCAATATATCCACTCGTTCTATTTCGTCACGGAGGTGTCACGTAAGAAACGATAGAGGGAAGCAAATCACAATATGGGTAGCAGCGTCTAACATTAAAAATAATAACATTTAAAAGGACTGCGGCTACCAATTTGCCTGCTCGGCGTGGCAGCTATGGCACATATCCACCCTATGAGGCAATCTATGGATGGGACTCTTTGTACGGAGCGACCTAAAGTGAACTAGGCTTTGACTTTATGGTCACGCTTGGAGGTGGATTAACGATCGTTGCACCAGTAGATGTCTCATACCCTTTATTCTCCTCTCTGCCGGTCTGGATATTTTGCGCTTGGCGTAAACGATATGCTTATAACACCATCTATCGGATGCCATCGGGCCGTAATGACATTTCCACGGTCGACGCTTACGGCATTGACAGGACGAAGTGGCGATATTAATTAAAGGATTCAATTAATTTCCCTGATTCTTTTAAGTCGTTCCACACGACTGATGGCTGGTGTTGAACCTTATTGTAAATGCTCTTAACATAGGATTAAAGTAAGCGAAATTAATATATTCGAATTCTCAGTTTCAACCTGGTAAATATGAAAAATAATAGTTTTATTTTCAAAATAATAAAGGTTTTATTCAATTTCATCGCATTGTCAGCCTTTTGAAAGTTCACTGCTGGAAAAAGTAATGTCCATTAAACAAAAAAAACATGAACGATGATCGGCAAATTCGCGAGATGATTAGGCTTAGAAAGCATTACAAAATAGTAAATTCACAGCCTATATCCATCCCACAGCTGGGCACAGGCCTCTCGTGCTCGCTCGGCCAATGGGATTCCATTCTTTTTTTTTGTTTACTTTTTAATTTAAGGTTAACATCCAGAGTCATTCCTACTTTTCGTGAAAGCATACATGTAGATATTTTTTATAAGCTTTAATGTTTTATTTTATCTTCGTTATTTTTTATTTATAATACCAGCATTATTATATTACTATATATCTCCTTTAACCACACGTGGTAAACTTAAAATGCTTGTATTAGGAGTGTTTTACGACAATAGTCGAATGGCGGATTCCAATCTTTTGAGTTGAACTAAATGAATTGAAAAAAAGTTTCGAAGAGGTAAGCGTGAACAGAAAATACGGGGCATGTCGTCAGGAAAGTTTTAAAATTTCAGAACAAGTTTAGTTCGTAGAGACTTTGTAGAAAATAAAAGTTAGTGAATCTGCATAGTATTAGCAAAAGTGAATGTACCAAAAAACTATCATTTGTATTTCAAAATACTACGTAACTTTGCTGCAATTTTTGCTATATGGTGTTGTCGCTTAACTAATTTTCTTCCTAGCTGGGTAGATTAATGGTTTTTTTTAATAGAATAAGGGTGACAAACGAGCACAAAGTCCGTAACGTCACGTTAGTAGGTGCTGTGGCCCATAGACATCTACATCTATCCTCGATTAAGAATCAAAATGCAGATACGTTTTCACCCCTGGGGACTAAGATGGAGTGCCTCATTTCCAGTAAGAAAGGGTCTCCGGATCTTTACAATCACCTTATGAAAGACAGCAGTATTTAGCTGCTATTTTACGCCGGTATTCTGTGAGAGTGTGTTCCTTCCATGGTCAAGCCGAACTATTCGTGCTACAAGCATAATATGACTGCAGCGTGGCTCTACCACGCATAATAATATAATTGGTGCGAGTATGACTGCTATAATTACTATGATTGAGGTTACGGCAACAGTCTTACATCATCACACACTTATGTCCAATAGTGAAATTTTAACTGATGATTTTTTAATACTCAAGCTTATTTCTTGTTTAAATAGAAGAGCTGTCAAGTCCTGAGGATCATAATAATCTCTAGCAACGCGGTCACTTATATCATTGATTACCCAGCATTAGGACGTAACTGACTGCAATTTAACTTTACCTTTTAGGCATAGTATTACAGTTGTGACAACGGCTATCATGTTGTGGAAGCTGTGCACTCTATATAACATTTTGGAGACATGAAAGATACCTTATTATAAAAATAATAAATCAACTTAATGTCACCTCACCACCTCCCACCATGTACGGTCGTAGACCATTACAGTATCTACGGCCCAGTAAGGAAATCGCGTATTGTTAGGTAGGACGGCCAAAAAGCAGAAATTGACTTGCCGCAAACAGCAGTCACGTCCACTCTTCGGATGTACAATAATTAAAGTAAGGATTAAGTAACAAAAAGGGGAATAAATGATAGTAAGTATTCTATGAAAGTTTTGGCAGATCTGACAATAACTGTCAAATGGCCACCGCCAGGGAGAGGTATTGGAATGGAAAGTACATTAATAAAATAATATAACAAAAAATTCATGACAAGATGTTTATGACATTAAACCGCATTTCCTCGCGGTTAGCGTATCTGGTTTCTAGCCTGGGTTCGAATCGCAGTCGAAACCCATAGTTGTCTTGCGAAATGAGGATAAAAAGCGAACACATAATTCACCTGGTGGAAATTGGATACTGGGGACCATAGACATGTAGCGGCGCTGTCGTCGCGCCACCAGCACACCGAAACACACCGAAGCCTAAATCGCGCTATTATCATTCCGAATCATAGACAGTATATATAGAACTTCTCCGAACTATCACATGAAGTGTCGGCCGCTCCCCGGTCAGAACACCTTGCCAGGCGGGAGATCTCCCCTTTTCCTACTAAGGCCACAATGGTGACCCCGACGTGATCTGAACACGCAAGTTCATGTACATGAAGATGTGCCCATATTCGTTATGTTGGATGGAGTGGTCTTTCAACAATATCTTGTTACTATAATAAGATAATAAAAGCGTATTTATCTTTTAAAATTCAAAAACTACCGTTCTTTGAATAAGTGGTAAAGTTACACAGGCTGCATAAGGCACTTACAACACGAGACTTAAACGGTATGTGGCAAACTACAACAAAATTTTTATAGTAGTTTCTTCAACGACAAAGAAATCTTATGAAAGCTTTGGTATATGCGAGAACGTACTCTTCACGCTTTTATGCTCTTTGTTTATTAAGGATTTTCTATAAGGCTAAGCCTGAGTGGAATGAGAGTTTTCCTGGGCCGTGCCAGCATCATAAAATTCTAGTATCGGCCCATCAGAACGACGTAATGTAAGAGCATGTGTTTGTCTTGTATGCCTAAAGCTCACCTTCTTGGTAGCTCTGTGGCGTAATAGCTTAGCAAAAAGTTGCGACCCTGAGGACCGTGGGTTTGAATCACATGCAGAACAAGTATTTGTATGCACGATACAAGAGAAAGTCCTAGTGCGTGGATCAAAGATTTTTTTTACTTGAAAAATAAAAACATAATTCCAACATGATTAAAAAAAGAGCGGACTATGGCTTAGGCTCTTGAATATCTTATTTCAATACACTTTCAAATCAAACTTATCCCTAAAGTTGACATAAATAATTATATCTCTTAACTGTGTGGGGAGCAGCTCCATATGTTTGAGTTAGGAGTCTGAATCCCGTAATTTGCAGCAGTGTAGATTGCTTCTAGTTCAGAAGAGCGGAGGCAATGTAAAAGAATCCCTAATCCTATATCGCGACATGGGTTTTCAAAGAGGTAGCTATAAGAAATTCCGGAAAAATCTCATGACCTTAAGGAATTGGTATATTCTTCTATTCTTCTTCCATGACAGCCTTTTAAGTTTGCTGTTGTATGGCCGTCCAAGGATATTCTGGCTGGTATACTTTACTTAAAATTTGACCATACTTATCACAAAGGGCAAGCGGACAGGCAATCCCAGAGCGTCGTCGCGCACTGATAATGCAACTCCTTCCTAATCTAGCAGTATTTGCGTTGCTGGTTGCAGTATAAAGCGTATAGACCGCCGAAAAAATATCAGGACGTGAGGCATTCCATCTTAGTCCTCATGTGTAACTACATATTTCTGTAGCCTTCTTTCTCCACTTCTGGACATAGACGTTTCCCGTTGTAGGAAGAATTTTTCTTAACAGACAAAGTTGGCAATCGAATTGTAGATAGTATATTAGACCGCTTGCACATTTAACTCTACTACCGTTTTCGGTTTAGGTAATTTACATAGAACTAGTAACTAATTTATTTTACAATATTAAAAAAAATATATTAAAAAAACTAAAACTTATAACTTAAATTCTCATACAGTCCTCTCCTCGTGTTATCATGCCAAGAATGCAAACACATGTTTATATTAAAATTAGGTTGACAAACGAGCCATATAGTCAACCTAATTATATTCGTTGCGATGTTTCCCTGATGATTAAGCCATAGTTGTCACGCTTTGTATACGGGTGGGTGTCCGCAACCTTTCAATTTGCCGTTATTAGAAGACGCTTCTACCCATCTCCTGATTTGTTTCCCTCTGTCGCCTCTTGCGACGCCCACGGGATGATATGAGGTAGTGGATATCTTTACACCGCAACTACGAGGTAGTCTGAAAATGTAAAACGAAAATAATGAGCATAAATTTTAATAAAATCTTATTTAAATTGATAACCAAGAAAATGGCCGAGGTTACGCTCGAATTCCTGATTTTGATTTACGGATGAATTCGTAAGAAGATATTATTCAAATTCATGCACATGTAATTATGCATACTGTTACGAGCTTGAAGTTCGTGACAATAAAAATTGCCGATAAAATTACCTAAATTAACACTTTAATTTACTCTACACAAATTAAAGTTAAAAACACTAATAATTAAACACACTTATTCACTTTATTCCGCTCCGAAGCTTCGCTTGTTTCGCCAAATCAACACTACTCCGATCGCATCTTGCAGCGCCTAGTTATATAAATTAGCAAAGAAATATCCAGAATGTTCAAGTAAACCCGCGCAAGGTACCGAGCGTTCGAGTTTCGACTAGGCGCTGTCGGTTGAGTGATTTGTGATGTCATTTTCTCAATGCTCCCCTCGCTCTCGTTCCTGACACTAGATGGCGCTAGTGTATCGTTGACTGGAGCGCGTAACACTGCCCCCTCCTAAGACATGCTCGTCCCGAGCATTATCGGCCCCATAATAACGCGCTAAGCGATTCACATGGACGATCTTAGGAGTCCCTCTTGCGCCTTTCTGTAACGGCTCCGCAATGTCAAGGGCTGTCCTATCCCGTGGTGCACCAACATTGTACAATTTCGGTGCTCCTCTACTACGTGTCCGAGGTCCCCGCTCGGTCGCACAACTTGTACATGTACGACACCAATCCTCGACATCGTCACGATAATGGACCCAGTAAAACTGTTCTCGGACCTTCAGTAGAGTTCGTTTAACTCCCAGATGGACTCTTGAACGACCATTATGGCACAACTGTAGAACATTCGGCACTTTAGCTTTAGGGACAACCATTTGCAAACGACAGCTGTCTCTACGACCATTGTCCCATTTACGGCACAGGACTCCATCCTGAATCAGCAAGCTGTCCCATTGGGCCCAATAGCTTTTCGTGGTTGAACTCATCGCTGAGACGTCCCTCCACTTAGGCTTGGTAGCACGGGCCTTCATCCATCCCAGAATCGGCTTGATGTCCGGATCTTCCTGCTGTGCATGTCGTAGGTTGTCCTTCCACCCGTTGCTGAGGTGGTCTGTCCTGAGCATCCTCACGGATACCACCTCCTTACTCTCTTGCCTACTACAATGGTTGCAATCTTCAGGACAAGGTCTTCTTGACAATGCATCTGCGTTGCCGTGAGATTTCCCGCTGCAGTGTCTGATAGTAAAGTCGTATTCCTGCTGCTGCTGGGCGGTGCTGTTAGCCGCACTTCCTTTCTGAGACCGTTCACCTTCCCTTCGTAGGGTGTGCTCAGGGTAGCTGGACCGAAGATGGCCCCTTTCCCCCACAGCCATAGCACCTAGGGCTGTATCTTTTATTGTGGTCGCGAACCGTAACTGCTGTAACCTCCCTAGCGTGAGGTGAACGATGATCCTGTCGCCGCCAGGCAGTGTCGTTAGTTGCACTACCCTCTCGAGATCGATCAACTCTCCTTTCCACGGTTCGCTTAGGGCAGCTGATTCGAAGATGGCCTTTTTCCCCACAGCCATAGCACCTAGGGCTGTATCCTTTGTTGCGGTCGCGAACTGTAGCTGCCGCAACCTCCCTGACGCGATGGGAACGATGATCCTGCCGCACGGCTTCCACTTCCAGTGCATGGGCCAAGGCGTTCTTAAGCTTCTCGTGGTGCCCGAGCCTCACAGCAGCTCTGACTTCCAGGTCGCGGATGCCGTCGATGAATGTCTGCACCAGGTTCCCTTCAATGAGCGCAGGTACAGACCGGTATGCTTTCCGCACCAGCTTCTCCACCTCTAGAGCCCACTACTGCAGGTTTTCGTTGATGCGCTACACGCGATCTTTAAGCTGCGCACGAAAGACATGTTCCAGGTGAGCGTCGCAATATCTCGCCTCCAATGCCTCAAGGAGTTGCTCATAAGTCACTTCCTCCCCGAGAGCTTCCAGAACTGTTAAGGCCTGGTCGCGCAGGCCTAGTGTGAGAGCAGTCATTGCCTGACTGTTATTCCAGCCGTTCGCCTTCATAACAGCTTCGAACTGGATTTTGTAGGCTGACCAGGAAGAAGTCCCGTCGAATGGTGGCACCTTGAACCCACGTAGCGAAGGTGTAGTAGCTACTACGGGAGCTGTATTTCCCTCCCCAAGTTTGAGTTCGTCAAGTGATTTCCTCATGTCAGCCATTACGTTGTCAACCCGATTGTTCACTTGGTCAATTCGGGTTTCAGCTTCCGACAGGCGGTTTTCATGTGGAGCAACCTTATCCTTCACCTCCCTTATCTCTTTCCAGAAGGTAGCGTGAAGGTCCTTCATGAGAAGCATCTGTTCCTCCTGTCGGCGGGCCTGTTCTGCCTGTCCGCTCTGCAGCTGCTGTTTCAACTGACGGACCTCTTCCTCCTGTCGGCGAGCCTGTTCTTCCTGCTGCTCTTTCAACAGACGGGCCTGTTCCTCTCGTCCGCGCTGCAGCTGCTCCTGTAGCATCGCCATCAGAGCACCTAAATCAGGTGCTGCAGATGCAGGAGCTACTGTTGAACCGGCCTCTGTTGCCGGCGGCTGGCCTTTCGACGTCTGCGGCTTTGCACCACCAAATCTTCTCTGGTCCGTCTCCTGCTGGCGTTGACTTCGTGTACGGACACCCTCGGTTTCCTCTTTAGGTAAAATCGGCATGATTTTATCCCACTTCTGACACCAATTGTTACAAGCTTGAGGTTCGTGACAATAAAAATTGCCGATAAAATTACCTAAATTAACACTTTAATTTACTCTACACAAATTAAAGTTAAAAACACTAATAATTAAACACACTTATTCACTTTATTCCGCTCCGAAGCTTCGCTTGTTTCGCCAAATCAACACTACTCCGATCGCATCTTGCAGCGTCTAGTTATATAAATTAGCAAAGAAATATCCAGAATGTTCAAGTAAACCCGCGCAAGGTACCGAGCGTTCGAGTTTCGACTAGGCGCTGTCGGTTGAGTGATTTGTGATGTCATTTTCTCAATGCTCCCCTCGCTCTCGTTCCTGACACTAGATGGCGCTAGTGTATCGTTGACTGGAGCGCGTAACAATACCAATCAATTCATGTCAAAATTTGCAAATAGATGACGACCGTATATAATGTGTAAAACAGTATTGTCAATTTTAGGGTTAAAATAACTCTTAAATAGCTGAAGATAACGATGAATAAAATGATGATGATGTTATATATTTTTCAATTCGGCAGTAAAGTCGGACTAAAAATCTCAAAAGATGCAAACCATAGTAAAACTGTCTTTGAAAACTCCTCACTTAGTCCTTAGGTATAACTGATAGTTTCTGCCTGATAATACATCACAGGTAATTTTTACGTAAATATTTTTATTTTAAATAGGTACTTATGTTTTGATAACCTAAAATTAATTACGGAAGTAGTTCATAGTTGAATAAAAAGTTGTAGGTAGAAATAAAATGTAATTTTATATTAGAATTATATTTTATTTATGGACCCAACAATAAACCAAGGGAATAAATTGTTTACAACGCTTTATGATCTCTCAGTAACGGGTTGCGGGAACTAAGAACATAACATCGTTAAGGTGCACTTTTTCAGACGCCTTTTACGTCTCTCAACTAAATTATTTAGCATAATAGCCATTATTTTGCAACATAAACATTTAACATAAGGTAGATAAAAGCTGCATCCGCATCGCAACGAATATAATTAGGTTGACTATATGGCTCGTTTGTCAACCTAATTTTAATATAAACATGTGTGCAGTACACACGCGGTAGAAGTGAAACCTTCAGAAAAGGAGACTTAGATATCAGGAAACACTGTATACTGTATTCTAACTCATTATCACCCAGGCTAAATCCTATAGATGTATATGTTTGTCTCTTTTTAGTGTCGCTGTTTCGTTTTACGATTCTAAAAAAGTTTTCACTTCAATTACAAATCATCATTATGAAACATCAATCGCATCCGAGGCAGCTGAACTAAGTAAATGGCACAAATATGTGGTCATTTCTTAGAGACTCCTTCGCTGTAGAGACTATCGGTCCGAGAGGTCCATGTGCTGTGAAGTTCATAAAGGAACTCGATCCACGACCGGTCATCGCAGCTGCTGATAAGAGGGCTGGTTCTTTTCTCGCTCAAAGACCAAGTATAGCTATTCAGCGAGGAAACGTAGTCACGTTCTTGGCATGATAACACGAGGAGAGGACTGTATGAGAATTTAAGTTATAAGTTTTAGTTTTTTTAATATATTTTTTTTAATATTGTAAAATAAATTAGTTACTAGTTCTATGTAAATTACCTAAACCGGCAACGGTAGTAGAGTTAAATGTGCAAGCGGTCTAATATACTATCTACAATTCGATTGCCAACTTTGTCTGTTAAGAAAAATTCTTCCTATAACGGGAAACGCCTATGTCCAGAAGTGGAGAAAGAAGGCTACAGAAATCTGTAGTTACACCTGAGGACTAAGATGGAATGCCTCACGGCCTGATATTTTTTCGGCGGTCTATACGCTTTATACTGCAACCAGCAACGCAAATACTGCTAGATTAGGAAGAAGTTGCATTATCAGTGCGCGACGACGCTCTGGGATTGCCTGTCCGCTTGCCCTTTGTGATAAGTATGGTCAAATTTTAAGTAAAGTATACCAGCCAGAATATCCTTGGACAGCTATACAACAGCAAACTTAAAAGGCTGTCATGGAAGAAGAATAGGGGAATATACCAACTCCTTAAGGTCATGAGATTTTTCTGGAATTTCTTATAGCTACCTCTTTGAAAACCCATGTCGCGATATAGGATTAGGGATTCTTTTACATTGCCTTCGCTCTTCTGAACTAGAAGCAATCTACACTGCTGCAAATTACGGGATTCAGACTCCTAACTCAAACATATGGAGCTGCTCCCCACACAGTTAAGAGATATAATTATTTATGTCAACTTTAGGGATAAGTTTGATTTGAAAGTATATTGAAATAAGATATTCAAGAGCCTAAGTCATAGTCCGCTCTTTTTTAATCATGTTGGAATTCTGTTTTTATTTTTCAAATAAAAAATTGTTAATCCACGCACTAGGACTTTCTCTTGTATCGTGCATACAAATACTTGTTCTTAATGTGATTCGAACCCACGGTCCTCAGGGTCGCAACTTATTGCTAAGCTATTACGCCCCAGAGCTACCAAGAAGGTAGGCTTTAGGCATACAAGACAAACACTTGTTCTTACATTACGTCGTTCTGACGGGCCGATACTCAAATTTTATGATGCTGGCACGGCCCAGGAAAACTCTCATTCCACTCAGGCTTAGCCTTATAGAAAATCCTTAATAAACAAAGAGAATAAAAGCGTGAAGAGTACGTTCTCGCACATACCAAAGTTATTTCTTTGTCGTTAAAGAAACTACTATAAAAATTTTGTTGTAGTTTGCCACATACCGTTTAAGTCTCGTGTTGTAAGTGCCTTATGCAGCCTGTGTAACTTTACCACTTATTCAAAGAACGGTAGTTTTTGAATTTTAAAAGATAAATACGCTTTTATTATGTTATTACAGTAACAAGATATTGTGGAAAGACCACTCCATCCAACATAACGAATATGGGCACATCTTCATGTACATGAACTTTTGATGACTTTTGGGATAATATTTGATAATTTATATGTGGTAGAGCCATGCTGCAACAATGTTATGGTCGTAGCACTCTATTCACCAGCATGAAACAGCAATTTAATGCTGTGTTCCGCATGATAAGTGTGTGTGAATCGGAACCATTTTTACTGGAAACGGGGTATTCCATCCTAATCTTCAGGAAAGAAATGCATCTACGTTTTACTTTTAAATCTGGTATAAATGTAAATGCCACGTAGGCACGACGGTACAGCAAAATTGTGGTTGTAACATGAAGGGTTTGACTCGACCGGAGATGGAATAAAATCATACAGAATAGCAGTGTAAAAGAGCAGCTTGATGTTGCTGTATTTTCTATGGCGATTGTAGAGAATCCGAGGCCCTTTTCACTGGAAATAAGGCATTGCATCTCAGTCCTAGGACGCGACCGGGTAGTGTAATGTCGGTCCCCAGTATCCACTTACCACCAGGTGAATTGTGTGTTCACTTTTTACCTTCATTTCGCAAGACAACTATGGGTTTCGACTGCGATTCAAACCCTGGCTAGAAACCAGATATGCTAACCGCGAGGAAATGCGGTTTAATATTATAAATATCTTGTCTTGAATTTTTTGTTATATTATTTTATTAATGTACTTTCCATTCCAATACCTCTCCCTGGCGGTGGCCATTTGAGAGTTATTGTCAAATCTGCCAAAACTTTTATAGAATACTTACTATCATTTATTCCCTTTTTTGTTACTTAATCCTTACTTTAATTATTGTACATCTGAAGAGTGGACGCGACTGCTGTTTGCGGCAGGTCAATTTCTGCTTTTTGGCCGACCTACGCGATTTCCTTACTGGGCCGTAGATACTGTAATGATCTACGACCGTACATGGTAGGGTGCAATAGACTTGGTGAGGTGACATTAAGTTTTGTTGATTTATTAATTTTATAATAAGGTATCTTTCATGTTTCCAAAATGTTATATACAGCGCACAGCTTCCACAATATGATAGCCGTTGTCACAACTCTATGCCTAAAAGGTAAAGTTAAATTGCAGTCTATATTACGTCCCAATGCTGGGTAATCAATGATATAAGCGACCGCGTTGCTAGAGATTATTATGATCTTCAGGACTTGACAGCTCTTCTATTTAAACAAGAAATAAGCTTAAGTAAGAAAAAATCATCAGTTAAAATTTCACTATTGGACATAAGTGTGTGATTATGTAGGACTGTTGCCGTAACCTCAATCATAGTAATTATAGCAGTCATACTCGCACCAATTATATTATTATGCGTGGTAGAGCCACGCTGCAGTCATATTATGCTTGTAGCACGAATAGTTTGGCTTGACCATGGAAGGAACACACTCTCACAGAATGCCAGCGTAAAATAGCAGCTAAATACTGCTGTCTTTCATAAGGTGATTGTAAAGATCCGGAGACCCTTTTTTACTGGAAACGAGGCACTCCATCTTAGTCCCCAGGGGTGAAAACGCATCTGCATTTTGATTCTTAATCGAGGATAGATGTAGACGTCTATGGGCCACAGCACCCACTTACGTGAAGTTACGGACTTTGTGCTCATTTGTCACCCTTATTCTATAAAAAAAAACATTAACCTACCCAGCTAGGAAGAAAATTAGGTGAGAGACAGAACCATATAGCAAACATTGCAGCAAAAATTACGTAGTATTTTGAAATACAAATAATAGTTTTTTGCTACATTCACTTTTGCTAATACTGTGCAGATTCACTAACTTTTTATTTTCTACAAAGTCTCTACGAACTAAACTTGTCCAGGAATTTTTAAGCTTTCCTGACGACATGCCCCGTATTTTCTGTTCACGCTTACCTCTGAAACTTTTTTCAATTCATTTAGTTCAACTCAAAGGATTGGAATCCGCCATTCGACTATTGTCGTAGAACACTCCTAATACAAGCATTTTAAGTTTACCACGTGTGGTTAAAGGGGATATTTAGTAATGTAATAATGCTGGTATTTTAAATAAAAAATAACGAAGATAAAATAAAACATTAAAGCTTATAAAATATATCTATATGTATGCTTTCACGAAAAGTAGGAATGAGGCTGGATGTTAACCTTAAATTAAAAAGTAAGCAAAAAAAAGAATGGATTCCCATTGGCACCAATAAAATCGTTAATCAAAATCTATAATAAAATTAGGGGAGGCCTGTACCCAGCTGTGGAATGGATATAGGCAGTGAATTTACTGTTTTGTAATACTTTCTAAGCCTAATCATCTCGCGACTTTGCCGATCATCGTTAATGTATTTTTTGTTCAATGGACATTACTTTTTCCAGCAGTGAACTTTCAAAAGGCTGACAATGCGATGAAATTGACTAAAACCTTTTGTGATTTTGAAAATAAAACTATTATTTTTCATATTTACCAGGTTGAAACTGAGAATTCCAATATATTAATTTCGCTCACTTTAATCCTATGTTAAGAGCATTTACAATAAGGTTTTAATGACCACCAACCAAGACAAGCAGTCTATATCAGACTTAAAATATCACATAAAATGAAACAGTGTTAAGCATCATGACGTTGTCATATAGCGATCTACTCTACCAAGCATAACAATTATGGAAAAACGGATGGCCCGAAAACGCTACCTTACATACCGAAACTTCCATGTTAGCTAACGGGGCAGCGTCGATCTGTACGCAGTGCAAGGTCTTCTAGTAGTAGATCAAGGTGCCGTTCCTGAGGATGGTCAACCATTATATATATCATGTCTAATTAAAGTGTAATTTTCGATCTTAGGGTCATGACTGCAAAGGTTCAAGAAGGTATCTTGCACTACATCGTGACACACGTCTACATCGTGATTGCGCAGGAAGATCGTGATCTTGTCTTTTTGGTTTCTGAGCCCGATAGCGTTAAATATCGCGACAGTCAGAGATTGTGGTTTGATTACATCTAACGATTGTACTGCCATTATGGGTTTTAACTAAGGTGTTTTAGGCACAATTATCGATTAATCTTACGTGCTTGCTCCGTGGTTGCTCCGCGGAGTTTGCGGGCCATGGAGAATAATTAAGCAACGTTGATGTTGCTGATGAAGCCGCAGATTAGGGAGAAACCAGCGGCGAAGGAAGATGATCCTTGTGGGACAGGCTTGGGTATGGGGGCCTGGGAAGGTGGCAATGGCCGTGAGGCGACTAGGGCCGCAGGCTTTATCCACGTATTGGGTTTCGGTGCAGAAGGCGCTGGAGTTCTACAACCTTACGCGCGGACCCCGGCGATGAGGGCGGGCTTGGTGACGGCTTGGGGCGCAGGAGAGGGCACTAAAGATAGTGCAGGTTTGGGGGCAGCCAGCCAAGAGCGCGACACGCTGGGCTGTTCCACTCGTCTGAGACGGCTTTTACCTCCGCGCTGTTTGCGTCGCGGCGTTTTGATACACCCGCGATAGTTCGCTGGGTCACTTGGGTCACGAGTCTTGACAACTGTAGCAAATATACCGCTTATTAGTCATCTATTATGGACGCGGATAATTTGTTATAAATGAATTAATAAATGAAGATCCGTAAAAGTAGTTTTAATCATGTGTAGTGTTCGCGTAAATATAAGAAATCATTATATATATATATATATATATATATATATATATATATATATATATATATATATATATATATATATCTTAATAAAATTGTTGTTTTTTAGGAGAAGGTCTTAGTGTAGAAATTTCGGCAGGGCATGCAGCGTGACGAAGCTACCGGCACACATTTTCAGTAGCCGCCACTCAAGACTGTAATTTATCAGGGTGTGCTGTCTAGTATTCTCCTACTGAACTTCAGAATAGTATGTGTAATGTGTTTGGACTTAGGATTTTGAGTATGTAGAATTTTTAATACATTTTTTTTTTAATATGGGGTGACATACGAGCGCACAGTCCACTTGTTCAAGGGTCAAGCCGACCCATTCATGCTGTAACCATAACATAGTTGCAGCGTGGCAATATCACGTTATTTTTTGTTACAAACTAAATAAAAAGTACGATAGCACATCATTGTCGTCACACCGCTCATCCGCTCTTGATTTCATTATATGGGTCACCTTCAAAGAATACCACAAAATATATTCCTGGAGTACCAGCCTTCTTTATCCATCGACGTACTGGATGTTTTACCAGATCGTCACTCAATCTATGGACGCTTTAAACCTTACTGACATGGACTGCCACTCAAGAACCTTTTTTCCTCGTCGTTTGTCATTTCTTCGTGTTACATAGATAATCTATTGCCAATTCAGCTTATAAATTTTTCTAGGTATCTTCTTTACAGATTCTATGAAGCAGAGAAACTCCGAGCAGGGGCCAACTATTCCATAGCTCACTGAGCGACTTTAATGTGACTATTTAGAATTTCTTGACTGGTAATAAACAGACTGGAAACTATATTTTAATAATGTTAGGTTTTCGATTGACAGTTCATATGTTCATTTATTAATTCATTTATAACAAATTATCCGAGTCCATAATAGATGACTAATAAGCGGTATATTTGCTACAGTTGTGAAGACTGGCATGCGTTATTGTATTAATCATATAAAATAATGATGTTTATACAGAACCGTTAAGTTAAATTAAAATTAGAGGACCTCTCTTTTTGGTATATTATCATGGACATAATGTTATATTTTATAAGAAAAACAACAGATAAACATAAAACAATACATTTACATTTTTTATACGATTTATAAAATAATCCTTATGCTGAGATAATATACGAATCAAAATTCTGATCAGTTATCTATTGATGTTGATCAATGCAAATCCACTGTATTAGTATTCACGAGAAAAATCTACTTAGCATATGTAAATAAGAATACAGATAAAACCAGAGAAAATAATGTAAGCCTAAGGAGTCAGACGTCAATAAGTAGGATTAAAAAGAAACGTCGTATTGTTTTCGTATCGTCGTTGGATTACGCACTACATGTAATATCGTAAAAATTCTTAAAATATATACAATTATTACATGGATATGTTTTTCTTAATTTATTATAAGCCAGTGCTTGACCACAAACTTATCTGAGATAAGGGGTGATCCAGCCTGTAATTAGGTAAGTGGTGGCCAGTGCCACCGATGCTAGCTCTACGGCCACTCGGCCATAAATTGCTACGCCAGGCCTAGGTGCGCCAAGTGCCCAGGGTGACCACGGCACCTCCGACTGCACCCGTATGCCCAAAACGGCAGAGCCTCCGAGTTGTGCCGCGATGAGGAAGACCCAGCGAACTATCGCTGGTGTTTCAAAACGCCGCGACGCAAAAAGCGCGGAGGTAAAAAGCCGTCTCAGACGAGTGGAACAGCCCAGCGTGTCGCGCTCTTGGCTGATTGCCCCCAAACCCGCACTATCTTTAGTGCCCTCTCCTGCGCTCCAAGCCGTCACCAAGCCCACTCTCATCGCCGGGGTCCGCGCGTAAGGTGGTAGCACTCCAGCGCCTACTGCACCGAAACCCAATACGTGGATAAAGCCTCCGGTCCTAGTCGCCTCACGGCCATTGCCACCTTCCCAGGCCCCCATACCCAAGCCCGTCCCATAAGGATCATCTACTTTCGCCGCTGGTTTCTCCCTAGTCTGCGGCTTCATTATTCTCCATGGCCCGCAAACTCCGCGGAGCAACCACCCCTCGAGACAAACTCAACGCCACAATTGAGCACATAAGATTAATCGGTAATGGTGCCTACAACACCTTAGTTAAAACCCATAATGGCAGTACAACCGTTAGATATAATTAAACCACACTCTCTGAATGTCGCGATATCTAACGCTATCGGGCTCAGAAACCAAAAAGACAAGATCACGATCTTCCTGCGCAATCACGATGTAGACGTTATGCTAGTGCAAGATACCTTCTTGAACCTTTGCAGTCATGACCCTAAGATCGAAAATTACACCTTAATTAGAAAAGATATATATAATGGTTGACCATCCTCAGGAACGGTACCTTGATCTACTACTAGAAGACCTTGCACTGCGTACCGATCGACGCTGCCCCGTTAGCTAACATGGAAGTTTCGTATGTATGGTAGCGTTTTCGGACCATCCGTTTTTCCATAATTGTTAGTATGTTTGGTAGAGAGTAGATCGCTATATGACAACGTCATGATGCTTAACACTGTTTCATTTTATGTGATATTTTAAGTCTGATACAGACTGCTTGTCTTGTGTGGTGGCGGCGTAGAAGTATCTCCATCACCCCATTTCTGCTTGACACAGGCCTCCTATAATTGCTGAGAAGTTTTAAGGGTAAAAAAAATGTCCGCTACCCCAATCCGTGTTGGCGAACTTCACATGTCTTCGAAATATTTTTTTCTTATTTCTCAGACGTGCTGGTTCTGTGACGATATTTTCCTTCAACACCAAGCTTATGGTAAATCAGCATATAAAATTTAAATTAACAATTTCATTGGTGCCGGCGGGGTTCGAGCGAGGGTTGCTCGCGTGTCGTGAAATTTACAGCGAGCGTTTAGCCTTTGAGTTACTACGGCTCTTAGGTTTCGTGTGTATGTTAACAAAAAACAGAAACTTTTTATCCAATGTAGATTATAAATAAAACATATCGATATCCACTATCATGTATAATTTACCATTGGTTCCGAAAAACAACACATTAGACTAAGCTAATATGTTTATTTCCTTAAATTTTTTCTTTAGAATCCCTAGGTTTTAAATCATAGATTACTCTTATAGACACGAGTTCACGTTGCACAATACTATACGACAGTGTACTATAGAAATACCTAAGATAAATTAATATTTTTGTGCATAATCCATAGTATTCAGTTTTTTTTAAGATTGCTGTTATTGTGGTTTCTGATAGATCGCGATAGATGGCAACTGGAACCAGTGATAACGAATAATTCTTAATTGGTTGAACTTTTTCGAATAGGATCTATTTACACTTTAAACATTTTCGCATAGAAACACAAATGTGTCTATTTCAAAATGTGAGATAATGGGTGAAAACGCAGTCAATTGGAAACAATGAATAGCTAAATCTATGCGTGGATAGATCATATTTTTAATTTCGTATTGTTACAATTAGAAAACTGGTAAAGCTATTTCAGTAATTGCTGTGAGCAGTTTTTTAGACAAACAAGGCGTCTTGGCAGCATACCAACATCCATCATAAGATTATAAAGCTGACAGAATCGTGACAACCCACCTTGCCTTGTATATCCATGAGCTGCAGTGGTCATTTACTACCCTTTAACTCTAGTTCGTTAGGTACTTTTTAACATTTAAAAAAACTCCCTTCTCTATTACTTTACATTAATTTACATAATAATATTTTTTTATTTATTTAAAAACTTTATTCCACTTAAATGTACAATTGGCGGACTTAATGCCTTTAGGCATTCTCTACCAGTCAACCACGAGCTAAGCAGAGAACTTTAGCAGGTGCCATAAAATATGAGGATAATTTATACGTGAATGTAAATATAAAAATACACATACCATAAGTGTAAATACAAAAATAAATATACACAACTACAATTAACCTAAGTAATATACTCAATACCTGATACATTACATACTCAATACCTGATAAATAGTACATAATACATACGTTTTAAGCATAATTACATACGAACATATTATACTAAAACAATTTGAATAATTTATAATGTCAAGCAACGTATAAGCAGAAACAATTAAATATGAAAGTTAGTTGCTGGAAGAAGAAAGGTAGTGATCAGTCACCACCCTCTTAAAGGTAGCAACAGTAGTCGGTTTTCTGATATGAGGGGGTAATTTAATCCATAGCCTTATGGCCTCAGCGGCGAAAGACTGAGAAATAAATTTGGTACGGCGAGGAAAAATACATAATGTAGTTCCCTCGGAGGATCGCAGCTTACGATCGTGAGAAAAACCCAAATACTGAAACTTACATTTCCGCTATTGGGGAGTGCATGGATCATATAGGATTGAAAAAGCGTGCGAAGAATTTTGATACATCTACGCTGATGGATAGGGAGCCATTTAAGCTTAGAACGATATATGGATACATGATCGTATTTACGAAGGCCGAAAATAAAACGGATGCAATTATTTAATAAACGATCGAATTTGCACAGAAGTACTTGACTCACATCAGAGTAACACACATCAGCATAATCAATGACTGGTAAAACAAGTGCTCGCACCAACATAGTCTTAGTCTCGGTTCGTAGGAAATTCTTGAAACGATAAAGGCTGCGCAGGGTGATTGTCACTCTCCGGCTTATTTCAGCCACCTGAGATTGCCAACTTAAATTAACATCAATCATTAACCCAAGGTCTTTAACTACATGACTAAGAGGAATAATTGTGCTATTGTAAAAGATAGGCTCCAGTGAATTAAAATCTAATTAACCTATATGGCGAGAACTACCGAGAATTATCGCTTGACATTTAACAGGATTGACAGCAATTCCATAATTTCTACACCAGTCACAGATGGCCTCAAGATTTAGATTTGAAATTTCGATCGCGGTGTTAACCTCTGCTGGATCAATCCGAGCGTACAGCTGTAAAGCATACAGATGGTAGGAGCATTTGAAATTTACAGTTATGAGATTTATAAAAATATAAAATAATAAAGGGGAAAGAATTCCGCCAGTAGTAAGATCAAACCAATCAGAGAAAGACTGTTGGTTGACTTTAACTCTTTACTAGCGACCACGAAGATAAGTTGATAACCAATCCAAAACTGACGAAGAAAAACCCATGTATTTACAGATAGCAAGAACAATGTAATGATCAACTGTACAGAAAGCATTGGAGTAGTCAATCAATACGAGAACCGTTAATTTTGATTCCTCCATACCCTCTCGTACATCATCAAGAACTTTAAGGAGAGCAGTGGTTGTACTATGCCCAGGACGAAAACCTGATTGTAAGAGATTAAGAATATTATTTTTATAAATGTAGCTGGATAGCTGTTTGTATGCAGTTGATTCTAAAATCTTTGAAAGAAAGGGGAGTATAGAAATTGGTCAAAAATGGTTAACAGAACTGGGATTATTTAACTTGGGAAGTGGAAGGACAAATGCTTTACGCCAAAAAGATGGAAAAACGCCAGTAGAAAAAGAAAAATTGATGATGTGGGTAATGATTGGGAGAATGTTTTCAAGTATGGGGATAGTCATATTTCTACTCACATCATCATAGCCAGTTGCTTTAGATGTAATGGAAAAAAATAATTTTACGAACATCTTCATCAGTTATTGGAAAAAAAGCAAAGCAGTTTGCATCGATTTTGGGAAGTGATGAGATAAGAGAGACAGTTCTATGTTTAATGGAATTATCGACTTTAGTTGCCGAGGAGAAGTGATTATTAAGATCATTGAGAGATATTAACCCCATATCAGGGCAATTCTTTTATCTACCTAACCCAAGGGAATTAAGAAACTTCCAAGTGCCGGCTAGCGAAGAGCTTATAATATTTCTCTTCGCTATCCGGCACTTGGAAGTTATTCTTATGGATATTTTGGCGATTTGCAGCTCGAACCATCAAATTGCATCTGTTTCTGGTAGCCTTATATACATTCCAATTGGCATCACAGCGATTGTTTTTAAATCTTACAAAAGCCCGATCACGTTTTACCATTGCTTTACGAATGTAACTGTCCATCCACGGTGCTGGGGGGCGCTTGACTTTAACATTGCGTATCGGGCTACTGCATCGTATAACTGAAGGATATTATTAGTCAGTGTCTCTACCATATGATTTACATTTGATGTATAAAAATATCTGAGCAATCTATTGAGGCGGCTTTCCGTTTCAACAACTCCACATCCAGAGTCGCAAAGCTACGCAGACACAGAACAGGAGCGGTAACTTTTGGTAGTTTGACTCTATAGGTAATGAATAGAAAATCATGGCGCGAGAAACCAGAAGCCGGAAACTGCCCATGATTTACAACATGTTTAGTAGACGAAACGATTATCAAATCTAGCAATGAATCAGTTAATATTAGAATGCGTGGGTCCAAGCGGGAGAATAGAGAAATTTACTGAATTAATGATCATTCGTAGTTCTCACGATCTAGAATAGTTCTGCAAAAGGTCAGTATTGAAGTCGCCCATAATTATATTGTGTGCGTACTCAGATGCGATATTCATGATAGCGGACTCAAGGTCATGAAAATAGTTAACTGAGGGCGGAGAATATACAACTACAAGAATAATTTTGTTTCCATTTAAGAGAACTTCTACGCAGAGATACTCAAGAGATCCAGACGCTATAGAAGGAGAAGATGCGATAACTTTATAAGGGATACCACAGCGAAGGTAGAGCACCACTCCACCACCTCAGTTTCCTAGTCTATAATTTCGTAATTGCACAAACCCGAGTACACTAAAAGAAGTCGAGAGTAGAGATGGTTTGAGCCAGGTTTCAGAGATTCTTGTAAAAAATGCAAAAGTTCGGAGAAATTATGTAGGCTCTGCGCATTGATGTGACAAACATTGAAATGTTTATGGGAATTTGTATGTTGTTGAGCAATAAATGTGTTTAGGCTAACCGATTCTGTAACCGAGTCTTCAGTGGACTTAAATGATAAATATGAGTCAGATATGGAGTAAAAGGAACCATCATCAGACATTGACAATAGATATGATATGAAAAAAATATAAATAAATTGTTAATATGTAAATACAAAGGCACGCAGTTAATATAGTCACTAGCCCGACGGTCGACTGTTTACAGTAAGCAAATAGGGAGTCTACAAAAAAATTTATATATGACCAGATATAAAATCATAAACATCCAAGTATGTCTGAATATTAACGGTACAAGATTACAAAGGTAGGGTGAGTTAAATTTGACATAATCTAAACAGCACAGAATTTAGATCATGTTGTGACATAACTGCTAGTAGTAAAATAATTTCAAAAAACATTTATATTGATAATGTAAAAGAAAAGAGAGATAGAGAAAAAAAAGAAAAACACGCAATAATTATCCATTATTTCACTTTGGTCAAAAGCCCGATAGCTACCGATACGACAATAAAAGAAAATCATTTCGTATTTAACCTATGCATGTGGTGCTATCTACTCTCTCCCAAAAGTACTCTATGCTATGTTTATTGTTTGTTGTTTTACGTTACTTGTCTATTCTGTTATTTTATTGTATACTAATATTACCTACTGTTCTATTCTATTATAAAATATTAATCCTATATATTTCTATCTAACCCACAAAAACATTTAAACGTATACGTACTAGTACTGATATTTGAAATCATAGATTGGGTACAAATCATTATTAGGTATTATATTTAACAATCAGTACGAGAATTAATAAAAAGTATGCTGAATTATCTAATAGCATAGGTATCCGGTTGTATTATTGAATTCTATGTACTACTTATACTATAGTACTATCTTTTTTAAACATATAATTTACCCGTAATGACTAAAATCCTAGACCTAATGTATTATGCAACGAAATTACATTGAAGTAATATGTACTTACGTACTAGAACAGCTATCTCAAACAAAAAATGTGCGCTACTCTGTGTTCACGCGGTTGTTTTTTTATCATAGAATAAATATAGGTAGACTGATCCGTAGATAATAGTAGATTGTATTGTTAAATAAGTAAATTATATCGAGAAGAATATTTAAATTTCGTCATTTATTTTGTATATTATATTTGCTTATTTAATATCATATTACATAATATTATATCACAATTACATTTTAATGATATTTTATCTGAATATTCTAAAAGGTTCTATGTCCAATATAAAAAAACGTACTAAATGTATGTTTAACAAAACTTATTAATATAACATTTAAATTACAAATATATTTATTTAAATTAGAATAAGAGCCGTTCTACTGAGTTCGTAATGCTGGGCACGCGAGAGTTAAAAATGGACGAATTTATTCCACTTTGACTTTGATGTGGAAACCCAAAAATAAAATAAAAGAATAATAAGCAGATTTAAACATGAAAAATTTAGCCTAGTTATAATAACTTATATATGTTTCTACAAAAAATGTGTATATTAATATATTCGTCCTATACTTAAGTACCCACAGAAATGTCGCATCTGAACATATTAATTTCGTAATCTATATTACGTGACGCAAGATGGCGTCTTAGGAATAATTCGTTTTATTACTAATTTATAATCCTTTTTTATTTATTAAGTATCTTATTAACCAATGAAAAGTAATTCCTTGGTTTTTACTGACATTTCTTGAATTATTTGTGCAATATCTAAGTACGCACGACGGCATATTTTTATACCATGACGAGGCCATGACGAGATGGCGTCTTAGGAATAATTTGTTGTATTAATAATCTATAATACTTTTTTATTAGTTAAGTATCTTATTAACCGATGAAAAGTAATTCCTTGGTTTTTACTGACATTTCTTGAATTATTTGTGCAATATCTTAGTACATACGACGGCACATTTTTACCAAGAGATTTTTTTATAATCAACACAACACGTGACAACTCTACAAGCGCCTAGCGAGTGACTGATTAAAGTGCGGTGTATGCACCGCAGTTGAGTGGAACAGAGTAGCTGAATGCAGTGTCGCCTCTAGTACGTAGTACATAATAGCTCAATGTGAAATTGCTATGATTAAAACTTGTAGGTTATGCATAGAAGTAATATGTACTTACGTGCTATAACAGCTATTTCAAACAAAAAATGTGCGCTACTCTGTGTTCGCGCGGTTTGTTTTCTTATCATGGAATAAACATTGGTAGAATGATCAATAGGTAATAAAAGATTGTACTCTTAAATAGGTAAATTATATCGAGAACAATTTCTAAAATTTTGTCATTTATATTGTATATTATATTTACTTATTTAATATAATATTATATAACAATTACATTTTAATGATATTTTTATCTCAATATTTTAAAAGGTATCTATCTCAAATATAAAAAAACATACTGAATGTATGTTTAACAAAATTTATTAATATAACATTTAAATTACAAATATATATTTATTTAAATTAGAATAAGAGCCGTTCATAAATACTGGGCACGCGAGAGTTAAAAATTGACGAATTTATTCCACTTTGACTTTGATGTGGAAACTTAAAAATAAAATATAAGAATAATTAGCAGATTTAAATATAAAAAATTTGGCCTAATTATGATAACTCATATATGTTTCTACAAAAAAATGTGTATAATAATATATTCATCCCATATTTAAGTACCCACAGATATGTCGCATCTGAACAAATTAATTTCATAATCTATATTACGTGACACAAGATGGCGTCTTAGGAATAATTCGTTTTATTACTAATTTATAATCCTTTTTTATTTATTAAGTATCTTATTAACCAATGAAAAGTAATTCCTTGGTTTTTACTGACATTTCTTGAATTATTTGTGCAATATCTAAGTACGCACGACGGCATATTTTTATCACGAGATTTTTTTAAATCAACACAACACGAGTTAACTCTACAAGCGCCTAGCGAGTGACTGATTAAAGTGCAGTGTATGCACCGCAGTTGAATGGAACATAGTAGCTGAATGTAGTGTCGCCTCTAGTACGTAGTACATATTAGCTCAATGAGGTTATGAATACAATTAGTAACAACTTAATCTGGTGTAAGGAATAAAACAAAACACTTAAGACAAAAGTAATGATCCCAATTAAAAATAAACAAATGCTTATTATTTACTAAATATTACTGCACTAAATAGACCAAAAATTGTCTTCTTATGTTTGACTATAATAAAAATATACAGGATAAAAAGAGTTGAAAGAAAAAGGTATGAAGTTTTATGCAGAACTTAAACACTAGTTATATAAAATTAAGCCCATGGAAGACTAACAATAGGGTCTTAGTAAATTGCATCTTCAGTTATATAAACAACTTAATATATTGTAATTAGTTTATCAGTGAAGCAATTATGATTGAGATGAGATTTCACTACAGTGATCTCACAAAAAAAAAACACATTATTTAATCTTACCAGCACGTCAGGTACGTGCTAGTTCAGACTTTCCAGATGCCCGAGCTGCATTGTCACCTGATACCAACTGGCCGACAGGATCCGATTTCTTACCAAGAACAAACTTTTTAAGGTCTTCAGAAGTAAATACTTTAATATTCCATAATGTTTTTAGGATACGACCTGCAATTGATTATGGCTTCTAATATTTTTGTTGTCGGAATAATTTGTTTTATTATCCCATTTAAGTGGTGGAATGATTTATCACATATATCATTTTATAACATTCAAATTAGATTGGCAGTATTGGGTATACCGCAAAGCCGATGTCGATACACAGAATTTCATTTCCTCTACACTGTATGTACATACTTATGTTATTGAATTATGCACTGATAAGTATTGACATATATTACACAGACGTATATTATATTGGCTTATCATGTACATAGAACCGTGAAGCAGAATCGTGATGACTCAGGGGCAGTTTTTGACGTATATTTGAAAGTAAGTGAGCAACCCAGCTGAACCCCGCCAGCAATATTTAAATTGTTAATTATAATTTTTAAGTAATGACTTATCACGTACGCGGCGGTAAATGAAAACCTCATAAGGAAACTAGCATGTATGATTCATTATTGTTATCACCATCATTACAGTCCTTCACAATTCTACTGCTAAACCAAGGAATGCCACCAAGCACGATCCGAACCACATGCATCCATCGACTTCCTGTATCCCTAGATGGGCTCACAACCTGGTAAGACATGTATGGTTAATTAAGAAAATTTCGAAAAAATGTGTAAACTCTCAATACACATCGGAGCAGCGTGATGGACATTTCTATACTCTAAATTTCTCTCAAATGACAGGAGGCCTCTGCTAAGCGGGCATAAATGGATTGTAACCTAACTAGTAATTTAGAATTTTTTTACACTATTTTTCTGAAGCCATCAAAATCTAGTGTATCTAGTAGTCTAGTGAAATATATATATTTCACATAAATGCACAGAGTATTCCGGCTCATTATCCCAATACTATGTTAGATAGTTTTGAAAAGACCACATTAGAAGTATCGGAATTGAAATAAAGAAAAGAATCTCAAAATCGGTTCACCTGGAAAAAAGTTCCGAGGTAACACACATAAAAAGACACACAGTCGAAATTACCTCCTCCTTTTTTTGAAGTCGGTTAAAGAAGTAATGTGATGACTTCGTATTTCTTGTTATTTTATTTTTACTTAGAACGTTTTTTATTATTAGCCTTATTTCTATACATAGGCATTTATTTACACACACACAAACACATATATATATATATATATATATATATATATATATATATATATATAAACATGTGTGTATACATATACGAATGTGTAATGGAATTTTCCATAATTTAGTTTTCAACTATTTCTAAGCATCTGTAACACCTAAAATTATGCAGATGTAAAGAGAAAGTATAGTGATGCAATAATTTTATAACTTTGATAATGAAAGCATATTGAAGAATCGCGTTGGAGTCTCATAGCAGTTTAGATATTTTTTATCACTAAGTGTGGCAAGCTGAAAACAAGGCCATTCCGTCATATTAAAGAAGAATATTATGACCACGAACATAAAAAGTAAGCTCTAGTAAGTAATGTAAGTAAAATTTAGTCAATAAATTTTCTTTTATTATTTCTAGGTCGCCTTTGTCGACTCTGCTACTCACTTCCGCAGCAATGGAGTATGGCTCATTACATTATGCTCTTACATATAAAAATTAAATGTAATACTTAGTTTTCTAATATTCTGTATTATTGTCTTCAAGGGGTTGTTAGTTATTTTCACAAACAATCTAGCCAGGCTTTCCTACTAATGTTAATGAAATTGTTTTTTGTAATGTAAACTAATGAATAAACAGATCTTTTCTGATGTATTATTTTAATTATAGTAACATATATTAATCATTTTTAGTTTTGAATTTTACGTGAGTCTCATTTCATACAGTCGTGAAAATAGGAATTTTAATGGAGATAAATTTTTCTGGACGTGTATTTAGGATTAGCTTGAGCCAGTGTTACCAGTGGCACAAAAAAGTTAGGTATTGTAAATAAAATAATTTAACATTACTTGTTCGGTAGTTACATGAATGTTAGGGCTGAATCTGAGTGACAGGGTGAGAAATTGTGTAATAAGAGAAAAGTGTGGTATGCAAGATGATGTTGTGACGAGGATCAAGAAAGGAATGCTTCAGTGGTTTGGTCATGTAGAAAGAATGAATGAAGAAAGAGTGACAAAACAAATTTATGTTGCTGAAGTGAACGGCAGAGTCGGTAAGGGATGCCCTAGGCGAAAATTTGTCGACCAAATTGGCGACCTACTGAAAAGGGGCCAAATTAAGAGTACATTTAACTGTCGAGCATGTATGCGTAGGTATATGAATGTGGAAGAGGTGAGAGAGGTGTGTCAGGATTGTGCCTAATGGAAGGCTGTAGTCTCTGCCTTTCCCCCTTGGTGACAGGCGTAAGTGCTTATGTATGTATATGTTTGTGTAGTTACATGAAGCTACCAAACGTATATTAAATTTAAATCATAAACCTCCTTTTTTTACGATTTTTAAACGACATATTTAGTACATTTATATACACCACTTATATAATGGATTACATCGAAAATGCAAATCTTACCGTTTTAAGGCTAAGGAAAAGCGAACATGACAACAGAAGGCTTTCATTTCTGGTCAAAAGCACTGGCGCGCCGTCGGCCGACGCATTATCGATACAGATAAATATTTTTGCGGCCACTCCATAAATAATCTATAATGGATTTCCATGACATCATTGACGGCTCGGGGTGAGATCTACGAGAATAGATATTTCTGTACGGTAATTGTGTTTTTCATAAAGTTAATATGGAAAATTGAAATTTATCTACAAAATAC
Source organism: Parnassius apollo (assembly GCA_907164705.1). Taxonomy (NCBI): domain Eukaryota; kingdom Metazoa; phylum Arthropoda; class Insecta; order Lepidoptera; family Papilionidae; genus Parnassius; species Parnassius apollo. The sequence continues at coordinate 6,729,426 of CAJQZP010001558.1, read as the reverse complement.
TTAGCATTATCGATTACAGTATCAATACCATGGATACTACAAAGCTGTCAAAACTTTTAAAAATATAAAAAGGTAATTTAAACAGGATAAAATCAGTAGAAATTTTTTATATTCAAAATGTGGCGTATGACATGATATTAATATTTTTATTTTTCTGGTATGTTCGCATCCTCGTAATATACTCGTATTCATTTGACGCCAGGCAATTTTACTATTTTTTTTTTGTGTTTCGATGGTATTTTCGCCTGAAATTATCTCCAGAAGTTATGCAATGTGGAGATTCCACGCTTGGTGTGCTGTAAAATTAGAGGAGCTACTAAACTATTCCAGTTAAATAAGCAGGACTGTAGATTCTGTTTGTCAGATTCTGTTAGACTAATTGGGTATAGCCTATTTACCTTCCAGGTGATGGCTACATCGACGCTGGCTGGATTCCCGACTTTGGCTCGATTTTAAGATTATGCACTTACACTTTCTAATATAGTGTAACCGCTATTAGTGTAATACGATACAATGTTATCCATCCTCGATTATGTTTTAAAGAGGATACTCTATTAGTGAATTTTTTATCTTGATTAAATAATCTAGCTTTTTAACCTCCTAACCCCTCGGGGGTTATGCATAGGACATCAACTAAAAAAAAAATCGCACACTGTCACACTGTTTTTGAACGCAACTCTGAAAAAAAAATATATTGACAGTTCTCAATTGACACTTTCGCTGCAAAATGGAGGAACAACACAGGTGCCGAAATTTGCGGGTCGAGCAAAGTAAGCAATCAATGAATATTATAAGAATCTCTCATGACTTTTCAATTACTATGTTTGTTTTCTAAAGATTAAGGACTAATTAATTGTAAATGAGACTTATTTTTGATCTAACCTCTTTTTTTAATTAACTACATAACCGTACTTTTTGATGTCCTACCCATATGACATCAGTCGTATACTGAGTTTATTTATTTAATTTGATGTCCTACACATATGACATTCGTTGTAATTTATGTTTTCTTTATCTTTTCAGTATTAGATTTAGTGAACGATTCAGAGTTCGATTTCTCGTGGATGACTCCGAAGATGACCCCACATATAAAAGAAACCAGAATCGTAATTGTTCAAGTTCACCTTCTGACGAATTTAGCGAAAATCAAGATTTCTCAGAGCCAGAACGCACTGAGTCTCCAAATATACCAATTCCTTCTCGTTCATCCTCAATTTTGGGGCGTGGGAGAGCTTCTAGATCACGTATCAGAGGTTCTTTGCGAGGACGAGGTGGACGAAGTAGAGGTAAATAAGGTAGAGGCAAAAGACCAGCTACAGGCTCCCGAAACTTAACGGATGCTTGGGAAAGAGACTCGTTTGAACCAACGATCCACCCAATGCACAGCCCTAACTATGTGGAACGAGACATTTCTAGCATGGTATGGTATGATTTTTTGATGATTACTCCGATAATGAAATTTTAGAGACTATGGTTATGGCTACCAACCAGACAAACGTGCTAAAAAAGGAAAGTCTATGGAATTGACTATAGAGGAGCTGAAGGTATTCTTTGGAATTTCATTAGTCATGGCAGCTATTAATTATCCCAAGATAGATCTTTATTGGAATCGCACGTGGAAAATTAATTTGATTGCGGATGCAATGACTCGGGATAGATTTTATACCATCAGAACAGGACTAAAAAATGTATGCGATATTGACGTCACTGATGAAGAGAAAAAGAACAAGCTATGGAAAGTCTATCCCCTCCTTCGCAGAATTTTACAAGGTTATCTTTGTCAGAAGAGATCGGAGCACATCACAATAGATGAGATGATAATCCCTTTTACTGGGACATGTGGATTAAAACAATATTGTCCAAATAAACCAAACCCCGTAGTGTTAAAGGTTTTTGTTGCTGCAAATCCGGATGGGCTCGTACTGGACATGGTAGTCTATCAAGGTGAAAAAACATTTGAAGATTTTATCTATCAAGGATTTTCGCTTTGTGAAGCAGCTATTCTTAGATTGAGTGTGGTTGCGCGGAAAACCATTCGTATTTTAATTTTATTCGAGGGTATGCTTGCCAAGCGTTGTCCTTCCTTCGACCTATCCCTTCCGTACACACTGAGGTGGGGTGAGAGAGGAAAGAAGAGATTCTAGAATGTTGCGTGATTCTCGCAACCAATGAGAAGAGCGCCCGACTTCGGTGGGAAAGAAGCCGACATAAGCTCGCGCGCTTGACTCGAGTGCTCTCTTGCCTTTACGCCGCTGGTTGGAACCACACCGCCTGGGACATTCGCGTCCTAGAGGGCTCTTGCACACGCGCACCGCTAGTTTCAACCGCACCAACCTGGAGCAGTCGAGCTCCAGGAGTAACCGCCTCACCTAGTGTGAGATATCGTCGCGCACCGCTCTCTTCCATCGCACCACCGGCCAGGACTGCATCCCTGGGGCCCCAGGAGATCCGCCAGAAGTCGCACCGCAGCAACAGAAGCGTCCAAGCCGCATCGAAGTCACACCCCGGTAAGTGTGTTCCATTTTCCTATAACTCAATGCCTGCTTGAGTATTTGTTTGTTAGTTAATCCACCCCATTTCATTCCTCCTAATGTGCTCAAGCAGGATTCCTTCATAACCTTGGCAAACAATAGATTTCGGAAAAGCGTGTGCATTGTCTAGGAACCGCATGCTACATCCGCAATTTTTTTTGAAGCAGAAGAAGCTTACCGCGTATACAGTCCACCTAGTATAACATCTCGCGTAGTAGGGTCAAGGCTCGACCGGGGAATCGGAATCGGTAACCCTAAGGCCCGCCACCCATCCATTTTTCTGGTCATTCGAGCGGATTTGGACTGGTACTTTGTAGCCTCACCAACCATTTCTGGTCATTCGAGCGGATTTGGACTGGTGCTCTGTAGCCTCACCAACCATTTCTGGAACTGGTGCTTTGTAGCCTCATCGAGTCGAACTGCTGGATTAATTCCTTAGGCAATGCACTCTAATTTAATATTGGATAGATTATGTAGTTTTGTTTAGTTTAAATTTAAAATTTATTAGTTACTCGCATAAGTAAATCGACTTATTTATTCAAAATAGTTTGGCTCCGCTCGGCCTTATTCGACCTACCCACAATTTGTAAAAAAAATAGTGTTAGAATCTAAAAGATTCTTATCTATCGACGCACGTTGTCTCGTTTGTTTGCAAAGGTGTTCAATTTAATGAGGTAATACGGCACGATAAGACAATAGTGTTGTGATATGTAGTTGTATTACATTGTGTCCATCCTCCAGAGTTGTGCGATTACTTGTGATTAATCTAATATTAATTATAGTGATTTAAAATGGCAGTTAGTGGAAAACAAATTAAACTTAAAACTCTTTACGCCAAGAGGGACGTACTCTTTTCACGTATACAATATATAAGTGATCACATAAAAAATATTAACGTAGAAGCAGTGCGGGAAACGTTTTTATGTGAAATCGAAACGGTGGAATCTTTGCGGATGGATTACGAAAAGATATTAGACCAAATTAATAATTTAGAATCGCAAATCAATCTGAAGTATACAGTGAATTATCATCCACTTCTATCATTTGAAGATATGTTGTGTTGCGTAAAAAGAACGGCAAATCTCTTACAGTCTCCAGCCCAAAGCGAAGCAAAACGAGAGACCCAGGTACGCCCACGTTAATCATTTAGATTGCCCCCTATAGATATTCCGGTATTCAATGGAGATATTAAAACTTGGCCGTTGTTCGTAAATAGTTTTGAACATAATATACATAATAATCCATCGTTATCGGACGCTGAAAGATTGTATTACTTAATTAGTAAATTAAGCGGTAGGGCACAGTCCATTTGTTCGGGCTTCACACCAACAGCAAGCAATTATTCGTTAATATTTGAAACACTTAAGAACAAATATGAAGATAAGCGAATGTTAGCCTCTTTATATTTAGACCAGATATTCGGTCTAGAATCGCATGGTCTCTAACGTACGTAACCGCTGCGCCTACATCACTTCATAGCGCCTGTGTTCTATGTAAAAATAAACAACACGGTAATTTATATAATTGTGCGACCTTTCGTAAACATTCACCCAGCGAACGTTATAGAATAGTAAAGACGAACAACTTATGTTTGAATTGTCTAAGCGATAGACATTTAGTTGCTAAATACAATTCTAGTTCCGTGTGTAACAAGTGTGCCAGCAGACATCACACGTTATTACATTTCGAAAACGGCAACATATCCACGTCAAGTAAATCGGACAAGGAAATCACACCTACTAAAGTCGACGATTCTAGCGGTCGACCTGGTGACGTCGCTCTGTGCTCATTGTCGAATATGGGAACACAGTCTCCTTCAACCGTGTTACTGGGTACAGCCCGTATCGTAGTTAGGGATTCGCGTGGAAACGAACAAAGTGTCCGTACATTGCTAGACAGCGGATCCCAGAGTAGCCTTATAACGCGGCAATGTTGTCAGCGTTTAGGACTGCCAATAAATAAGATACTTTCATGTCCTGTAGTCAAAGGCATCGGAGGTACTAATAAAATTTCCCAGGGCTCTATCAATTTAAAATTTTATTCTCGGCTAGATTGTAACATTAACTTTAATATAAATGCGTTAGTAGTGTATAAAGTCACTGAACGTCTGCCAACCGTTTCGGTTTACACCTCGGCAATAATTGATTTTTGAAAATTTGACGCTGGCAGACGTTACTTACGCCGTCCCCGGAGACATAAACATGCTCATTTGAGCATCACTTTTCCCTCATCTTTTGTTACACAATAAGGTGAGGGGCAACTCTTCGCATACCGCGCCTTACGCACTGGAAACCCAGGAGATCCGCCAGAAGTCGCACCGCAGCAACAGAAGCGTCCAAGCCGCATTGAAGTCACACCCCGGTAAGTGTGTTTATTTTTCCTATAACTCAATGCCTGCTTAAGTATTTGTTTGTTAGTTAATCCGCCCCATTTCATTCCTCCTAATGTGCTCAAGCAGGATTCCTTCATAACCTTGGCAAACAATAGATTTCGGAAGAGCGAGTGCATTGTCAACGAACCGCATCCTACATCCGCCATTTTGTTGAAGCAGAAGAAGCTTACCGCATATACAGTCCATCTAGTATAACATCTCACGTAGTAGGGTCAAGGCTCGACCGGGGAATCGGACTCGGCAACCATAAGGCCCGTCGCCTTAGGGTTGCCGAGATAGAGTGAATCGTTGGTTCCCGGTCATTACCTGTACTTTGACAGATATTTTTCCACAACAGAGCTTTTGAATGAACTAAATTTGAGAGGATTCAATAGCACTGGGTCAATAATGAAAAATAGGGTACCTAAAGAATGTACTCTGTCCGACGACAAAAGATTTTATTAAAAAAACCCAGGGGCACCACTGACGTTAAATGTAGAGCTGATGGAAAATTAACCATCACGAAATGGCTTGATAACAAGCCAGTTCATATGATATCGTCTTGTTTTTCGGATACTGCGTGTGACACCTATTCTAAGTGGAATAAACGAATCAAATAATACCAGAATGTCAGAAGACCTGAAGTCATTAAAAATTATAATTCTAACATGGGCGGTGTTGATCTCACCGACAGGTTACTTGCTGTTTGTCCAGCGAGAAGTCGTACAAAAAAATAGAACATACGGTTCTTATTTCACATGTTAGATTTAGCCGTCCCTAATTCCTGGCTATTGTGTCGCGACCGTCAACGTACAAAAGGCGTTCTGCGCCACAAGATTGAGCAGTTGAGAGAATATAAACTCAACTTAGGAGAAAAGTTAATTACAAAAAACTGTCCCCCATTACCAACAGAAGAAGTAGATAGCAGTTTAGAAAACTATTTAGCACCAGCACATAAGAAACGCCGAGTTGATATAAAACCTCTGCCTGCTAAAAAGAACAGGAAAGCATTGCATTTGCAAGAGTAAACAGATTCTCAAATGCGCTGCCGATAAGAGGGTTGCAAAATAAAAAGCACAGTTAAATGTATTTGTTGTGATATATATTTGTGCCTCCTTAAGGGCCGAAACTGTTTTGCAGAATTTCATAATTAGTTGTCTTGTGTTATATAGCTTATAGAAACTTAGACTTGTTGTTTGATCTAAGAATCCATATTATTATCATATTTTGTATGTCATATAGTAAAGTATCGTCTACGTACCGCTTGTAGATCCTTGGTGTAACAGGTGCAGTAAGGAGGGCGATACTTTCACAATTTTACCATCAGACAAAGTAACTGCATTTTTAGAACATCTTAATTCCATAAACTCTAAAATTCAATTTACTATGGAGTTAGAGGCAAATAATTCCTTACCTTTCCTAGATGTGTTAGTCATCCGAAATCCTAATAACACCATTGGTCACACTGTGTATAGGAAAAGGACCCATACAAACCGATATTTAAACGGTGAATCTCACCACCATCCTTCACAGTTAGCTACCGTGGGCAAATCTTTGTTACAGAGAGCACGAGGGATCTGTGACAGCAAACACCTTCAAGCCGCCGAGCTTCAGCACGTCAAGCAAGTTCTGCACGACAACAAGCTTCGGGTCCCGCGCCTACGTCACAGTGACCGAGTGAAGCCGGCCACATTCGAGCGTGTGCCTGCTGTACTACCATATGTCAGAGGTGTCACAGACAAGATTGGCTATATCTTGAAGCGAGCTTCTATTAGAACATTCTACAAGCCGCTGAAGAAGATTAGTCAGTTCCTACCATCCGTCAAGTGTCATATTCCTCTACAAGATGCAGGAGTGTACAAGCTTGATTGTGAATGTGGTCTCTCTTATATAGGACAAACAAAAAGATCAATTAGAACCCGCGTAAAAGAACATATAGCTGATGTGAAGCATCAACGTTCCGGGAAGTCTGCAGTTTGTGATCATATCCTGGACGGCCCCAACCATTACATCAGATTTGATAGACCACAAATCCTCGCGAAAGAACACCGATTCCTACCAAGGATGATACGTGAGGCTATTGAAATTAAAAAACATCCTAATTTCAATAGAGAAGGAGGCTGGGTACTACCACCTGCTTGGGATCCTATAATCAATAAAATTAAAACTAAACCCAAGCATACCACTGCAAGACCTCAAGACATAGTCAGTTCATTTTGCATAGATCGGACCATAAACAATAATTAAAAAAGCTGAAGGTACTCCGGGTTTAACAATGACATCGGGACGTCAGTCATCTCAGGCCCCCGTGACCATGGGTGCTGGAAAGCGCCCGAAACGTCGGGAATTAAAAATAAAATAAAAGTAAATAAAAAGTAAAAATAAACGCAATAAAATCCGTAAAAGTAGTTTTAATCATGTATAGTGTTTGCGTAAATATAAGAAATCATTATGATATTACCCACCTCTACTCGCGACTGCCGTCGTCGCTCGGCTGCGACAACACGGCCCCGGCGCTCGCGATGCACGTTACTATAACAGTCCGCTGAGGGTCGTAGTGAGCTAATACTTCCGCGCTGATTAATATATTTTTGACTTCAACAAACGCGCGCTCACATTTCTTCGACCAAAACCAATTGTGACCTTTTTTTTAGTAATTGGCATAATGTTACGAGCCTACTCATTTTTTTTAATAAATTTTGAGTAGAAATTCACTAAACTCAAAAAAGACCGTAGCTCGGTCACGTTATAAGGCCTCGGTAGCTTTCTATCTTTTTTCGGGTATGTTTTTACTCCGTCTTTACTCAGTACCCTAAAAACTGCACTTCGTTAACAAAAAATATACACTTATGATTTTTTAATTTCAATCCGTTCTTATGTAACCTGCTAAAGATAGCTTCTAGGGTTTGATGGTGGTCGAACATATTCTTCCCACCGATTATGACGTCGTCTAAAAATACTTCGACATTGGGGATGTCCTTTTTAACAAATTATACATATACGTTGAAATATTCCAGCACTCGATGCTAGCCCGTACACTAATCTTTTATACTGTAATAAGCCGCGGTGCGTAATAACTACGGTTAACTATTTAATATCGTCTAGCTCTATCTGATTATAGGCTTGAGACTGATCAATTTTTGAAAAATATTTCGACCCACTCAACCTAACAATTAAATCCTTAACTCTAGGTAAGTGATATCGATCAACTAACAAAACAGGGTTTATCGTCGCCTTATAGTCAGCACAATTTCTCAACGAACCGTCAGCTTTGTTTACCGGTACCAGCGGCGAGGCCCAGTCGGAGCAGTCGACGGGCTCGATGACGTCATCGGCATCGACGCGCTCGCGCACCGCGTACGGTATTGGCCGCGCGCGATGAAACATCGGCGCTGCCCCCTCACGGATTCTTAACGTCGCCTTGCCGCCCGTGTGCCGTCCCAGCCCTCCATCAAACAATTATTTATATCTGGAAAACAAATTTTTCAATTGATCATCTAATTTACCTTGGTTACTCTCCAAGTTATGGCAGTTGGTGAATAATGGTAATTTTATTTTTATTTCCCAACAAGGACGTAGTTCCTCCTTTGACAAAAAAACAATTCTAATCTTTTTTTCTCCACCGTCACAAACTTCCGGTATGATTAATCCTAAGGGCGTTTGTCCACCGCCGCTGTCACCGTCACGTCACCGAGAACAAGATTATTTCGGACCGAGTTTAATATGACGCGACGGCGATCATTTGTCCAACGCGACCAATTTCGCTGGTTTAGTTTGTTCCAGCTGGCATGCGTGGTAGTCGCGTTTTAAAGTGATGGCTAGGTTAACCGGCGACAACTTCCTTTACTGCGTTTGTACCTTCGAAGGCGCAGGCGATGCAAAGAATTTTGGGTTCATCCGCTAATACGTGAACGATACATCACAGGGGCGTTTTATGTACACCACGCCAAGTTGCGGCAGCATCACAAGAAGGCTTTTAACTACTATAGGATGTCCAAGACTACGTTCAATTATATCCTATATCATATTAAGGATAGCATCACACTCCAAAACACGAAATACAGGACATGCATACCACCAACTGAAATGTTTGCTGTAACGTTGAGGTACGTAGTAAAATAACTCCATCACAGCAACTAGAAGATGCATGTCAGTGTAGGGAAGGTCTGTACAGTTGGTAATGTCAGTCTGCGTCACTAACTCATATGCGTCTTCTACTTGCGGCGATGTGTAGGAAGTAATACTTTTTGTATTTCAATATATTTATTAAAATTATTATTATTATTTATTTTGAATAATAGTATGAATGACAGGTCACCTTATATGATAGTATGAAAACAGGATCCAATTTTATAAACCTACAAGTTACAATTCTACAGTAGGGTGGAGTGTTTTTTTTTACATTTTAGATACGGCGGACTGCGGAAACGGTGCCCTGTACTGATACATTCAGAATACATCAGGACAGCAAACATGAATTTTGACTGGAAGTACTGCCGCATGGCCATTGACAATTTCAAAAATCCTGAAAATAAGGGATTTTGTTAAATGTGAAACAGGTACAAAAAATTGAGAAAATCGTATGTTTTATTAAATAATTTAACACTTTACATTATAGAGAGTGAAAAAAAAATACAAAAAATAACGTACTTTCCATTAAAATAAAATAAAAACATCTAAAATTATTAATTTTTCGCCGTTTGGTGAGCTACGACTGAGGCTACGAACTCTTTTTTTGTGTTGAAGACGGGCATGATATTGCACTAACTTGTATCGGATCCATCCTTTACGTTTATCTGGTCCACACACAGCAGCACATGACTCAGTGACCAGCTTAATGCATCTTTCAGTAGCTTGTGAGTTGGCATGGCATTTTGCGAAATGTAGAGAGAATCTCCGTTTCGACTGTTTCAATATTCCGAATAGCTCTATAAATTACGTTGGTTTGTATCCGTTTGATCAGAGGAGGCTCAGATACAAAGCTCCAATCAATCAAATCTCTATACTCAGCGGCAGAGAAGTTAAATTATGGTAATTTATACACTCGTTTCGGCGCCAAGCCCGAAGTCTGCTCTCGTATTTTAACAATGCGCCGGAGTGCTAATTCTTTGATATGGTTGCGATCGTCTGCAAGCATACTAAGCAAAATGTTTTGGCTGTGGCTGAAGTACCCATTGCGTTGAAGCACAGGGTCAACTATTTTCATAAGGTTTGCAGGAAGGTATCTCGATAATGTAATCGTTTTGTGCAGGTGTTTCGGATCCGACACGCAAAATCGTTTTGTTTTAATTTCAAACCACATCGGAGTATACACTCGGATGACGAAGTCTGCTAAGATACGCAAATTATTTGAAGGTTCACTAGTGGAAACATATAGTCGAAGTATCCTGTTAGCTGTTGTCAGCCACCGTGAATGAACAATCTTTCCAGGGTTTCGCTTGGCTAAACTTACGTCACATTGTCCTCTGCTAACTGCGTCATATATTTCATACAAGTAAAGCTGATCTGTACTGAGATCACTACGTGATTTTGAAATATCTACTGAAATATTACATACTGAAATACTACATGCGATGGGTGTAAATTGAACCACTGGAAGATTCTCACAACCCTTCAACGCTTTACCAATGACGCCTGTGAAACTTCTTGGTCCTGTAGTTTTCCCATCAAGATGCTCAAACAGATGTCGTAAAGAAAGTTCGTTGGTTTGCAATAGACACACGAGCCATTGAAGAGGGCGATGAAGTTTCTTTTCTAGAAGATAAATGATTCCAGCCTTGTTACCGGTGTTGACTGACGTACCGTCGCACCCAATTGCTATTATTCGCTTCAAATCACACTTCAACGCCAAATAAAGGTAAAGTTTTTTTGAAATTGTGAGTGCATTTGCTGTGGCCAGTGTAATGTGCCCGATGTATTGCGAGTTCGGCTCTTTTACCAAGGTTATGTGCTCTTCAACAACGATTTTTCTGCGATTATCTTCATATAACATTGTTTTATCTTTGCGGCCATCAAACGATATACAAACCAATGTATCATCGCCATTTAGCACGTTAACTGCAGCCCTTGAACTTCTCGTTTGTGCGCGAGCGCGCCGAATTTTGCTACGGTCGATAACACTTGACGTGTCACTCTCAGTAACCAGACCGTTATCTTGCAACGTAGCCGACACGATGGCAGCACCAGCACAGTCTGAAATGCCATATCTATCTAATGTAATAGCTACCACTGGGAATTTACTAGGTCCGGGGACATTAATTGCGGGCATAATCGAGGTGACATTAATAACAGACGAAGTTTTTGTTTTCCTTCTTTTCTGCTCAGGTTCAAGAATTTGTAATGACATAGAGTTCTCTTCAAATTGTTTTCTTTTTAACTTCCGATCAGACAAAGCCATATTCTTACGTGTAGTTTTTTTTATCTAGAGATCCAATCATCATTCTTCTTTCGCCACGTTGATCGAGCAAAAACTCGTGTTCTTGTTTAGGAATTTTACGAGTTTTCTCACAAGAACATGTCGACAACGACTTGCACTTACAAGATGCAATATCAAACAAAACTTCACAGTCTTCTTTAAACTTCTGTAGTTTCTGTTTATAATTTTCGTTGTCTTTACTCTTTTGGTAGGATTTCAGAAGGGCGCGATGTTTGTCATGATAGGATCTTATTTTTGACACTATTGTTTTATGTTTTAGTATTGTGTAACGATCTCCCCCCCTCTATATGAAAATATGTATGATATTGAATATAATTAGTTCCCCTTTACATTAAAAATTATATATATGTGACCAGGATTAATAAATTATGTTTTGATCTTTCTAAATGATCTTTCTAAAGGTTTAATAATAGGCCGTTTGTAATAATTTGGCGTGATCGTCTTAGTTAGGACCCTTATTTACGTTGTGTTTGTTTAGTAACTTAGTTCTTTTAGGTGTATTTTGGAGGAATGAATATTCACTAGAGCAATTGAAAGCTGTTGGTAGTGCCTTATAAGCTAAGTGAACCCCGTTCACGAAGACAGGGCTCGAAAAAGGTTAAGAACATAAAACGTCCCTATTCCACTTGCATCAGGTTTACATTATTAATTATCCCTTCCTGCTCGGAAAAGGCTCAAAATATATCTATACAAAATACCCGATACAAGGGCTTCGCTCTCCTACATTTATTTTAAAAAAATGTAGGGGAGGTACACGGCCCCACACACGCCGTGCACGGTGAGTGCCAACCATTTTGATGCACTCCCCCCCGAAGGGAACGCTAATTCGGGAACTGGACCGTAGTCCACAGCAAAATCACTGGCGAACCAGTAAAAGAGGCTTGGCCCCTTGTTAGTGCGTAAGCACAAACATCGACCAATGTCGCGCATGTCAATGCGTGTAAACGCCACACAGAATACGAACGAATCCAGCCACAGTGAATGTACGTCACACGGTTTAGGCAAATAGGCACACTGGCCATAAACCCTCCGTGAGCGCCACCACCTACCAGACCGCCGCTCCTGCAGACGTGATGTAAGTGTATGGCATCACCACCAATTGCATGATCAGCACGGCTACTAGCCGCAGAGCGTGTCATGAGTCTACTGCTCACCTCAAGGGAATGGGGTCCCACGTTGTGCGGCTTTCGGCCGCAGCCTTGAGAGTCTCCTCAGATCCTCCCGCCAGCTACCACCCGCATGAGGTCGACACATATGCTCCACCAACCAATACAACGGCAGATATAGCCAGAAGGCAGTTATAAGATAAGAGTAATAATTCGCCATCAGAAAGGGTTTGTGTCAATGACGTTGAGTAAATGCATTTTGGATCATGTTTGTCTCACCCACCCGACAAGTTGCCTTCAATCATTCAAAGGTGGGAAAGTTACAGAGATATAATATTATGTTGTTATATAAAACATCGTGGAGGGCAGACAGTCTGCAGCCCCGCAATGAAGGGACCCGACTTGGGCAAAGCTACTTAGGTGTGAGTCAAAGCAAGACGCAGAGAGCGCCATTGAGAATAGCGTCCCACCAAACAACCATCGCAGAGACGCAATGCTGCAGAATGCAACAAGCATCAATACAACTATCGTCGGGCTTACACCATCCCAAGGTCCCCCATACATCCCAGCAGACATCACCACCCGCATACCTCCATCGACCAGAACCACAAGAATACGTCGAATCAGGCGCAGCACACCCGCAGATTCATCACAAGACGCAATACCGCAAGTAGCAGTAAGCATCAAAGCAACTATCATACGGGTGGCGCCCCCTCACAACACACCCACATGACTCCTATCGACTTTGGTAACAAAGTTGGTATTGTTGTTATATAAAAAATATCACCAACGTATCATAGTAGCACGCTACTAAGACGCCAATGAACAAAACTCCACGTATCATAGCGCTAATGCACTAAGACATGAAGTTGAGTATGCCTGTTACACTTAAAAGTGCTACCAAACACACTCATCATCCCAATCCGAAAGATAGACGACACATCGCTATGCGCAACGACGTCGCCCACAAACGGTATGGGTGTGCGATGTCCACGGGAAAGCCGTATTGCTACAACAAACCCGCTTACCACCAGCACTAAGATGTTAATTGTATACCTCCATCGACCAGAACCACAAGAATGCGTCGAATCAGGCGCAGCACACCCGCAGATCCATCACAAGACGCAATACCGCAAGTAGCAGTAAGCATCAATGCAACTATCATACGGGTGGCGCCCCCTCACAACACACTCAACTCAACATGACTCCTATCGATTTTGGTAACAAAGTTTTTATTGTTGTTATATAAAAAATATCACCAACGTATCATAGTAGCACACTACTAAGACGCCAGTGGACAAAACTCCACGTATCATAGCGCTAATGCACTAAGACATGAAGTTGAGTATGACTGTTACACTTAAAAGTGCTACCAAACACACTCATCATCCCAATCCGAAAGATAGACGACACATCGCTATGCGCAACGACGTCGCCCACAAACGGTATGGGTGTGCGATGTCCACGGGAAAGCCGTATTGCTACAACAAACCCGCTTACCACCAGCACTAAGATGTTAATTGTATACCTCCATCGACCAGAACCACAAGAATACGTCGAATCAGGCGCAGCACACCCGCAGATCCATCACAAGACGCAATACCGCAAGTAGCAGTAAGCATCAATGCAACTATCATACGGGTGGCGCCCCCTCACAACACACCCACATGACTCCTATCGACTTTGGCAACAAAGCTTTTATTGTTGTTATATAAAAAATATAACCAACGTATCATAGTAGCACGCTACTAAGACGCCAATGAACAAAACTCCACGTATCATAGCGTTAATACACTAAGACATGAAGTTGAGTATGCCTGTTACACTTAAAAGTGCTACCAAACACACTCATCATCCCAATCCGAAATATAGACGACGCATCGCTATGCGCTACTACGCCGCCTACAAACGGTATGGGTGTGCGATGTCCACGGGAAAGTCGTATTGCTACAACAAACCCGCTTACCACCGGCACTAAGATGATATGTCTAGGACACATCGGTTAGCGAGTCCAAGTTTACCTCAGACCAATTGCTCGTGAAGCAGCATACACGCCACCATAATATTCCTTTTCAAGTCCCTAATAAGGACTAGTCATTTTGCTACAGTACTAGGAGCAGTCAGTCACCCGACCACCCCATACAATGCTTATGCATCAAGGAGACCTCCTATAATATTGCTTTTGTATCATAGACCTTACTTTCATAAGTCATGTATATATAGGATTCGAACCCACGACCCTACTATTGTAATGCATATTAATCATAGAGACCTTCTATAGTATTGCTTTTGGATCATAGACCTTACTTTCATAAGTCATTAATATATAGGGTTCGAACCCACGACCCTACTACTGTAATGCAAATTCATCATAGAGACCTTCTTTAGTATTGCTTTTGTATCATTGAGTTTAATATCATAAGTCCCTAATATGGGACTAGTCATTGTGCTACAGTACTTCAGGCAGTCGGGCTCCCGACCACCCCATATATACATATGTACAACTGCAGGTACCTCCGGCAGCTTCCTCCATACAAGACGTCTATACGTGAACACCTTCCATAACTTAGGAAAATTTTCTTTAATACATGAACTCCTTCCACAACTTAGGAAATTTCATCTATACGTGAACTCCTCCCACAACTTAGAAAAAATTTTCTTTTATACACGAACACCTCCCATGACTTTAAACAAATTAATTTTTAACAAATTTTCTAATTATCTTATAAACGTTATTTAACTTAATTTTATAATATTTTTTGACTTGTATTTCTATTATTTATCTTATTTTAAATATTTTTTCAAGTTTTTAAATAAATTTATTTATTACGAAAAACAATAATTTTGCCTTTAATTTACTATGTTATTGGGATAATGTCTGAAATATATTAACTTTATATTTATTAATTTAACTTAATTGCTTAATATATATCTTTTAAGACTATTTTTGACGCCCCTTTATATTGAATTTAATTATTAATAATAATATTGGGCCGTCACAATTGGTAAAGAGGCTCGTTTCCAGGTGTTTTCAATTTCGGTCGCAACAATATCAAAAGTGGCCTGTACTAAATCTTGTCGTCCCTTTTCCGCACATCGTGCCACTGATACAAAGACATAATATTTCATCACATCACTGTAGGTTGGCAGCACATTTTTTGGTAATTCACAACCAATACCGAAGATAGGCGACGAATAATTACTTCTTAAACTCATTATACAACTTTTTATGTTATCTCATGTCAAATCTAGCTAAATGACTAATTACGCAGAGAACTATGCAACACAATTAACCCGCGTCCCGCACTCTCGCCTCTCCCCGTGGACTCCAGGTGGCGAAATGCTCGGCCTTATGACCCTATATGGTAAAACAATGCGCGATTGGTAGATCAAAAATATGACGCCATAGGAAAACTGTGTAACTTTTTTTGCAATTTATATCATAGTAACACTTGTTCATATGTGAATAAAGGAATTTTTTAAGAAAAACAATTTATTTAAAACCATTTTGCATGTCAAGAAAGTATACCTTTTTTTTCGCACATTTCGAAAACTTTGCGAGCTATGCGGCAGTACTTCTGATTATATTTTGTATAAATGATATTATACGAGAGGGTTATGTTAGTGTCACAGCACCTTTTGCGACATCCGCCACTTGAATATTCCACAAAAAAAAAATATCCCATACAAGTGCGCTCCACCCTATTCTACAGGCAAATTGACATTGATGCCGCAGTCTCGACCAATCGAAACGAATGCGGATTTCGTCTATGTTTAATAATTTACCTGTAGCCTGTAACTTGCACTTTTATAAAATAGGGCCCAGGTAGTTGGATTAAACTTACACACCTACATTTTAGAAAAATCTTGGGAAAATAATTCTCCAATACATTGTATTTGTTGCTGAGGTGTAAACTGCTGGGTTTCATGCTGGGGTGAAATCAGTTGGATTTCTTGCTGGGGTGTGAACTGCTGGGTTTCATGCTGGGGTGAAATCAGTTGGTGGAAGTTACCATGATCGCTAGGTGTAGCGGTGCTCGACCACGACAAACGCCTGCGGTTTTTAAATCTGCGAAGCAATTGCATAACTTCGATTCTAAAGTCAAACTTATCATCGTCGTTCAATTCTTTGACGGATGGCAGGAAAGATATCATAAAAGCACGGTCATCGTTAATTAATTCAGATTCCAATTTCGCGGGATTTTCCTGGATAACTTTTAATATTTCTACATCGACCGCATTTAGCCTTTTCGTTCCCCTTCGAATCGTGGTAGATGTGGATGTGGATGGGGAAGGTATTGATTGGTCGAGGTGACTATGTGATGTTTGTTGGCTTTCGAGACGACTTTCAGAATCATTTTGAGTTGGTATGCTTAAATCAGTTTCGTTGGGTGTTACAGTCTGGAGTAGAAATTGTAGGTTATCACTGTAAATGTACTTTTTTTTCAGCTTGTCCTGAGTTAGTCTTAAGGGACTTTAAAAATGTGTCTCGAATGTTACTCCACTTGTTTATGACAGCACTTGCTGAAACAATAAAATTTAACAATTAACTTTTATTACAGATACCTTGCAAGTGGAAATACCTTCACTGATATGTCATATACCTTCCAACTGGGTATCAAGACTATAAGCAGAATAGTGACACAAGTATGTCACCAAATATGGACTATTTTAAGTGGTGAACACTTGGCTGCACCTACTACTGAGCGATGGTTATTAATAGCGGAAGGATTTAAACGAAGAGCTAATTTCCCAAACTGCATCGGTTGTGTCGATGGAAAACACATACGGATTGAAAAGTTTCCGAAATCTGGCACTATGAACTTTAATTATAAGGGATATTTCTCAATTGTACTTCTGGCAGTAGTTGATTCAGATTACAGATTCGTATATGTTGATATCGGTTCATACGGTAAAGACTGCGACTCCGCAATTTTTCAACGTACAAACTTCTATCAACTACTCACTGAAGGCAGGTTGAGTATACCTCCACCTGTTCCACTGCACTCATCTCAAAATAACAGAATGCCAAATGTTATACTAGGAGATGAAGCTTTCCAGCTCACTGAACATTTATTACGTCCTTTTGGCGGTAACCATTTAGATGTAAAAAAACGTATATATAACTATAGACATTGTCATGCACTAAGATACGTTAAATGTGCATTTGGCATTATGGCCAATCAATGGCGAATATTTCATCACCCTCGAAATGTAAACAAAAAACTTTGCAAAAGTATAGTTAAGGCATGCGTCGTTTTGCATAATATTGTACGTGAAAAAGACGACTACAGAGATGAGGACATGTTCATGTCTATTATTCACGATGGGCTGACTGATGTACCAAGGGTAGGAAGCGTACCGCATGGTGGGCGTACCGCTAATGACATAAGAAATAATTTTGCTGAATACATTGTAAGCCCAGAAGGCTCCTTACCTTTGTAGATGAATAAAATCTAAACTTGTAATTACTTAATTAAAAACATAAATAATAAACTACCATGTACTTACTAATTTCGTCTTTGTTTTTCTGGTCCATATCCTCAAAGTTCGGCTCTAAAAAGACACAAACATCGCGCCATGCATTTCTACGCAAAATTTTACCTTTGGACACCTCCTTGGTTTTATCTCACAAACATTCTTTACTTTCTATAACTTCTATTAATGAATAAATATCGTATTTAAATTTTTTTGGCCATTTTAATTACAATGCTATATGATAATTGATAACAGACAAAATAATAACTGAGCTCGTGTACGGTGCGACGGCGACGGCAGTGTGTGGACAAGTTCATACGTGTTTTGTATTGCCGGCACATCGGCCTGTCAAAATCTCGGGCCACGTCCTAACGGTCACGCCGATCTACTCGCAATTTCGGCGGCCGGGATGACGGCGCTCGGGTGACGGATGTGCGGTGGACACTCGGCTAAAGTAAATGTATGTACCGCTACTACGGCGCCGTCATCACGTTCTCGGTGACTTGACGGTGACGTCGGCGGTGGACGAACGCCCTAAAGGTCTAAGTAACGAACCGTCATAGAGCTTCAAACTAACACTTATGCGATCTATCTTGATGGTATAATAATCTAGCTTTTTAAAGGTTTGTTCGCTAATGCATAACACTGCCGTTCCCGTATCAACCTCCATATTGATGACTTTATTATTTACAGTCACTGGCAAACTCACCGCCTTATAATTACCTAAACATAGGTGATGAAACTCCTCTAATTGACCCCCATCTTCATCATGCCGTGCTACGTCTGCCTGATGACAAGAGGTATGCCTGATTGTACGAACACCTGCCGCGCCCTGTCCCGGACACACGCGTCGTAGGTGACTGCTGCACACGTATTCCCGGAACCGAAAATCCTCATAACCGTGGCCTGTCCCTCCGCGTCCGCTGCAATTTTGACTGCTAATTGCGTCAGGCCTCCTTACCGCTGTAGCCGATCCCGGCTGATTGTGTTGTGGCTGGCGGTCTCCGCGCATTCCGCTCCCGCCTCCCCCCAACGTTTTCCGCGACCCATTTTTCCCGATCGCCAGCGAGTGCACCCACGCCATATCTCTTCCTGATGTTGCTGACCCGGTTGCATCTACCGCCGCAGCGTCCCGCTCCGCGGCCTCTAACGAGCTGGCAATTTTTATCGCATTGGTGAAACTTAATGTGTCATCCTCCGCAAACAGCCTCTGCCGAATAACATCGCTCCTTAATCCGCAGACAAATTGGTCCCGTAGACTTTCACTAAGATTGTCACCCAATTTGCAGTGACGTGTTAATTTTTTTAACTCTGCTACGTAATGTTTCCGCTGCTTGCCTCCTTTGTCTAAAACGATACCTTTCCGCTAACGCGGATGGTGCCGGTTGTAAGTGGTTGCGCAATAGACTAATGGCGGCGTCGTATTTTAATTCCGACGGATTCACGGGGCTAGCCAGGTTCACCAGCAACTTGTAGGCCTCATCGCCCATGACCGCTATGAGCGTGTGCAACTTGAGATCACTATTTACGAGTATTTTATTTGCCGTAAAATACATCTCAAGTCTATCGACGTACGACGACCACACCCCGGTTTTTGCATCGAACTCGTTTACTTTTCCAATTGTCCTCGAATTAACTTATAAAATTTTACTCACAACGATTAAAAACACAATAAAACTCCGTTTTTATCCTCGTTGCCAATGTAATGTAATATAAAAGTCGGAGAGAACAAAAAGAACTTAACGCAATCTCTGTCCGTTTATTCCACAATGAATTCACTGTATTATCTCCATTTACCCGCCACCTATATAATCAGTCTTAACCTATTACCTAACATTGCACTTACATACATACTATAGCGATTATTGAAACTAATATTGTAATGAATATTTTGTTATTAGTGAAATTAATATTGATTTATGCAATTATTGTTACTTCATTAGAAATTAAGAAAGATTTTATGGTAAATGATAAAAAACATTGTTTTATTTAAAAAAAGGATTTGTCGTGTACTAAGAACAAAACATTAAGGGTGTCCGGTCCTTTTACCAAAATGGCCGGCTAAGGTCGCTGGTCTGTCCGGCTTTTCGGTTTTAAGACCTAGCAAACCTAATCGCAGTTGTGGAGTAATTCCTAACGGAAAACAATTCCCAACAGAGTCACACTGTATTTTTAATTTGCTAATTCGTCTTTGTCTATTTTCAGTTTTGAGATTCAATATAAATTGGATTTTAACTGTTTAATAAAAAAATATTTAAGCTACGGTATAATTTAAGTTTATTTATGGTACAACCTTGTAGTGTGTAGTTTTCAGTTTATGGATATTCACTGTCACATATAGTGCGGTGGTTGTCGTAAGAGACGATTACTGAGAAGCAGCATCTTCCTTATAACAAATCTAAGTTGAAAAAACACCTCGGTCGCCAACCCGTCTACCAAGCGTGGCAACTAAGACAAAATCACTCCAATGAGGCAAGTTACGGGGAAGTACCGAGTTAAGCAGTGGATTTTTATAGGCTGTAATGGATGGATAGATAACGAAGTTTACGTGACATGTAAGTAGGGCAATTTTATTTCGTAAAAACGTTTTACAACAACCTGCAGCTAAAGTCGGAAAGCAAGATTGTCTAGATATTCCGCGCCCGGAGGCGTATAAGTTCACCGCAATTTTATAATTTAATAAAGATTCTCTCAAATCATGTCGCGTGGAATATTCAACATCTGTTTCTAGTTGGTTGTAGTAGGATCTTTCGTTTTAGTATAAAATACGAAAGAGCTTAAACGATACAAATGTATTTTAGTAATATTTAACCAGTTAATTGTGTGTGCATATTTTATAAATCATACTCATTATTTGATTAAAGATGAGCCGGATACTGGTTCTGCCGTGTACCTGGTGATTGATTTTACTGGGTAGCCGGGTACCTGGTAAAATTCGCTGACGGCGTTAAGAGACTAAAAACGTGCACTGTGATCGCTAAACTAGTTGTCCTTCACAACAATTTGCCTCTAATTTTCTTTGAATACGAATAAAGAGTTTAATTTATATTTAATTTATATAATTTATAATTTAAAAGCTTGTTATAAATTTCACAGTACGCGAGCACCTCGTGTTCATACCTCGCCAGCACCAATGAAATTGTTAGTTGCAATTTTAAGTGCTGATTTACCACGCGATCGGTGGTGAAGAAAAACATCTGTGAACTCCACCAACACGCATTGGGGCAGCGCGGCGGACACTTCCTTGCTCTAAAACCCTTTCAGAAATGAGAGGAGGCCGGTGCTCAGCAGTGGGCGTTTAAAGGCTGTAACTTTTATGAATAAAATTAAACTTCATCCATCATGTTTATTTGAATTTGATTTCGTAATCAAAATTTAATAAAGACTGATTGTTATAGTTGTGTAGAAAAATATATCATTAGTTAATATTGTTGTTTCTTGGACTTTGATAAACAGAATGTTTAATATCATAGTAAGTTTGTTGTTAACTACCCGGCATTGCCAAATCCAAAGCGTCATTATTCGATATCTGGTCTGATCGTAAAAGTGTGCCCAACTGTGTACCAGATTAAAAACCGATACCCGCGCCATCTCTAATGTTTAATATTTTTATCGTTATAATATCATCATTACGATAACATTTTTGTATCAAAAATTAACGCGCAAAATAAATTTCAAGGCGGTTCAGGAAATAGTAAAGAGTTCTCTCGTGCGGAGATGATCTTGACGTATTGGTATTAGGTCATCATTATAGTTGCTTTTTCAATTCAATCTAAACGAGCATTTTAAACTTCGGGAAATTATACCAGAAACCGTTAGATATTTCTTCGCGTTTTTTATACGTGGTAGAGCCACGCTGCAGCTATATTACGGTTTTAGCTCGAATGGGTCTTCTCGACCGGGGAAGGACCACGCTCTCACAGAATACCAGGGTAATGCGCTGAATACTGCTCTGTTTAGTATGGTGAATGTAGAGATCCGGAGACCCTTTTTTACTGGAAACGAGGCATCTTAGTCCTCAGGAGTGACAACGTATCTGCGTTTTGATTTTTAATCGAGGATAAATGTAGATGTCTATGGGCCACAAAATCTATTTACCATCAGGTTGACTATTTGCTCGTTTGTCACACTTATTCTATAAAAAACATAGTTTAATGTACAAGTGCCTCCTAGTATACAGAAATTCAAAAATAAATGTAACTCAACCAAGTTTTCCACTGAATTTCCCCATGAATACATTTGGCAACGCTGGCGTGAATGCTGAATGAATAAAAATAAACAAAGTGAGGTACAGAGAGCGGTTAATCTTTGCTGCTTGAAATTTATTGCACAGGTTTTTAGATTAAATATTTGTTTCATATTCTGCCTCGCGAAATTATAACTTTTTAAATAAAGAAAATGGAAAAATTTCTTTATAGATGTATGTCTGTAACCAAGATTATAAAATAAATATTTTCGATGTCATGTTACGTAAATGTTATTTCATTAAAAAACGTATACTAAATACAGCGTTAAATACATAGTAAGAAAGAGACCCTTTTATTTAAATGCTAATAATGATAAGTGAATAGCGTTCGGCAGTACGTGCCATAGCGATACGAATTTAACACTGTTTTATAATGTGTGTTATAATAAACCGAAGTGACCTGAAGTGAGTGATAAATGACCTAAAAATTTGTCTACCTGCTTGTAAGTGCCTACTGCAGACTAAGGACACCGCCGCCAACTTCGAACAAATGCGTTGTCATCTCAGAGGACAAAAATTGAATGCTTTAATTAAACTGGGTCCCTATACCCTTCACACCGGAGTACAGCAGTGCAAGCACTGATATTTGTTAGCAGAGCGTAGACAGAAAACTTCTAGACAGAAAAGGACTCGAGGTTGTTGGTAGTTTTAAATATTATAGTTATTAAATATCTAAAATTCCTCGATAAGCTGGAGTGGCTTGAATAAATCTGGATTATACAGGAATTGCGGAATTCAGTCCGCTTCAAACAATCAAAACTCATGTGTATGAAGTGCGTAAAATAAGTTAAAGTTTTACAAGTTTATGAGCACTGATCTTTCCATGCGTCAAAATGTGCAGTCAAAGTTATAGGTCTGCTTGATTGTATGAGGTAACACACTTTATTTTATAGAACGAGCACACAGTACGCCTGATGCTAAGTAGTTGCTGTGGCCCATATACACCTACTTTTATCCTCGACTTCGAATCAAAATGCAGATTCGTTGTCACTTGTGAAGACTAAGATGGAATTCCTCGTTTCCAGTAAATAGGGTATCTGGTTCCCTACACTCACCATACGAAACAGCATCGGTAAGCTGCTATTTTAAAACGCAGCTACACGGTAACACACTAATACGCACTGCTCTTCTTTGTTTCTTCAGTAGTCAATGGGTGGTCCTAGAACCAGACGAATTCAAAGTAATTATACGAAATAAAGAGTAAAAAGTCTATTGTATAATAAATTCACAATATATCTGCGCAAATTTGCCCGAAATAAAAACTCTTGCCACCTTTTGTACAAGAGATAAGAGCTGTCGTTGAACAGTTCTTCAGACCGAATTTCGGTCAAGGAGGCCAGCCTCGACAGGGACTAGCCAACGCCGCAGGACAGGATTATAGTGCCTAAGTGTATACGAAAACACAAGTGTACTCACTATTCCCTCACACTCGTAGTCCGTTTGGACGGTAAACCGACCACGACCGGAGAGAGATCAGGCGCAAGACCAACGGCTTTATGTGCTTTTTGACGAATGGGAGTGAGATACCGCCAACTTACTGGCTTCGAGCAGCTGCTGAGAATTTCTTGACGCAAAAACTCAACAACTGATTGTTTTGACCCAACCCGAGATTCGAACCCGGGACCTCATAGACCACTAGACCAACAAGGCAGCAACAGTACTCGTAACTAGAAAATCAAAATCAAATTGGCCTCTCGCTGCCATCCCTAAATCATTAATTGCAAATTTTTTGCTGATTTATCGCTAAGTAGTCCTGTAAAAGAAAAATATCGCAGGGAAACCAGAACTGACAATTACAGTACTACAAAACTCGCATCTTGGAGGCTGTCCTCGTCACTGCTTAAGATATTTTAAATCTGGCTTAAACAAGAGGGTTTTACTGCGATCTGTTGGAAGCCATAGGATCTTTCAGCTATAGGAGATGAGATAAATTCCCTTACGCCGCCACCACAAGTAAAGTAACATAACAACAGTAAATTTCGCTTTAATTTTTTAGTAAATTATAATTTTTACAACACGTTATATGCTTCTTGCCCAGTAAGTTAAGTGGGAAAGGGAAATTACTTTTTATCGAACACACCCAAATCCTTAAAACTAAAACTTAGTTCAAACTGAGCTTATTTTCTACGCCGCAATAAAACAGATTCTGCTGAAACGTCGCAGCACTTGTTTGAAGAGCGATAACTCTGGCAGTCAGTCGCACGAGGCGCCTCTGTAAGGGGATACTTCAAAGAGAAAATATATACCCACTCGACTTTAGCGCGCGACCAACCTAAATCTTTTTTATTTCGTTGAAATAATACTAGTTTTTGCGGAATTTATCGCGTATATTTAACTTTTTAAATACCTGACGTTTCGAACGCTTTACAGCACTCATGGCCACGGGCGGGACTGAGATGTTCAACCGTTAACCGCGGTTACCATAGATTAAAATTTAACTTTTGTTCCGATCTATGCAGTATGAACTTATGATATCTTGAATTCTTGCAGTTGTATGCTTGGGTTGGGATTTAATTTTATTTATTATAGGATCCCAAGCAGATGGTAGCACCCAGTCATCTTCTCTATTGAAATTAGGATGTTTTTTGATTTCAATAGCCTCGCGAATCATCCTTGGAAGGAATCGGTGTTCTTTAGCGAGGATTTGCGGTCTATCAAATCTGATGTAGTGACGGGGGGCGATCCTGTACGTGTTCACAGACTGCAGACTTCCCGGACCGTCGATTCTTCACATCAGCTATATGTTCTTTAATGCGGGTTTTTATTGATCTTTTAGTTTGTCCTATGTAGGAGAGACCACATTCACAATCAAGCTTGTACACTCCTGCATCTTGCAGAGGGACATTAAACTTGACTGATGGTAAAATCTGACCAATCTTCTTCAGCGGCTTGAAGTATGTTTTGATGGAAGCGCGCTTCAAGATGTAGCCAATCTTGTCAGTGACTCCTCTAACATATGGCAGTACAGCAGGTACACGCTCAACTGTGGCCGGCTTCACTCGTTCACTGTGACATAAGCGCGGAACTCGAAGCTTGTTGTCATGCAAAACTTGCTTGACATGGTGGAGCTCTGCAGCCAGGTGTTTACTGTCACAGATCCCTCGTGCTCTCTGAAACAAAGATTTACCCACGGTAGCTAACTGTAAAGGATGGTGGTGAGAATCACCGTTTAAATATCTATCTGTATGGGTCTTTTTTCTATACACAGTATGGCTCAAGGTGTTATCAGGATTCCGAATTACTAATACATCTAGAAAAGCTAAGGAATTGTTTGCCTCTAACTCCATTGTGAACTGAATTTTGAGCCGGTTAGAAATTCCAATACGTAAATATGTAGTATGTTAGATAGTAATATCGTAAATTTTTACGGGATTAATTTCGAAATAACGAAATGTTAGTGCTTATCTGTAGGAGAACTTCTATACTGATAACTAGACATTTTATCTAAGTTCTCAGAGTTAACAATCCATCTGATTCTTAATTAATGATTAATGATGGTCTTCATGGACCATAACTCAGAAAGATGTAGTCGTTTCTCATCCTTACTTCTTTAAAAAATCTTGTAATTAAATAATTCGTTTTCCGAAAATCCTAGTGCGAAAAAAGCGAATCGTCCACACTAGGATTTTCTTCTGTATCGTGCAGAACATGCAGAACCGGAGTAATTATTTTTAGGTCATGCAAATACTTGTTCCGTGCAGGATTCGAACCCGCGTCTCTTAACGCTAAGCTACTGTGCCACGGAGACGCCAACAAAACACAGTTGAAACAAAACATCAGATTATCCACCAATTATTTTTCCATTAAAAGTTAGCAATAAAATAAATAAGCTTTTTATACAGATGTATAATTTTCCAACTCATTAGGATGAAACAAACATTAGTTTCAATCGAAGCGCGGGGGTGTCGCCTTCTTTTTGCAGCCAGCAAAATAAAATATTAACAATTGTAGGTCAAGATTCAACTGGACAGGACCCAGTCAGTGAATGACCGCGGATTTTCATATCATTATTGTAAATCTTTTTAACAATCTTTTTTTTTTGTTGGAATACGGAAACACATACAGTTTTATTTAAACCCTATTCATTTTAATCAAACTGTACGTAATAATAAAAATATTATCAGCAGTTTCATAATCCAAAACAACAGGTTTCTGACCCGATTACTGGATCTGCATGAGATTGTGATGAAACCGAACAAGAGCAGAAACCTGTTTTTAAACTGCTATTTGTCGGACAACCTATCCGATGTAAACCTTTGATAAACTGTTAGTCTTGTCATTATTGATAGTCGAAAACAATTAATGTAACTCAAAATAGTGTCGTCGCACTTTGTTAATAATTGGAATAATTTCAGACGTTTCCGAGAAACTGTGATGACATTCGAGTAATAGTTTGAAACCTAAACTATCTAGTATTAAGACAGCTATCAACGCGATATTACGAAATTAAACTATTACCAGTTTATGTTTAGTATTGACAGTGCAGATACATTTCAGAATTTCAAAGACAAGTTTGAAATGCTTCACCATATTAATGTGAATGTACGCTCCGAACCAAAGAGAACGAGAATAATTAATTATTTACAGAAATGCTTATTAAAATAATATACTACCGCGATTACAGTCCAGCGTTAATATCACATATGTATCATTTCATTTTCTTCTAGTAGATAGTCGTTAATCCGACCATTTTTTTTTTATTAGTTAAATGTGACGATCGAACTTGAGTCCACCATACGTGGCTTCTGCAGCCCATGGACACCTGCACCCAACTTCAGACACAGAAGTCTACCGGTGCGTTGACACCTCAGAAGACTAAGCTGGAATGCCTCACAGCCTGTAATCATATTACAATAGTGAGAAGTTACTTCTTTCTGCGCGGAGTACAATAATTAGTTTTTCAAGACACCTCGCCCTTTGCAATAGTAAAAATACTAAAATATACTAAATAACTTATCAAGATAATGGATACTAGATCTTTTTAAAGAAAAATTTCAATACTTTATTTATTTTAATTTAATTATATTAAGGCTACTTATTTTTTTAGTTGTCCTAGTAACAGTTACGTATTTTTATGTGAACGATTTTTGACTTAATTTTAAATTATTAAACTAATTTTTAATTTTTCAGATCTTTGAAATCCCCATCGCCACATATATATAGCCCCTTTAGGATTTATTTTCAAAGATTTGCATTGAATAAGTAGGTGTTTAATTATTTATTTTATTTTTAATGACTAAGTTCTGTAATTATGAGTTCATTGTTTTTAGAACATTGTTTATTTTAACTTATGTCCGCGTCTATCTTGCGGTTCTTCAATCTTGAATTAGACAAACGGTGAAATAATTTTCGTCATTATGCTTTTTGCGAAAACACAGCCCGACATTTTTTGTTTATTAACTTTAATTTTTAATATTCCCGCGCAACTCGCGTAAAATTGCAATCTACGTCTGAACTAAGCAAAACATTATTTAAAAATAATTCGTTCATATTTTTTCTCGCTGAAGTAAGTGAAGTTATTTTAAAATTAACTACACTACAAACTACATACATTTACTTTCTATTAAATACAAGCAATTAGAATACACACATATAGCTCCCATTGTTATATGGGATATCTTTGTAATAAAATAAGGGTAAAAAACGAGCACACGTTCCACCTGACGCTGTGGCCCATAGACACATCTTTAGACTCATCTACATTTACTTCAATTTAGAATCAAAATTCAGAAGCGTTGTCACCCCTGAGGATTGAGATAGAATTCCTCAATTTCAGACATAAGGGTCTTCTGTTCTCTACAATCACTATACGAAATACAGAGCGTGGTTTTACATCGAGCGAGCCGACCTATTTGTGCTACAACTATAATATAGCTGCAACGTGGCTATACAACGTAAGATTAAAAAAAAATGTGCCAAATGTATTACTTACCTAGCACGTCATAAAAAAGAAAAAGCTTGGTCAATGGGGTAATGGGTACATTTACACAAATACGTGAGCCATGGGCTAGCCTCCTATCACAGCTTACTATGGCCATATTTTTTATTTAAATATAGGCCGAGTAGCTTGCTGATATTGTTCATATATTATGACAATATATCTATGTGTAATAAATAAAAGAAGCATTTAACAAAACTAATAGTGCTGTCAACTTATATATGCAGAAATTACATACCTTAATTCCTCCCTCTCCGTCTACAACTAAGCGGACGGTCTTCACTCATTTGTCATCGATATTTCACGCATTCGAACCAAACAGTTTGCTTTGTCTTTCGTAATGCGTACAGCAAGGGAGTAGAATAATTTTCTGGCATTTGTCTTTCCTATCTGGCCATCCTAAAGGCAAGAGTAATAGGTATCTATTTAGCTAAAGTTACAGCCGATATACGTGACCCACTCCTGAGCACAGGCCTCCGCTGATTTCTGGGGGGGTCTTAGGGTAAGGAATTGTCCGCCGCGCTGCCCCAATGCGTGTGCCCAAAGCGAACTTCACATGTCTTCGAAATTTCATGATGCAACAAGACATGCAGTATCCACACGATGTTTTCTTTCACCGCCGAGGACGTGGTAAATAACCACTTAAAATTGCAATTAACAATTTCATTGGTGCCGGCTGGGATCGAACCCGGATTGCTCATGTACTGTGAAATTTATTGCGAGTGCTAACTATCTGAGATACCACGGCTATACGGCTAAGTCCATATATTTGCCATCTATAGCTAAATCAACATTTACTACTCGGTAGAATTATATTTAAGCTGTGGCTTATCATAAGTTGTAAAAGAATCCTAATATTACCAAAACCACTAAGTAATCATAAAACTTCATAGTATAGTTCATAATAAAAGACAAATGACGAACTCAAACCCTTAAGTTCGCGTTCACCGAAAGAGACTTGTATCATTTCCATTTGTAAAAATTTCTGGTATTACGAGTAAATATACCACTTTAAATATATGAAAACAGTGATTAACTTGTGGAAGTGGAAAGTGAGAAAATGAAAACGTCGACAGTTCAGTTATAAAAATAACCATGTAGTAGCGGTGTAAGAATATCCACTACACCATATCGTCCCGTGGGTGTCGTAAGAAGTGTCAGACAGAAATTTAAACAGAAGATGGGCAACATCTTTCTGATGGTAACAACTAAAAATAAGAAAAAACTGCAGTTGCCATCCCATCTGGAAAGCTTTGAAATTATGAATCTGCATAATATAATACATTTTAAAATCCCAAACAGTATTCTCATAGAGTGGTAAGAGCAAACAGTACACAGTTGAGTTACATATTTGACTGAAATTTTGAATTATGTCAACAAAATTTTGAAGAAATACATTTAGTTACTTATTTTTTAATTTTACAAGACATTACGAAATGAGTACAGTTATAAAATAAGTAAGGTTCTATTTGTTTTAATAATATTGTACAATAAAGTAATTATTTGAATTCTGTAATGTTGTAATGGATCAATTTTTCCTAACGAGGGATAATAAGAAGTAATAAATTATATTTTCTTTCTGTTTTGTCATTGAATTCTGTTCTCCCAAAGCACTTTTGATATCTCGTATATAATATTGAAATAACAGTAATGTATTGATCTGAAGGTATTATTTGCATGACATCAAGATATGAAAAGCGTCTGTCTGTCTAAGTTTATAAGAAATTACAAATTAATACCAAAGTTGTTTTAAAATTCGGACGGAATTAACCGATAATACAAATCAATATTGCACAAAATACTATTGAATAAGTCATCTGATTATGAATATATTACACTGAATAAGTGAGCAGTGTTGTAACGCGAAAATACTAAAAAAATTGATGATTGATAGATAAAAATGAAAATATTTATACTAATGTACTAAATTACGTATCTAACGACGAATTAGGGAAAATTTTCCGCCACGCAAGATACTCAAACCGGGGAGTGGTTAACGATCCATGTATAATGGACCTGTTTATGTAATACCGGAATGGTACAGAAACTTCGATAGCGTGATTCATGGCTTTGACACGTTTCGCTCGTGGCGTAAGGACAGCATCACATCATCTTTCACGTGCTAACACCGAAGCTCAATGGTGTTGTCCAGTAGTCGAAAGAGTTAAGGTGCGAGTGCCACAAGTTGCCTTGTAGCCTGCGATGAGTCAGTATGAAGGCTAGCAATCTGCAGAGAGTAACGCAAAACAGCGGGCGACAGAGAAGACTTAGAGGCTCAGTAGTGTAGAAAGTAGCTTGAAGGAACCGGAGGCGTTGCACCAACTGAAAGGAAAAGAAAAAAAAATGAAAAATATTTATGTGACAAACACACTACATTGAAATGTAAAAATAAAATTCTTCAACTTTAAAGTAAATTTAAAGCAAGTAAAAGTTAAAAGATACAAAAAATATACTTAACCTTGTAAAGCTAGGCTGGCTTGCCCAAAAGCGAATGGAAGGCGTTCTTGAAGGCGTTGACGTAAGCTTGTAGTTGTAGTTTGTATTACGCCGAGTTCACCATTTTATAAAGGAAAAATTTATATATAGTATTAGTCGACACGTTTCGCTTGCGGTGCTGTAGCAAAATGTTATTCGCAGTTTCGATTGTTTTGATTCAGTGTCGTTTTAAAATAAAGTTTTCAGTGAAAAGTTTTAAATCTATCCGCTGTATGTCCTTAGTAGGATTCAGCTCCGTTGTTTTTTTTTAGGTAGAAACCTGTAGGCCCGTAGTGTGATTATGACATATTTATTTTCTTTTTCGTTATTTTCACGATGTCTGATAATAAAACAACTGCCAGGCAACCTTGAAAGGTTTGCCTTTATTCATTACGCTGAGTAATATGATAGCGATATTCTTCTACTGCCGATACTGCTTGCTGTTACCACTCTATGAGAATACTGTTTGGGATTTTAAAATGTATTATATTATACAGATTCATAATTTCCAAGCTTTCCGGATGGAATTGCAACTGCAGTTTTTTTTTTATTTTGAGTTGTTACCATCAGAAAGATGTTGCCCATCTTCTGTTTAAATTTCTGTCTGACACTTCTTACGACACCCACGGGACGATACGGTGTGGTGGATATTCTTACACCGTTACTACATGGTTATTTTTATAACTATATAAAAATCTGTTAATTATTTGGAAACTGTCGACTTTCTCACTTTCCACTTCCACAAGTTAATCACTGTTTTCATATATTTAAAGTGGTATATTTACTCGTAATACCAGAAATTTTTACAAATGGAAATGATACAAGTCTCTTTCGGTGAACGCGAACTTAAGGGTTTGAGTTCGTCATTTGTCTTTTATTATGAACTGTTCCTAACGAAAACAATTTATGAAATCACTTTCTTTATTCTTTCTTTATGATTACTTAGTGGTTTTGGTAATATTAGGATTCTTTTACAACTTATGATAAGCCACAGCTTAAATATAATTCTACCGAGTAGTAAATGTTGATTTAGCTATAGATGGCAAATATCATGGACTTAGCCAAATAGCCGTGGCAGCTCAGATAGTTAGCGCTCGCAGTAAATTTCACAGTACGCGAACAATCCGGGTTCGATCCCAGCCGGCACCAATGAAATTGTTAATTGCAATTTTAAGTGGTGATTTACCACGTCTTCGGCGGTGAAAGAAAATATCGTGTGGATACTGCATGTCTTGTTGCATCATGAAATTTCGAAGACATGTTAGTTCGCCTTAGGCACACCCATTGGGGCAGCGCGGTGGACAATTCCTTGCCCTAAGACCCGCCCAGAAATCAGCGGAGGCCTGTGCTCAGGAGTGGGTCACGTATATCGGCTGTAACTTTAGCTAAATAGATACCTATTTACTCTTGGCTTTAGGATGGCCAGATAGGAAAGACAAATGCCAGCAAATTATTCTACTCCCATGCTGTACGCATTACGAAAAACAAAGCAAACTGTTTGATTCAAATGCGTGAAATATCGACGACAAAGGAGTGAAGACCGTCCGCCTAGTTGTAGACGGAGAGGGAGGAATTAAGGTATGTAATTTCTGCATATATAAGTTAACAGCACTATTAGTTTTGTTAAATGCTTCTTTTATTTATTACACATAGATATATTGTCATAATATGTGAACAATATCAGCAAGCTACTCGGCCTATATCTAAATAAAAAATATGGCCTTAGTATGGTGTGATAGGAGGCTAGCCCATGGCTCACGTATTTGTGTAAATGTACCCAGTACCCCATTGATCAATCTTTCTTCTTTTTATTACATGCTAGGTAAGTAATACATTTGGCACATTTTTTTTAATCTTACGTTGTATAGCCACGTTGCAGCTATATTATAGTTGTAGCACAAATAGGTCGGCTCGCTCGATGTAAAACCACGCTCTGTATTTCGTATAGTGACTGTAGAGAACCGAAGACCCTTATATCTGAAAATGAGGAATTCTATCTCAGTCCTCAGGGGTGACAACGCTTCTGAATTTTGATTCTAAATTGAAGTAAATGTAGATGAGTCTAAAGATGTGTCTATGGGCCACAGCGTCAGGTGGAACGTGTGCTCGTTTTTTACCCTTATTTTATTACAAAGATATCCCATATAACAATGGGAGCTATATGTGTGTATTCTAATTGCTTGTATTTAATAGAAAGTAAATGTATATATGTTATAGTGTAGTTAATTTTAAAATAACTTCACTTACGTCAGCGAGAAAAGGCATGAAAAAATTGTTTTTAAAGAATGTTTTGCTTAGTTCAGACGTAGATTGCAATTTTACGCGAGTTGCGCGGGAATATTAAAAATTAAAGTTAATAAACAAAAAATGTCGGGATGTGTTTTCGCAAAAGCATAATGACGAAAATTATTTCACCGTTTGTCTAATTCAAGATTAAAGAACCGCAAGATAGAAGCGGACATGAGTTAAAATAAACAATGTTCTAAAAACAATGAACTCATAATTACAGAACTTAGTCATTAAAAATAAAATAAATAATTAAACACCTACTTATTTATGGCAAATCTTTGAAAATAAATCCTAAAGAGGCTATATATGTGTGGCGATGGGGATTTCAAAGATCTGAAAAAAATTAGTTTAATAATTTAACATTAAGTCAAAAATCGTTCACATAAAAATACGTACTAGGAAAACTAAAAAAATAAGTAGCCCTAATATAATTAAATTAAAATAAATAAAGTATTGAAATTTTGCTTCAAAAAAGATCTAGTATCCATTACCTTGATAAGTTATTTATATATAGGTATATTTTAAGGTATATTTTAGTATTTTTAATATTGCAAAAAGCGAGGTGCCTTGAAAAACTAATTATCGTACTCCGCGCAGAAAGAGGTAACTTCTCACTATTGTAATATGATTACAGGCTGCGAGGCATTCCAGCTTAGTCCTCAGAGGTGACAACGCACCGGTAGACTTCTGTGTCTGAAGTTGGGTGCAGGTGTCCATGGGCTGCAGTTGCCACGTATGGTGGACTCAAGTTCGATCGTCACATCTCAGTAATAAAAAAAATGTTCGGATTAACGACTATCTACTAGAAGAAAATGAAACGATATATGTGTGATATTAACGCTGGATTGTAATCGCGATAGTATAGTATTTTAATAAGCATTTCTGTAAATAATTAATTATTCTCGTTCTCTTTGATTCAGAGCGTACCTTCACATTAATATGATGAAGCATTTCAAACTTGTCTTTGAAATTCTGAAATGTCTCTGCACTGTCAATACTAAACATAAACTGGTAATAGTTTAATTTCGTAATATCGCGTTGATAGCTGTCTTAATACTAGATAGTTTAGGTTTCAAACTATTACTCGAATGTCATCACAGTTTCTCGGAAACGTCTGAAATTATTCCAATTATTAACAAAGTGCGACGACACTATTTTGAATTATATTAATTGTTTTCGACTATCAATAATGACAAGACTAACTGTTTATCAAAGGTTTACATCGGATAGGTTGTCCGACAAATAGCAGTTTAAAAACAGGTTTCTGCTCTTGTTCGGTTTCATCACAATCTCAAGCAGATCCAGTAATTGGGTCAGAAACCTGTTGTTTTGGATTATGAAACTGCTGATAATATTTTTATTATTACGTACAGTTTGATTAAAATGAATAGGGGTTAAATAAAACTGTATGTGTTTCCGTATTCCTACAAAAAAAAAAAGATTGTTAAAAAGATTTACAATAATGATATGAAAATCCGCGGTCATTCACTAACTGGGTCCTGTCCAGTTCCATCTTGACCTACAATTGTTAATATTTTATTTTGGCTGCAAAAAAGAAGGCGACACCCCCCGCGTTTCGATTGAAACTAATGTTTGTTTCGTCCTAATGAGTTGGAAAATTATACATCTGTATAAAAAGCTTATTTATTTTATTGCTAACTTTTAATGGAAAAATAAGTGGTGGATAAACTGGTGTTTTGTTTCAATTGTGTTTTGTTGACGTCTCCGTGGCACAGTAGCTTAGCGTTAAGAGACGCGGGTTCGAATCCCGCACGGAACAAGTATTTGGATGGCCTAAAAATAATTACTCCGGTTCTGCATGTTCTGCACGATACAGAAGAAAATCGTGTGGACGACTCCCTTTTTTCGCACTAGGATTTTCGAAAAACGAATTATTTAATTACGAGATTTTTTAAAGAAGTAAGGATGAGTGTGTCTGCTGTAACACTCGCAAAATATCTTCCGCCATGTACTCTTTATATTTGTCCCACAATTCATGTGCATTAGATAGCCCGCAAGATGATATGAGAGTTGCATAAAGATCCCTAATTTTGGCTGGTGACTGGCACTGCACAGCTTCCTCCATGGTTTCATCCCCGTTCCCCTCCCCCTTCCTAGATGTGTTCCAAGTATAACAGCGGGGGACTTCAGAATATAACAACGTTTTTGCAAAGGGGTCGGTTTGACAAATTTGAAAGAAGGCTGTTAGTGTATTTTTTGGCGGTGATGCAATTCTTTCTTGGAAATTTCTTTCGTAGAAATATACACGCTCTCCATTTTCTAAGTGCACAGCAAGGTGAGTAACTGTTAGGTGCCTTTCGTGTAAAGGGAAGCCAAGGAGACGCCATGCTGCCTCGTTACTGCTGACATAACGCCCTGCTTGAAAGGTCTGTACTTCATTAACGGGATTTGCCTCACCTTCACCCCTGAGATTAACTTGATATTGCTTGTTCGCTTCCTTTTTTATACACTTACAGATATATTTGATTGCGCGGAGAGAGAGCTACATGCTTCTACATTAATGTGGGCATTAAACATTTTACATAGAATGGGTGAATACGGGACAATCCAGCTGTTATCTAAGATTTCGAACGCTCCAGAGGGAGATTTGATTGTAACTTTCCTGCCAACATCTTCGGGAGCTCTGCGTCTATATAAGGGGTAGTCATTGTTATTGTGCCCTGTTTCTTTTAATAGTAGTTTTATACTGATATTTAATTTCGTGCTCCACATGAACCGTGAATCATATTTCGGATGATGGTATCATAATACAATTCTTTATCTTGCTCGGGATCCGGAATCTCGGCGCTTATTATGTCGTCTATTTGGCTGGGCCGCAACTTCTCTTTAAGCTATATTAGAATGTGGGCATGCGGTAATCCTCTTTTTTGCCATTCAATTGAATACATGAAGCACTGCACCTCTCCGAAAATTTTCCCTTTGTTAATTACATACATTAATTTTTGTACTTTTAATCTAAATACTCTAGCAACTAAATCGTGTCTGTCAGTACTTTTTTGGCCCGGCATTAGCTCCTCGGTTATTTCTTTCCATGTGGGATTGCAAGTAAAAGTAACAAAAAGGTCAAGTCTTACGTAAGTTCGTACATTTGCGAATGCGTCTTGTGTGTACTCATGTAGGTAGCGGGGACTGTTAACGAATGATGAGGGCAGAATTACCATTTTACCTAAATCTCTGGGGTTTACATTGGCGCAGCTTTTTTGATTTAAAGATATATAACGGAGACGTTCACTTTCTACCTTCACATACATGTCTACCTGGATGTCTTAGCCCGGTCTAAGAGGTTAATATCATTTTCTCGCAACATCATATGATACGCATAAAAATCCATACATGATACTTTTTTGTTCACAGTACACCTTTGTTACACCGGGTTAATGAGTCGAATTTGAAAATGATAACCCTCTTGTCCTTTGTAATAAATCAATGGGTATTGCAGAGCGTCATAAAACTTGTGTGTATCGGTTACTCGTTGCAAGGTATCATCACGTGCTCGCAAGACAATGTCTCGTGAAGAAAATTGATCAACACTAATTATGGCTACTATTTCGTTTATCAAAGGTGCATTGTAGCGACTTTCATGCTCTCCTCGAGGGGTCCGATCTGCGTGAATGACGACTATATAATCCTTTTCAGGTAGTTGTTCTAAAGCAGTTTTAAATGTTTTGACTATATATGTTACGTTCATGCAAAAATCTTTGGATTTTGAACACTGTGTCTCTCTCAACTCCCTGGATAAATTGGCAGCGACGGTCTACCTCAATTTCTTCGTCACCCATAAAATATACTTGTAAAAATTTATGCTGATCATTTTCAGCTGAAAAAAGTGAACCTATTCTATGATAAATTTGCCCTTGCACCGTAAATGTAGGCGAAAATCCCGGCATCATTATTTCCCGGTCAACTCCGAAGGACGTCATTTGAAAGCATGAGTTATATTTCCGGATCCTCTTTAAAAAACGCCGTGACTCATTACCATCATATAAAAAGAGAGTTTTCAAAGGTTCTTCTGGTTCCCCAAGTAACGGAAGAGACACTTTGCCATTGGAACAGCACGTGCCTGCGGTCTCATCTTTCCATTTTAAAGCGCTGCAAAATCGACACGCCTTGTTCATCAGTCCGATAACAACTAACCTGTGATTTTTATAATCAATTAACGGATCATAATTGAATGCTGCGTCATTAAAAACCGACCAATTGTTTCTTTGAAAATTTTGTCGACGTTCAGCTTGGAGCTGTGCATTTGCATCTATTCGCGTCTGTTTCTGGTGTTTCAGATGCCCTTATAGTAGATTGACGTTCAGCTTGCTCAATGAGTTTGTCTTGAGTTTCATCAGGTGTTTCCGCGGCTCTTAAGGCGGCCTGACATTCCGCTTGTTCGAGTAGCCTTTGCTGACTTTGAGCAGGTGTTTCAGTAGCTCTTAAAGTAGATTGACGCTCTGCTTGTTCAAGACGCCTTTGCTGACTTTGATCAGGTGTTTCAGTAGCTCTTAAAGTAGATTGACGCTCTGCCTGTTCAAGACGCCTTTGCTGACTTTGATCAGGTGTTTCAGTAGCTCTTAAAGTAGCTTTACGCTCTGCCTGTTCAAGACATCTTCGCTGATTTTGAGAAGGTGTTTCAGAAGCTCTTAAAGTAGCTTGACGCTCTGCCTGTTCAACACGCCTTTCCTGATTTGAGAAGGTGTTTCGGAAGCTCTTAAAGCAGCCTGACGCTCTTTTGTTCAAGACGCCTTTGCTGACGTTGAAAAGGTGTCTCAGATGCTCTAAAAGCAGCCTGACGCTCTGCTTGTTCTTGACTTCTCAGTTCAGCATCTTCTAAAGATTCTAGCGATCGAGCTAATCTTTCCGCTTGTCTTTGAGAAGATACTCTTGAAAGGCTGGACTTAGGGTGAAGTAACAAAAAACCTATTTATAAAAAAAAACGTTAAAATACTTAGAAGGAATTAAATTTCCTTTTAAATATTTTTTTTAAAAGCAAATCCAAAATATCTAAAAGGAATAAATATTCCTCTTAAATATTTTTTTAAAATCAAAACAACAAACATCAAGACACAACACGAATCCGAAAACGATAGCCAAAAAAATCGAATCAACTTAAACCAAATCACAAAACAAATCGCAGAAAACCGAAATCGAAAGCAGTAGTCAATATAAATATAACAAACGAAAAAAGAAGTAAGTGTATAGGTACCGTATACACTATCTATACTATTAATATTCCTTTGAAATATAGTTAAACAACCTAAAACAACGAAAATCAGTTCACGATTCTAAATAAACAAAATCCAAAATCAAAACCAGAGTCTAAATATGTATAAAGGAATACCAACCAAATCAACAAAATCTATCCAAGAAATACACAAATCTGAAAATGAAAGCCAATATGAATCCATTCAACCTTAACCAAATCACAAAGCAAATAACAAAAAACCGAAATCGAAAGCAGGAAGTCGAATAAGCTACGAAATAGAAACAATTTAAGCGTATAGGTACCGTATGCACTGTATTATTTTCCCACGGGAACGAGATGTTTTTCTCGGAAGAAAGTAACCTATGTCACTCTACAGCCACCGAACTATCCCCATACAAAAAATCATGCCATGCCGACGCTCTGTTGCGACGTGAAAGAAAGAAAACAAACAAGCAAACAAACACACTTTCGCATTTATAATATTAGTATGGATAGTATAGATAATACATAGGCCATTGGGCCCTAACCCTCGGTTGCTCGTCGAGCTGGGTGTTACTATGGTCCCTAGCCCAGTGGAATTTTGTCGTTCACATAAGGTCTATCTGTGCGTTTTCATGTGCCTCGCCACTATGGCCGTTCACTTAGAACTTGTAAGTGCCCTCAGCACTGAAGCCTTTGTGGCCAGGCTGGGCCGCTTCGTATCGCGTCACGGTTTGCCGGACCTGATCCGGTCTGATTGCGGAACGAATTATAAGGGCACGGATAGATATTTGAAAGAGGTCGTCGAATTTCTGTCCAGCATCAGGACTTATTTAGGTACTGCAATGTCCAAGAAGGGCATCCAGTGGAAATTCGACCTACCGGCTCGCTCACACTGGGGCGGTATTTTTGAGGCGGTGGTTAAGGTTGCAAAAACGCATCTCCGTTGCGTTATTGGCGAAACTATTTTGACATTGGAGGAGCTTGCCACTGTATTCTGTAAAATTGAGGCGTTACTCAATTCTCGGGCCCTCTGTCCTCTCGTCCCCTCTCGTCAGATCCGAATGAATTGGAGGTTCTAACCCCGGGCCACTTCCTCACTTGCCAGCCGCTTAACGCTCTGCCCGAGTACCCCTTCAGGGAAACAAACTCTTCGTGGTTGAGCAGATTTGACCTGCTGCAACAAAGGAGTCAGAGTTTTGGCACCGATGGTCTCTGGAGTACGTACATCTTTTGCAGCGGCGCGTTAGGTGGTCGGATAAGACGAATCCTCCTCGTGTTGGAGACCTCGTGTTAGTTAAAGAACCTAACGCTTTGCCTTTATATTGGCGCCGTGGGCGCATTGTTAAGTTGTCGTATGGACCAGATGGGGTACCTAGGGTGGCCGAGGTTTTAGTTGGAGATTTGGTCTTGGAACGTGCTGTCGTGAATCTATCCCATTTGCCAATTTACTCACGGGCATAAGTCCTTATGCCCGTGACGGGGGTTTGTTTACGCCAAATCGTGGCATCTTGAAACTTGCAAGGCGCTCGTCCCGGGCGAGGAACCGGTTTGGTGGGTTTCGCGGGGGGGTGGAGCGCTACGGCCGCGCCAGTGGGAAGTCGCAAAATTAGTCTAGAATATTCGATTGTACGCAACGGCCGTATCGATTAGAGGTCGAGAGTTACGTAAAAATCGGTACGTCGCATTACGACGGCCTCTTTTGTGTTGTCTTATTTCGTTAATATACTTGACAACGAGGCTTTCCTTGAGTTTGAGTCACTAATGTAACTTCGATTGCCATTAATTTGTGTAGTATTTTAATATCGTACGAAGGAATTTTACTTTGTCGGTTGAACGCTAAACTTTGTGAGAAGGGAGGACATCGCGTTCTCTTCAATTAGAATTGTGCTAAGTGACGTTGGACTTGAGTTCCGATAATAGCGAACGCCCTCTGGAGTGATTGCACCTTGTGGAGTTGGGCAACGTATGTGGTTCTGCTATCGGATTACATCGGTGACGTCAGGTTACATTACACACCTTCCTACGCCAATCACACATACCATTTACTTGCCCCTGACGGCTACTTGTGGTCGACCCTACCTCCAGAACTCGGTAAGTTTGTGTTTGCTTATCCAGCCCTTATAAATTAATTATCCATAGACCATTGGGCCCTAACCCTCGGTTGCTCGTCGAGTTGGGTTACTATGGGCCCTAGCCCAGTCGACTTTTGTCGAGGCAACTGAGGGCCGTAATACATAGTAAACCGCCGACCTAGCACTAGAAAACTTCAAAATTAAAACTGTTCGCAAAGTTAGAAACCTCTACTTAAAAGATAGTTCTCACCATTTTTGACAATTGTAATTGCTAATATGATTTTTTTTCATTAGTTTAATTCGATATAATTAACATTTTTTTTTCAAATTAAAAATGAAAAATGTCCAAAATTAATCTCGTATTATAGTTCACTGTATCTCGAAAACTTACCATTTTACATTTTAAAACTTAACAATTTTACCTTCATAATTTTTGCATATTTTATCTGTGCCAAATTTCTATTATTATATACAATAGATATTATCTGAAAAGAATGTTATTGAAAAAAAAGCAGATAACGAGATCCACCTATTTAACTCCGACCCATGACCATGGGAAATGTCAGAAAATCTTATTTTCTTTAGTCTACGCTATAACCTACTCGTTTACGCCAGACGAGCAACAAGGGCAGCAGCGTGCGAGACGTCTGTTATTGAAATCGTCAACGCTCCTGCCAAGCGTGGCTTTCCTACATTATTAAGAACCAATGACGAGCAGTGGGATTTTACGCTTCCAGGGACTCATCAAGAATATTAAGACGGCTATACGCGATTCACACTTACTTTTTAGTCTGTTAAAATATTTTAAAAAAAATTAATAGAACTTGGCTTTTTTTATATACTGCTTTGCTTACTAACCAGCCTATTCATGTGATAATTAAAAGTAAACAGAAGGCGCATTTTTTAAAAGGCAGGTATAAACAAAATTGAGAAGAAATTAAGAGAAAAGCTCTTAATTTTTAAGCTTAATTTTTCAGCTCTTAAGCTCTTAAAGATTATTAAAAAAAATAGACAATTGTCGACGTCATCGCTTCAATTGCAGGCATCACTGTAGAAATCTAAAAGCTATAGAATTCGGGATAGTGTCTTCTCTGACTTTACACTATCGGTATAAGGAGAGTAATTCAAACGCCTTTGAAGCTTTAATCGTTGATAAATCGCTCCCGAGGCAGGCTTCGCTTTTGATATTATAATGGTGGATGGATTTCTGTACATTTGTTGAAAGCGTGAAAGCATAAATAATGTTACGCGCCTTAGTCGACGGCACTAGCGCCTAGTTGAAACTCGAACTCTCGGTACCTTGCGCGTGTTTACTTGAATATTCTGGATATTTCTGTGCTAATTTATATAAATAGGCGCTGCAAGATGCGATCGGGGAAGTATTGAATTCGGCGAGACAAGCAAAGCTTCGGAGCGAAATAAAGTGAATTAGTGTGATTAATTATTAGTGTTTTAAGTTTTAATTTGTGTAAAGAAAATTAAAGTGTTATTTTAGGGAATTTTATCGGCAATTTTCATTGTCACGAACCTCAAGCTCGTAACAATTGGTGTCAGAAGTGGGATAAAATCATGCCGATTTTACCTAAGGAGGAAACGGAGGGTGTCCGTACCCGAAGTCAACGCCAGCAGGAGACGGACCAAAGAAGATTTGGTGGTGCAACGACGCAGACGGCGGAGGGTCAGCCGCCGGCTGCAGGCCCGTAAGTACCACCTACATCTGCAGCACCTCACTTAGGTACTCTGATGGTGATGTTGCAGGAGCAGGCTCGCCGACAGGAGGAACAGGTTCGTCGGTTGGAAGAGCAGCTGCGGGGTGGACAGTATGAACAGGCCCGTTGGTTGAAAGAGCAGCAGGAGGAACAGGCTCGCCGACAGGAGGAACAGGCTCGCCAGAAGGTGGAACAGGCACGCCGATTGGAAGAGCAGATGCTCCTCATGAAGGACATTCACGCTACCTTCGGGAAGAAGATAAAGGAGGTGAAGAATAGGGTTGCTCAGCATGACAACCGCGAAAGCTGAAACCCGAATCGACCATGTAAACAATCGGGTTGACAACGTAATGGCTGACATGAAGAAATCACTGGACGAACTCAAACTTGGAGAGGGAGCTAGAGCTCCCGTAGTAGCTACAACACCTTTGTTACGTGGGTTCAAGGTGCCACCGTTCGACGGTACCTCTTCCTGCTCAACCTACAAAATCCAGTTCGAGGCTGTTATGAAGGCGAACGGCTGGAATAAAAGTCAGGCCATGACTGCTCTCACACTAGGCCTGCGCGACCAGGCCTTAACAGTTCTGGAAGCTCTCTGTGAGGAAGTGACTTATGAGCAATTACTTGAGACGTTGGAGGCGAGATATGGTGACGCTCACCTGGAACACGTCTTTCGTGCGCAGCTTAAAGATCGCGTGTAGCGCATCAACGAAAACCTGCAGGAGTGGGCTCTAGAGGTGGAGAAGCTGGTGCGAAAAGCATACCGGTCTGTACCTGCGCTCATTGAAGGGAACCTGGTGCAGACATTCATCGACGGCATCCGCGACCTGGAAGTCAGAGCTGCTGTGAGTCTCGGGCACCACGAGGCTTTTAAGGACGCTTTGGCCCATGCACTGGAGGTGGAAGCCGTGCGGTTAGGGAGGTTGCAGCAGTTACGGTTCGCGGCCACGATAAAGGATACAGCACTAGGTGCTATGGCTGTGGGGAAAGGGGCCATCTTCGATCCAGCTGCCCTAAGCGAACCCTAGAAAGGGAAGGTGAACGATCTCAGAAGGGAAGGGCGGCTAACATCACCGCCCAGCAGCAGAAGGAATACGACTTAACTATCAGATATCGCAGCGGGAAATCTCATGGCAACGCAGATGCATTGTCAAGAAGACCTTGTCCTGAAGATTGCAAACATTGTACTAGGCAAGAGAGTAAGGAAGTGGTATCCGTGAGTATGCTCAGGGCAGACCACCTCAGCAACGACTGGAAGGACAGCTTACAACGAGCACAGCAGGAAG
Source organism: Parnassius apollo (assembly GCA_907164705.1). NCBI lineage: Eukaryota > Metazoa > Arthropoda > Insecta > Lepidoptera > Papilionidae > Parnassius > Parnassius apollo. The sequence goes on along the minus strand of CAJQZP010001558.1, from coordinate 6,686,295 downwards.
ATCCGGACATCAAGCCGATCCTGGAATGGATGAAGGCCAGTGCTCCCAAGCCCAAGTGGGGCGACGTCTCAGCGATGAGTTCGACCACTAAAAGCTATTGGGCCCAGTGGGACAACTTGCTGCTTCAGGATGGAGTTCTGTGCCGTAAATGGAAAATGTTCGGGGGAGACAGCTGTCATTTACAAATGGTTGTCCCTAAAGCTAAAGTACCGGATATTCTACAGCTGTACCATAATGATTATTCAGGAGGCCATCTAGGAGTTAAACGAACTCCACTGAAAATCCGAGAACGGTTTTACTGGGTCCACTGTCGAAACGATGTCGAGGACTGGTGTCGCAAATGTACAAGTTGTGCGGCTGTAAAGGAACCTCAGACTCGTAGTAGAAGTGCATTGAGGTTGTACAATGTTGGTGCACCATGGGAGAGAATAGCCATTGACGTGGCGGGGCCGTTTCCGGAGAGTGAAAGTGGTAACAAGTATTTCATGATTGTGATGGATTACTTTACAAAGTTGCCAGAGGTCTTCGCCATTTCGAATCAAGAAGCTTCAAAAGTTGCAGATAAACTAGTTCAGGAAGTTTTCTGTCGTTTTGGAGTACCTTTAGAGATTCACAGCGATCAAGGAAGGAATTTTGAGTCTCAAATATTCCAGGAAACTTGTCGAGTTATGGGTACTCATAAAACAAGAACGACTTCTTATCACCCGCAATCTGATAGAATGATAGAACGATTAATCAGACATTGGAGAGGTACCTAGCAAAAGTTGTAGACAATCGGCAACGAGATTGGGACAAGCACATACAACCGTTTTTGTTGTCATATCGAATCGCTGTTCACGAAAGTACAGCAGTGACACCAGCTTTCGCAAACTTTGGAAGAGAATTACGGCTGCCTGCAGACCTGATCACCGGGATACCACCTGATGCTCCACGCAGTATAACCGATTATGCAAATGACTTGCGGAACAAAATGAATGACGTTTATGAGCACGTCAGACAATCGGGCCAGCAAATGTCTGAAAAGATGAAAACCCGGTACGACCGCAAAATGAACAACAAAGGGTTCGACGAAGGTTCACTTGTGTGGTTGCACAATCCAGTCCGCAGCAAAGGGAAATCTCCTAAGCTTCAAGCTAAATGTGATGGCCCGTACCGGATTATGACCAGGATCAACGATGTAACCTACCGGATACAGAAAGGCGCAAGAAGGACTCCTAAGTTCGTCCATGTGGATCGCCTGGCGCGTTATTATGGGGCCGATAATGCTCGGGACGATCATGTCTTAGGAGGGGGCAGTGTTACGCGCCTTAGTCGACGGCACTAGCGCCTAGTTGAAACTCGAACTCTCGGTACCTTGCGCGTGTTTACTTAAATATTCTGGATATTTCCGTGCTAATTTATATAAATAGGCGCTGCAAGATGCGATCGGGGAAGTATTGAATTCGGCGAGACAAGCGAAGCTTCGGAGCGAAATAAAGTGAATTAGTGTGATAAATTATAAGTGTTTTAAATTTTAATTTGTGTAAAGAAAATTAAAGTGTTAATTTAGGTAATTTTATCGGCAATTTTTATTGTCACGAACCTCAAGCTCGTAACAATAATAAGGAATAATCCCTATAGTAAGGAAGTTAATGCTTTACTTTTTTATAGTTTTTGGTATATGGTATAACACTTATGTTTACACCTGTGTTTATACTTAATCAAATTAAGTCACTGTCCCACTGCGCCACGGCTCCGTGGTGCCTGAACTAGCTATGACACCGCTAATGACTGCGGGTTTGAATCCCGCACGGAACAAGTATGACCTACAAATAATTGTTCCGGATCTGGATGTTTGTCCTCGCGAAATTAATGTAAGTAAACTGCCCCCACGGTACAGGAGAAAATCCTATTGTGGAAGTAACGTTTAAAAAATGCAGATGTATTGTGATGTGAGGACTAAGAACGAATTCCTAAAAAAGTTCTCCGCTGGTTCTGTGAGAGTGTGGTCCTTACCGGGTCGACCCATCCTATCGTGCTACAGCCGTAATACAGCTGCGGCGTGACTCTGCTACGTACAACGAAATGCCCTCAAAGTATACATAAGCAAGCTTTAAGGGAATACTAGAAAAAAATCATGGCTTTAAATTAAATAGATGGTAATATACACCGGCTAAATACGATGATGCTGCAATGTTATTTAGAACTCCAAAAACGATTTATAAGAAGGAATTAGAGTTTTTGGCTTCGACCGATAAGCATGCTGAATGGCAACGCTGGTTTACATTTCTTTTCCCATTCTCAAATCGCTTAGTCATTCATTACAACCTTAAAAAAATCTTCTTTGGAACATATTATATTGTCTCCTTGTAACAATATTTGCCACAATTGCCACGCACGTATTGAATGACATGGTGCATTGGATTCACCGCCAATAGACGGCAATGCAAAATGTATTGCGTATTTCATCTTAATAAAGACAGGAATAAAAATTTTTGAATAAAATTTTAATTTAGTCTTACTTGTAATAAAAAAAAACTATATTCCTGAACTGAACACTTAAAAGTTTAAGACTACTAAAGTTCTATACCCTTAAGCCATTAGAAAGGATTAAATTTTGAAAATCGATACCAGTAACCATTAATCAAATTACATGACAATGAGTTGGGATTTATTGACTTAATAGCATTAAAAAAATTCTAAAATCCTAAATTCCAAGAAGAATTTAATTGGATTCCGTGAACGCCCTGAAAATGAATTCTATTAACACTTAATCCTTGAATAAAATAACATTGTAATTTTAACTGAATAACGCTAGTATTTCATCGTGTTTTTTATTACCACATTACATTTTACTAAATCGCTTTCGAGGACATCTGTTCAGGTCGAATTTAGTGATTTAGTGATTTAGAATTCGCTATCATATTAATCAGCGTAATGAATAAAGGCAAACCTTTCAAGGTTGCCTGGCAGTTGTTTCATTATCAGGCATCTTGAAAATAGCGAGAAATAAAATAAATATGTCATAAACACACTACGGGCTTACAGGTAGAAAAAAGATACAACAGAGCTGAATCACATTAAGGATGTCCAGCGGGTAGATTTGAAACTTTTCACTGAAAACTATTTCAAAACGACACTGAATCAAAACAACTCCGAATAACATTTTTCTACAGCACTGCAAGCGAAACGTGCCGAATACACCTTGTAACGTTGCACGTACATGTATGCATAATTATAATTAAACGGTTTATTAAACATTAAATAAACATTTAATAAACTAAATAAAAGTAAAATAAAAGTTATTAACAAAAATAATTCTATAATTAACTTAGGTATCCTATTAATAAAACAAATCAGTAAACTAAAAGAACGAATTAAATAATAAATCAAATATTAAAATATTGTATTTCGAACAAACACTCTGACGCTTCGTTACTCTATGCGCTTTGCAACTCTCGCGTCAGAGTTTTACCCGGCCGGTATCATTCCACGGCGCCGCGCTCCCAGTGATTCTCCGCCCGAGCGCCCTGGGAGGCGCACACTACCACTGCAGCCGCGTTCACAAGCTCTGCTTTGTGTCCTCGTACGCGCTTGCAAATTTTAATCCCATTTTGGAAAAAGTTTAAAATAATATAATAATTCCGGCACTGTGGCCGTATAGTTTTTTCGTTAATTCTCGTCACCGAGACCTCCGTATCGTCTTGCACCCCGTAAGGGGTGCAATTTTACGACTACAACCGTGGCGGTCGTCATTCTTAAGAGTCCTTCTTAAAAAAATTAAAATACGCAACTAATGTGTACTCGAACAATTAAATAAAACAACAACAAGATAATAATAATATGCCTAAGAATTAAAATAAAAAACAATTGATTGAATAATTTAAAATACTATCAACGCATGCGTGACTCAACTGAACTAGGGTTCTGCAGCAACAATAGGGAATAGTTACAATTCATAAAATTTCAATAATAATAATATCACAGAAAAAAAAAACCACGAGAAAAAAAACCTACTGCAGAATAGAATAGTAATACCTCGGAACAATATTAAATTTACCCTATCACAGATTACACAGTGACCACTCTGCACGCTAACTACTCTGTACAATGATAGAACGTAAACAACATAGGTAGTGCACGGCATAGAGTGATTACGAAAAGTTATTCGAAACTAAACAAATTCTTAGTTAGGGATTAAAGTTTATGATCTCTCAAATAATACAAGTAAATAAATAAATCAATTGAAATTCAATAAAATTCCTAAAACAAACACAATAATGAAATTCGTACACATTAGTTGCTGCAACCAAAAAACAAAAAAACAAAAACGTTTCACAAACACAAAACGACACAAACACCAACTACTCCTACGCAGTGAAACCAGATCTTTTTTACCACGTTTATGGGCGCCAGTGATACGGTTGGCGTTTAAAATAAAGGCAACAACCAGTCATAAAAAAAAATTATATATTGGCAAAAGAAAAGGTCGTGGGCGTGGTTCCGATAATTTAAAAAAAAATGCCCGTCTGGCTTCACTGGCAGGGTCAGGTACTCCCCTATGTGGCCGCGAGGTGGTCGAGCAGGGCCGGGGGGTTGGACTGTTCACGGGGAGCGCCGTGGGCAGCTGGCTGTGGCGGTGGCGGCGTCGAGGGGGAGGCCTAGGCCCTCTTAAGAAGGACGACCGCCACGGTTGTAGTCGTAAAATTGCACCCCTTACTGGGTGCAAGACGATACGGAGGTCTCGGTGACGAGAATTAACGAAAAAACTATACGGCCACAGTGCCGGAATTATTATATTATTTTAAACTTTTTTCCAAAATGGGATTAAAATTTGCAAGCGCGTACGGCTATACGGCCACAGTGCCGGAATTATTATATTATTTTAAACTTTTTTCCAAAAATGGGATTAAAATTTGCAAGCGCGTACGAGGACACAAAGCAGAGCTTGTGAACGCGGCTGCAGTGGTAGTGTGCGCCTCCCGTGGGCGTGGTTCCGATAATTTAAAAAAAAAAGTGCCCGTCTGGCTTCACTGGCAGGGTCAGGTACTCCCCTATGTGGCCGCGAGGTGGTCGAGCAGGGCCGGGGGGTTGGACTGTTCACGGGGAGCGCCGTGCTCAGCTGGCTGTGGCGGTGGCGGCGTCGAGGGGAGGCCTAGGCCCTCTTAAGAAGGACGACCGCCACGGTTGTAGTCGTAAAATTGCACCCCTTACGGGGTGCAAGACGATACGGAGGTCTCGGTGACGAGAATTAACGAAAAAACTATACGGCCACAGTGCCGGAATTATTATATTATTTTAAACTTTTTCCAAAATGGGATTAAAATTTGCAAGCGCGTACGAGGACACAAAGCAGAGCTTGTGAACGCGGCTGCAGTGGTAGTGTGCGCCGCCCCACGTTGGGCGCCAGTGTGGCGGTCGGGGTTTAAAATAAGGCAACAACCAGTCAAAAAAAAATTATATATTGGTAAAAGAAAAGGTCGTGGGCGTGGTTCCGATAATTTAAAAAAAAATGCCCGTCTGGCTTCACTGGCAGGGTCAGGTACTCCCCTATGTGGCCGCGAGGTGGTCGAGCAGGGCCGGGGGGGTTGGACTGTTCACGGGGAGCGCCGTGGGCAGCTGGCTGTGGCGGTGGCGGCGTCGAGGGGAGGCCTAGGCACTCTTAAGAAGGACGACCGCCACGGTTGTAGTCGTAAAATTGCACCCCTTACGGGGTGCAAGACGATACGGAGGTCTCGGTGACGAGAATTAACGAAAAAACTATACGGCCACAGTGCCGGAATTATTATATTATTTTAAACTTTTTCCAAAATGGGATTAAAATTTGCAAGCGCGTACGAGGACACAAAGCAGAGCTTGTGAACGCGGCTGCAGTGGTAGTGTGCGCCTCCCAGGGCGCTCGGGCGGAGAATCACTGGGAGCGCGGCGCCGTGGAATGATACCGGCCGGGTAAAACTCTGACGCGAGAGTTGCAAAGCGCATAGAGTAACGAAGCGTCAGAGTGTTTGTTCGAAATACAATATTTTAATATTTGATTTATTATTTAATTCGTTCTTTTAGTTTACTGATTTGTTTTATTAATAGGATACCTAAGTTAATTATAGAATTATTTTTGTTAATAACTTTTATTTTATTTTTATTTAGTTTATTAAATGTTTATTTAATTTTTAATAAACCGTTTAATTATAATTATGCATACATGAACGTGCAACGTTACAACCTATGTATAATTTTTTCCTTTATGACCAAAGTGGTGAACTCGACGTAATATGAACACGCAACCTGCAGCCATTGGACCACTTTATCTTCGGTAACTTCAACTACAATGTACGTAAACGTCTTCAATAACGCCTTCTAGTCGCTTTTGGGCAGGCCAGCCTAGCTTTACAAGGTTAAGTGTATTTTTTGTATCTTTTGACATCACACATCTACTTTTAAATTTACTTTGAAGAATTTTATTTTTACATTTCAATGTCGTGTGTTTGTCAAATAAATATTGTTGCGCGCCTAAATTGACGTCTGGCACTAGCGCCATCTAGTGTCGGGTAACAAAGCGAGGAGAGCTTTCCAAAAAATAACGTGACTAATCTTTCAACCAACAGCACCATCTAGTATCGAATTGAAGAAATAAGCTTTCTAGAAGCCCCCACACTAGAACTTTCGGCGCCTGGTCGGTTGGTGCGCGTATTTACTTGAATATTCTGGATGTTTCGGTGGAAAAAGTGTATTTAAACCCGCTGCATGCCACAATCGAAGCAGTATTGAATTTGGCGAGACAAGCGAAGCTTCGGAGCGAAATAAAGTGAATCATTGTGATTAATTATTCACGTAAATTTTGGTAATTCAATCGGCACCTTTTATTGTCACGAACTTTAAGCTCGTAACAATTGGTGTCAGAAGTGGGATGAAATCATGCCGATTTTACTTAAGGACGAGATGCAGGGTGTCCGTACCCGAAGTCAACGCCAGCAGGAGACGGAACAGAGACAATTTGGTGGTGCAACGCCGCAGATGTCAGAGGGCCAAGTGCCAGCCTCTGCGCCTTGCACGTCAACAGCTCCTACACCTGCAGCACCTGACTTAGGTGCTCTGATGTTGATGCTGCAGGAACAGGCCCTTCGACAGGAGGAGCTGGCCCGCCGACAGGAGGAACAGGACCGTTGGTTGAAAGAGCAGCAGGAGGAACAGGCCCGCCGACAGCAGAAGAGCAGATGCTCCTCGTAAAGGACATTCACGCTAACTTCGGGAAAGAGATAAGGGAGGTGAAGGTTAGAGTTGCTCAACATGACAACCGCCTGTCGGAAGCTGAACCCCAAATCAAGGAAGCTAAAACTCAAAACGACCAAGTGAACAAACGGGTTGACAACGTGATGGCTGACGTAAAGAAAACGCTGGACGACCTCAAACTGGGGGATGGAACTACAGCTCCCGTAGTAGCTACTACACCTTCGCTACGTGGGATTAAGGTGCCACCGTTCGAAGGGACTTCTTCGTGGTCAGCCTACAAAATCCAGTTCGAGGCTGTAATGAAGGCGAACGGCTGGAATAAAAGTCAGGCCATGACTGCTCTCAAACTAGGCCTGCGCGACTAGGCCTTAATAGTTCTGGAAGCTCTCGGTGAGGAAGTGACTTATGAGCAAATCCTTGAGGCATTGGGGACGAGATATGGCGAGGCTCACCTGGAACACGTCTTTCGTGCGCAGCTTAAAGATCGCGTGCAGCGCATCAACGAAAACCTGCAGCAGTGGGCTCTAGAGGTGGAGAAGCTGGTGCGAAAAGCATACCGGTCTGTACCTGAGCTCATTGAAGGGTGCAGACATTCATCGACGGCATCCGCGAACTGGAAGTCAGAGCTGCTGTGAGGCTCGGGCACCACGAGACGCTTAAGGACGCCTTATCCCATGCACTGAAGGTGGAAGCCGTGCGGCAGGATCATCGTTCCCATCGCGTCCGGGAGGTTGCAGCAGCTACAGTTCACGACCGACCGAACCGAACAAAAGATAAAGCCCTAGGTGCTATGGCTGTCGGGAAAAGGGCCATCTTCGATCCAGCTGCCCTAAGCGAACCCTAGAAAGGGAACGTGAACGATTTTAGGAGGGTAGTGCGGCCAACAGCACCGCTCAGCAGCAGGGAAACGAGTAAAAGCCAGAACTGCGGGGCGGGTGCTGGCTGATGTTAAAAGAGCCCCAAAGATCTTGATCTCACAAACCCATGATGGGAACAGTCTAATCATCAAGGGCGAGGTCAACGGAATGCCGTGTAAACTGACCATAGACACTGGAGCCTCTCGTACGGTTGTTAGTTCCCAACTTATAAGTCAGTTCCTTGGGGACTCCGCCTACAACCGAGAACGCATTAATTTGGTAACAGCCACCGGTCAGCGTAACCCGTCCGTGGAGAGATGGAGGGAGTTGAAGCTGGCAAGTGTCTGCATAATGTCATCGTGGCTGATATACGGACGACTGCATCCTGGGCCTAGACTTTATGAGGAATAACTGTTGTGAGATCGACGTTAAGCAAGGTGTTTTGACATGTGGACAGGAGGAACTTTTTATGGAAGGTGCGTTACCAGGGAACGTGTACAGCATTAAGAAGATTGTTCTTCCGCCGAGATCGGAAACAATTGTGCCGGTTAGTCTTCCTCGAAACGCTGGGCCAGCTCACCGTTGTGTACTTGTGGAAAGGGTAAACAATGACCTTCCATGGAAAGTAGCTCGAACCTTGGTCGGATCCACTGACATCTCAGGAGTACGTGTGCTGAACCTTTGTGACCGGGAACAGATTATAGAAAAAGGCACGCTGGTTGGTACTTGTGAAGAAGTGGATTGGTTATCTCGGTGCCAATATCTATCGAGTGAGACCCCCAGCAAGGATGCACAAACGAGAGTGACCACACTTTTGGAAGACTGTCGCAGCGTTCTCTCCCCGAATGAAATGGTCAAGGCGAAGGAGTTGTTACTCAAGTATGCCGATGTATTCTCATCAAACGATGCTGACATAGGAAAGACTGGCTTAGTAAACATTGGCAAAATAAACACAGGAGAAGAATTGCCTATCCGTCAGCGGTCAAGAAGATTGCCGGTAGCACGTGAAAAGGAAGTGGAAACCATGATTGAAGGAATGGTGAAGGATGATGTTATTGAACCTTTCTCTAGTCCATGGTGTTCACCCTTGGTGCTGGTAAAGAAGAAGGATGGCGGCATGCGGTTTTGTGTTGACTACCGCCGTCTGAATGACGTTACGAAGAAGGACAGCTATCCATTGCCAAGAATTGATGACACGCTGGACATGCTTACAGGAGTAAAGTGGTTTAGCACGCTGGATCTAAAAAGTGGCTACTCGCAAGTTGAAATTGACCCTAAGGACAAGGAGAAAACTGAGTTCTCGATGGGAAAGGGTCTGTGGGTGGCAATTTAAAGAAATGCCGTTTGGGTTGTGCAATGCTCCAGCAACGTTTGAAAGGCTGATGGAACTTGTACTTACCGGGCTAATTGGCGATGCCTGTCTGGTATACTTGGATGCCATCATCATCGTAGGCCGTACGTTTGAAAAACACCTTCAAAACCTAGAACACGTGGTCATGAAGACTCAGAGTGCCAACCTCAAGTTGAGTCCGAAGAAATGTTCACTATTCAAACGGCAAGTTAACTTTTTTGGGGTATGTAGTATCGGAAGAAGGTATACGCACGGATCCGGAGAAAATCGCCGCTGTCAAAGATTGGCCGGTTCCAAAAGACAAGACGCAGGTTAGAACATTTTTGGGTTTGTGCTCCTATTACCGGCGATTTGTGAAGATTTTTGCAGATATAGCCAAACCTCTGCATAAGCTAACCGAAGAGAAGCGACATTTCTGCTGGGATGAAAGTTGTAATATCGCATTCCAGGAGCTCAAGGACCATCTGTGCAAAACACCTATTTTGGGATACCCTGATGCAAGCAAAGAATTTATACTTGACACAGACGCAACTCATACAGGACTCGGCGGTATGTTGTGTCAACGGAACGGTGATCGAGAGATTGTGATAGCGTAGTTCAGCAAGTCGTTGTCACAACCGGAAAGGAACTATTGTGTCACAAGACGCGAATTGCTATCTGTAGTAAAGTCGTTGCAGAAATTTCACTTACGAACTGACCATGCTGCACTAAAATGGCTATTACAGTTTAAAAATCCAGAAGGACAAGTTGCGAGGTGGATTGAACTACTGCAGGAATGCGACTTTGAGATCGAACATCGCAGCGGGAAATCTCACGGCAACGCATATGCATTGTCAAGAAGACCTTGTCTTGATGATTGCAACCATTGTACTGGGCAAGAGAGTAAGGAAGTGGTATCCGTGGGGATGCTCAGGAGAGACCACCTCAGCAACGAGTGGAACAGGAGGGTGGACAGCTTACTACATGCACAGCAGGAAGATCCAGACATCAAGCCGATTCTGGAATGGATGAAGGCCAGTGCTCCCAAGCCCAAGTGTAGCGACGTCTCGGCGATGAGTTCGACCACTAAAAGCTATTGGGCCCAATCGGACAGTGTGCTGCTTCAGGATGGATTTCTGTGCTGTAAATGGGAAAATATTCGGAGAGACGGCTGTCATTTGCAAATGGTCGTCCCTAAAACTAGGGTACCGGATGTTCTACAGCTGTACCATAATGATTATTCAGGAGGTCATCTGCGAGTTAACCGAACTCTACTGAAGATCCGAGAACGGTTTTACTGGGTCCACTGCCGAAACGATTTTGAGGACTGGTGTCGCAAATGTACAAGTTGTGCGGCTGTAAAGGGACTTCAGACACGTAGTAGAGGTGCATTGAAGTTGTATATATTTGGTGCACCATGGGAGAGAATAGCCATTGACGTGGCGGGGCCGTTTCCGGAGAGTGAAAGTGGTAACAAGTATTTCGTGGTTGTGATGGATTACTTCACTAAGTGGCCAGAGGTCTTCGCCATTTTGAATCAAGAAGCTTCAAAAGTTGCAGATAAACTAGTTCAGGAAGTCTTCTGTCGTTTTGGAGTACCTTTAGAGATTTACAGCGAAAATTTACAGGAAGGAATTTTGAGTCTCAAATATTCTAGGAAACTTGGCGAGTTATGGGTACTCATAAAACAAGAACGACTTCTTATCACCCGCAATCTGATGGAATGTTAGAACGATTTAATCAGACATTGGAGAGGTACCTAGCAAAAGTTGTAGACAATCGGCAACGAGATTGAGACAAGCATCTATTATAAATTGTCTTTGTTATTGTTGAGCTGTGGCTCACTGCTGAACTTACACATCCTTGTTAATATTTGATTCTTACATAACTATTTTACTTACGTATGATAAAAAATTGAGTTATTGAAAAGAAAATTTCTTTAAAATCATTGTAATTGAAAACTAGATGTAAGAAAAAAAGAGACGAACAAAAATCTATAGGATTTAGCACGCTTGAGAATGGGATAGAATACATTATGCACTAGCTGTTACCCGCGGCTTCGCACATCATATATAACCGTTTTTGTTGTCATATCGAAGCGCTGTTCACGATAGTACATCAGTGAAACCAGCTTTCGCAAACTTTGGAAGAGAATTACGGCTGCCTGCAGACCTGATCACCGGGATACAACCTGATGCCCCACGCAGTATAACGGATTATGCAAATGACTTGCGGAACAAAATGAATGACATTTATGAGCACGTCAGACAATCGGGCCAGCAAATGTCCGAAAAGATGAAAACCCGGTATGACCGAAAAATGAACAACAAAGGGTTCGACGAAGGTTCACTAGTGTGGTTGCACAATCCAGTCCACAGCAAAGGGAAATCTCCTAAGCTTCAAGCTAAATGGGACGGCCCGTACTGGATTGTGACCTAGATCAACGATGTAACCTACCGGATACAGAAAGGCGCAAGAGGGACTCCTATGATCGTCCATGTGGATCGCCTGGAGCGTTATTATGTGGCCGATAATGTTCTGGATGAGCATGCCTTAGTAGGGGGCAGTGTTGCGTTCACGTCTGGCACTAGCGCCATCTAGTGTCTTGTAACAGAGCGAGGAGAGCTTTCCAGAAAATGACATGACAAATCTTTCAACAAACAGCGCCATCTAGTATCGAATTGAAGAACTAAGCTTTCTAGAAGCCTTCACACTCGAACTTTCGGCGCTTGATCGGTTGTCGCGCGTATTTACTTGAATATTCTGGATGTTTAAGTGGGAAAAAGTGTATTTAAACCCGCTGTATGCTACGATCGAAGCAGTATTGAATTTGGCGAGACAAGCGAAGTTTCGGAGCGAAATAAAGTGAATCGTGTGATTAATTATTATTGTAAATTTTGGTAATTCAATCGGCAGTTTTTATTGTCACGAACCTTAAGCTCGTAACAATATGTTTCATTCTTTCTTTTCTTTTTCTTTCAGTTGCTGAAACGCCTCCGTTTTCTTCAAACTACTTGCTACGCTACTGAGCTTCTAAGCCTTCTCTGTCGCCCGCTGCTTTACCTTACTCTCTGCAGATTGCTAGCCTTCATACTGACTCATCGCAGACTACAAAGCAACTTATAGCGCTCACATTTTTGTAGACTACTGGGCAACACCATTGAGCTTCGGTCTTAGCACGTGGAGGGTGATGTGGTGCTGTCCTTACGTCACAAGCGAAACGTGTCGAAGCCATGAATCACGCTATCGAAATTTCCGTACCATTATGGTATTATATAAACTGGTCCATATTATATTGATCGTTAACCACTTACGGCTTAAGTACATTGCGTGTCGTAAAATTTTCCCTCATTCCTACATGATCAAACTATAAAACTTCATCATTACATACGTAGTTTAGTACATTAGTATAAATATTACCTAATAAAATTTCTTTGACATAATATGCCTCCTAATTTTACAGTACTTGTCGCATTGACCATGTATTGCTATTGTTTGATTGGGACATAAAAAGTGGCGCTAGTTATACAAGTTTTCTAAATAAATAAGACAGAAGCTCGCGTGACGTAGCATGTGCGAGAACAGTTTATGATGCGATACCAATTGAAAACTAATAAACTGTATGTAAGACCTCACACTACCTAAGTTACTCGTAACTTATGCCAACTTAAAGATATTTTAGAATTTGTTTAAAGAACAGTACAGATATATTATTTTAAAATAAAGTTTGTGCTTTATGTTATCAAAAGAAATATGAGACAAGAAACTATAGGATTTATTGCGTTGTAAAAAGGACCTAATAAATTGATTTATTCTTCAAAATATTTAATTTAAATGACGTTACTTGGATGAGCGATCGATTCCTTTCATTATGCAATGTATGAGCATATGAAACTTCTTAGTTCAAGGATGATGTATCGGCAGATTTTCTAATTTTATTACTCGATCCATCACCTTCAGGCTTTTACTTAAATATACACGACTCGTATTCCCGACTCGGGGATTTTTTAATATTATCTATATTTAGTATTTTCGCATAATAACACTGCTTACTTATTTAATGTAATGTATTCATAATCAGATGACTTATTTAATTATATTTTATGCGACATTGATTTGTATTTTCGGTTCTGTTAATTCCGTCCGACTTTTAAACAATTTTGATATTAATTTGTAATTTCTTATAAACCCAAACAGACAGACTGACAGACAAAAATTTTAAAAATGTGTTTCCTGTCTAGATGTTATGCAAATAACACCTTAAGATCAATACAAGACAGTTATTTCAATATTATATAAGAGATATCAAAAGTGCTTTGGGAGAATGGAATTCAATGACAAAACAGAAAGAAAATATAATTTATTACTTCTTATTATCCCACATCAGGAAATTTTGATACATTATGACACTACAGAATTTAAATTATTACTTTTTGTACAATATTATTAAACAAATAGAAGCTTACATATTTTATAACTGTACTCATTTTGTAATGTTTTGTAAAATTAAAATAAGTAGGTAACTAAACCTACTTCTTTAAAAATTTTGTTGACAAAACTCAAAATCTTAGTGAAATAAATTAAAGTTCATGAAATTAGTTTCAAATAACACAATGATAATGGACAATAATTTAAGGCGTATCAGATATTAAACGCATTTGAGCATTGTCCTTGCGACCTATAGTCAGGAAATTGAATTCGATACATCGTAGGCGGCTCTATTGCAATACTATTTGGCAGCAATAGTTAACGTGAGGCACAACATAGCCATTGCGTAGTTAAATACATATTTATTATACGAGCATAGCACAAGCGTTCGTAGATTTTGTAATTGCAACACTGTTAAAGATTCAAAAAAAAAAAAGTATGTTTTAACACAGATTGTAAGCCATATTAAAAAAACATCCAAACAGTCTTCATGGCTACTATATTAAAAAGAAAAAAGTGTCAAATATGTCAGTAAGGTGCAGCCGGAACTTTACCTGGCAACTTTCATTTTATGACGCCAATAAACTGTCGCAGCAACTACCGACTGGCTGAGGCCATTTTTACTTTTACTTGAAAGCATGGGAATTGTTATATTGTTAAAGTAAATAGAAATAGAAATTTTCAAAAGGTTTATTATTTCATAACGTTTTGCTCGACAATGTTGACGCTTTTTAAATACAAAAGTACGTGGCAAGGGCTCTAAGAATATTGATTACGGCTGCAGCACAAATTCATTTTAATATATTACTTATTTCTTTATATATTAATGCACAAAGTATTCCATATGGCGGACTTAATGCCGTGGAGCATTCCCTTCCAGTCAACCATTAATTCCATTCGCCGTGTTGCGAAAGAGTAAGATAAGTAACTAGTACGGTGTAAAGGTCAGTGATCACCTTAAGATTACCCGAATAACAAAGATAATTGAAAAGAGTGCAAAATATTCCAAAATATCTGAGTGACGGATAGGCAGTCAATTTAGCCAAACACGAGAAGAAGATACCTTATGAAGTTTACGCTTGAACGTAGTGCTCCGCCGTGAATTACCTCACAGGAAAGGTATTTACCATAGTAGCCACGCGTGCCAGGTGGGTTGTCTGCTAGAAATGGTGCTTAAGCATAAACACTAACAATGCAACTACTACTACACCAACTTAACAAACTCAGAATTAAAAACAAAACTAAGTCACTCAATGGGTAACGAAAAGAGCTATGTGCGTGGTATCTCCAAGATTCGTAGCCTTTTAAGTATACCGTGGTCACATCTATTGAGTAGAAATACCACTGAAGTAGACGTGTCATACAGTGAATATTGCGCTAAGGCAAATGTAACGAAGCCTGAAGTTTAGTTTAGCCAGGTGGCGCGTATTGGCATGTTCATGCTGATTATGAAAATAAATTCTATTCCAGAGTAAAATAAATGCTAGTTTCAGAAGTAGATAATAAATATTTTAAGAGGTATCATTTAATTTAAAGGTGACAGCACTGGTGATGTTCTTTACACCGGCCAAGCCAATATTTCTCGGGAAAACATCTCCGAGTGCCGAGACAAACTTGTGTCTGAACTCGACTTCAGAGACTCTTTGCTGAACAGAGTTTGCTGAGCGACTAAATCTAGTGCAACCCCCAGAAGATACAAGTTTGCGCGTTAACCGCTAAAAAGAACCTCTTCGTCGTATCTCCTTAGTTTGAAGGCACTCCCCTTGTTGCCTCAGCCAGTATCGGAATCCTTGGCGTCGACATATCGTGTAACGTGCAGATTCGTGGTCACTTGGAAGAGAGGGCCAAATTGGCCTCTAAAAAGCTTGGCGTGCTCAGCAGAGGGGGCAAGTTTTTCATGCCGGCACACCGCCTGCAACTTTATAAGGCGCAGGTTCGGCCGCACATGGAATACTGTTCCCATCTCTGGGCTGGGGCTCCCCAGTACCAGCTCCTTCCACTTGACCGCATCCAGCGCAGAGCGGCTCGAATCGTAGACGACCGAGTGCTTTCCGATCGGCTCGATTCACTGGCACTGCGAAGAGATGTTGCATCTATTTGCATTTTCTTTCGCATATACCATGGAGAGTGCTCTGAGGAATTGTTCGGATTAATCCCAGCCGCCAAATTTCGTGAACGCACTACGCGGCAAACGTCCCGATACCATCCACACCATCTGGATGCTTGGCGGTCCACCACTGTACGTTTCACGAGGAGTTTTCTTCTGCGTACAACCTCTCTGTGGAATAGTTTACCACGAGCGATTTTTCCGGACCGATACGACCTGGGGACCTTCAAGAAAAGAGCTTACTCCTTTCTAAAGGGCCGAAAACGCACCTGCAATTCCCCTGGTGTTGCGGTTGATCATGGGTGGCGGTAGTCACTTAACATCAGGTGAGCCGCATGCTCGTTTGCCCCCTCTTCTATAAAAAAAAAGGTTGGGTTTAAAATTCTTCATATAGGTTTTATCAAACTTACCGTTCCTAAATCAGTGGTTGTGAGCTATAATTGTATTGAAACGATTCAAATCCCACGCAAGGCATTAAATTGGCTCTTTTATTTCTACGTGCAGCCTTCCATGGTCACTATGAAATATTCTGAAAACATCAAATGCGTTCGAAGCTTTAATCATAGTAAAACCGCCGACCTAGCACTAGTACTTTAAATTAAAACTGTTCGCAAAGTTATAAATCTCTACTTAAATGATAGTTCCCACCATTTTTGACAATTGTAATTGCTAATATGATTTTTTTCCTTAGATTAATGCGATATAATTAACATTTATTTATCTTTTCAAATTAACAATGAAAAATGTCTATAATTAGGGTCCTAATTTTGCTTTGCAGTTTGCTGTATCTTAAAAACTTATCATTTTAGATTTCAAAACTTTAAAATTTTATCTTCACGTATTTGCATATTATAACTGTGCCAAATTTCAACTATTATCTACAAGAAATATTATCTGAAAAAATGTTACTGACAAAAACAGATGACAAGATCCACCTATTTAACTCAGAAAATTATTAAAGTTACAACCCCCATGACCATGGGAAATGTCAGAAAATCTTATGTCTTTTGCTTTAGTCTGCGTTATAACCTTCTCGTTCACACCAGACGAGCAGCAAGGGCAGCAGCGTGCGAGACGTTTGTTACTGAAATCGTCAACGCTCCTGCCAAGCGTGGCCTACAGTAGACCAATGACCAGCAGTGGGCTTTTACGCTTCCAGCGACTCGTAAAGAATATGAAGAAGACTATACGCGATTCACACTTACTTTTAGTGTGTTAAAATTAATCGTCTTAAAAAGAATTAATACAACCTGCTTTTTTTACTAACTGTTTTGCTTATTAACCAGCCCGTTCCTGTGCTGAGTAAAAATAAACTTTGGGCGCACTTTCGACAAAGCAAGTATAAATAAATTAATAATAATAATTATAATAATTTTTATTTCATTTTTAAACACATGTTTACATAGAGGAACAAATATGATTACAATAAAGGAAAGTAACAATAAGTCTTATAAAAATAACATGCAATAATAAAAATTAAAACTATGTGTAGATTAATAATGTAGAATCTACAAAAGAAAAATTGAAAACTCAAGTTTATAATATTAGCTACCTGTCTGAACTACCTGTGTTTCAGACCATCACTTTCACTATGGGTTTTATAATATAGGACACAATATATTTTAAATAATTAAACTATATTACACAATAAATAAAACAACTAAATAACAATTATTTTTAACCTATAATTAATACAGAGTTATTTTAGAATTTCCAGCAACTTCTCTGTGTCTTCTTAATTTAATTTATTCAGAAATACCCTTACAATTATATTACATTTCTTATAAATAATATAATTCTTAAAAAAATCGAAAAGAAATTTAGAGAAAAGCTCTTAATTTTTAAGCTTTTTA
Source organism: Parnassius apollo (assembly GCA_907164705.1). Taxonomy (NCBI): domain Eukaryota; kingdom Metazoa; phylum Arthropoda; class Insecta; order Lepidoptera; family Papilionidae; genus Parnassius; species Parnassius apollo. The sequence goes on along the minus strand of CAJQZP010001558.1, from coordinate 6,668,514 downwards.
AGCTCTTAAAGATTATAAACGATAAAGAAACAGAATTGTTGACGTCATCTTTTCAATTTTTAGGCATGATTGTAGGAATCTAAAAGCTACAGAAATCGAGAGTGTAGTCTTCTCTGACTTTACACTATCGGTATAAGCAGAATAATTCAAATGCCTTTGAAGCTTTAATCGTTGATAAATCGCTCCCGAGGCAGGCTTCGCTTTTGATATTATAATGGTGGATGGATTTCTGTACATTTGTTGAAAACGTGAAGCAAAAATAATAAGGAATAATCCCTGTGGTAAGGAAGTTAAAGCTTTACTTTTTTATAGTTATTACTAGGTGGGATAACACTTACACCTATTTTAATACTCAACCAAATTAAGTCACTGCGCCACTGCGGCACAGTTCCGTGGTGCCTGGGCTAGCAATGAGCAGCGCTAAAGACCGCGGGTTTGAATTCCGCACGAAACAAGTATGACCCACAAATAATTGCTCCGGATCTGGATGTTTGTCCTTGTAAAATTAATGTAAGTAAACTGCCCCCACGGTACAGGAGAAAATTATATTGTGAAGGTAACGTTTAAAAAATGCAGATGCATTGTGATTCTTGAGGACTGAGAATGAATGCGAATAAAAGTTCTCCAGTTCTCTACACTCACCATTTCAAACACAACAGCAACAGTTGGTTCTGTGAGAACGTGGTCCTTCCCCGGTTGAGCCGATCTATCGTGCTACAGCTGTAATACAGCTGCGGCGTGGCTCTGCTACATAAAATGAAATGCCCTTTAAGTATACATAATCAAGCTCTAAGGAAATACCACAAAATGTCACGGCTTTAAATTAAAAAGATGGTAATATACACCGGCCAAATACGATGATGCTGCAATGTTATTTGGAACTCAAAAACGATTTATAAAATGGAGTTAGAGTTTTTGACTTCGATCGATAAGCATGCTGAATGGCAATGCGATTTACATTTCGTTTACCTTTCTCAAATCATTCAGTCATTCATTACAAACTTACAAAACTCTTCTGCTGTACATTTGCCCCCCAATAGATTGTCTCCTTGTAGCAATATATGCCCTAATTGCCACGCACGTACTGAATGACATGATGCATTGGATTCACCGCCACTAGACGGCGATGCAAAATGTATTGCGTATTTTATCTTAATAAAGACAGTAACGGTATTATTTTTGAATAAAATTTTAATTTAGTCTTACTTGTAATAAAAAAAACTATATTCCTGAACTGAACACTTACAAGTTTAAGACTACTTCAGTTCTATACCCTTAAGTCATGAGAAAGGATTAAATTTTGAAAATTTGTGCCAGTAACCATTAATCAAATTATATGACAATGAGTTGGGATTTATTGACTTTAAAGCATTAAAAACCTATCAATAACCACAGATAACTTTGCTATTCTATAATCCTAAATTTCAAGAAGTATTTAATTGGATTCAGAGACCGCCCCGAATTTCAATTATATTTATACTTAATCTTTGAATAAAATGACATTGTGATTTTAACTGAATAACGCTGGTATTTCATCATGTTTTTTTTATTATTACTACATAACATTTTACTAACTCGCTTTCGTTCCAGATATATACTTTCGGGTCGAATTTAGTGATTTGTTTCAAACTGATTTCCCGATGAGTTAGAGAGTTAACATTTTGAACATAGGCCCAGGATCGGTTGACTTATCATTACTTTTAAATAAAGCAGCCTCATGATTAATTTTAAACACAAAAATAATAACAAGGCGCTAGAAACGTTAAAATTAAAATTATGACATAAAGTCAAAATCAAGCACAGAGACTAGCACTCCCCATAAATTTCTTAGTCCGCAAGCACTTCGAGTTCGATTCCCGCCGGAACTGTTAAAATAGCATAAATAATATTACCTTAACACGGTCATACGAACACGTTATTTTAAAGTTTTCATTTTCTGTTATTTACAAAGCTTTGAACGAATTTCCTGACTAATTAAACTGGAATAAAGTTTTCATTTGAGGTTTGTAATGCTACGCTGTGCAGCCATATCGACTGTAAAGTATTAAAATTATCTCATAAATTTATTTCAATTTCAGTCGGTACTGATTAAATTGTTAATTGAAATTTTAAGTGCTGATTTATCCCGTGCACGTCATGTCACGCTTGTCACCTTTATTTCGCAAGACAACTATGAGCTCCGACTGCGACTCGATTCGAACCCAGGGCAGAAGCCAGATTCGCTTACCACGAGGAAATGAATTTATAAAATATCTTGTCTTAACTTTTTTACTTTAATATTTTATCATTTTATTTTTTTATACTTTTTAATCTAATACCCTTCCCAGACGACGGCCATTTTGACAGTTATTGGCAAAAGCTTCATGGAATGCTCACTATCATTTAATTCTTTTTTTTTTGTTATTAAGTCATCATACTCGCATTCTTTATATTTTTATGTGTGGTACAGCTATATTATGGTTGCAGCACGAATGTTTCGGCTCGACCGATGAAGGAACACGATCCCACAGAATACCAGCCTAAAATAGCAGCTTAATACTGCCGTGTTTCGTATAGTGAGTGTAGAGATCCGGAGACCCTCTTTACTAGAAACGAGGCATTCCGTCTTAGCCCTCAGAGGTGACAACGCATCTGCATTTTTATTCTTAATCAAGGATAAATGTAAATGTATATGGACGACAGCATCCACTTACAATTGGGAGAACTATGTGCGCGTTTGCCACCCTTATTCAATAAAAAATAAACCATTAACTTATCTTGCTAGGAAGAAAATGAGGTGGGCGACAGCATATAACAAAAATTATAGCAAAAATGACGTACTAATTTGAAATACAAAAATAGTAATTCCCTTGATACAATCACTTTTCCTAACACTGCAGATTCACGAACTTTTTATTTTCTACAATGTCTCTACGAACTGAACTCGTCTAGAATTTTTAAAACTTTCCTGACGACATGACTCTGTATTTTCTGTTTATAGACACGCTTACCTCCGTGAATCTTTTTCAAATTCATTTAGTTTCGAAATTAATTAAGGTTCCTGAATATTCCATATATTCATTTTTAACATTTTATAACTACAGTAGCCTAATGGTAGGACTCAAACGGTTCGAATGCGCCATTCAACTATTGTCGTGTAACGCTCCTAATACAAGCATTTTAAGTTTACCACGTGTGGTTAAAGGATTATATTTAGTAATGTAATAATGCTGGTATTTTAAATGAAAAATAAGGATAATAATATAAAACATTTAAGTGTATAAAAATTATCTACATGTATGCTTTCACGAAAAGTCAGAATGGGGCTGGATATTAACCTGAAATTAAATAGTAAGCAAAAAAACAAAAAAAATTAATGGATTCTCATTTTCACCAATAAAATCTTTAATCAAAATCTATAATCAAAATTAGGGGAGGCCTGTGCCCAGCTGTGGGATGTATATAGGCTGTGATTTTACTTTTTTATAGTGCTTTCTGAGTCGTGGAAGAGATCTGCCGCCGGGGCTGATTTTTAGAAAGATGCTGCTACCCATGTTGTGATTTGTTTCCCTCTATCGTTTCTTACGTAACATCCACGAGACGATATTTTCTATAGGAAAGTGCATATATTTACACCACCATTACACGTTAAACACGAGTACTTTAGGTATTACGTAGATTTACAATAAAAGGAAATAAAACTTTTTATAACACACGAAGCGTTTTAACTGAGAATTTTTTCAACTTTTCTCGTGACATGACTACATAGAGCAGTTCAGAGCCGACTTTCTCACCTCAATGAAAAACTTTATGCCAGCTCAATTAGTCTCTAAACTTATTTAAACTTTTAAAGAGAACTGGCTGCGGAAAGTTTAAAAACTTCAGTCTACGTATTTACATAAATTTAAAATATTTTTTACTTCTTTGTTCTTATTTCGAAGATATTTGAAAAATAGATGATCAAAAATGTTTGGTCCTTTATGAACATCGGTGCTGCTAAGTATACAAGTCATCAGGAGTTACAAATTAAATTAAATTGGTACTAAAAAAAAATTGTGTTTTCGTAAATATATTTAAATCATGTATTTTATAACATTATGAGTTATTTCAAAACGGATTAAAATTGATTATACTCTGATCTTGATAGCCGTCACTCTCACTTCGATGCGTAACGTGAGTGACGAGGGTGAGCAAGTGCAATATGAGCGTTGAAAATTTCATTCACTTTCCCAGTGGGAAAAACATCGAGTTATTAACTTACAAAAATATCTAGGCACCTAATTAATCCCTGCATCCCCATCGTCCTCTTACCTTATCACGAAGGTGTCCGTAACTGACGAGAGTAAGTTCAGACAAATTAGTGAAATTACGTGTGTCTTTGTGTTTTGTTTTCGCGTACACAAGTGGCACTATTATATTTTATTCCCTACCCATAATTTCGTCTATTCTTTATTTTATAGTGTTGCGAGCCTAAGTTGACGTCAGGTACCTGGCACTAGCGCCATCTAGTGTCGGGGACCAGAGCAAGGAGAGCTTCCTAGAAAATATCAATCTTGAGCTTTAGAACAACAGCGCCATCTAATATCGAACAGAAGAATTAAGCTTTCTAGAAGCCCACACTCGAACTTTCTGCTCGTAACAATATATTTTATATTGAAAATATTATCACGATAATTTATATCTATTGTTCATTTCCTTGACCAGAATTTAATTATTCGCTAACTTAATCACCTTTGCCTTTGTGTATGCACTGTGTACATCAAAGGTATCTTAAAATATATTATAAATTAGACGTGTAATTTACTTATTATCGATACTTGGTCCAGTGGCGTTCACCCGTCTGCTGAACTTCATCAAGACTAAGTGCACCTAAATTGAATCACGTTCTTAGTTCGTCTAATTAGTTTTAGCGAAGAAACAGTTTGGTGCATAATTTAAGATTTTAGCAAGAGGCCTTTTCCATATATTTTATTAATTGGTGCATTGTATATGGCAAGGATACTACATAAATATACAAATATCCTACATTTAAAACTTGATAACATTGATCTGAGATTATCTTTATTATTGAATAAGGGTGACAAACGAGCACACAGTCCACCTGATGGTAAGTTGATGCTGTGGCCCATGGACATTTACATATACCCTCCATTAAATAATTTGTGGTAAAAATTTTTTCAAAAATCTCCTGCGGGAAGCAAACGCCTAGTTAATCGTACGGTAGTAGTTCGCCAAGCATCCAGATGATGTGGATGGTAACGTAAGTTTTGTCACTGTGTTCGTTGGTGAAATTTATCGGCTAACAGTAGAACGAACAAAATACATAAAGTATTTAAAGATATATTTGTGATTTAAAATATCCAATACTAAAAATTATTCACTTAGAAAGTTTGTCTTCTAGATCACTGCAATGTTTACAACATAAAGCTATTTTTGAAAAGTTTTTAATATCACTTCGCCATTTTGCATATTTACGTTTCATCAGTCAGCAAATGGGAAGTATTTTAAACGCTTCGTCCGTTTTATCATGATTAATATTACCAAAATGTACATTTTTAATCAAAGTTTGCCTAGATATGACGAGCCGTCGGTAGCGCTGCGTTTATAATACAACTAATTAATGGCCTCTGAGCAACCATCGTGAAAGCTCAGGGCTATATTAATTGAACTTTAAATAGAAATATACGACGTCCAAAATGAAATAATTTCAGTATATACAAAAATTATTTTTTAAATCATTCTAAGTTCCGCTATGAAACTGGAAACCCATGAAAATTATCTATTTAATTATTATCGGCGCACTTTTGTAATTAAAATAGAAATACATTGATATCCCTTCTGTATGGTCTTTTCAAATTTTATCGCGATAATAATTTAATTTTTTCACTGCCTTCTTTAATATAAAAACTACTATTATGTACTTCTTTAATATAAAAATTTCTTCCTTAGATTACGATTAGTCGACCGCTGAACATATATTTCCCTTATAGATCGCCTTATGTACCTATGGTAAAATCCTCCATAATAACCATTAATGACACGATTGGCAGGAAAGTTGGCAACCGCAGTTTTTATTGTTTTTAATAATAAGAACAAGGTCGCTTTCCATCACCTGTTCGTTTTCCTCTATCCTTCCGCCCACGAGAAGATATGCGGTAGTCGAATCTCCTACTACGCAACTGCATCACGATTATTCTGATTTTTCGAATGAGAATTCCTAGCAGCGACATGGCTTCACAGCGTAGCATCACAAATTTTATCTACTCAAATGAAAACTTTATTCCAGCTTAATTAGTAACGGAATACGTTCAAAGCTTTGTAAATGACAGAATATGGAAACACTTAAATGGGATATTTGTGTGACCGTGTTAAGGTAAAATTATTTTTGCTTTTAATTTAATATTAATATTGTTTAAGGCGATTCATTAGATTTAAATAAATTATTTTATAACAATAAACACTATGTAAATAAACAATGGACAGCACTATGCTCGGGGTTTCTCTGCGTGATAGATTTAAAAATTAGGACATCCGCCGTAGAACCAGAGCGAGACCATTAAAAAAAAATTAAAACTTACAATCATGTATGTTACAATTAACAACACAAAACAAATTAGAAATAGCTTGGTAGCGATCACTTTTCCCAGGGGTTATTATCATCCATAAATTCCTTAATATTATAATAACCCTTTTTATACAAACTTAGTTTAATAAAGTTTTTGAACTTTATGTACGTCAAATTTTGTATATTCTCCGAGATTTTGTTTTAAAAGCGTATACATCACCCCAAGAATGAATTATGACTCGGTGGGTTCGAGTAACTGTACTACTAGCCTGTGTCTGTTCCTAGTATCGACAGAATGAATATCACTTATTTTCGCAAAACTACTTTTATTTTTGTGTACTTACATTACATTTTCATAAATTAATTGAGAGGCCAGAGTTAATATATTAATTTCCTTAAATTTTTGTTTGAACAATTCTTTTGGTTGTAAATCATATATTAATCTAATGGTCCTCTTCTGTAAAACAAATATAATTTCAGTCTCAGTCGCGTGTCCCCATATAAAAATACCATACGATATTATGCTATGGAAGTAGCTAAATTATTCTAGCTGTTTCAACACAGGTAAGAGTTCTAATCTTTTAATCAGTACAAATCTTTTCAAAAAATAATTATAAAGACAAGAAAAAATGATTTTAGACTAAAGCAAATACATCCCGTTTACATTAGTCGTAAAATATTCATAGCGATTACGGGATGCAGTATAAAAGGTTTTGTGTTTCATGATTTCAGCTCGTTACTAGGTGGTAAGACACTATTATTACCTAGGAGTCCATCTGAATAGGTGCCATCTACTTACCTGTTTGTACCGCCATATAGCAGTGTTCTGGTCAAAAGAGTAAAGAGAGCAAGTATAATTATACGCTGTGAAGCATTTCCTCTTAGTCCTCAAAGATGACAACACATCTTTGTTTGAAGTCGACCGCAAGAGTTCTTGGAGTGTAGTAGAAAGTAGCTACTGTAACCACTTACCATCACCGTGGACTGTAATATCGTTTGCACTTGAGTTTTATGACAACATGTTGAGACAATTGTTTTGATTAAGAAAAAATTATAAAATTTAATGAATGAGATTGAAGCTATTCCAGTCTATTGAACATTTCTTTTTGAATGTTCGAATAATGGATAAAATATCCAAAAGCGTTTTTTTTAAAACCAAATATGATTTCCCGATCACCGTAAAGCGGAAATTATGCAAATGTGCGGCTATATTGTGTCAAAAGATAACAATTACGATTTACGATTTCGTTTATTCCAAATATATACATCCAAATCATTAATATAAGAAAGAAAAAACCATTCAGTTATTATAAAGATTTGCTACGTGAAGTGATGTTCATTTAAGGAGAGAATCCTTTCTCCAGTATTTTCAATTAAAATAAATTTATTCATTTATAAAAGACGGGAAACACTCGCGTTGTTAAACGTTTTCTTTAATCTTAAAATTGTACAAGCAAGTAATATAAGTTATTTCATTAAAAATAATATTCTATGTTGTTCTTTTATATGATATAACAAATTATTTATTTTCAATTGAAAATAAAATGATTTTAACATAAGCGGTATTAATTTTTACACAACAGTATTTTTAAAAGACAATAATTTTGTTGTGCTTTGTAGTTAATGGTTTGAATTTTGTGAATTCTTGACACCGAACACAATTGGCAATACTTAACTAGTATAGGCTCCTCAATTGTTTTCTTTTTTTTTATAAAATTAGGTTGAACTCGAGCACACAGTCCACCTGATGGCAAGTGAATGCTGTAGCCAGTCTCTACATTTAATCCTCGATTAAGAATCGAAATGCAGATGCTTTGTCACCCCTTAGGTCTGAGATGGAATGCCTCGATTCCAGAAAAAAAGGATTGTCGGTTCCCTACACTCACCACACGAAAAACAGCAGCGTTAAGTTGCTATTTTACGCTGATAATCTGTGAGTGTGGTCCTTCCTCGATCGAGCCGACCAATTCGTGCTACAACCAAAATATAGGTGCAAAGTGGCTCTACCACGTATAATGTAATGACTGTGACGTTTATTTATTTTAATGAGTTTTCATTTTGAAGATGATGCTGTCCATTTCTAGTTTAAATTCTCTCAGAAAAGCGGTAATGATATTTTATTTATTTATTTTTTTATTTTTCGTTTCATAGTCAGTAATAAGTATAACAATTAATAAGGTGTAAACATAAACTCATTTGAGTTTTACCGTACACCCCAAGCTGTCGTTATACATTATTAAAGATTAAGAATATTTATAAGATATTTGCTACACACTTCATACATACATACTTAAATAACAATCACAAGACAGCTACACATTTTGTAAGTACAATGAAGGTATACCACTAGTGGACGTTCCTATGCAGCACTGTCTTCATTTTTTGCTACTTTTTATTCTACGGGATGTTTTTTAACAATAAGTTTATAACAGGTATGGTATAAAGTGTGGTTTGTGATTATTATTATATAGTGTTGTTAGTTTATATTTATTATGTATATGTATTTTATGTATTTGTTTTTTATGTGGACAATTTTGTTTTCATATTCTATATATTAATATTTTAGTGTTTATATTATTTATATGCTTACATTAATTTATTAATTGCTATTAAGTAGATAGATATAATTATGTTCTAATGTATAAGTTAATGTATATTAATGTGTAATAATGTTTAAAAATTATAGTGTATGTTACGTGAATTTTTTGTTTATTATTTGTAGAAAATATTGTTTCAGGGTGTTTTTTAGATTTTTATATGTTATTTTTTCTCTAACATTAGGTATAAGGTTACCTAGTTGGTAAGGTATTATGTAATTTCATCGTCTTTTACCATACATGTTATTGTAGGAAGGTAGTTATAGTCTGATGTTATCTTGTCTACGGATTGAATAATTTTTGTGTAGTTTATGTAGATTTTCAGTAAAATAATATTGTGATTAAAGAGTTAGTTCTACTTTTTCATGAATTAGTAATATTTTACAAAATGCAAAGAGTGGTTTGGTCATGTAGAAAGAATGAGTGAATAAAGAGTGACAATGCAAATTTATATGGCAGATGTGAACGGCAGAGTCGGGAAGGGACGCCGTAGAAAAAAGTTTATCGACCAAATTGGCGATATTTTGAAAATGGGCCACGTTAGAAGTACCCTTAACCGACGAGCATGTATGCGTAATTATATGGATGTAAACGAGATGAAAGAGGTGTGTCAGGATCGTGCCAAATGGAAGTCCGTAGTCTCTGCCTATCCCTCTGGGTGACAGGCGTGAGTGTTTATGTTATGATATGTAATTGAGAATTTGGCTAATATTACCCTTAGTTTGTCGCTCACATGGTTAATATGCTCCTTCCAGTTTAGCTGATCGTTGAGTCAAAGGTATGTATATTTACTTACCTGTTCTATAGCATCACAGGTACATTGCAGAGTATATTATTTGGTTGTTTTAGATAGTTTTTAAATTTTCTTTTATCAAAAAATGAAAAAAAATAAAAAAGTTTGGGTTTTATTTTTTTTAAAAAAAAAATTTTTCAACTTTTTTTTTTTTTTTTTTTTTTTTTTTTGGTGGTTTTTTTTTTTTTTTGGGGGTTTGGGGTTTAAAAAAAAAAAAAAAAAAAAAAAAAAAAAAAAAAAAAAACGAAAAGTTAAAAAAAGGTAAAAAAAAAAAAATGGGGGGGAGGGGGGGGGGGGTGAGAAGACCCACCCGGGCTGTTTAGAAAGAGAAAGTAGACATTGATGGGTGTGTGCTATAAGTTTTAATCTAAAAGTGCTTCTGTTTTTACTAGAGTTGATGTAAATTAGTTTGGTTTTGTTGGAATTAAGTACAAATATAACATCATGAGATTTTTTCACTAATATGTCAAAATCGCTTTGTAGTCGAGTAAGGGCATCTTCGATGTCTCTTCCTGTGGCAACTAAGCACGTGTCGTCCGCAAACTGGTACAGCTCACACTGTTTTATTGCGTTTAAGAGATTATTTACGTAGATGAGGTAATTTAAAGGTCCTAAGACGGAGCCTTGGGCAGTACCTTCTGTTGCTAAAACTGAGAAACTATCTGCATTACTGACCCTAACTTGATAGCTTCTATCATGTAAGGAGTTTTCGCACCAAGTTAGTAGATTACCTCTGACTCCACTGTCGTTCAAGCTTTGTTGAAGCTTCTCGTGTCTAAGAGCATCAAATGCCCTGCTATAGTCAACAAAGACTACCAATATATACTCTTTTTTATCTAAGTGGCTATAAATACCGTCAGTGAAATTGGATAGCAGTTGAGTCGTACTTTTATGTGGTTGAAATCCATACTGGTTGCAAGTTGTGTGTTTTATTTGAATTCCTACATATTTTTCTACTACTTTATTGATCATAGGCAATACGGTTATTGGTCTATAGTTGAGGTAGTCCGCCTGGCTACCTTTTTTATGAATTGGTCTCACAATCTCTTATTAAAAGTCTTTAGTAATTTTGGGTATTTTCCAGTGAGAATACATACGTTTATTAGTTTAGCAACGGTTAATGAAATTTTGGCACATATCATTTTTATATCCTATCTATTCCGGGAGCTTTGTTACTATCAAGAGATTTTAGTATTTTTGTTATTGATTTGGGTTCTGCAGACCTAACTCACGTTTGCTGATACTGCATAGGTTTTTTGTCGAGCAATGGTTCGGGACATTTTGATACTATTTTTTTGACACTATTATTGAATGTGACAGCAAATTTATTTGCAATGTCTTTCGATGTGTTGTTATTGCTACCAAAAAAGCGTTCTAGTTCTTCATCTATAGACGATTTTATTCTACCTGTTAATCTGTTTAAGATAGACACAAATTTTTAGTATTGCTTTTGTTGGATATTATTTCTGATTTAGTGTTTTTGTTTTTAGTTTCTTGAATCAATGCGTTGGCATTGTTTCTAGTTTTATTGTATTTTAGTTTTAGAATCATATTATTTGTATTTTTATCCATTGAAGAAATCAATTATCCCTATACTCACAGGCTTTGATGATTTTATTATTAATCCAGTCGTTATTAATTCGCGTACTTTTAGTATTATTTTTGATTGAATATTCCGATTTTTTATAACATTCTGTAAATTTTGTATAAATATAGTTTTAAATATTTATAGGGCAGGTCATGTCGTAAGTGGGCATCCAATCTATTAGTTCTAACATTGAATTAAATTTATTATTATTTAAGCATATTTTATATGTTGGGACATTCAGTGTTCGTAGTCCGACGCAGGTTATTATAACCGCCCGATGGTCGGCCAGTGTCGTAAATGTGATCTATGCAGGTTTCACTTAGCTTTCCATTATTTAATTCGATCCTTGTATGTGCTGCGATCCCGCACAAAAGACCTAGATTGTGTGACATATTGTGTGACATATGTTTTGCAGGATTGTCTAATTTCAGGTCAATGTGTCTATGGTCTACTAAGTATAAATCTCTGTCTTAAGAGTATTTGTCGATTAGGTTCAAGAGTTCGTCAGTAAAAAGGTTTTATTCGAGATGGGAAGGCGATATACGGCACATATATTCGTAATATAATTTGAGTTAGTGGTGATTGTAAGTAATATGTTTTCAAAGTGTATTGTTTCAATAGTTTTTATGTTGCATTTGTGTTCATTACTGACGTAAATGATTATACCGCCACCCCTTCTAGTTTTTCTTAACGCAGTAAACATTTGATAGCCATTGATATGAAACAAACAGCAAGTATTATCCATTACATTAACTTCAGTTAGAATTACGACATCAATAGTTTTATTCGACGTCAGTATACATTGTTCAAATGCTGTAAAATTTTTAATTAGGGATCTGATATTAAAATGATCGCACAGTAAATGACATGGTAACATGGTGATTAGGAATATCGTTTAGAAATTGATTTATATTTAGGCAGTCAGATATCTCACAAATTTCATCTAACATAATTCTAGTTATAAAATGAGTTTAGACCTTACAGGTAGGTATATGGATTTGCTTTTAGACATTTAGGTCATGCAGGGTTTTCAATGTGTAAATTTTTGTTCCGTCATCCTTACGTGCCTTAACATATTCCTTCTTAAATCATACATACTTATAATTCAGATTGTTTTAACTCCTGCTTCGCCTGCCACAATATAATTTTATTATTTTTGTCAATGCTTCTCTGATATACACGACACTATGGCTGTTCATTTCCGTAGGATAGATATCTGCTACGGTAGTCTTGGTTGATTTTGCTGCTGAGATCCAATTCTCTTGTGAAAGCTCGTCTTGCAATCTACCTTTATGTTCGCCGGATAGTCTTTTTTTCCAGGAAGTCTTCGAATAACTTTTATTCCTTCGAGGGGCTGTTGGAGTTTCAGAGCGATACTTTCCACCAGTTTTTTGACATTTTCTGTGGGCTGTTAGGGAATATATTTGATATTTATATGCAGTTTATAAGTTTTACTTGCTCTATTTCTTGTAGTTGCTGTTCAAGGGCACCTACCCGCGTTTCCAAATTGTTGTTCTTGTTAGTACGCTCTATATTTTTTCGTTCTAGAACTTTAATGGTTTGTTTAAATGGATCTATACACTTGACTTAGCTAAGCATTATAAAACTATAGAGACTCGTTCAATTCCCGCATTTTATTTTTTATTGCTTTATTAACTTGCCTACTTATTGAACTCAGCAAGTTTTTGAAGTTTATTAAGACGTGTTTATCATCTTCTTCCTCGTCTTCTTCTGGGATCACAATAGATGAGTTCTGTCTCGGTGATTCCTGCTGGCAATCAAGGCAAGTCCACTCCAGGCTGGAGGCCGCTTTCAGTACTGCGATTTGTTTGTTTGTCAGGCCGCTGCATTTCGGGTTAAGATGCACAATTTTTTCACACTTACTACACTCAAATCCGGGAAGAGATTTTGTAAATATTTTTTTTACAAATATCACATTTGGACATTGTCGGTATTTTGAAATAATTCCGATTTACTCATTACAAAAACGTGTACGACTTACGACTGATGATCGACGAAATATAGGGTAGTACATTCTCTAACGCCTCCACTACTCGGCTCAGCGAAGAGAAGTTATCCTGAGAAAACAGTTTTTACCTCTTCTTTCTTGGTTTTTACAGTTGCGGTAACATAAGGTGGCAGCAGAACTTCTTGTGATGTGTGGTATTAGCATAAGTAAATCCATCACCCAATTAAGCTCGTAGGTATGCAAGGCGCTTATGGCATATGCCAGAAAGAGCTAAACCAATAACCGAAAAAAGGCGGTATGACTATCTCGTAAACGAAAGACATAAAATAACCAGACTGGTGACGAGAAGTAGCGTTGACGGTGTGAAACTTCTGGCACTAGGATCCTCACTCCGCCTGTCAAGGCAGTCCTCCTTGTAACGGGAGAGGCCTTGTCCAGCAGTGGTCTTTAAGAAGTAAAGGCATTCGACATCGTAAAACAAACAACTTAAAAACATCGTAACAAAAATAAATCATTTTTCGTTTTACCGTTACAGCCTATTAAATTCTACTGCTGATCACAGTTCTTCGCCACAGATTGCCTCATAGAGAAGATATTTGCGTTAGTTGCGCGCCTGGCTAGCGGGTTGGTAACCGCTGTTTTTTTTTGGTCCATCTCCTAATTTCTTTTCCTCAGTCGCCTCTTACGACACCCACGAGATGATATGGGGTAGTGGATATCCTTACACCGCCACTACTCGGTAAGTTTTTTTAATACTTTTATGTGTTTTTTTAAATTTTTGGAATATACCCAATGTAATGCGATGTAAGACACGTATAAATTAAAACCCGTAAACAAATTTCTATTTCAATACATGCGATGGACAGTCGTCATTCATGCATTAGTGCACTGACAGCAGTGAACACAGATTAACAACGCGAGTAAATGTAAAACAATAAAAGTGAGATATTGCATTTATAAAGCACTTTTTTTACAGCAATGTTTTGTTTTTACTCTATTAAATGTATTATAATACAATAAATAATGTATAAATAAATATTTTCCTCATAAACAGCTTTATTTTATTAGAAAAAGAATCTACTAGATGCTAATATTATATATTTCTTGCTATTAATTGTTTCGTACGGAATGAAGAGAACCGGAGACTCTTTTTACTGAAAACGAGGCATTCTATCTCAATCCTCGGGGGTGATAACGCAACTGCATTTTGTCAATTGATCAAGGAAAAAATTAGATGTCTATGTGCCACAGCATCCACTTACCATCAGGTGGACTGTAAGCTCGTTTGTCATTCTTAGTCTATAAAAAAATCCTAGCTCCGCGCTGAAGGAAAACATCGTGAGGAAATCTGCATGTCTAAGAAATGAAAAAATATTTCTTAAATATGTAAAGTACGCGGAAATTTTCTTTCCCTGTATCCTCTCAAAAGTAAGCTATATTCCCATCAGTTGGATTAATATTTGCTGTAACATTACATTATATTTATACCTTTAAATTTTTTTTGGGTAATAGGACTTTTTTTCTACTTAGTATTCATCTACATGTGTGTCAAACTCGCACCTATTCCACCAAATATGTATCAGACTCTGAAGAGTATAGGTAGCCAGTACAATTAGAGACTCTGAGGCATTTCATTTTAGTTTTCAAAGTTGACCACGTATTCGGTAGCCTTCTTATTTGATGTTGGTTGCGGGTATCCATGGATGCAAAAGTCACTTACCATCGGGTGAATTACTACTGGAAATTAAGCAAAGTTGTGAACTATCGACTCGTCTAAGTAACAAAATATGATTATATTTATTACAAATGATCTGCTCCGGCATCGCAAGGGTGATATTTGGATTCTACAATAGTGCAATTATTCCTATAAGCTTCGTGGAACAGCAAGCAATATGTTGTGTTACCGCAGTCTAATGAACGGAATAAAAGCGCATTATATACGAAAAAAAAAAAACGAAAATTAATTTATATATTATAGATTATATTCTTTCGGAAACTTTACGATCATCACAACATGTCAACGTTTTATACTTACCTTTTTTATATAAAACTGATTTAACTGATTTAAAAAAAGCACAAGTTTGTTTGTAGGAGAAAATCTTTGCAACTGGTGATCAGATTCTGAAAATTCCCTCCATTTGTTCGGAAAGCTGCACTATTCTTACGTCATACATGTTATATTTTATCATGATTGAAATAATTTGTATGAAGTGTAAGCATATTCGTGCGCTGTGTAAAAATATCCACTACCCTATATCATCGCGTTGGTATCGTAAAGAACTGACAGAGAAAAATGAAACAGGATTGGGTGAGCAACATATTTTTAGAAACAATCCAAAATTATAAAAATAGGCACCTGACAACGCGCAAGCCAAGCTTGACAATTATGGAAAAATGTCTAATTTAAGGCTACCCATGTGTGAGACTTATAATCAGCGGTGGTGTTTTAGTGAGCTTCTAGTAAGATGAATGAATGAATTCGCAAAAATTGAGCGGGAACAATTGATTTCATTGGCAGCTTTAATGGGGTCCGCTGAACTTCTGGTTTGATATTATAAACGCAGATAAAGTTTTGCAAAATAACTAGCTGAACCTGCCATGTCAGCTTAGGTAATCCTTTACAGCCATTATAATTAAAATATAAGAATATATGAGCCTCATTAGACTTTTTTATTCTTATGTAAATATTTTTAAGGTAAAAATGTAATGGGAGAAAATAGTCTACATGCGACTTTTTTGCTGTTTCTTTATACAAGGTCTTGTAGTAGAGAGTTTTTGATGCGATGACGTAGCATTTGTCTTCCAAAACGTTCTTCGTCAATTTTGAATAAAAATATTATGACTATGCTTTCGACTAAAATAAACGATCAACCTAAAAGCAATCTTACTACTACAACGAATACGATATAGTCTTCATTTTAATTTTAATACTAGTTTTTCTTTTCTTAAAATGATACTCATTAATTCTTGAAGCGAAGCTTTCAAAATATTTCTTGATTAAATTGCTAAGACGTTGTACATCTATACTTTAAACTCACTTCCTTCGTGTAGTTTCTGGACCAACGCAGACTTTGCCAAATAAACGAGTTAAACATTTTTCAAACTTGCTCTGCGACATGAAAGCAGCGTCCCCTACCAGCTTACTCGCTTTCACGTAGGGTTGTTTCTTTATTGACTACAAAAGTAAAGCCACACGAAGCGTTATGAAAGTGGCAATGCAATCGGCGCATTTTCTACACAACACTTGCAGCATGCAATAAAAAAGATGGGCATGGTATATTCAAAGAAACGTGAATTACACTAACATGCATTTGGGCAGCGCGGTAGACATTTCTTTGCCAGAAATCTTCTCTGTCTTTTACAGAAATGAGAGCCAGCTGTGGGACATACATAGACATTACTTTACTTTAGTTTTTACTAAGTAATAGATACATCACTCCCTTGTATAAAATAATACCTACGCTTTCAACCATATACTCCTTTTCACTGTCAGCTACACACGAAAATGTTTCTAAGGGGCTCGACTTAGCATTATTTTTATTTCATACAGCGTGTAATATGCCGGCACCTTATGCAGTATACAGGAATCTATGGGTGACTCATAGGTGTGAAAATAAACTTTTTTCAATTAACATTAAAAATGGTTAACCGTACATTTGTAGTGCAAAAATATATATTTCAGCATATCCTCCCGTGAGTATCATAAGATGCGACAGAGGAAAATTGAAACAGTAGTTGGGCAGCATCATCATCCTTTAAACAACACCCATGGACAACGGTGGATGCCAACCCACCTGCTAAATGTGGCAACTATTGGAAAGACGAAATTGGCCTCTAAAAAGCTTGGCGTGCTCAGTAGAGCGAGACAGTATTTCATGCCGGCACATCGCTTGCAACTTTACAAAGCGCAAGCTCGACCTCACATGAAATACTGTTCTCATCTCTGGGCCGGAGCACCCCAGTGCTAGCTCCTTCCACTTGACCGCATCCATCGCAGAGCGATTCGAATCGTCAACAACCGAATTCTTTCTGATCGGTTCGATTCACTGGCGCTGAGTAGGAATGTTGCATCCTGTTGCGTTTTCTATCGTATCTACCATGGAGAGTGTTCTGAGGAATTGTTCGGATAAGTTTCAGTCGCCAAATTTCTCGAACGCACATCACGTCAAAATTTCCGATACCATCCTCACCATCTGGATGCTTGACGGTCCACTACTTTAAGTTTTACTAGGAGTTTTTTTCCTCGTTCAACTTCTCTGTGGAATTGTTTACCACCGGCGACTTTTCCGACCGATACGACTTAGGGACCTTCAAGAAAAGAGCTTACTCCTTTCTAAAAGGCTGGCAACGAATCTGTTATTAAAAGTAAAATACTCACCTCTTTCAGGCACCAATACATGCTCACTATTAGAAAATATATATTAAAATGTATATAAACCGCCTACACCATACAGGAGAAAATCCCAGTGTTAGAAGTACGTTATTATTACATTATCATCGTCACCATCATCATCACAGCCCTTCACAAGTCTACTGTATAACATAGAATTCCCCCAAGAAATGCCACAAAACACGGTCCTGAGCCATCTGCATCCATTGAATTCCTGCATAACTTACCAGGTTGTCACTGCATCTAGTGGGAGGATGTACTAACACTTCATCTACTGGTATAATGCTGCCACTCTGCTCTCCATCGATTCTCGGTTCTGCGAGCTATATGGTCGGTCCATTACCACTTCAGCTTACTAATCCGTTGGGCTATGTCGGTTACTCTGGTTCTAATGCGAATATCCTCATTTCTCAGTTTACCACTCAGAAAAACCCCGAGCAGAGCCCTCCCCTCAGCTCGCTGAGCGACCTGTAGCTTTCTCATATGGTCAGAAGGACCACGTCTCAGATCGACAAGCTATAACTGGTAACACGTACTGGTTGTACAATCTCGTTTCCAAGTTTTGAGGAGAAAATGTGTCGTAATTTCCCGAACGCTGCCCAGCTGAGTTGAATCCGTCGATTGACCTGTGGCCGTGGAGGAAAAGGGGAGATCTCACGCACACACATGCACATACATATGCACACACGTACGCGCACACAAAATAAAGAAAATAAATAATAAAAAATCCAGGCTTAAAACCGCGATCTGTGCAATTATTGGGTGAGGCCTATTTTCTATAGTGGATATATCCTCACAATCATCACCAGTTCCTCACCTAGACACTCGGAGCTCGTCGCCTTATGCTTCTAAAATTAGTAAAGGGTAAAAATATAAAGGCAAATACTGAGAAATGAGGGTATAACTGTTATCTCCCACCCATTTTGGCGGTACAATGTATCGCGTAGGTGACTAAGAGGGATCAGTCACTAATTCTAAGAGACTCAAAGTCGTTACTATACCCCTTTGAAATATTCTACTAGGGGAGGCAAGGAAGATCGTGTTGCTGAGAAGCCACCCTGTGGTGTATATACAGATAAGTCGTGTTGATGTTGGTTTGCACACTTTGGTCTTATCATGTAATTATGTCCTTCACATTACACCAGTGTATGCGCGATGAAATCCCCAAAATTACTTTAATTTTATATCAAAACAATATTGAGACAATCGCTTTTGCGACTAAACTAATAAATATTCTAACAAGTGGTTATATACATGTACATAGTAGGTGTATATTATTTCAATTACTTACGTTATTTATGAAATCATGGCAAACAATAACTAAGTTTACAGAAAATTTTTCAAAGGTGTCGGCAAACAATAGTGGCTCAGTCATGCAATCTACTTTGTTACTTCAAGGTAACTTTACCTTCAATTCAATTACGGGTGAAAGTAAGGTCTAATTCCATTAATTAAAATTGCTTTTAAAGAAGAAAAGGCTACAGTGAAAAGCTCCATTTACAATTATTAGAGGAAATAATAATAAAAGAAAAGTAAATTATCAATTATTATTTGCAGCCAAAATGCCTTTTTCAAAATTTAATAAATTTGAATGCTTTATGGACTTATGGAAAATGCCAGAAGGATCTTATGGGTAAGATGGCGATATATAGACTGCAATAGCAGATTTTTATAACTTTGAGTTGGTTGGAGTAATGTATCACTTGTTCAGTTTCCCACCGTCACCTCTAACGACACCCACGGAACGACATGGGATAGTGAGTTCTTTTATGTCGCTACCACACAATGGTAATGCTGCAAATCCCCAAATGGTAAATACGACGCCATTATCACATCGTTATCAAATTTAGAGATTCTCATTCGAACAAGTAAGAGGCGACAGAGGGAAAATGAAACATTAGTTGGGCAGTAGCATCTTTCTGATAACTAATCAAAATAATAAAAATCTGAGATTCACAACCCGCTTGCCAATCGTGGCAACTATGGCAGAATCCCCCCCCCCCCCACCTCCTCAGGCAATCTATGAAGGAGACTTTCATAGGATATAACGGATGAATGGATGGATTCGAAAATGAAACTGTACACCTAATAAACACAACCCGATCTCTGTCAGAAGCTTGCAACCGAGAACATATAATTTTGTCAATAATTAGAGTTTGGTATAATAATAATAGGTCTTACTTTACCTGTTATATTACCGTTCTGCGGTACTCGCAATTTCCAATCGAAATAACTTTTGTTTGGCTAAAAATTCTAATTTCAAATTTTTTTTAAAACATAATTAGCGGTATGTTTTCATCGCATTGGAATCTATTTCGTCATTATAGATACTTTAAAAATTCGTGTAGTTATGGAATATGAGCAGCAACGCGGCACAAGCGGCACGCAACATCTAGGAAGTATACGGAGTGAATACTACAAACGAATGCACCACTGTTATTGGTTTGCCCGCTTCCGTTCTGGAAATATCGACATGAAAAATAAACTTTGTGTTCAAAAACTTTGGTCGACATTGACGAAATAAAGGCGATTATGAATGCTGATGATACTCAATCAACGGCTGAATTAACAGCAGCTGATCCATTTGCGTCAAATTGGCAAGGTAAAAAAGCTTGATAAATGGATTCCTCACAAATTTAACGATCACATGCACATAAAGGAAGGAATTTCGAACCGCATTGTTTGTTATCAGTGACGGAAAATGAATTCTGTTTAATAATCACAGGTACTCAGCAAGTTGGTCGTATGCTGTTCCAGCACCTAAGCTATGTCCTAAGCAAAAATTTACCCCTAGAAATGTAAAGTCTAGCACCGATGTAATTCATCACAGCTACTTACCAAACGGGATGACTGTTACTGCAGATGTGTACTGTGAAGAACTGAACACTATGATGGATACTCTCGCACGTCTCCAATCAGCTTTGGTCAATCGCTTGTCCCCGCTACTCCTGTATGATAATGTATGACCTCATACTGCATAACAGACGATCTCTAAGTTGCAAGAGCTGGGGTATGAAGCTCTCCGTTATCCGCTGAACTCACCAGATCTTGCGTCTACAGACTTCTACTTTTTCCAGAATTTGTAACCTTTTATCACGAAAATATCCAATACCCGAGGGGCAGAACAAAATGCCTTTGATGAATTTGTTGCCTCTGGTCTAGCTGATTTCTTCAAGAAGGGCATCAATAAACTGCCGCTGCGTTAGCACAGATGCGTCGATTGCATGGGTGATTACTTTGATTAAGAGAAATAAAAATATAGGAAAAAATTTGTTAGCTTATTTCACAAAAAACGGCAATTTCTTGAATATTAATTTTTGGTCTGATTTACGCAGAACGAGTTTACAGTATCTTGAAGTCTTACAGCTTGCGTTTGGATTTAATTTTGTAAATTATGGGATCCCAAGCAGGTGACAGCACCCGTCTATCCTCTCTATTGAAATTAGGATCTCTTTTAGTTTAAGTAGTCTCGCGTATCATCCTTGGTAGGAATCGGTGTTCTTTTGCGAGGATTTGTGGTTTAATAAATCTGATGTTGTGGTGGAGACAATCTCCAACATATTAACAAACTGCAGACTTCCCGGAGCGTCGGTGCTTTACGTCAACGTCAAGTTAAAAATAAGTATATTTAGTATAAACAGTTAAACGCGATAAAATCAGTATAAATAATTTTATTCAATTTGTAGTGTTCGCGTAAGCTTAAGAAGTCATAAAATTGATCCATCAATAAATACTACTAATTTGAAAGTTTATTTCAAATTTACTAAAACTTTACTTCAGTACCAAAAAATAACAACAAAGTTTTTGAAATAAATAATAAATCAATTAAAAACTATCGAAATTAAAATAATACGTACCCATTTACTAGTATTTATTGATAGATGAATTTTATAATATGTTAATGTAAAATTAAAATTAAAGTAAAATATCAATAATAATAATAATAACCCCCCCCCCCCCCCCCCGTGGGATCACCTTGACGTGGTGGGGGGGCTTACGGGATTAAGTACTGGTAACTCGGCCTTAACATCTTGCCAATAAATAACCTACCCAAACTAACGATCCTGAACCCATTTTATGGAGAATTGTATGGACAGTCAATCTAAGAGATATAGTTTACGGCCGCTTCCCGGAGTTCGTCGGGGCGCATCTGGAGCCAACGCTGGATGCCACAGCATGCGAACCGTTGGCGACGGGGGACTGAACAGGCGGGTTCCCCTCGAAAAAATTGCTACAGCCGAACGATCACATCTACCCGATTCACCTTCATCTACGGTATCTTCCGAATATTCACTCTTTGGTAATATTACATCACCTTCCTCAACTCATAGCTTATTTCGATCACCTGATTCATCACCATCATCTTCATATACATCAAGAATTACAAGGTCAACAGCTGTTGTGCAGGAGGTATCAGCTACTAAACCTGCACCCACTGTTGGGCAACTACGTGCGCGAAAAAAATGGACAGAAGATATGAACCGCTTTATTTGGCGTACATACCTATTAATTACAAAATGCGAAACAACTCACATGAATAATTACCTAGAAATTTTACACCAGGAATTTGAAAGTAGATATCCCGAAATGAAAGCCACTCGGCAACGACTGGGAGACCAAAAACGAGCTATATTAAGAAGAAAATTACTGCCACAAAACTATTAGACGAAATATTCATTTATAATAATTTAATATTATAAATATACTATTACAATTAAATATTTTATTATATATTATTATCTTATATACATATTATATATAAATCTATTTAGAAGTTAATAATGTCTGATGATGAATCTTTTTAATCCATTTATAGTTCAGATTCCTCATACGCCTCTGGTAATGATCTTACAGATAATTTACTTCCCTTACGCGATCAGTTAAGTAATATTTTTCTGCCTCATAAAAAATATTTTAATGTTTGTCATATTAATGCACAGAGCATTCCAAGTCATTTTTCCTACTTAGAAGAAGCATTCTCACTAGACTGTGTCGATGCTATCTTAATATCTGAGAGTTGGCTTAAACCATCTATTATGTCGAGTTTGTACCCATTACCCAATTTCATTCTTATACGCAATGATCGGACTGAGAAGGGGGGAGGTGGTGTCGCTATATACCTACGAAAAAATATTCCTTATAAAGTTGTTCTATCGTCCCCCTCCCCATTTTCTGCCACTGCTGAGTTTTTATTTCTAGAAATAAACATTATGGGTGCTAGGGCAGTTTTAGGTGTTGTATATTGTCCTCCTTCTGTGGATTATTTTACCTCACTTGAGACGGCTCTTGACACCTTTGGATCTGAGTACATACATTGCATGATAATGGGTGATTTCAACACTGATTTGTTAAAAAATACTTCTCGCTCCCAAAAACTTCGATCAATCATTGAATCAGTCGAACTCTGCATTCTCCCATTGGCGGCAACTCATAGAAATACTGACACTGATGATTCGTTGATTGACCTCATCATTACTTCCTCTTCTGATCGCGTGATTCAGTTTGGGCAGCTTTCTGCTCCTTGTTTCTCACGTCACGACTTGATTTATTTTTCATATCAACTTAAACCTCCAAAACAGAAACCTATTTTTCTGCAGTTACGCAATTTTTCAAGAATAAATATTGAGAGTCTCAGGAGAGACGCATCTTCAATTGATTTTGGCCCTTTGGTGGCAGCTTCTAACGTCGATGATAAATTCTATCCTTTCTAAATAATAGCATTCTGAATCTGTATAATATTCATGCTCCGGTACATTATGTAAAAGTTAAGCGTCCTCCTGCTCCCTGGATGAATAAAGGGGTACAAGTGGCAATGGCGCAGCGAGATCGGGCTTTCCAGAGGTTTAAAAAGAATCGCTCAGAAAAAAATTGGTCTAACTTTAAAACGCTAAGAAACAGGTGCAATCAGGTGGTACGAAATGCTAAACGCCGCTACATTCATGACAAAATAACTAATTCTTCTCCCACTGATTTGTAGGAATTCCTGAAGTCTATCGGAATTAATAAATCTAATTCTCCGGAATATGGCGCCTCTCTCAATTTGGATGACATTAATCGTCACTTTGTTTCTATTACTTCATTGGACCCTCAAGTCCGTTCTCAAACTATTGCTTCTATAGAATCAATGCAGCCTCTCCGGATCCCTGACTTTTGTTTCTCCCCTGTTAATCAGGATGAAATTAATTAGCTAGCGTTAGCCATTAAATCCAAGGCTGTGGGTTTTGATGAAATTAGTAAGCAAATGGTGTCTATGATTCTTGAGTACCTTATTCCAGCTATAACACACATTATAAATTATTCTCTGGACTCAGGTCAATACCCTTCTGCATGGAAAAAAGCTTTTGTAAGACCTCTTCCTAAAATACCTAATCCTGTTTTCCCTAACCATTTTCGTCCTATTTCAATTCTCCCATACCTCTCTAAAGTTCTGGAAGCCTGTGTTTTTAAGCAAATATCTGTATTCGCTGCAAAACATAACCTGCTGAATGAATTTCTATCGGGGTTTCGCTCAGGTCACAGTACTACCACTTCGCTTATCAAAGTCACTGACGATGTAAGAAAGAGCTTAGATGAGCAAAAATTAACAGTGGTGGTGCTTATTGACTTTTCAAACGCTTTCAACACAGTTGATCATGGTATCCTCCTATCCATCCTTAAACACCTTAAATTGTCATCCCCAGCCTTGGAATGGTTTTCTTCTTATATTCGCGGTCGCCAGCAATCGGTTCGCTCAGGTCAGCGGTTTTCTGCATGGGCTGAAATTGAATCTGGTGTGCCGCAAGGCGGAATACTTTCTCCTATTATGTTTTCCTTATTTATAAATTCTATCTCCTCAGTTCCAGATTGTTCGTACCATCTGTATGCGGATGATCTCCAGCTCTATTTACAGTCAAGCTTAAATAATCTTAACTTTGTAATACACAAACTAAATGATAACCTGGAAGCCATAAGAGAATGGTCATGTAAATATGGCGTTTCTGCCAAATGCAAAGTTATAATATTCGGAAGTTCACAATTATTGGCTAAGGTTGATTATGGAAATCTCTCTCCTGTAATTTATAATGGAAGTTTGATTCCATATTGTGATTCTATAAAAAATCTTAGCATGTACATTGATAAAACTATGACCTGGAAATTGCAGATCTCTGAAGTTTGTCGTAAAGTTGTTGCTACCTTGCGTTCCCTTTATCGTCTTAAAAATTTCCTACCTTTCAAAACCAAGCTTACGCTGGTTCATTCCCTTATTCTATCTATTATCGACTATGCCGACATATGTTACCCAGATCTATCAGAAAATCTTCTAAACAAGTTGGAGCGCCTTCTTAATAATTCCATAAGATTTATTTTTACGTAAGTATGGCACATATCATCCTATCGTTCAAAGCTTAAATGGCTACCTATACGTCAAAGGCGATGCTCTAGAATTTTACTTGTACTTTATTAAATTTTAAACGATCCAAGGTCGCCTTCTTATCTTAAGGATAATTTTCATTTTTTTCATCCGATCGACGGTCGAACATCCCGACAGTCAAACCGTCTGAGGTTAAGGTTTCCACAGCATAAGTCAAATTTTTTTAGGTCGTCTTTTACGATACAAGCTATACAACTTTGGAACACCCTCCCCAACGATATTAAGAATGCCACTAATAAAAAAGTTTTCAAAGTTCTTCTCCGAGAACATTACCTGAAGGAAACTACTAATTAACATTATTTTCCTTAATTTTGTCTTTCTTTTCTTCTTTTTTACTTCAAATATTTATTTCATTATATATTATTCGAACATCATATTATATATATCATTCATTTGGATATTTATTTACGAAGTTTATAAGCATGTATATATTATATATATATATATATATATATATATATATGTAGGTTATATTTATACTATATGTGTATATTTATGTGTTGTATGTACTTTGATATGTATATATATTTTAATATATGTATGTATGTATATATATATATATATATGTACGTATATTTTAATGTATGTATATATTTTAATGTAATTATTTACGTATAATGGTCGCACCTGCCAACAATTGTCCTTGGCACCCAGGGTTGACTGGCAGAGAATGCCACATGGCATTAAGTCCGCCCTATGTACCCCTTTAGCTTAAGGTGTTACATGTAAGTTTTTTAAATAAATAAAAATTATATTATACAGAATGAGAACCGTAAACACACACACAGCACTCAAATTGCAGCACCGTCACAAACAAATACTACTAACAATACCAGGATGAAATGGTCGGATGAAATAAATGAAGACATCATTAGATTTCATCTTGAAGTAACTGAGTTGGAGAAAGATCAAACTGGCTACCGGAAAAAATTGTGTGAACTGTTCACAGAAAGGCATCCATATTTATCTTACCTTACTGAACAGAGGATTGCCGACCAAAGAAGATTAATATTTAGAAATAAGAAATACTCAAATAAAATTCACGAATTGAGAAGAGAAGTAGAATTGAAATTGGAGCTTAATAATCGACAACTAGTTGCAGATCAAAATTATACCGTAGTAGAACAAACGCAACAAACCCCGTATGAAAGCACAACAGACATCTTTACACTCACACAGCATTCTCAACTTGAAAACATGATAGATAGCACAAACACTGTCATAAAACATGTACATTAAGTAATGCTCAAAAGGAAAACTCCCAATTACAAAACCTCATGGAAAGTAATAAAATTGAAATAGAATTTAATAATGCTATTGCAATATTTAGCACAACTGATGCTGAAGCAAGACCATACATCCCAAAACAGAAATATTCACGAAAATTTGCACAGATTGTTCACTACTTGAATAATGAAATTTTACCGAGGCATCTTAGTCACGATTTAGATTTTATTTCATTACATACCTTAATATATTCAGCAGCTTATACAGCCGCCTTATGTAATGGTACCAGATTTAATACAGAGGGAAATATAACTGCAAACAATCGAAATAGAAAACCTACCTGGCAAAGAAGAATTGAAAGCAGAATAGAAAAATATAGATTAGAAATTGGAAGATTAACACAATACGTAATAGGAAATAGAAATCTGAGAATACTAAAGACTGTAGAAGAAATAAAGAGGAAATATAAAACACACTCTCAACATAAAGAATCTAATACGGAGCCACAACATTTTTCTCGACACACTCAAGCAAAAATTAAACGCGCTCTCAAATAGATTGAGAAGATATTTAACATGTACTAAACGGAAACAACAAAATGCAAACTTTTTAAATAATAAAAAACAGTTCTACGAACTTTAGGGCACGAACACCATATTAATACTACACGTTCTACTCAATTCCCATCACCACAACACTTACAACAATTTTGGGCAGGCCTATGGGAAAACCCAGTAGCACATAATAGTAAGGCTGAGTGGTTAGACAAAATAGCAAAAGCACCTATTAACGATTTTGATTGTATCGCACACTTGGAAAATAGATAATATATATTACTGGTACAAAAGCTACATGTACACATCCATTTATCTACAATCATATTTGTCAATTCATACATTCACCACATAATATGCCAACATTCATAACAAGCGGTCTAACTTACATGCATTTCCGAAAGGCTCAGATCCAAAAGACCCCTCAAACTACAGACCTATAACATGCCTACAAACGATATAC
Organism: Parnassius apollo; assembly: GCA_907164705.1. Lineage (NCBI taxonomy): Eukaryota > Metazoa > Arthropoda > Insecta > Lepidoptera > Papilionidae > Parnassius > Parnassius apollo. Next base: position 6,640,978 of record CAJQZP010001558.1, on the reverse strand, counting down.
AAGATTATTACAGGATGCATTAGCGAAACAATCTAGAGACACCTTGACAAACAAAATATTCTTGCAGAACAACAAAAGGGTTGTAAGAAAAATAGCCAGGGATGTAAAGAACAGTTGACAATAGATGCAATAGCCATGAAACAAGCACACAATAAAAATAGAAATATTCATATAATGTACATTGATTACAAAAAAGGCATTTGATTCTGTCCCTCATAGCTGGTTAATTTATGTACTGAAATATTACAAAATTCATACCAGTCTGATTTCATTTTTAAATGTAGCCATGCTTCATTGGAAAACGAAACTAAAATTAATAAATAATAGTTCCTTAAGTACTGAATCAATAAAAGTACAAAGAGGCTTATTCCAGGGAGACGCTCTTAGTCCGTTATGGTTTTGTCTAGCTCTCAACCCGTTATCAGAATTACTCAATAGTACTAATGTAGGTTTTAAATTAAAATATAATAACTCATATCACATTCTGTCACATTTACGGTATATGGACGACATAAAAATTTATGCAACCAACAACACTGAACTAAGTTCAAAACTAGCAGACTTAACACAGTCATTTTCTACAGACATAAAAATGCAATTTGGTGTTGATAAATGCAAAGTACATTCTATCATTCGCGGAAAATCAATAAACAGTACATATATACTCAGTACTGGTGAACAAATAGAGCCCATGGACGAACATAGCACATATAAATATTTAGGATTTCATCAGTCCAAACAGATACATCAAAAACAAGCAAAAATAGACTTAACTAAAAAATTTAAAATTAGAATAAACCAAATATTAAGAACTCAGCTAAATTCACGCAATATTATAAAATCCATAAATACCTACGCGATACCCATTCTCATCTATTCTTTTGGAATAATAAATTGGTCTCAGAGTGATTTAGTTAAACTTCAACGCACAATTAATACAAATATGACAGTAAACAGAAAACACCACCCCAGATCATGTACACAGCGTCTCACATTACCACGCCAAGATGGAGAGAGGGGCATCATCGATATAAAAAATTTACACAACAGTCTAATAGACAAATTTCGCAAATATTTCTATTTAAAATCTGAACATTCGCAACTGCACAAATATATTGTAGGTATAGACAAAAAACTAACTCCTCTTAATCTAAATGACAAAAATTTTCAGCTCAAAATAATAAGTAAACAGCAGAAAATAGATTTGTGGTCACAAAAGTCTCTGCATGGTAGGCACCTTGCCGATCTCGGTCAAGCACATGTCGACAGGCAAGCGTCGAACGAATGGCTCCGACGCGGAGTACTCTTCCCAGAGACAGAGGCTTTTGTAATTGCTATTCAGGACCAAGTAATAGATACTCGTAACTATCAAAAACACATTATTCATATTCCCAGTCCTCCAACTGATTTATGTAGACGATGTCACAGTAGCTCAGACATAATTCAACATATTACAGGTGCATGTAAATCTATAGTTCAAACTGGCTACAAACATAGACATGACCAAGTTGCTGCAATTGTCCACCAAAACCTGGCCCACAAACATTCATTCATTTTAAAAAAGGTCGCTTATTATAAATATATTCCCAGCACTATTTTAGAAAGTAATTCCGTCAAAATATATTGGGACAGGACAATTATAACAGACAAGACTATACATTAAAATAGACCGGACATAACAATACTAGACAAAATTAAAAAATCTGTTTTTATAATAGACATAGCAGTTTGCAACACACACAACCTCATTACTACACATTCGGAAAAAAATGACTAAGTATGTTGACCTGGCTATCGAAATAAAAAGACAATGGCAAGTAGACTCCGTAAAAATCATTCCTATCATCATATCTACAACTGGTGTAGTTCCAAAGACCCTTCAAACCAGCCTCAACATGCTTCAAATGCCTAAATCCACTCTTACACTTATACAAAAAGCAGTCCTTCTTAACACCTGTCATCTCACACGTAAATTTCTTAACTCATCGCCGTCATCATTGTAATTCTTTCTTTTTCCTGCGTGCACACTTGGTCAAGGCCCGTGTGTCCGTTTTCTACACCTCAATACAGAGGGAGAAATAAAAACAAATAAAAATTATAATAATAATAATAATAACATCACTTGTGAATTTAGCAATTCTATTAGAATGGAGCTGGGGACGGATAAGTGTGCGTTCCTCCATGTTGAAAGAGGAAGGGTCGCTAACTCTGAGGGCATAGACTTATCTATGCCCGTCAACTTAAGGGCCCTTTCCGAGGCTGAAACATACCGATACCTGGGTATGTCACAGAACATCGGTATCGATGAGGCTAGTATAAAACAGTCAGTTTTTTGCACGCTTGACTAAAGTGCTTAACAGCCTTTTGTCCGGTGTGAATAAGACACACGCATATAACGGCTGGGTCATGCCTGTCCTCATGTATACCTTTGGCATACTCAGATGGAGTCAGACTGAACTAAATGCCCTGGATAGAAAAGACCGCACTACAATGACGTCCCATAGGATGCATCATCCGAGATCGTCGGTAATGAGGCTGTACTTGCCGCGAAAGCATGGTGGGCGTGGCTTCTTGAGCGCGCTCACTATGCATAATCGCGAAGTGTGCAGCCTCCGTCATTACTTCCTGGCGAGATCGGATGATCCGTTCTATAATGACGTCATTTATAGTTAAAAGGACTTGCCCCTCTATCCTTAGCCAACGAGCAATGGCAGGACCCGGCAGTACAGAGCATTTCCGACCGGGAGACCGTATGGAAGGAGAAGGAGCTCCACGGGAGGTACTACATGGCTCTATATGAGCCCCACGTAGATACAGCCGCCTTCAACTGGCTGCGTTTCGGTGACCTCTTCGGGGAAACCGAGGGTTTTGTCTGTGCAATACAGGATCAGGTTATTAAGACCAACAACTATCGGAGATACATCCTAAAGGATGGCACTGTCGACGTCTGTCGAGCTTGTCGCCATCCCGGGGAGTCACTTAGGCATGTCATCTCCGGTTGTTCGGCGCTTTCTAACTCTGAGTACTTGCACAGGCACAACCTAGTAGCCAGAATTCTACACCAGGAGCTCGCTCTAAAATACGGTCTCGTGGACCGGAAATTGCTGTATTACAAGTACTTGCCGGAAGCCGTGCTCGAAAATGACCGCGGCAGGCTCTACTGGAACCGGGCCATCATCACGGATAGGACTATTCTTGTGCTGATGGACTGGGCACAGTCAAGGATATTTTTGGTCGACATTAACATTCCGTATGACGAGAACCTCGTGAAAGCCAAAACAGATAAACGAACAAAATATCTGGACCTGGCTCACGAGGTGACTGACATGTGGGGTGGTATGCCAGCCGAAATTATTCCTGTAGTGGTCTCTGCGAATGGGCTAATCCCAGTCAGCCTCTCAGGTCATCTGAGGCGGCTAGGACCCCATGACGGACCGCTCCGGGCTCAAATGCAGAAGGCGGTGCTCCTCGATACCGCCCGCATCGTCCACCGGTTTCTTTCCCTTTCCTCCTAACCCTCGGCCGTTTGGTCTCCCCTGCTGAGGGCTTCCATCTGGTTGGGCTTTTATTTGTCTATGTATTTTTGTATTTATTTTATTTTAATTATATTTATGTATATTTATCTTTTCATTTTTTTAATTTATAATTATATATTTATAGAACCCAACCAGATGAGAAAACTATAAAGATACCCCACATAATAATAATAATATTTAGGATTCGAGGATTACGTGAACGGAATAGAAGACTGGCACTGATTTTTTACTTTTAATTCTAATTATATATATATATATATATATATATATTTATATATATATTTATATATATATTAATAATATATATATATATATATATATATATATATATATATATATATATATATATATATATATATATATATATATATAATGTGTATATAAGTAACATATTTTATCAAACGTATTATCGTATAAAAGTTTCAATATTAAATATTTACTAACTTGAGACGGGGCAATACAAGTCCATGTTTTCGAAACTTGTTCACTAACTTCGTTTAGTTCTGAGCGCTATACAGTCACTGCAAAACAAACTTGTTAGTAATTTTTCAACGTTGTTCGAAGATATAAAAGAGCGCCCACGGTTAACTTTCTCACCTTGACAAAACTTTATACTCGGCTCAATTATTATGACTTAAAGTTAGCCGTACGCTATAAGATTCGAAAATTATATTTTTGTGGCTGGTCTATACCCATTTCGGCTTTATTTTAAGTTTTTTATTAAAATGAAAAAGTAACTTACATTTCACCTGATGATAAAAGGTTACTACAGCCCATGGACACCAGAAACAGTTGCAGTTGGCAAGTAAAGAAGTCTACTGACGCGTCGTCATCTTTAAGCACTAAGATGGCATTTAATACAGCCTGTTATTATACTGGCTCTCTACACACTACAGCCTAGAACACAACAAAGCAGGCACTACTCTGGCAAAATAGATAGGTATAAAGACTCCTACCACCTACCTTAAACATTCAAGAGTATCTTGATTATATATTAGGTAGCTCAGGGAAAAAGCGCTTGCCATAAATTTCAAAGCACGACATACTCAAGCTTAATCCTTGCTTTCACCAATGAAATTAATTGAAAATTTAAGTACTCATTTTGGCATGATCAGCAGTGACGGAATACATCGTGAAGAATCTACATGACCAAAGAATAAAATATAACAAGGTCACGCAAATTGCCAACAAAAATGGATTTCAAGTCAGAATAACGAGTCCTGCCACGTAGTTGCTTATTGTAAGTGCTTGTAGGAAAGCATGTCTAATAAGAAATAAAACTAGAATAATATAACTTACAAATATTTATTACTTACAACAAAAAAATCATAAACCAAAAACAACAATCTGAGATTAACTTTGTAAAACAAAACACAATGATTGAGAATGAAAAACATGCTTAGCGATGAACATAAATACAGTGGGGAAAACTGTACATTTGAAAATTTTAACATTTCTAGAACATGATGTGTATGTATTTCGTCAATGGGAATTAGTTAGTTACACCCTACAGAAGTGTGAAGTGACTGGATATTCTCAACCGCCACCGTGTAGTGGCGGTTGAGAATATCCACTACCCCATATCTTCCCGTGGGTGTCGTAAGAGGCGACAGAGGGACACAGAAAGGAGATGGGCAGCAGCATCTTCCAAATAACAACAATAACATAATAAAAAACTGCGGTTGCCAACCCGCTCGCCACAAATAAACGGCCCCCAGTCCCCGGCGGCCCCGCTATTCCTGGCTACGGTGGCGACCATGGTATCGGCGAGGCAGGGGGTGCTAAGAATCTCCGGTGGAGGTTCGGTTACCACCTACGACGACTCGACCTGGCAACGTATAACGCACGCACCCTGAGGACTGACGAGAAGATACTGGAGCTGGAAGAAAAGGTAGACAAGTTGCGCGGGCATGTTATTGGATTATCTGAGGTCCGAAGAGAGGGGGAGGACACGGTAATCCTCGAGTCCGGCAACTTGTTCTATCACCGGGAGTGCGACCATCTGTCCCAAGGAGGTGTCGGATTTATCGTCCACAAGTCTCTCGTCAACAACGTTGTAAAGATTGGGAGTGTGTCGACGAGGGTCGCGTACCTGATACTCAGAATCACCAAACGGTATTCGCTGAAGGTCATATAGGTCTACGCACCAACCTCGGCGCATCCCGATGAAGAGGTGGAGGAAATGTATGAGGATATTTCTAGAGCCATGCATTCCTCCAAAATCCACTACACGGTGTTGATGGGAGACTTCAACGCAAAACTAGGCACAAGAGAAGGCGGTGACCTGAAGTTAGGGAAATTTGGAGTAGGGCAACGGAACCGTAGGGGCCAGCAGCTGGCTGACTTTATGGAGAAAGAGGGACTCTTTATGATGAACTCTTTCTTCCAGAAGCGGCCCCACAGGAAGTGGACCTGGTCGGGCCCCGATGGTTCGACAAAAAATGAGATTAACTTCATTATGACGACCAGACGCCAACTGTTCAGTGATGTTGTCGCAAGGGTGAAAACCGGCAGCGATCACCGAATGGTTAGAGGCACACTGAACCTAAACGTTAAGTTGGAGAGGTCTCTTCTAATGAAATCAACGCTCCGTCCCCCCTCGTGCTCTAATCCAGAATCCCGAGACTTTTCAGCTCGAGTTACGTAACCGCTTTCAGTGCCTAGAAGATTGCAATGCAGTGGACGATATGAATGACAAGATCGTGGAAACTGTCCATGCGGTCGGAGCTGTTCTGCAAGACCCGCCGCAGAAGAACACAAAAACTCTCCGATCACACTCTTAATCTCATGGCTGTTAGACGGGAGATGAGGCTGCAATCGTCAACAGATTTGACAGCATACAGGCAACTGAACAGACAGATCTCCAAATGCATGCGGCAAGACTTACGCAACTTTAATACTGCTCGTATTAAAGAAGCGATCGAGCGGAACCAGGGCTCCAAAGTCTTTGCCAGAGATCTGTCTGCAAGTAAGAGCCAACTGTCAAGGCTGAAGACTGAGTGTGGCAGCATCGTTTCCGAGACACCTGAGATTTTGAGTGAGATTGAGAGGTTCTATGGGCAGCTGTACACATCATCGTTGGAGCCACACGCAAGTGTGAGTAACGATCCAAGAGCAAGTCTTACCCGACACTATTTCGATGATATCCCGGACGTCAGTCTGAGCGAGATTAGAATGGCTCTCCAGCACCTTAAAAACGGCAGGGCCCCAGGCGAGGATGGAATTACAGCGGAGCTTCTGAAAGCGGGTGGAAAACCGGTACTTGAAGTCCTTCAGAAGCTCTTCAATTCCGTCCTCCATGGTGGCACTACTCCGGAGGCGTGGAGCAGAAGTGCGGTGATCTTGTTCTTTAAGAAAGGCGACAACGCTCTCTTGAAGAACTGCGGACCGATTTCCCTTCTGAGCCGCGTCTACGTGCTGTTTTCGAGAGTCATTACGAATCGTCTCGCACGCAGACTCGACGACTTCCAGCCTCCCGAACAAGCCGGTTTCCGAAAAGGCTTCAGTACCATAGACCACATACATACCCTGCGGCAGATTGTACAGAAGACCGAAGAGTACAATCTGCCATTTTGCCTGGCGTATGTGGACTATGAGAAAGCCTTTGATTCCGTCGAAATTTGGGCGGTGCTACAGTCCCTTCAGCGGTGCCAAGTTGACTGTCGGTATATCGAGGTGCTGAAGTTTTTGTACAGTAGGGCTATGATGGCTATCCGAGTACAGAACCAGAGTTCGAAACCTATCCGACTGCAGAGAGGTGTAAGACAGGGTGACGTTATATCCCCGAAACTCTTCACCGCTGCGTTGGAAGACGTTTTCAAGCTACTGGACTGGAAAGGATACGGTATTAACATCAATGGCGAGTACATCACTCACCTTCAATTTTCCGACGATATAGTCCTTATGGCAGAATCGCTGGAGGACCTTAGCACTATGCTCAATGACCTCAATGGTGTCTCCCAACGGATAGGTCTTTAGATGAACGTGGACAAAACAAAGATTATGTTCAATGTCCATGTCACACCTATGTCGGTAGTTGTGGGGAGCACTATGCTCGAAGTTGTCGGCGAGTACGTTTACCTGGGACAAATAGTCCGACTAGGTAAGTCCAACTTCGACCAAGAGGTCAATCGACGGATTCAACTCGGCTGGGCGGCGTTCGGGAAATTACGACACATCTTCTCGTCAGGTATACCTCAATCTATGAAAACTAAAGTGTACAACCAGTGCGTATTGCCAGTGATGACTTACGGATCAGAGACGTGGTCCTTCACTGCTGGCCGTATGAGGACGCTCAAGGTCGCTCAGCGAGCTATGGAGAGGGCTATGCTCAGAGTTTCTCTGCGTGATATACTCAGAAATGAGGATATCCGCAGTAAAACCAGAGTGACCGACATAGCCCAACGGATTAGTAAGCTGAAGTGGCAATGGGCCGGCCATATAGCTCGAAGAACCGATAACCGATGGGGAAGAAAGGTTCTCGAGTGGCAGCCTCGTACCGGTAGGCGTAGTGTAGGGCGACCCCCCCACTAGATGGAGTGACGACCTGGTAAGACATGCAGGAAGTCGATGGATGCAGGTGGCTCAGGACCGTGCTTTGTGGCATTACTTCGGGGAGGCCTATGTTCAGCAGTGGACTTGTGAAGGGCTGTGATGATGATGATGATGATGATGACCCTATAGAAGTGCACTATTGAACATAGGCCTACTTCATAGATTGCCTCATAGAGCGATATTCGCAAAGTGGATTGGCAACCGCATTTTTTTTTATTTTTAGTCGTCATTAGGAAAACGCTTCTGCCCATCCCCTGATTTGTTTCCCTCTGTTGCCTCTTACGGTACCCAGAGGATGCTATGGGGGAGTGAATGTTCTTACACCGCCACTACACGAATAATATCACTAATAGGAATTAATAACAAAAGGTCAAATTATAACTTCCTTTTTTATTAATAAACTTCAATTCCTTACCTAAAAAGGATAAGTGTAGGTGATAGTATCATCTTGTGGTGTAGGCGTTTTTATGGACTCCAACGTCCCATTTTGTCCCGAGAGTAAGAGGTTACTTTGAGAAATGCCAGCCCTTATGGCGTCCAATGGATGACAATTTACCACCTCATATGAACCGAACGTACTCGTAAAATGTCCAGACTAAGAACGGAGAGTAGCATCAAAGGTGTAAGACGTCTAGTACTGCAATCACTAGTTCGCCTACCAAACGTAACGATTACGCCTACGATTGTTTAGTATCAAATCCTGTCTTCAACAAGTGCAACCCATGCCCACTAATGAACCGTTAGAGACTGATGATGAAGAAGAAGAACTTGGTCCTTCTCAAGGGTAAGCCTTGTACCTGTAAGCTAAATATCAGATGATCTCCCACTAGATGGAGTGATGACCTGGTAAGATATGCAGGAAGTTGATGAATGCACGTGGTTAAGAAACGTGCTTTGTGTCACTCCTTGGTCGATGGGTCTCTGTTTAGCAATGGACTTGTAAAGGGCTGTAATGAATGAATATTTCGTTCTTCCCAAAATCTCTATATATAAAAATCGATTACTGTCCGTTAGTCTCGTTAAAACTCAAAAATGACTAGATCGGTTGATGAAATTTTTATGTGTGTTTGAATGGGTCACTAGATTGTTTAGATTCTTATTTGGACCTGGTAGGTGACGCTGCTGTCGAGATCCAGAAATCACCCGTTGTGAAGCCGAGGCGAATCGCTAGTTATGAAATAAAATCTAATCCTTTGCGTAAAAAGTGGTTGTATTTTTGGTTGACTAACTCAAGTTTAGGTTATCGTTAAGTTATTTGGCCGTCACCAATTACGAAATGTGTTTGGGTATGTATTTTAAAAATTATCCATACACAAATATAACATTTCATAAATTTTGTAATTATTTATGTACTAGTTCTGCTCATTAGATGAAATATTTACGATATATATACGTCGATTGATTTTAACTTTAATCTTAACAAAACCTAGTATATGTTTTGTTATCGTTTTGTTGATAAATGAGCGAGTTATTTTAATTTTTTTAGTTATTAAAAACTAATATAATATTTTATAATTGAAATTAATAATTTTAAACTAATTTATCGAGAGAATATAGATTAAATGTATTCAATGCCAAATAAATAGCATAATTACAGCAATCCAATTAAAATATTAAGTAAATCCTGACAAGCAGAGCTACTCAAAATTCACCTCAAGCACAATTTATGCAAACTGTTCGCCGCAATATTCTCGTTTTCGACAATATATTTGCATTTGGAATAGAGTTGTAACGGAATAAATAGCTGTCGCGGCACGTCCGCTTGCTTCACACTCAACTCACGAACTGATTTGAATTAAGAATTTGTTCGCCCGGTTGACACAGCATTTTTTTTTAATGGTCACAGAGTAGTTAATTTAATAAAGGTATCTTTTAATCCTGCGCTTTGGTTTCAGTTTATTTTGAATAATTATATTGTAAGTAAAACCATTACAATTTTAGTTACTTGCTTCAACTGTTTGTACATCTTATTTTAAATTATTAGATGTCACTGTTACCATTACAATCTATAAAAAGTCATTCTGACAAAGTTATTCCTATATGAGATAATCAATATTAGCACATATAGTGGATATTTGCTACATTTACCACAGTTAGCAAGCGTGCTTGCAGCCGCAATTTATATTTTTAGAAAGACGCTGCTACCTATCTCCTGGATTGTTTCCCTGTGTCGCCTTTTATGACACTATTGATATGAATCGATATAGTATAGTGGATATTATACATTACAAGGTCATTAGATTGTTATTAGATGTTAACTGCCAAGTACATTTTGCAAATTACTTGATTACGTTTTCGTTTATTTTCCTGTGTTTCAGGCAAAGTTATAAATGACTTCATATTTTTTGTCGTAAAATTCAAAAAACAAATTAAAATCCATCGATATAAATGACAAGACATGGTCGTGCGAACAAAAATCTTTCACGGTTTAAGCATAGCATAAATCAGCGCCATCTCTTAAATACTCACGTACTACCACGGAACCAGTATTTCCATTTATGATTTTGGTTTTACCCTAGAACCTGTAGAAATAAACCCTAAAACATCGTAAAAAAATCAATAAAACTACTATATTACTAATTTTCAATATTTCAAAGAAAAATATCATTGCAGGATTTGAATATAATTTCATGATTGAAAATATTGAGTTTTGTGATGAAGAAGACGTTCTCATTTTCAAATTATAATATCACTTAGTCTCATATGAATAACGAATACGTAACTAAGTAAAATATTATACCATTATTCCGATATGCAGAATAAAAAACTTATTCATTCTACAATTTTTAGCTCTTTTGACCCAATCTCCTTCGATAAATCTTTAAAAAAATTTCATTTGGTGGATATAAAAAATAGGGTTACCTGAAGTTCGATTTAACTGTCAACTTGAAGCTTGAAATAGTAGCTTAATGCTGTTGTGTTTTGTATGGTGAGTGTAGAGAACCGGAGACCTTTTTTAGTCGAAACGAGGCATTCCATCTTAGTCCTCACGGGTGACAACACATCTGCATTTTGATTTGTAATAGAGGATAGATGTAGATGTCTATGGGACGCAGCCACCACTTACCATCAGGTGGACTGTGTGCTCGTTTGTCACTCTATCCTAAAAAAACTTGAAGAAACGCCTAAAATCCTACCTATATTAGCCTAAAATAAATTTACCCTAAAATAGTACAAAATATCTAAAAGTGGAACACACGGACGCACGGCACATATTGGTGCTCGCGTTGGTGCTTCATAAACATTTTTGCACTAAGGAGTCGGTGCCATTTTGTTTGTTCAATGACCCGGTCCATACGCAGTCGTATAATAAGTCTATGTTTGAATCCAACTTTGATGCGATATTCCTTGAAATTTTGTTTCTAAACTTAATTTAAAACTTTGTTGAATATCGTTCAGAGCATTTCTTTTGAACCACAGTAAGAGAAACTAGTCACTTTTATTTCCATTTTCAGACAACGTGATTTAGCCGTTTTGTTATATGTGCGATCCATTTTGAATTAAATATTATTTGTGTTTAACTTTAAACTAGGTAGATTTACCAATAATTAGAAACCCTTGTTTGCCTTTGATTAACTCCTTTATTACACTGCCTACAATGCTTCACGTTTTAATAATAATGAGCTAAATAATAAATCCAGTCAGTAAAAATAGAAACTAAAACTCGCTACGAAATATACTTGAAAAAATACTGACGTGACATCTCTCCAGAACCATCACAACCTATCAACCTGAACAAAATGAATTTTAGATTTTCGACATTTGTTTTTGTTTTAAAAATAATAAAAAGTAGAAATTACAAATATATATAAGAGGTAATTTAATGGTGATTTCTTTTGATAATAATATATAGATGTACATTTTTTTTTGTTATATCACTGTTAATACTAAATACAAATTCTTTTTGTATATTTTGTTATGATTTGATGTTGAATTTTATCAAAACTTATGAGTAAGACAAAAACGGTTAATTTAAAATAATTATTTTTTTAAATGTAGGTAGAGCAGCAGATGCAGCTATATATAGCCGTTATTAATCCAATGCTGTATTTTAAGGTAGGTAGTCTAATAATAAAAATACATGTTTTCAGTAAAAAAATATAGAAAACACAATTTTTTATTATAATAAAAATCTTTTAATTGCTAAATTTACTAATACTTACTCATATCGTATACACCGTAAAAAAGCTAAATACCGACAGGGAGTCCAGTTGGTCATAATTAAAAATAAAAAAGTCATTCGTAAGTATTTTATACAGGTAATGTTTAAAATCAAACAGTTAGTCTAATAGTAAGTGAATACTATAGACTCCACCGTCTCTTTAGAAACATGCGTTATCACCCCTGAGGACTAAGATGGAATGTCTTTAGTGGTAAACCATCTTGACATTATTCATAGCGAATAAATTAATCAGTTATTTAGAATTCCTCCTGTATATGCTGCTTTAACTACCCATTGTACACATATACTTTTGAAAATAAAAATTATGAACAATTTGACGGAGAATCATTGCATAAACAATTGATACAAGCGGCGCATTTAAGTAAGATCTACCTATACAATAAGCACAATAAACATAGACTTAAGTCGAGGTTTTCTTTGATTGATTGTTAAAGAGGTATCTTGTAAAAGCATCTTACGGCAGTCAATGGTTCAAAGAATAAGCAAATTGATTTTGGGTAAAAAATGCAAGTCGTCTAAAAAATGTTACATTGTGCAAAGTGATATTTTCATAAATAATAATATTTCAATGTTTTTTATTTAATTTTAATTGTGTAAAAATTAAGACTGCTTGCACTTTACATGCCTATGCGCGGCGTAAGATAATATAATATTAATTATTATTATTACCGAGGAAAATGAAATAGGAGATGGGCTAATGGAAACAGCTCAAAATAATATAATACTGCAGTCGCCTGCCCGCCTGACAAGCGTGGCAACTATGGCGAATATCCAACTATGAGGCAATCTATGGGGAAGGCCTATGTACAGGTAACGGTAAATACTTATACATTGCACTGTATCTATTCTGAAAACTCAATTTATTAATCTTTGATAAGCCCGAGGCAGAGCAATTACACGGCAGCGGAACTCTAAACCCACGTATTTATAGATGTTTTTCGCTTATTTGTACCCCTTTTGTTCTACGGAATCCGACCCCAGCCATCTCGGTTACTAATTGGTACTTCTCCCTTTTGAGCAGGTTTTGTTAAATTGTTGCGAATTATAACTCTATATCTCTAAGCAATATTCGTTTTGATGTGGTCGGAACAAACAATTTCTAGAAGTAATTTAAAATTAAATATCACGCGAACTATTGTAGGAATATATATTAAATTATTTTTTACCCTCGGCTTCGTTCGCATTTAATTATGTGCTATTTTTTATACTAAACTCTTTTAGACTACATTTAAGACCGCAGTTTTGCAACTCGATGAAACGATAAAGCGACACTAAACTTTACTAAACTAAAGCTTTGGAAAAATCTAGTGGACTGTAAGCAAACTGGGGAGGCCCGGCCAGAAATAAAAAGTCATTTAACCAAGGTTAGCCAACAGAATAGGTTTATTGATGAAAAAACAAAGAAAAAATATAACATAGACGGAAATTATATAATTTATTTAAAAATTTTAGAATATACATGTATAAATATATATATATATTTTTTTTTTTATTTTACTTACCTGTGCATGTAAAATTTAAGTACTTAATTGCAATAGATCAATTTAAATCTCTAGAGTTTAAAACATTTCGAACATTTAACAAAAATATTAGAATTACTGCACGAAAGAAATACTTTGAGCATAGAGTTAATAATTATTACGGCAAGAGGACGAGAAAATATCTAGTACCACGTATTTTCAATGAGATATTTTCTGAAAACGAATGTGGTAATAAAGAAATATTTAAAAAGAAATTGAAAGCGTGGTTGCTGGATATATGTGTAATAATTAATATTGTCTTAATTAAAGTTATGGTTTTAAATTAATTTGTTATTTTTAATGTGTGCAATGAGTTTAAATAATAATAAGGTTACATATAATAATGTATGTAACAGTAGTAACAGCGCTTAGTTTTAATTAGTTTAAACCTTTTAAATTAGTGTAAATTATATTTCTTATTTTTAAGTTTTTAAGGATTGCATTTTAAATTACAATAGGTATAGTTTATGTGTATGTTATATTCTTGAGGACAGTAGGTACATAAAATGTAAGTATGATGTATACGCCAACAAACTGCCCTGCAGTTTGGCGAAAGTTGTATAAAGAATAACCGACTGTATTATTGTGTAATAAATAAAAAAGTGCTATTACAAGACATGGCTTCTTTGAAAAACATTTATTTACTATATGTGTTACAGATAGTCCAGGGGCATGTATGGGGGAGAAGGAACGGCGGCCCACGTGTTGCTGGCATATCCGGAGGTCGCTAAATATAAGGCTAAACATCTCGGCACGTCGGAATCACTCCCTGAAGTTGCCCGCAGCATAAAAGGACTGTTGAACTTCTTCAGGTAGAATTCATGACTCGAATAATCACAATATTCCTGCCCACACTAAAAATACGCGCTTAGACGTGGAGTTGCGGAAAACAGCCCGTCGTAAACTAAACTCAGCTAACTAACAATCGCTGAGAAAAATCGTGCAACTAATTTTCTTACCGAGCTTAAGTTTACTGAAATGGCATGGCCTTTAGTAAAGAGTTAAAGAAACTGGTCTTCGCTTATCATCCTTCATCGAGTAAAGTCCTAAAAAGTATATCCGATGAAGTTATTACTGGATTTATTATGTACCCGGGAAATGTTTAATTTTAACATGCTATGAATTGAGACAATGAGTAGCCTTTTGTGTACTAATGTGTTCATGAGGGTAGCAATTTTACTCTGAATATTGTGTGGTTGACAGAGGGTTGGATCTGTGTGAATCTCGAAGGAATAATGTTTACCGTGCCATGCTACGTGGCTGGTCGAAACGACATTTCATCCGACCTAGGCTTATGAATTTTGGAATTACACTGGTCGAAGCGATAATGTTGTCCGGTCCAGTCAGGTTGATCGAACAGAGTACAGATAACAGTATCGATCGGGCCAGACTCGAGCGGTTGGTCGTAGTGACATACTAGTTTGCAGATCTATGTGATGGCGTGAGAGAAAGGTACTGTTCGGTCCATGCGTGGTAGAGAGGACGCACTTTCGATTATTGTATGATTGAGGATGCTAGTGTATCTACAAGAGAGTATGTGTTGTTCAACGTATATCTTCTATCGATGCTAAGAGTGACATGCAATGCTCTACTAAGAGCAGTGTGTCTGTTTGTGGTTAGTGGAAAGAGCTAGTTATCCAGTCCATGTTGCCATATGAGATGATGACTAGTCGATAGAACGCTGTCACTTACCGAGTTAGGTGTCGTCATATAAGATTACGAGTAGAGAGCCAGTTGTCCGGTCTATGTTGTCATATGAAATGACGGCTGGTCATACGAACGCCTTGGCTAGTGTTAGTTTGCATGAGATCAAACGTAGTTGCCTTACGTATGTATGTGTGTAAATGTCCAGTGCACCTATTCATGTCAGGATAGACGAGCGGAAGAAGTGGTGGTTATTATTGTGTGTTACGGAAGTACTTGAAAATACGCGCACTAGGACGGTCGTATGTCAAGCTTGGCAGTGTTGCTACGCCTATAAGATACTGGTTGGATGAACAGTAAAGGTTTTAATCTAACAAAGCGTCGTATGATAACCGTTGTTGTTTTTAAGATTTTTGACAAGAACATCATCGGAAAGCGTACCATATATTTGCGACGAATTGCTAACGATCTGCTTACCACATTTCCTTGTATTTTATGTTGCAATGCATGCATACTTGCGCCATCCATCATGAGTGCGTCTGAGGATGCCTTTGTTGCCTATATATTAATAAAATGTTATCTAGACGGCACCTACCTCGTACGAAATTGTTAATAGAAATTTTAACTGTTTATGTGCCATGTGTTCAACGATGAAGGAAAACATCGTGAGACAATAATTAAGAACACATTAAGGACGTTAAAAACTTCTTCCTTCTTCTAAACGCTATCACATAAAACAAATAGTGAGGAAATTGGAAAGAAGCGTTAAAAAATGAGTGCAGCGAAATCTCGCGTGAATCCAACAGACGGCGGAACGAAAATTGAGTTAGCTCTTGATTGGATTTTATTTACTTAAGACAAAAAAAATGTCTCGCCAAACGGCCTTTACCTTTACATTATTTAAATGATTAATAACACTAGTTTACACGGTTTTCATACCCCAACTGAAAGTTGTTTTTCTTGTTATTCATTTAGGTAGAAATATCCAGAAAAAATAGTAAAAAAATTCTGTCACGTCTGTTTTAAGAAATATTTATTAACTACACATACACAACATAATTTTGCTATTAATGCTAAAAAAATTAAAAATGACTAATTTTTGCCTTCTTTTTACAGCTATTTGAATTAGTTTCTCTTATAATGGACCAACAGTAATCCCCTAACATGTTTTCATCACAAAATCCATGATATCGTTCTTCAAAACCTTTAAATCTTGGTGAAAACGTTCCGTTCGTTCGTCACTCATACGTCCTAAGTTTTCAGGGAAAAAAAGCTGGATGCGAGTGTAGAAAGTAAATCTTTAATGAAATGTTTACTCCCATCTTTTGAAAATTTTTCAATAAATCCGTAACAATTTCTTTGTAATTTTTACTTTTTTATTTCCCAAAAAATTTTCCACAATCATTTTGAGTGATTTCCAAGCAGATTTTTCATTAAAAGATAAAAGGCTTTCAAACTGAGAATCTTTCATAAGTTTACGGATTTGTGGGGCAACAAATATACCCTCTATCAGTTTTCCCTCCGCAATGTTTGGAAAAATTTTCGTAAATACCGGAAAGCATCACTGTTTTTGTCAAGCCCCTTCACAAAATTTTTCATGAGCCCGGATTTGATGTGTAAAGGAGGTAGAGTTATGTTATTGGGATCTACCAACAGCTCGTATTTAACTCCATTTTGCCCGGAATATACTCATTCCGAATAGGTCATTCTTTTCTTACATAATGACGTTGTTTCACTCTACTGTCCCACAAACAAAGGAAACAACATTATTTTGTGTAACCACCCTGCAATACCAATAACATACCACAGCATTGGTGAACCAAATGGAAGGTGAACTTTTTCTTCTGATGACCACTTGAATAAGACTATTCTACAGCTTTCGCAAAACACATGAGGCATGCACTTTTATCTTGATTTGCAACAGGAAATTCAAAATAATGGAGATATGCACTTTTTAAAGAATCTACAATGGATCTTCTCTTTTTTGAAAATATAAACTGTCCACAAACATAACAAAAACGATCAGAACTTTGTTTACATTTTACATTTTAATTCAAACCGAAACGAGATAATGCTAAATGCGTCACTACCTTAGATAGTTAAAAAAACATTTGACTGCAGGCAGATATTGTGACGTGATAAAATATTTCTAGCACTTGTAGGTTTAAGGAAGATAGATTAACATATTTATATACATTTATTTTGGGGTATAAAAATGTTCAATTTTGTAAACTAGTGTAATTAATGTATTTTTTATTCTAAGCCAGCGAGTAACTATCTAACTATAATCGCACCCGATGGTAAGTGATAATGAAGTCGAAGATGGTGAAGCACAAAGACTTAAGCTTATTCAGTCTTGCCTTGAAGGCACCCATACTTTAATCGCATGGAAAGACAGAGTATTTATAATAAAGGTGGTCTTTATTATAATTACCTAAGTTTCTAGTGTTTTTTTTATTATTCTGTATCTTTTGTATCATTGTTTTAAAGTCTATTGTAGAACATGTATAGGAAATTCTACGTGGTAGAGCCATGCTGCAGTTATATTAGTAGTATAGTTGTAGCACGAATGGGTCGGCTCGACCGGGGAAGGACCACGCTCTCACAGAATACCAGCGTGAAATAGTAGCTTAATGCTGCTGTATTTCGTATGGTGAGTGTAGAGAACCGGAGACCCTTTTTACTGAAAATGAGGCATTCCATCTTAGTCCTCACGGGTGACAACGCATCTGCATTTTGATTTGTAATGGAAGATAGATGTCTATGGGCCGCAGCAACCACTTACCATCAGGTGGACTGTGTGCTCGTTTGTCAGCCTATTCTATAAAAAAAAAAGGTTAATTTCTTTTAGCATCACGCTTTGGCAGGATGATTGACGATCACGACGACCGACAATTCAAACCTTGAACGTCTCCAGTCTGGGTAATTTACGTCAACCGTAAATGAGATAGTTGTACCGCCATTTGTTGAAACCCGTAAGATTTTATTGACGTATTTTAAATTTCTTTCTTTTTTAAACTGCCATCCCATGAATTTCTTCTGTACCCTGGAGGCGTATGACATACATTAATTGTTCAAGAATAAACATCTAGACCCGAAACAATTATTTGTCCATTCATTTTTGTTATTGATGTTATTTTGTTATTCATTTGTTCTCTACAGAATTTGAAAATCATACAAGTGATAACGAAATTTAATCAAAGTTTACAAGGATGTTCCGACATGATTTATTATATTTACGCAATTACTACACATTAAATATTATTTTTTATACAAATAATATAATCAACAATATTATTGCATTTAACATTTTTTTTAAATTCTGACGGCACTTTGCAGTTTGATGTAGGAGTGTACAAGCATGCTTGTGAATGTGTTCCCTCTTATATAAGACAAACAAAAGGATCCATAAAAACCCGCGTAAAAGAATATATCGCTGATGTAAAGCACCAACGCTCCGGGAAGACTGCTGTATGATAACATGTTCAGGATCATCCCAACCATTATACTCGTATTATCAGATTTGATAGACGCGATATAATCCGTAATATTTTTATAATACTTTTACTATTACTAATCCAGGATTTTTCAAAATATTAAAAAAAATCTCTTTAAAACTGACTCGTTATTCAATGCTATCACTATAAATATCCGTTGGTAAATTTATTTCGTAGCGCTTTTCAAAGCTACCCTAATTACTGCTGAACATGCAAAGTAATTTTTGACCAATTCATGTGAATTTAAACTAGATATAAAAGACTTTTTTAAACTTCGAATAATAACTAAATGGCTGGCAAATATGAATAACAAAATTAAAAAATTACGAGCAAACTCAGTAGTCAATTAAAATATTAATCGGATCGATATTTTTTGTATTATTTTTTACACTAATACATTTTTATTTAACATTATGAAACATAGCAACAAAGAAATAAAAATAATAAAAAACAAAATGGTAAGCTTTTTAATCAAAAAAAAAAAAATACCTCGTACTTGAATTTTTAAACGTTGAAATTTATAAGCTACATGAAAAGCAATTTTTATACCGTCCCTCTAACTGGTTAGCCGAGTAAAACATACCAAGTTACGAAGAATAATTGAACTCGAGCTGTCACCATTTATTCACGTTAAATTCAAACATGTTTTTGTATTTAAAAAATACATGAATATGTACGTAATTTCAACTTGAAATAACAATATTTTACATCTTATTATTTTTTATAGAGTAATATAAAAATGACTAAATAGTATATTAAAAATTTGTAAGTGTGTAATAAAAATTTACTCAAATTATTCTTGGTGTAGAGGTACATAGCATGCACTTGATCGACCTTTTTGTTTTAAGGCGGTGCCTGAATATAATCGCACCTAATTTTTGTGTGTAAGTGATTTAGATTGTGTACATAAATGATAAAGTATATCTACTATAAGCCTTGAAAAATATTAAGAATGAGGAGAAGGAAGCTCGTCATAAATAACAGGAAGGCAGGTTTTTTTATTGGAACCTTACATATGAAATTAGCGTTTCGTCGCACTGACCATTTTGATCTGAAATATATCCTCTTTGGTTAAGAATTCCAAATTGAAATTTATAAATTCATTTAGCTGGTACATTTTGAGTTTTGAACAGTCATTCATTTGTTTTTTCATCATTTCGTTAGTTTTTACTTTGGCGTCGCTTATTACCGCACAATGGAAAACACGAAATATCGGTATATTTACGAGTACGGGTTCTACCGTGGCACCAGTGTTGCAGAAACAGCTCGAAGAGCTCTGATGTCGCAAAATAAAGCTCGGTACGTTTTTGGTTTCAACGTTTCTGTTCTGGAAATTTCGACCTTCAGAACCAATCCCGTGGACGGCCGGAGACCAAAGTGGAAAATAGAGAATTAAAGGCTATTGTGGAAGTAGATCCATCGCAAAGCACTTCAGAAATAGCTGCAGGCTTCGGGGTAAGTGGTAAAACTATATTAATCCACTTGAGGCAAATCGGGAAAGTAAAAAAACTTGAGCGATGGGTACCTCATGAATTGAGTGAATCGAACTTGAAAACAAGCGTCGACTGCTGTGTTACTTTGCACAACCGACAAAAAATGAAGGGATTTTAAATCGAATTTACTTGTGACGAAAAATGGATACTGTACGATAATCGGAGGTGCTCTTCGCAGTGGCTGAACCCTGAAGACCCAGCCAAATCCTGCCCTAAACGAAAACTTTCTCAGAAAAGTTACTTGTGAGTGTTTCTCATCATCTTTCTAAAATCTGGCCAAACAATTACGGCAGATATCTATTTTCAGGGAATGCATACCATGAAGGAAGAAATAGCTGCTAAACAACCGAGATTGGTCAATTGCTCTAGGCCCTTGCTGCTTCACGACAACGCAAGACCACACACTGCACAACAAACAACCACTAAGTTAAATGAGCTACAATTGTAATGTCTGCGAAAATCCACCGTAATCCCTGGACCGTGCTCTAACAGATTATTATTTTTTCCGGAATTTGTACCACTTCTTACCAGGAAAAAAGTCTGCAAACTTCTTTCAAAGAGTTTATTGATTCTCGTCCCCATGGTTTTTTTTTAGTAAAGGGAACAATGAACTTCCTATGAAATGGCAAAAGTGCATAGATAACAACGGTGCATACTTTGATTAATTAAATATATTTTACAAAAAAAATTGACTTTATATTCCTTCCGTACAAAACGCTAATTTCATATATAAGGACCTATTATAAGTAATTAAGCGAGACTGCAGCTTTATTATTTGTCATTCGATAGTCACATTAACATTTTCATCAATAAATCCCATCACAAATCGACGCCGAACTGTTCGTACGACGAGGTATCTACATAGCTATCAATACAAGGCTATCAATAAAGCTGCAAAGAAAATCATAAATCTAGATCTAAATTTATCCTCAATTTCCCACGCTGCAGCTATATTGTAGTTGTAGCACAAACGTGTAGGCACAACCGGGGTAGGACCACGCTTTTATAGAATACCAGCGGTTGGAGCTATTCTTCGTCACCAGTCTGGTTTTTTCAATGGAAGCCATCAGAATATTTTGGCGGTACCGTAGTCACCGATTACTAACTGTTATTGTTCTTCTATTTGATAGCTCTTATGCTTTTTTTCTTTTTTTTATAGAATAAGGGCGATAAACAAGCTATCAGTCCACCTGATGGTAAGTGGATACTGTACCCATAAACATCTACATTTATCGTCAAGAATCAAAATGCAGATGCCTTGTCACCCCTAAGGAATGAAGGACTGGTTCACTGCACTCACCATACGAGACACAACAGCATTAAGCTGCTATTTTTATAGCTCCTTACGATAACCGCGTTCCATTCTATCCATTCACATGTATTTTAATTAGTACTTGTACAATGCTCAATGATTAAAAAAAATATAATGTACGTGGAGGTAGAAGAGACGAAAATTTCTAAGCAAAGCAACAAGAGTTACACAACAATAAAGAGTAATAATTTTGGTACGTTTAGTTAAACTCGACATTACTTCGTAGCGGTGTCACCACGTTATAGTTCTAGATACGTAGTTTAGTTGTTGCGTGAACGTTTACACGAATCACAATACATAATGTAGTAGGTCACAATTTAAGCAATTAGATGTAACATCCTCAAACAATAACACGCGTTCCTGCTCTATTTGAATTTTGTAAACAGGATGTTTTTATATTACAAAAGTCATTATTTTCTCTCTCTTAAATATTTTTTATGGGTGGTTAAAATTTTATTTTGTGGTGAGTGGTTACGGCAGTCTATGGACAATTGCAACTAACTTCAAACGAACAATGGCTAATGAAGAAGAAGACGAATGAATTTGCCAGAATTTCAATTTAACATGAAAAGCATTATCACGTGTCTAATATTTTCTCCTTATTTGTTAGTTCAATTGTAGAATATTTTGAAAATATTTAATGTTTTGTTTTAGCTGGGGGCACGGCAGTGCCCCCGCCAAGTCGAGCATAAAGGCGGCACGGCCGTACTATACTTTTCTCGAAGCAATTCAGGCCATTTTCGACCCCTATAACTTCGTAGTGGATAAAACTAGAAGCCTGAATTTTCAGTAACCAAGTAGGTATTGTATAAACATGGTATATAATAAATTTCATTCAATTTGAAGCAGTAGTTTAAGAATTATAACTATTCAAAGTTTCTTAATTTTATCACTCACTGACTGACCGATCATCAAAACTCTAAGGCACTTCTAGCAGACATAGAAGCTTCAAATTTAGAATACAATTAGTGTTTAGTGTATAAAACAAGGAAAAACGACGGTATGACTTTGGTCCCATGGGAGAGAGGTAAAGCCCTAATGTGGAATGCTACTTGCGTTGACACTTTGGCGGCCTCTCATCTCAGGGGTACCTCTTTTAGAGCCGGGGCGGCATCAGAGGTAGCCGAATTTAGTAAATGGCACAAATATGAGTCTTTGAGAAATGACTACATATTTTTGCCATTTGCTGTAGAGACTATCGGTCCATGGGGTCCACGTGCAATGAAGTTTCTAAAGGAACTGTATCCACGACTGGTCGTCGCTGTTGGTGATAAGAGGGCTGGTTCTTTCCTCGCTCAAAGGCTAAGTTTAAGTGTGTTTTAGATAAAATTTATAATTTTAAAAATTTATAAATTTATAGTTTTAGATTTTCTATATTATAGTTTCTTCTTTTATATTATATATAATTAGTTTTAATAGGAAAAACTAATCCAACTAGTCCAATTTTCTAGATACACCAACTGCATAAATAACTTTGTAATATCATATAAATATATAGAATTACAAAGTTCCATTTGCAGTGAATGAACCAGTGTACTTTTATATGTATAATAAGGTGTAAATAGGTACGTTGTTGGTATTCAAGAATTAGAAGGTACTGGAAAGGTAAAAAAGTAGGACTATCTTATCTAAAAAAAGAAATGAGATGCCATCAAAAACATAACTTGTAAAAAAACCAAGTCTCGCAACTCAGTTCTTCTACCGTAAAAAGTTGTGTTATCCATGTAATACCAATTCGGTTAATTTATTCAGTCCCTACTTAAATGTCCTTCTGTTTTAAGTTATTATGTAATTAGCTAACCCAACAACATTTTATAATGACCATATCAAAGTTAAAAATCTTTTATGTTTTAAATATATACATTGACTTGGCAATCGCACTAAGCAATCTAATTTAATATAATATGTATTACTTGTGAGATACATTGTATTTTCATGCAATGGTAAATAGTGTATAATTTTTCATCATCATCATCATCATTCACTATCATCGAAATGTATGTTTTAGATCAAGAGTGACAAACGAAAATTTTGTCGACTTTTCGTTTGTCACTCTTGATCTAATACTACTACTACAATACTACTTACTTACTTACTTACTATTGCTACAAGGCATCACAAGTTCTCTGCTGAACGAAGGCTGCACTCGTAGCTATAATATAATATAATATTTTACACGTGGTAGAGCTATGCTGCAGCTATATTAATATGCTTGTAGCACGAATGGGTCGGCTCGACCGGGGAAGTACCACTCTCTCACAGAATACCGGCGTAAAATAGCATCTCTATGCTATGTGTTTCGTATGGTGAGTGTAAAGAAGGTAAGGTCAAGGGTCTCCGCCCTTTTTACAGAAAACGTTGCATTCCATCTTAGTCCTCAGGGGTGGCAACGCATCTACATTTTGATTCCTAATCGAATATAAATGTAGATGTCTATGGGTCACAGCATCCACTTAATATCAGGTGGACACAGGCCGTTTGTCACACTTATTCTATAAAATAAAAGATTGCAACATAACACGGTCCTGAGCCACCCGCTTCCAGCGACTGCCTGCGTGTTTCATCAGATCATCACTCCATGTAGCAAGGTGGCCACCTAACACTGCACTTGACTTGACCTTCCTTGAGTGGCTTATATGAGACCAAAAATACAAAAAAATTGCTATAATATTGGAACAGACTGTATCAATTCGTTCCAGGAGAATTAATAATATTCAATTACCTATTATTTATGAAAAAAATCCGTTCTTCCAACATTGATAGATCTTAAACATGCCCTAATGCTAACAGTCATAAGAATTAAAATTGGATGATTAATTAGACTTGACCGTGTAGAGGCGATGCAAGAATATCTACTAACCTATCAGGGTGGTCTGAAAAGTTTGATGAACTTGAAGATGGCAACACTCGTCAATAAAAGCTAGTGAATGCGGTTGTGCATATTTTTCAGCAGTTGCGCACCAAATTTTAGCCATGTTGGACGCGTTGTTGTAATTTAACAATTGTTTGAGTTAGTCGATGTGAGTGTCTTTGTGAAAAAGGAAAAATAATAGTTAACGAACTGTCATAAAATATTTGTTTTTGAAAGACAATACGTCTACGCAATTCAAAGATGAGTTGGGCTCTGTTAAGGGGACTCTGCGCTATCATATACCACAGTGAATTTTTGAGTAGCTGAGTTTAAACGTGGCCGTCAGAGCTTGGGAGACGATGAAAAATACGGTCAAAACAGCAAACTGCAAAGGGAAACCTACTACAAAAAGCAAAAACTGTTTTTTCGGCTGGGAAAGTAATGGTGACTATTTTTTTTTTTTGGGATAGTCGTGGAGTTATTTCAACGATTATCTTCAAAAAGGAAAAACCATTACAGGACCATACGATGCATCATAACTTGACAAACTGAGCACAGAAATTGCGGAAAAATGGCCACATTTTCAGAAAGGGAAAATCCTGTTTCACCATGACAACGCGCCGTCTCACATCTCAGCGGTTGCCATGGTGAAAATACACGAATAATGGTTTGAACTGCTTGATCATCCGCCTTATTCACCAGATCTAGCCCCAAAAGAAGTTTTTTGTTCCCTTATCTAAGAACCGTACTACCATATGCTTGGTATCTTATAATTAATAAAATTTAATCCAAACCACTGCAAAACTTCTAGATAATGTAAGCTTCTTTTGCATAGGTCAGACCAAAAATTAATATTCTAAAACTGAAGCTAGCCAGGCTGACTACGATATGTCATGTCATGTCAAACTCCTCAGTCCCCTCCACGTGAACATGGGTGCCGTAAATCACCCGAAACATCGAGAATTAAAAAGTTAAAATTAAATATGATAATACTTCCGAGCCTTGGTTCTATTTTTTCAATACGAGCTGATGGATGTTACGTAAGTCCCACCGCATGCATTTGGACATCTGTCTGTTCAGTTGCTTGTATTCCATCATATCTGCTAAAAACTGTAGCTTCTTTTCCCATCTTTTCCCAACAACCATGAAGTGAAGTAAAGTGAAGACAGGTTTTGTAACTGAATCTGAAATGGCTTTAATTTTAGAGCTCGAAAAAACTGAGCAATGTAGTCAACGTGACCTTTTCAACTTAAAGTTTAAGCTTAGTGCCTCTTACCATTCGGTAATCACTGAAGTTCTCACCCTCGCGATCACTGATATTACCGAAAAGTTGCCATCTAGTTTTCATGATGAAGACAATCTCATTTTTTGTCGAACCGTTAGCACAGAATGTGAAACTAGTCGAGCCTCGGATGAGCTATGGAAGTATAATATACTAACGTAGAGCATGACATTATTATAAGCTCTCAGCATGAGGTTTTTACTCTTTATCAAAACATAATATTATATTTTACTGTGCACTAAAAATATCGTTGGACCAGAGAAGCAAAATAGCCAGTAAACTCAATAATAAATTTAAAAGCCTATTTGCTCTTGTTTACAACTTTGTTGAGAAAAATCTTAAAGAGTTGATTCTGACGTCTTCCAGGTTCATATAAAACTTAAAAGGTATTGTTTGTGTTATTTTTTTTAACTTTTTTTTAGACATTAGAGCGAAACTTAGTTTAAAATATATTTGAGGAAATATAAAGTTTGCCAATATGGAATACTATAGTGTGGCTGACTATTCTCTGTTACAGAAATTTCTCCCTGTGACAGCGCTGTCATAGCGCTACAAGCGAAACACATCGAAGCCTAAATCACGGTATCAAAGTTCCAAAATAAAACAGTATATATAGAATAGCTGCGAACTATCACACAGAGCGTAGGCCGCTCCCCGGACATAACATCTTGCCCGGTGTGAAATCTCCCCTATAACGTCTACGGCCAACCGATGTGAACTGAACACGCAACCAACAGCCTTCGGAAACTACAACTTCAATCCTTCCTTATTATCCTCAAGAATCCCTAGCATTCACTCCTGAGAATCGTCTTCTGCAGTCTTCAGTTTCTGCAAGCCAGTCCAACTTGTCTTCATCTCGAGTCACCGCAGATTTATAAGGCAGACTTCTGGCACTTGCTCCAACACATCGTTCTCACTCGCATCACTTGCAAGTGCGTAGTACGCCATGCATTACACACGGACATATCGTTCGCACCGGCGTCACTTGCCCTTACGCACACAGTATTCATTCCCAACACGACATTGAAGACGCACCGGCAATCGAACTTTAGTATCTACCTCCGGTCTGAGCAAGGGGGTGATGTGGCGGCGCTGTCGTCGCGCCACAAGCGAGATACATCAAAGCCTAAATCACGCTATCAAAGTTCCGAAATAAAACGCTCCCGGGCATAACAACTTACCCGTCGCGAGACCTCCCCTTTTCCTTTCACCACCAAATCCCTTTTTTTATTGGTTGCGCGGAAAACCATTCGTATTTTAATTTTATTCGAGGGTATGCTTGCCAAGCGTTGTCCTTTCCTTAACCTATCGTCCCTCCGTACACACCGGGGTGGTGGGGGTCAGAGGGGAAAGAAGAGATTCTAGAATATTGCGTGATTTCGCAACCAATGAGATGCATAGATAGGAGGGCCGAAGCAATATAAGCTCGCGCGCTGCCCTCGAGTGCTCTCTTGTCTTTTCGCCGCTAGTTGGAACCACACCGCCTGGGACAGTCGCGTCCTAGAGGGCTCTTGTCCACGCGTCACTCGTTCAAACCGCACCAACCTGGAGCAGTCGCGCTCCAGGAGTAACCGCCTCACCTAGTGTGAGATATCGTCGCGTACCGCTCTCTTCCATCGCACCACCAGCCAGGACCGCATCCCTGGGGCCCCAGGAGATTCGCCAGAAGTCGCACCGCAGCAACAGAAGCGTTCAAGCCGCATCAAAGTCACACCCCGATAAATGTGTTTACTTTTCCTATAACTCAATGCCTGCTTGAGTATTTGTTTTATTAGTAGGTTTAGTTAACCCGCGCCATTTCATTCCTCCTAATGTGCTCAAGCAGGATTCCTTCATAACCTTGGCAAACAATAGATTTCGGAAGAGCGAGTGTATTATCAAGAAACCGCGTGACACCTCTACCATCTTGTTGAGGTAGAAGAAGCTTACCACGTATACAGTCCATCTAGTATAACGTCTCGCGTAATAGGGTCAAGGCTTGACCTGGGAATCGGACTCGGCATCACTAAGGCCCGGCGCCCAACAATTTTCTGGTCATTCGAGCGGATTTGGACTGGTGCTTTGTAGCCTCACCAACCATTTCTGGAACTGGTGCTTTGTAACCTCATCGAGTCGAACTGCTGGATTGATTACTTAGACAATGTACTCTAATTTAATATTGAATAGATTATGTAGTTTTGTTTAGTTTAATTTAAAATTTATTAGTTACTCGCATAAGTAAATCGACTTATTTATTCAAAATAGTTTGGCTCCGCTTAACCTTATTCGGCCTATCTACCATTTGTAAAAAATTGTGTGAGTTTTAGATTCTTATCTGTCAACGCGCGTTGTCTCGTTTGATTGCAAAGGTGTTTAATTTAACGACGTAATACGGCACGATAAGACAATAGTGTTGTGAGATATAGTTGTATTACATTGTGTCCATTCTGCAGCGTTGTGCGATTACTTGTGATTAATCTAATATTAATTATAGTGATTTAAAATGACAGTGGAAATGAAATTAAACTTAAAACTCTTTACGCCAAGAGGGACGTACTTTTTTCACGTATACAATATATAAGTGATCACATAAAAAATATTAACGTAGAAGCAGTGCGGGAAACGTTTTTACGTGAAATCGAAACGGTGAACTCTTTGCGGACGGATTACGAAAAGATATTAGACCAAATTAATAATTTAGAATCGCAAATCAACCTGAAGTATACAGTGAATTATCATCCACTTCTATCATTTGAAGATATGTTGTGTCGTGTGAAAAGAACGGCAAAGCTCTTACAGTCTCCATCGCAAAGCGAAGCAAGGCTGGAAGTCCAGTTACGCCCACGTGAATCACTTAATTTGTCCACATAGATATCACTGTATTCAATGGAGATATTAAAACTTGGCCGTTGTTCATAAATAGTTTTGAACATAATATACATAATAATCCATCGTTATCGGACGCTGAAAGATTGTATTACTTAATTAGTAAATTAAGCGGTAGGGCACAGTCCATTTGTTCGGGCTTCACACCAATAGCAAACAATTATTCGTTAATATTTGAAACACTTAAGAACAAATATGAAGATAAGCAAATGTTAGCCTCTTCATATTTAGACCAGATATTCGATCTTAAAGCTATATCATCCGCAAACATCACAGGCTTAGAGCAGTTTTTGGATAAATTTGTAGCATCGGTGGCTGCACTTAAGAACCTGAAATTTAATGACCTTATGGACGTGGTGTTTTTCCATATCGCCTTAAAGAAATTAGAGTCGGACACCGTGCGTGCGTTTGAAATGGAGCATCGTAGTTCTGAGTTGCCATCATTCGATTTATTAGCATCCTTTGTGCGAGATCAAATTAAAGTGACACAGCGCTCCTCGAATGTCAAACAAGAAGTTAAGAAATGTGTCGACCGCAGACAGACTTCATCATCTAGAACCGCAGGGTCTCTAACGTACGTAAAAATAAACAACACGGTAATTTATATAATTGTGCGACCTTTCGTAAACATTCACCCAGCGAACGTTATAGAATAGTAAAGACGAACAACTTATGTTTGAATTGTCTAAGCGATAGACATTTAGTTGCTAAATGCAATTCTAGTTCCGTGTGTAACAAGTGCGCCAGCAGACATCACACGTTATTACATTTCGAAGGTGGTAACGTATTCAAGTCGAGTGAATCGGACAGGGAAATCACACCTACTAAAGTCGACGATTCTAGCGGTCGACCTGGTGACGTCGCGCTGTGCTCATTGTCGAATGTGGGAACATAGTCTCCTTCAACTGTGTTACTGGGTACAGCCCGTATCGTAGTTAGGGATTCGCGTGGAAACGAACAAAGTGTCCGTACATTGCTAGACAGCGGATCCCAGAGTAGCCTTATAACGCGGCAATGTTGTCAGCGTTTAGGACTGCCAATAAATAAGTTACCTTCATGTCCTGTAGTCAAAGGCATCGGAGGTACTAATAAAATTACACAGGGCTCTATAAATTTGAAATTTTATTCTCGGCTAGATCGTTACATTAACTTTAATATAAATGCGTTATATTAAAGTTAATGTAACGAAAAGTTAATGTATATTAAAGTTAATGTAGAAGATAAAGTCACTGAACGTCTGCCAACCGTTTCGGTTGACACCTCGGCAATGATTGATTTTGAAAATTTGACGCTGGCAAACGATACTTACGCCGTTCTCGGAGACATAGACATGCTCATTGGAGCATCGCTTTTCCCTCATCTTTGTTACACAATAAGGCCAGGGGCAAATCCTCGCACACCGCGCCTTACGCACTGGAAACCGTCTTGGGCTATGCCATCGTTGGCTCCGCTCATGGATAATGGATATCCCCTATCATGGATAATGTTTTGGCAACATCCTGTTGTTGCACCGTCGCTGTTGAACCTCCCGAATTATTGACTCGCAATTTTCGGGAAATAGAGGAGGGGAACATCCCGTCTTTACTTAGCTCGGGTAATAAATTATGCGAAGGGTTGAGAAGCAAGACGTTAGAGTCTGTTGTTAGTAAACCTGTTATAGTTTCGTCGCAGCCGAAAGGAACGCCGAGTAGGGATAGCCCTGGAGCTAGGTTTATCGACACCGCGAACAAGGCCCAAATTAGCAAAATTAGATCGCTCCGCAACCCGTCCGGTGACATATTCAGTGCACGTGTTTCGCAACCCGGGACTCGAATCGATCTCGTTAGCGGAAGCGCGCGCGGCACGGATCCAGGTCACGGTCGCGGCGCATGGAGACGCCGAGCCGCTGAGACAGAAAGCGTGCCTCACTGCAGGCTACGGAATAGACTTGCTGAGGCCAGTCTTGCTTGGCGGGAGGAAGTGAGGCTTCGCGAGCAACAAGCCATAAGCAGTGTTGTTCCGAAGCGTTCATAGTATAGTTTTACCGCTTATTAATAATTATAGATTAGTCGCTTAGAAATTGCATACTTGTGATTGGATATTTTTATTATTTAAATATTATTTTGTCGTTGATAGAATTATATATTGGTATTTTCTTAGTATTTGTTTAGCTTGTTAGTGTTCCATAAAAATAAAAATGAAATAGTATAGTTTAGCCGAGCCACAGCAATACGCTGTGTTACATTTAAATCATTTTTTGTCGTTACAGTGTAGCCTTTGTAGTTTAAAAGTCGATAAGTAGTGTTTTTTCGTATATCGTTACGTCCGATTGTAGTTGTGCCGAGTTGCTAGTATTGCGTGAACTTCAACGTGTGCATTTTTCCGATGAAATTACTAAGAATATACATCTATATTATATAAACTTACTAATGAATATATATCTATAGAGCTTGTAGTCGCGCCTTTCAACGTCTTAAGCCATTTTTACAAGATGGAATCCTCAGAGTAGGTGGACGCTTGTCTCACTCGCAGTTGAGTTTCGACCATCGGCACCCTATAGTTTCACCGCGTAAAGACCATATCATGAATTTATTAGTTGATTACCATCATAAATTGAATTCTCACGCTGGCCCCGATTTGCTGATGTCAATCTTGCGTCAGAATTATTGGATTCTTTCAGCACGTAATTTAATCCACAATCGGGTGCACAGCTTGTTTTCGAGTACGTACTAAGCCGTCATTTCCGGAAATGGCGGACCTTAGGTCTTGTCGAGTAACACAATCCGTAAAGCCCTTTATGCACACCGGGTCTGATTTTGCTGGTCCGTTTAAGGTCACGCTCTCTCGCGGGCGTGGTATAAGATCCACAAAAGCTTACGTCTGCATTTTCTCTTGCATATAGAACTCGTTGGTGATCTAAGCACAGCGGGCTTTATGGGTGCATTTAAAAGATTTCTTTCCGGCCGTGGCCCTGTAAGTAAATTGTATTCGGATAACGGTACGAACTACGTCGGCGCGAAACCTATTGTATTAGAACTACATGAGCTTTTAGCCAGCAAGTATTATAATTCTGAGTTCACTCACATCCTAGCCGAGAACCGCATCGAGTGGTCTGTGAACGTCCTAGCCGCGAGTCATTTTGGGGGGAAATTGGGAGACTAATATTAAGAGTCTAAAGAGTCATTTATACCGAGTAATAGGAGATCAAATTTTGTCCTTCGAAGAGTTAAGTACTGTGCTCGCTCAAATTGAATGCGTCATGAATAGTCGCCCCCTTTGTCGTACGCTGTCAAGTGACCCCTCGGAGCCGCTGGCTCTAACTCCAGCACATTTTTTTGAATTTAACGCCTTTGAAGTATCTGCCCGCCATAGACATGGACGAGAACAAACTTAGCATTTCCGCACGACATAAATTATTGGACCGGTTGGTGCAGTCGTTTTGGAATCGATGGAGGATGGAATACTTGCATACTTTGCAGTCTCAGCAAAAGTGGAACACAGCAACTGAACCTTTAACTCTCGGAACTGTGGTTGTGCTCACCCAGGAGAATACGCGGCCTCTCCATTGGCCATTAGAGGTTGTCGAAGAAGTTTTTCCCGGTTCCGACGGGGTAATTAGGGTAGCTCGCGTTAGGACCCCGACTGGGTCTTACATGCGTCCTGTTGTCCGTTTGTGCTCTTTGCCCCTTCAATAGTTTAAATTAGCTTTCTAGAT
This sequence comes from Parnassius apollo, assembly GCA_907164705.1. NCBI lineage: Eukaryota > Metazoa > Arthropoda > Insecta > Lepidoptera > Papilionidae > Parnassius > Parnassius apollo. The sequence goes on along the minus strand of CAJQZP010001558.1, from coordinate 6,608,547 downwards.
TAGAAATTGTAGTCGAAAATTAGGTTTAGTCTTAGCGTTAGTTATTTTGAAGGGGACCCTTCAAGCCGGGGGGGGAGGGGGGATGGTTGCGCAGAAAACCATTCGTATTTTAATTTTATTCGAGGGTATGCTTGCCAAGCGTTGTCCTTTCCTTAACCTATCGTCCTTCCGTACACACCGGGGTGGTGGGATGAGAGGGGAAAGAAGAAATTCTAGAATGTTGCGTGATTTCGCAACCAATGAGAAGCGCGCCCGACCGAGATGCATAGATAGGAGGGCCGAAGCAATATAAGCTCGCGCCCTGCCCTCGATTGCTCTCTTGCCTTTGCGCCGCTAGTTGGAATCACACCGCCTGGGACAGTTGCGTCCTAGAGGGCTCTTGTCCACGCGCCACTCGTTCAAACCGCACCAACCTGGAGCAGTCACGCTCCAGGAGTAACCGCCTCACCTAGTGTGAGATATCGCCCTCATACCTAGTGTAACAGATCCGCCAGAAGTCGCACCGCAGCAACAGAAGCGTTCAAGCCGCATCGAAGTCACACCCCGATAAATGTGTATCTTTTTCCTATAACTCAATGCCTGCTTGAGTATTTGTTTATTAGTTAACCCGCCCCATTTCATTCCTCCTAATGTGCTCAAGCAGGATTCCTTCATAACCTTGGCAAACAATAGATTTCGGAAGAGCGAGTGCATTGTAGGAACCGCGTGACACTTTTGTTGGGAGAAGCTTACCGCGTATACAGTCCATCTAGTATAACATCTCGCGTAATAGGGTCAAGGCTCGACCGGAGAATCGGACTCGGCATCCCTAAGGCCCGCCGCCCAACCAGTTATCAACCCGTAAAAACCACAATTGTAAACATAAGTCTTTCAAGAAACAATAAGAATTAACTGTAATGACTATTCTTGGCAGACGATTAATTAATGTAGCACTAGATTTTTCGAAATTTTCTCTTGAAATTCTCTCATGCATTCTCTCTGTGATTAGAACCGTTTAAACAGAACCATCATTATATACAAGAGATTCGTACCCAGACTACCACTCAGTAAACAAGTTCCAAAATTATGAATCTTATCTACTTACTAATAGTAGTTTTTTTTAACAACAAACACACTTTGTTCACTAAATATGTTACTGTAAAAGCGTTGTCGTTCCAACACAGTAGATTATAAACATTGTAGGTATTAAAAATGCAAATGATTTGACAAAGTATCAATTTAGGTGAGCGTTGTATATAGAAGAAGTGCTCAATGGGTGTGCCCCAAAATGCGATGAAAAATTACACGTACTTTCCGGTTTTGCTTTTTGTCACTGATCGTAGGTTTTACCTCGCCATTAATACGAATTTATTTATGGCAGACATTTTTATCAAAAATAATCACAATTTATGTGATCAATTGGAGGTTAACGTATCGACTGTCAGTGAATTCACAAGGCTCTAACTGAAAACCAGCGCTGCCGTTGCAGCATTATGCTTAGTTGAAGACCTATTTGATGTCTCATTTTAATTTTAAATTCTTTTTAAATTGTTTTATTTGTTTTATTTTGTTTCATTATTAATTAACGACGAGCACGTGTAAACAGTCTTACATGTATGCATGTATATTTTTATTAAATTATATTTTTATATTTAATTATATGAATATTTCTTGAATTTTTATGTCAATTGCTGTTTGATTTCATGTAAGTCGTTGCTGCTTATTATAACATAGTTACACACAGGAAATTCCAGCGGCTATGAGATTTTACAACCGACTACTGCCGCCAGTAATATTCATGGATACCTTTTAAGAAAAAGTTTTCTTTTGGTAGAAATGCTTAATGGTGCTGTCCTCGTTCAATTAAGATTTTTTTATAAAGTTGAAAGACAGACAAACTTATAACCGTCCATTTGATGGTAAGCGACTACGACATCCTTTTGAAATGCACAACCGACTGAAATAGAAAGCTACAGATGTGTTTTCACCTCTGAGAACTCGGAATATCCTGATACTCTATACACTTCAGACTGGAACACAGAAATGTTCCACATAAATAGGTAAGAGAATACGTAGACTCTCAGGAGAAAAGTAGTACTACCACGTAAATGTCAGGAATATTGACAATCATCACGTCTGATACTCAAAATTCTAGAAAAGTCTTCAGAAGTTATTAAAAACAGCATCTATTTAACGTCATAAAATAGCGCAGGCCAACTGTGTCCGTTACATTGATATTGATGACGACTGTATTGTGTTGCGTGGCCTAATGTACAGCGACTCGCCATCTTCTCGACTCTCTTGTAGTTGATTTATATTGATGACTTTGGTAGTGTAGAAAAGGCTCTGTGAAAAATGTTTTATTTCAAATGCCTTTATATAATGTTCTGCTTAATTTTTTACGATTTATTTTCCTTTCAGTTTATTTTCGTTAATATATAGTTTTATTGTCCTGGATATTGTGGATGAAGGTTTACTTTTTACTGAAAGTTTTATTATTTAAGCCTCTTGATTGTTCTAACTTGTAATAAAAGTAGAACATTTCTAGAATGTCATTTAAATACATTAAAATCTTCATTCTTTTTCCATGGATAGATTTCTTTTTTAAATTTGGACTCATCCCTGACATATAGCCTAATTATTTAAAAAAAAGATGATCATATAAATTAGTTCAAACCTTTTCGTATGACGGTGAATATAGATTTAAAACATACACTTCGATTATAGAACCTTTAAAATCCAGTTAAAAGTACGTTGTTACATTTGCAAGTCGCAGACAAAAGTTTACAGTATTTATTTATTTGTTATAATCTATTTTAGCCATTCCTTTTTTCTGTTTTATTTAAAAATATATGAGTAAAATATGTGAATTTTCTCTCTACTGATCTTTATGTGTATTTACTGATTATACGTCAGTGCTTCTCTCACCCGATTGTAAGTTGTTAGAGCCCTAAATAACAAATGCATTTTTCGTATAGATCAGTATACCGTATGGGGTCGGTGTAATAAATTTTTATTAAACCACTTTATTCTGCGGGCGTTAATAGAGGAAACGCTAGAAATACTTCATAGCCAGCAGGACTAACGGTCATTATGACATAAAATGATTTGATTGAAATGCAAATATATGAGAATTATGTGCTTATCTAAAAGTATCAAAATTACTTTCGTATAGAAAGCGCAGAAGGGGCGTGCTATGGAACGGAATAAAATATTACAAATGATTTTTTTCGTTTATTACATGATTCACTACGCGTAAGGGGACTACAGCTTTTAAATACATTGTGAATTTTATGTTTTTGTCATAGTGTTCTAAGTAGGTATAATATTTTGAAAGTAAATATTATAATAAGCAAGGAATGAAGTGACTAACTTTGAACGCTGTTTAAGATATTTAAATGTTTTTTATGTCACTTAGTTTATCGAGTGCCTCATAGACAAGGTGGGGTATTTGCCATAGTTGTCACGATTGACATTCAACATTTTTTTTTATTTTTGTCTCTTACGGAACCCACGGGACGAAATGGGGTGCTAGATTCTCTTAGGGAGTCACGACACGCTGCAGCTATATTATGGTTGTAGCACGAATGGTTGGTTCGACCGGGAACCACGCCGTCACAGGATACCAGCGTGAAATAGCAGCTTAATACTGCTGTGTTTCGTATGGTCAGTGTAGAGATCCGGAGACCCTTATTTGAACGAGGCTCTCCATCTTAGTCCTCTGGGGTGGCAACGCATATTTTTTGATTCTTAATCGAAGATAAATGTAGATGTCTATGTGTCACAGAATCCACTTACCAGCAGATGGACTGTGTGCTCGTTTGTCACCCTTATTCTATAAAAACAAACACGGGGAGGCCCACATGATCTCAATTTTCATTTTTATTTGCAGTTATTGTTTTGTTATTAGAAAGATAGTGCTGCGTATCACCGGGCTTGTTTCCCTCTATCACCTCTTACGATAACTACGAGACGATATTTTAATACCACCAGTACACGGGTAAAGTTACGTTCTTGACCTTCGGTGATTAATTAAAACTTTGAACACTTTAGTCCAGTCCATGACAATGGATTGTTAAAAACACTAAAACTTCGGGAAAAATAATTAAATTAACCTTAACAAAGTCCCTTAAAATATATTTATATAATGTATAGTATGAATTCAAAAGAAGCATAGACAAGGTTTTCTGGTTGAAAATGTTGGGAGAATCATCACAGACCCAACCACAGTTAAAAAGACCTGGGAAAATTATATATCTGATATGTTTCAGGACAATAATCGTAGTTGTCCGCAGAGTTTTAAACTATAACTGGACCCGAAATCATAAGATCTGAGGTTGTTTTTGCTCTTAATAAAGCAAAGTCTGGAAAAGCCACCGGACCAGATAAGGTCAACGTTGAGCTTCTTAAACTTTTAGAATCAAATCAAATCAAATAATTTATTTGCAACCTAAGTGTACATAATTGGTATTAAATTAAAAATGTGCTTACAACTTAGACGCCCTTTTCAGGCACTGCAAATTTGACAAGGGCACTGCTTATATACTATTAACATACATAAAATAAAATTAAATTAAAAGCTATAAAACGGAGCAGCAAGACCAAGGCGACCCCTGCCACGCTGTCCGTGAATTTCTGCAATATCAGGGGACTTCACTCTAACCTAAACGCCGTCCACTACCATCTCGAGACGGCGAGGCCGGCTCTGCTCTTTCTGACCGAGACGCAGGTGTCCTCTCCGGCTGATGTCTCGTATCTCTCCTGCCCGGGGTACAAACTGGAACACTCCTTTGTGCCTCGGGCTGGAGTTTGCGTTTACGTCAGAGAGGACATCTGTTCTCGACGCCTCGGCAGACTTGAAGGTTCGGACCTGTCCATCCTTTGGCTACGCGTAGACAGCGACGACCATCCGCGCGTCTACGGGTGCCTCTATAGGTCCCATAGCGGTAATGCCGAAACAGACCGACTCTTCGACCACGTCCAAATGGCTGCAGATTCGTTGCTACAGCAGATCCCCTCCGCAGAGATCGTGATCCTCGGCGACTTTAACGCCCATCACGCCGAATGGCTCGGTTCACGTTTAACCGATCATGCGGGGAGATCTGTTCATGATTTTGCCTTGGCATATGGTCTGACACAACTGGTTACTTCGCCTACGCGGATTCCAGATGTGGAGGATCATGCACCTTCCCTGTTGGACCTTCTGCTGACCTCTCACCCGGACGGATATCAGATTTCCGTTGACGCCCCTTTAGGCTCCTCGGACCATTGTCTTGTCCGGAGTGTGGTGCCACTCACGCTGAAACCGCGGTTGCATTCTGCAGGCTGCCGCCGTGTTTGGCACTATAGGTCAGCCGATTGGGATGGGATGCGGTCTTTCTTTGCATCCTACCCTTGGGGGCGGGTTTGCTTCTCGCCGGATGATCCCAACGTTGTTGCGGATTCTGTCGCTGATGTGGTACTTCAGGGTATGGAACTTTTTATTCCTTCCTCTGTGGTGCCCATTGGAGGCAAATCTCAGCCATGGTTTGGTCGCTCCTGTAAAATAGCATCATGCTATAAGCAGGAGTGCTACCGAGCCTGGGCTGACGCATCAGCGTCCAGGGATGTAAACACCAGCGCTCTAAAAAAGAAGTATAATTCCGCCTCTAGGTCCTTCAAAAGAGTCATTGCCAAGGCAAAGTCAGAGCACATAGGCAGAATTGGCGAGAGACTAGTTCGTCTTCCTTCTGGAACCCGTGCATTCTGGTCTCTCGCCAAGGCTGTCCAAGGGAATTTCTGTCAGCCATCTCTTCCATCTCTGCACAGGGAGGACGACTCACTGGCCCACACCGCAAAGGAGAAAGCCGATCTTCAAGGCTCTTTCTTTGCGTCTAACTCGACTCTCGATGACGGGGGGAGTACGCCGCCGACCATCCCGCGGTGTGAGTGCTCCATGCCGGAAGTGCAGTTCACTCAGCGCTCGGTTCGCAAAGCACTCCTCTCCCTGGACATCCATAAGTCGAGTGGGCCTGATGGAATCCCCCCAATTGTGCTGAGGACGTGTGCTCCAGAGTTGGCACCGGTTTTAACGCGTCTTTTCCGGTACTCCTACTCCCTAGGCGTAGTCCCAAAATCATGGAAGACGGCTTTCGTCCACCCGATCCCTAAAAAAGGCGACCGCTCAGACCCGTCCAACTACCGGCCTATCGCCATCACCTCCTTGTTCTCCAAAACAATGGAGTCCATTGTAAACTGCCAGCTCATGAGGTACCTTGAGGATCACCAGCTGATTAGTGACCGCCAATACGGTTTTCGCCGTGGTAGGTCAGCTGGTGATCTTCTGGTCTACCTAACTCACAGATGGGCGGAGGCAGTAGAGTCCAAGGGGGAGACATTGGCCGTTAGTTTGGACATTGCGAAGGCCTTCGATCGGGTTTGGCACAAAGCGCTTCTTTCGAAGCTCCCTTCCTATGGGCTTCCCGAGAAATTGTGCGATTGGATCACCAGTTTTCTTGCAGATCGGAGCATCAAGGTCGTTGTAGACGGTGCAAGCTCCGATTGCAAGCTTATTAATGCTGGTGTTCCACAGGGCTGCGTGCTATCGCCAACGCTGTTTCTTCTGCATATCAATGATATGTTGCAAACCCGTAGCATTCATTGCTATGCAGATGACAGCACTGGTGATGCTCTTTACACCGGCCGAGCCAATATTTCTCGGGAAAACGTCTCTGAGTGCCGGGACAAACTTGTGTCTGAAGTCGAGTCTCTGCTGGACAGAGTCTCGGATTGGGGGCGACTAAATCTAGTCCAGTTTAACCCCCAGAAGACACAAGTTTGCGCGTTAACCGCTAAAAAGAACCCCTTTGTCGTATCTCCTCAGTTTCAAGGCACTCCCCTTGTTGCCTCAGCCAGTATCGGAATCCTCGGCGTCGACATATCGAGTGACGTGCAGTTTCGTGGTCACTTGGAAGGGAAGGCCAAATTGGCCTCTAAAAAAGCTTGGCGTGCTCAGCAGAGCGGGACAGTATTTCATGCCGGCACACCGCCTGCAACTTTACAAGGCGCAGGTTCGGGCGCTCATGGAATACTGTTCCCATCTCTGGGCTGGGGCTCCCCAGTACCAGCTCCTTCCACTTGACCGCATCCAGCGCAGAGCGGCTCGAATCGTTGACGACCGAGTGCTTTCCGATCGGCTCGATTCACTGGCGCTGCGAAGAGATGTTGCATCTCTTTGCGTATTTTATCGCATCTATCACGGGGAGTGCTCTGAGGAATTGTTCGGATTAATCCCAGCCGCCAAATTTCGTGAACGCACTACACGGCAAACGTCCCGATACCATCCACACCATCTGGATGCTTGGCGGTCCACCACTGTACGTTTCAAAAGGAGTTTTCTTCCGCGTACAACCTCTCTGTGGAATAATTTACCACCGGTGATTTTTCCGGACCGATACGACCTGGGGACCTTCAAGAAAAGAGCTTACTCCTTTCTAAAGGGCCGGCAACGCACCTGCAATTCCCCTGGTGTTGCGGTTGATCATGGGCGGCGGTAGTCACTTAACATCAGGTGAGCCACATGCTCGTTTGCCCCCTCTTCTATAAAAAAAAAAAAAAAAAAGATATAAAAAAATATAATAGTGTTATTTTTTATCTAAATACTCTTCTACTGAGTAGAAGGGGTTTTGTTTTAAATATTTACCGAGTCTTGATTTAAATTTTTTTAATTCTGATATATTTTTTATTTCCTGTCGTAATTTATTATATACTTTTATTGCCATATAGTAGGGGCTTGTATTTAACATTTTTATTCGCGACTGTGGTAGGTATAATTTATTTTTGTTACGTGTATTTAAGTTATACGTATCTTTAATTTTCTTAAAACTATTATTATTTTTGTGGACAAACACGCATAGATCATAAATGTACATACAGGGTAAGGTAATAATATTTAGTTGTTTGAAATACGGTCTACAGCTAGTAGTGTTATCTATCTGGGCTAGTATTCTAACGCACTTTTTCTGGGTAATAAAAAGCTGCTGCATATCGACGCTACTTCCCCACAACATAACTCCGTACTTAAGCCACGAATGAGCATAGGCATATTAAGCTGACAATGCCGTGGCTGTGTCAGTGGTGTATTTAATTTGAAATAAAGCATACGTAAATTTTGAAATTTTAGACTTTATATAATTAATGTGCGTTTTCCAATTGATGTTTGAATCTACTTTCAAACCTAAAAGATTAAAAGTATCAACTTCTTCTAGTTGTATATTATTAAAGTTTATGTTTAAAGTTAATGGGCTGCTTTTATATGTTTTAAATTGCATAATTTTGGTCTTTTTAAAGTTAATTTCTAAGTTGTGATCTTCAAGCCAATTTGTTATAGTTTGTAGAGTGTTGTAGACAATATAGTTATAATTTGTGTTTTTATCGCAGTTCACTAACACTGACACATCGTCAGCAAAGAGTACGCTTAATGTGTTTTCGTTATTTATTATCTTGGGTAAATCATTTATATATATTAAAAACAATAGGCATCCTAAGACAATACCTTGAGGGATTGAACATGTGAGGTCCCGGATTTGAGACTGTACTACAACGATTTCCTGTTTTTCATCGTTGCGGTGTTCGATTTGAACTATCTGCTTTCTGTTTGTCAGATATGATTGGAACCATTTATAGGCCGTTTCACGAATTCCCGAACCCTTTAATTTATTTAAAAGTATATTAAATTGAACTTTATCGTATGCTTTCGTCATATCCAAAAGGAGGCCTATGGTGGCCCTTTTATTATCAATATGTTGCACTGCCGTTTGGATATATTTATATACTGCCAGAGTTGTTAATCTACTTTTATTATCAATATGTTGCACTGCCGTTTGGATATATTTATATACTGCCAGAGTTGTTGATCTACTTTTATTATCAATATGTTGCACTGCCGTTTGGATATATTTATATACTGCCAGAGTTGTTGATCTACTTTTATTATCAATATGTTGCACTGCCGTTTGGATATATTTATATACTGCCAGAGTTGTTGATCTACTTTTATTATCAATATGTTGCACTGCCGTTTGGATATATTTATATACTGCCAGAGTTGTTGATCTACTTTTTCTAAAACCGTTCTGTGATTCGTCTAATATATTGTATTTTTCTAAATAATGATAGAGTCAGTTACACATGGCTTTCTCAAATATTTTAGCAAACGTGGGAAGCAGGCCCATGGGTCGATAGTTACTGAGCGTTAGGGGGTCGTCATTTTTAAATATTGGTTTTATTAGTGAAATTTTTAGTGCATCCGGAAACTGAGAATTTTCAAAACTTTGGTTTATAAGTGAAGCTAAAGGGATAGCTAATATTTCTGCACATTTCTTTACAGGATTGGTGGTATATCATCAATGCCAGAGCTATGTTTATTTTTAATATTTTTAATTATATTCATTATTTCTCTTGGATCAACAGGGGTTAAAAAAGAAAGAGTTTGTTGGTGGATTTATAACGGGATGTCTATTTACCATATTATTGGAGTTAGAACATTGGCCTACACTGGCAAAGTACTCGTTGAACATATTTGTTACGATGTGGGGGGAAGAAATTAATGTATTATTTTCTTTTAAAATTATATTTTGAAGTAATTTCATTTTATTTTTACCGGTTTTATTATTAATAATTTTCCACATCGTTTTAGTTTTATTGTCAGATTTTTCCATTTGTTTAATGTAATCTATTCTTTTGGATATTTTTATACATTTTTTTAATATTTTACTGTAAGTATTGTAATGTGTTCGTATAACTTCGCTTTTAGTTTCATTTTGCATTATTTTTAATATTCTTTTATGACTGCACGATTTTTTTAATCCCATCGAAAGCCAACTTTTTTTAGTACTGTAGTTTTTAATTTTAATTTTTTGTAGTGATATATGATTATTCAGTATTTTTGTTAAACTGGCTAAGAAATGCGAGTAGTTTTTATTTAATCCTTTATTACTGTTTATTATATTCTCCCATTTTATTTTATTTAGTGATTCCTTAAATTTATTTATATTAACATTGGTCTTTTTTGTTTAAAGTACGTAATATTTTGTTTTATTAATAAATTACTTGTATCAATTTCTATGTTTATTGCTTTATGATCTGAGATCCCATAGTCAATTACTTGAGATTTCTTTACAAGGGATGAATAATTAGTAAATAGTAAGTCAATGCAAGTGGAGGACTCTTTAGCAATTCTCGTTGGTTTATCTAATAATTGTTTAAGGTTGTATGAAACCATGAAATTCAAAAAGTTACGTGTAATTTTGTTTTTATTCAAAATATTTATGTTAAAATCTCCCGCGATTATAATATATTATTTTTTTTCTTTTGTGTTAAGTTTATTTAGAAGTGTATCTAATTGCTTAAAAAATAATTCTAAGTGTCTATCAGGTCTATATATTCCTATGATAATGCATTTCAGTTTGGGAATTTCTATTGCACATAGTTCAACAATAAATTCTTTGGAATAATTTACAATATCAATTCTTTCTATAAACTCTAAATTGTTTTTTAATATTAAGCAAACTCCACCTCCTTGTTTATATTTCCGGCAAAAAGTAAGATGCAATTGTATAGCCTGGGATTGTTAAGGAATTAAGATAGTATTCATCTTTCCACAATTCAGATAATGCCAGTATATCAACATCTGTTTCTAACATTATTTTTTCAAGTATATCAATTTTATTACCAATACTTTGAATATTTTGAAAACTTAAAGATAACTTATTGAAATTGTTTTTGAAATGTCCCGATCTGCTGACGCGTAGTAGAGTTATGTGGCATGGTATCTGGCGAAGATTGTTCTTGGTATTGCATAGAAGTTAGTGGGGTAGAATCAGGAATATCGACGTCCTTTGTTGGGATATGCTTGCGCCTTCCGTCCGGTTCGTAGTTGTAGATTTACAGGTATTTGTGTATAGTTTCCCATCAACATAGAGTTTATTATTTTTTATATACGCGTTTTGTCCATTTGTCCTCGCTTTTTTCATATTTCTGATGAGTTCCTTCCTTTCTTCTAGCGTTTTTCCACTGATGAATTTTCCTATGGATAATCCAGTATTTTCAAACTTGATCGTATTGTTAATTACAAAATCGGACATCCTTTTACTTATTAATTCTATCGCAATAGGCCGCCGACGGTTTCCACGTCTCCCAAGACGTTTGATTTCTTCTATGTAAGGGCATATATTGATGTTTAATATATCATGGAACAACCTTGCAACACAACCTACTAGCTCGTTTTCGGTCTCAGAGTACCCTTCCATGAGGCCATATAGTATTATTTTCTTTGAGTTTTTCAAATTGTGGAGTTCTTCTTCAATATTCATAATTTTTTTTGTTGAGATTTTTTATTTCTTCTTGAAGTTGCTTTTGAGAATCTATTAATTTACTGTTTAGATCGTTTTCTATTTTATTTTTCAAATCTTTTAGAGAATTGTTAATTTCATCTTGAATTATGTTCCTTACATCTGAAAGTATACAAGTTAGAACCTGAACAAGTTGATGTACTTATAAATTTATTTAACTCTATCTATAATTCTGGTAAAATTCCTCAAGACTGGGTCAAATCTACTTTCATAACTCTTCCGAGAAAACGAAACGCCAAAACGTGCTTAGACTAGCGCACTATCAGCTTGATGAGCCATGTTCTAAAACTCTTCCCAGCCATAATTCACCATCGCATAAGACGTAAGTATGAGGAACAATTAGGAGACACTCAATTTGGATTCCGAGCTGGAATGGGTACAAGAGAAGCCCAGTTTGCGTTAAATGTTCTTGTACAGAAATGTTATGATATGCAACAATATGTATACATATGTTTCATAGATTATGAGAAGGCTTTTGACCGTGTTACGCACGACGTTCTTATATACATTTTGATAACCATCGGCCTTGACACGAAAGACATACGCATAATCCAAAATCTGTATCAGCAACAGAACGCAAACGTAAGGGTGAATGAAGGTTTTACCGACTCAATCGCTGTCCAAAGAGGAGTACGTCAGGGATGCATTTTGTCACCTCTGCTATTTAATCTGTACTCGGAGAATATTATAAATGAAGCGCTAGAAGATGTTTAAGAAGGAGTCTTTGTCAATGGCCAACTGATTAACAACTTAAGATACGCTGACGACACTGTTCTTATTGCACCTTCAGAACAAGGTCTTCAAAAAAAAATAATAGACCGCATATTCGAGTGCAGCACAAGATCAGGACTTAATATAAACGTATCTAAGACCAAAATCATGGTAGTTTCGAGAGCGTCAAAGCAGTGCAGTGTACGTATAGGACAAGATAGTATCGGTCAAATTCAGAAGTACCAGTATCTTGGATCTCGGGTAACTAAGTCCTGGAAGAGTGCCATGGAAATACGATTTCAAATTGAAACTGCAAGAGCCTCTTTCATGAGGATGAGCAAAGTCCTTGCTACAAGAAGATTATCAATCTAACTACGTACAAGACTCATGCAATGCTATATTTGGCCTGTCATACTATACGGATGCGAATCTTGGACAATGAAAGAAGATCTCCGTAAGAAACTAGAAGCATTTGAAATGTGGATGTATCACCGTATGCTCCGAATAAGTTGGACAGACAAAGTAACCAACATTGAGGTCCTCAAGCAGATGAAAAGGAATAAACCCCTACTTTTCAAAACCATCAAACAGAGAAAAGTTGCGTACCTAGGACACGTGCTAAGGCATGAACGTTACCAACTACTGCAGACTATTATGATGGGCAAAGTAGCGAGTAAAAGAGGTGTTGGTAGAAGAAAAATGTCGTGGCTATGTAACATCCAGAAATGGACTGGGATAAAGAAAGTTGAAGATCTGTTCAGGCTAGCCCTGAACAAAGAAGAATATAGAAGGATGACTGCCGACCTTCAGTAATGGAGAGGCACTTAAAGAAGAAGAAGAAAGTATGAATTGCGTAAATATAAGAAATCACAACGCCATGTGATACGACTTCATTTCTACATAGAAGCCCGTACAGTTAAGCACCACCCACTTAACTATTTCTGCTGTCAAGCGACAGCGCCTATACTGCACTGTTCCTGTTTAAAGGGTAATGAGAGCCAGTATATTAACAGGCTGTAGCAAAATATCCTCAGAGGTGATCACACATTCTAGTTTTCTCTGTTTGAAGTTGGTCGCAGGTGTCATTGAAATTCAATAGCCACTTACTATCGTCATAATTATAAATAAAAGGAAATAGACAAAGTTCACAAGTAGGAAGCATGTAGCAGCCATCGACACCTTATCGACACAACGCGGATTATTCCTTTGAATGTATTTATGAAAGTATATTGTCGTTTAAAATCGATTTATATTAACCCGAATACAAGGTTTTTATTTTAAGGAAATAGAAACTTCCATCGTCCAGACCGAATCCATTATTTAAGTTTTAATTCCAATCAGATTTCATAAAGTTCTACTTAGAATGGTTTATTCAAATTTTAAGTTAAATACAGCCGCGTATTTTTTATCGGCTTAATCCAGTTCATTTCCTGAACTCAATTCAGTTTACTTCTATAAGAAATTCGAAAAATCTGTTAATGTAATAATTTCACATAAAATATAACTATTTTACGCATTTAATCACGTTTAACCTCTTCCTTCCATATGTCCATCCCATTTAACATGCTTTTATAATTCATGATAATGGATGATAAGATGGATGAAGCATACGATATGATGTATGATAGAGGAATAGATGTATTATGTGTAAATGAGACGAAGCGGAAGGGAAAGGATGTCACTACACATGGCATATATACCGCGTACTGGTCCGGTGTAGACGAGACCGAGAGAGCATGCCAGGTAGTCGGTATCATCCTTTCAAAAAAAATGGGTCAATGTGTGAAAGAGTATGAATGTGTAAGCCCGAGACTGCTATGAGTACGATTAAAGTGGGCCTAAAGAAGTTGTTTGTTCTAGGGGTCTACGCTCCAGACATGTCTAAGCCCACTTATATCCGAGAGCAGTTTTGGGAGATGGTAAGAATGGTGTTAATGAAATGTAAGGAAAATGAAAATATGGTTATGTTAGGAGATTTTAATGGAAGGGTTGGGGTGAGGAGGCTTGGCTATGAAAGGATACTGGGAACGTTTGGTGATGAAAGTATTAATGAGAATGGTGAAAGTCTCCTCACCTTATGTGTGGAAAGAAATCTTTTTGTGACGAACACTTTCTTTCGTCATAAGAAGATTCACATGTATACTTGGGAAAGAGCTGATGATAGAAGCATGATAGATTTCATAACTGTTCATAATGTTAAGAAAGGTTTAGTGGATGCAGCTACCGAAGTATGTGGTGTTAGTAAGAGAACGAATGAAAGGAAAGACAATACGTTATGGTGGGATGATGAGGAACGTATGGAAGTTGAAGCAAAGAAGAGAGCATGGCTAGATTTACTAGCGACCAAAGCTGGTAATTCTGGCGGTAAGAATGATGAGATTGAAAGAAAGAAGGCAGAGTTTAAACGTCTAAATAAGTGAGTAAAAGGATTAGTTAAAAGGAAAAAGCAAGAAAGAATGGATAAAAATGATAGACGAATATCGGATAACTTCCAGGCAACTATTAAAATGTTCTGGAAACTTGTAAGAAATACCAGGGGACATTCAAAACAGCCTAGATTGAATGCGTTACGAGACGAGAATGGCTGTATTCTGAATGATGAAGTGTTGAGTCTAAAGAGATGGAAGGAATATTTTGAAAGCATATTTATGAGTGAGGAGACGTGTGAACTAAATGAAATAGAAATTCCGAAAGAAGATGAAAGAGATAGGGAGATAAGTATTGTTACTGCCCCAGGCTACCCTGACAATAGCCCATCGGAACTCGGGCCCATCAGTAATTCCACTCGACGAGTAGACAAGGTGAGGGTCAAGGACCTGTGGAATATTAAGCTATAGCGGCTAACAAAGAACCAAACAAAACTTACCGTTCGTCGTCGAGGTAGGGTTAACCATAGGAAGATTCAGGCGGAAATGTTGGTGTGTGTGTGAGTCATGATTAGTACGTGTTCAATTGTGTAACCTGATATCCCCGCTAGAACAGCAGATCCAAAGACTTCGCCTTTCTTCAAATATGGGATCCATACATTTATATATATATATATATATATATATATATATATATATATATATATATATATATATATATATATATATATATAATCATCCTTTCACGGTAAATGTTGATCCAGTGAGAAGTTAGAACAATTGTTGATCCACCTATTTGACGTGTTTGCTCAGCTCCTCGTCGCACAAACTGATATACTTTGATCCATTCTTGATGCGCGTGTGACGTCGGTGGATCTGCACTAACAGGATTTCAATATACTCGTCAGCGATTTGACCAACATTTGTTGATCTATCAAGGCTTTCAGCTACAGAGAATACCTCAGCTTCTACGGCCTGCGGGTGCGCAGCGCCCCTCGGTGCGCGGCCCCCGTATCGCACGCCTCGATGCAAACAGGGCGCGACTGCGCTGCACGCAGTATGCAGCTAGCCTCCCCCTCCCGCACCTCTGGTAGTCGTCGCTACAAGTATAGATCGCGTAAGTATAGATGAAATAATGAAAGCAATGAAAAGCATGAAATTAGGTAAGGCAGCCGGATATGATAGAGTTTCACTCGAAATGCTAAGGGCTGGAGAGGACGTGGTGGCAGGCCTGCTGTACACCTTGTTTAATTTATGTTGGGAACTAAAGCGGGTACCGGGAGACTGGTGCAAAGCCGTGATAGTCCCAATATATAAGGGAAAAGGGTCACAGCAGGACTGTAAAAACTGCCGTGGTATCAGCCTTCTTAGCATTGTGGGAAAACTGTATGCTAAGGTACTAACTGAAAGAGTTATGAAAGAAACTGATGAAAAAATGTGGGATGTGCTAGCGGGATTTAGAAAGGGAATGGGCTGTACATATCAAGTCTTTTCCATGCAAATGATTGCGGAGAAGTTTTTGGCGAAAAACCAAAAGGTTTTTTTATGCGTTCATGGACTTGGAAAAGGCTTATGACAGAGTGGACAGGGATGTGTTATGGCAAACGCTGAACGCATTTAGGTTGAGCGCTGGTTTAATACAGGCATTAAAGTCTCTGTATAGGGACTCGAGTGCTTGTGTTAGAATCAACGAGGTCTACTCGGACTGGTTTGGCATCCATAAAGGTGTCAGACAGGGCTGTGTAGCTTCCCCGTGGCTGTTCTAGCTATTTAAGGACAGTTGTTTGGAAAATTTGAAAGTTTAAGAATGCGGGTTAAGAATGGGTGAGTTAACCATCAAATGCCTTTTGTACGCCGATGATCAAGTCATACTTGCGTCGTCGGCGGCCGAGTTGCAAATGATGGTTACATTAATGAACAGGTCATTAAAAGAAAGGGGAATGAAAGTGAACGCAAGTAAGACAAAAGTAATGGTTTTTGAAAGAGAATAAAGCAAAACGGTATGTGAAATAAGAATAGAAGGAGAGTTAATTGAGCAAATGGATGAGTTCGTATATTTGGGATGTGTATTCAGCAGGGATGGGAGATATGATAAGGATATTGAACGACGAGTGAATGCAGGAAATAAAGTAACTGGGGCTCTACACTTTATTATGAAAAGTCAGAATGTGTCAAAAAAGGCACGTATGGCAATTCACAATGCTGTATTAGGCCCTACTTTAACATGTGATAGTGAAAGTTGGGTGTGGCAGAAGAAGCACGAGAGTAGAATAAATGCAGTAGAAATGCGGTTGCTAAGGAGTATTTTAGGGCTAAATCTGAGTGACAGGGTGAGAAACTGTGTGATAAAAGAAGAGTGTGGTTTGCAAGATGATGCAGTGACCATGAATACGAAATGAATTCTTCTATGGTTTGGTCGTGTAGAAAGAATGAATGCGTAAAAACTAACAAAGCAAATATATGTTGCAGAAGTGAATGGAAGAGTCGGAAAAGGACGTTCTAGGCGGAAGTTTGTCGACCAAATTGGTGATATACTGTATAGTGGGCCAAATTAAGAGTACCCTTAACCGACGAGCATGTATGCGTAGGTATATGGATGTGGAAGAGGCGAGAGAGGTATGTCAGGATCGTGCTATATGAAAGTCTCTGCCTACCCCTCTGGGTGACAGGCGTGAACGTTTATGTATTATGTTATAATTCATGTATTATGAAACATTGTTAATATGAACTAAACATGAACATTGAAGCCTACCTGGCTCTAATCTTAGAATGTTGTTTTAAACATAACATATTCAGTCGCAACACAATCTGTGGGTAGGTCTTAACATCCAGTCAAGAAATGATATTTGTCATACTTGACTGTTAGGACTTACCCATATTTATGTATTATGGAACAGTGAAAGCTCTTAAACTGGCGTGTATGTGACATGTATGTTTTGTAATAAGTTTAAACCTTTAAAAAACTGAAGATATTAGCAAATTTCATGATATGATAAAAAATAGAAGAAGCGACTATGAAGTAATACACGATGCACCATTAAATTAATAATCAACTGCCTTTAGTGTAAGACTCACACGCTCTACCATAGCTTCGTTTTCGAACTGTATTTGATCCTGACTGACCCGAGGACTTGGCTATCGTCTTTCCACAACTGTGCTATCGTCTGCATACCCATACATACCGGGCATAAGCAGATCGTTAATATGCAACAGAGAGAGAGTTGCGGAGAGAACGAACCCTTGAGTAACACCGGCGTTAGTCACCACAGGATCGGATGTGCAGCCAAGGATGACGACCCAGAGAGACCGTTCACTCAGAAAGTCCTTTACCCAGTCAGTCAGTTCAGGGGATAAGCCGTACGCTGGAAGCTTATCCAAAAGGCTAGCTTACCAAACTCTTTCAATGGCCTTCAAGGGAAACAGCAAATGCTTCACCTCTGTTCTCGAGTGTCTCGTCGCATGCATGTTTGCTTAAATGCACATACTAATTTACTACTAATTTAAGCAGACTGTAGTATATAATGGTATAAACGTCGCAAGGGATGTAGTCTAATAAGAAAATGCTTAGTTAAATCTTAAAGAAATATCGAATTAATGATATGATGGTCTTGGGTTCGACTCCCAGGCCGGACTAGTTTATTGTTTTCCTAAGTAATATCTTTCAATAAATTCATATAGGGAATTTTAAGATATAAATTATGTTACCGGATTGGTTCCTCGGTTGAAATCATCTTTCCAATGATGTAAATTTAAAAGAATAATTAAATAAAGTTAAAGATCGGATTTGTTCCCCGGTCGAGATGATCACTCTGTGCATAAATAGAATTAACGGAAATTAATTGCATAAGTATTGTCTTATATAAGTTTGATATGTTTTGTACGAAAACAAATGCCTATTTGCCATGATTGATTTATGAGAACATTCACTTATATTGTTATTTGATAAGAAACATAATAACTGATGAGAATCTGATTAGAGATAGTTTCCTACAGTTCGAAAATTGTGTAAAAGCATTTATTCACCCAATATTGTTAAAATTGGTGTATATCAGACTTTCATTTTTTCTGATAGCCGAGAGCCGTGCAAAAGTTAGTTGTTCAAATAGTGTGAGTTCAAGGAAGCACGCTGGCCACGCCCTTAGGAGGCCGAATATGTAAAAATTTAAAATATTTGTAATTTCAGCAATTTATGTAAAAATGACTTGTGAAACATTTCAGATTGATTGTACGTGCTAAAAAGGTGAATTCTGTGTTATTTTTATGTGAAAATTCCTGTGTATAAGTGAAATAATGATAGTTTTGTATAAGAAATTTAAAAGTGTTTTAAATAGTGAAATAAATAGAGAAAATGTAAATTAAACTATTGTATTAGTTAACTCATGTATAATTTCAAGTGAAAAACATTGTTTTAACTTTCTATGTTAAATATTTAAGAAATTTCGACTTTGAACTTGTGAGCAAAATAGGCATATTTGGTTAAATAAATAATAGGTTTTTCGTGATATAAAAATATAATGTATATCGTAGTGTAGATATTGTTTTGTGTTATCTATACAGGTAAATTATGTTGATGTATGACTTATGCAAATAAAGTAATTAAGTAAAACGTGAGAGAGTAATAGAACAAATTCATGTAATTGAGTTGCGCAAGCGCGCGAATGGCGCGGCTCACTTTCGCGTATAGCTCTGGGGTAGCTTAGTAAATGAGTTTTATTGCAATTCGTTCGGGAAAAAAGTTCGGGAAAAAAGTTCGGGGAAAAAGTTCGGAAATCATACCAGCAGTCAATAAGAAGAAGAAAGAAAAAGTGTAGGGAAGTGATAGGGAAAAGTGATTACTCTCACGGAATGGTTTGAAGATAATTGCTGTTTTATTCCCAAGAAATTCATCCCTCAAGTTATACAGTCCACATCGAAGAATTAAGGCGTTGGGACCGGGACGACTTCGGAAGACCCGTAATCCCCGTCTGAACCTACTTGCTGAAAAGGAAGAGGTTATCGCCCTTGTGTGTCACTCCGTTGCGGAGATCACATACGTTGTTCCCGAACCCAACGTAGGCGTTATAGGAGGCCGGATCGAGAGAAGCCTCGATTCCTCCCTTCTGTTTCTTAGTTGAACGTTTGAATAAGCTGGGTTCCTTTTCAATTGGTCCTTCGCGGCCGGATTGAGAGGACGCCCGACCTGGGTTCCTTTTCAATACATATTCATTTAACAATTGACGTTAGGCATTTAAAGCAACTCAGATTTTTAACTAGAAATTATATCGAATATTTTTTAGATATTTATTTTACATATGATTTTATCGGATATTCCATTTGGTAAAATATAATCCAAGGAAACAGTTATAACAGCCTTTGAGTGATTACTACGTTTCGAGCTTATTATTTATTTTTCTATAGTGATGGCATCTGTAGCCTCGTTTTTTCGAACCATCATATTTTTAGATGTTAAATTACCCCTTTTATACAATTTCTTTACATGGATTTCATATATAAAATATCTCTTGTAATGTAAGGATAAAAAATCAGTCTAAAAAAGTATTACTTAAGATACAGGAAAACAGCAAAAATGGTTCATGTAAATAAAAATATATCTTATCTTATCTTATCTAATAAAGTACCAATGATACGAAATAGTGCAGTATTGGTAAGCCAAGCCTAGCTAATCACTAGGCAAGAGCAAAATCGGAAGAAAAAGTATGAAAATTTGTACATATTATGAAATATATTTTTTTTACTTTTAAAACTAAATGGGTCTACCCATCCCTTTTTGGGTTATTGAGCATGAAGTGAACATACAGTGTGTAGTAAAGAGTAACCAGAATATTGAATCTAAAAACTTTATTGAAGATTTTCAATGATACCTACAGAGGGAACAAAGGGGAACGGCAGATTTAGTACCGCATATTTTTTCGTTGTTTTGTTATAGAATTTGTACCAGATATTAAAGCAACTAAGCCATTAATTTTCATATGCTTTATATTTTTAGAACTTGGGGTTAATTAATAATATCGATAAAAAGATTTTAATAAATAAACGTAATATAAGCATAAACTAAACGCAATTATGTTATTAGAAGTTGCCATATTATGTAATATAACAGAAATATCGAAATGGTAATATAACAGAAATATGGAAATGGTAATTAATTATATAAATATAAATAACAATATATACAATTAAACAATTACGTATTGTATCTAAGAATGCATTAAATAATGTATAAAATCATAATGTTTTTAACGATTTAATGATAGGAATGATTTTAGTCATCAATTTTTTTATTCATATGGCAATTATTTATTGATATTTGAAAGGTAAAGAAAATCCGTCTTTCAATACAGTTATTCGCTGTTGTTTAGGATTGTGGTTTATAACCAGGTTTTTTTTATAGTATAGTGTGACAAACGAGCACACAGTCCACCTGATGGTAAGTGGTTGCTGCGGCCCATAGACATCTACATGTATCCTCGATTACAAAACAAAATGCAGATGCGTTGTCACCCGTGAGGACTAAGATGGAATGCCTCGTTTCCAGTAAAAAGGGTCTCCGGTTCTCTACACCCACCATACGAAATACAGCAGCATTAAGCTACTATTTGACGCTGGTATTCTGTGAGAGCGTGGTCCTTCCCCGGTTGAGCCGACCCATTCGTGCTACAACTATACTACTAATATAACTGCAGCATGGCTCTACCACGTATAAAACGTCTGAGCAATTTAAAAAATAAGTTAGTAAAGCACTACAGAGTAGCGAAAAGCAATATAGAATATTTACTTTATCACAAAAACGTTTATTTGCCTATATGTAACGATCTACATAGGTACAGGAGGAGAGGTTTTGGCCGTCGACGGATTGTCGCTCCTGTTTTGCTGCTTGAATAATGGTTTGAAGTAGATTTTGATTCGTAAAAGTGATGCGATTTTGTGAATAGTCTGCGCGTATGAACTATTAGAGAAAACGACGAAACAAGTGGTTTGATGTTGATATAATCTCCCAAAAACAGTGACGCAAAAAGTGACTCATCAGCAGATTGTGATGAAAAAAAAATATAAAAACGATGATTACTAAAAAAATAATAGGCTTAGAAGGGTTAGAACCTAAAGCCGTAAAGCCAGTTAAATAAAAAAAGTTGTAAGACTAGTTCGTAATATTATATATTAGTCTATGGTCTATGTAGATAATCTTAAAAATTAAAACTGGTTATAACTTTTATCTCACTATCTAGTCTATCCTACTATCTACCAATTAAAACCAAAAAATATCCCAAAACTCGAAATTTTATTAGCGGTACGAAACTCCCATACAAGCCTGCCATTCCTCTTTATAATTTAATTTAAAAAATGTTACAGACATTTATTCGTAGGCTTTGAGTATTAATCCAAAGGAGACGGCATCGCTAAACATACCCCTCTGTAAAAGGTACGAGAGTTCGACTCATACCCGTTATATAAAACTAGATGCTCCGCGTCGTGCGCCATTCCGCAGTGATGGTGCCAGTAAATCGAGCTCCGACAAAATACCGAATCGTAGTGTATTTACATGAAAAAAAAAAAACAATCAAAAACGTCAAATATACAAAAGAACAACGTGACTTTTCATCTTTGAGTATTTTTAAGATAATATTAACGTAATATTGTCATTAAAACTCGTACTTTCTGAATATTTTCGTTCAATACTAAGGGTGGCCATCATAGTTCATAAAGTGAAAAAAAATCTATTTTTAAATAAATGTAATTTATTACAAGTTAAATATATTAACGAAAATATATTTCCTAATAAATAATTTAATCAGTTTGTGATAGAATAAATAATCATTATATATATATATATGTGTGTGTGTGTGTGTAATGGATTTTGTTAAATGATTTATATTTTCAGCTCAATTTCAACATGATACTGAATATTATATAATTAAATATAATCGATAAATAAAATCGAAACTTGCTACCACGTAGCAAAAGTGTGCAATTTTTATAAAAATAAACTAGTATCACCACAACCGAAAGTATTGCACTACAGTGATGAACGATACAACTTTAGCTGTCGATAAGTTAATTAACCATGCGGGTTTGTCTGCCGAACTGGTTTGTAGTTTTTATTTAGATTTTACAATTAATATTATTAGTTTGTTTTTACAGATTTTCTAGAGATTCTCTTAGGCGGCAAACTTGAATTGTAGCTTGTAGAAATCATGAATCTTGGATACCTAAACGGACTTGCACCATTTGCTACGAACATTTTGAAAAATCATATTTCATACCCCAATCTAACAATAAAAAAGATTAGCTGACACTGCAGTGCTAACCTTGAACTTGTGGGAGGTAATGTTTGGCTGTAAATTATATTTAGATTAAATATTTTTATTATTACCTTTGACACCAATATTATTCTACTTGAAAATTTTAATATATATAAAGTACGTGTCACATTGTTTGTCCGCGATGGACTCCTAAACTACTCAACCGATTTTAATCAAATTTGCAGACCGTGTGATCCAACTTGAGAGATAGGATAGTTTTTTTTGCCGATTCGAATTTAAGAATGTTTTATAGGATATGCCAAAGGGTCGTCGAAAAGGGCAGGACAACGTCTGCCTGACAAACTAGTATTTTATTAAGATTACTAAAGCATTAATCTATCAAATTTAATTCATTTACTTATATATATACGAAACTTCTGACTTACGCAGATAAATTAGTAGCTAGTAAAGCTGGATGTTCCGAAAAATTCCGTTCGTTGTCTTGAAAGTCACAATTCGAAAAAATCCTTATATAGCACGAACTAGTCCTACTCTCACTACGAGTACGAGCCAACACTTGAAAAAATGCCTTGACATAAAAAACAATAGCATAAACAGGCTTCACAGTTTTGCAAGAAATACTTTGCCCTAACAATTAAATATATAGTCACCAAAAGCCTATCGCTATCTACGTAAAACTTTTGGAACATGTTTGCCTGCACTAAGGACATTGACTAAGTGGTACACTACCATCGATCGCCAACTAGGGTTTACTCAAGAAGAGCTGACAGCATTAAAATTGAAAGCGGAGAGTAATACTGATAAAAAAATTATTGTACTTTGGTCATAGATGAAATAAAAATTAAGCAATTGACGGAATACCATGCTGGCAGCCAAAGGCATTATGTATATAACCAAAATGTCTTTTAGAACTTGCATGTACGTTTTTACATGTACAATACAATTTCTTGTCAAGGTTATGTTTTAAAACAGTTAACGCTTCTTTGTGTAGAAAAGTCGGCCATCAATTCTATTATTGTACCATTTTGCTACAGAACGTGATGAAGGCAAACAAATTTCAAAACTTTTGA
Organism: Parnassius apollo; assembly: GCA_907164705.1. NCBI lineage: Eukaryota > Metazoa > Arthropoda > Insecta > Lepidoptera > Papilionidae > Parnassius > Parnassius apollo. The sequence continues at coordinate 6,584,770 of CAJQZP010001558.1, read as the reverse complement.
TATTTCGCATATATCGTTAAGCTTTCGGTGAATAGTAATGTAAAGTTAAAGTAAAACATCTTTCTGGGGAATACTTAGCCCTAGGTAGATGTTACGTTTTATTTTTAAGCAGCTGTCTGTTTAAATTTCACTTTGTTCAACTATTATATAGTGTAAAACTTTTTTATTCTCCTACTTTATTAAATATTTTCCAAATAGTTTATTTAATAACTCTTGAAAATAAACAACTTTTTTTAAACAGCGGTTTTGTGGTTGAAGCCTTATAATAAAAACAAAAACTTGGTTAACACCATCTAAGACGATAAACTGATAATGATTAAATGTTTTAAATTTTATCCTGCATAATGTAAAATAAACCTGTAGCAAAATAATAAACTTAATTTCAATAATTTCTAAATTTTTACCGAAGACCATTTATAAATATTTAAAAAAAAAAGAATTTCAAATAAAACCTTGGTATTATTTATCTATGTATTACTTATTATCAAATAACAACTTATGCGGACTATGTTGATTTGTTTATCAATAAAAATATCGACATAATCCACGCCTTACGTTGCTTACGCATTTAGACAGCGCCATCAGTGTATCGACACGTGTACAATTTGATGGTAGCGTGTGATGAAAAACAAATGCTGTGTGCGGACGCGATTTAATTTTGCATTTGTAGTAAAGTATAAAGTTGTGTGTATTTCTTGTTCCCCCCTGATGTTGACAGAATTTTTGTTTAGGAATTAACGCGCATGGCCTCTCCAGTTGGTTGAATACTCAAAGTTTGTAGGTCATTAAATTACTATTTTTCACCGTATTTGATTACATCTATTTAATTTCTCAGTATACTAAGTGCAATTTTAAAAGCGATAATAGTAGCCGGTTTACGGGTATCAAAAATTTGTTATATCTTAATTAATCTAATATTATTTGCCTATAAAATAATAATAATAATATTTATTGATAAACATATTACATGCATCAAATTTACAGTGGTCATTAGCCCCTAAACTAGGATATAATACCTGTATTTCAGGGGCTAGTTTCCTTCCCTATTCTTCGTTCTATTCCTATAATTTGTTTATCTCCCATGTATTATATCCGTCTTATAATGTTTATTGCTGTTGTGTGATGTTAGCGATTGTTGTTCGAAACGTAAAATCTGCTATGACAGTAAAAAAGCGGGATGAAAAAACGAATTAATGTTGGCGCTGTGCGTGCGAATGTGTGTGTGTGTGTGTGTGTGTGTGTGTGTCTGTATTAGCGTGTGTTGTTTACAGCTCCAAAGAAAGAAGGCTCTCCGTACCTTCATAATCAAACATTTTCAGCCAGTCTGTAATTTTGCTTTTCACTTCAAAGTTATTTAGTGATCTTATGTTATGACATCTTTTAAGTTTATTATAGCCTATATATAAGCTTTAAATAAGCCTAGGGGCTAAAAAGTCAAAATGTCTTCTAAACACAGCTCTATTGTGTTTTGGAACAGGACATCGTTCTTTTCTCTTATTGCTTCGTATTAGCTTAGGGACAGTGACGCGATGTTATCTCCTTAAACTGTGAAAAATAAAAGTTTTGCGGACAGATAACACTTTCGCTTTGTCATACAAAGACACTGTTGATTGGCGAAATGATAGACGAAAAATGACTTTTAATTTAAATAAAACTCTTTGTGCGTGTTCAACCTTTATTAAATAGTTTTTAGCGGCACCGCCCCAGGCACAAATGCAGTAAGGTACAGAGACACTCTCCCAATGCTTTGTATATTTTGTAGTAATTGAAGTTACGGTTCGTAAACTTTTAAATATATAAATGAGCTTTCTTAGCTTATTAGCTACTGTATCAGTATGGGCATCATAAGTTAATTTATTATCAATTATCACTACTAGATATCTCATAAAATCAGTTTTGGTTAAATTACTACATTGACATGGTGTAAAGTTTATAGAACGATTGCAAGGATACGTGTGTAGAGTAATTTTAAAGTTGTTAGTTGGAAGAGTAGCATTGGTCTTAACAAAACATAGGTATTTGGTTTTAGAAACATTAAGTGATAGTAAATTGTCTTCAAGCCAACTAGTCACTAACCTGAGACCATTTTCTGTGCATTTTGCAATTTTATCCCAAGTGTCACCATGAAAAATCAATGCAGTATTGTCAGCAAACATAAATAAATCGGCATTTTTTATACTGATTTTACACAATTCATTTACATAAATAATAAAGAGCGACGGTCCTAAGGTACTCCCCTGTGGTACACCGTAAGAGCAAGAGGAAGTGTTGCTTCCATACTTGTCAATCCTGACTCGTTGTCGCCTATCAGATAGATAGTCTCTAAACCAGTTGTAGACAACACCTCGGAATCGACACTGTATTAAAAGTTTTTTGGAGGTCCAAGAAAACACCTACACATTTTTTACCACAATTACCAGACCAGAGATGTTAATCTTAAATACGGCATCTTCTGTTGACCTGCCTGACTACTACTACTAGACACGTAATTATCGCACAAATCGGTGTTTTTGAGATAAATATCACACAGCATTGCTTGACCCAAAAATCGGGCAACGATTGTGACGTCAAAAGAGATGTGTTGACATTTATAGGTGTGAATTGACATGTTACTACTACATACTACGCAGGCACCGCTCACTCCCCCGTTCTATTGTATACATATTATAGTATTCTACGATCGAAAGCTAAGGACTTCGTATTATCACATTAACAATTTCACAGTTTTTGTCTCACTACTTCACATAATAAATACAATGTCTTGGCGGGGGCACTTACTTTCAAAGTAAATTTGGATAATTTAGTAGAATGGTCAAGCGTGAGTTTGTACTCTATGTTTTTTATAGGATAGGGTTACAAACCAGCACACAGTCCACCTGATGGTAAGTGGTTGCTGTGGCCCATAGACATCTACATCTATCCTCGATTACGAATCAAAATGCAGATGCTATTTCACCCTTGAGAACTAAGATGAAACGAATTGGCAAGATATGGCGGTGCTGTTAAATTGTATAGGATATAAAAGAGGTATTTCACCCGTGAGAACTAAGATGAAACGAATTGGCGAGATATGGCCGTGCTGTTAAATTGTATAGGACATAAAAGAGGAGGCAAAGAATTTGGGTATTTCTGCGAAGTCAGATTGTGAGCAGCTTTAGCTGCTTTCGATAGGAAAAAACGAGGTCATATATTTTTAGTCTGAAAATACAAGAATACATCTTTCTATTGTAAAGAAAGAAAATTTTCTAATGATTAACGATGCTTCGGCACCTCGGTCAACTCATTTTTATTCATTTCATTACCTACAACATTGACTTTCGATGAATATATTCATAAAGTTAAAGTGCAGTTGAAATAAATTTTACGATCTTTAATTTTATATTTTTAGTATATTATCTTTTCTCTTTCGGTGAATTTTTCTTAGTATTTAATAAAATCAATAATAATTGTTTATATTATAATCTTTAGTCCTCCTGTTTAGAGGTGTGTTACTTAAGTACATTTTAAATACATGTTATGTTGAGACGATAAAAGTTTGATGTCTAAAAAAAAGTCACAAAAACTGAACTTTATATTTAACGCGTGTTATTTGTGGTCTTACTATGAGTCCAACTGGGTGGAAGGATTCTCTATCTGCCTCCTAGGCCTTTGTCTACTAACTACCATCCTCTTATCTACTTTTGCCGACAAATAGCAGTGCTTGCACTGCTGGGTTCCGATCTAGAAGGTTAAGAAACCCATTATAATTATAGGCTGCGAGGCATTCCATCTTAGTCTATAATAATTAGTAATTGTAGCCTTCTTTGTTTGAAGTTAGCTGCAGGTATCTATGGACTGCAGTGGTCACTTACCATCTGGGGGACTGTAAGTTCCTTCGTCATTACAGTTTTATAAAATAATTGTAATAGATTTTATATCAGGTCTTAACCTATGAAATTGACATTTTTTATGAAATGAGTTAACGAAATTTTTTCTTCTAATGAAAGTAATTATTATAGAATACTATAATACATACATAATAGAACGGAGGAGTGGGTGGAGCGCGTGTAGCCACCAATATGTTACTAACACGTCAATTCACACGTATAAATGTCAACACGAGATGTGTTTTGACGTTACAATCGTTTCCAAATTTCCCATGCAAATTATTTAGAAAATGCCAAATTGCACGCTATTTACAAATAAATATGTATTAAAATCTGTCTGTGAACACAACGAATCGGACTTGTAGTAGTGATAATACGATGTTATTGCTTGTATGTGTGCTCCCGGCAACGCCTATCGTCGTACAAAATAAGGTTGACAGACATTCTATTGTGTATTATATTATTCTATGGTAATTGCCCATGTTATTGATGCATCTTTACCAACGCATTAGTGGAAATGGTGGTAGAGTCACGCGGCAGCCTTTGCTGTTGCACTCATGGGCCGGCTCAAACCGGGGTGGTACCACGACCTCACAGAAGACCAGCGTGAAGTAGAGGCTTTGCTTCTGCGTTCCGTCTGGTGAGTGGCCGGTGGCCGGAGGCCCAATCCCCTCCCCCTCCCCCATCAACATGGTAGTGGAATTAAATGGAAGACTACCCCAGGAGGGTACCAGCACCCCTGGAGAATCCCTCGCTGAACATCCACGAATAATGAAATTTCAATTAAAAAGAATAGTAATGTATTAGCAAAAAGCTACACGAAGATTAGTAGATTAAAAAGAGATGTAGAAATGTTTAAAACTATAATAGGTGTAAGCAAAACTTATAAATTAAATAAATATAAACCTAATTGTATATAATATCACAAAAAAAATTATAAAAAAATTAAAAATTAATAAAAAATATATGGAAAGAATAAAATCAGATATAAAAGTTAAAACAAATAAAAGTACTGCATCAACAGCAGTAGTATAAAAGAATAAAAAAAGAGGGCCTGCAACGCTCTCCGTGAGTTTCTGCAACACCAGGGGGACTTCATTCAACGCCGTCCACAACTATCTGGAAATGGCGAAGCCGGCCTTACTCTTTCTAACCGAGACGTAGGTGTCCTTTCCGGCTGATACTTCGTATCTCTCCTACCCGGTATATAAATTAGAACACTCTTTTGTGCCCCGGGCTGGAGTTTGCGTGTATGTCAGAGAAGACATGTGTTTTCGACGCCTCGGCAGCCTTGAAGGTACGGACCTGTCCATCCTATGGCTGCGCTTAGAGAGCGATGACCATCCCCGCACCTACGGGTGCCTCTATAGGTCACATCGCGGTATTGGCAAAACAGACCGAATCATCCACCACGTTCAGATGACTGCAGACTCCGTGCTACAACAGATCCCATCCGCATCATGATACTTGAAGACTTTAACGGCCACCACGCTGAATGGCTTGGTTCTCGTTTAAACGATCATGCGGGTAGATCTGTTTATGACTTTGCTTTGGCATATGATCTGACACAACTGGTTACCTTACCTACGCGGATCCTAGATGTCGAAGATCATGTACCTTCCCTTTTCGACCTTCTGCTGACCTCTCATCCGGGCGGATATCGGGTCTGCATCGATGCCCCTCTTGGCTCCTCGGACCATTGTCTGATCTGAAGTACGGTGCCACTCAATCTAACTCATAAATGGGCGGAGGCAGTAGAGTCCAAGGGAGGGGCGTTGGCCGTTAGTTTGGACATAGCGAAGGCCTTCGATCGGGTTTGGCACAAAGCGCTTCTTACGAAGCTTCCTTCCTAAGGGCTTCCCGAGAAATTTTACAATTGGTCACCAGTTTTCTTGCTGATCGATGCACCAAGGTCGCAGTAGACGGTGCATGCTCCAAGCCCATTAACGCTTGTGCTTGTGTTACCAACGCAGTTTCTTCTGCGTATCAATGACATGTTGCAAACCGGTAACATTCATTGATATGCAGACGACAGCACTGGTGATTTTTTATACACTGGCCGTGCCAATATTTCTCAGTAAAACGTCGCAGAGTGCCAGGGCAAACTTGTGTCTGAAGTCGAAACTTCGTTGAACAAAGTCTTGGACTGGGGGCGGCAAAATCTAGTCCAGTTTAATCCCCAGAAGACACAAGTTTGCGCATTTACCGCATTATTCTTCGTCGTATCTTCTCAGTTTCAAGGCACTCCTCTTGTTGCCTCAGCAAGTATTGGAATCCTCGGCGTCGACATATTGAGTGACGTGCAGTTTCGTGGTCACTTGGAAGAGAGGGCCAAATTGGCCGGCGGCTTGGTGTGCTCAGCAGAGCGGGACAGTACATGGCAACGCATCTGCAATTCCCCTGGTGTTGCAATTGCTCATGGGCAGCGGTAATCACTTAACATCAGGTAAGTGTGAGCCGTATGCTCCTTTGCCCCCCTCTCCTATAAAAAACGCAGAGGCAGATTATTGATGCTCTTGTTGAAGAAATCAGCTGGACGGGAGGCAACAAATTCTTCAAAAACTCTCGGGTATTGAATTTTATCCCGCTGAAAATTTATCCAAATTCTGGAAAAAGTAGAAGTCTGTAGGAACAAGGTCTGGTGAGTACGGCGGATGACGAAGAGCTTCCAAACCCAGCTCTGGTAACTTGGATACCGTCTTTTATGCAGTAGCAGTGAGATGCAGGAGCAGCGGAGTCGAGCGATTGATCAAAGCTGGTTGGAGTCGTGTGAGCTTCTCCATCTTTATGTTAAGTTCTTCACAGTACACATCTGCAGTAAAGCTCATCCCGTTTGGTAAGAAGCTATAATTAATCACACCAGCGCTAGATCACCAAACAGTGGCCATCATTTTTCTAGAACTTGGTTTCCGTTTATGGCATTGTTAAATTGCTAAACAAGGATCCAAATAACTTGCAATTTTCAAACAGAATTAATTTTTCATTGCCGGTAACAATGTGGTTCAAAATTTCTTGGTTTGTGTACCTGTGGAGCAGTGTAAGAAGTGTTCAAGCTGTTTTACCTTGCAAATTTGTCCCAAATGGACAAATATTTTTTCGATGCTAACGTTAAACATAGTTTGAGTGTCATCAGCTTTCACAGTCGCCTTTAATTCGTTATTGTTGAACAAAGATATCAGGCGACAATGGGGCTCTATTTTCAGCTCGAAATTTCAAGAAGGAAGCGGGCTAACCAATAACGGGTGGTGCGTTCGTTTATAGTATTTGCTCCGTAAACCTCGTTGATGTTGCGTGCCGCTTGTACTGTGTTGCTGCCACGACGGTACTCACATTCCATAATCACTTGAATTTCTAACATACCCATGATGACGAAAAACATTCAAATACGACGAAGATATAATAAGCATCTTCTCGTCAGGTATACCTCAAAACCTAAATACTAGATTGTACAACCAGTGCGTGTTGCTAGTGATGACTTACGGATCTGAGACGTGGTCCTTCTCTGCTGGTTGTAATCTAATATTGTTCCTAAATAAGGAATAACAGATAAAAGATTGGTAATAACTGTAGCTCCTCAAAATGATATTTGTCATCAAGGTAAAACATATCCTATAAATGCTGTAGCTATTAAAATAAATAAAATAATGACTCCTACTATTCAAGTATATTTTAAATTAAATGATTCATAATAAATTCCTCGTCCAATATAAAAAATACAAATAAAAAAAATGAAGCTCCATTAGCATGTAAAGTTCGAATTAATCATCCATAATTAATATTTCGGCAAATATAATTTACTCTGTAAAAAGCTCTGTGTAGTGTTGATACTCAAGGTCGCTCAGTGAGCTATGGAGAGGACTATGCTATTGGTTTTTCTACGTTATAAACTTAAAAATGAGAATATCTGCAGTAGAACCAAGGTGACTGACATAGCTCAACAGATTGGTAAGCTGAAGTGGCAATGAACCGGTCATATAGCTCGAAGAACCGACAATGGATAGGGAAAAATTTTCTCGAGTGGCAGCCTCGTACCGGTGGGCGTAGTTTAGGGTGACCACAAAACTAGATTGAGTGACAACCTGGTAAAACGTGCAGGAAGTCGATGGATGCAGGTGGCTCAAGACCATGCTTTGTGGCATTCCTTGGGGGAGGCCTATGTTCAGCAGTGGACTTGTGAAGGGCTGTAATGATGATGATAATGAATTATGAGTTTGCTTACTTCGTCAACTATAATAACATAAATAAACCGTAAAAGAAATAGTTCTTTTTAAACGCTGACCGCCGAGGGGCAAATCATTATTATATGTCATTGGTGAAATTCTGCCGCGAAATCAGTTTTGATATGGACTTAAGGCAACTACTGTTCGCCTGAACTACCACGACTGTTTAAATAAAACACTTTTTTTATTAAATGCCTATAATTGAGCATACTTATTAGTAATCGATGAGTCAAACAAATGGATTGTAAATCCAATCCACATGACATGGGCTCTAAAAAATAAGTAAAGTATGATTACGGTACGAAATGAAATTGTTAATCAGTCAAGTGGCCGAGATCAGATCTCTAAATCGTTTATAAAGAAGCCACCGTCTCGCGGAAGGAAGAATTTTTCTTGCCTTAAGTAAATAAAAATCCAATCGCAGACAAATCCAATTTTCATTCCGTCGCTTGTTAGACTCATCTTGGATTTTGCTGTGTTCATTTTTTAACGCTTCGTTTTTAATTTCACACTATTATTTCATTAACGCTTTGTGTATTTTCAAGTCCTACTATAACAGTGTGATTAATAAGGTTTTAGTTTTAATTTTACTATTAACTAGAATCTACAAACTTATGTTATTTATGGAATTGTTATCTTTATAATTATAATTTTATATCATAGTTTTAAGGCATCGGCCTTTTGCTAGTATTATCTTACAATGAAAATACTAGCTAAAGCATCTTGGTTTGTATATTTTTTTAATATTGGATAATTGTAGGTTTTACGTGTTGAGTCAACTCAAGCGATGAGCATTTAGGCGTAGGTATATGGATGTGGAGGAGGCAAAACAGTTGTGTCAGGAACGTGCCAAATGGAATTCTGTATTATCTACCTACCCCTCTGGACGAGTCCACTTGGTTAAGTGGATGCTGTCACCCATGCATATACAGATGCATTGCATGCAACTCCTGAGGACTAAGATGGAATGCATCCTAGTAATAGATGCCGAAATTCTATGGATGCAGATGGGTCAGGACTATGTGTTGTTGCATTCCTTGGAGGCCTATGTTCATCAGCGGACTTGAGTGTGCTGTGACGATGATAATCATGGTGATGTTATTCTATGGACGAAAGGTCTCAAGTTTTCGAAATAAGAAAATATTAGGAAATATGTCATTGATTTCCTTAAGGATGTTGTCGTAAGAACCGACTATGGGTAATGCCAGAAAGATTTCATTCGTGGCTTCCAATATATGACGACATAATAATCCCGTTTATATTAAACGATTGGATAACAGACCAGCGACAGGGAACAGCATAAATTATTTGAGGTTCCTCTGGTATTGCGATCGTCAATCAACCTCCAAGTTCTTTCGGTTTTGCGGTTGATGAAGAAAAATCTATAACAGATGGAGGCAGGTTAAGTTAGGTAAGTATGGTGCGTGTAAGAAACTGGAGACAATATTTAGTGAAAACGCGGCACTCTATCTTAGTCATCAGAAAACTACGAAAAAAACGAATGAAACTATCTCGTGTGTAAGTGACGTAAAAGCTTGAATGATTTTGAACAATACATTTTCCTTACTTCTTTGCCTACAATGTCTGGTTAGCTAATATGTACGTTGTGTAGTGTACGTTGAAAGAAACATAAAATATTATGCCATGCTCATGCTTCTATGAAATGCAGATTTATTTCTAATGTCGTCTAAGAGCACATTGTTATGATATGTATTATGATAGGCTTCCATAGTTACGTCTGCTTCCTATCGCGATCCTAATTTAGAATATTGTTGTATAAATTAAAGGGTGATAAACGTGCAAAAGTTCCACCCATTAAAACAAAGATGAAAATACTGGAAACTTCGTTTTTCATCTTTGACGAATAAATTAAATACCTCTTCATGAAAAAGGGGTCTCTAGTTGTCATAATTCACCAAATTAAACAAATCAACTAGTAAATACGCTAGCAATGTGTCTCGCTTATTTTTACTTGAACGAGGTACCCATACAGTTTAAAATTAAGCAAGATACGCTTGAAATAAAAATGAATATTCTAAATTAGCGTAATGTTTTGATGATATGGCTGAAGAGATTTTTTACTTATCTGTTAAAAAGTTGAACGCACTACGTGACAAACGTTCCGTTACCAACCACACCATCTGGATGCTTGGCGGTCCACTACTGTACGTTTCAGAAGGAGTTTTCTTCCGCGTACGACCTCTTACCACCGGCAATTTTTCCAGACCGATATGACCTACGGACCTTCAAGAAAAGAGCTTACACCTTTTAAAGGACCGGCAACGCATCTGCAACTCCCCTGGTGTTGCGGTTGATCATGGGCGGTGGTAGTCACTTAACATCAGGTGAGTCGCATGCTCGCTTGCCGCCTCTTCTACAAAAAAAGGGTTAGAGATTTTGTCCGAGTACTCATATATTGTAAGATACGTATAAATATATAGCCTATATACGTCGAACCGCTGGGCACAGGCTGCCTCTCACTTCTGAGAGGGTTTTTAGAACACGGAATCGTCTGTCACGCTGCTCCAATGCATGTTGCTGGACTTCACAAGTCTTCGAAATACTTTTTATTTCTCAGACATGCAGGCTTCCTCACGATTTTTCCTTCACCGCCAAGTACGTGATAAATCAGCACTTTAAATTGCAAATAACAATTTCATTGGTGCCGGCGGGAATCGAACCCGGGTTGATCGCGTACTGTGATATTTACAGCGAGCGCTTAGCCCTTGAGCTACTACGGCTCGGGATACTCATGACTAAATATAATAGTTCACTTTGATATTTACGAATTATTACCATATTATTATTTTTGTAGAGTCAATTTGAAAGTGTATTTGTATGGTAAATGTGCAGGGAGTCTTAAGACCATGTCGTGTGCTGTAATAGCAAGCTTCTGTCTTAACCTATTAATATTTTGGCGTATTTTTAAAAAATATAAATCAAAAAAGAAACTATGCATTAGATGGTTCTTAAACATTTTTAAGCATTTTTAGTAGACAAAGAAAATTTGGTCAAAACATACTCGTATTACCTAAAAAATTGATGATAACGATTTACGCTTGGAAGCTTAAATAATATAAGCTAAAATTTACTCAGAGATTATTAAATTTCGTTTTTCATGTCCACGTAAAACTCGAGAAAAATTGCAACACTATTGGAAAAGTGTGGCTTCATTTGCTTTATTCTTAAAAAACCATTTCATAGCCAGAAGCTAGCTTCGTTAGGATATTTTTGTGCTGTTCTATTTTCCGCGTGTACGTTATTATTTTTGTCATAATCGCCATGTTGTGACAGCGTATAAGAATCCACTACTCCTCAGCATCAGCAGGCCAGCAGTATTATCCTAATTATAACTCACGTGATAGAGTCTTGCAGCAGATATATTCTGGTTGTAGTACGAATGGGTCTGCTCGATATCCATTTATAGTATACCAGCATGATATAGTATTATATATAACATAATATAAACACTCACTCCTAACCTACCTCTCTAAACGTGGTAGAGCCATGCTGCAATTATATTAGTAGTATAGTTGTAGCACGAATGGGTCGGCTCGACCGGGGAAGGACCACGCTCTCACAGAATACCAGCGTGAAATAGTAGCTTAATGCTGCTGTATTTCGTATGGTGAGTGTAGAGAACCGGAGACCCTTTTTACTGGAAATGAGGCATTCCATCTCAGTCCTCAAGGGTGACAACGCATCTGCATTTTGATTTGTAATGGAAGATAGATGTAGATGTCTATGGGCCGCACCAACCACTTACCATCAGGTGGACTGTGTGCTCGTTTGTCACCCTATCCTATTAAAAAAAAAAAAAAAAAAAAAAAAAAACTCCTGTCACCCAGAGGGGTAGGCAGAGACATTTTTACACGATCCATGTACCTACGCATACATGCTTGTCGTTTAAGAGTAAGGTATTATATATATTATAGAATATGGTATGGTACCTATATTCATCAGTAGACTTTAGATTTTTATGTTATATAAACATTTTATGTTATAATATTTTAGAAATTGATAATTGCAAGCGTCGAGCAAAGCAGAGTAAGAAACTAATCAACTTCCCTTATTGGTCGAGGAGGCTAATAACTTCTACATACGCATACTTGTGAACGAGTACTGCTTATGGGTGCTGGTCTGTCCGGGTTCGCTTAAAACTGATAAGCTCCAAATTCTTAATTGTCCCTTTTGGGTACATTATAGAAGATACTTTAGTAACCGATGGCTTTGTTATCGTTTTTCATTCTGTATATATACACCTTGGTATGTAATACTTAATTTAAAAAATATAAGTAAAAAGAAGATACCTGCGAAGTTATATTGTTTAAGGAACCTCAATTTGAAACACATGAAACACATTGATAAACGGAACTTTATCTTTCTAACGTCTTAAATGTTATATTAATTACCAAGTCCACTTAAACTAAAAAAATAATAATATAAAATCATATAATACCCACTAAATATATTTCCTATATGATATACAACCTAAGAATAATCATTATATTCGTCTAATATTAAAATATTATGTAACTAACTAATTGATACCCCCTGCATACGCAACGCAGGAACGACCGGTTTTTGACGCGGTGAAGTGGGTTGTGGCAAGACTCACACCTTTCTTGTGCACTATTAGGTAACTACGTATGTATTGCCGATTTACCGCGTGTTGACCGTGCCAATTACTAATTAGTGTTTAGTAGTGTTGCATTAAACATATTTTGTAGATTACGGTGTAGCTCATATGTAAAATTTTTAATGTCGGCAGCTTGTGGTACACGGTAAAGTTTTCATTAAGGTTATGTTGTACCATATTATATCTTCTTTATCATGTATAGTATGTTAAATAAATTTTTATAAGTCACTTTCATGTATGTTTCGGGTGTTCGAGTTGAATTTAATAATTGATTTAAAACTAACTTCCTAATGAACTAGAGACTTGAAGTTTTGAATATAGTTTAGAATTGAATGACAAAGTAAGAATATGAAAAACAAAGACGTTTATTAAAAAAATTACTTGTCTTTAGAAAAGTGTAAGAAGCGATGATGTGTGTTCCATCTTTTATTAGTTACGTTAGAAGATGTTTTAACTCATTGAACTGAAGAGAACATTTTAGAAACACTGCACTAGTATTTCGTGTTAACAATAATTATGTGTATAAAGGAAGCAGCTCAAAATAAAAACAGCTAGTTTAGCCAAAATGGACTAATTTTAGTTGATTAGAAGCTTTCGGAAGATGACAGCAATGTAAGAATAAAAAATAAGAGTAGATTTAAAGTCATCTGTGGAAATCGATCATCATGCTTTATTAGCTATCAACTTAAAGATTCCGAATATTTCGTCTACGTGTTCATCGTGAAATGTCATAAGTCGTGTATCATCATCATTATCATCGTTTTAGTTCCTCCCTACTCCATCACTGGACAAAAGCCTATCCCAAAAGAATACCTCGGAAAATTCCTAAATATAAGACCTTGACCTACTTAGTTACGGACACCCTACACTCGGCTGACCAGTACACTGTTGCCACCCAATAAATACTTGTTTCCCATTTTTGGTTGGTTGATCGGTTCACTGCTTTGGCAAGGCTTTGGTTCACTGAACTATATCACTTTGATACTTTGGTTCTACTGCGGACATCTTCATACGGTTTCTATCGCCTATAGATTCTAGGCTATTTTTAACGTTTCCGTAAGATGTGAATTTTATAATTCCTGAGTAGTTACTAAGTGTCGAAATATGTCTTCATACTTTATTTATCATTTCGGCTGCGAGAGGTACGTGAACTTTTTATTTATCTTCATAATATGTTCAATTACTTTCAACAAACGAATATATGGAAGGGTGATCACTAAGCTATTTCTAATATGTTTTGTGTTGTTAATAGTAACATACATGATTCTAAGCTCTTATTTTTAAAAAATAGTCCTGATGGGTTTCTTGCTGGTTCTTCCGAGAATAAAAAGTGACTTTTAATAAGTATTATTTGTAATCCATATTGAATAAAAAAGTTTCTGTTTCTGATTCATTCCATTTTACAAATAGCGCTAAACTCTAAAACTCGTTATCACATGATTAATTCATAAGGCTTGTTTAAAGAAATTTTATTTTCCCGCGCCAAGCAAATTTCATTATATTGTTTAGTTGTCCCTTTTTGTTTTTAGCTAAATTATGTACCCATAAGTTTTCTTTATGTTATTTTTGACTTTATGCTTTTAAATATATTGATTTATTTTTCATAAATTTACCCTAAATAATAAAAAAGGTTTTTATTATTTTATGGTGTTGTTATGATTGAATTTATTATACATAACATATTTCCTTAGTTTTTACTTAAAATATTTGTTATACTTTCTTTGTAGTAATCATAGAGCAACACGGGCCACCAGCGGACAGGAGCCATAGCGTTTGTCTCTTATACAAAACTGTCTGTATTTTTTTTCAGAGGGAAATCTGTGAAGACTAAAACAAAAGTCTAACAATGTCACACCCAACACACACACACACGCACGCACACACACACACACACACACACACACACACACACACAGCGCGCGCGCGCGCACGCACGCACGCACGCACGCACGCGATTTGCCGACGATATAATCCTTATGGCAGAATCGCTGGAGGTCCTAAGCACTATGCTCAATGACCTCAATAGTGTCTCCCAGCGGATAGGTCTTAAGATGAACATGGACAAAATAAAGACCATGTCCATGTCACACCTATGCCGGTAGTTGTTGGGAGCACTATGCTCGAAGTTGTTGATGAGTACGTTTATCTGGGACAAATAGTCCGACTAGGTAAGTCCAACTTCGACCGAGAGGTCAGTCGACGGATTCAACGCGGCTGGGCAGCGTTCCGGAAATTACGACACATTTTCTCATCAGGTATACCTCAAACCCTAAAAACTAGATTGTACAATCAGTGCGTGTTGCTAGTGATGACTTATGGATCTGAGACGTGATCCTTCACTACTGGCCGTATGAGGACGCTCAAGGTCCAAGAAGCTACTTAGCTAGTTTCCCTGCGTTATAAACTCAAATATGAGGATATCCGCATTAGAACCAGAGTGACCGACATAGCCCAACGGATTAGTAAGCTGAAGTGGCAATGGGCCGGCCATATAGCTCGAAGAACCGGTAACCGATGGAGAAAAAAGGTTCTCGATTGGCAGCCTCGTACCGGTAGGCGTAGTGTAGGGCATCCACCCACTAGATGGAGTGACGACCTGGTAAGACATGCAGGAAGTCGATGGATGCAGGTGGCTCAGGACCGTTCTTTGTGGCATTACTTGGGGGAGGCCTACGTTCAGCAGTAGACATATGAAGGGCTCTAATGATGATGAAGAATGATAGATGTGCTTCTATTTTCGTTAAGTAATAATACCATTTGCTACTCAATGTTGTAATAATATTATAAAGTGTGCAATATTTTGAATTTGTCGATGTAATTTATTTTAATTTACCCACATTTTTATGTTATGTTAGTTCGAATTTGAAATGTAATTGATTCCCATAATAATTACTCAATGATCAAATAAAGTCGCTCCAGCACTTGTTCAAATATAATCTATTTTAAATCAATCTGCTATTTCTCAGACGAATGATTATTCTGCTTTTTATAAGAAATAAATTTCTTAAGCCACTTTTTATTGTGAGAAATGAAATCTTTACATTTTTCATAGTTGATTCATACTTCAACCAGAAGAAGAAAAATGTAATGGTTTTTACGCTACTTCTACATAAAGAATTAGCTTAGTTTTTATAATATACTAATAAATTTTTAATATATTATTTATTCATTTTTATATTATTCTATAAAAAATATTGTTTCAAGTTGAAATACCTAACCTATGTAACCTAAAAAGATAAATACAAAAATACGTTTGAATTTAACGTGAATAAATGGTGGCAGCTAGAGTTCAATTATTCTTCGTAACTTGGTATGTTTTACTCAACTAACCAGTTAGAGGGACGGCATAAAAATTGCTTTTCATGTTGCTTATAAATTTCAACGTTTAAAAATTCAACTAGAAGGTATTTTTTGTTGATTAAAAAGCTAACCATTTTGCTTTTTTTTTTCATTCCAAAATAATTGATCGTTTTTTTTACGTTCCTAAAATTGTTTAATTAATGTTAAAATAATAAGTAAAATATCGACCTGTTTACTGAGTTTTATCGTATTTTTTTATTCTATTATTCACATTTGTCTTTTTGCTATGATTTGAAGTTTAAACAAGTCTTTTTAATTTTTTCCAAATCCACAGGAATTGGTCAAAAATTACTTTGCATGTTCAACATAAATTAGGGTCGCTTTGAAAAGCCCTACGAAATAAATTTCCAACAGATAGGATAGGATTGAATATAGTATATAATGATAGTGATAGGATTGAAAAACGAATCAGTTTTAAAGAGATTCGTTGTAAAAAAATAACTTTGGAACATCCCTGATTATTAATAATGAAATTGTTAAAAAAATAAAACCCAATAATATCCGCAAAATTAGTTTCCATGTATAGTATTCTCGTAAATATAAAAAATCATGTCGGAACATCCTTATGATTTTGATTTCATTTCGTTATCACTTTTCTATGATTTTTAAATCCCGTAGGGAACAAATGAATAACAAAAATAGCATCAATAACAAAAATGAACGGCCCACAAATAATTGTTTCGGGTCTGGATGTTTACCATTGTACAATTTATGTATGTAATACGCGTCTTGAGTACAGGAGAAATTCATGGGATGGCATTTTAAGGTAACATTTAAAAAAAAAGAAATTAAAAAATATCAGAAAAATCTTACGGCTTCCAACAGGTGGCGGTACAACCATCTCGTTTACAGATGGCGTAAATTACCAAGACAGAAGACGTCCAATGTTCGAAACGTCTGTAGTCGTGACCGTCAATCCTCCTGCCGAAGCGTGACGCTTAAAATAAATCTTTCCCACAATGTGTTTTGTCATGTCACTATGTCATGTCATGCAGTAGACTTTTAAACAATGATGCAAACGATGCAGTGTAATAAAACAATCTCCTAGGTAATCAATAGGTAAAAAGACGGTCTTTATTATAATTACTCTGTCTTTCCATCCAATTAAAACGTGGCTTTCTTCAAGACAAGAGTGAAAAGGCTTTTGTTAAGTCAGTGCGCTGTACATCACCACTTACGATGATATAGTCAGCGCTTAACTACAATCCCACCTAATGGGGTGGGATTGTAGTTAAGCGCTGACTTAGAATAGTAAAAAAAAACACTAATTTTATTAATCATTTAAATAATTTATAGGTACCAGCTGGCGAGAAAATTTTTTCTTGTCTTTAGTAATTAAAAATCCAATCAGGAGCAAACTCAATTTTTGTTCCCCCGTCTGTTGGATTCATCCGAGATTTTGCTGCACTCATTTTTAATGCTTTTTCAAATTTCCACACTATTTGTTTTACATAATGGCGTTTCGAATGAAGGAACAAGTTTTTTTTAACTTGTTTAATGTATATAATTTTAATATAGTTGGTTATTTGTAATATATAATTATCCTACTGCTGGGAATGGATCTCCTCTCATTTCTGATTGTTTTAGAGTAATAAAATACCCAACGCGCGGAGCAAATGTATGAATTTGGCCTTATCATGTCTTCGAAACATACTTTTAAAATTTTACAGACATTACGATTTTCTCACGATGTTTCCCTTCACCTTTGAGCACGTGATATATAAACAGCTAAAATTGTAATTAAAAATTTCATAGGAGCCATCTAGATAAAATTTTATTAGTATGTAGGTAAAAGATCCTCATCCTCATCCTCATGATCATCGACACATGATGGATAGCGCAAATATGCGTATATTACAATATAAAATACAAGAATATATTATATATTCAGAGCAAATCATTAGTAATTCATCGCAAATATATGGTACGCTTCTCGATAATGTTTTTACCAAAAATCCTAAAAACAACAACGGTTGCCACGCATAGATACGACGCTTCGATAGAGTAAAACTTTACTCTTCATCTAACCAATATTTTGTAGACGTACCGTCACGGCCAATCTTGATATACGACCACTGTCCTAGGGCGTGTGTCATCATTAATTTCTGTAACAAACATATTAATTGCCACTTCTTCTGCTCGACTATCCTGCCATGAATAGGTACAGTGTCTTTGGACATTTACACAGACATACGCAAGGCAACCTAATAGTATTAGGTTGCCTTGCGTATGTAAGAGAAACTTAGAGAGAATGAGACGAACGAGTGTCAAGAGTTAAAAGATAATTGTAGCGTTTATGTAATTAAAATATAAATAAATTTATAATAAACACTGTATACTGTATTCTATCTCATTCTGTTGCACGCGAAATCCTATACATTTATATCTTTGTCTCTCCCGTCGCCTCTTCGTTTCAAATTACA
This sequence comes from Parnassius apollo, assembly GCA_907164705.1. Classification (NCBI taxonomy): domain Eukaryota; kingdom Metazoa; phylum Arthropoda; class Insecta; order Lepidoptera; family Papilionidae; genus Parnassius; species Parnassius apollo. The sequence continues at coordinate 6,566,262 of CAJQZP010001558.1, read as the reverse complement.
ACGATTCGAACAAAGTTTTCACTAGTCTAAGTACACTTTCAAGTAGAGCGTTCTGCAATTTTTAGATAAAATAGGTTTGGTATTGAAAAAAGTGTTGGCGTGTATTTAAAAAAAGAACATGAGCGGATACGCGGGTAAAAGCTAATATAAAATATATTTCTACAATATTTCGCGTTGTATTTTATGTAAATTTCTATAATTAGTCAACAAAACAATTACTTCTAGAAATGGTTTGATCCAACCACATCAAAACGAATATTGCTTAGAGATATAGAATTATAACTCGTAACAATTTAACAAAACCTGCTCAAGAGGGAGGAGTGCCAATTAGTAACCGAGATGGCTCGGGTCTGATTCCGTGGAACAAAAGGGGTACAAATAAGCGAAAAACATCTATAAGTACGAGGGTTTAGAGTTCCGATGCCGTGTAATTGCTCTGCCTCGGGCTGGATTATCAAAGATTAAGAAGTTCGTTTTTGAGACTAGACACAGTGTATTAGTATTTACCGTTACCGTTACAACCTATTAAAGTACACTGCTGAACACAAGCCTTCCCCATAGATTGCCTCATAGGGGGGATATTTGCCATAGTTGCCACTCTTCGCAAGCGGGGTAGCAACCGCAGCTTTTTTAATTTTAAATCGTTATTAGGGAGACGCTGCTGCCTATCTCCTGATTTGTTTCCGTCTATCGTGTATCGTCTATTACGATACCCACGCGATGATATGGGGTAGTGGATATTCTTATACCGCCACTAAGTAGGTACACAGATTTTTCATAGGAACTAAAATATGACACATTTAAATGTTATTATTACATTTAATCATGACTTTTCAAAATGTACCCTTTCTAGACGACTTGTATTTTTTACCCAAAAGCAATTTACTTATTCTTTGAACTATTGACAGCCGTAAGACGCTATTACAAGATGCCTTTTAACAATCAATCAAAGCAAACCTCGACTCAGGTCTATATTTTATTGTGCTTATTATTATCAGGTTGTTCTCATTTAACCGCGCCCCTTGTATCAATTGTTTCAACAATGTTTTACTGTCAATTTGTTTATAATTTGTGTTTTCAGAATTATGTCTGTACAAGTAGATTGTACAGATATAATTCTGAAAATTTATTATTATTTATTTAATTAATTGTTTAAGCAGCCTGTACGAACTCGGTAATTCTAAAGAAATTATTTATTTTCGCTATGAATAATCGAAGTGTAGTCTTAAGACTATTTACCACTTAAGGCCTTCCGTATTAGTCCTCAGGGGTGATTACGAGGTCTGTTAAGCTGGAATGGTCATTTGGGCAAAATCACTTCAATTTTTGCTAAATATTTAGTGCTCATTTAGTGCTAATTTAGTGCTGCAAATTTAAATTTCACGCCAAAATAGCTTTATCAAAAATTAGAAAACTGCTAGCTTTTAATTAAGCTAGCAGTGTTCTACCTAGCAACAAATAGAAGCATCAATAATTTAGTGCTTATTTAGTGCTGCCGATATACACAAAAACACAAATATTGGGAAAATATATTTTTTTTAATATCATAAATTCTGCTACTTTGACATCTTTAGCAGAGTATGTGATGAAACCTTGACATCCAAGTGGATTCTCACCTAATGATATAAGATAATAATTTAGTGCTTATTTAGTGCTGTCGGTACAACATCACTTATATTTTTTCAAAATCTTCACATACTCTCGCTAAAGATGTCAAGGTAGTGCCAGTTTAGTGCTGTCGGTATACTAAAAAAATAATTTCCCGAAATCCTTTTTAGTATGTGATGTTACCGACAGCACTAAATGAGCACTAATTTATTATCTTATATCATTAGGTGATATCTCACTCTGATGTCAATTTTTTCATTATATGCTCTGCTAATGATGTCAAAGTAGCAGAGTTTATGAAAATAAAAAAATATATTTTCCCAAGTTTGTTTTTGCCTACACCGACAGCACTAAATGAGCACTAAATTATTATCTTATATCATTAGGTGAGAATCCACTTGGATGTCAACGTTTCATCACATACTCTGCTAAAGATGTCAAAGTAGCAGAATTTATGATATAAAAAATATATATTTTTCCAATTTTTGTGTTTGCGTATATCGGCAGCACTAAATAAGCACTAAATTATTGATGCTTCTATTTGTTGCTGTATTAAGTGCTTATCGATTATGGTAGAACACTGCTAGCTTAATTAAAAGCTAGCAGTTTTCTAATTTTTTGATAAAGCTATTTTGGCGTGAAATTTAAATTTGCAGCACTAAATTAGCACTAAATGAGCACTAAATATTTAGCAAAAATTGAAGTGATTTTGCCCAAATGACCATTCTAGCTTAACAGACCTGTGATTACGCGTGTTTCTAAAAAAAAAGGTGTGGATGTCTATGGGTCATAGTATACACTTACCATTAGATTCTGCTTGATTACCATTATTACCTGTATAGAATACGAATTTAGATAGAAAGTCTTATCAGGAGCAACTGAACTTCCGGTTGATGAGTAAGTATTAGCAAAATTGGCAAATAAAAAATTTCATATTTTTGTTTCATTCATCACCTATGATAGAAAATTAATATATTCAATAAAAATATATTGAAAACTATAACTATAAGAGTATCGTATCATAAAAAACGGCCTAAGATGAGCTTCAATAGGTAGAGTGACATTCAAATGATTCTACAAATGCAGGTGCATCACCGCCTGGTTTTAGGATATCTCTGTCATCTCTCCTATGCTACTCAGCACATGCATAATAGTGTATTGTTACCTGTATACGTTATTTGTCTTTTCTCTTAACATTTTTAACTGATGCTTTTTACAAAATTAGGTTAACAAAGGGCACAAAGTCCTCCTGATAGTTATAAGTTGCTGTAATTGTAGATGTATACGTCTATAAACCTATAGATTACATCTATAATTGGTTAAGAATCAAAATGCAGATGCTTTGTCTCCTTTGAGGACTAAGATGTAATGGCTTATTACCATTACAAAGCATCTCCGGGTTTCTACACTCAGTATAAGAAACCAGAAGCATTTTTCTGCCTTTTTACATTGATATTTTGTAATAGCGTCGTACATTACAGCAACGTCTTTGTACAATAATTGTATATATTTATTTTAGAGCCGGGGCTCTATCACGTAAAGACAATTATTTTAAATAAACCGTATTTCTCTTATATACAGGTTTTGATCAAATTAATGATCAAATGATAATTAAATACGAAAAATACAATATTTGCAATTACAAACAATAACTTAGTAATAACATTTAGTGTTCCTTTAAGAAACATATTATAAACCTAATAACGAATTTCTACTCCTGACCATTTTTTAAAACTAAAGCAAATAATATTCAAGTCAATAAATCACGAACTTAATAAAACGGCTGAATAACGTTTGCTGAAAATTGAAATAAAAATGACTAGTTTATCCCACTGTAATTCAAAAGACATGCTCTGAACGTTCTTCAACAAAGTTTTAAATTAAGTTTAGAAACAAAACTCTAAGGAATACCGCATCAAAGTTTGATTCAAATGTGTTTTTTATTTAATATTATAACAAAAATATAAAGTCATTAATAACTTTGACTGATACACATAAAAATCAAGCGAAAAGGTAATAAAGTAATTTTCAAAATGTAATTAGTTTTAGATGCCGGTTATCTTCTAATGGAATGACCTTTTACTGTACAACATCCACTACCCTACATTGATTCATATCGTTGGTGTCATAAAAATCGACACAAAGGAACAATCCAGTAGATGGGCATCAGCGGCTAACTAAAAAATTCAAACTATGGCATCCGACTCGCCTGCCAAGCATGGTAAATATGGCAAATATCTACCTATGAGGCTGTTTATGGGAAGGCATTTGTTTAGGAATTAATAGACTGTAATGGTAACAGTAACATCTAATACTATAAACTAAGAGGTGGCAGGTAAAGATGTAACGGTGTTAATTTGACGTCACAATACAATATAATTATTCAAGATAAACTGAAACTAAACCGCAGGATTAAAAGATACCTTTACTAAATTTTTACTCTAAAAAATTTGCGGACTGGAATTTTTTTGTAACAGTGCCAACCAAGCGAATAAATTCTTAATTCAAATCAGTTCGTGAGTTGAGTGTGAAGCAAGCGGACGTGCCGCGACAGCTATTTCATTCCATTACAACTCTTCCAAATGCAAATATACTGTCGAAAACGAGAATATTGCGGCGAACAGTTTGCATAAATTGTGCTTGAGGTAAATTTTGAGTAGCTCTGCTTGTCAGGATTTTCTTAACATTTTAATTGGATTGCTCTAATTATGCTATTAAATGATTACATTTAATCAACATTTTATTGATAAATGAGTTTATAATTATTAATTTTAAGTATTAAACTTAACACTAGTTTTAATAAATAAATAAAATAATTAATCAGAACAGTCTTGTTCCAATGAATCAGTACCCATTTTATATGGGTTACCTAAAGTACATAAAGGACATGTTCCTAAAGGTTGCTAAAGGGTGTTCCTAATTCGTTTAGTTGTTTCATATATAGTTGCTTCAGCTTATTTCCTTGCAAAAAATTAAACTTCCTCCTGCGGGAGAAATCTGGATTCTACCCAACTCACAGCCTTAAAAATAGTTTAAAGCTCATTTCCAAAATTAAAGATATTCGTATTCTTCTTAAATCTATGTTGTTATCTTTAGACGTTGACAGTCCTTTCACAAATGTCCCATCCCATGATTGTTTTCGTATACTCGCAGATCTTTTTGATAAACGTCGTCTACATCCCGTGGAAACAAAACATGATCTTAACTTAATCTCTTTCTGTATGAAACAAAATTATTTCCGGTTTTACAATCGTTTAGATCTACAAAAAAGAAGGGTTTGCTATGAGGTCCCTTCTAAGTCAACTTATGGCGGACATTTTCACGGATAATTTCGAAAAACAATATATAGCTATCAATCAAAAATATCTTATACTATAATCGATATGTAGACGACATAATTATTTGCTGGACTGGCACAAGGAGACAACTGGATGTCTCCCTTAGTAAAATAAATAGAATCCACGACAAAATTGAAACTACTTCCTTGACTTAACATTAACAAGAAAAGAGTCGTTGCATGTTTTCCAAATTTATCGAAAGCCGACTGTTACCGACATGGTCATCCCCGCGTCATCGTGTCAGTCATGGCAACATAAATTAGCCGCTTTTTTCTTGTTACATTAGTAGTCTGTTCACTGTTATATTAAGTAAAAAAAAATATTTAAAAGAGCTTAATATAATTTATTGAACAGCAGTGTTTAACGGGTTTACAAAAAATCTCATTAACAATCTAATTAAAAAGAAACAAAAGCAAGTCGTTCGCAACTCTCTGTACGCCTTTGAGTATTCAACCAACTGGAGAGGCCATGCGCGTTAATTCCTAAACAAAAATTCTGTCAACATCAGGGTGGCGCAAGAAAACACACAACTGTAAACTTAACTACAAATGCAAAATTAAATCGTGTCACTATAAACGCACACTACAACATTTGTGTTTTTGTTCATCGCGTTTACGCATACCATCAAATTGTACACGTGTCGATACACTTATGGCACTGTCTAAATGCGTAAGCAAAGTAAGGCGTGGACAATATCGATGTTTTATTATCTATAAACAAATCACCATAGTCCGCATAGGTTTTTATTTGATTATAAGTAATACATAGACAAATAATACCAAGGTGTTATTTGAAATTCTTTCTTTAAAGTATTTAGAAATGTTCTTCGGAAAAAAAATTTGAAATTATTGAAAATAAGTTTATTACTTTGCTACAGGTTTATTTTACATTATGCAGGATAAACTTTTAAACATTTTACAAATCGAAATAGGTTTAGTTAACTTATTTTAAAAATCAGATTTTTTGAAAAGAAAAGTCCTATCAGTTTTAGATGGTGTTAACCAAGTTATTGTTTTTATTATAAAGCTTCAATCACAAAACCGCTAATTAAAAATAGTTGTTAATTTTCAAGAGTTATTAACGAACTGTCCGGAAAATATTTATTGAATTAGGAAAACAAAAAAGTTTTACACTGTATAATAGTTTAACAAAGTGAACTCAAAAAAAGCACAAAAAATCGTTAACTATTTTAAAACTTAGACTAGAGAGTAACCCTGACAAGAAATTGTATGGTATATTAGTGATAGATTAAATGAAAATAAAACAATTGACGGAATACCATGCAAGTTCTAAAAGGCATTTTGGTTATATACATAATGCCTTTGGCTACTAGCATGGTATTCTGCCAATTGCTTAATTTTCATTTCATCCATTACCAAGGTACAATAAAAAAATTATCAGGGTTACTCTCCGCTGTCAATTTTAATACCGTCAGCGCTTCTTGAGTAAACCCTGGTCGGCGATCGATGGTAGTGTACCACTTAGTCAATGTACGGGTTCAGGCAAACATGTTCCAAAAGTTTTATGTTCATAGCGATAGGCTTTTGGTGAGTAATATTTAAGTGTTAGGGCATAGTATTTCTTGCAAACTTGTGAAGCCTGTTTATGCTATTGTTTTTATGTCAAGGCATTTTTTCATTCTAATTTTCCTTGGCCTAAGTGTTGGCTCGTACTCGCAGTGGGAGTAAGACTAGTTTGGGCTATTTTTTTCGAGATAACTTATGGAATTTTGCCGGAACATCCAGCAGCGAAAAAAGAATATCGATGTAGACGATATTGTGCAATCACCACGATCACCCTAAAATAAATAATTTTATTTTAGTCAGAAGATTCAAGCTATATATATATATATATATATATATATATATATATATATATATATATATATATGATACAGATAAAGATATTTATTTTGTAAAACGTGAGTAAATAAAATACAAGTGTTAAAAAAACTTAAAACGAGCTACATGTTTTACCATTTATGGCGTACAAAAATTATACTACATTAAGTTTACAATTACAATAATAGGTATAAAAATATATGAATTAAATTTGATAGGTTAGTGCTTTTGTAAACTTAATAAAATATTTTCAAGTAAAATAATATTGGTGTCAAAGGTAATAATAAAAATATTTAATCTAAATATAATTACAGCCCAACATTACCTCTCACAAGTTCAAGGTTAGTACTGCAGTGTCAGATTCATGGTTCCTACAAGCTACAATCCAAGTGTGCCGCCTAAGAGGATCTCTTGGAAATCTGTAATAACAAACCAATAATAGAAAAATTTACTACTTTTGTAATACTTTATTATAAAATCTAAATATGCACTATGGCACTGCAGTGTCAGCTAATCTTTTTTATTGTTAGATTGGGATATGAAATATGATTTTTCAAAATATTCGTAGCAAATGGTGCAAGTCCGTTTAGGTATCCAAGATTCATGATTTCTACAAGCTACAATCCAAGTTTGCCGCCTAAGAGAATCCCTAGAAAATCTGTAAAAACAAACTAATAATATTATATTGTAAAATCTAAATAAAAACTACAAACTGGTTCGGCAGACAAACCCGCATGGTTAATTAACTTCTCGATAGCTAAAGTTGCGGCGTTTATCACTATAGTGCAATACTTTCGGTTGCAGTGATACAACCGAAAGTAGTCTAGTTTATTTTTATAAAAATTGCACACTTTTGCTGCGAGGTAGCAAGTTACGATTTGACTTATTTAGCCTGTATTTTGTATAATATTTTAATAAATACTAGTTATCGATTATATTTAATTATATAATATTCAGTATCCTGTTAAAATTGAGCTGAATATATAAATCATTTAACAAAATCTACTACACATCTATATGTAATGATTATTATTCACCACAAACTGATTTAGTTATTAGGAAATATATTTTCGTTAATATATATAACTTGTGTAGTAAATTATATTTTTTTAAAAATAGATTATTTTTCACTTTATTAACTATGATGGCCACACTCGGTATTGGAAGATAATATTCACAAAGTACGAGTTTTAATGCGATGCGATGAAAAGTCACATTGTCCTTTTGTATACTTGACGTTTTTGATTGTTTTTTTTTTCATGTAAATACACTGTGTGACGGCCCAATATTATTGTTAATAATTAAATGCAATATAAAGGGGCGTCAAAAATAGTCTTAAAAGATATATATTAAACAATAAAATTACATTAATAACCATAAAGTTAATATAAATACATTACACACACATACATACATTTCAGACATTAGACCAATAACATAGTAAATTAAAGGCAAAATATTGTCTTCCATAATAAATAAATTTATTAAAAACTTGAAAAAATATTTAAAATAAGATAATTAATAGAAATAGAAGTCGAAAATATTATAAAAATAAAGATAAATAACATTTATAAGATATTTAGAAAATTTGTTGAAAATTGTCTAAGTCGTGGAAGAAGTTCATGTATAAAATTTTCATAAGTTATGGAAGGTGTTCATGTATAGATTTCTTGTATAGGGGAGCTGCCAGAGATACATACCTGCAGTTGTACATATATATGGGGTGGTCGGGAGCCCGACTGCCTGAAGTACTGTAGCACAATGATTAGTCCTATATTAGGGACTTATGATATTAAACTTACATAATACAAAAGCAATACTATAGAAGGTCTCCATGATGAATTGGCATTACAATAGTAGGGTCTTGGGTTCGAACCCTATATATTAATGACTTATGAAAGTAAGGTCTGTGATACAAAAGCAATACTATGGAAGGTCTCTATGATGAATTTGCATTACAATAGTAGGGTCGTGGGTTCGAACCTATATATTAATGACTTATGAAAGTAAGGTCTATGATACAAAAGCAATACTATGGAAGGTCTCTATGATGAATTTGCGTTACAATAGTAGGGTCGTGGGTTCGAACCCTATATATTAATGACTTATGAAAGTAAGGTCTATGATACAAAAGCAATACTATAGAAGGTCCCTATGATTAATATGCATTACAATAGTAGGGTCGTGGGTTCGAACCCTATATATTAATGACTTATGAAAGTAAGGTCTATGATACAAAAGCAATACTATAGAAGGTCTCTATGATTAATATGCATTACAATAGTAGGGTCGTGGGTTCGAACCCTATATATTTATAGTGAGACGGTAGGTATGTGTGTCATATGTGTAGGTCACAGTCTGGGAATAATTAACGAAGTCCAAGCGCACACAATAAAGTTAATATTTAATCAGTAGAAACAGGTACACAAGTATATAATATATAGTTCCACATAACACAACATACGAGTAAGAGTCACTAACTATACAAAATTGAAGGAGTAGAAGGTGATAATACACACCAAATTATTTAGAGATATTATTCGCGAGCTAGCAACAGGGCACTCGGTTAGCCAGGCGACATGGGCTTCGCATATGCTGTCGCTAAGCGGACTGATAAGCGCGGTGCGCGGCGTTGACTGCCCAGGCGCAGGGAACTGCATTCCAACGGTATAGTTGTTTAGCGTGTTTCCAATGCACACTAGGTTAAATGTAAATAATGATTTATTATTAAATATTATATTTGTATTCTAATATGTAACGGTGGAATTCAGGTTATTTAATAGCTGTAAATAATTAGATATAATTATGTAAATATATAAAACAAATAATATAAATATATAATATATTAAATAATATTAAATAAATAATATATAAGTGTGTATTATGTATATGTACGTATAATATACAATAAGTAGGCTACATATTAATGACTTATGAAAGTAAGGTCTATGATACAAAAGCAATACGATAGAAGGTCTCTATGATTAATATGCATTACAATAGTAGGGTCGTGGATTCGAACCCTATATATTAATGACTTATGAAAGTAAGGTCTATGATACAAAAGCAATACTATAGAAGGTCTCTATGATAAATATGCATTACAATAGTAGGGTTGTGGGTTCGAACCCTATATATGAATGACTTATGAAAGTAAGGTCTATGATACAAAAGCAATATTATAGAAGGTCTCCTTGATGCATAAGCATTGTATGGAGTAGTCGGGTGACCGACTGCTCCTAGTACTGTGCAAAATGACTAGTTAGGGACTTGAAAAGGAATATTATGGTGGCGTGTGTGCTGCTTCACGAGCAATTGGTCCGAGGTAAACTTGGACTCGCTAACCGATGTATCCTAGACATATTATCTTAGTGCTGGTGGTAAGCGGGTTTGTTGTAGCAATACGGCTTTCCCGTGGACATCGCACACCCATACCGTTTGTGGCGACGTCGTAGCGCATAGCGATGCGTCGTCTATCTTTCGGATTGGGATGATGAGTGTGTTGGTAACACTTTTAAGTGTGACAGGCATACTCAACTTCATGTCTTAGTGCATTAGCGCTATGATACGTGGAGTTTTGTTCATTGGCGTCTTAGTAGCGTGCTACTATGATACGTTGGTGATATTTTTTATATAACAACAATAAAAACTTTGTTACAAAAATCGATAGGGGTCATGTGGGTGTGTTGTGAGGGGGCGCCATCCGTATGATAGTTGCATTGATGCTTACTGCTACTTGCGGTATTGCGTCTTGTGATGGATCTGCGGATGTGCTGCGCCTGATTCGACGCACTCTTGTGGTTCTGGTCGATGGAGGTATGCTGGTGGTGATGTCTGCTGGGTTGTATGGGGGACCTTGGGATGGTGTAAGCTGACGATAGTCGTATTGATGCTTGTTGCGTTCTGCAGCATTACGTCTCTGCGATGGTTGTTTGGTGGGACGCTATTCTCAATGGCGCTACGTCTTGGTTTGACTCACACCTGAGTAGCTTTGCCCAAGTCGGGTCCCTTCATTACGGGGCTGCAGACTGTCTGCCCTCCACGATGTTTTATATAACAACATAATATTATATCTCTGTAACTTTCCCACCTTTGAATGATTGGAGGCAACTTGTCTGTGGGTGAGACAAACATGATCGAAAATGCATTTACTCAACGTCAGTGACACAAACCCTTTCTGATGGCGAATTATTACTCTTATCTTATAACTGCCTTTTGACTATATCTGCCGTTGTATTGGTTGGTGGAGCATATGTGTCGACCTGATGCGGGTGGTAGCTGGCGGGAGGATCTGAGGAGACTTTCAAGGCTGTGGCCGAAAGCCGCACAACGTGGGACCCCATTCCCTTGAGGTGAGCGGTAGACTCATGACACGCTCTGCGGCTAGTAGCCGTGCTGATTATGCAATTGGTGGTACTTACTTCACACTTCACTTACATCACGTCTGCAGGAGCGGCGGTCTGGCAGGTGTTGGCGCTCACGGAGGGTTTACGGCCAGTGTGCCTATTTGCCTAAACCGTGTGACGTACATTCACTGTGTCTGGATTCGTTCGTATTCTGTATGGCGTTTACACGCATTGGCATGCACGACTTCGGTCGATGTTTGTGCTTACGCACTAACAAGGGGCCAAGCCTCTTTTACTGGTTCGCCAGTTATTTTGCTGTGGACTACGGTCCAGTTCCCGAATTAGCGTTCCCTTCGGGGGGAGTGCATCAAAATGGTTGGCGCTCACCGTGCACGGCGTGTGTGGGGCCGTGTGCCTCCCCTACATTTTTTAATAAATGTAGGAGAGCGAAGCCCTTGTATCGGGTATTTTGTGTAAATATATTTTGAGCCTTTTCCGAGCGGGAAGGGATAAATAATATTAAGTTAATAATGTAAACCTGATACAAGTGGAATTGGGACGTTTTATGTTCTTAACATTTCTCGAGCCCTGTCTTCGTGAACGGGGTTCACTTAGCTTATAAGGCACTACCAACAGCTTTCAATTGCTCTAGCGAATACTCATTATTCTAAAAGACACCTAAAAGAACTAAGTTACTAAACAAACACAACGTAAATAAGGGTCCTAACTAAGACGATCACACCAAAATATTACAAACGGCCTATTATTAAACCTTTAGAAAGATCATTTAGAAAGATCAAAACATATTTATCCTGGTCACATATATATAATTTTTAATATAAAGGGGAATATAATATATATAGTATTTAATATATTTATTATTATGAGAGGGGGGAAGCGTTACAACTGCAATTCGGCATTTTGTCGGAGCTCGATTTACTGGCACGATCACTTCGAAATGACGCACGACGCGGAGCAACTAGTTTTATATAACGAGTATGAGTCGGACTCTCGTACCTTTTACAGAGGGGTACGCCTTGCGATGCTGTTTCCCTTGGTTTAATACTCAAAGCTGTACGCAGACCAACTTCCATATCTGAAAAATAGCTAATATTCTTTGATAAAACGGCGTTAACATGGCATTCTAAACAAATAATTATCTGACGAGTATCTGTAATAGTAAAGATAAGTTGGATATTAGTTAAAAGTCGGGTATTTACAAACTTGTTTGTTACGAATGCCACGCCGTTTACGTGGGTCAGAGTGGTAGCAACTTCGGGACTTATTGCACGCAATTGAGAGAGATCGGAAGATGCTCTTAAAACTAGACATGTTTTAGTTTTAAGAATCATTTTATTTTAATGAGCGAATGTGGGCGAATAAATTCTTACCAACTTTAATAAATAAAAATGAACAAAATAACTCAAGGAATACATAGTACTTATTTAAAATTAAAGTTAAAGTCAATCATCGTATATCGAAATATATCATTTAAGAAGCCGAAATAATACATAACATTTAAACTAAAATTATAAATTCATAGCATATTTCAACTACTTACAGAACCAACTGCATGATTGCCGTAATTAGTAACGACAAAATAACTTAACGATAACCTAAACTGCGAGTCAATCAACCAAATTACAATTACTTACGCAAAGGATTAGATTTCATTTCATAATATTGGAGACGAACAAAATATTCATTCATTTTTTCATTTATTACACCTCTTTACAAGTCCACTGCGGAACAGAGCCTATTCCCTAAGGAATGACACAAAGCACGTTCCTGAACCACTTACATCCATCGACTTCCTGCATATCTACCACTACATGGAATGATAACCTGCGTCATTCCATATAATAAAAGATCGACTTTCACTTGGCTAACAGGTACAAGGCTTTCACCTGAGAAGATCCAGATTCTTCTTCTTTATCATCAGTCCCTAATAGTTCATTAGTGGACATGGCTCGCACATGTTGAACTAAGGATTTGATATTAAATAATCGTAGCCGTAGTCGTTAAAGATTGTAGGCGGATTAGTGATAGCAGTACTAGACGTCTTACACCCTAGAACGAAGAGCAGCATAAAGCAACTTTCCGTTCTCAGTCTGGGCATTTTATGTCGAGGTGATAAATTTTCATCCGTTGGAAGTCATCAGATCTGGCAGTTCTCATAGTCCTCTTACGATTCCCAGATAATGAATGTGGGCGATAGAGTCCTTAAACACCGCCACCTCAACGCGGTAGTCTACTATTTATGAAAGAAATTGAAAAATACTCGTATTTACGGATTTTATCGCGTATATTAACTTTTTTATAAACCCGACGTTTCGAACACTTTACAGCACCCATGTTCACGGGGGGGACTGAGATGTTCAACATCCAGATGTCATAGTTAACCGCGGTTACCATAGATAAAAAAATTCTGCGTAGATCGAAACAAAAACTAATAATTCTCTGGTAGTGCCGGATTACTGATCCATCGAACTATGAGAATGAGAGAATAGAGTGCATCCTGTCCTGCGTAGATGGCTAGACTGCGTTGAAACTGGCCGCCGTAACCGAAATTCATTCTGGAAGATATTATTTTTATCTTAAAATTATATTTAACAATTTCGGTAGTCGATGTGATTCGAAAGTTTTTTTTTTTTGTTTACAAAGATATTTTAAATCAACTTTTCTTTACATAGTTACTTTTTTTTGATAGTTTTTCTTTAGTTAGAGAATTAACATTATTTTAGTTTCCTTTCTAATATTCTGACATGCTACAATGTCGTGGTGATTTAAAAATTCAGTTTTAGCTGATATTTGATGGATGATTTCACGCAACGTTATTGCGATAACCTATTGTGAATGCAAGGCTTTAAGTAGGGTTTCTTGTGTGTGTATATTTTTTTCATAGGATAAGTGTGACAAACGAAAACACAGTCGACCTGATAATAAATGATTATTGTGTCCTATAGACATCTTAATCTATCCTCTATTATGAATTAGAAAGCAGATGCGTTATCACACGCCAGGACTAAGATGGAATGCCTCGTTTCCAGTAAAAAGGGTTTCCAGTTTTCTACACTCACCATACGAAATGCAGTAGCGTTGGGCTGCTATTTTAAGCTGGTATTTTGTGAGAGCGTGGCCCTTTCCCGATCGAGCCAACCCATTCGTGCTACATATATACTATTAATATAGCTGCAGCATGGGTCTACCACATAAAAACGTGTTTTTTGTGGTTGCGTAAAGCACATTGCAAAGCACATGACACATTGGTCACCGCATGGACTACAGACTATTTGGTAGTAAGACACCTTATCTGCCTAGAAATCCGTTTGGTTTGGTAACACCTACTTACTCAACTCAGCTACTGGTGGAGAACTTCACATGCCCTTGTTATGTTTTATTCTTTAGGCATGCAGATTCCTATTCCAGTATTTCGTCCCTGGTAATCAAGTGGTAAATTAGCACTTAGTATAACATTTAAATTTTGCATTGGTGCTGACAGGGATTGGGCCTGACTAACTGGCGTATTTTGTTACAACAGAAACAGAAACAGAAATATAGTTTATAACAATACTTATTGAAATTACCTTTTTTATTTACCACTAACAACACTAACAAACGCCTTACCACTGAGCTATCCAATACAAAGTCAAGATAATCGTGAATCTTTTATAAACAACAGTGACAATGCGAACAATGTTTAAGTTTTCGCATTTTTTCGCCAAACAACAGTGATGGCACTGCTGCGATCCTAGTCTAAAGTATATAGAGAGCCAGTATCATTACAGGCTGTGTCGCAATTCATCTTAGTCCTCAAGGATGACGACGCGTCAGTAGACATCTTTACTAGCAGTTAGTTTCAGGTGTCCATTGGCTTTATAGCTTCTTATTATCTTAGCTAGCTTCTTATTATCAGGTAAACTGTAAGTTCGTTTATCACTCTAGTTTAAACAAAACCTATCATAAAGCCGAAATGACAAGCCATAAAAATAAACTTTTCGAAGCTTTTACTTTAACTGATTATAATTGAGCTGAGTATAAAGTTTTGTCAAGGTGAAAAGTTGACCGTGGGCGCTCTTTCATATCTTCGAACAACATTGAAAAATTACTAACTAGTTTGATTTGCAGTGACTGTACAGCGCTCTGAACTAAACGAAGTTAGTGAACAAGTTTCGAAAACATAGTCGTGTACTTCGCCGTCTCAACTTAGAAATGTTTAAACATTAGTGATTTATTTTTTCCTAGTCCTTTTCTTACAATTTCTTGTAAAGTTTCAAGACTTTTATAAAATTTGTAGTGATTATAAACGTACAATCATTTAAAATATTCACTATTAAATATTCCCTACGCAGTTTTTTTATTTGGGGATTTTTGTTTGTTAATATTTTAATCCCATCATAAATAACTTAAAAAAATTTTAAGTTAGTTTGGGATTGACTTGTTAACAAACAAATATCCCTAAAAAACTTAGTGAATATTTAATAGCGAATCTTTTAAACAATTATACGATTAAAATCATTGCATTTTTATAAGTCTTGAAACTTCACAAGAGATTGTAATAAACAGACTAGTAAAAAATAAAGCACTAATGTTCAAACACTTTTTCCGAAATATGTCACTTAATATTATTCATGCGTTCAAACAATATATTGTTGCGCGCCACAGTTGATAGCACTAGCGCCATCTGGTATCAAGTATCAGAAAAAGGAGTGTCGCGATTTCAACTCTCCCAACAACTCCATCTAGTAACAAGTGGAAGAGTTAAGCTTTCTGGAAGCCCCACACTCGAACTTTCTGTGCCTGGTCGGTCGGCACCCGTATTTACTGGAATATTCTCGATGTTTCGGTGCAAAAGGTGTATTTAAATCCGCTGCAAGCCGCGATCGGGGCATTATTGAATTTGGCGAGATAAGCGAATCTCGAGTGGTATGATTAATTATTAGTGTTTTAAGTTTTAATTGGTGTTCGGTAATAAAAGTGTAAATTTTGGTAATTCAATCGGCAGTTTTTATTGTCACAAACCTCAAGCTCCTAACAATTGGTGTCAGAAGTGGGATGACAGCATGCGGTTTTGTGTTGACTACCGGCGTCTGAACGACCTTACTAAGAAGGACAGCTGTCTCTTGCCAAGAATTGATGACACGCTGGACATTCCTACAGGAGTAAAGTGGTTTAGCACGCTGAATCTAGAAAGAAGCTACTAGCAAGTTGTAATTGACCCTAAGGACAAGGTGAAAACCGCGTTCTCGATGGAAAAGGGTCTGTGGCTATTTAAAGTAATGCCGTTTGGATTGTGCAATGCTTCAGCAACGTTTGAAAGGCTGATGGAACTTGTACTTACCGGGCTTAAGGAGCTCAAGGACCGTCTGTGCAAAACACATATTTTGGGATACCCTGATGCAAGCAAACAATTTATAGTAGACACAGGCGCAAGTAATGTAGGACTTGGCAGTGTGTTGTCTGAACGGAACAGAATGGTGACCAAGAGGTCGTGATAGCGTACTTCAGCAAGTCGTTGTCAAAACCAGAAAGGAACTATTGTGTCACAAGACGCGAATTGCTAGCTGTGGTAAAGTCGTTGCAGCATTTTAGCAAATATCTTCTGGGGCGGAAATTTCACTTACGAAGTTACCATGCTGCACTAAAATGGCTATTGCAGTTTAAAAATCCAGAAGAACAAGTTGCGAGGTGGATTGAACTACTGCAGGAATACAATTTTGAGATGGAATATCGCAGCGGGAAATCTCATGGCAACGCAGATGCATTGTCAAGAAGACCTTGTCCTGAAGATTGCAAACATTGTACTAGGCAAGAGAGTAAGGAAGTCGTATCCGTGAGAATGCTCAGGACAAACCACCTCAGCAACGAGTGGAAAAACAGCTTACAACATGCACATCAGGAAGATCCGGACATCAAGCCGATTCTGCAATGGATGAAGGCCAGTGTTCCTAAGCCCAAGTGGAGCGACGTCTCAGTTATGAGTTCGACCACTAAAAGCTATTGGGGCCAATGGGACAGCTTGCTGCTTCACGATGGAGTTCTGTGCCGTAAATTGGAAAATGTTCGGGGAGACAGCAGTCATTTGCAAAGGGTTGTCCCTAAAGCTAAAGTACCGGATGTTCTAAGCTGTACAATGATTGTTCAGGAGTCCATCTGGGGGTAAACGAACTCTAATGAAGATCCGAGAACAGTTTACTGGGTCCACTGTCGAAAAGATGTCGAGGACTGGTGTAGCAAATGTACAAGTTGTGCGGCTGTAAAGGGACCTCAGACTCGTAGTAGAGGTGCATTGTAGTTGTACAATATTGGAGCACCATGGGAGAGAATAGCCATTGACGGACGGGGCCGGTTCCGTAGAGTGAAAGTGGTAACAAGTATTTCATGGTTGTGATGGATTACTTCACTAAGTGGCCAGAAGTCTTCGCCATTCCAAATCAAAAAGCTTCTACAGTTGTAGATAAACTAGTTCATGAAGTCTTCTGTCATTTTGGAGTACCTTTAGAGATTCACGGGGATCAAGGAAGGAATTTAGAGTCTCAAATATTCCAGGAAACTTGCCGAGTCATGGGTACTCATAAAACAAGAACGACTTCTTATCACCCGTAGTCTGATGGAATGGTAGAACGATTTAATCAGACATTGGAGAGATACCTAGCAAAAATTGTAGACAATCGGCAACGAGATTGGGACAAGCACATACAACCGTTTTTGTTGTCATATCGAAGCGCTGTTCACGAAAGTACATCAGTGACACCAGCTTTCGCAAACTTTGGAAGAGAATTACGGCTGCATGCAGACCTGGTCACCGGGATACCACCTGATGTCCCACGCAGTATAACCGATTATGCAAATGACTTGCGGAACAAAATGAATGACGTTTATGAGCACGTCAGACAATCGGGCCAGCAAATGTCCGAAAAGATGAAAACCCGGTATGACCGCAAAATGAACAACAAAGGGTTCGACGAAGGTTCACTAGTGTAGTTGCACAATCCAGTCCACAGCGAAGGGAAAACTCCTAAGCTTCAAGCTAAATGGGACGGCCCGTACCGAATTGTGACCAGGATCAACGATGTAACCTACCGGATACAGAAAGGCGCAAGAGGTAGTCCTAAGATCGACCATGTGGATCGACTGGCGCGTTATTATGGGACCGATAATGCTCGGGACGAGCATGTCTTAGGAGAGGGCAGTGTTGCGCGCCACAGTTGATAGCACTAGCGCCATCTGGTATCAAGTATCAGAAAAAGGAGTGTCGAGATCTTTCTGGAACTCTCCCAACAACGCCATCTAGTAACAAGTGGAAGAGTTAAGCTTTCTGGAAGCCCCCACACTCGAACTTTCTGCGCCTGTTCGGTCAGCGCCCGTATTTACTGGAATATTCTGGATGCTTTGGTGGAAAAGATGTATTTAAAGCCGCTGCAAGCCGCGATCGGGGCAGTATTGAATTTTGCGAGACAAGCGAAGCTTCGGAGCGAAATAAAGTTAATCAGTGTGATTAATTATTAGTGTTTTAAGTTTTAATCGGTGTTCGGTAATAAAAGTTTAAATTTTGGTAATTCAATCGGCAGTTTTTACTGTTACGAACCTCAAGCTCGTAACAATATAGATGGTTCTATGGCGCAGTGGCCTAGCAATGGGTTGCAGCACAACGAGCCGCGGGTTCGAATACGGCACCGAACAAGTATTTTATGGGCTACGAATAATTTTTCCGAGTCTGTATGTTTGCTCCAGTGAAATTTATGTTTGTCAACCACCCCCAAGATACATAAGAAAAATCAAGTGTGGAGGTAACTTTTTGTAACATACGATAAAAAAGTTAGTACCTATATTATAATCAAAATTATATTTTGTATCAAAGTACTTTATTTTAGCGGAAAGTTGCTTGAATTACATTTGTGTTTTGCAATTGGGAACTAAAATCAGAGACCTCAAATAATGTCATAGTCAATGTATTGTCCGAAAGCATGGGGTAAGTACATAATTAAGAAAAACCGAAATACTTCGGATGTGAAGTGATTGACCAGTTGGAGTAGTCTTGTGAGAATTTACATACACAGTACTTATCCCCACTATGGGGCAATAACTGACTTTTTAGTTTATTTTTTTTTCTTTATTATTTATGCAATTTGCATTACGGCATCTTATAAGACTCACAAGAACAAACATTTTCAGTTATATGAGGTTCTTTACGTACGATGCACCAATTAAGAAAAAAATATCGATATCAATTCAATAACTTTTCGAACAATATTTTATAACGAATAAAGTACAGAATGTATAATCTATAGGAATTAATATTATAAATAAAAAAAGATTTATTTAAGAAGTAAGCAATGTTCTCTGTGTTGTTCATTACTCTGCATACTGAGTTAGCTCAGTCAAATATAATATAATCAAAGCCCGTACGTCTTTCATTATATTATACATGTCTATATAAACAAAGCGTACGGGTAACACACGTGATGTTCGATAGACGACGCGTGGTTCGCTGCGAAACGAGCAAGGTCAATCGCGTCGTATTCGGCCTTAATGTGCCTTTATGACGTGCTCGCCGCTCCTCGCGCCGTCCGCCACCCCTGTTAAGTGTGCCGCGCGCTGGTACTAATTACGCGCGTAATGCACCCCTCTCGCGTCTACGCAGCCTTTACAACGAATTTTTTGGAGAAATTGATATTTTTAACCACAATAAGAACGCTTTTAGGCGCTTAATTATTGAAAGTCTTAAACCTAAAACCCAAAATAAAATTAAATAACATAACATAATTTATAACTTATAGGAAAGTAAAATAATAATAATATACTGCTAATCTAGTGTATAAAAAATAACATGCGTGTATTCGTGTATTTGGTTGTTTGTTAAAAAACTAACATGCGTGTATTCGTGTATTTGGTTGTTTGTTACCGTTGAACAGTGTGTGATGTTAATGATTTCATTAATGTACATGTACATATTTTCATGATTTTTTGTATGAAACATTCGAATGTGCGTGCTGCCTGAGGGAACAGGTGCAACAATTCAATTTTATTTATTTATTTATTTAAAAACTTAAACGTAACACCTTAAGCTAAAGGGGTACATAGGGCGGACTTAATGCCATGTGGCATTCTCTGCCAGTCAACCCTGGGTGCCAAGGACAATTGTTGGCAGGTGCGACCATTATACGTAAATAATTACATTAAAATATATACATACATTAAAATATACATATATGCAAAGTACATACATACACATTACATTTAAGTATATATACACATATAGTATAAATATACATACAATAATACATACATACATATATATATAATATATATACATGCTTATAAACTTCGTAAATAAATATACAAATGAATGATATATATAATATGATGTTTGAATAATATATAATGAAATAAATATCTGAAGTAAAAAAGAAGAAATAAAGACAAAAATTAAGGAAAATAATGTTAATTAGTAGTTTCCTTCAGGTAATGTTCTCGGAGAAGAACTTTAAAGACTTTTTTATTTGCGGCATTCTTAATATCGTTGGGGAGGGTATTCCAAAGTTGTATAGCTTGTATCGTAAAAGACGACCTAAAAAAATTTGACTTATGCTGTGGAAACCTTAACCTCAGACGGTTTGACTGTCGGGATGTTCGACCGTCGATCGGATGAAAAAAATGAAAATTATCCTTAAGATAAGAGGGCGACCTTGGATCGTTTAAAATTGAATAAAGTACAAGTAAAATTCTAGAGCATCGCCTTTGACGTATAGGTAGCCATTTAAGCTTTGAACGATAGGATGATATGTGGTCATACTTACGTAAACCAAAAATAAATCTTATGGAATTATTAAGAAGGCGCTCCAACTTGTTTTGAAGATTTTCTGATAGATCTGGGTAACATACATCGGCATAGTCGATAATAGGTAGAATAAGGGAATGAACCAGCGTAAGTTTGGTTTTGAAAGGTAGGAAATTTTTAAGACGATAAAGGGAACGCAAGGTAGCAACAACTTTACGACTAACTTCAGAGATCTGCAATTTCCAGGTCATAGTTTTATCCATGTACAGGCCAAGATTTTTTATGGAATCACAATATGGAATCAAAATTCCATTATAAATTACAGGAGAGAGATTTCCATAATCAACCTTAGCCAATAATTGCGAACTTCTGAATATGATAACTTTGCATTTGGCAGGATTAACAGAAACGCCATATTTACATGACCATTCTCTTATGGCTTCCAGGTTATCATTTAGTTTGTGTATTACAAAGTTAAGATTATTTAAGCTTGACTGTACATAAAGCTGGAGATCATCCGCATACAGATGGTACGAACAATCTAAAACTGAGGAGATAGAATTTATAAATAAGGAAAACATAATAGGAGAAAGTATTCCGCCTTGCGGCACACCAGATTCAATTTCAGCCCATGCAGAAAACCGCTGACCTGAGCAAACCGATTGCTGGCGACCGCAAATATAAGAAGAAAACCATTCTATTATTTAGAAAGGATATTTTATCATCGACGTTAGAAGCCGCCACCAAAGGGCCAAAATCAATTAAGGATGCGTCTCTCCTGAGACTCTCAATATTTATTCTTGAAAAATTGCGTAACTGCAGAAAAATAGGTTTCTGTTTTGGAGGTTTAAGTTTATATGAAAAATAAATCAAGTCGTGACGTGAGAAACAAGGAGCAGAGAGCTGCCCAAACTGAATCACGCGCTCAGAAGAGGAAGTAATGATGAGGTCAATCAACGAATCATCAGTGTCAGTATTTCTATGAGTTGCCGCCAATGGGAGAATGCAGAGTTCGACTGATTCAATGATTGATCGAAGTTTTTGGGAGCGAGAAGTATTTTTTAACAAATCAGTGTTGAATCGACGATTGAAATGTCAATTTAATGATTTATGTGTAAATTTGAGTTTATACCTACTGTTTACTAATTATTACGACCGTAGTATGCTATGTTATAGTAATTAATGGAAACCTGTTATTGGCCTTATTACAAGAACACTATTGTTTAATGTAAACTATATAGAACGCTGTTGGTTTCTTAATAAATTAAAAAAATAAGAATTACTTGCAATCTATATTGAATGAAAAAATATTCTATTCTATTTATTAAAGTCAGTAGTACCGACTTTTTTCATAAATATTAGGCAATAGAATATTATTATGTAATTCTCCTTGAACGAATTGATACAGTGTGTTCAAAAAAAGCTTGGCGTGCTCAGCAGAGCGGGACAGTATTTCATGCCGGCAAACCGCCTGCAACTTTACAAGGCGCAGGTTCGACCGCTCATGGAATACTGTTCCCATCTCTGGGCTGGGGCTCCCCAGTACCAGCTCCTTCCACTTGACCGCATCCAGCGCAGAGCGGCTCGAATCGTCGACGACCGAGTGCTTTCCGATCGGCTCGATTCACTGGCGCTGCGAAGAGATGTTGCATC
This sequence comes from Parnassius apollo, assembly GCA_907164705.1. NCBI lineage: Eukaryota > Metazoa > Arthropoda > Insecta > Lepidoptera > Papilionidae > Parnassius > Parnassius apollo. The sequence continues at coordinate 6,543,695 of CAJQZP010001558.1, read as the reverse complement.
TCTTTGAGTATTTTATCGCATCTATCACGGGGAGTGCTCTGAGGAATTGTTCGGATTAATCCCAGCCGCCAAATTTCGTGAACGCACTACACGGCAAACGTCCCGATACCATCCACACCATCTGGATGCTTGGCGGTCCACCACTGTACGTTTCAAAAGGAGTTTTCTTCCGCGTACAACCTCTCTGTGGAATAGTTTACCACCGGTGATTTTTCCGGACCGATACGACCTGGGGACCTTCAAGAAAAGAGCTTACTCCTTTCTAAAGGGCCGGCAACGCACCTGCAATTCCCCTGGTGTTGCGGTTGATCATGGGCGGCGGTAGTCACTTAACATCAGGTGAGCCACATGCTCGTTTGCCCCCCTCTCTATAAAAAAAATTCTTTAGTTGTTTTTTGTATTTTTGGTCTCATATAAGCCACGCAAGGAAAGTTACAACAAGTGCAGTGTTAGGTGACCCCATTACTACATGGAGTGACGACCTAATGAAACACACAGGCAGTAGATGGATGCGGGTAGCTCAGGACCGTGCTATGTGGCAATCTATAAGCGAAGCTTTCGTTTAGCTGTGGACTTGTGATATCTTGTAGCAATTGTTATAATAGTATTTGTAGTAGTAGTATTAGATCACGAGTGATGAAAGGAAAGTTGACAAAATTAAATTTGATAAAAATTATACACAATTTAAGAAAGACAAGAAATAGACTAGAATACATGGATAATAGATTTTAACAGTGATAGTGCCACACGGCAACTTTTGCTGTTGCACATATGGGCCGGCTCGAACAGGGGCGATACCTCGACCTCACAGAAGACCAGCGTGAAGTAGAAGCTCTGCTTCTGCATTTCGTCGAGTGAGTTCAGTTGGCAGAGGCATAATTCCCCCCCCCCATAACATGGTAGCGGAGTTCAAAAAAAACACTACCTAAGGAGGGTACCAGCACCCCTGGTGATGGAGAATCTCTCGCTGAGCATCCACACCCAAGCTTACCTACTCTTCCTGATCGTGAGTGCTCAGGCTGCCCCGCGAATTCTGTAAGGTCGAAATTCTGCTCGAGACTCAACCTGCTTGGGGCAAACGGAGCAATAAGACAAAGGCGCCTCCTGCCATGCTATTCGTGAATTTCTGCAAAATCAGGGAACTTCATTCAAAGTTTAACGCCGTCTACATTCATCTGGAAACGGCTAAGCTGGCCTTGCTCTTTCTAACCGAGACTCAGGTTTCCTAACCGGCTGATACTTCGTGATACTCCCACCCCGTGTACAAAATAGAACACATCTTTTTGTCCTGGACTGGAGATTGAATGTATGTATATCAGAAAGGATATATCGGCAACCTTGAAGGTACAGACCTGTCTATCATATGGCTGTGCGTAGACAGCGATGACCATCCCCGCGTCTACGGGTGCATCCATAGATCCCATAGCGGTAATGCTGACATAGACTGACTCATCGATGACGTCCAAATGGCTGCAGACTCCGTGCACAGGTCCCATGCGCAGAGATCGTGATGCTTGGTGATTTTAACACCCACCACGCTGAATGGCTTGATTCCCGTTTAACCGATCATGCGGGTAGATCTGTTTATGATTTTGCTTTGGCACATGGTTTAACACAACTGATTACCTCGCCTACGCGGATCTCAGATGTGGAAGATCATGTACCTTACCTGTTGGACCTTCTGCTGACATCTCATCCGGACGGATATCAGGTCTCCGTCGATGCCCCTCTTGGCCCTCGGACGGATCTGGAGTACGGTACGGACTCACGCTTCCAATGTGTATTTTTGTTTGACCTATATAAGAGAGATCATATTCACAATCTAGCTTGTACAGTCCTGCATCTTGTAAAGAAATATTACACTCGATGGATGGTAAGAATTGACTAATCTTCTTCGGCGGCTTGTAGTATGTGTTAACGGAAGCTCGCTTTAAGGTGTAGCCAACCTTGTCTGTAACTCCTCTGATGTACGGTAGTACAGCAGGCACACGCTCGACTGTGGCCGGCTTCACTCGTTCACTGTGACGTTGGCGCGAGACCCGAAGCTTGTTGTCTTGCATTACTTGCTTATCTCGAGCTAATCTCGAGTGTTGGCCTTCCCGGGCAGAACACCTTGCCCGGCGGGAGATTATCTCTTTTCCATCAACAAACAAAAAAATCATTACAAAGTAATTTAAAAAAAAAAACAAATTCCTTTGTTTTTTTTTTTTAATTATTATATTTACTGCATGAATTTTGACACCAGCTATAATTCGAACCCAAGATCCACGGTGTATTAGCCAAAACTCTGACTATTGGGTCTACATATACGATAGCCACAGAATGTATTGGATAGTGGTTTACACAAGCTACCACTAAATTGCAATATAAATTATTTCAAACGAAGTAGTGCCAGCTGCACTTGTTAGACTATTGTTCGTGAAGCTTTTTTTACAGACGGAGCATTTTATCATGCCACCTTCATTCAATGTAATATTTGTGACTTTGGCTTAAGAATGTTTTAATTCAATGATTCTATCTTACCTTAAGTTTTTACAGTAAACATTTACTATATATGAGAATCTATGTTTTCTAAAACTCCACATTTTCAAAAAAATTTTTAAAAGGGGTAAAGAATACCCTGCTGCTATTATGATTGCAGCATAAATGGATCAAATTGACTGTGATAGGACCACGCTAACACTGACAGCCACTAGCGTAAAAGATCAGAGTAATCGTGTGCTTCGTATAGTGAGTGCAGAGAACCGAAGATAATTTCACTGGTTACGAGGCATTCCATTTGTCCTTAGGGTTGACAATGCATCTTCATTTTGATTCTGAGTCGAGTGGATGCCTTTATGCCGCATCTACTTGCCGGTATCTACTTACAATAATAATAATTATCATTAGTCATCTTTGTGCTAAAAAAGTGTAATGTCATTTTGCGGAAATATCTTAACCTAGCTTGAACTTAACTGGTCATTCGATCTTACCATCAAGAATTTTTTTCCAATGGGTATTCTTAAAGAAGTGTTCCGGAAACGTCTTATTAACATTTTAGAACTCAAATAAGCCAGAATTATGAAGTTGCAGTTATTGACGTAGACCTACGGAGGTTCGAGTACGACAACTTTCGCATTTAAATCCAGATAACTTTTATAACACAATTTTTACGACAAAAAATGGTCAAGTGCGCGTTTGTTTAGCCACGCACTACGTCAAGGTAGGATTCCGTAATTGCCCGTCACAATTAGTAAATTGAGAAGAGGCCTTCTTAAAAATATGAGTATATTAATTTCATCAGGGATTACGATACATCTTGTCAGGCATACCTCAAACCTTCAAAACAAGATTCTTGAATCTGAGACGTGGTCCTTCTCTGCTGGCCGTATGAGTAAACTCAAGGTCACTCAACGAGATATGGACAGGGCTATGCTCCGAGTTTATCTACGCGATAATGTTAAAAATGAGCATATCCGCAATGAAACCAGAGGAACTGACATAGTCTAGATGGGGAAGAAATGTTCTCGAGTGGCAGCCCCGTATCGGTAGACGAAGTGTAGGTTGTCCCGTGTCTCTCCATTACATGGATTGACGACCTGGTAAGACATGCAGGAAGTCCATAGATGCAGGTGGCTTAGGACAGTGCTCTGTGGCATTTCTTGGGAGAGACCTATGTTCATCAGTGGACTTGTGAAGGGCTGTATTGATGATGATGAAGTAAGTTTGCTGTTTGATAGCTACAACGACTAAAAATAGGTCCGAATAGGTCGATGGTAACTAAAGAACTTATTATCCAAGCAGATTGGTATTCAAAAAAGATTTTTAAAAAAACTTTTGTATTTTGAAAATAATAAAATCTACTTCTAATCATTTACATGCCAAGTTCGTACAAAAAAGTTCGGGGAACCAATTGAACTATGACCGTTCAATTAGTCTCCCGCAGTGGAACCCTAAGACATACATGACAGTATCGAACATTCCCGTAAACCAAAACTGCCCTGAACTATCCTCAAGGTTGCCCGCTTAGACCAAGAGTACCACGAATAAAACTGTAAAAGGTTATATGAATATATGAATACTGTGACAAAGGCTTACAATAACTACTTACTGAAATATAAGCGAAAGTGATATGTTAAGATCGGTCTATTGGCGATCGACCGTCTCTGCCTGACCCACAAATTATTTTTTTTGGGTTATGCACAGAGTTGTTTTCTTCAAATTTATATTTCTTAGGGAGATGGTCCATCACCGCCGTCAACAGGACGACAATGAGAACAAGAATATTTCTGGCCGAGATCATGGTGAAATGATGCCGATCGTTTGTCCACAGGAACGACCTCTGTGATTCAGTCGTTGTTGTCGTGCGTCAGCACGGTGCGACGTCTTGGCGACGATGTTGATGGACAAGTTTATATGTGTTTTGTATTGCCGGTACATCGGCTCGTTATAATCTTGGCCTTATAACTTGGCCTTGACATTATAAGCTTGGCATCTTGGCCGAGTTCTAGCGGTCGAGCCGATCTACTCTAAACTTCGGTGACCGGGATGACGGTGCACGGGCAACAGGCTTGCGGTGGACAGACGGCTATAGTAAATATAAGGCTGGTTTTCCTGTCATGCTGACCGCACGCTGACGGTCAGCGCTGATGGGTTAATATGTATGTAGTTATATGTAGCGTTTTTGAGTCGCGCAGATCCCTCAGCGCTGATGGCCGTCAGCGCTGAGCTATACGCGGGCGTGCGCGTCGCGCTTCGGCGCCGCAGAACAACAGGCGCCGAAGCGCCTCCACACTCAGTGAGCGTTTTCGTGTCGCGCTGAACGCACGAACGGATGACGTACAAATACAATCATGGGCAACCGTGATATAGACACCGGTCGAGTAATTGACGAAGTGCGATCAAGAAAATGTTTATGGGACGCTTCGGACCCATTATGTCAAAATAAAGATGCGCGTAACAAATCCTGGGATGACATCGTCGTCGCAATTTTGGAAAACGTTTCATCAGAAGAAATACAACATTTATATACAGGGTTACTGGAAACTCGACGTATTCCTGACTGGACGTCAGAGGAGTCAAAATGCAACAAATTTTACCTACATATGTATAGCGAAATGAAAGTGGTTCCCAACATTTTTTTTATTTTAGATTTTTTAATAAATTACCCAGATTTCTTCATATTTACCAAAATTTAAAAAAATCTGCTTATTGAATGGTATTACTATTTACTTTTATTCAAAGCTGACAGTTAGATAAAGCTACAAAGCTCATTAGTATCTGAAATCACTTTACACTTTAAAGTCAAGAGCCAAAAATCAGTTTCAAAATTTTAAATTTTTAAATTGTTACAGTTTAGTACTGACTCATATCTCAAAATTTTACTATGGCACTAAGTGTACAAATCACTTAATTATCTTCCTCATTTAAAAAGCTATCCAAAAAGGTATGAATGTCAGTAGAAACTTATGAAGTACATAATACAATTCACATTTGACTAAGTGAATAAAGCGTAAAGAAAATCCCTTTTCGTTTATCTAGGGTCGTTTTTACCTGCGCTTGACTTCTAAATTCACCGGCGCGCTTTGTGATTGGTCGCTATTGTTCACGTAAGGCATCCTTGACCTTGTCACTTCACAGGGTCACAGGCTAGGGTTGGTATGATTTGAATTTCAATAGATTTTAATTTATTTAATTTAATTTTTTTGTTTCTATTTTTTGTAAAATATCAGTGGCATAGGCTTCTACATCGTCCACATGTTACAACCAATTTTTTCCTGACGTTAAAAAAAGGTCATTTGGATGACCTTTTTTTATTTCACAGGCTTGTAGGTTTGTATTTAATATTATATATATATATATATATATATATATATATATATATATATATATATATATATATATATATATATATATTGCCAAATTACGGGTTTGTACCTACCCGGGGCCTAGGGTCTCTGTGTAAAATCACGGACGGACGGACGCGATGGCGAAACTATAAGGGTCCTTTTTAACTATGGAACCCTAAAAACCTTTACAAACTTTCACTAATAAAATAATAAAATACTGTGTTACCGAGTGTATATAAATTATTTCTCAAAAGGAATGCCATTATTTAATTTTCTCTTGGCGTTCAGATTTCATAGTTAGGTTATTTCAAACAATTAATAAATGGCTACATTTTGCACTTTAATGAAGTTAAAATTATATTGTAACGTAGTTACGCGTGTACTAGTAGAATAAGTTTTGAATGAAAAGACGTTTTTATTAAACTTTTCGCAAGAAAAGAATAAAAATAAGTTTTAAGAAATAAACCAGCAGGAGTTAATGTCATCTCATACACAAAGTTCGTCTCACTATTGCATTATCATCATCGCATTATGGGTTTAAATCTTATTCCGTTTGAAAACATCTGCAAAAATAATTTCCTATCCGTGGTATGCCACTATCTTACGATGTGAACTGATATGACAAAAATTGTGGAACTATGAAAGTGACATAACTTTCTAATAAGTTCATAGTTTTCGATACAGTCTAACAATTTGGTAATTACTATTATGAGTGCGATCCAGATATTTTATGATAACACATACCGACATCACCGTATAATTCCACAAATTATGAAAAACAGATACAATACAATTTTAGATACGATGTAGCTTCATCTTGAATGCGCCATGAATGAGTTTCTCATAACAGTTTTATTTTTATTTATTAAAGAAACATTCAAATTAAGTTCTCAGGTGGCGAATTGCGATTTGATTCTTAAGCGAGGGTAAAAGTGTGCATAAAATGTCTACGTGCCATTAAGTAATATAATTTTGAAATTAAAATGAAAGACCATTAATTTTATCATTTTATCGTTTTCCAAAAGAAATCTTGGTTTTTTAGATAAAATATAGCCTAGCCCACTCTTGGCATTGCTATCTGCTTAGCTGCTGACAATGATTTCTTATATTTACGCGATTACTGCACATTGAATAAAACAAGAAGAAGAAGTGCACCTCCCGCCCTCTCTGAATTGCGTGCACTAATCACGTCACCACTAATCCCAACACTACTACTACCAACACCACTATTCCAGGAAAGATACATCATCGACAATTATACGACACGTGTTTCTATTAATATCTTTAACCTTAGTATAGCTGTTACGGCCCTGAGTTACCCCGACAAAGGTCGATTGAATTAGGACCCATCGTAATCCAACTCGACGAGTAACAGAGGGGAGGGCCTCCAAATGGCCTATGGATAACTATTCCAAAAACGGTTGACAAAGAAGCAAGTACCACTTACCGATTGGCGGAGGTAGGCTTGACCACGAGGTACCTGTCAGGTGGGAAGTGAGGTGCATGTAAGTAGCGTGTAGTATTGTGTACACTGTGTAACCTGACAGCCCCGCTGATCCAGGACTGCCGATCCAAAGGCGCTGCTTCTCTCCAAATTTGAGATCCCTCCGGAGGGGGGGGGCGTTCACCATTTGAAAGGTTCTGCTTCTATAATCACTATGTTAATTTATCAACTTTATTGTACATTTAATTAACTTCAAATTCAAATTAGGCCTCTTGTAACGTAACACGTTCAAAACAGACAACTAAATTCGAGGTCTAACTAGACCCAAATGTTTAATAGTAATTCAAAATGGCGGGCACAATAAACCCATATTTTAGGCCTCCAAATCCAAACAACGGCCGCTCGCAACCGTACACCAGTCACAAACAATACTTAAAACGGTTACAACAACAATTATATGATTCCGGCCTCGTTATCACGAAAACAAATTAAGATAACAGTGTAAGAGCCTCGCGACGTATAATCGACCCGGGGTTCGCGCTAATAAAACTCAAGAATAAGCCTCGTTATCGTGTATATTAACGACAAAATACAATCATGGAGGCCGTCTATAGGTGACGCAACAATTATATCAAAACTCGCGACCTCTAAATCGACCTGGTTGTCTCGCAAATAGAATATTCTAGGCTACTCTCGCGAACCCCACCGGCGAGGTCTCACCGCTCAAAGATTCCGGCCGACTGGGACGCTGGCAGAGCCGTACGCGCACAGTAAGCCCCCCCTTCCCGCGCAATGCTAACCGGTTCCTCACACCGGGACGCGCGCCTTGCACGCTTCAAATGCCACACTTGGCATAAATAATAGCCATTACTAATACTTGTCATCTCGTTAGGTACTAAAACTCCCATTAATCAATCCAAGTACTCGTAAGTTTTTGATTGACAAACGAGCACACAGTGTAGAAAGCAGTGGCTAATAGACATATACACTTATCTTAAATTATGAATCAAAATGTAGATGTGTTGTCGCCCCTTAGGACTAAGATAAAATGCCTCGTTTTAACTAATGTGTCTCCGGTTCCCTAAACTGACCATACGAATATAGCAGCATTAAGATGCTACTTCGTGCTGTATTATATCGCTTTCAAATCGACACATGCATACTACAATCATAATATATCTGCAGCGTGACTTCACCTCATAATATAAGGTGCTCGTGCTAAGAATTATTCACGATAGTAGTGGAATGCTGGATTCGAACCCACGACTTCTTGAGCTTGCAGTCCATAACCTTAAACTATTAAGTCACTGTTACTTTTTTATTAAATAATTTAAACAAACTGAAGAATCCTCGTGGTGTTGTCATAATAGTATTGAATATCACAATTCATCCCGTAGGGATCGTAAAAGGCGATTATGGAAAACGCCCGAAAGATTTTAAGGCATTCCAAAGGTGACAATATATCATCTAGTATGTGGCAGATGAAAAAGACCTAGATCTAATTCGAGGACTTGCATACAACGCATCTATATATTATGTATGAGTGGCAGCATCCACTTCACCCAGTGGACTTGTTTGTCATCCTAAATTATTAAAAACCTATAATAAGCCAATGTGAATAAAATGGATAAACCAAGACGCTTTGGCTAATATAGTATAAGTATCAGCATTAAAAACTATGATTTCAAAATGATAGTTATAAAGATAATAATTTCACGAATAACATAAGTTTGTAGATTCGAGTTCATATCATAAACTAAACACACCGAAAACTATTAATCACTCTGTTATATCCAGGACTTAAAAATACTTAATGCGTAAATGAAATCATAGTGTGAAAAGAAAAACGGAGCGTTAACAAATGAGGGTAGTGTAATCCAGAATGAGTCAAACAAGCGATGGAATGAAAATTGGATTTGTCTCCGATTGGATTTTTATTTACTTAAGGCAAGAAAAATTTTCCCTTTCACGAGGCGACATCTTTATAAATGATCTGATGTCGGCCACTCGGCTGATTAAAAATTCCGTTCCTTCTATATTTGTTTTTTTTTTTAGATGCCGTGAATATGTGGATATGATTAACAATCCATTTGTTATAGTCATCAATTATTTGTTAATATGCTCAAATAAAGATTTTGAATTAAAAAAATTTAAACTTGTTAAAACACGAGTTTAAATTTTTTTATATAGCTCAGCTGATCGATAATTGCCTTAAGTTTACACAAATGAAATTTCGATTCACAATGCGTTTGGTTTAAAAATAAAACTCATTACTATTTTTTTAAATATTGTCCAAACCAAAATTCTGTGACAGCGGCCAGTTTTAATGGATACGAATAAAACTATTATAGTGCCTGAGTGTATGCGCAAGTACAGGTGCACTCTTTATTCCCCTACACTCGTAATCCGATGGGACGGTAATTCAATACGAACGAAGGGAGATCAGGCGCACAGGGGTAAAACACAGCTAACTTTCTAACTCCGAGCTGCCACTAAGAATTTCTTAACAGAGAAACCCAATAACTGATTTTGGCCCGACCCAGGATTCAAACCTGAGACCTCATGATCATTAATCGCGTTTATCACTAAACCCAAGAGACAGTTTCTTTTTGTAAAATTGAAATGACAAAGGAACTTAGAGTTCACTGGTGGTAAGTGTATACTACAGTCCATAGTCACCTGTAGCTAACTTTGCTACAATTGCTTTGTTACCTTTGAGAACTGAGATGGAATTCCTCGCAGCCTATAATCATACTAGCTCTCTTAACCTTCCAGACCGGAATGCAGCAGTGCGAGCACTGCTATTTGTTGGCATATTTAAGTGAGAGGATGGTACCCACCAGACGGAGGCCTAAAAGATAGATAAAGAGTACTTCAATTTAGTAGGATCCATAATGAGATCACAACAGACAGGCGCTAAATATCAGTTCCAGATTTTGTGACTTTCTTTTCAGACAACAAACGTATATCGTTTCAACAAAACAAATTTATTTAAGTTACACGCTCGAAAACAAAAGAATTAACGGCTATACAATATAAAAAATTATTCTCGAATTTATTAAATTCTAAGAGATACTTAGAAAAAATTCTCCGATAGACAAAAGATAACAGAAAAACAGAAAATTAAAGATCGTTAAATTTATTTCAACTCCGCTTTAACTTTATGAATATATTCATCGAAAGTCAGAGTGTAATGAAATGAATAAAAATGAGCCGACCGAGGTGCTGAATCATCGTTTATCATTAGAAAAACTTCTGACTTCTGGTAAAAAAAACGATGTATTCGTTATATTTTCTGGCTAAAATGTATTACCACGTCTCTGGCTTTCACAAGCAGCTTAAATGGCTCCTAATACGACTTTGCAGGAATACCCGAATTCTTTGTCGCCTCTTTAATATCCTATAAAATCCAAAATCACCACCATATCTATGGTTTAAGAAATTTATTTCTCATAAGAATATAACATTCATTTGTCTGAGAAACACAGGATTGACTTAAAATAGATAAATATGTTAACATCGAAACAAGTGCTGGAGCGACATTATTTGATCATTGAGTAATCATAATTGTAAGAACATTGACAACTACATTTCAAAATCAAACCAACATAATATATAAAATAGAAATGTGGGTAAATAAAAAAACAATTACATCAAGAGCAAGCGATTCAAAACAATACACATTTTATAATATTATTGTAACATCGAGTAGCAAATGTCTATGGTCCTTATTACGTGTCGAAAATCGAAGCACATCTATTGCTGTCGTAAATTTCTATCAATTCATATAACTATTAGTTTACGTAAGTTTATAATGTAATGATTTATTTAGATGCGCATGCTTTAGACAATCTTATTTAGAATAGATTATACTGTATTTAAAACTTTATTATTGAATCTGTATAGTTAAGAATTGTTAGATTGCGTACATAGTTTAAAATAAAAATACTTATATACTTAGATTATAAGGTAAATTATATTATATTGTATCTAAAGTTAAAAAAAAATATTAGAATTACAAAATTTGAATATACTATAATTATGTAATATTATTAATTTCTTAGAAGAGAAATTATAAAATTACGTTATATTATATCATTACTTTTAGATTTTAATATATTATTAAGTTGTAAGATTAATTTATTGTATTTTAAATATTCTTGTGTAAAGTTAAACATTAATACATATGTTGCACAAAGTTATTGATTTCGTTTAGTCCATTCCCACGACGCAATATGCCGATCACATCTAAAAATTCCCTTCCTTTAACATTAAGTTCTATTCTCACATTTTCACCGTTTATTCCGTTACTTTATGAATTCTCTTACCACTGTAAGTCGTGAACATAGAAATAGTAATAATAAGACAATAGAAATGAATTAGTGCTCAATTACTTCCAAAACCGATGTCGGCACATTTAACACATACGCATTAAGCGACCGATGCCTGCAGCCGTAATACAAATATACGCAATGCACAATGATTCTAATATTTCACATTACATTGGTTGGCGAGTTTGTCACGTTGCGCGCGACACGTATTAGGGTAGAACAAAAGCAGCAATGGTAATTGTACGATACGAAAAGTAATAACGAAAGTTTGCAAAAAGTTGGTAAGAATCATAGTAAAGTATTTATCTAGATGTAAATTAGTTGAAACAATGATAATCAGTAAATAATCATCTTCCCGATGAAATGTTCTGCCTTTATTAGTTGAATTACACGTCCTTGATGAGTTTTTACTACTGACTACGCTGCAGTTCACCATTATAATAAAATAAAATTAAATTGTGTATATCTTTAAAATAACGATAATCATTCTAAAATTGCACACTTAATTTACTTCTCTTTTAGTACAGTGTTTACGTCGGTTGGAATAAATTTTAAAAGACTTACTAACAATACTTTTTTATTTATTTATTTAATGGCATTTACAGAAAAAAACATTACATAATTTTATAAGTTCGCCAAACTGTAAAGACTGTTTGTTGGCGAATAAATGCACTCTTATATCCTATTACATAATTAAATAAGTACTCAACCCACATAATATAACAAACAAACAGAAATTTTAAACATAAACTCTATAATTTCCACACTCTATCGATTCCAAATACAATACCCTATCCACATAACATTGCAACAAAATAATTGTAAATATAACCCGGATATATTTTTCAAATATTACAAATAAATAACAGTTTCTAAATGGTCATACATCTAGCATTTTATCCAAAAAATAATTCCCAAGTTTCTTTTTAATTGTTAATTTGCAATTAGGTCTAGCTTGCCTTAGCCAATCTATTTCATTAAAAAGCTTTGGTATTAAATATTTTGTACATCTTTTACCATAGCAGTTTTTAACACTAGGTTGAAATAATTTCCCTTCTCTAACTTTACTGGTTCTATATTTATTATCCAATTTTTCGTTATAATGGTTTTTATTAAGGTTTTCCAAAACTAATAGCATATTAACTTTGTATTCTACCGGTAAAATTTTACAAATATAGAAATAACGTATTATAATCTTTCTTACAATTTTCTTTAACTTTTTCCTTTACAAGATATTTTAGAAATCTTGTCAATAGATTTTTAATGTCCTTTATATAAGAAAAAAGTGCAACCATACACACCAAGTCCATAGGTTATGAGGCAATCCACCAAAGCATAATATAGAAGATAAATAGATTTTTTGTTCAAAATATAGGTTAAATAATAAAATTTACATAATAAAGCCGACAGCCTTGCACATACATCAAATATTTGAGGTTTCCAATTAAAGTTTTTATCAATTATCTGTCCTAAATACTTAAATTTATTGACAGTTCAATTTATTTACATTTACAATTAGTTTTATTATTATGTAAGCACTGAAAACAGTGGCTTACAACAGCTATATCATTCAATGTGGTCTTTTTCGCCACAGCATTATATGGAGAGTGTATATGCATGCATTTTGTTTTATTAAAATTTAGAAGTGTGCCATTTTAATGGGCCCATTTTGTTATATTCTCGAAGTCAACTTGTATATTATTTTGGAATTTTTTTGTTTCTTTAGAAGCAAATAGCAAGCACATTTGTCATCCGCATACATATACACTTGACAGTTTTTTATTACATTAGATACACTGTTTCCATGCATAATATAACCCACAGGACCGTAAACAGAACCGGTCGGTACACCCAAGCTAATACTGGCCTCCTCTCCCACAACGCCATCCACTACAGTGCGAAGCGTTCTATTAGATAGCTACGGAAAAAGTTATTTGTAAGGCCCCACTCTTGTGATTTCACACTCCTCCATCGCTTGCAATAACATAGTATGGTACAAAGTATCAAAGGCTTTTTTATAAACAATAAACAAAACCATAACCTGTTTTCCATCGTTTAATTATTCATTAAATGTATCCGAAAATAGTACAAGTGCGGAAGCCGTACTACGATTTATTCTAAATCCGTGTTGTGCCTCTGATATATAATATATTATGCTGTTCCAAAAAGTCAGTTATTTTTCCTACAACCACCTTTGCAACAACCTTATTGACAGATTTACTTTGTGTACATTCATTGTTAAAATAATGATGATTATATAACTTTTAAATTATTATCATCTTAAAACACGTTGCCACAATGTACGATCCTGTCCCACCAGAATCGATTAACTTCCTGCATGTTTCACCAGGACGTCAATCCGTCTAGTGCGAGGTCATCCAACATTGTTCTTATCATTGCCAGACTGCCATCCAAGAACCTTTCTCCCCATTAATAGTCAATTCCTAGAGCTATATGACAAATCCATTACCACTTTGGGCACGTATCAGCTAGGCGTGTTTGTAGTTTTACCTTTGTAATTCTATGGATAAACATGTTACGAATTTTTTCGGGCAGAAAGACTTCATGGTCAACTCATAGTGTACATGGTCAGCAATGAAAGCAATGGTTTCAAATGTATGTTTTTAAGATTCTGAGGTATTTAAGATGGGAAGATTTATCCCAACTGGGTTTGCTTTAACATAATACGCCGAAAAATCTTATTTTGCTTAAAATGTGTACTTATAATGTTTGTTTTTACCCAATTTTTACTCAACCTGTATGTATTAAAATAATATCATCCAGACCGAATTACGGTCATGGCGGAAAGTCTTAACGAAGGCTAGCCATCGGCGCAGGAAAGAATTATAAGCCCTAACTCTCATTGTCCGATGGCACGGCAATCCGACACGATCGGGCCAACCGACTTTATGTGATTTCAGAGTAAAGCGCGAGGTTAAAACACCGCCATCTTCCTGACTCTTCTTATTACTGAGAATTTCCTGAAAAAGAAATCGAAAAATTAACTGATAAGAACCAGTATGTACGTTTGTATGTCTGTATGAATGAAATTGAATTTCGTAAATCAGTTTTAGCTACTTCCTAGGTCTGAATAATCTGTAATTTTGCAGACGTATTAAGAACCGATGACAATACATTATGATCATAACTATAACCCAGTGTTCTCACCAGAATCATCCCAGCTCGTGATCATTACGCGTAAATAAACTATTGCCTAGACCGGGCTAGCCGCGGTAGCTCAGGGGCTAATTGCTCAAAGCGCTTGCTGTAAATTACAACCCGGATGCAACCCGGGTTTGGTCCTCACCAATTTTTCTTTGTAATTATTTTCAGCTCCGTAGCGCAATGACTTAGCAATGAGGAACAGTGTGTTTTGGCAAATCATCCTTTAGAGACTCACGCTTGACCAATACGGGTGTTATTGGTCAAGCGTGAATTATCCAAATTTACTTTGAAAATCAGTCGTCGATTCGCACAAATTATAGACGACACTTTTACTGACTGATTTTTATGGTAGTACCCCAAAATCGTACATTTGAAAAGCACGTAGAACCATGCAGCAGCTATATTTTAGTTGTAGCACGAATGGGTCGGCTCAACCTGGGCAGGACCACGCTCTCACAAAATAGCAGCTCAATGTTGCTGTGTTTCGTATCTTGGTATAGTGATAGAGGAGGAGATACGAGGCATTGCATCTTAATCCTCGGGGGTGACAACGCATCTGATATTGATTAGGATAGGTGTAGATGACTTTGGGCCACAACCATAGAATACTATAATACACAATACAATGGCTGTCAACCTTATTTTGCATGAGGGTTGGCGTCGCCGGGGGCACACATATAAGCAATTACGTCTTATTACTCGTATCATTACTACAAACCCGATGCGCTGTGTTGACAGACTGAGTAAATTTAAACATTTTAGACTTTGCATTAATGTTCAAGATCATCATTAAAAAAATCGTTTAAATTTTATTACATATTTATTTGTAAATAGGGTGCAATTTGGCATTTTGTAAATGATTTGCATGCGATATTTGGAAACGATTGTAACGACAAAACACGTCTCGTGTTGACAGTTATACGTGTGAATTGATATGTTAGTGACATTTTAGTGGCTACACGGGCTCCACCCACTCCCCGTTTATTATGTATGTGTTATAGTCAAAGACTATATAACCACCGTGGTTATATTCTCTATGGTTATAGTATTCTATGGCCACAAAATTCTCTTACCATGAGGTGGGCTGTGTGCTCTTTTTATATAAAATTAACGCTCATTCTATAAAAAAAACTATCAGTCGACATATGGATGGATTACGTATTAAAATATTTTATAAATTATGCAATCACTTCACTAATCTGAAAGAATGATCATGAAAATAATATTCTACGATAGCACATTATTGGAACAGGATATGTCCACCAGTGTACTTAAAAAGCCAGTAATGATGGGATGACACTGTTACTAACATTAGTTTAATTTCTCTGTATCACCTTTTTTCTGTATCTCGACTATCACCATTTTACGTTTTGAATCGGACTTTACTCATAAGACGGAGTCCCATGTCCCTTCATAATATTGATATTTACAGGTACTGCCACAATCCGCATTTCATTAATATTTTTTACAAGGCACAATATTCGAATCGAAGTAAAGGGACGTTTAAGTTTAAGATCAATTCAATATCACCCGTCTACAGAGTATTCAATTGATCATTTTTTAAAGTGAATTCAATATTTAACGTTAATTTCCATTCAGATTTATGAAACTTTCTTCTTGTTTAATTCAGATAGAACAAAGCTATACATTTCTCGATTATTTAGTAACTTTATATTTTCTCCAACAGACTGTTAGCATTTTTAGCTGTCGGTTCCGCACCCTTTTCTGAGAGAGAGGTATTTTCAAAAGAACAATATTATATAGGTATATGCGAGTGTTAAAGCATCATAATTAGAGTCTTTCACCAGTACCCTGCTAAACATAGGCCTCCCACAAGGAATGCACTTTCCTGAGTCAGCTGCATCTATAGACTTCCTGCACTTTATACCAGGTATACCCTTCGCTAACCGATACGAGTCTGCCACTCGACAACATTTCTTTTCCATCGATAATCGATTCTTCGAGCTATATGGCCGGCGCTCTGTTTCTTAACCTAATAATTTACTTGGAACGATTTACGGCAAACTGATGATTAGACTACTTCAATATTTATCTAATGTAGTATATAAAAATTAGTTTTTGTTTATTAGTGTTTTATGCTCTGCCAAACCGTTCATTAGATTGAGGCATAACTTTGTCAACTTATTGCTTGCACTTGCCCGAAGTCTATAGGTACATAGTACTACTCAATTACAGTAGGTAGCACGCGTATCGTACCGAGAAATTTATTTGAAATTTCTAGATCATTCAAACCACTATTTCATGAATTTCGAGTTGTCATATTGAGATAACACATTAATTTCGGAATTCATTTATCGCGTTCCGCGGAGACATTTCCGCTGAGAAGTTTTTGGCGAAAAACCAAAAAGTTTTTTGTGCGTTCATGGACTTGGAAAAGGCTTATGACAGAGTGGGATGTGTTATGGCAAACGCTGAACGCATTTAGGTTGAGCGCTAGTTTGATACAGGCATTAAAGTCTCTGTATAGGGACTCGAGTGCTTGTGTTAGAATCAACGGGGTCTACTCGGACTGGTTTGGCATCCATAAAGGTGTCAGACAGGGCTGTGTAGCTTCCCCGTGGCTGTTCAACCTATTTATGGACAGCTGTTTGAAAAATTTGAAAGTTGAAGAATGCGGGTTAAGAATGGGTGAGTTAACCATCAAATGCCTTTTGTACGCCGATGATCAAGTCATACTTGCGTCATCGGCGGCCGACTTGCAAATGATGGTTACATTAATAAACAGGTCATTAAAAGAAAGGGGAATGAAAGTGAACGCAAGTAAGACGAAGGTTATGGTTTTTGAGAGAGAAGAAAGCAAAACGGTATGTGAAATAAGAATAGAAGGAGAGTTAATTGAGCAAGTGGATGAGTTCGTATATTTGGGATGTGTATTCAGCAGGGATGGGAGATATGATAAGGATATTGAACGACGAGTGAATGCAGGAAATAAAGTAAATGGGGCACTGCACTCTATTGTCAAGAGTCAGAATGTGTCAAAAATGGTACGTTTGGCAATTCACAGTGCTGTATTAGTCCCTACTTTAACGTATGGTAGTGAAAGTTGGGTGTGGCAGAAGAAGCACGAGAGTAGAATAAATGCAGTAGAAATGCGGTCGCTAAGGAGTATGTTAGGGCTGAATCTGAGTGACAGGGTGAGAAACTGTGTGGTAAAAGAAGAGTGTGGTTTACAAGATAATGCGGTGACCAGGATTAAGAAAGGAATGCTTCGGTGGTTTGGTCATGTAGAAAGAATGAATGTGGAAAGACTGACAAAGCAAATATATATTGCAGAAGTGAATGGAAGAGTCGGAAAGGGACGTCCTAGGTGGAAGTTTGTCGAACAAATTGGCGATATACTAAAAATGGGCCAAATTAAGAGTACCTTTAACCGACGAGCATGTATGCGTAGGTATATGGATGTGGAAGAGGCGAGAAAGGTATGTCAGGATCGTGCTAAATATAAGTCTGTAGTCTCTGCCTAACCCTCTGGGTGATAGGCGTGAGTGTTTATGTATATGTATTATGTATGTATATACTTACATACACACATATGCATATATACACAAATATATGTATATACATGTTACATTGTTTCATATCTATAATCATATTATATATAAGTAATTATATTGTAGTATCTCTATAAAATTGTTTTATTGTAGATATTATTATTTAGGTTCCATGCGTACTTCATATAATGTAGAATAGAGGTTAGTGATTATTAAGTTATTATGAAAAATCCTTTAAAATGTGGCTTTTATTATCCTCACATACCTTATATATTTTTAAATGATGAAGAAATTTACTGTATATTCAGAAAATTTTGTCACCATGTTAATCATTTTTGTTTTCACGACGGGTTTCCAACCCAAAGACTCTTTACTTCTGGCGGGAAGATGCAACAGAACACATTGTTCAAAACGAAACTACATGGCCGTTGATATGGAATTACCGAAAGTTACATGTCGGTTTTTGTAGATATTGCTTGGCTTAATTAGTCATTTGATCTTACTACCTACTAAGAAATTCCCTTTACCATTGATAATATCTAACATAATATAAGTGATGAAACAGAGACTATTTACGACTGAGATTCGTGATATAAAAGCTAATTGTAAGAACATATTTATATCGCCATTTATCGGTAATAAGATATTTTGGGCTTATCCCGTAGTCGTCTCTTACGACGGACAGTCTCTTTGACAGACATGGAATGAAATGAAATGATTCACGTTATTCCGTATTTCACACGAGGTTTGCAATTAAAAAAAAAACATTTTTTAATCGAAGTGAAAACACTAATAACGTCAATTTACCTAATTTTAATGTTCCTTTAAACGCTCGTAATTTAAAAATTGACTTGAATTTACACCTATGATGTAATGAATTTCAATTTTTCCTTTTTTCAAAGAGTCTAATTTTCCACATAAAATATAGTCTAGATTACACCTGGCATTGTTCTCTAGTAGTTTGTAAAGTGTCACAAAAAACAGTTCTACCATTCCGAAGAATAGCCCGGTTATTCATGTTTAAATGACATACAAATAACTCCCTCAGCATTAGCAGCTTCAATAGAGCAATTAGGTTGATATTACAGACAAACACATTAATTTTATTTACATGTATAAAATCTTTGAATTTTAAAATAATAGAAACACCACTACTGTTTAAGATCAAAAGCTATTTAATTTCATTTTGAAGTGTACTCTAGCAGTAGCGCCGCGCCGCGTGCGTCTGACTGTTGAGATTACAGCTTTTCCGAGAAGTGGTCAACGCTATCACACTTATTATTCTATCTGTGTTTTATAGCCCTGTTTCGATATTTCCACGTCAACTGCTATAATTTATATTTTAATTTTCCATTTTATTAATTGCTGATTGTAACACTATAGTTAATATTTCATCATCATCATCATCACAAGTCCACTGTTGAACATAGGTCTCCCCCAAGTAATGCCACAAAGCACGGTCCTGAGCCACCTGCATATGTTAATATTTAAATTTCTAAAATTTCCGTTAAACATTCTACACTCTAGAGTGCTAAAATGAGTAAGATTAATAAATAATCTAAGCAAATTTAAATGCTCATTTACCATTTGTTCAGTAGTACAACAAAACCTCGTAAAAGTAAATATTAACAAAAATAATCATATATTTTCTCCAAAGACGGCTGAAGAATATTGATAAAACCAAAAAAATTTATTTACCGCAGGTAATAATTACAATTACTGAACATATGTAGTTTTTTCGACATAACAAATTATTCTATAATAATTTATTACAGCAATCATTGACTGAATTATATGTCCTCAATTAAAGAATCAAAATGCAATTATAGTCGGATTGTAGCAGGAGTAGATAGGTACTACTTCTGGCTCACTGAGTTAGAAGCGGTACAATGTTCGTCGACTCACGATCCTAAAAAAAAGGTTTTGGCATGCTCTGATCACGAATCTGCGGTCCGCTTTTGCGTAGGATACACGGTTCCAGAGATGTGCAGATCAATTAACTCTTATCTAATTGATATCCGGTGAGGGCCTCCACCGTCATTAGCGCCCCATTGTTCTTATCTATTAGTTGATTGAATACCGTCATTGTCTATTTTTCCTCGGCGTATGCGTCGGCTTATTGTGCTATTGTATTGTACTTCTTTGTTCCTATCTACAACGCTAATCTGAATCATCAATAAAACACATTACCTAATTTTTATTTACAAAATACAAATTTTTTATTTATTTATTATTTTTTGTACACAACAATACAGAAACATTAATATAGTTAAAACTAATTAAAGTATGTACAATAGGCGGTCTTATCACTCTGAAAGTGATTTCTTCCAGACAACCTTTGCGTAGAGGAATGATGCAAACAAAAGTTACAAATAGAGGGGGGCATACAAAATAATAATAAAAAAATATAATAATATAATAATACATACAAATAAAAATAAGTGAAAGTTATATATAAAATATCATATAATAGATTAAATGAAAAGAGTACGAAAAAGGTAAAGTATTTTATCTAATAGCGTTCTAAATAATACGATTTAACAAGACTTTTGAAAGAGTGAAGAGATTTAGCACGACGAATATGGAGAGGTAAGGAGTTCCATAATCGCACAGCGGTTACAGTGAAGGATTTCTTGAAAAAGAAAGAAGAGCGCAAAGGTGTAGAGAGAGAAAGATTGACGGAGGATCGAAGGAAACAATTATGGGTAAGAGAACGATACTGGAAACGGTTTTTTAAATAAAGAGAAGTAGAAGGATTAAACAGCACACTATACAACGCGGAGAGAATGTGAGTATTCCTGCGAAGGCGGATCGGGAGCCATTTGAGCTGTTTGCGAAATTCGGAGATATGATCATATTTGCGAAGCCCAAATATAAATCTAATGCATAAATTTTGAATGCGCTCAAGCTTATTAAGGTGCTCCTCGGTAATGTCAGGATAGCAAATCTTATTACTTATTGTCTACAAAATAGGAGCGAAACATCTCATCCAACTAAAATATCATTGTACAATGTGTTTCCTGTAAATATACTCGTAAAACTATGAATTGAACATCCCTGAAACTTATATAGCAAATACATTAAGCAATATTCGCCACAAACTGAAGTCCACTCATTCTGAATCCTATCAACATTCCAGTTCCATCTTTTACAATTCCTTTTTAAAAACTCTAGATGATATCGTACAGGTGATCGTCCATATGAATCAAAATATTGACCGACGTCATTCGTATCGATATATAAACCTACCCAATGTGACCCTGGTTTATCATCTGTATCCAAATTGCATATTATATACGTTGGTACGTGGGTATACATAGGCAGTCTATTAGCAGCATAAACATTATTTTCTAGACTGGGGTGAATCTTTTTCAGATGTTGTTGTACATCTAGTGTATCCATGATATTACTGCTATTAGTAGATTATTACAGTTCCAATCTACTTAATGACTAACATAGGAATCATCAATTATAGTGATTTCTAAATATTAAATTGCATTCTTTTGTTGAGTCATCGATACGCTGAACAAGACGCAACACGAAGGAATGTTGAGGTAAGCAACAGAATGTGAGATAAGCTTGTTGACGCATAAAGTTACTCGTACTATCAGTTCCACTGCAGAAATTCTTTAGATTATAATTATTACTTACTGGTTACTATGTAAGACCGAGCAGCTGCAGTCATGGAGTTAGTGTATGGTCGTTTGACCGCAGTGGATCTATCAATACTACATTTGTTTTACTTCAACGCATCAAAGGCCATGGATGTAAGAGTTTATTCTATTGACAAACTTACTTTTCTTTATGTTATTTTCTTACGTGTGTATGATTTAGTGTTAACAATTTATATTTAAAAATTATGCTGTAAATTTCACAGTATGCGACCCGGGTTCGATCCCCGCTGGCACCAATTAAATTGTTAATTGCAATTTTAAGTGCTGATTTACCACGTACTCAACGGTGAAGGAAAACATCGTGAGGAAGAAACCTGCATGTCTGAGAAAATTTAGAAGGCATGTGAAGTTCGCCAACACGCATTGAGGCAGCGCGGCGGACATTTCCTAGCCCTGAATACAAAGACAATAGCAGAAAGTGAAAAAGTTAAAAATACTATTTTAACAATGACAGTTATTAGTTGATCATTAGTGAATGTGATTCTGTTTACTTAAATTACAGGAAGACAAGAGCAGAAGGAAGAGATGGGATGATGGGAAGTAATGAAGTATTGTTATGTGAAGTTTGTTGGAACAAACATATTTTAGTCACGTGTAAATACTTTTAACTTTTTTGGTTCAAAATGACCCAAAACCTAAAAAATATTAGATACATCATCGAGATGGACGGATTTTACATTACATATCCTCATAAACATTTTCAATATAGAGAGCTATTATAGACGTAAAACTATCTAATAAAAATTATGCGTTTAACGATCGTTATTTGTTTCGGCCAAGTTATCCTTTCAATGATTTGTTGCCAAAAGACAAAAAAAAACTGTTCGTTATTGCGAGACACACGTGCACGGCGTTTCATATTTTGACGTTACCGAAGAATTAAAATGTGCCTACAAACAAGAGAACATCATTCCCATATTAAATTGGTACATTAGAAATTTGTGCAAAGATGAAGTGATCGCATACAAAGGTGGTTCAGCAGAAAAACAATTTTTAAAAATGTTGACGACGAATGATAGAATTTTTAATATTGAAGAATACAAATGTCCAAAATACAATGATTTGGTAAATGTCATAAATTTAAACAAACGTTATGAGTGTAATAATCATATATTTGCAAAAAATAATCACAAAATTTTACATTGTTCTTGTGACGAAATATGGGTTTTTTACAAGTGGTTATTGCTTGAAAATAAAATTTTAAATTAATCATAAATTTTGTTTGATTTCCCAAAAACATTCGTTATAGTACACAGTATATATTAATTGTTTAACTACACTAACACTTTCATTTTTTATTTCACCCCTTAGAACTTTAGACATGTGTAATGTTTCACGTTATACATCCGTTTACTGCTATTGTGGCAGGACCAAGTGGATGTGGGAAGTCAAATTTTGTAACAACCTTCATAAAATCAGTTACAGAAATATGTAATTGTGATTTTAATCAGATCACATGGTGCTTTGATGAAATGCAACCTTTATATAATTTACCAAATGTTAACTATCATCAAGGAATTCCAAATCTTAATATGTTTGATGGTGAAAACCCACATCTTGTTATTATTGATGATCTAATGAGAGAGTCCGATGTAACTTTAAACTCGAACAGTGTTTTGTATTAGATTAAATAGAAGATTTATAAAGAAATAAAAAATAATATATTGCATACAATTTGTTTTATTTAATTTTATAACGTTTCACATAGTTACATACACACAAAATGCATTACACATAACACTTACACCTTAACTACTATAGTCTACAGTAACATTTCTGTTTTTATCTATCTCAATAATATTATCAAACTCAGCATAAACTATACAGTTAATTGTTTGTATTAGTGAGGATTCAAATTGTACTTCTAATGTTACACTACCATGCTTTATGAGATTATAATGAACTGATGAGTTGGCTGATAAATCAGAAGTTAAGTCAAATGCTAATAGATAGTAACCTTTGGAATACTGTTCACAAGAGATTCAATTTCCTTCATTAAGAAAGTAAAACAGTTCCCGAGAATAGAGTGTGATATGCTGATGTAAATACACTATTATTAAAAGATGGTTGCAAAGCTTTTGAAGGTATTTGTTGACCATCAATATATAAGCTGAAAGAATAAATACCGTAGTTTTCAAAGTTAAATGGATTTTTAGTAAGGGAACCATTAAATGCAGAATTGGTCACAAATCCAATTATACATCTTTTGGGTACCTGTCCTAAAAATATATTATCAAGAGTTTTTCCTTGAACACCTGATGGAATTGTTAAAACTTTTACTTCAGCTCGAGTAATAGGATATTTAGCAGTGGTAGAAGCTAAAACTTTTTGATGTGCGAGTAATACACTTGGAATTAATTCGTGCTCGTCGAACAATAAGGGTTGCGTCTGTAATGCGAACTTTAAACTTTACATCGTTTGATCCAGCAATTAAATTAAAACTCTCTCTTGATCTAACCAATTTAACACTCATTACAACACCATTAATTAAAAATGTATCTTGGTTGAAAATATCACCGTGAAGATGACCAATCATTTCTATTTCCTTACTTTCACTAATCAATACCTGTCTTTTAACAAATCCTATATTTTAACCATCTGCAGAATGCATTTTTCCTGCTGTATCCTAATACCAAAGACTACAAGTAAGATGAGATTGTTTAGCAACGAGAGCATAGTTTAAAAAGGTTTCCATATATGCTCGATATGCATGGGTATTATTAGATGGTGATACAAGTTTTTGGTTTAAATAAACATCAAGTTGACTAAAAAGTGAATGCAGCCAATTATTTACAGGTGCTACTATTATAGTAGATATCAAGTTAGTTGAATCTTGATTTAATACTTTTGCCTTTATGTGGAATAATGTATGAGACAAATCTATGTAGTCATCGCCTGTCCCAGGAACTTGAAACTCGAAAGGTCCATCATCACCAAGAGATGAAATTGGTTTATAATGAATCCACAATCCATTTTCAATGCTAGTTTGTGTAGACGGTAGTGCAAACAAATCCAATTCTGACTTAACGCACTCGCAAGAATGATTATGAAGGAAAGACATATTTAATTTGAAAATATATGTTTGATATTTTTTGGTTTTAGATCAAGTTTTTTCGCAGCTTTCACTTTAGCAGTTAATGGTAGAATGAATGAGGTCAATCGTTTTCTTTTAGTTTTATACCCAGACCCTGTCATGTTAAATTGATCAATTTTCTCATCAGCCTTTCGTTTTAAATTCGTACTAACTTGCTTTAAACGATCTTTTATTGAGGCCTCCATACGACGCGCTTGAACCATATCCGATAAAAGTCCTACTCCAGCGCTTAATTCCTCTTTACCAATCACTCGAGCACCACTTGAAAGTAAAGGTAAAACTGATCTAAATAACCCCCCTAAGAAGCTCCCAATACCATAACCGCGTTGGTATGGTGAACCCTTATAAATTACTCCAACTCCTGACCCAGCTTGATGTGTATAATAATTTTCATATGGACATTTATGATGATCACGAAGAGAATTCATTATTATAATTTTCGGAAATGTAGTTTAATGCACACGGTTCCAAACTGGAATGGTATTTTTGTCCTGTGCTCGATCTTATAACTATTTCCAGCGTATCGAACTCTCTTCGCATAACAGGTAAGTAGTGAGGTTGAGAGAAAACGTGCATTTTATTTGCACCATAAATGTATTTTGTAGGATCTAATGAAATGACTCTTAGTCAAGGAGTCTGTACGGTTTTATGGGTACTGTATTTAAATAATTAATTTACTTAAGTCCATTACGGTGTACAATGAAGGTTGCAATAAATGAAGACACATGTCAAGTAAACGGTGATATATTTGCGACTCCCGTGGCTGACGCAGCCGCCACAGCTATATGTATTATACATATACACATGCATTACACATACATAGGTATAGCTGTTAAATAAGTATGGGCATGATGTAGGTCACCGAACACGCAATCTAAAGTGCTAGTATATTATATGTAGATACCTATACTATGTCCCTACAGAGTCATAACATCACCCACAATCTGAGGATCGATAATGTCGCAATATAGAAATAGTTGAGATGGTAACCCTAAGTGTAAATTAGCAGGACACTTTCCAAAATTTCTCTCTAGGAGATTTTTATTTGGTTCATAACCTAGTTGTAAACTTAATTTGGGTGATAATGTTACGGATGTAAAATTTTTATCCAAAACAGAAATAGACACAAATTTTGTTATTTCATCATAGTGAAATTTCAAGTTGTCTCCGATACCATTTAATACTCTTAAAATATGCTCAACTTTATCATAGTTGGTAGCTGTAATATGTTTTTTATAGTACACTATGGATGGTTTATCTTCATTAGGCATTAACATAGACTTTGTAATGTATATAACATTTTCATGATCTTGAACAGTAAACATGGTACATGGATATTGAAACTCGACAACTCCAACCGACCATTCACCTTCTAATTTAATAACTTTTGGTAATTTCGTTAAAAAATTTGTGGTCTTGTTATCAGGAAAGTATTCCATTAAACTATTGCTGAACAAAGTTAAATAAAAACTTTCTTTATTCATATTTCTTGTAAACTAGAAGCTAAAATCCTTAAACTGTTAAATTTATCTTAATAACCTTTCCACTTCACTAATACTTCTTTTTGTTACCTGAATAACGAGTGTCAATTATTTTATCTATTTTATATTGTGAGGTGGGGTTGTAAGTGATTTTCTGTAATTTTCTTTCATAAAAAGTATCAACTAATGGTTCATTTTGTAAATCTGTTATTGTATAAACAACCCATGGAAATCTATCAATTATTGAAGATATAATAAATATTTCATCACTCCAATTTGATTCATATCCTTTTTGGAAAACATGTTTATATTTAGTTATTAAAACGTAATCACCCACATTGAAATTTGGTTTAGGATTTTCTAAAGAAAGTTTGTTTAACCGTCTTTCATAAAGATTAGTCCAAACTGTCATAATATTGTTGGAATTTACATCACATGAGCACACACACAAGTGATTATAAGAGTATATTAAATCTTGTAAAACATTTATATATCTATAAGAATTATTATGAGTGAAATAACGCCACATTTTCATTTTTAGTGTTCTTTGAAATCGTTCAACAATACTGGCCTTAATGTCAGGATTGTTAGTGGTATAGTAATTAATCTTTTTGGATTTAAACTATTTTTGTACATCTTTTGAAACAAATTCTGTACTTTATCAGATTGTATGTGAGTAGGTGTTAAATTATTTTCTGTAAATATACTTTCAAAACATTCTTTAGTTGTTTCTGAGATTTTCTTTTTCATTGGTCTTGCAAACGCATATTTACTAAATCTATCAATAACACAAAGTATATACTTGAAACCATCGTTATATTGAGAATAAGTTCGCATATCACTTAAATCAGCTTGCCACAGTTCATTAATATTTGATAGAATGTACCTATTACGCGGGATTTTTTTTCGAATGGGTTTATGTAATGTGGTGGAGCCACGTGTTTAAGGCTGCCGAAAATCTAGTTCCCCGGTCAAACCTCAAACCTATTACGCGAGATATTAACTAAAGTGGACTGTATATGCGATTGCTTCTACGCTTACGTAAAAGCGACTACTATAGCATGCGGTACAATGCACTCGCTCTTCCCTAAACTAAACTATTACTTGTCGAATCGATGAAAGGAATCCTGCTTGATTAGGAGAAAAACACAGATTGGAGCGGGTTAAACTATTAGCAAGCAGGTATAATTAAGGAATATTGACTCACCGGGGTTTCTTCTTCCTGTCGATCACTATAGCGACTTCTGGAACACTCCGGAGAGAGGCGGTGCGCGACGATATCTCACACGAGATGAGGCGGGTTCCTGGAGCTCGACCGCTTCCAGGCCAAAGCGGTTTCCACTAGTGAGGTGTTTCCAAACGAGCGCGCGGGAAGAGGAGGTTGTAGTTCAACGACGACTGCGGCGGGAGAAGAGAGCTCGCGCATCGGTCGCGCGTGTCTTATATATCCTCGGCTCGGGTGATTACGCGATGTTCTAGAATCGTCTTCTTTCCCATCCCACCCCACCACCCCGATGTGTCGATAGGAGGGTACGAATGATATTGTTTGGAAAGGAATAATGATTCTACAAGTTCCTACCGTCAAATAAAAAACGCGAATGGTTTTCCGCGCAACCATCTCCCCCGCCCTTGAAGGATTTCCTTCAAAAAAATAACTAAACAATTAGAGCTAAGATCGACTAACAAATAACTAACTAACGCTAAGATTACCTAAATTAAACTACAATTTCAATCTAGAAAGCTAATTTAAATTATGGAAGAGGCAAGGGGCACAAACGGATAACAGGACGTAGGTAAGACCCAACCGTGGTCTTAACGCGAGCTATCCTAATTACTCCGTCGGAACCGGGAAAGACCTCCTCGACGATTCCTAACGGCCAGTGGAGAGGCGGCGTATTCTCCTTAGTGAGCACAACTACGGTTCCTACAGCTAAAGGCTCTGTCGCTGTGTTCCATTTTTGCCGAGACTGCAAAGTATGCAAGTATTCCATCCTCCATCGTTTCCAAAACGATTGCACTAACCGATCTAATAATTTGTGGCGTGTGGAAATGCTAAGTCTGTTCTCATCCATATCCGCGGCGGGTAGATACCTTGGAGGCGTTAAAGTCAAAAAATGTGCTGGAGTTAGAGCCAGCGGTTCCGAGGGGTCACTAGATAACGTCCGACAAAGTGGGCGGCTATTCATTACGCATTCAATTTGAGCGAGCACCGTACTTAGCTCTTCGAAGGACAAAATTTGATCTCCTATTACTCGGTATAAGTGGCTCTTTAGACTTTTAATATTAGTCTCCCAATTGCCCCCAAAATGACTCGCGGCTGGGACGTTCAGAGACCACTCAATGCGGTTCTCGGCTAGAATGTGAGCGAACTCCGAATTATAATACTTGCTAGCTAAGAGCTCGTGTAGTTCCGATAGAATACGTTTTGCACCGACTTGGTTCGTACCGTTATCCGAATATAATTTACTTACAGGGCCTCTGCGCGATAGAAATCTTTTAAATGCACCCATAAAGCCTGCTGTGCTTAGATCACCAACGAGTTCTATATGCACTGCTCGAGTAGTTAGACATACGAAAATGCAGACGTAAGCCTTTGTGGATCTTATACCACGCCCGCGAGTGAGCGTGACCTTAAACGGACCAGCAAAATCAGACCCGGTGTGCGTGAAGGGCTTTACCGATTGTATCACTCTACAAGATCTAAGTTCCGCCATTTCCGGAAATGACGGCTTGGGGCGTGCCCGAAAGCAAGCTATACATCTGTGCACCCGATTGCGTATTAAACTACGTGCAGAAAGAATCCAATAATTCTGACGCAAGATCGACATCAATAAATCGGGGCCAGCGTGCGAGTTCAATTTATGATGATAATCGACTAATAAGTTCATGATATGGTCTTTACGCGGTAAAACTATAGGGTGCCGTTGGTCGAAACTCAATTGCGAGTTGGACAAGCGTCCACCTACCCTTACAATCCCATCCTGTAAAAATGGCTTAAGGCGTTGAAAGGCGCGACTACAAGCTCTATTCGATTGTAATCTTGTAATTTCTTCAGAGAAGTGCGCACGTTGAAGTTCACGTAATACTAGCGACTCGGCATAGTTGTAATCGGATGCTAAGACATACGGACGTCGCGGTAAAAGCTTCGCGAATCGACAAACGTAAATTACGCTACGCAATAATTTCGACCAAGAGGACAAGCGGTTCGCCAGAGCAATGATTGGAGAAACCTCGCTCGAAACGTTCGCCACTAGAGCGTGCCTCTTCTCTTCCGGCGGTTGTGACACTGACGAAGGTTCGAAATCGGTTATTGGCCATTGTGAGGGATCCAAGTAAACCCAAGAAGGTCCATGGAACCAAAGCGGGTGGTCCATTATTTGCATCGGGGTGAGTCCCCGGGATAGACAATCGGCAGGGTTTTCCTTACCGGACACGTGATAAAAGTTCCGCGTTTCTAACTCGTCTTGGATCTTGGCCACTCGGTTCGCGACAAACGTATCCCAACGGTGGGGTGAAGAATGAACCCAACATAAGGCGACGGTGGAGTCGGAAAAGGCAAATGTTCTTTCTATGTGAACTCTATCCCTACATGCGCCGATAACTGTGGTAATAAGCTTGGTGAGTACTAATATTGCGCAAAGCTCTAAGCGCGCCAGAGAGACAACCTTACGGGGGGAGACTCTCGACTTAGAACTAATGAGGCTAATCGAATTTCTACCATTATTCTGGACATGGAAATATACAACGCCCCCCGTAGGCCTTCTCGCTGGCGTCTGCAAATCCAACAACCGTTATGCTGCTATTTCTATCGACATTTATATGACGCGGTATTTTAATTTCTCTTAGTAAAGGAAGTTCCTCTCTAAAAGCGCTGCCACAATCGAACAATGCTGTCAGGCGGCGAGTCATCCCAATCGCATTCAAATAACCAAAGTTGTTTAATCAAAAGCTTAGCGTATAATACCACCGGAGCTACGAAACCCATGACGTCCCATAATCTAGCAACGCATGACAGTATTGTGCGCTTTGTGCATTTCTCTACGGGCGGATTTACCTTAAGGCTAAACACGTCGGACTCTGGTGACCAACACAGACCGAGCACCTTGTGTGTATCGGAATCGTCGAATTCCTTTATCGCCGAAAGACGGTGTGATAGTGGGATTGTATCTAAAACCGGACGCGAATTACTAGTCCACTTCACAAGATCGAATTGACCCGATTTCATGAGCCTTATAACCTCGGCGGTGGTTAGGGTGGCCTCCTCCACGCTATCGACCGAATACACAAAATCATCCATATATAATCCGCTCTCAATTGCCCTCTTAGCTTTAGGATAAGAGGGACCTTCATCGTGAGCGAGCTGTCTCACCGTGCGTAACGCATGAAATGGGCTTGACTTTAAACCAAAACAAACGCGGTTAAATTCTAACACCATTAGAGGTTCCTTTGGGTGGAAACGATATAAAATGCGCTGGAATCTACGGTCGCATTCACGGACCCCTATGCAAAGAAACATTTGGCGAATATCGGCGGATAGTGCTATACTAAACAAACGAAAATTGACTATTATATCAAATAAACTGCCCTGTAAATTTTGCCCACTATAGAGGATATCGTTAAGCGACAGGTGAGTGCTAGTTTTAGCACTAGCGTCGAGCACTACACGTAATTTAGATGTAAGTTTGTCCTCTCTAATGACTCCGTGGTGTGGTATAAAATACGACGGTGTGTCTTCGTAGTTATCTAATTTCGAAGCCACAAGTGATATGTAACCTTCTCTTATATATTCGTTAATGACGCCGTCGTAAGCTTCCTTTAACTGGGGCGAAGCGAGCATCCTACGCTCCAAGCTGTAGAAACGTTTTTCCGCCATTTGACGCGAATCGCCGAGAGATAAAACATCTCCCTTAAAGGGTAGCGCTACACTATATCTACCGTCGCGATCACGAACGGTCGTGCGGACGTAAATTTCCTCGCATATCCTGTCAGCTGAACTAGCTATGGGTGGGACGTTCACCTCCTCCATCTCCCAAAATTTGCGGACTAACGACTCGAGCGGTTCGACAGCCATACCACAATAAGAGGCTGCCGAAATACTATCTAGGATGGGGGCGGAGCCAAGGATCACATAGCCCAATACGGTTTCCAGTGCGTAAGGCGCGGTATGCGAGGAGTTGCCCCTGACCTTATTGTTTAACAAAAGATGAGGGAAAAGCGATGCCCCAATGAGCATGTCTATGTTTCCAGGAACGGCGTAAGTGTCGTCTGCTAGAGTCAAATTTTTAAATTCAATCATTGCCGAGGTGTCAACCGAAACGGTTGGCAACCGTTCAGTGACCCTATCTACTACTAGTGCATTTATATCAAAGTTAACGTTACGATCTATCCGAGAATAAAATTTTAAATTTATATATCCCTGTGTCGCTTTACTAGTACCTCCGATGCCTTTAACTACAGGACATGAAAGTGACCTATTTATTACTAAGCCTAAGCGCTGACAACATTGTCGTGTTATAAAGCTATTTTGGGCTCCGCTGTCCAGCAGTGCACGGACGCTTTGTTTGTTTCCACGCGAATCCCTAACCAAAATACGCGCCGTACCCAGTAACACGGTTGAAGGAGGTTGTGCTCCCATATTTGCCAATGAGCACAGAGCGACATCACCAGGTCGACCGCTAGAATCGTTGACCTTAGTAGGGGTGAATTCCTTATTCGCCTTACTTGACGCCGCTATGTTGCTATTTTCAAAATGTAATAGCGTGTGATGTTTCCTGGCGCACTTGCTACATACGGAACTCGAATTGCATTTTGCAACTAAATGCTTATCGCTTAAGCAGTTCAAACATAGGTTGTTTGTTTTTACTAACTTATAACGTTCGCTTGGTGAATATTTACGAAAAGTCGCACAGTTATATAAATTACCGTGTTTATCTTTACATACTATACAAGTATGCTGGAGTGATGTCGACGTAGCGGTTACGTAAGTTAACGACCCTGCTATTTTAGATGGTTGAGTCTGTCTACGGTCGACGCACCTTTTAATCTCCTGTTTAACGTTCGGTGAGCGCTGCATCACCTTTATTTGATCTCGCACGAACGATGCTAATGAATGAAAGGAAGGCATCTCCGAGCTACGATGCTCCATTTCAAACGCACGCACGGTGTCGGAGTCTAATTTCTTTAATGCTATATGGAGAAACACCACGTCCATGAGGTCATTAAACTTCAAATTCTTAAGTGCAGCCACCGATACCACAAATTTATCGAGAAACTGCTCTAAGCCGTTGATGTTCGCGGATGATATAGGTTTAAGATCGAATATCTGGTTCAAATATTCGGAAGCTAACATTCTCCTATCTTCATATTTAGTTTTAAGCGTTTCAAATATTAATACGTAATTGTTTGCTGTAGGTGTAAAACCCGAGCAGATCGACTGTGCTCTGCCACTAAGTTTACTAATTAAGTAATATAATTTTTCAGCGTCCGATAACGATGGGTTGTTGTGTATATTGTTTTGAAAACTACTGAAGAAGAAGGGCCACGTCTTAATATCACCATTGAATACCGGAATATCTATTGGCGGTAACCTAATTGAGTCACGAGGGCGTACCTGCATTTCAGGCTTCGCTTCACCTTGAGATTGTAGCAATTTTGCGGTTCTCTTCACGCGACACAACATATCTTCGAATGCCAGCAGCGGTTGGTAGTTCACTATGTATTTCGGGTCGGTTTGTAGTTCCGAATGATTAATTTGATCTAATATTCTTTCGTAATCTGTCCGCAAATTATCTATCGTTTCGATTTCATTTAAAAAGGCCTCCCGTACTGCCTCTATATGAATGTTCTTAATATAATCACTTATATTCTGCACACGCGAAAAGAGTATGTCCCTCTTGGCATAAAGCGTTTTAATTTTGATTTCACTTCCACTAACTGCCATTTTAAATTATTATAATAAAGTTATATTAATCACAATTAATCTCACACGCATAAACGACGTAGGATGAATACTCGGCGTGCCGTATTACGTAATCAGATCGAGCGCCCGATGCAGTCAAGGCTACGCGTCGTTTGCTAAACCTAATAATTTTATAAAAATTGTGGGGTAAGCGTATCAAACGGTTGCTATCACGCCGTTTCAATTATTTAATAAGCTTTAAATTTAACCAAATACGAGCGCTATTAAATGAATAATTCTGTTTGCGAGTAACAAATCAAAATTTTAATTTAAACGAACACTATTTAAGTCTATTCTATAAATTAGAGTGCGTTATCTAAACAATTAATTTAATAATTCGACCAGAAAATGGTTGGATAACCACTAAACACCAATCCAGATCCTGCCGAAGTGACCATAAAATGGTGGAGCCACGTGTTTAAGGCTGCCGAAAATCTAGTTCCCCGGTCAAACCTCAAACCTATTACGCGAGATATTAACTAAAGTGGACTGTATATGCGATTGCTTCTACGCTTACGTAAAAGCGACTACTATAGCATGCGGTACAATGCACTCGCTCTTCCCTAAACTAAACTATTACTTGTCGAATCGATGAAAGGAATCCTGCTTGATTAGGAAAAAAACAGATTGGAGCGGGTTAAACTATTAGCAAGCAGGTATAATTAAGGAATATTGACTCACCGGGGTTTCTTCTTCCTGTCGATCACTATAGCGACTTCTGGAACACTCCGGAGAGAGGCGGTGCGCGACGATATCTCACACGAGGTGAGGCGGGTTCCTGGAGCTCGACCGCTTCCAGGCCAAAGCGGTTTCCACTAGTGAGGTGTTTCCAAACGAGCGCGCGGGAAGAGGAGGTTGTAGTTCAACGACGACTGCGGCGGGAGAAGAGAGCTCGCGCATCGGTCGCGCGTGTCTTATATATCCTCGGCTCGGGTGATTACGCGATGTTCTAGAATCGTCTTCTTTCCCCTCCCACCCCACCACCCCGATGTGTCGATAGGAGGGTACGAATGATATTGTTTGGAAAGGAATAATGATTCTACAAGTTCCTACCGTCAAAATTAAAAAACGCGAATGGTTTTCCGCGCAACCATAATGTGTATGTTTCTTGTGATTTTAACCATTCCTTTACTTGCTTTTTATTCATTTTACCCTTCATGGCTTTTGATAATTTATCAATACTACCAAAACCAGCGGGATTAGATGCATCATAATAAATCCTGTTAATTTTTTCTAGTACGGGGTCCATTTTTCCCACTCAAGCCTTTTACGTATTTTAGTTGTAAACCTTTTATCTCTACTGCTCGGTGTAGAAAACTCTTAAACTTCAATCTCAGAGGGTTTGTTCAGATCTTTTGCTTGAAGTTGGTTAATAAACTCACATCTCTTTCGATTTCCAATATAAGTAAGTGGTACTTTAATATCTTTTAATGCTTCAGCAAATCTATCCCACCCTACTGGATCACTTCTTTTTAAGGACCTTAGTGAATCATTTATTAAATCAACAATATTACTTCCAGGAATTTTTTCACTATCAATTATGACTGTACCTTCACTATCCCAATGTATTTTACTTTTACTTGTTTCAACTAAGTTTAATAATAACTGTCCTTTTTTATTATAAGTTTTTGGTATTAAACTGAGATTTTGAGCTGGTATGTGAAGTGGATTTTCATCATTTTCTTTACTTTTAATGGATCGATTCTCTTCCAACAAAGATTCAGCATCAACTGAAGTTTTTAGATATCTATCTTTATTTTTAAAACCAATTTTAGACTCATTTGAATCTTCATTAGATGTATCAGAATAAATTGGTAATCTGAGTGGTTGACGATCCTCTTCGGTAAAATAAAGGTATCCTTGCAGTGTTTGTAAATATAACATCCATTTCTTTCGGGATTCCGTCTTACTATTCATAATATTTTGCATTTCAATATTTATTTTCTTGTTTTAATTTTTCAATCAACCCAGGTTCGATAAGTATCATATTCTTTGCATTTTCCATGTTAAATGGCTAGTCCACTTACTAATCCACTCAATATTGCACCTAATATTATTGATAAGAAAGCCCTTCCTTTTTGTATAATTATATTTTTCTTAGTTTATGTTTACACTTACGCACTAGTTTACGGAGTATATTTTTGTGTTTATTCAATTTTTGTTTATCTTAATCTTTAAGAAAAACTTTTCCTTGTAAAACGTTATGAATACACTCACAAATACAGTAAATTTCTTCTTCATCACACGTTTTAAGTAATGCTCTTGGATATTTTGGTTCAAGCGTATGCAAAGCGTTTAGCAAATATTTATGCGTTGTGAGTCGATGATGCATCATTTAGCAATGATTTGAATTGTGTGATTCTTGGTGTATTTAAACTCTTTTGTGGGGACGTAGACTGTACAGAAACCATTAAATGGGAAGACATTTGTCTTGATACGACAAAATCATTGGTGTTCTGTTTTAAATCTACCATTAAATACCCATGCGCCTCTAGAGTTGCATCCCTGTAGGCATCTTCAATGAATTTTGGGTTATCTGGTGACACTTGTCGTGCTAAATATCTTATTTGAGTTTTATCTCGAGGGTTTTTAAAATATATTATATAACTTGATTTTAAAGATATGTCTCTTTGCCCTTTACCCTGATGAAATAAATTTTGTTTTAAATAAAATACACTGAGATTCTTGTGATGACTACCTTTTATGAAATTATCTACAATTCTTCCATCGGACTCTCTCATTAGATCATCAATAATAACAAAATGTGGGTTTTCACTATCAAACATATTAAGATTTGCAATTCCTTGATGATAGTTACATTTGGTAAATTATATAAAGGTTGCATTTCATCAAAGCACCATATGATCTGATTAAAATCACAATTACATATTTCTGTAACTGATTTTATGAAATTTGTTACAAAATTTTTCTTCCCACATCCACTTGGTCCTGCCACAATAGCAGTAAACGGATGTATAAAGTGAAACATTACACATGTCTAAAGTTCTAAGGAGTGAAATAAAAAATGAAAGTGTTGGTATATATATTGTGAACTATAACTAATGTATTTAGGAAATCAAACAAAATTTATGATTAATTTAAAATTTTATTTTCAAGCAATAACCACTTGTAAAAACACACACTTCATCACAAGAACAATGTAAAATTTTGTGATTACTTTTTGCAAATATATGACTATTAGACACATATGCAATTTGGATACAGATGATAAACCAGGGTCACATTGGGTAGCTTTATATATCGATACGAATGACGTCGGTCAATATTTTGATTCATACGGACGAGCACCTGTACGATATCATCTAGAGTTTTTAAAAAGGAATTGTAAAAGGTGGAACTGGAATGTTGATAGGATTCAGAATGAGTGGACTTCAGTTTGTGGCGAATATTGCTTAATGTATTTGCTATATAAGTTTCAGGGATGTTCAATGCATAGTTTTACGAGTATATTTACAGGAAACAGATTGTACAACGATATTTTAGTGGATGTTTCGCTCCTATTTTATAGATAATAAGTAATAAGATTTTCTATTTTGTAAATAAAAATTTTAACAAAATTAGGTAATGTATTTTATTGATGATTCATTATAGAAACAAAGAAGTATAATACAATAGCACTGATAATCCGACGCACACGCCGAGGAAGAATAGATAATGACGGTATTCAATGGACAATAGATAAATAGATAAGAACAATGGGGCGCTAATGACGGTGGAGGCTCACCGGATATCAATAAGATAAGAGTTAATTGATCTGCACATCTCCGGAACCGTGCATACTACGCAATAACGGACCGCAGATTCGTGATCAGATCATGCCAAAACCTTTAGGATCGTGAGTCGCGAACGTTGTACCACTACCTACATACTACGTACTACCTATCTACTAGCAGGATTGGTGAAAGGGTATTCGGTTTTCTAGACTCGCAATAAGATACACAGCAGTATTAAGCTGTTATTTTACGCTGGTATTATGTGAAAGCGTGGTTCTTCCACGGTCCCGGCTGATAATATAGCTGTAGCATGTTTCTACCACTCCACAAAAATAATTTTAGTACATAATTTCTAGTACGACAGTATTTTGAAAAGAACCAAAAGTATTTTTCCCTTTTGAATAACAAGATGAGTATTTCGCACACCCACAAAGAATTTTTCTCAGTATGCACGTCGTAAATAAGTCAGCGCTTAATATTTTGCGAACGTGCACACCTCATGAATTGCTTAATGCGCGTTGTTGGATTAAAATGGAAATTATGAAAGTGAAACAAATGAATCAAGAGATTATAAATAATATACCTAATATACTTCAACACACGAATGGAATTACATCGAAACTCAAGTGAGGTTTACGGGAAAGCGAAGAGACGATTTTGCGCCCTTTGCACCCTGTAATTTGGACATTTTGTAAGGCTTTTTATAATGTTCTATATTTTATTACAGTATTTTTTATATTCTGTATAAAGTTTGAATTATTTTTTACCTATTTGTTTTATTTTTAATTTTTAGCAGATGTGATAAATCTTCAAGGGAGTAATATTGTAAATGCACATACCATACTACTAAACACGTTTTAAATTAAAATAAACTTATGTGACCTTATGTAGATCTTTACTTGGATTCTGACTGAAAAAAAATATTGTAAATAAATATAGCCTTACAAAAAGCTGTTTCTTTAAATAAAATAATATTGTAACAAGACTTGCGTAAGTTTTACACTTTTAAGCTTTTATGGTAAATATTAAATTTTATTTATAGAAAACCATAAATACTTTTTTTATAGAATAAGAGTGACAAACGAGCACACAATCCACCTGCTGGAAGATGCATGTGAATTAAGAATCAAAATGCAGATGCGTTGTCACCCCTGAGAACTGAGATGGAATGCCTCATTTTCAGTAAAAATTATCTCCGGTTCTCTACACTCACCATACGAAACACAGCAGCATTGAGCCGCTATTTTACGCTAGTATTCTGTGAGAGCGTGGTCCTACCCCGGTCGAGCCGACACATTCGTGCTGCAACCACAATACGGCTGCAGCATGGCTCTACCACGTAAACAAAATTACTAATCACTAACTAACTAATTTACTTATAATGCTATTAGCATTATAAGTAAATTAAAAATAAGAAAACTGAAATGTAAATTTATATATTGTCCTTAGACTGTTCAACTACTAAGAATTTTTTACCAAGTGGAAATAATGAATATATTGTATTCTCTAGAAAAAAAGCAGTATACAAATAATTACAATTTAAAAATAACACTATATATTATGTAAATAATAATAATACTAGCAATTCTATATCTATCCATAGAGGTACTAATCTTTTGCATCATCTCTATATACTTACCAGTTGGGCCAAGTTACATTTGGCTACCAAGACCTTGCAAACCATCAGGAAGACACCTAGACCATAGAGCCACCGCCTGCTAAGTAAATAACAGCAAGTCTTCAAAGACGTTACTCAACTTACTTACGTGACTTAGAATATTAAATATGGTACAAAAACCAAGCTTTAATTGTAGGGATTGCCCAGTAGTAATGAAGTTAGTTTATAAGTTAGTTAGTCTAGTATTCCTGTGTACTCACATTGTCACAGTAGTTAAATTGTAAGTAAGAAAATAAAAATTATATAGGAAAATTCTTCCTCTCCTTCCACTTCAACCCACCCTAAGCTGCTGCAAACGTGTCACGATATCTGAAGAGATATCTTATTTGATAAACATGCACTTTTCCATTACATCAAATAATGAAATTTAATTAATGAAAAATGTAAGAATATATCAAAAATATTAAAAGAAGTGATTAGAAATAACACAAAAAAGTTCATTGATTTTTAAGTAAAGTAAAAAATATAATATTATTTTAGTATGTCAGACGAAAATGTTGCACAGGAATTTTATTTTTTTAGTAGTTAAATTCGTACGTTTACTAAAAATTCATCTTTGACTTCAGGGTTGAATTCATCCGATACGACCTCAAAAAGACGATAATTAGTGAAAAGTGAACATTATGCTAATGTATTTTTAATGTTACTTTTCATTTTTTATATTGATATTTCTAATATCACTGTTTAAGAAGAAGATTCAGAATAGATACTTTGGACATCAGTAAATTATTTTACTTGAAATATCAAATGAAGTTCTTGTTGTCGTATTTTGAGAAACTACTTACGAAACAATAGACTGACGTAAGTTGGGAAAATGTCAAAACGCCGGCTAATCAAAGCGTTTAACGAATAAAATTAAAAACTAGGCATATGCGTAAATTTAATTAAGCTTTATTTTGTCAATGGAAGAACAACGTATATCCTGAAACGTTTGCCAAAAGCGTTTTTTTCTTTGTTTAAAGAATATCGTAACCATAGATAAAAATAAAGTCTGTTTTTTATATTTCTATGATCGTAACACTCCTTACAGTATTACTTCACACTTGATTATCATTAACGGTAAAATCCTGCAAAAATTTTAAACCTAACTATAAATACACTATTATTTCAGAAATGATTCTTTGTATTTTAGTGTAAAAACATGCACTTAAAATAATATCGCAGAAATATACCTTTTTATTATAAACAACTAAAAAATCTAAGCATACAGTTTTTTTTTTTACTGATCGAGTGGTTATAAAATCATAAAATGGTGTATTTTGACTTACGATATTCTTAGATTCATGTGTCGGCTTTTTCTACATCAGCGAGTGCAGAAGACCAGTGCTAGGCGTGGGACTCTCCCGTCGTAGGGATGATTTTCCATAATCATCATTTTTTACAAGAGTGGGCAAACGAGCGTGCGTTTCACCTGATGGTAAGTGACTACCGCAGTCCAAGAGGAATTGCAGGTGTGTTGCCGACCCTTTAAAATGAGTAGAGTAAAGTAGACTCTTTTCTTAATGTTTTCTAAATTTTAAATTTATTGGTCCGAAAAAAATTACTGGTGGAAATGTAATTCACAAAGTTGAAAACTGGTGGTAAATTGCACAGTTGGCAGGTGCACCTTTGATACTGCTCCCATCTCCAGTCTTGCTATTGATCACCGTAAGTGGAATGGTTATACTGTTATCCATCTGAATCCATTTAATTCTTCTGACGTTACTCATAGTCGCTTTTTATGGCACCCAATGGACGAAATGGGGTTATAGTTCCCCTTAAAACGCCACCAGATGGCCTAATATACTTAAATTAATAGTTTACTTATTATCAGCTCTGTAGTACACTAATAGTATTCACTTTCAGACTCAGCTACTGGTAACATTACCCAGTGTATGATCGAAAGCAACTGGTATAATTTGTTGTAACTGCCAGTTTTACGAACGGATTGGTGCACTGATTGCTCGTCGTCACTGCTCTGGATATTTCACAAATTTGTCGCAGATAAATAAGGCCATAATATTTTTCTGGCATGTCCTATAGACTTTATTTGTAATACACACGGAAAGCTATAGTTTAATGAACGATTTATGTGGTTAAGCTGCCCTATAGCTACATTGTAATTTAATGACTCAGTCGGAAAATATTTGTGTAAACCATAATGCTGTTCTGTTTCGTATCGTGAGTATCGAGAATAGCAGACCCTTATTACCAGTATCGAGAAATTCCATGTAAGTCCTCAGGACAACGCATCTGCATATCTAAACTTTATCGCGGATAGATAAAGGTATTTATAGTCTACATCATCCACTTGCTATAGGACGGACGGGTAACTAACAGCACACACTCTTTAGTCACTTTACTTGTTTAAAAAACCTAACACGTGGTAACACTGTGGCTCACAGAAGCGTCCTGCCTAGATTGCATCGTTAACGCAGCAAGCATCGGTGAAAATAAGATAGAAAACAACGGAATATACGATTCTCGTTAGAATTTATTTATTGTAAGATAGAAGAAGACTGAATGTTTGAGAATTTAAAAACAATTCGAGATTTCTTTGTTCACATCAAGAACTCCACCATAGACAAATAGATTTTGAACAGCACTATTTTAAGGATTCTATCGTGTATTTTTAACTCCCAACATCGTGTTAATTTAACATATATTTAACTCCCAACATTTTGAGTGCCATGGTCACGGGCGGACAAATATATATTATATAATAATTTATTGGGATACTGAGATGTTTGACAGTTCGATGTCAAAATTAATCCAAAGTTGCATATAATAAGCTGTGTTTCATTATTTTGAAGTCATGCAATGGAATGCTTGAGTTTGGATTGACACTCGAAAGGTCGAGAGTTAAAAACCAGGTAAATTATACGCGATAAAATACGTTAAAGTAGTTTTATTCTCAACATAGCGTTCGCAGAAAGGTATGTAAATTATGACATTAATAGACTCTTAAAATTTATTAAAGAAGTACAACTGAATTTAATTTTATAAATTAACTGGATTAAACCGACAAAAATACGCGGCTGTATTTAACTTTAAATTTGAATGAACCGTTCTAACAAGAACGAACTTTATGAAATCTGAATGGAATTAAAACTTGAATTATAAATTCGGTATTGACAGCGAACGTTTCCATTTCTTTAAAATAAAAAGCTTGTAGTCAGCTTAAAATAAATCAATTTTTGACGTCAATGGACTTTAATGAGTACATTCAAAGGAATAATCCCTATTGTGTCGATAAGGTGTCGATGGCTGCCACATGCGTCGTTCTTTTTTTTGGGTTGAAACATATAATAGCTTTTAAGTAACTTTCTTTGTACAGTTTTGTAAAATAATATGCTTTGATTATATTTGGGTGTATTTTTTTAAATTAATGATTTAATATGGAGAGCCAGTATAATGACAGGCTGTGACAACGCATTGGTAAAATTCTTTGTTTACAGTTGTCTGCAAATGTCTGTGGACAACAGTAGTCATTTAAAATCAGGTGGTACATTTTCTGGTGGTGTTCATTTCACCTCAGTATTATTAATATAATAATGCCTTTGAATGATAATAGAAGTAATATTCGTACCTGAAAAGTTTTTTTTGTCATTTCTTCTCCGGATAAAGGAACCTTATTTCAGACTGTAGATTAAAATATAGGTGAGTCCATACGTCTATGAAGAAATACCTTTTGTACTGAAATTTT
Source organism: Parnassius apollo (assembly GCA_907164705.1). NCBI lineage: Eukaryota > Metazoa > Arthropoda > Insecta > Lepidoptera > Papilionidae > Parnassius > Parnassius apollo. The sequence goes on along the minus strand of CAJQZP010001558.1, from coordinate 6,501,111 downwards.
ATTGCTCTTTCTATTCTTTAGACAAAAAAAAAACAGTATACAGATCCTTAAAAAGCAGGAAAAGGCTGGGAGAAAACACCAGATGAATAAGCACGAAAAAACACTCGATGAGCTTGCAGTCCACAGCCTTATCCTATTATGTCACTGTTGCTTATTTAATTAAATAATTTAAATAAGCAGAAGAATCCTCGTGTAGTTATCAAAATAGTATTGAATATCACAATTTATCCCGTAGAGATTGTAAAAGGCGATTATGGAGTGGGCCTGAAAGATATTAAGGCATTCTAAAGGTGGCGATATATCATCTCGTATGTAAAATACCTCGACCAAAATCGAGGATTTGCATGCAACACATCTGTATATGTATGGGTGACAGCACATAATTTACCAAGTGGACTCGTTTTTCATCCTAAATCAATTAAAACCTATAATAAGCTAATGTAAACAACATAGATAAACCAAGGCGTTTTGGCTAGTATTATCATTGTAAATCATAGTTAAAAGGCATCTGCTTCAAAAACTATGATTCAAAATGATAATTATAAAGATAGTAATTCCTTAAAATCATAAGTTTGTAGATTCTAGTTTATAGTATAAATTAAAAACACCGAAACCTATTAATTACACTGTTATATCCAGGACTTAAAAATACTCAAAGCGTAAATGAAATAATAGTGTGAAAATATAAACGAAGCGTTAAAAACGAGCACAGTAAAATTCAGGATGAGTCTAACAAGCGACGGAATGAAAATTGGATTTGTCTGCAATTGGATTTTTATTTACTTAAGGCAAGAAAAATTCCCCCTTTCGCGAGACGGCGGCTTCTTTATAAATGATCTGATCTCGGCCACTTGGCTGATTAAAAATTCCGTTTCTACTATATTCATGTTTTTTTTAGATGCCTTGCATATGTAGATTCGATTTAGAATACATTTGTTATAGTCATCAATTACTGTTTAATATGCTCAAATGAAGATTTTGAACAAAAAAAATATTGAAACTTGTGCTTTATTTTTCTATATTTATCTATATTTTTCCGGACCGATACGACCTGGGGACCTTCAAGAAGAGAGCTCACTCCTTTCTAAAGAGCCGGCAACGCACCTGTAATTCCCCTGGTGTTGCAGATGTTCATGGGAAGCGAAATTCGTTTCGTTTTTCGTTCGCGAAATCTCGTTTGCCCCATCTTCTACAAAAAAAAACAGAGCGCAGCTGATCGACAGTTGCCTTATTTGCAATGCGTATGGTTTGAATATAAAATTCTCCAGACCGAAATTTGGTCATGACGGTCAGTTTCAACGCAGACTACTCATCTGCGCAGAACGGGATTAGAGTACCCAAGTGTATGTGCAAGTATAAGTGCACTCTTTATTTCCTCAGACTCATAGTCCGATGAGACTGTAATTCAATACGACCGGAGAGAGATCAGTCGCAGACCACCGCTAACTTCCTAACTCCGAGCAGCTACTGGGAATTTCTTAACAGAAAAACCCAATAACAGATTTTGGCCCGACCCAGGATTCGAACCTCATGATCATTAATCACGTTTACCACTAGACCAACGAGGCAGTTTTCCTGTAAAATTGAAGTGACAAAGGAACTTACAGTCTACCTGGCAATAAGTGAACATTACAGTCCATAGTCACCTGTAGCTAACAAGTTATGGAAGAGTTGTAAGTAACTAACTCAACAGAAATTCTGGATTTGTTCGCCTTTCACAACGACCAATTTTGCCTATCCGAAGTTCTATGCATTGTTTCTACTATTGAAGAATTTCAGGTCTATAAATACAAATGTAAGCGTAGGTTGAGAACCACTGAGCAAGACGATTGTCGAGCGGTAACACGTGTTATAACTATAGACGTGAATAGTATTCTCTGCGTGTTCGTTAAACTCATTATACAATTTATTCCGACCTATTAATGACAATTGCTTTGCCACCTATGAGGACTAAGATGGAATTCCTCGCAGCCTATAATCATACTAGCTTTCTTAACCTTCCAGACCTGAATACAGCAGGGCGAGCTATTTGTTGGCATAATTAAATGAGAGGACGGTGCCCAGCAGACGGAGTCGTAGAAGACAGATAAAGAGTCCTTCAACCTAGTAGCATCCATAACGAGACCACAACAAACACTCGCTAATTATCAATATTGTGACTTTCTTTTTAGACAACAAACTTACATCGTCTCAACAAAACAAATGTATTTAAGTTACACGCTCACAAACAAAAGAAATAACTACTTACTACTTACAACTAAATACTTGGAGAAAATTCTCTGATAGACAAAATATAACAAAAAAACAGAAAATTAAAGATCGTTAAATTTATTTCAACTCCGCCTTTAACTTTATGAACATATTCATCGAAAGTCAGTGTGTAATGAAATGAAAAAAATGAATGGACCGAGGTGCTGAAACATCGTTTATCCTTAGAAAAATTTCTAACTTCTGGTAAAAAGGAACGATGTATTCTTTATATTTTCTGGCCAAAAATGTATAACCACGTCTCTGCCTTTCAAAGAGTTGGCTCCTAATCCGACTTTGCGGGAATACCCGAGGCCTTTGTCGCCATTTGAATGTCCTATACAATCCAAAATCGCCACCATATCTATGTGATTGATTCCGTTTTGTCCATTTCCACGATGCAATTTCCCGATCGCATCTAAAAGTTTTCACCCTTCAGCATTAAGTTCTATTCTCACTTTTTCACAGTTCATGCAGTTACTTTATGGAATTCTCTTCCCATTGTAATTCGTGAAGCTCAAACAGTGTCAGTGTTCAAAAAGGCGAGTTAAAGAGCACTTACCTTTCTTTGTTGTCCCAGTGGTTTTACGCACGACTTGTACATATTATACATGTGTACAAATTCAAATTCAAATTCAAATTCATTTATTTGCCAGAATGTATGTGTACAATATAGTATGATCTTAAATTATGCATAATGGCCCATTTACATTCTACCATTTTATATGGTGTGCAAATATTTAATTAGTATACATACAAAAAAAAAATTACAAGTGGGAATTCAATTAAAATGTCACATTGTTTAATGGTTGTTGTTAAGTGTTATGTCCATACTTTCATTTTGTTTGTAATTAATCAATTATTGGATATATATCAATATTACTGACTTCGGATTTATTTTCCACTAAAAGACATAAATTCGTTTAGATCGTAAAAACATTTTTCTTTTAACCTTTGTATTAACTTTTTTTTAAACGTAGTTAAAGGTAACTCTTTAAAGTCGTTGGGTATTTTGTTATACACTTTTATAGCATTTACGTAAGAGTTTCTTTCATACAATTTGAGCTTGCATTGAGGTAAGTATAATTTATGTTTATTTCTAGGAGCTATATTTCGTTCAGTTACATCTATTTGCCTTTCAAAGTGTTCAGGATTCTGTTTTACAAATATGCATATTTCTTTAATGTACAAGCATGTTAATGTTAAGATATTGTACTTTTTAAACAAGGGCTTACAACTATCCGTATACCCTGCTCCATAGATTGCACGCACACATTTTTTTTTTGTATTCTAAATACTTTTATTATATCTAATGAATTGCCCCATAATAAAAGACCATATGATAGTACTGACGAAACATATCCGTGATATGCACATAGAGCAGCATCAGTTGATACCGTGACTCGTAATCTCTTTATTTCGTAGACAAATCTGTCGAGTTTGTCACAAACGTAATCGACATGTGTTTTCCAGTCGCAATTTTGATCCAACATTATACCCAGAAATTTGGTACTTGCTACATGTATTTTACCGTATACTTGGCAGTGTAAGAATATCCACTATCCCATATCATCTCTTGGTTTTTGTAAGAGGCAACAGAGGGAAACCAAACAGGAGGTTGGTAGCTGCGTCAGCGAGTGATTTTTAATATTCCATGTTTTGTTTATTCCTTCATTGTCATTCAATTCTGAGCTACGTTTATAATTTCAAGACTATCTCATCGGAAAGAGCTCCAAACTGCAATTGCAAGATTCCTGACCTGAAACAACAGATAGACAGTCAGAGAAACAAGAAAGTGACTTAATAAGAACTTAGTAATAAAAAACAGCGGTTTCCAACCCGCTAGCCAAGTGTGGAGACCATGGCAAATACTACCCTGTAAGGCAATCTCCTATGGGGAGGCCTATGTGAAATTTAATGATGTAAAGGTAACGGTAACAGTATGTATGTGTAATAATTATTTGTATTTTATATTCTGTATATCCTTAAAATAACGATAAAGAACTTGTAATAAAAAACTATCTGGAGATCAATATCTGTAAGGAATCTCCTATGGGGAGGTTTTATTTAATGTAAATAACAAAGTATGTATTGGAAATTATTTTTAAAATAACGATAATTCTTATCTTCTTAATCTTATTGTCTCATCTTCTTAAAAATCTTATTTTGCTTAAAATGTGTACTAATAATGTAAAATTTTACACGATTTTTTACTCGACCTGTATGTATTAAAATAATATCATCCAGACCGAATTACTGTCACGGCGGAAAGTCTCTGTCACTTTTGCTACCTGCGTGAAATAATTACCTAAAGTCACGAGTCACCGACGGTGTAACACGCAGTCGGAGCTAGCGCGTTGTAGGCGTTTGATGAATTTTAACGCTCTTTACGTAAATAGTTTTTTGTAAAAACTTATTGTAATTTTTGTTAAGTAAACACTTGATGAAGAAGCCACTTATCATCAATTGGATTATAAGTACGTTTGTCACTTCAGTTTAATAAAAAAAAAGGTTTGATTGATCTTGAATATTGTCTAATTATTTTTTTTAAATATAGGATAGGGTGACAAACGAGCACACAGTCCACCTGATGGTAAGTGGTTGTCTATTTCTAAACAGAATATTTAATTATATTATAATGTAGTTAAAAAAATTATGTGATTTAACAATAATATATGTGTATCCTATCCTATCTACTTGATACCTACCAATCTATTTGATAAATTATAATGGCAAAACTTCAAACCTACTATAATTGTTGCATGTTAGTGAGCAATAGTACTTATCAAAAATATGCTCATTCGATCAGTCAGAATAGGTACCTTACCTATTTTACTTGCCATTTCGCAACGTATTAATTAATATAATTAATATAATAATTAAATGGGGGTCCTCCCAGCGGGCAGCTATACTTACACTAGTGATGCGCACGGTTGTCGGCGCTGACTGGATCATTGCGTTGTAACTGAGGCCGCAAGGTGCTCAGTCAGATTTCACTGTACTGTATGATACTTACTGGTCGGATCATATTCCATTGCTGATCGAGTGCAATATTAACTAATTGAGATCAAAGAATGTGGTAAGCTATTTCTGTAATAATAAAATTGGGGTGTCAGAAATAATAACCAAATAGAAACTTATAACAAATTGTGTCACACTAAATTAAAAGACGTAAATTTTCCACAAGAGTTTATGAATCGTTGTAATGATATATGTATAAATGATAATCACAAATTAATTTTAGATAATATGTACACTAATATAGTTACTATTCTTAGAGAATCAGCTAAGGCCAGTTGTAATAAAAAAAGGAATAGGAAATCTGTTGTGGGGTGGAATAAACACGTTAAAGATGCCCACGGGGAGGCTCGACCTTTCAAACGTGGGTCTTATACGGTAAGCCATCTTTGGATTATTATTATAATAAAATGTGTGAAACAAGACGGAATTTCAAGTCAAAGTTAAAATGGTGGCAAAATCACGCAGATCAATTAAGAATGGATAAGATCGAATCAAGTCATTCGCGAAAGAATTCTGGAAACTTGCGAATAAACTGATTCCCAAGTCGAACCTAATATTCAGGGTCACAACCAGCCTGGAGACATAGCCAATCTATTTAAAGATCATTTTAAAGTAGAGTCACCACGGGGTCCGTCATCGCGAATAATAGATGTGGTGAGGGGCTCTGTCAAAGAAGTTTCTGAAGTAATAAATTCTATGACTAGAGGTAAATCACAAGGGCATGATGGGCTTAGCATTGAACATCTGGTGCATACTGGTGCCCACCTGCCAAAAGTGTTGGATATGTTTCTAAGTTTATGCATAACGCATCAGTATCTTCCGACTGATCTCATGAAGACCATTGTGGTGCCTATCATTAAGAACAGAACGGAAGATATATCGGATTTAAACAATTACAGGCCAATCTCACTAGCCACCATAGTGGCTAAGGTGCTGGACAGTCTGCTTCTTGATAGGATATTGAGAATGCATATTCATTTGCATGATGCTCAATTTGAGTTCAGACCTAGACTATCCAAAGAGAGTGCAATTTTATGTCTTAAGCAGACTATAAGGTTCATGCTCATGGTTTTTAAGTACACTAATGGACAAATCCTGTTCCAATATAATGTGCTAGCGCACAATATTATCTTAAGTACGCACATTCTTTTGGTAGAGACATGGAAGGTAGTGAGGATCTATCAAAAGCTTTTGATCTAGTCTCTTATGACATCTTATGGCGAAAGTTACAGGAAGAGACTGATTTGCCCCAGGAGATTGTCTACGTATTTAAATTTTGGTGTAGTAACCAAATAAACTATGTTCGATGGGGTAGCAGCTTTTCTGAGGGGTATGGGCTGGAATGCGGTGTGAGACAAGGTGGTGGGTTGATTTTGCCTACGCTTTTCAACTTATACATAAACCAGTTGATTGTGGAGCTCAGCAGCACTAAGGTCGGTTGTTCTATAGACGGAGTTTGCATAAATAACATAAGCTATGCAGATGACATGGTGCTGCTGAGCCCCACGATAGGTGCACTAAAAAGCTGCTAGGGATCTCTGAATCTTACGCAAAGAACCAACGGCTCAAGTACAATTTAACGAAGCTCATGTGGTTTTTAATTCAGGCACTAAAAAGCAGCTCACCATGCCTACTGTTAAGCTCTGTATTAGTCCTTTGAACAGAGTCTTCAAATTTAAGTAACTAGGCCACTGGGTTACAGAGGACTTAAAGGATGACTTGGATATTGAAAGAGAACGCAGAGCGTTGGCTGTTCGCTATAATATGCTGGCCCGCAGGTTTGCACGATGTACTAAAGAAGTTAAAGTAACGCTTTTTAAAGCGTATTGTCACGCGTACACGTGCAACTTGTGGGTTAAATACACGCACCTGATATACAATGTCCTGCGTGTACAATACAATAATGTGGTCAGGCTGATGTTGGATTGCCGCGTTATTGTAGTTCCTCTGCCATGTTCGCTGAGGGAACGTACATCTACCAATAGCATCCTGAATACACTTGCTGATAGGCGGGATTCTGCCATTATGAAGCACTGGTTGAGTCTACATATAAAATTCAATAAATAAGATAGTTGTAATATAAGAGCGATGATTAATTTGTTAAGTTAAAAAAAGTTAAATACTAACATTAGTTTCAAGTATATATTATTGTTATACTAACATCTTCATGGACAAAGTCTGAATAAATATTATTATTATTATGTGGGGTATCTATATAGTTTTCTCATCTGGTTGGGATGTATAAATATATAATTATAAATGAAAATGAAAAGATAAATATACATAAATATCAATAAAATAAAATAAATACAAAAGTACATAAATAAATAAAAGCCCAACCAGATGGAAGCCCTCGGCAGGGGAGACCAAACGGCCAAGGGTTAGGGGGAAAGGGAAAGAAACCAGCGGACGATGCGAGCAGTATCAAGGAGCACCGCCTTCTGCATTTGAGCCCGGAGCGGTCCGTCACGGAGTCCCAGTCGCCTCAGATGATCAGAGAGGCTAACTGGGATTAGCCCATTCGCAGAGACGACTATAGGAATAATTTCGGTCGGCATACCACCCCACATGTCGGTCACCTCGTGAGCCAGGTCCAGATACTTTGATTGCTTATCTGTTTCGGCTTTCACGAGGTTCTCGTCATACGGGATGGTAATATCGACCAAAAATATCCTTGACTGTGCCCGGTCCATCAGCACAATATCAGGCTTATTCGCAAGAATAGTCCTGTCTGTGATGATGGCCCGGTCCCAGTAGAGCCTGGCGCGGTCATTTTCGAGCACGGCTTCCGGCAAGTACTTGTAATACGACAATTTCCGGTCCACGAGACCGTATTTCAGAGCGAGCTCCTGGTGTAGAATTCTGGCTACTAGGTTGTGCCTGTGCAAGTACTCAGAGTTAGAAAGCGCCGAACAACCGGAGATGACATGCCTAAGTGACTCACCGGGATGGCGACAAGCTCGACAGACGTCGACGGTGCCATCCTTTAGGATGTATCTCCGATAGTTGTTGGTCTTAATAACCTGATCCTGTATTGCACAGACAAAACCCTCGGTTTCCCCCGAAGAGGTCACCGATACGCAGCCAGTTGAGGGAGGCGACTGTATCTACGAAGGGCTCATGTAGAGCCCTGTAGTACCTCCCGTGGAGCTCTTTCTCCTTCCATACGGTCTCCCGGTCGGAAATCCTAAGCACTGCTGGGTCCTGCCATTGCTCGTTGGCTAAGGATAGAGGAGTAAGCCCTTTATCACTAGAAATGACGTCATTATAGAATGGATCATCCGATCTCGCCAGAAAGTAATGACGGAGGCTGCACACTTCACGATTATGCATGGTGATCGCGCTCAGAAAGCCACGCCCACCATGCTTTCGCGGCAAGTACAGCCTCATTACCGACGATCTCGGATGATGCATCCTATGGGACGTCATGGTAGTGTGGACTTTTCTATCCAGGGCGTTAAGTTCAGTCTGACTCCACCTGAGTATGACAGGTATGACCCAACCATTATATGCGTGTGTCTTATTCACACCGGACAAAAAGGCTATTAAGCACTTTGGTCAAGCGTGCATAAAACACGTCGCAAACTGACTGTTTCATACCAGCCTCATCGATACCGATGTTCTGTGACATACCCAGGTATCGGTATGTTTCAGCCTCGGAAAGGGTCCTTAAGTTGACGGGCATAGATAAATCTATGCCCTCAGAGTTAGCAACCCTTCCCCTTTCAACATGGAGGACTTCACACTTATCCGTCCCCAGCTCCATTCCAATGGAATTGGTAAATTCACAAGTGATTTTTAGCAATTCCATAAGATGGGAGCGACTGGAGGCGAATAACTTGAGGTCATCCATATAGAAAAGGTGGGTCACTTTTGTCCCTCCTTTCCGTAGCTGAAATCCTCTCCTAGATCCCTCCAGTAAGGTACTGAGAGGGTTCAGGGAGAGGCAGAACCAGATTGGACTCAGACAATCGCCCTGGAAGATACCCCTTCTTATCCTTATGTGGTTCTCCGCAGCCATCATCCGCTCACCCAGATGACAAAGGATCGTACTCCACTGCCCCATACACTGCTCGAGGAAGTCTCTCACTGTACAGTCTATCTTGTACAGCTCGAGGACTCTCTTTAGCCATGTATGGGGCACCGAGTCGAATGCCTTTCTGTAGTCTATCCAGGCGGCGGAGAAGTTCCGACGGTTGCGTTTCACCACTTTGCCAATGACCGCGTCAATGAGGAGTAGTTCCTTAGTTCCACGACCACCGCCCCGACATCCATTTTGAGCGCGTGACATCACCTGATTTAGCTCCAGGTGACGAGTGATTCTCGCGCTCAAAATGGATGTCAGTGTCTTATATATGGTGGGTAGACACGTAATGAGGCGGTATTTGCTCGGGTCTGTGGTAACCTGGTCTTTAGGAACCAAATGAGTGATCCCAGTAGTGAAGAGGCTAGGGAGCGAATTCTGGTTGAGAGCCTCTTGAAACTGACGGGCGAGCACAGCGTGACACACCATGAACCCCTTCAGCCAGTAGTGATGCAGTCCGTCGAGTCCCGGACTTTTCCAGTTCGGGGCTCTACGGACCGCCTCAGCTACGTCATCCGGCGTTATGATGACGGGATCCATGGGCGTAATACTCGCACACTGACTCGCCACAACTTCCGTCCAAGGGCCCTCGCTGTGGTTTACGGGCTCTGAACAGTATTAGCCTGATCCGGTCCTGGGCCCGCTCCACATACCTCTGGTCGCTCCAATGATTTGCAGAGCCTCTTCTGATCACTCTGGAAGAGACGATTCTGGTTGAACCGCCTTGACCTCTCGGTAAATCGGCGAATCCGCTTCCCCCAAGCAGCAATCTTTTGCTTCAGGTCGTCTATGCGCTCCGTTAGTTTCTGCGTGATATCCGGCTGGGACAAACTGATATTTGTCCCAGCAAACGCCATTCTAACGGTGCGCACAACCCTCGGTCTATTATTACCCGACCTGAAGCTTATCAGTCTGCCGATAAGGGCCCTTGCCTTTGCGATACGGTCCTCAATTCTTTTTCTCCAGGCTGGGATGGCGCTAAAATAATGTCAATTAAGAGTGAACGTGATATTGAAAAATATATAGAAAACAATTTAAATACGGCAACTAGCTAGATGTTGTTGTTGGTCTTACTAGCCTCACGCACACTTAGTGCGAAGTAAACACTGCGAGCTCAATAACATCAAGTAAAAAGGTGATCATTTCGATGCAATTATCACACTGGAATGTCAATATACAAGATTTAAAACAGCGAATTCCTGGGTTCGGAGTATATCTTGCAACAATAAATATTTACACATATTACACATAAATATTCGGTCGATAAGAAAAAACTTTAATGAATTGCAAGTGTTTGTAAAAAAATGCTCTGAGGAGTTAGCATTACTAGTGGTGACAGAGGCAAACATTAACAACAATGAGCTATCACTATACCACATGGAGGGGTACAATCTATTTGCAAACACGAGGGAGACTAAAAGAGGAGGGGGTGTGATTATTTACGCTAAGGAGTATCTTAGTTTCAATTCACACAAAACCCTAACGAGTTCACTGGAAGGACTTTATGGTAAACTCACTGTTGACCACTCTATTCTTAATATAATTGCAGTCTACAGACCACCAAAAACGAATAGGTCGTTATTCGTTGATGAAATGGAGCAGATAATTATGAAGATCCCAGCGAGCGAGGATATTATCATATTAGGTGACGTCAACATAAACCTGTTAGGAGTGAGTGAAAATCAACTGGTGTCAAAATATAAGGACTGCCTATGTGGACTAGGCCTACAGTGCGTAATACCGGTTACGGAGGTGACGCGAGAGGCTATCGTAGCGGGTGTAAGAGAAGCGTCGTGTATCGATCATGTTTGGGTGCGACCAAGACAGCTGCGGGACTGCTACTCGTTCATCATTGAGTGCTCCATGTCGGATCATCATGTGGTGAGAATCTCGGTGCCGTGTAAACATGTGACGCAACACTGCACCGACAGCGCGGACTCGGACACTCGGTTTGTAATTAATAATAGCCTAGTAGCTAAGCAGATCACTAAGTATGATTGGTCTCAACTGTTGTTCATTGATTGTCCGTTAAAGTTGTATTGTAAGCTGCAAAATGCTTTCAATGATATTTATGAAAATAGTAAGACTGTAATGCCAAATATTAAAAAACGGGACACACAACCGTGGATAAGCAGAGATTTAAATAAAATGATAGTGCGTAGGGATAAGTTATTTAGGGATTGGAAAGAAACACCAAACAATAATACGAAAAGACTCGAATATACACGTTTTAGAAATAAGGTAAATAAATTAATATTTAAAGCAAAAATTAGGTTTCGGCAGGAAGAAATCAAGAAATGTAATGGAGACCCAAAAAAATTCTGGGACAAAATTAATAGCTGGACAGGTAGGAAGAAAGCAAATATGGATGATATAGTTAAAAGATATTTTGGAGATAAAAACACAATGTACAATATATGTAGTCAATTTGCAGATACATTTACGAACGAAATTATTGCTATTAAACATAATTGTAGTATTAAATTATTAGATAGAAGTAAATATGTTAAAGAAAGTGATGTAACGTTTCGCTTTAAACCAGCTACCAGTGACACAGTGAGTAAAATTATCGATCAGCTGAGCTGTAGTAAGGCGCCAGGCACTGACTGCATTCGAGTTATGGACCTAAAAATAATCAAGGATAGAATCTCGCCGGTCTTATCACACTTTGTCAACCTGTGTTTATCGAAAGGGGAATATCCTAGCACACTCAAAAAAGCTTTAATCAGGCCCATCTACAAGCAGGGAGCGCACTCAGAGTATGCTAACTATAGACCGATTGCTATCTTATCGGTCATTAATAAAATAGTTGAGAAGATGGTAGTCGGCCAGGTCAGCGAATTCCTGGAGCAAAATAGCATATTAGCGGATGCACAGCACGGTTTTAGGCATGGTCGTAGCACCACAACAGCACTATCACAGTTTTCCGAAGATATAAACAGTAGTCTGCACCAGGGCCATCAGGTCCTGGCGCTGTTCATAGACTTTAAAAAAGCCTTCGATACCTTGGATCATGAGATGCTGTTATAGGCCATGGATGAGTGTGGAATCAGGGGTCCAAAAAATAGGTGGTTTCGGAGTTATCTGAGTGACAGAACATTACAAACCTGCATTTCTGGTGTTGCTGGTATGGAAGCAGCGGTACAGCTTGGTGTTCCAACTGGTTCAGTCTATGGTCCCGTTGGCTACGTTATGCATGTCAATAGCGTCAGTAATGTGGTTAAAAAATCTCGAGTATATATGTACGCGGATGACATATGCCTTATATATTCCTCTAAGAATATACAAGAGGTCAGGGCTGTGCTGCAGGGTGACTTCGATAATGTTACTCGTTGGGCTCATGACAATGGTATCATACTTAACCTTAATAAGACGAAAGTGATGCATCTGTACTCACCGTACAACTTAGTGGCAAAAAATGTCAAGAGCGTGGATATAGGTATTGTGGGCCACACATATGAATGTATGCACGATAAAAATTTAAATTGTATTTGTCAAAAGCTGGAGTATGTAAGTAGATTTAAGTATCTGGGTCTGTGGGTGGACTATAATATGAATTGGAAAACACAGGTTGACGCAGTGTGTACAAAGCTCAGGGCAGTGTTAAGTAAGTTTCATATCCTGAATGCAGCGTTGAATAAGAAATCGTTGCGTGTCATTTATTTTGCTGTCGCCGAGTCATTACTAACATATGGATTAAATACGTATGGCCGTACATTTAAAACCTATCTTAACAGTATAAAATCGTTGCAAATCCGTTTTTTAAAATACCTTGTCAAACCACAAACAAAAATTGCATGTAAAGACAATTATGAAAAACTTTTTGTTGCATGTAAAATGCTTCCTGTACATGAGAAGGTCAAGTACCTGCTGGTTCTTGAACAGTTCTATAACGACCAATTTAAAGAACAAGTGCAAAATAGGTATAATACTAGAAGCGTTAGAGAGCGTAAACTCGTGCGACCACCAGTAAAAAACTACTATGGGAAAAGAACCAACAAATATTTGACCCCCACACTTTTTAATGACCTCGATTGGCTGAGACAGGATAATACTAGAATAAGTAAACAAACATTAAAAAATAAATTGAAATCTGTTTTCCTTAACGAAGTTGTTGAGAGATGTGAAAAAGTTAGTAAATCCTAATATTAGTAGTAGTTTCTATAGGCCAAATGTTAGTAATTAGTAATTCTTAATAAAAGCAGTAGTTTTTGTTTTATATAATAGGCTAAATTTTAGTAAATATTTCTTAATAATAGTTTAATACCGGTTTAAAAAAAATTAAAACTTGCTTTATTTACACTTTTATTTTCATTAGTTTATAATTACGTATTTGAATCAAATGTATTAAGACAAGCGCTAATCCCACCGACAAACTGTTACGCAGTTTGGTGGGTGTGAACAATGTATAAAAGTTTTGGTCCACAATAAATGATTTATTATTATTATTATTATTATTATTACTTTGTTTAGTAGCACGTCCAGCCAGGGGAAGTTTGGCGCCAATAATACGGCAAGCTGCCACTGCGGCGCCAAAAAAGAACTGAGTCCGTCTCGCAAAGGTCCCGGCTGGCTTTCAAATAGGTTACCAGCATAGGGTTAAGAGCCCTCACGACAGCCCGATTTCGCTTGCTTAGGGGTATGTGGGGAAGTCGCGGTCGATTTTCGAGAGGCATGGTGCGCGTTTCCAAAATCGCATCTTCCAGTATACTCCTCATTTGCTCTAGTTCGTGGGAGACCATTTCATCATCGTCTGAATTAACCACAGCTGGAAGATCCACGGCGGCTTCTACGCGTGGCAGCTGGTCTGTCGCCTGAGGAGCCGCATCCCCAGCCGTAGCCAATTCATTCGATGAGGGAATGGCCTCACGTCGTAGTCGTTCGAGCTCGGCATCATCAAATATACCATAATATATTTTCGAGCGCATGATGTACCGAACTCGGTCTGCCAGGTTTTGTTCCGTGACGGGAATAGACGGCTCCAGCTCAGCAAAAAAGCAGTGCATCTGAGCCCGATACGCTATCCCCTTAGTTTCTTCCCCTTTCGCCCTATAGTACGCCCGCAATGCGTTTGCGTTCATATCTCTTGTCCAACGCATGCGGCGCACTCCACCAGCGGCGGATGCCGCTTGCCGAGTCCGAGAGGACCCTGCCGACATCAATTATTATTATTGTTAATTAATTAATTTATACTCTGTATTGCACACAACATATTACAATAACACACTAAATTTAATGTATAAATTTATGTACAATTAGGTGGCCTTATCGTCCAGGCAAACCTTGGTAACGCAGTACTACATATTATTTATTCTATGCCTTGGTGAAGAAGATCCGTAAATAGAAGTGTGTATAAATAATAGATAAACGAGCATATATAAAGACATATTATAAGCTAAAAAAGAACCTACTTACATGTGTTTTTATTAACTTGCAATTTCACTATATTATTTTTCTGTGCGGATATTATTGCCTATTCCTATATTCCACTTAATTAAATGTGGAATCAAATCACCTTAGAAGATTAGCGTGAAATTGGAGAGGTTAGTGATTTTTATTCATACCTATATTGTATACAAATTGTTCTTGAATATTGAGTTGTTTTTACTCTTTTTTGACAGCCCTATGTAACCACGAAAAAACAGCCGTGATGTAGGAAGGGAAAAAGATGCAAAGTATTACGGACACTCGCTCGCAGCCATAAAGGTTTATTTAGCTTGCGTGCGTAATTTATCTTATTAATAATAATTATATAGGCTATTAAACGTCAGCAAGCAGTCAACATCAAAAGAGTGTAACTTCTGTACGTAGTACTATTATTTATTCTGTGACGAAGGCTAGTCATCGGCGCAGAAAAGGCTTACGTATAGTGCACGAGTGTATGCACAAGCGCTCTCTATCCCCAAATTCTCATTGTCCGATGGCACGGCAATCCGACACGATCGGACCAACTGACTTTATGTGATTTCAGAGGAAAGCGCGAGGTTAAACCACCGCCATCTTCCTGACTCTTCTTGTTACTAAGGATTTCCTGGAAAGAAATTGAAAAATTAAGTGATAATAACCAGTATGTGTGTTTGTTTTTCTGTATGAATGTAATTGAATTTCGTAAATCAGTTTGTACCCACTTCTTAGGTTAAATAATCTGTAATTTTACAGACGATGATTAAGAACATATGACAATACATTATGATCATGACTATGACCGAGTGTTCTTACTAGAATCATCACAGCTCATGATCATTACGTGTAAATAAATTATTTTTGCTCAGGAGTTAATTGGATTAATTGCTTACACAATACGCAAGCAACCCAGGTTCGATCCACACCAATTATTTTTTGTAATTATTTTCGGCTCCGTGGCGCAATGGCTTAACAATGAGTTGCAACGTCAAGGGCCACATGTTCGAATCCCACACGGAACAGTGTGCTTTGGTTAATCATCCTGTACAGACACACGCTTGACTAACACTACCAAATTATCCAAAGGAGATGGCCAAAAAGTGTATGAACCTGTGCCCCAGACTGTATAGAGATGAAATCTATGTCATTTGAAAGTACAGATCTCCCATATAAACAATTATAAAATTACATGTAGCTACACAGTAGTGGGCAAAAGTTATGAAGATTTAAAAAAGTTGATTTTTATCATTATTAAACAATGTAAATATTAATAAAGTTCCAATTCATGAGTGTTATGTAGGTTGATATTGGTTTAGCTATAAAAAACAAGGACAGAAGTTTTTTTTCAGTCTTTGAAATAATTATTTGTAATTAGTTTTTGTAACATAACTATTATTGATCGAAGTATATTAGACAGAAAATAATTAAACTTACGTATTAAACCGTTTATAATTAGTGAAACACTTGCGTGGGCCTGCGGAATTTATTAAATAAAATTAAAATTATGTACGTTGATGTTTTTATGTAAACACAAATACGAAGGAAAAGCGTACATATAAAATATACCAAAAACGGCGCGTAAGTCCGTAGACGTGTATCATATCAAGTCTGATATTGACACTGACTGTTTTGATGCTTGACGGACGGATTCAGTGTTGCATGTAATAAAGTAAAATAAGCCTACCTTATAATGTAACACTACATGTTTAATCTGTTGCTGTATTAAACAAATAAATAAAATCCTATCCTTTAGTGTATTTTGGTTATTTTTATGTATTGGTTCATTAATTGAAGGTTTGTTTTTATACATAAGGTGTCGTAAATAAAGTAGTTTTATAAGTTTAGCAATTTTTTCCCTACTCTAATCTTTTAAGTAGTATATGGCCACATTAAAGGTGCTATAGAGTGACTTTAAAGAGAAGAAATCACTTTAAATATGTTTAAACTTGATTATTTTTCAACAGCTGCTATGAAATGTTAATAGTTATTCAAAATTATTTTTTTATTTTATTTAAGTTAATAGCAACAGTTTTATTTTTGTACAGCTTGGGGCACATTTTATCCATCTCATTTACTTTGAAAATCTGTCGTCGATTCGCGCAAATTATAGTGACACCTTGAGTTTTATGGTTGTGCGCCGAAATCGTACAATGAAAACCACGTAGAGCCAAGCTGCAGCTATATTGTAGTTTAGTATATTGTAGGGCCGACCGGGGCAGGACCACGCTCTTACAGAATACCAGTATAAAATAGCAGCATTGAGCTGCTGTGTTTCGTATTGTGGTTTAAATATAGAAGAGGAGGCGATATGAGGCATTCCATCTCACCCCTGAGGTGACAATGTAACTGATATTGATTCAGATCAGTTGAAATTTGAATAGTTTCGTATCAAATACTTTATAAATTATACAATCACTTCACCACGCCGTAAGAATGTGCGTACTTAAGATAATATTGTGCGCTAGCACATTATATTGAAACAGGATTTGTACACTAGTTTACTTAAAAAGCCAGTATGTTTGGACGACGCTGTTACTAACATGGATTTGGCGATTACATCCTCGACGATCACCATTTTGAGCTTTGTATCAATTTTTTTTCATAAAACGGTGTCTCATTTGCCATACAAGGAGGAAGTAAGGTTGGCATCTCTATATCCCTACATAATATTGGTATTCTCAGAAACTGACACAATCCGCATTCCGTAATATTTTTCACAAGGCACAATATTCAAATCGAAAAATCATCATCATCATCATCATTACAGCCCTTTACAAGGCCACTGCTGAACATAGGCCTCCCCCAAGGTATGCCACAAAGCACGGTCCTGAGCCACCTGCATCCATCGACTTCCTGCATGTCTTACCAGGTCATAACTCCATATAGTGGGAGGACGCCTTACACTTCGTCTACCGGTACGAGGCTGCCACTCGAGAACCTTTTATCCCCAACGGTTGTCGGTTCTTCGAGCTATATGGCCGGCCCATTGCCTCTTCAGCTTACTAATCTGTTGGGATATGTCGGTCACTCTGGTTCTACTGCGGATGTCCTCATTTCTAAGTTTATCACGCAGAGAAACCCCGAGCATAGCACTCTCCATAGCTTGCTGAGCGACTTTGAGCGTCCTCATACGGCCAGCAGTGAAGGACCACGTCTCAGTTCCATATGTCATCACTGGCAACACGCACTGGTTGTACAACTTAGTTTTCAGGTTTTGATGTGTCGTAATTTCCCGAACGTTGCCGAGCCGAGTTGAATCCGTCGATTGACCTCTCGGTCGCAATTGGACTTACCTAGCCGGACTATTTGTCCCAGGTAAAGGTACTCGTCAACAACTTCGAGCATAGTGCTCCCAACAACTACCGGCATAGGTGTGACATGGACATTAAACATGATCTTTGTTTTGTCCATGTTCATCTTAAGAGCTATCCGTTGGGAGGCACTATTGAGGTTATTGATCATAGTGCTTAAGTCCTCCAGCGATTCTGCCATAAGGACTATATCGTCGGCAAATTGAAGGTGAGTGATGTAGTCGCCACTGATGTTAATACCGTATCCTTTCCAGTCCAGTAGCTTGAAAACGTCTTCCAATGCAGCTGTGAAGAGTTTCGGGGAAATAACGTCACCCTTTCTTACACCTCTCTGCATTTGGATAGGTTTCGTACTCTGGTTCTGTACTCGGGTAGCCATCGTAGCCCTACTGTACAAACACTTCAGCACTTCGATTTACCGACAGTCAACTTGGCACCGCTGAAGAGACTGTAGCACCGCCCAAATTTCGACGGAATCAAAGGCTTTCTCGTAGTCCATATACACCAGGCAAAGTGGCAAATTGTACTCTTCGCACTTCTGTACAATTTGCCGAAGGGTATGTATGTATTCTATGGTACTAAAGCCTTTTCGGAAGCCGGCTTGTTCGGGAGGCCGGAAGTCGTCGAGTCTGCGTGCGAGACGATTCGTAATGACTCTCGAAAACAGCACGTAGACGCGGCCCAAAAGGGATATCGGTCTGTAGTTCTTCAAGAGGGCGTTGTCACCTTTCTTGAAGAACAAGACCACTGCACTTCTGCTCCAAGCCTCCGGAGTAGTGCCACCATGGAGGACGGAATTAAAGAGCCTCTGAAGGACTTCAAGTACCGGTTTTTCACCCGCTTTTAGAAGCTCCACTGTAATTCCATCCCTCGCCCGGGCACTTGTCGTTTTTAAGGTGCTGGAGAGCCATTCTAATCTTGCTCACACTGACGTCCGGGATATCATCGGAATAGTGTCGGATAAGACCCGCTCTTGGATCGTTACTCACACTTGCGTGTGGCTCCAACGATGATGTGTACAGCTGCCCATAGAACCTCTCAATCTCACTCAGAATCTCAGGTGTCCCGGAAACGATGCTGCCACACTCAGTCTTCAGCTTTGACAGTTGGCTCTTACTGGCAGACAGATCTCTGGCAAAGACTTTGGAGCCCTGGTTCCGCTCAATCTCTTCTTCAATACGAGCAGTATTAAATTTGTGTAGGTCTCGCCGCATGCATTTGGAGATTTGTCTGTTCAGTTGCCTGTATGCTGCCAAATCTGTTGAAGATTGCAGCCTCATATCCCGTCTAACAGCCATGAGATTAAGAGTATGATCGGAGAGTTTTTGTGTTCTTCTGCGGCTGGTCTTGCAGAACTTAGCTCCGACCGCATGAACAGTTTCCACGAGCTTGTCATTCATATCGTCCACTGCATTGCAATCTTCTAGGCACTGAAAGCGGTTACGTAACTCGAGCTGAAAGGTTTCGGGATTCTGGATTAGAGCACGAGGGGGACGGAGCGGTGACTTCATTAGACGAGACCTCTCCAACTTAACGTTTAGGTTCAGTGTGCCTCTAACCATTCGGTGATCGCTGCCAGTTTTCACCCTTGCGATCACTGAGACATCACTGAACAGTTGGCGTCTGGTCGTCATAATGAAGTCAATCACATTTTTTGTCGAACCGTCGGGGCTCGACCAGGTCCACTTCCTGTGGGGCGGCTTCTGGAAGAAAGAGTTCATCATAAAGAGTCCCTCTTTCTCCATGAAGTCGGCCAGCTGCTGGCCCCTACGGTTCCGTTGTCCTACTCCAAATTTCCCTAACTTCAGCTCACCGCTTTCTCTTGTTCCTAGTTTTGCGTTGAAGTCTCCCATCAACACCGTGTAGTGGGTTTTTGAGGAATGCATGGCTCTAGAAATATCCTCATACATTTTCTCCACCTCCTCATCGGGATGTGCCGAGGTTGGTGCGTAAACCTGTATGACCTTCAGCGAATACCGTTTGGTGATTCTGAGTATTAGGTGCACGACCCTCGTCGACACACTCCCAATCTTTACAACTTTGTTGACGAGAGACTTGTAGATGATAAATCCGACACCTCCTTGGGACAGATGGTCGCCCTCCCGGTGATATAACAAGTTGCCGAACTCGAGGATTACCGTGTCCTCCCCCTCTCTTCGGACCTTGGATAACCCAATAGTACCGTTAAAGTTTAAGATCAATTCAATTTCGCACGTCTACTGAGTATTGAATTGATCATTGTTTAAAAGTGAATTCAATATTTAACGTTGATTTTCGTTCAGATTTATGAAATTTTCTTCTTGTTTAATTCAAATAGAACAAGTCTATACATTTCTTGACTTTGTTAGTTCTTTTAATTAATAATTTTATATTCCTCTTCAACCGACTGTTAGCATTTTTAGCTATCGAACTCGCACCCTTTTCTGAGAGCTATATGGCCGGCGCACAAGCCTCTTAACCTAATAACTTACTTGAAACGGTTTACGAAAACGATGCTTATATAAGTTTAGTATTTACATAATACTAATATACAAGAGCCGTGGTAGTTTAGATGGTTAACGCTCGCTGAAAATATAACTTAACACGAGTAACCCGGGTTCGATCCCCGCCGGCACCAATGAAATTGTTAATTGCAATTTTAAATACTGATTTACCACGTACACGGCGGTGAAGGAAAACTTCGTGAGGAAACCTGCATGTCTGAGAAATAAGAAAAAAATAATTTCGAAGACGCGTGACTCTCAGAAATAAGGGGAAGCCTGTGCCCAGCAGTGGGACGTATAGGGGCTGTAACTTTACTTTTTTAACTTTACAAAATTATAATATTTAGGTTTTGTTTGTTTGTGCTTAATGCGCTGCCATGCCGTTCATCAGATTGCGGAAAATTTTTTCAACTTATTGTTTGCACTTACGCGAAGGTTATCGGCACATAGTACAATTAACTTACAGTGGCACGCGTATCATACCGAGAAATTCATTTGAAATTTCTAGATCATGTAAACACTATTTCTTAACTTTTGTCACATTGATATCTCAATACATACACATTAATTTCAGACTGCAGTTTATAGTCTGGTGTTGGGGCTAGAAATCCATTACCATATTTAAAGCTTTGTCGTAAAAAGAATCGTTAAACAAACCTTATCGATTTCAATTGATGCCAGTATAGTCATCTAATTTACTCAAAAACAGTTCGACTGTCAAAGGCGCAAGACATTAGACACTAAATGTGGATAATACTAAATTCTTAGCTTTCGATGGAGGCCAACAATTTGATTATTACTGTTATTCGAGTGATCAAGTTCTTTTATTCGTAGAAAATAACATATACGCTCAACACCATAAAAACAGTTGCAAATTATAATAAAAAAATTACAAATATACTACTTACAGTTAACTTTTTTTAAAGTTTTTTACATGATAAAGCTGCTACGCTGTAGCTGCATCATCTATTTTCTGGGATGTTAGTGCTGTTAGCCTATACTGCTCTTACAGCTTCATCTGACTCAAGGACCATTTAGGCCGCGAGCTGACTAATAAGGGAAAGGCAACGGTGATGACGATGATGAAGATGATGATAATTCATGATTTGGTATTGTTACCAACCATCATGTCGCCTCCGTGGTGGTTTTTGGAACTATCTAACCAAGTGGGGAAGTTCGTGCTCCCGCCTTTGACTGTTCGTGTCGGTCGATGTTCTGGGCGGTGAGAAACGCGCAGGTACGCGGGTGTACGGTGAATACGCGATGTGTGCTGGGACGCGTCGTGTCTGCCTACAGGTACGACGCGCCCCATCCGCTATTCTACTTGTGCTTGTCCCATTTGGTGTGGGTGTAGTTTCAATGTTTGTTGTGTCTGTTACGTTTGGGTCAACGGGATCGAGTGAGCGTGGTGGTCCTATGAGTACGTTGCGCAGTCTATGGAGTCCGCAAGACGTTTGGTATTGAGACGTAGTTGGTTGCGTTTGTCACTGGCTGAGTTAGGTGAGTGTAGCTTCATTTTCAATGCATCATGAATGACTTTCTTAAAATAGTTTTTTTTAAAGAAGCATTCTAATTAAGTTATCCGAGGTGACAACGCATTTGCTTTAGATTCTTAAGCGAGGATATATGTATGTATGAGGTATCTACGTACAATTAAGTAGCCTGAGTACTAGCTTTTAACTCACTCACGCACATGAACACACACGGACACACACACACACACACACACACACACACACACACACAAAGGCACGCAAGCTCACCAAAATAAATGATGTTTAAGTAATGCACGTTAACTTCATTAACTAGCGATCGGGTCCCGGTATCGTCTGGGTAAGATTCATGAATGTGGCGATATTTGTATTTAAAATAAAAAATAACCATAAACTTTTTTAAATTTTTCGTTTTTTCAAAAAGTAAGTTTTCAAGATGAAATATAGTCTAGATTACACATGGCAATGTTATCTATTAGTTTGTAAAGTTTCATAAAAAAAGTAGTTTAACCGTTCCGAAGAAGGAGGAGGTTATTCATGTTTAAATGACGATAGAAATAACCCCCTCAGCAATAACAGCGTCAATAGAGCAATTTGATTCGTATAACAAACACATTATTTTTATGTTTATATTATAAGATCTTTGAATTTTAAAGTAATAGAAAAACTGTTTAAGATTATAAGCTATTTAATTACATTCTAAAGAGTTCTCCAGCAGTAGCGCCGCGTGCGTTTGACTGTTGAGATTACAGCTCTTCCGAGAAGTGGTCAACGCTGTCACACTTATTATTTTATTTGTTTTATAGCCGCTTTCGATATTTCTCCGTTAATTGCTTTATTTTATATTTTTATTTTTCTCTGTTATCAATTGCTGCTAGTAACACCATAGTTGATAGTTACATTTTTAAAATCTCCGTTTAATATTTCAGTAATGCTAAAATATTCAAATTAGTAAGATATACGACCTTATATCTAACTAATTTGAATATTTTACATATTAATAAAGGCCAAAAAGTGTATTTACCGTAGGTAGTATACATAAATACTGAATATATTTAGTTTTCTTTGCCATATCAAATTATTCCATAATAATTTATTACAGCAATCACTGACTGAATTATATGTCTTCAATTAAGAATCAAATGCAAAACAGTTGTAACCCATGAAGACTGCGATGTGTAAAAAGGGTATCCGGTTTTCTAGACTCACAATACGAAGCACAACAGTATTATGCTGTTATTTTACGCTGCTATTATGTGAAAGCGTGGTTCTTCCCCGGTCGAGTCTCGACCTATTCTGTAACATGTCTCTCCCACTCTGTAAAAATAATTATAGGACATAACTTCTATTACGACAGTATTTTGAAAAGAACCAACCTTTTGAATAAAGAGATAAGAATTTCGCACACTTACAAAGAATTTTTCCGAGTATGCAGATCGTAAATAAGTCAAAACTTAATATTTTGCGAACGTACACACCTCATGAATACATTCGCTTAATGCGCGTTGTTGGATAAAAATTGAAATTATGCAAGTGAAACAAATGAAGCAAAAGATTATAAATAATATACCTAACATACTTTATTTAACACACGAATCAAATAACACCGTAACTCAAAAAGTGAGGCTTACAAGAGAGCGAAAAGACGATTTTTTTACACCTTGTAATTTGGGCATTTTGTATGACTTTTTTTATAATATTTGATATTTAATAGTAGTATTTTTTATGTTCTGTATAAAGTTTTAGATATTTTTTCCTATTTGCTTTATTTCCAATTTGTTAGCAGATGTAATAAATCTTTAAGAGAGTAATATTGTAAATGCACATACTATACTACTAAACGCGTTTACCTTTTATTTTTGTTGAACCAAAATTAACCTACCTAAGTAAACTTATGCAGCTTTTTGCTTGGATTCTGATTGCGAAAAAATATTGTAAATAAATATACGCTTACAAAAATAAACGTGGTTAAATAAAGTAATATTGTAGCAAAACTTGCGTAAGTTTTAAGCTTTTATGGGAAATATCATATTTTATTTACAGAAAACTATTAATATTTATAATACTAATAAATTTAAAAAAAAACTTTTGGTAAATCCAAATGTGCGTGCGTGCGTGCCTCAAGCACTCATGTTATACGTCAATTTTTTAAAGTATTTTAAATACACACAAACTTTCACAAATAACGTTGCTACTATCATTTCTGACTTATTAATAAAAAAAATCTCATCAACTTTATTTTCTTTTCAAAAAGTTTTTCATCTAGTCATAACCAGTATTTTAATTAAGCATTCACCAAAGTACACCTTCCGGTCACTCCATAGTCTAAGACGTATAAGTATATTTATATGTAAATCCACTTATCCATTACATCAAACAATGAAATTTAATTAGTGGAAAATGTAAGAAAATAACAAATATTAAGAGTACTGATTAGAAATAATACAAAACAATTCATTAATTCAATATGTAAAGTAAAAACCATAATATTATTGTGTGTATAATATAATATATAGTGTGCCGGACAAAAACGTTGCGCATGAATTTTAGTGTCTTAAAAATAATAGTGGTTGGATATGGATATCACTTATTTTGAAATCTTATTACGTACATATTTTTACTATCAAACGCTAATCATGCAACTAATTAGTTAAATTCGTACCTTTACTAAAAATTCATCTTTGACTTGAGGGTTGATTTTATCCGATACGACTTAAAAATGATATTAATTAGTTAAAAATGAACATTATACTAATATATATTGATGTTAATTTCGTTTTTTATATTCATACCCTTATTTCTTATATCACTGCTTAAAAAGAAGATTCAGCATAGGTACTTTACATCATTAAATGATTTTACTTGAAATATCAAATGAAGTTCTAGTTTTTGTGTTTTGAGAAACAACTTACGAAACAATAGAATGACGTAAGTTAGGAAAATGTCAAAACGCCGACTAATCAAGGCGTTGAACGATGATAAAATTAAAGTAATTGGGCATACACGTAAAATTTATTTAAACTGTTTTTATTTAGTTAATGGAGGAACAACGTATAACCTGATATGGTTGCCAAAAGTGTTTTTCCTTCGCATAAAGAATATCTTAACTTCGTAACACTCCTTACAGTATTATTTCACTCTAAATCTTTGCATTAACGGTAAAATGCTGCAAAATTTTAAACGTAACTATAAATACACTATTATTTAAGAAACGATTCCTTCTATTTTAATGAAAAACATGCACTTATAATAATATCGCAGTAAATTACTTTTTTATTATAAACAATATAAAAAATCTAAAAATACAGTTTGATGCGTTTTTTTACTGATCAAGTGGTTATAAAATCACTAACCAACGTGCCAAACCAATGCTGGACATGGGACCTCTCCCGTCGTAGGAAGGATTTTCCATAATTATCTTTTTTATATAAGAGTGGAAAATGAGCATGCGGCTCACCTGATGGTAGGCGATTACCGCAGTTCATGTACAACTGCAACAACCAGAGGAATTGCAGGTGTGTTGCCGACCTTTTAAAAAGAGTAGAGTAGAGTAGACTTAAAGGTCTCTAAACCCTATGGAGTGATTTCTTTGTTGTCATCAAGAACTACACCGTAGACAAATAGATTTTGAACGGTACTATTATATTTAACATATTTTTAACTCCCAACGTTTCGAGTGCTTTGCTGCACTTATGGTCACGGGCGGACATTTTTTTTATTAACTGGCTTTACCTGGATTCTAGCCCTTCTGAGCCTATCATTTATTTCTGAATCTTCATTTTAATATTTTTTCTTCCCAATATGCTGATGCGTCACATTGCAAACCCCTTGGGAGATTTTGACGATAGCTCAATCCAGCGGACAGTTGATGACAACAACCACTCAAGTTCATAACGCGCCCAAGCGATCAAAATAACTTGAGGTTTATATCGACATCAAAGCATCGTTTTCTCTAATAGTTCACACGCACGGACATTTAATTCACTAAACTGCATCACTTTTACGAATCAAAATCCACTTCAAACCATTTTTCAAGCGACAAAACGGCCAAGTTCGCGCCAAAACTCCACGGGCGGACAAATATATTGTATTATATAATAATCTATTGGGGGACTGAGATGTTTGACAGTCCGATGTCAAAGTTAAGCCAGAGTAACACAGAATAAGTTATGTATCACCTTTAAGTCATGCAATGGTATGAGTTTGGATTGACACTCGAAACGTCAGGAGGCAGAAATAAGGTAAATTAAACGCGATAAAATCCGTAAGAGTTTGATTCAATATAGCGTTCGCGGAAATGTAAATAAATTATGACATTAAAAGATTTTTCGAATTTATTAAAAAAGCACAACTGAATTTAGTTTTATAAATTAACTGGATTAAACCGACAAAAATACGCGGCTGTATTTAACTTAAAATTTGAATGAACCGTTCTAACAAGAAACAACTTTATGAAATCTGAATTGAATTAAAACTTGAATAATGAATTAATCTTGACAGCGAACGTTTTCATTTCTTTAAAATAAAAAGCTTGTAGTCGGGTTAACATAAATCGATTTTTAACGGGAATGGACTTTAATGAATACATTCAAAGGAATAATCCGCATTGGGTCAATAAGGCGTTGATTGCTGCCACACGCGTCATTCTTTTTTTTTTGGGTTGAAACATATAATAGCTTTTAACTAAATATATGGCATGAGGCGGACCACGGATTTGTTTCTTCGAGATTGTAATACAAAATATGAAAAAAAAATGCAAAAGCAAATTGAGAAATTGAAATGCGGGCCTAGCCGTGTGGTCGCGGCCTAAGAAAATCCATTATCCCATTCCGTACCATGGGTCCCATAAGAGTCGAAACATGACAACAATGGCAAATACCCGACGCCATGCTCATGAGGTACTTTTAAAAAAGTAATGTTACAGCCTTTATACGTCCCACTCCTGGGCACAGGGTTTTAGGGCAAGGAAGTGTCCGCCGCGCTGCCCCAATGCGTGTTGGCAAACTTCACATGTCTTCGAAATATTTTTTTTCTTATTCCTCAGACATGCAGGTTTCCTCGCGATTTTTTCCTTCACCGCCGAGCACGTAGTAAATCAGCACTTAAAATTGCAATTAACAATTTCATTGGTGCCGACGGGGATCGAGCCCGGATTACTCACGTTCTGATATATTTACAGCGAGCGTTAACCATCTGAGCTATCACTGCACTTTTGATGGGCAGTAATAAATGAGAAAAAAGCACTTCATCCCTTGCCTATTATAATATTGCCTATTATAATTTTTATTCAATATTGATTACATGTAACTCTTATTGATAGTATTTTTTTACTTTACCATTGGTTTGGATAAAGACCTATGTCCTGAGAAGAACCAGTAAGAAAACCACTGGAACTTTCTTTAATATAAGTTATACAATTTGAAAGCAAAGAGCTTGGAAGCAACCAACTCATTCCCAGGGGTTATTGCAAACCATGTGTTCATTTATATAATAAAAACCCTTTTTTAAATAAAATATTTACACTTGGTAATAGGGAGACCATTTATATTTTCTGGGGCTTTATTGTAACAGCGTATTAATTTCCCCATGAATTAATTACTGGCTCTGTGAAGTCGAGAAACTGGTAGTGGTTGTTCATAGTGTTTTCGGAGTGTGTATCACTTTTTAACATTAAAAAATGTGCCTTAAATCATAAATGTTTCTACTTTCTAATCAAACTTTGTCCAATTAATATAAATCAGCCCAAAATGAAATTAAGGAACACATACTGGCTACGGATAACCTTGTAAAGACATGTAAATATAATGAGGAGCGTTTTGACTCCTTAGTAAATCATCAATGTGCGTCAGCGGTCGATACCGGTTTCTTCAGAGTCGGTGTGTCCTGATAATATTATATCACCACCTAAACTCTATGACAGTACCATAACAGAGGAGATTAAAATAAAATATAATTCAAATATTATCAAAAATAATATAATTGTGTAAAGCGATGATATTGGGAAAAAATTTGGCATAATTTTAAATAACACTTTTAAGGGACAAAAAGTTAAAAATTTTTGCATGCCTGGAGCATCACTTTATGACATTCTAAATAAAATTATAATTACTAAATTTTGTCCCAATAGTTCAATAATAGTTTTGGTTGGTAGAAGAGACAGTGTATACAACAAACAGTTATTAAGATATACTGAACAACTTAATAACTTAAATGTAAATAAAATTGTCTTGTTCGCACTGCCTTATATACAGGGATTGCCACAAAAAAATAATTTAAAATACTATTTAAATTTAGAAATGAATAATTTAATTTGTAATAATAATTTGAATTGGATATGTAATGATAATAATGACAAATTTAATTTAATTGACACAAGTAATGTAATTAAGAAGTTTTGGACAGATGATAGGTATTACCTAACTAAAATATAATTTAAGACTGATAGCAAATGTGATATCTTATTATTTACTTTTAACTCAGCCAAGATTTTGGCTACCAAAACTGTTTCTATTGAGCTGCATAATGATTTGACACTTTATTTGGAACCAGTTCCAATTAATTTAAATTAGTGAATGCGACCATAGAGGCAATCTCTAGCAGTTATAATAATAAGAGTTTAATTAATTTAGAATGCAGCCCACAAATAAGTAATAAGAATTGTTTCATCCTGGTGCATCAAAATATACAAGGCAACGGGCAAAGAATTGGGAGTTGAATTGTTTTTAAATAGTAACAACATACATATCCTTTGTATTACTGAACATTGGCTAAAAGTTTATAATTTAATGTTTAATTTTAGAAATCACCAGGTGGCCAGTACCTTCAATAGAGGAAAACGTTTACGTAGTGGCTCCTTAATATTAGCAGACCTATCTTTGCCATATAAAGAACGTAAGGATATTGTGAGCCTCTCTGTTGAGCGAACTGTAGAAATGGCTTGTATCGAGCTCGTGCACGTCATTGTTGGGAGTGTTTACAGACCCCCATGTGCTACTTACGAATATTTTGAAAAGATTGTGGAAGAAGTTTTGCTCAAACTTAGTAAACAGAACAAGACTGTTGTTATATGTGGAGACTTTAACATTAATGTCTTTGAAACTTCTTACATTAGTATTAAGTTTACCTCATTGTTTAAATCGTAAAATTTTGTTAATTTATTCTTAGAGCCGACTTGTATTGCTGGGTGTAGTGTGACCTGTATAGATAACATTTTTGCAGATGTCAAGCCTTTACATAAATTCATCATCCAAAAATAAAGTTCATATCACTGTGGACAGCGGGCCTCATTGTATAACATACACAAAAAAAAAAAACAGAAAAATGAGAAATTTGTGTTTTCTCCAATAAATGAACATCGCTTAAAAAGGTTTATAAGTTATATAGTAAAAGGACTTCCATCTCTTTCTTTAAAAAAAAATGTGCGGATTATTTCTATGGTGCATTATTTAAAACTATTACTTGTGAATTTAATAGAATATTTATTTCTAAAACTTTCTCTTTAAACAGTCGCAAATCATTTAACGAATGGGCGACAGTAGTCATTTATAAAAGTAGGCGAAAGTTATAAAAGCTTTGTAATGAACTCTGATCTTCAACTGAATATTTAAAATAATTTGACTTAATCTGATCATGAAACATGAAACATTTTGATGATGTTCCTTTTTTGACAAAATAATCAATAAATTTATCTCTTATTATCGCCGAATCATTGCTTTAACAAAATGTAAAGGCGTGTTCAAATATTTTTAAATTGCATAGAGTATTGCCAAAAGATATCGTTAATATATTAAAACTATTGATGTTAAGAAAACGACAGACTTATGGGGGATTTCCATTAAAGTTATTGCATCCATTATAGATACAATAGCACCTTATCTAGCCACTATTTTAATACAAGCGTCGAATCCTGTTGTGTGTTTCCTGATTTAATGAAACGTAGTAAAGTTATACCTTTATTAAAATCTGATAGTACATCAGACCTCGCCAATTTTAGACTAATTTCTGTACTACCAACTTTAAGTAAAATTTTTAAAAAAATTATTTTACATCAGATGATAAGTTTAATGAAAATAAATTTCTCCATACAAGTCAATTTGGTTTTACAAGGGTTCGCTCGACAATCGATGCCAGAGTTGAGCTTATAAAACATATTTTTTGTGCATGGGAGAGTTTAAAGGAGGCTTTGGGTATATTTTGTGACCTTTCCAAGGCCTTTGACTGTATTCACCATAAGACATTAATCAAGAAGCTACAGTAGTTATATTACAGTAGTTATTTCATATTATATAAGTAATAGAGTGCAGTACGTTGTTAGCAGTAAGTTCTTTCGGATGGCCCCTACAGATAAGTGGACCTCAGGGCTCGTTATATTCATTCTTGGTCCATTCCTATTGTTAGTGTATATAAATAACTTACCTTCTCTTGGAGGGGATAATCATAATATATTATTATTTGCTAATGATACTTCCTTGATTTTTAAACTTAAACGTCAATCATTTAAATGTGACGAAGTGAATAATGCTATATCGAAATTATTGCATTGGTTTGACGTTAATATTCTACATTTAAACTGTAATAAAACTAAATTTATTAAATTTACAACAACAAATGTTAATAATCCGAGTACCAATGTGGTTTTAAATGGGGAAGAACTGAGTCATATTGAATCCTCTGTTTTCTTAGCATCATTCTTTGACCTTCACTTTTCATTAAACTTCAGTGGGGCGCACATATTTCTAAATTAGCAAGCAGACTAAGTTCTGCAGCTCATGTTGTAAAAAAGATAAGAGGTCTCACTAGTGTCGAAACAGCTAGATTAATTTATTTTAGTTATATTCATAGCATAATGTCATTCGAGATTTTGCTATGGAGGAATGCGGCTGATTTAGACACTAATTTTGTTCTGCAAAACAAAATTAGTGTCTAAATCAGCCGCTTTCCCCCATATCATAGAGCATAATATAGAGCTATTTACAACCTTAAACCAAGAGAGTCTCTAAGAGAAAACTTTAAAGAAATAAATGTAATAATTAACTTTGAAATAATACTAGTTTTTACGGAATTTATCGCGTATATTTTAACTTTTTAAATACCCGAATTACTAACACAGATGTGTTAGTAATTCGGAATCCTGATAACACCTTGAGCCATACTGTGTATAGAAAAAAGACCCATACAGATAGATATTTAAACGGTGATTCTCACCACCATCCTTCACAGTTAGCTACCGTGGGTAAATCTTTGTTTCAGAGAGCACGAGGGATCTGTGACAGTAAACACCTGGCTGCAGAGCTCCACCATGTCAAGCAAGTTTTGCATGACAACAAGCTTCGAGTCCCGCGCCTACGTCACAGTGAGAGTGAAGCCGGCCACAGTCGAGCGTGTACCTGCTGTACTGCCATATGTTAGAGGAGTCACTGACAAGATTGGCTACATCTTGAAGCGCGCTTCCATCAAAACATACTTCAAGCCGCTGAAGAAGATTGGTCAGTTTTTACCATCGGTCAAGTGTAATGTACCTCTGCAAGATGCAGGAGTGTACAAGCTTGATTGTGAATGTGGTCTCTCCTACATAGGACAAACTAAAAGATCAATAAAAACCCGCGTTAAAGAACATATAGCTGATGTGAAGAATCGACGCTCCGGGAAGTCTGCAGTCTGTGAACACGTACAGGATCGCCCCCGTCACTACATCAGATTTGATAGACCGCAGATCCTCGCTAAAGAACACCGATTCCTTCTAAGGATGATTCGCGAGGCTATTGAAATCAAAAAACATCCTAATTTCAATAGAGAAGATGGCTGGGTGCTACCATCTGCTTGGGAGCCTATAATAAATAAAATTAAATCCCAACCCAAGCATACAACTGCAAGACTTCAGGATACCATAAGTTCATACTGCATAGATCGGAACAAAAGTTAAATTTTTATCTATGGTAACCGCGGTTAACTATGACATATGGACGTTGAACATCTCAGTCCTGCCCGTGACCATGAGTGCTGTAAAGCGTTCGAAACGTCGGGTACTTAAAAAGTTAAAATATACGCGATAAATTCCATAAAAACCAGTATTATTTCAATGTGTAGTGTTCGCGTAAATATAAGAAATCATTATGTAATAATTAACTGCTTTGCGATTGTGGAACTCTTTACCTGTCCATATTCGTCGTGCTAAATCTCTTCACTCTTTGAAAAGTCTTGTTAAATCTTATTATTTGGAACGCTATTAGATTAATTACTTAACCTTTCTCGTACTCTTTTCATTTAATCTATTATATGATATTTTATATATAATTTTCACTTATCTTTATTTTTATGTATCATTAACACTTATATTTTTCGCTCTCTCAAACCTGTGGGCTTTACATAAAAAATATTATAGATATAGTTAATGCAAACAATAATATACATATTTTTATTGTATTATTTTATTTTTTATTATTATTTTGTATGCCCCCTCTAAAATCTCCCTTTTGTTTGCATCATTTCACTACGCAAAGGTTGTCTGGAAGAAATCACTTTCAGAGTGATAAGACTTACATATTTTATTTTAGTTTTAACAGTATTTGATGTTTCGGTGTTGTGGTGTACAAAAAAGAATAAATAAATTAATAAATATTTTAACTTTAGCCGCTCAGTATATCTATGAAATTTTGATATATCTTCACAAAAACCAAGGTAGTTTTAGTAAAAAAAAGTGACATACATTCTGTAAACACTTGGAACAAACACAAGCTAGTGATACCGGTTTCTCGACTCCACTGAGTCAGTAATACATTCTCGGGGCAATGTATATGCTACAACAACAACACAAAATAAAGTCCCAGAAAATATACAAGGTGTCTCTATTAACAAGTTTAAATATTTAATGAAACAAAAACTGTGTAAAAAGGGTTATTATGATATATATGAATACATGGTTGATTATAACCCCTGGGAATGAAGTGGTCGCTTCCAAGCTGTTTCTAAAATTAATTTTGTAAATATTATGTGACCATTGATTGACATTGAAATTTTTTTAAAATTCCCGCCTGGTTTCTTGCTGGTTCTTCCAACGACAGAGGTTTTTTTTCGAACCAATGGTAAAGTAAAAAATTGACTTTCAACAAGAATTACGTGTAATCCATATTGAATAAAAAATATTCTATTCTATTCTATTCTATTATATTATATAATAACTTCTCGCTATGACCAATGATATTCAAAACATCGAGAAGTTATTGGTTTTATCCCAGTTTTCGAAAATCTAGTTTTCATCAGATCTCGACGTTTTGAGATCCTAGGAAGCCGTTCCATTTCTACGCGAATATCACGTCATGTGTGTGTGAGTTTGTGTGTATTTATGAAATGTGAAATCTCATAAATAGAATTCATTTTTTTAAATAACTATGAAACAGATGTAACGAACAATTCCAAAGTGTAATCAGCTCTTAAAAACAAAAAAGCCGTCAATTGCTGCAAACCGCATAAAAATCGGTTAATTCGTTGAAGAATAATTTCGAAAAAAATCTTTTTTTTTTTCAAACAACTTCAAAATTATTTCGTGAATCGTTTTATCTAGGTATCTTTTAAAGCTCAAAACCCTCATAATGGGTGTAATTTGGAGTTTGAATTTTAAATTAGCGGGAAGTTCCAGGGATAAAAAAGTTAAAAAATATGGGTACCCATATTTTTTTACTAAGAGTGACCTAATAAACTTTTAAAATAATATACAAACTCAGAACACTGTGCTAAAGTCATAAAATGGACAATGTATTTTTTATAATGATTTCTTATATTTACGCGAACACTACACATTTAAATAATACTAGTTTTTACGGACATTATGCGTTTATTAACTTTTTTTTATATACCCGACGTTTCGAGCACTATACAGCATACATGGTCACGGAGGGGACTGACATGTTCAATGTCCAGATGTCATAGCTAACCGCGGTTACCATAGATTAAAATTATTAATTTTTGTACCGTTCTACGCAGTATGAACTTATAGTATCTTGAAGCCTTGCGGTTGTAAATTAATTATAGAATAATATAATTAATTTACAACTGCATTAATTATAGGATCAGGTAAATTTTATTAATTATAGGATCCCAAGGAGAAGGTAGCACCCAGCCATCTTCTCTGTTGAAATTAGCATGTTTTTTGATTTCAAAAGCCTCGCGAATCGTTCTTGGAAGGAAGTTCTTTAGCGAGGATTTGTGGTCTATCAAATCTGATGTAGTGACGGGGACGATCCTTTACATGTTCACGGACTGCAGACTTCCCGGAGCGTCAATTCTTCGTCCACGTTAAATAACATATAGCTAACGAGAATTTATCTTTGTTTTATATTAAGTACATTAATATTATAAAATTTAATATTAGAGCGCACACTAAATCCGCTTTGTGTTGTTGTTATTGTCCAGTACCAGGCCTCAAGAAATTAAGCAGAACTTGTTCACAAGATAAACGAAGAAAAGTTGAGTCAAAGTCTCTTAAGTGTAGATTTTGAGAGCTTGTTAAATTTAGATGACCCCGATTCTGCGATGGAATATTTTATAAATGCTATACGTAACTCCATCTCCTACGCGACTATAACGTATATCCCATCCCGCAGGCGCAGAATTCTTAAGCCGTGGATGACTCCAGGACTCCTAAAGTGTCTCAGAAATAGGGACAACTTACACAAAAAGTTAAATAAATCACACGATAACGTGGTTCTCAAAGTAACTATAAGCCTATAAGCGCTACAGAAATTATTGCAATTCTTTGCTACGTTATTCGTTAAACGCGATTATGAAAGAAATAAATTTGCTGAGGCTGAAAAAGACTCAAAACGTATTTGGGATACAATAAACCAAGTTACCAATACTAGCCCTAGAACAACACCAGGCCACGAATCATTACAATTGTGTCCATTCCCATGTGAATCGGCCGATAGAGTTAACTCCTTCTTTATCAATGCTGGCAAAATCCTTGCTGAACAATTTGACCAGACGACAGCTATCTCAACTCATGCTACTTCTGCGGTTTCAAGTCCTAATTTAATAGAAAACTCTTTCGTTCTTTTAAATACAGACGAAGAAGAAGTTAAACGGATTATCATTGCTTTAAAATCGGATAAAGCTGTTGGATGGGATGGTATCTCCACTGGTCTTCTGAAAAAATACAAAGACATTCAAGTGCCTCCTCTGAAATTTATTATCAACTTGTGTTTGACGGCAGGTGTTTTTCCAAAGGTGCTGAAAAAAGCTGTGGTTCATCCAATTTACAAAAATGGCGATCAAAGTCTACCTAATAATTATCGCTCTATATCAATACTGCCGTCAATCTCTAAGGTTTTTGAAAAAATCATAAACTCTGGACTAGTGAACTACCTTGAGCAAAAGAATTTATTATCAAATATCCGGTTCGGGTTTCGTGCAAAAAAATCAACATCAGATGCTTTACTTTCGGTTACCAAGTACTTTACGCGAAACTTAGATAGGGGTAGAAAGAGTTTAGCCATCTTTATCGATCTAGAGAAAGCTTTTGACACCGTCTCAATTCCACTGTTGCTCCAAAAGCTTGAGCATATTGCCGTGCGAGGCCGTCTACTTACATTATTTTCTAGCTATCTCAGTGGCCGAAGTCAGTATGTCAAGTTGTCTAATAGTGTCATCAGCTCTAATTCTCTTGTCTTTTTTGGTGTTCCTCAGGGCAGTATACTTGGTCCGACCCTATTCCTCATTTTTATCAATGATTTGTGTAACCTTAATCTTCACAATGGCAAGATAATTACATTTGCTCATGACACAGCTCCCCTTTTTTCTGGAAGCACCTGTGAGGATGTCTTCGGGCAATCTCAGGTTGGGTTTAACCACTCGTGATATCCGTCAGTCTATGGACCTATTAGTCTGACCTATGGTCAAGCCAAAGAGTATAGTAGGTTTGGCCAAAGACAATTTTTTTAAATGAAGGTAAATATAACTTAGAGTCATTACCATGTTCTTATCCAAAAATAAAAATTATCAACAATTAAAATATTGAATTAGTTGTATGTAGGTCACGTGAGCGCTAGAGAAATGATTGTAAGACGTTGTTGACAAATAAAATGTTTAATGAAATAGTACAGTAAAAATATAATTTAATATTGCACGAAATTTCCGATTCAATTTTATTTTTTTATGAGGTTTAGGATCACTTATTCAGCATAAAATCACGAAATGCCGACAGTTCCAGGTGGCGCTTCAAGCACAATCTTGAAAAAACGTTTTCAGCCGATATCTCGGTAACTATGCACTGTAGGGCAAAAGTTATACAAACCATTATTGTAGAAAATAAAATTTCGCATCTTTTGTTTTCATTAATTTTTTTTGTAAAACTTACCGTTTACGATTTATGGCCCATTTAATGAACAGGTGGCGCTTCAAGCGCCATCTTGAAAAAACTTTTCAGGCGATACCTCGGAAACAATGCACTTTAAGGCAAAAATTATACAAAATATTATTGTAGAAAATAAAATTTTGCATCTTTTTTTCACCTTTTTATATTTTATTTTATAACAGTGGTAGTCTTGAAAAAGTATTTCTGGGTTATACAAACAATTATTGTAGAAAAATAAAATTTCGCATCTTTTGTTTCCAGCAAAATTTTTTGTAAAGCTTACAGTTTAAGATTTATGTCACATTTAATGAACAGGTGGTGCTTCGAGCGCCATCTTGAAAAAACGTTTTCGCCAATATTTCGGAAACTATGCACTTTAAGGCAAAAGTTATACAAGCCATTATTGTAGAAAATAAAATTTCGCATCTTTTGTTTCCAGTAAACTTTTTTTAAACTTACCGTTTACGATTTATGGCCCATTTAATGAACCAGTTTTTCTATCGCGGCCAATAACTCTTGAAATATTAGATTGATCAATAAAATGCATAAGTTTATTTTGAAAGATCAGTTTATTTTCCAAAACTCTTGTTTGAAACTTTTTTTCTAACATTCATACTTTTTGAGTTATAGGACGTTTCATGTCACGCATAGCTGCCCGCGTCACTCGCCGAGCTCGGCCGACGCTCGGCAGGTGACGCGCAGCTACTTTATGATTAACAACCCGGATTTTATTGCTATTATTTCGGGAAATTCCAAGTAAGACGTCATTATTGTTTACTAAATAAGACTTACGGAGTCTCATTTTCGAAATTCGAGTTATAGAGTATAAATATCTATTATCAATATTTCGTAGGGAAATAACATTTTCTTTGAGTTACAAAGTCTAATAATTCGAGATACCGCGTATTTAGGGGTTCAGCGGAAGGGAACGGCAATTTTTTTCGACTTACTGAGGATTTGAACTTAACGAGGTTAGAGTTATAGAGATTCCACTGAATATCATAACATGCATATAAATTTTTAAGTAGAGCGTGTCTATCAGCAACTTAATATTACCAAGTTTTTAAGTTTATATGTGATATATATAATAATATAATTATTTTAAATGTTATTTATAATCTTATCTATGGTTTCGAGTAAACTCAGTGATCATATACTCTTTGGTTCCAAGGCGTCCCTCTAAATATTAGTATACTCTTTGGCGCGGTCTAACAAGGAGACATTGACGTCTCCATATGGAGACGCCGGACTTTTAAGGGTTAATATGGTATGTGCTTGGCTAAGGAAGAACTTACTAACTCTAAGTTGTAAGAAAACTATATATATGCCTTTTGCAATCCGTACCTCATCCTTACCTGGAGACGCGCATAAAATTATTGCTCACTGTTGTGCTAATTCTTACACTTTATATTCTTCCTGTCCCGTTTTAGAGAAGACTAATAGTATCAAGTATCCTGGCGTATTATTTGACAACACTCTAACACTCCGTTCTCATACTAAGCCCTATGTGGTAGAGTGCGTAAGTTGATTTTTATATTTAAAAATTTAAGACATGTTGCTAATAGAGAAGTCCTAAAATTGGCCTATTATGCTTTGTGTCAATCTTTATTAACATACGAGTAGTTAGTTAGTGCCAGTTCTGGCTCACTGAGTCAGAAGTGGTACAGGTACGATGTTCGTCGACTCACGGCCCTAAAAAAAAATAAAAAAAAGTTTTGGCATGCTCTGATCACGAATCTACGGTCCGTTTTTGCGTAGAATGCACGGTTCCGGAGATGTGCAGATCAATTAACTCTTATCTAATTGATATCCGGTGAGGGCCTCCACCGTCATTAGCGCCCCATTGTTATTTATCTATTGTTCATTGAATACCGTAATTGTCTATTCGTGCGTCGGATTATCAGTGCTATTATATTATACTCCTTTGTTCCTAACTGCAACGGTAATCTGAATCATCAATAAAATACATTACCTAATTTTGTTACAATTTTTATTTACGAAATACAAAATCTTATTACTTATTATTTATAAAATAGGAGCGAAACATCTCATCCACTAAAATATCGTTGTACAATGTGTTCCCTGTAAATATACTCGTAAAACTATGCACTGAACATCCCTGAAACTTATATAGCAAATACATTAAGCAATATTCGCCACAAACTGAAGTCCACTCATTCTGAATCCTATCAACATTCTAGTTCCATCTTTTACAATTCCTTTTTAAAAACCCTAGATTATATCGTACAGGTGCTCGTCCGTATGAATCAAAATGTTGACCGACGTCATTCGTATCGATGTAAAAAGCTACCCAATGTGACCCTGGGTTATCATCTGTATCCAAATTGCATATTATATATATTGGCACGTGGGTGTACATGGGCAGTCTATTGGCAGCATAAACATTATTTTCTAGACTGGGGTGAATCTTTTTCAGATGTTGTTGTACATATAGTGTATCCATGATATTACTGCTATTAGTAGATTATTACAGTACAATCTACTCAATGACTAACATAGGAATGATCAATTATAGTGATTTCTAAATATTAAATTGCATTATTTTGTGTTATACAAAACGTATTTGAGTCAACAATACACTGAACAAGACGTGACACAAAGTAATGTTGAGATAAGCAACAAAATGTGAGATAAGAAACAAAATGTGAGATAAGCTTGTTGACGCATAAAGTTGCTATCAATTCCACTGCAGAAATTCTTTAGATTAGAATTATTACTTACTGGTACTATATAAGACAAAGCAGGTGCAGTCATGGAGTTAGTGTATGGTTGTTTGACCGCAATTGATCTATCAATACTACATTTGTGTTACTTAACGCATCAAAGGCCATGGATGCAATTTTAAGTGTTTATTCTATTGACAAAGTTACATTTCTTTCTGTTATATTCTTACGTGTGTATGATTTAGTGTTAACAAATTATATTTAAATATTGTATGTGTATTATATTAGGCCGTGGTAGCTCAGATGGTTAGCACAAACTGTAAATTTCACAGTACCCGGGTTCGATCCCCGCCGGCACCAATTAAATTGTTATTTGCAATTTAAAAAATTATATATAAATATTGTGTGTGTACCGCATCTACGAATACTAGAGTAGTTAAAAATATTTTTTTAACAATGACAGTCATTAGTTGATCATTAGTGATTGTGATTCTGTTTACTTAAATTACAGGAAGACAAGAGCAGAAGGAAGAAATGGGATGATGGGAAGTAATGAAGCATTGTTATGTTCTGAAGTTTGTTGGAACAAACATATTTTTAGTCACGTGTAAATACTTTTAACATTTTTGTTCAAAATGACACAAAATCTAAAAAATATTAGATACATCATCGAGATGGACAGATTTTACATTACATATCCTCATAAATTGTAAGGAAAGGCTATTCTAGACGTAAAACTATCTAATAAAAATGATGCGTTTATCGATCATTATTTGTTTCAGCCAAGTTATCCTTTCAATTATTTGTCGCCAAAAGACAAAAAAACTGTTCGTTATTGTGAAACACACGTGCACGGCATTCCATATTTTGATGTGACCGAAGAACTAAAATGTGCCTACAAACAAGAGACCATCATCCCCATATTAAATTGGTATATTAGAAATTTGTGCAAAGACGAAGTGATCGTATACAAAGGTGGTTCAACAGAAAAACAATTTTTAAAAATGTTGACGACGAATGATAGAATTTTTAATATTGAAGAATACAAATGTCCAAAATACAATGATTTGGTAAATGTCATAAATTTAAACAAACGTTATGTGTGTAATAATCATATATTTGCAAAAAATAATCACAAAATTTTACATTGTTCTTGTGACAAAGTGTGGGTTTTTTACAAGTGGTTATTGCTTGAAAATAAAATTTCCAAATAATAATAATTTTGTTTGATTTCCCAAAAACATTAGTTATAGAACACAATATATATTAATTGTTTACACCAACACTTTCATTTTTTATTTCACCCCTTAGAACTTTAGACGTGTGTAATGTTTCACTTTATACATCCGTTTACTGCTATTGTGACAGGACCAAGTGGATGTGGGAAGTCAAATTTTGTAACAAATTTCGTAAAATCAGTTACAGAAATATGTAATTGTGATTTTAATCAGATCACATGGTGCTTTGATGAAATGCAACCTTTATATAATTTACCAAATGTTAACTATCATCAAGGAATTCCAAATTTTAATATGTTTGATGGTGATAACCCTCATCATCTCGTTATTATTGATGATCTAATGAGAGAGTCCGATGGAAGAATTGTGGATATATTTACAAAAGGTAAGTCATCACAGGAATCTCAGTGTATTTTATTTAACACAAAATTTATTTCATCAAGGTAAAGGGCAAAGAGACATATCTTTAAACTTAAGTTATATAATATATTTTAAAAACCCTCGAGATAAAACTCAAATAAGATATTTAGCACGACAAGTGTCACCAGATAACCCAAAATTCATTGAAGATGCCTACAGGGATGCAACTCTAGAGGCACATGGATATTTAATGGTAGATTTAAAACAGAATACCAATGATTTTTGTCGTATCAAGACAAATTTCTTCCCATTTAATGGTTTCTGTACAGTCTACGTCCCCACAAAAGAGTTTAAATACATCAAGAATCAAACAATTCAAATCATTGCTAAATGATGCATCGTCGACTCACAACGCATAAACATTTGCTAAACGCTTTGCATACGCTTAAACAAAATATCAAAGAGCATTACTTAAAAAGTGTGATGAAGAAGAAATTAACTGTATTTGTGAGTGCATTCATAACGATTTACGAGGAAAAGTACCTCTTGAAGATCAAGATAAACAAAAATTGAATAAACACAAAAATATACTCCGTAAACTAGTGCGTAAGTGTAAACATAAACTAGGAAAAAATATAATTATGCAAAAATGAGGGAATGCAAGATTAAGCTTTCTTACCAATAATATTAGGTGCAATATTGAGTGGATTAGTGAGTGGACTAGCCAGTTAACATGAAAAATGCAAAGAAAATGATACTTATCGAACCTGGATTGATTGAAAAATTAAAACAAGAAAATAAGGTTAATAGTAATTTATCTCGATTAGATATTGAAATGCAAAATATTATGAATAGTAAGACGGAAGACCGAAAGAATTGGATGTTATATTTACAAACACTGCAAAGATACCTTCATTTTATCGAAGAGGATCGTCAACCACTCAGATTACCAATTTATTCTGATACACCTAATGAAGATTCAAATAAGTCTAAAATTGGTTTTAAAAATAAAGATAGAGATCTAAAAACTTCAGTTGATGCTGAATCTTTGTTGGAGGAGAATCGATCCATTAAAAGTAAAGAAAATGATGAAAATCCAATTTACACACTAGCTCAAATACTCAGTTAATACCAAAAACTTATAATAAAAAAGGGACAGTTATTATTGAACTTAGTTGAAACAAGTAAAAGTAAAATACATTGGGATAATGAAGGTACAGTCATAATTGATAATGAAAAAATTCCTAGAAGTAATATTGTTGATTTGATAATAAATGATTCACTAAGACCTTTAAATAGAAGTGATCCAGTTGGGTGGGATAGATTTGCTGAAGCATTAAAAGACATTAAAGTACCACTTACTTATATTGGAAATCCAAAGAGATGTGAGTTTATTAACCAACTTTAAGCAAAAGATCTGAACAAATTCTCTGAGATTTAAGTTCAAGAGTTTTTTACACCGAGTAGAGAAGATACAAAATCTATAACTAAAATAGAGTTTTCTACACAGAGCAGTAGAGATAAAAAGTCTACAACTAAAATACGTAAAAGGCTTGAGTGGGAAAAATGGACCCCGTACTAGAAGAAATTAACAGGATTTATTAGATGCATACCGTAGTTTTGGTAGTATTGATAATTATCAAAAGCATGAGGGTAAAATGAATAAAAAGCAAGTAAAGGAATGGTTAAAATCACAAGAAACATACACATTACATAAACCCATTCGAAAAAAATTCCCGCGTAATGGGTACATTCTATCAAATATTAATGAACTGTGGTAAGCTGATTTAAGTGATATGCGAACTTATTCTCAATATAATGATGATTTCAAGTATATACTTTGTGTTATTGATGTATTTAGTAAATATGCTTTTGCAAGACCAATGAAAAAGAAAAACTCAGAAACAACTAAAGAATGTTTTGAAAGTATATTTACTGAAATTAATTTAACACCTACTCACATACAATCTGATAAAGGTACAGAATTTGTTTTAAAAGATGTACAAAAATACTTTAAATACAAAAATATTATTTACTATACCACTAACAATCCTGACATTAAGGCCAGTATTGTTGAACGATTTCAAAGAACAATAAAAATGAAAATGTGGCGTTATTTCACTCACAATAATAGATATATAGATGTTTTACAAGATTTAATATACTCTTATAATCACAGCTTTCACTCTAGTATTAAGATGTGCCCATGTGATGTAAATTCCAACAATATTATGACAGTTTGGACTAATCTTTATGATAGACGGTCAAACAAACTTTCTTTAGAAATACCTAAACCAAATTTCAATGTGGGTGATTATGTTCGAATAACTAAATATAAACATGTTTTCCAAAAAGTATATGAATCAAATTGGAGTGATGAAATATTTATCATATCTTCAATAATTGATAGATCTCCATGGGTTGTTTATACAATAATAGATTTACAAAATGAACCAATAGTTGGTACTTTTTATGAAGGAGAATTACAGAAAATCACTTACAACCCCACCTCACAATACAAAATAGATAAAATAATTGACACTCGTTATTCAGGTAACAGAAAATAAGTATTAGTGAAGTGGAAAGGTTATCCAGATAAATTTAACAGTTGGATTTTAGCTTCTAGTTTAAAAGAAATATGAATAAAGAAAGTTTTTATTTAACTTTGCTCAGCAATAGTTCAATGGAATACTTTCCTGATAACAAGACAACAAATTTTTCAACGAAATTACCAAAAGCTATTAAATTAGAAGTTGTCGAGTTTCAATATCCATGTACCATGTTTACTGCTCAAGATCATGAAAATGTTATATACATTACAGAATCTATGTTAATGCCTAATGTAGATAAACCATCCATAGTGTACTACAAAAAACATTTTCCAGCTACCAACTACGATAACGTTGAGCATATTTTAAGAGTGTTAAATGGTATCGGAGAGAACTTGAAATTTCGCTATGATGAAATAACAAAATTTGTGTCTATTTCTGTTTTGGATAAAAATATAACATCCGTAACATTATCACCCAAATTAAGTTTACAACTAGGTTATGAACCAAATAAACATCTCCTAAAGAGAAATTTTGGAAAGTGTCCTGCTATATTA
Organism: Parnassius apollo; assembly: GCA_907164705.1. Taxonomy (NCBI): domain Eukaryota; kingdom Metazoa; phylum Arthropoda; class Insecta; order Lepidoptera; family Papilionidae; genus Parnassius; species Parnassius apollo. The sequence goes on along the minus strand of CAJQZP010001558.1, from coordinate 6,457,334 downwards.
CGCTTAGGTTTACCATCTCAACTATTTCTATATTGCGACATTATCGATCCTCAGATTGTGGGTGATGTTATGACTCCTTTACTAAGAGTCATTTCATTAGATCCTACAAAATACATTTGTGGTTCAAATAAAATGCACGTTTTCTCTCAACCTCACTACTTACCTGTTATGCGAAGAGAGTTCTATATGCTGGAAATAGTTATAAGATCGAGCACAGGACAAAAAATACCATTCCAGTTTGGAACCGTGTGTATTAAACTACATTTCCGAAAATTATAATAATGAATTCTCTTCGTGATCATCATAAATGTCCATATGAAAATTATTATACACATCAAGCTGGGTCAGGAGTTGGAGTAATTTATAAGGGTTCACCATACCAACGCGGTCATGGTATTGGGAGCTTCTTAAGGGAGTTATTTAGATCAGTTTTACCTTTACTTTCAAGTAGTGCTCGAGTGAATGGTTTAAGGAGGCATGACAGGATCTGGGTATAAAACTAAAAGAAAACGATTGACCTCGTTCATGCCACCATTAACAGCTAAAGTGCTAGCTGCGAAAAAACTGGGTCACAAACCAAAAAATATCAAAGATATATTTTCAAATTAAATATGTCTTTCCTTCATAATCATTCTTGCGAGTGCGTTAAGTCAGAATTGTATTTGTTTGCACTACCGCCTACACAAACTAGCATTGAAAATGGATTGTGGATTCATTATAAACCAATTTCATCTCTTGGTGATGATGGACCTATCGAGTTTCAAGTTCCTGGGACAGGTGATGACTACATAGATTTGTCTCATACATTACTCCACATAAAGGCAAAAGTATTAAATCAAGATTCAACTAACTTCATATCAACTATAATAGTAGCACCTGTAAATAATTAGTTGCATTCACTTTTTAGTCAACTTGATGTTTATTTATACCAAAAACTTGTATCACCAGCTAATAATACCTATGCATATAAAGCATACATGGAAACACTTTTAAACTATGCTCCTGCTGCTAAACAATCTCATCTTTCTTGTAGTCTTTGGTACGATGATACAGCAGGAAAAATGCATTCTACAGATGGTTAAAATATAGGATTTGTTAAAAGACAGGAATTGATTAGTGAAAGTAAGGAAATAGAAATGATTGGTCATCTTCACGGTGACATTTTCAACCAAGATAAATTTTTAATTAATGGTGTTGAAATGAGTGTTAAATTGGTTCGATCAAGAGAGAGTTTTAATTTAATTGCTGGTTCAAATGATGTAAAGTTTTAAGTTTGCATTACGGATGCAACTCTTATTATTCGACGAGCACGAATTAATCCAAGTGTATTACTCGCACATCAAAAAGTTTTAGCTTCTACCACTTCTAAATATCCTATTACTCGAGCTGAAGTAAAAGTTTTAACAATTCCATTGGGTGTTCAAGGAAAAACTCTTCATAATATATTTTTAGGGCAGGTACCCAAAAGATGTATAATTGGATTTGTGAACAATTCTGCATTTAATAGTTCCCTTACTAAAAATCTATTTAACTTTGAAAACTATGGTATTAATTCTTTCAGCTTATATATTGATGGTCAACAAATAACTTCAAAAGCTTTGCAACCATGTTTTAATATAGTGTATTTACATCAGCATAGCGAACTGGTATTCACTTTCTTAATGAAGGAAATGGAATCTCTTGTGAACAGTATGCCAAAGGTTACTGTCTATTAGCATTTGACTTAACTCCTGATTTACCAGCCAACTCAACAGCTCGTTAGAATCTCATAAAGCATGGTAGTGTAAGATTAGAAGTACGATTTGAATCCTCACTAATACAAACAATTAACTGTATAGTTTATGCTAAGTTTGATAATATTATTGAGATAGATAAAAACAGAAATGTTACTGATAGTAGTTAAGGTTATAATACGTGTTGTGTGTTAGATTTTATAAGTTAGGTGTAATGCATTTTGTGTGTATGCAACTATGTGAAACGTTATAAAATTAAATAAAACAAATTGTATACAATATATTATTTTTTATTTCTTTATAAATCTTCTATTTAATCTAATACAAAACACTGTTCGAGTTTAAAGTTACATCGGACTCTCTCATTAGATCATCAATAATAACGAGATGTGGTTTTTCACCATCAAACATATTAAGATTTGGAATTCCTTGATGATAGTTAACATTTGGTAAATTATATAAAGGTTGCATTTCATCAAAGCACCATGTGATCCGATTAAAATCAGAATTACTTATTTCTCTAACTGATTTTATGAAATTTGTTACAAAATTTGACTTCCCACATCCACTTGGTCCTGCCACAATAGCAGTAAACGGATGTATAAAGTGAAACGTTACACACGTCTAAAGTTCTAAGGGGTGAAATAAAAAATGAAAGTGTTGGTGTAAACAATTAATATATATTGTGTAATATATATTGTTTTTGGGAAATCAAACAAAATTTATTATTATTAGAAAATTTTATTTTCAAGCAATAACCACTTGTAAAAAACCCACACTTCGTCACAAGAACAATGTAAAATTTTGTGATAATTTTTTGCAAATATATGATTATTACACACATAACGTTTGTTTAAATTTATGACATTTACCAAATCATTGTATGTTGGACATTTGTATTCTTCAATATTAAAAAATCTATCATTCGTCTTTAACATTTTTAAAAATTGTTTTTCTGTTGAACCACCTTTGTATGCGATCACTTCGTCTTTGCACAAATTTCTAATATACCAATTTAATATGGGGATGATATTCTCTTGTTTGTAGGCACATTTTAATTCTTCGGTCACGTCAAAATATGAAGTGCTGTGCACGTGTGTTTCACAACAACGAACAGTTTTTTTGTCTTTTGGTGACAAATAATTGAAAGGATAACTTGGACGAAACAAATAATAATCGTACTAAATAATACGTGCAAACGTATATAATATGCAATTTGGATACAGATGATAAACCAGGGTCACATTGAGTAGCTTTAATATATCGATACGAATGACGTCGGTCAATATTTTGATTCATACGGAGGAGCACCTGTACGATATTATCTAGAGTTTTTAAAAAGGAATTGTAAAAGGTGGAACCGGAATGTTGATAGGATTCAGAATGAGTGGACTTCAGTTTGTGGCGAATATAGCTTAATGTATTTGCTGTATAAGTTTCAGGGATGTTCAATGCATAGTTTTACGAGTATATTTACAGGGAACACATTGTACTTTATATTATTTTAGTGGATGAGATGTTTCGCTCCTATTTTATAGATAATAAGTAATAAGATTTTGTATTTCGTAAATAAAAATTGTAACAAAATTAAGTGATGTATTTTATTGATGATTCAAATTACTGTTGCAGTTAGGAAAAGGAGTATAATATAATAGCACTAATAATCCGACGCACGAATGGACAATGACGGTATTCAATGAACAATAGATAAATAACAATGGGGCGCTAATGACGGTGGAGGCCCTCACCGAATATCAATTAGATAAGAGTTAATTGATCTGCACATCTCCGGAACCGTGCATCCTACGCAAAAACGGACCGCAGATTCGTGATCAGAGCATGCCAAAACCTTTTTTTTTAGGATCGTGAGTCGACGAACGTCGTACTTGTACCACTTCTGACTCAGTTAGCCAGAACTGGTACTAACTAACTACTATTCATACGGAATTGAAGTCTGGGGTGGTGCAGCCAAAATACATATTATTGAACTAGAGCGTGCGCAAAGATCACTTTTAAAAGTTATCCATTTTAAACCCTACTTATATCCAACTTTAGATTTGTATAGAATTAGCGAAGTTCTTACAGTTCGACAACTATTTGTGCTACATACAGTTTTTTAAGACAACATACAATTTCAAAAATAACTCAAAAGGAACTTTGCCGCCGTAATCATCTGGTAGCTCAGTCAGTGCCTTTCTTCACATCTTTTGCTAGGAAATTCTTTACTTTTTTGGGTCCGTATTTATATAATAAATTACACCAAAAATTGTCTATTTATGAAGTCAACAGATGGTCATGTAAAAATAAACTCGTGGAATATCTTCAGACTCTGTCCAGAAACTGAACAATTACTCCAAATCATCTCATAAATATTCACAGACATACACGCAGACATGCTAACAGTCGCAAATTCTCATACTTACGCTACAAAAATAATTATATATATATATATATATATATATATATATATATATATATTTATATATACATATATTTCTATATAATATTATTTCTAACCATAACATAAGTGATTTCTTTGTAATATTATACGAGTAAATTCGGGGGGGGGGGGGGGGCTGGTGACCCGTAATACGGGTCTTTGAACCTACACCAGTCTCCCATGAATCACAAAATATTGTTAAAATAGAGATGTAACACTAATGTATCTTCCATGTCGTTTGTGGTGAGAAATAAATAAATTTATTATTATTATTTTTGAGATATCTGTATAGTTTTCTCATCTGGTTGGATTCTATAAATTTATAATTATAAATTAAAATGAAAAGATAAATATACATAAATATCAATAAAGTAAATTATTATTATTATTAACGTTATTCAAAGGCAATTGAAATAAAACATTTTTCACGGAGCCTTTTCCACACTACTAAAGTCATCAATATAAATCAACCACGAAGGAGTCGAGAAGTAGGAGAGTCGCTGTACATTAAACAACGCGACACAATACAGTCGTCATTAATATCAATGTAACGGACACTGTTGGCCTGCGCTATTTTACGCCATTAAATTAATGCTGTATTTAATAACGTCCGAAGATTTTTGAGAGTTAGAATAGTGCTGATAGTGAACATTATTAAAATCTAAATTGAACAAAGAAAGTCTTGTGAATTGATTGAAAAAAAATGCATTTACTTTTGAATATTTTTGAAAAGGCTTTCCAACTGCATGCTTAAATATGTATAAAGAAAAAATATTACACCATCACGAAGAAATACTTATGTTACAGGTTGAGAAAAAGGTGATACCTCAAATTTGGTTAAATCGAATAAACGTTTAAGTCTTATTTGACTTATATATAGATCTCGATAATATCTCATGGGAAAGAGCTCGTTTTAAAACTTTGTATTGCGCAAACAACCCGTAATAGATCACAAAATATCTTCATGGAATTATTGATTACAATTTAAGGTACTTTTGTTGCAAAACAATTCTTTGCTGGGTGCTGAAATATTTCGCGGCTGTGTTAAGTTTTCCAAAACGCGAAGGACGCTTCTTTGCCCGCAAAACCCACTCAGAAGTGAAATGTGAAATGTAAACTTGTGCCTAGAACAACAAAAACAAAATGATCCAAAATTTTTATTTACATACTTCCTTATATCAAATTAGTACCTAATGACTAAGAAGGATTTTTTTTATGAATTTTCAATGAAAACTTGTGCCTAGAACAACAAAAACAAAATATCCAAAATTATTACATACTTCCTTATATCTGTACCTATGACTAAGAGGATTTTTTGTTGTTGTCAGAACAACAACAAAATGTAATTTTTATTTACATACTTCCTTATATCAAATTAGTACCTAATGACTAAGAAGGATTTTTTTATGCATTTTCTTGCGATAGCGGTGATCATGTATTTTGTCTGTGACACACTGCTCAATAACGAGTCCCACTTCGTCACACTATCCGTGTGGGTTTTGGCAAACGTTGTTGAAGTATTGCCGAACCGATACAATCTCAATAACGTCCGGACTACGATATTAAATTGAATCCGCAGAACATTAAAAACGCTTTTCGTGTATTTTAATCACTAGTATGTATTTCATTCATTCATTAATTACAGCCTCACAAAGTCCACACTGCCACTGCTACAGAAAGGGGATATTTCATAGTTGGAGTGTGGTGTCAAGCGGATTAGTCGCCAATCCAAAAGATTTTTTTTAAAATTTCAGACGCTGCTGCAAATATCATGTTTGTTCAACCAACTTCATAAAAGGAGAAGATTCTTAATTCGACTGTATATTTTTATGTGTGTATGTATGTCACCTCAGGACTTTTTTCTGTAAACCGTTTTTGATGATTCTTTTTTATTTGAAAGCTGAGAAATTTGATTAATATATGACGTATAGTTTTAGAGTTACCCTTAATAATGCGTATTTATTTATTCCCATTTTAGACCTCGTAGAGCCATGCTGCAGTTATATTGATAGTATAGTTGTAGCACGAATAGGTCGGCTTGACAGGGGAAGAGCCACACTCTTACAGAATACCAGCGTAAAATATTAGCTTAATGCTGCTGTGTTTCGTATGGTGAGAGTAATGAACCATTTTTACTGGAAACGAGGCATTCCATCTTAGTTCTGCATCTGCATTTTGATTTGAGGATAGTTGTAGATGTCTATCGGTCACAGCAACCTCTTACCATCAGGTGGACTGTGTGACAGTTTGTCACCTTATCCTATAAAAAAATTACCTCGATTACATTAGTGATGTTTTCATTTTATTTATATTGAATCGGTTGTACATTTTTTTTAATTTTACCACTTGTTTTCACTGTCACTTCCTACGACACCTACAGGACGATATAGAATAGTGAACATTATTGCACCACCGCTACATGGTCAAGTATGTAATTAAACATCCAATTTTAATTCTATTATCTGATTGCCTTAGGGCATGTTAAGAACTATTAGTCAGTAGCACCGATTTTTTATAAATATTAGGCAATTGAATATTGTTAATTCTCCTTGATCAATTTAGTACAGTGCATTGCGTTTATACTCTATAGTTATTGTTTGTATTCTTCGTTTTGGGTCGACGGCAGTAAAACCATCTCATGGTAAAGTTATACAGTGGGAATGTCCTATATCCAGCATTTAAAATCCATCCAGAGGTACAGAGTGACGTACGGTGGCTCAAAAATATTTAGAAAAGTAATAGACTAGAATATATAGTAGAAAAATTGTAGAATATCCACTCACCTTATCGTTTCGGTTTCGGCACGGGTTCTAATAATGTTACGAGCTTAGGGTTCGTGACAATAAAAACTTCCGATTGAATTACCCAAATTGACACTTTAATTACCGTACACCAATTAAAACTTAAAACACACTAATAATTAATCACACTTAACAATTTAGTTAACTTTATTTCGCTCCGAAGTCTTCACTTGAATCGCCAATTCAAGAGTGACTCGTTCGTGGTCTTTACTAGCCTTTTCCACTGAAACATCTAGATTGTTCGAGCACATACCGGTCCCAACCGACTAAGTGTAGAAAGTTCTCTCCTAGTTCTGCTCCTCGATACTTGATGGCGCTGGAGGTAGAAAGTTCTAGCATGGCATTTTCTAGAAAGCTCTCCTAGTTCTGCCTCCTGTTCTACCAGGCATTAACTACGGCGCGCAACAATAATAATTTTAGTTTTTAATTACTTGTTATAGAAAATCTCGTATATAAAGATCAATTGCTGTCCGTTAGTCTCGCTGAAACTTAAAAATAGTTCGACCGATTATGAAGAAACTTTTGGTGTGTATTTGAGTGGGCCCTAGATGGTTTAAAACTCAGTCGGACCTGGTAGGTGGCGCTGTTGTCGAGATCCAGAAATGACCCGTGCAAAGCCGGGGTGGATCGCTAGCATTGTATTATTTAAACATTAAATATATCTAAATTTAATTTACATAATTTTATTAGATTATTTAATATACATCAAAAAATTATAGAAATAATGTTTTTGTTATTAAGTGTTATTTTGGAAAGCTCATTATTTTTATTGATACAAGCATTTTTACGTGGTAGACCCATGCTGAAGCTATATTAATTGTATAGTTGTAGCAAGAATGGGTCGGCTCGACCGGGGAAGGACCACGCTCTCACAGAATACCAGCGTCAAATAGCAGCTTAATGCTGCTGTGTTTCGTATGTTGAGTGTAGAGAACCGGAAATCCTTTTTACTGGAAAAGAGGCATTCCATCTTAGTCCTCAAGGCTGACAACGCATCTTCATTTTGATTCGCAAACAAGGATAGATGCAGATGCGGCCTATGGTGTCTGTTTTTAATTGAAAGTTAATATTTCTATTGTGTTTTTTGTAACCGTCTGCGACGTTATATCATTGCCCTAAAGTTGACTGTCTGAAAATGCTCTAAAGATAAAGTCCACCTTCTGTGTCTGCACGTTGTGTAAGGTTCAATAAATAATAAATAAAACAATGATTTCTTATACTTACGCGAATACTACACTTCGAATCAAACTATTTTTATGGATTTTATCACGTTTAATTTACTTATACTTATTTTTAATTACCGATGTAATAAATAGATATAAAAATTTCGTAACAGGCGACAGAGGGAAATAAATAAGGAGATGGGCAGCAGCATCTTTCTAATAATGACTAAAATAAAAAAAACAGCGCTTGCTAACCCGCTTGCCAAGCGTGCCAACTATGGCTATTATCATCTCTATGAGGCAATCTATGAGGGAGCCATATGTTCAGCAGTGGACTTTAATAAACCGTAACGGTAATTTTTTTTATACAAAAAGTGTGACAAGCGAGCACACAGTCCACCTGATGGTAAGTGGCTGCTGCGGCCCATAGACATCTACATCTATCCTCGTTTACGAATCAGAATGCAAATGCGTTGTCACCCGTGAGGACTAAGATGGAATGCCTCGTTTCCAGTAAAAAGGGTATCCGGTTCTCTACACTCAACATACGAAACACAGCCGCATTAAGCTACTATTTTACGCTGGTATTCTGTGAAAGCGTGATCCTTCCCCGGACGAGCCGACCCATTCGTGCTACAACTATACTACTAATATAACTGCATCATGGCTCTACCACGTACAAACGTGTGTCGCGTGCCACCGATGGCACGAGGTAATAGATTCTCATACAGCGCCACCACACGGCACTAACGTTTAAAGTGATTTCTTTTCTTTTTTCTTTTTTAAACGGTAATAATATTCCATACCCATTATTTATTATTTCATTACAGAATATAAAAACTGCTCAACTACCTTCCATATAAACCGTGTAGTCGCGGTGTTAGAATATGCATTACCTCATATCGTTCCGTAGATAGAGAGAGCGACAGAGGGAATGTGAAACAGAAGATGAGCAGCATAAAAAATGCGGTATACCCCAACCAAGATGTTACTATTGTTTCATTTGAAAAACAATTTGGTTTTTATTTATTAGTACAGTAATCAAATAAATAAATAAATAAATAAAAAGTTTCTTGAAATATTTTGCAGCATCAACATAGAAACAAATAAATTAGTTCTTGCCATTGACTTCAGAGGGTTAAGCAATAAGCATCAGTTCCAATAATACATTCTTCAAGTTTCACAGATGGGCTATATAACCAATTGTTACATTGGGCTCCGGGTATGCTGTTTTTTTAAATATTTATTTTATTTAAAATTTCTTTTGTTTTATTTTTACTTAATTCCAGGGCTTCTGAAGCGAATTTGTGATCAAAAGCCCGGATTAAGGTTTTAAGCCTGGTGTGTCAGACTAGATCTTAAGTGATTTATTGTGATAAAGAGTTTCAAAGGTCAATCGGGCTAGGCTTTTTGAATTTTCACAAAATCGCTCGGGTCCAAATTGTGTACTCTTTGAGCCCTCCCGTACGAAATTGTCGGTAAGCTCATTGCCTACAATACCCACGTGACCCGGAACCCATCTTAAGACGATCCTGTTGTTATGTCTCAGGGCATTTAGACCATTCACGCAGCTTCCAACTAGCTTCGAGTTCACTAAGTTTGACTTCAGCGCAAGCAGTGCTGCTTGACTGTCAGAGTTTATATAAATTATATGGTTGTATTAGTATTTTTGCAGATTGATTTCCGCACACTGAAGTTTAGCGAAAATTTCTGCCTGAGAGGTGAGCTGAATCTACCCAATTTCATACTAAGTTTGAATTTAGGGCGTTCCTAATAAATTCCAAAGCCTCCTGCGAGGCCCATTTTGACCCATCGATACACCATTTGGGGCTACCGACCTTACAGATAACCTGACCATTCAGCCAGTCTTCTCTGGAGGGTAGTTCCACTATATACTTTTATTAAAAGTGTATAGTGGACTCATGATCTGAGAACATGCATTAGACCTGTGTTTCCTTAATTGAGTCAAGCAGGTAGCACGTTGTGTCGCTGGGTAATGGTGAGGCTAAAAGAGCCTCTTTCACATATACAGACAGTTCCGTTGAAGTAGAATTGTGGTTGGTCGGCGGGCCTAAGGGTTCCCGAGTTCGATTCCCAGGTTGAGCCTTGACCCTATTATGCGAAATGTTATACTAGATGGACTGTATACGCCATGGCTTCTTATGCCTCAACAAGATGGCGGATGTGGCACGCGGCACCTTGGACAATGCACTCGCTCTTCCAAATCTATTTCTTGCCAAGATTTGGAGGGAACTCTACTTGAGCATATTAGGAGAAACAAAATGGGGCGGGCTAACTAATAAACAAAATGCTCAAGTAGGAACAAAATTACGGGAAAACACACTTACCGGGGTGTGATTCTGATGCGGCAGACGACGCAGATCCAGGCCAGTGGTGCGAAGGAAGAGAGCGGTGCGCGACGATATCTCACACTATGTGAGGCGGTTACTTCTGGGACGCGACTGTCCCAGGTGGTGCGGTTCAGACTAGCGGCGCGTGGCAAGAGGCTGCTCGAGGGCAGCGCGCGAGCCTTTATTGCCTCGGCTTTCCCACCAATGCACCTCGGTCGGGCGCGCTTCTCATTGGTCGAAAGAAACGCGACACCTTCTAGACTCCCCCGTTTTCCCTTTCAGTGTGTACGGAAGGAATATTAGGTCAAAGGATGGGTAAACACTTGGCAAATATACCCTCGAACAAAATTAAAATACACGAATCGTTTCCGCGTAACCAAATTGTGTTTTTCAAAATGTGGATTTCTTCCATTTTGGTCCCACGATTTGCTAGGGAAATATTTGGTCACTAATTTAATTATTTTCTTCCCCCGGCAGAGCCCACATGCCGAGGGAAGAAAATAACTAAAATACTACCCGCATCACCCTGGTGTCGGGTAAGCACCGTTTACGACTAGACTTCCCCCCAGCCACGCATCCATCATCACGGTACGCTTAACTCATTGGATTGGGTTATAATAGGAAAAAAGGGGTGGGATAAAAGAAAAGAAAAAGCGGATCGTCTGAGTGTTTCTCTTCTGTCTGTCTCCTATTGAACCGGACCAAATAACATGCGGCAACCTCGTGAAAGAAGAACTCCTCATACTTGCCCTGAGGATCACCACGACCTCCCGCTCTCCCCCAAAGCCATTCGTCATACTGCTCGCGGAACAGGGGAGCAGAATAGGTGTTAATCTAGCCTCACTGATAATGTCAAAATGTAAGAATTAGGACTAGATTAACCCCCGCACATCAAATTATTTACATTTATGTTTTGAATCGCATTAAATATTATATATACTCTTTAATCGGTGTAAAAATATTCGGTATCCATATCACCCGTGGATAGATACCCAGAATAAAAAATATGGTGTGCCTGGCACCTATGGAAAATATTCCCTCTATGAGGATATCTATGGAGGAGACCTGTATTCAGCGGTAAGCTTTTACAGGCTGTATGGGAAGGATTTATGAAAATATAATATGTAATTTTCGGTTTTTACCAAAACTAGATTAAAATTGCGTTTTCTCTTACAGAGTCTGTTTTTATAACCGTTATAATCCCAAAAATGAACAATTTACAACTTGAAGACAGTGAGCAGTTTTTCTACGCTAGTGAAGAAAGGCCAGATTATGGTTTAGGACCTGGTTTAGCAAACAGTACAGGTAAATATTTCTAACAGATTTTTTTTATTGGACAGGGTGACAAACGAGCACAGTCCACCTGATGGATTTGGAGATTATGGTTTAGGACCTGGTTTAGCAAATAGTACAGGTTCCTGACTGATTTTTTTTATAAGACATGATGACAAACGAGCACACAGACCACATTATGGTAAGTGGTTGCTGTGGCTCATAGACATCTACATCTATCCTTGATTACGAATCAAAATGCAGAAGCGTTGTTACCCGTGAGGACTAAGACGGAATACCTCTTTTCCAGTAAAAAGGGTCTCCGGTTCTCTACACTCACTATACGAAACATAGCAGCACATTATATTTTACGCTGGTCTTATGTGAGAGCGTGGTCCTGCCCCGGTCGAGCCGACCCATTCATGCTACAACTATACTACTAATATAACTGCAGCATAGCTCTACCACACAAAAATTTAATTTTAATTTAATTCGTAATGAAGTTCATTAACAACACATCTGTACGCAATATCATCAATATTCTATAATCTAAAACAAAGTCGTTTGGACTACTTTTTAAGTCAGTTAATCTTTTAAATATTACGTATTTATTTATTAAATATAATTAATAGGCTACATACCATATTAAAAAATAAAATAAAGAAAAACTAAAACTAAAATATTAGTTATCATGCAGTCCTACTCCCTGTGGTATCCTGCCAAGAATGCTGGCTGCGTTTTCTCGCTTAGCTTTTGAGCAAGAAAAGAACCAGTCCTATTATCACCAGCAGCGACAACCAGTTACAGATTCAGTTCCTTTAGGAACTTTATCCGCGACCCCACGGACCGATTATCTCTACAGAAAATGGCACAAATATGTAGTCATTTCTCAAAAACTTTTTTTTCGCCACTTACTTAATTCAGCTGCCTCCGATCCCTGACTAAACGAGTACCCTTGAGATGAGAGGCTGCTAAAGTTTCTACGCAAGCAACTTCCCACACTAGGGCTTTACCTCTCTTCTAAAGAACCAAAGTCATACCGTCGGGTCTTCGTCTTTATATCCCACAAGGTTCTAAAACCAAGGGAACATTTACAGAGACAAGGGCCCTTTGGATGACTTCTTTCGAAGAATCGTGACGGGAAACCTACGTGCACTTTTCGTGGAGTCCCCAAACTCGTCGTCGTGAGATTGAAAAATTGCTGCTCCTAGGCGGATTCCTATGGCAATGCGCAAGCTTTGCTCATCAAGAAATGTACCGAAATTACTTGACGGTACAGCGTATCAGTCACTAAACTCCTTAGTCGAAACAGTTAGAAGGCAAGCCTGATCTTGGTCACTGTGGAAATTGTGAAACATATCTTTCTGCACACTACCGTACCAACGGAATATCCCACTGTTTTTGTTGGTTAACTTCCAATGGACGCCGGGACAGAGCTTTAGCCATATTTGCCTTGCCTCCGCAGCAAAGCACAGGTCTACTTTGTTATTTAAAATTATGTTACATAAGTCATTGACAATTTGCGCGGATGTAAGCAACGCTAGAAAGATAAGTTTTAAAAACATATCTCTTTTAGTTGAGACCTAATTGATTAATTTATCGTTTTATTAAAATGAAAGTGGGAATACATGAAAGTAAATAAATTTTGCCAATTCTTTTCTCAAATAATAAAACAATTTTGAATAGTGCATCCTAGAACTTCCGGATTTTGTTTTCAAATTATATTCAGAATAATATATAATTAAACATACTGCAGTTCCAAGCCATGGTAGCTTAGTGGCACGGCACATTAACACGCGAGCAAACCGATATCGTTACCCGCGAACAACGTAGAAACAGATACTCACAGACATGTGTCTGTGAATTACTGTTTCTATGTTCTATCTATGTAGAGACACATTACATACTTATGACACCCCTTTGATTTCGCCGTGTGTTAAAAAAATCTACTGCAGGGACAAACCATCAAATAATAAAATTATATGTGCTTCAGAGTCAGACAGAACAGACTGGCAGCAGCAACAAAGGTTAACTGGTTGCGAACATCAAGCTGTTCGAACAACAAGCGAACAACAAGTCTGGTATGAGTGACAATTAAAGCGAATCTTATCTTCAGAGGGAAAGGCCATGTCCAGCAGTGCATTTTAAAGATCTAATGATTAGAATGAGGTATTATATTTGCGTGATATTAGTAGTACCAAATTCTGCTATTGTCGATCCGCGTGTGGCTTATGGCAAAATACTTTACCATTGTATAGTATGTATTCAACATGTATTATTAGATTTCGTATCGTTGGTCTAGTGGTGGTAAACTTGACCGCTGATCTTGATAATTAATAGAATCTGGCGTTAAATAAATAAAAATAAGTAAATAAAAAAAAGCCTTTTATTTCATGCATTGCACATAACATTTTCTTGTAGTAATAATAGGTTATAAATGGACTGTTACATTGTTTTTGTTACTATCTCATGAGTGAATAGTTATATATTTTTTGTCCCTTTTATTACATTTTTATTTTCATTTCTGTCTCTCATTATATATTAATTTAAATGAAATTAAGTTTACTTAAATTTAAATTAAATGAAATAAAATATTAAAAGAAATGAAATCATTCATTTCTTTTAATATACATACAATTTTTGGTTTTCAATATAATTAAAAATAGTATAAAATGAAAATAAAATTATAGATTTAAAATAGAATAAAGATTTAAGATTAAAAAAATACGATGCATGAACCCCTCAAGTAGTGAGGGTGAAGGCTTCCTCCAGAGAACGCCAGCGGTCTCGGTCTTTGACTTCCGACATCCAGTTTTTGCCTGAGACTCGGGTGATGTCGTCTGCCCATCTATATGTAGGTCTTCCTATTTTCCGAGTGCCTGTAGGACCTGGCCATGACGTCATGCGAATTGTCCATCGCTCGTCGTTCATTCTCGCTACGTGTCCTGCCCACCTCCATTTTAACTTTAGAGCGTGTGTGAGGGCATCTGTTACTCTTGTCTTTTGCCTGATGATAGTGTGACGAATTTTTTGACTTTTTTTTAATTTTTGTGACGCTTCTTTCCATGCTTCGCTGGCAAGATGTGATTTTATTTTTGACTCTTCGTGTGAACTTCCAAATTTGGCGTGTTGGGCGTCTATGACTTTGTCTTGACTTTCATTGGCATCTGACTTTTTAGAACTTCCTTTAAACTCCAAATTTTTTTCCATGTCTTTATTATTCTTCTATCAATTTCTGTATCATTATTTTGTTTTTGAAACGAAATTTGTTTGCCTAAGTAGATATAGTTCTCGACGTACTCTACTGGCGTGTTGTCAAGACATATAGAGTTTTTTGAGGAATTTGTCATGAGTTTTGTTTTTCTCAGGTTAATTTCTATTGTATTTCATATGTATGTGTAACATTGATTCTAGCTCTATGCTATTTTCTGATAGAAGGACAATGTCGTCGGCGAACCTCAAGTGGCAATTATGTTTCCCTTTTATGCATATACCTATTTTATCCCAATTTAGTTTTCCGATAATCGATTCTAGTACTGCTATAAAGATTAGAGGCGACGAGGTCGCCTTGCCGTACTCCTCTCTTGACATGAATAGGTGGTCCTGCGGTCTCTAGTTTCACTCTACTAGTGTTTCTCCCGTAAAGGTATTTTAAGACTTGGACGTATTTTTTTCCCACTTTTTGTGCTTGTAAAGCTTTCCATATTGCGGGATGTAGTATTGTATCGAAAGCTTTCTGGTAGTCTACAAACGCTATGTAGAGTGGACGTTGATATTCCTGATATTTTTCAATAAGTAATTCCAAAGAGTGGATGTGGTCCATTGTGGAGTAGCTCTTTCGAAACCCAGCTTGCTCGATCGGTTGACTTTTTTCCAGTGTATTCCTGATTCTCTTCTGTATTACTGATGAGAATAATTTATAAAGTGAAGGAAGAAGACTAATTGGTCGATAATTGCCTATGTTCTTTGGATCACCTTTCTTGAACAATAGAATGATATTTGACCTCGGACCACTGTGTGGGTGTTATAGAAGAACTTAAAATCAAATTAAACAGATGTGTCAAAGGGCTTACTAGATAAGTACCAGCTATTTTTATTGCCTCGTTTGTTATTCTGTCCGGTCCTGGACTCTTCTCTAATTTTAACATTTTTATTCCCATTGTAATTTCTGATTCATCCACCGGGTTTATATCTATATCTTTGTCATCATTTTCCGGTTCAGTTTGGTCTATGTCTAGGCATTCTGGGGCACTGTACAAGTTTTTATAAAAGTTAGTTGCTATGTTTAAGATTTCTCTTCTGTCATGCGTTGTTCTTTGAGGATTGTTGAGTCCTTCTATCCATGTTTTATGAGATCGCAGTTCCTTATACGCTTTCTTAATACTTCCTGTTGAGTTAAGATGTTTTGGATAGTATGTTTTCGATGGTTTGAGTAGTCTTTTCGAACACATTTGCTAACTAGCTTGTACAGCGCTTTTAATTCATTTTTCATAGCTCGCGTCTTTGGTTTTATTTTTTGTAGAGCACTTCTACGCTGTATTAATTTTGTAGTATCAGTTGATAACACGCTGCTTCTTTCTTTATCTTTATCTTTTACGAGAGCTTTCTTCAAACTGGTTTCTACAATGTTAATTATGTTATCATAGCATTCTTGTACAGAGTTAATTTCTAGGCAGTTCATAAGGTCTTCATTGCATTCGTTGAGTGATTGTTCATATCTCGATCTTTCTTTTACGCTTTTAAGGGAGCTTTTTGAGCTGTTTACATAATTTATTTTGTTTACTTTAAGCTTTTGTATAAGAAATGTTGCTCTTAAAAGTATGTGGTCCGTAGGGAAATTCAAATTGACGACTTGTATATTCTGCACGTTCTTCTGTAAGTTTGTCAGTATGTAGTCTATTTCGTTTTTACAAGTACCGTCCGGAGATTGCCACGTCCATCTCTGATTATTTTTCTTTTTATAAAAAGTGTTTATTATTGAAAGTTTGTTTTCGTATGTGAATTCTATTAGTCGTGCGCCTCTATTGGTTCTTGTGCCGTATCCGTGGTTTTTCATTATTAAGTTTTCTTCTGGTTTTGGTTGACCAATTTTGGCGTTAAAGTCCCCCATAACCATTAATTTCTTTTCTGATATTTTAAGGGCTTTGTCGATGGTATCATAAAGAAAACTCTACTTCAGCATCGCCTGCAGCGTCTGTCGGGGCATAAACGTGTATTAAACTTATTCTGAAATTGTTTATTTTTAGCGTCAATATAGCTACTCGTTCTGAAAGACCGGTAAAACTCTCGATATGGTTCTTGAGCTGTTTCTTCACGAGAAAACCCAGGCCATAAAGGTCTGGGGTCTCTCCTATGTAACAAAAGATAATATGTTCATATTCTTGAATTGAGTTTCCTAGCCTTCTAGTTTCAGAGAGGCCTATTATATCAAATTTTGTCTTTTTCAGGGCTTCCGTTAATTCTAATAGGCGGGCGTGTGTTGATAAAGTCCTAACGTTGTACTTCGCAATATAGAGTAAGTTATAGTTCGTTAGCTCTAGCTTATTTGAGGTGTTTGTCTCAGAAGGGTTTCGGTCTTTTTTTCCCACGGGGACCGGCCGGATTGGGAGAGCAGGAGCTGGAGGGGCCTTTTGTGTTTGCTATTCTCTTTCATAGTGCTCTACTGTTAGTGCTTGATCGTGTGAAATGCTTTCAGTACCATAAACAAGTTTTGTTTTTTGCAGGACGTAGTTTTTTATAGTAATTGTCTTGCTTTTCTTTATAGGTTGTTTTTTGTTTTCTGTGGTGTTTTGGCAATCATATGTCTCTGATTCGGGCGATACAGATAAAATTCTTTTGCTTGTATGGTATTGTTGTATGTCCCTATTTTGGTTGGGTAATACAATGAGTCTGTCGTATTTTATAAAAGCTTTATTACCCGACTTTCTTTCTACTTTCAGTTGGGTTTGAAGTTCTCTGCGTTTGTTCAAGACTCATAGGCATTTTTTGTTTTGCTAAATTTTTATTTTTAGTCCCACTGTGCTGAACGTAACAACAACAGGTCGAATTTTTTCGCCCTTTTTCCCAATTCTTCTGACCGATTCTATACTATTCTCATATTGTAAGCTAAAGTAGTTTTATATTATATCTAATATTATTTTTTCTAAATCGTGATAGGATTTTTCTCGTTCTTCTACTCTAAATATAATCAAGTTTTTGCGTCTCGTGTATCTTTCTAAATTTTTGATAGCTGAAGAATGCTCCTCTAATTTCTTTTCTATACGTTCATTTTTAATTTCCAAGCTTCTAAACTTGTCATTTATGTTATTGTTAATAGCAGTTTTTATATCTTCTTTCATTTCGAGCAAATCAATCTTTTGTTGTTTTATTTCTTTTTGCATGTTTTCCAGCATGCATTCAATTACTTCCATGGTTTTTGTAATGTCTTTGTAAACTTTAAGTGGGCTGTAAGACAATTTGCTTTGATCACTTTTGTAAGCAATGCCCCCTATTGGTTACGTGGTGAAATATAAAGTTTGATTAGTTCGATCGTTTACGGATATTGAGTACGATGTATCTCTTGAGTATGGTTGATTACGTAGTGTTCAAGTTTAGTGATAGATGGCGTTGATATTACCGTTTTGTATGTCTTATGGCTCAGGTTGATGATGATTAGCACTTTTAAGGTTATTTTTTAAATGTTTAATAGGATTTGTAGTTTTCACACTTAATAAAGTTTTTGGTTCGAGTGATTATTCTTTGAAGAACAATTCTTGCACTAAGTTGTTTATCTAATAACTTGAGCCACCAGATAATATTTTGATTCACTTAACACAACACTGTTGACCGTTAAGTACTTAATTTTGAAAATATTTATATTTCACTGCGATTTCACTTGATTTTTCATATTGTCTGAATAGTACTTAATGTAAATTTACGGATTTATACACTTTTAGCTTCTAATATACAGAAAACAATATTTTTATTCACTTTAAATACGGACTCGATGTGAACAGTGGCACTGTGGCGCCCTCTCTCCGATCTGGCGTTACTTTGCGGAAATGCATTAAACAAAGAAATTAATTAATTTGCAACCTTCCGCTAACTAAATACAATGATGTGTCTTACCTGGATTGAAGATTGCTTTTTGAATGAATGTGAATGATTGTGAAGTTCACAATGGAGTTAGAGGCAAACAATTCCTTAGCTTTTCTAGATGTGTTAGTAATTCGGAATCCTGATAACACCTTGAGCCATACTGTGTATAGAAAAAAAACCCATACAGATAGATATTTAAACGGTGATTCTCACCACCATCCTTCACAGTTAGCTACTGTGGGTAAATCTTTGTTTCAGAGAGCACGAGGGATCTGTGACAGTAAACACCTGGCTGCCGAGCTCCAACATGTCAAGCAAGTTTTGCATGACAACAAGCTTCGGGTCCCGCGCCTACGTCACAGAGAACGAGTGAAGCCGGCCACAGTCGAGCGTGTACCTGCTGTACTGCCATATGTTAGAGGAGTCACTGACAAGATTGGCTACATCTTGAAGCGCGCTTCAATCAAAACATACTTCAAGCCGCCGAAGAAGATTGGTCAGTTTTTACCATCAGTCAAGTGTAACGTCCCTCTGCAAGATGCAGGAGTGTACAAGCTTGATTGTGAATGTGGTCTCTCCTACATAGGACAAACTAAAAGATCCATTAAAACCCGCGTCAAAGAACATATAGCTGATGTGAAGAATCGACGCTCCGGGAAGTCTGCAGTCTGTGAACATGTACAGGATCGCCCCCGTCACTACATCAGATTTGATAGACCACAAATCCTCGCTAAAGAACACCGATTCCTTCCAAGGATGATTCGCGAGGCTATTGAAATCAAAAAACATCCTAATTTCAATAGAGAAGATGGCTGGGTGCTACCATCTGCTTGGGATCCTATAATAAATAAAATTAAATCCCAACCCAAGCATACAACTGCAAGACTCCATGATACCATAATTTCATACTGTGTAGATCGGAACAAAAGTTAAATTTTAATCTATGGTAACCGCGGTTAACTATGACAGCTGGACGTTGAACATCTCAGTCCTTCCCGTGACCATGGGTGCTGTAAAGCTCTCGAAACGTCGAGTAATTAAAAAGTTAAATATACGCGATAAATTCCGTAAAAACTAGTATTATTTCAATGTGTAGTGTTCGCGTAAATATTAAGAAATAATGAAATTTATTAATTTCTTTATTATGCTGATCTTGAGATCCCGGGCTTAAATCACGGGTCGTTATTTATTGAGTTTTTCAGTCGAGAAAACTTTCAGTAACACTTCGGTGTAGAGAATTTGGCGGTGTTTCACCCCTGTGACTCGGAAAGCACGTAATCTTAAAAGCACGACAAATCTTTACTAAGACAGAGATAGACAGTGACTAAGACTTTATATTTGCCAGTGAACAGAATAATACTACGTAAAACTATATTTACAATCTAAGTATACATCTAACTGCTAAACGCAGTTCTCCCGTCGTTTTTTTATAGGACAGGGTGACAAACGATCACACAATCCACCTGAAGGTAAGTGGTTGCTGTGGCCTATAGGCATCTATATCTATCCTCGATTACGAATCAAAATGCAGATGCGTTTTCACCCGTGGGGACTAAGATGGAATGCCTCGTTTCCAGTAAAAAGGGTCTCCGTTTCTCTACACTCATCATACCAAACATAGCAGCATTAAGCTACTATTTGACGCTGGTATTTTGTGAGAGCGTGGTCCTTCCCCGGTCGAGCCGACCCATTCGTGCTATAACTATACTACTAATATAACTGCAACATGGCTCTACCACGATATGGTCATCCTGTTAATATGGTCACTTTCTTATAACTCCAAATCTATAGCCTTCTTTGCATATATGGTTCTGTGATACGATAGCTCTTCATCATTTAATCAAATAATAAAGGGTCAAAAGGTCGCTGCTTTATCGACGCCATTTTGATAGTTGAAATTATAGCAAATATTTTAGTCGATTTTATTATCGTGTAATGTAGTGATTTTTTTTAAGTTCGAAGTTTTCCTAATTATTGCCAAAGCTTGTTTGCTATGGTTTTTTTAATATATTAGTTATAGTACATGGATTAGCTTTTTTTGTCTCTGTACTCCTCCTAGTTTTGGCCTTATAGGGCAGCAAAGCTTAAGGTATACTATATTACCCTAACGTACTTTATATTTGTTTCAAAAGTTGTTTACTTCAGCCAGAATGCAAACCCAAGGTGCAAGGTTTTTTTTACCTAAAAGTCTGACTACTAGGTCTACTAATACGATAACCACAGAACAAAATTAGATCACAGTTTTCTTAAGCTACCTACAATAAATGTCAATCTAAATTTTATTGTATTCATTTTAGATCCAGTAGTGCCAGCTGCACTTGCAGAATTCGACACAAATATCAAGACTATTATTTGTGAAGGTATTATTACAGATGGAGCATTGTATCCTGCTACCTTTATTCAATGGAATATCTGTGATTTTGGCTTAAGAATATTTTAATGCAAGAATACTGTCTAACCTTATAATGTTTTATAGTGTACATTTACTATAATGATCTGTGTTTTTCTAAAACGTTACATTTACTGAAACACTTTACACGCGGCTGCAACTATATTATGATTACAACACAATCGGACCGACGAAGAAGGGTCCACTCTCTAACTACAAGCGTAAAAAAGCAGCTTACTTGTGCTGTGTTTCGTATGGTGAGTGTATCGAACCGAAGATCCCTTTTACTGGAAACGAGTCATTCCATATAGTATTTCACGAGTTGACAACGCATCATTTTGATTCTTAATCGAAGATACATGTTGATGTCTATGAGCCATAGCATTCATTTACTATCAGGAGAAATGTGTGCTCATTTGTCACACTTTAAAACAGAATTTTCTAACTTACACAACTGCATAGTGTCTGTATTGTCTGTTCGGGGTTGTGAGCAATCTATTGAGGAGTATGTTCTATCATAACATACTCCTCCATAATTGCCACAAAGTACGGTCTTAAAACACCTGAATCCATGTTCTAACTGAGTGTTTGATTAGGTTGTCACCTCCATCTTTTGATTAGATTCGTAAAACTTTCTGATTGGTCATCGAACTATATTACTAACGTACGTACGTGCGTAGTAGTAATACCTCAGTGTGATTAGCACGTATCATCCAATACACAAAACGCCAGGTGGTCTAGTGATATGATTCCCGCTTTTCGTGTGAGAAGCTCCGGACTTAACAACGAGCGAGCTGTGCCCTTTTCTTGATTTTCTTGCTTCCGGTAAACCTACAAAAGTGAAAATTTTGTTCCTTGTATATCAGAACAGGAAACTCACAATGTCAAAAATATTACAAAACTAAAATAAACAAGAACAACTCCCAACAGCAGCACTAAACATTTAATTTACAAAATGGATCGTCAACGTCGCACCCTTTATTTTATTTCACAGTTATGCCATCGTAAAACGTATTATACAATCACATACATAACTTCACGTAATGCCCTCTCTAGTCTGAAATTACCGGAAAAATGGCCGATCCTTTGTCGAGTGGATCGTTGGGGAGAGATAAAAAAATATTCGTCGACATGACGAGTACCCTTCTCTATGTATTGGAAGATTAGATAACGCGCCTTGAGGTAGGGGCCCGAAGCGACGAATATGCCTTTTGACAACGACTCAGAATTGCCACGTCGTCTTTTTCCCTCGATATTACAATATCTTTATTGACTTATTATATCAAGTTGGGTGACGAAAGTTTGCACGCCTAAAATTGGCAGCTCTTAACATAAAAGTATTTTAAGAACAATATGTGTATATATACATAATGTTCTTAAAATAGTTACTTAAAGTATGAAAACGGTGTTTGATTTTAAAACGTTTCTCAAATGTAAAAACATGAGAGTGAAAACTCCATGTGATTCCCTCCTTCCTTCTTTATCAGCGCATAGTTAGTTTAAGCATTCCCTTTTAATCACTTTTTCCTAAAACTGTTAAAGTTTCTCTTATGACTGTTCCGTTGCGAATTGGCTTAGCATTGACTTGCGCGGGTTCGAATCCCGCACGGAACAACTATTTGTATAGCTTACAAATAATTGTTCCGGGTCCGTATGCTTGTCCTTGTAAAATTTATGTATATCAACTAATAAAAAAATCCTAGGGTGAAGGTAACATTTAAAAAAAAAAACAAAGAAGATTAAAGACAAAATGTTACAATTCTGTAGTATCTTATTTATTTCACTCTGGATGATGATTATGACGATTAGGAGGGTGTTGCACTATACTTCTGTAGCCGGAGCTTCTTTCATCAATCAGCGTTAATATGATTGAAAAAGTTTTCTAAATTTTTAATGTTGATAGTAAATTTTAAATTTGGCTCGAATCAATACCAATACCCAAATATCCTCGAATCTTCTCATAGATGATACGGCGGTTTCCTTCAATTATTCGCCTGAAAGTAGCCACATTTTCCTCATTAATCGCAGTTGAGGGTTAATCTTCACGAATTTTGTCATATAGAGAAACACGGCCATGATCAAATTCTGTGTCTGTGCCTTACGGTGTTGAAATGAGGCGCTTCCCCGTCAAAAGCATTTTTAAGTACTTTTACAATCATAAAAAATCATGAATCGCAAATATTTTCGCGTTAATTGCGTTTTGCTACGGATGACAAATTTCAACTTGTGAAAAACAAAACAATTGGTACGTGAGTCCTCGCCAAAAATTACTTCATCAATATACAAAATTGTTATGTTTAAAAACATGAGATTTGAAATTCAAACTGTTTGAGCTGCCAGAACTTTCAGTGTTCACTATACAACAGCGGTTTAAAAGCGTTTTGTGAATATGCTAGAAAAATTAACAGTTTTCTACCTACTTTCACCAAATTATTACTACATGTCTTATAATTTAATAAAAGGCAACATTCAATCCAGTTCTTCACTTTACATTAATAATATAATCTTATAAACTTAAAACAATAACATCCACCCTTTTGTAGTGGCTTGCAATGGCTAAATTATCATTGTAGCATAAATGAGACACTGAGGAAGGACCACACTTTTACAGAATACCAGCATGAAAATACAGCTTTTGCTGTGTTTCGTAACGTGTAACCGGAGACCCTATTTACCGGAAAGAAGGCATTCCTTCTTAGTTGTCAAGGGCGACAACACATCTGCGTTTTGATTCTTAATTGAGGATAGATGTAGATATCTATGGGCTACAGCATCCACTCACCATCAGGTGGACTGTGTGGAATTATTACCATTGTTATATAAAAAACTACCCATTACAGTCTATAAAAGTCCACTGCTCAACATAGGCCCGAACCGTAGATTGTCTCATAGGGGAGATTTTGCCACAGTTTCCTGGTGATGGTGGGCAAGTAGCTTGGTAACCGCAATTTTATTAATTTTAGTTGCTATCAGGAAGTTTCTGCTGCTCATCTCCACCCATCGACAAGCACAGGACGATATTGGGTGCTGAATATTCTTACATCGCCTTTAATCACTTGGGATATCATCAGATCTGTCTTTATTAGCATCCGAATCTTCAATATCTCTATTTACTTTTTCCCCTCTTCTTACTAAGACAACACTCTTAGATGACCACTATCTGCTTGGTAGGTTTCTACTGACAATTTTTTTAAATTCCGCTTTAACAGCTTCGAAACAATTTTGTAGATCCTCGTCTTTAACCATTTTGTATGCTTTGGGGCCGGTTTTTCATTCATTTACGTGCGCATTTTTATTTAAATTGTACCTTTAGCATAACAATATAATATAATATAAAATATAAACACTCACGCCTGTCACCCAGAGGGGTAGGCAGAGACTACGGACTTCCATTTGGCACGATCCTGGCATACCTCTTTCGCCTCTTTTACATCCATATATCTACGCATACATGCTCGTCGGTTAAGGGTACTTCTAACGTGGCCCATTTTCAAAATATTGCCAATTTGGTCGATAAACTTTTTTCTAGGGCGTCCCTTCCCGACTCGGCCGTTCACATCTGCCATATAAATTTGCTTTGTCACTCTTTCCTCATTCATTCTTTCTACATGACCAAACCACCGAAGCATTCCTTTCTTAATCCTGGTCACAACATCATCTTGCATACCACATTTATCTCTTATCACGCAATTTCTCACCCTGTCATTCAGATTCAACCCTAGCAGACTCCTTAAAGACCGCATTTCTACAGCATTTATTCTTCTTTCGTGCTTCTTCTGCCACACCCAGCTTTCACTACCATACATTAAAGTAAGGACTAACACAGCATTATGAATTAACATACGTGCCTTTTTTGACACATTCTGGTTCTTCATAATAGAGTGTAGTGCCCCATTCACTATATTCCCTGCATTTACTCGTCGTTCTATATCCTTATCATATCTACCATCCCTGCTAAATACACATCCCAAATACACAAACTCATCCAAAATAAAAAACAAATTAGCTTAAAAATAAAAAAAGACAAGTTGTGCAAATAGCCCCGTTTTGCGAAGTTTTTTATGTGTAAATTAACAGAAGACTGTGGAATGGCGGTGTAAAAATATCCACCAGCCATCTCGTAAGAAACGACAGACAGAACAGGCAAAACAGGAAGTTGTAGCAGCATCTTCTTGATAATAACTCAAAATTATTTAAAACTTCGGTTGCCGATCGTGGCAAATCCTACAAGGCATGGGGAGGCCTATATTCAGTAGGGGATTTTTATTTTTAAATGGATGGATATCAAAATAACCGAATTTCTCAATTGAGAATTTTGGTAAGAATTTTTTTTTTGTTTAAATAAATGCATTTTAATGATATTCCTATTTTTCTTTTTTATATCCTAGATTTCCTATGATTTGTCAGTTTCTAGTGGGAAATTTGTAGTATGGACCTACTGGGTCACACCCATTTTTAAAATGAGCACGACTATCAATCACTATTTACTCGGCGGCGGTTAGTCGACGACAGTTTGCGCGAGAATTTTACAGACTTTGTTAGATAAAAGGCGTCAGTTATTACTTTTGGCCGCACCTCTAGCCTTTATACATGTTAGACATCATGGAATAATGTGTGTGTTATTTTTAAAACCTATACATTCAAATTCATTTATTTGCCAGAATGTATGTGTACAATAAAGTATGATCTTAAATTATGTATAATAGTCCATTTACATTCTACCACTTTATATGGTATGCAAATATTTTATAAGTATGCAAAAAAAAATTAAACCACAAGTGGGAATTCAATTTCGTACATTTATGATTAATTGATGTCAATATCATGTCATTTAAGTAATAGGTTTTAAAATGTCACATTGTCTAATGATTGTTCTTAATTGTTAATATCCATACTTTCAGTTTGTTTGTAATTAATTATTTATTAGATATATATCAATATTACTGACTTCGGATTTATTTTCCACAAAAAGACATAAATCCATTTAGGTCGTAAAAACATTTTTCTTTTAACCATTGTATCAATTTTTTTAAACATGGTTAAAGGTAACTCTTTAAAGTCGTTGGGTATTTTGTTATACACCTTTATAGCATTTACGTAAGAGTTCCTTTCATATAATTTGATTCTGCATGGAGGTAAGTATAATTTATGTTTATTTCTAGGAGCTACATTTCGTTCAGTTACATCTATATGCCTTTCAAAGTAGTGTTGTGTGGATGTTGTTTTACAAATATGCATATTTCTTTAATGTACAAGCATGTTAATGTCAAGATATTTGTACTTTTTAAACAAGGGCCTACAGCTATCCGTATACCCTGCTCCATAGATTGCACGCACACATTTTTTTGTACTTTACTTTTTTTATACTTTTATTATATCTACTGAATTGCCCCACAATAAAAGACCATATGTTAGTACTGATGCACATAGAGCAGCATCAGTTGATACCGTGACTCGTAAATACGAGGGTGGATTGAAAAGTACTCGGCCTAACACAGATCCATTCAATTCTAAAAATCAAATCTACCCACATTATTTAGTTCAGTTCAGACTAGTTCATTGTGTGAAGTTCGAAACGTGTGCGATAATTACTTGTGATTTTATAAATTTATTAACAAAGTAATCGGACATAATTTCCGCGAATGGAGCAAATCGAGCAGCGTGCCGTCATTAAGTACCTCCATAAGAAGGGGCTATCATCAAAAGCCATCCATGATGACATGGTCAGTACATTATGCGATTGTGCTCTGTCATATTCATCCGTCAAAAAATGGATAGCAGAATTTAAGCGTGGTAGAGAGAGTGTGAAAGATGAACCCCGCTCTGGAAGGCCTTCGACGTCAACTACTGACGAAAATATTAAAAAAGTACTTGATTTAATAATGGGAGACCGCAGATTAAAAATTAGAGAGATAGCCGAGATTATAGGCATCTCTTATGAACGAACTCTAAACATCATTGTCAACGAGTTGGGTTTCCACAAGGTGTCTGCGAGGTGGGTTCCACGACTGCTTTCAGTTGAACAAAAAAGGACGCGACTGACTATTTCACGCGACTGTTTGGAGTTTTGTTACTATGGACGAAACATGGGTTCATTACTGTACACCGGAAACAAAACAACAATCAAAACAGTGGAGAAGACCTGGTTCACCACCCCCTAAAAAAGGCTAAGTCGATTTTGTCGGCAAATAAGGTGATGGCTTCAGTATTCTGGGACTCGAAAGGTGTGATTATGATTGATTATCTTGAAAGGGGTCAGACTATAAACTCTGATTACTACTGCACCTTACTACGTCGTTTACGAGAGGAAATAAAAGAAAAACGTCGAGGAATGCTCAGAAGAAAAGTCCTGTTTCATCAAGATAACGCCCGTGTTCACACGTCAGTATATAATAATAATAATAATAATATTTCCCTAACCTAAAAAAGCACTTGGGAGGTCAAAGATTTTCGACATACGACGAGGTCAAAGCAGCTGTAGACGCATATTTTGACGTATGCATTTAATTTTAACTGTTGCAATTTATTATACTATTGATTTCATCATCATCATTATTAGGATTATATTGTCTTAAGAACTTTAACTTAGTCCGCTTAGTTAAATTGTCGCCAAAATCTTCGAGAATATTCGTAGTATCAACAACATTATAATCTGTATTTTTCTTAAACACCATCTAAAAATAAATTTGGGAGTTCTTATATTCAAGCTTTTTAAAACGATTTTATCAGCTTCGCGTGTATTTATCTATCTATGTGTATAAAGGTATTTTTACATGTAATTTTTAACAACTTGTAGACGGCCGGCTGAGTTGAAGAAGCGCCGATGACTATTTAATAATTTAATAACTTTATCCTAGGATCCTGATCAGGGTCACCAGAATAAAATAAATTACTTTTATCTTTAGCTTGTTTCTTTAGTTTTTTTAAACTATATTTTTTTGTAAAATTTACTCATCAAATTACTTTCAACTCAAACAAAACAATTACCTTATTGAGACGGTTTGTGTCATTGCGCCGTCACACGCAGTTTGACACAAAATAAAAACGGCAATCAGAAGAGTGCGGCGTCGGCGGGAATCCTCATAAATCCGGACCAACTTCACTTCAGCCTTATTCAATCTCCGGGCGAAAGGGGACGAAGATGTTGTGTGACTGTGACTGAATGCGACGTAAAATAATTTATTTAGATAATGATAGAAATTAAAAAACTAGCCACTACATATTATATATACGGCTATTGTTATATAACTATTATATACAAAAGCTACATTTTTAAACGTTCTCTTGAATTGTAGAGGCGTTTAAAATACATAAATTGCACATGCAGACCTGAAACAAATATATGCAGTACAAAAAATAGTACGTGGAACAATAATTAAATGTAAACTACAATACTTGTTCTGTGCAGGATTCGAATCTGCACCCAACAGCGCGGCAGCCAAACGCATTACTAAGCCAATACGAAGCTTACAAAACACATTATAGTGCATTACGAACGTATCATTTTATTAGTTTTCAACAGATCTCTCCAACCGAGTTCTCAATCATTCTTGAAAATTTACTTATTTATAATATGGTAATTTTGTTTTTTTTTTTTTAAATATTAAATATGACTTACATCTTGCAGATTCAATTATTTGATAGTGATAAACAACCGTATGTAGGTAAACCCATATAATGGGTGAGTCCCGAAAGCCGTAAGTGCGCAACCATACTAACTTTTTCTTCCATAAAATCCATAAACACTCACGCCTGTCACCCAGAGGGGTAGGCAGAGACTACAGATTTCCATTTGGCACGATCCTGACACACCTCTCTCGCCTCCTTCACATCCATACACCTACGCATACATGCTCGTCGGTTAAGGGTACTCCTAATTTGGCCCGTTTCCAATAAATCGCCAATTTGGTCGATAAATTTTCGCCTAGGACGTCCCTTTCCGACTCTGCCATTCACTTTTGCAACATAAATTTTCTTTGTCACTCTTTCCTCATTCATACTTTCCACATGACCAAACCACCGAAGCATTCCTTTCTTAATCCTCGTCACAACATCATCTTGCAAACCACACTCTTCTCTTATTACACAATTTCTTACCCTGTCATTCAGATTCAGCCCTAACATACTCCTTAACGAACGCATTTCTACTGCGTTTATTCTACTCTCGTGCTTCTTCTGCCACACCCAACTTTCACTACCATACGTTAAAGTAGGGACCAACACAGCGTTGTGAATTGCCATACGTGCCTTTTTCGACACATTTTGACTCTTCACAATAGAGTGCAAGGCCCCATTTACTCTATTTCCCTATCAAAAACGAATGTTTTAACTTTTTCTTCTCTATCAAAAACGAATGTTTTTCAAATTCTCTTTTACCACGATATCATCCTTGCTTATATAAAATTGCTTAATATCTCGCTTTTACCGTAAGGATATTTTTTTAATTTTCTACAGTTTGTGTTACTCTTAACTCATTACTTTCAGCCATCATAAGCGTTGATAAATATTAATAAAAAAATCATGTTTGAAAAATTAAGTAGAGAATTATGAAGATATGCATCGATCCGCACTTCCTGCATTCTTTACATCTTTGTAGATATACTTTACGGAGAGAGGTTGGGTTTCGCGGACCCCAAATATAAAAGTCCACTTTATAAAGGCTGACCACAGACGCAAGCTTTTATACGTTTTTGATTCGATATGGATTTTACTTTAATACCTGAAGTTTGGTTTTGTTACAACTGGCAGCTATCAATTTATTTATAGCATTTCAGTGGCAAGTGAGCTCGCGGAAAATGAGCAATGCAACAAAAAGAAATAGAGAAAAATATAAAAAAGAAAATATTGGGTGAATAACTTTTAGAAGCTGCCATTCGAGAACCTTTCCCAATGGTGGTCGAATCTTCGAGCTATATGGCCGTCCCATTGCGATTTTAGCTTACTTATCCGTTGGGTTATGCCTGTTTCACTGACGTACCAGTAAATCCCGATGTGGAGGTGGAGGAAATGTATGAGGATATTTCTACAGCCATGCATTCCTCCAAAACCTTTTTTTTTGTCATAAAGGAACCAAAAATCGATCGTACCTTCCGAAGATAAAACGGCTGAAGACTGCCAAAGTATCTCATGACCTGTCGTGTCATTGCCGAGGCAACCGATAAAGCGACTGTGGCCGTAGGAGGGAAAAGGGGGGACATCCCGCCAGGCAAGGTGCTCAACCCGGGGAGCGGCCAATATACTATATATATATATATATATATATATATATATATATATATATATATATACTGTTTTTGCTTCGGAAATTTGATAGCGCGATTTAGTATGTATTAACTTACTTTTTTCGTAACTATTATAGATTTAGTACCTATAACTATTTTAACTTTGATGTCACAATATTAAGTTATATTATTATTCATCACCTATAAAATCTCTTACCGTTCCGTTTCTTATCTTATTGTATAGTGACATAGACATATTTAACAACCAAATAATTTAAAAAATGTGACATACGATGTTTGTTGTCAAGCGCGGTTGTAAAAGCACAACTACAACAGGAGAGAACTACGTATAGCAGTGAACAGTAAATTAAATTGAAATGAATTAATTAAAATAAATTAAATCAAAACTCGCGATACCGTCCACACAATCTGGATCCATGGTGGTCCACCACTGTGTAATTTACTAAGAGCTTTTTCTTCGCACGACGTCTTTATGGATTCTTTTACCACTGGCAATTTTTCCAGACTGATACGACTTAGAGATCTTCTTGCAACGAGCTTACTCCTTTATAAAAGGATGGCATTGTACCTTCAATTCATCTAGTGTTGCAGTTCTCCTTGGGCTGCAGTCGATAATTAATAATAAATAAATAAAGTAGTATTTATTTTCTCCCACCTAAAATTAGTACTTTACAATAAACTAAGTAATAGTAAACTTATTCAGCTAAATAACAGCTATAAAAACTAACTAAATAAGATCTAGGTTGGAGACTGGTGCTCAAACTATATTGTGATGAGCAATGGGATCACAAGGCCTCTCCGTCAACAGAAATGATATTGCTATAAAACTCTTAATAAAGATTACAACTACTTGTAATAAAAGTACTTTAAAATAGACTTGTTCAGTTCAGAAACTGTTTAAAAATTATTAAAATATATTAGGTGAACATTAAAAAAAACCTGTTTTAAATACTTATAAAGGTAGGTAGGTCTATTAAGTAATATTAATGTGTCGGCTGTGTGTATGAGTGTGGCGTGTAAGTGTGTAATATATATTTAAGCAATACGTTCAAATAGTTATTCTGTCTGTTCGTAGTCTAATGATTTAAGCCATTTAGTTAATAATTTTTGTCTCTGTCTTATTTAACGGATATATATTTAATAATTTGTTAGCTAGATTATATAGGACTGGACCTCTGTAATTGAAAAATCTTCGAATAAATAAATATTGGTAACCGGTACTGTGCATACATGATGCCGAAGTCTTTTGCTTAATATAGGATTGGATTTATTTAATTTTATAATTAAATTACCCTGCGGTGAGCCGCTTGCTTTTTTGTTGCCTCCTCTATAAAAAGATCCACGGAATATTATCTGATATTCCGTGGTTCATACTCAATTAGTAAGTTAGATAAGGCCTTTCTTTATTATTTCTTAATGGCCTATCACGCGAAAATTATTCAAATGTTGCGCAGCTGTCGGTACACATTTCTTCCTTGCTAATGTGTTTGGCTACAGCGCTTCTATTATAAATTATGCGCTTTGCCACTTCCTCTTGTTTTTAATATTCCGATATTACATAAGGCTATATCTTATTTTTAACCCCCGATAAGAAGTGGGGTGTATTATTAACGTGTGTGTCTATATCTACTCACACCTTTCTTGTTCACTATGAGGTAACTACGTATGTATTGCCGATTTACCGCGTGTTGACCGTGCCAATTGCTGTTTAGTGTTTAATAGTGTTGCATTAAACATATTTTGTAGATTAAGGTGTAGCTCATATTTAAGAAAATTTATGTCGGCGGTTTGTGGTACACGGTAAAGTTTTTCATTAAGCTTATGTTGTACCATATTATATCCTCTTTATCATGTATTTTCTCGTGGTAGAGCCATGCTGCAGTTATATTAGTAATATAGGTAGAGAGGGGGGGAGGGAGCCCTCACAGAATAGTCAATGTGTTAATGTGTGTGTGTTGGTGAGTAGGGCTTGGAAGAGTGGGTGACAACGCATTGTGGTAAGAAAGATGTAGGTGGGGTTAGGTGGACTGTGTGCACTTTTGTCACCCTATCCTATAAAAAAAATGTAAATATGTTAAATAATTAAATAAAATAAAATAAATAAATAAATATATCTGTATATCTGTGTGTCTGTATGTGGCATCGTAGCTCCCAAGCGGATGAACCGATTTTAATTATTTTTTTGTTGGAAAGGTGACTTGATTGAAATTTTCCTTAGTTATGATTCAAGAAAATCTATTCTGCCGTTTAAAGATCATCAGCTCTTTTTGTGGATTTTTAAATTTAGGTTATTAAATAACAGACTACACATAAAAATATATCTATTGTTATAGAATGTACGTAAATATAACTCGTAAGTCAGTGCGACACGTGTTCGAACATTTAGCGAAATGATTCGCCCAATGCCATTAAGGGCCGTTTCTTTTTATCGACTCAATAAAATATATCAGCGACCCAAGTTTCATATTTCCAGAAAATATCCTTGCAAGTATGACCCGTTATAAAATAACTGATTCTTAGGTGAAAGGTAATAATATATATAGAATAATTGTTAATATTTAATTTTCTTTATAATAATTGTTAATAAAAAAATTATATTATGTTTTTAATATTTGATATATAATTCATCAAAAATTTTCATTTAGACTAAAATTTTATGTATTTCAATTTTATCGTAATATTAAACACAATACAATACACAAGTCCATCTCAGCCATTTACATCTAATGTATAATTCTCATCTATTTTGCTACAATGCGATTGTCCATACGAGGCCGCCTGTACCTTGCCTTATCCTTACCTTTATTAACTTCTTCTTCCTTGTTGAGTGTTTTTCAATCTATATAACTGCCTCATTACTGATTCATACGCTGAAGTACCACAAATAAACGAAGCACAGCTCTCATATACATAATTTATTACTTACGCCGACGACTGAAGGGAGTCCATCAATCGATTTAATCTTGTGACTTTCTATTGATGGTGAGCAAACCATCTCTTACCTATCATTATTATGTATCATCATTTATTGTCATCATGAAGCTACAGCAGTCCACTGCTGTACATAAGCCTCTCCCAAGTCCTATTCTCAGCCTGATCTTCGGCTTCATGCATACAGTTTCTCCTCTTGCACCGAACTCTATACCAAATGAAATACAGCTACACCGGAAATAGTTTAACCAGTGCAAGATATCTGGTATTGTGATCGCCAATCCGTCTACTCAATAGTGAGTGTTACAGCAACTTCTGGAACCTATTGAATGAGGCTGATGTCATTTAATTTCTATACAATATGTAATATTTCTTCACAATTTTTTTATATTCATATAGTGTAATTCTGTAACGCTGCGTAAAAAACTCTTCACTACCTCAAATCATCCCGTGGGTGTTGTAAGCGGCGACTGACAGAAACTGTAACCGTAGATAGGCAGTACAATCTGCCTAATAATAATTCAATAATAATAAAAAATGCAGGATGCCGACCTATCTGCAAGCTGGATAACTATGGCAAATATCCCTAAGAGACTGATACGCGAGATGAATAAATGAATGATTTTTATAGTATTTATTATGAAGTTGTACAACTTTTTTTTTATTTAATATGCATTATAATTAATATTTATTAAAAGTCACTCTTACTCGGTTCGGAAAATACCTATGTCCTGAAAAGATACCGCACGGAACCCAATGGAACTTTTTTTGAAAAAATTAACAGTTTACAATCGTATACGTTATACAATTAACAACACAAAACAAATTAGGAATAACTTGGTAGCGATCACCTTATTCCCAGGAGTTATTATCATCCATAAATTCCTTACTATTATAATAACTCTTTTTACACAAACATTGGTTGTTGAATTTTGAGCAGGTCAAATTTTGTATACATTCTGGGATTTTGTTGAAATCGCCCCAAGATTGAATTACGACTCGGTTGCTTGTGTCTGTTCCTATTATTTACAGAAACGTATAGTATTTTTTTTTAAATAGATTTCTAAATAGGTTTGTGTTGTGGATTGGTCAAAAATCAACGAAATCATTCTTCCCTGCTTATATTTTGAATATTCTATAAAATCAATAACACAAATTAACGAAATTTATATTTTCTCTCTATTCTAAAAAAATGAATTGCCTTAAGTCCCATACGTCACGTCCATATTCAACTCGACAGCTTGCAAAGGTTCGTAAAAAGTTTTATGAGTGTGTCGCGCATTGCCATCTAGCGGCGGATATTGGAATCTTGGTACTAAATCTACGAGAACATCTAGCACGAACTCTGAAACTAGATCTTTTACGACATCTAAGCTTAAAAGTGAATAAAATTTGAACGACGTCGTTTCATGGACGGTTTAACTGTGGTATTGTCGTCATTAAATTTATTATCTAGGTTACCTGTCTGATACTCCATTAGCTTTGTTGTTAACTGGTCTCCAGGTACTGTAAAGTATTTTTTATAGAATAAGGGTGACAAACGAGGTAATAGTGACTTCTGATGCTAAGTGGATGCTGTGGTCCAAAAAATCAAAATCATGAATAGATCTTCATCTATTCATGATTTAGATTCAAAAGGTAGATGCGTCGAGAACTAAGATGCCCCGTTTTCATTAAAAATGGTCGTCGGTTCTTTACACTCACCATACGAAACACAGCAACATTTAGCTACTATTTTACGCTGGTATTAAATATTTTATATATCAATATTTATTAGAAAAGCAATTCGTGCTCTATATATCTTTTAAATTTTTGACAAAAAAAATAAACTTAAAATAAACTTGAGATAACCTGTCAGATTGACCGTAAAACCAACTTATAAAAAAAAGATTAGTAAAAATTTACCTAATCTCACCCTTTAGATTGGGCATTTTCCTACAAAACCCACAGATCTATGTGAAATAGAGGGCGGTATAACTGTATATTTTTAAGTTAAATGTAAATACCCAAAATAACTGACAGTTAGCAACGTCAAATTTGCTAGACGTCTGATAATGATCGTGAATCTGTCGACCAAGCGTGACGATTGAAGTAAAATTTCCTACGTGGTAGAGCCATGCTGGAGCTTATCAGTAATATAGTTGTAGCACGAATGGGTGTAGAGAACCGGAGACCCATTTTACTGGAAACGAGGCGTACCATCTTAGTCCTCACGTGTGTTAACGCATCTGCATTTCGATTCGTAATTGAGGATACATGTAGATGTCTATGGGCCAAAGCAACCACTTACCATCAGGTGGACTGTGTGCTAGTTTATCACACTTATCATATACATAGAGTAGAGGCCCAAATCCAGAAGTTAGAAGAAGACATTAACGAGCTAATGAAGAATATGAAGAGTAATTTGTCAAGTTACAGGTATTTCTTAATAACAAGAAGTCCTTCTAGGTAAGTACTACCAACTAACCTGTTACTTCCGGTGCATCCAATGTTGCGATTTGAAAGACAAGAGAGCCAGTATAACACAGACAAAAGAAAAATATAAAACAGTAAGATTTTTAAACATTCTATATATTGCGCTGTTCAAGACACACAAACACAATTTGCCCGGACAAGCGCTGCTAATAAAGTTTGTTCGTGCATCGGGCGCGTGTCCTCTTTACGGAACGACATTGCAAGGAAATTGAATGTGGAATGCGGGTAGAATGCAAACCGACACCTGAGTTACTTTAAGAGCAGTACCACGAGTCCTAAAAATAAATGAATTTGCAAAGCATTGAAGTCGAAATTTTGAAAGTAGAACGTAACGACGACGTACCTATTAAACGTAACTATTAAAAAAGGAGAAATAACAGTATTATAGTATTATATTATGTATATAATAATCAAGTCATTGTAGTTTAGGAGATAAGCACTGGCCTAAAATTTAGAGAACGTGAACAACCCGAGTTTGATTATGACCGACACCAAATATCAATAATATAGCGTTAAAAAAACTAATTGCTAATTCAAGTGCTAATTTGGAAATGCATAAAAGAAGATGATGTATCAAAACTTCGTGAGGATAAACTCACGAAGTTTTACATATCTGAAGATTAAAACATGTAAACATTTATTATAATTATAACATTTATAACATTAAAACATTTCAAAAGCGTGTAATGAAGACGCATACTAGAACAGCAATGGATTAATTCCGTTACAACAAAATCCTTCCCCGTTACGGACAGAACCCGCGAGATCTAATTTGACATCAAATCATATTTAAATATTAAATATTACATTAGTAATCCTTTTGTACTTAATATACTAAGCATTTTGAAATTTATAGTAAACGAACTTATTATATTACGTCGTGATTGCCTATAGAATTAGGATTTGATGTAAACTTACAATTTCACTTCTCCCAGATAATACACATTAAAAAAATAGTTTTAGATATATTCGCCTGTGTTAATCATAAATGCTTTTGCCTTTGTAACAATAACTATAGGTTATTTTAGCTTTAAACAAAACTTTTTAATTTTTTATAATATTCGTGTAACATCTCGTCGTCTCACCCGCATTCGCCTGGTAAATGGCTGCACCATAGAGACCTGCAACCAACTTTAAAAAAGGGGCCACTGGGTTTACGCGTCGCTCTTAAGGATCAAATGACTACGACAAATGACACAGTCTGTAAGTTACTAACTTATCTTTTATAATGGTACACAGAATGAATTCAATGCTGTTAGCAGAAATTTTGAAAATAATTGGGGTAATATATGCACGAAAATTTCGATAGTTTTAAATTTAAATGTACTATAAAACAAAAACATTAAAACCATCATGGCAAAACCATACAAAAATGTTTATAAATTTTCTGTAAACTATAGTAGGAACTAGAAGAATGCAAACCTAAAGTTGTGAAGTATACTGAATTCCAATTTCTTATAAACCAATATGCATTTATCGATGGTAATTTGACTTTAGATTTAGATTTTATTTAAGTATTTGTCTGTTATTGCTTGTGCTCTTTGATACGCAAATGCTGCAATCGTATTATAAAGGTAGCTTTTATATTCAAATAAATGTATTTAAGCTACAACGCTTTCATAAAGCGCAAAGGACATTGCGCAGCGCCCGTACATTGTTCGCCCTGGAACCAAAAGCATCGGAAAATTGCGTGTTGTATTGTCGATCATTAGGGAATTCCTATATGATCTTATTTTTATAACGGACTAGCTGCAGAAAAGATATATATAAAAAAAATCAGATTTTGAGGTTATAACAGAACTACCACTATTATGGTTTTCATCATTTGGTGTGATTTTTAAGAAACTGAAAAACAATATCGTGTTACATTTAAGATTTTTAGTAACGTCTTTTAACAACGTAAAACCACTAGCAGAGCCGCAATTTACACAAAATACACTTTTCATTGCATTTGCGTAACAAAGATAATATAAACTCCCTTAATAAAAGTAAGTGTATGAAAGACGATGTGTAGAAAAAACTACTCTACCAACATCAAGATTTGAAATTAATTTTTAGAACAGCAGTGCTGACAATATGGGCGAATTATACTAGTTCTGTAAATGTCTATCCTCGAATAATTTTATCGATATAATGTTTATCGATTTATTGTTTATCGTAATTTTTATAATAAAAATATTAATTACCATAAACTCGTAAGTGATCGTTTAGATAGAAGTAAGCCACACGCTTTTCTAAACCAACATTATAAAACCTGGTCTTGATGAAACAATTAGGTTTTGTTCACTTCAGCATTATTCTAACTACCTATTTATTTTCGAGTTTGACCTCATTCATTAGGTATAGCAGGTATTTTAAATTATATTTTTAGGGAATAACAAAAAGAAATGGTGGTTGATTGGTTTTATTATAGTTTCTACTTGCACTTTATTCGAAATAAATTCAAAATGTGATTCAAATTAAAAAATATGCAACTGTTTATTATAAATTCAAAAGATCGATTATAAGCGATTGGGCGTCCCTAGTAATTTTTATACACCACATGACGTATGGCGAAGATGGCGGCGATTAATGTTGTAAGTCGAATAGAATACTTTTGTAATGTTTTCATTTTGGCATGCAGCTAGTCCATGCTATAAGTATTTGCAACAAATATAATAAAATAAATAATTAATTATCGTGTATGTCTGATGTTTTTATTGCACAGGGCGATTTTGGACATTGTCCTTTACATTTGTAAATTTAATATTACAGGATTTATGTTTACTTTTTATTATTTTTATTAACAATAACCAATAACAAACAAACAATTAATTGATACAGCTCTTATGACTAAGTTATTTGAGTGAGTTGAGAGTATACAATGTATCTATATCCTATATTATACAAACTTCAAATATACCTCTGACGACTAAAATGCAATGTATTGTTATCAGTAAATAATAACTAAGAGTTTAAAAACCAAAACAACACGTATTGCTCATGAGCTGTGATAATCCTAGTAAGAATGTTAGATCGTAGTTATAATAAAATTATTTTATTTTACCCCGGTAGTCCTGATCTGGATAACAAGACAAAGTTATTCAATTATTATATTATCGTCGGTCCTTGATATGAGTGCAAATTTTCAAGTCAATCGGCCATCTACAAGTTGGTGAAAATTGCATTAAAGATTCCGGTAGATAGATATTATACAGATATTTAGATAGATAAATAGCGTGTTTTAAAAGATCAACGGTTCTCGTTACTCACCACACAAAATACAGCATTATAATGCTGCTATTTTACGCTGTTACTTTGAGAAGGAATCGTCCTTCCAGAGTACCATTCTGCATCGTGGCATTACGTGACACTACACACTGCCACTTTAATATATTAAAATAAATAATAGAAAGAAATAGATCTAAAACGCCTTCGTAAGGAATTTCCCTTTTTAACAGAAGAGTGAGGAAAGCGAACATACGAGTACGTACATCATTTCTTTTCCATTCTATTCCGTTGTATTACGTTTCGTTCCGTTCCATGCCATTATATTCTATTCTATTGCTTTCTATTCTCTTACATACTTCTCCATTATGTTATAACTATTACTATTTAAGTGTTTTTATGGAATACAAATAATGTCTCCAAGTTTGGACGTCTGTTCATTTGCAATTTATGTATGTGAATCGCCTCCACGATACAGGAGAATATCCTTGGTTAGGCATGGTTTTAAAAAAAAGTAAAAGAAAATACACCTTCATGATGTGCTACGCGAAAGAATCGGTAAGCACACATTTTTCATGATGCACAACTTAAAATAAAATTGTGAACAAAAATTGAATATTGTAGACAAATTATTTCTATTTTATAGAAAGTCATTATAAATACAGGTCGTGAAGCATTCCATCCTTGTCCTCAAAAGTGACAACAAATCTAAACGTAGTCCTCCCACATAATATTGCCTTATAGGGGATATTTGCCATAGTTGTCACGCTTGGCATGCGGGTTGGCAATTGCAATGTTTTGTTCTTTTAAAGATGTTATGAGAAAGATGTTAATAATAAAATATTTACCCATGTCAAGTTTTATGAGATTACGACATCCTTGGGATGATATTAAAAGTAAAGTTACAGCCGTCCAGTTATATACGTCCCACTGCTGGGCACAGGCCTCCCTTCATTTCCGAGAGGGTTTTAGGGCAAGGAAGTGTCCGCTACGCTGCCCCAATGCGTATTGGCGAATTTCACAATACTTCGAAATATTTTTTTTCTTATTCCTCAGACATGCACGATTCCTCACGATATTTTCCTTCACCGTCGATCACGTGGTAAATCAGCACTTCAAATTGCAATTAACAATTTCATTGGTGCTGACGGGGATCGAACCCGGGTTACTCTCGTTCTGTTATATTGACAGCGAGCGTTAACCATCTGAGTTACCACGACGGAATGATATTGGGTAGTCGATATTCTTACACCGCCACAACACACTAAAGATATAAAGACGGCAGTATACTGTTATAATATAATTATAAGTTAGTATATATTAGTATTCTTTGGAGAACACCGTATATGTTTACTCGATTTGTTGAAAACGTTTGATTTGGTGTTAATCTCCTTTACCAGTAATAACAAAATGTCTTCCATATAAAACAGTGTTTTTTTTTTATTATAACAAACCAATCAGGCTAGTATTGTTCCACGGAACGGTGAGTTTTCAAACGTTTACAAATTCAAGTGTAGATTCAGGCAGAAAAGGTTAATATTATTCCCTTTTCACTCCGTGAAAACGTGATAGAGCCATGCTGCAGTTATACTATGGCTACGGTACGAATGGTACGGCTCAACCGGGTAGGATCATGCTTTCTATATATCATGAAAGTGCGGAATAATGATGCTGTGTTTATAATGGTAAGTGTTGAGAACTGGCACCTATTTTACCGACAACGAGGCATTCCATCTTAGTCTTCAGGTTTTACAACGCATAATCATTTTGATTCTTAATTGAGAACTGATGAAGATGTCTAAAGGCACAGCGTATACTTACTATAAGGTGGATTGTATGCACTTTTACCACACTTATAATAATGTCCTCCCGACCGAATTTCGGCCGGGGCGGCCTGCCTCAACAGAGGCTAGCCATTGGCGCAGGACAGGATTATAGTGCCCAAGTTCATGCGCAAGCACAGGTGCACTCTCTCTTCCCTCACACTCATAATCCGATGGGACGGTAAACCGACACGACCGGAGAGAGATCAGGCGCAGGACCAACAGCTTTACGTGCTTTCCGAGGCACGGGGGTGAGACACCGCCAACTTCCTGACTCCGAGAAACTACTGAGAATTTCTTGAGGGAAAAACTCAATAATTAATTTTTTGGCCTGACCCGGAGTTCGAACCCAAGACCTCATGACCAGCAGTAGCACTAAGACAACCACTAGACCAACGAGGCAGTCAGACCAAACTTATATATACAAAAAAAGCTGTACCTGTAATAGGACTGATATTTTTACCACCTATACTTAACAGAGCTGGATTTATCCTACAACCTCTAACCTTAATTCGGCTAATGAATTCCTGTGAAGACTTCTTAACTTGCCTTTTTTGTGGTCTCTTGTACACTAGTCATGTTTATAACAGAAACTCTTTTGTTTATAAACTAATCTTAAAATATTTTTCATACGTTTTTATTTCATTATATTATTAATATATTCTTCCACTTCTGGAAGCAATAACAAAACCTTTCAAAATAGAAGACGACTATGGTTTCAGGCGCAAACAAGACCGACGTAGCACTTCGTCAATAAAACGACTATAAACTGTTGCGATTTCCCCCCGATAGTAAAAGCCGGACTATGGGGCGGTTGTATGGTCCAAACGACTAATATAATGTGTGAAATAAAAACGAGAACTCGATACAATGGTACTTATTTCTTATCGTCAATGAAATTTACGTAAGGATCGGTTTTCTTATGTACATTGGTATAAAATTTTGT
Organism: Parnassius apollo; assembly: GCA_907164705.1. Classification (NCBI taxonomy): domain Eukaryota; kingdom Metazoa; phylum Arthropoda; class Insecta; order Lepidoptera; family Papilionidae; genus Parnassius; species Parnassius apollo. The sequence goes on along the minus strand of CAJQZP010001558.1, from coordinate 6,415,484 downwards.
GATATTATCATTTTTAAAAATTCGATCTAAAAGTAACCAAAGTTACTCCCCACAATCAATACTACATAATAATATTATATTATTGATATTTTGACTGCTATCATATAAAACGTATGTGTTTTTGTTTTATGTACATACACTGAAACATAAACATAAACACTCACGCCTGTCACCCAGACGAGTAGGCAGAGATTACGGACTTCCATTTGGCACGATCCTGACATACCTCTTTCGCCTCCTTTACATCCATACATATATATCTATGCATACATGCTCGTCGGTTAAGGGTACTTCTAACGTGGCCCATTTTCAAAATATCGCCAATTTGGTCGATAAACTTTTTTCTAGGGCGTCCCTTCCCGACTCTGCAGTTCACATCTGCCATATAAATTTGCTTTTAAAACCACCGCATTCCTTTCTTAATCCCGGTCACAACATCATATTGCATACCACACTTATCTCTTATCACGCAATTTCTCACCCTGTCATTCAGATTCAACCCTAGCATACTCCTTAAAGACCGCATTTATACAGCATCTATTCTACTTTCGTGCTTCTTCTGCCACACCCAGCTTTCACCACCATACATTAAAGTAGGGACTAACACAGAATTATGAATTACCATACGTGCCTTTTTTGACACATTCTGGTTCTTCATAATAGAGTGTAGTGCCCCATTTACTCTATTCCCTGCATTTACTCGTCGTTCTGTATCCTTATCATATCAACCATCCCTGCTAAATACACACCAAATTTTTTTTTTCACTTATATATATATATATATATATATATATATATATATATATATATATATATATATATATATATATATATATATATATATATATATCTTCCTATTAACGGTTAAAAATAAAAAAACTGCTGTACCAACAATGGCAAATATCATGAGGCTATCTCTAGGGGAGGCCTATTTTCAGCAGTGGTCTTTAATGAGTGTAACAGTGACACCTTTTTAGGGGTATAGGGGAACTGCGGTCGCCAGACAAACTTTTTTTTTTTGTGTTATTTTTATGTCTATATTAATATAATGATAATATTATCATCATCTCGTTTCATCGGAGCTAGTTAATCGATTTAGCTATTTTATTTTTATTTTCCGATTACACACACTATAATTTTCAACCAGATCCCATGCTAACATAGGTGGTTTTAATTTCTTCATATTACTTTGTAACATGCAACAACATCCTAGATAATCGGATGCTCTATTTTTTACTTCCTTTTTATATATATTTAAATACATTATGTGATGTACAATTTAATAGTCGATTGAACCCTTACATTATTACATTTGTGCAACTCCGAATTGATTTGAACTACTAAATATTACACTTACGTTTTTTTATATATAGAAAAAGGGTGACATATGATAATAGAGTCTACCTGATGATAAGTGAATAATGTGGCTCATAGATGCGTTGTCACCCCGAGGACTAAATTGTCGATGCCTCGTTACCATTAAAATGTGTATCCAGTATTATACACTTTTTATAAGAGACACAGCAGCATTAACCTGCTATTTTACGCTGGTATTCAGTAAGAGCGCGACCCTTTTCCGGTCTAGCTGCTTTTTAGGAAAACTTGTAGTTATTTACAATCAGTTGTTTTATACATGTAAGATGTATTTACCTTTACAAAGTTTTCATGCTAGATTAGAAAACAAAAGTGTGTAGAGTCGCATGCTAAGAAAGTTTGCGATAAAGCCAGGTAACAAATATCTTTTAAAAACCTAATCTAGCATGAAAAAGACTTAGTTGTATATGTTTTAATGTAATAGTATTATAAAAATATATCCACTTTAGTGCTATCACTCATTGAATTGAAAAGTGTCTGTTCTAAATAAAAAGTCTGTTATTTTTTTAAGGGACTTATTATGAAAATAGAATGTGCTAACTGAATTACTTTCCTAGCGTATCGTAAAATAGGAGGATCTAATTGATTTTGTGATGGTATAGGAGATTAATTGGAGACATATTACTCGCTGCTTTAACAATTTTCTCTAAATTCTTATTTTTGGCTAAACGTGGTCCGAGTGGCGTGCTGTTTTTTGCTCCATTCCTATCTCCTCTGGGATTAAAGGAGTGCTGCTATGTATTTATACAAAATACTTCCAAAATATATTGGAAATAACGTTACTTCAACATTTACCATAAATTTCGGAAATAGGTATTTAGGAGTTGCATCAGAAAACAGATATTTCTCCGTGTGTCCACACCTGTGTTTGTCGAACACTCGAGCTTGACTCTCAGACGCTATCCTGTTACTGACGCGACTCGTTCATATATGTTTAGAAACCACAAACTACTTTAAAATGTACATTTTAATAAAATTACTGCAAAATTGTGACTATGTATGAAAGCCTACAAATGTCCATCTTCCAGTACATTTTTAAGCTATTGCATAGCTTTTATCGCGGGTTTGAGCGCGGCGACCGAATCAAGAAATTCCGTAACGAAAATAATACCTAAATAATAAATAAATAAATAATACTAAATAATACCTAAGACCCGAAAATCTAACATCGTCTTACGTCGTTTAAGTTCGTAGGAATTCGGCACGGTGTTTGTGTACGTGCTACTAGACGTACGCGTGTAGACTAGTTGCATGTATTGTAAGATATTAAAAATATTTTAAACAATAATATAGTTTATTGCAAGAAGCATATTCTTTGGATTTATATGAGTCGTCGTCATGCTAGCAACTTTCGTGAATTTAGAGTATTTAATAAACACAGATTTTAAAATAGAAAATTATCGTTTGTCGGAAGAACTCGTTAATTACCATAAACCTATAGTTTCAATGATAAAAAATCCTGAATAACCTACATCTATTGTAAGATGAGAAGAAGAGAGAGGGGAAATAAAAATATTTTAAACAATATTAACTTCTCATTTATTCAATAAAATAAAAAAAATAGTTTCCTAATCGGTCACCACGCTCCAAAAGTGTAACTTGAATCAATATCAAAGGAAAAAAAAACTTGAATTAATATCAAAGAAAAAAACAAAGATAAAATACTGCATAAATAAAATAAATAATAATTATAATTGCATAAGTTGATAAAAATGCTATGGTATGCTTTACCGCGGCAGTCCCCGAGTGCCACACGCTCTTTTCTTTTAAATTTTTAATAAAAATTATATAAACACTCACGCCTGTCACCCAGAGGGGTAGGCAGAGACTACAGACTTCCGTTTGGCATGATCCTGACACACCTCTCTCGCCTCCTTTACATCCGTACACCTACGCATACATGCTCGTCGGTTAAGGGTACTCCTAATTTGGCCCGTTTTCAATACATCGCCAATTTGGTCGATAAATTTTCGCCTAGGACGTCCCTTTCCGACTCTGCCATTCACCTTCTGCAATATAAATTTTCTTTGTCACTCTTTTCTCATTCATTCTTTCCACATGACCAAACCACCGAAGCATTCCTTTCTTAATCCTGGTCACAACATCATCTTGCAAACCACACTCTTCTCTCTCTTATTACACAATTTCTTACCCTGTCATTCAGATTCAGCCCTAACATACTCTTTAACGACCGAATTTCTACTGCGTTCATTCTACTCTCGTGCTTCTTCTGCCACACCCAACTTTCACTACCATACGTTAAATTAGGGACCAACACAGCATTGTGAATTGCCATACGTGCCTTTTTCGACACATTTTGGCTCTTCACAATAGAGTGTAGGGCCCCATTTATTCTATTAATGTTTTATTCTATTATTCTATTAAATTTTAATGTACTCTGAATGTACTGAAATCAGGATATAATAATGTCCATCTTAAATATCGCTACCACAACATGTCATTACAAGTCTACCGCTGAACATAGGTCTCTGCTACAGATTGCCACAAAGTACGGTCCTCAGCCACCTGCATTCATCGACTGCCTGCATATTTCATCGTGTCCTCACGCTATCTATTTATGCGCTGGCTAACACTGCGCTTGTGGTTACTTTTTTGCCTCACTTCCTCATTAGATATCGTTCTTCAAGTTGTATGATCGGATATAACTTATAGAATATAGTTTTAAAAATGTTTTACGTTTTTAAATAGTTTTAAAGAGTAATAATGTAATTTTTTATATAGAATAAACATGAGACGAGCACACAGTATACGTGATAGCAAGTGGATGCAGTGCCGATAGATGTCTACATCCATCCTCTATTAAGAATCAAAATTCGAATGCATTGCGACTGAAGGTTAGGATAAAATGCCCCGTTACCAGTAAAAAAATCCTTTTTCCGGCTCTTAAATCTTACTTTTTATGAGTGATTATAACAATTTTATATGTATAAATGTAAACACAAGCACAAATTTTATACACACGAAATATTATATACACGAGTTTAATGAAATCTCGCATTTAAAAATCCGTATAACTTTTAAACACCGTATAGTATAAGAAAACCTACTACCTCATTTTATACCGACAGTGTCGTAAGAGACGACTAAAGAATATACAACACAGGATTGGCAGCGTCACCTTCCTAATAACAACTCAATAATAATAAAAAAATACAGTAATCAAAGCTAAAAGTGGCAACTATGTCAAACGTAGTCATTTGACACAGTTGCCACGCCTTTTTATTTTTATTCATTATTAGAAAAACGCTGCTGCCCGTCTCCTGATTTGTTTCCCTCCGTCGCCTCTTACGACACCCACGGGATGATGTGGGGTAGTAGATATTCTTACACCGCCACTACTTAAATTACTTATTACAATGGCGGCGTATAAACCATAAATATAATGAAAAATTGCATGATTCTAACACACCTCTCTCGCCTCCTTCACGCCCGTATGTGACCACCCATATAAAAATAAAATAAAATATCCTTTTATTCCTCATTATTTACACTTAATAAATGTGTTAGAAATTCATTTTAATATCTTTAAGTACATGCATTTATTATAATATTAGAGTTGCATTCAATTGGAAAATTCTTTTACACTGAATTGTAACAATTGGAAAATTCAGTGTAAAAGAATTTTTGGACACATATGAAAAACATGCGTCGTAAAGGCTCAACTTACCCTAATAAAATGTCTCTGAATGATCGTGAGGCAAACGGTAGGCAAGAAATATGTGATTTGTTTGCAAGTCATTTCTCATCGATTTTTGATCAAGAATGATATTAATAACAATTTTGATACACAACCAGTCTCCAAACCAAACAAATATTTAGGCAATATTTACGTATCTAAACGAGAAATTAAGAAAAGGCTGAAAAGATTAAATACAACAAAAAGTGCAGGTCCAGACGGTATTCCGCCTATATTTATATACAGGTGTGCAAATTCTTTGGCTGCTCCGTTGACTATTATATTCAACACCTCCTTGAGCTCTGGCATTTTCCCCGAAAGGTGGAAGGAGGCGCGGATAGTACCAATTTTTAAAAGCGAAAATCCCACAAGTGTTTCTAATTATAGACCAATTTCCATATTATCTACTTTGTCAAAGGTCTTTGAGAGCTTGGTCTATGAATCTGTTTTCAAAAATTTAGGACGACGTATTAGTTGGCAGCAACATGATTTTTTGTCTGGTAGATCTACTGTCACAAATATTTTTTCATATGTCACTGATTTAATCGAGAACGTTGATGACAAACTACAAGTGGATGCCATATACACAGATTTCTCTAAGGCCTTTGACAAAGTAAATCACGCACTATTAGTCAATAAACTAAGAGACTTTGGTATAAATGGGACATTATTGAACTGGTGTGCATCATACCTTCAAAATAGACCCTCGACCGTAGTGATTGACGGGTACTCCTCGCAACCTTATATTGCCTACTCCGGTGTACCGCAAGGCTCTAACTTAGGTCCTGTATTTTTTAACATCTTTATAAACGACATTGTTTCGATATTTCAACACTCAAATGTCTATCTATTTGCTGATGATCTCAAGATAGTTAAAACCATTAAAAACAACTCTGACGTCGAACTATTGCAAGATGACCTCAATCGCCTTATACAATGGTGTAATAACAACCAAATGTTTCTCAATGGCAAAAAATGTCGACTTATTAGGTTTACCAGAAAACATAATTACATACAAAGTCAATACTATATTGATACTGAAAAACTGACTGCGGTTCGAGCGATACGTGATTTAGGCGTTATACTAGACAGCGAATTAAGATTTACCAACCATATCGATAGCATAATCACCTCAGCTACGAAGACACTGGGTTTTGTATTGAGGAATTCCAGAGAGTTCATGCAGCCCTCCACTACAATAAAACTTTTTAGTAGTCTGGTTAGAAGTAAACTAGAATACTGCAGTCAAATTTGGAATCCGCACTACAAGATCCATAGCATTAGAATTGAAAGAATACAAAAACGACTGCTACGTCATCTTGCGTACCGTTCGAATAGCTATCAAACTAATGATTCCTACGAAAGACGTTTGGCGCAATTTAACATCACATCATTACAATCACGTAGAATTATCTCAGATATGATATTCCTATACAAAACGCTCAATAATAGTGTCGATTGTCCAGCGATAGTTCAATTATTTAACTTTAAAGTGCCATCAAGACTGCCTAGGAAACCGCAAGCCTTTTTTCGATGTGTCTCTTTATAGATCTAACCTGGGAAAGTATTCCCCTCTAGCCAGACTGGCTCGCACTTATAACGAACTGTCCTCAAAGATTTCTGGCCTCGATATTACTTGCGACAGTTTATCCACCTCCAAATCAAAATTAATAAATTTCTTTAAAAATAATGAATCAATTAATTAAGAAGTATAATATTGGAAGTATAATATTGGAATTGTTTTTGTTTTCTATAATGTGGTTAATGTAATTTAATATGATAATTAAGTTATCTATAATATTGTTAAATAATTCTATTTCTTTTTAATAACTTATTTATTCAATGATGTAGTCCAAGTTTTTTTTTAATCCTATCATTCACTAAATAATCAATGCATGTTGTGATTACCTATAAAAAGAAATACAATTATAATGTGCTTAATATGTTATGAAAATGATCTTTGTATTACTATTGTAATTTCTGTTGGTAATCCTAATAAATAAAAAAAAAAATATCGCAACCACAATATGTCATTACAAGTCTACCGCTGAACATAGGTCTCTGCTACAGATTGCCACAAAGTACGGTCCTCAGCCACCTGCATTCATCGACTGCCTGCATATTTCATCGTGTTCTCACGCTATCTATTTATGCGCTGGCTAACACTGCGCTTCTGGTTACTTTTTTGCCTCACTTCCTCATTAGATATCGTTCTTCAAGTTGTATGACCGGATATAAGAAAAAAGTTTTAAAAATGTTTTACGTTTTTAAATAGTTTTAAAGAGTAATAATGTAATTTTTATATAGAATAAACATGAGACGAGCACACAGTATACGTGATAAAGTGGAGACATCCATCCTCGATTAAGAATCAAAATTCGAATGCATTGCGACTGAAGGTTAGGATAAAATGCCCCGTTACCAGTAAAAAAATCCTTTTTCCGGCTCTTAAATCTTACTTTTTATGAGTGATTATAACAATTTTATATGTATAAATGTAAACACAAGCACAAATTTTATACACACGAAATTATACACGAGTTTAATGAAATCTCGCATTTAAAAATCCGTATAACTTTTAAACACCGTATAGTATAAGAAAACCTACTACCTCATTTTATACCGACAGTGTCGTAAGAGACGACTAAAGAATATACAACACAGGATTGGCAGCGTCACCTTCCTAATAACAACTCAATAATAATAAAAAAATACAGTAATCAAAGCTAAAAGTGGCAACTATGTCAAACGTAGTCATTTGCCACAGTTGCCACGCCTTTTAATTTTTAATCATTATTAGAAAATGCTGCTGCCCGTCTCCTGATTTGTTTCCCTCCGTCGCCTCTTACGACACCCACGGGATGATGTGGGGTAGTAGATATTCTTACACCGCCACTACTTAAATTACTTATTACAATGGCGGCGTATAAACCATAAATATAATGAAAAATTGCATGATTCTAACACACCTCTCTCGCCTCCTTCACGCCCGTATGTGACCACCCAAATAAAAAATAAAATAAAATAGCCTTTTATTCCCTCATTATTTACACTTAATAAATGTGTTAGAAATTCATTTTAATAGCTTTAAGTACATGCATTTATTATAATATTAGAGTTGCATTCAATTGGAAAATTCTTTTACACTGAATAAATTTGTTACAAAATCAATTTAATAACTTTAAGTATATGCATTACTATAATAAAAGAATTATATTTAATTGGAAATTTCATTACACTGAATAAATTTGTTACAAAAATCAATGTAATAACTTTAAGTACATGAATTATTATAATATTAGAATTACACTCAATTGGAAATTTCATTTTGCATTTAATTTGCTTTAATTTAGATAATTTTATTTAATAAAACAATATTGACATTTTAGTTTCCCAAATTTATATTATTAGTATTGTCTTTAAATAATATTTTCTTACAATATAAATCTTATTAATTTTTTTAAATAGATTCGTAATTATTTTTAGTACTTTTTTATTATTTTAAATATATTTATAATTTAACTTATTATACCTGTTATTTAGGACCCCTATTCGGGTAAAGGCCTCCTCCAGAGCTGCCCATACTTGTCTGTCCTGTGCCTTGTTCATCCAGTCTTTCCCAGCTATAACCATCACCTCGTCGAGCCATCTTTCTTTTGGCCTACCTTTTGCACGTGTTCCAGCTGGTCCTTGCCACTCTGTTACCGATTTAGTCCATCTTTGGTCTGAAATGCGTGCTAAATGTCCTGCCATTTCAACCTTTGACCGTGATGAAGAACGTCCACTACTTCTGTTTTGTTCCTTAATTCCGAGTTCCTTACTCTGTCTTTCAATTTTATATTAAGAATTGTCCTTTCAATTCGTCTTTAACATTTTGCGATCTTGTCATTGTTGTGTTTGTTAAATATCCATGTTTGGCATCCATAAGTAAGGCAGGGCAGTATACAAGAATCTATTATCTTCTTTTTTGAGATTTATAGGTAGAGTCGATTTTAGAATCTCCTTGTGGGACCAGAATTTACCCCGACTTGATATTATTCTTCTTTGGATTTTGTCAACGTGTCTCGTTCTTTTGAATGATATTAATTTACCGAGATACACATATTCATCGACATATTCTAATGGAATGTTGTTTACAATTATAGGTATTTCAACTCTATTCGTCATTACTTTGGTTTTAATAGTGTTTAGTTCCAGGCCTACATTTTGACTGGCGTTGTTTAGCTCATTTACCATCGACTCTATCTGTTTTGCTGACTCGGAAAATATTACTAGATCATCTGCAAATCTAAGATGACTAAGGTAATTACTTTTATATTTATACCCTTATTTGTCCATTTTAAGCCTTTGATGATGTGTTCCAATACCGCTATAAAGATTTTTGGTGAAAGTGGATCTCCCTGGTTCACTCCTCTTTTTATTGGGAAGGCTGGTCCGGTTCAGTCTAATTTGACTCTACTAGTGCTCCCATGGTAGATGTATTTTAGGATGTTTATGTATTGTTGGGGAATGTTTTGGTTTTCTAGAGCTTTCCAAATGCTGTTGTGCGAAATAGAGTCGAAAGCTTTAGCAAAGTCGATAAACACCAAAAATAGTGGTTTTCTAAATTCATTACATTTTTCTATTACCTGTTCAACAACGTGAATATGATCGATGGTACAGTATCCTTTACGAAAGCCGGCTTGTTCAATAGGTTGATATTTTTCGATAGCTGGACTCAATCTTTCCTCTAGGCAAGAAGCAAAAAGCTTGTAAACGGTTGGTAGTAAGCTAATAGGCCTATAATTTCCAACGTCTGTCGGATCTCCTTTCTTGTATAGTAGTATTATATCAGTTGCTAACCAGGTTTTCGGTAGCTTTTGCGTTTGAAGAATTTTGTTGAACAGATATGTAAATGGGGTTGCTAATACCTGTTTAGCTACTTTAATTGCCTCGTTTGAGATATTGTCTGGTCCGGGACTTTTATGGTTTTTAAGTTTTTCAATTTTCTTTATGATTTCAATTTCATTAAATCGGGATCACAGTCTCCTCTTGGTTTTGTTCCATTTTGTTATACGATTCTACATCAGTTGATGATGTATCGCTATACAGTTTTTGATAGAAGGTTGTGGCGATGTTCACTATATCGGTCCTTGATTGAGTTTTTAATGTTGGAGTTTGTTTTAGGCACATAATCCAAGGTTTTCTGGTATTTAATTGACTGTATGCTCTTTTTGTGCTTCCTGTTGTAATTAAATGTTTGCTTATTACCTCTAACCTGTGTTCTTTGTAGTCTTTCTTAATTTCTTTATGTGCTTTTTTTATATAACATTTTAGCTCCTCTATCTTCTTGGGTCAATGGTCTTTTATTTTGTAAATTATGACTTTTTTTTATAAGCAACTTTGTTTCTTTTCTCAACACATCTTTTTGCCGTGTATTCATTTTAATTTTTGATTTTGCCCAACAACTTTTTATGTTGTTCTCTAATTTATTGTAATAATTATTTAAGCTTTCATTTTCTTGGTTGAGTAAATTACATTTTTTCATATTCTCTACATACTCGTGTATGTCAATTTCTTTTTGTGATGTTAATAAGCTACGTGTACTGCAGTATTTTGCACTGCCAGATTTTAATTTTGCTATTTTTATTGTGCTTCTTACCATCCTGTGGTCACTTGGATAATTGAGGTTATTAATGATTTCTATATTTGTAAAATGTTTGGGGGCATTTGAGAGAATATAATCGATCTCGTTTTTTGTCTTCCTGTCAAGAGATATCCAGGTCCATTTTGTTTTAAATTTTTTTTAAAATATTGTGTTAATTATTGTGAGTTTTTTTTTTTGGTACGCATATTCGATTAATTGTTGACCTATACTATTTCTTTTTTCATAACTGAATTTTCCTGTGATTAGTTTCTCTATCTCGTAAGTATAGCCTATTTTTGTATTGAAATCGCCCATCATAATAACGAATGTATTTTTTAGCTGACATGCATCATTTACTTGTCTATAGAAGTTTTTGACTATTTCTTGTTTTGCTTCTCCAGTTGGAGCATATATTTGAATAAGAGAAATTTTCAAATAATCAAATTTCATGTTGAGCAAGCATACTCTATCTGAAATACCAATAAAACTCTCTATATTTGTTCTGAACTTCTTTTTTACTAGGAAGCCTACTCCACGTTGCCCAGTGTTCTCCCCTGTATAGCAGAAGATATGTTCAAGGTCTTCTGTTATTATTGTTCCCGATCTTCTAATCTCTACTAACCCGATGATATCGTATTTAAGGTGATTGATTGCCTCTTTAAATTCTATCATTCTTTCGTCTGATAATAATGACCTTGCATTATAGGTACATACATATATTTTTTGCTCTGGAGGATTGTAGTCGTATTTTTCCGCGGTGACAAGCCGTATTTAATTTTGTAGAAAAGTCGTCGCACATTTCTATTCACAGTTATTTTTATTGTGTGACATGGAAACGTTATCTCTTGATGATTTCTTAATATATTGATTCATATTTACCTTGTTTCTCTTTGATATTTGTTAAGTGAATTTATTTGTATCTTCTAATTGAGTTCGCTCTTCTGGGAATGTGGACAGATTTCTTTTGTTATTGGGTTGGTATGTGATGTTTGTCTGTTCTCGTTTCTTTTACAAAATGACAATTTTGTCATATTTTAATACAGCTCTTTCTTCTTTTCTCCTTGTTCAATCTTTTGTTTGAGTTCTGGAATTAGAAGTTTTATAGTTTTTAATATTTTTGGAGTAAAATCTTTTTTTAATATAATATAAACTCTTTTCAAGATTCCGACGATTTTTAAATAATTCGATTTTTTTATTCATAGTTATTAGGGTTATAACTATGGGTCTCGACTTTTCTCCTTTTTTACCGATTCTTCTAAAATATTCCAAATCAGATTTTTCGCATGAGACTTGCATATTATCATGAAATATTTTTAAAATAATTCTTTCTAAGTCGTGATAATTGTATTCAGTTTATTGTACCCCGAACAAGATAATGTTTATTTTTCTTAAGTTTCTGTCTATCATTTCTATGCGGGTGTCTTGTTCTTGTTTTTTTTTCCATAGAGACATAACGGATTTCTAAATTTGTGAATTTTTCATTTATGTTATCGTTAATTGTTTTAGTGATGTTTTCTTTTATATCCTTTAGTTATTTTTTTTTTTGTAATTTCATTTCATCTCGAATTTTTTTCAGTATTAAAGTTAACTCTTCCATTGTTTATATGTAAAAATATAAAGTAAAGTGCCCTCTATTGATGCAATTAGTGAGATCACACAGTTTTGCTGATAGTTACTTTTGATAATCTTATTTGGACACAAGATGTCGCCCTTTTCTGCACTATTTACTCACTAAAACTTAAGGATATTTTTCGAGCATTCCTGGTAGATGGCTGTCTTTTTTTAAATATAGTATAAACGTGTACTTTGTGGTATTTTGAGGTTAGTATCTTTTCGTAATATTTTAAATTCACCTTAGATATATTGTGTACTGCAACTTATCTATAACTTTTTCTTCTAGAGAAGAAGAGTAAACATACAAAACCGTTACATATATTGTTTTCAAAATTTTCACAAATTAATGCACTTTATCACTAGGTTCTTATATTCACTATATATTTTTGTTGTTATACTTTTACTTTTAAGTCACTGATTGTTATATAAAATTCACTAATTGCACTTTTTAATTGCTTTTATATCGGAGCTAATGTTAACTGTGCGCTGCCGCGCCCTGTTGTGACCACCTACCTGTTATGTAATTGTTACGGGTTTCATTGTCCGTCCTTGTATAGATGAAAGTTCCTCATCGGGGATAATGTTTTACTACTTTTGTCTTAATCGACCTGTACCGACTTTGCAGTTTTTTTTTTGTAATAGAAGATTTGCCCCTAAACGAGCATGCGGTTCACCTAATGGTAAGTGACTGTCTCCGCCCATGTCAACCACAACACCAAGGGAATTGGCAGGAGCGTTGCCGGCCTTTTAGAAAGGAGTAAGCTCTTTTCTTGAAGGTCTCTAAATCGTATCGGTCCAAAAAAGTCGTCGGTGGTAAACAATTCAACGGAGAGGTTGTAGGAGGAGGAAAACTCCTAGTAAAACGCACAGTGGTGGACCGCTAAGCATCCAGATGGTGAGGATGGTATCGTGAATTTTGACGCGATATGCGTTCGAGAATCATGTCTTCATCATTTCATCATCATCATCATCATTACAGCCCTTCACAAGTCCACTGCTGAACATGTCCATTATTGACTGAAAATTTTTGATGTGGTAAAATATCTTATAAAATTGCATATTTTTTTCTTATTTCGTATCGCGTAGTTGAATTTTCAAATAAAGCCAGGAAAAAAGTTATGTTACTTTCATTCTCAATAGACTTTTGAAGACGGAACGTGCTTTACAATGTCTCAAAGGCCCAGATGCCATGCCAAAATATATTAAAAACGTGTTTTCCACGTTCTGTTTCAGAATACGAAAAACTTGTTCATTCATCATGTGGTTTATAAACGTTCAAAATATCCAATTTCTTTTCTTATAACTTCTTAATTTATGACTAGATACGATTTTTAATGGTTTTATACTATGGTGTGGAAAGAAAAATAAGTGTACAGACTTTATCTGACAGCTGTTATAACCTCAAAATTTTATTTACTTAATAGCATTTTCCCTGGCCTCTAAATGAAAAGATGATAAGTTATTATGTTATTAACAATAATTGTTTTCATACAACATTATTTGTAGGTAGATGCGACCTGTTAAAGGAATCAAAAGACAGGTCAATCAATGTATGGAAACTGGGCATGATTCGATTGATGAAGCGATTGGAACTAATCCGAAAAATTCCTCAGAGCATTATCCATGGTAGATACGATAGAAAATGAAAAGGGATGCAACACCCTACGCAGCGCCAGTGAATCGAGCCGATCGGAAAGAAATTGGTCGTCGACGATTCGAATCGCTCTACGCTGGATGCGGTCAAGTGGAGCGCTACTGGGTGCCGCCCATAATACAATATTCCATGTGAGGCCGAACTTGCGCTTTGTAAAGTTGCAAGCTATGTTCCAGCATGAAATACTGTTTCGCTCTGCTGAGTACGCCAAGCTTTTTAGAGGTCAGTTTGGCCACCCCTTCCAAGTGACCACGAAACTGCACACTATTCGATATGTCGACGCTGAGGATTTCGATGCTAGCTGAGGCAGCAAGGGGAGTGCCTTCAAACTGAGGAGATACGACAATGGGGTTCTTTTTAGCGGTTAACGTGCAAACTTGTGTCTTTTGAGGATTGAACATAAATTTGCTTATTATACTTAATTTTCTCTTCAACATAAATTTGGTTATTATATTTAATTGTTACTTTTTCCTTATTCATTCCTTCTATATGACCAAACCAACGAAGTATTCCTTTGTTATTCCTGGTCACATCATTTTCTTTCTACCCACATTTTATTCTTATCACATGATTTTCAACCCTGTCATACATAATCCATAATGACTACATTTTTACAGATTTAATTTTAATCTCATACTTCTTCTACCACACCCAGCTTTCACTACCATATATTAAGGTAGGAACCAGTACAGCATTGTAAATTGAAGTACGTGTGTTTTTTGACACATTCCGACTTCTTTTATGAATGAATAACTGCAGTTTATAATATCGAGTATAATATAAAGTTGAAAGAAAAACGAAATACATTTATTAATGTAATAAAATAATGTATGTACGAGTATAGTCTAAATAACTAAATAATACCAAAATTTTGTAACAATTTCTGTGTAAAGTACGAAAAGCAGCCGCTATGGCTGGCCTCAGGCGGAGCGCGAAGAAGCTATGTGTCAATATTGACCACTCGCTTTGATGCCAACATCCGAACCGAAATTCGTATCCCGGACATTTTAAATTATACTTCCTATATTTTAATTCATAGTAGTTTAGTTAAAGTTTGGTAAGTTTTACGAAATGTACATTTGAGTGCTATTTTACTACATTACTTTACTTTAAAATATCTATAAAACTATAAATAATGTAATAAAAAAGTATATAAAGATCTGTAAATACAGTGTTGGTTATCAAATATACTAATATGCTTATGAAAGTGACACAGAATGAATATTTTAAAATTTCTTAATGTAATAAAGAAACTTCCTACATTTTTATTACATAATTATTTGCGAACGGTTTCGAAATAAACTTCGTAATTCCAAATATTCAATTACGAAACTATTTTAGAACATAACCTTAATATTACTTACCATTATTGCTTGTTATGTGGATATTCTGCGGGTAACTCGCATAGAAGATCCAATAGATCAGATAGCCTCCGGCGAGGATCGTCTTGCCCGTCGAATCTTAATACCTATTGCCTTTTATTACTACGGGGGATATAAGAAGTACTGCCCACAAGAACTCCGATATTAATATATAATATGCTTTACGCAATAACATGCTTTTATTAAAATTCAGTAATTTTGTCCGTAAAAGCGATATTTTAGAGATAATGGACTTTCCGAAAATGCCTTCTTAATTCTCCCGAGGAGCTTGAAATAATGTGCTTTTCTGTTACAAAATACTTCCTTTGAATAAAATACGTTAAATAATTAATTATTGTTTATGTTTTGATCATTTTATATGTATGTATGTAATTACTCTAAGTAAGTTTTAACAGTGGTAGATCCACGCGGCAGGTTGCACGTATGGTTCGGCTCAAACCGGGATGGTACCAAGACCTCACAGAATACCGGCGTGAAGTGGAAGGTCTGCTTTCACATTTCGCCTGGTGAGTGCAGGTGGCCGGAGGCCTAATTCAGACCGACTCGTCGATCACGTCCAAATGGCTACAGATTCGTTGCTACAACAGACCCCTTCGCAGAAATCGTGATCCTCAGCGATTTTAACGCCCACCACGCAAAATTTCTTGGTTCACGTTTAACCGATCATGAGGAGAGATCTGTTCATGATTTTGCCTTGGCATATGATCCGACAAAACCGGTTACATCACCTACGTAGATTTCAGATGTGGAGAATCATGTACCTTCCCTGTTGGACCTTCTGCTGACCTCTCATCCGGACAGAAATCAGGTCTCCATCGAGTATTGGCTCCTCGGATCATTGTCTTTTCCGGAGTATGGTGCCACTCACGCTGAAATCGTGGTTGCATTCTGCAGGCTGACCCCGTGTTTGGCACTATAGTTCAGCCGATTGGGATAGGATGCGGTCTTTCTTTACATCCTACCCTTAGTGGCGGGTTTGCTTCTCGTCAAACGATCCCAAAGTTGTTGCTGGTCTTTCGCTGGTGTGGTACTTCAGCTTGGCTTTGGAACTTTTTAATCCTTCTTCTGTGGTGCTCATCGGAGGCAGATCTCAGCCATGTTTTAGTCGCTCCTGTAAAATAGCATCATGCTATAAGCAGGAGTGTTACCGGGCCTGGGCTGACGCATTAACGTCCCGGGATGTAAACACTAGCGCCCTAAAAAAAGAAGTATAATTCCGCATCCAGCCAGAGCACATAGGCAGAATTGGCAAGAAACGAGTTCGCCTTCCTTCTGGAACCCGTGCATTCTGGTTTCCCGCCAAGGAAAGTAACCATTCCGCAAAGGAGAAAGCCGATCTACTAGGCTCTTTCTTTGCGGCCAACTCGACTCTCGATGACGGGGGGAGCACAACGCTGACCATCCTGCGATTTGAGTATTCCATGCTGGATGTGCGGTTCACACAGCACTCGGTTCACAAAGCACTCCTCTCCTTGGACATCCATAAGTCGAGTGGGCCTGACGGAGTCCCCCAATTATGCTGAGGATGTGTGCTCCAGAGTTTGCACCGGTTCTAACGCGTCTTTTCCGGTGCTCCTACTCCCTAGGCGTAGTCCCAAAAATCATGAAGGATGGCTTTCGTCCACTCGATCTCTAAAAAAGGCAACCACTCAGATCCATTAAACTACATCACCTCCTTGTTCTCCAAGATAATCGAATCCATTGTTAACAGTCAGCTCATGCGGTACTTTGAGGATCACCAGCTGATTAGTGACCGAAAATACGGTTTTCGTCGGGTTTGATCAGCTGGTGATCTTCTGAAGGGGGTATTTGGCTTAATTATTATGGGCTTCCAGAGAAATTATGCAATTTGATCACCATCTTTCTTGCAGATGGAGAAGGTGGTGGATGTGCATGCTCCGATTATAAGACTGTTAATACTGGCGTTCCACAAGGCTGCGTGCTATCATCAACGCTATTTGTTTTGCGTATCAATGATATGTTGTAAACTGGTAACATTCATTGCTATGCGGTGACAGCACTGGTGATGCTCTGTACACCGGTCCTGCCAATATTTCTCTGGGAAAACGTCTCCGAGTACCGGGAAAAACTTGTGTCTGATGTCGAGTCTTAGCTGAATAAAGTCTCGGAATGGGGGCGACTAAATCTGGTCCAATTTAACGCACAGAAGACACAAGTTTGCGTGTTAACCGCTAAAAAGAACCCCTTTGTCGTATCACCTCAGTTTGAAGGCTACCTGCTACCCTTGTTACCTCACCCAGTATCGGAATCCTAGGCGTCGACATATCGGTTGACGTGTAATTTCGTGGTCACTTGGCCAAATTGGCCTCTATAAAGCTTGGCGTACTCAGCAGGGCGGGATAGTATTTCATTTCGGCACACCGCCTGCATTTTTACAAGGCGCAGGTTCGGCCACACATGGAATACTGTTCCCATCTCTGAGCTGGGGATCACCAGCGCCAGCTCCTTTCACTTGAACGCATCCAGCGCAGAGTGGCTCGAATCGTCGACGACCGAGTGCTTTCCAATCAGCTCGATTCACTGGCGCTGTGAATAGATGTGGGCGGTTTTATAAAAGTTTGTATGGTGACAAAATGACGCCAAAAAAAATTTGTCATGATATTGGGGGTTTCTTACTTCAGATTGACTCTATAATATCTAAATTTTGTTATAATAACAAGAAATAAGAGAAAATGCGGTAGAATTTGACAAAATTGCAATTTGAATGGACAATGACCTGAAATCTTCTTCCGCTGCGTTACACATTAAGTACTCGGGAGTATAGGTAAATTAAAAGAAAAGTACAATTAACAATCGTTATTTATTAAAGAAACTAAACAATAAAACTAAACATTATTTTAAATTCTCTCAAAAAAATCTAAAACATTATTCAAACATAAAGAGAAACATAATTTTCTATCTTCTGAGTTACACTATGATTAAATTAACATAATAAAGTTTTGTTTATTTGGCAAAAAACGAGATCTAAATTAAAACTTAAATAAGTAATTAAATACAAGTATCTAGAAGGTTAATATTAATTAAATATATGAGATCTTCTTTATTTAACAATAAAAACATTAAATAAAATAAGTTGCCTCAACAGGGGACTGTCACTCAGCGGAAGTGTATGGAAAAATTTAGGCATAGTTTACAATAAACACTTTATGTACCATAAAAAATAAAGAGAAAACGAAATTATTAAAGGTCTACGCACCAAAACAAATATCACAAATAAAATCGTTGTAACAATCTTTGGGTATAATCCAACATTCACAACACATTAAACAAACAAAATTTTTACACGCAATATATTTTTTCTTAATTAAAATGATGTTCGAACTTTACATTTATGGCACTCAGAGTGACGGCTGACGACATTTCTAATAGACTTTTTCTGATTTATTGGAAAAATATTTTCTTTTCTGTATTTAATTTAGGTATCTTTTGTGCTTTAATTTTCCACTTCTCTTCTTGAATGCAATTTCGCTTTCTATTGGTTATTTTATGTTTGCTGTAGTCGACATTGACACCTGTTTCGTCCAAAACTTCTAGATTATCACATATTTCTTCAATATTATTTAAATCAAATAACAAATCTTTATCTAAAGGAATTATAATTGAATCAAATGCCGCACCATTGATCTCGTATCCTTTGTCTTGTTCCTTTTTTTCTTCCGATCCTATTATCTCACCACTGACTTCTTTGTCTATTTTTTCTTTATCCTTTTCTCTACATTTAAATGTTGCAGAATAAATTTCTTATACTCTCTCTTGTTTTTCCTTTTCCTGTCCATTGTCGCTAACCATTTCTACTTCTATAATATCTTCCTCTTTGGAATTTTATGTATTTGTTTGGACGAGACAGATACAACTTTTTTGAACTAAGGATTGGCATTGCATGAATTTCAGCTGTTATTGTAACTTTACTTGTACGATTAGAGCAACTAGGTTCAGCTTTTTGGATTGGATTTCCGTAGGTATGAGTAAATAAGCCAAAGCAATCACACAATCCTCTGTGGAAGCCACAAAAACAAGATAGTGGGCGATATTGAATTTCTCCAGGTGATTTAACGATAACTTGGTGTGGCTGCATAGTGCCTGTTAAAGGCTTCAAGTCTTCAGGAACCAGTTTATTTATGTTGTCTATATCATTGTCAAATCTATAAAGACATTTCACTGACTTCATGCATTTTGACAATATCTTCACAGCTTGCTCACCACGGGAAACATCATTACCATAAGCTACCTGTTTGTCCAGGGACCTCTTTACTGCACCACCTATTCCATCTGCTACTGATTTTCCCATGTACACTCTCGGTGAATGACCATGTTGAGTACTCAAGGCCTAGTTTAAAGGTAAATAAATTGTGTAAAAAAAATTTCTTTTGCCTGTACTGAGTACATGGACCTTCTGAGTAAAAGTGAATAATCTTAAGTAAAGGATTGTATTCTTTGGCTAACTTTATGACTGGCAAAAGGTGAGCCCATATAGCTGCTGGATTATGGGCGTTTTTATCAGCAATACTGCAAAATGACTGTGAAGCTCCAGCCCAGTAAATCATCCCTGTATGTAGGGTAAATTGTTGTTTCGCGGCACCGAAATGCATAGATTGTACTTCCTCAGCTAGTTTACCACAGTAATTTTCTGAGAAGTCACAGAGTAGTACGGCTTCATTTTTTTTTTGAGTTCGGTTATACACTTTCGGTACTGGTGTTGCTGATGTTTCCATTTGTAATAATGTTTTTTGAAAATCGGTATATTACATTTAAAATTTTGAATTAATGTTTCCACGGTCCCTGTTTTTCTTACTTTCGCCATTCGCTTTGTTTTTACAGTTTTATTATTTTCCTTTTTTAGTGTCTATATTGTGGCGGTGCTGTCGTCGCGCCGCAAGCGAAACACACCGAAGCTTAAATCACGCTATCAACATTCCGAATCATAAACAGCATATATAGAACATCTCCGAACTATCACATGGAGTGTTGGCCGCTCCCCGGGCAGAACACCTTGCCCGGCGGGAGATCTCCCCACTTTACCTATCACCGGCCACAGTGGTGACCACCCGACGTGATCTGAACACGCAACCAACAACCTTCGGAAACTACAACTTCAAGCCTTTCGTCATTATCCTCAAGAACCCCTACCATTCACTACTGAGAATAGTCTTCTGCAATCTTCAGTTCCTGCAAGCCAGTTCAACTTGTCTTCATCTCGAATCACCGCAGATTTATAAGGCAGACTTCTGGCACTTGCTCCAGCACATCGTTCTCACCGGCATCACTTGCCAGTGCGTCATGCATTACACATCGGCATATCATTCGCACCGGTGTCACTTGCCCTTACGCACACAGCATGCATTCCCCACCGGCATTAAAAGGACACACCGGCAATCGGACTGCACTATCGACCTCCGGTCTGAGCAGGGGGTGATGTGGCGGCGCTGTCGTCGCGCTGCAAGCGAAACACAACGAAGCTTAAATCACGCTATCAACATTCCGAATCATAAACAGCGTATATAGAACATCTCCGAATAATCACACGGAACGTTGGCGCTCCCCGGGCATAACACCTTGCCCGGCGGGAGATCTCCCATTTTCCTACTACGGCCACAATATATTCGTGATTTATGTTCTCCCACTGTTCTCATTCTATTTCTTCAGTTATCTGTCTGTCTTTTAAATCGCACTGCAATTCTTTTACTTTACTTGTATCACATTCACCATTCACATACATTACATTTTCGAAAATATGTGCAATTTTTGGAAATTATAAACAAACATGAACATGTATTTATTAGCACAGAATAAATTAATAATTAGATATTACCGAAGGATATTACAGCCTTTCACAAGTCCACTGCTTAACGTAGGCTCACCCTATAGATTTCAGTAGGCGATAGTCCCGTAGACCTCATAGGGGATTTTGCCACTTGGCGGGAGCGTTGACAACGGCAATTTTTTTATTACTTTATTGGGAAGATGCAGCTGCTCATCTTCTGGTTCAGTTTCAGATATTTGGTAGTGGATATACTTACACCAACACTACACGGCTGAACACGGTTCTATGTGTAAATCTTTCATACATGGAACAAGGAATGTGTGATGTAGCATCACAGATTGGAAATATTGAAATTTCAAACAAAATTAAGTACTAAAAGTACTTAAGGTTTTTGCTTTTTAAAAAAATCTTGAAAAATCGCCTATTATTCATTACTACTCGATTCCAACGAATTTTAGATGCAGATTAAAGACTTAGTAAATTGGGGTTTGTAGATTATGAATTTTCTTAATATTTTATGAAATAGTGTCGGTTAGTAATAATTTCAGCAAAATCACAAACAGGTAAAAGTTACCTACCGACATCAAATTTTATTATAAAACAAGTATTATTAACTACTACTCGTTATTTTATAACTGTGTTTGAAGAAAAATGATGCATCCAGAAGTATCTCATCTGTGACATGTAGGTAGGATAATTTTATCCAAATAAAAACCAAAAAACTTATCTGCCAGCCTTTTTAATCATATTGCAAATTAAATAAGATTAGTGTAAATTTTTTCTGAACAAGTAACAATGAAATAAGTTTTTATTACTCAAAATCAAGAACTTACCGACAAAGGTTTTCGACGGATATCGTCATCATCATCATATATAATTACAGCCCTTGTAGTAATCTACAATCACCCACTACTGAGTATGGGCCTCCATCTGATGAGGGATGAATTAGAGCATAATCCACCACGCTGCTCTACTACGGGTTGATGGAGGTTCTAGACCAGTGACTAACCCTTTGTTAACAACGTCTATATAGACCTCTAACATACGAACATTGCTGAAAAATCTCTTGCAAAGTGGATAGATGATCTTATAAAGAATGTAGGCTGGCGTTGAATATTTAAGATAGTTTAAATCAACTGTTTGTATAAATTAATTAAAAAAGTTACTATCATACTAACGGTATTACTAAAATAAGTAATTTCAATACCAGTATAGGTTGGTAAAACAAAATTCCAACTGAGAAGAAAACTACTATCAAGTTTTTAAACTTAGATACAAATTTGATATCTCAAAAAAAATATCTTAACAAAAACGTTTCACAATCAATACAACATAAGCGAAAATAATTTTGGTAAACTATCAATATAACAACTCAATTAAGATCACGTCTTAACAATTTAGAGCTTTAGTTACTATTATATTTAGTTACTACGTATATTTGGCATATTATCCTATGCGACAGTTCGATGAAGATTAATCGATATTTTGTTACCAACAGCCACTCAAAATCTCCTTTACTGTGCGTAAGCGACAAAAAAAAATACACGCAACAGGAATAAGCTCATTATTATTCAAATTTCATAACATAATAGTTATCTCAGTAACATAAACAATAATAAAATACAGCTGGTAAAATATTACAAAAAGACAAAATATAATAAATATCATTTTTAGCTATTAAAAACATTACTATATTACATTTTAAAGTCAAAAGTTTTAAGTAAAAAGAATGAAATAATTAAAAAAAATAATTAAATAGTACATAATTAAGTGAGTTAAAAAGTCTTAAATTACGAGAAAAAAATAATTTAGTCCGGTAAAATTTCTTAAGTAATGCTTATACTCTAGATACTCTAAGAAAATGCTTTATGTTTAAACTCATTAATTTGAGTCGAGACAAAAATTACTAAGTGTATAAAGCTAAAATCTAATACCTAAAAATGATAATTATTCATAAATCGGTAAAATTTTAGTCGCTGGTCTGAAAACTGCGAAAATGTGATTTTTTTAAGTTACCAAGCGTCAACAAAAGTGTTACAACGGTACGAGAGTATGACATACCGACGCAGAATTTTCTGCTGATTTCAATGATGTATCTATCTCAATATCGCCCAACATGTCGCTTGGTAATTATTGCCTTTCAAGCGTCGATATAGTTAACTAACAACGTAAGTCTCACAGCTGGACTCTCGTTTTTGAGTCGGTTTTTGAAACAGGAAGAACCCGCCGCATGGATTTCACATGATGTTCTAATTCTTCACTTTTTCACTTTCTCAAGATCTTTTTCTTCATCGTCGAGCATGCAGTAAATCAGCACTTAAATTATAGCTATAAAGGAGAATGCCCATAGATGTATGGAATCTCGTACCAAGTTGCATCAAAATCAAACTTTGTTTTTATAGACTACACTGATCCTATTAACTCCTACAAAAATCTTTTTTGAAAAAAACCCGGGGTTGAAAAAAATTGATTTACGACGATCGCACTCGGGTTTCTGAGATTGTATGAATTATCCTTAGGCCTTATCTCCGTTAATCTTTAAGGCTACTATTGCCGTTTAGTGACGGTATGAAAGAATCCACTGCCTCATATCATACCTTGGGTGTACATACTGCAGCATCTTTCTGATAATAACAACTCCCTGTCAGGATGACAAACGATGCATAACGAGTTTTAAAGCAATTGACTGCCGCGGTGGTCCAGTGATTGAAAACGCGACTGCTAATCTTGAGGTCCCAAATGAGGTTCGAATCCCGTGTCGGATCAAAGGAAAAAAGGAATTCTTAGTAGCTGCCCGGTGTCAAGAAGATAGCGGTGTCTCAACCCCGTGCCGTCTCTTTCCAGTCGTGTCGGTTTACCATCCCATCGGACTACGAAAGTGAGGCAATAGAAATTGCACCTGTGCTTACGCATGCACTTAGAAACTGTAATCCTATCCCGCGCAAATGGCTAGCCTCCTTAACTGAAATTAAGGAGGACATTATTTAAAAAAATGTTATAACAGTAATATGTTATTACTTAAAGGAATTCAAAGTCGAATGTAAAATTACGAAAGGATTTTTTTATTTAAAATGATAATGAATTGAAAATTAACCGTGTAATGGTGGCGTAAGAGTATCGACTCTCCCATATCAGTCGTGGGTGACGTAAGAGGTAACAGAGGGAAACGAATCAAGAGATGAGCAGCAGCGTCTTCCTAATAGAACTAAAATAAAAACCTGCGATTGCCAACCCGCTTGCCAAGCGTGGCAACTATGACCAATATCCCGTCTATGAGGCAACCTATGGGAGAGGCCTATGTTCAGCGGTGGACTACAATAGGCTGTAAGGTAACGAACTAAAAAGATGCAGATGGCTCTGGACTGTGTTTTGTAGCATACCTTCAAAAGAGCCTGTGTTCAGCATTGGCCCTGTGAAATACCGTAATGATGATGATGATAAATGACGAACTTGAATTATATATTAAGTAAAAGAAAATAAAAAGTTTCAGAGCCAATCACATTATTGCACTTTTCTTACGATAAAGTGTGTTGTAAAAGCAATAATCTTCGTACAGTACCGTGCACGGATTTATTTATGAAGTGTACATATCCCGAGACTCATAAATATCCAATCTGGAGATGGCATCCTTGCTCACATGCTGAATTTATACATCTTAAGCAACAGTTTTCGTTGAGTGTATAGTATAAATTATAGTTTATTGTGCGCTAAAGTTTCCAGTCGAAATGAAACGAAAAATAAAGAGGACAAGAAAGAAAGGAAGAAAAGAACCCGAACCCGAAAATTGTTAATTTCAATTTTAAGTGCTGATTTACCACGTACTCGGCGGTGAAGGAAAACATCGTGAGAAAACCTGCATGTCTAAGAAATAAGAAAAAATATATTTCGAAGACATGTGAAGTTCGCCAACATGCATTGGGGCAGCGCGGCGGACACTTCCTTGTCCTAAAACTCTCTCAGAAATGAGGGGAAGCCTGTGCCCAGCAGTAGGACTTATATAGGCTGTGACTTTACTTTTTTATAGTAATACCTACAAAATATGCGATTTATTAAATACATAAATATTATACTAAAAAGTGCCTAACTGTAAATCTGTCCTAGTTACAGCCAAAATTCTTGGAATAAATATTAATGCCATCAAAAACACAACTTGTAAAAAAAAACAAGTCTCGTAACTCAGTTTTTCTACCGTAAAAAGTTGTGAGATCCATGTAATACCAAGTCGGTTAATTTATTCAGTCCCTACTCAAGGGTCCTTCTGTTTTAAGTTATTACGTAATTAACTAACCTAACAACATTTTATAGCGACCATATCAATGTTAAAATTATTTTATGTTTCAAATAAATGGATTGACTTGGCCATCGCATGAAAACACAATGTATCTCACAAGTAATACATATTATATTAAATTAGATCGTTTAGAGCGATTGCCAAGTCAATCTATGTATTTAAAACATAAAAGATTTTTAACGGTCGGATAATGGTTAGGTGGTCATAAATCATAATGTAATTTGGGGACAAAACAATGGCCTCAAAAATTTACCTATAAAAGCTTTTTTCACGTACCTATATATTTACTCCAGTATACCTATTACTGGTACGCTCACGGTGTCTTAAGAGGCGACATAGTGAAACAAATCAGATGGGCAGCAGCATCTTCCTAATAAAGACATAAAATAAAAAATGTTCTGTGCAAGGTGGCAACTATGGCAATATCCCCCGGGTTATGGGAGAGGCAGTTCAGCAGTGACTTGAGTAAGCTGTAACTGTAATTTTTTTATTATATATATATATATATATATATATATATATATATATATATATATAACTGTAGCGTTGGGAAAACATCGATTACTTTATAATATACTAGGGAAATGTTAGACTGCAGGCGGCAGGGTTACATTTTCATTTTTAATAAACAAAACTCTCCTACAAATACAGTGGGATTTCTTCGGTAAGATATTTAAACGCAAGTCACGATGCCTGTCGTTTACTTCTTTGCAGGCTCAAACTGTATTGAAACTTACATAATCACTAAAAACCCACACGAAAGTAAAGTTAAAAAGTCCAATACGTGGTCGGCGTGCCAACGACTTTCTTGGCAAAGTGAAGCGAACTATCTCACTTTCAGCGGGCCTCACCTCTCACAAATAAAGTAGCTAAGTTAAGATCGCCGCGTAACGCGGACGCACAATGGACTGGATGTGGCAAATTTTGCTTGTTAAACGAAACTATATATAAGTGAAGTAAAAAAATATGTAGTCCAACGAAGAACCTCGCTTTTACAGAAAATGCTGCTGCGTTCCTTGAGCGCTGAAGCCAGGGATCCTTTTTAATGCTAACTACTTCTATTTATTTTATTTAATATTTTTATTACACGTCATATAAAAATTATAGATTATATCTACAAAAGAAGTATGAATTGGGCAGTCTTATTGGTGATAGCAATTTCTTCCAGACAACCAATGAATGGACAGGATTACACAAAGATGACAGCGGTAGGGCAAATTGTTTATATGGCATGGGTGCGCTAAAGCCGAGTGTGTAGAATATGCCAGAGACAATCGACCAGTATTCCTCTAACCTCGACTTGATAACAACCCCCATCGCAAGAACCACAGCAAGATAGGTGTACAGCTCGTCGGCATTAGTGT
Source organism: Parnassius apollo (assembly GCA_907164705.1). Lineage (NCBI taxonomy): Eukaryota > Metazoa > Arthropoda > Insecta > Lepidoptera > Papilionidae > Parnassius > Parnassius apollo. The sequence continues at coordinate 6,388,700 of CAJQZP010001558.1, read as the reverse complement.
CCACCCATCTTGTAATGCGGCTATTGGGATGGAGGTTGTTATCGTGGAACATCTGGTCGGCCACCTACTGAGCATATCTGTTTGTTTCTGAGGCAATGTAGGTACTCCATAAACTGCCTATCCCACATGGCAACAAAAATGTCATATGGGTCGACATGTGGAGCTGTCGGACCAAGATTTCTTGATGAGAAGCTCTCGTGCCTCGATTTAGGCTGAATTGGGGTAGTATGGAAGGCTACCCAATGAAAATCAGAAAAGCTCCAAGGCTGGTCCGTCGTCGTTGGAGCAACATGAAACATACTGGCACTGGTAAGTACAGCGGCGGCGGTAGGCAACCTATCCCAGTCAGTGGTGGTTGAATGAGCGAAGGAGGTGGCTTTATCACCAGGCTCGATGTCGATCGTTGTGTCCATCAAACTGATGACCGTCCGAGGCAGGAACGGACGCGCCAATTCCTCCTCTTCGTCGCTTTCGTCAGAGCTTGCTTCGCTGCCTGTAACAAACGATGAAAGGTCATCTTGCTGCATGGCGGCGAGGGCACCGAACCTGCCTATGACATTGCTGCCTTTGACGACAATGCCCATGATGGCCCCGCCCAAGGTTGTGGTCCTATATCGGAGCCTTAGTCTACCTTACAAAGATATTTCAACATTTAAAATATAGGTCGAATAATAGTTTGACGTATATTGTAGTTATTTCTAGATTAATAAATCTTGAAATAATATACCCTTAATCAAAACGACGGCTTGACGGCTCCGTGGCGCAGTAGCTTGACAATGAGTTATAGCGCTGAGGGCCGCGGGTTCGAATCCCGCACGGAACAAGTATTTGTATGGCCTACAAGCAATTGTTCCGGGTCTGGATGTTTGTCCTTGTGCAATTTATGTATGTAGACTGGCATGATATGCATCTCCTGTATCGTGGAGGCAGATGTAGACTGAAGAAAGAGAGAATCCTAGTGCGGGGCTTGAAAGTTTTTGAAAAAAAAAGAAAAAGAAAAAATCTAATAAATAGTAAAATAGTCAATTAAAAAAACTTGCATTGCCGACGCGATCACCGAACCTGCCGGTGGTACATCAGCAGCACCAAAGGGTACAGCTGATAACAGCGACGTCGATGGTCGTACCCCAGAATCTGGTTCATGATCTAACCTATAAAAACATTCCGACATTTAAAATAAAAGTAAATTTTCGTATTAACAAGAAATTATAAACCAAAGTAAAAATTAAGATGAAGTAAAATAGTCAACAACTTACATTGGCGAAGAAGCGGCCAAAGTTATGGTTTCCGCAAGTGCGTGCGGTAGTGTCGGAGGTGGAAGTTGGTCAGACCTACAAAGACATTTCGACATGTTTAAACAAAAGTGTAACATAACGCATTAATGCTATTGAACAGTTAAATAATAAGTACCTGGATGACCAGATGAGATTTGAGAGAGATGATATTTAGATACAAATTATATACTGATGAAATATGAATAGGTAATATTTTTTGATTTTACCGACAATAGAAAAAACTGAACTGGTTATTTGAATAAAAAATCATAAGTGCAATTAGTTTAATCTAAATTTTCGTATTTTTAAAAAATACTAAAAAAAAAGGGCTCCAAATATAATAGATTAATAATAGATTTTCTCACAAAAGAAGTGAATTTGAAGAAAAAAAGGAAAAAAGTCGGACCGAAGACAGGACGCGAACCAGGGCACAACACTTTCGCGAAGGCTCGATATCCATTTGAGCTATTACGATCATTAATAAAGTGTCAAAATTTACCTTCTTTAATTGTAGCATTTTCTTATTGCCTGAAAACACGAACAAAACGACATTTTCTAAAAATGAATCCTAGCTAGATCTTTTTATTGCCCCCGAAACGCCCTGGACACCAAATTTTATGAAAATCGTTGGAGCCATTTCCGAGATTTCGATTATATAATATATATACAAGAATTGCTCGTTTAAAGGTATAGGATACTACTCACGGTTGTCACATGCGTTGCCGTTTTACGTGTAAAGATCTCTCAAGAGCCTGGCCTGGTGGCATCTCATTTATATTTCGAATTATTAATCTAAAAAAAAGCAAACGATTTGTAATGATAAAATAGCGAATTGCAAGAAAAAAAAACATACATACACTCGAAAAATATAACACAGTGCGTAAAAATAACAATATTAAATAATACAAAATGTAAAAAATAATTACGATATTTAATTAGTAAATAAAACATGCTAGCTTGTGAATAGTGTAAGGACCTGGTCTGGCATTATACAGGCCACGGCTCTCTCGACCATCACGACTCCCTAATTTCAGCCCTAGCCACGACTTCCGCCGCTCCTCTCCCACCACGGACACGCACGCCTCTGCCACGTCGTGGTCCACGCCTGCGTGGGCGTCTCGTGTGACTATTAAAAAAAACATTGTGAAATGTTAATTAAGTTACTTAGGTGAAGTACCTATTCTGACTATGATCGACTGACCATATTTTCGCCCCTATGTGAATTCTGGGATGCCTAACGCATGCAATTGCTAGGTCGAGCTATTCATCGAGAATCGCGATGCTTGCTTCGGAAGAAATGTATAGACATTTACACTGTCACACACAACAAATAAACCTGAAATATGATTCCTAACAGAAATGTGATCTATTCTACTTAGTTAAAAATCTTGTGAATATACAAAGTTTTAATTTCAGAATTTTATGTTATTATGACTTAAAATATTATAATAACAAAAGACAAGTATAGGTATGTAAGTAGATACTTGGATAGTGAAGTAAATTTTAACTAATATTTGCAATAAAGTACTTAGGTATTTCTTCTGTAGATCAAATTATTACTTATTTCTTTTTTACTGTAAGTAGCTATCTAATAAAAAAAATTAAATAAATTCACCTTTCATAACTTACTTGTAAAATCCTTCGGTAACTTCAAGAATGATATGAAACCTTTTGTAGGTCATTTAGTATCCATCCACGCAACACTTATAATAAGAACGACGTTTTGCCATTATAATTTATCAAATAGGTAATTATACATAATATATAATTTTAAATTACATTAAAACTTTTACAACTATTTTATATTTCAACAAGTATTTACGTCAAACTATTTACGTAAACAGCATTTATAGTCAACCAAATCTAAGAAATACATTTTGACAAATGTTAGACTTATTGAACCAAGCATTTGGCATGCATCCCAATAATTGGGAACGTACAATATTCGATTCTTAAAGAAATCGATACCGATTTTTTAGAGTTGGTAATCATTTACACTTTGGTTTTAATAATAACAGAATAAATTAAAAACGGATAATTTAAAACATAAGATTTATCAGTTTCTTCGTATTTGTGGTTACTGCTTATTTCTAGAGGCACAGTTATAAAACTTTAAGATTGAAACTAGATTAAAAATAAATTTATTCAATCGCTTTCAGTACAATTAGTTGAGCAGTCGTTGTTTAGATTAATTATTATTTGATTTTCAATAATGCAGAAAAAGTTAATGTCTTTTTCAAAATCATCCATAATCAATATTTTCGTTTTCTTTTTTACCACTTTTGCCCAACGATCCTTTGTGACATGAGTATATGCTTCAACTAATATAGAAGAAACAATTAAAAAGGCTTAAAGCAAGTCACAAAATAAGAAGACAAACACAAAATCACAAGATTACGCAGAATAAGCTCCCGAAATGGCGGGAGATTGAAATTACGTAGTGGTTTTTTAAGCACGGCCATGTATATGAGTTTTTTGCCTGCACAAATTTACGTTGACAAAGTAAAAAAAATTAACTCGTAATGATTTCTTATATTTACGCGAACACTACACATTGAAATAATACTAGTTTTTACGGAATTTATCGCGTATATTTAACTTTTAATACCCGACGTTTCGAACGCTTTACAGCACTCATGGTCACGGGCAGGACTGAGATGTTCAACGTCCATATGTCATAGTTAACCGCGGTTACCATAGATTAAAATTTTCGGAACAAAAGTTAAATTTTAATCTATGGTAACCGCGGTTAACTATGACATATGGACGTTGAACATCTCAGTCCTGCCCGTGACCATGAGTGCTGTAAAGCGTTCGAAACGTCGGGTATTAAAAGTTAAATATACGCGATAAATTCCGTAAAAACTAGTATTATTTCAAAATTAACTCGTGTTATTCATGATTCATGTAATTTGAAGAATTTTAAAAATAAAAAATAACTAAACTAATAATACATTAAAAAAATCAATGATTCGATTATTTGAATATTTTAACCGATTATTTGAATATTTTTGCTGATTATTCGCATAACAATGAATTTTCATAATCCAAACACTACGGTAAATTACATAGTTACATATAATTGAAACGACGTCAAGTAAAATGTTGATACTAGTTATTTTTTTTTAATATTTTGCATTATTTGAAAGGTTAGAATTTAAATTGATGATAAAAAACTATACACGTTGTAATGAAATATAGATAACTTCATAATTCTTCAAATTTAAGTAAAAGGTTATTTTAAATCCTGTGATTACGCTTGTGCAAAGTTATTGCGGAATGATTAATGTGAAATGTCAAAAGGTATTTCTTAGATTTGGTTGACTATAAAAACTTTAACATTCAATCGTCTACAATGTGCTAGCCTCACCTGCGTGTTACACCGTCGATGACTCGCGATTTTAGGTAATTATTTCACGCAGGTAGCAAGAGTGACAGAGGCCTGACCAACTGCCAATGCAAAGAAAACGACAACATAACACAACTCCATCGTACATAATGACCTATCTCTCTAATATATTTAATATACCTTATCCTAAGGTATTTACATAAAATTAATATACAATATTTATTACTATATTAAAAAATCTCTCTAATTATGCTTTTTCGGAATTTATTTAAACAGTTGCTATTATGTACATTTCAAGTTTCATATACCATATCCATTAACCTTCTGAAAACGTGTTTTTCTTTCTCTAAGCTCCAGCATTGTTATGCGTACCGCGTTCCCCAAATGCCGGACCTACTTGCAATACTTATAGCAGTTTAGTACTGGCCCCAAGTATTGTATTACAGCGGGTATTATGTGCATAGCCAGTGGAGGGTTAGATATGTACGTGACCTATAGAGCTCTGAATAAATTTTCAATTGTGATGCCTTACTTGCTCTTATCAGACTTTTACGTGAGTTCTTAATGGTTTTGTAATAGTAGCTTAAAAGAAAGCACAACAATAACCGGCTACTAACGAAAATCCCATTATACATCGGGTATGTAAAAGATATACCCGATAAGATTATATACGACGATAGTGAAGTGGACTATAATGGATGATAATGAGGTAAAAAACACACACCACAAGCAAGTGTGAGTAACGATCCAAGAGCAAGTCTTGTCCGACACTATTCCGATGATATCCCGGACGTCAGTCTAAGCGAGATTAGAATGGCTCTCCAGCACCATAAAAACGGTAGGGCCCCAGGCGAGGATGGAATTACAGCGGAGCTTCTGAAAGCGGGTGGAAACCGGTACTTAAAGTCCTTCAGAAGCTCTTCAATTCCGTCCTCCATGGTGGCACTACTCCAGAGGCGTGGAGCAGAAGTGCGGTGGTCTTGTTCTTTAAGAAAGGCGACAACGCTCTCTTGAAGAACTACACACCAATTTCCCTTCTGAGCCGCGTCTACGTGCTGTTTTCGAGAGTCATTACGAATTGTCTCGCACGCACACTCGACGACTTCCAGCCTCCCAAATAAGCCGGTTTCCGAAAAGGCTTCAGTACCATAGACCACATACATACCCTGCGGCAGATTGTACAGAAGACTGAAGAGTACAATCTGCCACTTTGCTTGGCGTATGTGGACTATGAGAAAGCCTTTGATTTCGTCGAAATTTGGGCGGTGCTACAGTCCCTTCAGCGGTGCCAAGTTGACTGTCGGTATATCGAAGTGCTGAAGTGTTTGTACAGTAGGGCTACGATGGCTATCCGAGTACAGAACCAGAGCTCGAAACCTATCCAACTGCAGAGAGGTGTAAGACAGGGTGACGTTATATCCCCGAAACTCTTCAGCGCTGCATTGGAAGACGTTTTCAAGCTATTGGACTGGAAAGGATACGGTATTAACATCAATGGCGAGTACATCACTCACCTTCGATTTGCCGACGATATAGTCCTTATGGCAGAATCGCTGGAGGACTTAAGCACTATGCTCAATGACCTCAATAGTGCCTCCCAACGGATAGGTCTTAAGATGAACATGGACAAAACAAAGATTATGTTTAATGTCCATGTCACACCTATGCCGGTAGTTGTTGGGAGCACTATGCACGAAATTGTTGACGAGTACGTTTACCTGGGACAAATAGTCCGACTAGGCAAGTCCAACTTCGACCGAGAGGTCAATCGACGGATTCAACTCGGCTGGGCAGCGTTCGGGAAATTACGACATATCTTCTCGTCAGGTATACCTCAATCTCTAAAAACTAGATTGTACAACCAGTGCGTGTTGCCAGTGATGACTTACGGATCTGAGACGTGGTCCTTCACTGCTGGCCGTAGAGAACGCTCAAGGTCGCTCAGCGAGCTATGGAGAGGGCTATGCTCGGAGTTTCTCTGCGTGATAGACTCAGAAATGAGGATATCCGCAGTAAAACCAGAGTGACCGACATAGCCCAACGGATTAGTAAGCTGAAGTGGCAATGGGCCGGCCATATAGCTCGAAGAACCGATAACCGATGGGGAAGAAAGGTTCTCGAGTGGCAGCGTCGTACCGGTAGGCGTAGTGTAGGGCGACCCCCCACTAGATGGAGTGACGACCTGGTAAGATATGCAGGAAGTCGATGGATGCAGGTAGCTCAGGACCGTGATTTGTGGCATTACTTGGGGGAGGCCTATGTTCAGCAGTGGACTTGTGAAGGGCTGTAATGATGATGATGATGATGAGGTAAAAAAAGTTTTTTTTTACTATTTACTTGACCGTCCATCTGACCGATTGCACCGCACATACTATACTAGTATATATATGTGTACTTATGACAAAGGCACGATCAGTGCAAAAAATATTCGTATCTGGTACTGTCATGTTGGCCACATGTGTTTGTCCATTACAGCCTATAAAAATCTACTACTGAACATAGGACTCTACCATAGATCCCCTCATAGGGGGGGTGCCATAGTTGCAACGCATGTCGGGATGGAAACCGCGTTTTTTTATTGTTTTGAATAGTTGTCTGGAAGATGCTGCTGCCCATCCTCTGTTTTGGTACCATCTGTCGCTTTTAAGACACCCAAGCGACGATATAGGGTAGTGGATATTTTTACACCACCACTACACTGTTTACGTGTTTATAATCCAATCTAATATCTAATAATGTGTGTATAATAAATCTAATTTTTCCGAACTTTCCAACACAATTTTTGACCTTTTTGACCGTATTAAAACAAAGCCGATAAGTCTTGGTTTGCGTGATGTATTTATGACTACCCATTGATATCATAACTTAATAAAGATTCATTTAAAATTCCTACCATCCATTTAGTACATTGAATAAAGAACTGTTCATTAAACAGTGTTAATTACATTTCGTAGTAATGATGAGACATTACCAGCACATTATTATTTCACCACCCAATAATTTTAAAAAATTAACAAATTATCTCAATCTAGCTTTTCAAATTACGGTCTGAGGTATAGTAGTCAAATACTAAGACTACTAGACTCGTTAGTCAAATAATTTATTGCGAATATAAATTAAAATTTTATTTCCTGTATAAAAGATATTCATCTAATATATTATAACTCGACTGAACACAAAAGTGAAACAGTTGAACTTTTTTTTATAAAATTGTAAATTTTAATTTGTTCATGTTGTATTTTATCCTATAAATAACTTTTATTCGACTAGTAAATTCTCCCTTAGTCAAGGGCTGATCATTAACTTAAGCATTGAGTCCCGGAACATTTATTTTTAGCCCATAGTATTGTTTCGTGCGTAATTCGAACTTGTAGTCTTCAGCGCCACAGCAATACGCTTAACCAATGTGCAAAAGAGCAGTCGTTGCATCGTCGTAGACAGATACAACTAAATAATTTATTTCACTGTATTTATAAAGTAAATTTTGTATTCAATTACCTAATGAAAGTCATTTATTAACTAAAATAATACATCTCAAGGTCACATGAGGACCGCGGCAAATATGGGATGTAATCAAATATTCCCTGGGACAGCGCTCCGGGCAACTCGTGGACTGCTCCACAGCCTTGTTTACTAGATAAACAAGTTATATTTCAGATAGTAAATTTATCTTAGAACCCTTATCTTGTTAGGCGTAATCCAATAAAAGAATTAGAAAGGATTTCACGAAAATGCACGACAAAGTCAAGTTACTATGATAGAGCAATCTATTTGATTATAAGACTTCTGTTTTTTATTTTCTTTTCGAAAAATACACAATAGTGATGCCTTTCCGGCAGTTTTCAACCACGGTGACCTTTATCTAGTACCTGTACCAGTACTACGTTGTTCCTTGTTTTGTCTTGTTTTTAGAGTCGGCTATAGGAATTGCTAGAAAGTATTCACGGCTTCCGACAGATGACGTTGCAAATATTTCGTTTAGGACCAACCGATGATAGGGAGCTGCGCCTTAGGCGCAATAACCGATGCGCCTGCCAATCAAGGCAATTATGGCAAATCTTGGACAGCTCCGTGGCAGTGGCTTAGCATTGGGTTGTTGCGCTGAGGGCCGCGGGGTTCGAATCCAACACGGAACAAGTATTGTATGGCCTACAAATAACTGTTCCGTGTTTGGATGTTTTCCGTGTGCGATTTATGATAAATGAGAAAAAAAACCTTACTTTTAACAGTAAAGACCCAAGTCCAGCAGAGGCCTTTTGCAGGCTGATGATGAAAAACTTATCAGATACAAAGAATAAAGAACATATCAGAGACGCCGCCGTACGTGCTACGTCCTAGGCGCCGTCATATATATATATATATATATAGCAATGAGACGATTAAATTTTTATGTGACCAAAGACAAAAGAGAACAAAAAGGCATGAATGTCTTTTCGGACGTATGGAGAAATTTTGACGTTATAAAGATGAAGCTACCTTGTAGGATAAACGATACCCGTCAGTTGAATATTCGATTTCTTGAAGAATACTGGTGATTCTTTAAGAAATATTCCTTTCTCTCTTCTTCAATTTCAAAGCTACTGCATTTAAATTCACAGTCCGCATCATATTGCTTGAGAAATAAGTATGTACGGCGATTAATCTATTACAGGATGTTTTATACAACATACATTTCGGAGAGTATGTGAAGATTACATGAGGGAGGATTTATCTCCCTCTCTGTTCCATGATTAAAAAAAATTTTAACAGAAGCTACGTTGTTTCTTTATTGAATATTTAAACTTTTATAGTTTAAAATGTATTTAACTGTATTTTTATTTCAACAGCTGTGTGGGTAGCCGATTGAAAGACATCATCGAATTTTAAACGTGTTAGAGCCATGCTGCACTTATATTAGTAGCATAGTTGTAGCACGAACAACTATGCTGGGTAGGCTCGACCGGGGCAGGACCACGCTCTCACAGAATACCACCGTAAAATAGTAACTTAATGCTGATGTGTTTCGTGTGGTGTGTATAGACAACCGGAGACCCTTTCTACTGGAAAATAGGCATTCCAACTTAGTTCTCACGAGTGACAACGCATCTGCATTTTGAAACGTAATCGAGGACAAAAGTACATAGATGTCAATGGGCCACAGGAACCACTTACCATCAGGTGGACTGTGTGCTCGTTTGTCACCCTATCCTATAAAAAAAATTATTAATATTGGTAGAGCGTGCATTAGAAACATTGTCATACATAAACTTCGAAAATAGCTAAAACACGTAGTATCAAAGTAATTACAATATACTTCAGCGCATTCAGTTTATTTTCTTCGAAAATTATTTTCTTTTAGTCGAATTAATTGCACAATAATACTTCCCGTGGTCTCTTACCACACTAGGCTAAGCGGCCTTTACCTTTGCGTTATGTTTTTAACCGCTTTGATCAGTCTATTATTATGAACGTTTTTGGTATCACCCGATAGTGATAATTTCAGACCTCACAGCCGCGTGAATCTACAGTAAAAATAAAGTAAAAACAATATACCTAATTATTATACTGTTCAATAGCTCTCATTTCAAAATAATTACAATCAATTTAGAATCCTATTTTAATTGTAATTAACAGAAAAGCAATGAACCTAAGTTATTATAATAAAAAAGTCTATAATATAATGTTTCATCATTGTAACAACAATGGATTAACAGTAATTTGTTCACGGACCGTACATGCGTTTATTTACATCGCATATAATATATTTACATACGTATCGCTTATCTCATCGATAATGGTAATTAAAAGCGTAAACAATTGCTATATATATATATATATATATATAGCAATGAGACGATTAAATTTTTATGTGACCAAAGACAAAAGAGAACAAAAAGGCATGAATATTATAATATCTAAGTAGTCCCCATATTTTAATGAGATTTGCGAATACATTAACAATTTTACAAATTTAATAGCAGCCGAAATAGCTCAGTTGGGAGAGCGTTAGACTGAAGATCTAAAGGTCCCTGGTTCAATCCCGGGTTTCGGCATGTTGTTCTTTTTTTGTCCAATAACTTTATTTATACAATAATAATTGATGATTTGGCTATATTTTGCGCCTGGTACTGTGTCATATATACATATTAATAATTAATTACAACTATTATATTCTTAATTTCCTATTAAGCACCCTATTGTTAAAGTAAGTTACTTTTATAAAAAGTAGTACGAGCACAGTGTAAGACCATAGTGACATAGTAACTATGTAATAAAGTTCAGAATAAAGTGTCGCTTCTGTTACCGTTACTTTAACAGCCTATTAGAGTCCACTGTTGAACATAAGCCTCCTCCGTAGATTTCCACATAGGGGAATATTTGCCATAGTTGTCACGCTTGGCAAGCGAGTTGGCAGCCGAAGTTACTTATGTTTAGTCGTTATTAGGAAGACGCTCCCAGATCTCCAGATTTGTTTCCCTCTGTCGCCTCTTACGACACCCATGGGTTTTGATATGAGGTAGTTGATATTCGTACACCGCCACTACATGGTAAAAGTTTCGCTTTGCAAAAACTTATTGGGCATTTTAAACATTATAAACTTACAAATTTAATATTCTATTTATTGAAATATTGTGCAAATATTTTTATATCAGTATCATTGCTTTCTGACAGTTTTTGTTCTGAAACACCAATTGTTTACGCTTTTAATTACCATTATCGATGAGATAAGCGATACGTATGTAAATATATATGCGATGTAAATAAACGCATGTACGGTCCGTGAACAAATTACTGTTAATCCATTGTTGTTACAATGATGAAACATTATATTATAGACTTTTTTATTATAATACCTTAGGTTCATTGCTTTTCTGTAAATTACAATTAAAATAGGATTCTAAATTGATTGTAATTATTTTGAAATGAGAGCTATTGAACAGTATAATAATTAGGTATATTGTTTTTACTTTATTTTTACTGTAGATTCACGCGGCTGTGACTTCATTGCGTTTAGGTCTGAAGTTATCACTATCGGGTGATACCAAAAACGTTCATAATAATAGACTGATCAAAGCGGTTAAAAACATAACGCAAAGGTAAAGGCCGCTTAGCCTAGTGTGGTAAGAGACCACGGGAAGTATTATTGTGCAATTAATTCGACTAAAAGAAAATAATTTTCGAAGAAAATAAACTGAATGCGCTGAAGTATATTGTAATTACTTTGATACTACGTGTTTTAGCTATTTTCGAAGTTTATGTATGACAATGTTTCTAATGCACGCTCTACCAATATTAATAATTTTTTTTTATAGGATAGGGTGACAAACGAGCACACAGTCCACCTGATGGTAAGTGGTTCCTGTGGCCCATTGACATCTACTTTTGTCCTCGATTACGTATCAAAATGCAGATGCGTTGTCACTCGTGAGAACTAAGATGGAATGCCTATTTTCCAGTAGAAAGGGTCTCCGGTTGTCTATACACACCACACGAAACACATCAGCATTAAGTTACTATTTTACGGTGGTATTCTGTGAGAGCGTGGTCCTGCCCCGGTCGAGCCTACCCAGCATAGTTGTTCGTGCTACAACTATGCTACTAATATAAGTGCAGCATGGCTCTAACACGTTTAAAATTCGATGATGTCTTTCAATCGGCTACCCACACAGCTGTTGAAATAAAAATACAGTTAAATACATTTTAAACTATAAAAGTTTAAATATTCAATAAAGAAACAACGTAGCTTCTGTTAAAATTTTTTTTAATCATGGAACAGAGAGGGAGGTAAATCCTCCCTCATGCAATCTTCACATACTCTCCGAAATGTATGTTGTATAAAACGTCCTGTAATAGATTAATCGCCGTACATACTTATTTCTCAAGCAATATGATGCGGACTGTGAATTTAAATGCAGTAGCTTTGAAATTGAAGAAGAGAGAAAGGAATATTTCTTAAAGAATCACCAGTATTCTTCAAGAAATCGAATATTCAACTGACGGGTATCGTTTATCCTACAAGGTAGCTTCATCTTTATAACGTCAAAATTTCTCCATACGTCCGAAAAGGGATGTGAAGCGACTTACAAGGCAGCATTATTAAATTGGCAAAGGCGGACCGGTTGACTACGTTTGCAGTTCCATTCAGATTTTCGGAACAAATTTGTATTGCTAGAGCTAAAACGTTTACATTTGTTACTTAATTGTGTTTGTTATAATAGTGGTCTAGTATTTTTTAACTTAATTGAAATATTCACTTTACTTTGTTGCTTTTATTGGAAGTAAACGAAGCTGTTGAAACGTGGAAATTCAACGGAATATTCGTATTCTCTTATTGGATTAAGTTAAAAGTATGATTTACAGCCTATATACGTGCAACCACTGCCCTAATACCCTCTCTTTTCAAAGAGGGTATTAGGGCAAAGAAATATCCGCCAACTTATCCAGTGAATGTCTTCGAAATATATTTTTTTTTATTATTAGGTCGGATATGCAGGTTCCCTCACGATGTTTTCCTTCACCGCCAAGCACGTGGTAAATCCACTGGGGATCGAACCCGAGTTGCTTGTGTACTGTTAAAATTACAGTCCATGAGTTACAGCGGCTCAAGCCCCTGAGCTACCATGGCTCTTGGGTTTAATATTTTGTTTTGTTTTATATTGGGTTAAGTATTTTCTGTTTTCTGTTTTCTTATTATCATCCATCATCGTGCGCCCAGCAAAGCGAGCGGTTAGCACTTAGTTTGTTATATTTTAAACTGTTATCGTTCAGTTATCATTTTATAAAATCACAGTTCAATCTGTAAATATAAAGATATATGTTACACACGAACCGTTGTACCATTATTAACTGAGTGCACGTTTATGCTCTTGCCAATTTGAGCAACTAACGCTACTTGTGTATATATTTTCGAAGCAAATTTAAAATATTAGGGTGATAACAGAGCCAGCAATTCCCGTAATTGTAAGTAACTGCCGCACCCCATGGACTTCAAACCAACTTCCTACACGAGTGGTAATTTTTTTACAATCAACTTCAATATAAATAAAATGAGAAAATCATCAATATATTCGAAGTCAATTAAATACGCATTGTTAAGGATAACTCATAAACTACTGGTCAGATATTGATCAAATATGAGACCATACGTAAAGCACCAGCTTTCAAATATAAAAATTATCGTTTAAATCGGTTCACCACATCGGTTTAAGTGGTAAGCAAAAGCCTAGCAATGCTATACAGCAATAACGTGAGTTAATGTAAAGTTTACATTTTAAAGATCAACTGAGTTCTGTTGTACAGCTAACAGCTCTTTAATCATATATACGCGAGTTATTGTACTCGTAACCATTTATCTATATTACATAAAAAGAACGCCTCTGACGTATCTCTTCAGTTACAAGGAACTCCCATTGTTGCCTCTGCCAGTATCGGAATCCTTGGCGTCGACATACCGAGTTACGTACAGTTTCGTGGTCACTTGGAAGAGAAGGCCAAATTGGTCTCTAAAATGGTTGACGTTCTCAGCAGAGCGGGACAGTATTTCATGCCGGCCCACCGCCTACTACTTTACAAGGCGCAGGTTCGGCCGCACATGGAATACTGATCCCATCTGTGGGCTGGGGCTCCCCAGTGCCAGCTCCTTCTATTTGATCGCATCCAGAGCACAGCAGTTTGAATTGTTAGTGACCGAGCTCTTTCCGTCGTCCTACCGTCGAAATTTGGGCGGTGCTACAGTCTCTTCAGCGGTGCCAAGTTGACTGTCGGTATATCGAAGTGCTGAAGTGTTTGTACAGTAGGGCTACGATGGCTATCCGAGTACAGAACCAGAGTACGAAACCTATCCAACTGCAGAGAGGTGTAAGACAGGGTAACGTTATTTCCCCCGAAACTCTTCGCCGCTGCATTGGAAGACGTTTTCAAGCTACTGGACTGGAAAGGATACGGTATTAACATCAATGGCGAGTATATCACTCACCTTCGATTTGCCGACGATATAGTCCTTATGGCAGAATCGCTGGAGGACTTAAGCACTATGCTCAATGACCTCAATTGTGCCTCCCAACGGATAGGTCTTAAGATGAACATGGACAAAACAAAGATCATGTTTAACGTCCATGACACACCTATGCCAGTAGTTGTTGGGAGAACTAAGCTCGAAGTTATTGACGAGTACGTTTACCTGGGACAAATAGTCCGGCTAGGTAAGTCCAACTTCGACCGAGAAGTCAATCGACGGATTCAACTCGGCTGGGCAGCGTTCGGGAAATTACGACACTTCTTCTCGTCAGGTATACCTCAAAACCTGAAAACTAAGTTGTACAACCAGTGCGTGTTGCCAGTGATGACATATGGAACTGAGACGTGGTCCTTCACTGCTGGCCGTATGAGGACGCTCAAAGTCGCTCAGCGAGCTATGAAGAGTGCTATGCTCGGAGTTTCTTTGCATGATAAACTTAAAAATGAGGATATCCGATAATAGAACCAGAATGACCGACATAGCCCAACGGATTAGTAAGCTGAAGTGGCAATGGGCCGGCCATATAGCTCGAAGAACCGACAACCGTTGGGGAAAAAGGTTCTCGAGTGGCAGCCTCGTACCGGTAGACGAAGTGTAGGGCGACCCCCCACTAGATGGAGTGACGACCTGGTAAGACATGCAGGAAGTCGATGGATGCAGGTGGCTCAGGACCGTGCTTTGTGGCAAACCTTGGGGGAGGCCTATGTTCAACAGTGGACTTGTAAAGGGCTGTAATGATGGTGATGATGATGAGCTCTTTCCGATCAGCTTGACTCACTGGCACTGCGAAGAGATGTTGCATCTAATTGCGTTTTTTATCACATCAACCTCGGAGAGGGCTCTGAGGAATTGTTCGGACTAATTCCCGCTGCACAATTTCACCATCGCACATCGCGACAAAACTCGCGATACCATCCATGCCATCGGGATGACTGGCGGTCCACCACTGTGCGATTTAAATAAAGTTTCCTCGATGAACTTTCTTGTGGAATCGACGACTTAGGGACCTTCAAAAAATAACCTACACCTTTTTAAAAGGCCGGCAACGCATCTGCAATTCCCCTGGTGTTGCATTTGTTCATGGACGGCGGTAATCACTTACCATCAGGTGAGCCTTATGCTCGTTTGCCCACTCTCCTATAAAAAAAACCTATTTAGGATCTAAAGCCGTATAATTTGTACCCAAATAAGCATTACAGTAGCCGTATAAACGTTTGTAATACTGCTATATAACTAACCCAAAATGCGAAAACGATACAGAAATGCTGTAAGTCAGCCGTTATACTGTTTGATGTACAGTAGAATCCCGTGGCTAAGCTGCGATAGTGAAGACCCTGAATTCCAAATATTAACTGATGAAGAAATCGAATAAAACTAAATTTACGGATTTTATCGCGTTTATTTCACTACTTTTACTTATTTTTAATTCCCGACTTTTCGGGTGCTTTACAGCAACCATGGTCACGGGGGGGACTGAGATGTTTGACGTCCCAATGTCATAGTTAGTCCGGCTACCTTCAGTTTTTGAATATTAATTTTTGGTCCGATTTACGCAAAACGAGCTTATAGTATCATGAAGTCTTGCAGTGGTATGCTTAGGTTTGGGTTTAATTTTGTTAATTATAGGATCCCAAGCAGGTGGCAGCACCCATCCATCTTCTCTATTGAAATTTGGATGTTTTTTAATTTCAATAGCCTCGCGTATCATCCTTGGTAGGAATCGGTGTTCTTTTGCGAGAATTTGTGGTTTATCAAAACGAATGTAATGGTGGGGAGGAATGGGGGTGTGGTCGTTTTGATAAACCACAAATTCTCGCAAAGGAACACCGATTCCTACCAAGGATGATACGCGAGCCTATTGAAATTAAAAAACATCCAAATTTCAATAGAGAAGATGGATGGGTGCTGCCACCTGCTTGGGATCCTATAATTAACAAAATTAAACCCAAACCTAAGCATACCACTGCAAGACTTCATGATACTATAAGCTCGTTTTGCGTGAATCGGACCAAAAATTAATATTCAAAAACTGAAGGTAGCCGGACTAACTATGACATTGGGACGTCAAACATCTCAGTCCCCCCCGTGACCATGGTTGCTGTAAAGCACCCGAAACGTCGGGAATTAAAAATAAGTAAAAGTAGTGAAATAAACGCGATAAAATCCGTAAATTTAGTTTTATTCAATGTGTAGTGTTCGCGTAAATTTAAGAAATCATTATGATGAAGAAATCATTGAGGATTTAAACAGTAACGAGAGAGAAGATGAAGAAGAGACTGAAACTGGTGATGTTTGTCAAGTACCATCTCACGCAGAAGCTTTTGAAGCTCTAGATGTTGCTTTTAAGTGGTTTGAAAGACAGGACGAATCGGATCCCATACAGCTATTACAACTGAAGCGCATCAGGGTCTTGGCTGCGAGAAAAAGATGTGATTCATTACGTCAAAAATCTATAAAAAGTTATTTCCAACCAAAATTTTAAATTTTATAGGTGTTATGTAATTCATTATCTATCGTTATAGCTCGTTTTTTATATATCGTATTATCTAAGTAAAACCCATTACATAATAAAAAATTATTAAAACTTAAATATTATTTGATTTGCTTTGAAATCGGTTATCCAGATTTTCGATTATACGGAATACCCCTGGTTTTAATTGATCCGGATAATCGGGATTCTACTGTATTACTTAGGTAATGATTCGTTTTGTTGGTATATTTTAATAAGCGTATTGTATGTATAATGGTGTGGTCTATTGGCAAACTATAGCTACAACTCGAATGGGTTTGCTCGACCAGGGAAAAACCACGACAAACCGTCTTAAAAGATCATAATACTATTGTGTTTTATATGATGATATATGAGGACTAGAAATCCTTTTTTATGTTAACGAGGCATTCCATTTCATTCTATCTCAGTCCTCAGTGATGAAAATACATATGCATATTGATCTTTTATGAATCGAAAATAGATGTAGGTGTCTTTAGACCATGCTACCACCTAGCGAGGTATTTAACAAAGCGCCACATACCGGTATGAGGCTGCCACTCGAGAACAAATTGATCTACGAGCTGTTTTTTCTTAATCATCCTTAAGCTTACAATACTTTGAACTTTTTCCCATACTCGTTAAATCGACTATATCTATCTAGTTATCTCTACAATATCAGTACCCAAGTGTACTCGAGCTCACATAACCTTGTTTATTTGTTGTCCGAGGAAACGGTTCGTTTGCTATATCAAACATTCGGTACATGCCGCATTGACTACCGAAACAACTAGATTTACTTTTAGAGCGTCCTAACGATGCAGCTCTGCCAAAGAAGTTTGACTTTGCCTGATTAATTTTGTTGTATTTACGTACAAAAACAGTTACTTAATAATGTTACTACAAAACGAATTTGAAAGTATAATTTTCTTCTACACTAAACCATTACACAATTTTCTACGTGGTAGAGCCACGCTGCAGCTATTACAATTGTAGCACGAATGGGTCGGTTCGACCTGGGCGGAACCACGGTCTCCCAGAATATCAGCGTTAAATAGCAGCGTAATGCTGCTGTGGTTTGTACGGTGAGTGTAGAGTACCGGAGACCCTTTTTACTGGAATCGAGGCATTCCATTTTAGTACTTGGGGGTGACAATGAATCTGCATTTTGATCCTTAATTGAGGATAAATGTGAATCTCTATGAGCTACAGCACCACTTACTGTCAGGTGGACTGTGTACTCGTTTTTCGCCCTCGCCCAATGCTATAAAAAGGCGTACAAAGTACCTATCAAACTTGTCAATTGCTGACATCAGGCAAAAATATGAGTAACAGTACAATTACAACTTCATCTGTATAAAAGTTACAACGTTGATGCGTCTTACTGCTGAAAACTTCATTTAATTCCTAAGAGGGTATACCAGTTTAACTAAATTGCTGCTCTATAACGTGTGACAGACACATCTTCTAAAAGCTCTCTAAGGTCATCATCATCATCATTATAGCCTACAAAAGGCGACTGCTGAACTTAGTCCTAACAAATCGTCATTCCATTTAGTTGAGGGCTGCATTACACTTCACTTACAGGCACGTGGCTGTCACTTGAAAACCTTCCTTTAGGTCAAGTTTTTTCCCCCCGAACGGGTTCCCGCCTTGTCGTGGCGGGGGGCTTAGTAGCCGTGGCTTGGTCGCCCACGGTGAACAAAGAGGAACCCACGTGGCTGGCCCGAGGTGAAGGGCCGGCCTGAGGTGGCCACTTCGAGTGCCTCCTCCTCCGGGAGCCCACTTCGAATGTGTGCTGGTGGACTGCAGCGAGTGGGGACTCCGCACCCTCTACCGCTGCAGCCGAGGTGGAGTCGCGGCGGAAGAGGAGTGTTGGTATGGCGATGCGCCACTCGCCCTATCCTCCGCGACTCAAACGGGGCCGCACCGTTGATGCGGTGGTGATGGGGCTGCGGGGGGAGAGGATTGTCGGTATTGCGAGGCGCCGCTCTCCCTATCCTCCGCAGCCGAATCTTGGTTGGCGGCGGAGCCATAGACCAGATCCGCCGCTGGGGTCGGGAAGGCTAGTACTTCTAAGTGCTCGTTTTTCCTGGCCCCATGGCCTTCGCGCATTGGACGCGGGGGCGTCTGTTGCGCAGATGCAATTGGAGGCCGTGGAGGAAGGCGTGCCATGTGTTCTGCTGCGCCTTACTTGGGAAGGAGAACGGGTAGGAATATTCCTCTCCCGAGGAGGTGCTGCCATGGGGCGGCAGTCGCTGGTAGGGCCGCGGAAGTGTGCGAAAGCGTTCCCGTAGCCCGGCCAATATGCGACGAAGGTGGAACACCATGGGGTTTTAGTCGGTGCCAGTCCGACATAACCCGTCCTTGCCCCCGCGAGGCGGGTACGCGTAGGCATTTCCCCATGTTATAAAAAAAAAGGTCAAGTTTTTTTTGTATTAAATATTTTATTACTTTGCTTTTGCGGCGACTTCGCTTGCCAATAAGTCTCCAAGGATTGAGACTTCTCGTAAACTGAAATTTTGCCTTACACTGAGAAATATTCATTCAACACAAAACCACGAACTATCCGAACGAGTTTTATCTTGTAATACATCTCTTTTTACGTGGATGGATTTAACACCGGTGATTTTCTGGAACCGATATGGATTAGAAACCTTCTAAAACAGAGCTTACTCCTTTCTACAAGAGCAGCATGCTCGTTGGCCCCACTTCTATAAAAAAGTTTAGACAAAAAAGTGAATATAACAGATTTTTATTTTTTGTTTAGTTTTTAAAATAAAGTATTACAAAAAGTTGTAAATTTTACTATTTTTGGTTTAATAATAATAATAAATAAAAATAGTTTATTCAGTAAATAATCATACATAAATTATAACCAGGAATGAGGTCTCCTTTTATGTATAAAAACTTTTGTTAGGAGACCCCACTTTTCCATAGCACTTACATTAATATTTGCATGATCTTTACATAATAATTAACGATAAAATTAAAATAAAAGATAATAATATTCACGGCAAAGGTATATATGCGCGCGCTGTGTCTGTGTGTGAGTGAATAGGTGTGTGAATGGTGGTGGGACGTGTGTGTGTGTGTGTGTGTGTGTATGTTATATATTGCTTAAAAGAGCCTCAGTATCACCTCAATCGGTCAAGCAGTTCAGAATAACATGATAACTAAAAGAAGCATTGACGATAATTACAAAGATTATGTACTATTCATTTTATTTTTAAAGGATAGAGGGAACGACAGTGTAGTTGTATTAAGACCGCAATTCTGCTTAAAGAAACGATATCTCCGCACTAGGATTTTTTCCTGTATCGTGAGGGCAGCTTACAAACATAAATTTCACAAGGACAAAGATTCAGACCTGGAACGGACTGGTACAGTACAAAACAGTAGGCCATACACATACTTGTTCCGTGCGGGATTCGAAACCGCGGCCCTTAGCGCTGTAACACATTGCTAAGCCGTACTGTACCACGAAGCCGTCAAGTTACCGCATATTGCATTCAAATAGTAGCACTATATAGCTGTATTTCATTTGGTGAGTGATGATAACCGGAAACCATTTTTACTTTTAACGCAGCTATCTTAGCCTATTAGATACATCATAGCAGACAAAAGCATAGCATCCCCTTTCATCAAGTGAACTATGTGTTCGTTTTTAACAAATACTTCTATTAAAATTGGTCTCGATTACAGGCCAAAAATTATTCCAAAATATCAGCATTTTCTTTTATTTATATTTTTTCAATTTAAGTTCGTAATTCCATTTCGTACAATGCATACAGGAGTGTACTTACTATCGTGTTACTTTACATCACTACAACACGTGACTTGGGTTTCAACGTGTTGCTTTAATATCGGCGCTTTGTGAAGCTCACGTCGTTTACCTGATTCAGTTATCCATTGTATTTCCCAGACACCTTTTCAGCCGGAATAAAACTGAAAAGTATCTTTATCGTCCAAAATATTTTTTACTTTATACAGTTAAATTCTTCTTTATAGTTAAATTCCCCATCAAAACCCCTTCTCACTTATTGGATATGAAGACAAAATGTCGGGTCTTTTTATGTGGATGAACATTTTGAAACAAGTTGTTTGCATTAAAGGTATCTACTACTCAATACCTTCCTGGTGGTGCCGTAAGTAGTGACAGAGAGTGATAAAACATGAGGTGGCCGGCAGCACCTTCCTGATAATATATTCTGATACTCAGAATAATTTTGAAATGAAATGCAGTTGCACACCCGCCTGCCAAGCGTGGCAAATATGACTTATGTTCAGAATTGTTCCTACTTTCGACAGGCTGTAGAGTATGCAATCAATAAATGTTCAAATTAACTCTTAAACGATTTTAATCAGTACACGCCAACATTGCATGCCTGATCAAAAATAGTGAATTTCACATATGAGCACTGGTCAAACGTGTCAGCTCAACATCTCTTATCTCGCTACGATAAATGCTAAATCCGTCTAGTGTAGAGCTGTCATACTTTTTTATATAAAACTAAACTGACTAACGAACTTGCCTGATAGTGTGCGACTACTGTAGTCTATGGACACCTGCAGCCAACTTCAAGCTAATAAGGCTACAGATGCGTTCTCACTTTTAAGGCCTAAGATGTAATGCCTAACAGCTTGTAATTGCACTGGCTCCCTAAAATATATTTACGTTATAAATTTTTTTGTACATGTATAGTTTGTTTGCTTAGATACGATCGCCTTTGCACGTGCCGCATCTTGCGAAAGGCGCCGTCGCGACATCAAAAGACGCCTGTAGTTCGGCGTACCATTGATGTAATATATTACACTAGATTAGTAATTACCGCGCCAAAGTGTTGCCACTACACATATGACCACAGCCATATGCCCAGCTAACGTCAGTTCAGTGTTCAAGATGGGTTTTGAAAGAATGCGATTAAGTATAAAAATTATGAGCGGATATGTTTTCATATAAATGTAAAAACCTCAAATAATTAAATAATATTATTGAATATTGGATTTAGGTTCAATGTTGCCACTTTGCCGCCTTTGTGATTTCCCAATATTTGAGTAGTTAATTTGTTACCTCTATTTTAATTTTGATTTTTTTTTTAGTTTATTCAGGATATAATTTTAATATATTTTATTACTCATTCTATTTTAATAGTACAATAAAAATACTTTAAAAAATATGTTTTATTTCATCAGTAATGCTTACTTCTATTCATCTGAAGAAAATATACTTTTTTTTAAATGAAAACAATTAACTGCAGCTTAAAATGCACTCCTTTTTATTGCATATTTTGGGTAAAATTTCATATAATAAGCCACACCAACCCGTCATTGCATGTTTGTGTGTCTATCTTTATCTAATTTTAGCGACGGTAATGTTTTCGCAACTTGTGCAAGTGAGACAGATATGTGTTTACTTAAAATGTTTAGTAATTTCAAAGCTACGTCGTCGCGGTTGGATAGTGGTTAAACTTTTTTCGACGCGCGGTAATGTGGTTTGCTCCTCTAGTTATGTATAACTCAATGCGGCGTACACCCGCTGGAGACTTTGACATGTTAAATCGAAGCATTTTAAACCTTATTTAAAAGTATTATTTTTTTAGTTATCTTAAAATAACCTAATGTTTTCAACAAACAGTAAATGTTAATTAGAAGTGTAAACAAATGGGGTTTCAGAACAAAAACCGTTAGAAGGCAATGATACTGATATAAAAATATATTTACAAAACTTAATAAATAGGATAGTAAATTCTTAAGTTTATTATGTCTTAAGTATGTCGAAAGAGAAAATCACATAATATGAACCCCATAGCAACGCCAGGATCATCTTTATATATTTATAAAAAGTTTCGAATCAATTTGGGGTGAAGCTTATTGCGCCACTTATTGTATAGGGTAGAAAAACATCTACCGGACCAGCTAGTGGCTCTTATACAATTTCAAAACATTATGTTACACTTGATCGCAAAACGTTAAAATGCCTCAAAACGTGATCAGCTTCCAAATGTGTTACTCTTAAGTAGCTACATTGAAAAAATGTATCCCATTTCTTTCTTTTGATTCTAGTTTTATAGAGAATGCCTTAGGCATTAAGTACGCCTAAATACCACTTGTGTATAGGAATTTTTAAATAAATAAAGGTTTAGATGTTCTATTCGAAACCGTTAATTCCCCAAAAAAAAAGTATAACATTAAATTAAAATATTTCAAATTCCATTAATGTTGTATGAGCATTTAAAAATAACTTAATTCATTCAACAAACATTTAAGATAAGACATTAGATGCGTATAGACATAGAATGCATTGATTATCTCGTGTCGTTAATGGTAATTAAAAGTGTAAACATTTGGTGTTTCAGAACAAAAACTGTCAGAAAGCAATGATACTGGTATAGGAATATTTTCACAAGATCTCAATAAATAGGATATTAAATTCTTAAGTTTATAATATTTAAAATACGCAATAAATTTTTGCAAAGCTAAACTTTTGCCGTGTTGTGGCGGTGTAAGAATACCTACTACACCATATAATACCGTGGGTGTCGTAAGAAACTGCAGAGGGACACAAATTAGAAGATGGGCTGCAGCGTCTTTCTAATAACGGCTTAAAATAAATAAGCGTGTCAAGCGTGGCAACTATGGCAAATCCCCCCTATGTGGCAATCTATGGAGGAAGCTTTTGTTCAGCAGTGGACTTTGATGACTGTAACGGCAACGGTAACACTATGTTACTAAAATGTGTACTACTTTTTATAAAAGTAATTTTTTTTATTATTATTTACGTAATAAGAAATTTATAAATTCTGCAATATATGTATAGGAAAATATAAACACTGAATAGATTTATATATATATACTAACTTTAATGTCTTTGATCAACACTAATTTCATTATTGAATAGTCGTAATTACATATCCTGTATAAATTCGTCTCTCGATAAAAGACATTTTAAAATTTGTTAAATACCGTGCTATTTCCAATACTATATTTACATAATTAACAATATTAGATATATTAATTTAAATAACTATTTCAATAAAATACAATTGAAATTAATTGCACTAAAACATTTTTTTTCATCATAACATATCTCCAATATTACGTAAATTATGTCAGAATGATTTACAATTGAACAATTAAAAGTGGTATTTTAGTTTTGAATTTTAGACAAGAAGTATGTATGTATTATTATAAGTATACAAATATCTACTAAGTAATCTTGGGTCAGTTTCTATCATGTTTTTTTAAACGACTGTACACAGCCGAGGAGGAAAATCAGAAGAAAAAAAATACTTGAGTTAAAATTATTCACCTCGTCTGGGGTGGATAAACGAACACGCGATTCCGAGTATCCACTCTTGGGTGGATTTCTTAGGGTGGATAAACTGAATTAACTAAGAAAATTATACTTTCGAATTCGTTTTTACGAACGTTATTAAGTAACTCTTGTTGATCGTATAATGCAATAAAATTAATCAGACAAAGTCAAACTTCTTTGGCAGAGCTGCATTATTATGACGCTCTAAAAGTAAATCTAGTTGTTTCAGTAGTCAATGCGGCGTGTACCGAATGTTTGATATAACAAACGAACCGTTTCCTCGGACAATAAATAAACAAGGTTATGTGAGCTCGAGTACACTTGCGTACTTATACCGTTGAGAAACTAGATAGGTACAGGGGATTTCATTATTGTACAACAACGGGATAAGGTTCAAAGCGGTATAAGCATTGGCTTGTTTTTACAAAATACTCGTACATCGTAAATCTATATGTTTTCGTATTGCAGCCTCGTGCTGGTAAGTGGCGTTTAGTTCAGCCCCCCGACAGGTGGAATGTATGATGACCTAGTAAGAAATCACGAAAGAAGTAGAATTTTTTGTAGCAGCGTGGCCCAAAGACACCTACACCTATTTTCTTTTAATAATCAAAATGCATATGTGTTTCATATGTGGGGAATGGTGAAATGGAATACCTTGTTAACATTTTAAAAAATGATCTCTGATTCACGTCCCTGATCATATAAAACACAGCAGTATTATGCTATTTATTGTCTGTTTGATGTGATCCTTCCCCGGCCGAGCCGACCCATTCGAGTTCTAGCCATTATACGCTAAGAAGACTATTAAAATATAGATATCACATAAAAACTTGTCATATTAAAAATATCAAGAGAGCGAATCATTAAAATTTAAAAAAAAATCTTATACCACATATCCAAAAACATCTCAGTTCAAGTAACTACCAAACAAAACGAAACAATATATATGTTTGTGGGCTTTTCTAGGAAGTAGGTTCGAAGTCCATAGGCTGCGATAGTCACACTTAAGAGGATTGTTAGCTCTATTGTCACCCTTATATTTTAAATTAGCTTCGAAAAGATATACACAAGTGGCGTTTCGTTGACCTCAAATTCGCTTGCCCTTCATTATGGTGCTCTCAGTTAAATATGATACAATGTTCCGTGTGTAACACATACTTTTATATAAGGTCGGGGAAAAAGTTTCTTCATATTTTAAATTCGAATTCGTATTTTATATACACACAATTACTTTTTTCCAAAGTTTAATTACATTTAATTACAATATGTATGTGCCATTTTGCTCGATAGCTTGTTGCTATCTTGTAGGTAGTGACATAATCTCGTTGATGTAGAAATCTTGGGATTTTTTGCTCAAAAAATGCGACGAGTAGTTTTGACAGTCCTTTCTTGATGTTAGCCTAAAACTACACAAAGAATTCTAAAGATACCGAAACTGGTGAAAATCTGAGGGTGCAAGGTGAGGACTATATGGAAGACGCATTAACACTTCCAAACCAAGTTTTCTCAATTTTTGCTGAGTGGCAAAAGATGTGTGAGGTCTGACGTTATCATGATGAGAGACAACTCCTTTTCTGTTGATCAATTCTAGCTGTTTTCTCTCAATTTCTTGCTTGTGTCTCATTAATTATTGGCAGTAGAGATCCGAATCGGCGATTTTTTTAACGGCGCTAAAATCTCACAATAAACGTTGCCATTCCAACTCCACCATAAACACAACATCACCTTATTGGTTGGTTATCCGGGTTTCGCTACGGTCTGTGGAGCTTGACTACCCTTTGACCATGATCTGTTTCATACGTTCTTGTCGCAGCTAATCCACTTTTCATCACCAGTGACCAATCTTTTTAGAAATGGTTCGGTTTCATTACGTTTCCATAGAGAATCGCACGTTTCATTAGGCTTCTTTCAGTGAGCTAGTGTAGTACGCAAAGCTTTTTTGTATAGCCAGACTTTTACAAATGAGTCAAAACTGTCTAGTAGTCATTCCTGGGCTATATCGTAACTACTAATATCTGATATTTCTCCATTTTTTGAAAATTGCATCAACTTTATCCGTAGGAGTGCGATCAGAGCGAGCTGCATTTTATAGGTACATCAAAATTCCCGGACTGAAAACCAGGGGCCTATTACTTCTATACATTTTGTATTTTAGACGTGTTAATGTTTCAAACATTAAGCCCCAGAGGGCGCAATTTTTCACTTTGCCCGCCATCTTGGAAACCAATTCAAATTTCAAATTAATTCCGTTTGACATTTGTTTACGTGAATGTGTTCTTTTGCTTGTAATTGTGGATTTATGTGGATTTTTCGACGATTTTGGCTTGATTTTTGGACATCATACCTTGAATCTATTTACGTTAACTCACGGAATTCTTTCCGGATTTTCGATTGCCTTAAGACTTGGATTCTGTCGACATTTACCATGGCTGCTGAAAAAAGATGCTGTGTATCTTATTGCAACAAATCCGTAAGTATTTATATCATAAAATTATTACAATATACAAAATTAATATGACCTAGTAGCTGATAAAAAGGATCAGGTATTACTGTTTAAATAAAGTTTTTGGACAAAAATACCGAATGCCGAAACCCGGTATTGAACCAGGGACCTTTAGATCTTCAGTCTAATGCTCTCTTCGGCTGCGAATAAAGTTGTAAAGTTGTTTATGTATTGGCAAAACTCATTAAAATATGATAGTATATTCATTTCCTTTGGTTCTATTGGGCTTTCATGACATTTTATAAAATCACAGTACAATCTATAAATAATAGGTCGGGGAAAAAGTTTCTTCGTATTTTGTTTGTATAAAATAGAACAAAAAACTCTTTGGTTTGTTAGTTGTTTGTACTCGTATATGGCTCTTTTTAATATAAATACATATATGACATTAAGAAAACTAAAAAAAATAAAAACAAAGTTATTTCAAGGGTTTTCAGCACAGAGTACTTTGAATAATCCGAAATAGAGTTGGCAGTTAAGTAATGCGACTCCAGCGCCTACTACAGTTCTGTGTCCGAACTAAAAATATATTGAATATACATAGAACTACGTATAATAACATGAGTTGGATATATGTAGGTCTAGTTTTATTTATTTTATTTCATTATACAGACAATGTTTTAATTCTGAATTGTATTTAGCATGAATAAAATTGAAACCTGAATTGTTTAAACAAATAATATCAAGTAGGTTTTAATTTTGTATATTGTAATAATTTTATGATATAAATACTTACGGATTTGTTGCAATAAGGTACACAGCATCTTTTTTCAGCAGCCATGGTAAATGTCGACAGAATCCAAGTCTTAAGGCAATCGAAAATCCGGAAAGAATTCCGTGAGTTAACGTAAATAGATTCAAGGTATGAAGTCCAAAAATCAAGCCAAAATCGTCGAAAAATCCACATAAATCTACAATTACAAGCAAAGGAACACATTCACGTAAACAAATGTCAAACGGAATTAATTTGAAATTGGAATTGGTTTCCAAGATGGCGGGCAAAGTGAAAAAATGCGCCCTCTGGGGCTTAATGTTTGAAACATTAACACGTCTAAAATACAAAATGTATAGAAGTAATAGGCCCCTGGTTTTCAGTCCGGGAATTTTGATGTACCTATAAAATGCAGCTCGCTCTGATCGCACTCCTACGGATAAAGTTGATGCAATTTTCAAAAAAAATGGAGAAATATCAGATATTAGTAGTTACGATATAGCCCAGTAATGACTACTAAACAGTTTTGACCCATTTGTAAAAGTCTGGCTATACAGAAAAGCTTTGCGTACTATACTAGCTCACTGAAAGAAGCATAATGAAACGTGCGATTCTCTATGGAAACGTAATGAAACTGAACCATTTCTAAAAAGATTGGTCACTGGTGATGAAAAGTGGATTAGCTGCGACAAGAACGTATGAAACAGATCATGGTCAAAGGGTAGTCAAGCTCCAAAGACCGTAGCGAAACCCGGATTAACAAGCAATAAGGTGATGTTGTGTTTATGGTGGAGTTGGAATGGCAACGTTTATTGTGAGCTTTTAGCGCCGTTAAAAAATCGCCGATTCGGATCTCTACTGCCAATAATTAATGAGACACAAGCAAGAAATTGAGAAAAAAACAGCTAGAATTGATCAACAGAAAAGGAGTTGTCTCTCATCACGATAACGTCAGACCTCACACATCTTTGGCCACACAGCAAAAATTGAGAAAACTTGGTTTGGAAGTGTTAATGCGTCTTCCATATAGTCCTCACCTTGCACCCTCAGATTTTCACCAGTTTCGGTATCTTTAGAATTCTTTGTGTAGTTTTAGGCTAACATCAAGAAAGGACTGTCAAAACTACTCGTCGCATTTTTTGATCAAAAATCCCAAGATTTCTACATCAACGAGATTATGTCACTACCTACAAGATAGCAACAAGCTATCGAGCAAAATGGCACATACATATTGTAATTAAATGTAATTAAACTTTGGAAAAAAATTATTGTGTGTATATAAAATACGAATTTGTACATAAAATATGAAGAAACTTTTTCCCCGACCTTATATAAAAGTAATTGTTACACACGGAACATTGTATCATATTTAACTGAGAGCACCATAATGAAGGGCAAGCGAATTTGAGGTCAACGAAACGCCACTTGTGTATATCTTTTCGAAGCTAATTTAAAATATAAGGGTGACAATAGAGCTAACAATCCTCTTAAGTGTGACTATCGCAACCTATGGACTTCGAATCTACTTCCTAGAAAAAGCCCACAAACATATATATTGTTTCGTTTTGTTTGGTAGTTACTTGAACTGAGATGTTTTTGGATATGTGGTATAAGATTTTTTTTTAATTTTAATGATTCGCTTTCTTGATATTTTTAATATGACAAGTTTTTATGTGATATCTATATTTTAATAGTCTTCTTAGCGTATAATGGCTAGAACTCGAATGGGTCGGCTCGGCCGTGGAAGGATCACATCAAACAGGCAATAAATAGCATAATACTGCTGTGTTTTATATGATCAGGGACGTGAATCAGAGATCCTCTTTTAAATGTTAACAAGGTATTCCATTTCACCATTCCCCACAGATGAAACACATATGCATTTTGATTATTAAAAGAAAATAGGTGTAGGTGTCTTTGGGCCACGCTGCTACAAAAAATTCTACTTCTTTCGTGATTTCTTACTAGGTCATCATACATTCCACCTGTCGGGGGCTGAACTAAACGCCATTTACCAGCACGAGGCTGCAATACGAAAACATATAGATCTACGAGCTACGAGTATTTTGTAAAAACAAGCCAATGCTTATACCGCTTTGAACCTTATCCCGTTGTTGTACAATAATGAAATCCCCTGTACCTATCTAGTTTCTCAACGGTATAAGTACGCAAGTGTACTCGAGCTCACATAACCTTGTTTATTTATTGTCCGAGGAAACGGTTCGTTTGTTATATCAAACATTCGGTACACGCCGCATTGACTACTGAAACAACTAGATTTACTTTTAGAGCGTCTTAACAATGCAGCTCTGCCAAAGAAGTTTGACTTTGCCTGATTAATTTTATTGCATTATACGTACAACAAGAGTTACTTAATAACGTTCGTAAAAAACGAATTCGAAAGTATAATTTCCTAAGAAATCCACCCAAGAGTGGATACTCGGAATCGCGTGTTCGTTTATCCACCCCAGACGAGGTGAATAATTTTAACTCAAGTATTTTTTTCTTCTGATTTTCCTCCTCGGCTGTGTACAGTCGTTTAAAAACCATGATAGAAACTGGCCCAAGATTACTTAGTAGATATTTGTATACTTATAATAATACATACATACTTCTTGTCTAAAATTCAAAACTAAAATACCACTTTTAATTGTTCAATTGTAAATCATTCTGACATAATTTACGTAATATTGGAGATATGTATGATGAAAAAAATGTTTTAGTGCAATTAATTTCAATTGTATTTTATTGAAATAGTTATTTAAATTAATATATCTAATATTGTTAATTATGTAAATATAGTATTGGAAATAGCACGGTATTTAACAAATTTTAAAATGTCTTTTATCGAGAGACGAATTTATACAGGATATGTAATTACGACTATTCAATAATGAAATTAGTGTTGATCAAAGACATTAAAGTTAGTATATATATTTAAATATCTTCAGTGTTTATCTTTTCCTAGACATATATTGCAGAATTTATAAATTTCTTATTATTATTTAAAACAAGGACATTTAGTTCGGTTTGGGTTAAATGCAATACGTAATATGATTTTTGTTTAAGTTTGTGGTTACCAAAAATGTATCAATTATATGTTAAAGTATGAATATATTTTCTATTGAATAGTACACGGGATGGAAAGGCGAAACAACATCCAAAAATTGAATTCCGATAATCCACCCCGTCTGGGGTGGATAAACGAACACGCGCTTCCGAGTATCCCACCCTAGTGTGGCTTTCTTAGGGTGAATAAACGGAATAGCCCATTCTCTTCCACACTTAACCATTACAGCCGTACAAAGTATCTATCAAACTTGACAATTGCCGACATCTGGCAAACATATGAGCAACAGTATAAGTACAACCTGTATCAAACCTACAACATAAATACGTCCCACTACTGAAAACTTCATTTCATTTCATTCATTTCAGTTTATCTAAATTGCTGCTCCATTACGTGTGACAGACACATCTTCTAAAAGCTCTTTAAGGTCATCATCATCATTACAGCCTGTGTAGGCCACTGCTTATTTTAGTCTTAACAAGCCGTCTCCTTCCTTTAGGTCAATTTATTTAAATTTGTAATATATTACTTTGCTTTGGTGGCGACTTCACTTGCTAATAAGTCTCCAGGCATTTAGACTTCTCGTAAACTGAAACTTTACCTTACACTGATACATATTCGTTCACCACCAAACGGCGAAGTATCCGTACGAGTTTATTTTATATACATCTCCTTTTACGTGCATAAAGTTGGAACTTGAATAACTTCCTGTCTCTTCTTGCAATGATTTTAATACCAACAGCCAACCAACTATTCTAACTTCTCAATACTCAAAAGTCTAAGTAGAAGTTAGCGCATGTAGTTGTAACAACAGAAATGTAATTAATAGAATTCATGATTCTGTGTTGGCTGACCGATAACTAAAGCGGTATGAATTAGTTCCAGAGCGCAAGGCAGTCACTTTTTTTTGCACTCTAAACCAATTAAATATATTACGTAATATTGTTAATATGGGTCATTTTGATCCATAAACTTAGAATTTGATTATACCTACAGCACCACCCATTGAATCCTAGTATATGTAGTTATAAAACACCTGGACGTCCTAGGGACCTTCATAAACAGGGCTTATTCTTTCGCAAAGGGCCGCATGCTCGTTGACCCCCTTCTATAATATAAGTTTTGACAAAAAAGTGAATATAACCTCAATCGATCAAGCAGTTCAGTGTATCACGATCACTAAAAGATGCACTGACGATAATTAAAAAAAGTAAAGTTACAGCCTATATACGTCCCACTGCTGGGCACAGGCCTTTCCTCATTTCTGAGAGGGTTTCAGGGCAAGGAAGTGTCCGCCGCGCTGCCCCAATACGTGTTGGCGAACTTCACGTGCCTTCGAAATATTTTTTTCTTATTCCTCAGACATGCAGGTTTCCTCATGATGTTTTCCTTCACCGCCGAGCACGTGGTAAACTAGCACTTAAAATTGCAAATAACAATTTCATTGGTGCCGGCGGGAATCGAACCCGGTTTACTCGCGTTCTGTTATATTTACAGCGAGCGTTAACCATCTGAACTACAAGTATTATGTACTATTTATTCTATTTTTAAAGGATAAGGATAAGGTGGAGCCGCGCATAGTGGTTGTTGTGTACAACCAGTGCACGAAAGGCTCGACCGGGGAAGGACCACGCTTTCATAGAATACCAGCGTAAAATAGCAGCTTGATGCTGCTGTGTTTCGTATGGTGAGTGTAGAGAACCGGAGACCCGTTTTACTGGAATCGAGCCATTCCATATTAATCCTCAGAGGTGATAACGCATATGCACTTTGATTCTTAATTGAGGTTAAATGTTGATGTCTATGAGCCACAGTATCCCCTTAACATCACGTGGACTGTGTGCTCGTTTATCACCCTAATTCTATGAAAAAAGAATAGAGAAAGCTACGCTATACTTGTATTAAGTCTGCAATTCTGCTTAAAAAAAGTTTCCACCACACTAGGATTTTCTCCTGTATCGTGAGGGCAGTTAACAAACATAAATTTTAATGGCTATATTACCTTGTATAAACCAATAGTTTGCCAGGCAGACGTTGTTCTGTCCTTTTCAACAACCCTTTTTAACGTCCTATTAAAAATCCTTTAATTCGCAAAAAAAAAATTATGGGTCACTCATGGGCAAAAGTATAGATGGTAGATTTATATATTTGTTAACTAATCAGCTGATCGCTAAGTATATTAATAAATATATATATTTGAGATAAATCGGTATAAACACATCAGATCATGCAATTAACAGTAATTACCTAAAATAGTACAAGATACACATAACATACCATACCGACCATCTGGTTATTTGATTAGAAACTCTTTTAGTGTTCTTTTAGCTATTTTCACCTTATAATATTTCACTTTATTTAAAAAAGTGAGTGGAACTCGTTAAGTAAAAAGGGAAATGTTTTTGTAAGTTGGAAGTTTAAATGTAGGTAAGCTGTTTAACTTATGTAGGGTTTCAAGTCTACTATATTTTTTTATTTACTCAAATGCTGGGTGCATCTCTTCACATAAGACGGCCAATTTAATTTCTTCATTTACTGAATAAAACTATTATATACGGATTTTATCGCGTTTAATTCAACTTTAATTTATTTTTATTATCCCGACGTTTCGGGTGCTTTACAGCACCCGTGGTCACGGGGGGACTGAAATGTTTGACGTCCCAATGTCATAGTCCGGCTACCTTCAGTTTTTAATATTAACTTTTGTAAAAATCCGTAAATAATAGTTTTATTCAATGTGTAGTGTTCGCGTAAATTAAAGAAATCATTATTCTTCATTTACATTTAATATTTAAACAAATTTGAATAGTATAATAAAATAAAATAGTATGTAGAGTTACTTAACATATTTAGGGACTATTGCTTTTAAGACTTTTAGTTGTATTTTATAAATTTCTTTTATATAAGTTTTATAGATTCTGCCATAGCTACTCAGTCCATAAGTTTATGATTGGATTTGCTAATGCCAAATATAAAAGTCTCAAAGTTTGGTAAGGAATTTTATACTCAAGTATTGTTAAATTACAAAGTTTTGCTCTTAGTTTGTTACAAATGTGAATAACATGTGGTCTCCAGTTAAATTTACTATCTATTATTAGGCTTAAATACATATCAGCTGATCAACCATTTCCCGGGGGTTACAGTTACATTTTATGTTTTGTTGATGCAGACAGCTGTATTCATATATAATGATAATGGTTGGTGTATCATATTTTATGTAGCTTGAGCATATGTGCATCAGTTTAGTTTTTTGAGCATTGATAACCAGCCCAACATCATGTGCCCATTTTCACAGCTGATCGTAATTATGGAGCACACATGTAACAAGTATTCAGACGGACCAATAATGGAGCCCTGGGCTGTACCCTGAGTAGTAGACATTTTATAACTATATTCACCTGCGACCTTTACTACTGTATAACGATTTGTATGTTGTTGTTGAGTTTTTGAATCAATTCAGGATCGGAACCCGAATTCCATTTTGTTCTAATTTTTGTCCACTCTGAGTTGGCTTGGCGAGCCCACTTCGGATGTGTGCTGGTGGGCTGCGGCGACTTCAAGAGGAGTGTTAGTATGGCGATGCGTCACTCGCCCTATCCTCCGCGACTCAAACGGGGCCGCACCGTTGATGCGGTGCTTGTAGGGCTGCGGGCGGAGAGAACAAAATATACCAAGCGAATGTCGACAGCGTGAAAATCAAAATCACAATTAATTCAAAATATAATACTCGAAATAATTTATATAAAAAGATATAATTTATCTTCACAAAAAAACTTAATTACAATTTTATAATAAAACACTATACTAAAACAATAGAAAAATGCAAAAATCAACACAATAACATTCACGCGAAAATGGCGTGTGAAATGAATGTAGATTATAAATAAATATCCATAAATAACGACTTTTTATTGCACTAGAAGATAGAACATTTCATATTGATTCTATATTGCTAAACTTCTTTACGAAAAGTAGCCTCTAAATATTTTAACTGTTTAAAGTAATCATAGTTCTCAAAGGTGACAACGCATCCGAATTTTTACTCTCTACGTGCCACAGTATTCACATACCATCAGGTGAACTATGTACTTGTTCATCATTATTAAACATTATCAAACGTTTGTAAGTTATCACAGGAGACATCGTGTTGGTTGAAAAAAAAACACAATTTAAGCAAATTCATGAACGTAGTAGGTCTTAGGACTCCTCTTCTGCGTAAGGTTACGTTATAAAATGGTAAGAGGACCCATTTCTGCCACTAAAATGGTAGTGCTGTTACTGCTGTGTTCCAGTCTAACAGGGTTCCCCCAAAGATTGCGTATTAGGGGAGATAACTGCCATAGTTTCCACGGTTGTCAGGCAGGTTGCAACCACAGTTTTATTATTATTTAATTACTGATAACAGGAAGATGTTGCCATTTACGTCCTGTTTCAGTTGTCTTCTGTCGTCACATGCGACACCCACGAGATAAAATGGGGTAGTGGATTCACCAATCCTAAATTTATTTAGACATTAATTAGGATAAGACTTTTTTTTAAAATGAGAAGGAATTATTCATTCCTTCCTTGTACTGTTAGTAAGGGCTGTAATGATGATGATGATGATGATTTTTAGTAATAAATATTTGTTTTAAAATTTATCTTGCAACTTTACCCAACTCGTTTATATACATACACTAACGTTACAAAAATATATAAGAGCTACCGTAAACAAATCAAGATGATATATTTCAGAGTCTGTCGACTAGCTGACTTTTACGTGAACGTACGGTGACGTACGGTACGGTACGTGACGGTGACGATTATACTTTTTAACTAACTTTAATTTTCCGTTTTATCTAAAAAACGCTGGTTGAACCAGCATATAACAATGTAGCTACAGCGTGGCTCCGGCACCTTAAACATATGTAAATATATACAGAAACATAATGTGTACATAGTTTTTTGTTATTTATGGACAAACATACAAACTCGGAACAGTTAATTTTAGTTTTCATTATATTTTATTCGTTACTGTCAATCCTTCCACCGCAGGCACCAGCTTAGAAGGTAGAGCCATAGATAAATAAATAGAGGGTAGAACTGTAAGAACTTTTTTCGGTCTACAGTACGATCAATTGTTGTCGCTAGTGATGATGATTTTTTATACCATATATATATGCTGGTAACCGACGCGTTGCTACTATAGAAGAGATAATTGTGGAAATATCTTTTAAACTTGGGAGAGTTATATTGTTTAGTAATAATAATGATAATATATTAAATAATGTTGAATGATATATAAGTTGATAGTAAATTCATTCGTACGATTCGCGCGCCACCTAATGTAAGTACAATGCCTATAACCTTCGCGTTAGTGCAAACAATAAGTTGACAAAGTTTTAGCGTAATTTGATGATCGGTATGGCAGCGCATAAAAAACAAACTAACAAATATTTATTTTTATGTATTTGTTTACCAGTACAGTCTATTGAAAGTCCACAGCTGGACGTGAGCCTCCCCCTTAGATTGCCTCTTGCTGGGGATATTTGCCGTAGTTGCCTTGCTTGGCAAGAGGGTTGCCAACCGCAATTATTTAGCGCTGTTATCGAGCTGCCGATATCATGACGATATAAGGTAGTGGATAATGTGACGATGCTACTACACTAGTATGATATATTACTAAACTCAATTGGATTTTAAATTACGTAATTGAAATTTTAAAAAAGCATTTATGTTCTTATAATTTCGCAACTGCGCAACGAGTGACCATTTGCATATTACCGGCATGCTGAAACTAACGTGCAAGGTGCGAAACGATAATTTCCCTCGAGCATCGCGTGCACTCTAAATTAAGAATGTCATTATTCAGGTGCACGTCCTGTTCTGATAAATTAAATTTTCAAGTACAATTTTATTTTAAGATTAAAACGGTATATTAAAAGTATTGTTATTAAAATAAATAATTGATTAAACAATGTTAAATCATTTGTACTTCATTATTGAGAAGAGTTTTGGAGGAACAAGGGTTCATCGGTTTGCCCCAGTGCGTAGCTACACAATAAACACAAATTCAAATTTTTTTTTCACAATTTTCATTTTTGTAACACTGCCAGAGTAATTTCAAAATATAAAGTTATTTATTTCATATCTTAAAGCCAAACTTGTGAACGTAAATCCTGTTTGTTTTTACGGTTTAAGCCGGCACACAATTTTCAGATTGAATTTTTACGACAACAAACAAAAAGACAGGGTAATATACCGATGAATAGCTCAGATTGAAAGCACATATTTGTTCATGAAGTATGGAAAAGTGATAAAATGAAAATTTTAAAATATCCATACTGTGTCTAAACTTCTAAAAAAACTTTAAATTCATTTACACTTCTTTTAACAGAATTCGTTTTGAATATTTTCAACACAAAGACACACACAAACGCACGCATACACACGCAGTTGTACATACACACACGCATGAACGCACGCATGTTAGCCCGTACGCATTCCCGCATGCAAGCACGCACACACACATACACGCACGCACACGCGCACACGCACACGCTCACACGCGCACACACGCGCACACGCACTCACGCGTGCACGCACGCACGCACGCAAGCACGCACGCACGCACGCACGCACGCACGCAAGCACACACGCACCCACGCACGCACACACGCACACACGCGCACACGCACACACGCACACACGCACACACGCGTACACACGCACGCACGCACGCACGCACGCACGCACGCACGCACGCACGCACGCACGCCGCACGCACGCACGCACGCACGCACGCACGCACGCACGCACGCACGCACGCACGCACGCACGACGCATGCGCGCACGCACGCACGCACCCACGCACGCACACACGCACGCACACACACACGCACGCACCCACACGCACCCACACCCACACACACACACACACACACACAGACAGACACACACACACGCGCGCACACACACACACGCACACACGCACACACACACGCGCGCGCGACGGACGACGGACACACACACACACATACACACACACACACACACACACACACACACACACACACACACAAATTTGCTATGGCATTTTTAAGTGTTGATTTATCATGTGCTACACAGTTTTTAATTGGCGTTTAGAACAATCATTATATTCTTACCGCACTTTTGCGTATGTTAACGAGTCTGAATTTTTTGAGAAATTAATTGAACGTGGAGTGGGGTAGGGCGTGCGGCGTGAAAAAACATGATTAGTACTTGTGGAGCGCCACTTAGGGCACTACAATAGAATAGCGTATATTTTACTTTACGTCGACCTATCCTTAGTCTTAGGGCGTAACTTTACATTTTAAAATTTATTTTCTAGAAATATCAATATGTATTTATTGAGAATTTAAAAAAATACATAGTAAGTAATTATATAGTATTCATTGCTTTTTAATGGATTATGGAAACGAAAAAAGTAAAAACAAAGCTTTTGCTATAATGAGTGTTACAGTCCACCTGATGGTATGATGCTACTGCAGCCCATGCACACCTGCAACTAAATTCAAATAAAGAAGGCTAGAGATTCGTTGTCACTTCTGAGGACTAAGCTGTAATGCCTCACAGCCTTTATTTAAATTAGCTTATTATAGCTATTTAATGTCATAAATACGTAGGAGTGTGCTAGCTTCCGAGACGTATTCCCAGACTGAAAAGGATTCTAGTCCTAGCAAATTTTACGTTGTTAATGATTCAAAAGCAAAGACAAATCTATTAATGGCACAGATTGATTTGATTATTCCATTTATTGGTGTCGGTACATTATTTCAATAAATCCTTCAGTAGAACTATATATATATACATCCCGTAACTTATTGTACGTTCACTAGGGCCAATTTTGCATATAATGTGGCGTCAACCTGCTTACGACGTTCAATATACGGACGTCAAATAGGCAAAGACTTAGCGCATTGTTCGCAAATTGTCATACTGATCACAGAAATGTGAAAATCTAAAAAAAAATTGGACGTCATTTTTCTTCCAATCTTGCTGTATTGAATATTTACGTAGTTCCGCTAATTTTCGTTGCAAAAATAATAGCGCTGGTGTCGATTTGTGAATACTTTCCTTTATGGCCGTATTTGACTTCCGCACAAAATTAGAAGATGCGACGTTGCCGTTCCGTCACCGTTGCTAACGTGTTACTTGTATTTGGTGATATATGGTAATGACTTCCTCGTTGGTCTAGTGGTTTTAGTAGTGCGACTGCTGATCGTAAGGTCCTGAGTTCGACTCCCGGGTCGGGCCAAAAAATCAATTACTGAGTTTTTCTGTCAAGAAATTTTCAATATCTGCCCGGAGTCAGGAACTTGGCGATGTATCACCCCCGTGCCTCTTAAGCACGTAAAGCCGTTGGTCCTGCGCCTGATCTCTCTCCAGTCGTGTCGGTTTACTGTGTCATCGGATTATGAGAATGAGGGAATAGAGAGTGCACCTGTGGTTGCGCCTACACTTGGGCACTATAATGCTGTCCTGCGCCGATGGCTACTCTTCGTTGAGGCAGGCCGCCGTAACCGTAATTCGGTCTGCAGGGCATTATTATATGGTTTTTACTGCGCTTGGTACTATTAATTTTTTTTAAACTTGTTTTCTTAACTTTACATTTACCTACACATTATATGGACGTCCGAATATCACAAGTTTATTTACCTATTTTTGAGTTACTAAATATAACCAAAGAAACTTAAATGCAAGCAAGCGCAAGCGTGAAAAGTTCTCAATGTGCGTAAGTCACAATACGGACGCCAATTAGAGCACGATATGCATGTTTTTAGTAATATAGCGTCCAATATTTATAACAACAACACAAACAAATTGTATTTCAACTAACTGCAAAACCAAACATAATATCATAATTTAACAAAAATAGCCTTTTCACAAAAATTAATCTAGTTAAGTAGAGAGTAATTTTGTACAGATTAGGTAAATAGTTCGCACTCAACCTTAAGATAGTGATCATAAAAAGTAAACTCGCAGTGGGAGCACCAAAACTCAATACGATCAAGTAATTAAATTATATTTACGGAGTTATTCATGTCAGCAACAATACGCCACGGTCTATTGTAGAAATTAACAACCCATTGGCAGGTAATGCAGTAAAACCTTATATTAAAATGAGTTTCTTGCCAAGGTCATATTAGGTTATTAGTCACAATATAAGAAAATGAACTTCTATTAAACCTGTCAATATTTACAATTAGTACTTATTTACAATAGTAAAATAAATAATAATATAGTCAATCTATAATGTATCACGGCTGGGCTATCCTAGATATTTTTTCGTATTTAGTAAACGAATAACTAGTTGGTAAAATATATATCTATCTGTTTTTTTTTTCGCCGGTGGCAAAAATGATATTGCGTATTTTTCGTAAGTGCACATTCTGTGGATTTATTTCATTATTTTGAATAATATACGAAACTTAAGTGACTAAAATTAAATCTAATCTGAACCAGAATCATAAAACTGTATTATTCGTGCTAAACGAATCTAATAAGGATCTGTTATTTTTGTCTCCTGTGAAAAAAACAGACTATAGGAATCTATCGAATACCTACATGAACAAAATATCACCTACTATAAATAAAATATTACAAAGCGGAATAACTAATAAGAGTGGCAACGTCGCACCATACAAAGGAATTGCGTTAAGCAGGAGAATGAATTAAAAACTATGTATATTACGGGGATTCTGGATAATTTGTAATATGGAAGGGAGTCCTGATTGGCTTCCCTCCGTCTGGCAATATACGAATATTTGTATACCGACATATGGTAAATTTTCAAAGAAATGAGTTAAACACTATATATATATTTTTTGTCGTTTTTTTTTAGCGGAGAGAAATAAGTAAGAGTGTGCTAGCTTCCCAGACACAATCCTAGACTGAAAAGTGCTAGTAAATTTTATTTTGTTTATGATTTAAAAGCAATTACATTCATATATTAGCGACAAATATGTTTGTTTAAAACTAATTGCACATATTAATTATTCAATTAATTGGTGTACGAGTATATCATATCAATAAATCCTTCAGTAGAAAAATTCATGTAAGGGACTCTCCTGAGATAATTTTGGTAACTGGCGTAAGTTAGTTACAGTTAACGCTAAAATGTATCACTATATAGCAACTTCTGCTATTTAGCGGCAGAATTAGTGATTATGATCGTTTTCCAGAACGTTTTCTTGATTTTCAAGGCATCTTGTTAGTAATTTATGTTCAAGATGATATACAACGCAACTCTAATTTAAAATGATCTTCTCGGAGTCTAAACTAGACTTTGTTTATATGGATCAAAAGGTACCGAGTAACGCAAATTGTAGGTCTTGTTAAAATGGGAACATTTTAAATAACGATGTCAGTGCAAAGCTTGGGTATTAACCATGCACCATAAATGTTTTGGTCATTTAGCGTATATTATAGTCGAAGCTTATAATGTAATATTTTCTTTAAAATGTTAGATAAAATGATAAAACTATTATTATTTAATAGACAAATGAGTAATAAACTAGTATACATATTCCATAGTACACCTATCCCTGACTAAAAACCCAAATTTATATGCGTTTTCAGTCCTGAGGTCCACGAGATGGAATGCCTGTGTCATTAACAGTTAAAATGGTCATTTATTCTCGTCATTCACCATACGTACACCCTGCCTGAACTCATACATGGTGCAGATAACTGTACTCCATAAGTAAACTCGTACACGAGAATACTCCACAAGCTCAAAGTCGCCCAAAAGGCGATGGAAAGACCTATGCTCGCAGTTTTTCTGGTAGATAAGATTAGTAACAAAGAATTCGTCGCAGAACCAAGGTCACCGACTGGGCTGTTCACATCCGTCGCAGAAGCGATAACCGTTGGATTAGGTGTGTGATAGAGTGGAAACTTCATTTAGGTAAACATAACGTGGGCTTTGTGAAGCGATGATAGTAAACTATGTGTGAATCCAAAGATCGGGCTAAGTGGCGTGCCTTGGGAGAGGCCTACGTTAATTGGGCTTCTGCAGGATGATGACGGTAATGATAATGAGGAATAAGATGGATGCAGGTGGAACAGAAACTTGTATTGTCTATCCTTGAGTGACACTTGTGTTCAGAGAAGGACTTATGACAAGGTGTTAAACTGTAATGAATGAAAAAAATTCACTAATGTAACATTTAAAAAGTGCAAGTAAAGTATTTCAAAACTACAACTATTTAAAAAAGGATGATAAGTTGCAGATCCCGTCAGCCAAATGGTCGACTATTATCTCGCTCGACCTGCAAATCTTCGAGAGGTTTTCGTACTATAGTCACGATATAAAACTGACTCTCATAATTTATCTTTTCCAAATATTTATGCAGTATAGTACTGAAAGATATTTTTTTACTTCTCAGATATGGTTTGCTCACATTGTTTTTCTTTAACGCCGGTCACATAAAACATCACACATAAATTGGCAATTTCAGAGGTCGACTCAGTCGGCTACAAGAATAAGTCGTTCTATAAAATTTACAACACGCTCGCAACTCGATTGAGATTTCGATCCCTGTAGACTACCAATGAAATTGTAAATTGTAATTTTAAGCGCTGATTTACCACGTGATCGGTAGTGACCGTAGACATCGTGATAAAAACCTGCATTGTTTTAACAAATTAGAAGTAACATACGGACCTACAGTCTACTTGATGGTAAGTAACTACTGTAGTCCATGGACACCTGAACCGACTTCAAATAAAGAAGGCTAGAAAGGTGAAACTTCTGTCGACTAAACTGGAATACAATTCTTTATACCTTTCAGAGTGGAACAAGGCAGTGCACGCAGCACTGCGGTGTCGCGGCAGAAGGAGGTGAGATGATGGAACCTACCCAGATGAATTTGTAGGCTAGAAAGAGTCACACCGCCTACAAATATAATATGTCTGAAGAATATAAATATTTAGAAGACATGTTAAGCCCGGCAACATTGTAGTAGCGATGCAAACTAATTTTCCTATAACCGAGGACGTGAGTATAGTTAATATACTTTTATTTAGACGTTGTGGCCGCGGTAGAAATAATTATAGAAAAATCGTTTTAAAGTTGGAAGAGTCATATTGTTATATTTTCACGTGGTAGATCCATGCTGCAGCTATATTGTGGTTGCAGCACGAATGGATCGGCTCGACCGGGGCAGGGCCACGCTCTCATAGAATACCGGCGTAAAATAGCAATATAACGCTGCTGTGTTTCGTATGATGAATACCGGAGACCCTTTTTTCTGGAAGCGAGGCATTTTATCTCAGTTCTCAGGGGTGACGCACGCATCTACATTTTGATTCTCATAACTCCTATGAAGATAAATGTCAGGTGAACTGTGCGCTCGTTTGATACCCTTATCCTATAAAAGTATATGTAACCATAACAAGAATATACAACTTTTAAATAAATTTTCTTGCCACCTACTGTAAGTTAATTGTACTATGCCTATAAGCCTCGCGCAAGTGCAAGTAATACGTTGACAAAGTTTTAGCGCAATTTAATGTACAGTATTGCAGCGCATAAAGTACAAATAAGAACGGTTAATATTTACATATCAAGATATAAAATAAAATTACTTACATTACATTCTCTTTTTATTGTTTATCAGCTCGTAAAATTCCACCTCTGGACATGGATCTCTGCTGTTGTGGGGAGGGTTCTTGACTGGCATGTTGATGAGGTAACAGAAGTGTTGCACCATTGACTCTGCCGCCCCACACTGGTCTGAGTAATTTACGTCTGGCGTAAGAGAGCTGGTTATGCTGCCGTCTATTGACAGCCGGATGATTGTTCCAATATTTTCAATAGTCACATTTTATCATACTCATTTTAGTTTAGTTTATTTATTCAGACAAGCCTACTTAAAGATGAAAAAAAGGTTGCACAAAAAATATACAATACAGTCGATACTCGTAAACTAGATAAATTCTGTACTAAAGGTATATTGGCTATCTAAAAGACACAACGAAAAATAACAACAAGTTTGGGTTTTTTTTTTTTTTTCTGGCGGGGAAAAAAAAGTATTTAACGAAAAATTATTAAAATTATTGAATTAAAGAACACAATGATTTCTTAATTAACTTGTTTTTAATTCTCGAGGGTGTTTTACAGCACCCAAGGTCACGGAAATATTTGACGTCACATTGTCATAGTATCTTGAAGTCTTGCAGTGGTATGCTTGGGGTTGGATTTAAAGTTGTTAATTATAGGATCTCAATCGGATGGCAGCATCCATCCATCTTCTCTATTGGCATTAGGATATATTTTTTTTAATTTTAATAGCTTCACGTTTTATCTTTGAAGGAAAGCGGTGTTCTTTTGCGAGGATTTGTGATCTATGAAATCTGATGTAATGGTGTGCATGATCTTGGAAATGTTCATAGACTGCAGACTTCTCGAAGCGTCGTTGCTTTGGTCCAA
The DNA here is from genome assembly GCA_907164705.1 of Parnassius apollo. Classification (NCBI taxonomy): domain Eukaryota; kingdom Metazoa; phylum Arthropoda; class Insecta; order Lepidoptera; family Papilionidae; genus Parnassius; species Parnassius apollo. Next base: position 6,344,533 of record CAJQZP010001558.1, on the reverse strand, counting down.
GAACCTGACTCAACCAAGTTGGTTTTTTTGCTTCACTTCACCTTCTTCACGTTCCGTAAGCGAAACTAATTTTCAGGTCCGCCTTTCACTAGGACTGACGACTGTAATATAATAATTAGTTTGAAATTTACTACAGATACAAATGACATTAAAATGTCAATAGTTATTTAGTTGTGTTGAGCACCTAATTATAATATGACTATTATATTAAATAACATTTGCATATGATTACAATGTAATCTTATTTTATGATTATAAATTTGTTTGTAAATAATGCAGCTCAATTATGATGTGTTATTAGGGTATTATTTAATCCGATTTATTGTACATAATTAATTATAAAATGTTTGTTGAATGCATTAGGTTATTGTTAAAGCATGAACAGTTTTATAAATGGATTTACTAATCCTTTAATTTGATGTCGTACTTAATTTTTTTGGGGAAAAACGGCTTAGATAAATAAATAACCTTTTGATATAATTTCGAAAATGTTTCGAATAGTACATGTTCTGAATATACGACTAGAACTAAAAAAAAGAAATGGGATACATTAGTTTCAATGGAGTTAGTTACTTAAGAGTAACACATTTGGAAGCCGATCACGTTTTGAAGCATTTTAACGTTTCGCAGTCAAGTGTTACATAATATTTTGAAAGTTTATAAAAACACTAGCTGGTCCGGTAGACGTTGTTCTATAGAGTATATATATACGAGCACATCTTCCACCTGTAAGTGAGTGGATGTTTCCCATAGACACCTACATGTATCTCGATTAATAATATAATTGCAGATGCATTGTCAACCCTCAAGAATCTTTCTCAAATCATATCATCATTCTCTTACAATCAAATCATTCTCTTTACCGAATCGAAAAAGAGGCAAAGAAAAGCCTTGCCTCTTTTTCGCATCTTAAGGCTATCCACTACCATTTCGAATTAGAATAAGGTTATAAATATGAACGATACAAATATATTTTATAGTTTATAACGAACTAATATAATATAGTTAGTAGCACGACATTTGAAAACATGAGAAGACAAGAATGCAAAGGTTTCCGTTAAGACACATAAGTGCGCTTCAGCGTCTTCGGCTACACCGTCTCTTACCATTGGGTGAAATACTACAAGCATAGGGTTATACTTAGTTAAAAAATATAGTTCTTGAGTCATGCTACCTATCTGTAATACACATATCGGTAACAATTGAGTTACATATGATATTCACATATGGGGGCGCAACACTTCAGCGTCTTCGGCTACACCGTCTCTTAGCATTGGGTGAAATACTAGTCAAGCATAGGGTTATACTTTGATAATAAATATAGTTCTTGAATCATGCTACTACTATCTGTAATGCACATATCGGAAACAATTGAGTTACACATGATATTCACATATGGGGGCGCAACACTTCAAGCCCGGACATAACTCGTTGTGTAGTTAGTCTGTTCGCTACTATGGTGTCGGTACATCCGAAGGGGCACTTATTATTTTGTTACTTTTTTTTTACTGTTTGTTTGATAACATGTTTTTCTATTCTAAGAATAAAATCGAATACTATTTTATTGTTATGTTTATTGTAATAAAACACGAATATAAATTATAAACACAAGTTAGCAAAGAACCTTTCACTACGGCACAGTGCTTCATTTTGAAATGTCGAATTCTCTTCGTACTTCGATGTCGCGGCGGCATCTTTGACAAGATGCGGCACGTGCCAAGGCAACCGTATCTAAGCAAACAGACTATACTTCGACATCGAAATTAATGAATTCGATAACGTAAATGTATATTAGGGCCAGTACAATTACAATTTGTGAGGCATCTTCGTCCATAAAAGTGAGAACGCATCTGTGGCCTTCTTTGTTTAAAGTTGGCTGCAGGTGTTCATAGACTGCAGTAGTCACTTACCATCAAGTAAGTTCGTTAGTCACTTAAGCTTTATGTAAAAAATTATGACAGCTTTACACTAGCCGGATTTCAAATCTATTGTAGCGAGATAAGCGATGTTGAGCTGACACTGCCACTGCACTGGTCAGGCATGCAATGTTGTTCATCCATACTCTAAATCTAATCGGTGCAGATAAAAAAGCTGTTTCGTTTTTTTTTTTTTTTGAACATTCATTGATTACATACTATACCGCCTGTTAAGAGTATAATTCAGAACAAAAGCCTCTCTCCCACAATGCGTTTTTATCAGGAAAATGCAGCTTCTGCCTAACTTCTGTTTCATCACTCGACACAACGGGAAGATATCAGTTAGTTAGGGAAGGTAGTAGTTTCTATTAATATAAACAGCTACCTTCTTTATGTTAATCCACAAAAAAATAACCCGATATTTCGTAGGTGTACTCAACAAGTGAGAAGGGGTTCTGACGGGGAATTTAACTATAAAAGTAGCTGAAACGATAAAGGTACTTATCAGCTTTATTACGGCTAAAGGATGTCTGGGAAATGCAATTGATAACTGAATCAAGTAAACGACGTGAGCTTCACAAAGCGCCGATATTAAAGCGACACTTTGAAACCCAAGTCACGTGTTGTAGTGATGTAAATAACAAGATAGGGAGCCCACTCCTGTATGCAATGTACGGAATGAAACTACCAACTTGAATGAATGAATGAAAAAATTAAAAAACTCATTAAATAAAAGGAAATGTTGTGGTTTTGAAATAATTTGTGACCTGTAACACAGACCAATTTTTAATAAAAGTAATTGTGACAAACGAAAACATAGTTCACTTGATGGTTAGTTGATGATATGATATATAAATTGTCTGCTATGATATGTATCTATAAGACTGAGATAACTGCGTAAAAAGTAGAGAGGGTTTCCGGTTATCATCACTCACAAAACAAAATACAGCTATATACTGCTATTATTTGAAGCCAACAAATATGCAACATCAATTATTTGTAGAATAAGAATTGCTTGCATTTATGTACATTTAGCCAAATTGAGGATCAGGGATGGCTCCCTTTATGAATGTGGATTAGATGAGGGAACCACCGACCATATTTTTTAAATGTCCTAAATTATTTTGTTCACTCTACGATCACCTCCCTTCTGACATCCCTCGTCGTATAAATTTTGACTCGCTTTTAACTGACACAAGCACTCTTTTTGTGTATATTCTGTGTGATTTGATTAACACCAATAGAATAAAACTTTAATGTTTGTGAGTACTACCATACTAATGTAGCTATAACAACTGTGTTTGTCATTTGTTCTAGGTAACTCATTATTAAAATCATTAGAATTCCAAAAAAGGGGAAAAACTTGATTTAAAGAAATATAAGATACTTGTATCATCACAATCTTCTTTTGTATACGGGTATAGTATTTGTATCTGCTGAGCTATTCTACTCATTAAACACTTTCACAATGGCATTGGCGATCAAAATCGCCATAAAAAAAGAAATAAGAAGAAGACTATGGATTATGTAAAATGCTCGAAACGTTGGGAATATAAAATATGTTAATGATAAAATCCGTGAAAACTAGTTTTATTCAAGTGTGTAGTGTTCACGTAAATATAATATTAAGGGGAAATATAACCTCAAATGGCTTAGCAAATACTCCGTTATGCCGAAAGTACTACAGCATTAATTTTGAAATAAATATATGGTAAAGTTGAGGATTATTGTTAAGGACTATGTTAGACGAAAACACGATTCCGTAAAAATTTCTCGATAGAAAAAAATCCAAAGTTGCCTCCAAACTGAACAATAAACCACTGTTATTCATAAAATACTTTAAATAAGATGTTAAAACTTTGCATACTTACTGAACTAACTATAAAGCAGTGCTTATGTTATTTTTTTTAAATACCATTATTTTCACTGTAAAAAGAAATTACCTAAACTATCGGCGTCTTGAAGCTTGATTCCTGTCGCCCCGTTAGTATCGCTTAGGCTTTTGAGGGGAGAAGTTGTGTCGCTTACGATCAGAATACACATTACGCAACAGGACGACGTAACATTAAAATGGGAAATAACCGTGATAAAATTAAGAAGCGACTGGGTTGGCGTTAAGAAACAGGCATAAATATGATAAACCTAATGAAATAAGTATCTAACGATCTATCTACTTACAGTATTAGTGATTACAAACATGTCGGTACATAGCATACGACGCGCGGGGAAGTGGGGGCGAAATTAGAATTTGAGCTGACTTACTATTTCCCCTTAACAAGTCATTATATTTAGTCATTTTTACATCCTATTAAAGTACGCAGCTGAACATAGGCCTTCCGTTAAGATTGCTTCATTAGGGGGTTTGGACTTAATTTCCAAGCTTAACAAGCGGGTTGGCAAACGCAGTTTTTTTTTATTTTACGTTTCTTCTCTTTCTCTTTTTTCTTCTCATCTTTTGTTTCTGTTTCCCTCGATCCCCACTTAGGATACCAACGGAATGATATGGGATAGTGATGATTCTTACACTGCCACTACACGGTAACTTCTACTTACTATATACAAAATAACAGTTCGTATGTAATCCAAGAAGATAACTCTGCGGTCGCCCTTAGTTGCAACATTCCCTTTTATTAGGGTATTTTGCTTATCAAATACTAGATACGGGTCTGGTAATGTTCTTAGTAACGACGGGAAACATTCTCGTAACGCTATTTGACGATTGATTCCATTTAAATGTGATTATTTACTTTAAAACTCAGTTTATTTTAAAATGTATTGACACAACCGACTTAAAAAAATCAGGAGGTTTATGATATCTTTGTCAAGTGTAAAAGTTAGTTATACTTCAGGTGGAGTTCTATCATCATTTGGGGAGATAATTCCACCTCTAAGGATGGCAAATTAAGGAGCACATATTTTATTGCAACAGTTTAAACCGTGGGGTATTTACATATAAGTGTACAATAATTGATTTTGTGCTATACTTTTGAGTAAAATTTTATTAAAAATGATAGTTCTGTGTACTGTAATTCTATTTATAAATTATCCCCTCCCCCCGCATTATTAATAGCCCGTGATTTGCACTAGCATCATTATTTACAATGTTGCCATTTTAGCGAGACACGCAACAATTAATGTTATTCATGCCAATTTTATATTTACTTAAGTAAGAGTAAATTACAAAAGATAGTTGTAGCTTTTATATGCCCCTGCTGTTAAGCACAGGCCTCCTCTCATCTCTTAAAGGGGCTATTGTTCCACTACTTCAATCCTGCCAAAGCTGCTTGTTAAAGGCGATTAGTGATATATTAGATTTGTGATTGTGTAGGAGATGGGCTGGCCACAGATCACGTCTTTCAAAGCTTTCTAAGCCTATATTTTAAACGTGATTTGGACTTCGACTATCCCTTTGGGTTTTAAAGGCGTGACGCTATTTTATGTTATTTTTATTGTATGATCTCCGATGGATAAATATTTTTTTTATTTTACAAAAGAATAAACTTACACGGGTATAATTATTAAAATTAAACGCTTTGCTGTGACGGTTCGAGCTCGGCTACAATACGAATTTCACAACATTACAGAACTTACTCGAAAACATTTGGGTAAAAGTGCAAAGACTCCACTTAAGTCGTCAGTTTACTTCGAGACGAGACGCAAAGCGACGCGTCGCGCACTTTTTAAAATAGTGATACAAAATATAACTTTATTTATTATACAAAAAGATACACATTTTATTGAGATAACTCGAGATTGCTAGGCGGCGTTCCGAGCGAGCCGTGACGCCTTGAGATGTCGTAATTACTTGTATCTTTTATTACTATTAGGCGTCGGGCTGCCAGCGGCTTTACGATTCGCCACGCGACGCCGCGTCGCGTCGCGTCGCGTCGAGTCTTTTTTGTGTACGGACGGACCCTTAGTTTTTGAAATTGAAACCAATCCATTCCAATTGTGTTATTTATTGTGCTATTAATATCTACGTAGCGTAACCTTACGTTACGAAGTACCCTTAACCGACGAGCATGTATGCGTAGATATATGGATGTAAAGGAGGCGAAAGAGGTATGTCAGGATCGTGCCAAATGGAAGTCCGTAGTCTCTGCCTACCCCTCTGGGTGACAGACGTGAGTGTTTATGTTATGTTTATGTTGCGTAACCGTGTAGTGGCGATTTCAGAATATCCCCTTCCCCCATATCATACCGTGGGTCTCAATGTAAACTGAACCAAAAGATTCATCTTCCTGATGACAGTTTGTTAAATCGTATTATTTGATGACCAAACACGATTTAACAGCTTCAATGCTCAACATTCTAAAACATTTACTGGTGTATATTTTTCTCTAGGATGTTTTACAAAAAATGACTAGACAGAAAAACTAACAGAAACCAGTTAGCGAAACTTTTCCCAAAGAGTTCCTTACGTCAATTTTCTAATGAACATTATATCACAATAGTATGCACTAATTAATTTAAAAAAAAATCTACGAAATATATAACCATTTAGTTTTAATCAAAGACATCTATCTTAAATATATGAATGTCTTTGGTCTTTGGTTGGCTTCATTAATATAGGAAAATTAACTCCATTTATCCTTTTCTGTCTAGGGGTCCGTTGCTGGGCTGGGCCGCTTTCATACCGCGAGATATATATAAAAATGAGATTGATAATGATGACGATGATGATAATATTGCGGATTTTTGCTGTTGGCTGTACATTAGCTATTTTACCATCAGATGGACAGTAAGTTTAAAAAATTATATTGTATTTTCGTCATATACATTCTAATTCAAATTTATGTAGACGTGTGCTTGTTTGAATCGTGAGGATTCTGAGTAAAAGTTTTTATTTCGTGTTTGATCTAAACAATATTTATAAATAAAATAATTCATATTTATTTAAGTGGTGGGTATACACAGTGTAATTGAGTTTATTTATTTTATGGACTAACAAGGACTATTATGGAAGGCAAATGCTCTTTCTCCGAATTGTTCATGGTGGCACTTAAATCAGTAAAAAATTGAAGCGCAAAAAATTTTAAACTTAAATTATGTTCGACGAAATAAATTTTATCAAAATAAAAACAGATTCGTTTTTTTTTCCTACTTACACTGTACTGTTATTAGACTCAACAAGTAAAAATTATAACAAATAAAAACACACGTTAACTGAGAAAGAATATTAATTTACAGACGAGAGGTCAAAGAAGCATGTTGCTAATCGTGTTATCTTATAATTTATTTATTAAGTTGTTAATGTCAATTAACGGATGAATACTTTTAGTATTTAAAAGACAAAATAATGCCGAAACCCGGGATTGAACCAGGGACCTTTAGATCTTCAGTCTAACGCTCTCCCAACTGATTCGTTTTTTTTTTTTCCTATTTAGACTGTACTGTTATTAGACTCAACAAGTAAAAATTATAACAAATAAAAACACACGTTAACTGAGAAAGAATATTAATTTACAGACGAGAGGTCAAAGAAGCATGTTGCTAATCGTGTTATCTTATAATTTATTTATTAAGTTGTTAATGTCAATTAACGGATGAATACTTTTAGTATTTAAAAGACAAAACAATGCCGAAACCCGGGATTAAACCAGGGACCTTTAGATCTTCAGTCTAACGCTCTCCCAACTGAGCTATTTCGGCTACATTCTGGCGTGTCAAAATCGCTTTGTGAATGCAAATTAATTATTTAATTTTTATTAAAGTTAGTTAAAATAAGTGAGTAACAAGTAAACGAACTATCGGAACGAGTTTTATCTTATAATACATCTCCTTTTACGTGGATGAAGTTGTTACTCGTAGTAATGAATAACTTTTCATCTCTTCTTGCACTGATTTTAATACCGACAACCGACCAACTATTCTAACTTCTCAATATTCAAAACTCCAAGTAGAAGTCAGCGCATGTAGTTGTAACAAATATTGTAACAATATTTAATTAATAGAATCCACATCATGTGAAATAGACTCTGCTTTGGTTGACTGATAACTTAAGCGGTACGAATTAGTTCCAGACCACAACGCCACATATCGAGTTAAATATTTGTGATTTTTTTTATGGCACTCTATATCAATCAAATACATGTAATATTGTGAATATAAGTCATTGTGGTCCAAAAACCATCATCTGATCCTATGTGTGTATGAGCTATGAACAACCTCAGTGCTTGGCGGTCCATCACTGTGAAGTTTTCTACTACGTCTTTTTGAAATCGTTTAACACCGGCAATTTTCCGAACCGATATGACTTAAGTAAATTCAAGAAAAGATCTTACTCCTTTCTAAAGGAGCAGTATACTTGTTGGCACTCTCTTCTTAAAAAACAGTATGTACGAAAAAAAGTGAATATAACCTCAATCGGTCAAACAGTTCAGGAATATAACACGATCACTAAAAGATGCACTGACGATAAAATTATAAAGATTAGCTAATATTTATTCTATTTTTAAAAATAGAATTACGTTTCAGTTGCATTAAGACTGCGATTCTGCTGGAGGATGACTGCGTATTTCCTTCAAATATATTGCATTCTTTATCTGTATTTCATTTGGTTAGTGGTGATAACTGGAAACCCTTTCTACTCATGCGGCTATCTTAGTCATATAGACACTTAAATAGCAGACCATAGCATAGCACCCACTTATCACCAAGTGAACTGTGTCTTACGAGTAGTTCGTTACAATTACTTCCATTAAAATTTGCTCTCAGTTACAGGTCGCAAATCATTCCAATAGCCTTTCATTTAATTTAGTGTTTTTTTTTTAATTTCAGTTCAGTGTTGCATCTCGTACTTTACATCACTACAACACGTGACTTGGGCACAGAATAAATAATAGTACTACGTACATAAGTTGAACTCTTTTGATGTTGACTGCTTGCCGACGTTTAATAGCCTACATTATTATTATTAATTAGATAAATCGCGCACGCAAGCTAAATAAAAGTTTATTGCTGCACGCGAGTGTCCATATTACTTTGCATCTTTTCCCCTTCCCAAGTCACGGCGGAGTTTCCGTGGTTATTAAGGGATGTCAATAAAGAGTATAAAAATACATTGCAAAATGTTAACTAAGTTACTTAGGTGAAGTACTTATTCCGACTATATTCGACTGACCATATTTTCGCACACATGTGAGTTCTGCGATGCCCCATCCCAACGGATGCAACTTGCAAGGCCATTCGTCAGGAATCACGATGCTTGGCTCGGAAGAAACAACAAATAAACCTCAAATAGGATTCCTAATATAAATGGGATCGGATTCTACGTAGTTAAAAATCTTGTTAGTAAACTAAGTTTTAATTTCAGTATTTTGTGTTGTTAAAACTTAAAATATTTTAATTACAAAAGATAAGTGTATGTATGTAAGTAGATACTTGGATAGTACGAGTAAATTTCAACTAACTTTTGTAATTAAGTACGTAGGTATTACTTCTGTAAAAATTCACTTTTGATAACTTTCTACTAAAATCCTTCGGTAACTTAAAGAATTATATATCTGAAACCTATTGTTGGTCATTTAGCATTATCCAGGCAACAATTATATATGGAACGATTTTGCTATTATAATTGATCAAGTAGGTAATACACATACTTAATAAATAATATATAATATATATATATATATATATATATATATATATATATATATATATATATATATATATATTATAGTAAACTTACAGCCTATATAAGTCCCATTGCTGGGCAAAGGCCTCCCTCATTTCTGAGAGGGTTTTAGGGCAAGGAAGTGTCCGCCGCGCTGCCTCAATGCGTGTTGGCGAACTTCACATGTCTTCGAAATATTTTTTTTCTTATTCCTCAGACATGCAGGTTTCCTCACGATGTTTCTACGATGTTTTTCTAGGATATTTTATCGTACAATTAAATATACAAAACACTAAACAAAAACTATTTCAACGAGTAGTTACAAAAAAACTATTTACGTAAACAGCGTTAAAAAACTTTAACATTCAATCGCCTACAACGCGCTAGCCCCAACTGCGTATGTTGACCTGGGTGCCTCGCGGCTGCATATAATTATATCATGCAGGTAGAAAGCGTGACTGAGGGCTGACTTGGGTTTCAACGAGCCGCTTTAATATCGGCACTTTGTGAAGCTCACGTCGTTTATGCATTTCTCAGACATCTTTTTAGTCGGAATAAAGCTGAAAAGTATCTTTATCTTCTAAGACACTTTTTTAGTTAAATTTCCCATATAACCCCTTCTCATTTATTGGATATAAATACAAAATATTGGGTCATTTTAAGTGGATGAACATTTTGAATGAAGTTGTTTGTATTAATAGAATCTACTACCCGATACCTTCCTGTTGGTGTGGTAGCAGCAGCATCTTCCTAATAAAAACACAGTGTGGGAGGCTTTTCTTCAGAATTGTATTTTGACGGGTTGTACAGTAATCTATGAATGCTTAAATTAACGCGAAACAGATTTTTGTCTGCACCGATTAGTTTTAAAGTTTGGACATATAACGTTGCATGCCGGAACAAATTGGTGAAGTTCGTTCATATGAGCACTGGTCAAACGTGTTAGCTCAATTAATCAATCTCTCATCACGTTGCGATGGATTCGACATCTAACTAGTGTAGGACTGTCGATTCCTGCTTCACGTGGTTGCCGCCTGTTATTTGGTCTGGTTCAATAGGACACAGACAGAACAGAAACACCTTTTTTTTTTTTTTTTTTTTTTTTTTTTTTTTTTTCTAAAAAAAAAAAGCCCAAAGGACGGGACGTGGGGTGGTGTTCTTCCGTTTTTTTTCGGGCCTCCGGCCCTTCTCTATTTTTGAAGAGTTTTTTTTTTTTTTTTTTTTGTTGTGGGGTCTTCTCCTCCCGCCCCCCCTCCGCCCCCCCACGCCCGAAAGGAGGAGGGGAGTAGAGGTGTAGCGGCACCCTGAACACAAACGAGAACGAGGGGAGGGAAGAAAAAAGAAAAAGATAGGGGGTTGTTTGGTAGTTAGTAAACAGAAAGAACAAGAGGGAGAAGAGGCACGACCCAATCCGAGCGGAAAGGGGAGGAGAGGGTCCCTCCCTCTTCGCTCTCCTTCTGCGCCATTCTTTTGTCTACCCCCCCCCCTCCCCCTAAAGGAAGCCAGGCGAAAGTCCGATGGGCCCGCAGGGAGACGGTGAGGTGTCGTGGGGGGAAGCTGAAGGGGGGCTAGGGGCTGGGGCTGGGCTTGCCTCTGATAGAAAACAAATTTAGCATGAGCGTGGAGCAGGTGCGGCTGGTCCACCGGGCACTAACACAGGCCATCGCTTAGAAGGCCTGTGGGGCACAGCCGGGAATGAGACCAATATTTTCGGGTTTCACTCAAAAGCCAGGTTGGATTCTAGTAACGCGCCTGAATAAGGCAAGCCAGGATTGGATTGCGGGTGTAGGAGTCGTTCTTGGCTTTAAAATTATAACTTTTAAAGTCAAGGGAAGTTCTGATGCGGCAATGGAGCCTAAACCGCCCCAACTACGATCCCTCCAGCCTTCCACCTCTCAGGGTGAGACTGGAACGTCATCAGTGAAAGTGACGAAGAACAAAGGAGCTGATCTCGCCTCGATCCGACGGCATACGCTGGTGTCGTCCAGGGGAAAGGAAGTAGGAGCGGTAAAGCGTAAGGTAAGGCAAGTGTGTAAGCATTCAGATCCTACCATCGAGTTAGAGGGAGTGGCAAAATTCGCCCGAAAACACAACGCGGAGCTTGTGGTGGGTTATGATGTTAACGAAAAATACCTGACGAAATTAAAACACTACATAATATGAACTTATTTAAAAAAAAATATTGTACCATTGGTTAATTGACAAAAATATTTATGACATTAATAAATTTCTGACATAGTAAACTACATTTTGACATTGTTGAACATATAATTTAAGTAAAAATGTTTAATTTGTTAATTTTTAATACTATATAGGTTATTTTGATTTAAATGTAATTTGCACACTATATTATATTAAAATAGCAAAACATGTGGGCATAATAAAACTCTGAAACATCTGTATAATTAGTATGTTTAATGCAAATAAAGACTATTATTATTATTATCGCCTGGAACGGCTCTTAATGCACTTCTATGTATAACGCGCTTTGATCTTTATTTAGACAAGGAGGCGAAGGCTAGTTTGTATAGGATTAATGCCCAGAGTGGTTTGAGCTTGCTAATGGAGACTATCACTTTTTTGTGAACTATGAGAGGTAGTGAGATGTGGGGGGGATAGTTGAATTGAGTGGATTTTCGCCATACTTCGTTTCGTTTTTTTTTTATAGGATAGGGTGACAAACGAGCACACAGTCCACCTGATGGAAAGTGGTTGCGGTAGCCGATAGACTTCTACATCTATCCTCGAATACGAATCAAAATGCAGATGCGTTGTCACCTCTGAGGATTGAGATGGAGTGCCTCGTTTCCAGTAAAAAGAGTCTCCGGTTCTTTACACTCAACATACGCAACTTCAGCATTGAACGGTTATTTTACGTAAGTACACAGAATACTACAATTACGTAAGTACACAGAATAATACAGAGCGTGGTCCTATCTCGGTCAAGTCGAACCATTTGTGCTGCAACCACAATATGGCTGCAGCATGGATCTACCACGTAAAAATATAACAATGTCTCTCCAAATTTGAAACGATATTTCTTTAGTTATTTCTTTCGCGGCCACAACGTTTAATTAAAAGTAGTTCCAACCTATATTCACACCCCGGTTATGGAGAAATTAGTTCGCCTCGCTGCTACGGTGCTGGCGAACGTAACATATCTTCTAAATATTTATATTCATCAGAAATATATTTCTAGGTGCTAGGACTCTTTTTTGTCTATGAATTCGTCTGTATAGTACCATCATCTTTCGAATTTCTGCCGCGACACATCAGTGCTGCGTGCACTGCTTTGTTCCAGTATGAAAGGTATAAAGAGTTGTATTCCAGTTTAGTCGCCAGAAGTTTCGTGTTTTTAGCCTGCTTTACTTGAATTCGGTTCAGGTGTCCATTGACTACAGCAGCTACTTACCATAAGGTAGAATGTGAGTTTGTTTGTTACTTCCAATTTATTAAAACTATGCAGGTTTTTCTCACGATGTCTACCGTTACCACCGATCACGTGGTAAATCAGCACTTAAAATTGCAATTAACAATTTCATTGGTGATATACCGGGATCGAAATCCCAATCAAGTTCCGCGCGACTGTAAAATTTATAGAACGACTTATTCTTGTAGCCAACCGAGTCGACCCCTCAAATTGCCAATTGCAATTTTATGTGTGATCTTTTATGTGACCGGCGATAAAGAAAAACATTGTTAGAAAACCATGTTTTCGAAGTAAAAAATATCTACCAGTACTATACTGCATAAATACTTGAAAAAGATAAATTATGAGCATCAGTTTTACATCGTGACTGTAATATGAATAGCTCTTCGAAGATTCGCAGGCCGAGTGAAATAAATGTCGATCATTTGGCAGACAGAATCTGCGATTTATCATCAGTTTTTTTTAATATTTGGAGCTTTTAAATACTTTTACTTGCACTTTTTAAATGTTTATTAGTAACATTTTTTCATTATTTACATACAGCTTTAAAGTCTATCATAAGTCCATCTCTGAACATAGGTCTCACTTAATGATGAGCCACAAAACAAGCTCATGAGCCACCTGCACCCATGTAATTTCTCATCATCATCATCATCATCAGCCTGCAGTAATCCACTGAACATAGACTTCTCCCAAGGCAAGCCACTTAGCCCGTTCTTCAGCTTCACACATCGTTCATTATTGTCGCTCCATCTAGCCAGGGGGCGTCCCGCACTAAGTTCACCTAAATATGGTCTTCACTCTAGGACACGCTTACTCTAACGGTTATCGCTTCTGTGACAGATGTTACCAGCGCATTGCCAATTCAGCCTGCAAATACGAAAGGCTACGTCAGTGACTTTGATTCTCCAGCGGATTCTTCGTTACTAACCTTATCCACCAGAGAAACGATGGTAAAATAGCTCTTTCCGTCACCGGCTGGGTGACTTGGAATTTTTGTCAGTCAGTTAGTGTCCACTTTTCTGCACCATGTGTGACTATAGGCAGTGCGCAAGTATAGTGAATGACGACAACCGATAACCATATTAACTACAAAACATATTAACTGTTTATGACGCAGGCATTCCATCTCATGGTCCTCTGGACTTAAAACGCATATGTATTTGGATTCTTAGTAACTAAGATTTTAAAGAAAATATTACATTATATGCTTCGACTATAATCCATGCTAAATGACCAAAACATTTATGGTACATTATTAATACCCAAGCTTAACACTGACGTCGTTATTTATAATGTTCCCATTTTAACAACGATTCGCGTTACTCCTTACCTTTTGATCCATGTAAACAAAGTCCGGTTTAGACTCTGAGAAGATCATTTTAAATTAGGGAGTTGTGTTGTATATCATCTTGAATATATTTTCCACTCTTGTATATTATAGTACTAACGAGATGGCTTGAAATTCAAGAAAACATCCTGGAACTGTAAGTAAATCAAACTGCCTTAATGTAATAAAATACTCACTCACTAAAACACTCATTATAGTAAAAGCTTTGTTTTTTGCTTCTTTCTTTCCATAATCACATAAAAACCAATTCATACTATGTAATGCACGTTTTATTGTTTACTTACTGTTTACTACTCACAACTAGTTTTTATTTGAGAAAAATAGATTTAAAAAATGTGATCTTTGTCATCGTTTGGGTTTGCGTGTGCGTGTGCGTGTCAGTGTTCGTGTGCGTATGCGTGTGTGCGCGCGCTCGTGTGTGTGTTGGGGTGTGTGTGTGCGTGTGGGTGTGTGTGTGTGTGTGCGTGTTTGTGTTTAAGATATTCAAAATAAATTCTGTTGAAGAGAGTGTGAATTAAAAGTATTTTCTCATAAGTTAAGACAGTTTTTGCTGTTTTTTGTGTGCGGAAAAGTGATAAAATTTTCATTTTATCACTTTTCATCTATTTCATGAACAAATATGTGCTTTCAGTCCGAGCTATTCATTTGTTTATAACCCCGTCTTTTTGTTTGTTGTCGTAAAAATTCAATCTGAAAATTGCGTGCCGGCTTATGAGCCGTAAAAACAAACAGCGTTTACGTTCACAAATTTGGCTTTAAGACATGAAATAAATAACTTTATATTTAGACCACTCTCAAAATTGAGAAAAAAGAAGTAGAACTCTTCTCCTTCATAAAAAAAATTATATTATTTTTTTTTTTTATTAACATCTTTACTTTAATGTCTTTTTCCTCTTCATCTCTTTTTTGGTTGTTGTGGGGTTGTAATTTTTTTTTTATAAAAATTTATAAATTCCATTTTTTTTTTTTTTTGTAATTGTTTAACCCGAGCGAATTCAAATCGAGCGAGTGGGGGCGTGAAGGGGGGAGAGCGAGGAAGCTCTAGACAGAGGAGGCTCCTAGGGGGGGGCTTGGGTGAGGGTGTTTTTTTGTTTAATTTAAAAAATTTTTTTTCTTTTTTTTTTTTTGGGTGGTTCTTTGGATCATCATGAAGTTTGAATATAACAGTACCAGCTAGTGATATATAAAAAAGTCAACAAGCTACTTACAATAATTTCTATTAGATCATACTGTAGACCGAAAAACGTTCTCACAGCCCTACCTTCTAAGCTGGTGCCTTCCTATAGAGAGAAGGATTGGCTTGCTATGCGAATGAACAACTCAACACGATAGTAAAAGTAACGAATTAAATGTAAAAAAAAAAACTAAAATTAACAGTTCCGTGTCTGGATGTTTGTCCATAAATAACAAAAAATTATGTGTATATTATGTTTCTGTAAGTATTTACATATGTTTTAGATGGTAGAGCCACGCTGTAGCTAAATTGTTATATATGGCTCTACCAGAGAAGGATCACTCTCTTTCAGAATACCAGCGTATAATAAGCACGATAATATTAGCAGGACCTTATTTTAGAATCCATCTTGCAAGATTATTGCTGCAAACTCAAATGATTAAAATATTATTTTTCTTATATCTAAGCATTTTTAGGTGAATGGGAAAGTTAAAGTTAGTTTAAAAGTATCATGCTCTGCTTATTGTGACTTTAACAAGCAAACTAGGTGGAGTCAAACACGGCGAAATTTCGGGATAATTTACGATTATAAATGTTACGATTTTCTTTAAATATCACATTAACAATGATATCTACCACCCACCACTCACCAATCTACATGCCAAACATGGTTGAACAGCTTTTTTCCGGTAGTTGAATTAAAAAAAAAATCGATGATGATTTTGACCCAATAGCATACGCCATAAAGTTTAAATTTTAATAAAACATTGCGTAAAATTCAATGCAATGATTTTCATATGAAAATCTTTTGCATGTTCGCAAGTTGGGCAAGATGAATGTCGGTCACTTAGTCGGCAGACTCTGCAATATCTCATTTTGAATTTTTTACGGTAGTTCTTATATATTTTTGTAACTTTAGTGATAAACGAGTGACGTAAAGTTGCAAGATAAATTTTAAAACAAATATTTATTACTAACAGTTCAAAGAAGGAATTATACACTCACTTTAAAAAAAGTCTTATCTTAATTATCATCATCATTACAGCCCTTCACAAGTCCACTGCTGAACATAGGGCTCCCCCAAATAATGCCACAAAGCACGGTCCTGAGCCACCTCCATCCATTGACTTCCTGCATGTGTTACCAGGTCGTCACTCCATCTAGTGGAGTGTCGCCCTACACTACGCCTACCGGTACGAGGCTGCCACTCGAGAACCTTTCTAATTCGCTGGGCTATGTCGGACACTCTGGTTTTAATGCGGATATCCTCATTTATGAGTCTATCACGCAGAGAAACTCCGAGCATAGCCCTCTCCATCACGTCTCATCTCATCCATAAGTCATCACTGGCAACACGCACTGGTTGTACAATCTAGTTTTTAGAGATTGAGGTATACCTGACGAGAAGATATGTCGTAATTTCCCGAACGCTGCCCAGCCGAGTTGAATCCGTCGATTGACCTCTTGGTCGAAGTTGGACTTACCTAGTCGGACTATTTGTCCCAGGTAAACGTACTCGTCAACAACTTCGAGCATAGTGCTCCCAACAACTACCCGCACAGGTGTGACATGGACATTAAACATGATCTTTGTTTTGTCCATGTTCATCTTAAGACCTATCTGTTGGGAGACACCATTGAGGTCATTGAGCATAGTGTTAAGGTCCTCCAGCGACTCTGCCATAAGGACTATATCGTCGGCAAATCGAAGGTGAGTGACGTACTCGCCATTGATGTTAATACCGTATCCTTTCCAGTCCAGTAGCTTGAAAACGTCTTCCAACGCAGAGTTTCGGGGATATAACATCACCCTGTCTTACACCTCTCTGCAGTTCGATAGGTTTCGAACTCTGGTTCTGTGCTCGGATAGCCATCGTAGCCCTACTGTACAAACACTTAAGCACTTCGATATACCGACAGTCAACTTGGCACCGCTGAAGGGTCTGTAGCACCGCCCAAATTTCGACGGAATCAAAGGCTTTCTCATAGTCCACATATGCCACGCAAAGTGGCAGATTGTAATCTTCGGTCTTCTGTACAATCTGCCGCAGGGTATGTATGTGGTCTATGGTACTGAAGCATTTTCGGAAACCGGCTTGTTAGGGAGGCTGGAAGTCGTCGAGTCTGCGTGCGAGACTATTCATAATGACTCTTGAAAACAGCACGTAGACGCGGCTCAGAAGGGAAATCGGTCTGTAGTTCCTCAAGAGTGCGTTGTCGCCTTTCTTGAAGAACAAGACCATCGCGCTTCTGCTCCACGCCTCAGGAGTAGTGCCACCATGGAGGACGGAATTGAAGAGCTTCTGAAGGACTTCGAGTACCGGTGTTCCACCCGCTTTCAGAAGCTCCGCTGTAATTCCATCTTCGCCTGGGGCCCTGCCGTTTTTAGGTGCTGGAGAGCCATTCTAATCTCGCTCAGACTGATGTCCGGGATATTATCGGAATAGTGTCGGATAAGACTTGCTCTTGGATCGTTTCTCACCCTTGCGTGTGGCACCAAAGGTGTATAGCTGCCCATAGAACCTTTTTTAGAATTCGATCGTTTAATACGAGCAGTATTAAAGTTGCGTAAGTCTCGCCACATGCATTTGGAGATCTGTCTGTTCAGTTGCCTGTATGCTGTCAAATTTGTTGACAATTGCAGCCTCATCTCCCGTCTAACAGCCATGAGATTAAGAGTGTGATCGGAGAGTTTTTGTGTTCTTCTGCGGCGGGTCTTGCAAAACTTAGCTCCGACCGCATGGACAGTTTCCACGAACTTGTCATTCATATCGTCCACTGCATGCAATCTTCTAGGCACTGAAAGCGGTTACGTAACTCGAGCTGAAAGGTTTCGGGATTCTGGATTAGCACGAGGGGGACGGAGCGTTGACTTCATTAGATGAGACCTCTCCAACTTTACGTTTAGGTTCAGTGTGCCTCTAACCATTCGGTGATCGCTGCCGGTTTTCACCCTTGCGATCACTGAGACATCACTGAACAGTTGGCGTCTGGTCGTCATAATGAAGTCGATCTCATTTTTTTTCGTCGAACCGTTGGGGCTCGACCAGGTCCACTGCCTGTGGGGCCACTTCTAGAAGAAAGAGTTCATCATAAAGAGTCCCTCCTTTCTCCATGAAGTCGGCCAGCTGCTGGCCCCTACGTTTCCGTTGCCCTACTCCAATTTTCCCTAAATTCAGCTCACCCTTTTCTCTTGTGCCTAGTTTTGCGCTGAAGTCTCCCATCAACACTATGTAGTGGGATTTGGAGGAATGCATGGCTCTGGAAATATCCTCATACATTTCCTCCACCTCCTTATCGGGATATGCAGAAGTTAGTGCGTAAAGCTGTATGACCTTCAGCGAACACCGTTTGGTGATTCTGAGTATCAGGTACGCGACCGATACACTCCCAATCTTTACAACATTGTTGACGAGAGACTTGTGGACGATAAATCCGACAGCTCCTTGGGACAGATGGTCGCCCTCCCGGTGATAGAACAAGTTGCCGGACTCGAGGATTACCGTGTCCTCCCCCTCACTTCGGATCGTTAAAGGACACATAGTTGATGTGAAGAATCGATGTTCTGGGAAGTATGCTGTCTGTAAACACGTGCAGGATCGCCACCGTCACTACATAAAATTTTATATACCATAAATACTCGCTAAACCACGCAATTAGTTACAGCATTAGCAATAGCATTGCAAGGATAATTCACGAGGCTATTTAAATAAAAAAACATCCTTATTTCAATAGAGAAGATGGTTGGGTGCTACCATCTGCTTGGGATCCCATAATTAATAAAATTAAAAAACTAACCCTAGCATACAACTGTAAGACTTCAAGATATTATAAATTCATACTGCATATATCAGGACAAAACTTAATAATTATTTTAATCTGGAGGTAGATGTAGTTAGCTATGACATTGGGACATAAAACACCTCAGTCCCCGCCCCCCGTTACCATGGGTGTTGTAAAGTGCTCTATACATCGTGAATATAAAATAATTTAATGAATGCAATAAAATCAGCAAAAACTAGTTTTATTTAAATGTGTAGTGTTCGCGTAAATATATTAACATGTCATTATATTTAATCTTTATTACATCCAATAAAAGTCCGAAGCTGAACATGGGCGTCCCACTGAGATTGCATTGCATCCCCACTTACGATACCAACGGGATGATATGGGATAATGATGATTCTTACACTGTCACTACACGGTAACTTCTACTTAAGACCGATTTACACTTTGACAAGTACAGTAGCGAGTTTAGTTACAGGTCTGTTGACACTTAACGGTTAAGTTGGCAGTAGCGTTCAAATGTCTTCGTGACGAGTTTAGTTTAGGACAGTAGTTCATAGAGTTCGTTGGAGTATGACGTTTCAAGACTACAGAATTTTTCCGGTTTTGGTATAAGATGGTTCTAGGATTACGTCAAGAATTAAATGATCCAGTCAAAGAAGTATTAACGGTTGTTGTTAAATAAGTTTTTAAAAATTTTCATGAGTGCAGTAGCTCGAACAGGTTTAATTTTACAATTTGAACTTCTACTATTATATAAACATTCGTGTTCTAAATATTCCTGTACAAATTTATGCGTGATATCTTCCGTCCATTTTATTAATAAAACTCAATATAAAATGTATAAATATTCAATAAACAGTATCGTACAAACTTTAAGGCGAGTTAAATTATAAAAGTACAATTGTACGTTTTGGCGCGCAAACGTTGCGTCCTGTCAACTTATGCACTGAACTAAACTCGCTCGTTCACACGAACTTCGAGCTTAGATGCGGATGGCGGGAGACGCGCGGGAGGGCAGCACTTCGCACTTAACTCGCCGAAAAATAGCTCGGCCGGCTATCCCGTTCAACTTAATCGTTAACTTGCTACTTAACTCGCTTATTGCCGTTCAAACGAGGTTCACATTCAAACTTAAAGGTCCGTTTATATCTACAGACACAGTGCGTAAAGACCGATTTACACTACGACAAGTACAGTAGCGAGTTAACTTGAGAACCTGGCGAGTTAAGTTTGAACCTCGTTTGAACGGCAAAAAGCGAGTTAAGTAGCAAGTTAACGATTAAGTTGAACAGGATAGCCGGCCGAGCTATTTTTCGGCGAGTTAAGTGCGAAGTGCTGCCCTACCGCGCGTCTACCGCCAACCGCAACTAAACTCGCCGTTCGTGTAAACGAGCGAGTTTAGTTCAGTGCATAAGTTGACAGGACGCAGCGTTTGCGCGCCAAAACGTACAATTGTACTTTTATAATGAAACTCGCCACAAAGTTTGTACGATACTGTTATTGAATATTTATGCGTTTTATATTGAGTTTTAATAATAAAATGGACGACGAAGATATTACGTATACAATCGTACTGGAGTATTTAGAACACGAATGTTTATATAAAGTAAAAGTTCAAATTGTAAAATTAAACCTGCTCGGGATGCTGCACTCATAAAATTCTTAAAAACTTCTTTAACAACAACCATTAATATTTCTCTGACTGGATCATTTAATTCTTGACGTAATCCTAGAACCATCTTAAACGAAAACCAGAAAAATTCTGTAGTCTGGAAACGTCATACTCCAACGAACTCTATGAACTAATGTCCTTAACTAAACTGGCCACGAAGACGTTTGAACGCTACTGCCCACTTAACCGTTTACTGTCAACTGCCCTGTAACTTAACTCGCTACTGTACTTATCGAAGTGTAAATCGGTCTTTACAGACAAGTGACAAGTGAAGACACCCACAGACACCGTTTATTTACATCTAGCGTGCCATAAGTGTGGCGTGTCAGACATCGACAGACACCGTCGTGGACGTCAGACGCAACCGCTCTCACTAGCAGTTATTGAATAATGAATAGCTTTAGTAGGAAAAGCACGTTTATTTTTGGAGAAAATATTCAGACACTTCGCTGTGGAAGTTTTAGTTATAATTGCATTGTAGCGAAATAAAGTAAATCAGTGTGGTTAATTATTAGTGTTCTACGTTTTAATTAGTGTAAAGTGAATTAAGTTAAATTAATAAGTGAGTTTTTATTGTCACGAACCTCAAGTTCGTAACAGTATTTATATTCTTTTACAATTTCTATAAGCTGTTCGTTATCCATGGCAAAAAACACGTTAGCACGGTCCCGATACTCTATTCACACTGCCCGGCAGGTAGCCACAGACACGTACAGACATGAACCGCGCGGACAAAATATTCTTTCCGCGAATACTGGCCGGGCACGGCCTGTGTTTGTCGGCGTCTGAGCGGCCGTGTCACGATAGATATAAATACATTAATAAACACTGTATAGAAGAATATTATTTGGTCTGCCACGGCACGTGTCTGGCACGCTCAATGTCTGTAGATATAAACGGATCTTATAACTCGCCAAGTTCGCAAGTTAACACGCTACTGTGCTTGTCGAAGTGTAAATCGATCTTTACAATATACAAAATAAGAGTTCGTATGTAATTCAAGAAAATAACTCTGCGGTCGCTTTTAGTTGCAACATTCTGTTTTATTAGAGTCTATTGCTTATCAAAAACAAGATACAGGTCTGGTAATGTTCGCAGCACTTAGTGACGACGCGAAACGTTCTCGTAACGATAATTGATGATGATAGATTCAATTTAGATGTGATTATTTATTCTTAAACTATGTTCATTTCAAAAAGTATTGTTTTAGCCGACTTTAAGAGAGCAGAAGGTTTACTATTCTATTCGACTGTATTTTTTCGTATGTATGTTACGCGATCTTTCTCAATTCTTAAAGTTACTATATACATCCTCTGCTGGGCCAGGTCCTTCTGCCCTAATGCAAAATATGCTTCAAATGGATCTCTATTATCATTTGGGAAGAAAATTCCAACTCTAAGGATGGCAAAATAAGGAATACATATTTAATTGAAACTATTTAAACATACGTGTGGGGTATTTACACATACGTGTACAATAATTGATTTTGTACTCCACATTTGAGTAAAATATGGTCGTTCTGTGTAATGTAATTGATTATATATACAATTAAAACGATTTTAATACTAAACCCTATTACTATGGTTCTAGTGGATACCATATACAGTCGTAATTCTCATAGTACGGGAAAATAAATGAGTTCTTTCCCAGCCATCATCAATGAAATAATGAACTTACCACGAGCTCAGGGTCGAAGAAACACGTCATGCTGCATGCATGCATGCAGTTTTATTGGCCGTGCGTGACCAAAGACAACAGTAGCTATTTCAACATTAGATGGACTGTAAGTATAAAAATTTGTTTTGTGTTTTCGTCATAAATATTCAAATTGAAATGTATGTAGACGTGTGATTGTTATAATCGCTAGAACTCTGAGTAGAAGCTTTTATTTCGTAATTGATCTATACAATATTTATAAATAAAAGAATTCACATTTATAAAGTGGTATATATACACAATGTAATTGAGTTTTTTTGTTTTATGGACTAATAAGGGCTATTATGGAAGGCAAACCCTCTTTCTTCGAAATGTTCATGGCAGCACTTAAATCAATAAAAATCCAGGCGCACAAATTTTAAACTAAATAAAATAAATGTTGCGCGGCTAAGTTGACATCTGGCACTAGCGTCATCTAGTGTCGGGTAACGGAGCGAGTGGAGAGCTTTCCAGAAAATGACATCACTAATCTTTCAACCGACAGCGCCATCTGTTGTCGAAACGACGAACTAAGCTTCTGGAAGCTGACTCTCGGACTTTCGGCGCTTTGTCGATTGGTGCGCGTATTTACTTGAATATTCTGGATATTTCGGTGCTAATATGTATTTATAGGCGCTGCAAGGTGCGATCGGGGAAGTATTGAATTTGGCGAGACAAGCGAAGCTTCGGAACAGAATAGAGTGAATCAGTGTGATTAATTATTAGTGTTTTTAACTTTAATTAGTGTAAAGTGAATTAAAGTGTTAATTTAGGTAATTCTACCGGCAATTTTTATTGTCACGAACCTCAAGCTCGTAACATAAATATTAAAATATTTTGACGAAATTATGTGTTGGATGAAATAAATTTCATCATAGTGAAATAAAAGTTTCTGATAAAGAAATAAACTACTATTATTAGACTCAGCAAGTAAAAATTAAAACAAATAAAAACATTAATTAAGAAAGAATATTAATTTATAGACGAGAGGGCAAACAAGCATGCCGCTAGCCGTATTATCTTATCATTCATTTCTCAAGTTATTAATGTCAATTAACGGATTGTATTTTATAATTTTAGTATTTAAAAGAAAAAACTATGCCGACATGCCGAAACCCGGGATTGAACCAGGGACCTTTAGATCTTCAGTCTAACGCTCTCCCAACTGAGCTACTTCGGCTACATTTTGTTATCTCAAAATTTCTATGTAAACGCAAATTCTTTTAATAAAAATTTGTGAATACCAGGTAAACGAACTATCCGAATGAGTTTTATCTTATAATACATCTCCTTTTACAGCCAACTAACTATCCTATACCTCTATACCAATCAAATAATATGTTATATTGTGAAAATTAGTCATTTTGATCCAAAAACCATAATCGGATCCCTGTTCAGTTATGAACCACCTGGATGCTTGGCGGTCCATCAATGTGCAGTTTTCTGCGACGTATTTGTTAAATCGTTTAACACAGGAGATTTTCCGAACCGATACGACTGAGAGACCTTCAAGAAAGATCTTACTTCTTTCTCAAAGAGCTGTATGCTCGTTGGCTCCCTCTTTTATAAAAAAGTATATATGAAAAAAAAGTGAATATAACCTTCAATCGGTCAAGCAGTTCAGGAGTATAACACGATCACTAAAAGATGCACTGACGATAAAATTATAAATATTATCTAATATGTATTTTATGTTCAAAGGATAACGCTGCAGTTGCATTAAGGTTGCAATTCTGCTGCAGGATGACTGCGTATTTACTTCAAATATATTGCAGTTTTTATTTGGTGAGTGATTATCCCCGGAAAACCTTTGTACCGTTAATGCGGCTATCTGAATCTTATAGACACATATCATAGCAGACCAGACCATAGCATCCACTTACCATCGAGTTAAGTATGTGCTCGTTTGTTACAATAACTTCTATTAAAATTTTATTATTTTACATAGAATACGGGTGACAAACGAGCACACAGTCCACCTGATGGTAAGTGGATACTGTACCCCACAGAAATCTAAATTTATCTTCTAACTTAGAGACCTTCAAGAAAAGAGCCTACTCCTTTCAGAAAGGCCGGCAACTCACGTTCAATTCCTCTGGTGTTGCTGCTGTTCATGCATGGCGTTAGTCAATTACCATCAGTTGAGCCGCATGCTCGTTTGCCCCCTCTTAATAAAAAATAATAATTACGAAGTGTATTCCAGTTTAATCGTCAGAAGTTTCGCGTTTTTAGCCTTCTTTATTTGAAGTCGGATCAGGTGTCCATTGGCTACAGCAGCTGCTTACCATCAGGTAGACTGTGGGTTCGTATGTCACTTCTAATTTATTAAAGTAATGCAGGTTTTTCTCACGATGTCTACCGTCACCGAGGACCATGTGGTAAATCTGCACTTAAAATTATAATTTACAATTTCTTTGGTGGCCTACAGGGATCAAAATCAGGTTGCGCGCGTACTGTATATCTTATAGAACTACTTATTCTTGTAGCCGACCGAGTCTACCCCCGAAATTGCCAATGTGTTCAAATTGCCCCTAAAATTTATGTGCGATCTTTTATGTGACCGGCGATAAAGAAAAACATTGTTAGAAAACCATCTTTGAGAAGTAAAAATATCTTCCAGGACTATATTAGATAAATACTTGGAAAAGATAAATTATGAGCGTCAGTTTAACATCGTGACTGTAATATGAAAAGCTCTCGAAGATTCGCAGGCCGAGAGAAATAAATTTCGACCATTTAGCAGACAGGATCTGCGACTTATCATCCGTTTTTTTTTTTAAATATTTGAAGTTTTGAAATAGTTTCACCTGCACGTTTTAAACGTTACATTAGTGTATTTTTTTAATTCATTACATACAGCTTTACAGCCAATAAGTCCATCTCTGAACATCGGTCTCACTTAAAGATAGCCACAAAACAAGCTCATGAGCCACCTGCTTATTCTATTCTATTATCTTCTATACATCGTTCACTATTGTCGCTCCATCTAGCCAGGGGGCGTCCCGCACTAAGTTGACCTAAATACGGTCTCCACTCTAGGACACGCTTACTCTAACGGTTATCGCTTCTGTGACGGATGTTACCAGCCCATTGCCAATTCAGCATGCAAATACGAAACGCTCCGTCGGTGGGTTCTTCGTTACTAACCTTATCCACCAGAGAAACGATAAAAAATGGCTCTTTCCATCACCCGCTGGGTGACTTTGAGTTTTTGGAGTAGTCATACAGTTAGTGTCCACTTTTCGGCACCATGTGTGACTAC
Organism: Parnassius apollo; assembly: GCA_907164705.1. NCBI lineage: Eukaryota > Metazoa > Arthropoda > Insecta > Lepidoptera > Papilionidae > Parnassius > Parnassius apollo. The sequence continues at coordinate 6,318,630 of CAJQZP010001558.1, read as the reverse complement.
AGGCAATGCGCACGTATGGTGAATGACGACAACCGATGACCGTATGTTTATGACGCAGGCATTCCATTTTACGGTCCTCAGGACTTAAAAGCCATACGTATTTAGATTCTTAGTAACTAAGATTTTAAAGAAAATATTACATTATATGCTTCGACACGCTAAATGACCAAAACTTTTATGGTGCATTGTTAATACCCAAGCTTTGCACCGACGTCGTTATTTATAGTGTTCCCATTTTAACAAGACCTGCAATTCGCGTTACTCGTTACCTTTTGATCCATATAAACAAAGTGCAGCTTAGACTCCGAGGAGATCATTTTAAATTAGGGAGTTGTGTTGTATATCATCTTGAACATAAATTCCACTCTTGTATATTATAGTACTAATGACATGCCTCGAAATTCAAGAAACATCCTGGAAAACGAATATAATTACTAATTCTCCCGCATAATATCAGTCCTTGCTTCATTGTGATCCATTTCAGTATTAACTGTAACTAACAACGCCATTTAGCGAAAATATCTCAGGAGAGTCCCTTACATGAATTTTTCTACTGAAGGATTTATTGACATACTATACACCAATTTATAGTTGGATATTTTACAGTATGGATATTTTAAAATTTTCATTTTAGCACTTTCACTTCATGAACAAACATGTGCTTACAGTCCGAGCTATTTATCGGTTTATTACTCTGTCTTTTTGTTTGTTGTCGTAAAAATTCAATCTGAAAATTGCGTGCGGCTTAAAGCCGTAAAAACAAACAGGGTTTCCGTTCACAAATTTGGCCTTAAGACATGAAATATATAATTTTATATTTTGATTACTCTCTGGCAGTGTTGCAAAAGATGAAAATTGTGAAAAAAAACTAAAATTTGTTTTCATTGAGTAGGTACGCACTGAGCCAAAGTAAAGAACACTTGCTCCTCCAAAACTTTTCTCAAACGTGAAGTACAAATGAAGTAGCACTTATTTTAATAGCACTTTAAATATACCATTTTAATCTTAAAATAAGATCATATTTAATTTATCAGAACACGACGCGCTCCTGAATAATGACATTCTTAATTTAGAGTGCACGCGATGCTCGAGGGAAATTATCGTTTCGCACCTTGCACGTTAGTTTCAACATGCCGGTAATATGCAAATGGTCACTCGTTGCGTGGTCGCGAAATCGTAAGAACGAAAGTGCATTTTTAATATTTCAAGTAGGCAATGCACAATCCAATTGAGTTTAGTAATATAAATAATAATATAATTGTTCGGATTAGTCCCAACCACTAAATTTCATGAACGCACATCGCGTCAAAATTCATGATACCATCCTTACCATCTCGATGCTTGGTGGTTCACCACTGTGCGTTTTAGTAGGTGCTTTCTTCCTCGTATAACTTTTCTGTGGAATTATTTACCACCGGCGATTTTTCCGGACCTTTACGACTTAGGGACCTTCAAGAAAAGTGCTTACTCTTTTTTAAAAGGCAACGCACCTGAATTCCCCTGGTGTTGCGGTTGTTCATGGGCGGTAGTAGTCAGTTACCATCAGATGTGCCGCATGTTCGTTTTTTTTTTTATAGAATAGGCTGACAAACGAGCACACAGTCCACCTGATGGTAAGTGGTTGCTGCGGCCCATAGACATCTACATCTATCTTCCATTACAAATCAAAATGCAGATGCGTTGTCACCCGTGAGGACTGAGATGGAATGCCTCATTTTCAGTAAAAAGGGTCTCCGGTTCTCTACACTCACCATACGAAATACAGCAGCATTAAGCTACTATTTCACGCTGGTATTCTGTGAGAGCGTGGTCCTTCCCCGGTCGAGCCGACCCATTCGTGCTACAACTATACTACTAATATAACTGCAGCATGGCTCTACCACGTATGACGTCGTTTGCCACCTCTTCTATTAAAAATAATATTTGTGTGGTAGCACTGTCACAATAACCACTACCTTATATCATCATGATATTGGCAACATGACAACAGTGCAAAATAATAAAAACTGCGGTTGGCAACCCGCTTGTCAAGCGAGGCAACTACGGCAAATATCTCCAGCAAGAGGCGATCTACGGGGGAGGCCTACATTCAGCTGTGGACTTTCAATAGGCTGTACTGGTAAACTAATACATAAAAATAAATATTTGTTTGTTTGTATTTTATGCGCTGCCATACCGTTCATCAGATTGCGCTAACACTTTCAACTTATTGTTTGCACTCACGCGAAGGTTATAGACATGGTACCAAAGAATACTATATATATATATATATATATATATATATATATATATATTTGTGTGTATATACTACATAGTACATAATAGAATGGCTGTCAACTTTATTTTGTATGAGGCTTGGCGTCGCCAAACCGGATTCGCTGTGTTGACAGACTAAATAAATTTAAACATTTTAGACTTTTGCCTAATGTTCAAGATCATCATTAAAAAAATCGTTTAAATTTTAATAATTATTTATTTGTAAAAAGTGTGCTAAGGGTGTGCGTGAAGATAAGAAATTTGGAAACGGTTGTAACGTAAAAAACATCTCGTTTTGACATTTATACGTGTGAATTGACGTGGTAGTGACAATTTAATGGATACTTAGGCTCCGCCCACTCCCCCGTTCTATTATGTATGTATTATAGTATTTATTTATTAATTTAATCTTTATTATACACATTATATACTAAGGGATGTAAACCTTAATGCCTTATGGCATTCTCTGCCAGTCAACCCTGGATGATTTGAGAAACTGTGGCAGGTGTAATCAATGACTTCATAAATAAATAATAAGGATATAAAACAAAATAAAATGCAAATGAATAGAATAGATATATAGTTAGTAAAATATACATACTTAATATATTATAATATAGGATAAATAATAAATATATAAACGGGTACTTCTATACAAAACTATAAGTAAATAAAATATTATGAGACAAAAATAAAATAAGACAATACATATTAAAATACATTATAAAAAATATTACTTATAAAGTGAAAGAGAAAAAAAAACACAAAAACAATAGTGGGATAGTCAGGTGGTATTATTTTTACGATAGAATTCTCGAACTAGTCTTTTAAAATAATTCTTGTTATTAGTTTTCTTGATATAAATGGCATTTCAGAGCAGTATACACTGTACAGTAAAAGAGGAATCAAAGAAACCACTCCTATGTGATGGAATACGAATTGTAAGACAATTTTGGGAACGGGGAACTCTATCGTTAGTGGAATACAAATATTGAAAGTTATCGTTAAGACAAGAGGGAGAATTGGGGTCATTTAAATTTGAATGTAGTACTTGGAAAGTTCGGGAGCTACGCCTTTGACGAATAGAGAGCCATTTAAGCTTAGATCGGTACTGGGAAATATGGTCATACTTACGTAAGCCGAAAATTAATCTAATGCAATTATTGAGAAGGCGCTTCAACTTATCGAGAAGATATTGAGATAGATCTGGGTAACACACATCCGCATAATCACTAATGGGTAATGTCAAAGTCTGGATTAGCAGAAGTTTAGTTTTAAAAGGCAGAAAGTTTTTGAGACGACAAAGAGAACGTAAGGTGGCAGTCTTAACGGCTAGTTTCGGCAACTTGAACTACCCAGCTTAAAGTATGGTCTATATGTAAGCCAAGATTTTTGACAGACTTACAAATAACATTCTATGCATGGTACAATTGACTTACATTAGGTGGCGCGCGAATCGTACCGACAAATTTATTTGAAACTTATATATCATTCAACTTCAATGAATGTATTATCATTATTAATTATTAATAAACAATATAACTCCTCCAAATTCAAATGATATTCTCATAGTTTTCTCTTCTATAGCAGCAAAGTGCCGGGTTGTTAACAATGTTAATTTGATCGTACTGTAGACCGAAAAAAGTTCTCACAGCTCTACCTTTTAAGCTGGTACCATCCTATAGATCTAGAAGGAAGGATTTACTTGCGAGGCAAATTAATGACTCGACACGTTAGTAACAGTAAAATATAATAAAAACTAACTGTTCCGAGTCTGGATGTTTGTCCATAAATAATAAAAAGTTATGTTTCTGTATATATTTACATATGTTTTATGTGATAAAGCCACGCTGTAGCTATATTAATATGCTGACTCAACCGGGGAAGGATCACGCCCTTTCAGAATACAGCGTATAAGAATTAGCACGATAATATTAGCAAGGCCTAGGCCTAATTTTAAAAATCATCTCGAAAATGGATAAAATACTTTTCTCCTTTTCGCTTAAAGAAGCGTTCTTTACAATAAGGGGAAAGTTAAAATTAGTTTAAAAGTATCATGTTCTGCTTATTGTGACTTTAAAAAGCTGACTAGATGGACCCGAACACGGCAGAAATTTCAGAACATTTTCCCCAAATGTTACGATTTTCTGTAAATATCACATTAAGAATGCTATCTACCACCCACCACCCATCAATCTACATGTCTAGCATAATTCAATAGACTTTGCCCGGTACTTGGATTTATAAAAATCGGTGATGATTTTCACACATAGCATTCGCCATAAAATTTTAATATTAATAAAATATTGCCTAAAATTCGGTGCAATGACTTTATATGAAAATCTTTTGCAAATACGAAGTCGGCAGACACTGAAATATGTCATCTTGATTTTTTTACGGTAGCTCTTATATCATTTTTGTGACGTTAGTGTATATATATAAATAAGTGGGTTGAAATTGCAAGATAACTTTTAAAACAATTATTTACTACTAAGAGTGCAATGAAGGAATTTCGCACTCAATTTTAAAAAGTCTTAACCTACCACCTACTACCTTCATTATTTACTTAAAATTCGTAATGTTTTTTTACCTAAATTATAATATTTGTTTGTTTACTTTATATAGAAGTAATGGTAAACAAACGCATAGTTCACCTGATGGTACGTGAATACTGAGGCACATGGATAGCTAAAATTAAGATGCGTTGTCACCTCTGAGAGCTTAGATGAAATGCCATTCCAGTTCTCGTCCGTCACCTTACGTAGCCCAGGAGTATACTGCTATTATATTGTGTGCTACTATTCTGTACAAGCGTGATCCCTCCCCAATTGCTTAAGCCCATTAGTGACGCAACCGTACCTAATACACAAGAACGCTTCATTCAAATTTCACATGTTAAGAATAACGTAGACGCTTCTATCACTACTATGTGGGAGGCATATGTTCAGCGGTTGATTAATTATAGTCTAATGAGAATCATTATATAATTAATGATGTATGACAGCCTATAAAAGTCCACTGCTGACCATAGGCTTTTCCCAGAGATTGCTTCATAGGAAGGATTTTTCTTCAGTTGCCAAGTTTGGCAGGCGGGTTGTCAAACGCAGTAATTACTATTTTAAATAGAATAGGCAGAGTAAGATAAAAAATTAACCGTTTCTCTAAAAAATTTCACAAACATATAACTAGACAGAAAAACTAACAGGAGCCAGTTAGCGAAAATTTCCCAGGAGAATTCCTTGAGTCAATTTTTCTAGTGAACATTATATCGCAATAGTATACATCATTTAATTAAACAAAAAATCTGCGATATTTATTATCATTTAGTTTTAAACAAAGATATTTATCGTAAATATTTGAATGTGGTTTAAAATTATTAATAACCTAAAGTTATACCGTCTGGGCCGCTTTTACACCGCGAGACACATAAAGGAAACTGATAATGATTATGCCTGTCATAATGATGATGATAATATTGCGGATTTTTGTTGTTGGCTGTACGTGGCTATGGACAATAGTAGCTATTTACCAACAAATGAACTGTTAGTTTGTTTGCCATTTCAGTTTTATAAAAAAAAATGTATTGCGCTTTCGTCATTAACTTTCTAATTCAAATTTATGTTCTTAATGTTGGATCTATACAATATTCATAATTAAAAAAAATTATATTTTGTTTATTTAGATTTAGTAGTGTACCAGTAAAGTGATTGAGTTTTTCGATGACATGATGACACTTAATAAAAAATTGGCCCAAAAATTTTAAACGAAATAAAAGAAATATTTAAGACGAAATTATGTTCAAAATGAAAGAAATTTCATCACAGTAAAATAAAAGTTTCTGCGGGAAAATAACAACGACGGCGTTTTTTTTCTACTCGGACAGGATATTTTAGAAATAAACTACTATTATTAGACTCGGCAAATAAAAAAAAACTTGCACATTAACTAAGAAAGAATATCAATTTACAGACGAGAGGGCAAACAAGCATGCTCCTAACTGACTATCTTATAATTTATTATTGAGTTGTTAAGTCAATTACCGGATGAATAGCTGCAGTATTTAAAAGGCAAAATAATGCCGAAACCCGGGATTGAACCGGGGACCTTTAGATCTTCAGTCTAACGCTCTCCCAACTGAGCTATTTCGGCTATGTTTTATTATGTCAAAATTGCTGTAGTGTAATTGTGCAAAGTCGAATAAAATACATTTTTTATATCACACAATAAATACTTATACATCAGGAATCCAAAACGGGCAGAGGTCGAAAATCTTGAGAATAGACGAGCAGTAATAAAAAACGGACGTTTCTTAGCTCTGTAAGGCTGTGGCTATATACGTTCGGCTGAACCCCTGTTGACTTCAGAATTGATTTCCGCTTTATATACTATTTCCACAGTCTACAAAATCGTTGTCGTATAGTGGTAGTCTAAGAGAAACTTACAACCCAATACCATTCTGTTGGTGTCGTAAGAGGCAAACTTATCAACATGGTAGAGCCCCGCGACAGCTATATTACGGTTGGGCGCGAATGGATTCCACAGCGGATGGACCTCATAGAACACCATCGTAAAATGGCAGATTAATGCTGATGTTTCCTATAGTGAAAGTATAAAGAAACAGGGGATACTTATGAAAAAGAAAAAATGATTTCTGCGACTGCCAAACCTCTCGGCGTATAGGTTTCAAATAGTTCAGACGTGTAATTTGAGGGGCAATTATAAATGAAAAAAATAATTTAACTTTGTACTTCATTTCGACCCGAGAGTACGATAAATGCAATTTTTATGGCCTCCGACAGATGGCGGTATAACCATCTCAATATAAAAATAAAGAAGTCTTTAAATTTAACATGTTAGAGCTACGCTTCAATATGTAAATTCAGATCTAATGTAAATGTACTTAATAAAGAAAAGCAATATTATAATGCTTTATACGTTGAATATACGTGATAGAACCATTCTGCAGGTATATTACGGTTGTAGCACAAATGGGTCGGTTCGACCAGGGAAGGGCCACGCTCTCACAGAATACGATTTTAAAATAGCAGCTTAATGCTACTGTGTCTGAGTGGTGAGTATACAGAACAAGAGACCTTTTTACTGGAGACATTCTATCTTCGTCCTCGGAGTTTGTTTTTTATATAAGGGGAGTTGCAAGGCAAGCGGGCTTTCGGGTAACCTAATGGTAAGTGTCAAACACCGTCCATTAACCAGGCGAATTACAGGGAAATTGCATTGCCGGTATATTAAAAGTGGGCAAACTTATAACTACTTTTTTTATAGCATCAGGATGACAAACGAGCACACAGTCCCCCTGATGGTAATTGGATGCTGTGTCCCATAGACATCTACATTTATCCTCTATTAAGAATCAAAACGCAGATGCGTTGTCACCCCTGAGGAATAAGATGGAATGCCTCTTTTCCAGTAAAAATGGGTCCCATTTCCAGTAAAAATGGCTCTGTTTTTTAAAACTGCTAGATATAATGCAATACGGCGAATTATACAATAAGCCTGCGACATATTTACTATATTATTAATTGAATACGAAACCCATGGCCGAAATAGCTCAGTTGGGAGAGCGTTAGACTGAAGATCTAAAGGTCCCTGGTTCAATCCCGGGTTTCGGCAAAGAGCTTAATATTTTATATTAATTCATTTTGTTGGTAAAAAATATGTCAGTACAAAACAAAAGGTCTAAAAAATTTATATTATTTTAAAAAAACTTTAAAATTTATTTTTTATGTATTTTGGCTTACCGTGCTGCTTTCTGTATAGTATTTTGGTTAACACCTCTAAAATTAAGTAATCAATTCACCAAAACGACCACACGGTCTACGTAATAGTAAATAGATGTTGTGGCCAAAAAAATCTACATCTAATGCAGATGCATTGTTACCCCTGAGTACTGAGTTCGTTATTATCTTTTTACCGATATCGGAGTCTCCGGTTCTCGCCACTCACCTTTATGCTGTCATTTAAGGTTTATATTCTGTTAGAGCGTGGTTTCTTCCCACTTGAACCAATTTCACCAACGCACATCGTGACAAAACTCACGATACCATCCACAACATCTGGACGCTTGGCTGTGTGTTTTACTAGGATTTTTCTTACTCGCACGACTTCTTGGTGGAATCGTTTACCATCAGCGATTTTTCCGGACGAAAACGACTTAGGTACCTTCAAAAAACGAGGTAAGGTTATTTAAAAGGCTGGCAACACACCTGCTGTTGCAGTTATTTATAGGCGGTGGTTGACACCATTAGATGAGCCATTGCTCGTTTGCTCCCTCTTCTTTAAAAAAAAATGTGAATCTACCAAAATTTTTGAACTAAAAAATGAGATAACAATTTGAAAGTCATGTTACATTTATTACCTAAAAATACGAAGTAAACAATATATAACTTTTTTGTCTTAGATAAATTACAAGAATTTCAAGGAAAAAATGTTATCCGCGTCTTGTAAATGGTTCAATCGAACATTAGAACATTACTTGCTTTCCTGGATAACAAATCGCGGCCGCAACCCTAGTGTCCATTCGCCCTACCCTCTGGAAGCCGTATATCGTAAAAAAAAGTGTTTCATTGCAACTTGCTTGTGATATTTTAGAGCAGATGTTTCGTCACTTATTTTGAGGGGATGGTATTTTTTTAAGTTACAGATTCATCTATGTTATTCTGTCTTGTAATTGGACACAGTATTAATTTTGTTATGATATATCCTAAATCACTTGCATCATCATAGCCCATCACAAATCCACTGCTGAACATAGGCCTGCCCCGAAGAATGCCACAAAGTACGATCGGAAGCTAACACCATTCGTCGACTTCCTGCATATCCATCCAAGTCGTCACCATTTCTAGTTCGAAGCCACCTCACACTTTGCTTACCGATACAAGTATGCCACTCTAGAACCTTTCTTTCCCATTGGCTATCGGTTCTTCTAGCTACGTGGCTGGACCATTTCCACTTCAGCCTACTTATCCTATCGTAATTGATACGTTGGGCTATATCGGTCACTCTAGTTTTGCAGAAAATGAAAATAATAAAAAATAATGAAATCAAAGAAACTACGAGCATAGTGCTCGTTTTATAACTATGAAGGCTTTTTCATAATCGCTTGGCAGGTGAAAAGGTGAACGCAGTTTCAAATATTGCCAGGTTGGATAATACAGAATGTCCGAGTAACGTACGAAATGGTCATTACTACCTATCAAAAGCCTCGAGATCTTCATCATCATAATTACAGCCTATCAAAAGAGAATATTTGCCATAATTGTCACGCTTGGCACTCGGGTTGGCAACCGCAGTTTTTTATTATTTTGAGTTGTTATTAGGAAGATACTGTTGCTCATTTCCTGTTTTAATTTTCCTCTGTCGACTCTTGCAAACCCTACGGGATGATATTCATGACATTATGTATATCCCCTTAGATAACCTTAAAGACACACATGGGACTAAAATGGGGTGATGCATTCCTTTTCCCCGCTATCTTCGCGCACTATTCAGGTGAGGTTTATCTTTTGACCGCATGCAGTATTTTTAGTAACCGTTAACAAAATTTGAAATGTGCTATTGTTGTTATCAAATTATAATAATTTTTATTTATTTATTTAGTTCACCAACAAATGTTACTCTAATACATACTTATGCTTAATTTTAAGACAGTAATACGAGTACAAACTAAGTACACATTCAACAATAGGTAAACACTGCATGCTTGGTGCTCACTAAACCTGTATAAATATGTCACGAAACCAAATTATTTTCTTTCTTTCTATTACAATAGGTAATTTGCATTATAGTAGGCATTCACGTGCGCATAAACAATCAAAATGCAATTACCCTGGTGTTACACTTCTTCTTGGGACGCAATAGTCACTTACCAGTGAGCCTTATGATCGTTTGCCTCCTCTTATATAAAAAAGATGACTACGCATCTTTTTATGAGAGGAGCCGGACTAATATTATCCAAATCGTTAAATAATTTATGCAGGATTGCGTAATAATGACCTAAACATCATCACAAGCACTCTCATATCTTTAAATACGAGTATAATCGTTGGTACGTCTGTGAGTTATCGATTAACTTCTTGACCGATAAAGGTCATATTATTCACTCAGTAACACACTATATTTGTTTTGATGCCTCGTTGGTTCAGTGGCTGTATTAGTGTGACTGCTAATCATGAGGTCCCGGGTTCGAATCCCAGGTCGAGCCGAAAAATCAATTATTGAGTTTTTCCGGCAAGAAATTCTCAGTAGCTGCCCGGAGTCAGGAATTTGGCGGTGTCTCACCCCCGTGCCTCGGATAGCACGTAAAGACGTTGGTCCTGCGCCTGATCTCTCTCCGTTCTTGTCGGTTTACCGTCCCATCGGATTATGAGAGTGCGTGAATAGAGACTGCACCTGTGCTTGGGCATTCACTTGGGTACTATAATCCGGTCCTGCGCCGATGGCTAGTCTCCGCTGAGGCAGGCCGTCTAAACAAATAATGTCCGAAAAAACAAATTTCGGTCAGGAGGGCTTTATTTGTTTTGACAAAATGATGGTTTATATTTATGCTAAGATTCGATAAGAGTAGTCAAGTCATTAAAAAAAATCTATATTTACGGTCAAAATTGAATTATACTAGAAATAAAATGTTGGTTGCAGGCCAAAAAGGAAAACCGCAAAATTTGGACACGATAGAATGGCACTGTAGTCGAGCTATCACCTGTCACAATTATTCTAAAATAGTCTATATTCAGCAGTGCCCGATGAGTGATAAATAATCAAACCATATCGTTATAATGTAATGGCCAAGTCTTTTTTATAGAATATGGGTGACAAATGAGCACACAGTCCACCTGATGGTAAGTGAATGCTGTGGTCCATAGACATCTATCCCCCTCGGTCGGGCCGATACATTCGTGCCAAACTATAACATAGCTGCAGCATGGCTCTATCACATAAAGGCCTGCTTTTGAATTAAAATACTCCCTCATAAAGCCTAACTTAAAGTTTAATCCAATAATTTGTTTTAATGTGTAGTAAAAACACAACAAACACTACGAGAGAAAATATTAAAACAGTGATAAAACAAAAAAAACTCGTTTTTATTACGATATATTCATAAAAGATCTTTACAGAATTAAATATTTTCAGTTCACAATTTTCAACCAAATGTGATTGCACCAAACAAGTGCTGCTTTTTACAGCTCATAAGCCGACACGTTGTTTTCAGATTGAATTTTTATGACAGTCGAGTGTCTGCCAACAAAGAGAAAAAAGTTGTAAATAGTGTAAATGCCTCTTGAAACGGGAACGCAATTTTCCTTTTTGAATATTAGCCAAAAATTTACAAAGCGCAAATGTGGAATTTATTAAGAAAAGCGCTTCTTTCTCTGAATTTCCAGAGAATTTATGCAATTGGATCACCAGCTTTCTTGCACATATGAGCATCAATTTCTTAGTTGGCGGAGAATGCAAATTTCTAAATACTGATGTACCACAAGGATGCTTGCTATCGCCTCCCTTCTTTCTTTTACATATCAATGACATATTGCTAACCAGTAACATTTATTGTTATGCTGACGACAGCACTAGCAGTGCTTATATACATCGGTCATACTAATATGTCTTTACATTAACAACATACATAGTTCGTAAGAAGAGCATCCCAAGCATTGCAGTTGCAAGTTGCTGCTATTTTACACTGGTATTTTATGAGATCTTCCGCAATCGATCGTTTTATCAGCTCCCAGAATTTCATTTTTGATCATGAGCCTCTCATTATTGTGAAAAGGAGTTTCCTAAGTCGTCTCTTGACAATTACAGTCGCCGGTAAAATACCCCGAATAACACATCATGGTCTGGCAATGGTTAATACCGCAATCTAGAAAGAACGAACCTCGAAAGCTATTAGTTCTTTCTGGTATGTTCCATAATTGCCTTACAAAAAAACCCACGAGACATAATGGATGAATGAACGAATGATGAATGGATTCTCTTACGACACCACCACTTGGCAAAGAAAAGCTGATATACATAACTAATATACTTATCTAGCTGAAACCGCTTTTGGATGATGTTTCATCATCATATACCTTTTAATAACAAAATCCTGTTTATTTGCCACTAAGAATATCTATTAGTTCTTTGACGATGTTAGTAAAAAGTAAATGAAATCGAATTATTTCATTGAAATGAAATCAATCTAAGTATTTACTGGTGGCAATCTGTTCCGGCTTCTCCTGGGTGGGAGTAATTTATCAATTTTTCGTTTTTGTTAAAGAACAACCTTGAAGTTATTCGAGTAAATTATGTACAGTCGAGATCCCTTCTGGCATTGGTCTCCGTCTGTTTGTAAAGATTCATTACAATTGGTTCTTAAAATGGATATTAATATATATAAGTTATTACAAAATATTGTTACAAATATATTATAGAGGACAGAAACACTAAAATTTTTTATGTCCAAATTTTTTTTTATGATTTTCTGACTGTTTATATTTTTTATATTCGTTGAGGGTTTTTAATTATTTATATTTTATTTATTTTTTAATAATTTATATTTTTTTTAAATTTGTTTAAAAAAACCTACTGCCGAAACCCGGGATCGAACCAGGGACCTTTAGATCTTCAGTCTAACGCTCTCCCTACTGAGCTATTTCGGCTGCGTTGCGCATTTCCAAATTATTATATTTAAGTATTACCTACTTTTTTACTTAAAACTTCAAATTGTTTTCAAAGATTAAATAAGTTGTTAGAGGTTCGCATACGTTACAAACAAACATTTTTTTAAAGAAAAAATTTCAAATAAATTAATTATAATTCTTCTTTAGTCTTCTTGGTATAGTTGGCTTTGTTTGCGACGCTGTGAGCTATGGGTTCAATTCCAGCACGGAACATGTTATTGTATGGTACCAAAATCTTTGATTCTAGTTTGGGTGTTTTGAGGAAATGTAATAAGTCCCCTGCGCGATAAAGAAAATATTTCTAGTATGTTGATAAAATAGTTAAGTTGTTAAAGCTTTTAAATAATATTAAGTATTAAATTCAAAATTCAAAATGAGAATTACCTTACATTCTTTACTTGTTTTAGAATAAATATTCAATTCTTTATTTAAGTAGTTATATAAATAAGAGGATTTTTTTGTCCGTTGCAAATGCTGTTTTTACCGGATCACTTGGAGCTACGTTAGTTTTCCTCCTTTTATTTTCAATTTCAGCGTTATATGCAAGGGACTTGTGTACCTTAAGAACTAAATTTAGTATGTATAACTGACGAACTGTAAGAAGATCACACAGTGTGTATAAATCTAGTGTTGGGAATTTGTAAGGTTTAAAAGTCATAACCTTCAGTAAGATCATTACTGAGCTCTTTTAAATCTAAAAACTTTGTTTTTGTAGCCCCTCCCCAAATACTAATACAATATACCAGAAATAAATATATACTTGTTTTAATATAGGTTACGAGATGTCTCAAATTTTTGAAAAACCATATGAATTTTCTAATCCTAGTCATTAACGGTTCAATATGTAGATGCCAAGATAATCGCTGATCCAATAGTATTCCAAGATATTTTGTACTTGATACTTTGTTTATGTGAGGGCATGGGCAGTTATAGTTATTAAGGTCAACACAAGAATGAATTTTAATATTAAAATTAGGTTGAGTCCTATTGTAGTTAGTAAAACATATATAGTTAGTCTTAGATCTATTGATAGTCAATAAATGTAGTCTCAACCACTCTGCAACCTTGGCTAACCCCACTTCAGCGCTATGCCGGACATCTTCCCAGCTTCGACCACAGAATGTCAAAGCAGTGTCATCTGCATACGAGAACACGTGCCCATTTTGTAGCGACGTATTACATAGGGAGTTTACGTAAACCAAAAATAGAGTCGCACTCAGTTCACTCCCCTGTGGGACACCGTAGGTGATGGTAGAATCGTGACTACAATGCTCTCCTATTTTGACCCGTTGTCTACGGTTTGTCAAGTAATCTATAAATAAATCTAGGGGTTTACCTCGAATGCCTATTTGTTCAAGTTTCTTTACAAGAGTGGGGACTGAGACGCTATCAAAGGATTTTTTATGTCGTGAAAAACTGTTAAACATTTATATCCTTTGTCGTCTTGGCCAATAATGAGTGATGTTAGACCTAAAATAGCGTCTTCTGTGCAAAGACCTCGTATGAAGCCAAATTGTGATATTGAGAGTATATTATATTTATTTAAATCATTAGTCAAACGATTATTTAACAATTTTTTAAAATTTTAGATATTGCGGGAAGAACAGATATAGGTCTGCAGTTACTTGGATCGCTTCTGTCTCCACCCTTGTATACAGGAGTAATTAATGCCAACTTCAAAGCAGTAGGAAAAACGCCATCCCTGAAGCAAATATTAACCAGGTGTGTTATTATGTGTACTAATATTACATTTGCATGTTTTAGAAAACAACAAAACATTACAAATTTTAATATAATATTTTTAAATACTTATTTACCGTGTGCTTGCGAGTGAAGAAAAACAATGTGAGGAAATAACTCAGGAATAAAAAATATCGACCACATATCCAAACTAGGCAGGAGTAGTATTTTCGACCTTTCCCTTCCGCTCTTACCTATTTCCGCTGCAAAATAGTACTTGCATTGCTCTGTTCTAGTCTGCGTATAGAGAGCTAGTATATACTGACAAGCTGTGGTGACGCATTCCATCTTAGTCCTCAGAGGCGACTACACATCTTTAGGTTTTTTTCAGTTGGCTGCAAGTATCCATGAACTGTAGTAGCCACTTACATATCAGGAAGACTTTAATACGCTTGTCAAAAAAAAAAGAAATAAGCTCTTGCTTGTTAGCTACATGTCGGCTAGGTAATCACTTCCTATTAGATGGAACACATGATAGGGATGTATTCCATTCCGAATGTCACTTATAGACTCAATGGAAAGGCGTGCTAAGAGGTTCATTGATTATTCCCCGATAAATTATTCGAATCTGGTTAAAATAAATCTTACCAGCCTAGAACACAGCTGCAAAGTAGCCATTCTTTCGCTTTTCTTCTACAGGATTCATTCAGAGAGTGTGGGCAAGAATTGCATAATTGAATTCCTCCCTCTCCCTTTGGATACTTCACCATCGGGTATCCAGACGATCAGCCAATCTCCATCCTGTCGTTGTTGACGTACCATGCATTCAAACCAAACGGTTTGCTACATCGTACGTCATGCGTACAGCAAAGGGGTAGAAAAAGTTGCCAGCATTTGTCTTTCCATCCGATTACAATGTGGGGGCCTTCAAGAAAAGAGTGAATAAGCTTTTGAGTATTGCGCTTCAGCATAGTAAGGCGCATCAAAAATTAGTATTAGGTGGGATTATAGTAAAGGTTGGCTTAGAATAGTAAAAAAAATTGTGGTAGGGTTAAGTATATATATATATATATGAGCCGTGGTAGCTCAGATGGTTAGCGCTCGCTGTAAATTTCACAATACGTGAGCAAACCGGGTTCGATCCCCGTCGGCACCAATGAAATTGTTAATTGCAATTTTAAGTGCTGATTTACCACGTGCTCGGCAGTGAAGGAAAACATCGTGAGGAAACCTACATGTTTGAGAAAAAAGAAAAAAAAATATTTCGAAGACATGTGAAGTTCGCCAACACGCACTGGGCCAGCGCGGCGGACACTTCCCTGCCCTAATATCTTTTCAGAAACGAGAGGAAGCCTGTGCCCAGCAGTGGGACGTATATAGGCTGTAACTTTACTTTTTACTTTTTATATGTATGTATATATATACACACATATATGTGTGTGTAGTATATAATATACATACATAGATTTTCTTATAATCACATATGTTACTAAAAGAAAAACATCTTGCAAGACGCCATTATTATCGACAATCAACTATCGTGAAAGGAAAAACGACTTTCCGCTCTCCGTACACGATTTCCTCGATAAGACGTACATTACCCGCTCTCTCGGGTTACAACAAATCGTAGCCGTAACCCTTGTATCGAATTACCCCTATGGAACCCGAGTCCTCGTAACGAAGGGGTTTGATTGAACTGTGTTTGTTATTTTCTTGTAAAAGCTATGTACAAAGTTTTATATAACATTCGAAAGGGTTACCTATACCATAAATGTATATAAAATGTATATTGTAAATCCCTAATGACGAAATTCATTAACGTGTAATCCCGCCAATGCCAAGTTTACTTTAAAAATTTTCAGTTTAACAATTAGTTCTTCGTCTTTCCTCAGTAAATGGTTCACAGAAAGTTTCAAAAAAGTAAAGACAGGATGTTGCTTTATACGCATAAACGGTATAATAAATGTGTAACTCCTACGAGTTTATCATCAAATCAGGTTTTTTATTTTATTTTAACTAATGTAATTTTTTACAACACGTTAGTTTTAACTGCTAAAAGCCTCTTTATACATGATAAAATTAGAATCTTTTCGTCCGATGATGTGTGGAATTATATCGAATTACCCGGAATTTGGTTTTGCTCTCATTTTGGTCGATATTAATAATTATTTTGTTTCTACAACTACATTCGACCCTCAAGTACGCTCTCAAACTACTGCTTCTATAGAATCAATGCAGCCTCTTCGTATTCCCTTTTTTATTTCTCCATTGGTACTCAAAGTGAAATAAAAAAAATCTGTTACCCAACTGCCTGTTCAAGGCTGTGAGTTATAACAAAATTAGCAAGTTAATGGTGACTATAACACTTGAGAGCAGTTGCACACTTAGAATATTTGGATAGGTATCCTTCCGTCGGTAGGCTTATTCAATATTTTTTAAGGATGCCCAATCCTGTGCTCCCCAATCTTTTGTTACCTATTTCAATTGTTAACCGACTTCAAAGAGGGGGAGTATTCAATTCGACTGTATGTTTTGCATGTGTTAACTCGGAACTTTTTTCTGGGTGAACCGATTTTGATGATTCTTTTTTATTTCAAAGCTAGCTAGCTTTCACTGGCACTGCGAAGAAATGTTGCATCTCTTTATGTATTTTATCGCATTTACCAAAGGGAGTGCTCTGAGGAATTGGAGGAGTATCTGACTAATTCCAGCCGCACAATTTCACCATCGAACATCGCATCAAAACTCGCGATACCATCCATACCATCTGGATAAGTGGCAGATCACTGTGCGATTTAAAAGAAGTTTTCTTCCTCGCACGACGTCCTTGTGGAAACGACTGCCACCAGAGATTTTTCCGGACCGATACGACTTAGAAACTTTCAAGTAAAGAGCCCACTCCTTTTAAAAAGGCCGGCAATGCATCTGCGATTCCCTTACCATCAGGTGAGCCGCTTGTTTGCCCCCTCTCCTATAAAATAAAATTGCGATTGCGACCAACGTGTTATATTTTAGTGAATTTATCGTAGTGTTTACACGACAGTCAGGCTTCCCTACTTCGAAGGCTACAGTTAGGTTTAAAGAATTTATTCTCACAAAAAGATTACATAATCCACTTACATGAGAACAATAATATAAACTTAATCTAGGTAACGGTCACCGTATTCACAGTTCCATCGCGACACTCTCCGAAATTACAAGTCAGTAGCTTTCAAGAATGTAGTTGTGCAATTGAGACTTGAACTTGTTAAAGGAATCTATATTTTTAATATGAGAAGGTAGGCTGTTATAAAAGTGTGCTCCCTCAAAGGTAATATTTTTTTTCCCTAATTTGGTACGTGTCTTTGGCAATACGAGCAAGCTAGGTCGACGAAGACTGCGTTTGGATATTTGTGACTTTTTGGTAAAGGACAAACTAGTTTGGATGTTTTTACTCATGATCTTCCTAATTAGAATGCAAGTGCTATATATATAAAGTTGTCGAATGTTCATTATTTTTGTGTCATCAAAAATTTTACGAGTCGATGTTAAGTATGGGTAGGAGAAAAGTATTTTTATTGCTTTATTTTGAGCTCTTTGTAGTTCCTGCAATTTCGTTTTGGCGGCACTGCCCCATATTTCTATTAAATATAATATATGAGATTTGATAAGTGAATTGTAAATATTGAAACGTAGTTTCCTAGGTATACATTGATTTATGTTACAGAGTGAACCCGTTAGCGACGATAATTTGCTTTTTATATATTCTATCTGTTTGTTCCATGTTAAATTACTATCCATTCTCAGACCAAGATATTTTTCACAAGTTTTTTGTTCGAGTGGAATGTTGTCAATTGTTAAAGGAGCATGCGGGGGAATTATTTTATTTTTCGACTTGTAGATAATATAGCATGTTTTTAAGATGTTGATTGTTAACAGGTTGGACTGAAACCATTCAGACAACATGTTAAGGTCTTCTTGAGCTTTTGAGATGATTTCGTCCATATTTGTACCGAAATTGAATAGGCATGTATCGTCTGCGTACAAAGTTAAATGGCCGTGTAGTCTTAAATCCGTTATATTGTTAACATAGATAAGGAAAAGAAGCGGTCCCAATATGGACCCTTGTGGGACACCATATGTAATGGGTTGGGTATTGCTTTGGTTATTATCTATTTTGACTATCTGTACTCTATTTGTTAGGTACGACTCAAACATTTTAAGGGCACTACCTGTGATACCAATGTGCTCTAACTTTTTTAAAAGTAACTGGTGACTTACGGTATCAAAGGCTTTTTTCAGGTCGATGTAAATGCCTAGAACAATCCTTTTCTTATCCAGGTTTTCTTTAATTTTTGTTGTTAAATCTACTATTGCCGCAGTTGTATTGCTTTTTGACCGAAAACCGTACTGACGTGGAGATATAAAGTTAAATGAATCCAGGTAACTTGATAATCGGTTATGTATTACTTTTTCTAGGATTTTCGACAATATTGGTAGTACAGAAATAGGACGATAGTTTCCTGGGTCAGTTGTGGGCCCGGATTTGTAAATTGGTGTTACTTTTGCAACCTTCAAAGTATCGGGAAATTCGCCGTCAGTCATAAGTTTGTTTATTGAATGTGCCAGGCCTTCAGAGATTAGATCTTGCAAACATTTTAGGACTTTTGTGCTGATTTTGTCTATTCCACTACTAGTATTGGGATTTAGGTTGTGAATAATTTTATTTATTTCATTTGCATTACATGGGGTAAAGGCAGACAGTTTATGATCGTTTATTTTTTGTTGTATGAAATCAGGATTCAAAGTACTATCGTGATATTTGTTAGGTATTTTGTTTGCTAATAGAGAACCTATAGTAGAAAAATATTTGTTAAAAATATCACAAACTTCATCTGTGTCGCTAATTAGTTCAGAGTCTATTAAGAGCTTTGGAGGAGCACTACTTTGTTTTGTTTTGTTATTTGCTAGGTTATTTATAAGAGCCCACATCTTTTTTAGGATTATTAGTATATTTTGTAAATAGTTTATAGTAGTAGGAATTTTTCGTATTTTGTATCAGTTTAGCTATTGTGTCTCTTTTTTGCTTGTATTCTTGTTCTAGTCTCTTGTCATCCTGATTTTTTTTGTGTTGCAACCATAGGTAGTTCCTTTGGGTAATCCCAGTGATTATATCACTGTTGATCCAGTCATTTTTAGGCGGGTTCAGTGTTTTCGTTTTCACTACTCGATTACGTGCTACGCATTGCTTTATTTTATTTTCAAGATATTCGTAAGTGTCTGCAGTGGCTTCCGTTTCATATGATTCCATTTCAGTATACATTCTTTTGTAATCTATTGCCTCATAAGTCGTTCTTAAATTCTTGTGTGGTTCATATTTATTCAAATGCAGGAAGATCTGTTTGTGGTCTGTCATGGACGAGTTAATAATAACAAAATTGAATTGTTCACATTGAAGATTTGTGCTGACATGGTCTATGATAGATTTCTTCGTCTCTGATTCTCTAGTACAATATTTTTTGTGAATTTTATTTAATAACTTGTGGCCTGATTCTCTTATTGTATGTTTGTACTTAGTTGAAGTTTTGTCATTCGTAAGTAGGTCTATGTTGAAATCTCCGAATATAATCGATCTCTTTTGTTGTAGCAATTGTGCACCATATATTTTTAAAAACTTTTCAACATTGGTATGTCCGGGTTTGTATACCACGCCAATATTGATTCCGAATTTTTCTAGGTGTATCCATAAGAAGTTGTTTCCTTCTAGATACGTCGATTCTATAGAGTGATGTTTCAAGTTGTTGTGTATGTACGCTGATACTCCTCCACCTATGATATCGTTCCTGTAGTTATAATAATGAGTGTAGTTATCGATCTGTAATTGTCGGGCTTGTTCTTCATTTCGTATCCAGGTTTCTGTTACTAATATTACGTGTATAGGTGTTGGTGTCGATTTTAGAATACATTTAAGTTCGTCTAACTTTCCTTTTTTTCTGATACTTCTTGCATTTAGGTAGAGAAATGAAACACCTGATTTTCTTGTCTGTATGAGTCTGTAGTCACTTACAATTTGATATAATATATCAGAATTCTTTGTATGCCTTATTGGCCGTTGGAGTTTTTTGAGACAGATTTAACGATGTTTGGTATGCCATTTATGTATCTTATCGTAATATCATCTTCTCCGTTATTTTTGCGTCTTGTAAGTTCATTCTTTATGGTTAGAAAGTGCTTTTGTTGAGCAGGAGTTTGGTCAGAGAAAATTTTGATGTTAGATGGTAATTTGGCTTTGTTACGTAGTAGTACCATTGCAGGCTCTGGTTTGTCAAAACAGACTTTAATTCTACGAGTCTTTTCAGGTTTGTATTTGCCAATACGAAAAATTTTAATCGGCTTGGGAATGTCTTTGCTTACCACGGCTGTTATGTTTAAAACCTCAGCTTCGTCTTTTGCAACCCTCTCCTCAGTACTGGTAGCAGTCTGTTCTGATATGCCAACTATAATAATATTTTTTTCTCTCTTTTTTCTCTCTTTAATTTCCTGAATTATTTCTTCATATTTCCTCAACTGATTCGGCTCTGATGAATCAATGGTAGTAGTGGTAGATGTCTTGAGACTACCTTCAAGACAAGTGAGCCTGTCTTCGTGCGTAGAAAATTTGCTATTTAAATCTGTTATACATCCTTTGATGTTGTCCTGGTCTTTTACTATCCCTGAAGTCGAGGATTTGATATCTTTGATCTCTTCGTTCAATGTTTTTATATTTTCACGCATATCGGTCATTAATTTCTCCTGTGATATAACGAAATTTTCTAATAGATTATTCATACGCGATACCTCACTGCGTAGTCCTTGTATCTCAGCTTTGCAGTCACAGTCGTGGTCCATTTTTTTCTTTTACGGATACTAACATTACTTTCTTCTTCCGTCCTTCTGGACAAGTCTGGTTGTGAGTTGTATTTTGATTCATTGCCATTTGGTGATCGAATCATGTTGTATCAGTTTATAAATAAGTCGATATAATAGAAATGCAAAACGATATTTTTATTTACAAATGCGCAAGCGCTCTGTTCAATAATTGTCTAGTCACTTATGCACCACACAATCACTGTTTCACTTACACTTAAGCGTAGTATCGTCCGTGTGACACGGAGTAACCGAGTAACCGAGTGGTCACTGCTTTTGTTCGGAAATAACCAGACAAACGAGACACTGAGCGCCCGGGTTGAGCGCCATACGCCAGGGGTCTTGACGGTTGGTTTTCCGGTATGGAAGCGTCTAGCGACCGTAGACACGGAGGTCTGTGTTAAGCGCCGTAAGACAGGGGTCTTGGTTACTGGTTTTGCAAGAGGATTCGCGTAGAAACGTATGAATACGATGGCGACCTGCGCCGAAGGCTACAGTTAAATGATACTACAACTATACCGGCGCTAGATACAATTCCTCTATGTTGTGTACTCAATAAGTAAAAAAGGAATATTAAACGTTGTGAAAACCGAGCATTACTTTGTATACCATACGTTACCAGCAATTATTTTTATGTATCGTGTATTCCTTATAGCCTATTAAAGTCCACTGTTCAACATAGGCCCCCCCTAATAGATAGCCTCATAGGCAAATGTCCCCCACATTTGCCTTAGTTGGCACGCTTGGCAAATGCATTGGCATCCCCGTTTTTTTTTTCGTCGTCATTAGAAAGAGGCCGTTGTCCATCTCCTGTTTTTACCTCTGTTGGCTCTTACGACACCCTTACACCGCCACAATTTTTTCTTATTCTTATACATATACTTAGATATTTTGCACACGTCAATATTATATCAATAATTATATCTTTAATAGCCAGGGTTGACTGGCAAAGAACACAACATAGTATTTAATTCGCTCCATATGCCTCTAGTTCGTAAGTGTTACATTTAAGTTTTATAAAAATAATTAAAAAAATATATTAGAGGCATTATTTACTTCCAAGGAAAGGAATTTTACTAAATATTAAAATATATTGCAGTGCTACAACAAGATTATGTTTTAAATAATAAATTTATCAAATATCAATCAATAGTATTCTGATCATATTTTTAAATAAAAATATTTTGAGTACGTAATAAAACCCGGACACAGACTAAATTAAAACACACGTTTATTTAAAAAAAAAAACAATTTTAAGATTATATCTATATCTTTCACTAAAAACCGCAGTGACCTACGAAACCAATCACTTATAATTTCCCAAGAGTGACATCTCGTATTCCTGTATTTTAACTAATTTATTTTTGCACTTTTAACTTAAATCAGGTTATTCTTATTCCTAATTGAATGAAAATTTCCTTTTTATGTAGAGTCACGCTGCAACATGCATATTATGGTTGCAGTACGAATGGGTCGGCTTGACCGGGAAAGGACAACATTCTCAAAGAATACCAGCATAAAATGGTAGCTTAATGCTAGTAGTGTATTTCGTATGGTGAGTGTAGAGAACCCTTTTTAATAAACCCTTTCTAATGGAAACGTGACATTACGTCTTAGTCCTCAGGGGTGACAACGCTTTTTAATTTTAACTATGATTGGAGGATTGGATTGCGTATATTTTACAGAATAAAGGTGACAAACTAGTTACCTTTATTCTGTAAAATAAATAACTGCAGACGAGTGATACAAAGCCGTATTTTTATTTACAAAACGTTATAATAAAAAAAATTATTACTTTGCAACCTTCCGCTAACTAATTACAATGATGTGTCTTACCTGGATTGAAGAGCACCTCCCGCCCTCCCTCAATTGCAATAGTCCCAACTAGTGGTGACGGAGTTAGTATAGGAGACATTCAAATAGTTTTATATATACAAAATTATTTTACAAAAAGTTATATGGGTTAAGTGACTAATTTTAAAACATAACGTTTACTCAACACAGAGCGAAGTTTTGCACACATGTAATCTTTATGCGCTCTCCAGCAGAATCGTTCATCAATAATCAGACCAACATACATGTGATTTTAGACATTTTCAATGGGTTAACAAGCGTACTTGTGTACAAGTACCTAAACACTGTAGTGTTGAAACATTCCATGGAGACATTCATGGCTATGGGAAACGATAGTCGGTTCAGTGGCAACTTTGTTGTGAGATGAGTGTATGTGAATAAGTTTTGTTTTTTGAAAGTTGTAAAAAGGCGCCGTCTTCATCTCACAAAGTCTATCAAACAATTAATACTGTAAAAATAATCGTGCGGAAATATTTCCAATTCAGATCAATTCTTCAATGAAACGCGATAATTCAATTTAGGTCGTAATGTGGGAAAAAAAATTAAAATTGGAACTTTCGTATTTTTACATGTTAATAATCATTATTTCAAAATAAATTATAACTAACCCGTGCCTCATACAAAAACTATTTCCACGACTGTGTGTGACCTGCCATTTTTAAAATGTTTATAAGAATTATTATAAGAATTATTTTAATCAAATATTGCCCATCGTATAATGTTACATATTTATTCCGGTTTTAGAAAAAAAAGCTTTGTCGAGCCGAATTAAACAGATTAATTAGGTACTTACAAATTTGAAACATAATAATATTTTTAATTTAAACTAAGTAGCCTTGTAATTTTCACCTTATAAAATTGTCTAAATTTATGTTCTATTTTATTAAATATTGTTTTTACGCGACAATATTATTATTTTTAAAGAAAACCTAAAACAAGCTCGTTTTAACCATCTTATATTCAGATGTTTTCAAATGTAAGAGGGGTATATTTTAATATTGGAGATTTACAGCGATTGTGCTAGATGTTAAATATATAGCTTAGATTATGTCGGAGCAATAGTCGGTGGCGGGTGTCGCCGCCCGGCTGCAGATTAAACAAATATTACCCTGTGATAACGGAAACTTGCTACTCTCGTAGACTTTCCACTGATTAATTTTGATTATATAATATATAATCAAAATGACTCACTCACAATCACTGATTAATTTTGATTATATAATATATAATCAAAATTAATCAATTATTAAATTTCACGTGTCCTTGATTTTTTTAATTTCTCAATATGTATTTTTCAGGTCAATTAACATTTTTTTTTGGTGCCAACGTAGATTGAACTTGGTAGGCTACTGCACTATAACGTATTTTAAGGCGGGTACTTATCCCCTGACTTAGTTTCTAGCTCTTAGATGTTATTTAATTAACTTATAAGACAAAGTAGTTCTGGATTAACTCTTGTGTATTAGTGGACTATATTTATTAACTATGGGGCCTGTTTCCTATTTAAAAGTACATGTCCATAAATAACTCATAAGATCTCAGTTTTAATTAACTCAATTAAACTTATTTAAAAAGTCGCATTAAATAAATTCATGTAATATTTAAAAGTTACAGATGAACCCAAGTTCTTTTAAACTTAACTTGGCTGATCATTATTGAAGTTGATAAAATTTTGTTGTTGTTCTGAATATTATACATATATACCTGAAGTTTCAAAACGTAATGTAGTATGTCAATATATACTATTTTTTAGTTTTTTTTTAACCAACTAGCTGTATCACCGGCCACGCGTTTCTGCGGCTCAGTCTAGTTAAATGAAAAATATATATAAGAAAGATTAAACACTTTTGCTTTTACATAGTTTAATCGAATCCAATGTTGTGTCGATATTTTAGGTCAATGACTATCCTATAAAAAATAGGATGAGGGTGATAAACGAGCACACAGTCCATATGATGGTAAGTGGTTGCGGTGGCAAATCAAAATTCAGATGCGTTGTCACCCGTGAGGATAAAGATGTACGAGTAATGCCCCGTTTCTAGTAAGCCATTCGATGTTACCATTCGAAACACAGCAGTGTTAAGCTCCGATTTTACGCTGGTATTCTGTGAGAGCGTGATCCTTTACCAGTCGAGCTGACAAAATCTTCTAGCGCATTAGCTAGTTGAACTAAAGCTTTTTCACTCCTGCTTTACTTTATACAAAATGTACTGTTCTGTCAAATAAAAAATTACGGCATGAAATATTTTAGCGATAGTAAATATAATTTTTAAGAATATTATTCTCAAAAAATAACATAATTTACTCAACTCTATAATTTTCCTAGCTCTGCCTCACTCCACCAGCTTTTGGCTCGTAATATCCAGCAATATCAATACTGGGAGTCGAACCTGAGAAATGAGCATCGAGTACGTTCTCTCCACCGCGGCCCCCTCTCACCAATATTATTGCAAGTGTACTATGCAGTAGACTGTTATCAACCTCCTTCCTGCTCGGATCAAATGAAGATCATACTGAAAATAAATAAGTTTAAAATATATATGAGCGAATAAAACGTATTATATGAGAACCTCTGAGCAAAGAATAAGAACTTTGAATATTGGAGTTGTAATTATCTTAGCTTGCTGCCAAAAAAGGAGGTTCACAATTCGACTGTATTTTTGTGATGTTCTTGCGCGATGTTTTGGCCATTTATGAACCGATTTTAATTAGTCTCTTTTTATAAAATAGGCTTTACTATGAGGGTCACATTTAAACTCTGAGGAATTGTTCGGATTATTTCCAGCCACTAAATTTCAAGAACTGACGTCGCGTCAAAACTCACGATACCATCCTGAATCTGAATGCTTGGCGGTCCACCACTGTCCGTTTTACTAGGAGTTTTTTTCCTCGTACGACCCCTCTGTGTAATCGCTAACAACCGGCGATGTTTCCGAACCGATACGACTTGGAGACCTTCAAGAAAAGATCTTACTTCTACATAAGAGGCCGGCAACGCACCTGCAATTCCATCGGTGTTACATTTGTTCATGGTATTACCGGTAGTCACTAACCATCAGGTGAGCCGTATGTTCGTTTGTCCCCTGTCATATAAAAAACTAGAAAAAAAATCATCCCTAAATGTAGAAAAATAAGGGATAAAGTTTTTAATAAATTGTTTAGCCGAAAATCTAGTTGTAGAGTCCAGGTTATGATAATATAGCTTAGCTTCCACTCAAAAGAGTGAAATAAACTTTAAATATAAAATGTCAGAACTGATTACAAAAAAGTAAAAAAAAATCACGTTATTTAATAGCTTGTACAGTCGGTGCTAAGACATACTGTATCGATAGTTTAAGGCCCCAGCTTCTAAATCTAAAGCTTTTAAAGTTATGTAAAGATTTTTTTTAGTTGTTAGTTATATTGAATGACGATGACGGCTCATAAGACTCCCAGCCTTTAAATTATTACTTGCAGATGATATTCCTCACCTGAAACAGTATTGAATACATACATATAATAATTTGTTTAAAGTTAGGTTACTTTCTCACTCAGTGAGCTATGTTGCCTAATAAAATCCGATACGAGGACATCCGCATCATCATCATTACAGCCCTTCACAAGTCCACTGCTGAACATAGGCCTCCCCCAAGGAATGCCACAAAGCACGGTCCTGGGTCACCTGCATCCATCGACTTCCTGTATATCTTACCAGTTCGTCACTCCATCTAGTGGGGGGACGCTCTACACTTCGCCTGCCGGTACGAGGCTGCCACTCGAGAACTTTTTCTCCATCGGTTATCGGTTCTACGGGCTATGTGGCCGGCCCATTGCCACTTCAGTATACTAATCCGCATAACTTAATAGAAATGCAGGGAGTCAATACATGTAAGTGGCTCATTACTGTGATTTGTGGCAATATAGTGAAAGCCCGATATTCGGGAATGGATTTGATAAGGAATCGTGTAGTAACAGCGTAAGATAATCCATTCTTCCATATCTAGAGGCGACAGAAGGAAACGGAAAGAGGAGATGGATGGGCTACAGCTTCTTCCTGACACCCACCCACAAGACGTATTATAGATATATTGTATTGTGTTCTATGGAATTTGTTCCTAGACTTTTTTTAGACAGTAATAGATGGATGGGTAGATTGTAGTGTATATTTACATAGGTGCCCGGTAAATGTGCATAAGTAACCTTCAAGTACTTAAACGAGCTGCCTCTCTGATGTGTGTAGCTAACACATCTATCCTCGATTACGAATAAAAATCAGATGCGTTGTCACCCATGAGGACCAAGATGGAATGCCTCGTTTCCAGTAAAAAGGGTCGCCGGTTCTCTACACTCACCATACGAAACACGGCAGCATTAAGCTACTATTTTACGCTGGTATTCTGTGAGAGCGTGGTCCTTCCCCGGTTGAGCCGACCCATTCGTGCTACAACTATACTACTAATATAACTGCAGCATGGCTCTACCACGTATAGCCATTCTGCAGTTATATTAGTTCAGCCATTCCGAAGAATTAACCCGGACAAATACATAGACAGTTTTTTTAAATAGTTATTTATGCCTGTCTGTTATTTTAATATTATAGAATGTAGAATACTGGAGTATTGTTTATTTAATTTCTCATTTTTTTATCCTTTTTTTTGCGCCTGCCATTATATTACGTCACGCTGTGGTTGACTGGGAGAAAATGCCGAAAAGGCCCTTGTAACATTTTAATGATATTGGTAACATTAAAGAGTAAATAAATAAAAACTAATGTAAAATAGTACATGCGTATAAAATGTGTGCCAACCTATAAAAGAGAAAATATATGACAGTTCCCTATAAGTATCAAAGAATTTTGACTATAGTACGTGAGGGTAATATTGTTATCCTGTTAATTTGATCACTTTCTTATAACTCAAGAACTAAAGCCCTCTTTTCATTGACTTTGTGTTACAATAGCTTTTCATCAATTAATGAAATAATAAAACATCAAAGGGGCGCTGCTCTATCGACTCCATCTTGACATTTGACATATACCTAATAGTAAATATTTTATTCGATTTTAAGTTTGTAGTGTAATAGTTTTTTATATTGATTTTTCGAAGTCTTACTAATTATTGCCAAAGCTTGTGTGCTTTTTTTCTTAAGTTATTAGTTATAGTGTTATCATCATCATTACAGCCTTTCACAAGTCCACTGCTAAACATAGGCCGCCCCCAAGTAATGCCACAAAGCACGGTCCTGAGCCACCTGCATCCATCAACTTCATGTATGTCTTACCAGGTTGTCACTCCATCTAGTGGGGGGTCGCCCTACACTAAGCCTACCGGTACGAGGCTGCTACTCGAGAACCTTTTTTCCCCATCAGTTATCGGTTCATCGATCTATATGGCTGCCCATTACCACTTCGTCTTACTAATCTCTAAAGGCTATGTCGGTCACTCTGATTCTACTGCGGATATCCTCATTTCTAAGTTTATCACGCAGAGAAACCCCTAGCATAGCCCACTCCATAGCTCGCTGAGCGACCTTGAGCGTCCTTATATCATCAATATATATCATCAGTTATAGTATACGTCTTTGTAATAAGAAAATATAAGACGGCACAGCTTAAGGTGACCATATTAGTGCCCTCACGTACTTAGTGATTTTCATTTTGAAATTACATATTTGTAAAAACCATTGTCTTCCTTTATTGGTTTATCGAGATTGACCTTGTATTTGTGACACTGCAGTTAAATCACCCAACTCGACATTATCGCATTATATTTAATTTACGATTCGCACGAGTAAGTGAATTGCTGTTGGCGATTGCTGTTAGTGTTACCATTACTTACTATGTTATTACTCTTTAGTTTCCATTGAAGCCATCGTTAATAAATCATTGTTAGAAGGAGTATTTGCCGATGTTTGGAAGTGCTCATTGATCATACCTATACCTAAGAAACAGAAAATAGACAGGTTTGATGACCTCAGGCCAATAAGTATATTGCCTGCCTTGTCAAATATAGTTGAGAGGTGTGCACAGTCACAAATTACTAGCTATCTTAAAAATAATGCCATTCTTCCGGTCTTCCAATCGGGTTTTCGGCAAAAATTCAGCACAACTACAGCATTATTACATATTACGGACGATATTCTTACCGCCGCTGATAATGGACAAGGTACCATTCTAGTGCTACTTGATTTTTCTCGAGCTTTCGACTGCGTTAATATACCACTTTTACTGGCAAAATTAAAAATCTTTGGTTTTTCCGAAACGGCATGTTCATGGTTTCAATCATACTTCTACGGGCGGAGTCAAAAAGTAAAATGCACCAATACTTAAGGTAATATTGATATTTCGGAGCCCCTAATAATTTCTAAAGTCGTTATTCAAGGTTCCATTCTTGGCCCAACACTCTTCGCCTTATACACAACAGACATAAAAAATGTGGTTCAGCACTCCAAATATCACCTTTATGCCGATGACACTCAATTGTACGTCCATATGTCACCAAAAAACGACAGTATTACAATAGCGGTTACCAGCTTAAATAATGATCTAAAATTAATAGAACATTGGTCAAAGTCTCATGCCTTGCTTCTGAATCCTAAAAAAGTACATGTATAACAATGGTTACACGTCATCATCTAGGTTGCATCTATCAAAAAAATTGACCCTACTGTCATGATCAATGACACAACTATTCCTAGAAATAATTGCATTGGTAACTTGGGCCTTAATATGGATGAAGGTTTAACGTTTGTACAACATGTACAACAAAAAATAGGAAAATGTTTTGGGTCTTTAAAATCTCTTTACAAAATTCGTTCTTTTCTGAAACCTACATCCGGCTCCGTCTTTGTAATAGTCTTGTCTTGTCACATTTGCATAATTGCGACTTGGTATATGGTCCTTGCCTCTCACAGAAAACCATAGGAAGAATACAAAGGGTTCAAAATGCGTGTATGCGCTATTGTTTTGACATACCTAGGACTAACCACATAACTCCTTATCTCCTCAAAAATAATATTTTAAGTATGAGCTACACTAGAAAATTAAAATATGCTTGTTTCGACATCAATATCGCAATTCTCGTTATTTATATGAAAAATTATCTCCAAAATGTCGACTAACACGTTTGAGACGAAGGGGTAAACTATTATATATACTTCCATTTTATAAACGTGTTAAAGCAAAAGGATGTTCCTCCAAAATTCTCTCCAAAATTTGGAACAATATACCTCCTCTTTTGCAGGAGATCGTAAATACAAATTTATTTAGAAAGAAATGTATAGTATGGTTACTTGAACAACATAAGTTGGAGGCAGGTATGTAGTATTATATATAACTACAGACTTTCTACAGAAATTCTTACTAATAACATTGAGGGTCGTTGAAGTTTCTGGTAGGCCCAGAGGCGATTGTCTCCTTTACCTACTACTTACTAAATTTGCATAGCACATATGAATAAACATTTTAGTCTATTCTTTAGTTGTATTACGTCAATGCCAAAATTAGGTTAATATACTGTGTTTTTTAAAATAGTCGGCTGTGGCAGAATACCAGCGGTGACCTAAAATCACCACATAGCTGAGTCACAGGCCAGTTTGTCTCATTACTGTTATGTTATTTAAATATGTTTCTAAGTTAAGTTTGTGGTGATTTCTATTTGTAAATTTTTAATAACATATGTAAACTGAGACAAATAAAAAGCTTATTAAAAAAGCTTATTATCATTATTCTGTAATATATATTATGTGCGAGGGATTATGCTTCAGTGCCACAGACCACATACATACCTTGCAGCAGATTTTACAGTAGACCGAAGAGTACACTCTGCCACTTTTCCTAGCGTATGTGAACTATGAGAAAGCCTTTGATTCCGTCAAAATTTGGGCGGTGCAACAGTCCCTTCAGCGTTGCCAAGTTAGCTATCGGTATATCGTAGCCCTGAAGTGTTTGTACAGTAAGGCTACGATGGCTATCCGAGTACAGAACCAGAGTTCAAAAGCTATCCAATGGCAGAGAGGTGTAAGACAGAGTGGCGTCATATCCTCGAAACTCTTCACCGCTGCATTTTAAGACGTTTTCAAGCTACTAGACTGGAAAGAATACGATATACAATGGCGAATATATACAATGGCGAATACATCACTCACCTTCGAAATGCCGACGATATAGTCCTTATGGCAGAATCTCTGGAGTACCTAAGCACTATGCTCAATGACCTCAATAGTGTCTCCCAACGGATAGGGCTTAAGATGAACATGGACAAAACAAAGATCATATTAAATGTCCATGTCACACCTATGCCAACAGATGTTGGGAGCACTAACCTCGAAGTTCTTGACGATTACGATTACCTGGGACAAATAGTTCGACTAGGTAAGTCCAACTTAGACCGAGGTCAATCGACGGATTCAACTCGGCTTTTCTTCAGCTCCGAGGTTTCTCTGCGTGATAAACTTATAAATGAGGATATCCGCAGTAGAACCAAAATAACTGACATAGCCTAACGGATTAGGAAGCTGAAGTAGCAATGCGCTGACCATATAGCTCGAAGAACCAACAATCATTGGGGTAAAAAGGTTCTTGAGTGGCAGCCTCGTACCGGTAGGCGTAGTGTAGGGCGACCCCCGACTAGATGGAGTGATGACCTGGTAAGACAAGTAGGAAGTCGATGGATGCATGTGGCTCAGGCAAGGTGCCTTGGGCATTCCTTGGGTGAGGCCTATGCTCAACATTGGACTTGTGAAGGCCTGTAATGATGAATGATGAATACAAAACATGTTCCGTGCCACTCCGCCACGGAGCCGATAATTTCTTTTAATATTTCCGTATTGGAGAAAAGCAAAATACCACGCGGCCACGTGGGTTGGCAAACGCAGTCTTTTTTTATTATTTGAGTTGCTATGAGGAAGATGCTGCGGCCCATCTCTTGTCTCGATTTTGTGCCATCAGCACTTACGATACCCAAGGGATGACATAGGATAGACGATTTCCTTCTCAAATGCGTTAAATCAGTACTTAAAACTACAATGAACAATGTAGTGGATTGCGAACGATTATCAAGAACAACAAAGGAGATGTCCAAAAATTGTATGAACTTGTGTCACAGGCTGTACAGAGATGAAAACTATGTCATTTGAAAGTACAGATTTTCTTTATAAATAATTAGAAAAGTGAGTAGACGCAGTAGTGGACAAAAGTTATGAAGATTTAAAAAAGTTGATTTTGGCAGTCGGTTTTTATCATTATTACACAATGTAGATATTAATAAAGTTCCAATTTATGAGTGCTATCTAGGTTAATGTACATGCATGATGATTAGGATGTATCCTAACTGTTTTCGCTAAAAAAAAAACAAGGACAGCAGTTTTTTCAGTCTTTGAAATTATTATTTGTAACTATTTTTTGTAACATAATTATATTAATACTATTATCGATCGAAGTATATTAGACAGAAAATAATTAAACTTATGTATTACACCATTTATAATTAGTGGATCACTCGCTTGGGGCACTTATATAAAAGTAAAATAGGATAAAACACAAATACGAAGGAAAAGCGTACATACACTGAGAAACGACGAAGTCGGTAAACTCGTAGGCAGAGAAATTTCTTTTTTTACGCGTTTACCAACAAAAATAATCAAGTTTAAATACTTTTAAACTTGATTATTTTTCAACAGCTGCTATGAAATGTTAATAGTTATTCAAAATTCCTTTTTTACTTTATTTGTATTAATAGCAATAGTCTTATTTTTGTACAGCTTGGGGGTACATTTTGGCCATCTCATCTAACCATAATATTTAAAAGAAAATTGATAGACGACGGCTTACGTCTGAGTTATCACGGCTTATTAAAACTTTATGTCACCTATATTAATAGCTTTATAAAAAGAATAGAGTACAATCAAGCAGGTATATTTAAATAGAATGCCTGTTAAAAACACGCTCGCCCTAAATTGGTTCGTTTAAACGTAAGGGAGCGCAAAAATCTAATTTCCTGAGCTGAAGGAGGCGCAGACGAACTGATAACGCGAGCGCGCTTCACTTCGCCTCCATTTAACGCACGCGTGGTAACATATCTGTGTAACATCAAATAAGCGCAGTGTTACAGAACTGGTATTTAACATCAAAACATTAATTTATTCATTTATAACAGAATTAAAGTCCACTACTAAAGGCTTCACCATAGAATTTAATTTAATTACAACAATAATACAAAGATCATTTTAACAAATTAAGCACATTATAATTGTATTTCTTTTTATAGGTAATCACAATATACATTGATGGAATTACAGTGAATTACATCATTGGATAAATAAATTATTAAAAAAAATAGAATTCTTTAACAATATTATAGATAACTTCATTATCAATATTAAATTACAGTAATCACATTACAGAAAACAAAAACAATTCCAATATTATACCTATTAATTAATTAATTTATTATTTTCAAAGGAAATTATTAATATTGATTTGAAGGTAGATAAACTAATATACTATACATATATAACACATAAAATGTTTCTACCTATGTCCGTTATAGACTTTGAAACCATGCAACAGATTTTGATGAAATTTTTTGTGAGTTCGAATGGGTCCCTACATGGCTTATATTTACACTTGGATCCGGTAGATGGCGCTATTGTCAAGATCCAGAAAACACCTCTGCGAACCCGGGGCGGATCGCTAGTGCGATATGTTTGTCAATTCTCTACCGATTTCAAAGATTTTTATTAAATAGTTTACACTTCAAAGTTAGTCCCAAATAAATTTGGAAAAAAATCCACCTTTTTTTTAGTAGAAATACAATAATATTTTCTAATATTTTAAACAATAAAAGTTTTGAAAATTCGTTTGAGAAAGTCTCGGGATTTTCTAAAAGTTGAACGTATCAAATTGTACACAGTGCCAAGAATAGGGTAATAAATTAGAATTATTAGTGTCAGAGAGAGAGAGTAGATTTATTAATTTTAGTCACACAGTCAGATTGCCATGGTTCGGTCGGGGGTACAGGTCTACGCCTCACTCGCACTTGCGTCTGTTCTTATAGTACGCGGTCGG
The DNA here is from genome assembly GCA_907164705.1 of Parnassius apollo. Taxonomy (NCBI): domain Eukaryota; kingdom Metazoa; phylum Arthropoda; class Insecta; order Lepidoptera; family Papilionidae; genus Parnassius; species Parnassius apollo. Next base: position 6,284,232 of record CAJQZP010001558.1, on the reverse strand, counting down.
TAGTGGAGGTAGGTACCGTCCCTGAGTGTTGGTACTTATCGCTGGTAGCAGCCTAAATAGTCTGATCCATTAAGCGTGGGACGCCTGGTCAACCCTGGCAGCTTAGGGGTAAATAGGGGATGAATTATTACGATTAACAATTTGTAACTTATATTTTTAACCAATAATTAGGGCACGTTTTCGACTGTAGAGATAAAGGTGAGCGGTTGCTAGGGCGGGGATGTGAGCGGGATATGAACGAAGTACGATTGCTGACGTTTAACATTCCGATGAAGCGGTTGTGAAAGTGTAGTAATTGTACTTTTCAATCAAAATTGCATTATTTTAATGTCCTTGGAAGATATAATTTTTGCTACTATTGCAAAATCAGACACGTGGAAGAGCCACACTGCTCGCTGCGGCACAGGTCCCGCTCAATTGGAGAAGGACCACAGAAAACTAGTGTGAAATAGGAAAAGTATTGTTGTGTTTTGTGTGATGAATGACGGGAACCGAAAACACTTTTTACTGGTTACCCTTTTTTCTGGATTAAGGAGGTATTTTATTTTAGTTCTCAGGAATAACAACGCATCAGCACTCTAATTCTAAATTGAGGATAAATTAATTTGTCTATAGGCCCCAGTCAATTACTTTCTATCTGGTGGCCTTAATGCTTGTCACCTCTAATTAAACTTTATATATACTATTTTTACATACATACATAAACACTCATGCCTGTCACCCAGAGGGGTAGGTAGAGACTACAGACTTCCATTTGGCACGATCCTGACACACCTCTCTCGCCTCCTCCACATCCATATACCTATGCATACATGCTTGTCGGTTGATAATTAAGTTAGTTAATTTTTGTTACTTCTAATTAAAAAATCCTGCTGTACGTACGTTAAATTACAAGGCTGTACATTATCGTTTGTCTATAAGATGAACTGAAGATCATCGAAGTACCATAGAATACCGTATACTAGAAGACACACCGATTCCTGGTCGTATGCAACATGCGTTAGAGCCCACTGGCTCAAATTTACATTGTCTACCAAAGGTACTCCGTGCTTCAGACCACGTGCCTCGCACTGTCGTGCCGCATAGATTTTGTTCGCGGTGTCTGTTCTAGTACCTAGCACATATTACTTCAATGCTGAAAATAAAAATAGCAATCGAATACAATTGCATATTCAATTGGTGCCGATTGATTTATTCGTCGTCACTGAACAAAAATATAATACAAGGTAATATGCTCAATCATTTTACTATTTCGTGGCTCCGGAGGCCGTTGACAGTCAGGTACCATAATCGACTAACAGTCAAACAACACCGATTATAATTCGATGCGATGGCACGAACACAGCAATTTATGGATTTAGAAGAAACCACCTACTACCTGCCTGAATTTTACAAAGCAAAACGTTTTACGTGGTAGAGCCATGCTGCAGTTATATTAGTAGTATAGTTGTAGCACGAATGGGTCGGCTCGACCGGGGAAGGACCACGCTCTCACAGAATACCAGCGTAAAATGGTAGCTTGATGCTGCTGTGTTTCGTATGGTGAGTGTAGAGAACCGGAGACCCTTTTTACTGGAAATAAGGCATTCCATCTTGTCCTCACGGGTGACAACGCATCTGCATTTTGATTCGTAATCGAAGATAGATGTAGATGTCTATGGGCCACAGAAACCACTTACCATCAGGTGGACTTTATGCTCGTTTGTCACCCTATCCTATAATAAAAGAGGAAAATATATCATAAAAAATTTCTGAGACGTAAAACTTTGTCTACCATTATTTCCTTTGAATATCGTTAAGTAAAAATACGCTACAGAAAAATCTTGAAAGAGCCTCTGTAAAACGGAGGCTAACATCTTTCAGCCTGCCAGCCATTGCGTGCTTGACTCGTAAGCGAGACAAGTGCCCAGTAATGGATATCTATTAACCCCAGACGCACGGCTCATGATAGGGTTGCTCCAAATAAAGCCGACTGTAAATAAATCCACAAACTATAGCTATAGCAAATCTGTTTATTTATGTGTACTTATTAGCATATTATTATTATTATCTATTTCCTTATCTTTAAAAAAATCACTTCGCTTTTTATGTAAGTTGTAGTTACGTGTCAGAAGATGAACACGTAGCATAAATTCGCCGTGTTGTATTATATTTTGTTAGTATTGTGTATCATCTGTTGGTGATCCAAAGAAAGAGAAAAAAAATTACATCAAATCCTAAAATTCAAAATTGACGATTGTGAACTCTAATAAATAAACTAAGTAGCTATTAACTTAACTAATATTACCATTAATTAATATCTCGCTAATGACTTCGGTTAAATTTAAGTCGCTTGTGTTAGGTGTGGTAGCGACAACAATCGAATAGTGGATTCAAGTTCACGGCTATTAGTTTCACATTAGTACCCATAATCAGTAGTTACTTAATTATTTTATTCATATTATAACTTCATAATCATCATCATTACAGTATTTTCAAGTCCACTGCTGAACACAGGCCTTCTCAAGGAAGGCCACAAATCATAGCCCTGAGCCACCTGAATCCATCGACTTCCTGCATGCCTTACCAGGTCATCACTCCATCTTATATAACATAAAATCTATTAACTATAAAATTTATATAGGTCCTCTCTTCCTCTAATGTATATAGGTATGTTTCGAATAGCTACAGCTGCCATCTAAAAGAGGTACAGTTAACAGTTTAAAATGAACAGTTAAAAAAAACCGTGTAGTGGCTGTGTAAGAATACCCATATCATCCCGCCGGTGTAGTAAGAGGCGACAGAGGAGGGAAATTGAAACAGGTTAGTGGCAACAGCATCTTCCAGATAACAACAAAATAGTAAAAAAACTGCAGTTAACAACCCGCTCGCCAAGCGTGTCAACTGTAGCAAAATCCCCTCTAATTAATAAAGAGGAAATCTATGGGGGAGGCCTATGTTCAGCAGTGGTCTTTTATAGGCTGTGATGGTGATGATGATGAACAGTTTAAAAGACGATTTTACAGTACTAAAACTTTAGTGTTAAGCAAGGTTTAGACGAAGCCAGTAACGCTGGTGCCAGTCCACAAATAAGCCAGCGCTGGCCTGGCCCGTGTTGTTTATATGAGGCCAAATGGATTCATTTCATTCGTAGATCGTAAATCGTTGTATTAAATTAATGATGTTTTAAACTAACTGAAAAATAATGTTTACCTTACCTACATACATCAAATATAGGAATTTGTAGAATATTAATAGTTAAATGTTTATATTACAAATTATTTATTCTGCCGCGGGGGTAGCGGGGCACGCGGGCGGAGGTCACTGGCTTAAAAATAGACAGGCGCTCTATTCCCGCCAGTGCTGGCAGCCAGCGCTGGCTTGTATTGGAAAACTGTTTATACGAGCTAGCTCCCAGTGAAACTGGCATCCAGCACTGGCTTCGTATAAACCTTGCTTTATAAATAGATTGGGGGCTACTGGTACTGTTAAAGTTTAGGTAGAATAACAAGATACATACATACACACCTACACATACATTTTCTCTTTATGTTATTTAAAGTATTTTCTCCCTTGATTAAGGTTTTGTAGTAACTGCCATCCCTGACGCTGTATCACCCCATCCATTACGGTGATTTCCGACACGCGGCCTGACGCTGCGTTGCGACCACTCTCAGCCGGATCAAAGAATATATTTTATCCCACTCAGTTGCGCTTAAAAGCCAGGTAAATATTGTCACGATCCTCACGTTTCCCTGACAAAAACTTGTTAATAATTAATTTGCAAAACACTTAAAATAATTAATCTTTATGAAATATAAATACCGACCTCACAAAACTAAAAATATAAAAATTTTCACATAAGTTATAGGATCTGAAGTCGTGGCATTATTTCTTCGATACACGATATCTTAGCAGCGAGTTCAGAAGGTATTGAAATTTGGTAATTTTACTATTTTTAGATTTCAATTATTTTACCTTTGAGTAGATATCATAACCTGAAGGTTATTAGAACGTCATCTAAATCTAACTATATTTGACACTTTCTTTATGTAACTAACATATTTATATTATCTCGTTGGGGGGGTCTCTTCCATCTATCTGTCAGCTTTACTCTTTTGCCCTTTCGCCAATTTATATTATATTCTAATTTTTATCTTGAGGTTAAGATTTTTACCCCCTAATTTACTATTTTAAGAGGTGGATTTTTTCTTTTAATTTAAATACTCTTACTCTCGAAACACTGTTATGGATATTAAATTTAAAAAAAATAAGAAATATAACATTTGAAATAACCATTAAATTCACTTAATCGAAGATATCACGTAACATAAATACAAATAATACAGTTGAACCGAGAGCCTCCTCTTTTTTGAGGTCTACTAAAGGTAAATCCACACTTGTACACTTGTATCATCACACACATACTTTTTTATGTGGTAGAGCCACTCTGTAGCCATATTATGGTTGTATCGTGAATGGGTCGGCTCTACCGGTATAGGACCAGGCTCTCATAGAATACCAGCGTAAAATAGCAGCCTAATGCTACTGTGTTTCGTATGGTGAGTGTAGAGATCCGGAGACCAGTTTTACTGGAAACGAGGCGTTTCATCTCAGGCCTCAGGGGTGACAACGCATCTGCATTTTGATTCTTAATCGAGGATTAATATTGATGTCTATGAGCCACAGCATCCACTTACCATCAGGCGAACTGTGTGCTCAACCTTATTCTATAAAATAAATTGTCATTTTGTATTCGCTGTCATCACATGGCGCTTTTCCTGATTCATAACAGTCCTGGAATACCCAGCAGTTATGCTTGATTTAGTAGCCGAAATGTAGAAACCGAATTCTACAGACTAGTTATGGGGAGCAAGGCTCTGTTTCCGCGCTGTCGGCTTCGGTGGCGAGGTGACGAGTATGAACAAATCTAAGATATGCTGGCAGTTAGCTCATTCTTGTTAAGACTTATGTCTGGACTTCAATAGACTGAAGAGGATGATGACAAACCTTAGCTTTTTGAAGCTTAACATATATTAATTGGAGAATATCATGAAGCATTATTACTGTTTTAATTTCTTCACACGGGATGCCAAAAGCTTTGGGGTTTTATATTACTACTATTTTATAATTATTTAATATATGATTGTTAGTTTTTAGTTATAAATTATAATTAATAATTTTTGTTGTCATAAATGGATGCAATTTTTTAAATTTTATTGCATGTAAAATTTAACCTTGTCTGCTTATTGAATTTTCTGTAAGCCACAAGAGTTCGTGAATTAAATAAATAAAATTAATAAATAAATTTTCAGTAAAGTTTACATTAAATAAACATATTAAAATAATAAAACCAAACTTCAAAACATTAAAAAGAAAAAAATTATTTTCACATAATATGAAAGGTTCTGGAGTAGGTGATAAGACAAATTGTATTGAAGATTTGAAGTCCTCTTAATTATTATTATTAGTTTTTTGAAGACTATCTTTACTATTTATAAAATATTATTCAACTAGAAGTTACTGTAAAAATTTCATCAACTAGTTTTTCCATCCCTATTCATGAAATTTTTCCTTCAATTTGAAATATGATCTCCCTTGAGGTATATTTAATAAAAAAGAATGATCGAAATAGGTTTTCAATAAGTGAAAGCGTTACATACATTTATAATACACAGTCAAATTGAGGAACTCCTTTTTGAGACCGATTGAGCAGTTCCCGTTATAGCCTATTAAAGTCCATTGCTGAACATGGGCCTCCCCCATAGATTGCTTCATAGGAGGGATATTTGCCATAGTTATTGGGAAGACTCTGCAGCCATGATTTGTTTCCCTCTGTCGTCTCTAACAACACCCACGGGATGATATGGGATAGTGGATATAACTGGGATGTATTGGTACTTAGTGGATATATCTTATACCGCCACTACACGGTAACAAACTTTAGTTAGCAGCTAAATACCTATCCCTATTTTCAAAGATGTGCTAAAAACTTATTTCCAATGCCATTACCTTCTCTAATAACAATCGATCAGTATTAACGAAAAAAGAAGCAATAAAATCAAATCACCTAATTGAGACAACCGCAGATTTCTAGAACAATGGAAAGCTTTTAACGAATTAGACGGTTCGCTTTTTACAGTGACGGTATTCTCGTTGAGCCGATGGTATTTACTGTAATTACTTGTGACGTTAGTAATTATTGTGGTTTGGTGCAAGTGACAGGCGAGTGCCGTTTTAATAAATTATAAATTCGATTTAGCATTTTAAAATAGCAGAGTAGACCAACACTTCCTCATCATATTCCAAAGAATTTGAAACAATAACTAAGTATTAGGAAATACTAAGGCATCCACTAGGTTGTAAGACTGCGTATCTAACTTGGAAGTCATACAGATAACATGTAGAAATGACGTTTGCACTGTTGAAGCGTTAGAATCATGTTGATTATACTCGTCGTACTTATACTCTGTGTACGATGGTGAACTTTTCCCTCATACTATATTGTGATTCGTAAAGATAGGTTAGATGACGTTGGTTGGGAAGGAGTATTGTTGGTTGTGCGTGATAGCTACGACGTTCGGGTGATTTCGGATATTGACGGTATGGTACCTGATAAAGAGATCTGATATTCGCTAATGTGAGCTGTAAAAATGTAAAATTTTTATGTTGTGTGATGTATCCACCACGATCAGTATATTGATATTCTGACCTGTATAGAATCTGCTTTAAGTACTTGTTAAAATTTGAGCGTATTAGTATTAGGTGATTTTAATCTTAATTCTTGCAGCACTAATGTTAAAACTAAATTTAACATTTTTTGTGATTTCCATAAATAAATACTTGCGGTGGCTTGATAGATCGCGTGTTGAATGACTATGACCATAACAAACTGGAGGTGTTGCCTGGATTGGATCCACTCGTGCCAATAGATGAGTATTACCCTTCGTTAGACGTGAAAATCAACCTCTCATATGGGGAGTTCTTGCCTAGGCTGCGGTCTTCGCCAGTTGAGAGTTCGGATATGATCCCTGAGTGGAATTGACGCAAGGCTGACTTTCAATGTCTATAATTATGCTGCGTTCGCTGGATTAGATTCGTCCGATTTAATGACTTTTATAGATGTAAATTCGGCCGTAGATTTTTTACAATGATTTGAAAGAATTTATCAATATATATGTACCAAATAAAAAAGCTTTTCCAAATCATCGCCAATATATCTGTCCCAAATGTTTCACGCCTGAAATCATAGAAAATATTTAAAAAAATACTTTCATCTGAAGAGATTTAAGCAAGAAGGTAAATTATTTAATAAAGATCTGTTGATCTTTTATCGATGGAGGGTTAAACCTTAATTTGCAACGCATATAAGCAGCACCGTAAGTTGATACAGAAAAGTATAATTGACGATCCAGTATTTTTTTGGAAATATGTTAGTGATAAAAAGAAAGAAAGACGACATACTAACGTAACGTAACGTAAACGTATAGTTGTAAGGGTAAAGCGCACGTGGCTTTTATTGAAACGAACACATATTTTAATAAAATTAAAATTAATCATTTCAATGGTGCCGGAAGGGATTGCACCTCCTGGGTTGCAACACAACACCTGCAAGGGTTCGCTTGCGTACTGTGAAGTTTAAGAATAGCGTTTAGTCCCTGAGATGACAATCCACGTATCACAACAAGTCTATAAAATTCCTCTGTTGAGCACGACTCCCTTCGTTTGTACTGAGCATTACCTATAATTGCCAAACTTAGGAGGTGGATTGAAGATATCAGCAACAAACGCCTAGCACCTTTTACTGAAAAACCCAAATGGATATTTTACTTCTTTTGTAAACACATTATAAAGCCATCTAACAAAAACCAGTGTTTACTCGCTTTTACCATAGTTGCTTCTTACGCCGGAATGATGAGTTAGATTGATTCTGTTAAGCCACCACCATACGATATTAACCATAGAAGGATGACCAAAGATTTGATTAGTATAATTTCATTAATTTTATGCCTATTTTTCAATCCTCGCATAAATACATTTATAGGATACAACACATCGTAAACAAATTAAAAATTGCAGTTGCATTTATTTATTTATCTATTTATTTTATCTTCAAGGGAAACATACATAATTTTAGTCTATTACATAACACATATTAATCTTACATTTAACAATAAAGTTTCCACAATTATGTAACGCATCGACAACAAGCGAACATCATGACATAATTAGGTGTGCAAAAACTAAAGTGAAATTAACTCAAAGTACTGTATTATATAAAAGTGAAATGATAATTCAGCTATTCATTTAACTATTCTCCATTACAGCTTCAGTTTCCCTTTTAAACTGCCCATATGACAGAGAAAATATATCAACATGTGAAAAGTTGTTATAATAATTACATGCACGAGTTGTAAAATTGTTCTTGCCATATTTTGTGCGCATAGTAGAAGTACAAAATAAAGGTTTCTTTCTAACACTTATCCTTTGGCATCTGAAATTTATTTCACTTAGAAGTGGTATGGAGTCGACCCTCCATACCACTTCTAAGTGAAATAAATTTCTCAATTGTTTCAAATTTTTTTAATCAGTCTGGTTAAAATTTATTTTAAGTTACCATTATTTCCCTTTTTAACCAGTTTGGTTAAAATTTATTTAATGGATAAATTTTATCTGACTAATAATTAATCATCACTTAATCTTCTTCATTTACCAGCAAAAAGTCTAGTTGTGAAAAAAAACGTACTCTTATATTTGCATTATAACTTCTATATATAGTAGTATAATTGTAGCAGTGTGAAACAACACGCTCTCACAGAATACCAGCGTAAAATAGCAGCTTAACGCTACTATGTTTCGTACGAGGTCGGCACTGAAAATTTCGGGAATCAAGGAAGTGACACAACATTACTATTTAAAAATGTATTTATTGCTTTTTGAAGTATTCTCCGCGAAATTTGACACATTTTTCCATACGATAGAACCAATCATTGAAGCAACCATTCCATTCGGAAGTTGAGGTCTCCAAAATGGCCGTTTTGTAGGCGTCCACAGCTTCTTCAGACAGATCAGCTGGACTTGTGATGAAAATCTCTGTCCACGCAATTTATTCTTTATTTTAGGAAAAGTATAGAAATCATTAGGGCTTAGGTCGGGGCTGTACGGCGGATGGTCTAATAATTCTATGTTTTCTTGCTCTAAAAACTCTTTTGTTCTGTGTGCGGTGTGAGAACTCGCATTGTCGTGATGGAGGATGATGCGGCGGTTGCAGTTCTCTTTACGGAGTTCAGAAACGACCTGTGGCAAACAAATGCTAGCATACCATTCTGCATTAACCGTTCTTTGTCCCTCAAGAGGAATAGTCGTAACATGGCCGGTTTTGGAGACAAACGTGGCCACCATTTTTTTTGCAACACTCCGTGAACGAACAATTTTTATTGGCTTTAACTCATTTTCGAAGACCCAAACTCGTGACTAGTTTTTTTGTTTCGGGTTCGTACGCATATATCCAGGATTCGGCACCTGATACGATGTTGTATACAGCATTTGAGCATCCTGCGTGGAATACTTCGAGAGTTCTGACGCACCAAGTAACGCGAGCCGCTTTTTTGCTCTTCACAGAGCGAATGCGGTATCCATCGGGAAAACAACTTTTTTACACCTAATTGTTCATGCAAGATTATTTGTATTTGACTCATGCCAATGTCTAAAGTTGCCTGAATTTCGCGGTATTCGTCACATGTCGATCTTCCTTAATCAGCTTACGCACAGCATCAACGTTTTCTTGGGTGACTGCAGTTTTTGGACGACCTTGACTGGGATCATCACTGAGCTTGACACATCCAGTTGAAATTCAGCAAACCAGCGATAAATTGTGGTTTTAGATGGGGCTTCATCACCAAATGCAGAAATCATCCGGTCAACACACTGTTTTTGTATTAAACCACTTCGAAGGTCATAATAAATCATCGCTCTTGAATTTTCTCGAGTCAATTTCTTGTGACATGACCGAGAATCTTTTTTTAAATAAATAAACGGTATTCGATTTTTAAAACCAAGGAGTTTTCAATTAAAAATATTTTAATATGACAGGAACAGTGGAAATATTCCATTCCCGATACTTTTAGTGCAGCCTAGTATGGTCAGTGTAGAGAACCGGAGAAAGAAAGAAAAGAAAGAACCATTTATTTGATAATCACACTTTACACACAATTTAAGAAATTTTATTATAAATTACAATGGGCAAACAATATGCATGCGCAGGTGTAAGACTGCTTACGCATTAAAAATTATTTAATAAGCAGAACATGTATAATTCTAATAAATAATGAAAAAAAAATTAAAAAGGGTTTAAAGATAAAATGTGACATCAAATAGGTCTCCAACTCAGCATAATGCTGCAGAGGCAGCGCTGGTTTTCAGTTGGAACCTTGTGACTTCACTGACGAGTCGGTGTGTGAACCTCGAATTACGCGTAACTACAACTTATAGGCAATGGTTTAAAGAGTAGTGCTAACGTACACAGTTAACACAGACATACTGTATTAATATCAATATAAATGGTGTATAGTACATACACTATACCTATACTTACACATAACATATTTGGTTCTGTGGGGAAGACAAAGCAAAGTAGCAATAAAATATATGATTTTAGCACTTACATAATTTATATTCTGTACTCAAAGGGACACGCCATGTTACGAGAGCTCTAGATTTTTTATTAGAAAAAGTAAGATTTAAAATAAATAAATAATAAATGATCATTCATCACATTGTAACAGAAATAAACAATAAGCAATAATATTTGAATATGGTGTAAAATAGTATATAGTTATTACTATTTTGCGTTCTAAACATAATTGTATTACGCATTTGGAACTTGTTGTGCTAAGTAATAGAACTTTAGTTTGTTTTTAAAACTATTCAGTGATTTTAGGGAACGAATAGGTGGTGGTAGATCATTCCAACAGTGGGTTGTAGTGTTATGCTACTTACATATCATTTTACACTATTTTAAATTTATTTTTCCATTCTGTTTTTCATTTTCTGCATTCACCTCAAAACTGGATATTTTGCATCACCTTTATTTCCATAGGATCCTGTAACGTTTTTAAACCATAAGAACACAATAACAAATATTTTTCACTTCGTATTTTCACGCTATCAGCACTTTTTAAATCGGTGTCAATGGAGTCTACCTTTTTCGATCTTTTATTTAGTTCTCCGTAACTCTGCAATTTCGGGCTTCGTGCGCGCTGTTGCGCTACCTTTTTTCCTATATCAATAATATCTCATTTTTCACTTAAATCTTGCCGTGTCTCCATTACGAGCCTGAAACCAAAATTTGACATGTTTTGACATCGTTGTTTATCTGGTTGTCATGGCAATTTTTATTCAAATTTGTTACCGGTCTGGTCGTTGTTTTTACTTCAATACTTCCACAAAAATACTCTTTTCTTCTTGGCCATTTACAAAAATTTGTTTTTAATTTAAATAATTTCCCGTTCTTATCTCAGATCCGTCGTCGAAGCGGACTTCTAAAAGTTAGCCGAACAATCGGCCAATAAAGAGAGTCTCGCTTCAGCTTTCAACCTAGAAGCATCTCCTAAAGCTTATCCCGCCCCGGGATCCTGCAAGCCTCTGCCTTCACCTGAAGTCGTCGCTTAGCCACGCCTACGCCTCCACCTACTAGTGCCCGCGCTATCTTTAGCCGCTGTACGTGCTTGCTTCAAGCGCTGCGTGTGCCTACTCCGGGCGCTGTGTGTGCCTACTCCGGGCGCTGTGTGGCGTGGTGCCTACTTCAAGCGCTGCGTGTACCTACTCCAGACGCTGCGTGTGCCTACTCCGGGCGCTGTGTGTGCCTAGTTCAAGCGCTGTGTGTGCCTACTCCAGACGCTGATGCCTAGATCAGGCGCTGCGCACCTACCACAGGCATAGCCTGCGCTTACTCCGTGAGCGGTGAGCACCAATGCCAAGCGCGGTGTGCCACCTTGATCTTCGGGCTCCGTTTCGGTACTCATTTATCTTTGTTATTTTTTAAAAAATAAATAATAAATGTAATTCACGTCACCCATCATCATCATCATATTTTTATTGTTATAAAACTGTATAATATCTTTTAAAATTTTCAAATAAATTACTCGTTTTTGTTCTATTTTTGTTGTTTCGTTGTTGTAAGGTTAGGTTCTTTAGTTTTTTAATTGTCGATCATTCACGACAGTGGGTTGCTGCAAATTTGAATCTACCTCGAAACGCAGCTGTGCGGTATCGAGTTGTTACAAGATAATGAACAGAAGCTCTTGTATTATATTTATTTTGATCTCGGGCCCACTTCAGCTTTTGAAAAAGATATACCCCTTTTCACTGGAACGGAGGCATTCCATCTTAGTCCTCACGGGTCAACGCATTTGCATTTTGATTCGTAATCGAGGATAGATGTAGATGTCTATAGCCCACAGCAACTACTTACCATCAGGTGGACTGTGTGCTCGTTCTTCACCCTTCTTCTATAAAAAAGACAGAAAGCAAATATGAGAGTACTTATTTTTCTTAATATCAAAGTCACATTGAAGTATGAGTATCGTAAAATAGCTCTTTGCTGTGTGAATAGGCCTAACGGACTCCAATACCCTTCATCATCTTGTGAAATTATAGCCTGTTATGGCAAGCAAATCTTCCTGATAACAATGCAATAATTATAATAACCTTCTTGCCAACAAACAACCCCATTAGGTAATGTATGAGGGAAACCCATGTTCAACAGCGGAATTTCGATGGTGACAAATGAACATAAAATGCGACCACAAATATCCGGATTTTCGCGAACACAACAGCACAACCATCCATCTCTCCATTTCCTCCAAAAAGGTTAGAGCGATGCGTGTCGATTGACCGGAAATAGTAGCGGCATGTATTTACAACTTCCGCTCGGGGCTGGCGGGAAACCAATTAATAACTTTTATGGCTTCCGGTGTTGGCGTCTCGCTCAATTAGTACGGCCGTAAAAATCTTCACGGCTGATTGGAATCGACGATGGGTAGAGCCCAAATACTACAATATACGACCATTGGAAAATAATTTACTTTTTCATTTACAGGTTCTTCTTAATGCAGGTTATTTTAAAATATTTACTTTCACAGAAGTAGTGAGTGTTACCAGTGAGATTAGAGACATCAAACCCTTGACATCAGAAGTTAATAATGTGATAATTATGTTTTGTTTTCAACTTGTAAAGTCAGTTTCAACATTTTTTTAACGTTTAATTTACTAACTTAAAAAAGGGTAAGGAATGTCACAGCTTAAAGGTAGCAACTAATAAGTCATCTAATTAGTCTCAAGGTAGCTTTCAAGCTACTAGACTGGGAAGGATACGGTATCAACATCAATTGTATGTCACCTTCGATTTACCGACTATATGGTAAAGTCCCTTACCTACCCTCAGCATTATGCCATGTTTAATGACCTCAATAGTATTTTCCATCAGATAGATCTTAAAATAATCGTGGAGAAGACGATGTAGTCATGTGTAACGTTCATATAGAAGAGGCTAGTGTCTAAGATAAGCAGCAAACATAGAGTCTAAACAGGCTCCGACCTAGTTTACGCTCTAGTGCATAAAATTGTGTAAGTTGTAAGTTATAACTCATAATACTTGCACAAATGTCTCAAAAATAAATAATGTAAACCTTACTGTGTCAATAAAAACATATTATTATTGTTTTGGGGTATTTATATAATACTGTCATCTATATGTATACTATCATAAATATTCATGAATGCCCAGATGGAAGCCCTCGGCAGGGGAGACCAAATGGCCGAGGGTTAGGGAGAAAAAAATCTGTGTCCAATGCGGGCAGTATTGACGAGCACCGCTTACTGCGTTTGAGCTTGGAGCCCTCCGTCACGAAGTCCCAGTCGCCTCAAATGACCCGAGATGCTAACCAGGATAAGCCCATTCCCAAAGACGACTACGGGAATAATTTCGTTCGGCAGACCACCCCACGTGTCGGTCATCTCGTGAGCCGGATCCTGATATTTTGTTCACTTATCTGTTTCGGTTTTCAAGAGGTGTTTGACATACAGAATAGTAACATCGACACAAAAATATCCTTGACTGTGCCTAGTCCATCAGCACAATATGAGGCTTATTCGCAAGAATAGTCCTATCTGTTATGATTGCCCGGTCCCAGTAGAGCCTAGCGCTGTCAGTTTTGAGCACGGTTTCCGGCACTTACTTACATATTATAACTCTCTTGTGGATCGGGTAGTTTCCGATATTATTATCGCTATTTCAGAGCGAGCTCCTGGTGTAGAATACTGACTCAAGCTCAACATAGTTGTTGGTCTTAATAACCTAATCCTGTATCGCACAGAAAAAACCCTCGGTTTCCCCAAAGAGGTCACCAAAGCATAGTCAGTGATGGAAGGCGACCGTATCTACGAAAGGCTCATGTAGAGCCTTGTAGAAGCTCCTCTAAAGCTCCTTCTTCTTCCATACAGTCTCATGGTTGAAAATGCTTTGTACTGCCAGATCTTGCAATTTCTTGTTGGCTAAGGATAGAGGGGTAAGCCCTTAATCACAAGAAATGACGTCCTTACAGAATGTATCATCTGTTCTCGTCAGTAAGTAATTACGAAGGCTGCACACTTCCCGATTATGCGTGGAGAGCGCGCTTAAAAAGCTACTTAAACCGTTCTTCCGCAGCACGTACAGCCTCATTACTGACGTACTCAGATGGTGCATCCTATGGGTCGTTATAACAATGCGGACTTCTATCCAGAGCGTTCAGTTCGTCTGAGGCCACCTGAGTATTCCAGAGGTGTGCATGGGGACAGGTATGACTCAACCGCTATATGCGTGTGTATTATTCACTCGCGACAAAAGGCTGTAAACCTCTCAACAACCTAGCGGTCTCATGAGACCGCAGCCATATTCCATCAAATCCCTAGCGGTCTCATGAGGTCGCACCCAACCACAGCACTTCAACGCATAAAAACTTATATATAGAGACATTTTTTCTATGAAGAAGTTTAGAATTATATAATCAATATGAAATATTCTACCCTCTAGTGCAATAGAGAACTGTTATAATATTTATTTATAATCTACGTTCATTTCATACGCCATTTTCGCGTGAATGTTATTGTGTTGATTTTTGGATTTTTCTAGTGTTTTAGTATAGTGTTTAGTTATAAAATTTTAATGAAAGTTTTTGTGTAAATATAACTTATCTTTTTACGTAAAAAATTTCGAGTGATATATATTGAAATAATTGTGTTTTTCACGCTGCCGACATTCGTTTTTATCAAAATACAATAAAAAAAATTGTAATGAAGTAAAACCTGATTTTTGTTTAGACCATAGGATAGTGAATTTTGTAAAGATTTTATAATGCAAAAACTTCTTCATAGAAAAGTAGTCTCTAAATATAAGTTTTAATGGTTTTAAGTGCTGTGGGTATTTGCAGTCGCATGCGACCGCCCGGGATTTGCCAGGCGCATGCAACTGCATGGGATTTTTATGGCGCTTGAAGGGTTAAACACTTGAACATATACAACTTATTGGTTCTATGTCCGCAAATCAAGAGTTTACTTATTATTATTGTGACATACCCAGGTATTGGTATGTTTCAGCCTACGAAAAGGTCCTTATGTTGATTGGCATAGATATTAAGTCTATGCCCTCAGCTACCCTACCCCTCTCAATATGGAGGGCTTTATAAATCATCCATATAGAATAGGTGGGTTACTTTTATACCTCCTTTCCGAAGCTGAAATTTCCTCCCAGAGCCCTCTAGTAAGGTACTGAGAGGGTTCAGAGGGAGGCAAAACTTAACTGGACACAAACAATTGCCCTAGAAGATACCCCTTCTTATTCTTATGTGGTCCTACGCAGCCTTCATCCGTTCGCCTAGATAAAAATAATCGTATTTTATTGCCCGAGGAAGTCTCTAACTGTACTGTAATGACTACAACTCAGCAAAATCGCAATGCATCACAGCCCGGTACGCAAAACCTCCAACTTCTCCTCGCCCCCTTTCGCCCCAAAATACGGCCGCAACGCGTTTGAATTCATTTCCTTCATCCAAGGCATGCAACGTACTCCATCAGCGGCGGGTGCCGTTTTCTGAGTTCGGGAGGACCCTGACGACACCAAGCCATCTGGCGGGGATGATGGATGCGAGAGGCTACAAGGACAATCGAAATATGAGGGTGAGGTAATAGAGAGTGTACTTGTGCATGCATGTTACACCGACTATGTACGTGGTATTTACAAGACCCAAAACAATAGGATTTAGCATTAAAATCACATTTATCATGGACGCAAACTCAAGCAGTCGGATTCGCTTTGTTCATCAATTTCATTAAAATATATAACTTTTAAGAATTTGTAAAATTGTACTTGTAGAGATAAAAGTGAAAATTAAGTTGACGATAGAACAGTTTAAAAAATATGAGCTTAAAAAGGAAAGATAACATGGCTGCCTAACTCGTCAATCCTCCAGAAAATATAAATATATAGTACCTAAAATTGATAACGAGCTGCCTCCCCACTTGCTTAATAATATAATAATAATAATCGACATTACCATTCCGTATGACGAGAACCTCGTGAAAGCCGAAACAGATAAGCGAACAAAATATCTGGACCTGGCTCACGAGGTGACCGACATGTGGGGTGGTCTGCCGACTGAAATTATTCCTGTAGTCGTTTCTGCAAACGGACTAATCCCAGTCATCCTCTCTGGTCATCTGAGGCGGCTGGGACTCCGTGACGGACCGCTCCAGGCTCAAATGCAGAAGGCGGCGCTCCTCGATACCGCCCGCATCGTCCGCCGGTTTCTTTCCCTTTCCCCCTAACCCTTGGCCGTTTGATCTCCCCTATCGAGGGCTTCCATTTGGTTGGGCTTTTATTTATTTATGTATTATTTATTTATTTATGCTAGACTATGAAATATATGTTTATGTGTATTTATCATTTTTTTATATATTTATTTAGCCCAACCAGATGAGAATACACTACTAATAAGTTTATTCTTTCCTCTCACAAATTTATTAATAAATATAAAAATACAACTTAATATTAATATGCTACGATTAATTTGTGAGAGACCGGTGTCCGTAATAATATTTCCTGTATGACGGATCACCAGCCCCCACCTTCAGACCAACTTATAATCTAGGTAATATTAGGTGCATAATAAACAAAAGAAGAAAAACAAATACGAAAAACGTCTTGTGTGCGCGCGCGTGCTTGTGTGTGTGTGTGTGTGTGTGTGTGTGTGTGTGTGTGTGTGTGTGTGTGTGTGTGTGTGTGTGTGTGTGTGTGCTTGTGTTTATAGCGTTAGGTTTTATTTCATGATTTAAGTAGTTCCTCGTTCGTTTCATAATCTTGACTTAGTAACCATAGGGTTACCATCTTTTTTGCATTTAAATTTGGGAAATTTGTATATAGATAGAATGGAATTAATTTTATTATATAGATGAGAACCCAAGAAGCAGGAGAAATTATATGTAAAGCTTCTTTTTGTATGGTAAAATGGGACAAATTTTACTTTTATTTCTTTTATTTGTAAGAAGAGAAGGATGGTAATATAACAGAGAAAGTTGTTTTAAAATAGTGTGGAGAATAAATAATTGGCGGACTGTGAGAACTTTACAGCTTTGGTATATTATATAGGTCTTTAGTGGGATAGAGAAATGGATGAATGGCTTAGTTAGTAGTTATTACAAAAAAATCATTTAAAATTCTTTAAAAAAAACATCTCCTATCACTGTATCCAAACATTTAACTGTGGAAATTAGCAACCATGTGCGATGTGTGCTGTTTGAGTGTGTGTATAAAAAAACAATTCAAAAAGTAATGAACCAATTTTAATATTTGGCTGATGTAATATTTCATAACAAACATTGAACTAAATATGTATAAATAGAATAATAAAATAGATGTAAGAATATTGTTGCGCGCCATAATTAATGCCTGGTAGATTGCGAGTAGCCACTAGCGTGATCTAGTATCGAGTAGCAGAACTAGCAGAGCTTTCTAAAAAAATCCATACTAGACTTTTTACATCTAGTGAGACAAGACCGGTATGTAATCGAACATTCTAGATGTTTCAGTAGAAGAAGCCCTATATAAGGCCGGTCAGGACTGCGACCGAGTCGGTATTGAATTAGCGATACAAACGAATACCTTAGAAGCAATACAACTGCGAATTATGTTTTATTATTAGTTTGTTTTAAGTTGTAATTGGTGTTCGGTAATTAAAGTGTCAATTTTGGCAATTCAATCAGTAGTTTTAATGTCACGAACCCCAATCTCGTAACAATATGAATAAGAAATTATACTTTAGATTAAACGTAAGCATGTAAGAAGAGAACTACTGCCGACAAGCTTTATGGCAGCTTAGCAGAAGCAAATCTAAAAAATGTTTATGGTATAATTAGAAGGAAAAAATAACAAAAATAAACCCCCTTATTTGCCATCCTTAGGGGTGAAAATTTTTCCCCAAATGATGATCTAAAATATAACCTCCTTAAAGAAAAATTAAAAAAAAGAATTATTAAAATCGCCTAGCAATTATAGAAGATATGGCGTAACATACTACGCTAAACGCATACAATCTAATTGTAAACCTCATCCATTTTTGAAGTCGGCTCAAACAATACATTTACTAATTAATTACTTATTTAAAAATTAACTGATTTTTAAAGTAGATATTCACATTTAAATTGAATCTATCATCGTCAAATAGCGTTTACTGTCATCACTAAGTGCTCCACACATTATCGGAAACGTATCTTGCGTTTGATAAGCAAAGGACCCTAATAAAACGGAATGTTGCAATTCAAAGCGACCACAGAGATATCTTCTTGAATAACATACGTATTGTTATGTTGTATATAGTAAGTAGATGTTACCGTGTATTGGTAGTGTAAGGATCATCACTATCCCATATCATCTCGTGGGAGTCGTAAGAGGGGAGAGAGGGAAATAGAAACAGAAGATGGGCGGCAGCGTCTTCCTCATAACCACTGAAAATAAAAAAATTAAATAAAGAAACTGCGTTTGCCAAACCGCCTGCAATAATCTCTATTGAATTTAGGATGTTTTTTGATTTCAATAATGGCTGGGTCCTTCTTTAGCGAGTAGTTGCGAGAGTTTAGCGATCCTGTACGTGTTCATAGACTGCAGACTTTCCGGAGTATCGATTCTTCACATTAACTATGTGTTCCTTAACGAGGGTTTTTATTGATCTTTTAGTTTTTCCTATGTAAGGGAGACGCTCATACAGAATACCAACAACCAGTAAATTAGCACCAAAACGCTGTTGGGTTTCATAAGATAAGTGATGAGAACTGTAACAGAATTCCATCTTAGTTCTCAAAGTTGACAACGCATCTGAACTTTTACTCTCTATGTGCCACAGTAGTCACTTACCATCACGTGAACTATGTACTTGTTCATCATTATTAAAAAATATCAAATGTTTGTAATTCATTACGGGATATATCGTGAAGTTACCATGTAGTGGCAATGTAAGAGTAATCATCATCCCAAGGGTAGAGGGGAGGCAGAAAGGAGGGCAGCAGCACCTATAGTATATGGTTTGAGCCTGCCAAACTTGGTAACTGAGGAAAATTCCTTCCTATGAAGCAATCTCTGGGAAAAGTCTATGGTCAGAGTGGACTTTTATAGGCTGTCACATATCATTAATTATATAATGATTCTCATTAGACTTAATTAATCCAGCTGAACATGTGCCTCCCCTGATAAAAGGTTACGTTATTCTTTACATGTAGGTTGCGTCACGAATGGGCTCACTCGATTGGGGAGGGATCACGCTCGTACAGAATAGTAGTACACAGTATAATAGCAGTATACTCCTGGGCTACGTAAGGTGACGGACGAGAACCGGAATGGCATTCCATCTAAGTTCTCAAAGGTGAAAACGCATCCTAATTTAAGCCTTCCGTGTGCCTCACAGTATTCACTTACCATGAGGTGAACTGTGTGCTCGTTTACCATTACTGGTATATGTAGTTGTGGCCGTGAAAGGAAAAGGGGAGATCTCCCGCCGGGCAAGGTATTCTGCCCGGGAAGCGGCCAACGCTCCGTGTGATAGTTCGGAGCTGTTCTATATATACTGTTTATTATTCGGAATATTGATAGCGTGATTTAGGCTTCGGTGTGTTTCGCTTACGGCGCGACGACAGCGCCGCCACAAAGTAAATAAACTATTGTTTTAATTTAAGTAAAAAAGCATTACGCTATTTAAGTAAATAATGAAGGTAGTAGGTGGTAGGACTTCTCATCTGCTAATCCGTCTGGTTAGCTACCATCCTCTTATCTGTTTCTAACTTTAAATAGTTGTGCTCACACTACTTTGTTCCAGTCCAGTCCAGCAGGTCACCCTCAAAGATTGCATATTAAGAAAGAAAACTGCCATAGTTGCCACGTTCGGAAGGTATTGCCAACAACCAAATGCAACTGAAACTAAATATGTTTTTTTTTTATTAAGTTTCTGATACATAACAGGGAAATTTTGCCGCCCATGTCATGTTTAATTTTTCTTCTATCGTCACTTGCGATACCCCGAGACGATGTGGACCAGTGGATTACGCTACGACTGAACGGCAAAACTAAATTTATTTAAATATTAAATAGTATTAAGACTTCTAAAAATTGAGTGTAAAATTTATCTTGCAACTTTACCCCACTCGTTTATATACATACACTAACGTTACAAAACTATATAAGAACTACCGTAAAAAATTCAAAATGAGATATTGCAGAGTCTGCCGACTAAGTGACCGACATTTATCTCGCACGACATGAGAATTTGCAAAAGATTTTCATATAAAGTCATTGCACTGAGTTTTAGGCAATGCTTCATTAATATTTATGTGTCAAAATCATCACCGCTTTTTTAAATCCCATTGCCGGGCAAATGTTGTGCATATAGATTGGTGGGTGGTGGGTGGTCGATAGCATTGTTAATGTGATATTTAAAGAAAATCGTAACATTTAGGGAAAATATGCGACTCTATCTAGTTTGCTTTTTTAAGTCAAAATAAGCAGAACATGATACTTTTAAACTAACTTTAACTTTCCCCTTGTTCTAAAGAACGCTTATTTAAGCGAGAAGGAGAAAAATATTTTATCCATATGCAGCAACAATCTTGCAAGATGGTTTCTAAAATGAGGCCTTGCTAATATAATCGTGATAACTATTATAAGCTGTATTCTGAAAGGGCGTTATCCTTCCCCGGTTGATTCAGCATATTAATATAGCTACAGCGTGGGTCTGTCACATAAAGCATCTTATGTCACGTTGTTTGTCCGCGATGGACTCCTAAACTACTTAACCGATTTTAGCCAAATTGCCAGTGTGTAGTTTGGTCGAACTTGAGAGATAGGATAGTTTTTTTGCCCATGAGTGTCCCACATTTTTTTTGCGAATTTAAAGATTTTTAATAAGACATGACAAAGGGTCGTCGAAAAGGGCAGAACAACGTCTGCCTGGCAAGCTAGTGTAAATATATACAGAAACATAACTTTTTTATTATTTATGGACAAACATCCAGACTCGGAACAGTTAGTTTTTATTATATTTTACTGTTACTAACGTGTCGAGTCATTAATTTGCCTCGCAAGTAAATCCTTCCTTCTAGATCTATAGGATGGTACCAGCTTAAAAGGAAGAGCTGTGAGAACTTTTTTCGGTCTACAGTACGATCAAATTAACATTGTTAACGACCCGGCACTTTGCTGCCATATAAGAGAAAACTATGAGAATATCATTAGAATTAGGAGTTATATTTTTATTAATAATGATAATACATTAATTGAAGTTGAATGATATAAGTTTCAAATAAATTTTTCGGTACGATTCGCGCGCCACCACTATAAGTCAATTGTACCATGCCTACAAACAATAAGTTGACAATGTTCGCGCACAAATATTTTTTTTAAAGAAGAGGTGGCAAACGAGCATGCGGCTCACTGATGGTAATTAACTACCGCCGCCCATGCCGCAACACCAGGGGAATTGCAGGTGTGTTGCATTTTAAAAAGGAGTAATCTCTTTTCTTTAAGGTCCCTAAGTCGTATCGGTCCGGAAAAATCCCGGCAGATGGTAAATAATTCCACAGAAAAGTTGTACGAGGAAGAAAACACCTACTAAAACGCATTGTGGTGGACCGCCAAGCATCGAGATTGTAAGGATGGTATCATGAATTTTGACGCGATGTGCGTTCATGAAATTTAGCGGCTGAGAATAATCCGAACAATTATATTATTATTTATATTACTAAACTCAATTGGATTGTGCATTACGTACTTGAATTAATGCAATTTCGTTCTTACGATTTCGCAACTGCGCAACTAGTGACCATTTGCATATTACCGGCATGTTGAAACTAACGTGCAAGGTGCGAAACGATAATTTCACTTGAGCATAGCGTGCTCTCTAAATTAAGAATGTCATTATTCAGGAGCGCGTCGTGTTCTTATAAATAGAATTTCAAATATGATTTTATTTAAAAATTAAAACGGTATATTTAAAGTATTGCTATTAAAATATATAATTGATTAATCAATGTTATTTCATTTGTACTTTTTTTTTTTTAAAAAATTTAAATTTTTTTTTTTTTCATTTTTTTTTTTTTTTTCATTTTTTTTTTTTTTTTTAAAACCCTTTTTTTTTTCGGCTCATACCGGCGCAATTTTCAGTGTTTTTACGACAACAAACATAAGACAGGATAATAAACCGATAAATAGCTCGGACTGAAAGCACATGTAACAAACATGAAGTGAAAGTGCTAAATTGAAAATTTTAAAATATCCAACTATAAATTGGTGTATATTATGTCAATAAATCCTTCAGTAAAAAATTCATGTAAGAGACTCTCCTGAGATATTTTTGCTAAATGGCGTTAGTTAGTTACAGTTAATACTAAAATGGATCATATTGAAGCAAGTACTTCTATTTTGCGGGAGAATCAGTAATTATAATCATTTTCCAGGATCTTTTCTTGAATTTCGAGGCTACTCGTTAGTACTATACTATACAAGAGTGGAATTTATGTTCAAGATAATATACAACACAACTCCCTAATTTAAAATGATCTTCTCGGAGTCTAAACTGGAATTTGTTTATATGGATCAAAAGGTAACGAGTAACGCGAATTGTAGGTCTTGTTAAAATGGGAACATTATAAATAACGACGTCAGTGCAAAGCTTGGGTATTAATAATGCACTATAAATGTTTTGGTCATTTAGCGTGCATTATAGTCGAAACATATAATGTAATATTTTCTTTAAAAACTTAGTTACTAAGAATCCAAATACATATGCGTTTTCGGTCCTGAGGACTATGAGATGGAATACCTGCGTCATAAACAGTTAATACGGTGATCGGTTGTCGTCATTCACCATACGTGCGATGCCTGTAGTCACACATGGGAAAAGTGGACACTAATACGGTGGGTACGACTGGAGGGGAGGAGCCTTTAGTTTGAGGCAATTGGGAAATACAGAACGTATTAGAGTAATGTGTGTCCTAGAGTGAAGACCATATTTAGGTGAACTTAGTGCGGGACGCCCCCTGGCTAGATGGAGCAACGATAGTGAACGATATATAAAATAGAATAGAATAGAATAAGCAGGTGGCTCAGGAGCTCGTTTTTTGGCTATTCTTAAGTGAGACCTATGTTTAGAAATGGACATATGATAGGCTGTAAAGCTTAATGTAATGAATAAAAAAAGACACCAATATAACGTTTTAAACGTTCTGTATACTCACCATACAGACACAGCAGCATTAAGCTGCTATTTTACAATCGTATTGTGTGAGAGCGTGGCCCTTCCCTGGTCGAGCCGACCCATTTGTGCTACAACCGTAATATAGCTGCAGAATGGTTGTATCTCTCCTCTTTATTAATAACATTTACATTAGATCTGAATTTACATATTGAATCGTAGCTCTAACATGTTAAATTTAAAGACTTCTCGCACCTTTCACGCTGATGACCGTCGCAGGTCTGGTTATTTTACGTCTGGCTTAAACGAGATGGTTATACCGCCATCTGTCGGAGGCCATAAAAATTGCATTTACCGTACTCTCGGGTCGAAATGAAGTACATTAAATTATTTTATTTATTTATTTTTTTTATTTATTATTGCCCTTCAAAAGTACACATTTGAACTATTTGGGACCTACATGCCGAGAGGTTTGGCAGTCGCAATTATCATTCTTTCTTTTACATAAGTATTTCTTTATACTTTCACTATAGGAAACATCAGCACTAATCTGCCATTTTACGATGGTGTTCTATGGGGTCCAGCCGCTGTGTAATCCATTCGCGCGCAACCGTAATATAGCTGTCGCGGGGCTCTACCACGTTGATAAGTTTGCGTCTTACGACACCAACAGAATGGTATTGGGTTGTAAGTTTCTCTTAGACTACCACTACACGACAACGACTTTGTAGACTGTGGAAATAGTATATAAAGCGGAAATCGATTCTGAAGTCTACAGGGGTTCAGCCGAACGTATATAGCCACAGCCTTACAGAAATATTATTACTGTTCGTCTATTCTACAAGATTTTCGACCTTTTTCCGTTTCGGATTCCTCATTTATAAGTTTTTATTGTTTGATATATAAAATGTATGTTATTCAACTTTGCACAATTACAAGATAGCATTTTTGACATAATAGAACGTAGCCGAAATAGCTCAGTTGGGAGAGCGTTAGACTGAAGATCTAAAGGTCCCTGGTTCAATTCCGGGTTTCGGCATTGTTTTGTCTTTTAAAAACTGCAGATATTCGGTAATTGTTAAGTCAATTACCGAATAAATATCTGCAGTATTTAAAAAAATTATAAGATAATCCGGTTAAGAGCATGCTTGTTTGCCCTCTCGTCTGTAAATTAATATTCTTTCTTAGTTAATGTGCATGTTTTTATTTGTTTTAATTTTTACTTGCCGAGTCTAATAATAGTATTTTATTTCTAAAATATCTTGTCCTAAAAAGAACGCTATCGTTGTTATTTCCCCGCAGAAACTTTTATTTTACTATGATGAAATTTCTTTCATTTTGAACATAATTTCGTCATAAATTTTCTTATATTTCGTTTAAAATTTTTGGGCCAATTTTTTACTAAGTGCCATCACGACATCGAAAAATTTAATCACGTGTTCACTACTAAATCTAAATGAACAAAATATTAATTTTTTTAATTATAAATATTGTATAGATCAAACATGAAATAAGAACATAAATTTGATTTAGAATGTTAGTGACGAAAGCACAATACATTTTCTTTTATAAAACTGAAATGGCAAACAAACTAACAGTTCATTTGTTGGTAAATAGCTACTATTGTCCATAGCCACGTACAGCCAATAACAGAAATCCGTACAGTACTATCATCATCATATTACAGGCATCATCATTATCAGTTCCCTTTACGTATCTCGCGGTGTGAAAGCGGCCCAGGCGGACTTCTAGACAAAAAGGGAGTGAACTTTACGTTATTAATAATTTAAAACCACATTCAAATATTGACGATAAATATCTTTGTTTGAAATTGAATGATAATATATTTCGCAGATTTTTTGTTTAATTAAATGGTGTATATTATTGCGATATAATGTTCACTAGAAAAATTGACGTAAGGTATTCTCATGGGAAATTTTCGCTAACTGGCTCCTGTTAGTTTTTCTGTCTAGTTATATGTTTGTAAAAAATTCTAGAGAAACGGTTAATTTTTTATCTTACTCTGCCCATTTAAAAAATTGACTACTTAGTCTCGCCAGTAAATTTTTTGGAAGGTTGAGCATTGAAAATGATAAATCGTGTTTGTTCATCAAAAAATAATAAGGAAATATAATTGAGTTGATACGAGGTAGCTACTCACCGTTACAGACTATCAGTAGCCCACTGCTGAACATAGGCCTCCTGCATGGATTGCCCAGTTGGCAACCGCAGGTTTTTTCAGCTGTCATCAGGAAGGTATATTTTCTGGTTCAGTTTCCCTGTGTTGCCTCTTACGATAAACACGGAATGGGGGCAGTGGATTAAACTAGAAGTTTGCCCCCAAAATGCGCGATCTTCTGCAGTTTTAATGCCCTTAATTCAAAAACATGTGGCCGAACACACCATCATCCATTCTGATTTTGGCGGGCTTATCATGGGTTAGAAAATTATGGGTACACGGGTATGAGTAATTATGGGTACGCAAAAGGGTAAATCGTATTGTACTCTTTGTTTGTTTATTTGGCGAGAGATCAGAATGCACAGGTTCCAGAAGGAAAGCGAACTAGTTTCTCCTTAGACCTGGAGGCGGAATTATACTTCTTTATAAGAGCGCTGGTTTTTACACCCCAAAACGTTGATGCGTCAGTCCCTACCAGTAGCACACCTGCTTATAGCGTGATGCTATTTTACCGAAGCGACTAAACCATGGCAGAGATTGGCCTCCGATGGGCACCATAGAGCATGGAATAAAAAGTTCCATACCTTCTCCCTCTGCACTTGCTACCTGTGGAGAGATTTCACACAACTGGCCTACAGAGTCTTTCGGATCCAATATAATAATGCTATAGTAACGCGTTCTGGGTGTTGTTAGGGCTGCCCCACTTCAAAAACGCTCCAAGCATGTTTGCGGAATCATATGTTGCACATGCACTGGTTTTACGTAACCATGATCACGTAAGAGATGTGCGTTTCTGGTGCGTAGGGCGCGGTCCAGCTTCAACAGTGTTCCGAAGAGAGTAAGAACCAAGATTAGTATATACCTAGCATTTAAGCAATAGTTTGATATTTATTATAACTCCTTAGGTACGCTAAAAATAAGTTTACATTTTTACTAAAATAATGGGTGCGTTTGGCAGAAAAAAGCGCTAGCAAGCGCTTGTAAGCAAAATGGCGATCGTAAGCGGTAAGCGCTGTCAAATCGTAAGTAGCTATTTTCCTCCAGGACACGATGTTAGTTTTAACCGGGGAACCTAACCTAATTTAAATATATGTTTGTAAAGTATTCATATTAAAAACTTACCAATCATGTATTTTAATAACATGTATATGTTTATTCATGTCATTATATTACTTAAAACTGATATTGCACAAAATAACTTATAAACTCTACTTCAAAACAAACAAATTAAATAAGCAAAATGGCGGATTGTGTCAGCGCTACTGAAGTAGCAATAGTGTCCTGGCCGAAAACTATTTCAGCGCTTATAAGCGCTTGCTAGCGCTTTTTTCTGCCAAACGCACCCAATGAGTCTTTGTTACTTAAATATAATAAATATATTAGAACAAGGGTGACAAACGAGCACACAGTACACCTAATGGGGAGTGGATGCTATGGATGTTGGTGTGGAGGTATGTCTATACATGTACATTTATCTTCAATTAAGAATCAAAATGTAGATGCGTTGCCAGCCCCGAGGACTGAGATGGAATGCCTCGCTTCCAATAAAAAGGGTCTCCGGTTCTCTATACTCACCATACGAAACAAAGCAGCACCTGCTATTTTACGCTGGTATTCTATGAGAGCGTGGTCCTAGCTCGATCGAGCCGACCTATTCATGCTGTAACCACAATATAGCTGCAGCATGACTCTACCACGCAAAAACAAGAAAAATAGATGAAATAAATAAATAAATAAAAATTAAAATTCCATGTTAATTTCAACGTCAATTAAACCTTAACAATGAAAAGATATCTACATTTTTATTCTGGATAGTGGATGCAGGTTTTCGCACATTAGACAAATCGCACACGGATAAACATCCAGACCTGGAACATCTATTTGTAAGTCATACAAATAGATACTTATTCCGACCGTGTGGAATTCGAACTCGCGGTCCTCAGCGCTGAAACTCTATGTTATGAAAATATGCCACGGGTACCGTCTCTTTTTTTATTATTAATACAGGATCTACGGAGGTGTCGGTGGAATACAGCGTCTGCAACACTTCACACTTTAAAATTTTCTTCTGCATCCTGCAGACGTTTTTATTACATAAATTGCAGATGAACTAATATCCAGACCCAGAACAACTATTTGTAGCCCGTACAAGGTCATGTTTCGTGTGTTATTCGCACCCGAATTTCCCAAGCCAAATTCTAGGCTACTTCGTTACCAATTCGTCAAGTTCTACAGTCTAGTTAAATATTCTATTCCATTTTATTTTTTAATTAATCTATTAATATTACTAATATTCCCATTAACCATTACAGTCTAACTTGTACTAAGTGCTTGTGTTAAGAGTGGTTCACGATCACGACTGTATTTAATGGTGGATTCGAACCCACAACTTTTAAGCTCACACCCCGCACTCTTAGCCAAGCTACTGTTGCTTTATATATGAGTTTGTTTCCCCTTAGGTCTTCATTACTTCGTAGATTACTGAATGGTAGGACTCCTGTCTCCTCAAATATGAAAAATGGAATATTAGTTTAAGGAATAACTTTACAGATTAGAACTTTAAATATATTTTTTATAGTTTTTAAGTTATCTTGGGAGTTACTCTGGATAGGTACAATCATCTCATATATTTCTGCTGCCAAACATCAGTGCTTTTGGTGCTGTGTTCCTGTGTCTGTGTGCTTTTTAAAATTCTGGCATATCACCTTCAATTTCTCTGGTGTTGCAGATGACGGGCGGCGGTGATCACCTTTATCATCAGGTGGACCGTATGCTTGTTTTCTTCTTTTCTATAAAAATATATCACAAATTTATTTTCTCAGCGTTTTAAAAGTAGTATTTTATATGATACAATCATTTTATATTTATCGCGGACTAAGCTGCGAAGAGGCTCTTACTTGTGTTATGTCAGTAACATTTTCGATAAAAGTCTCCAGGGCGGGGAGAAGCCCATCGTTCGGCAATGTCATTACTGGGCCCCGAGCGCATAAGCGATATACAATGATGTACGAAGAATGATTCCCCGAAATAATATACAAGTATTTATTTATTTAATCTTTATAAAATACCATAAAAATAATGTATTTATTTCGAGAAACAAGGATTTTAAAGTTACGAAAGTTGGCCCATAGAGATATATATACCCAAATATATATAAAAATTATTCTTTTATAAAGGTCACTGACAATTATGCTACCGCGGACCTAACAACATTCTGCAAATATTAATTTTGAATCATTTAAAAAACTGACAGGTGCTTACAGTTCATAAAATAAAATAATTAATTAAATACAAAAAGATATAAGAATAGTAATATATAAGAAGACACAAAAACTTAACAGTTAAAATAAGTACTCAATACATCGCCGTGTAGCGGTGCTGCATGAATATCCATTACCTCGTATCGTCCCGTGCGAGTCGTAAGAGGTGATATAAACAAAACAAAAGATGAGCAACAGCATCTTATTAATAACAACTAAATAAATAAAAACTGTGGTTTTTAACCAGCCTGCCAAGCGTGCCAACTATGGTAAATATCCCCTACGAGCCAATCTGTGGGGGAAGCATAGCCTTCCAGTTTAGTAACGGATTCTGATAAGCTGTAACGACTGTAACGGATGTAACGGATGTGTTTATTTGTAACGAAAAGTTTTAGCAGTGTTCTCACATGAGATTCAATGATAATTGATAATAAATCAAAGTTGGTTCATATTTTTTAAATTATACTTTTAAACCTCTTCCATTACACCAAAAAGCCTTGTTTTAATAGGATAGGGTGACAAACGAGCACACAGTCCACCTGATGGTAAGTGGTTGCTGTGGCACATAGACATCTACATCTATCCCCGATTACGAATCAAAATGTCACCCGTGAGTACTAAGATGTAATGCCTCGTTTCCATTAAAAAGGGTATCCGGTTCTCTTCTTTCACCATACGAAATACAGCAGCATTAAGCTACTATTTTACGCTGGTATTCTGTGAGAGCGGTTCTTCCCCGGTTGAGCCGACCCATTCGTGTTACAACTATACTACTAATATAACTGCAGGAAGGCTCTATCACGTATAAAATTCCTATAAAATTCCACGTAAATAAACCTTTCTACATAATAAAACAATTACACGCTTTTATAGCTTCAAGTACGCGATAGTCAATACAAAGAGCCCTCTAAGTAGATTTGCGGGGCTCCCGCAAACGACACCCTCCTCTTCCACCGCGTCGCTCATTCAATTACCGCCACTCGAGCTTTAACCGCACTATTGATACCAGCCAATACATGACTTTGAAATCACTGATACCACCTATGCGTCGCCTGTTTATCGCTCTAACGGATGGTGTTACCGGTTCCACATCGCCTGACTGATATCAGTCTACAGGGATGAGAAGATGTGTGGATCTGCACATTGTGAGTAAAAATGTTTCAGTAGTTATATTTTAACCTGGTACATTTTTTTTAATAGAGGGAGGGTGACAAACGAGCACACACTACAATTGATGGTAAGAGGATACTGTGACCCAAAGACATCTACGTTTATTCTCGATTAAGAATTAAAATACAAATGCGTAGTCTAGGACTAAGATGGAATGCCTCGTTTCCAGAAAAAGGGTCACCGGTTCTCTACACTCACCATAGAAAACACAGCAACACTGAGCTGTTATTATTATATTCTATACTAATATCCCATGAGAGCGTAGTCTTTCCCCGATCGTGCCGACCGATTTGTGCTATAACCTGTGCAGTCTTAAATGACGTGTTAAATTTCAGCTACAGTACTAATAAACCGCCACAATCGTCAAAGAGTACCTTTTACTGGTAACGAGGCATTTAAACTTACCGTTAGTCTTCAGGGGTGATAACGTATTTGCATTTTAATTTGTCTTTTCTAATCGAGGATAAATGTAGATGCTAATGGGCCACAGCGTCTACTTACCGTGCACTGTGCACATTTTCAAAAAATTCTATAATTAAAAAACTTAACCCAGAAGTCAGAGTACTTAAATATGAAATCGAGAGCCCTGAATTCGAATTCCTACCGGTGCAATTTTTTAATACAAAATATTTTTTTTGTTCTCGAACGAATATTCTCTACGATTTTCGGTGTATCTCTGACAAATCATAATGCATCGTAGTAACTTCCACCTCAAAAATTACTGGATCGATTGCGGTATTACAACTATTAGCGACAACTTTTTAATTAAGGGTTTTTAGGGGTGACAAATAAGCACATAGTTCAGCAAATGGATACTGTGGTTCAGTGACACCAACATTTATACTCCATCAAGAATGAAAATTCAGATGCATTGTCATTCCTAAAGACTGTGATAGTTGTCAAGTCACTATTACTACTAAGAAGGTTCTCCGTTTCTCGTTACTCGCCCTACGAAACGCAGAAACGGCGTGTATGCTGATTTTCTGGCTGATATTTTGTGTGAGCGTGATCATTCCCCGGTCGAAGCGACTTATTCGTGCTACAGTTCTAATAATATGATCCAGTGTTTTCTATCACCAGTGTAGCTATATTATAAGCTCTTATGTTTTTACCACAATCTTCATTTACAGCCATAATATAAAACCAATGCTGCGAAAAGTAGCCTTACAGACTTTCAAATATTCAATACAATACAATACAATACTCTTTATTGTACACCAACAAAAGATAAATATACAAATAATGAACAAATAATGAGGGATAAACAAAAGGCGGTCTTATTGCTACATAGCAATCTCTTCCAGACAACCCAGAAGAGGAAATTAATAAAAATAAAAATAAGATTAATGGGTAGGGTGCACTAAATTAGACAAAAAAAATACAACTTATATACTATAAAATGACAACATACTTAAGGTATATTAGTGACCATAACTAAGAGGAGAAAGAGAGAGGAGTTAAAGAGACAAATAGTGTTCCTTAATTTGTTTCATTGTTATTCTGACATATTGTTGTTATTCTTAACGTAGGAGGGATTTCGCCATAGTTGCCACGCTTGGCAGGCGGGTTGGTGACCACAGTTTTTCGTTTGTTACCAGGAACCTACTCCTATTTCAGTTTCCATCTGTCACCTCTTACTTGGCCGATAGTTAAAATATATTTAAAGTTAGAAACCGTCAACTACAATTAAAATTAAAAATAAGAAAATTAATTCGCTAAATAGTTGTAATATTGCCTATTTGAAAGAGCCTCCTTCCCTCCCACAATCACTGCACTACCGTCGTGTGCCAAACGTGCTCGGCCTCTAACGAGGTGTCTTCAACAGAAATGGACTCTAACAGCCGCAAGTCAGTAAAAATGTATCAATCATGCCGCCCGTCAGGTAGTTGGCTCAACCTAGCCAATGAGAATTACACACATCATCTTTTGTAGTCTACATATTACATTTAGAAATATTCAACATCTCGCAGCAAATAATAATAACACAATAGTTTAGTTTTTCAATCAAAAACTTTTGGAATTGATATCTACATGAAAATGTTTCAAATAACATTATTCAGTGCACATACTCGTATCTACTGGAGATAACGCTCTGGTATGAAGAGGATCGCACGAAACTTTTCTAATTAACTTCGCCCAAACTTTTTTCGTTAACATCTTGCCAGGCGAAGTGGCTTTTGTTGTAGTTTTAATGTGCTGTCCCTACTTAGCCGAGTCCCCTTATACACTAACATTTTTCCTGTTTCCGATAACTCATTTTATTTGATTCATTTACTTTATGTTATATTTAGGCAGTTCGGTATTTGCGCTGAGCCTAAACTTACCTATACATTTTAGATTAGGGTAGCCAAATTATAAACTTAAATTCAAATATATAAATAATGATATACCGTTACGAGTATTACAGTTTTTGAAAATACGACTAAATAATTTGGAAAATCCAATGTCATGATAAAAAAAAAATATTATCAAATTCAAAATTAAAGATCTCATTTTAACTGGATTAAGTGACGCCATCGTTTTATTTGAGAGAAATTAGAAATTTCATATTGTTTTTGCACATGTGTATCATAGTGAATTTTATTAAATAAAATTATTAATGTTTACCAAAAAACCGATTATATAACATAATATATCCTATTATATTAAATTAAAATATCCATAGAGTATATATTAATAATCCTATTATATTAATAACCCATATCGATTTTATACTTTGTGTACCTACACAAGATATAAAATCGGTATAGGGTATAGGCTATGGTACATTTGTCCTTTGTCCATCAAGGGCTGAAAAAATAATGTTATCAAAATCCAAAATTGAATATTTACATTTAACTGAGAAATAAGAGTGAGAGAAATTAGATATGTTATATGTATATCATAGTAAATTTTAATAAATAAAATTAACATAGGCTGTGTGGTACATTTGTCCTTTGTCTATCAAAAGCTAAAGAGAAAAGTAAAAGTGCCTTTAAATTTTTAATAGTAATAAAACTTACAAAACTTGAAAATCATTTTATTAACAAACAACACTTACTAGGCTATTGATATGAAATAGGCAACCAGTTGATGTTATTCTGAAGCTAATAAAAAAGATCCGGTCTGGATACATACATTTTTTCGGGTGTTATCGTGACATATAAAATCAACATCCAGACGTCTACGTAATTTTTTTAAACCGTTAACCAAACTAGCAATATATATAATAAAATGCTGTTTTTTAGAAAATATATGGATTAATTTGAGTGCTTTCTTGATATACGTCATACATATACATATAATCGTATAAGTTCAATATGATTATGATTTTTAAGACAAAAAATTGCTTGACCTTTACGTGTCGAGAGTTATGCACTACCTCAACCGCGTCGCGTTATGAGGCGTGCCTTAAGGCTTCTACTATTAATTGAAATTGTTCCAAATTGAATGTGATTTATGGGAGGCAACGTTTTATCGTACGACCGTAAAATCAGTTAAAATAATAACACAACAAACATAAATAACAACCATAATCTTTTCAAATTGATCAAAAGTGCGC
Organism: Parnassius apollo; assembly: GCA_907164705.1. Classification (NCBI taxonomy): domain Eukaryota; kingdom Metazoa; phylum Arthropoda; class Insecta; order Lepidoptera; family Papilionidae; genus Parnassius; species Parnassius apollo. Next base: position 6,250,335 of record CAJQZP010001558.1, on the reverse strand, counting down.
CCAAATAAGAACGAACCAATATTAATCACTCTTAGTTAGTTACAGCCTATATACGTCCCACTGCTGGGCTCAAGCTCCTGTCATTTCTGAGAGTGTTTTAGATTAAGGAAATATCCGCGCTGCCCCAATGCCTGTTGGAGAACTTTTATTCTTATTTTTTTTATTTAAATTTTTTTTCTTATTTTCCAGACATGCCGGTTCCCTTACGATATTTTCCTTTACCACCGAGCATGTGGTAAATCATCACTTAAAATTGCAATTGACAATTTCATTTGGTGTCGGCCGGGATCGAAGCCAAGTTGTACACGTGCTGTGAAATAAACAGCGAGAGCGTATACCTAAAGCTACCTTAGCTATTACCCACGGCTTTTATTAATCTATCCTGCTTCTTCATAATCATCATTACAGTACTTCAAAAGCCCAGTCTGAACATCCTCCAAAACTTCAGGTTGCTGATTCTACTACGAATGTCTTCATAACGAATTTTATCACACGGAGAAACTCAGAGCATAGCTCTCTCCGTAGCTTTCTGAGCGACCATCAGCTTCCTCACACGGGCAGCAATTAAAGTTCCATCATAAAGACACAAATTAAATAGACGCAATTTAAACATACTATAAGCATTGCCTCATTGGTACAGTCTGGTAGTCGTAAACGCGGTTGTTGAACGTGAGGTCCAAATCCCGGTTCGGGATAAAATCATTTATTAGATTTTTATTTCAATAAATTCTCAGCAGTAGCCTGGAGTCAGGAAGTTAGGGATGATAAAACCCGTGCCTCGTGTTCTTGCGTCTGATCTCTTTCCGGTCGTGTCGGATAACCGTTCCATCGAACTCTGAGAGTGAGCAAATAGAGAGTGCACTTGTGCTTGCGCATACACACGTGCGCTATAATCCTGTCCTGCAGTTGGCTAGTTTTCATTGAGAATGGCCGCCGTGACCGAAACTCTGTTTGAGGACATTATTATTGTAAGTATATATGAATAATGTAGTCAGAAATTAATACAAACTTCCCACTTCTCATTAATAAGAACTAAATAATTGTTTTGTTTAAAACGATTTGAAACCGGTCAACAAAATACAATGGTATATTTGCAACGATAGAGAATATTTGCTATCAATACATTATACAGAACTATTTTGCAATATACGGCCTAATTTGCAGAGAAGATTCAGGATAAGTAATATTAGCGAATGGTGAAGAAAAATTAATTTAAAAACAAATCTCAAACTGGTACCCGCGGTAGATGCGATAGAAAATGCAAAGGGATGCGACATCCCTACGCAGCGCCAGTGAATCAGAAAGAACTCGGTCATCGACGATTCGAACCGCTCTGCGCTGGATGCGGTTAAGTGGAAGGAGCTGGCACTGGGATACCTCAGCCCAGAGATGAGAACAGTATTCTATGTGAGGCCAAACTTGCGCTTTGTAAAGTTGCAAGCGATGTGCCGGCATAAAATACTGTTTCGCTATGCTGAGCACGCCAAGCTTTTTAGAGGCCAATTTGGCCTTCTCCTCCAAGTAACCACGAAATTGCACACTTTTCGATATATCGACGCCGAGGATTCCGATGTTAGCTGAGGCAGCAAGGGTGTTCCTTGAAACTGAGGAGATACGACAAAGGGGTTCTTTTTAGCGGTAAACGCGCAAACTTGTGTCTTCTGCGGATTGAACTGGACTAGAGTAACTTACAGTATTTAGTAACTTACGGCATTTGGCTCCTGAGATATATGGATTATGGACAGCTACAGTTAACTTAGAATGATATAGATGCGTTGTCACCTCTGAGAACTAAGATGGTTTCTAAATTTAGTAAAAGAGATTTTGATTGAATTGTTTTATTAATCGGTTATGAGTGTCAGTTATAAGCAGGGCCTGATTTACCCACAGGCTAGAGCCTAGGGAGCAGGGTCCGAGGGAGCACCGAGCTTACCTTTGCAAGCACCAGTGTTACTGACGTCACAGCGATATATTCTCCCTGGATTGTATCGCCGCGTAGCGAACCTAACCGGTTTTACTGGTGCTCAGCGGCCTCACCACCATTGTAGACACATCGGAGCACCACTTGCTCGGAATCACACGGTCATTACCGATCGGTTAACGCATCTCTTTCATGCTACGGCATCATAAAATGCTTTTTAACCGATCTCAACCAGTTTCAAAACTAACCTTTATTACGGAAATTCTAGGGCGGTTTTCGTCGAGACTTTAACTCTTTCTCCAAAAGTCTTCTTTTGTTTCTAATTTCATCATCAGTCTTTTCACTTGTTGTTTTTCCAATTTGTACATAAATTTAACTAAAACAATTACTTTTTGCGGGGCACACGCGGATGATGCAACACACGAATGATGAAAACGAATGATGGAAACGCCCGGCAGGGCCAGTTTTATTTTTAATTTTTCGTAAAAATAATATCTAAAATTCGAGTGATGATGCAGTACCACAGAAAGTGGACTACATAGTTTTTAAATCTCCTAGGATGCGGCAACGAAGTATAATACAAACATAATAGGGTATAAAAGACTCAGTTGTTAATCAAATACAAAAACAGCAACAAATACAGTTTCAGTAAAAACAAAGATGTATTTTACTGAAAATATAATTTTATGACTATTGTAGTACCTATTTAGGTCGCTTGTTAACCCATAAATAAAGGTTTATCGATTCTAGTTCTGATATCAACCGCTACAATACAATTAATCAATCGGATATAAATACAGTCGGAACATAAAATTGTAAGGTTATAAACAACTAGGTAATGACTGGTACTTAGGCAGTATTGTTACGACAATAATACTCCGAACACGGTATGTAATCATTAAACCAAGTCGGCTGCGACAAAATTTATGCTAGAAATAGCAGTAACATGTTTTTCAATTTGAAGCGAGGTGATGGCCAAACTGTTTGACCACACAAAAAATCCAAAGTTATAACCAATTAAGTATAACGTTGTTGGTTTTCAATTTCACACAAAAAGGATTTTTCGGGATCGATAAGACTCAGGGACTTTAGAGTAAAGTGTCCATTCCCTCATAAAAGGCCGGCTACGTACCTGTTATTATCCTTGTGTTGCAGTTGTTCATGGATACTGTACCATTCACGGTAAATGAAAAAAAAAAACAGAAATTAGCAAATTTTTGTTTTTTCATTTACCATTTTATTGTATTTTTTTCTTTTAATTCGTGTGCAGAAACGTAAAAGGTTAACAGTAGTTAGTAATACTCCTCAGTGTATCAAATCAAATCAAATAATCCTATTTTGAAATGAGAACAACATTTGCTCAATAACAAACTTTAATAGATATTCAAAACTTGAGACGTCATTAGAAATTGGAAAATGAGAAACGAAAATATTATTACAAAAAAAACACATAAATTAACAATATTAAACATTCTTTTAAAGATCGAGAATCCATTGCCGAACACAATTATCCCGAAAATTACCGTACAATATGGTTTGACTTACATACACTGACTTTCTTCGTGTCTTACCAGATTATGACAATCTACACGAAGTTACTATTAAACAATCTATTTTAAATATCTATATGCCAATTCCACACTCGTATTTAGCTTAATCAGTTCGAACGTACATTTAAAAAGTGTTATCACTATCAATTGAATCATCATCGTTGTTATGATCATGCTCACAATTAATATAAAAACAGTAAGGTATCATGACCTCCTGTAAGCTCTGACAGCGCGCGACATGTTATACTCCCGCTCGGGACCGTAATGGCGGGAAAATTTGAAAATTAGCAAATTTTTTTGCTATATTGCAAATTTTGCTATATTTTCACTTTGAGACAATATTTATGGATAAAACTTACAGGAATTCTTGTTGAATGTATAAACTATCGAATAAAATTATTTTTGGTTGCTAGAAATTGTAATAAAATACGTAAATTACCCTGTATAGCTGTATAGTGGTATATACTTCAATTTTAGTAACAAAATTACTACTAATTTGAATTCTACACTTTTGTTTTTAGAGAAATTTATATGAAAATGTTTGGAAATATGTATATTTTTATGTTTTATGTGTTTCCATTCGTTACTCATACCAAAATATTAAAATATAAAGAAATTAAAAAAATAATAATATTTTATCTGTGTGACATTTAGAACAATATTTCTAAAATAGTTTTGTGTGAATTTGAAATAAATACAACGTCAAGTTATTTGAAATATGTAAGAAAACTATTTTTACTTACATTTTACACTAAAAATAAATGAGAATTTGAAAAATAACACATTTATGACCCAGCCGCCATAATGGGCCTTCCAGATTTTGAAGCACTTTTGGCAATTTACTTTTCACTTTTTATACCACAAATTATATATATATATATATATATATATATATATGTGTGTGTTCACTATATTACAAGGAATATAAAAAAGTATAATACTTTCGTTTTTAGTCCAGACACAAATATAAAATTCTATAAAAAAGACGGAGCACCTTCATCAAAACGGCACGTGGAACGCCGAAAGTTCAGAGTGATTTCTTTTTTTTTCTAAGAAACATTGCCAGGTTATGGTTTAAAATAAAAGAGCATATCTTTGTCTTTGATACTATTATCTATTGCATAGTGTCTTTGGTTTTGTTTAAAACGAAAAAATAGTTTTTTCATAGGTTCTGCTTGGCGGACGTAAGGTAGGTATTGTACGATCAAAAGTGCGCATGGCTTGGTTATATAAGGTCATGATATCTTACTGTTTTACGTGACCTGCAAGAGCAAAGATCTCTTTTTATGTGAGTTATAAAATCGGTAGCTGCATGTTTTCTCCACTTAAATGATACGTCATGGGCTTCACGTCTTTGTATAGATTTTTTTCTGAAAGCCATTGTTATATTTAAGACACTTTTCTCTCTTAAGCACCAATACACACCCAAAATAAAAAGCACAACTGTATTTTGAAATTAAGTGCGACAATATAAAAGAGATTAAGTACTAAGAACAGAAATAAAACGAGCGAGCCTTATAGAAGTCGACTTTATAGTTATTATAGTAGCAACTAAAATTAACCTCAAAATTTGAAAAAAGCTAAATACTAAAGTACTTATTCGAAAATAATATTATTACTTACTTGCATTTTTTATCAAATCTGCACTTTGTTCAGACACTAATTATCAACAGTTAATACATTCATTAATATAGTTTACACATATAAATTAGTTTATATAACAACACACTTTACTAGCACCGCGCGCGCTCGTTATTCAAATCAAATAGCGCGCGCTTCCACGGCTTCCTGTTATGGCGGCTGTGGAGACGTTAATTCATGCGCGAATTTACGCCATGAATTCACGGCACAAGTCGAGCCCTCCATATTCACGGGATGCCCACAATCGTTCATGAAACGCTGCGAAACCGACGTAGAAGCTGCTGCTGCAATAACTTTATTTGCTGTGGCAACATATCACCATTTAGACATCCAAACCCAGAAATTTATTAGAAAGCGTTAGAAAAAAAGACTAAACTAAAATACATCGTCCGTACGCCTTTGTTTTTGATCAGAAACGAACTGGCACGGGGCCGTGAATGTGGATGTGTACGCGCGAGGGGTGCGTGAACCCTTTGTCGCGGGACAAAATGCCGACTCTCATCGGGGAACAGGCGTGAATGCGCGTAAATCCCGCGAAAACATTCCACATCTACGTTCACGCCTGTTCACGGAGCTTCACGGCGATAATGTGGAGCCGTGGTTACACACTTCCGTCTCTTTTCCTGAAATTACTCCCACGGATTGCGTGAAAGCGAGAGGAAAGATGTAACACATTAAAAAACAAAATCCCAAAAATTAACAAGTGTGTGACACAACAAACATCAAAATTATAATTTTCCTTTATTTATTATCAAACTTGTCTGAATAACATTATAAATCCTATGCAATTTGCTAATTACTAGGTACACATTAACATCGCTCTTTGTAGTTAGGATTCCACCAAATCCTAAACTGTTTATATATCGTCCGTTGTTTCACTAAAGTCTCATTGTTAAGTGCAGCGCACAACGCGCACACATTGTCCGACGAGGATGGGTCGTGATAGGTGTAGTGATTCTTCCATCTGAAGTAGCTATTGTATAAAATAGGAGACTGCATCAAACGAGCTATGGTGTCAGCCAAGTCTCTGGGAGACATCTTCAGAGCATCCAGGTACGTATCCGGAGGTAAGAATCTGTGTTAATTTAAGCAAATGCATTAAAATTATTTATATTTTCATTATTAATAAGAGTCCTAAGCCATCACGCGGTCCCTTGATAGTAAGTGGATGTTGTGATCCATGAACATCTACACCTATCATCGATTAAGAATCAAACGTCGATATGTAGTCACCTCTGACTACATATCGACGTTTCGACTAAGAAGCAATGCCTCGTTACCAATAAGAAGGGTCTCCGGTTCTCTACACTCACAATACGAAACACAGCAACATTAAGCTGCTATTTCACGCTAATCTCACAAGGAACAAGTACTTATATGACTTACCAATAATAGATGGCGGTTGCTTGTTAATTTTAAATTCATGTATATAACACACCCCAACGATACAGGTGAATTTTCTTGTGTAGGAATAATACAGTAACAGATATAAAAATGCAGTACAATGGACAGTGACTTGAATGCTAGGTTTCCTTAATATAATGTTGCTTTTTGTTCAAAGCAAAAATATTGATAGTTATTGTTTCGAGCTATCACGATTGCAACGGCGACTACATGTTGTTTTTTTTTAAAGTATCGTAAGAAAAATATAGTAAAGACTGTCTTCGTGTTTGTTAGTATATCTTTCCTCGATTACGAATCAAAATGCGTTGTCACCCGTGAGGATTAAGATGGAATGCCTCGTTTCCAGTAAAAAGGGTCTCCGGTTCTCTACACTCACCATACGAAACACAGCAACACCGAGCTGTTATTATTATATTCTATACTAATATCCCATGAGAGCGTAGTCTTTCCCCGATCGTGCCGACCGATTTGTGCTATAACCTTAAGTTACTATTTTAAGCTGGTATTCTGTGAGAGCGTGGTCCTTCCCCGGTTGAGCCGATTCATGCGTGTAACAATTATACTACCAAATATAACTGCAGTATGGCTCTACCAGGTATAATAAGCCTAGCCCTAACACTAAATATAAATTCAATCACTCATTTAAAACAGCCCATAACAGTAGGTTGAGTAAATCTGCTGTTACCACAACGCCCATAATTTTAAGCTAATTTATACTAGAATTGATAACAAATATACATCAATATAATAACAGCCCCTCACAAGTCCACAGCTTACAAAAACCTGTCTTGATGATTGCCTCATAGGGTTGATATTTGCGATATTTTCCACGCTTGGTAACCATGGTCGTCAACCTCAATTTTTTAGTTGTCATTATGTCAGTATTTGCCAATCTGCTACTTTGTCTCTCTCTGTCGGTTCTTACGATGCCTATGGGACCAAATGAGGTAGTGGATATTCTAACACCGCCACCATATGAGTATATACAAAGTAAATTGTTAAAAAGAAGTTTCACTGGGTTTATTGCTGTTTCTTCCAATGAACAGAAGTTTTTTCCGAATGAGTGGTTAAAACATAAAATACCTTAAATAAGTATTATGAATACTCACAAAAATTAAGCATTCTATTCTATTCTGTTATATAATTGATTAATATTAATCGAAAATTTACCTTGTATAATTTGCGCCACCATATACAATAGGCACTGTACTATGTTTCAGAGCTGTCAGAAGTTTCTCTGTAACATAATCTTCCGCGAACGAGTTCTCTAAAGACATGTAAAAGAAATAATCCCGTTCTAACATATCGTCACAGATGTTTTTAGCATATCTAGGGCATTTCAATGGACCACAATCGCCATACACGTCTACAGCTAATCCACGTCGTTGCAAATATTTTTGTAAATTTCTTACTAATTCTTTTCTTCCACTCCTGCTAGAACAATTTGACACGAACCATGCCGCTGCCTTGCTCTTATTCCCCTTGAACATTACATCTTCTTCAAATGATAGATTTTCTTTCCATTCCATATCCTCCTTCGGCCCTACAACTTCACCGTTACGATTTTTTATTTTTATATAAGTAAATGGAATGTCAGAGTTCAATTTATATGTCGCCGTCCAATTAAAAAAATCATCGAACATGGCATTGCACACGGGATAATTATCTGAAGACTCCATATTGAAGTATATATATTTCTGGTGCAGCGATCTATATTTTGGTAGCTCATATTTTGTCATGCGTTTAATATTGCGTCCATTGAATGCTATGGCGTCGAAATGGGTCGTATCGCCATCGAAGAAGAACCTGTCATCTGTAACGTAACAGTTTATCATAGAACAGTTGTTCTTAAGGAATGCACGTTGCCCTTCTTCCAGTTGAAGGAACGGTTCATAATCTTTCCGTGTCCACAGCAAAATATACTTAAGGTCCTTCGACAGCCATTTCTTTTTTCTGTAAACCTCAACATATCGAGAATCTCTTGCGACATTTTCCAGTGCCTCTTGTATAATATTGTCGTCCACTGGAAAGTTATTTTCTTTGCTTGTGAATTGTATAAACAATATGGAAATAAGGAAACTGATAAAGATAACCAATAAGAAGAATTTAACGGTGGTCGTTTTAATCAAGACTGAGGTGAAATAGTACTGCAGTTGTAAGAATATAGGCATGCTTGCAGTATTCTTGTTAAGGCACTTTCTGGAGTAATTTGTGTTGGCAGGCATCGGTGCGTCTTGATAAAGAATCTCGGCGCTTGTACCTATAAAAAGCGAGGCCTAACGTTGTTCACTTCATATAAAAATAAAACTCGTTAATGTCTACAGTCATATCTTTTTTTTATAAAACTAAAGTGAAACGACCTTGGAGTATCTACGATGACATTTGGCTCCTGCGGTACATGAACACCTGCAGTCAACTTCAAACAAAGAATACTATAGATGCGTTGTCACCTCTGAGAACATAAGATGTTTTATAAATGTAGTAAAAGAGATTTTGATTGAATTTTTCACCAATCAGTTATATTAATGTGTGCCAGTTGTTAGCAGGGTATGCTTCACCCACAGGCTAGTAACGCTAGAGCCCAGGGAGCAAGGTCTGAGGGGGCGCTGAGCTGACCTTTGCAAGCTTTGTTCCTGACGTCACAGCGATATATTCTCCATGGCTTGTATCTTCGCGTAACGAACCTAAGACCGGTTCTACGAGCGCTCAGCGGCCCAACCATCAGCGTAGACACAGCGGAGCGCCACTTCGCACGCCACTTGCTCAGAATAACCCTGTCATTACCGATCGGTTAACGCATCTCTTTCATGCTGCGGCATCAGCAACATAAATGTTTAAAACAGATTTCAAGATGAACGCCCAGTCAGTCTTTATCAGTCTCGTTCCAGCCTCAGTCTCATTCAATCGCCACGGGTCATTAGCATATCATTACTATATCGTTATTATAATTCTTAATTGTTTCTGTATCTTCATTTTACTACAGCTCAATTGTTAATTTCCTTTCATCATTTCGTAGCTCTTAAAATACGGAGATATATATTTACTTATGTAGATATATTATGTAATGTCAAATTCAAGTCGTGCTGGTATTTGGTTCAATATATCTCGCATTTTTCAAATTATTGTCGAGAATTAATATAAAGCTAAATGAGTAGTAGTTACTCCTTCTATTATTACTCGAAATAAGATTTTACGGACTGTTAGTAACAATATACACAGCTGTTGTAGCGCTCTTCATCATCACATTTGACATCACTCGGTAACCCAAACAAATACGAAGTTCACCATGCAAAACACAGACTTCAGGTTTACTGACACCTCAAATTCGCAGAGTTCTGCCGCACCTGCGCTAAAGATCTGCCCCAAACACGAGCAATATTAGCACAAAACGCAAAAAAATATTAGGAAAAACACACGTCACTTAAATTAGCGCGACGGACACTGACACACTGATATATATATATAGGTTGGTAGACATGAGACCGATATATGAAAACATGACTAACAACGTTGTTATCAAAATACCATATCATATAGATAAACCTAAGTACACAACCGTTATCAGGTTATCAGATATCCTAAAACGAACTGCCAACACGGCCCACGAACTAACCAATGTCCGTTGTTTGATTTGATAGTCGTTGCGTGTTATCGTTATCGTATATACCATAAATAAGTATGGAAAAAGATGAAGCGAATATGGATTTCGTTGCGATGTTTTGGTAGTTATTACACAACGGCGCATATCACGAAATATAATTACCTAAAACAATAAGATCAGTGGTCTAAATTGCCCAAATTTTAAGTTTGTTTAGTTATGAGAGCTATTACATTTCAAAGGATCTTTAGGACAATAGATACAAGGCTTAGATTTGTATGACTATTTAGACATTTTTTTATAGGATAGGGTGACAAACGAGCACACAGTCCACGTGATGGTAAGTGGTTGCTGCGGCCCATAGACATCTACATCTATCCTCGATTACAAATCAAAATGCAGATGCGTTGTCACCCGTGAGGACTAAGATGGAATGCCTCGTTTCCATTAAAAAGAGTCTCCGGATCTCTACACTCACCATACGAAATACAGCAGCATTAAGCTACTATTTCATGCTGGTATTCTGTGAGAGCGTGGTCTTTCCCCGGTCGAGCAGACCCATTCGTGCTACAACTATACTACCAACATAACTGCAGCATGGCTATACCACATAAAAATAAGATATATTTGGTTAAGGTAATTTTTCGTTTGTGTTTGGATGGAAAATTTTGAATTTGATTTTTTTAATACAGCATGCCGTTATCAAATCGAAATCAACATAATGATTTCTTATATTTACGCGAACACTACACATTGATTAAAACTACTTTTACGGATTTTATGACTTTAATTTATTTTGTTTTTAATACCCGACGTTTCGGGTACTTTCCAGCACTCTCACCGGAGACTTTCCGTAACGTTTGGAGTCGGGGCGTAGGTGGCCGCGTTTACCACTAGTGGGTTAGGATGTGTCTCGACCTTTGATTATACACTTGTCATATAATCAAAGGTCTTGGCCCTCTCTAAGTAACGCTGAGACATTTCCTTGAAATATTCAGAGATCGTCGGAAGTTGTCAGTCTCTGTATAAATCGGAGTTTCGCTGGGTTGTTCAATTTGGGTTGGCAGTTTCACCGAGCTCCGATGGCTGTGCGAATTAACCTTAATTGGACGATTTGGAGGTCGCACAAATTTAGATAGGCAGCGTGCGCGAACGCAACCTTTGTAAAGATTGCGCTTGTGTCTTATGAACAATTTGCTCTTGCTGTTAACTAGCGGGTGTTGATGAGCTAGCGGAATGTAGCTATGGAGCCTTAATTCATTCAAACTCTAACATTTGTGAATAAACCATAATATTATTGACGTATATATTATTCATTATAAAGCCCCGTCTGGAGGCATTTTTATTATCTTTCACGTAGACTACGCATACCTGCCAAGGGACAAGGAAGGTTTATGTCAGATTCGCACCAACTAAAAAAACATGATATTCCTCCTTAGCCATATATTAGAAGAGTCGCGAATCGACTAACACTGGCCGCTCCATGGCGACCACTCCTAGATATAAAACAATACTTATCCCTTTCCCTTCTCAGGAAAGATGCATGGTTACAGGATACGAACACTCAGAAGCACCAGCCTTCTTGACCTCTTACTTATTTCGAAGAGTATAGCGAGTCAGTATAGTATCAGATTTAAAGGCTTTGAGGCATTCCAGCCCTCAGCGGTAACAACTCATCTATAGTCATTTTTGTTAGAAGTGCAGGTGTCCATTGCCTGCAGGAGTCACTTACCATCAGTTAGGCTGCCAGTTCGTATGTCACTTCAGTTTTATTTAAAAAAAAATACGTCGCTGTAATACTGGCATAAAATACGTTTATAACTTTTATAACCGCTCGCACACAATAAAAAGCCAAGGTCTAGAAATAAAAGAATGCTAAACGCAATTTTACTTTGTTTATTTTATAGGTATTATTCAATGGCTGGCGAATATAACACGTCTTATGAAGATAAGGTTTTATTGACACAACAAACATGGATAACAACCGTAATCTTCTCGAATTTACCAAAAATGCGCCCGCATAACAATGAACTATTAATCATTCTTAGTTCATTAGTTGGTTACAGCCTTCCGTCTCAAGGCTGGGCACAGGCCTCCACTCTTTTCTGAGAGGGTTTTAGAGCAAGGAAACGTCCGTGCTGCCTCAATGCGTAATGGCGAATTTCACGTCTTAAAAAAAGTCACATTTTCCTGTGACAGACATGCCGTTTTCCTTACGATGTTTTCCTTTACCTGCGAGAATGTGGCATATCAGCACTTAAAATTGCAATTAACAATTTCATTGGTGCCAGCGACGATCGACCCCGGGTTGTTCACGTGCTGGGAAATATACTGCGAGCGCTTAGCATCTTATCTACCACGGCTATTATTCACGGCTTCCATTAATCATTATTGCTTCTTCATAATCATCATCATTACAGTGTTTCATAAGCCCAGACTGAACATCCTCCAAGACTTCCTCTAAGCTAGATTACCGGTTCATTTCCACTTCGGGTTGCTGATATATTGGGCTATGTCGGTAATAAGAAACAAATATTTGTTTGGTTTAAAACGATTTGAAACCGGTCAACAAAATACAATAGTATATTTGCAACGATAGGGTATATTTATTATCAATACTTAAACAGAGTTATTTTGCAATTTACGACCAAATTTGCAGAGAAGGTACGAAATAAGTTAAATAGGCGAAAGGTGAAGAAATAAATTAATTTTAAAATATCTTATTCATTCTGATCCTTTTTATCTTTTAAATTCATAATGTATGGTTAATGAATTATTTTAACTGATTGTTATACATAAATATCTAACGCCTACTAATTTAATACTAACGCACACTTTCGTACGAGTCAATCGGTTGGCAACAACGTTGGGAATTGAATCGCACACAGGAGGAGCGCCTGTACCCAGTTGTTGCCCATAAATCGCATTAAATTTTTTTCAAACATAAGTAGAAGCCTTATTTACTCGCATTTTTAAACACTGGAATAATGTTTTGTCACTATTTATATATTTGATTTTGGCTACTCTTTGCAAAATAACCCTTTATAATAAATAGAATAATACTAAATGTGCAAGACGAAATAAACTTACAGTTGAGCTAACAATAGTTTTGTTAATTTTTGTAACAATTAGGTCCCGGACGCTATCGCGGTATAACATGTCATGCATGCATAATCGCTGATTGATGCGAATGATATGCAAAGCACGCGCTGACGTTTATTGACTATTCATTTATTTTTTTATCCTACTGTGACTGACTTAGACACATAATCGTCTTCGGATGAGTAATAATGGACGCCTTTGTTAAGTTCAATTTAGTCCTGACATAATTAAATTGATAAAACAGCTGCAATAATACAAATTTTAAAGGGTGTAAAAGACTCAGCTGTTAATCAAATTTAGAAACAAAGGAATAAATATTATTTTATGACTATTCTAGTACTTGTTTCGTTCGTTTACCGATAAATAAAGGTTTGTCGATTATATTTCTGATATCAACCGCTATATACAGGTGTCTTACGGATTCTCATGAAACCTTTTCAATTCACGATACGTTTAGCCTATTTACAGAACAATCGGAATATAAAGTTATAAAGTCATACACTCATAAACAACTAGGTAATGCTTTTTTTTTATACGATCGGGTGACAAACAAGCACACAGTCCAACTGATAGTAAGTGGTTTCTGCGGCCCATAGACATCCACATTTATCCTCGATTACAAATCAAAATGCAGATGCGTTGTCACCCGTAAGGACTAAGATGGAATGCCTCGTTTCCAGTAAAAAGGGTCTCCGGTTCTCTACACTCACCATACGAAATACAGCAGCATTAAGCTACTATTTCACGCTGGTATTCGGTGAGAGCGTGGTCCTTCCCCGGTCGAGCCGACCCATTCGTGCTACAACTATACTACTAATATAACTGCAGCATGGCTCTACCACGTTTTAACTTGGTTCTTAGGCAATATTGTTACGACAATAATGCTACGAACACGTTATGTAATCGTTAAACCGGCTGGCTGAGACAAAATTTGTGCAAGAAATAGCAGTAACAAGTTTTTCAAATAAAAGCGAGGTCGTGGCCTAACCGTTTAAGCAAACAAAGAATCATAACTTATATCTCATTAAGTATAACATTGTTGATTTGCAATTTCACACAAAACGGATTTTTCCGAATCGATAAGACTCAGGGACTTTCAAGTAAAGTATCTACTGCCTATTAAAAGGCCAGCAACGCACCTGTTAATACCCCGTTGTTGCAGTAGTTCATGGGCGCAGTAGTCACTTAGCATGCTCATTTGCTGCCTCTCTATAAAAACAGGTCCTCACTAATATATTAAAATCGATTCGATTTTTTTTTTACCACAATCAAATCAAACAAACATCATCTTTTTTTATAGAATCAGGGTGACAAACGAGCACACAACCGTAAGTAAGTGAATATTGTGGCCCAACGACATCAACATTTATCCTCAATTACGAATCAAAATGCAGATGCGTAGAAGGGTCGCGAATTAACACTGGTCGCTACGTGGCGGCCACTCCTAGATATAAGACAATACTTCTTCCCCTTATCAGGTAAGATGTATGGTTATAGGAAACAAACATTCAGAAGCACCAGCCTTCCTGACCTCTTACTTATTTCGAAGAGTATAGCGAGTCAGTATAGTATCAGATTTAAAGGCTTTTGAGGCATTCCAGTCCTCAGCGGTAACAACTCATCTATAGTCATTTTTGTTAGAAGCGCAGGTGTCCATTGCCTGCAGGAGTCACTTACCATCAGTTAGGCTGCAAGTTCGTTTGTCACTTCAGTTTTATTTTTAAAAAAAAAATACGTTGCTGTAATACTGGCATAAAATACGTTAAACGTCGAACACAATAAAAAAGCCAAGGTCTAGAAATAAAATAATGTTAAACGCAATTTAACTTTGTTTATTTTGTAGGTATTATTCACTGGTCGGCGAATATAACACTATCAAGATAAGGTTTTATTGACACAACAAACATGGATAACAACCGTAATCTTCTCGAATTTAACCAAAATGCGCCCGCATAACAATGAAATATCATTGATCATTCTTAGTTAGTGAGTTGGTTACAGCCTTCCGTCTCACGGCTGGGCACAGGCCTCCTCTTTTTTCTGAGAGGGTTTTAGAGCAAGGAAATGTCCCAGCTGCCTCAATGCGTATTGGCGAGCTTCACGTCTTAAAAAAAATCACATTTTTGTCAGACATACCGTTTTCCTTACGATGTTTTCCTTTACCTGCGAAAATGTGGTAAATCAGCACTTAAAATTGCAATAAACAATTTCATTGGTGCCCGCGACGATCGACCCCGGGTTGTTCACGTGCTGTGAAATATACTGCGAGCGCTTAGCATCTTATCTACCACAGCTATTATTCACGGCTTCCATTAATCATTATTGCTTCTTCATAATCATCATCATTACAGTGTTTCATAAGCCCAGTCTAAACATCCTCCAAGACTTCTTCTAAGCTAGATTACCGGTTCATTTCCACTTCGGGTTGCTGATATATTGGGCTATGTCGGTAATAAGAAACAAATATTTCTTTGGTTTAAAACGATTTGAAACCGGTCAACAAAATACAATAGTATATTTGCAACGATAGGGTATATTTATTATCAATACTTAAACAGAGTTATTTTGCAATTTACGACCAAATTTGCAGAGGAGGTTCGAAATAAGTAAAGTAGGCGAATGGTGAATAAAATTTAATTTTAAAATATCTATCCATTCCGATCCTTTTTATCTTTTAAATTCATAATGTATGGTTAATGAGTTATTTTAACTGATTGTTATACATAAATATCTAACGCCTACTAATTTAATACTAACGCACACTTTCGTACGAGTCAATCGGTCGGCAACAACGTTGGGAATTAAATCGCACACAGGAGGAGCGCCTGTACCCAGTTGTTGCCCATAAATCGCATTTAATTTTTTTCAAACATAAGTAGAAGCCTTATTTACTCGCATTTTTAAACACTGGAATAATGTTTTGTCACTATTTATATATTTGATTTTGGCTACTCTTTGCAAAATAACCCTTTATAATAAATAGAATAATACTAAATGTGCAAGACGAAATAAACTTACAGTTGAGCTAACAATAGTTTTGTTAATTTTTGTAACAATTAGGTCCCGGACGCTATCGCGGTATAACATGTCATGCATGCATAATCGCTGATTGATGCGAATGATATGCAAAGCACGCGCTGGCGGTTTATTGACTATTCATTTATTTTTTTATACTACTGTGACTGACTTAGACGCATAATCGTCTTCGGATGAGTAATAATGGACGCCTTTGTTAAGTTCAATTTAGTCCTGACATAATTAAATTGATAAAACAGCTGCAATAATACAAATTTTAAAGGGTGTAAAAGACTCAGCTGTTAATCAAATTTAGAAACAAAGGAATAAATATTATTTTATGACTATTCTAGTACTTGTTTCTTTCGTTTACCGATAAATAAAGGTTTATCAATTATATTTCTGATATCAACCGCTATATCGGTGTCTTACGGATTCTCATGAAACCTTTTCAATTCACGATACGTTTAGCCTATTTACAGAACAATCGGAATATAAAGTTATAAAGTCATACACTCATAAACAACTAGGTAATGCTTGGTTCTTAGGCAATATTGTTACGACAATAATGCTACGAACACGTTATGTAATCGTTAAACCGGCTGGCTGAGACAAAATTTGTGCAAGAAATAGCAGTAACAAGTTTTTCAAATAAAAGCGAGGTCGTAGTCTAACTGTTTAACCAAACAAAGAATCAAAACTTATATTAAAATAACATTGTTGATTTGCAAATTTCACACAAAACGGATTTTTCCGAATCGATAAGACTCAGGGACTTTCAAGTAAAGTATCTACTGCCTATTAAAAGGCCAGCAACGCACCTGTTAATACCCTGTTGTTGTAGTAGTTCATGGGCGCAGTAGTCACTTAGCATGCTCATTTGCTGCCTCTCTATAAAAACAGGTCCTCACTAATATATTAAAATCGATTCGATTTTTTTTTACCACAATCAAATCAAACAAACATCATCTTTTTTATAGAATCAGGGTGACAAACGAGCACACAACCGTAAGTAAGTGAATATTGTGGCCCAACGACATCAACATTTATCCTCAATTACGAATCAAAATGCAGATGCGTTGTCACGCCTGAGGACTGAGAATTTTGTTTTAATTTTTAAGCAAAAGATAAATAAAAAAGTCAACAGTTATAATATTTATCAGTGTATCAAATCGTATCAAATAATCCAATTTTGAAATGAAAAAACATTTGCTCAATAACAAACTTTAATAGGTATTCAAACTTCAAAAGGTCATAAGAAGTTGGAAAATGAGAAACAAAAAAATTATTACAAAAAAAAAATTAAAAACTGAATTTGAATCATATATAAATTAACAATATTAAACATTATTTTCAAGATCGAGAACATCCCGAAGGATTATCGCACTATACTGTCCTGGTCCCGGGCAACTTACATACACTGACTTTCTTCGTGACTTACCACATTGTCACTACACGAAGTTACTATCAAAAAATCTATCTTTAATACTTATATAGCCATCCCATTGCCATTTCCACAGTCTTCTTTAGCTTAATCAGTTCGAACGTACTTTTAAAAAGCGTTATCACTATCAATTGAATCATCATCATTGTTATGATCATGCTCACAATTAATACAAAAATAGAAAGATATCATGAACTTCTATAACAATACTTATATGTGACCTGCAAGAGCAAAGGTCTCCTCTTTTTATGACGGTTATAAAATCAGTGGCTGCTTGTTTCTCTACTTTAATAATCATGAATCAATCATTCGTCATGGGCTTCACGCCTTTGTATAGGCTTTTTTTCCGAAAGCTATTGTTATATTTAAGACACCTTTCGCTCTTAAGCACTAATACAAAAGATTTTTCACGAAAACACACCCAAAATAAAACGGCCGACTAAAGTTACGTTCGACAATATAAAAGATATTAAGTACTAAGACCAAAAAAAACGAGCGATCCTTATAGTAGTCGCATATGATGTGTAACATCTGACATCTCACCTTAGTAATTAGCATCATTAACATTATATCCTGAAAAAGGCTTTTTATTTTATATTTTAATCAAAATTAAAAATATCAATTGAGCATCGAAAGAAATTAACCTCAAAATTTTCTCTCAAATTTCAACTCACTTGTATTTTTTAACAAAAGTCTGCACTTTTTTAAACACCTATTAACAACAGTTAAAACATTCATTAATATAGTTTACACATATAAATTAGTTAATATAACAACACACTTTACTACCACCGCGCGCGCTCATTGCTCAAATCAAATAACGCGCGCTTCCCCAGCTTCCTGTTACAGACTTCCATCTCCCTTAACGAAATCACTCTCACAAATTGCGGGAAAGCGAGAGGAAAGATGTTACACATTAAAAAACAAAATCAAAACAAAATTAATAAGTCTGTGACACAACAAACATAAAACTTATAATTTTCCTTTAGTTCTTATCATACTTGTTTGAATAACATTATAAAATCTTATGCAATATCTGTATACAACAAATGCTAACTACTAGTTAAACGTTAACATCGCTCTCTGTACTTAGGATTCCACCAAATCCTAAACTGTTTGTATACCGTTCGTTGTTTCACTAACGTGTCATTGTTAAGTGCAGCGCACAACGCGCACACATTGTCCGACGGGGATGGGTCGTGATAGGTGTAATGTTTCTTCCATCTGAAGTAGCTACTATATAAATTAGGAGACTGCATCAAACGAGCCATGGTGTCAGCCAAGTCTCTGGGAGACATCTTCAGGGCATCCAGGTACGTATCCGGAGGTAAGAATCTGTATTAATTTAAACAAATGCATGAAACATAACAAAATATTATATCAACACATTTTTATATATATATAATAAGAGTGCTAAGCTATCACGCGGTCCCTTGATAGTAAGTGGATGTTGTGGTCCATGGACATCTACACCTATCATCGATTAAGAATCAAACGTCGATATGTAGTCACCTCTGAGGACTAAGACGCAATGTCTCGTTACCAATAAGAAGCGTCTCCGGTTCTCTACACTCACAATACGAAACACAGCAACATTAAGCTGCTGTTTCACGCTGGTATTCTGTGAGAGCGTTGTTCCAACCCGGTCGGGTAAACCCTTTCACATCATCGTAAGCAAGACAGTGTAATCCTACAAGGAACAAGTACTTATATGACTTACCAATAGTGGATGGAAGTTGCTTGTTAATTTTCAATTCATGTAGTGTGTAGGTATCATAGAATACTATAATACACAATGGAATGGCTGTCAACGTTATTTTGTACGAGATTCGGCGTCGCCGGGTGCACACATACAAGTAATTACGCCGTATTATCACTACTACAAACCCGATTCGCTGTGTTGACAGACGGATTTTAATACATATTTATTTGTAAATAGCGTGCAATTTAGCATCAACAAAATTTACCTTGTATAATTTGCGCCACCATATACAATAGGCACTGTACGATGTTCCAGAGCTGTCAGAAGTTTCTCTATAAATTATGCTGCATTTTCTAAATAATTTGCATGCGAAATTTGGATACGTGTGAATTGACGTATTAGTGACATTTTAGTGGCTACACGCTCTCCGTCCACTCCTCCGTTCTATTATGTATGTAATTATAGTATTCCATGGAAGGAATAGCACAGTAATAGATATAGAAATGCAATACAATAGACAGTGACTCGAATGCTAGGTTTCTTAACAATGTTGCTTATTGTTCAACGCAAAAATATTGATAGTCATTGTTTCGAGCTATCACGATTGCAACGGCTACTACATGTTATTTTTTTTAAAGTATTGTAAGAAATATATAGTAAAGACTGTCTTTGTGTTTGTTAGTATATTGATCAGTCTTTAATAGACTGATAACTTCTAAAAAAAGTCGGCTCAGTAGGAAGTTACCGTGTCATTATACTTATTATCACTGACTATCGAACGGTTTGTCAAACTTAGCTATTTAAAACTACATATTTTTTTTATAAAACTGTGTGACAAAAATGAGCTTACAGTCCACTTGACGGTAAGTGGCTAATGTAGTCCATGGTTACTTCATACATTAAAGGCTACAGATGCGTTTTCACATCTAAGTACTAAGATGGAATATTTCACAGCGGAAGCACTGCTATTTGGTGTCAGAGATAAGTAAAAGGGTAGTACGTACTCAGAGGGACACCTAGGCAGAAAAGAAGTCCTTTTTATAGGATATGGTGACAAACGAGCACACAGCCCATCTGATGGTAAGTGGTTGCTGTGGCCCATAGACATCTACATTTTTCCTCGATTACGAATCAAAATGCGTTGTCACCCGTGAGGAATAAGATGGAATGCCTCGTTTCCAGTAAAAAGGGTCTCCGGTTCTCTACACTCACCATACGAAACACAGCAGCATTAAGCTACTATTTAACGCTGGTATTCTGTGAGAGCGTGGTCCTTCCCCGGTTGAGCCGACCCATTCATGTTACAACTATACTACCAATATAACTGCAGCATGGCTCTACCAGGTATAATAAGCCTAATCCTAACACTAAATATACATTCAATCATTCATTTAAAACAGCCGATAACAGTAGGTTGAGGGGATCTGCTGTTACCACAACGCGCATAATTTTAAGCTAATTTATACTTGAATTTATAACGAATATACCTTAACATAATTACAACCATTCACAAGCCCACAACTTGGAAAAAACCTCTCTTGATGATTGTCTCATAGGGCGGGTATTTGCGATATTTTCCACGCTTGGTAACCATTGTCGTCAATCTCAGTTTTCATAGTTGTCATTAGAAAGACACCGCTGCTAATCTCCTAGTTTGCCTCCCTCTGTCGCTTCTTACGATGCCTATGGGACTATATGAGGTAGTTGATATTCTAACATCGCCACTGTATGGGTATATACAAAGTAAATTGTTAAAAAGAAGTTTTACTGGGTTTAGTGCTGTTTCTTCCAATGAACAGGTGATTTTTCCGAATGAGTGGTTAAAACATAAAATACCTTCAATAAATATTATAAATACGAACAAAAATTAAGCAATCTATTCTATTCTGTTATATAATTGATTGATATTAATCGAAAATTTACCTTGTATAATTTGCGCCACCATATACAATAGGCACTGTACTATGTTTCAGAGCTGTCAGAAGTTTCTCTGTAACATAATCTTCCGCGAATGAATTCTCTAAAGACATGTAAAAGAAATAATCCCGTTCTAACATATCGTCACAGATGTTTTTAGCATATCTAGGGCATTTCAATGGACCACAATCGCCATACACGTCTACAGCTAATCCATGTCGTTGCAAATATTTTTGTAAATTTCTTACTAATTCTTTTCTTCGACTTCTGCTAGAACAATTTGACACAAACCACGCCGCTGCCTTACTCTTATTCCCCTTGTACATTACATCTTCTTCAACTGATAGATTTTCTTTCCATTTCATATCCTCCTTCGGCCCTACAACTTCACCGTTAAGATTTTTTATTTTTATATAAGTAAATTGAATGTCAGAGTTCAATTTATATGTCGCCGTCCAATTAAAAAAATCATCGAACATGGCATTGCACACGGGATAATTATCTGAAGACTCCATATTGAAGTATATATATTTCTGGTGCGGCGATCTATGTTTTGGTAGCTCATATTTTGTCATGCGTTTAATATTGCATCCGTTGAATGCTATGGCGTCAAAATTGGTTATATCGTCATCGAAGAAGAACCTGTTATCTGTAACGTAACAGTTTATCATAGAACAGTTGTTCTTAAGGAATGCGCGTTGTCCTTCTCCCAGTTGACGGAACGGTTCATAATCTTTCTGTGTCCACAGCAAAATATACTTAAGGTCTTTCGACAGCCATTTCTTTTTTTTGTAAACCTCCACATATCGAGAATCTCTTGCGATATTTTCCAGTGCCTCTTGTATAATGTTGTCGTCCACTGGGAAGTTATTTTCTTTGCTTGTGAATTGTATAAACAATATGGAAATAAGGAAACTGATAAAGATAACCAATAAGAAGAATTTAACGGTGATCGTTTTAATCAAGACTGAGGTGAAATAGTGCTGCAGTTGTAAGAATAAAGGCCTGTTTGCAGCATTCTTGTTAAGGCACTTTCTGGAGTAATCGGTGTAGGCGGGCATGGGTGCGTCTAGATAAAGGATCTCGGTGCTTGTACCTATAAAAAGCAAGGCCTATAGTTTTTCAGATGTAGAGCAGTCGAGGGAAGCCCGGTCGACAGAGCCCCGCTTTGCGGGGCTCCTACTTCTGAGTAGTTTACAAAAAAATAACCACAAAGGGAATGGTGGGGTCTATTCGCTCGCTTCACTCGCTCACTTGACCCCGCCAACCCCTTCTAACCTAACCTGTCCGAATCGGGGTGCCCTAAGTTTCGAGCTCGCTTCGCTCGCTCTTGCACTGATATATGATATGATGCTCTGCCTCCACGCATACGGCTTTACAAAATTCTTTAGGAGTAGGGCAGACAAGACTACATGGATTTGGGGCGTGCTGATTTAATTGAAGTACAGATTCGATCAGATCAGATATCTATAAAGTCAATTTGCCTTTTCTCCCGCCACAGCCACAAAATTCTGTATGCAAAATTATGTATGTATCCTTCTTTTACAGTAATCTTGTATAATTTTTTCTCAGAAGGGCTAGAACCCAGAGCCGTAAAGTTAGTTAATAATAAAAATTGTATCATAGATTACTGTGTATATACTAGAGAAACGTATCATTTCCTATACTTTACGCATTTTAGGTTATAATAGTTTTTATTTAGTTTTTCGATAACGATGCATTACCTTTTAATGTGAGTGGTATTATTATAATCGGGGACCAAACCTCTACCAAATAAAACACCGTACTCCTCCAACTTCCTGCTAACGATTCTAAATCCAACCCTCGTAGCCTTTAAAATATAGAAATAGATATTTATTTATGTAGATATATTTAATGTCAAATTCAAATCGCGCTGGTATTTGATTCAATATATCTCGCATTTTTCAATTTATTGTCGAGAATAAATTTAATATAAAGCTAAATGAGTAGAAGTTACCCTTTCAATTATTACTCGAAATTAGATTTTACGGACTGTTAGTAACAATATACACAGATATTGTAGCGCTCTTGAGATCACTAGGTAACCCAAACAAATACGATGTTCACCGTGCAAAACACAGACTTCAGGCTTAATGACACCTCAAATTCGCAGAGTTCTGCCGCACTTGCGCTAATGGTCTGACCCAAACACGAGCAATATTATCGCAAAACGCAAAAAATATTAGGAGAAACACACGTCACTTAAATTAGCGCGACGGACATTGACACGCTGACATATTGGTTGGTAGGCATGAGACCGATATATCAAAACATGACTAACAACGTTATGTTGTCAAAATATCGTATCATATCGATAAACCTAAGCACACAACTGTTACATATAAGGATATCAGATATCCTAAAACGAACTGCCAACACGGCTCACGAACTAACCAGCATCCTTTGTTTGATAGTCGTTGTTGCTATTGTTATCGTATATACCATAAATAAGTATAGAAAGAGATGAAGTGAATATGGATTTCGTTGCGATGTTTTGGTAGTTATTACACAACGGTGCATTTCACGAAATATAATTACCTAAAACAAAAAGATAAAATTTTATGTGGTCTAAATTGCCCCAATTTTAAATTTGTTTAGTTATGAGAGCTATTAAATTTCAAAGGATCTTTATTAGGAAATTAGACACAAGGCTTAGATTTGTATGACTATTTAGATATATTTGGTTAAGGTAATTTTTGTTTGTGTTTTGTTTTGAATTAAATTTTTTTAAAACGCAGCAATTACGCAATTGACCTAGGTGACACTAGGGGTCGCAATACCGGACCTCTTTTCAAAAACAGTATTTTCAGTTTTTTTTAACATAGTGAGAAAAATATTTATAAATATGTAATGTAACGTAATTTTCATAAGGTGTCACCAGCCAGTCAAGAGAAGTGTGATATGATAAGAAAATCACATTTATTTAAAAAAAATCAATAATTTATTTAAAGTTTAATAAATAACTCACTGCTGCTAAGTTATTTTAAACTATTTAAACATAAGAAACCTCCAGTTATCAACCTTAACAATATCATAAAATACTCCTGCTCCTAATAAGTAACTTCTTCATAGGCCTACTTCTTCATATTCTTATAAACTTCTTCATTATCCTCAGCTTTAACAAAACATAAAATGCTCTTTGGCGATTTATCTTTTTTTTTCTTCACTTCTTTCATGGAAATCGAGTAGGAGCTTTTTTTGCTGTATGGTGTAGTTAGAAAAATTTTTCTTATCTTGAACGTTAAAATCTACCACCGGTTCCAAAAGCGATACCTCTAGAGAAGAAGAAAATCTGGTTCATAGATTAAATTCCATAGCAAAGAATGTTATAAATTTACTTTTAAATGAATTGAAGAAGTTTAAATGAAACTAAATTTTACGAATTTTATTGCGTATTTTAACTTATTTTATATTCCCGTCGTAGTTAAACACGGCTACCTTCAGTTAACAATTATTAGTTTTTGGTCCGATGTACGCAGAATGGGCGCATCTTGAAGTCTAGCAATTGTATGCTTGTTTTGGGATTTAATATTATAATTTATAGGATGCCAAGAAGATGCTAACACCCAGTCATTCCCTCGTCATAGTAATCTTCCCCATATCATTCCAAAGCAAAGTCGTAAGAAGCGTGATCTTTCAGTTCTCTTAGTTGAGGTTGGGAACTGTTATCTTTTTTATAGAGCACGTCTAATATCGCTAACTGTATATCATGAGCAAGGCATCGCTGGTGGAAACGTGCTGCTTCTCTTCCAAATGCGATCATTACACTAGCACCGTCATTAGTTGTATAGGCGAGCTGGCGGATTCGTCGTCGGCTCAGGACTCGGGAGTAAGTACTCTCTCTCACTCACTCCAGAGTGTAGTCGCGCAATTTGCGTTGCATAGTCGAGCCGCGTTGCCATAGCATCCACCACGCGAAAAGCGTGGGCTATTTAAATTTTTTTGACATAATATTATTTAAGAAAGATTTATAATGAAATACCGAAAAGTCATAAATACCGGTTTCCGTTCACTCAATTCCGGTATTTTAAAACTTTCGTTTAAGTTCGGTATCCCGGTATTTTCGAGATTCGGAATCCCGGTTTGCGACTCCTATGACACACGCCGTTATCAAATCAAAATCAAAAAATATTTGTTTCTACAACAACGACAGACGACTTTATTTTTATATTTCTTATATTTTCGCAAACACTACACATTGATTATAACTACTTTTACGGATTTTATGACGTTTAATTAATTTTGTTTTTAATACCCGACGTTTCGGGTTCTTTCCAGCACCCATGATCACAGGGGACTGAGGTGACTGACGTCCCGATGTCAGTGTTAACCAGAAGTAAGTTCAGCTTTTTAATTAATATTTTAGGTCCGATCTACGCGTCATGAACTTACTATGTTTTGAAGTCTTGCAGTGGTATGCTTGGGTTTAGTTTCAGTTTTATAAATTACATGGTCCCAATAATCAAACCGATGGTAGTACCCAGGAGGCTGGGTACTACCACCTGCTACTGTATTCTCTACTGAAATTAAGGTGTTTTTTATTTTCAACAGCCTCACGTATCATCCTTGGTAGAAATCGATGTTTTTCGCCAGAATTTATGGGCTATCAAATTTGATGAAATGGTTTGGGAAATCTAGGACGTGATCCCAAACTGCAGACTTCCCGGAACGTTGATGCTTCACACCAGCTGCGTGTTTTTTACGAAGGTTCTAATTGATCTTTTTGTTTGTCCTGCATATGAGAGACCACATTCACAATCAAGCTTGTACATTCCTACATCTTATAGAGGAATATGACACTTAATGGATGGTAAGTACTGACTAATCTTATTGTAGAATGTTCTAATAGAAGCTCGCTTCAAAATGTAGCCAATTTTGTCTGTAACACCTCCGACATATGGTAGTACAGCAGGCACACGCTCGACTGTGGCCGGCTTCAGGTCCTGTCGTGCGGGACCTGAAACTTGTTGTCGGGCAGAACCTGCTTGACATGCTGAAGCTCGGTGGCCAGGTTTTTGCTGTCACAGATCCCTCGTGCTCTCTGTAACTAAGATTTGCCCACGGTACCTAACTGTAAAGAATGATGGTGAGATTCACCGTTTAAATATTGGTTAGTAGGAGTCTTTTTTCTATACACAGTACGACCTATGGTGTTGTTAGGATTTCGTATGATTAACACATCTAGAAAAGCTAGGGAATTTCTTGCCTCTAACTCCATAGTAAATTGAATTTTAGAGTTTATGGAATTAAGATGTTCTAAAAATGCAGTTACTTTGTCTGATGGTAAAATTGTAAAAGTATCGTCAACGTACCACTTGTCGAACCTTGGAGTAACAGGTGCAGTAAGAAGGGCTTTCTCCTCAAAATCTTCCATGGATATATCGGCGACAATGGGAGATACAGGTGGGCTATCGCAACGCCATCTACATGCTTGTAAAACTCTTCCTTCCACAATAGATAGCCATATGTAAGGCAATGTCTTAGTAGTACTGCATACTCTGGTGGCATGTTATTTTCATCTAGTTTCCTAGTTATTATTAAGATGCAGTCTTCAACAGGTAGGAATGGAAATTAACATCGATTCCTACCAAGGTTGATACGTGAGGCTATTGAAATTAAAAAACATCCTAATTTCAATAGAGAAGGAGGCTAGGTACTACCACCTGCTTGGGATCCTATAATCAATAAAATTAAAACTAAGCCCAAGTATACCACTGCAAGACTTCAAAACATAGTAAGTTCATTCCGCGTAGATCGGATCGAACAAAATAATTAAAAAGCTGAACGTACTCCGGGTTAACACAGATATCGGGACGTCAGTCACCTCAGTCCCCCGTAATCATCGATGCTGAAAAGCACGCGAAACGTCGGGTATTAAAAACAAAATAATTTAAACGCGATAAATTCCGTAAAAGTAGTTTAAATCAATGACAGTTGATTTATTACAATCAAAAGTTGGGGCCAAGATACTAAAATTGGAAAATATAAATAATAAAAAAAAACCTTAACAGTGTTAATGTGTGCAAGATTGCGGAGTATATATGCGCGTGAGCGTGTGCGTTTGCGTATGCGTGTGCCTTTGCGTGCGCGTGTGCATGTACCTGTGTGTGTTCGTGTGCGTGTGCCAGATATAGGTTTGTATATGTTTTCATATGCGTTTAGTAAAAACATTGACATTACAAACAGACGCTTAAATTTTAATTGTTTGTATAGATTAGTAACCTCCGTCTTTACCGGGGTAGAACCTATTAAGGGCCTATACTACCTCAAATGGTCAAGATCCTCCTTTATGCCGAAAATATTGCACCATTAATTTTGAAATAAAGATATGGTAAAGTTGAGTATTATATCAGACGAAAACACGATTCCGTGAAATTTTCTGGATAGAAAAAATTCCAAATGTACCTTCAAACTGAACAATAAACCGCTGGTATTCATAAAATACTTTAAATTAGATCATGAAACTTTGCATACTGACTGAACTAACTATAAAGTGGAGCTTATGTTTTTTTTAATTACCATTATTTTCAGTATAAGAAGAAATTGCCTAAACTATCGGGACTTTGAAGCTTTCGTTCCCTGGCACCCGATCAGTCTCGCTTCGGCTTTCGAACGTGATACGGCTGTGTCGCTTACGATCAGAATACACATTACGCAACAGGACGACGTAAAATTAAAATGGAATATAACCGTAAAAAATGGAAGCGATTGTGTTGGCGTAAATATGATAAACCTAATTATATAAGTATCTAACGACCTATCTACTTACAGTATTAGTGGTTACAAACCTGTCGGTACAAAGCATACGACGCGCGTGTAAGTGAGGGCGTAATTAGAATTTGAGCTGAGGTAGTATATGCCCTTCATGTGACGTTTAAATTTTAGCTTAAGATAATCAAAAGACCATTTATTTTATATATTGTATGATTTTTCAAAAAATATTAATGTCTTTAATACTTACTAAATGAATGTATGTATATGTTAGGGATAAAAAGGTCTAGTTTTTGTGATGTTAGTGCTGTTAGCCTTTTGGCTCTTACAGCACCATCGGACTCAGGACAAACAGGACAGACTAAAAGGTTGAGTGTTGAGTAGTCTAACCACCGCCGTCGGAGCAAAGGTGTCGGGTCCCGGCTCTGACGGCTGACTCGTTTCGTTCAGTGTTCCGAGCGGTGAGAACTGCCCAGGGACGCGGGTATATGGTGTGTACGCGATGTGTAAGGGTAAGCGACGCGCCCGTCTGCAGACCCACTGCGACCCATCCATTATCCTAACTGTGTTTGTGGCGCTAAGGGGAGTATGTAGTGTTTCTGTGTGACGGGCCAGCGACATTTAGGTCTTTGGAATCTAGCAGAACGGGGGCTTCGTTTAAAACGTTACGTGGTCTCCGGAGACTTTCCGTAACGTTTGGAGTCGGGGCGTAGGTGGCCGCGTTTACTACTAGTGCTTTAGGATGTGTCTCGGCCCTCACAAAGTAACGCTGAGACATTTCCTTGAAATATGCAGAGATCGTCGGAAGTTGTCAGTCTCTGTGCAAGTCGGAGTTTCGCTGGTATCACCGAGCTCCGGTGGCTGTACGAATGAATCTGTTTTGGAGGCCTTGGAGGTCGTACAAATTTTGATAGACACGTGTGGGAGCGCAAGCTTTGTAAAGATTGCGCTTGTGTCTTATGGAAAATTTGCTCTTGCTGTTAACTAGCAGGTGGAGACGAGATAGCGGGTGGATTCGAGGGGTAAATAGGCTTTAGCAGATGTAGCTATGGAGTCCTTAATTCATTAAAACCCTAACATTTGTGAATAAACCACAATATTCTTGACGTATGTATTCATTATAAAGTCAATACGTGACAAAAATTTTCACCTTATCAATACTGTCGTAAATAAATAATAATAAACAATAGCTCTTCGCAGAAACTCTATACCTATAACTTGATATCGACGATATCCCCTAAATGACAGATAACATTGACTTTTAAAACAAAACAACTGACAAATTTCGAAGATATAGTTTGCATGTAAAAATACGCTTAAAAAAATATATGGCTTACTATCTATGGCTATCGACTAGAACTAGGTCTCTCTCATGATAGTAAGAATTTCGCATAATCGTAATAGAACACTTGACTGGCGGATTTGCTATCACAATGGAATATACGAAGCGGTAGGATCCCTTTTCTCTGCAGGCTTTTTTTTATTATTGACTAAGTGCTAATCAAAAGCGCGACAGCTGATCATGTTGTCTCGGGTTCGAATACCATGTTGTTCTGAAAATCTGTTGTTGAGTATTTCTGTCAATAATATTAGCAGCCCGTAGTCAGAAAGTTCGCGGTGTTTACCCTTGATCTTGATCTCGGCCTTCGCTTGATCTCTCTCTGGTCGAGAGTGAGGGTATAGAGAAATCACCGGTGCACACGGTAGTGCAATATAATCTATATATATATGTCCTGCGCAGATTTCTAGTCTCCTCTGAGATTTTCTGCCGAAACCAAAATTTCGTCCGGAGGCATTTTTATTAACTTTCACGTAGACTACGCATACCTGCCAAGCGACAAGGAAGGTTTAAGTCAGATTCGCACCAACTAAAACCACATGATATTCCACTTTCACCATATCGTAGAAGGATCGCTAACACTGGCCGCTCCGTGACGGCCACTCCTAGATATAAGACAATACTTATCCCTTTCCCTTCTCAGGTAAGATGTATGGTTACAGGAAACCAACATTCAGAAGCACCAGTCTTCCTGACCTCTTACTTATTTCGAAGAGTATAGCGAGTCAGTATAGTATCAGATTTAAAGTAACAACTCATCTATAGTCATTTTTGTTAGAAGTGCAGGTGTCCATTGCCTGCAGGAGTCACTTACCATCAGTTAGGCTGCAAGTTTGTTTGTCACTTCAGTTTTATTTAAAAAAAACTACGATGCAGTAATACTGGCATAAAATCGAACACAATAAAAAAACCAAGGTCTATAAATAAAAGAATGTTAAAACAATTTAACTTTGTTTATTTTGTAGGTATTATTCACTGGTTGGCGAATATCGCATGTCTTATCAAGATAAGGTTTTATTGATACAACAAACATGGATAACAACCGTAATCTTCTCGAATTTAACAAAAATGCGCCCGCATAACAATGAACTATCATTGATCATTCTTAGTTATTTAGGTTACAGCCTTCCGTCCCACTGCTGGGCACAGGCCTCCTCTTATTTCTGAGAGGGTTTTAGAGCAAGGAAATGTCCGTGCTGCTCCAATGCGTATTGGCAAACTTCACGTCTTAAAAAAATCACATTTTTCAGACATACCGTTTTCCTTACGATGTTTTCCTTTACCTCCGAGCATGTGGTAAGTCAGCACTTAAAATTGCAATAAACAATTTCATTGGTGTCGGCGACGATCGACCCCGGGTTGTTCGCGTGCTGGGAAATATACAGCGAGTGCTTAGCATCTTATCTACCACGGCTATTATTCACGGCTTCCATTATTCATTATTGCTTCTTCATAATCATCATCATTACAGTGTTTCATAAGCCCAGACTGAACATCCTCCAAGACTTCCTCTAAGCTAGATTACCGGTTCATTTCCACTTCGGGTTGCTGATACATTGGGCTATGTCGGTAATAAGAAACAAATATTTGTTTGATTTAAAACTATTTGAAACCGGTCAACAAAATACAATAGTATATTTGCAACGATAGGGAATATTTATTATTAATACATTAAACAGAGTTATTTTGCAATTTACAGCCAAATTTGCAAAGAATAAGTAAATTAGGCGAATGGTGAAGAAAAATTAATTTTAAAATATCTCAACCATTCTAATTCTTTTTTCTTTTAAATTCATAATGCGTGGTTAATGAATTATTTTAACTGATTGTTATTAATAAATATCTAACGCGTACTAATTTAGTACGCACGCACACTTTCGTACGAGTCAATCGGTCGGCAACTACAACGTTGGAGATTGAATCGCACACAGGAGGAGCGCCTGTACGCGGTTGTTGCCTATAAATCGCATTATATATATATATATATATATATATATATATATATATATATATATATCGGAATCTCGGAAACGGCTCGATTTTCATAAAATTTATTGTCCACGGAGTTTCGGGGGCAATAAACCGATCTAGCTAGGATTTATTTTTAGAAAATGTCTTTTTGTCCCTGTTTTCAGGCAATGAAAAACTGCTAAAATATAAAGAGAAATTTTGACACTATGTTAATGATCATAATTGCTCAAGTGTAGAGTAATGCCTTGGTTAGCGTCCTGTCTTCGGTCCGACTTTTTTCCTTTTTATTTCAAGTTCCCTTCTTTTGTGAGAAAATCTATTATTTCGAGCCCTTTTTTTAGTATTTTTTAAAAATATGAAAAATTTTATTAAACTAGTTGCACTCATTAATTTTTTATTTAAATAATCAGGTCAGTTTTTTCTATTATGTCAATAAGATCAAAAAATATTATTCATGTTTCACCAGTATGTAATTTGTATCTAAATGTAATTTCAAAAAAAAAGCTCAGTCATCCAGGTACTATATTTTACTTTGGCTACTCTTTGCAAAATAACCCTTTATAATAAAGAGAATAATACTAAATGTGTCAGACAAAATAAACTTACAGTTTAGCTAATAATAGTCTTGTAGATTTTTGTAACAATTAGGTCCCGGACGGTATCGCGGTATAAAATGTCATGCATGCATGATAGCTTACTTATACTGATTGATGCGTATGATATGCAAACCACGCGCTGGCGGTTGATCGACTGTTCATTTATTTTTTTATCCTGCTTTGACTGACTTGCACGCATAATCATTCATGTCCATTATTGCTTATCCAGGGTCTTTGGATAAGCAATAATGGACACCATTGTTAAGTTCAATTTAGTCCGGACATAATTAAATTGATAAAACAGCTGCAATAATACAAATCTTAAAGGGTGTAAAAGACTCAGCTGTTAATCAAATTCAGAAACAAAGGAATAATTATACCATTTTATGAATATTTTAGTACCTACTTGTTTCGATCGTTTACCTATAAATAAAAGTTTATCAAATAATTGAGTACTGATATCAACCACTATAATATAATGTATATAATGTATATACCAGTTTGTTACTGATGCTCATGAAACCTTTTCAATTCACGCTACATAAAATTATAAGGTCATAAACAACTAGGTAATGCTTGGTTCTTAGGCAGTATTGTTACGACAATAATGCTCCGAACACGTTATGTGATCGTTAAACCGGCTGGCTGCGACAAAATTTGTGCAAGAAATAGCAGTAACAAGTTTTTCAAATAAAAGCGAGGTCGTGGTCTAACTGTTAACCAAACAATCAAAACTTATATCTCATTAAGAATAACATTGTTGATTTGTAATTTCACACAAAACGGGTTTTCCGTATCGATAAGACTCAGGGACTTTCAAGTAAAGTATCTACTGCCTATTAAAAGGCCAGCAACGCACCTGTTAATACCTTGTTGTTGCATTTGTTCATGGCGCAATTAGCAAACTCATTTGTTCCCTCTCTATAAAACCAGGTCCTCACTTTTATATTAAAATCGATTCGATTTTTTTTTACCACAATCAAATGAAACAAACATCATCTTTTTTATAGAATCAAGGTGACAACGAGCATACAACCCACCTGATGGTAAGTGAATGTTGTGGCCCAGCGATATCAACATTTATCCTCAATTACGAATCAAATTGCAGATGCGTTGTCATTCCTGAGGACTGAGAATTTTGTTTTAATTTGTAAGCAGAAGATAAATAAAAAGTCAACAATAGTAATACTTCTCAGTGTATCAAATCGTATCAACTAATCCAATTTTGAAATGAAAACAACATTTGCTCAATAACAAACTTTAATAGGTATTCAAACTTCAAAACATCATTAGAAGTTGGAAAATGAGAAACAAAAAAATTATTACAAAAAAAAATATTAAAAAATTCTGAATTTGAATCATACATAAATTAACAATATTAAACATTATTTTCAAGATCAAAAACATCCCGAAGGATTACCGCACACTACGGTCCTGGTCCCAAGCGACTTACATACACTGACTTTCTTCGTGACTTACCACATTGTCACTATACGAAGTTACTATCAAACAAACTATCTTAAATTCCTATATGGCCATCCCATTGCCATTTCCACAGTCTTCTTTAGCTTAATCAGTTCGAACGTACTTTTAAAAAGCGTTATCACTATCAATTGAATCATCATCATTGTTATGATCATGCTCACAATTAATACAAAAATAGAAAGATATCATGAACTTATACAATAATACTTATATGTGACCTGCAAAGGTCTCTTTTTATGAGAGTTATAAAATCAGTGGCTGCTTATTTCTCCACTTAAATAATACGTCATGGGCTTCACGCCTTTGTATAGACTTTTTTTCCGAAATCTATACTATATCTATACATACCCAAAATAAAACCAAAAAAAACGGCCAACTGAAGTTACGTTCGACAATATAAAAGAGATTAAGTACTAAGAACAAAAACCGACCGAGCTTTATAGTAGTCGCATATGATGTGTAACATCTGACATCTCACCTTAGTAATAAGCATCATTAACATTATATCCTGAAAAGGACTATTTGTTTTATAAATCAAAATTAAAAATATCTATTGAGCAGCGAAAGAAATTAACCTTAAAATTTTCTCTCAAATTTCAACTCACTTGTATTTTTTAACAAAAGTCTGCACTTTTTTAAACAATTATTATCAACAGTTAAAACATTCATTAATATAGTTTACACATATAAATTAGTTAATATAACAACACACTTTACTACCACCGCGCGCGCTTGTTATTCAAATCAAATAGCGCGCGCTTCCCCAGCTTCCTGTTACAGACTTCCGTCTCCCTTCACGAAATCACTCCCACAGATTGCGGGAAAGCGAGAGGAAAGGTGTTACACATTAAAAAACAAAATCAAAACAAAATTAATAAGTCTGTGACACAACAAACATAAAACTTATAATTTTCCTTTAGTTCTTATCATACTTGTTTGAATAACATTATAAAATCTTATGCAATATCTGTATACAACAAATGCTAACTACTAGTTAAACGTTAACATCGCTCTCTGTACTTAGGATTCCACCAAATCCTAAACTGTTAGTTCTCATTATACTTGTTTGAATAACATTATAAAATCTTATGCAATATCTGTATACAACAAATGCTAACTACTAGTTAAACGTTAACATCGCTCTCTGTACTTAGGATTCCACCAAATCCTAAACTGTTTATATACCGTCCGTTGTTTCACTAACGTGTCATTGTTAAGTGCAGCGCACAACGCGCACACATTTTCAGACGAGGATGGGTCGTGATAGGTGTAATGTTTCTTCCATCTGAAGTAGCTATTGTATAAAATAGGAGACTGCATCAAACCAGATATGGTGTCAGCCAAGTCTCTGGGAGACATCTTCAGGGCATCTAGATACGTATCCGGAGGTAAGAACCTGTATTAATATAAACAAATGCATTAACATTTAATAAAATCTTACATAAATACATTTTTATATATTATGTACTAAGAGTGCCAAACTATCACGTAGTCTCGTGATGGTAAGTGGATGTTGTAGCGCAACTAAAGACTGTCTTTGTGATTACTTTCACATTGATTAGTCTTTAATAGACTGATAACCTCTAAAACCTTCGGGTCAGTAGGAAGTCACCGTGGCTTTATTATCACTATAACTGTCGAACGGTCTGCCAAACTTGGCTATTTAAAACTACATTAATATTTTTTTATAAAACGATTGTGGCAAATGCACTTACAGTCTACTTGGTGGTAAGTGGTTAATGCAGTCCATGGATACTGCATGCATTACAGCCTACAGATGCGTAGTCGCATCTGAGCACTAAGATGGAATGCGTCACAGCCTGTTATTATCTTAGACCATTCAAGTTATTATACTTGTACAGGCAAGCCATCGTCCATTAAACTTTATTATGCACTCACGTTTGCAAGCTACTTTGGGGGCGCATGTTTAGTTAGTAATAATTTAATCATATTTAACTTCAAATCAGTACGTCTACAACCGACTAAACACTAACTACTCAAGGAAAGATTTGCCACAATAGTCTTATAACTACTTTACTTTATAACAAACCTTTTCAACTTTGGTGATCTTTTCCTTTTGAAGTGCTCATCAACTAACTTCAACTTCTACTTCTTGAAAGTGTATGGCCCTACAAACTATACAATACTGCCTCTCTGTATACCCTTCAGACTGTAAAGTTATCAACGGAAGCGCTGTTTTCCAAGCAGAAAAGAAGTTCTAGCACCAAGTATAAATTCAATCATTCATTTAAAACAGCCCATAACAGTAGGTTGAGTGGATCTGCTGTTACCACAACGTCCAAAATTATGAGCTAATTTATATCGAATATACATCAACATCATTATAGCCCTTCACAAGTTCACGGCTTACAAAGACCTCTCTTGATGATTGCCTCATAGGGCGGATATTTGCGATATTTGCCACGCTTAGTAACCATGGTCGTTCAACGCAGTTTCTTTTAGTTGTTATTAAAAATATACTGCTGCCAATCTCCTGGTTTGTCTTCCCTCTGTCGCTTCTTACGATACCTATGGGATTATATGAGATTGAAGATATTCTAAAACCGCTACTATAGGGATACATAGTAAATTATTAGAAAAAGTTTCACTAGGTTTAGTGCTGGTTCTTCCAATAAACGGGGGCTTTTTCCGAATCAGTGGTTAAAATATAAAATACCTTCAATAAGCATTATGTACTCAAAAAAAAGTTAAGCATTACATTCTCTTCTGTTCTTTAATTGATTAATACTAATCGAAAATTTACCTTGTATAATTTGCGCCACCATATACAATAGGCACTGCATCATGTTTCAGAGCTGTCAGAAGTTTCTCTGTAACATAATCTTCCGCGAATGAATTCTCTAAAGACATGTAAAAGAAATAATCCCGTTCTAACATATCGTCACAACTGTTTTTAGCATATCTAGGGCATTTCAATGGGCCGCAATCGCCATACACGTCTACAGCTAATCCATGTCGTTGCAAATATTTTTGTAAATTTCTTACTAACGCTTTTCTTCCACTCCTACTAGAACAATTTGACACGAACCATGCCGCTGCCTTGCTCTTATTCCCCTTGAACATTACATCTTCTTCAACTGATAGATTTTCTTTCCATTTCATATCCTCCTTCGGCCCTACAACTTCACCGTTCAGATTTTTTATTTTTATATAAGTAAATGGAATGTCAGAGTTCAATTTATATGTCGCCGTCCAATTAAAAAAATCATCGAACATGGCATTGCATACGGGATAATTATCTGAAGACTCCATATTGAAGTATATATATTTCTGGTGCGGCGATCTATACATTGGAAGCTCATATTTTGTTATGTGTTTAATATTGCGTCCATTGAATGCTATGGCGTCGAAATTAGTCATATCACCATCGAAGAAGTACCTGTTATCTGTAACGTAACAGTTTATCATAGAACAGTTGTTTTTAATAAATGCGCGTTGTCCTTCTCCCAGTTGACGGAACGGTTCATAATCTTTCCTTGTCCACAGCAAAATATACTTAATGTCCTTCGACAGCCATTCCTTTTTTCTATAAACCTCCACATATCGAGAATCTCTTGCAAAATTTTCCAGTGCCTCTTGTATAATATTGTCATCCACTGGGAAGTAATTTTCTTTGCTTGTGAATTGTATAAACAATATGGAAATAAGGAAACTGATGAAGATAACCAATAAGAAGAATTTGACCGTGGTCGTTCTAATCAAGACTGAGGTGAAACAGTACTGTAGCTGAAAGAATAAAGGCATGTTTGCAGCATCATGTTAAGGCACTTTCTGGAGTAGTCTGCGTTGGTGGGCATTGGTGCGTCTAGATGAATCTCGGCACTTATACCTATAAAAAAAAAGTTTACGTTTTTTACTTCATATAAAAACAAAGCCTGTTATATTCTACAATCATATCTCTTCATAAAACTAAAGTGTAACGACTTTGCAGCATCTAGTAAGCTTCTATATCTGCTAGAAATGCCTTAGAGACATTTGGCTCCTGCAGTACACGGACACCTGCAGTCAACTACAAACTTAGAATGCTATAGATGCGTTGTCGCCTGTGAGATCTAAGATGGTTTCTGAATTTAGTAAAAGAGATGCCATCAAAAACATAAATTGTAAAAAAAAACAAGACTCGCAACACAGTTCTTCTACCGTAAAAAGTTGTGTGATTCATGTAATACCAAGTCGGTTAATTTATTCAGTCCCTACTAAGGGGTGCATCTGTCTTATTACGTAATTAGCTAAATGTTGTTAACATTTTATTGTGATCATATCAATATTAAAAATCTTCAATGTTTTAAATAAATAGATTGACTTGGGCCATCGCGTGAAAGCACAATGTAGCGTATCTCACAAACAATACATATTATAATATTAAATTAGATTGTTTAGTGCGATTGCTAAGTCAATCTGTTTATTTAAAACAAAAGATTTTAATATTGATATAATCACAATAAAATGTTGTTAGGTAAGCTAATTACGTAATAACTTAAGACAGAAGGACTCTTAAGTAGGGGGACTGAATAAATTTACCGACTTGGTATTACATGGATCTCACAACTTTTTACGGTAGAAAAACTGAGTTGCGAGACTTGGTTATTTTTTACAATTTGTGTTTTTGATGGCATCTCATTTATTTTTGTAGATAGCCCTACTTTTTTCCTTTTCGGTACCTTCTACTTCTTGAATACCAACAACGTAACTATCTACACCTATTATTCCATTACATTATACATATACAAGTACACTGATTCGTCCACTGCAAATGTAACTTTGTAATGCTATATATTTATATAGGATTACAAAGTTATTTATGCAGCTAGTGTATCTAGAAAAGTGGTCGGAAATTGAAAAATATTTTAGTTTTTCCTTGATTCATACACTAATCACTAATTGTGTTCTAAGCTTGAAGCTTCTATGTCTGCTAGAAGTGCCTTAGAGTTTTGATGATCGGTCCGTCAGTGAGTGACAAAATTAAGAAACTTTGACTTATTATAATTCCTAAACTACTGGTTCAAATTGAATGAAGTTGGAAATATACTGTATACTATGGCTGCATGGTAACTAAAAATTTAGGCTTTTAGTTTTACCCACAACGTAGTTATAGAGGGGTCGAAAATGGCCTTAACTGCTTCGAAAAAGGATGGTACAGCCGTGCCGCTTTTTTGTTCGACTTGGCGGGGGCACTACCGTGCCCTCAGATTTTGATTGATTGAACTGTTTTACTAATCGGTTATATTAATGTGTGTCAGTTGTTAGCAGGGTCTGATTCACCCACAGGCTAGTAACGCTAGAGCCCAGGGAGCAAGGTCCGAGGGGGCGCTGAACTGACCTTTGCAAGCTTTGTTCCTGACGTCACAGCGATATATTCTCCTTGGCTCATATCGCCGGCAAGCGAATCTAAAACCACACACAACGGAGCGCCACTTAGAAGGCCAAAATATAGACACATTAACAAGTACAATGTTTGCGGCCATCGATCACTAATGAAAAACTTCTTTATTAGTGATCGATGTTTGCGGCACTTAGACGTTACGCGACGCGATGCGGTGCGCACAATTTAAGATAGTAATACAAAATATAACTTTATTTACTAGGCAAAAAGATACACATTCTATTGAGATAATTCTAAAATGCACTGCGCCTCGAGATGCCTCGCGGCGTAGCGCGGCTCATCACGACGATTCAGATTCGTTGTCACCCGTGAGGACTAAGATGAAGTGCCTCGTTTCTAGTAAAAAGGGTGACCGGTTCTCTACACTCACCATACGACACACAGCGCCCTAAAACTGCTATTTTACGATGGTATTCTGTGAGAGCGTGATCCTTCCACGGTCGAGCAAACTCATTCGTGCTACAACTACACTACTAATATAGCTGCAGCTTGGCTCAACCACGTTAAAACTGTGGGGGCCCACACTTCGCCTACTTGTACATGGCTGCCACTCGAGAAACTTTCTTCCCCATCGGTTGTAGGTTCTTCGAGCTTTATGGCCAGCCCATTGCCACTTCAGCTTACTAATCCGTTCCTAGAAATTAGGATATCCGCAGTATAGCCAGAGTAAACGACATAGCCCAACGGTTCAGTGTTAATGCTAATCTGACTAGACCTATTAAGAACTATTTTCGTAATCTAATATTTCAAAATGTATTATCTTGTTATTTAGGTTAGGCGATTATAGGACAGCCTAAGAGTAAATGGACTGTGACTATAGCCACAGTAGTTTAAGTAAAAAATTAAAGAATTATAAATGGTAAATAACAGAGTAGACGTGCTTTATTTATTGTGATAATCAGTAATTTTAGAACAATAAAGTCAAATGCAAGTGATACATAGCAGCGTTTTCCTCATGTGGCAGCGTCACGGTCTTAGATTATTGATAGGTCGCGGTAAATTACGTATTTCACGAATTATTAAAAAAGTGTCGGTAGGTAATCTGAGTTAAAATATTATGTGGAGCTACAAGAGAATATTATTTATTGAATATTTATTAGCATTATTAAAGTAAAAAGCCTAAAATGTGTTTAATTTATTGAAATAATTTCAAAAAGTACCTATATCAACTCTTTATTTACTATTTTAATAATTTCATAAATTTGCGAAGCCATGTCATAACTAAAATCCGTAAAATTTGTTTTATCAAACAATATTTAATATAAAGCTAAATGAATAGTAGATACTCCCTCAACTATTACTCGAAATTAGACTTTACGGCCTGTCACTAACAATATAGGTACACACCTGTTGTAACGCCCTTGACGTCACTCGGTAACCCAAACAAATATGAAGGTCACCGTGCAAAAGCACAGACTTCGGGCTTACTGACACCTCAATTTCGCAGAGTTCTGCCGCACATGCGCAAATGGTCTGACCAAACAGGAGCAATATTATCGGAAAACGCTAAAAATGTTAGGGAAAACACACGTCACTTAACATTTTAATTAAAAATTACGATTAATTTAATATAGCAACGACGTGCCGGTTGTACGCTGGACACTTTACTAATAGGGGTGAATGAATGAAATTCGTTTTTTGTATGTTATTGAGCGGTAGGACATGAGCGCGGGGAACGGGCGCATAGCGCGACCCGCACTGGCACACTGGTTGGGTGGTTGGTGGGTGTCTTCGTTTGTCAGTTTTGTCAAGGTTAAATTAGTGAATTTAAATAGTGGCTCGATGATTTTCGCATTAGAATACTTCCAAACATTGGTATAACCATACAAAAGCTACTATCGCTGTATTAATATATTTTTTAAATTATTTAACTTTTAATATTGAATTACACACTTAGCTATTATACGCTATAGCTATTACGTACTACGTACTAGAGGCGACACTGCATTCAGCTACTATGTTCCACTCAAATGCGGTGCATACACAGCACTTTAATCATTCACTCGCTAGGCGCTTGTAGAGTTGACACGTGTTGTGTTGATTTAAAAAAAAATCTCTTGATAAAAAAATGCCGTCGTGTGTACTTAGATATTGCACAAATAATTCAAGAAATGTCAGTAAAAACCAAGGAATTACTTTTTATCGGTTAATAAGATACTTAATCAATAAAAAAGTATTATACACATACATATATACACATTTTTTGTAGAAACATATATAAGTTATTATAATTAGGCTAAATTTTTCATGTTTAAATCTGCTTATTATTCTTTTATTTTATTTTTAGGTTTCCATATCAAAGTCAAAGTGGAATAAATTCGTCCATTTTTAACTTTCGCGTGTCCAGCATTTATGAACGACTCTTATTCTAATTTAAATAAATATATTTGTAATTTAAATGTTATGTTATTAAGTTTTGTTAAATACAATTTAGTATGTTTTTTTTTATATTTGACGTAGATGATACCTTTTATTGCAAATATAATATACAAAATAAATGACAAAATTTAAATATTGTTCTCGATATAATTTACCCATTTAACAATGTAATCTACTATTACCTACGGATCATTCTACCTATGTTTATTCTATGAAAAAAAGGAAAAGGAGGGGAATACATATTACTTCAATGATTACACATTAGAAAACTTACAAATTATACTTAATCATTAAAAAACTGTTCGCTTACATAATAAACAATAATAATTTCAGTATAGTACCAGGATTATACGTCAGGAAATTGTTTTAAATTACGCTCTCATACATTGAGTTATAAACTTATAAACCAATGCTCTCATGGATCGGAGATCGCCTTTCGGTTCTCTCATCTTAGAGCAGTTGCAAATATTCATACTCGTAATATCGTGTTGATGAACCGGGTGCTAAGCGATAGATTTACTATTTTGGTCAACATAAACATAGCATTTTTTATAAAATAGGGGTGATAAATAAGCACACAGCCATTGAAGTAATACAGCAATGTATGTACTTACGTACTAGAACAGCTATTTCAAACAAAAAATGTGCGCTACTCTGTGTTCCCGCGGTTGGTTTTTTTATCATAGAATAAACATAGGTAGAATGATCAGTAGGTAATAATAAATTGCACTGTTAAATAGGTAAATTATATCGAGAACAATTTTTTTTATTTTGTCGTTTATTTTGTAAATTACATTTGCTAATTTAATATAATATTACATAATATTATATCACAACAACATTTTAATGATATTTTTGTCTCAATATTTTAAAAGTTATCTATCTCAAATATCAAAAAAACATACTAAATGTATGTTTTACAAAACTTGTGAATATAACATTTAAATTACAAATATATTTATTTAAATTAGCATTTAGTCACTCGCTAGGCGCTTGTAGAGTTGACACGTGTTGTGTTGATTTAAAAAAAAATCTCATGATAAAAATATGCCGTCGTGCGTACTTATATATTGCACAAATAATTCAATAAATGTCAGTAAAAACCAAGGAATTACTTTTCATTGGTTAATAAGATACTTAATCAATAAAAAAGTATTATAAATTAGTAATAAAACAAATTATTCCTAAGACGCCATCTTGTGTCACGTAATATAGATTATGAAATTAATTTGTTCAGATGCGACATTTCTGTGGGTACTTAAATATAGGACGAATATATTATTATATACATTTTTTTGTAGAAACATATTATATGAGTTATCATAGTTAGGCCAAATTTTTTATATTTAAATCTGCTAATTATTCTTATATTTTATTTTTAGGTTTCCACATCAAAGTCAAAGTGGAATAAATTCGTCAATTTTTAACTCTCGCGTGCCCAGTATTTTATGAACTGCTCTTATTCTAATTTAAATAAATATATTTGTAATTTAAATGTTATATTAACAAGGTTTGTTAAACATACATTTAGTATGTTTTTTATATTTGAGATAGATATCTTTTAAAATATTGAGATAAAAATATCATTAAAATGTAATTGTGATATAATATTATATTAAATAGGCAAATATAATATACAAAATAAATGACAAAATTTAAAAAAATTGTTCTCGATATAATTTACTTATTTAACAGTACAATCTTTTATTACCTACTGATCATTCTACCTATGTTTATTCTATGATAAGAAAACAAACCGCGCGAACACAGAGTAGCGCACATTTTTTGTTTGAAATAGCTGTTCTAGTACGTAAGTACATATTACTTCAATGGTTTTAAAAAAGTTTTTTCATCTAGTCATAACCAGTATTTTAATTTAGAATTCACCAAAGTACACCTTCAGGTCACTCCATAAAGTCCAAGACGTGTAAGTATATTTATGTATAAATCTTACGTACTTTTAGCGAAACAATATACTATTGTATGAAAATGTATGATTATAAAAATAATAGTAATATATTAACTTAGTCAAGTATATATTAAATTTAGTTTTTGGAATATTTTTTATTTCTACAGCGATCGCTATCTTTCATCACGAGCCGCTGTAAACAAACGATACCTACAGTCTTCGATCAATGTTGATCGAAGCCTACAGTAATCCACTCATGACGGCGCCCGAGCCCGCAGACCCGCAGTGAGTTAAATTGTAAAAATTAAACAGCCATTTACATTCCATGGTTTCCCACACGATAGATGAATAGATTAAAAAATAGATTGAGTTGAACAATTGATATTTTCCAAAGTTATCGTGTTTACCCCTTCATGCGGACGCGATAAATCTACACCATAAGCCACTAAAACAACTATTTAATGTAAAATAGCAATTAATCGATAAAACATAGAATTATTGCATAGCATTTTGTATCAACTTATGCAATTATAATTATTAATATAAGGACTACGTAAATATTCAGTATAGCAAGATTGGAAGAAAAATGACGTCTAAATATTTTTTCGTATTTAGTAAACGAATAACTAGTTGTAGTTGGTAAATTAATCATGATATATATCTTTTTTTTTTCGCCGGAGACTAAAATGATATTGCTTTTTTTCGTAACTGCAGATTCTGTGGATTTATTTCATTATTTTGAACAATATACGAAATTTAAGTGCCTAGATATAAATCTAATCTGAACCAGAATCATAAAAACTGTATTATTCGTGCTAAACGAATCTAATAAATATCTGTTATTTTTGTCTTATGCGAAAAAAACAGACTATAGGAATCTATCGAATACCTACATAAACAAAATATCACCTATAAATAAAATATTACAAAGCGGAATAACTAATAAGAGTGGCAACGTCGCACTATACAAAGGAATTGCGTAGGTGGCACAAGTCGCGGGCTCGAACTCATTGGTGGGCGCGGCCAAAAAGAACTTTGTCTCACCTGGCATCGTGCCACTCGTACTAAATTATTAGGCGCTGCGTTATCGCTTTATACTATACCTCTATGACTCTATAGATACCTAATATAGATTGCTTACTTTATTATGTTTAGTTTTCCCCGGGTGGTCATACAGCGATCACTCAAGAGTTCACGACGCCGAAGTATGAACTAGAACAGTCATCGCAGTTTATATCCGTACTAGCTGTTGCCAGCGGCTTCAAACGCGTGAACTCGAAAATTATCCCACAGGAACGAAATACCTGAATAAACGGTATCAAATGTGTTATTCCAGACTAGGTATAACCTATCTCTGAGCTAAATATCATCCAGATCCCTTCAGCTGTTCTGGCGTGATTGAGTAACATACATCTATCCGTCCAAACTTACGCATTTATAATATTTAGATAATAATTGTAATTAGTTCTGCCTACCTATAAATAGTTTTCAAAAATACTTACCTGTCTTCTTACTTTTTTTTATATACACACAATATCACTAGATATTTTTATCAAGACAAGTGACCCGTCAAGACTGTTTCCTTAGTACCGACGTACTTAGGCAGGTAGGTAGGCAGTTTACATTTTAGTGTCCACGACGCAGTGACAGTTTGTCAAATTTTGTTGTATAGTGGGTTATGGGTATTTAGGTAATAACAGTAGGTAGGTACCTATCCACCGAACCGTCAACGCTGCGCAAGTGATTCTCGTCCCACCTGTCCGCGCAGTAACTTTTTTTACGACCGCGCGAGACTGTCGCAACAAAAACGATTACTACTGAAAAACTAATATAGGTACCTACCTAACATTCAAATAAAAATATTCTCAAAAAGCTCAACGAATTC
This sequence comes from Parnassius apollo, assembly GCA_907164705.1. Lineage (NCBI taxonomy): Eukaryota > Metazoa > Arthropoda > Insecta > Lepidoptera > Papilionidae > Parnassius > Parnassius apollo. The sequence continues at coordinate 6,205,341 of CAJQZP010001558.1, read as the reverse complement.
AGAATTTAATTTTGTTAAAAGAAAATTGGTCAAATAAAAAATAAAGGATGAAAATAAAGCATATGGGGATATAAAAATAAATCGTATTTATTTTTTATTTCGAGTTTTACAAGAAAAGTATAATATTTACTGGAGACAATTATTTTATTATTATAATAGTACATGATATTCCCTTTAAAATGACACCAATATGAATAATATCTTATATCTATATCTACAAATAAATAAAATTGAAGTGTCTGTTTGTAATGTTAAAACAACAGCTTTTTATTAAATGCATATGAAAGTACTAGTAACAAAATAACAATTTTTAAAATTTTTATCTGTCTGTCGGTCTGTCTGTCTGTCTGTTTGTTCCAGCTAATCTCCGAAACAGCTGGATCTATTTTGACGGGACTTTCACTGGCAGATAGCTGATGATATAAGGAATAACTTGAACTACTTTTGTTTTAGAAAAAGAATTAGGGTTCCGCGCAAAAAAATTAAAACACATGAAATCCATATTCCACGCGGGCGAGATCGCGGGGAACAACTAGTACTCAATATAGATAAATGTATACTTAATAATAATAAGTATTAATAATTTCTAGACACATCTCAACAGATATTTCGTTAATAAATTGCCATCAATACTGAAGCATTCTTTTATATTTAGCATCCATTTAACACAAAAAAACTGATAAGAATACTTTTTAAACAACATATAATCAATAAACGATAATCGCGTATAGTGAATTTCGAGGTAAATTATTATATGTAAACGTTTTTGAATGGTCGTAATGATACATATTTCCAAAAGAAAATATCTTCACAATTAATTTGATGTAAAATAACATTAGAAATAACGTATAAAACGGAGAAATTATCAAATTTTTGATCGAGTTCCTAACCAGTACACAAACAAAAATGGCGAAATGTCATTTTCACATTTTTTTAGAAATAACGTATAAAAACAGAAAAATTATCAAATTTTTGATCGAGTTCCTAACCAGTACACAAACAAAAATGGCGAAATGTCATTTTCACATTTTTTTTCTATATAGTTATTTGTTACAGAGTACACAGATAAAATTCACTTTCATAGATGACAAATTTCAAACACCACAATCTCTAATTTTTTACTCTGCTATCTTCAGCGCTGTACACGAACGGAACTATATCGTTGAGAGCCGTGGTTGCTCACATGGTTAGCGCTCGTTATAAGTATCACAGTACGAGAGCAACCCGGGTTCGATCCCCACTGGCACCAATGAAATTGTTGCGTGCTGATTTAGCTATCAGTTGGAAAGTCTGTTTTTCTGGGCCGTTTTGTTTTGTTACACTGACATCTCGCAAGTCACCTAGGGACCTAGGAGGTTGTCGGTTGCTTATTTTTTATTTTTCTTTAAAATTTTCGTCGGTAAAATAATATATTTATAAAAGTAAAAAAAAGTAAAGTTACAGCCTATATACGTCCCACTGCTGGGCACAGGCCTCCTCTAATTTCTGAGAGGGTTTTAAGGCAAGGAAATGTCCGCCACGCTGCCTCAATGCGTGTTGACGAACTTCACATGTCTTCGAAATATATATTTTTTAATTCCTCAGACATGCAGACCCGAGTTCGATCCCCGCCGGCACCAATGAAATTGTTAATTGCAATTGTGCTGATTTACCACGTGCTCGGCGGTGAAGGAAAACTTATTGAGGAAACCTGCACGTCTGAGAATATAATTATAATCGAATGTAAATCAAATTGACATAGGTAAGTACAGATAAAATTAGCGGAACATTAATAAAATTTTGAGGTCGTTTTTTTTTTCAAAATTTTATTTATATTCCGCTATTTTTGTTTGTGCTTATATCAATTTGATTTACATTCGATCTTTAAATTGTAGTTTGCGAGGGTAACGGGTATCTATCAGCTCCGGCAAAACACATTTCTGATAAAAGCTATCTAATTTTAAAATTTTGTCTACCGTCCAAAACGCATCATCTCTTTCAATAATATCATTTTCTATGCCAAACAGAGTAGTATCGAAATCCAAAGTTCAAGCAGGGGTCAATGTAGCGTAGTAATTTAGAGCGCAGGTATAGCTATAGTCATACGAACGTCACAGCCGCAGCTAAGTCGAATAAAACTAGAATAAGCGCGCGTCACCGCGCATGCATGTGTGTGTGAGTGTCGTCCTCCCGCACCGGGGGAAACATTGATCAGTGAGATGCACGATAATTCATATAAACACGCGCGCGTAAAAAAATACGAAAAGGCCTTTGGAAGAAGGGGTTTTATGAAAAAACCACTGCATAAATAAGTTACAAATAAAATTTATTGAATTCTTCGATAATTGAGCTGTGTCGGTACCGACTTTGTCTTGGAAATTTTACACTGCTTTTATTACTAATTTACGCCCAAAGTTGTGTTAAAATTGGCAATAAAAACGAATCTTTGATAACTCGTAACTTTTTAATGACTTTTTATTTTACTATTCTGTTTCCGTACAGACAAAATTAATAATGAGACAAAACGATATCATGTTTAACTGTCACTTGTATGTACTGTTGATGTACACTGTCAAACAGTGGAGTAAAACCCCTCCGAAATTTCTATGGAAATAATGTCGACTAGTGTCACCTTAAGCAGGAGAATGAATTAAAAACTATGTATATTACGGGGATTCTGGATAATTTGTAATATGGAAGGGAGTCCTGATTGGTTTCCCTCCGTCTGGCAATATACGAATATTTGTATATCGATATATGGTAAATTTTCAAAGAAATGAGTTAAACACTATCTTTGAAATTGTTTAATGGACCAATATTCGCAGTCATAATGTATTAAACTTGCTTACAAGTGGTGGACGCTACAATAATGCGAAATGAAAGGACGTAGAATCAATATTGTGATATATATATATATATATATATATATATATATATATATATATATATATATATATATATATATATATATATATATATATATTAGAGATGGGCCGAATGTGATTTGAACCTAATCCGAACTTCGGGACTTCTTCATTTTCGCACGCTTTCACGAGAGCGACGCGTCGTGACTTGTTTACGCATTTACTTCAAATACCCCGCCCGCACACCGCAGGAAACATATACCTACGAAAAAAAAAACGTAACAAACTTCTGCCAGATAAGGCAGATCTTTGGTGTTTTTGCACCATAACCTGACTCTGGTAAATTTTAAATATGACTAGATAGACAAGAAAAGTTGCTTTAATATGATTGTTGAAAACAAATACCCTTTAATTGTAATAAAAAAATACTTGAGGTTAATGAATGTTGAATCAAAAACATTATTTTTTTATTTAATTTACGGACTCCTATCCAGATGTTTACTAGGAGAATACAAAGTTTATTTCATTTTTGTAATATGGCTAATTATTAATTAGGCAGGGATTTCTAAGATTAATAACTAATTAACTAAGATTAAGGTGAAGAACTAGAACTATTAAGATTAATGATAAGATAGGAACTGATTTAATATAAGGTTTACATTTACAATGTTCCGAAATAAATAAATAAATAATTGACCATGAATGAGTAAAAATAATATCTTTTGTTTTACAGTATCTAATGTTGTTATATAAGGTGCTTCTAAAATATATGCCACGGTTGTTTGTATGGAGACTTGGCCAATCAGCTGACCGATTTCCATACAAAGTGCAATTTTTTTTGAGAATTTACTATGGGTTCCTTGGGGAAAGTGGTACAGTATCATGAGTAGAACCACCAGTTGCAGCCATGCCATATTGTAGTTTAGAAGCACCTTATGTTTCAGTTAAAATAAGTGCAAGTAGGTATTATTTTTCTTGTACCGAATTTCGGCCCATCTCTAATATATATATATATATATATATATATATATATATATATATATATATATATATATTGAGAATTTAAACTATACGCGTGTGTGTGTTTGTGTGTATGTAAAGAAGGCTACTTTTAATATCGCTCATTTTAATATCAAAAATTTAGGTTATCGTTATAGCAGTATTATATTTTCAATTCAAAATTAGTACTGCACTTGTGATAATAATAAAATGTGTGTATATAGAGTACTCACTCATTTTCTTTCACTATTATTTCGTGACTTTCTTCATTAATAATAAATGCACTTTGTTCATTCATATTCAAAACACTTTATACACAAACACCGTGTCGAAGACTGCCGAAAAAAAGAAACGATGTTAGACAATGCACGGCCTTCAAGCCACACCTCCGTGCCCGTCGGAGTGGGGAGCGTGAGGTTTTTTCGTTACGGCGGAATACATTTCTGGATTCGATCCCCACGCTCAAGGCCCGCGATAGAAGCTATGCAATAGCTTAATAATAACTTCAACAATCATTTATCTTACTGACAATATGATTTTTATATCATTTATAAGTTCAATATGATTGTTAGGTACAATTTCATGCGACAAAACGTTGGATTCTTGATGATTAGACGCTAGTAAACATACAGATCTACGCAATTGGCGCTTAAGGCATGCAATATCTGAACACTGTTCACGAATTCACCTAAATGTTGTGAGTTGTGGTTGCTGTCGACCGATAATATTCCAGTTGCGAATGGGATAATCCCGATCGGATGGGATAATCTCGGGACATCTGAAATTACTAGGACTCTATGAAGAACTGTTCAACTGCTCAAATGCAAGAGTACTCCTTAATGCCACCCGCATCGTTTACCAGATTCTTTTCCTTTCAATCAACCGTCAGCGATTTGGGGAAAGAAGAGAATGTTTGTTCTTATTACTTTTTTTCTGAAGGAATAATTGCCCTCATCTGTTTGGGTTTCATTTATTGATCTAAAAGTTACAGCTTATAACGATACTGAACATCCATCTGCTGGGCAATTCTCTGCCTTTTCTGAGAGAGTTATGGAGCAGTAAGTCCGTTGCACTTCTTCACTTCGTGTTGTGCGTGACTTCACATGTCCTCGAAACTATTTAATTGCTCAGACGTGCATATATTTATGTGATGTTTCCTTCACCTTCGAGCATACAGTAAATGATTATTTAAAGTTGCAAATTACAATTTCAACAGTAAGTTAATAAATTAGTTTGTACCTTTGTTAGTATTTTCGTCTAAATACGAGTAACTAGAAAAAAAAATTATAGGTATTTTGACAATTTATACCTATATTCGCTTTATAGAAAAATGCCAAAAAGATACTTAAGATTCCCTTAGCCTGAAAATGTTACGCTAGACTTAAAAACTTGCGGCAAAGGGGCTAGACGTCTGAATCTACAATTGACAATCCGTCGAGAGACTTATTTACAGCGAACCTATTCTAATGACATATTATGGTAATTCAACAGGCACACGCTCGACTGTGGCCGACTTCACTCGGTCACTGTGACGTAGGAGCGGGACCCGAAGCTTGTTGTCTTGCAATACTTGCTTCGGGTATTGTGTTTCAGAGAGTACAAGGGATCTGTGACAGAAGAGTCACAGACAAGGTTTGCTGCATCTTCAATTGAGCTTCCATTAAAACATACTACAGGCTGTCGAAGAAAATTAGTCAATTTTTACCACCACCGTGGACCTAGTGGCAACGATGCAGCAGATGAACTGGCAAGAAGGGGTTCGGCCCTAGCTACTATAGGGCCGGAACCAATAATACCAATCCCTTTTGGCTACGTTCGTTCACTGGTACGTAGATACTTCAATAATTTACACACTCAGCTTTGGAAAAACTTAGTAGACTGTAGACAAGCTAGGGAGGCCCTACCTGAAATAAACAGTCGTCTAACCAAGATTCTAATGAGACTGAACAAGCCACAGATCAGGATAGTAACAAGTACTATCACAGGACATGGCTCTTTTAACAAACATTTGTTCACCATAGGTGTTACTGACAGCTCCCTGTGCAGGGCATGCATGGGAGAGGAAGAAACGGTGGCTCACGTGTTGCTGACATGTTCAGAAGTCGCTTCATACAGGGCTAAACATCTCGGCACGCCGGGATCGCTCCCCGAAGTTGCTTGCAACATCAAGGGACTGCTGAGCTTCTTCGGGGGAGATATCATGGCTCGAATAAGCATATTATTCCTGCCCACACGCAAAATACGCGCTTAGACGTGGAGTTGCGGAAAACAGCCCGTCGTAAACTAAACTAAACTAAACTACCACCTACCGAGTGTAATATTCCTCTACAAGATGCAGGAGTGTACAAGCTAGATTATGAATGTGGTTTCTCTTACATTGGACAAACAGAAATATCTATTAAAACCCGCATGAAAGAACATAAAACTGGCGTGAAGCACCGACGCTCCAGGAAGTCTGCAGTCTGTGAACATATTCAAGATCGTCCTCACTATTACATCAGATTTGATAAACTACACATCCTCTCAAAAGAACTACGATTCCTACCAACTACGCGAGGCTATTGAAATTAAAAAACATCCTAATTTCAATAGACAAGATGGATGGGTGCTGCCAACTGCTTGGGATCCTATTGCCCCATTTACATTCAGCCCTGTTGGGCAGGGAAGTGAGCAGGGCAGTGGGCAGGGCTGTATGTAAACAGGCTACTCGCGCTGACACTGCCGCTGCCGCTGACACTGCCCGACGATCGCTCAAATGTCGGTTTTTCGCGCGGAAGTCAAAGGACGGGCAGCGGGAGCGGCAGTGAGTGTTCACATTCAGCTCCATCGCTCACTTCCCGCCAAGCGCCTGGATGAACGGACGTGCGTGCCGTCTTGTTATTAAATATTAAGTACGATCTTCGAGTGGAATAAGGAAAATACAATAAAGTTTTTAGAACTGCTGGAATCAGAAAAAACTATATGGGATTTCAACGATAAAAACCACAATTCATCATCTTCTACGAATACGAATTTTCTTTTTGAGATAACATACTACCTATGTACATAATTAATTATAAATTCGTCAAATTTATTATATTAATATACAATTTAGTTTAAGGAATTAATGAACATTGACATTTTATTTCTAACAACGATTGGTACCTAACTCATATTGATTATTTATTTATTAAAATGTGAAATAAGTTAAATGGTAATATTTACATAATAGCCTGAGATTTTTTAAATTATAATTTTATTGTAGTTAAAATTACGATTTAAATAATACTGTAGTGTAATTATTAAAATAATAATAGCTTAACTAATCTCATATAATATTTAATATTATTTATGTAACAATAATATAATAATTCAATTAATAATTTTTGAACAATTTACAATATAAGAATTCAAATAGAGTGGATCTGTATAAGTATTTAATTGTACATAATACCTATTTGAATTCAAAAAGAATGTTTGTAGGTACCTAACTTTTAAGCAATACAATAATTTTAAGATGTAACATTGGGTTTGTGTCATTAGCTGTATTTCATATCATTTTTGCATGCCAATTATGGCAAAACATGTCAGTTCCACGTCATTGATCATCTTATGTACCATGTTTTTAAGCAAATAAATTTTCTATCTATCTATCTTCTTTTGAATTTGAAATCTTTTTAAATTATTAACATAATTTTGTATTGCAAGAGACACAGCGCGGACGCTGTAATTATTTCGGCGTCTGCCATAGTCGAAAGCCGACAGTGATGTGAGTGGTAGGGCAGAGTGTGAATATTGAATACACACTTCCCGCGATCCTGCTAGGGTAGTATTTAGCGAAGTATTGCCGGCAGCGCGAGGATCAGTGGCAGTGGCTGAATGTAAATGAGGCATAGAGGTACTATAAGCTCGTACTGCGTTGATCGTACTAAAAATTTATAAGTATTCTTCAAATTGTGACGGCGCATTATTACTATTATTAATAATTAATTTCTAAATGAATCTTTTAAATAAATAAGTAAATGAGGCTTTTTTTAATAACAAGACGGCACGCACATCCGTTCATCCAGGTGCTTGGCGCGAAGTGAGCGATGGAGCTGAATGTGAACACTCACTGCCGCTCGTGCTGCCCGTCCTTTGACTTCCGCGCGAAAAACCGACATTTGAGCGATCGTCGGGCAGTGGCAGTGGCAGCGGCAGTGTCAGCGTCAGCGGCAGTGTCAGCGCGAGTAGCCTGTTTACATACTGCCCTGCCCGCAGCCCTGCTCACTTCCCTGCCCAACAGGGCTGAATGTAAATGGGGCATTACAGTTAAAACCCGTTGTAGTTAGAACGCGTTTTCCCTGATTTTCCGAGATTGCTTATATAAGGGAGCTGCCGGAGACGCACACCCAAGGGTGTACATATATATATATGGGGTGGTCAGGTTATCGACTACTATAGTTACTATAGTATATTTGTACCGACTACTATAGTAACTATGGTATATTTGTGCAACAGTTCTATAGTACTGTTGCACAAATTATAGTCCTATATTAGGGACTTAAGATATTAAAGAATTACAAAAGCATTATTATAGAAAGTCCCTATGATGCATGAGCATTACAATAGTAGAGTTGTGGGTTGAAGTCCCATATATTAAAGACATATAATAGGAAGGTCTATGATACAAAAGCATTATTATAGGTCTATATTATGTATGGTACTAGCTTTTACCCGCGACTTCGTCCGCATAAGTTTTTTTGTTTTCTCCCGGCTATAAGTCCCCCCTGCAACAATGTCCCACTATCGTGTTCCAGTCCTCAACTTCACATCAAAATTTGTTCAAAAGCAACCTAAGCTACATAATGGATAGCTCCGAATGTTTCCTTAGTAAATATAAAAAGTAAATAATGTAAATCGGTTTAAAATACTACTAACTACCTACCTGCCAACCCCCCGATGTTAGACAGTGTGACATCCGTAACATCGTCTGCGTAGGAAGTACTAACTTAATGTAAGTAGTATAATAATGTAGGAAGCTAACAATAAGAGGCCTTATTACTGTAGTACATTTTTGTAAACTATGTTCTTTGTTTTTCCCTCTCTGGCCAACACATGGAGATTCTGTGGACTTGAAACACGTGAGCAAGCCACGTATAATTGTCCGTGAGAAAAACAACTCTTTTTCTAAATTAATGCCGGCTACTTTTAATGTTTGCCCCTGAGCTTTATTTATCGTCATAGCGAATGCGATTTTCAGCGGAAACTGTAATCTCTTAAACTGGAATGGCAAATCTGTCGGAATTATGGGTATACGGGGGATTAAAACGTTCTCTCCTTTTGCCATTCCAGTCATAATGATTGCTTTTACAATATTGCGACCGAGGTGTGTCACTTGCAACCGTGTGCCATTACATAGTCTTGGTGCATCTAAACTCCGCATTAAAAGGACAGGAACGCCTACTTTCAGCCTCAGTTTGTGTGAAGGTACTCCCGACAGTTCTAAAGAATTAAGAAATTCTACAGGGTATGATGTTACTTGTTCAGTATCCATTACAGTGTCTACAGAGAGAAACTCAACAATATCACCTTCCACGCGTGACATAATTTGCTCGTTTATCTGTCCCACCATTTCATTCGTCGGCGCTAAAATTGCTCTTTCACATAACCAGTCTCTATTCCTCATATTAGTTAGCAGTTCGCTATAGACGAAGTTATTTAGATCATCTGGATTATGCACAACATTGCAGAATTCACGATCCAATGTAATCATGCCATTACCATCCTTTGCCATACGATCTTCTCCAATTTTAAGAAGAGCAGCAGCATAATGTCCAGATTGTACATCATTGTGTAGTTGCACTCTCATATTTGTAGACAGACTAAACGTTTTTACGTGCACCCATAACGTTGACGCTTTTAAACACGCATTTATTTCATCTGCAGGGGTGCCTTTAGTGATAACCGGCAAAGTCTGTCTAAAATCGCCCGCTAAAAGTACCACCATCCCCCCATGATATTTGGATTACTCTTGATGTCTTTCAAAGTCCGATCTAGAGCTTCAATTGCTCTTTTATGGGACATAGTACACTCATCCCAAACTAATAATTTACATTGCTGCAACATACGTCCACGCTCGCTGTTTTTACTTATATTACAGACTGGCATTTCTTCATGGGCTAAGTTTAATGGCAGTTTAAGCACCGAATGTGCCGTTCGACCACCATTGAGCAGAGTGGCGGCTATTCCGGAAGAGGCAACTGCTACAGCAATTCCTTTATCTTTTCGGATTTGCGCTAAAAGCAAGTTTAAAAGAAAGGTTTTTCCCGTGCCTCCGGGAGCATCCAAAAATAACAAACCACCTTCGCCATCTTCGATTTTTTTGAAAACATTGTCAAATACTAACCTTTGTTCTGGGATCAAACGTGGAACAGACTCTGTCAATTGTTGTTGTAAGGAAGCAGTATCGTAATCTAGTTCCCGTATTAAATCGCTACTGATTTCCTCGGTTCTCTGTGGTCTGATCATTCCATAATCTGATAAATCCTTTCCAGAAATTGTTTTAACCTGGTCTTCAATTTTTGTCAAACCCTCATTGTAAATTAAATCACTGTACGTGACATTGGGATTTTGCTCTTGTAATCTGTGCAATATATCGTCGGTCATATCATTTTTGTATTTATCCCACAATTGTTGAGGATTTGAAAGATCACATGTCGCTACTAATACAGCAAATAGCTCTCTCATCTTGCCTGCTGATCTACATTGAGCAGCTTCTTCCAGTGTCACATCCCAATGGTTGTCATTCTCCAGTAATCCTCTTGCCTCACATGCCTCTCGAAATGTAGGATAATCTTGTGTGTTGTATTTTTTTAGATCATTGAAAGAGGTAGGTCCGCGCACATGGTGTAAAAGCATGCGTAGACAAAAACATTCCATGTTACTAACATGAACTGTATAAACTCGTCCTAAAGCATCTCCAGATTTGACGCCAGGCCAATCGTGAACTGAAGTACCTTGAATGCGGCGTTTCCAAGTTTTCCTACTTGCATCCCAAGTATAATACCTCGGCACCTCGACATAAAGAAGAGTTTTTGCAAACTCATCTCTGATACAAAGATCAAAAAAAGCAGTGAGTGTGGTTTTTGGCGGAGTAGTTATTCGTTCGTGGAAATTGTGTTCATTAAAATAAACGCGTTCACCATTTTCTAAATGCACGCTGAGATGTGTCACGGTGGGATGCCTTTCGTGCAACGGAAATGCTAACAGACGCCACACGGCTTCGTTGCTGCTGACATACCGACCAGACTGATAAGTTTGTACCTCATCTACGGGATTCACAAGATCAGTATTTCTAAAATTGAAAATAGCTTGATCACTACCCTTGTTTATATATTTGCAAATATATTTGATGGCGCGTACTGAACTGCATGCCTCAACATTTATGTGGGCGTTAAACATTTTTGATAAAATTGGTGAATAGGGGACTACCCAACTATTATCAACCGTAACGTAGCTACCATTTCGGAGCTTCACGGTTGCTGTTCGACCTCCGTCTGCTGGCGCTCTTCTACGATACTGCGGGTATCCGTGGTCGTTGTGAACGGTCTCTTTCACTAACTTGCGAGGAAATTTTTTTGTGCATTTTCCGTCTTTCATGCAGTGGCACTGTGGATTTTCGGGTCCGCATGGACCGTGAATCATATTTTTTACAATAATGTCATGGAGAGTCTTGTCAATGTTAGGATCCGGTATTTCAGCGCTGATTATGTTATCTATTTGATCGGGTCGTAACTTATCTTTTAACCACAATAATATATGGACATGTGGCAGTCCACGTTTCTGCCATTCGACAGAGTACATAAAGCAGCGCACTTCTCTGAACACTCGGCCTTTATTAATCACATCCATTAGTTTTTTAACTTTTAGTCTAAAAACTCTTGCGACTACATCATGTCTATCTATTGCGCTTTGCCCCGGCATCAACTGATTGACTATTTCGGGCCAGGCTGGGTTGCAAGTAAAGGTGACGAATAAGTCAGGGCGACCATGTGTACGCACATAAACAAACGCGTCCTGAGTATATTCGTGTAAGTACCGCGGGCTATTTACAAATGAAGATGGTAAAATGACCATACGACCTAAGTTATTTGGATTTAAATTAGCGTCATTTGCCACAGCGTCTTGAAGATGGATGTAATTCTCTGCTCTTAGTTTAGTTTGATTTAATGATATGTACCGTAACCTCTCGCTTTCAACTTTAACGTACATGTCAACGTAAAACTGATTGGCCAGTTGCTTGCATCTTTGTACAATGTTAAAGTTGTTTTCTCGTATCATCATGTTGTAGGCATAAAAATCCATGCATGAAACCTTTTTGTTATGCAAGGGAAGACCTGTTACAGGATTAATTTGAGGAACTTGAAAGTGGTACCCCTCTTGTCCCTTACTAAATATGATCGGATATTGCAACGCATCATAAAATTTATGAGTATCAGGCACCCTGGTTAATGTGTCATCTCGGGCCTGTAAAACTATATCACGGAAAGCAAACTGTTCGCCTGTAACCAAGGCTGCGACTTCATTTATTAACGGTGCATTATACCGCCTTTCATGTTCCCCACTTGGTGTGCGATCGGGGTGCATCACCAACCTATAATCCTCTCCCGGCATTCTTTCTAGTGCTGTTTTGAAAGTATTGATAAGGCGATTATGTTCATGCAACATTCTCTGGATTTTTAAAACAGTATCCCTTTCGATTCCTTGTATATTTTGACACCTGCGATCAGCTTCGTTTTTTTCATCGCCCATGAAATAAAGTTGCAAAAACTTTGGTTGTTCATTATTTGCGGGAAGTAAGGAACCAATCCTGTGATACACCTGTCCTTGGATGGTAAAAGTAGGTGAAAATCCAGGCATTACGACCTCCTTATCTACACCAAATGACGTCATCTGAAAGCAAGAATTATACTTTCTAATCCTGCTTAAAAACCGGCGCGATTCGTTACTGTCGTATAAAAGTAAAGATTTAAGAGGTTCCTCTGGTTCGCCAAGTAATGGAATTTTAACCTTTCCACCAGAACAGCACATACCTGGAGTTTCTTCTTTCCATTTCAGTGCTTCACAATATCTGCATTTTTTATCCATTCTCCCAATGATAACCAATCGGTGATTAACATAGTCGATCAAAGGGTCATACTCAAAAGCGGCACCATTAAATGCCTCCCACGTACTCATTGAAAACGTACGTCTTCTTTCTGCCTGCCGTTCAGCATTTAAAAGACGTCGTCTTTGTGAATCTTCGTCAGTCTCTGCCGCAATCAATTGCGCGTGACGTTCGGCATCTAAAACTCGACGTGTCTGAGTCTGTTCCACTGTCTCAGCAGCTCTTTGAGATGCGTGGCGTTCAGCATCCAGGGTCTGACGGGCCTGAGTCTGCGTAAACGTCTCAGAGGCCCTTTGAAATGCGTGGCGCTCAGCATCTAAGGTTTGTCGGGCTTGAGTCTGCGTATAGGTCTCAGAGGCCCTTTGAGATGCGTGGCGTTCAGCATCCAGGGCCTGACGGGTCTCAGTCTGCGTAAACGTCTCAGAGGCTCTTTGAGATGCGTGGCGTTCAGCATCTAGGGCCTGACGGGCTTGAGTCTGTGTAAACGTCTCAGAGGCCCTTTGAGATGCGTGGCGCTCAGCATCTAAGGTCCTACGGGCTTGAGTCTGCGTATAGGTCTCAGAAGCTCTTTGAGTCGCATGACGCTGAGAATCTAACATCTGACGCGTCTGAGTCTGCTCTTCAGATTCTTGGCTTCTAGCAACTTTTGCAGTTCGAGCTCTGCTAGAACTACGGCTTAGATTGGATTTACGTTTGCGTGGCATATCGAAAACAATAAAACAATAATTAAAGATTTGTAAAATCGGTAGTTTTAAAAACTACAACGTAAGACAATTTTTTATAAAAACTTCGATAAAGCAAACTTTTTTACTTATAACCTAAATATCTAAATCAATCAATAACGTATTGAACCGAAACAACTATGCACCTGACAAACCTTTTATACCTAAAACCTAAATTAACTAAATAAATTCAAAAATATTGAATTTATGTACCACACCACAATACACAATTTTCTTCACTACTGGTACTACCTACTTATCTATCAAAACTAACATAAAAGTACTATAATATAATGACAAAATCTATTACTAAACTAATTTACTACGAACTATAAACATCCTGATGTGAGCTAAAAAACACTTAACCTACACATGAATAAAATTGAGAATTAACAAATGAAAGCGACTGCAAAAATAAAGAATAATACGTATCTGAGTAAACCTAGAGATATGAATGATTGGTTAAGAAAATACCTACATCTAACAGCTACCTTAACTACCTAATAATAAAAATGTAACTAAGTACTTAATAAAAATACGAAAATGACGTCAACTTGGACTCAAAAATAATAACCTACCAAATATTTATTTAGATATCTAAAACAAAGGACTAAATTAAAGCTTACAGACCCTACGCGTAGACCGTAGTACCTATTTCAACTCTGAATTTAAAAAGAACGTTTTTAGCTAACCAAAAATACGCAACGAATAGAGTTTCGTAACGCAATATTTCAATATTCGCATACGTGCGACGACGACGTCTGCCCTCGTGCGTCTGCCCGCTTGGGTAGGCACAGTTGGGCACGGCCCTCCCCCTCGCGCCGCACCGCCTCTTCGCTCGGCGCAGCGTCTTGTATTCACTACGACGACGTATGATTTGAAGGTTTGCGTTATATTGAATTATTTTCCTTCGTTGAATAGTAAACAAACTAAGTGTAGGTGTTATAATTTCGGTGATGAACTGATTACCTATCCGTTTCTTTGTCTAAAATGAGTATTAACTTATCACTATGATTGATTACTGAGCATAAAGTTTGTATAAATGTCTATCTAATTACCTCCTCAAGTTTAAAGCGTAGCTAGTTATGTAGTACTATATTAATTCTGTGGTGTAGGTAATTAGATTTTATCTGTATGTAATTTAACAGTCAGTTGAATAAAAAATCGTATACAAATCAGATCAATAGCTATGGCGTAATGTGATTCTAGACAGAGTTTTAATGTTGTAGATAGGTAGCTGTGTATAGGTTCCTGTGGGAATGAGATATTTTCCCGAAGTAAAAAGTAGTCTGAATTTTGGTACCTTCCTACCCTATAAGTTAAGTAGTGTGATGGTATGTCGCTAAGTTTCGATCCAAGTAAAACTGTTAAATAAAGACAGATGCATCAAAATTTTATAATAAATTCCCTAAATTATGGCGCCTACCGACCCTCTAAGTTAGAAAAGTGATCAAATACTAACTTTAAGTCTTAGTAACACTCATTTAAAAAAAAACATCAAAATCATTTCAGTAGCTATGGCGTCATTCGCTTCTTGACACGATCACGCTAGATTTCCGCGGGAATGAGGTATTTTCCCGCCGTAAGAAGTAGCCTGTGTCCGTGTCTAGGATCCTATCTTTATATTAACCAAGTCTTATAAAAATCCGTTCAGACGTTAAGGCGTGAATGAGGTAAACTTTTAAACCAAACTATTAAAAATCACTAACTTAATTAGTTTTCTGCCTACTGCCTACGCCTTAAGTACGATAGCATGAATATTAATAGCCCATATCCTTTTCTAGGTTACTATCTATCACCTAACTAAATTTCATCAAAATCCGTTCAGCCGTTTAGGCATGATAGAGCAAAATTCCCACCAAAAACCATAAAAAAATCACTAACTCAATTCAGTTTTCTGCCTACTTCCTACCCCCTAAGTACTATGACGTGATCATTTTGATCTTATATCCGTTTTTAGGTAACCATCTATTACCTTACAGATCTGTTCAGCCTTTTATACGTGAAAGAGCAAAAGTCCCAACAAAAACGACTAAAAATCACTAACTCAATTTAGTTATCTGCCTACTGCCTACCCCCTAAGAACGATGGCGTGATTATTTATAGCCTATGACCATTTCTAGGTTATCATCTATCACCATACCAAATTTCATCAAAATCCGTTCAGCCGTTTAGGAGTGAAAGAGGAGCAGACAGACAGACAGACAGACAGACAGAGTTACTTTCGCATTTATAATATTAGTATGGAATAGTATGGATTATGATAGTAGAGTTGTGGAATGAAGTCCTATATATTAAAGACATAAAAGGTCTATGAAATAAAGCAAATACGTGGAAGGTCTCAAATATGTAAAACGCATTATATTAAGGTGCGTGTTCGATTAAAATGTCGCGCTCGTCGTTATTTGTGAGGTTTTTAGGAGCTATCTACTTGTTATTAAAAAGATATATCACTAATATAATATTTACTAAATTTCTACATAATCTTGATTTCATAATAGTTAATTCTATTTTTTTAAAAGGGGTAAATACTTGATGAATCTTCCTACAACTAAACCACAGAAATGCGAAATAGTTATTGTTTACATGCATCTCCTCATGAAGTAAGCATTATTATATTTTGCGATTGACACTAATGGATAGGCAATTTATTAATGAACTTTTTGATCTATTTAATTTCTTCAAAGAATTAAAATACGATTTTTTAAAGAAAATGTTTTTAAAATTTGGGCGTATTTCTTATGTCGCCTCTACACGTTGGCCAATACAGTGGCGAATGTAGTGGCGAATACATTGGCCGAGAGTTGGTGACGGCGTCCACACGTTGGAAGGTCGTTCAGTTTACTTCGGTTCGGGCCAATGTGCGGACGAACGACGGTTCCGTGGCGCAGTGGCTTAGCAATGAGTAGCTGTGCCGGGGGCCGCGGGTTTGAATCCCGCACGGAACATGTATTTGTATATCCTACAAATAATTGTTTGGGGTCTGGATGTGTGTCCTTGTGCAATTTATGTTTGCAAGCTGCCTTCGCGATACAGGAGAAAATCCAAGTGTGGGGGTTAAGTTTTTATAAAATAATTATAAAAGAATAGCGGATATTAATGGGGCTGTAAATAGAAATACGATATACGATTAGCTTTATTTATTCTTTACATGCATCATAAACTGGTATAAATACCATTAATAAGAACTTAACTTATTTTAAAGTTAAAGGAGTTATAATCGATTAGTCTATGATTTAAAATTGGGTTTTGATTTTAAAGCTTAGCAAAATATGTACTTGCATTTCTATCAGACATTTGATGTATATAAAAAAAGACGCGTGGCACTCGGGGACTGCCGCGGTAAAGCTATTGCATAGCATTTTGTATCAACTTATGCAATTATAAATATTTATTTATTTTATTTATGCAGTATTTCTTTTTCTTTGATATTAATTCAAGTTACACTTTTTGAGCGTGGTGACCGATAAGAAAACAATTTTTTTTCTTTTATTAAATAAATAAATAATAAATGCACTTTGTTCATTCATATTCAAAACACTTTATACACAAATTTTACAAGTACAGCTATTCACTGTTGTACATAAATACCTATACACCTATATACTTTTGTTGAGCCACGTGGTGGCGGTGTAATAGAACCATGAGCCATCACCCCTTTGGATCCCATGGGTGTCGTAAAAGACGATAACAGTCAACGACAGAAAACTTTTATGGCTTCCGATAGATGGCATAAATCCAATGCCCATCTTGTTTACACCTATTTAGTTTACATAAGAATTAAAATACTCGGACCGGCGAGGAGCAGCAGAACAACAGAACATGATATGCTTAAGAAGAGAAACGAAACTGTTTGGTATTAGAAATTAGACATTTCCATCTTAGTCCTCGGAGGTGACTACGCGTCTACATTTTGATTTTTAATCGATAACTGATGTAGATATCTATGGGCGACAGCATCCACTTACAAGTTAATGGACTGTATGCTTATTTGTCACCCTTACTCTATAAAAATATATAAAAACCTACTCCACTATTAACAAAATTAAATATTTGCAGTAATATTTTACGATTTTATTTCGTAGTGCTGAGCTCTCGCAACGCGGCGTACGTCCACCTAGCAACACGATGCGCCCCGCACTGAATTCGTGGACGAATGCGGGGGTGATATAGACGCAGTATTTAATCGGGACGCATTTTTAATTTATTATCATAAAAATAATACATATTTCTAAAAAGTAACCAAACCAAATTATTTTATTTTGTATTGCAAAGCAGTAGATATTTTTTTTTATATTCCTTTGATAAACAATGAAGGAGTAAAGTGGTTTCATCTCAACGATTTGGAGGTGATTTGGGTATTTTTTTATTTATTATGTGACACCGATAGAAAAATTATGGCTAAACCAAATTACGTATCAGATCATGTAGATTACTAGCTATTTTTTTCATATGTAATTTCTCTGTAAGTATCGACGAAAAGTTGGTTCATCTGCACGCTTTTTTCAAGCTTTTTGCGAGAGAGCAGCCTTAATAATAAATGCACTTTGTTCATTCATATTCAAAATTTCAAAACACTTTATACATAAACACCGTATTGAAGACTGAGGAAAAGAAACGATGTTAGACCATCGTTAGACAATGCACGGCCTTCAAGCCACACCTCCGTGCCCGTCGGAGAGCGTGAGGTTTTTTTCGTTACGAAATTTCTGGATTTTCCCGCACTCAAGGCCCGCGATAGAAGCTATGCAATAGCTTAAAAACACCTTATAATTTATTTGGTAATTTAATTATGTTTTGAGAAAGACAAAAACAATAGCAATAAATATAATTAACACTGACTTAATAATAGGTACTAATTATAACTTAGAACATAAATGAAAAACTCATGACAAGCAAAGTGGCTCAGGACCATGCTTTGCGGCATTCTTTGGAGGAGGATGTTCAGTAGTGGACTTGTGAAGAGCTGTAATGATGATGATGATTTAAAAACTTGCACGATTAAATTATTAGAAATCGACGCTTTTTATATAGGATAGGGTGCCAAACGAGCACACAGTTCACCTGCTGGTAAGTGGTTACTGTGGCCCACAGACATCTACATCTATCCTCGGTTACGAATCAAAATGCAGATGCGTTGTCACCCGTGAGGACTAAGATGAAATGCCTCGTTTCCTTTAAAAAGTGTCTCTGGTTCTCTACACTCACTATACGAAACACAGCATCATTAAACTACTATTTTACATTGATATTCTGTGAGAGCGTGGTCCTTCCCCGGTCGAACCGACCCATTCGTGCTACAACTATACTTTTAATATAACTGCATGGTTCTACCACGTATAAACGACGTGCTTCATTTTTTTTTCATTTTAAAATTGTTCTCGTAATAATCTGATTGTAAATAAATGTTCATTTTTTTTTGTAAATAGCTTATCGATTAAAACAAATGTTTAAAAATAATTAAATCGCGCTAATTAAAGTAGTAGGAATGTTTAAAGTTGAAATTGCCACTAAAAGACTGGTAATTGGGTCATCCACCCTACAAAGCGTGAATATAAAATTTTAATCAGATGCGTGTAATCACTCTGGGAGCTTGTAGCAAACTAAACTCGCGGCCAACGTGTGGACGCGGCGACCAAACTCTGCCAACAATCCTTTGATCTTTTGTAAAAAACCGACACCACACGGATCTCGCGCCAACTTGCGGGCCATCGTTCCAATACATACCAATGAAGCCCAAACATCCCGTCTACACGTTGGCCAATGCTATTGGCTACTACATTCGCCACTGTGTTGGCCAACGTGTAGAGGCGCCGTTACGCGATATACCGTAGCGCGTGGCATGTATTGCCCCATTTACATTCAGCCCGTTTGGGCAGGGAAGTGAGCAGGGCAGTGAGCAGGGCAGTATGTAAACAGGCTACTCGCGCTGACACTGCCGCTGCCGCTGACACTGCCCGAAATGTCGGTTTTTCGTGCGGAAGTCAAAGGACGGGCAGCGCGAGCGGCAGTGTGTGTTCACATTCAGCTCCATCGCTCACTTCGCGACAAGCGCCTGGATGAACGGACGTGCGTGCCGTCCTGTTATTAAATAAATACGATCTACCAAAATGCCTTTCGAGTGGATTAATGAAAATACAATAAAGTTTTTAGAACTGCTGGAATCAGAAAAAACTATATGGGATTTCAACGATAAAAACCACAATTCATCATCTTCTACGAATACGAATTTTCTTTTTGAGTTAACATAGTACCTATGTACATAATTAATTATAAATTCGTCAAATTTATTATATTAATATAAAATTTAGTTTAAGGAATTAATGAACATTGACATTTTATTTCTAAAAACGATTAGTAACTCATATTGATTATTTATTAATTAAAATGTAAAATAAGTTAAAAGGTAATATTTGCATAATAGCCTGAGATTTTTAAATTATAATTTTATTGTAATTAAAATTACGAATTAGTTTATACTGAAGTGTAATTAATAAAATAATAATAGCTTAACTAATCTCATATAATATTTAATATTATTTATGTAACAATAATATAATAGTTCAATTAATAATTTATGAACAATTTACTGTATAAGAATTCAAATAGAGTGGATCTGTATAAGTATTTAATTGTACATAATATTTGAATTCAAAAAGAATGTGTGTACCTAACTTTTAAGCAACATCGGGTTTGTGTAATTAGCTGTATTTCATATCATTTTTCCATGCCAATTATGGCAAAACATGTCAGTTCCACGTCATTGATCATCTTATGTACCATGTTTTTAAGCAAATAAATTTTCTATCTATCTATCTATCTACTTTTGAACTTGATATCTTTTTAAATTATTAACATAATTTTGTATTGCAAGAAGACACAGCGCGGACGCTGTAATTATTTCGACGTCCGCCATAGTCGAAAGCCAAAAGCGATGTGAGTGGTAGGGCAGAGTGTGAATACACACTTCCCGCGATCCTGCTACGGCAGTATTTAGGGAAGTATTGCCGGCAGCGCGAGGAGCAGTGGCAGTGGCTGAATGTAAATGGGGCTTATAGGACCGAGAACGCTCGAGGTCATTCGCTAGGAGTAAAGCGCTTATTACACTATACAATTTTTAGGAAATCTATTTAGGAACCTAAATTGGAAGCTAGTGATCACACTACACTAAATTGAATTCTAAATCGTGACGAACCGCATTCGTAAAGAAGTATCGACGGGGTTGCACGTTTGATCGATGGCGCCGTATTTATCAAAGCAGCAGAAAATAGGACTTGCCTTAACCACGGTGGGAACAATGGATATTAAAAAAAGAGAAAAGAGTACTTGTCATTGAGAAAAAACTATCCAATATGAATTTAATTATATATTTTTAGATTCTAAGCAGTTTTTTTATAGGATAGGGTGACAAACTAGCACACAGTCCACCTGATGATAAGTGGTTGCTGCGGCCATGAACATCTACATCTATCTCCGATTACAAATCAAAATGCAGATGCGTTGTCACCTGTGACAACTAAGATTGAGTGCCTCGTTTCCAGTAAAAAGGGACTCCGGTTCTCTACACTCGCCATACGAAACACAGCAACATTAAGCTACTATTTTACGCTGGTATTCTGTGGGAGCGTGGTGCTCTCCTCGGTCGAGCCGACCCATTCGTGCTACAACTATACTACTAATATAACTGCAGCATGGCTCTACCACCTATAAAACAGTTTGAATATTTGTTAAGTTTGGTAACCAAACATATTGAAAAAGAAGTCACGATATTTCGATAAAGTGTGAGTACCAAAGGATGTTTGATGGTGACATTACGTTTTATAGCCACCGGAAATAAATATTAAGATTTAAAGTACTGCTCTCTGATATCAGAGTTCTATCAAAGCTTCAAGACATCCGCTTGTATCAAAGCGCGGGCGCCGACTGGTTGTTCTAAATCGTAACAATTTAGGACAGTGTAATCGCAACGTTACGATTTAGAACAACGAGTCGGCGCCCGCGCTTTGATACAAGTGGATGTCTTGAAGTTTTGATAGAAGTTTTGATAGAAGTCTGATATCAGAGAGTACAGTACTTTAAATCTTAATATTAATTTCCGGTGGCTTTATAACGTAATGTCACCATCAAACATTCTTTGGTACTCACACTTTATCGAAATAAATGTTTGGATACCAAACTTAACAAATAATCAAACTGTTTTGTAGGTGGTAGAGCCATGCTGCAGTTATATTATTAGCACGGTAATATTATTAATATTACCGTGTTATTAGTATAGTTGTAGCACGAATGGATCGGCTCGACCGAGGAAGCACCACGCTCTCACAGAATACCAGCGTAAAATAGTAGCTTAATCTTGTTGTGTTACGTATGGCGAGTGTAGAGAACCGGAGACCCTTTTTACTGGAAACGAGGCATTCCATCTTAGTCGTCACAGGTGACAACGCATCTGCATTTTGATTTGTAATCGGAAATAGATGTAGATGTCCATGGGCCGCAGCAACCACTTACCATCAGGTGGACTGTGTGCTAGTTTGTCACCCTATCCTATAAAAAAAACTGCTTAGAAACTAAAAATATATAATTATATTCATATTGGACAGTTTTTTCTCAATGACAAGTACTCTTTTCTCTTTTTTTAATATCCATTGTTTCCACCATGGCTAAGGCAAGTCCTATTTTCTGCTGTTTTGATAAATACGGCGCCATCGATCAAACGTGCAACCCCTTCGACGCTTTTTTACGAATGCGCTTCGTCACGATTTAGAATTCAATTTAGTGTAATGTGATCACTAGCTTCCAATTTAGGTTCCTAATTAGATTTTCTAAAAATTGTATAATATAATAAGCGCTTAACGCCCTAATAGAAATGGGACTTGAAAAATATTAAAATGGTGGAGTGTATGTGCGTATATAATATCACTACATCACAGCGTCCGAGACCGAGGTAAACTTGGACACGTTAACCGATGTAGACATATCACATTAGACATATCATCTTAGTGCCGGCAGTAAACGGGTTTATTATAGCAATACGGCTTGTCCTTGGACATCGTACACCGTTTATTGGCGGCATCTTAGCGCATAGCGTTATGATTCGTCTGCTATCTTTCGGATTGGGACGAGTGTGTAGCAATTTTAAAGTGTAACAAGTATACTCAACTTTAGTTTTAGTGCATTAGCGCTACAAGTGTGATACGGAATTTTGACTACTGGCGTCTGAGTAGCGCACTACTATGATACGTTGTAGTTATTTTTAGTAAGTTTAGTTAGTTTAGTTAATACCAATTTAATTACCAAAATCGATAGGGGTCATGTCGGTGTGTTGTAATGGGGCGTCATGTGGTTATATAGTCTTTGGGCGCTGTAATGGGTTTCACACACAACACACTCACACCTAAGTAGCTTTATCTAAACCGGTTCCCTTCATTACGGAGATGCAGACTGTCTGTCCCCCATGATGTTTTATATAACAACATAATAATATGTCTCTGTAAATTTCCCACCTTTAAATGATTGAAGGCAACTTGTTGGTGGGTAAAATAAACATACTATACATATACTCAACCTCAGTGACATAAAACCTTTCTGATGGCGAATTATTACTATTATATATGAAACCGCAGCGGGTCGATTTTCTTTATAACATAAGCTTATTTACCGTCATAATACAAATATTATTTAATAATTAGACTCAGGTTTATACTGGGGCCCGTTTCAAAAAAAAAGTTGACGAAAGAAGAAGAAATATGCGAACCAAATTGTAAAGTATGGAATATGACAGCAAAATCAAATTACGCGAAGACAACAAGGTTAAAGAACTTATTTCATAACAAAAACTCGTCTTTAAGTCTGAGACTTTCAATTAATTACGTTTTGTAATAAATCCGAATGAGAACGTTTTAAACACTTATGATACCAATTATTGTGTAATCTGACAGATGGAGAGCGAAAAATTCTTTACGTTTACTCGAAAATATAATAATGTCCCTCAGACCGAATTTTGTTCACGGCGGCCAGTGTAACGGAGCAATCTGTGCAGGACAGGTTTATAGTGCTCTATGTATGCGCAAGCACAAGCACGCAAGTACAGCTTTGTATAGATGGCGCTTGTGTCTTGGAGATAGTTTACTCTTGCTGTTAACAAGCAGGTGGAGACGATCTAGTCGGTGGGTTAAAGCTAAAGGGTGGAGACGAGGGGTAAATAGACCATGTAGCTATGGAGTCCTTAATTTATTCAAAACCTAACGTGTGTAAATAAATCATAATGCTATCCAAGTATTCATTATAAATCCTATACTAATAATAAAAAATACCGATGTTCATCTTATCAATACATGCGATTGTAAATAAAAATAAAAAAATATACAAAAGCCCTTCGCATAAATTCTATACCTATAATTTGATCTCGTTGATATCCCCTAAATGACGGATAATATTACCTTTTAAAACAAAACAACTGATTATTTTCGTGGATATACCACGGTTGCATGTAAAAATATGCTTAAAACATGAAATAGGTAGGTATGTAGCTTAAACTCAGCAAAAAGCCATGTACTCGAACATAGAATATTATAATATAGCATTTTATGTGCTCGTATATATGCTGATACGGTATAATAAAATACGTTTATTATGCGTTTGATTTTATAAAGTTCGTCCAAGGCAAGGGGCGTAGGTACTCCACCAGCGGCGGGTGCCGCTTGCTGAATTCGGGAGGTCTGCCTGTGGTCGTGTAGCCCCTCGCGTTTGGCTGGCAGCTCGCATACAGCCGCGTCTAGCGCCGTCTGCACACGCGCCATGTTGATCCGAGCACAAGCATTAGAGTCACTATAAAGAGAGTTAATACCTGTATCGGCCTAGAGCTCATCACAAACATGGCCAGCCAGCGTTTGCCATAAAGTAAGTAGGTAACCCTGCCTTTATGTTATCCGCCTTTTTCAAGTTCAAAAATGCACCGACTATTTTTGATAATCTTTGTGCAAAAACATCTCTGTGGTTAGCCACATAGAAAATACTTGATCCATACACCCCATTTCCTTACTAAATCCAGCTTACTAATCCCTAATTTTTAACACTATCCTCTATAACTCTCATAATCAATACCTTGGCATACAGTTTTCCGAAAGTGATAATCAGGCTAATTTCATAGTAGGTTTTACAGCCCTACTGTGACTCTTTTTCCTTATACAGTGGAATTACAACAGCCTTGCACTAGTCTCTTTGAACTCGCTTATTGGTTAATAAAAGTTTACAGCAGGCTTGCCACCACTCCCACTCTAGGCTTCAGCATTACAAAGTTTTCCTTTCTTTCTTCTTATTGTTTTCGTTATTTCATCCATTTTTATTTCATCCATTCTTATTTCATCACAACCTTACTTTTCTTTCGGAGTTTAAGATTTATTTTATATAGCGCAAATCGTATTGCAAAATTCAACACTTTCATAGACTAAAATGACAAAGCACTTTAACACGTTCTAAAACGCAAAACATAATAGATAATTTATTTGTTGATGAAACTATACTCCAGTTATTACGGTAATGTATAGATAACATTTGAAATGTGTTCTCATACGCCCACTCCGTACGACATAATGTCGCATAAATATAAGAATCGCGATACATTTGAGTAATTGTACGGGTGTGTAGTACAGACCAATAACCTTAAAATGTAATAGTGCAGAACAAAAAAAAAAGAAATGGAAAAGATAAAATAGACGATGCCTATGTAAGTAGAACGCTTCGAAGGTGGGCTGTCTGATGATTTTAATTATTTTTGCCCTACTAGGTTTTTCGATGCGTTAACACAACGTTGTTAGCCAGGTTGATTTTTGTATAATCGTTTTGAATACTCAAAGTCGTTAACGCTACTTGAAAACTATAAATACGAATGAAATGAATATTAGGTCATGGAACAGTCACACTTTGCCTACCTGTACGGTGCTGCCACTCTAGAAGCTTTTTTCCGCACCGTTTGTCGGTTCTTCGAGCTATATGGCCGGCCCATTGCCAATTCAGCTAATCCGTTGAGCAATGTCAGTCACTCTGCTTCTACTGCGGATATCCTCATTTCTAAGATTATCACGCAGAGAAATCTAGAGCATAGCTCTTTCCATAGCTCGCTAAGTGACTTTCACCGTCCTTATACGGCCAGCAGTGAAAGACCACGTCTCAGATCCATAGATCATCACTGGCAACACGCACTGGTTGTACAATCTAGTTTGAAACGTTACTCCCACACTAGGATTTTCTCCTGTATAGTGGAGGTAGTTTATATACATAAATTGCACAAGGACAAACATCCAAACCCGGAACAATTACTTGTAGGCCACTTGTAGGCCAGGCCAAACACTTGTTTCTTGCTATAAGCTGCTGTATGTGCTTCTTTCCAACAATACACAAACTGAGGTAAGTAATTAACGAGCGCAGAACTAATACGCTATCACTCGTTATTCCCTCCACCAAGAGAATGCGAAATTTGGGTTTTGCGTATTTGTCGGTCACCAGAGCCTCGTACTTTAATACCAGTGAGGTGTTTTGTGTGTAAGACTGAGTTAACATTTGGCCAAAACGTTAAAATGTTTCTCCTGATACTGATAATCAATTCATAATGAAAATTCCCACTTCAAATTCTCCGCATTTCTTTTATGATAATGATAACGTTAAAAGTTGGATTCTGCATTTTTGTCGGTCACCAGAGTCACGTCAACCAAATCAGTCCCCCGTGATCATAAGTACTGGTAAGCACCCGAAACATCGGGAATAAAAATAAAGTAAATTAAACGCGATATAATCCATAAAAAGTACCTAGTTTTATTAATTTGTAGTGTTCACGTAAATATAAGAAATCATTATATTGTTTAACCCTACTATACCGCTAGCAAGACTTGGATCGATGCGTGACGTCAAGATGCTATCGGCAAGACCTTCTGCGGGTGACTTATACACCAAACATGAGTACAAAATTCAAAAAAATATTCAATATAAAAGTAAAGTAACCTACGTCTGTCACTCTGTTATTTATTTCCAAGAAAGTTTTGGAGCAGGATAAAGTTCACATATTCATATGATAGGTTCCTAAACCGCCGGGCACGTGACGTACTTAAATCGGCACTTAAAGTCGCCAATTTAGTTGGTGCAGGCCTGGCGGTATCGAAATACGGTTTGCTTCTGTACATTTAGGTGTCTAGGGATTTTTGCTGGAATGCGGGCACTGCATTTCGTTCCTAGTTCGCCTATTAGTACCGGAGTACCATATTTAGTCTTAGAAAGACTTTGTAATTTGATAAGCGTGCACATATTGAGCTCCTACATCTATTCGAACGATTTTCTATGTAATATTAAATTATTATTTAACTACCAGTGACCATAATATCAACATTTGTTTAAGAAAATCTATATTTTTCGGATAAAATATAACCTAAGTCTCCTGGCACTGCTTTCTATCTGTTCGTGAAATTTCATCACAATCGGTTAAGCCATTCTGAAGAGTAGCTCGGACAGACAGTCACAATCAAAAATTTTAAAAATTATCAGTCATGTCGTAATGGCAAAATAACCAACATCATTAAAATTAAACGCGATAAAACCCGTATAATTGGTTTTATTTTATTACATGTGTAGTATTCGCGTAAATATAAAAAATCATAAAATAACCCAGCTCTGTAGACGGAAATTTCTTCGATATTACAGATCGTCATTTCAATATAGGTTTGCCAGATCGGATGACCAAAATATCCGTAAAAATGTTGAAATGTCGGGATTTTGGGGTTGTTGGTTGTTGCTTATTTTTAATTATTTTTGAGACGCCACAAAATGTACATTAAACAAACATTTATTTGGCATTGGTCTTTGATAGAGTCCACCAATTTGAATCCTTTAGTAGTATTCAGAAAAGATTTAAAATTCAAACAATTTACTTCAAAGTTCAGTGTAACTACTAATTCAACTTTTATTAAATCAAAGGCCATACGTAAACTTTCCGAGAAGCTGTTTGTCTGGAGATTTTGAGTTTTGTTTGTTTTGTGACTACTTCATTTCATTTAATGTATAGATTTTTTCAAAACATTAATTTAATGCAAACAAAAATGTAAAAGCAGTATTCTAAAACAAATTATAATGATTAATAATCTCTTTAAAACTAAGAAGGTGACGGTTTTATTGTGAAACGAAATTACGCATTCATCGGAATACGCTTCAAGCATATAAACTACGAACGTCACATTTGTATACAAATAGATTTAACCACCAGACTTAGAATATATACTGGAGTAGATTTAATACTCAGGAACAAAAAATAAGTGCAACGATACCTCGCCATTTCAAATCCGTCAAAACAAAAAAAAACACTAAGTTATAGGGACCTTTCTTATAGGTCCCTTTTGCCGTATTATAAGTTCTTATTGGTCCTTTCTGCCTTCGAGTCCGTCTGGGTACCACCCTCGTACATATTTCTGCCATCAAATAACAGTGCTGCTGTGTTCGGATTTGAAGGGCAAAGAGAGTCAGTATAATTACAGGTAGAGAGACATTCCATCTAGTCCTCACAGGTTTAATGTATTAGATGTTAAATTATTTTCGCATGCCAGATATGGTAAACATGTAACCATACAGTCGACCTGCGGTAATCCGACAAACGTTTTGCAAGGCGGTGTAGAATTATCGAATTTTTCGAACTATAGAGTACTGCTACAGCCCCTTGGTGGTCCGAAACTTTTGGAAAAAGAGTACTTTGTAATCCGACATATCAAATATAAAATAATGAAAAATAAAAATGTCATGTGATGCACAATGAATACCTAAACAGTAAATAATGAATGCCCGCTAGGCCGCTACCAATGTCACATTTTCACTGAGACAATACGCGTCAAATGTGATAGCGAAAACTAATTGCAACCTGTTTGTCCGCTTATTCGCGAAGGACACCTCTTCCCGTGGCGGATTCATAGCGTGACTCGAATCTAACTACAAGTAAAAAAACATGTCGGATTACAAGGGGGGACGGATTAGCCAGGGGCCGGATTACCAGGGGTTCACTGTATATACAAATATTTGTCATCGTTAATGTACCATGTCTGCGAATAAATAATACTATTATTATTATGGGATATTTAAATAGTTTTCTCATCTAGTTAGACTGTATAAATATATAAATGGATGATAAATATACATAAATATGTATTAATATATTGAAATATACATAAACAATACGTAAATAAATAAAAAGCCAACCACGTGGATGGTCGCCAGGGGAGACCAAACGGCTAGTTAGAGGGAAAGAGAAAGAAACCTAATTATTATTATTATTATTATTAAAAGTGACAATGCATCAGTAGCTTTCTTTGCTTGAAGTTGGGTGCAGTGGCCACTAACCACCTGGTAGACGTTTGTTTGTCATTACAATATTATAAGGGAAGCACACATAGTACCTACCTACATAAAATGTTTTTTATACTCGAAAACCTTTGAGTGTTCAACCAACCAAAGTCGAGAACACTATTTTTAATCGGTTAAAAATTGCTATTTTATACAAGATAAACACTTACATGATTCCTCAGATCACACTTTCACACTACTTCAATTTGGATATTAGCACAGAATAAATAATTGATATTAGGTTGGGTTTTTGAGTGTTCGATGTTCGCTGAGTATTTTTTTTTGTTGTTTTATTCGTTGTGAGACAACGAGGCGCGGGCATGTAATGCGACCAGTCACGCTATTCACTAAAATAGTGACGTGTTTGCCGTTGTTAGGGCTGCCTACATTAAAAAATATATATAAACAAAAACAAAAAATTTCACTTGTTGCTTTAAACACACACAGGGTCATTTAATTATCATCCATCCATGACAGCCTATAAAAGTCCACTGCTGAACAAGCTTGCTACCATATATTAAATCATAGGGCTCCCCCTTTGCCATATCCCATCCCATTCCCATCCCATTGTGCCATATTTGCCACACTCGGGTGGTGGTCGGGTTGGCAACCACAGCTTTTTACTATTTTGAGTTTTCATCAAGAAGATGCCCTCTATATCCTCTTACGACTATCACGGGAATATATGGGGTAGTGGATATTCTTACAACGGCACTATACAGTTTTAGTTATACGTCAATATAAAAGAGAAAGAGAGAATATATATATATATATATATATATATATATATATATATATATATATTTATATATATATATATATATATATATATATATATAAATATATATATATATATTATACGTGCAAAAGCAAAAAAAAAACAAAATTTTGAAAAGAATAACAAACAATTACTTATGTAAAAAGTCAAAATAAAAACATTTGACTTGCGTAATGATGTGAAACGTACAGTAACGTAATAAAAATGCCGGCGCTTAGCCACCAGCCATCTGACTTTCTGTGTAAAAGGCGTTACCCCTAGCAAACGACCTTGAGCGTTCGGTCCTATACAATCCACGCGCTTTAGTTACAATATGTCGCGTAAGAAATACGCCCAAATTTTGGAATTATGTATCATAATTAAAAAAGAAAAGCGAACTTAAGAAAGTAAATAAAACGTGAATAATATCAATTTTTAAATTATCTATCCATTAGTGTAATCGAAAAATAAATAGGATATCGTACATTAATAATGTGCTTTTAGATGTTGTTTATTTCTCATAATTAATGAGATAATAGTCTCTGAAAAACGTACTATCGCAAGATTTTGGTCGGGGTATCGCCTACGCTGCAGCTGTATTAGTTGTAGCAGAGATGGGTCGGCTAGACCGGGTAGAAGCACGCTCTCACAGAATACCAGTGTAAAATAGCACTCTATGGCTGATTTCTTTCGTATGGTGAGTTTAGAGGCATTACATCTTAGTCCTCAGGGGTGACAACGCATCTGCATTTTGATTCTTAATCGAAGATGTCTATTTGCCACAGTATCCACTTACCAGGTGAAAGTGTTGTTTGTCACTTTCGGTGGGTGTAGTATTATTTACATATAAGTAGTAAATAATATGTGTATCATTATGTGACACGTTAGGACGGACAGAGGGACAAAGTAAATTCAGTTTCATTAGTGATCGTATGTATCTTTTTGGTGCACAACATCTATACTAATAAGTAAAATTGTAGTGTCTGTTATGTCAAAATAAATGCATTTCTGTTTGTTCCGGTTAAACTCCGAAACGGCTAGACCGTATTTGACGGGACTTTTACTGGCAAATATCTGATGATATAAGGAGTAACGGAGGATACTTTTATTTTAGGAAAAAATAGAGTTCCGCGCGAAAAGATTAAAACCAATGAAATCCAATACACGCGGACGCGGAAGTCGTGGGGAACAGCCAGTCATTTATATAATGTTTGTGTGTGCGATTCGGTCCACTTTCATTATCAACTTGGTGACTAATTGTATGTAATTTTTTTTTCAAAATTTTTAAAGAATCGATTCTTATACAATCAAAATTTACCTCATTATTTATTTATAAAGTAATATACACATATTATTTTCTGTTTTTACGTAAAATATGTGTAAAATACTGTTCCAAATAGTACAATACCACTTCTTCCAAGGAGTCTCTCCAGTTTTTTTTTATTTTTACCTCTAATGTACCGAATAAAGGCTTAAATTTAAAAAATGCTCCCACTTACGTACCACTGAGATAAGGAACAGGTTTTAAAATATTAAAAACCACTCAGTTTTTTTTTGTAATACATAATAAGTAAACCAGTATTTGATTCGTATGTTTATTTGACTGCTATTTAGTCCGCTATCTTTTAAATTTAAGATTGAAACAATATAATGATATATTATGTTCAAGCGAACAGTACACATTTATTTAAATTCGTTTTTTACGGATTCAATCGTGGATGTTAACTTTTTACTTGATATAACGATATAAAGTCGGGAATATAAACTAAGTATAACTAGAGTCCTAGGAAGGGTAATAAAACGTTTATACATTGTTAAGTTTAGTTTTACAAGTTTAAAACACGAATAAAGAGTGATTATTAAATAATGTCGCGCAATGGTGGAAGCTTATCCCTACTAATACTATTTATCAAAAATGAATCCAGCAAGTTTGAATGTGTAAGAAGTTTAACAAGTGAACAGAATAACTGTGTGAAAAGAAAGAAATAAAGAAAGAGATATCTTTTTGGCCATTTCATATCTAGACTAAATTAACTTATAACTAGACTTAATTATACACTTACAAATAAAAATACCTTACAAAAAAAATATGTAATTCGCTACATAATAAATTTAAAAAAGCGAATAGGTAACTATAAACTCTTATTTTTTTGGGAAATGGTTCAAATAGCACTGCCACTCAGGAAATACTAAGATGTGTCATCTTAGTCCTGATTTACAGTGACACCCTTAAGTACATTACACACACACACACACACACACACACACACACACACACACACACACACACACACACACACACACACACACACACGCGTACGCACGCACGCACGCACAAACGCACGCACGCACGCACGCACGCACGCACGCTCGCACGCGCACACGCGCGCACGCACGCACGCACGCACGCTCGCACGCATGCACACACGCACGCACGCACACACGCACGCACGCACGCACGCACGCACGCACGCATGCACGTACGCACACTCGCACGCACGCACGCACGCACGCACGCATCGCTCGCACGCATGCACGCACGCGCAACGCACGCACGCACGCACGTACGCACGCACGCTCGCTCGCACGCACGCAAGCACGCACGCACGCACGCACGCACGCACGCACGCACACACGCAAGCACGCACGCACGCACGCACACACGCACGCACGCACACACGCACGCACGCACACACGCACGCACGCACGCACGTACGCACGTACGCACGCACGCTCGCTCGCACGCACGCAAGCACGCACGCACACACGCACACACGTGACGTGTTCCGGGTGAGCCGGGGTGTAACCAACCTTTAACTTTTGTTTTCTAGCCATTGTAAAATAATATTGTTAAAATTATTCTCAGTATAAAGCATTATAATAATTAAAAAGAGATAAAATAGGTAAACGTTCATGGACATAAATCCACAGGAAATTTCTTATAAAGATATTTATAAGAAAGATATCCCCTATAGACGGTTAGTCCTGATGAAATAATTTATGTAATGCGCAGATGATCAGGCTTAAAATGTATAAATAAAGCCAAGTCTGATGGGAATATATTATATAAATTAATATCAAATTCCCCAAGATGCATAAATTCAAAATATTGATGAACCGTTATAATTGCAACATAATATACGGAAAAATAACAGAAGTTTATGTTAACTTTACGACAGAGTATAGCAAAAAATAATAAAAAGATTCACGGAACGTAATTCACGGCAGTAGTTTAAAATATTGACACAGCGTACCCGATTTATATTAAATTTATTAACAATTTTACTCCGCTTTTTAATTATTTAATTAATCACCATTTCAGATGGAATAAAAAGGAAATAATACGCTTTCAGTAGACAGTCACCATAAAAAGAAAATTATGCACTTTAGTTAAGATTTCATCGTCATTGGCTGCGTTTGGCAGAAAAAGCGATAGGAAGCGCTTGTAATCAAAATGGCGAAACTAAACAGTTTTCGGCCAGGACACGTTTGTTAACTTCAGTAGCGCTGACACAATCCGCCATTTTGCTTGTTTACTTTGTTTGTTTTTAAGTAGAGTTTATAAGTTGTTTTGAGCAATATTAGTTTCAAGTACCTAATATAATGACATGAATAAACATATTATACATGTTATTAAAAATTCGTGGTTGGTAAGTTTTTAATATGAATACTTTTTTACAAACATATATTTAAATTAGGTTAGGAAAATAGCTACTTACGATTTGACAGCGCTTACCGCTTACGATCGCCATTTTGCTTACAAGCGTTAAGAAGCGCTTTTTCTGCCAAACGCAGCCATTGTTTTGAAATAAGTATTTGAAAAAGCGAATGTGTCGAATGCATCTTAGGACAAATGGCGTCTTATTTTACAGGCATAAAAAATGTTTTTTAAGCTCGATTCTAGTCATTGTGCCAAACATAGAGTCAAATAATTCATTCAAGTACATACTTACTTTTAGAACAGTGCAAAAGATCCCTGGGTTACAATAAAATTCAATTTTTAAATTAAAAAAAATGTTACGCTTCACTAATCGACAGCCCTAAATAAAAGTAAACGTAAACCACGTACGACCATTCATTATTCATCAGAATATTATTTTTATCTTTCACTGCTTACAGATAGTTTTCAAGCGAGGTTAATATTATATTGGTATTCAATTATGGAAAAATTTACTTTATATGTATAGGTACTAATAAAAAACTGAGTTTAAATTACACTGAAAAAGTTAAATAAGATCCAATCTTATTTTATGTAATTTAGAATTTTGTCTCAGATGTGAAAAAAAGAACAGTTAAATTCGGAATGTGATCAATGTTCTGCGTTATTTTTCACCATATTTATTCACATTCAGAGTCATATTTAAAGTTGAGTCACAGTTCATTAATAATTAAATACAATAAAATATCCTTATTGAGTATTTAATGTATAAAGGAAAAATCCATATTATTAAGGTCTGCGTGTCTGTACTGCGTATGAGGTAAACGTTTGATTGTATAAGAGTCGATTATTTAGCAATTTGGAATAAATAAATTTCTCAAAAATTGCACACACAAATATTTATATAAATCAATGTGGTGCACCAACAAGATACATGCGATCACCAATGAAATTGTGCCATGTTAACCACTGGACTACCGCGTTGCACCGAATTTACTTTGTCCCGCTGCCTGTCCTAGTCTGTCACATAAGCTTTATAAAATTAGATTTATTATGATTTTATTATATTAGCACAACATGTGTGTTTCGATTTTCGATATAGATCTCAATATTTATTAAAAAATATTATATAGTAATGCATACAAAACAAAGTTAAAGTTTTACAAACAAATGGCAGTGTTCTGCTGTCATCCATTGTTCGACTTGACCAAATGAGCCACTTCTGTGAACACGTACAGGACCGCCCCCGTCACTACAGCAAATTTGATAGACCACAAATACTCGCTAAAGAACACCGATTCCTTCCAAGGATGATCTGCGAGGCTATTAAAATAAAAAAAAACATACTGACTGTGCTACCATCTGCTTGGGATCCTATAATTAATAAAATTAAATCCCTACCCAAGTATACACCTGCAAGACTTCAAGATACTTTAAGTTCATACAGCTTAGATTGGAACAAAAATTAATAATTTTAATCTGTGGTAACCGCGGTTAACTATGACATCTGGACGCTGAACATGTCAGCCCCCCCCCCCCGTGACCATGTGCTGTAAAGTGCTTGAAACGTCGGGTAATGTCGGGGTCATTTTGGTCAATATGGCGCATCTGTCGAGCACTTTCCGAAGTACTTAGTATATAACAAGTATATGTATATATATATGTATATATATATATATATACATATATATCTGTTATGCATAATCTGATAGCTTATTTAATAACTTCCATTGATATATATATATATATATATATATATATATATATATATATATATATATATATATATATATATATATATGTATATATATATATATATGTGTTACAGATAGTTTGCTATCACTCGACGCCATATTATGGCGTTTGACTGATGCGCATATTATTTGAGACGCCAGAATATGGCTTTTGTACAGACGAGAGGATATAAAACAGTTAAGCGATAAAATCCGTAAAAACTAGTATTATTTGAATGTGTAGTGTTCACGTAAATACCAGAAATCATTATATTTTAAGGTCTTATAATTAATATGTTGTGCCCATCTCCATATGTTGCTTCTTACGACACTCACGGGATAATATTGGGTAGTGGCTTCCCATAAACCGCCATTACACGATAGAAGTT
The DNA here is from genome assembly GCA_907164705.1 of Parnassius apollo. NCBI lineage: Eukaryota > Metazoa > Arthropoda > Insecta > Lepidoptera > Papilionidae > Parnassius > Parnassius apollo. Next base: position 6,169,741 of record CAJQZP010001558.1, on the reverse strand, counting down.
ATACGGTATAACTCACATTTAATATTATATGTAAATAATATAATTTTATCGTAGGTAACTGTTCAAACTATTATACCTAGTCATAGTACGTACTGGGTTTCAAATTCGTTCGAAAGCCACCTCTGTAAGCCGATTAGTTTGCCGAAGACTGAGAGCAATCTCTAATTTATTGTCACGTTTAAAATTTCGCAAAGCCCGCCAGTAGCCCTTTTAACGCTTGAAAGAGTTTTAAGCTTTCTATGCGGCGGTGAAACGACCAACTAATCAAGGTCACCCGTGTGATCGATCGAATGGCATGGTAACCACGTTTGTGAAGTTGACTAGCCTACTCGAATTTTTATTCGAATTAGTAAAATAAAACGTTGAAATTATAATTCCAAATATCAATATTTGGAATTCAAAACCTCATGATTTGGAATCTGCATCCGCAATCCGCAAACACCGCAGTAGCTAACGCACAATACTCTACGCAGACAATGGCTTCGAGAAGTATTGTTTGAATTTTCAGTGTAGTCTTTGTCATCCAAGAACGCTTATAATTTGCCTGCACGCATATATTTTAATCATAAAACTTATATCAATATCATCTCAGTATTTTTTGGATTTGATTTTTAATAAGCGCTGAGTTAAAGTTACAGCCTATATACATCCCACAGCTGGGCACAACCCTCCTCTCATTTCTTAGAGGGTTTTAGGACAAGGAAATGTCCGCCGCACTGCCCCAAGTTGGCGAACTTCACATGTCTTCGAAATAGTAAGAGATAAGTAATCTAATAAATACTACACAAATGTCAACTCTGAGAACTCACATGGACCGCCTCACAACCTGTAGGTAATTAATTATACTGGTTCTCGACATCATTTAGACCTATCAAGACGGACCTCTCGGCAGTAAAGGAGTTCCTGCGCTCGCGTTTCATTCTTTATTTTTTATTTCTATCGTTTCGAGCGTATTCCGGAAACCATGATAATGGCTCATCCAAGATGCTGTGCAACAACATGAATGTGGATTCTCTTTCAAAGAAAATAAAATGTAAACCAATGTAAAGAACAAATATTTGATTGAACCCCGACACGTTTGGAAGACAGCATCTTTTTCAGGATAACCACCACCGTTACAATAACTAAGTACTCCATAAACAATATTATAATAATAATAATCATTTTTATTCAGGTAATTTACACCCATAGCATTAGGTATTGATAAATCATAAACCATCACAAGAATAAATGGTCACGCACTGGATTATAAGTAAAAAATTTACGGATAACTCGTTAAGACATTATAATTAGTAGATCGGACCACAGATAATCAAAAGCTGAAGGTATTCGTTTCTTTATTTACTAGCGCTGCCCCGTATCGCATGTGTTGCGATACATTTTTTATTACACAACTTGCGTACCAACCACAAGTGTGCGCACAACTTCAAATGTTTTTTTAAAGCCGACTTTAAAAAAAAATCTTTGGAAGATTCACCCTTGTGAATAGTTTTGAAAAGCATAGAAAATGAAGAAACAAAAACATATTCATTGATTCTGTTAGAAAGCTTCGCGGGCACTAGTAACTAGTCTAGAAACGCGAAGAATACAAAGAAACAAATAAATAACTTTGTATATTGAAGTTTATTCGCGAACGCTGTATTTATTCTATCTAAGTGATTGTAAAATATTCTAATTTCTTTTTTTAAATGTAGCACCCACCCAGAATTATCTCCTACATCCTGGATGCGTACATAACTGAAATAAATTTAGATACATATATAAATTGCACATAGACAGACAATTATCGAGGTCCAGTACTATGTGCAGGATTTGAACCCGAAGCCTACAGCGCTGCAATCCAATGCTTAGCCGCTAAGCTTATAGTAAAGCAAACAAAATCCGTTACACTTATAGTAAATCAGAAGTAAAGTTACAGCCTAAATATAACCCTATGCTGGGCACAGGCCTCACATTTCTAAGAGCTTTTCTTACGCTCACCAGATGTCGCTTGTTGACACTGAGGTGAATTTTTTGTTAAACAATATCATTTAATCGAGAAGTTAGTCTTAAATAAAATTATCAGCTTCTAGAGTATATATTATTACACAAGAGAATGTCTCAGCGGTTTGCTTTTTAATTTTTTGCACATTTTCAACTCTTCTTTTTTTTCAATTTTTCTACTTTTACGAGTATCTGTAGTTTGGTATATTTGTTTTAAAGCTAATTAACATAAAATATAACTAATAGTACAGGAAGAAACATTAACCTTTACATTTTTCTAACAAATTATTTCTCCGCTATGAAATATTGTATAAAAAACACACACACAGACAGACAAAAATTGTAAAAATGGTTATTAACGTATTATTGGCATGCAAATCCGGGATAATATAGACAGCCACTTCAATTAGGACTGAGGTGTTGAAGTTCTGATGTCATTCATTTATATATCAAAGCAGAATTTTTTTATAGATTAAGGGTGACAAACGAGCACACAGTCCACCTGGTGGTAAGTGGATGCTGTGGCCCATAAACATCTACATATATCCTCGATTAAGAATCAAAATGCAGATGCGTTGTTACCGCTGAGGACTAAGACGGAATGCCTCGTTTGCAGTAAAAAGGGTCTCCGGATGTCTACACTCACCATGAGAAACTCAGCAGTATTAAGCAGCTATTTTACGCTGGTATTCTGTAAGAGCGTGGTCCTTCCCCGGTCGAGCCGACCCGTTCGTGCTACAACCATAATATAGCTGCAGCGTGGCTTATTTTCGAAATTGCTGAAATAATTGTAATTAATCTTTCACGAAGAGAAAGAGAGAGAGAGAGAGAGAGAGAGAGAGAGAGAGAGAGATAGTAATTCGAGAATGATCTAGACTATACTTTACCCGAAAACCTTGGAGCATTTTTTTTTTGAGAAATATAACTTTATAAAATAATTTGTCTTCGATGACAAATCGAAATAAATCCACATTAATAGATACTACCCAGACGAGGCCCAGGCTGGTCACTGGTTCTAAATAACATTTATATCATGAATTTAAGTATCATATCTGTTTACTGTACACTATCAAATATTTTAAGTTTAATTTTACTTAAATTGCAATTCTCAGTACAATTTACACTATTTTATATTAAATATATAAAAGCGACATTGGTAATAAATCAAAATAAGTAGGAAAATAATACAACACAAGCAAATAAAATGTGAAAACACATTGACCACAGATAATATTCACGGAAGCGCAGAGAAATTTGCCAAACAGATATAACCACAATCATCCCATAAGCTTGTATTAAACAACGGAAGTTTCCCGCTTTCCCGCCGTCTGCCCGCAGAGAACCGCCATTTTGGCAAACAATAAAATAAAAGAAATAATCATAAAAAATAACACCTCCTTTGTCCCCGGGAACAGGATGGTGTATCGTTAAGAAAATCGAATAAATTTTAAATTCGATGGCGCATCACAATGAGCGCGGAAGACATTTTCCTTTATAAATGAACCGCTTGAAGGATGCTTTGTTTCGTAAATCTTCTGAATTGGATTTTCAAATAGATTCAAAAGCGATTTAGACATGGAGTTGCAGTTAACGATGCACTTCAATATTCTAGGGATTTTGTTTAAGTAAATATCATTTTAAACGCTAACCAACCACATACAGTTAATGCTATAAGACATTTTTTTATTGTAATTGCCTGATAGACCTGTTATACTCCATGCTTGCCAAGCGGCTTGGTGGCGGAGTATGTATAAACCGGTCTGGGTATTTTATATGTGGATGCAAGAATATTGAAATCTATCAGAATTCTTTTTATAAAATTAACAAATTTAACCGATATGTTGCTGTTTGAATTCGGACTATTATTTTCGAATCGATTAATAAATAAGTTAGATTCTAAACAAATTGTATCGAGTAAGTATTATTTCGAGATCGGAGTATCGTTTTATGTCGCTCCCGTACAGTCCCTGTTGCTCACCATCGTATTTTTTGTGTATACACAAGTGGTAAGAGTGACTTCCTAGTGACTATTACGGTCCTTGTTTTAAATTTCAGTTTCCCATATCTGAATGTTTTGTGTTTCATCTTGTACAACATATGTAAAGCGCTAAGACGGAGTATAGCCTAGGCAATACCCATAAGTAGACCAGATACAGTATTAGAGCCTGAACGATAGTCACAAAACTTCCTGGCCCTAAAATATTTTTGTATAAACAATAATAGACTTAAATTTTATGTGATATCACGTATAACAACATCATTTATATTATACACACATTTTGAAGTTCATTTTTGTAAGAAGGGTCATCCTCGAGATCGCTGACTGCGCCAGGCTAGCAACACAATAAATCTTTGTGGGGATAATCCCGAATTGCGCTGACTCGCGGCTGAGTTTGGCCTGCGACGATAATATGACGTATCTATTGCGACTAGATAAGTCCGCCTACTCGAGATATACTTCGTCTAAATATTTTTGCTGATACGTCTAAAACTTTATACATAGATCTATTTTAAGTCAGTTCTTAAGACATTTTAGTCATAAAAACGTGCTTATATATAAAATAAAAGCAACATAATGTAAATGAAGACGATTAGTATAAAAAGATAACTCAAAAATGTTTCCATCTTATATCGTTAATATCACGCCGTGTGAGTTACACATTAATCACAAACAATTATTACGATATGATATAATTACAAATCCGATGCAACTTGGGAATATTGTGGCAACGCACCTGCATTTAGTTTCTTAATCGAGGATAAATGTATAGGTGATTAGGGCCACAACATCCACTTACAATCAGGTGGACTGTAGTTGACAATGTCGCTTATATAATTTAACTTTACGGTAATAACATACATAATATGTTAATGAACTACTTATTACAAGAAACTCTCTCTCTCAGATCAACTTGTTCTCCTGCTTACGCAATTAATCATTATCAATAATAAAACAACGTATTATAGCAAGTACAGTTCGACTATACCGTAATATGTCTATATATATATATATATATATCGGGTGTCCGGTAATGAATGGATAACCTTGAAATGTCTTATAGTATAACTTATGGCCGTTCTGAAAAAAATAGGAAAAATAATATATCACAAGTAGTACCTTTGATATATATTTTTTTTAAAGAAAAGTCGATTTTCTGATCTTATTTTACTGTCTTGAAAACTATGACCAAAAATGAATGATTTCTATTGGTTTTTCTGTTGTTTTATTATTACAACCTAACTGTGCTTATAGGTAAAATGTAAACAGTATGAATAGCTTTTGCAGTTTTTATTTAAAAAATTCGCAAATTAATTTATTTCTGAAAAACATGCAAAAAATATTATTTAAGCGAAGTTCAAACCTCTTGGGTATGAAAGAAATGTATGAATGTATGGGTGACCAATAATTTTACAATAATGTCTGTTTTGTGTAGATTTTATAATGGTATAATTCATAAATGTATCTTCCATAAATAGTGACTTATTGCCATTAATGTAGAAAAGGAGAAAATTTGACTAAGTAACAAAATTTGTAATATGGGAACATTTATTAAATTGAATTGTGTCTGATCATTGGGAATTAATAAAAACACATCAGGAGTTGATCATACATGAAAACAGCTATTTTTAAACAAATTGAAACCAAATTAAGTATTAGAAATTAACTTATTTAAATGTAATAAAATAACCAATTTAAATCTTGAAATGGTTACTTTACTAGCGTGAAATGGCTCGTGTGACCTTCATATTTGCTACCTGCTGCCTTTTGTGTTAGACAAAGAGAGGTCTGAATTGGGTAAGTGGGAGAGAGAAGAGCTAAATGTAAAAGAGAACTTAGTGCGTCACACGACCTGCTCGACTTCGCATGTATTTATTTTGTCTCCTTTGCAATTATTTAAATCAGTGTTAAAACGACCACTTGGCTATTTTACCGCTAGCTCCGTGGCAACACTTGGAGGAAAAGGCGTGCTCAAAGCCTCATCCCAATTTCGAGTCACTCAAAACATCTTTAATTAAGGCAGCCGCCGATATGACATGGACCTCGTTCGTGGTGAGATAGACGACTGGCCGCGCAGATTGAAGGCCTGTATTCAAAATCGTTCGTGGTGAGATAGACGACTGGCCGCGCAGATTGAAGGCCTGTATTCAAAATCGTTCGTGGTGAGATAGACGACTGGCCGCGCAGATTGAAGGCCTGTATTCAAAATCACGGAGGTCATTTTGAATAAACTATAGTGTCATAAGAATCTATGTTTTGTTAAGTTCATTTTGGTATATAAATGGTTACATAATGAATAAACTCGTTTCAATTATTTATATTATATAATATATATTTATATAATAATTTTGTATTATATAGTATACTATAACTAATGTTTTTGGGAAATCAAACAAAATTTACGATTAATTTAAAATTTTATTTTCAAGCAATAACCACTTGTAAAAAACCCGCACTTCGTCACAAGAACAATGTAAAATTTTGTGATTATTTTTTTGCAATTATATGATTATTACACACATAACGTTTGTTCATTTACCAAATCATTGTATTTTGGGCATTTGTATTCTTCAATATTAAAAATTCTATCATTCGTCGTCAACATTTTTAAAAATTGTTTTTCTGTTGAACCAATTTTGTATTATATAGTATACTATAACTAATGTTTTTGGGAAATCAAACAAAATTTATGATTAATTTAAAATTTTATTTTCAAGCAATAACCACTTGTAAAAAACCCACACTTCGTCACAAGAACAATGTAAAATTTTGTGATTATTTTTTGCAAATATATGATTATTACACACATAACGTTTGTTTAAATTTATGACATTTACCAAATCATTGTATTTTGGACATTTGTATTCTTCAATATTAAAAATTCTATCATTCGTCGTCAACATTTTTAAAAATTGTTTTTCTGTTGAACCAATTTTGTATTATATAGTATACTATAACTAATGTTTTTGGGAAATCAAACAAAATTTACGATTAATTTAAAATTTTATTTTCAAGCAATAACCACTTGTAAAAAACCCACACTTCGTCACAAGAACAATGTAAAATTTTGTGATTATTTTTTTGCAAATATATGATTATTACACACATAACGTTTGTTTAAATTTATGACATTTACCAAATCATTGTATTTTGGACATTTGTATTCTTCAATATTAAAAATTCTATCATTCGTCGTCAACATTTTTAAAAATTGTTTTTCTGTTGAACCAATTTTGTATTATATAGTATACTATAACTAATGTTTTTGGGAAATCAAACAAAATTTATGATTAATTTAAAATTTTATTTTCAAGCAATAACCACTTGTAAAAAACCCACACTTCGTCACAAGAACAATGTAAAATTTTGTGATTATTTTTTGCAAATATATGATTATTACACACATAACGTTTGTTTAAATTTATGACATTTACCAAATCATTGTATTTTGGACATTTGTATTCTTCAATATTAAAAATTCTATCATTCGTCGTCAACATTTTTAAAAATTGTTTTTCTGTTGAACCAATTTTGTATTATATAGTATACTATAACTAATGTTTTTGGGAAATCAAACAAAATTTACGATTAATTTAAAATTTTATTTTCAAGCAATAACCACTTGTAAAAAACCCACACTTCGTCACAAGAACAATGTAAAATTTTGTGATTATTTTTTGCAAATATATGATTATTACACACATAACGTTTGTTTAAATTTATGACATTTACCAAATCATTGTATTTTGGGCATTTGTATTCTTCAATATTAAAAATTCTATCATTCGTCGTCAACATTTTTAAAAATTGTTTTTCTGTTGAACCAATTTTGTATTATATAGTATACTATAACTAATGTTTTTGGGAAATCAAACAAAATTTATGATTAATTTAAAATTTTATTTTCAAGCAATAACCACTTGTAAAAAACCCACACTTCGTCACAAGAACAATGTAAAATTTTGTGATTATTTTTTGCAAATATATGATTATTACACACATAACGTTTGTTTAAATTTATGACATTTACCAAATCATTGTATTTTGGACATTTGTATTCTTCAATATTAAAAATTCTATCATTCGTCGTCAACATTTTTAAAAATTGTTTTTCTGTTGAACCAATTTTGTATTATATAGTATACTATAACTAATGTTTTTGGGAAATCAAACAAAATTTACGATTAATTTAAAATTTTATTTTCAAGCAATAACCACTTGTAAAAAACCCGCACTTCGTCACAAGAACAATGTAAAATTTTGTGATTATTTTTTGCAATTATATGATTATTACACACATAACGTTTGTTCATTTACCAAATCATTGTATTTTGGGCATTTGTATTCTTCAATATTAAAAATTCTATCATTCGTCGTCAACATTTTTAAAAATTGTTTTTCTGTTGAACCAATTTTGTATTATATAGTATACTATAACTAATGTTTTTGGGAAATCAAACAAAATTTATGATTAATTTAAAATTTTATTTTCAAGCAATAACCACTTGTAAAAAACCCACACTTCGTCACAAGAACAATGTAAAATTTTGTGATTATTTTTTTGCAAATATATGATTATTACACACATAACGTTTGTTTAAATTTATGACATTTACCAAATCATTGTATTTTGGACATTTGTATTCTTCAATATTAAAAATTCTATCATTCGTCGTCAACATTTTTAAAAATTGTTTTTCTGTTGAACCAATTTTGTATTATATAGTATACTATAACTAATGTTTTTGGGAAATCAAACAAAATTTACGATTAATTTAAAATTTTATTTTCAAGCAATAACCACTTGTAAAAAACCCACACTTCGTCACAAGAACAATGTAAAATTTTGTGATTATTTTTTGCAAATATATGATTATTACACACATAACGTTTGTTTAAATTTATGACATTTACCAAATCATTGTATTTTGGACATTTGTATTCTTCAATATTAAAAATTCTATCATTCGTCGTCAACATTTTTAAAAATTGTTTTTCTGTTGAACCAATTTTGTATTATATAGTATACTATAACTAATGTTTTTGGGAAATCAAACAAAATTTATGATTAATTTAAAATTTTATTTTCAAGCAATAACCACTTGTAAAAAAACCCACACTTCGTCACAAGAACAATGTAAAATTTTGTGATTATTTTTTTGCAAATATATGATTATTACACACATAACGTTTGTTTAAATTTATGACATTTACCAAATCATTGTATTTTGGACATTTGTATTCTTCAATATTAAAAATTCTATCATTCGTCGTCAACATTTTTAAAAATTGTTTTTCTGTTGAACCAATTTTGTATTATATAGTATACTATAACTAATGTTTTTGGGAAATCAAACAAAATTTACGATTAATTTAAAATTTTATTTTCAAGCAATAACCACTTGTAAAAAACCCACACTTCGTCACAAGAACAATGTAAAATTTTGTGATTATTTTTTTGCAAATATATGATTATTACACACATAACGTTTGTTTAAATTTATGACATTTACCAAATCATTGTATTTTGGACATTTGTATTCTTCAATATTAAAAATTCTATCATTCGTCGTCAACATTTTTAAAAATTGTTTTTCTGTTGAACCAAATTTGTATTATATAATATACTATAACTAATGTTTTTGGGAAATCAAACAAAATTTATGATTAATTTAAATTTTTATTTTATTGCTATAACCACTTGTAAAAAACCCACACTTCGTCACAAGAACAATGTAAAATTTTGTGATTATTTTTTGCAAATATATGATTATTACACACATAACGTTTGTTTAAATTTTTGACATTTACCAAATCATTGTATTTTGGACATTTGTATTCTTCAATATTAAAAATTCTATCATTCGTCGTCAACATTTTTAAAAATTGTTTTTCTGTTGAACCAATTTTGTATTATATAGTATACTATAACTAATGTTTTTGGGAAATCAAACAAAATTTACGATTAATTTAAAATTTAATTTTCAAGCAATAACCACTTGTAAAAAACCCACACTTCGTCACAAGAACAATGTAAAATTTTGTGAATATTTTTTTGCAAATATATGATTATTACACACATAACGTTTGTTTAAATTTATGACATTTACCAAATCATTCCTCGTAAACATTTTTAAAAATTGTTTTTCTGTTGAACCAATTTTGTCTTATATAATATACTATAACTAATGTTTTTGGGAAATCAAACAAAATTTATGATTAATTTAAAATTTTATTTTCAAGCTATAACCACTTGTAAAAAACCCACACTTCGTCACAAGAACAATGTAAAATTTTGTGATTATTTTTTGCAAATATATGATTATTACACACATAACGTTTGTTTAAATTTTTGACATTTACCAAATCATTGTATTTTGGACATTTGTATTCTTCAATATTAAAAATTCTATCATTCGTCGTCAACATTTTTAAAAATTGTTTTTCTGTTGAACCACCTTTGTATGCGATCACTTCGTCTTTGCACAAATTTCTAATATACCAATTTAATATGGGAATGATGTTCTCTTGTTTATAGGCACATTTTAATTCTTCGGTCACATCAAAATATGGAATGCCGTGCACGTGTATTTCACAATAACGAACAGTTTTTTTGTCTTTTGGCGACAAATAATTGAAAGGATAACTTGGCTGAAACAAATAATGATCGATAAACGAATCATTTTTATTAGATAGTTTTACGTCTAGAATAGCCATTTCTCTACATTTAAAATGTTTGTGAGGATATGTAATGTAAAATCCGTCCATGTCGATGATGTATCTAATATTTTTTTAGATTTTGTGTCATTTTGAACCAAAATGTTAAAAGTATTTACACGTGACTAAAATATGTTTGTTCCAACAAACTTCACATAACAATTCATTCTTCATTACTTCCCATCACCCCATTTCTTCCTTCTGCTCTTTTCTTCCTGTAATTTAAGAAAACAGAATCACATTCACTAATGATCAACTAATGACTGTCATTGTTAAAAAAGTATTTTTTAACTTTTTACTTTCTGCTATTGTCTTTGTATTTATGGCTAGGAAATGTCCGCGGCGCGGTCTCAATGCGTGTTGGCGAACTTCACATGCCTTCGAAATTTTCTCAGACATGCAGGTTTCCTCACGATGTTTTCCTTCACCGCCGAGCACGTGGTAAATCAGCACTTAAAATTGCAATTAACAATTTAAGTGGCGTCGGCGGGGATCGAACCCGCGTTACGTACTGTAAAATTTACAGCTTGCGCTAACCATCTGAGCTACCACGGCTTAATCATATACACACACAATATTTAAATATAATTTGTTAACACTAAATCATACACACGTAAGAAAATAACAGAAAGAAAAGTAAGTGTGTCAATAGAATAAACACTTAAAATTGCAATTAACAATTTAATTGGTGTCGGCGGGGATCGAACCCGTGTTACGTACTGTAAAATTTACAGCTTGCGCTAACCATCTGAGCTACCACGGCTTAATCATATACACACACAATATTTAAATATAATTTGTTAACACTAAATCATACACACGTAAGAAAATAACAGAAAGAAAAGTAAGTGTGTCAATAGAATAAACACTTAAAATTGCAATTAACAATTTAATTGGTGTCGGCGGGGATCGAACCCGCGTTACGTACTGTAAAATTTACAGCTTGCGCTAATCATCTGAGCTACCACGGCTTAATCATATACACACACAATATTTAAATATAATTTGTTAACACTAAATAATAATAATAATAATAATATTCCACAACTATCACACAACGCCATCTAGTCCCAAGCTAAGCAGAGCTTGTGTTATGGGTACTAGACACCTGATAAACATACTTATATATTTCTAAATACATAAATATTATAGATAAATTACACCCAGACACAGAACAAATGATCGTGCTCATCACACAAACATTTGTCCTGGGTGGGAATCGAACCCACGACCTCCGGCATAACAGTCAGGGTCACTAACCACTAGACCAACAGGCCTGTCGTTCAAAATCATACACACGTAAAAAAATAACAGAAAGAAAAGTAAGTTTGTCAATAGATTAAACACTTACATCTATGGCCTTTGATGTTAGTGTATAATAATAATATAACAAAAACCAATAGAAATCATTCATTTTTGGTCATAGTGTTCAAGACAGTAAAATAAGATAGAAAAGAATCTTCTTTTCTTTAAAAAAAATATATCAAAGGTACTACTTGTGATATATTATTTTTCGTATTTTTTTGAGGACGGCCATAAGTTGTACTATAAGACATTTCAAGGTTATCCATTCATTACCGGACACCCTGTATATATATACGTGGTAGAGCAATGCTGCAGTTATATTGGAAGTATAGTTGTAGCACGAATGGGTCGGCTCGACCCGGGAAGGACCACGCTCTCATAGAAGACCAGCGTAAAATAGTAGCGTAATACTGCTGTGTTTCGTATGGTGAGTGTACAGAACCGGAGACCCATTTTACTGGAAACGAGGCATTCCATCTTAGTCCTCACGGTTATTAACGCATCTCGATTCGTGATCGAGGATACATGTAGATGTCTATGGGCCACAGTAACCACTTACCATCAGGTGGACTGTGTGCTCGTTTGTCAGCCTGTCCTATAAAAAAATGTCCCTGTCACAATCATACAATTTTGTAACATGGGGGACGTAATTACATGATACATAAACACAAAGTATGAAAACCAACAGCAACACTACTCATCTTACAGAATAGCCTCTCAGCAACACGATCTTGCTTGCTTGCACTTTAAGAGCTACCACAATGGACAGAACCACGATACTGTCACGATGATTTCTTATATTTACGTGAACGCCACATATTTAAATAAAATTAGTTTTTATGGATTTTATCGCGTATATTAACTTACTTTATACCATAATATGACAATAGTCCCCTTATTATTTTTGCTCGTGTAGATAATAATTTTCTTGTACAGACTACCTCCACAAAATGTTGGTAACTCTGGACTGTGCTTTTTGGTATATCTTTGCGAGAAACCTACTTTCAGCTGTGGACTGTGATAGACTGTAATGATGATGATGATGATGATAATTATTTGATTCTGTGAGTATAATTCGTTTTAATTATAGTACTGTACTGTAAGTTACAGAAACTAATACATAAACATACTTATACTATTGACGGTACTGGTGAGGAAAAATAAAAAGCAAACAAATATTAAAAAGTTAATATTAGGATAACGATATGACTACAAAATTTTATAGATATTTTAGTAGATAATTCGTTCAACCACATAAGGACCATTTCATGCTTTTATGTAAATCTATTGTGTAGACTATTATGTTCAATTATTAATTAGATATGACATATTGCTTTATACGTACTAAATACAGAGAAACAAACGATGTAAAAACGATTATTCAATGAAAAATTACATTCAGTTTATAGTGTAAAAGAAAATAGATCAATATCGAGAAATGACTACCTCGTCGGTTTTATTGATTATGTAGTGTCAGGTTCGAATTCAGGGTCAGGCCTAAATCTTTTTCTAGGCATTACACAGCATATGAAATTACAATTTCTATACTGTGGTATTACTATTGTAGCGAAGCTTCAATGAGGCCCCCATATATCTAAACGAGCACGTAGAATTAGTTCTGCAGCATATGCCATTGATTTATATATTACACTATATCAGTAATAACCCCGCCAAAGCGTTGCCACTGCACATATGGCACAGCCATATGCCCAGCTAACGTCAGTTCAGTGTTCTTCAATGTGACGCCGACAGAGTTGAGCCGCGACAAAAAATGGGTAAATGCGAAAGAATGCTATTCAGGGTCACAAAAACGTAATAAATCAAGCGGAATCACTTTCAACACATAACTTTTAGTTCTTGTTTTCATATAAACGTAGAAAACCTCAAATAATAAAATAAAATTATCGTATATTGCCATTTAGGTTCAATGTTGCCACTTTTCCGCATTTATGATTATCCTACATTAATGGGAGACTATGTAATTAATGGAGTAAGTTAATTTGTTACCTCTGATTTTAAATATTTTGGAAATTATAATAAAAACTACGTTCTAACCTTCATACAAAATATTTAATTATTCTTATTTTAGTTTATTCATGAATTTTCTATTAAATATATTTTATTACCTACTTATTTTATATTAATAATTTTATATTTATTTTATTTTCATATAAATTTTATAATAATTATATTTTATTACCTATTATTTATTATTTAATAATAAATAAAATATATTAATTACATATATTTCATACATTATTATTTTAAATTGTTCTATTTATTAGTACATTAAACACACTTATAAAATTTTTTTTGCGCCCGAAGCAAATATGGGCAACCCTCCGGAAAGCGGGGGAGGGAGGTTGGGAATGCTCATAGCATACCACGCAGCCGGCTGCGTGGTTATGTGGAGACTTTTACCCACTAAACCCAACCTTTTTAGGAATTGGCTTAACGATCTGACTAGAGATCTCTAAGCCGTATACGAACGCGACCCTCCTTGGCAGAGAGGAGGGCGCAAGTTATAAAAATATGTTTTATTTCATCATTATGTTTACTTCTATTCATCTGATAAGCTTTGTATCCTTTTTTCTAAGGAGACGCAATAAAGATTTTAAAATAAAATATTCTTTTTTAATATAAAAACAATTAAATGCAGCTTAAAAAAACTCATTTTATTGCGTATTTTAGGTAAAATTTAATATAGTAAGCCACACCAACCCGCCATTGCATGTTTGTGTGTCTATATTTATCTAATCTTACCGGCGATATTGTTTTTGCAACTTGTGTAACTGAGATAGATGTATGTTTATTTAAAATTCTTATTAGTTTCAAAGCTACGTCGTCGCATTTGGATAGTGGTTACAAAATAAAAAAACATAATTTTGCTATGGGGTAGGGCGACTTAAATTGTTAAGAATTCTTCAGAGAAAAATTGAAATAAATAACCATATTTGATATTTGATGACTATGACTGTAACTATTTAACTTTAGCATCGCATTATATTTATAAAAATGTAACACACGTAAATAAAAACATAATTAGCTTCGATAAGATTAAAGATAATCATATTTTAAACACAAGAACAAACATATGCTTGTAATACCAGTTACTAGACTCCAAAGACTTTGTAATTAATT
The DNA here is from genome assembly GCA_907164705.1 of Parnassius apollo. Lineage (NCBI taxonomy): Eukaryota > Metazoa > Arthropoda > Insecta > Lepidoptera > Papilionidae > Parnassius > Parnassius apollo. Next base: position 6,154,596 of record CAJQZP010001558.1, on the reverse strand, counting down.
TATGGGGCAACTTTTACGCTTTCACAACAAAATCCCAGAAAATATACAAAATTTGTCAATACACAAGTTTAAATGTTTTATTGAAGAAAAATTGTACAAAAAGGGTTATTATGATATCAAAGAATACATAAACGAAAACAATCCCTGGGAATCAGGTGATCGCTACATTGCTGTTTCTCTAAAAATTTATAAAAAAAATATTTAAGAAAAGTACCGCTGGGTTTCTTGCTGGTTCTTCCCACGATAGAGGCATTTTCCGAACTAGTGGTAAATAAAAAAAATATTTTCAATAAGGGTTATGCAATAATCTATATTGAATAAAATCATTAATTTCATCTCATAATTTCATTTCAACATACCTAACCTAAACTAAATATGAATATATTCATACCAAGTAATTTTTTTGCCATTTGCAAAATTCCTGCTAAGCATGATGATTATGGCAAAAACTCGCTTTTACGAGAGAAGCTATGCTCAACAGTGTAATGATGGCTGACGAAGTATTTCAAAACAAATTAATATATTTCTTTGGAGGTTCTTTCCATCGAACTATAGTAGCTCGGAAACAGGCTCTCGCACTTGCACTTTGCTCTTTGAAAGCAATCCTAGCTCAATCCCTGGTACTGGTATCACTTTCATTAGTTGTTAATATATGCTTTAATGTGATTTTTCATTTCTTTATGCAGCAATATGATTCTGTTTGAAGTAAGACTGGTTTACCTTAACTTAATGGCCTATATTTGTGTTCCAGGTAATTTAAACCAAAGAATGAAAAAATTGTCATCAACTTTACAGGTGAATAGACTGGGAAATCACGAGCCCATCGAAATAACATGAATAAGTTTTATTAAATTATAGTACACATATGAAATTGACATTGAAAATTATGCATAATTTTGTGATATTCGCTAATAAGACATTATATTATGACACATATTTGTATTATTTAGTAGCAAAGTTATGTTTCAAGAGCAAATAAAAGAATAAAAAAAATGAAATTTGTAAAATAAAATTTTATTACTTTATGTACAAGTTGATAGGGGTACAAACACTCAACCTTACAACTGAACAAAAAACAAACACGGCTGTTTTCTCAAGTTAACTCGATGAATGTTGAAAACAATAAAAATAGTAAATATATTGTATTCTTATTGAAAGATATTCGTGTGCCGAAATCATTGTATATCAATAAAATATAATACCATACTCTTTATTGTACACCAATGAAAGATAAATATAACAATAAATGAACAAACAATGAGGAAAAAACAAAAGGCGTTTTTATTGCTACATAGCAATCTCTTTCAGTCAACCCAGAAGAATAAATTAATAAAAATAAGAAAAAGATTAAAGGGTAGGGTGCATTAAATTAGAAAAAAAAATATTAAAAATATACAAACTTATGTTCTAAAATTACAATATACTTTAGGTAGATCAATGATCATAAATAATAGGAGGAAGAGAGATAAGTTAGAGAGACAAAAAGTGTGAAAAATTGAGAACTTTTAAGTGACTGGGGTAACGAGCTCCAGAGTCTTACTCCAAGAACAGCAAACAATTTATCATAAAATGTCGAGGGGTGCACAGGACATTGGAGTGAAAGATTTTCTATGGACCGTAAGGAAAAATCGTGACAAGAGCTAAGAAATTTAAGGCGTTCTTGGGAGGCCTTGATACATTAAATAAAACGCAGTGGAGTACGGAAAGTATATTATGTGTGTTCCGACGAAGACGGGTTGGGAGCCACTTGAGTTTAGTGCGGTATGCCGAGACATGGTCATATTTACGAAGCCCAAATATGAATCGTATACAGAGATTTTGGAAACGCTCAAGTTTCTTAAACTGCTCCTCGGTGATACCAAGGTAACAAACGTCTTTTTTTCTTTTATTTTTCTCAGTATATCTTTCGTTACATATTTCAAATTATACATATAATAATTAACCTAATATACACTATACGGAATTTTACATTGCAGGCTATTTCTTACAGGCTTCATAATAAATTTTTGAATGTCCCATAATTAAACTCAGATTAAATTAAAAAGTATTAAGTAACTTTTGTATACAAATAATTAAAACAATTCAACAAAGACAGCGCAGGTTTTAGTTGGTTTGGTTTGGTTTTTAAAGGTTGGACGGTATGAGGTAGTAGATATTCTTACAACTGGCGGTTGTAAGAAAGCATACACGATCACACAGGTCACAATATAAATTCCATTCTCAGCAAGCGATTGACCACATACATTTACTTACCTAAAAATAATACTTTTAAACAATTTACAAAGCCGTGGCGGTTCAGAGGATAAGCGCTCGCTGTACATACCACAATACCCGAGCAACTCGGTTCGATGCCCACCGGCACTAGCGAAATTTAAAGTGCTGATTTATGACGTGCTTGGTCTTAGAAATGAGAGGCGACCTGTGCCCAACCTTGGGACGTATATAGGCTGTGAGTTTACTTACTTTTACATCAATAACTTTAAAAATTAAGCGACGGTAGCGTAATGGCATGGTGTGGACCGAAACTCATGTAATCGTCATGGGTTCGAAAACGCTATTTGAGTACTGTCGTGAACCACTCCTAACACAAGCATTTTAAGCTTATCAGGAGTCGTTAAGGGGAATATTAGTAATGTTAAGGTATATTTTTATAAAAACAATAAATAATAAAATAAAATTTACACGAAAAATGTAGTAACATTACTTTTACATGCATCGAGAAACGCATTATTGACTTTTGCAAATTTCAAGATAGCTAGAAATATAATCAACCTATTTACATTTATGTATGTATAGACAAAAATAATTTAAAAAACTAGTACGAAAATTGTATAACAAAATATTATTATAAACATTAGAGAGGACAATATTTTTTTGTTTTTAAATAAATATAATTATTTCATTTCGTAACAAATATCATTATCATTATCGCAAAAAAAGAAATATTATTTAACCGTAAAACTTATAATATCAATAACATCTCAGTACTCTTTGGACATGATTTTTAATAAGCGCTATGCAATCTATGTAAATATATATAATCTGTACAAATATTACACAAACGTCAACTCTGAGGACTCAGATGGAACGTCTCACAGTCTGTAGGTAAATATACTGGTTCTCCATACCATGTAGACCGGAACACAGCAGCAGTGTTTGCGGCAGGAATGGCTAAGAGGGTGGTATCTATCCGGACGGACCTCTCGGCAGTAAAGGAGTTCCGCCAACTAGAAACACTAATTTTACATTTTTTTTTCTGATCTTCCGAGCGTATTCCAGAAACCATGGTAATGGGACATTCAAGATGCTTTGCAGTGACATGAATTTTCTTTCATAGAAGGTTAGATAGGTTCTCTTTCATAGAAGATATAAAATGTAAGCCAGCATAAAGAACACATATAGTACGACCCGATGCCTTTGGAATTCGGCAGTATTTTCTTGATAACAGGCACAGGCCTCACATTTCTTAGATTGTTATGGAGCAATTATTCTGATATACCTGTTGGAGACACGCTGCAGCTATACTATAGTTGTAGCACGAATCAGTCAGTCAGCTAGACCGGGGAAGGACCACACTCTCACAGAATACCAGCATAAAATAGCAGCTTAGTGTTGTTGTGCTTCATATAATAAGTTTAGAGAACCGGAGACTTGTTTTACTGGAATCTAGGCATTTCATCTAAGTTCTCAGGGGTGACAACGCATCTACATGTCTATGGGCCACAGCATTCACTTACCATCAGGTGTACTGTGTGCTCGTTTGTCACCCACATTCTATAAAAAGAAAACACACTGCTCTAGTAAGTGCTCTAGACTTCACATGTTCTTAAAATATTTTTAATCCAGAAACATATAAGGAAATCAAAATTACAACTAACAATTTTTTGGTGCATCCGTTATTGAAACTGGAGGTCTGTTTGTCTATAAACTTCTTATCTCATACCTCCGCTAAGCAATACTGCACTCACTCAGTATTTCGTTTAGTGCGTGGTTTATAACCAGTAACTAAGCATTCTATCTTAGTACTTAAGTTCGACAATGCATCTGTGAGCTTTTCTGTATGATGGCGTTTGCAGGTATCGTTTGGTTTCAATAGCCACTTAATATTAAGTGTATCTTATACGCATAAAAATGAAATTGAAGTTTCCGTCCATAATATGGAAATAACTATCTTTAATTTAACTGAAGGGGTTATTTGCATGCCAATTGGACATGAATAACCATTTGCAAAATCTTTGTCTGTCTGTATGTCCAGCTTATTTTCGAAATGGCTAAGCGATTGTAATTATTCTTTTACTAAGAGATAGAGACCAATGCCAGGGTAATCTAGGCCATACTTTATCCGTACCGCACCGTATCTGTTTCGATCTATCAAAAAATAAATAATATAAATTTTTTTTAAATAAGTATATATTTTTTTAAATAAATAAGAATATTTTTATTTTAAGTATATGTAAGTTTAAGTTTAGTTTTACGTTTAAAAAATTAAAATAATTTTCACTACAATACACTAAATAAGTAAGAAAATAATCCAACGCACACAAATAAAATGGGAAAACACATTGACCACAGATATAATTTATGGAAGCGTAGAGAAATTCGCCAAACACATATAACAACAATCATCCCGTAAGCTTGTAATAAACAACGGAAGTTTGCCGCTTTCCCGCCATTTGCCCGCGGACAACCGTCATTTTGGCAAACAATAAAATAAAATAAATAATTATAAAAAATAACACCTCCTTTGTCCCCGGGAACAGGATGGTGTATCGTTGAGAAAATCGAATAAATTTTAAATTCGATGGCGCATCGCAACGAGCACGGAAGACATTTTCCTTTATAAATGAACCGCTTGAAGGATGCTTTGTTTCGTAAATCTTCTGAATTGGATTTTCGAATAGATTCAAAGGCGATTTAGACATAAAGTTGTAGTTAACGATGTGCTTCAATATTCTAGAGATTGCAATTAACTATCTATTATTTTAAGCGTTAGCGACATACAGTTAGTGCTATACTACATTTTTTTTAATTTTAAATACATGGCAGCTCTAAGAGCTGGGCTTCTTCATCCTTCTCTTCGTCAGCCCGTAATAGTGCTGATATGCTTTAATCCACGCTTGCCAAGCAGCTTTGCGGCGAAGTATGTACAGGCTGGACTTGGTAGTTTATATCTGATATATGATTAAGCTACCGTCTATCAGAAAAAATTAAATAAAGTTAACTAAATTAATATTTATCAAATTTTACCGTTAGATTACTGCTTTAAACCCGGCTCGAAGGACCATAATTTTTGTGTCGATAAATAAGTTACATTTTTAAACAAATAATTTTGAGTGGGCGTTTGCGATAGTATAAACTTTGAAGTTGTTACTATTGCCCCTATCTTGCTGTCACTACTCACGCTCATTGGGCAAGAGCATCTACCTAATAGAAGAATTGAGAGGCCTGTGATCGGTAGTGGACTTTGAAAGACTGTAATAATGGACAAAATTTACTCTGTTCTACTATAGAAACTATTATATTATATAAAATAAGTTAAACCTTAGTGTAATTACAAAGATATGAGTAAAGCTAATAAGGTAGTTGACAATGTTACTTATATGATACATTTAACTACTTGTTACTAGATGTAAAATCGAGAATTTTCTGAAGGAAATTGTACGAAAGTAATAGTAAATAACGTCGTTTCTTCTAGTGAAATAAACATCTTATTTGCTTATTTGTTTGTGGGTAGTAATATTATATTATATTAATAATTATCTTAGTCTTCAGGGGTAGTAACGCATACACATATTAATTCTTTATTCATTAATATGTATATGGGCCACAAAATTCACTTATCATCAGGTGGATTGTGTGTTTGTTTATCATCCTATTCTATAAAAAAAATAAACTAAAATCTTAGTATATTTGTAATTCAAAACCGGCTAAGCAAAAAACACAACTAGAAGTAGTACGTTATAATTACATACGTTATAATGTATTAATTTACGATATAACGATTTAATTTGTTTCATTAACATCATAATTACTGCAACCCTTCACAAGAGCACGCTGAACATAGAACTCCCCTATTAAAGACAAAAATAAGGAAATAAGCTTATAGTAATACTCCCATACGGCGCATTTTGTCTGTAAACGTATGCTTTTATTGTTCTACATGCCAGTTCATTTTTGCTAGTGTAGATATAAATTTTCTTGTATAGACAGCTTTTACTAAATTGACTTCGCACTAATGACCACGACCTGATAACATATGTAATAAATCGATGGATGTAGGCCGGTCTGGACCCTGGTTTGTGGCATTATTTGTAAGAGACTTGTTATGGGCTGTAATAACGATGATGATGATGATAAATGCGTTTTTCTATACTCAAGTCTAATTCAAAAGGAATCAGACTTGAGTATAGAATACATACATACATAAACACTCACGCCTGTCACCCACAGGGGTAGGCAGAGACTACAGACTTCCATTTGGCACGATCCTGACACACCTCTCTGGCCTCCTTCACATCCATATACCTACGCATACATGCTCGTCGGTTAAGGGTACTCCTAATTTGGCCAAATTAGGAGTTGAGTATAGAAATACGTAAATAATCGTACAATGAAAAGTTAATAACCGAAACTATTACATAATAATACTTATAATATTGACGGCACTAGTGCTGAAGAATAGAGTGAGGAAAACTTGAAGAATATAGTGAGGAAAAATAAAAAAGCAAACAAATGTTTAAAAGCCAATATTCATAATTTTGTAGATATATTTAGTAGATACGACAACCAATTATATAGTCATCTACATAAGGTGGATTTCACGCTGTTATGTTGCTCTATTGTGTTGACTATTATGTTCAATTATAAAGCCAATCTGGTGTATTGTTTTACACAAGGTAACGAACGGTCTAAAAACAATTATTCTATGAAAAATTACAGTCAGTTATACTTTAAAAGAAAATAGATCAATATCGGCGTAATGTCTGCCTCGTCGGTTTTGTGGTGGTGACCGCTACAACTGATCATGTCGTCTCGAGTTCAGGGAATTCAGGGTCGGAAAACAATAGTGAAGGATAAGAGAGTGCTCCTGTGCTTATCTCCCTGTGCTCCATTGAGATTGGCCGCCGCGCCGTGACCGAAATATGGTCTGGATGAGACAATTATAATTATTTACTACACTACCAATTAAAGATAATAAAAAAGTAGTTAAGTTACAAAATACCTACTTACCTACATAGTTTTTTAACTCGTCATCTTTTAAAATGAATTCTTATTAAATATAACTTTTTTATAGAATAAGGCAGACAAACGACCACACATTTCACCTGATGGTAAATGGTTGCTATGGCCATAGACATCTACGTCTATCTTTGATTAAGAATCAAAATGCAGATGCTTTTTCACCCCTGAGCACTAAGATTGAATACCTATTTTTCAGTAAAAGGGTCTATTTCCTGGAAGTGAGTCAGTTCATCTATTAATCAAACTATTTAAATCACTTTTTTATTTTTGGATTTGAAATTGAAATGAGGTAAAACTTTCGTTCACAACATTTTTTTTATATTCATTAATTGTTGGAAAACCTACAAACTACTCTACAAACTACTCTTACTACGTATTCATGCGAAACAGAATCCCTAATATCAAAGCACAGTTCTGATAACTCTCAACCGATAAAGGATTTAAAACGAGTGCTACACAAGATTTTCCGCGTGACAATTAAATTAAAGATCGCCCTCAGACTGCGGCACCGTAATCGGCTTACGATGTCGAGCTTTTGAGCAGATTTCTAATTAACAGTACCTACTATGTCACAGTAGTAGGATAAAATCGAAGTTTCTAGAATGGACCAATGTATTAACCATCAAGTTGGAATTTTCGCTTGTAAACGTCCCCAATAAAAAGTTTAGCAGCTGTAGAAATACAAATATATACAATCCAATACAGCCTGTAAAAGTTCACTTCTTAATATAGGCCTCCCACCATAGATTGCCTCATGAGGGGATTTTCCCATAGTTGCCACTTCTTAGTCGGAATAATATGGGGTTATCAATTCTCTTACACAGCCGTTATATAGCTTAATTCTTTAACATATAAATGTCGACATCTAACTTCCGACTTATACAATTCATTGACAGTGAGATAACTTCTTATATTATACACATTGTTAAAACAGCATCCTAAAAGCACAAAAACTGCTACTAGTCATCTCGTCAACAACGCTAAAATGTAGTCGTACGAGGCGTCAGAGAGAGGTCTAAAACAGAAGATGGACCTGATTAAATCTCAACAATAATAAAAAGACTGCGGCCGCTCACCCGCCTGCCAAACTTGGCAACTATGGTACATATCCCGGAACTAGTGAAGCTTGTGTTTAGCTATGAACTTGGAATGAATGTAAGAAACATGTCTATTTGCAGCCCAAATTGCAAGTTTTGTTTTTCTTTACAGTTTAAATCCACATTAGGTCTGATATAATTCGGGTGTAAAAGCCTCTGAATAAAAAAAAATTATATTAATAAATATTAATAAGTATTCACTCAACCTTTCTCATGAAGCATTGTAGTTAAATATATTGTAATAAAATACATGACATTAAGCTGTGTTCCTTCAGAAGCGTCTCGTTAAGCATGACACGAATCTTAGCTGAGTCAAATATCGAGCACTGCTAGCGTCATGTGCAGATCAGGATAATTGCCTCCCCTGAGGCCTACGGGATCTTATCTCGCTGAGCGCAATAATAGGGGCTTTTTTATTTCCCTATTTCACGCTGTGGATTAGCCATTATCGTTGTAAGACAATCTATTGTGGAAGTTGATAGAAAATGTTTTGAAATTAGATTGTGGGACATAAAAATGCATTTATTTTATTTTAATTCTATAACTCCATGACCTCTTCGTACAAACAACATCATAATCTCTAATGCTGAAAATAGGTCTTCGCATAGAATGTCTCTTAAGGGAAATACTCGTCATAGTTGCTACTATGACCAAGATTTTTGCAGATTTTTTTTTATAGGAGGTGACAAACGAGCACACAGTCTACCTGATGGTGATTGGATGTTGTGGCCCATAGACATCTACATTTAACCTCGATTAAGTATCAAAATGCAGATGCGTTGTCACCCTTGAGGACTAAGATGGAATGCCTCGATTCCAGTAAAACGGGTCTCCGGTTTTCTACACTCATCTATATATGAAACACAGCAGCATAAAAATTCAATCCCCATAAAATTCCCATGCAGTCGCATGCGTCCGTCAAATTCCGAGCGAGCGATATGCGTACCCACCCACAGCGCGTTAAAACAAAACTTATATTTAGAGACTCCTTTTTTATGAAGAAGTTTGGCATTATAACATAAATACAAAATTCTCTATCCTGTGGTCTAAACAAAAGTCAGTTACTCTATTTATTTTTATTTTTATTCTACTGTCAATTTACGACATATTATACCATAAAACACAGCACTTTTCTGTAAAGAAGTTTAGCATTATAGAATCTGTACAAAATTTTTTATCCTGTGGTCTAAACAAAAGTCAGTTACTCTATGTATTTTTATTTTTATTCCACTGTCAATTTACGACATATTATACCATAAAACACAGCACTTTTCTGTAAAGAAGTTTAGCATTATAGAATCTGTACAAATTTTTTTATCCTGTGGTCTAAATAAATCAATTTCTCTATGGATTTTATTTTTAATCTACCGTAAAATTGCGCCATTTTCGTATGGTCGGCAAATGTCGTAAATTGTCAGCAGAATAAAAATAAAAATACATAGATTAACCGACTTTTGTTTAGATCACAGGATAAAAAAAATTGTATAGATTCTATAATGCTAAACTTCTTCATAGAAAAGTAGTCTCTAAATATAAGCATTTATGGGTTGTTGTATTTAAGTGCTTTGGGTGGGTGCGGTCGGATCCGACCGCTTGAATTTTGACGGAACATAGCCTTGGTCGGATAAGACCGAGTGCCCATTGAAAGGTTAAGCTGCTATTTTACGCTGGTTTCTGTGAGAGCGTGGTTCTTCCCCGGTCGAGCCGACCCATTCATGCTGCAACCGTAATATAGCTGCAGTGTGGCTTTCGCCTCTTATGATGACACACATGGGATGATATTACGGTCTAGTGAATTCCTCCACGCCGACGTTGATGAAGTTTATTTTCTTCTTAATTAACTTCTTTATTTTCTTAACTCCTAAAGCTCCCATTTTGATAGACTTCTTTGCAATCGCAGTTCCAGACGTCTCACATCTTCGACGCTGCTCTACATCGCAGTTTGCGTACTTTACGCCTGACCTTATCGGAATGGTAGTGTCGTCATCAATCAAGTCATAAAACTCTTTCCAGCATTCCTTTTTTTACGTAGTAGAGCCATGCTGCAGCTGTATATATAGCTGCGGCCACCACGCTCTCATATAAAACCAGCCTGAAACAGAAAAATAATGCTGTTTCGTATGGTGAGAGTAGATAATATAAGATCTTCTTTACAAGTATATGTGGCATTCAACCTTAGTTCTCTCAGAGGTGACAACGCATCTGCATTTTAATTCTTATTGGAGGGTTGATACAGATGTTAATGGTCCACAGTATCCACTTACCATGAGGTAAACAGTCACTCTACCTGGTGCTCGCTTGAGACCCTTATTCTATAATTTAAAAAAATCCCATAGTTGCCTCTTACGGCAGCAACGGAACGAAGTGGAGAGATAGATTCCTTTGACACCTGGCAAATATCATATAGTAATAATCAATTCAGACTTAAATATTTCTCAATCTTTCATAATTTAAAAATAAAATTGAACCTTTGACAGTTTCTGTGGCTGTGTATCTTCGATATTAGCCAGCACGGCACTCATTTAAATAATAACAAATACTTTTATTACTCAATAATTATTCATACATATGTTTTATAGACACCAGTTACATAGGCCTACCAAGCCATCAGGAAGACGTCCCGGCGACATTTTCGCTGAATGTGCTGCAATAGTCGCCGCGCTGGGGGTGGAGGAGTTAAAAATGCCTACCGAGACACTGCAAGTCTTTAAAGATTTGACCCAATTTGCTTATAAGTCTAGTATTCCTGTGTACTCACATTGTCACAGTAGTTAAGTTAACTTGTAAATTATAAAATAAAATTAAGACGAGGCATGAGCCTAAACGCAAGTTTTATAATGCCTCAAAGTATATGATCCACTGCAGTAAACAAACCCAGAAAAATATATGATATTGTCCAGGATATATGCTAGTTAGATAGTGTGTTGAAAACATGATACCACTAATTTAATACGATAGAAAAAAATCACAAACATACCTCTAAAAATTTCATTTAACTAGTAAAAACCATACTGGTATACATGCAATCATTCTGATTTTTTGTCAGATTTTTATGCATTCAACATATTAACGTTATAGTGTTTTAATTTTTTAGTCCAACTAATAGTTTTTTCTTTAAATCGCATATTCTTATTTCTGAAATAATACGTACGGATGTTTGCGTAAATGCCTGTGCAGTCAGCACTCAGCAGTCACCAGAGTCACTGCCGGCCGAGGCCTGGTGCCGTATAGACGTGTCGCTATTTTTGCCGCAGTATTTACGTTAAGATTTTTTAAGGACGCCTTTATAAAATTGAAATAGGTATAGAATCGAACTATTACATTGACATGAGTCACGCTCACAAGTGTACGCACGGTTAGCTGCGGGAATCGTAGTCAAATAAAATTATTTTGATAATTCGAAAGATCGAATTTGTTTTTGATTTCTTATACCTCAAAAATATACTAAGATACATAGAGTAATAATTAGACTCAGATACGAAATACGAATACCTTACTCTAGAGACTGCTTGGCACTGGGAGGGTTTTGTCAGTTATGATAAGACCCTACCTCCGGACTTGATGGAGTGACCTGAAGGTGAAATTCATTAAATAATAATGGAACACCTGGACTGGTAGAATTAGGTGTACCGAGTTTGAGCTCGTTTTGTTAGGTATGATGAGTACTGACCTCCGGACTTGACGGAGTGACCTGAAGGTGTACTTTAGTAATCGCTATTGGAACTGGTCGCCGAGTACTACTAGATGTGCCGATTTTGGGCTCGTTTTGTTAGGTATGATGAGTCCTTACCTCCGGACCTGATGGAGTGACCTGAACCTCTAAAAATTTATTTTAATAAGTAAAAACCATAGTAATATACATGCAATCATTCCGATTTTTGTCAGATTATTATACATTCAACATGTAACGTTATATTGTTTTAATTTTTTAGTCTTTTTTTTCTAAATGGCATATTCTTATTTATGAAATAATACGTATAGCTGTGTGCATGAATGCCTGTGCCAGGCACTGTTGGCCGCGGCCTGTTGCTCTTTAGACGTCTGGCTCTTTTTGCCGAAGTATTCGTATTTGTATAATTTTATTTTTAAATTCATCGTTTTATAAATATTTTTCTTTCGATAAATTAATATTCTTCTTTCGTGTGAATATAAAATATTTTTAGTTCAAATATCGTAGTAAGGTATATTTTCATTTGTACATAATGGGAAACAAAGTGGAACCCGTTACGAAAAGTAAAAAACGTTCATATAAATCAAACGCCCAAAATATGAACGATATTAAAAGGTAAGAACATATTATTATTATTAAATATTCATTTTATAGCAATAAACATATGAACTTCAGAAACGTAGTTTATTACAGTAGTGTATTTGGTAGAGGTACCTATGGATTTTCTTTTTGCATTCGACAGTGCCCGGATTAGATTTCAGGAATATGAAGTCAAATTTTCTTTTTTGTCTTTTATATAGGTAGTTAGTATTATAAATTTATAAATTAAATATTTTCCTTTCTATAAATATTTTTATTCCATAAATATTCTTCTTTCGTTGCAGTCAAATTTTCTTTTTTGGTCTCTTATAAATTTAGTATTACATATTTATATGAGTTTATTAATGAATTGATATGTAATTAATTTTTACAGGATAAAGAAATTTGAAAATACCAACATGGAAGTTATTTCCAATGCGTAAGTATCGCAGTGTAAAAATAAAAAAATAAAAATACCTAATGTTTTTGTTAAAAGACAGAATAACAGAACAGAACCATCTTTTATTTTGATTTTGCTTATAATAAATAGGAATTATAATTATGTATGAATGTTAGGTCTTTTACTTGTATCATTGTTTTAGGAAAAACCAACAAGAATTTACAGAATTGACATCAGTGGCTCTAACTGTTTCCGATAACACTCAGTAAGTATTGTGATAAGTTTGAGATATTATTCGATTCATCATTACTAAGTGTCACACATTACATTTGTTTTTACATATATTTCTTTTTGGGGTTTCGTACCTCATAAGAAAAAAGGAACTCAAAATATGGAATATATATACAAGAATTTATAGTGTCACTATGTAGTCCGTCTGTCAGTCTGTCTACGGGGTACCTCCCGTTGACCTAGATTCATGAAATTTGGTGAGAAGCTAGGTATTAGAGAACTAGCAAAGAAATCTGAAAATTAACTTATTTTAGCTATTTTTTCTTTTGTCTTAAAAGCAGTATATATGGATTAAAAAAGGCTGCCTTGTTGGTCTAGTGGTTATAGTAGTGCGACTGCTGATCATGAGGTCCTGGGTCGAATCCCGGGTCGGGCCAAAAAATCAATTTAATATTAATTTATTATTAGTAGGGATTGACGGCAACTGTTTTATTTATTTTTAAAATATTTATTACATTATTTTTAAAATAGTCAAATGTTGTTTGTCTATTTTAGGACAATCAGCCAGTCGACACTTGCAGTCGGTGACGCATCTATTCAAGATGTATCCGAACGTTTTATTTGTAGCGAGTGAGTATATTTTTAGTCAATTTATAGCAATTTGTTATCCTTTTGCTACCGAAAATATTTGTATTAAAAATGTGTTTTTTTTTTTACAGAAATTTGGATGATTACATGACTCCTTATTTGATTGAACCAGAAAAAAATGAAAAAGTCACATCTATAAACGGAAGGAAAATGATAGATATTGTGTTCTTTTTTTTAACAAGTTAAAAGAAATTTCAAGCCACAAAAGCCTATTTAACTGTGGTATTCAGTGCTTGATGTTACTAGGAGAGAAAAGAATTGGACTTGCATCAAAATTCAAGTTAATGTTCGAAATGTGTGGTATGGTCTTTCATATCGATTCAGATGACCCAGCAACTACTGAAAATGTCGATACGATTACAGGAGCTGTCGTAGGAATAATATCTATGGGAATAGCTTATTCTCAATTTGAAGAAATATGCTCGTCGATGAACATACCTATGTTTTCCGCAAGATATTTTTCAAAAATACAGGATAAAGTGTTCGATGAGTGGGAAAGGACAGCTGCAGAAGAGATGGAAGCTGCTGCCAAACGTGAAAGTGAGGCTGCCATTGCTGAAGGGAGAACAAAAAATGGAATACCAATAATAGATGTATATGCAGATGGATGTTGGAGCGCAAGATCCTACGGAAATAATTATAAGGCTTTATCCGGAGCTGCAGTAATTATTGGTCGTAAATTTGGGGAAGTGTTATTTATGGCCGTGAAAAATAAGCACTGTGTCATTTGCGCACGTGCTGAAAAGAAACAAATTACTCCTAAAGAACATGTTTGTTACAAAAATTATGAAGGTTCTTCGTCAGGAATGGAAGCCGAAATAATATGTGATGGATTTCGGAACTCGATAGATATGTATAACGTCATTTATGGGAGATTGATAGCTTATGGTGACTCGTCAACTTACACTAAAATTTTAGCGCTTAAACCGTACCCCAACATAACTGTGACAAAAATTGAATGCAGAAATCACATACTTCGTAATTTATGCAACAAATTACGAGCGGTATCTAAAGACATGAAATATCCCTTGAAATTTAGAAAACTGTTGACCGACAGTAAAGTGATGACCGTAAGAAAAGTGGTCGTTTGCTCAATAAAAGAACAACGCAAATTACTAGAAAAAAAACATAAAACAAAGGTGCAAGCAAAAGAAATGTTACATGCCGATATACAAACTTCACTATACCATGCATTCGGAGACCACAGACAGTGTAAAGATTATTTCTGTACAAAAGACAAGACATTGGAGAATGCAATGGCCGTAGAAAACTCAACATTTTGGTTCTGATTAAAAGTTATCATAGGAACTTTAGCATCTAAATCACAAAGCCTAGTAGAAGACGTTGACACCAACGCGGCTGAACGTTTTAATAGCGTGAAAAAATGGTTGGAGGGAAACGCATCAATTTTTGTCTAAGACGTGGTTATCAAGGACGATGTGCTGCAGCTGTTGTATCATTTAATAACAAGTTGCCGAGACACACGATTCAGAAGAAGTTGTTAGGCAAAAGCCCAAAAAGTATTTTAAAGAAGATGGAAATGAAAAGAAACAGAAAAAGACTATGGAATTGTAAAAACCCATTTAAGAAAAATAGAACAAATGTCAGAACAAAGAAAGAAACAAAAAATAACTATGGATCAAATAGCGCTGTCCCAGATATGGTACCCGATGAGTTAGAGAGGGCTAAAAAATATTTTCTTGAGAATTTGAATATCTTGACTATGAACAAACCGCAAATCGAACCAGATACGAAATTTCAGAGAGATTGCAGTGACTGGTTGGAACTGAGGAAACAAATGGTAACAGCGTCCAATTTTGGAAAAATTATTAAAAAGCGTCCGAACACATCTACAGCAAACCTTGTAAAAAATTTGTTGTATACAGAAAACATTGCCCATGTAGCAGCCGTAGCTCACGGTGTAGAAAATGAAAAATTGGCACTGCAACAATTAGAAAAGCAGGTAAACGTCACAATCGAACCATGTGGTCTATTTGTCGATGATAAATATTCATTTATTGGTGCAACGCCGGACGGGTTAGTAGGTGACGATACAATAGTTGAAGTCAAATGCTCAATAACAGCCTTCAAAATGGGGATAGAAGAGGCTATTAAAGCAAATAAAATTCAAATGTATAAATTTAACAAAAAAAAATGAAACATATACAATAAACAGAAACAGCAACTGGTTTTACCAAGTACAAGGCCAGTTGCACGTCACTAATAGACAAAAATGTATATTTGCAATATAGGCTGGCCAAGAAAAAGATTTAAAAGTATCATACATAGAAAAAGAAGATATGTTTTGGAACGAAAAAATGGAGAAAAAAGTAGTTGAATTTTGTATGCACAGCATTCTCCCGGAAATAGTAGACCTGACGCATTCACGCGTGATGGCGATACGAAATAGTCGCGATATACATCCAAATGTACTAATGGTACTACCACTCTGTGATTCAGCTCCTACTCCGACACAGTTACGGCAAATTAAACCAAAAGTTTTAAATTACACTGAATTTTAAAAGATTTTATTTTTTATTTTTAGATTTCGTCCAAAAAGAAAGTAATGTGGTATAAGTTTGACTTGTCTGTGAATCTATTTATTTTCATATCTATAGGTGGCACTCTAGCGTCTAATTAGCTAGACAGGGGATTTTAAACCTACTCCTGTTATAGTTAATATAATAATAATAATAATAATAATATTTATTGAATCCAAACATACTTTACACAAGAAGAAATAATAATAACAAATAATAATAATTTAGCCTATATAGTATTAAAATCAGAATCCCGAGACTTTTCAGCTCGAGTTACGTAACCGCTTTCAGTGCCTAGAAGATTGCAATGCAGTAGACGATATGAATGACAAGCTCGTGGAAACTGTCCATGCGGTTGGAGCTAAGTTCTGCAAGACCCGCCGCAGAAGAACACAAAAACTCTCCGATCACACTCTTAATCGCATGGCTGTTAGACGGGAGATGAGGCTGCAATCGTCAACAGATTTGACAGCGTACAGGCAACTGAACAGACAGATCTCCAAATGCATGCGGCGAGACTTACGCAACTTTAATACTGCTCGTATTAAAGAAGCGATCGAGCGGAACCAGGGCTCCAAAGTCTTTGCCAGAGATCTGTCTGCCAGAAAGAGCCAACTGTCAAAGCTGAAGACTGGGTGTGGCAGCATCGTTTCCGAGATACCTGAGATTTTACACATCTCTGCTGCTGCTCGGCAGCTGTACACATCATCGTTGGAGCCACACGCAAGTGTGAATAACGATCCAAGAGCAAGTCTTACCCGACACTATTCCGATGATATCCCGGACGTCAGTCTGAGCGAGATTAGAATGGCTCTCCAGCACCTTAAAAACGGCAGGGCCCCAGGCGAGGATGGAATTACAGCGGAGCTTCTGAAAGCAGGTGGAACACCGGTACTTGAAGTCCTTCAGAAGCTCTTAAATCCCGTCCTCCATGGTGGCACTACTCCGGAGGCGTGGAGCAGAAGTGCGGTGGTCTTGTTCTTTAAGAAAGGCGACAACGCTCTCTTGAAGAACTACAGACCGATTTCCCTTCTGAGCCGCGTTCTGAGCGCTTCCGAAAAGGCTTCAGTACCATAGACCACATACATACCCTGCGGCAGATTGTACAGAAGACCGAAGAGTACAATCTGCCACTTTGCCTGGCGTATGTGGACTATGAGAAAGCCTTTGATTCCGCCGAAATTTGGGCGGTGCTACAGACTCTTCAGCGGTGTCAAGTTGACTGTCGGTATATCGAAGTGCTGAAGTGTTTATACAGTAGGACTACGATGACTATCCGAGTACAGAACCAGAGTTCGAAACCTATCCAACTGCAGAGAGGTGTAAGACAGGGTGACGTTATATTCCCGAAACTCTTCACCGCTGCATTGGAAGACGTTTTCAAGCTACTGGACTGGAAAGGATAAGATATTAACATCAATGGCGAGTACATCACTCACCTTCGATTTGCAGACGATATAGTATATGGTAGAATCGCTGGAGGACTTAAGCACTATGCTCAATGACCTCAATAGTGCCTCTCAACGGATAGGTCTTAAGATGAACATGGACAAAACAAAGATTAAGTTTAATTTCCATGTCTCACCTATGCCGGTAGTTGTTGGGAGCACTATGTTCGAAGTTGTTGACGAGTACGTTTACCTGGGACAAATAGTCCGACTAGGTAAGTCCAACTTCGACCGAGAGGTCAATCGACGGATTCAACTCGGCTGGGCAGCGTTCGGAAAATTACGACACATCTTCTCGTCAGGTATACCTCAATCTCTGAAAACTAAAGTGTACAACCAGTGCGTGTTGCCAGTGATGACTTACGGATCGGAGACGTGGTCCTTCACTGCTGGCCGTGTGAGGACGCTCAAGGTTGCTCAGCGAGCTATGGAGAGGGCTATGCTCGGAGTTTCTCTGCGTGATAGACTCAGAAATGAGGATATCCGCAGTAAAACCAGAGTGACCGACATAGCCCAAAGGATTAGTAAGCTGAAGTGGTAATGGGCCGGCCATATAGCTCGAAGAACCGATAACCGATGGGGAAGAAAGGTTCTCGAGTGGCAGCCTCGTACCGGTAGGCGTAGTGTAGGGCGACCCCCCACTAGATGGAGTGACGACCTGGTAAGACATGCAGGAAGTCGATGGATGCAGGTGGCTCAGGACCGTGCTTTGTGGCATTGCTTGGGGGAAGCCTATGTTCAGCAGTGGACTTGTGAAGGGCTGTAATGATGATGATGAGTATTAAAATCGGCCAAGTGGGAGTTGGATTCGCCCATGAAGGGTTCTGCACCATTATACAACGTTTAATAATACTCTAACACTCTCTTCATTCAAAAATAAATTTTAAAAATGTTCCCTCATACATAGTACTAAATTTTATATGATGCTGCGGAACCCTTCACGTTCGCGTCCGATTCACACTTGACCGGTTTTTTCTATTACTTCGGCCAGTTATTTAAATAATATTATGTGTGAGGTTATGTTTATTGAATGTTGAATTGATGTGTAAATAAAATTTGAATTTCTATTGGTTTTATTTGAAACCATCCTTTTTCTGTTATTTTAGCTATTTTGTCAACGAAACTTTGGTTTTTCTAGAATTTGTAAGTTAGCGTTTAAAATGTTGCTTGCCTGCTTATATCATAAAACTGACTTTAAAAAATTGATAATTAAAATGTATTCTGATGTCCAGACCTCGTAAACAGTTTTGATATCAGTGAGAACGTACTCAAAATATTATTACTACCTAGTATTATAGCAAACAGGAGACCTCACGGAAAAGTTTTTGCTTAGAGGTGAATTGTCTGCTTGCTTTGCGCATACTGTGAATTACTGTGTTCACGCTGCGCTCTCCGACTGTCGGTTGCGCTCCGCCCACTGCGCGACGCGCGGGTGAAAAACGAATTTGAAATTGTGCTAAGAGCTCGTCTAGTCGATGGCATGAACTAAATGGTGGGCGGGGCAAAAATGCATGCTATCTCAGCCGACATCTCGTGCGAAAGGGATAGATGCTGTGATGAGCAGTAAGAAGCTAGTGCGCACACACATCGAACTCGAGTGACGCAATGCGCGACGGCATCATCGCGTACCTAGGTACCTATGCGATTCATTTTATGTCGCCTCTACACGTTGGCCAATACAGTGGCGAATGTAGTGGCGAATATATTGGCCGAGAGTTGGTGACGGCGTCCACACGTTGGAAGGTCGTTCAGTTTACTTCGGTTCGGGCCAATGTGCGGACGAACGACGGCTCCGTGGCGCAGTGGCTTAGCAATGAGTAGCTGTGCCGGGGGCCGCGGGTTTGAATCCCGCACGGAACATGTATTTGTATATCCTACAAATAATTGTTTGGGGTCTGGATGTGTGTCCTTGTGCAATTTATGTTTGCAAGCTGCCTCCGCGATACAGGAGAAAATCCAAGTGTGGGGGTTACGTTTTTATAAAATAATTATAAAAGAATAGTGGATATTAATGGGGCTGTAAATAGAAATACGATATACGATTAGCTTTATTTATTCTTTACATGCATCATAAACTGGAATAAATACCATTAATAAGAACTTAACTTATTTTAAAGTTAAAGGAGTTATAATCGATTAGTCTATGTTTTAAAATTGGGTTTTGATTTTAAAGTTTAGCAAAATATGTACTTGCATTTCTATCAGACATTTGATGTATATAAAAACACCTTATAATTTATTTGGTAATTTAATTATTTTTTGAGAAAGACAAAAACAATAGCAATAAATATAATTAACACTGACTTAATAATAGGTACTAATTATAACTTAGAACATAAATGAAAAACTCATGACAAGGAAAGTGGCTCAAGATTTGCAGCAGTCTGTGGAGGAGGATGTTCAGTAGTGGACTTGTGAAGAGCTGCAATGATGATGATGATTCGAAAACTTGCACGATTGAATTATAAGAAGTCGACGTTTTTTTTTATAGGATAGTGTGACAAACGAGCACACAGTTCATCTGATGGTAAGTGGTTACTGTGGCCCACAGACATCTACATCTATCCTCGATTACAAATCAAAATGCATATGCGTTCTCACTCGTGAGGACTAAGATGAAATGCCTCGTTTCCTTTAAAAAGGGTCTCTGGTTCTCTACACTCACTCTACGAAACACAGCATCATTAAGCTACTATTTACGCTAATATTCTGTGAGAGCGTGGTCCTTCCCCGGTTGAGCCGACCCATTCGTGCTACAACTATACTTCTAATATAACTGCATGGTTCTACTACGTATAAACGACGTGCTTCATTTTTTTTTTCATTTTAAAATTGTTCTCTCAATAATCTGATTGTAAATAAATGTTCGTTATTTTTTTGATAAATAGTTAATCGGTTAAAACAAATATTTAAAAATAATTAAATCGCGCTAATTAAAGTAGTGGGAATGTTTAAAGTGTAATTGGGACATCCATCCTACAAAGCTTGAATATAAAATTTAAATCAGATGCGTGTAATCACTCTGGGAGCTTGTAGCAAACTAAACGCGCGGCCAACGTGTGTACGCGGCTACCAAACTCTGCCAACAATCCTTTGATCTTTTGTAAAAAACCGACACCACACGGATCTCGCGCCAACTTGTGGGCCATCGTCCCAATACATACCAATGAAGCCCAAACACCCCGTCTACACGTTGGCCAACATACTATTGATTTCCACATGGAACAAAAATTTGTATTACCTACAAATAATTGTTCCAGGTCTGGATGTTTGTCCTTGTGAAATTAATGTATTTAAACTGCCCCCACGATGTACTTAGGAAGAATTCCTAGTGTGGAAATAACGTTATGATTAAACAAAGACATGCCATCAAAAACATAACCTGTAAAATAACCAAGTCTCGCAATGATGATACGTCCGTGCCGCTGTTTTGCTCGACTTGGCGGGGACACTACCGTGCCCCCAGATATAAAACATATGAGCCGTGCTTGAGTCGAGTATCGAGTAGCTCAAGGGCGTAGTGCTCGCCGTAAACGCGAACAATCCGGGCTCGATCGCCGCTAGTGTTGCCAGGTGTCCCGATTTGCGCGGGACGTCCCGATTTTCAAGGGTCTAGTGACACGTCCAGATTCACCCTTGATCGGGACGCCAAATGTCCCGATTTTCACAAACCTTCTTATTCTACACTTTAATCCATAATTTTGACAGCAAAAATGATTACATCTGTTAGCTACTACCACATTAAAATATTTTCGAATCCCCCACGGAACAACTATTTTGTATGGACTACAAATAGTTGTTCCGGGTCTGGATGTTTGTCCTGGTGCAAGTTATGTTTGTAAACTGCCTCCACGATACAGGAGAAAATCCTACTGTGGGGGTAACGTATTTTAAAAAGAGAAAGGAGAGAGAAAGCAAATTGGTGTTATTGTAACTTAGGATCTGCTGTGTGAAACGTAATTATTATGAACCCAATTTATGTACTTAGTTGTTATGATGAAAGTTCTTATGTGAACTTAAGTAGATGTTGTTATTATATAATAATTCCATTGATTTGTTTTTACCTACTTTTTAACCGACTTCGAAAAAAGGAGGTGGTTCTCAATTCGTTGGTTTTTGTTTATGTATGTTCTGTCCCCCGATTTCTCGAATATGCCTGAATATTTGGAAAATTATTTTTTTTTGTTTGAAAGGATATATTTTCCAGATAATCTCACGGTAATAGATGATGATCAGATCAG